>CM076080.1:8065000-12865000 GCA_038088235.1 Zacco platypus
TAATTGGGATCTTGTACTACTTCAGGTACATAAATAACAATGTAATATTTTCAAATTAAAATATATATATATAAATTTTTTACATTTATTTCAGGACACAGCACACATTATAGAGAATATCGATAGCAAACGCACACACACACACACGCACACACACGCACACACACGCACACACACGCACACACACGCACACACACACACACACACACACACACACACACACACACACACAAATAAAAACAAACAAACAAAACAGATGGAGGTCAAGGAAGGCCAAGTAATAATGGCATTGATCGAAGACACTTGCACATACAATCGCATTGATCGAAGACACTTGCACATTACTTTCTGCGTAGACTTGCATTCATACATCTGTAAGTCATAGTAATAAAGCTAAATAAACAAAGACAGCATGAAAAGTTACCAGTAGCCTTTGCAGCATGTCATTTTATGCCCTAAATTAATATCTAGACAGACAATGTTTTTTTTTAAAATTTATATTTAAACTCTGATGCAAATGTGTTGTGCATGTAGTAAATTTTTCCATGCTTTCAGAAATCTTACTTTGCATTTTTTGCCATTATTTTACTTTCATAAAATATTTTTAAGTTGAGTGTTTCCGTATAAGCTGAAAAGTAACACATAGTGCTCTTTGAGTGACAATTTTACAAGTTTATTTTCAGATTTATTTATTTTCAGGCCATTATAATATTTTTTAAAGAGAGCTCTGTCAAAAGCCTTTTGTATTTTTTGTATTACTCTTTTGTATTACGAGAGGCCAAACAAAGCTTTGGCGGCCAGATTTATTGCTGATCTAGAACTTAAAAGAAACCTAGTGCCCGTGTTCCTGTTATTGCAGTTCAGCTGGTAGAACATGGTGCTATAATGCCACTGATTCCTATAGAGGTAACACACTGATCACATGGCCATTGTCACTCACCATTTCTCTAATGAAGGCTAAAATGTTGGAGAGGAAGTTAGATATACATCTAACTATATATATAGGGCTATGTGATTAATACAATACATTTTGCAACGATATGAACAAAATTACACTGCCGAGATTTGCTATATAATACAGTTGGGCTGTCCCCTAATAGTCGATTAAACGTTAATCCACGAGAAGTCGTTAATGGCGAGTCCTTGTGATAATTAAAGTATGCTGACCAGGAAATTCAAACGTTCGCCTATCATCCATTGACCTCAAATATGGCTTATCACTTGAAGCATGTAAGTAGTTGCAACTTTACATGGCCGCTCGCTTTAAAATTAACATAAAGATAAATGTGTGTTAAAGGGGTGGAATCTCTGGGCACTCGATTATGATTCAGAGGGCTGTGATGCGATTTATAAAACTATTATCGATGCATTATTTTTTTCTGTACAGATTTTTTAGCTAAGTATTTGCAATGATCCATAGTGAATTACTTCCAATATCTTTTATTAATAAAACAAATGGAAATGATTTGGCAAGTCAGCTGGAAGGTTGCATTTGCCAGCATATATGTCCCAGCATTGCAAAGAACCAACAAGAAAAGAAATGTGTGCCTGCCCTGTAGCAGCGTACTTATAGTAAATTGAGTTCATCATAGAAGAATTGCCACCAATGGTTTCTACGATCAACTTAGGCTTACAATGCTTTTGGGAAGCAGCCCAGACCAGGTGCTTTTTCCCTTCAACTTCATAGAAGCCAACATGCTTCCATACGCTAGCTTTTAATGCAGAGAGTGCCGGTCCGATTTCTCACTCAGTCATCATGGGTCTCCTATGGTGCGTATCCACTGGCACAGAGCAAGCGTTTCCAGTTCATTCCTATGGAAGTTGAGCTTCATGCTTGCGTGTGAGCGTGAAGCTCAACTTCCATAAATGAATTGAAAACACTCGCTCTGTTCCACTCGTTCCGGACCAGTGGACACGCACCGTTATGTGCATGCCACAGACTGTATGGGCACTGCACTTTCGCACTTCAGAGTTCTACCTTTTACCTTCTGTCAACATTACGTTATCAGTTAACATTTAGAAAGTCAATTTTTGACATTTGTGAATCGATTCAGTATCATCCGCATCGTGATGCATCTACAAATCGAATTTTTACCCGCACGCATTAAACTTGCTGCGACACGCCAGCAGAAGTAATGATCATGAATGCATCAGGGAAAAACAGCAAGGATATTTGATAAACTAGTGTTTTCAGCTGCAGTGATGAAGTTGACGATGCCGACTCGTCATCTCTGCAGTTGTGGACGCGGCGACATGGACGTTTCATACGGAATACATAATCTGAGAATATTTGTTTTCCATTTGAATTTGTTCATTTAAAAGTAAACATTTTTTATAGATATATTTTTCTTGGCTGTGAGGGAAGTTTACATGGAGTTTTCTTTTTCTGTTTTTTTTATTTTTTTTATTTGGTGTGCTCAAATCACAGAGAGAGACAGTAAAAATTGCACCCTCTTTCCTTTCATTATTTTACAATTGTGAGTACACACAAATAATTCAAAAGATTCAAAAGATGTATTACTCTTATCTGTATGACCAAAAGTGACGGAGTGAGTGATCACACTGACACCTTCATGTTAGCTGCCATGCAGCAAGTGCGCTACTATTCAGCTTCCACACTCCACACAAATACTTTAATAGCCTACATTTTTAAAGTTACTGTTAAATCGAGCGGTAATGTAAAGTTACTACTACTTACGGTTCAGATGATAAGCCATATTTGAGGTCAATGAATGATATGCAAGCATTTGGATTAGGCCTGTCGCGATTGGTCGATATAATCGACTGCGATGTTAATAATTAGTCGACGTCAATATTTTTAATCGACTGATCGTTTTATATTATTTTACCTTTTAAATTTCGTTTTCATGCTTTATCTAAAATAACCGTTTCCTCCACACCACTAGTGTGAGCATAACGTTATGTGCATCACGTCAAAATTTCTAAGGATTGCGGGTGAAGCGGAGTCGAGTGCGATGTCTAACAAGCTTTTAAGCAAAAGTTTTCAAAGGCCGAAGGGGTGTAAAGTAGGGCAATACTTCAGATTAGCTGATAATAAAAAGGTGGTTGTACACTCTGGTTTCGTTGGCATACCACAGCAGCACAAGCTCGATACATGAACATCTGAACAGGAATATTGCCGGAAAAGGCAAAGCCACAGCCACCGTAAGTGTTTTTGTCCATTAAATTAACTCAGCCTTTGTAGGTAGAACGTTTAAAATAATAGAAGTGTATACGGTGCGGGCGCGCTCATTTTTTCCTATGTTGTGGCAAGATGAAAACATCTCAACTTTTCAGAATGGCTCAAGAACCAACCGATCAGCTTCGGCCTCTCCGTTACAACATCGAGAGCTCAGCCGAACAGCTGATCATAGCTGTACAGGGCGGGGTTTATTTCTCATCTCCATAAAAATATCCAGTAATGAAGCTACGCAAGGGCTAGAAATCAATTAATCCTTTGCTGATACTTCATAGTCATTTTGGAGGACGTAGTTCAGGGTTGCATAGCAATGACAGACACGCTTTGGAAAGAAGGAGAAAGCGGCGTCGCAGCGCTTTCCACGCGTGTTTAGACGCGACATGTGAATGGCCCCAAATACTTTTTGAAGTAAGAGAAGTTGGGTCGTGGTGAGGACTAGAATTGAGAACCACTGTGACGGTTAGATTGATCTATGCCTGCGTTTGTTAATGTGCAGGGTTGACGTATCCTACGGTAATTAACGAATTTACTTCTGCCTGTTTTAAGCGTGACTGTATACTAACATAACGGCATGAATGACATAATGAATAACATTAAACAATATAAATTTATAATATGTACACAGTTAGTAAATACTATTAATATACAATATCAAAAGAGTTTGCCAAGTTAAAAGAACATTAGGTATGTTTTTTTCCACTGAATGTTTACATTTTGGCAAAGCCATGTGACTGAATTCCTGCAAAAGAAGGGCTTCTCACCACAATTGGCTGCAGCTCTTACTGATAGTGTACTGTATTGAAAGTTACATAAAATGTTCTTAAGAAAAATTGAGTAGATTAATCGATATAAAAATAGTGGCAGCCCTAATTTGGATGTACTACCTGTTGTACTGTAATTACCACATAGACCAGCTGTTAACAATTAGTTTGTCATAGACTGTGCATAACTTCATAACTTAGTGTGGAGTTTTTTTTCACTGCGACTAATACAATTTTGATCGACTACGCCTCTTTTCATTGACTAACCGTTAGTCGACTGTTAGGGGGCAGCCCTAGTTATTAGACACAATTGTGATAAGTGGAAACAACTTAAAATACTCCATTTTTGTCATACAGATAAGAGCAATCTTCATTTGAAACTCCTTTTTATTTACGTAAACCCACTATAACAATAAAACGGTGCTTTTGTAAAATAAAGAAAACAGGATGCATTTTTCTGCCATTTCGGTCTTTGTGAATGGAGCATGTTACAAAATAGCTTAAATGGAGGACTAATATTCTACTAGAAATATCTTTAGTCAGGTAAAGCCCTTATATAAAGTATATAGTGCTTTATGTGAGTATAGTATGCAAGTTGTGCTTAAAACACTTAACATTAGATGTTTGTTGTATGTTAACATTGTACGCTTCACTGCTGCTAAAAAAAGACTTCCTTCAAATGTATGAATTCTAATAAATTATGTTGGTGAAGTGTTTGGGGAATTACAGAGAAACTTAAGCATAAAGCCAAGCTTCAAGTTTGTTGGGTAATGTATTGTAACCTCACCTTTCTTCTCTTCTGTAATCTTGACATTTTAAGTAATGCACAAAGACGTGTGTTAGAACCTGTTTTGCGCTCCTATTATGGGTTCTTACCACTGTTTTGGTGAACGGGACACATTAGTCCTTAATGCAGCTTTTTAGAGAAGAGTCTTTTAATCACACCCTGTTGGAGCTGCCAAAATTGACGGATGGATATTTGTGGGACCCTTTGGGTTATGTATTAAGCACTCTGTGTTGAGCATATCCAGTTGGAGCTGTGGATAGCAGGTTGATGAATGGTTAAAGGTCTTGTAGCTCCATCTATCAGGGGATTAGCATTGACCTATGAGACCTCTCGATCGGTCCCTGGGCTCTGCCGCACAACAAATGGCTACATTAGCATAGATAGAGACCACAGGCTCTTCAGAGGCTAGTGTGATAATTTATTTGTATACCTCTGTGGGAAATTCTAATTAATTTTTTTTAATTTTATTAGCTGTGAGGATACTCACAGTGGATGGCAATGTTACATATGTTTTGTTTGTTTCAGTTAGGTCTGCCCCTGACTAGTAGTTGTTCACCATTATTGGCCATTAGTTAACTAGTTGCACATTTATGATCTTAATTGCTTCGGAAAATAGTTTGAGTTTCAGGGCTAATATTATATGTAATATTGCTAACATTGTTCTTCTTTTCAGAGAAATGAACTGAACTAGAGCTGCATGATTCTGAATAAATTTTGTTTATTCTTTTAAAATCGAGATCACAATTTGCCCACGATTCTGAATGGCAAACTAAACAAAATAACAATTTACTACAGTTTATGACAATGTTAATTGCTGCAGTTTATTTAAAAAATAATTAATTTGAATTATTTAAAAATAAATGGTTTGAATGAATGATTCAATGACTCACTCATAGACTTCACTTGTTTCATTACTGAATGAGCTTTTGAAAATCTATTTAAAGAATAATTTAATGGCAAATTCATTTGTTTAATTGTCAATTTTGGCCACCTACTGGTGAAACAATGTAATTTATACCATCTTCATTTGAAGCATCAAGTTACTTTCAAAAGGCCGTTCTATTTTGATCACTACTGTAGACATCAGTGTTTATATCAGAACTATAAACTTTTATCCCAGTGCATCTGTGTTTATAGAGAGAAATGCACGTTAAATATGTCATGCCATAAGCACGGTACTAATTTAGCTTCCAAAAAACCTTTAAAAAAAAGAAAATTAGCTTCCACACTCTGCATGAACACTTGGATATGTGCCTGATAATAGCACACATTTATCTAAGTTAATGTTAACGTTAGAGCCAGCGAACTTGTAAGTTGGCTAACGTTAGGCTACAACTTTGCGAACGTTTGGATTTCCTGCCCGACATAATTGCCACATGGACCAGCTGTTAACAATCTGTCACATCACGGACTGTGTGATTTCGCCAAATCCAGTGGAGTTTTTCGGTGACTGACTAATTAAAATTTGGTAGACCAAGCCTCTTCTCGTCAAATCAAGATACTACAATTGGTTGTCTTCGCCATTTTTACCACATTTTCTTGGAGTGGAAGGCAGCACATGTGGAATCAATTGATGTTTTAATGCATGGAGCATTATTTTAAGACATTGTCTGGATAAACCTGCCTGACAAAAAAAATGAATAAAAAAAATAAATAAATAAAAACGCATATGTGGAGTTAGTTTTAGCCCCCTAAAAATATATTTTGCAGAATTTGTGCCTGGTAATTATTTTGATAGAACACACTTGGCTGCATTTAGTGTTTTCATTGTGCCTTGATTTCTTTTTTTAAATCAAATAATTTCTTGACAGATGCAGAAAGCCACATAGCTGTGGTGTTTAATTCTTTCCCTCCCTCTTGATTGGCTCTGAATTGTTCCATTTTAAGCAGGCTTGAGGAAAAGGAGGCATGACTGTCTTACTATAGATGCGCTGCTAAAGCGAGTCTGTTGATCAGCCAGGCGAGCAGTAGCATGATTGCTGATTGCTCAGGGTTTTAATTATGGAAATCATGAGCTCTTAAAAATGCTCAAAGCTATTTGCTAATGGTGCAAGTCATAAAAATGCTGTATTGAATACTGTTGCACTACATTTACAGATGTTTAACGCTTGAGACTGCTTGTGGTTGGAACCTTTAACAAATTTGGAATTTTATTGGATTTGAAAAGTAATTTCTTAATTCTTAAGTAATTTTGGCAATGTTGTGCACAAACTGCGAAATACTGTTCATTGCTGTTTTTTTTCCATAAGGGTCTCCTTATTTGCGTTTGTAGTCGAGGACTTTCTGATTTTGGTGTATTGGATATTATTGAACAAATTAACAAATTTATGCTTTTCTTTTACCCTATTGTTCCAAAGTTCCAAAAAATGTAAGACTGCTTTAAACCTCTCTCAGGAAGGCTTTTTGTTGTCATTGTTGCAAGGTACATTTTCTTAAATGTAGGCTGTGCACTTTATCGCTGCCACCTATTTAGCATTGTCACATTTTGTTAATGGAATTTGAGGTTTTATTTTATGTAGTTGTTCACAGAGTGAAAATCAGCTGAATCAAGCTGAATCAGCACATACAGGTGTGAAACAGGCACACTCAAAAAGTTAAGCCTTTTTTTTCAAGATTTACACAAAATTGATAGTAAAATTCCATTAAGTTAAACTGAATAATCCTTACATATTATCAATTAAGAATAAATAAATAAGTAAAAAAAAAACCTACATCCTCAACTTAAATTTAAACATTTTCATTCTTTTTAAATTTTGAATACGAATCACATAAACTAAATGGTCAATTTTTACCAAATGAAGATTACAAGATTTATACAAAATGCTTTATGGAGCTCTAGTTTTTTTTTTTTTTTTTTTTTAACTCATTTAAAATTCTTAATTCATAATATTGAAGGACTATTCAGTTCAATTAATTGACATTCGTAAATCTTGAAGAAAAGACTTATTTTTTTAAATGCAGGTGCTTGGGTTAATTTCACTTTGCAACTCTTCAGTTATTAAGCTATTTGAATTACTTTGCAAGTAAAATGAATCAGTCTTGGTCACATAGACGTTCCTCTAATTAGAAGGTGTGGTTTTAAACACAGAGAATGGACTACTACACTAAATATATGGATCTCTAGATTCAATTAGTCTGAATTGTCCTGATTGTCCTGTTTTCCAAGAACAAACCCTCTTCCCATCTTGTTAACATGCTCTTTTCCTGACCTGTCACACACTATGCTAAGAACTAAATAATTGATTAAATAATGCTACTAATGATTGTGGATTATTGAACGATTTGTTTTAGATTGGAACCTGGCTTTTTTTTTTTTGTATCACTGCGTTGTCTTGTTGTCTATGCGGTAACTAAGGGATGGCACACGGACACAAGCAGGAATTATGTTCTGGGGGACAGAAGAGGGAAAAAGCAGGAGTGGAGGATTGGGGCAGAAAATGGATCCAGCGGCCAGCAGACCCTTTTCTTTTGTTGTATTATCAAACAAGTTACTTTCATTCTTTCTATACAAAATACATGGATACAAAGCCAATGAAGCTGAAGCGACTGCACGTTTATTATGATTGTCCTTGCATTTATGAACAGAACATTGATAAAAGGTATATTTAAAAGACTAGTGTCTTCATTATTCATGTGAAATTTCATGATTTAATGCTTATCATTCTTAGATGTTGAAAGGTTTTCACATCTTCATTCCATACCATGATTTGGTATTTAAGCTTAATGATTTTTCTTTTCAGACAAAACGTCCACATAGATTCCCATGGCATTTTTGACCAAAGTAATTTTTTAATAAATGAACATAATGCTGAATTACTCGGTAGAAGACTGAATTTTCTTTGGGTGTAGGGCCATGCCCGACAACCGCAGCATCTCTGTGGCTGAGCATCATTGGCATTGAAGTGCTTGTTATACGGCAATACCCATTTTTGCACTTGTGAAAGCTGCTGATTTAAGCAGTCATTGGAATATGAGTGAAGGATGAAGCTTTCTAAACAAGGTCCGCTTTCGTCAATAGTTTGATACCATGTTATTTTTTATTGTAGTTTTATTATGGTTTTGTTAATATTTAGATTTTTTTTTTGTATTTTTATTGTTTGTTAATGTTATTTTATGTACATTTTAGTCATTTCGTTGTTTTTGCCTTATTTATTTTTTTCAGTTTTAGTTAGTTATTTCCAGTTAATAATTCGTCACCTTGGAATTATAAGGTTCTATCTGGCTTTTTTGTCAAAATTGAGTTATTCACATATTCTTATTCTGTGACCACTTACTTACTTTGTTACATTTCTGGAATTTTTATTTATATTATATTTATTTTTATTTAGAAAGACTCATTTAAGCTTCCATTCTACCTACTTACAATTCTAGCTTTTAAAACTACTAAACTAAAACTTAAAACTGTTTTAAACTTAAAACTTTTCCATCCATTCTGATCTCAAGAGAGAAAGCCATTTTACCTGTCCTACTTTCATTGGAATAAAGCCAGTATTACAGTTGCTGCTTTCTGTCTAACTCTGAATCAAAAGAAACATAAACCAATGTTTCCTGCAATAATGTGTTTAATTACCCACCATATTCCTAACTAAAATGAACATCTGCACTGGACAAAATATTTATCACTGCTTTTTTATGCTTTACTTGAACAAGAAAATAATTATTTGTCCTAAAATATGAAATGTCACGAAGCATTAAATTTGACACATTGCTACAACACAATTATTGTGTTATTACTGTGTTTCTTGAAAAAATATTGCTTCAATTAATGTTTTGCAAGATAGGACCTTATAATTCCAAGCAGAAAGATTTTTTATTTATTTATTTATTTATTTTTAGAATTTTCTATCTGCATTTGACCTCTTCCTATAATCCCCATTCACAAATTTGAGAGGATTTTGATGTTGTACATTTAGAATTCATTTAGGGTTTCTGTCATTTTCATGTAGGAAATAGACATATTCCACATATCATTTTTGCTATGGAATGCAAAAACTTTAACGCTCAATATCTCAAAACTGCTCAGAATGCAGATAGAACCTTATAAGTCCAAGGTGGTGAATTTTAGTCATTCTACTTGAGCTTCTTTCAGTTTATTGCCAAGGCAACATTTCTAATATTTGCTTTTTATCTAATATTTATATATCATTTCAGCTTCATCAGTTAACATGCAGCCATGCCTACACAAGAGCAGAAATATTTTTATACTCCCCTGAAAAGAACAGATACAATAGCATACAGATTCGATAGTTGCGCAAAAATGTAAATAACATGGCTTAACAGTTGGAAAGATAACAATGCCATAGCCAAAAATCAGTGACATCCATCAGCTAAAGTGGAGATGGAGGTGTCAGTTTATATGCTTGTAATGAATGAGACTGAATTTAAAGGACCACTGCAACAAGAGTCTAAACCATATTCATACACGTCAGATCAGGGTTCACTAATGTGGTGCTTGATGTTTATTTATATATATATATATATATATATATATATATATATATATATATATATATATATATATATATATATATATATATATATATATATAAAATATATTATATAAATGATATTATATAAATGATATTATATAAATTATATTATATAAATTATATTATATAAATTATATTATATAAATTATATATATTATATAAATAATTGTGGTTTGTGAATTTAACATAATGGTAATTGGAGAAGCCTGTCAAAAAAAAAATTGTTGGACATGCTGATCATTAAAAAACAATGAAAATATATCAAATAATGTGTGTTTCATTAATAAAGGAATACAGGGAGACATTTACAAGCAGAAGTACACTAGGTTTTTCAATATTTCTCATTCAAACTGTGTGTAATTATATATATATTTATACACAAACATACTGTAAGGATATTGTCCCAATACTAGTAAAATCTGTATATTGAATGTAATAATGTTCTTTCCTTCCTATGACATGAAATGCAACCATTTACAACATATTACAAGATAAACATGAAGGAAACATTGTCATAATTCATTAACAGTAAATCATAAGCAGTCTAGTTTCATGAATGCACGGTATTCACTGATTACGAACTGCTTTGAATCCACTGGCCTGTAGAACACCCAACACCGATACTTTTTTTTAATTTAATATTTATATTTAATGAAATCATAGCCTTTTGAAGTGTAATAATCACAATTTATATTACTATTGCTGTTTTTTTCATTCCAGAATATAAAACTTCTAAGACATTTGTTATGTCTTGCCATATGACTTTAAATTAAATTTTTTAGGCTTTTTAAGATCCCACGGGCAAGTTTTATTTGCATACGTTAAATACATAAACATTAAATACATTTTATATTTTCATTTTGTAGTTACACACATCTATTTTTAGGCGTGAGTGAAACGCCTGCACTGTCGAGCCCTATTTTGACAGATGGATTAGTTTATGAAAATTGTACAGTTCATGTTTGAAAGGGTAAGCAGTCTCCAAAAATTAAAAATAAATCTGGTCATGTTTTTATTTAGCTGCGTTTGAGCTTAATTTCGAATGCAGCTTTACATCTCATTTGTGCCTGCTTCACTTGCTATGCATGTATGTATGCATTCTTTATTTTCTCCCATCTTGGGCCTGGCAATTGAAAATAAATTAACATTCCAGCTCTTTTATGTTCTCCTCCTTTAAGCCTGTCAAGAATACTTGGAGGCGAACCTTGAGAGGTCAAGCGACACTCACTAGTTGTCAATCTTCCTGGTTGACCCGCCCACCCTTTTCTTTTTCTTTTCCATTCTTTTCTTCCCCGTTCATTCAGTTCCACCCCGTCTTAGAAACCAGAACTCTTGGGCATTCTTTCTGTGTTCGCCTTTACAGCCTGAGACAGGAAGCTCTGGGATGAATGTCACATTCACAAACAGAGCCATATTTGAAGTCCTCCTGGCTGCCATCTCTTCCCTACCTATTAATTTTAAGAGTATTTCTTTAATAAAAAATGTATTTTTAATTTTAAAATGATCAAAAATCAACAAAAAGTCCCACACACTATCAGAGCTTATACAAAAATGTTTATTTATTGCAACATTTCGGTCCCATGACCTTCATCCAGATAAACCATTCAAAGCACTAAAATATATCAAATCAACTCATGAGTTCACATCAATTTAAAATGGAAAATGAATCTAATGGCCAATCAGACTGAACCCCAGTTCAGCCACTTAGAATTTTTCTAGATTCCTATTGTGAAGGTCTTTATGAAGTTCTCCAATGGTTCATTTTATCCGAAATTTCCAGCATTGTTGAATACAGGGGCAAACTGTGACATTGAATCAAACAGCTAATATTAGTTTGTCTCATTTCATGTGTGGAAGTGAATTCCAGATCTCTCCTTCATGCACAGAAAAATCCTCAACGGCTCAGTCAGGAATGGCGCAAAGCTCTCTAATGCTAATCACTTAATCCTTTTATTTCAAGTCAGAACAAATCCAGTCCAAAATCTGCCAAACAAAGTGGTGTTTATGGGGATGATAACAGTTGGCTCCTGCGATTAAGCCTCCAGACATAAAGCGAGCATGTTTCTCAGCGGTGTGAGGGTTTGCACACAATGATGATGGGAAGTAAAGCATGTTGAGCAGACAGTGCAGACCCTCACTCCATGTCTCTTGTCTGCCAGGATCAGCATCTCTGCTTTCTCTGCAGGGTGTGAGATTTTTTTTTTTTTCAGCAGGTTATTGAAGTACAGCCTAAAAATGCTCTTTTGTAGACTCACTCTTTCTTTGGGATATTTGGAATCCTAATCCCATAATGCAGTGCACTAAATGATTTTCCTACCTGAATGCTTAGTCAGAGATAAAGCTGATTAACTTTATGATTAAACCTTGATTCGCCTAATTTAGAGTATTAACGATAAGTAGAAATATTCAGCCTTAACCCTCCATGTCAGAAATCATAATCATGATTAGTTTGGCTGCTATTGAAATTATGATGATTTAACACTATTAGTGCTGGGCGATAACTCTAATTTCACATGTAATTTTAGACATCAGTGAAATTTCACAATTATCAAGAACAATTTTGATGCGTCAGCAAAAACGAATGCTAGCTTAACTAGTATAAGTGAACTGTTCTCAAACAATTAACATTTAAAGAGGAACAAAAGCTCACCGTTGGAAGGTGCTGTAGACTGAATGCAGCACAATAATTATTTTACCGTGATTATGTTGTTTTCATAATCTGAAATCGAAAATAATAATTTAATTATTCACAGCCCTTCCCTCTTGGTTCTGCAAAGTTTGTAGTGTTGTTATTCGGCGTTCAATGTGCCCCTGCCAATTATTTAACAATAAATTTGCTCGGACAATATGATTTTTTTTTTTTTTAAACCACACACACAAAAACTATTTTTTGCAATGTCAAAATGTATGATCTTCAGTGCATCTGCAAAAGAAAGAACATTTCGTATATCCGGATTCGTGATGAAACATAATTAAATTTTGTCTGCTGTGTGGAACGTTTTGTTCCTACTCTTTCTCTTTTCACCAATGTTCGTGAATGCAAATGTTTTATATTTAGGTTCATTATAAAATCACTGCACTTGATGGCAGGGAAGGCTTTGATGAAGCACACTTCAAAGTGCAACATTCCACAGGATTCCCTACCTGCCATGTAAATGCTGAGCCTGTGCATTATGGAAATTTTCTGAGAGAGATGAAAGTATTGTTTAGTTTATGGGTGGGTGTTTGTGTGTGTGTATGTGTATGTGCACAGGCGCATGTCTGTGGGAATGAATTTGTGGACAAAGTGAGCGTGACGTGCCATCTGTCTTCAACGTTTGACATTGTGTCTTATAAGAATCTTGGGCTCCCAAAGGTCTCAGATATTACCTTTTGCCAATGCAAGCAAAGAGTCTGAATGTGTCTGTGACCGTGAGATTTGCTGGAAAAAGCAAACGCATACAAAAGAGAGGCGATTTTAATAGATTATCAACTGAACTTGTTGCCATAGTAATTATCTACCTCATGCAGGGTTAGTGGAGGGAATATGAGAGATCTGTCTGTAATCTTCATAAACCGTGAAATTTTAAATGTGGACTAGGTACGTGATTGCAAAGTTGTATCCAGTTGTAGTTGCTAATGTAGTCAAATTGATGCCCTTTTTTGAGTTAATTTGAAACTTTGTACAATGTTACCACAGATAAAGAGTGATCGTTTTTAGTAATAATTATGAAGTGTACTTTGAAAAGCATCATCAGTGCTGTTTAAAATGTTGAGGCTGATGTTTAATCTTCTCCAGAATATTGTGTAGAATTCAAATGGGTTGGATTTGTTTGTGCTGATGATTAGGTTTATGCTATCACTGCTGCGGCATATTTACACTGGCTGAATCATTCATACTGTATAGTGCACTTTGTCATCAAATTTGATCCATATCGGTGGTATAGAATGCATTTTCTATAAAGTTGTCATTGTTTAAGGTCTAGTTAAAAAGCACAAACTTTAAATGTTAATGTAAGGTATAGAATTTTAATATTGGCCATTTATTAATTACCAATAACATAAAAATCATCTTTTTGTATTGTCTAGATTTTTTTTTAAAGAGGATCCATTTTTCCATGTTCATCTTTCTTTGGTGTGAAATGTTGCTCTTTGATCATGAAGAAGCTCTGCAAAGTTCCAAAGCACAAAGTCACTCCACAGGGAGTTATTCTCTATATCAGTGCACACCGTTTCTGAACTCCATGAAACGCCTCCATTTTAGTCTTGAGTTTTCTCCCGGGAATGAACACCTCACACTATTCCTCATTTAAATAATTCCCGACCTAGACATATGCAAATTAAGGGGAGGGGTCTAGTTGAGTTAGTAGTGTGTTGAAAATTGCGGTTATGGTGAGGAGCAGGACGTTTCCCAAACATGCTCAAAGTGCTTGACCAATCACAACACACTGGTCCAGCTGACCAATCAGAGCGCATTGTGCTTTTCAGAAGGAGGGGCTTCAGAGTGTTAGGTACTAAACAGAGTGTTACTGACAGACTGGGAAGAGAGGTGATAATAATGTCAAATATGGAAAAAATGTTGTTTTTTGAACATTCAAGCATGAAAATCCATATTGGTAGAGCCCAAAACAAAATACAAAACTTTACAAGACTTTTTTTAAAGGGCATAGTTGTTAGGAAAGGTTTTGCCATTTCAAAGGAAATCAGAGCTTAAAGTTTGATAGTGTTCAGCATGGCATCATAGCTTGATGTTGGCAGTGATATGATTTATTTTTTGGTGGTTCCCCATTAACAAAACAATTTTTTTTTCATTTGCTTTTAGATGGAGAATGAATGGTGAAAGGTGGAGAACAACAGATTGCTGATGTCCACGTGACCTGCATACTGTCTAGATCTTCTTTACAATCTAAAGTATTGTCCAGCATCTGGAGACGGTCTTGAATAACCAAAATGGCTATGTCACTGTGGAAATGTCCTCTTGTGCATGGACTTCTGTTTACTGTGATTTGTTTACAATCTTCAGAAGGTAAGATCATCTCTTGTGTGCATTGGTTTATGGTTGTGAGTATAGATACTTAGTTATTTTTTATTTATTTATTTTTTTAAAACAGACGTCAGTTAATGTGGATCACTTTTCAAGTGCACCGTGTTCATGTATTTGGGGATAGTTCGATCATTTAAATTGTTCTGCTTTGATTCTTTGTGTTATTTCATAGTCCAACACAGTGTTGTCAAAGGTCAATAGAGAAATTGTATAAATATAATGCTACAAGTCTAACAGTAGTACAGAGTACAAACTCAATTTAGTACCCTATTTTCAAACTAGACTGATTAACTTAATTAAATTAAATGATACTACTGCTGTTAGTCAACATTGGAAATACTAGTCATTAACATTAAATCTTCTTTGGACATTTATGTTTTGCTTTATTTTTACAAAGGCTATATGCAAAATATTGTCATGTTAATTTTACAGATTGATCTCATTTAGTCTTTTTGCTGTAATGGGAAATAGTACGATTGTATTAATACATCAGGTTTGTATTTGCTATACAGAAAAAAAAAATCAAATTTACAAGACAGGAAGATACTTTTTCAAAATCATAACATCCCTGAAAATAGACTTAATTTTTTATACAAAACGGTGTCTTGTTATTCTTTTGATTTTAAGGCGATACTCATTATTTTTCAGATTTTGGCTCATTACATTTCCCATTCCAGTTCATCCTATTTCTCCGCATCATTTCCTGACCAAACAGCCATTTTTCTACCTTACAGTACCGTATTATGAATAAAATTGGCCGATAATGAATAGTATTTGTAGCTGAATATTCTTTAGATTTGCAGATTGGACAAACTCGAGTCAGAGAGAGACTGTATGTAATGAAAGTTACGAGTTAACTGCACTGTTTGGCATATTGTCCAATGGACTGACACTTCTCATTCTCATAGTCCTATTGTTTTGGTCTTGGATGAGTCTGATTTGGTTGAGGGTTGTTCTTTCCTCAACTATAAACAAGCCCAGCATGAAAGCGTTTCACAGATGGGTGTCTTTTGTTGAGTTTTAGCTTTTGGTAGCTCATGTCTGTCGGGTGTATGTGACATGGCTTTCATGAATTAGATCTGCATTGCCATGGGGAATGTGTCCACGAACACACAGAAGATGAGTTATCACTCTTACACCAGTCTTCCATGAACAAGAAAATCCGTATCTTGAGCCACAAAAGCTGGCCTGAAAGAATGCTCCTCAAACAACATGTCTTTGCTTTTATGATCCGGATTTTGTGTCATAGTAAATAGATTGTGCATTGATTCTCTACAAATGTCTGGCTTGTCACTGGGCTTCTAGTGAAGGCTTCACTGACTACTAACTACTATTTCTCTTGGCAATTAGAGGATTTTTTTTTTTTCCTTCAGGAAGTTCAGAAGTTTTTTTCTTCCTTAAAATGCACCACTATGATCAGCCAACACAATTTATCATGTTTTGATTTTAGTTTATCTTTTATAAGTTTGGGAATTGCGAGATTTGAATCTGGAATTAGGAGCTTTTGTTTGTTTTCGTCTGTTGTGCATCTCCTAGCAACGAGGCGCATGTTTCTGTGCGAGTTTGTTTTGATCTGAATGACTTATGAAAAAATGTGAAGCTTAAACAGATAACTTTTACATTTTCACACCATTAACCCCCAGCTGAGTGCTCGTTTGATTTATCTGTTGAGTACTCAAGTAGACAAAATGGTGCAATTAAGATCTCAGTGTTTTACTACGGTAGAGAGTATCCGTAAATGGGTGATGACATGAGAAATCAAATTTGCCTTGTTGTTTTCGCATATAAGAGGTCTTTGTACCATTAAAACATTGTGCAAGTGTCCTGCAAGTGCTTAAAACATCCTCAGTAGAAAAAAATTATCTTTGTATATATGCTCCAAAAATGAGGACAGCACCCTTGTATGTGTGTGTGTTTTTTTTTGTAGCAGTTTATATTATTCAATTCTGAATTTAATTAATTTTCAGGATTGATATAGTTGTTTAATTATTTAAATTTAATTGGTATATTGTCCCAGCCAACCCCTAACCTTAAACATAACCAATGGTAACCCTGGAAAGAAAGCCCTTATTTTTCAACATGGAAGTAACACTGAATCTACACCGGATGAAAAAACAGTGGAACCCATTATAATCAGTGATGATTTCTACACTTTGTGTGTATATTATTATGCTAATTAAAATATTAAAACGGATACTAGTTTGTCGTGTCAAACACCATAATTAACTGTTTTTGTACGGCTAAAATAAATAGAGATGCCTGACTCTGAAAGCTTTACACATTCACGTTTCAAATGGCCGCAACTGCTCTTATGTTAAAATAAAGTGGAAAGATAATAAAAATGTAATTTTTGTGGGTCTCTTTTTCCTCAACTGTTTGTTTTAGGTTTAATTCAGGTCTCCTCTGTTTGAGTAGAATTGTCTAGGTGGCATTGTCACAAAATCTAGGGTCCGAGAACTGCAGACTCCGGTATTGCAAAAACGACTCATTTGGTGTTCTTTTTTAAAGTTTTAAAGTGAAGTAATATTAGCAACCAAAGTTATGTCCACCAATTTTAACAGAGGTTTAACTTGATATTAATAAAAAAAAAATCGATAAAATAATGGTCACTTAAGTTTACCAGTTAATTATATATATATATATATATATATATATATATATATATATATAGACATTTGATTATTCCATTTAGCTCTTTACTCTTATTGTACTCGTTCGTTTAGTTCTCAGAGTCGCACAGGTTATATTCAATATAATACTGTAGAATTAATAATGGTTTGTTCCAGTTAGTGATGGTGGGAAAATGTGTATTTAAGCCAGTTGTCACTAGAAGGGAAAGAGTAGCCTACTAGTGAATGGATTGTGTTTTGAGTGAAAAGAAACAAGGTTACTGCCAGTGAGGGCTAAAATAGTCACTTTTAAGTACACTTTCTACAGTGTCAGACAGTGTTTCATATCATTTTGAATGATTAGGGATCATTTTAAAAGTTTGTGCATAATTTGGGGTACTTATCGAACTGACTCAGTCTAACTACAGTAAGCCTGAACAATTAGTTTTAAAGCCTTCTCATTTCCTGGAACACGTCCAGTAATTGTAAATTCTACCTCTATGTTATGAAGAGCCTTATTATAGATTACTTCTGTAATCCTTTGAGGATTATGAGTATATGCTTCATTATGATTCAGCTCTCTGCTGGGAAAACCCGCTTTACCTGTGATTGCCTGTGATGCAAGGTCAGTTGGTCTATTAATATGGATTTGAGCAATACATTAATCAGGATTACTTGTGATTAATTACACCTAACAATAAAATTTATAATCATAAAATTCAATACACATTGAATAGCTAAGTATTAATCAGTACTAAATAGATTTTTTTTGAATTTCTGCGGGTAAAACCCTTCATTTTTAACATTTAATGGGTATAAACTGCCAATTATTAAACTGTTTTTGTTGATAATTCACTCAATTTTATGGGCTTTTATTTTAAATAAACTTAAATTGTTGCCTTTATTTAGAGCAAAATAACTCCAAATGAAATTTCTCTTTCTCTCCAAACAAAGCCTATTTGAAGCATTAATTTGAATGCTAAATAAGTAATAGTGTCACTAATGACTCAATGCAACGTCATTATTGAAGCTATCAATACGGTATTTCAGAGCAATTTTTGGTTCGTGGAAGCAAAGATTTGTTTAAAATGATTTTGTGGCTGAATGAATCTTTATTTGAGATTGAGGCCGGCGTTGGTATGGTTTTTATCGGTGTGCATGACTGCTGGAGGGAAGATCAAGAGTTCCAGCAAACCAAGGTTGGACTTCAAACCCTGCAAGCACTCTCCCCTGGACAATGTATTTTATCACTGTAAGCTTGAGCAAAATCCTTCCCTGATTTCTGAGGCCCGAATCATTGCACACAAACTGTAGCCATTCTCCGACAGTCCTGAGGGGAAAAGAGCCCTGCCATATTTTTATGTTCCAATATGATAGACCACACAAAAAATGACTAAGGGAGACACTGGCTTCCAAAACGACAAACTTAACAATTGCAAAAATTACAGAAAATTGGACTATTGCTCTTAAGTGCCAAGCTTCATTTATAATCGGACTTAAACAACTAATTTTAAACTAACCAAGTTGAAGCAATGTCACAAAACATGGGGTCTATTCATAAAGAGTGGTTATTGGTAGGCGAGTGCATTTGTCATTTCGGTTTTGAGAGTTTCTTCACATTCATGAGAAGAAACACTTTCCATCTAATCACTGCACTGCATTATGCATGAAGTCAGATAACAGCGGACAATTCAAGTGTTGTGAAAGAAGTTTTAGCACCGTTTGTTCAACCATGTGCCTTTGTCCTTCCGTTCTCATAATCCAATTCATATTCACAAAATTCAATTTGCAAAAGCAGTCTAACCCTGCTGGGTTAAAATCAAACCCAATTTGCATCATTTTGGGAGTGAATCCAGGGAACCAATAGGTTGGGGACAAATTTTCAACAGTTAAAAAAAAAAAAAAAAAAGAAACACTAAAAAAAAATTATAATACAGCTGGGCATACAGCCAAAACACCTTGACATAAATAGGCAAAAGTAAAAACAATGTGTACATGTAATGTACACATTGAAATTGCTTTTTCAAAGAAAATTGTTAAATAAATATTGAATTACTTGCATTTAAATTTAGTACAAATATACTAGTAATTTGAAACTGCTAAAGCAAAACCGAAACTAGAAATTGCTGCTCATGTGCAATGACATGCAATGCATGGAATGAGCTGTTGTTGACCTAAGTGTCATAAATGACATTCATTCTGAAATTCTCCTTCCACTCATTGTCTGTGAAGTGCCGCAGGACAACGCCTCATTACTTGTTTCGAACTCACATCCACAAACGTGTAGGACTGGAGAAACTGGAAACTGTGAAAACTCTCTATTGTGAAATGGTCTTTCATGCAAATTACCTTCCATCCTCAACTGACCTCAAGTCCAGACCTGTAAACTACCCAGGTCTGGACTTGAGTAATGTAAATTCCCATTGTTAGCACATATTTCCATTTGAAAGCAATTTCTAACTTGGTCTGAGCATTTAAAGAGTTGTTGCAGGAGGCTCAAGGCGCGATTCTGTAGCCAGGTCGGCTCTTAAAGCTGTGTATCCTTCGGACACTCGGCATTATGTATCTTTCTGATGTCAGGTATTCATCTTTTTCTCTTTATTTCTGAGCATTTGATGTTTTGTATCGATTATCTTTGAATTGATTATGTAATTGGCATTATTCTGACTTACTCTAAAAATATTGACTTCAGTTGTTTATGATGTATCCGTCATTACCGCAAATCTATGACCAGGGTTAAGTACATACTTGATCTTGGATTGTATGGGGCATATCTGCAAGGATCTAGATTTCTGCCAAACTTCTTGACTTTAAATTATGCAGTCGCATTCACTATATGGGGCTTGACAAAGGTGTACGGGTCATTGTCTCTGCTTTACTTAAGTTGTTTATAGTTATATTATTAACTATACGTGGCCAGATAAATTACTATTGAGTGGCGACATTTACCTCCTAGTACTGGTCATAACCCTTGATTATTGTCAGAGCTATATATAGTTGTTATATAGGCGATTGTATGGGGTACATGGGTATCTTTTAACAATAGCAAGCATGGGCGGCATTGTTAAATTGCTTTAGCCATAACCTCTGGTTATTGATCAGACTGGTGAGTTTGTGATCGTGGGCCCGCATAACATCCTGTGCGAGGACCCTGTGCGAGGACCCTGTGCGAGGACCCTGTGCGAGGACCCTGTGCGAGGACCCTGTGCGAGGACCCTGTGCGAGGACCCTGTGCGACGACCCTGTGCGACGACCCTGTGCGACGACCCTGTGCGACGACCCTGTGCGACGACCCTGTGCGACGACCCTGTGCGACGACCCTGTGCGACGACCCTGTGCGACGATGAGAACTAAAGGAATAATCAAATGTCTAGATAAATTATCATATTAAATGGTCAATAATCAATTGGCATTCTAAAATAAGTTCGAGTTCTTCATGAAATGGAGTCAGATAAAAGTAAATTGGAATTAAACTACTTTGCTACGCTGAAAAGACTGAATACAGATGAAACCTTCCCTGCCCTATGGGAAACCGTCTTTGGGCCGATTGGGCGGGCCTTACAAATGCCTTTATTTGGGCATGGGAAGGGGCATTTTTACTGCTTGATAAATATAAGCAGCACGGCTCAACGGTTTATGTGCTTGTCATCTCCTAATTAGGACACGAATATTAAGTCTGCTCTTTAAAAACAAAAAACGATGCAATATAGGAGAATGGTAAGTAGGTAGGGCTGGGACGATACATCGACTCATACAATGAATCTGGATCAATCCTGATATTTTCTCTCTAATCGATATTGAGCTTAGTTTTAACAGCAGATGACGCTCTAGGCTAGTTTTAACCACATGATCTCAAATGCTCACAAAGAAGACTGCTGGGCAGCACTCGTGCATTCGGCTGAGTCCTTTTTGAACTTTATGAATAATTATTTTAGGTTTAAGTGATATGTGTGTGTGTGTAAAGGAACTAGAAGCAGACGGTGTACGAGTTTTTCTAAAGCACATAGTAGTGCCATCTGCTGTTTAAAAAAATGAGCTCAATCAATTCGAGAGAGAATCGCGATACATCGGAAAATATCAGAAATGTTCCAGATTTTTCGTATTTCGAATCGAGATTCGATGTATTGTCCCAGCCCTATTATTAGGCTACACACACAAACGCACAAACAAGGGGAAACTCTGTATATTCGTGCAGTGTGCGAATGTCAAAAATCTATTCCGATTTGACAAACACGCACATAAACAAGATGACTTTATGTAAACACTACGTTCTGATTCACCAATCTGAATGAATTCATTCCGATTGATACAAAAGATGTCCATGTAAAGTAAACATAGCTAATGAGTAATAATGTTTTTTTTTATTATTTAGAATAAATAGTATCATACTTTGGAATGTAGTTAACATTTTTTCAAAATTAAAGTACTCAGAATAATACTTGAAATTTGCAATTGAGTACAGTAACAAAGTAAAGATATGGAATGGAAAGAAATGACAGTAATGGGAACAATGTGCGCATAAAAAAATGCAGTAGCTTCTAAAGGAACTGAAGGGCAAAACTAAACCCTGACAGACAAAACAGGGTTCCAGACTGTAACTAATCCACAACAGACCTGTTACACACTCACTATAGGGATAAACATTACAATGTGACTAGAGAAACCATTTGCTGTGTTTTTGAATTATGACCTTTTGACGACAAACTGTCAAGCATTTTTTTTCTTTATCATTAGAGACATAGTACAAACAACTATCATGAAAAAGAAAATCTAATAAGATTTGATAGTGGGACTAGAGGGACTTCATTGTCGGAAAGAAACTGGTCAAATTTGTTCTTAATACATTTAAAAAAACATCTCAAACTCCCCCAAATGCATCTGGTCAACCTCCAACTAGGGCTTCCGCCTAATAGTCCACTTACTGTTAGTTAACTAGAAGAGGCTTGGTCTACTAATATTGTACTAGTTGGTTAGTCGCAGAAAAAAATATACTCATGCAGGCTGTGAGGGACAGATTAATGTCAGGAAACCCAAATATGAATTCAAATGTGGCTTATCACGTGAAACATGTAAGTAGCAGCAACTTTACAAGTGCACTCGCTCAGTTAACCTAGATAAATGTACAGCAAACTATCAAGGGTCCACTTTTATTTCTGTAAACTCACAATAACAAGAAAACATTGTGCTTTAGTAAATAATGAAAACATTCAGGGTGCGCTTTCTGCCGTCTTGGTGAACGTGAGCATGTCACAAAAATGAACCGAAACTCAACGTGTACTTGCCTTACAGACATGAAATATATCTATAGAAAGCTTGAAATGTCTACTTCTGAATGAATAATTTCAAATGTAAAATAAATATTCTTACATATAGGCGGGTCCACTACTGTGGAGATGACGAGACGGCATCTTCGACTTGCAACCGAGAACACAGAAAACATCAATAAATTAAAATGTTTAGACTGTACTTACTTTTGCCAAGCTTTATGCATATGCATTGAATAGTATTAGGCTGTATATGGGGAATTAAAGGCTCATTATTATAGTTTACGGCGTATTAATATAAATGCACGATTTTTCGACTAGTCACTTAAATGAACGACGACTAGAAAAATCTTAATTTGACGGCAGCCCTACCTCCAATATTATTTAACAATTCTTTATTATTAATATTTTGAAATGGCTTTAATTTTTATATTTTTGTTATTTTATGTTAGTTAATCATGTTAATTTTAGTTAATTTTTTTTGTCATTTTGTAGTGCTTTTTTGACATTTTATTTTTTTTAAGAAAAGATTGATATTTAGGTTTAATTTATTTTTATTTCATTTTTAGATTTAAGTTTAGTTTCTTATTTCAGTTTATTGCCAAGGCAACATTTCTAATTTTCGTTTTGTTTGTTTTTCAATTAATATTTATATTTTTTTAGCTTTTTTTTCATTAACAGAAATGTTTTTAATAGTTTAACGATAATAACCCTGACCTCCAGCACAGATAGTTTCGACCTAAATCATGCCACTGATGTGAGTCACTGTGTGTTGGTTT
Organism: Zacco platypus; assembly: GCA_038088235.1. Lineage (NCBI taxonomy): Eukaryota > Metazoa > Chordata > Actinopteri > Cypriniformes > Xenocyprididae > Zacco > Zacco platypus. The sequence continues at coordinate 8,088,912 of CM076080.1, forward strand.
TTTTGGACGCTGAAATAAGCAGAACAGTGTTTTTATGATGCCACAAAGTCACTGTGTAGGGTTCAGTTGACTATAGGTTTTATTTGCCCTGTGGTGTATTTTGGCACAAGCACTTTTTCTGAAGGCAATGATTCTTTGAACAGCAGCAAAATTTAGTGGCCTAGATGCTTAGAAGAAACAAACTCTAAAAAGACAACCCTCCCCCCAAAACATCTGAATTCTTTCAGAAAATACAGTACAATACAGTAAGCCCTGTATATTGGATTATGGGCACTTAAGAACAGTTTGCACGATTTCCTTTTCTTCTGAAGACACTTGGTGGCCAGTAAAAGGGAACAAAATCACAAATAAGACAAGCAGGCTCAAGAAGTCCCTGCTGGGTCTACTGTGGGACCTCTCAAACTTTTCTAAAGACGACACCATCCTTTTCTCCTCTCCACCCATTTTTTTCTCTGCAAAATCCCCCGTGGAGACTAGAGTCTGGGACACAATGGAGGCTGGTCGAGGGGGAGTGTGTTGGATTTGCATGCAGCTGTTTGCTGTTCCTAAAGCTACAAAGGCCAATAAAATTTGCATTAATAGAGGTTGACAGGCAGCACCCAATGCCCAGGAATCCTGCTGGAACCAGCCCTCACACTCACTCGCGTGGTGTAGCCACATTGGTTTTCTGCCCATATGGTCACTGAGCTGGGATTTTTCCTTGAGGAAAGCTGGAAAGGATTAAAGATGTTGGTAACACTTTACAATAAGGATCATTAGTTAGTTCATGTTAGTTAATAAAATAACTAATGTTTAACCATGAACAATACATTTGTTGCTGTATTTAATAATCTTTATTAACGTTAGTTAATGAAAATATAGTTGTTCATTGTTTGTTCATGTTAGTTCACAGTGTATTAACAAATATTTACAAGATTTGAATAATGTATTAGTAAATGTTAAAATTAACATTAACAAAGATCAATAAATGCTGTGTAAGTGCAGTTCATTAATGAATGAATGATTAGTTAACTAATGCCTTATTGTAAAGTGTTACCAAAATGTTTTGGAGGGCCAAAATGGGAACGTTTATTTTAAGCTCTTCTCTAATGCTGTGTTTTGACTGTCAATGTATATTTCATGCACACAACATGGATCAGCTACAACAGGTAAACGCCAACTTTGGGGACACTTTGGTTTTTTTTCAATCAATCTTCATTTTGATAAACTGATATCAATTCTTTAATCCCAAGATCAATCTTTTATTCTACACTGTTTTCAATTGGTGTGTGAACAAAACTTTGAAACATTTGTAGTGGCTACTGCCTAATAATCACAATACGCTTTGTGCTTTGTTACGTTTGATATGAAACAAAGTCTAAGCTTTCAAATTCTATCCATTTTATCATGAAATGTGTGGTTTTGGCACTCTTTAATGTGCCGTAACAGAGGTAGCATATGAACCGAACATTTATTTCTCTTTACTAGTTATTATAGCACAAATGAAACCTGAATGAACATCAGAAGGAATGCTGAAAGATGCAATAAAACCTACTTTTTTATAGCTTGTTGGTTAGTTAGAAAAAACTCTAAAGAGGGGCACTTTTGAGTGTTTTATTAAACAATTTTGATGATCATTTTCAGTTTTTATTTTGGTGCATCATGTTGAAAGATTTTTATATTATTGAGATTGGTTCAACGGAAAATGGGGTTGCGCAAAAGCACTGCATTGTGTGACAGAATTGGCTACCACTGACTTGAGCGAACTCCAGGAGGATGCATAAGAAAATGGCTTTTCCAGCCACTGACCAGAATTTCTCATAAAATTCAGTGTCGGCAAGAAGAATGAGATCACACAGCCAATTGCAATCCAGATAGAACTGTTGCCATGGCAATACAATCGAACATTCCATATAATATATCATTTATGGCTTAGGATACCCCCTTAACATGGTATAATTTAAAACAAAGGGTGAGATAAAGAAGCACAAGCTGTGACAGTCTTGTTTAGGGCGACTGTTGCTTCTTTTCTCTCTGCCTTCCCAGCTCAGATGTAAATCTTGACTGCTGCTGGCAGTTCTTGGCTGAGACGAAGGTGAGTTTGAAAAACTAGGCTGATACTTGGAAATAAATAGTTACTCTAGAGAGCTAGTAAGAGGGAGAAGACTTGTCTTACGGAAAGTAAAATTGAAACCCTGCTTACTTTGCACTATTCTTCTGTGCATGTTTTTCCAAAGAACATCAAAAGCTCATCAAAATAAAGTAACTTTCTCTTTATCTGAAATGACACATGTAGTCAAGGTCATGTGGGCTAACATTTAAATTCCAAAGGACAAAATTCTTGCCCTACACTATTTTCCAGTGAATGTGTCGTTTTGCTCAGAAATGCATCACATTAGTCGGGTATATTGAACAGTCAGCCGAGGTGCTCAAACGAACTGCACTACAAAATATACATGGCTCATAGTTGGTTCCGCATCTGATCCTGGAAACAAGAAAGGAATTTAATAAAGAAAAATGATGCGCAGCCATAAATGTTTTGCTGTCTTTGACAAACACCATCACATTCTCTTGAAAGTGCCAAGTGAATTTTCTCATGCATGCTTTTTCCAGTTTAAGTATTATAGTATTTACAGGTGTGCAAGTATTAGTTTTTTCTAAAGCAGAGTATAGTAGGATATGCGGGGTTAGTGACCCCAGCGTTTGGAGTTCTTCTTGGATTTTGTATAGGGTTCAGTTCCATAAGCTTTTAATAAATGTAAACTTTTTAATGGATTTGATTACCAGTTTTTTTTATAATGAATTTGTATTAAATCATATAACACAATCCAGAAAAATGTAAACACAGCACAAAATTGCTGAAAAAAAACCACATCTCATAGCAAACTGTTATTGTTCAAATAAATATAAAGTCAAATTGATAAAAACAGAAGTTACAAGGGCCTTACAATAGAAGGGGTCAGATTTACTACCAGTTTACGCCAGCTCAAACCCTGTTTTGGCATTAAACTATTTACTAAAACACGCAGTGAAAAATTAGCGCTGAAAAGATGTGGACACATTTATCATATACTTATTGCATATGCATTTGTTGGAGTTTCCCTTTCAGACGCAAAATTTATGGGAGGAGAATATCTAAATGAATCATGGAGGTTGATTTAATAAGGTTTGCGCTAGTCAATTTAAATAAGCATGCCTTAAACGAGATGCTTATTTGCGCTGCTCTAGATTGCGTTGATCAATATGGAAATGATCCGACTGGATCTGTGTCCTTGAATTTGTGCGTCGTCAGTAGATCAGCTCTCGCTAAAATCTGTCCGAAGGTCTGAGACTTTATTGTTGCGTTTTACTAAAAATATTTTCTATATAAATGTTACGCTATTCTAATAATGTTTAAATGAAGCAGAGCCAACAAAACTTCCAGCATTTACCTCAGTTCAAATGCAGTGTAAAGACTGATCTGGGGTAATTAGTGTTTAGCTGCTAAATGAGTTTGCTAGTGCATGACTGAGCCATGAGTGCATGGCAATACGAGAAAGTGTCATGTTTTTTTCCCCCTTCATGAAGGCAACAGTCTGAGCGAGACTAACAGAACAGAAAACAACTGGCAGCCGGAGCTCTTGAGATGAAGTGTTACTGTGTTCATTGAATTTGGTCATGTTGTAACATCTCTCTCATTTGATCACAAGTAAGCTCATGTGGTCCAGGTATATATATTTTTAAAAGAGTTAGTGAATTTTTTTTTTTTATTGACTTACACATGGACAATAGGATATTCGGAGGATGCGCACAAAATTGAATTCTGCCCATAGGGGAGATACAGCTAAAAACCGGCCATAACTCTGCAACAGTTTAATCAAGGAAATTTACATTTTTTATGTATAATATAATTAATAAATAAATAAATATATATATATATATATATATATATATATAATTATTTTTTTTAGGGCAAAAGTCTGACAAATCACAGAAAATGGACGCCAACAACCGATGAAATTTTAGCAGATTATTATAGCAATTATTGGCCCCATCAGCACAGTGAATTTACATTTGTCCACTTCATGTAGCTTCTGTATCCAGATCCACACAATATTTAAATAACGCCTTCACAATTCATTAAAAAAAAAAAAGATTAGAATTGGCTTGTCATGCAATATGTCATAACATAGCATTCTGTTTAGATCTACTCTTGCTGTATAAAGTTTTCTATTTTCAATGTTTTCACAAAGTTTGTGCAGCACTGTAGCCAATGAATGTCCACATGCAGGGAACTGTGAGCAGGGCTTCACTAACTGCCTGGTGAGTGTGGATGGGATGTGAGTGAGAAATGGAAACCCTGGAGTGGATTCGGAGCAGCACACATAGCACTCTACCTTCTAAAGCGGAATCTCAGCCTGTGAGGGCAAAGGGAGGGACAGTGGCTTCAGTGCAAAATACATAAAATCACACTTCATATGCTGGGATTTATATTCACTCGCACTCTATTTTCCATTTTCTCTTTCTTTTACTCACAAATATTTGAGTAGTATCACAAGTATTTGAGAATATATCCAGTGAAAGCTTTGAATATTTTTATTTAAATGAACACCTTCTGGTGGGTGTTTAAGGTTTGCTTTAAGATTTGAAGTCTATATAAGCAAAGTGTGTAATGGGGTAAATATTGGATATGGAACATTGACAAACAAATGACACGACTTGTATGCAACATAATTCATGTGGGACATTACTACATGCATAATGACAAGCACAGAAATCATTTATAATCCACAGCCCTTCATGGAAAAAAGCACATCGTTCCTAAGAGATAAACCAATACAATTTTGGTAGATGCTATTTACTCTAAGTGAAAATAGGGTTTTTTTTTTTGCATTGTGTAAATAGTTGTTAGATGCTAGTAACAGAAACTATTTACACCTCAGTGTATTGTAGTATATTATAATAAACAGAATGGAATAATAACATATTTAGTGTATATATTTATTAAAATCATAAATGGATGCTTCCTTATTGGGATATTACTTCTCTCTGTTCCTACACTAACCCTTAACCCTACCTGATAAACACTTATTCCCACTACTAAATACGCACTAAAAACTTAATTCAACTTTATTTTAATTTTTTTTTTTTTTTTAAATAAATGCTACTCTGAGCTGATATGCGATTGTAAGAAGAGAAAAGTCGTTATCAGTTAGTGTAAATAGCCTTTGCCAACAAGGCATGCTATTTGCAATAGGTGTAAATAGAGTAACGGAAAAAATAGTTGACTAATGTAATCCATTCGCAAGGTCCACACTGTACAGAACTTGATACGCAAAGACAATGTGACATTTTGACTGTTTTGGGTGTGCCAATGGTGCTAGGCCCCATATGTTATTGCTTGCACCGGTGTGTAGGCACGTACAGTTTGTTCATTTTCTCACAATGTGGGAGTCAATGGCATCCCTAACAAGTTACGAAATTTGGCACAAACTCGGAGAACATTCTCAGTGTAAAACACAGCTAATTGGGAGTTTCTACATCAGACACTATAGCATCTGCTTACATCTTTTAAACCATGTTGTCTAGAAACAATATTGTGCAACATTAGAACTGCATAATTAATCATTAAAAATAAATTGCGATCTCCATTCAAACACCTACATGATCTCATTCCGGATTGACAACGATTAGGCCATGTCTTTTAAACCTTCGTCAATCACACCGGAACATTCAGATTTGTGTTTGCACTGCTGCTAATAGTATTTAATAATTATAATATCTGCATTTATATAGCGCTTTTCTGGATACACAAAGTTCTTTTTACATATGGAAGGGGGGTAATCTCCTCAACCACCACCAATGTGCAGCATCCACCTGCATCCACCTCCATGATGCGACGGCAGCCATATTGCGCCAGAACGCCCACCACACACCAACTTGTTGGTGGAGAGGAGACAGAGTGATGAAGCCAATCAGTGTATGGGGATGATTAGGAGGCCATGATGAACAGAGGCCAATGGGCAAATTTGGCTACACCCAAATTTGGGTTTACACCCCTACTCTTTTCGAAGGACATCCTGGTATTTTTAACGACCACAGAGAGTCAGGACCTCGGTTTAACATCTCATCTGAAGGACGGTGCTATTTGACAGTACAGTGTTCCCATCACTATACTGGGACGTTAGGACCCACACAGACCACAGGGTGAGCACCCCCTGCTGGTCTCATTAACACCCCTTCCAGCAGCAACCTAGTTTTCCCAGGAGGTCTCCCATCCAGGTACTAACCAGGCTCAACCCTGCTTGGCTTCAGTGGGAAACCAGTCTTGGGCTACAGGATGATATGGCTGTCAGACCCAGAGAAAGCAGTTAGGCTGAAATGAAATAGTCTTTTCAACCACACAGTATTGTTGTTTTTGTGTTACAAATATTCAAACTGTCATAGAAGTACTTGGATAAAAGTTTATAGTTTGTATATAAACACTGAAGTCTACGGCAGTGATCAAAGTATAGTAAATCACCTTTTTAATGGAACTTGGCACTTCAAATAAAGATTACGTCGTTACACCAGTTGGTGGTATTCATCATTGAATCATTTATTGAAGAGATTCGTTCAGAAATGCTGATTCATCTAGTAATGAATCAAGTGAAGTATTTATCATTGAATTATTAATTTAAGCTGGTTAAAAAAAAACGAATTCAAATGAATTAAATGTTTTTAAATTGACTGCAGAAATTAGCACATTTTGTCAGAACTTCAAGTAAGTTACATGTTATTTTGTTTAGTTGTCTGTTTACAATCGTTGGAGGATCGCCGTGATTCTCAATTTATCCAGAATCGTGCGGCATTATATAAATATCTCAAATATGGGATGCCAACAGAAAACACCTCTTCATATACTGGTCAGTAATATCTACTCTTCCTCCCACACTTAACAAAGTTCTCTGCATGTCAGAGAAGTATGACCAACCATATGGTCATAACTTCTACATGCACTCAATATAATTATATCATGGCCTTTTGAGACGATGCAAAACAAACCAACATGTAATTTTTATACTGGGTAAATGTAAGGATGCATTAATAACAATCAGAAAACATTTCCCTGTTTTTGTTGACAAGTCGACATGTTGTCAGTCGGACCAAAAGACATATGCTGACCCATCCATTTCATATGGCGTCATGCTGATGCAATTTAAGAACATTGTTGGGACATTAACGCTGTAGCTGTAGACATGATACATGCTAAAAGTGCAGTGTGTATTTAGAAATGACACCCAGCCAAGTTATTACTTCATGCTAGTAAATGGCTGGCATATCAGATATCAAAATAAGTGGACTTGTGGTTAAAATGGATTGCCATTTGCTATTTATATTACAACTGATAAATATCTAGTTGCTACTTAGGAATATCTAGTACTTAACACAATGCTTTGTGGTTAAGTGAAAGATAAATTATCATAGCATAAGTAAAAAGCGTGTGTTCAGTGTGGCTTGGGCATTAATCCTAAAATCCTTTTTTACCCAGCTCTAATCTCTAATATTCCTCTTTCCTTTTAGCTTTCAGTCGTGCAGCACTGCCGTTTGGTCTGGTGCGCAGAGAGCTGTCCTGTGAGGGTTACCCCATTGATCTCCGCTGCCCTGGAAGTGATGTCATCATGATCGAAACCGCCAACTACGGCCGCACAGACAACAAAATATGCGACGCTGACCCGTTCCAGATGGACAACATTAATTGCTACCTCCCGGATGCCTATAAAATCGTATCTCAAAGGTAAAGGTTTTGTGCCAAGCATTGCCTGTAGTCCAAATGTGGATTCTATTTCCATGTTTCCTATTCGGTTGTAGATACTGAAGTTTGCTGAGCGCATGTATTGGCGTTTTCTTTTTTTGTCGTTGTTCTGTTGCTAGGTGATTACAGAAAGACTCTACACACTAAAAATACTATAAAGAAGATTTGTAAATAAAACAAGATTGTTAGAGTGTGTTCTACAAGAAAATACCATTACTATTCTTTTTACTTCAGAATTTCATGTTTATTTCACTTTTATTTGTAATTATTTACATTTTACGAGTTAAAATTTTCCAATAATTTTTTTTCATTAAAGTTTTAGCATGTAAACTCAAGTTCAGGTTCCTTTGTTATAACTGATTGTTCTACCCAGTATGTCCTGATTAGACTTTTTGGACCTGTCATGATTATTGATATATCATCTTGTTATTCATTCAGTTCGCAGCTATTTGATTTCTGCATTTGAATCAAATAAAATACATTTATGTCTGCCTTCATATTATATTATTTATAAATTATTATATTATGTCATATTATATTTATATTAATTATATAAATATTAATATTATATAAATATATTATTTTTTTCAAAGCAATGAATTAGAATATGTGCCTATTTTATTTTAATTATTATATTATATACCATTCGATTCTAAGTAAAAATAAAAAATAGCGGATTAGGCTACCACTGTCTGTAAGTGACATGAACAAAATGGAATTAAATTGTTAATCACAATTTGCTGTTGTATTCTAACAGCACATTGTCGCACAATGTATAGCTTTGGCACCGCAATGAGGGATTAAAAACCCTTCAAAACCCTGCTGTGGAGAGATCAGGGTTTAGAGAGAGAATAACACGTAACATAACATAATGTTTTGTTTTTGAGAATGAAAATGCAGTGTCCATCAAGTTAAAGTCGGCATGAAACGGAAGTTGCGATAGTCTTTTCTTCCCTGAATGGCTACTAGAACAAGAATAAATGTAGGGGCGGGGCTTGATTTTGTCCATGGGAAATTGATTAGATAGTTGGATGGTTGTAGTTTGCTATTGGTGGATTTCATGTGAGTGACAGGTTGCCCCGCCCTCGTCATCAGAGAAGGGATGTTAGGCTTGTTCGAGCCTATTTGCATATGACATCAAAGTACCGCGAGATCGTTTGGAGAGCTTCTCGCGATATTTTGATGTCATACGTCGAACGGTCTGCGCAGCGCCGATGCTTCTCGGACAAGCCTGTCGCTCCAAGAGGAAGAAGTTATTTTCATTTAAGATTATGAGGCACATGCATTTATAACAATATTAATGTGCACGCATTTCATTTTTGGGTGAACCGTCCCTTTAATGCCATGGTGTTCTGCTGGTTAACTAAATCACTGAATGAGTAACATTGCCAGAGTCAAAGTTAAATCTCCGACAGCTGAATCTTCAGTTTTCTGCAGCAATCATATGGACATATTCTTCTCTTTTGATTGGTTGATGCAATCTTACCATTACCTAAGAACTGCATCACAGAAGACGTTTATCACATTTATATTCAGTGCTGGAGGATTTGAAAGTCCTTCTTTTTCTGTTTTATATTCCCCGTCACAATAGCCTGCACATGGCCTGGAGTGAGAATTAATGAAATTTCTTGTTTTCTTAATTATTTTTTCCTCTGGTTAGCCCATAGCCAAGCTGTCTGCTGGTTAACATCTAGGATGTGTAATCATAGCCCATCTCAGTGCTGTAGAACGTGATGCAAAGAAGGTGCAATTAACAGAAGTAATACAAGATGGCTTTATGCCGAGCCGAATATTCACAAGCTTGACGGACACCATAACAAATACAAGGGTTTGGGATAAGGTCCTGTAGGGCTATAATGTGAAGTCATATCTTCAAATCTCAGGAAAGGTGTGTTGTTCACACTCTTGAGGCAGTTCATAATTATTTCAATGTTTTGGTGAATTGGAGGCTAATTTGTATGACATTGTACCATTTTGCATATTTTTGTACAATCTGTTTATACCCCATTGATTTTTAGGTTTAGGGGTGAAAAGTTAAGCACTCAAATCAGAAGTAATCGTTCATTATTTATTACTATTAATATTACATTTTCTTTTAAAATAATTTTTAAATAATCATAATTTTATTTACTGATAGCATCATATACTCTAGTATACATTGAGAATGGTAAACGCCTAACCGGGAAGTTTTGTCCATTAATTCTTCTCATTAATGCTCGGTTTTTCAGGTGTAACAATCGGACTCAATGTGTTGTCGTCACTGGCTCGGATGTCTTTCCTGATCCATGTCCTGGGACATACAAGTATCTTGAGGTCCAGTATGAATGTGTGCCATACAGTAAGTTATCTTCTTATAAATATTCTGTAATACTGCACATGATACCAAATAATAATAAGTTTATCTGGTTTTACTTTAAATTGTGTGCCAAGTAGTACTAGTATAGTAAAATGCTGAAATATGATATTTAAGAAGTTTTTGTAAAGATATATATATATATATATATATATATATATATATATATATATATATATATATAAACTTAAGCCACAAAATACTTCAAGTAAATGTACTTTTACTATCAGGTTGAGTGCAGTTCTGTGTCGTATCCTAACATCATAGCTCTGTTCCAAAACATAGTGAGCTGTCCAGCTGTCCGCTGCCTACATCGGTAGCAATCTAATCGAAAAGGATCCTCATAAGTGATTTCATTCTTTTCATTAATGGGCAGCATCTCTACTAACATTTAACTATTAACTATTGATGTCACCATATTAGCAAAGAAACAACACAATGATCTAATAAGTACAATAATACAAAGCACAAACCAATATTTGGTGAAGTACTGTATTTCTTTATTGTATAGAACACATTATATTTTCTGGATCTTGAATGAGAATTTTTGGTGTAGCACATTCTGGGATTGCTTTATTTGTGAAAGAAACATGTGGTGGTGCCATAAATTTTGACAAATTTCCTACCGAGTGCAACTATAGCTATGTTTCCATCCACCTATTTTTATGCGTTTTGGGATATCGCATAAAAATAAATGATGGATGGTCATGCCAAGATATTGGTAATGCAAAAATACTACAACTGCTCATAAAAAAACTTATGTGCTCAATTGAGGCGGATTAATTTTTTCTTTGAAAGGAATACATTCGCATAAACTTCGATGGAAACGTATACAAATCCCTTGGTGCACAACAAAAAACTCACGTGACTTTGCCTCAACAGTGACAGTTGATGTGACTGGATAATTGGACTAACCAGAATCTCAAATGTTGGTTTGGTGGTTCTGAAATGACCAAAGTCACAGTGATTTGGTTTAATTCCCTCCCAGAAGCGTCTCACATGATTGTGTTCACAAACGCCAGCATCCAAACACAAGATAACATGTCAATGAATATTGCGTTTCATCTGACGCAAGTCATTTATGATGAAGGAAAACAGAGCCACCGTTTCCTCTCTGATTGCAGCAACATCCATTTTTATTACAGATATTTTGTTCCAATTTCCCAGGAAGTGAAGGTTTTATTCGTTTGAACGCATTGGGTGGAAATGTTGCTATATTTTATTTTGCACATAAGTTAAATTCACAACTTTGGATGCAAACGTAGCTTATGAAGGCTTTATGTGCTGTGTGTATAGACTAGGAAGCTCATTAGGATTTGGAACAGAGCCACTGTCTGCTTCAGCATTTAGCTTCGCACCATTGTTTCTCCATCAGTGGTTAAATGGAATCATGTTTACTCTGTGTTTATTATCTTCAGCTAACCTTTTGGATTTCTAATTCTCCGTCCAGTTCTGCAGCGGTTTGCCCTGATGGCCTTTGCACCTTTGGGGAATAACAAACTTTTCTTCTCTGTCATCTCTTCTACAGAGGCTTTGTTTCTTGTGTTTGTCTTGTGTTTGTCTCTCTATTGAAAGCCTTTACTTTTACAGATGGTTGTTTCAGGACCATATCCTGTTTGTGGTGAACAAAAACTTTGGCTCAGTTTTTCTCAAAGAACATATATCTTCTAAAAGTCATCGGAGTTATGTTTTACTTTTTCAACGTGTAGGTCCAAGGTTAAATTAAGCCTTTCCCCATGTTGATGGGCTTAATTTTACCTTTATTCATCAAGGATGCATTAAATTGATCCGAAGTGACAGTAAGTAGATTTAGAATGTTAAAAAATAACACAAAATAAATACTATATTTGAACTTTCTAATTAAAGTACACTGACAAAATCAGTATATAATCAGAAATATTTCTTGAGCAGCAAGTCATCATATTAGAATGATTTCTGAAGGATCATGTGACACTGAAGACTAGAATAATGCATATAATGCATCACAGCAATGCATTACATTTTAATATATATTCATATAGAAAACAGCTATTGAAATAAATTTAAGTATTAATGTTTTACTGAATTTTTGATCAAATAAATGCAGCCTTGGTGAGCATAAGAGCCTTCTTTCAACAACATTAAAAATGTTTAAAACCCGACCCAGAACGTTATTTCACTTTTCTTGCCTGAGGCGCAAAGAGAACTTTTTTTTTTCTTCCTATGATACATTTGAAACCAAGCAGAAGACTGCTTGAAATCCAAAGTGTTTCTTTGGCAGTGGATTGAATAGAACCCTCTTACCTCTTAGTAAGACTATTGCGCATACACTGTGACTTAATTAATATTCATGATCCAAGCCTTAAATGTTTCTACATCCCTGATATTTAAATGTTGTAGTGTCTGTTTCTTTTTCAGCATTCTTAGTCACTTTTTTGTTATTCACTTATATTGTCCAAAAACTAATTTTAATTGATAGTTGTATTGAATTAATATAAGCTAATGTATGTTAATGTATCTAGCATGTTACATTCTGAATTTGCCTAAACAGAAATATTTAGTTTTTTTTTTAGAAGTATTAGTTTTTTTTTGTGGCAGTGTAAGTTTAATGTCAAATTAATGGTTGTTCAGTTGTAATATTATCTTGTTTTAGATAATATGCAATACTAATAATTTTACATCTTTTTTTAATGTTTGAAAGAAAAGATTGTAAGTGTTACCTCTTTATCTTGCTTTTTTTTTTCCTTCTCTCTAACCACTCTAATAGCTTCTCTCTTTGTTGCTAGGTGTCCACTGATAGCAACATGATTAATTAAACCTTATTCTCGGTAACACAGGTGCAATAGCAAAAAGCGTTTTTCCCTGAACAGTTTTTTTCCTGCATGTGCTGTATACATTTCCCCATTGGATGGTTTCTTCTTTGACGTAAATGTATTGGCCTTTATATATAAATGTAAGGGTTTTGTAAGGTTTTTTTTTGGGGAGGGGGGGTGTCTCTCTTCTAATCTTTTCTCTCCCTTGACACTCTTTTCATTCTCTTGTTTTTCCACGGCTCAAAATAGAAGTGGAGCAAAAAGGTAAATGACTGCTCTGGCTCTCAGTCCTCAGCTCCTTGTTTTGTGTTGTATGGTTTCGAACCCTCCACACTGCTCCCCCCACCCCACCCCATCACCTACATGATATCAGGATGGACAAGATCTTTCTAACCGAAGCCCAGAAAATGTTTTGTCGGAGGTTAAAATGCAATCAACCTTTCATTTTTAAACACTTACATGGATGTCTTCTATGGTCTAGATTCTATATTATCATCCATTTTTCAATATGATGTCTGTAATTTTTTAGACGATAAAATACTTTCCCAGTTTAATGTGTGGAGCCAACTTTAAGTAAACTTTAAGTGTTCGTCTATTGATTCCCTGCAAAGTGTAAACACTTTTGGGCTATCAACACATCTCACTCTTTGTTTGAGTGCCCTGACCAACCCAACTTTGACTCAACCACTGGTGAGATTGACGTGGGACTGTTTTGTTTTTAAGACGGGGAAAACCAGATTTGAAAACCTGTTTGGAAAGACATTTTTTGCCATTCTAGTGCCACTAAAAGCACAAAAATCACACACTTCACTTCAAGGTAAGATGGGCTCTTTGACATAGTTGGTTTAATGTACAATGAACTCTGGCTTAATTTTATTTGGCTTTTTCCTTCGATGGCACCTCTGGCCACATGATATTGATGGGAGAGAGAGGCCAATTATCTGTAGCCATCTGCATGTGATATGCTGTTCACCACAGACTTTGCATTTCTAACTGGTTCAACGCCCAGAGACGGGTGCGTTTGGCCTTGCTTTCCTATTCGTTCCTCAGTGACAAGTGAAGACACTTCCCTTTGGCTCTCATCCTATCTGTCCTGAACAGCATTATCATCCAGTTCCCTTGACCTTTGTGTCCTTTCCTCTCGCCTCTCATGTGTCGTCGGTTCTTTCCTCAGACATAATCCATGTATGTGTGCTTACTTTCAAAGGTGTGGCTTTTGCAACAAATACGACCAACCCTCCCCATACTGTTGACGTAAAAGAACCATTGCAATTAATGTAGATATTCCAAAGTGAATTTTATCTGTCCATTAGCTTTGTTTCTCTCATCTTTTTTCAATTACAGGGCTTTTTCCCTTTTGTCTGTTCCTTTCAGTTAAACTTGTTTGCAACAATCTCAGGGAGCAAGGCCACCTCAAACAGTCCATGCAATTTCTCCCACTTAACCTCTTGTTTTCTTTTGACTATGCACACAACACCAGATATGACACTGCTAGAATTATATTGTGGTACATTAGCCTCAAAAATCCTTACACATACATTGGACCCAAAGAATGCATAGAATATCATTACAGAGTGCATTGCTGTTTCATTTTCTAACTCTAGTTCTTGCCTTTTGACCTTTTCCCCCCAGTTTTTATTTGCCCTGGGACTCTGAAAACAGTAGGAGATCCAACCTTTGTCTTTGAGGCTGAACAGCAGTCTGGAGCTTGGTGCAAAGACCCCCTGCAGGCGGGGGACAAGATCTACTTCATGCCATGGACTCCGTACCGCACTGACACTCTCATAGAGTACGCCTCACTCGACGACTTGAGAAGTGGTCGGCAGACAACTACCTACAAGCTTCCGCACCGCGTTGACGGAACCGGGTTTGTGGCCTATGATGGGGCCATCTTCTTCAACAAGGAACGCACTCGAAATATTGTCAAGTTTGACTTGCGCACACGGATAAAGAGCGGGGAGGCCATAGTTGCCAATGCCAACTACCACGACACTTCACCGTATCGCTGGGGCGGGAAAACGGACATCGACTTGGCGGTTGATGAACGGGGACTGTGGGTTATCTACGCTACAGAGCAGAATAACGGACGTATCGTTCTCAGCCAACTCAATCCGTATACTTTGCGCTTTGAGGCCACATGGGAGACCGTCTATGACAAACGCTCGGCCTCCAATGCCTTCATGGTGTGTGGCGTACTGCACGTGGTGCGTTCCACCTATGAGGAGAATGAAAGCGAGGCCAGTAAGAGCCAAATTGACTATGTGTATAACACCAAACTGGGGCAAGGGGAGTATATCAACATCCTCTTTCCTAACCAGTATCAGTACATAGCAGCAGTGGATTACAACCCGAGGGATAACCAGCTATATGTGTGGAATAATTTTTACATTCTGCGATACGATCTCGAGTTTGGGCCTCCCGATCCAGGCGAAGGTAAGACTCATTATTGTCTCTGTTTGGTTTTGTGTAGTGGTCCAATTTTTTTGGTCTGCAGAGCATAGGCTGCTACGGATGATTTACTTTTAATTTTGAGTACTGTAGTGATACAAGTGTGTGTGATGAGGAGAGACCCCTGGAGAGAGTCCTCTAAATCAAAATGGCTCAAGTGCACAGGATTATTTAATCATTGTCGTGTGTGATTGTCACAGTGACTGCTTGTAAAGGCCAATTATCATAGTGAGGCAAGCAGGACACTCAATGACTTGACTCAAGTGGCTGATGAGACTTTGCAGGCCTATTCCCCTCTATTATATCGCAACCCTGTAAACCTCGCCCATAATTGGCATATTTTGTGAAAGTACGTCATATCTAAAGCCTAGAGATTGACCCTACTTAACTAAGTTGAAAATTGTCTCAAATTGTTCCCATAGAATCTGATTAGTTTCCTAGAGAATAGGATTTTCAGTTAATTTACCACACAGCAAATGATATTGAGATTGTTTAAAGGAAAATGTATAGCTTGTGCATGAATGGATGCATTCATCATTGGCTGCAAGAAGGTTCAAGGAATGACAGACATCTGTTATGGCCATAACCATATTATCCTCACTGCCAGGCTTAGACCTGCAGCATTTTTACAAATATACACAGTATGTGATAAGCTTACCTATGATCCTACTTAGGAAAATCTATAGTCTCAACTAGTTGCCATTGCTACATGACTGGTTTCTCCAGAAATGTTAAAGGGATAGCTGTTGCAAGGCCAAATACGTGCATCTTGCTTACGACCAGGCTTGAGGAATGATTTGCCAGGAAAGAAATGATCAGTCATCAAGAGCCATTAAATGTGTGTGCGGCATTAAACAACACTCTTTTTCAGCAGTACCCATTCTCACTAGACCGGTTTCTGTCTGCTCTTGTAGTCGGCTTTCCCCTGTCATATGGATGCAAAGGTTATGTCATCTCCTTAAACAGTGCTTC
Organism: Zacco platypus; assembly: GCA_038088235.1. Taxonomy (NCBI): domain Eukaryota; kingdom Metazoa; phylum Chordata; class Actinopteri; order Cypriniformes; family Xenocyprididae; genus Zacco; species Zacco platypus. The sequence goes on from CM076080.1 coordinate 8,105,230, forward strand.
TGTTAATATATCGTGTTTGTGACTACGCCGTCTGACCAATCAGCAGAGGAAGCTCTCAGAAAGGAGGGGTTTAGAAAGACTTTTTCAGACACGAGAAAAGAGGATATGTTGCCATGTATGTTATGAGAAAATTAAAGTGTTTTTTGACCCTGGCTACATACAAATCTGTTGTAGGAGACTGCCAAAACAAAATCGCCAACCTTTAATATACACTAAAATACACTATCATGGTTCCAAACAGCAGCTTATGTTGACCTTTGTTGGAAAATCGCCCATTATTAAAACACAGAGACCTTGAACTGCTCAGTCTGAAATCTAAGTGACAGAGTCCATGCCAAAACAAGATCTGAACCAGAGCATAAGTTATGATACCTGCAGGCCATGTCAAAAATATTGGCATGCTTGTGTTCTTTAATAATCCAAAATTTCTTCTGGAAAACTGGAGATAGCATACATGTCTACATATGTATGTCTTAGGTGTATAGTTGAAAAAGAAAAACTACTTACTTTACTACATTTAAGGTAATTAAGCAACCCTCTTTCCACACCTTGGCAATAGAATTACCATTGGTTGGTACATTTTTTTAGTTCACTCATCAGAAATTCAGTTTCTACAAAAAAAAAAAATACAACACAGAATATCATTTACATGTAGTGTGTCAATTCTACGTTGAATGCAAGACACTCTCGTTCTCCCTCTTTGCGTGTGTGAGAGAAACACAGAGCGCTCTCAGCTGAGTGACGGCGAGTCGGATGCCTTCACGCTACAGTTTACGGTGCGTCAAATATGCTGCGCATCCTCCGAGATGAATTGCAATCGTGGGCTTTAAAGCCGACACGAGAGCAACACTCTCATGCTCTGTGTTCAAAACGGGTGAAAAAAATCTGTGCCAAACTTACACTTGGCTCCTAACATAAAATCTAACTTTCAATTTAAAAAAATCTAACTTTTTTTTTTTTAATCTAAATTCAGCAATCTTGAATATGAAATTTGAAAATGAATCTGCTCTTGAACAAATTGGGTGAATGAACTATTCAATGACTCACTCACATTGACATGAACTGCATTTTTTATTATTTTAGAATGTTATCTGAGGTTGAAGTATAATGTTCATTACATCTAAATTCAAATTCAGCTTCTGATCAACCTCTGCAGTGCAAAGATGGCTTTTATTAATACTAATTTATTTTGATTGGTAACAGTCCTGAAGTGTCTTATTATTCTAATTGAATTGATTTTTAAATTGATTAAATGTATAATTTACATAAAAGATGACTGATACATTTAATAAAGTTAAAAACAGCCATAATAAAAGTAAAAACATTCCTGTGGAAATCATTTTAATGGGTCAAAAACCCAAAATTGCCCCTTAACGGAAATGTTACTTTCTGCCACCACTGTTGTTATAAAACCAGAGCTTAAACTAGAACATCTGCTCTGTTGGTTAAAATATAATTAGAAAATCTTATTCACAGTAGCAGCTTTACATTAGTGAGCTTGTGATGAACATACACAAAACACTTGTTTATTGCCTTTAAACCTTTCATTAAATTTAATTTTAGATATGAAGTATTTTAGTATTGATTGCAATAAAATGTTTTTCTTAGAAAATGTAATGGTACATGTATAGTGTCTCTGGCTAGAATTGAATCTCTGAGTGCAGAGATAAAATTAGTTGCTTGCATTAATATTCACTGGGAATGTGGCAAAACCCCTCGGCAATACCTGCCGGCAAAGCATCTGTAGAATTTACACCATCCAGAACTGATGACCTGAGATGGATCTATGGGAGCGATTAAATCCCATTACTAGACTTTATGAGGTATGTATTACACCTCAACTGTGATTTGGGTAATTACATGTTAGCTCAATTTCCAGCCTTTAAAAGTGTACCAGGGACACTGTTGTGCTCCTAAACCACTGTAACAATACCCTGAAATGCTACTGCAAGTCAAGGAGCAGAGTGTTAAACGGGTGGTTGTAATCCTCCTTTACAATTCCATGGGAGGCGCAGCCCGACAAATCTGATTTGTAAGGGAGAAGAGACCTTAGTATAAGACAATTTCTGTTTTTCTTCCATATTAGATAGATAGAAATCATCTTGCCATTTCACACAAATTTAGTAAAATTATCTCTTAAAATGAACTCTAGTTTTTCTGTACTGTTAAGGTGTCTTAACAAATGTGAATTTGAAATGCATTTGCGTCTGTTCGCACCAGGACTGATGCAAAAATTTGTTGGGTGTAATGAAGAACAAATATGGTTTAAATAATTTGACGTTATAACATTTACTCTTCTGTGTCTTTTCTAAATGTGTGATTCCCATATATTTTTTTTATTCATTTGGAAGAGGAATGTGGTGTTTTGGTTCAAGTGAAATTCTGATGTCATAAGTTTTACCGTGGTAAAGAGGTGCCATGCATGGTTTTACCTGTGGTTATCATGATCTACAAATGTATGATGCTATGGAAGACAAATGGTTAATTTTTTATTAAGAGTAGAGTTCTAAGTCAGTCAGAATATTTAAATTTTACCCTATAAAAAGGTTAACAAAAAGAATTTTTAATTTTTTAATTTTTAATTTAAACATTTTAATGAAAGCAAATTTACATCATCCATATGCCAACTTTAGCTACTGTCAAATGAGCATTTCCAAGAGACAAAACATAATGTTACATACATAACATAACATAATATAATATATATATATATATATATATATATATATATATATATATATTTCTTCTTCTTTTCTTGGTTCTAAAAAATAATTAAGTGCTGGTGCCTCCATCTGTAAAACTCTCAAATGTTAGTCTGGAGCCCTGCTATATTGTAATTTGATGACAAATGTGAATTAATAGACAAAAAAGACTCATACCTTAAAGCATTATAGAGAAAAGAGAGCGAGTCAACTTAGAGCTGCAATTTTTCAAGTGTAAAAGACTACAAATTAATAGTTCTTATTGGCACAAGGAATTTTATTTATTTATTTATTTTGTTTTAATGCATTAAGTCATAAAATATAAATAATCCCTTTTTGGTGCATATCACTCCAGTTTTGGAGCCAATAAGAGACTAAAATGTGGCTTTCAATGGCCTGTGTCCTCTGAGAGTATCTCACAAGAGTGCCTTTGTGTCTTTTGAGTTTCAACACAACACACATTTCGTGTTTAATCGAGGCATTCGCAGCAAACAGAACTGAGAACAGCGAGCAAGAAAAAAGAGAGTATTGTTCTGTGCTTTTCTTTGGCGCCTCACTGTTTGCCTCTGCTTCACACACGGAGTATATTCCTAGAGGCAGTGTCAGTCGCAAAGCTAATAAGCCACATTTCCACTCTTTTTGGTCTTTAGCACACATTCATCAGAGTTTCTAAACAGAGTTTCTGACTCTGGCACCAATTTGTCTTCTTTTTTTTAACGTGCCTGTAGCTATTCACAGGAACACACCAGTCAACCTGGTAATGTTGTTGTTTGGTAATGGAGCGTTTGACACCTGTTAGTTTGTGGTGATTAGTGGAAATGTAATGCGCATGTGGGGTCTAAGACTTTAAACCTTTAAAGATTCTGCAAAACAGGTGTTTCTCTTTACACGTTCACAGAAACAAAATGGCTTTAGGAAGTACTGCTTTACTGCATGATTTTTACTGCATTCTTTTGCAATTGTTTTAATTTGTTTGATTTGTGTTGCACCTCTTTTAAGAAATTCATGATGTTAATGTGTATGACACCTTAAATGCCTTAATTGTCCAAATTTATCATTTTTTCATATTCTACATATAGTGACAATATAGGTTAAATAATCAAGCAGTTGAGATTTATTATATAGTATGTATTTATGTGATTATTGGAACAAATTTTGCTTAGTAGTTACTTGTGAAATTTATTAGCAATTTCCGAGTGAATTTTTTTAACACCAAATGTATTTTTTCCAGTGTAGTACATTATACAAAATATCTTTAAGGCCCAGATATACTTCAAGTGAAGTCGAAAAAACAAACTGGTTTGATGTCATTTATTGCGCTGGATCTGGCAGGCAGTATCTCAAGGGTAGGAGGAAATGTAGTTACACCACGAGATTGCTAGTGCTTCTGATGGTATGTGCTGCTCTAGGTTAGTTAACTCTATTTTTTCCTAATTCAGTCTGAAAGATTAGTTTAATGAAGTTTAATTGGTGGTTTTTAGGATTGCTGTTGCTCAAATTTAGGATTAGGGATTTGAACAAAACACCTTGGTGTGCAACTTCTTTTTAACTGAAAATTAATATGCAGTTTTATAAAATATGCAAAGAGATTTGACATACGACTTATGATTTAATTTCTATTCTTATGATTGTTCATTTTCATAGAACTTTGTTTGGTCACACTTTATATTAAGTGTATAAAACAACTATATATTATAACATTTAAATTGAATCATTTGATACAATGTGCTTACTATGTACATGTTTTTACATTGTACTTTCTTTATGAAAAAACCTGAATGTAAGTACAGTACATCTTTTTTACAGTACAATTTTTGTCATTACATTTATAATTAGTGTTGACATTTCCCAAACCTTAAACCTACCCATTCCACCAAACCTGTCCCTAATTTTATCCGTATCCCACCTCAGTTGCAGCAAAAGTATATGAGCACAATAAGTACATTACTTATTTTTTTTATGCAAGTACATAGTAGATAAGGACAATTAATATAAAATGGGACCCTTTGTTCCAATATGGACTAGACCCTGATACATAGATGTGAAGTGCGTTTTGCTTTAGATGACCTGATAAAGCCCTCATCTGTCTCAGATACACATTACTGCTAGAGATGTCAGAGAAGTTGACTCTCAGTCCTCAGTGGAAACGGATATTCAGTCTTTTAATCAATAATAGAGCTGAAACATGTCTGATGAGTTTTCCCTTGAGAATTCTTAGGAACGGCATAGACTACAAAATGGCAGTCTAACAGAGGATAGATGAAACTGTATAAATGCAAAATGTCTGAAATGGAACAAACCAATTCGGAACTATTTTCAAACTAGGGGTGTTACGAAATACCAGCACTGACGATAATCATGACATTTAAAAATGAAAGATCTTTATCCTGTTAATTGGGGGTGTTGCAATATACCGGTATTGGCGATAACCATAATATTTAAAATTAATAGTACACGTATGATTATGTGACATGTAAATCCAGTTATCCAACTTGCAGAGATTAATTCGATGGTGACTCGTCATCTCAACAGCAGTGGACACGCCAATATGCACATTTCATACGGATTACATAATCGGAGAATATTTATTTTCCATTTGAATTGGTTGACATTCGCTTGACATTTAAAGCTTTCTGTATATATATCTCTCATGTCTGTGAGGCAAGTATACACTGAGTTTTGGTTTATTTATTTTTCGAGTTCACAGAGACGGAGAAGGCAGAAAACGCATCCTCTTTGTTTTCTGTATTTTACAAAGGCACAACGTTTTCTTGTTATTGTGAGTTTACACGAAATAAAAGTAGACCCTTTACACTTATGACAAAAAATGTCGGAGTATTTTAAGTTGTTTCTGTTGTTATCAGGAAAAAATGCAAGTGATCGCACCAGTGCCGTATAAGTAAGCGTTAGTGCTGGGACAATACATCGATTCTCGATTCGCGATACAATGAATCTGGATCGATCCTGATATTTTCTCTCTCAAATTGATTTTGAGTTTAGTTTTAACAGCAGAAGGTGCTCTAGACTAGTTTTTAACTGAACATTCAAATGATCACAAAGAAGAATGCCAATTGTGCGTTCGGCTGAGTTTAAGCGGTTAAATATACTTGCACCTCTGCTAAGAATGCTTTTTATAATGTAAGATTAAATAGAATCTATGAAACACAAATTAAGATATTTTTGTTGAAATCCAATGGCTCAGAGAGGCCAATTTCAAAACACTGCTTCGAAGCTTTATGAATCTTTTGTTTCGAATCAGTTGTTCGCCAAAGTCAGCAGTTTGATGCGCGATCCGAATCACTGATTCGAAACAAATGATTCGTAAAGCTTCAAGAAGCAGTGTTTTGAAACCGGCCATCACTAGATATTGTTGAAAAGTAGTTATTTTGGTTTTTTGGCACACAAAAAGTACTCTCGTCGCTTTATAATATTAAGGTAGAAAGATGTTTTAGTACCTTTCTGGGTCTTGAGAGGAACCGTGACATTGCTGGCAATAGAGGCCTCACTGAGGCATTGAATTGCACAAACACAAGCTGATCCTGAGTTATGTTGTTGTGACACAGCCAGTGTATGATAAACGCTGGCTGTGATAACCCACCTCCAAATGACAGCCACCAGAATGCTCCAGTCTGTAAAGGCTCCAGAGCAGTAATAAGCACAAGCCAACATCAATTATGTTACAGATTTGTTTAGCAGTCTCACCCCTTTTCCTCTTGAAATCCCAATTTCTCAGCAGACCATTCAAGATTGCTCTTCACTCTGGGACTCATGTTATTCTTAATCGTTGTGAGCTGCTGAGTGGTCTCGCCTTTGATAGGCTATATGTCCTTGCGTTCTGCAGAGGGTGATTTCAGTGACACTGACTGAAATGACAGCTAATTGAGGCTACTTTTCCTGAAAGCTCTGATGGACAATGCCTTGCAATTCCTCCTCCTGCCAGGTGGTGAAATTGCCTGGCATAATAAAAAGAAAATTGTAGAGGCAAGAGCTAGGAGATGTCAAAATGAAGCAACGAGGCAGACTCAGCCATTGACGAGCAGTTTACCTCTATTTATTTTCTCTCACTTGTTCACTCTCTTTGTTTTCCACTTTGCCAAAGAAGAACATTTAAGTGGACACAAGGTGAATGCAGTTGCCACAAGGTTTAAGAATTGAATGGTTTTCATCTAGAAAGCATTGTGTCGATGTAGGGCTGGGCGGTATGACGGTATATACTGTGACCAATGTATGAAGGTGTTTTTAGACAATTTACATTACATTAGGACTGTCAAATGATTACAGTTTTGGTCACACTTTAGATTAGGTTCCAATTCTCACTATTATCTAATTATTAACTGCGACTTTTGCCTCCATAACCTCTTAGTTACTGCTTATTAATAGTTAGTTAGGTAATTAAGTTTAAATATTGGATAGGATTAAGGGATGTAGAATAAGGTCATGCAGAATAAGGCATTAATGTGTGCTTTAATAAACAAAAATGTTACCAACATTTTTATCTAATTTCCCAGTGTAGCGATTAATTAATTTAATTAATAACAAATTTATCAGAGATCAAATTTGGAAATTACCCCCAAAACATTAAGTCATTATTGTGTTAAATGAGAAAAGCATCAAATAGACACTACAAAAAGTAGCAGTAGAAAGAAATGTTTTTTTTTTTTTTTTATAACATCAACATAAAATTTATTATACATATTTTTAGGCTTCACCAGCCATGAGGGTGAGTAAATGATGGCAGATATTTCATTTTTGGGCGATTTATACCTTTAATGGGGTTTTTGTTTTTTAGTAATATGGAAATATGACTTTTTTATGAAATGATACTCAAATTAAAACTGCCAGTAGGGGGGTGTGTGTATATGCATGTGTGTATATATATATGTATAAATATGAATATATGAGTGTATGCATGTTAGTAAATGTGTATATACACACACACACATAATACATATATAAAATACTTATGTACGTTCGTACATAAATACATACATACATACATATATATATGTGTGTGTGTATGTATGTATGTATGTATATATATATATATATATATATATATATATATATATATATATATATATATATATATATGAATAATATATTTTACATAAAAGATATTTACATATATTGTCCACAAGACAAAACATAGCTAAATTTATAAAAATGACCCTGTTCAAAAGTTTACATACACTTGACTCTAAATATTATGTGTCGTTACCTGGATGATTCACGAATGTTTTTATGTTTTATGATAGTTGTTCACAAGTCCCTTTAAAACTTTTGATCAGGATAAAGATGTGTGGAATAGGGGTGTGCGATATTGACAAAAATATCTCTATTTTCTAAGATTTTTCCGATAACGATAATCAAATGTTTTATTTGGCAATGTAATTGGTGACAGCGTTTGTTATATCTTTCCATCTGACGCTTTTTATGTCGTAAGGAACTTATGTTTGTTGCATGTGTGTTTTTGATTTTGCTCTGAGCCTGCTGTAGACGCGCTGTGTTCAGCTGACTCCTGAAGCTTTTCATAATCCTCATATTAGGACTGCATGATTTATCACATTTAAATTGCACACGATTTGGCAAAGGCTGCGATTATTTAATGCGCAGCTTGTCAGAGCTGTACGGTTCTGTGATCAGTAGTAAATGCTTCTCCATCTGAAAGCCAGAGGGCGCTCTTGCGCAGGAACTCAAAATACGCCCTGCAGCAGAAGAAAATAACGCCTCATATCGCTGTAGCTGAATAAACAGAAGATTGAAATGTTTTGATTAAACATGAGTAATAAACACGCGACTGCCTTATTCTGTGTAAGAAGCCACATCATCTCACAGAAGGATGCTCAACTGTCGTTATGAAGCGAGTTTGCAGTAAAAATGTGATTAAATGTTGTCTTTTGTTGGACAAGATGTTAATTGCTTTTTTGAATGTACATTATAAGCAACTCAAACTCGCAGTGCTTTCAGATGGATTAGGATTTGGAGCCGTACTTCATTGACAAGCTTCTTCGCAGTTTCTTCACTCATTTTAACTCCTGTCAAAGACCACACTGAATACGCGCACGCAATAGTACTTAGTATATACTCAGCTACATCACGCAGTGAATTCGTGAACACTTCATTCAGCGTTTTGATTGGTTTCTAAAAATGAGTGAAATAGTCTAATATGATTTGGCATATTGTTAAAACATCAATTATGATATATCGCACACCCCTAGTGTGAAAATTTCTTTTTGTTTAAAATCAATTTTTCTCATTTAGTACTACCCTTCGGAAGCAACAGAAGACACTTACATGTTTCCCAGAAGATGAATTAATACATTTTACCTTGCTCTTCAAATTCATACAGCATGAAGTGCTATTCTAATAACAGAATTTGCAGGTGTCTGCAATGCTCACGGGATCGGTTTGATTAAAGATAAAGCATTCAGATTCAGCAAGCTCTCTGTCTGATGTCATTTATAAAAATCAAACTTTTATTTTACATTTGGTATCAAATTTGGTATCGAACACCGGTAAATGTCACTGGTATTGTTATCGGCTGCTGAAATGTTGGTATTGTGACAACACTGGCTGTAAATCAGTGCTTACGCAAACACACACTGGGTTGGCTTCCAAACTACCAATCTGGAATAATTCTGCATTTGTTTCTGCTATTAACAAAGTTTAATTTATTGTGATCCAGATCTTCTCTGAACAGCCCTGTGTGCAAAAATAACCGATGAGGAGTCAAGACTGCTACAACAAAGGGAAAATGTGTCTTGCTTGTGGCAGTATGAGACACTATTTGCCATTTTGAAGTAGCAGACAGCTTAATTAAACAGGTTCACAATCAGTTAATTTGTCCAAGGTGTTGACCGTTCACTCGCAATCAGCCACCTTTCAATTTATTAAAAAGTTCCCACTCTTCAAGGGCTGAATTGCAATGTGCACAATATTTATTCTATACGGCACAGCAGATTAGGAAAAAAAGCCTCCGAATCAAAGTGCAGTAAAAACGTCAAAGGTACATACCAAAGACAGCATACCGTTTCTGGTGGAAATGAAAGCATTCGCTTCTAGTTTTATCTTTAAAGCTCAAAAATGGGTTTTTGGCATACCACCACTGGCAGAAAAATAAATATTGAACATTGCTCAGTAGAACAACACTGAACATTCAATTTATATGTATTTAATTAGATTATTATTATTATTTTTTTTAAAGTTCTATAATGTCTATGCGGCCCCCAGTTTGAGAATCACTGCATTAATGCATCTCTCACTTACTGTATTTGATCTCACTCTTTGACAAGCATAATAAACTCGGTTAAGGCGTTTATCTTAAAGCATACATTGACTACAGTATAATCAGTGATTAATATTTCATTATTAAGACAGCGGAGACATTGTCTCAGATGTTTTGTCAAGTTTTGTTCACGCATCAAGAGATAAACGGCACAGATTTTAGATTTAAGACACCATATCACTACCGATTAAAACCGAGAAATTAATCCAATCAGCTGACATGTTTAACTGTTGTAGCTTATCCATGTTGTGTGCTAGAAATAGACACTGGATTAAATCAAATCGTGCCATCAGAGGAGAGCGAATTAAACGTCTGTTTCGGTCACTGATTTTGGCCCTCTTAAACCATTTCTGAAAACGGCTGTTTCATGTTAAATAGCCAAAATTTCGCTGTATGCCTACTTTTAATACCTGACGTCATTTATGCAGTTTGGAATGCAGAATATACTCGATACAAGAAACTTGCTGTCTGACAGGTGGCTACTTTCAAATGTTCAGGTGTGTGTGTGTGTTCTCAGCGGCGTGCGGCTGTGTGCGACTGCATGTGAGCGGGAAAATGTATTTCCAAGTGTTTGTATGATGCGAGACTAATGTAAACACAATCAGTTATGTCTTAAGGGATTGTAAACAGACACGACAAAACTAATGATGTGTCAGAATAGATCATTAGTGCATTAGTATGAACACAGCCTATTAGAGTGGCCGCTGTCGACGATGTCATTAATTATAATCAAATGGCAATATTGCTGAGAAAAAAAAAATCACTGGGAAAACTTTGGCAACTTCTACCTTCAGAATAACCTTATTTCTGTGTTCTCTTGTGTTTTGAAACTATTTTGTTAGTTGGAAGTGTTAGAAATGGATTAAGTGTCGATATTTTTAGTCTGATTTTTGTTTTACTTTACTGATGGTTAAAACATAGCATGACCATGATAGCCAAATCTGTCAAAGTGACAAATAATGATTTTATCCTAACCTGTGAGTGCTTTTATCACAGTAATGTGAATTTTGTCAAGTTTTTAATCAGTTTGTTACTTTGAGTGGAAGGGGAAGTGTGTGTGGAGAGGTTGCGTTGCACATATTCATTATCGAGAGTTTGACAAGGTGGGGTGTACATTTTCCATCTCGTTCATTTTTTATCTGTCAGTAAATATTCTAAGGCTTTATTGTGACATGCACATCACACAAGAGCTTTTGTTGCAAGAGCGCTGTTATTTTTATCGTGCTAGCATTGTTTCAGGTTTTTGGTTTTGTGTTCCTTTTTGGTTTTTTAAAAAATATTTTTTATTTATTTATTTTTTTTATTTTTACCGTGGGAGTATTACTAAGAATATACCAAAATTCAGCTTTATTTGTTTTATCTGTTCTTAATTCAGTAAAAAATAACTTTGCGTTTAATGCAGACCGTGTCCTCACCCTTCTAAAATCCATTCAGTATGAAGCAAAAAACTGAAACGCTGGTCTTAGAGGCCCGTGGGCAGTTTTGTTATTGTGACTGCATTAGAATGCTGCAAATAGAACGATGGCTACAAAAAGCGATTCGACTTCATTAACATTCCTCTTGGATCACAGTACAACACACGGCTCTGAATCTACTGAATATCACAACATCCTGCAGAATTCCAGTTCCCATGATGAAGGGTCACGAAACCCTGAAGCATAGATGTGTGTAGATATATATGTGTTGCACATTATTAAAAAACAATATTGCACGTTGCTTTGCATACTAAGAGGTAACTTATTCATTTTTTGAAGTTTTGTGTGTGTACAACCTTAGTTCTCTGAATGCGTTTATAACTGTTGTCCACGGACTTCACTGAAACGCCACTTCTAAGACAACTGAGCATCCAAAAATGTTTGTCCTTGTTTCACAGAGAGAACAAGATGGCGCTGAGCTTCTTTAAATGTGGGACATACACGTGAAGGGGTGGGATGAATTGGTGTGATTTTCTGCAGCTGTCTCGAGTGACTGACATGAAAGGGAATATTTTGATCTGAGCACATTCGTATCTTGAGATATTCATCGTTTTTTGCTGTAATTAGAGACCAATAGCCTGGAAATATTAAACCAGTCATTGACTTTTTTTAAATTCATCAAAGCTTGTATGATGCGTTTATAATAGTTGGTACTATTTTGTATTTTATGATAAAGAAGGTGCTTGGGAGTTTGCTTTCCTGCAGTCATTTTTCTGTGGACAGAGGTTACAGGAGAAAACAGTTGAGCTTGCAAAGTAAAAAAAAAAAATGTAATGGCTACGCCTACACATTTTGGTCGATTTGATCACAAGTGGTCAGCTGATGCTTATTGCCATTTACATCTTACGGTAACCAGTGTTATTTTACTATCATAGAGTTTTTTTTGTTGTTGTATTTTTCACTCTCATTTTAATTTTAGTAATTTTGTAGTCACTTTTTTATTTGTCTGTATAGTTTTTATTTCATTTAATATTGGGTTTGTTATTTTAGCAAAAGTAAATGATAAAAGTCAAGCTAAATGAAAATGAGAAATGTTGCTTAGGCTATTAGCTGAAATAAGTTTAAATGTATATAAAATATGGGCATCATACAGGGGTAAGATGGAAAAAAATGCTGTTGAAATAAGGCTGGGCAATATTGCCACAATATTATTTCACGGGATGAGAAATTGTATTTCATGATAACTATTTATCTCGATATAGCTATTTTTGTTTTGTTTTATTTTATTTTTCTTATTAAAAATAAGAACAAAGCAAATTAGGACAAGCAGTAGTACAAATATGATGGAGCAAAGATTTCATCTTTCTATTTTAATTTATGTTTATATTTTATGTTTGTTTTTTTTATATTTTATTTTAATTCAGTTAATGTTTATTTCATTTCAAGTATCAAATGTTTTAGTTTTAGTTTAACACCGGCAGTAACATTTCAATTTTGTTGAGTGAATTGCAAGGGAAGGGACTTTACATACATCAAATCAAATCATGTCAGCGTTTTACTGCGTGTTCATAAAATTAAAATGAAAGAAAGAAAATAAGAGTCTTTCCTTTCTGCTCATGTAAACAAACTATCTCCTGTTCCCACAGTACCAACAGTCTCTGATGTCATGTCAACGCTGCAGCCTGGAAGATCTACACCTCCTGTCATGATCACCACCACCACCATTGCCCACAGACCTGCGGCGCACATGACCGTCACTCCCAACCCTGTAGCTGTGGAGCACCCCGATCCACCGGCAGACCCCACCGCTGTCAGCCTCCCGCCCTCCAGCAAGCGCTTCTGTGACAGTACGGAGAGAAGAGGAATATCCTGGCCACAAGCACACAGAGGAGTGACAGTGGAACGTCCTTGTCCTAAAGGAACTCGAGGTATGTCTGCCGTGGAAAGAGGCATTTGAATTATTTTCACAATTTGCGTCAGGCATCTTGTTGTCATTAGTGTGGAAGTCAACACCTTTGTCCACTTCTTATCAGACATGTGGCATTTCTTATTTGAATATTATCCGAGTCGTGATGTCAAAATTATTGGAAAGATTTGCATTCCATAACTGAGTTAATAGGTGAATGTTATAGAGTGCTGTTTGTAAAAGAAACTGTTTTCATAGCTATTTTATGCAAATTTCCCCAGATATAGTTCTAACATTTTTAAAATGGTTTGGTCTTAGAATTAATACATTTTTGATGTGATACTGTGACTATTTGGCTGTAAAAGGTTGGGTTCAGGCGCCAGGGGTAAAAACTGCAGTTATTAAATTAAATTCATAATTATTAAAGACAATATAGGGATGACACTTAATCAGTTCTTTTATATCAAATAGTATATTTGGTTTAAAACTTTTCTATTCAAGCTCAGTTCAGGCCATGATGTCACATCTCGTTTCAGTACATCATATCAGAGAGAGAAAGAGTATATGTATACATATATATATAAATGTACAAAATAAATCTGCAACTCGAGTGCCAAAATAAATGAATAAAAACTCCCTGCACCAAAATCCTCCTCATACAAACACTACATATAATGCACTAAATAAACCATTGAACCTCAAGATTACTTCACTCTACCGAATTGGAAAAAGTTCTCTCACAATATGCTCCATATACACGTGATTTACTCTCTCAAACACAAGTTCCCGATGCTTTACGGAAATCAGCAAGGTTCAAAAGGTTCGCTAGCATCAAAAGTAAAAAAAAAACAGCTTTAAATGTAGCATTGACGGCTCATTTTCAATGCCGAGTGGGGCTACAACAACCTTCCAACAGTACTCTCAAGTGTTCGTGAGAAGGAGAGAGCGACAAACACAATCATACTACTTTGTAGCTCAACAGTGTGCCCTCCCCCCCAAGTACTATAGAAAAAGAACTGACAACTGTCACAAAGATGAAGACCTCCAAGTGCTGACCTTACAATTAGTGTTGAACAGATTTGCCCTTCCTGTGGTTCACCAGGAATTGCGTTGTTCCTCTGCACAACTGTCGATGGCATCTGGAGTCCGAAAGGTCCTGATCTCAGCAACTGTACTTCGCACTGGGTGACACAGGTGGCACAGAAGGTGAGTCTAAAATAGCTGATGGTTGCTATTATGTCAAGTCAAAACTTATATGTATAGCTCTTTTTATATTACACGTATAAAAAAAAATATTTTTAAAGTCATAATATCTCAATTTATAGTCGCATTTAGTATATTAGAGATGTGTGATAATATAGTTTACATTTTGCGCTGATACAAGCAATAAAGCAATTGAAATTGCTATATTTTAATCGCCATAAAGTAGTATATTGTGTGTATATGCTGATAATGTTGGACATCCAACTTTGTATATAGAGCTCTGTGATAATATAGTTACATTTATGATAAAAACAATCAAGCAGTGTATAATATTAAATTTTATTTATATATATATATATACACACACATATAATAACTTCACTTGGGTGTATAATATGTATTCATCTAAAGTAGGATGTACTATATATCCATCTTTTAATATACTGCTGGTGTTATGTTAAGCAATTTAATGATAGCAAAATAGACTAAGACATAACATTTCTAAAATCAAATTTTTCATACAGTATTTCCTCATTTACAAAAGCATGAATTGATTATCATCCATTGACAAGGCTGTCAGAGGTGAACAGTTTTTTGGGCAAACATCAGGTTAATATAACCAATTTTACATTGAAATGTAAACCTAACTTTGTGCCTAACATCCTAACCTGTTATATTAATGCAGTGAAGGTAATGCACTGACTGACAGGGTTACCAGTACAGTTTACAACTTTAGGTCAAAAAGATTTTTTTCCTTTAGAAAATTGACATGTACTGTACCTGATATACAGTATATCTAAATGGAACAATATTGAATTGTAAGCTTGTGAATCAAAATAGTCAAATCGGGAAATTTGTGCTGATGCTTAGCCCTAAATATTAGTATGATAACTTAAGCTTTTAACTTTTTAAACGTTTTCTTCTGAATTTCTTACAATTCCAGATCCGCAGTGGTGAAAATGCTGCAAGTCTGGCCAATGAGTTGGCGCGTCACACTCAGGGCCCTGTGTTCGCCGGGGACATTAGCTCATCTGTTCGTCTCATGGAGCAGCTTGTGGATATACTGGACGCACAACTGCAAGAGCTTAAACATGACGATAAAGATCCAGCGGGACGTAGCTTCAACAAGGTACAGTACACTCCATTTCTGGCAAAAGCGTTTGTGCTTTCTGGTTGTGTGTGTGTGTTTTTTATTATTTGCTCACAAGATTGAAGCTTGGTTTGATAAAGGTTTAAAAGTCCTAAAAACCTCAACAGTTCTGGTTTGACAGTCTCTGTGGGAGTTGCTTTTAACATGACAAATTCGGGTGCCAGAAAAGAACTTTTACTCTTTAAAACTTTAACGAAGTTTTTCAGTGAGGGGATGCCACTCCCTATTGTTAGCATAAATGTTATCTCTGATTTTGAATCCCATTGCCACGGAAATTCCCAAGGCTGATTGCACTCAATCAACACTCTCTAGAAGGTCCTCCTCTGTCACAAGACTTGTGTCCCACCTAGACAATTTTTTGACTCAAGAATTTGTTTAAAAGTGACACCCATCCATCCATCCATACATACATCCATCCTAACAGCAGAAAACAGAGCTTTATATAGATTTATAGAGTATAAATATAGAATAAAGATTTTTCCTGAGATTCCAAAACCATCAGTCAATAAATAGACATCTCAATATGAACATAAATATACAAACATAATATTCTCTGCAGAATTTGCTTAGATCACATTATCTTAACTGCATGCTATCCACATTCATTGAATAGCTGGATACTCTGTATTTGATACTTAAAGGTGCTGTTTGTAATCTTTTGACCGTTCTAAAGCATAAAAATACCCTATATATGAGATTTAGGAAACATGCTCATGCAAATAAAGTTCAAATACTTATTTCTCTGAAAAGTAATACTACAGTCATCTACTTTGAAATGTGCATTCCGTGCCGAAATGTTTGTGTGAATCTCGCACACTACGAATTTAGTCAATAGTATTTCGACACAGCGGATTGCCAGTTGGTATTGCAGCCATTGAAGCCAACAAACAAACTGGGTCTGAGATCGCAGATTCTACCCGACCTAAAAAAAACCTTGCTGTCTATTTAAAAAGCTCAGTGACGTGGATACTTTAGCTGATTGACTTAGTGTAAAGCTTCTCACCTTCCATTGTCATTTGCGCTTGGGTTAGGTTTAGGGTTAGGAGCGGGAGAAACAACCTTCTCCAATATTATGAATTTGGACTGCAGTAACCATTTCAACTGCTAGCTGTCAACATTACATACTGCACCTTTAATTGAAGTGACACATGAAAGATCAGACTCTGAGCAAAACATTTTTCCTCGGAGTTCTAGCATGTGGAAATGTTGGGCTGCAGAGAAAAACAGAGGTGACAGTTAATTCAGCATCATTGCATCATCCAGGCCTGCAGAAAACATCATGGCCTAAGAGTGCCAAAAAAACAAAAGAGAAACACTAAAACCACCAAAGAAATAAAACTTGGTTCAAATTTGTATATATACACATTATATTCACTTTAATATATGAGGAGTTCAGATGCAAAAGCGGCTAAACGCCACTTCCATCAAAAATGAGAATTATATTGAGTGAATTCTCTGCACATAGTATGCAGGGAGCTAAATGATGTTTTGTGCTCTTCTATGCAGCCAGTGACAGAACAGTTAGCATGCTTTGCTCAAATTTTTGCCGTGACCGTAGATCTGGTACAAAAATAATGCCGCTGTGGGTGGAAACATGCAGATTAAGATACAGTAATATTATAATAAAATCCCCTTCCTGTGTCACAAGAGGAGCGAAATCAAAGTGACTTGTTTTATTATATGCTTGCAGAGAAAGGCTTGCCAAAACAAAGTTACGGGCCGTCCTTTTTCACAATTTCTGGGTTTGTAGATGTACCCGGGACCTTATTATAGCACTTAAACAAGTCCGATTTTCATGGTAAAATTTCAATACAAATGAATAGACTAAAGTGACATTTTTGAAAATATAACCTTTTCATTGCCGTTAAAGTGAAATGAAAGTTAAATTAAACAGAACCGAAACTGTAGCCTGGTTTAAAAAAAAAAAAAAAATCCTTATTTAAAAGAAAACATATCAGTCGGACAGTTTTTTGCATTTGAACTCTTCATACACACGCACACAGACACTCACACACACACACACATATATATATATTTAAAAATGCAATTGAACGCATCATCCATTTTTTTTCTGCCATCATCAAGCTATTTTTAATTCAAGTGCTATTAAACCATTCCAGCGCGATAATACGCAATAAAAGAATTCAAATCTGTACTGGTGCGCTGTCTGTGAAGTGTCTCTCTGAACAAACACCGAAAATGCTTAAGAATGTGCATGTAAAAAATGCTTTATTTGGAAAACAACATGCTTTAAATGGAAAAACAGTGGTCGTCATATAAGAAGAGAAAAAAACACTGGAACCGAGCTCATGAAATGCCTGGCTCTTATTTGTTCTGTTTCTCTTTCTCTTTCCTCCCCTCCTTGCTCTCTCTCTCTCTCTCTCTCTCCTGCTCTCCTTGCTCTCTCTCTCTCTCCTGCTCTCTATCTATCTATCTATCTTTCTCCCCTTTTCTCTGTCTCTCTGTCGCCATCTTTCTCTCTCTGTCTCTATCTTTCTCTCTCTTCTTTCTCTCTCTGTCTCTAATCTCCCGTCTTTGTGTTTGGGGGAAAAAAGCGTCAAAAAAGAGAGAGGACTTGCAGGGCCTATACAAAGGTATATACGGACACACTCCCAGAATTCCTTTCACCTGCTCTGCTGCATGCAGCTTGTTTGTCTGTGTGTTTGGCTGGAAATCCATGTGTCTGTTGTCCTGCTGGCCCGTGTGAGTCTGTCTGCTGATTACGTGCAGCTCTCTTTTAAGGCAGTATCGTCTTTCTGTTCTGTGTTGCTTTCCTTTCCTCCTCCTCACCGCTTTTCTTCCTTAACTTCACACTCTGTGCTTTTCTGTTCATACCTGAATGATTGGATTTCTTGCTGGTTTATACTCATGTTCTTTGCCTCAGTAATTGACATCCCACAGTCATAATCGCTCTGGTCTGTCAGCTGATAGTGTGATCAAAGTGCAAATGTGTCCGCTTTTTCACCTGCTGCAATCTGAGTGCTGAGGGTTTCTTCCACCTCAAGAATAGGAATATCACACACAATACATATATAGAAATTCATAACCCCTTTTTTTCTTTTCTGTGTCAATCTTTTTCCTTTTGAAACAGGGCTGGACTGGGACATAGTGAAAAAACCAATAGGCTTATTTATCGCATCCAGTGCCCTTTGATTTAAGCCTGTAGCTGGTTTAATTGGTTCACATTATTGAAATGAATGAAACTTTAGTTCCAAGTTGAAGATGCACATCTCAAGTAGCACAGCACCAAGTGATCCAATGAGCATATCCAGATAGGTTATTGAACAAAAAAAAAAATGGGGAAAAAACGTTTTGAAATGGACGAATAAAAAAAGAACCAAATGAGCCGGTTCTAACAGTCAAAGTTTTCCAAGGTCTTCTCTTGGGATCAGCTTATTCAGTTCTTTTTGAGTCATGATGAGGATGTGACCAAAAAGCGGACTTTTAACACAAATTGCAAGATCTGATTTGATTTTGATTCTCAAGCTTGCGATTCAACTTCAATTAAGTTTTTGATTAATTCGATTCGATATCGATTAACTGGGGTGTGTATCGGGTACAATGATGTGGCTAGTTACTGTATGATTATTAAAATTGGACAATTATTTATCAGATTATACATGCTATAAGGTTGTTTGAAAGACATTATGCATGTTATAATGCGTTCTTAGAATGCATTATGAATACAAGCTTCATAGAAAGTGTTATCAAACTATCATCAGTCACGGAACTACACATTTCAGATCTCGTAAATGAGGCAGCAGAGGTTGCAAATAATAATACATTGCATAGATAATGTGATCAAAACGATAAAAAGAGACCCGTGTCTGTAGTCATTTCCAGATGTGGTGGGAGAATTGAACGGAAAATGATTGCCTGTGCAGCTTTCTGGTGTAAAAACAAACTTAAGGCCCAGATATACTCAAAGAACAAACTGGTGTGACATCATTTTGAACAAAATCAGGCCAGGTAGTTTGATTTGTGTTCATCTCGGAAGTTCGAAACAGTGTACAGAAGCAAACTTTCTGGAAATGTTTGCTCTGGGTGGTACACGTTCAGACTACCATCGGTCCATGGTGATTATGTAATAGGTAGGTGTGCTTTGTGGATCTATCTTCTTTGACATGTAAATCATCTTCGGTTCGTTTCTTCCGTTCAGTCCTTCAAGGTCGGACATCTGTGATTTGAAAACATGAATATACTGGAGAGCCACTTTATAGTAGATATTGAAGTTGTAATTCTAATTGAAAGCAACACTGACTCTGTTTTTCATGTTTAATACTGTAAAACTGCTTGCTTTGAATTAGTATTGTATAAAGTGTTATATAACTAAACGTGACGTGACTTTACTGGAGAACATCCGCATTGAATCACATGTATCAGATCTTATCACATAAGATCAGATGCTTTATTTTCATTGTAGTTGCTTATTTCTATTGCACAGAGCACATATTAACCTAAATGCCACTCTCAGCAGCGTTGGGATGTTCACAATATAAAGGAACAGTATACCGCCGTTCACGTATTTCTCTTTACCCCTTAAAGTGAACCCGAAGAGCCTTGCCTTGAGTATATCAGGGCCTTTACTGTGTTCTATTCCGCTCATGATTGTCTCACAAAATCACCCAGCTGCTGGATAGTGACTTTTTTGTGACATTGGCAGGAATGCAGATACGATGGCTAGATTGTGTTTACCTTACACTTCACCTCTACACACCTACAAACGTGTTCGACTACCTCCGTACCAGGACTCACAGATTGTATAACATTCTGATCACAAGCGTGTTTACACTTTTCTTTTTCAATGTGTATTTCTATGTGGACATCATCCGGATACAGATTGCATGTTAATGCCAAGTTTAAACAAGCCCAATGATTTTAGAGATTGAAAATCACAAACTTAACTCCAGAGAGAGTTATTTCTCACTGTTATTTTTCGTCTCCTAATAATGGCGGATGTAATCATAATTGGTAGCAGCACATATAGCTATATTCCTGTAGCACTGCGCCAACTCTGAAATAAACGTTACAGCCCACAAGGCCACTCACACTTGAGACAGCCCACACAGTACTCCATTAATCACTGTTCATAATAACTTGCCAACCAGCAAGAAGAGGGCTGTGAATTCTACTTGTGGCTTAGCAGATGCTTTTGACTTACTGTAGACTAATTGCAGAGGTAGTCTCGCTGGAGTGATCATGGGTTTAGTGTCCTACAATTACTCCATGTCATTCAAGGGCTCTGTGGTAATGAGATCCTTTCACAATCTCAACAGGTAATGGGTCACCCCGTCTGGGACCCAGTGCGTGTGCTTTTGCAAGTCCTTTAGAAGTTCAGAGGGAAATTAAAGGTGAAGTATGTAGTTCTGCGACACAAGTGGCACCAAGTGGAATTAAGTGCGTTGCGCCTCCCCCAAATCGAACAACACAAATACAGGTTCTTGTGAAGGCATGTCTCAACAGGTAAAAGTAGGCTACTTTCAATAACCGATCCAACATTTTAGGAATACTTTTAGCTGTGTTGCTATATGTCATGACTCATGAGTATGCAGCTTAGTAGACTAATGCTGTCTAAAGCAAACCCAAGCATGAAAAGATGAACTGGTACATTTGTCTTCCTTAACGGGTGTATGATGCTTTATAGTATTGGCGCGTTCATTGTAGTGCAAATATCACATTGCCCTGTTCGATTTGACCTATTTAATCTTTGAAGGTCTAAATGCAGCAGCTTGCACTTCTTTAACCGAAGCTGGATGTCTTTTCCCATGTAACATTTTAGTCATTGTTCCACAGTGATTAAACGCCCTCTGGCTTCCTGCTACTGTAGCCACACCTCCAAACTCACTGTATTGGTTGAGCTTGCATACGAAACCCATAAATGGCATATTAATAGGAGTCAATGAACTATAAACTGGGTGAAGAGCATGTATTTTAAAATAAAATATCTTACATACTTCACCTTTAAAATTGTAAATAAGTTTGTTAAATGATAAATTGTTTATACTTTTAATTTGTTTTGTAGATTATATTATAATTTACATTAAGCAACAACATTTTCAAAATGTGTATTGAAACTTTTTTATTTTAAAAGTTAAATGTTAATTTTAACCATCTTAAACATACATTTAGAATATTTCCTTGCAAATCGAAGCGAACAAAAGCTTAAGAGGAGGAATGGGCAGAATGATTTCTAAAACTACAGAGCTTTGATCATAAAACTAAGCATTAAATATCATCTTGCTAAGACATGTTATTGGCAATACAGTGGTAACGCAAGTAAGAGAGTTATGCAAGTATCTGCTGTAGAAAGACTTCACTGATTTACATTACAAGTGTCAGAATTTCAACTGAATTTTTGTTTTAAATTACATATTTTTTTTCTTCCATTTGGGCCTCAATAAAATGTTCTTCTTTTGCTTCATATTCTAACTATACAGTCATGTGATAACAAAAGTTTGAATTCTATGGTTTTATGTATCAGAACATCATAAAATTAGGTAAATACAACCCAGATGAACTACAACACATGACATATTACACAGTGCCATTACTTACAGTTGTGTTCAAAATTATTCAACCCCCACTGAAATTGATTGTTTTGGCCGGTTTGACATTGATTTTGATCATTCAGTCATCCTGCTTACAATTAAATCAAAGAGGCACGTGTAGGTCAGACAAATATAACATAACATTTATAATGAAATAACCACAAATGTCTTTTCTCTGCTCACATCATTATCAGTTTTATTATACCCCCAAGTGACATTCAATCTTAATACTTAGTACAACATCCTTTTACAGTTATAACAGCTTTTAAACGTGAAGCATAGCTTGACACAAGTGTCTTGCAGCGAGCTACGGGTATCTTCGCCCATTCATCATGGGCAAAAGCCTCCAGTTCAGTCACATTCTTAGGCTTGCGCACTGCAACTGCTTTCTTTAAGTCCCACCAGAGGTTCTCAATCGGATTTAAGTCTGGTGACTGCGATGGCCATTTCAAAATGTTCCAGCCTTTAATCTGCAACCATGCTCTAGTGGACTTGGAGGTATGCTTGGGATCATTGTCCTGTTGAAAGGTCCAACGTCTCCCAAGCCTCAGGTTTGTGACGGACTGCATCACATTGTCCTCCAATATCTCCTGGTACTGAAGAGAATTCATGGTACCTTGCACACGCTGAAGCTTCCCAGTACCTGCAGAAGCAAAACAGCCCCAAAGCATGATTGACCCCCCGCCATGCTTCACAGTAGGCAAGGTGTTCTTTTCTTCATAGGCCTTGTTCTTCCTCCTCCAAACATAGCGTTGATCCATGGGCCCAAACAGTTCTAATTTTGTTTCATCAGTCCACAGAACACTATCCCAAAACTTCTGTGGTTTGTCCACATGACTTTTGGCATACTGCAGTCGACTCTTCTTATTCTTTGGAGACAGCAAGGGGGTGCGCCTGGGAGTTCTGGCATGGAGGCCTTCATTACGCAGGGTGCGCCGTATTGTCTGAGCAGAAACTTCAGTACCTACATCTGACAAATCTTTTCTCAGTTCCTCAGCAGTCACACGGGGACTTTTCTCCACTCTACGCTTCAGGTAGCGCACAGCAGTCGAAGTCAGCATCTTCTTTCTGCCACGACCAGGTAGCGTTTCAACAGTGCCCTTTGCCTTGAATTTGCGAATGATGCTTCCTATGGTGTCTCTTGGTATGTTTAACATCTTTGCAATCTTCTTATAGCCATTACCCTTCCTGTGAAGAGTAATCACCTCTTCTCTTGTCTTCCTGGACCATTCTCTTGACTTCACCATGTTTGTAACCACACCAGTAAATGTCTAGAAGGAGCTGAGTATCACAGTCATTTTAAAGCTGCCTAATTGGTGCTTATTAGGCTTTATTGCTGCTCCCTGACATCCACAGGTGCTTTCAATACCTGATTGAAAACACTTCAATGGACCTCTGTTCTTCAGAGTGGTAGTCTTTAAGGGGTTGAATAATTGTGTCAATGAAGAATTCACAAAAGAAACATTTACTACTGTATTACAAAACCAATTGATGTCATTTTAGTTGCATATGCTTCTTTAAGAAGTCCTTGTAGGATTTCATTCTGAATTCAATTACAAATGTACTCTAAATTCTCTAAAACCATTTACAGCATTGGGGGGTTGAATAATTTTGAACACAACTGTATTTAACAAAAATTAGGTCAAAATGGAGATGTATGAAAATCTAAGGACACCCTTACTACTTCCAAATGAATTAAGAGGCTAAAGCCTCGTTTCCACCGAAATTACCTTGAATAATTTGTCCCAGGACCTTGGTTCTAAAGGTGGTTCTAAAAGCTATTAAATCATGGGGTGTATTTAGTTTGTCACACATGGCATCTATATTTTGTCTTTATTTTTGTTAAATAATGACACATTGTAATATGTCATGTGTTTTTGTTCATCTGAGGTTGTGTCTAAGTTTTAAGACCTGATACATAAACTTCATCTATAAACTACTTGCTTTTTCAGATGATTGTAATGGAGCATAAAAGTCTGATGTTTCAAATATGATACAAAACATAACGCATAATTTCTCTATTATTTCAGTTTACTGGGTTAAAATCCTCCTTTAAACCCAGAAACACTGCAGTGTTGTTAGTCGCCTTGGGATTCTTTAATTGAATAGCGTACTAATGATTTTTCTTGGATACAAATGCGAACATCCCTTTTTCTGGAGTCTTTCCTATAATCTGCGAGCCCCTTCCACCCTTTACAGAAAGATTTTTGTGACAGCATTGCAGTTAGATCCTGTTACAGATATAGGAAGAAATGCATTATTGATCCCCAACGGGGAATTTAATATCACAATCAAGTAGATCGTGTAGCAATGGGTTGTTGCTGGGAGCAGAAGGGCTCTAGTTTGTGTGGGATACCCAAATGGGCCCTTATGTCCAATATAGATTCAGAGAAAAGAGACTATGTAGAAACTGTTTGGAAATTACAAATAAGTAGGTAATGGAATTGGATATGAAAGTTATTTTGGGTCCTCAAAATGTGTTATAGTCCCAGTGATCTCTAATGAAAGGTGGCATGAACTCATACACAACACATTAAATGTTGAGCCATGGATTTTTGCACAACTTGTACAGTTTCAAAAAGTGTTTCATTTCCCATTATAGTTGTTGTTGTGTGTCTCATTTGCTTCTGCTGTCCCCAGCGTATTCCATGTGCTGGATCCTTTTTTCCCAGGGAAAGTGTTGGAAAAATATCAACTGCCTGTCATTTCCTTTGTTTCCATGGTTACAGGCTATTGTGGACACGGTTGATAACCTCCTGAGGCCAGAAGCCCTTAAATCCTGGGAGGACATGAATTCCACAGAGCAAACACATGCCGCCACTATGTTACTAGATACCCTGGAGGAAGGAGCCTTTGTCCTTGCAGACAACCTGATAGAGCCCGCTGTCGTCAGAGTGCCTGCCGAGAACATCAGTAAGTCATTTCATCTGAGCCGGCATCTTTCGATTATAACTGAAAAGGTTTTGATTTGAGCCACCTGTCACAACTGCCACTTAATGACTAATGGAGTCTTCCATGATTAACGGCTAATTATGAAAACCAAAGCAGAAGGAAATGGAATTGGCAAGAATGTTTGGAAGTGGTAGTAAGGGCAGTTCACGCTACTCCAGTGCCAAAAAACTCCAAATTTCAAATTATGTTTCCCAACATTCTAAAGCCAACTGCCAACACTTCACACATTTTTGGACAGGGCACTAGTGGTGTCAAAATTTCATATGCCATTATGCTCGTATAAGAGAACACTGCATCTTACTTAAGACAGTCTGAAGTTTAAAGAGTTTTTTTTTTTATAAACATGTTCTCTATATCATGTGCACTGTTTCTGAACCCCCTGAAATGCCACCATTGTAGACTTAGTCATTGTCGCCATCATTCTAGTTTTCTTCCTGGAAAAAAAAATGTCCTCATATATATTATTCCTCATTTAAATAATTCCTGACCAAGGCATGTGCAAAATAAAGGGGAGGGGCCTGGTTGAGTTAGTTAGTTAGTTGTGTGTTAACTCACGTTAATGGTAAGGAGCGGGACTTTTCCCAAACACCCTCAAAGCGGTTGACCAATCACAAAACATACTGGTTTAGCTGACCAATCAGAGCACATTGTGCTTTTCAGAACGAGGGGCTTCATAGGGACTAAAACTAGTAGTCCCATAGGAACTAAAAAGAGTGTTACTGACAGACTAGGAAGAGAGGAGCTACAACAATGTCAAATATGGGAAAAGTAATGTATTTTTTGAACATTCAAGCATGAAAATCTGTTCTAGTAGAGCCCAAAAACAAAATCACCACTCTGAAAAAAGACATAATAGGTATTTTTTTAAAAGTACTCTGTGTTTGGATATAGAGATCAGTCTTGCATTGCAATCTCCTTTCCTTCAAGTTCTTATTTTATGAAACTTTGAACCCTTAATACTTTTGTGGTTTAAATGTTTTACCAGTCCAGTTGAGTTTAGCTGTTTGTCTATCACTTTGAAATATGAAGGCTTTCAAATGAAAATTTGTTATTTGAACATTCAACAAATTTAAGATAAAGGTGCACATTCAAATACAGAAGTTGGCATGTGGCAAGCAGTTGTTAGCACTGAAGAAAAATGTAGAAAAAATATATTTATTGTTTCAAATCATCCACTCATAGTCAGTGTCAGCGATCAGGTTACTGTGTGTGTAGGCATGTCAGCATATTAAAATGATTTCTGAAGGAGCATGTGGGCTGCGTAATATTGGGAAAATATTACTGCAATAAATTTTGCAATATAAAATAAATATAGAAATGTTCACCTGAACATTTTTCTAGAATGAGTGGAATGATTTTGTTGGGCAGTGCAAAATAAAAATGATTTAAAAAGCTAGAAAAATATTTTTTCTAGTTTTTGCTGCACATGACACTAAAGACTGGAGTAATAGCTGCTGTAAATTCAGCTTTGATCACAGGAATAAATTACATTTTACAGTATATCCACAAAGAAAACAGTCATTTTCAATTACAATAATATTTCACAATATTGCTGTTTTTGCTGCATTTTGGATCAAATAAATGCAGTCTTGGTGAGCAGAAAATACTTTCAGCAAAATCTTACTGACCTCAGACTTTTGAATGGTAGTGCACATTAATATATAAAATGTTTGGTTTAATTTAGCACTTTTTTGTCAACTTAAATGTCATTTTCATCAACTGAAAAAGTGAAATTAATATGTTGAAATATTGACCAAACTAACAAGAAATATTCATCAAAAGTCAATGTAGGACTAAAACAACTTGAACAAATTAAAACGAAAACTTGACACTCGAACTGGACAGAGAGGTTAGATTTTTCATTTCATAATTGTTTGCATTTTACGAATGCATTTTTTCCCCCTTGCAAACAGATAATGTAATATAACATGGTGCTTTTAGGGTTGCATTTGTTATTGCATCCTCTTGTGAACTGTTGTTTTGAAAATCTGATATTCTCTGGTCTTTTTCTATAACTGAAATAATGTTTTGAAATTTTTTAGTGAAAAAAACTAACTTTTTGGCCCTTTGACAGGCATGTTACAATAAAAGCGTTGACATTGGTGGTAAAGGAAAACTTGTAAAACGGATATAGTCTTTTTGTGCATTGCTGCAGTGCGGCTGGAACAGTTAAGTATCTGAAACTGGCATATTTAGGACCAGCTCCTCAGAGGTAAAGAAATCGTATGGAGAGCAGCTACATGATTAATTATTCAGGCAACTAGCATATTAGACAGTATGCAAATTCCAACACACTGCAGCAGCAGAACGTCTTCAGCAGGTCTTGCTGTGGCAGTTTCATGTACCCTGTATCATCTCCCTGAGTATTTTGGGATAATTATGTTTGTGTTCATGCATGAATTTAGACTATGCTTATCCGAGCACAAATGTTTTGTTACTGTCTTCATCTGCTTGCTGTGGCCCTCTACAGCTTGAGAGCTCTATACAATTTTTGTAATTCACTGTATAAAATGCATTTGTTTTAAAGCATTTCTTTTCTTATGAAACTTTTGATTTTGTACATGCTTAAATTAAGAAGGTTATTGCTGGATTAATGAATATGCTGTACTAGTATCAGGAGTGTTGTAATAACTAAGCAAGGTCACAGTGTGCTTCGGGCAGTTACAGGTTACAACTATGCGTTTGCAGAGTTTTTTAGATGACTGTAACCAACACTGCTTTTGTTACCAACACATCCATCTGTGCAGATATCAGC
The DNA here is from genome assembly GCA_038088235.1 of Zacco platypus. NCBI lineage: Eukaryota > Metazoa > Chordata > Actinopteri > Cypriniformes > Xenocyprididae > Zacco > Zacco platypus. The sequence goes on from CM076080.1 coordinate 8,133,146, forward strand.
TTTCCTGGTGAGTCCGTGGAATGAGCAGAAGGAACAAAGCAATCCTACACGACACTAACATCGCGCTGCTTAATTTAGAGAACCTTTCCCGGCAGATTCGATCTGGCCTCAAGAAATCATTGTGCTGATTGCTATTTACAGACACAGAATAATGCAGGAATTTGAAGCTTTGACAGCTGTAGAAGAGTTTACAGAGAATCTCAGGTTGCCTTTGTCAGTTTGATTTCAGGGTGACCTTTCTTGAGTTTGCTAAGGGTTCGCATTCTTCACTAGCTATAAAAATCGACTTATTCCAGCTCTGTACACTGTAATGTGGATTAAAAAAATCAAATTCCCAAACATATGTACTTATGTGACATTTTAAAATACTCACAATCAGATTACAGCTACTTTTAATTGATTACATATCATTCACACAAGTAAAATTTTCATAAATGTATTTATTCCCTAGAATTCTTCTATCTCTTTTAAATTTACCATTCTAAAAAAAAACCTACTGCTTAAATAAACTCAGGCTCATTGGAAAAACGTGCCTGTCAACATTTCTACAAAATATTACGTTGCATTTTGCACGTTTTGTGACTGTTTCAACATGACATGTCCAGTGAGTGGCATTAAAAGCTTTAGTTTTATCCGAAACAACTTGGATTCTTGTACATATCTTGGCAGTTCAGAAATGAAAATTCCGGTGAGTTGTCATCAAGTTACCTTTATTTCTATAGCCATCTATACCAATTGCTACACGCTGGTCCTGCCAACCAATCAGAGTTTCACAGAGACAGGAATTAAACCGAGCATTATTGACAGACTGGCAAGAGAGGAGCTACAGCAATGTCAAATATGAGGAAAATAAAGCTTTTTTTTTTTTTTTTAACATATCAAGCATGAAAACCTATTCTATTAGAGCTCAAAAATGAAATCAAGGGTAAAATAGGTCCTCCTTTAAATTTAAAATCATTAGCAATTAGAATGATTATATAAGTGGTAAAGTGCTTATAGGCATCAGGAGTAGAGTGTCACGATTGGGGTTGAGCTATTATCTTGAGTGCGTGTTAAAAGGTGGATATTGTTCTGTTTGTAATATTTCATGCATTCATCACGGGTGAAGTGCTGAAACCAAATAGTTTTAGTTCCGATCTCAGCATGTGACAGCCTTTAACTATTCACATGGTAAAGATTCAAGCCAGGCCCCTGCCAGTGGAATTTATTAGTAATATGATCTCATTCATATAAGTCAGCTTTGTGCAGTCATCTGTCATTTCACCGTATAGGCCTCTGGATTACTGCACCCCACCCCACAAAACCTTGGTTTATTCATGAGAATTAACTTTTTTCACCCAATCACTGCGCTGTATTACTCACGAGAGCGCATTACAGCGGAGAATTCAAGCAACATGGGGAAGCGCGCATGAGCTGTTTCTAAGCGGAACGCCGCGATGAGTTTAACAACTCTCACCATATGGATCGAATAGATCAGATACAGACTGGGGCGAGTGCATTTCAAGTGTTTTTTTTTTTTTTTTTTTTTTTTTGGGGTGGGTGGGGGTATTTCTTATACTCTAGTGCTCTAAATATGAAACAGAACCGTGTCTTCCACCCACCTACCATACACACTCCCACTTTTCCACAGCTTTATACACCCATTCCTAGAGGCTTTTTCCAATTCTGAGGTGTGAATGACCAGGCTAAGACAGGGGGGTTTCATGACATTTCACATTTTGTTCTCAGTTGTAGCGTCTGATATTAGTTAGTGTGAATAGCTGCTCTTTTTTTTTTTTTTTTCATCATTTATACATTCCAAAATCATATTGTTTTCTCCTGGTGTCAGAAAAAGAGAATGCCCTGGCTGCTCTTGTATATACTTTGGAAGTGAATGAAGATGGGGTCTGTCAAGCCGTAGCTCTCAGATCTCTTGCTTTCATGTCAAAAGGGAAATGAATGTCAGAAATCACAATACTCAAAGTGGCGGCTGTAAAAAAAAAAAAAAAAAAAGGACGTCATCTTTCAGTTGAAGGTGCCAATTTTAGTAAAAGGCAATGACGTAGCTTTTTTTTTCTCTTGAATTTAGGCACATGAGAAAACATTCTCTGCTTACATTAGAGAATACTCCTTTTTATTCTCTGCCTCTCATTTAAAAATATGATGTGGTACAAATGCAGCTTAGTGGCCTGAGGAGCGTAAGGAAATCTTGAAACAAACACGGTTCTATTGCTTTCTTCTCAATTCAGTCTCTTTTACGAACACAATGTCTTGTTTTAATTAAATTAGCTCACATAGACTTAATGAAACGGTCCTTAATATCCATCAGACAGAAGAATGTGAGAACCTCCTGAAGCAGTTTGTGCATCAGCAATTGTTTAGCATTTTGTTTCAATCTGATTTCTTCATTCAGTGTTGGACGTGTACGTGTTGAGCACTGATGGCCAAATCCAGGACTTCAAGTTTCCTCAGACCAGCAAAAGAGGAGCCACAATTCACCTCTCAGCAAATATGGTCAAGCTAAACAGTAAAAACGGTAAATAAATGCAAGATTATGGTATTTTAAATGCTTGAATGAAGCTACTTCAGATGCTTAATAAAGTGAATGATTTCCCTGATCTGTAGGATGTAATGAAGGCCATAAATACTCTGTACAAGTACTTAGTGCATTGCAAGTTACTGTTATAGACACTTTACATGCATTCTTGTGTTAATATGTCCGTAAAAACATCAGTACTCAAGGGTACCATTGTATATCCTTTCACAAATTCTGTTATTCCAGGTTGCTAGCAAAAAATGCTTAGTTCTAACTTGTTCAACAATATTCTCTTTGATCTGTTTAGACAGTAGTTGACCTAAAAGAGAAAGTTCAAAATAAGAAAGATATTTTAAGAAGGAAAATGTAACCCTAAAGCCATTGTACTTGTTTGGAGAAAGATAAGTTCTGTTTGTTTGTCAGTTGCGATCCAACAAGAAATAACATGGTATCTTCTCTCATTGTTTATTTTCTCAAGGTATTGCCAAGCTGGTTTTTGTCCTTTATAAACACTTGGGGCATTTCCTCAGTACGGAGAATGCCACGGTGAGACTGATGGGTGAAGGCGGAGTCAGAAACCACACCCTGACTGTCAACTCCCACATCCTCTCCGCCTCCATCAACAAAGAATCCAGCCGCGTGTTTGTGTCGGAACCAATCATCTTCACACTGGAGCATTTGGATGTAAGAAATCAAATGAAGACTTTTAGTGTTTTAATGTTATTTTTGTTAGTTTTTTTCACATGTATTGGTGCTTTGTTTTGTCTGTTTTTATAAACGAAAGAAAGATTTGATTTAAGTTAAGGTTAGAGTTAACATTCTTAATTCTTCTTAATTCTCCTAAGCTAACGTGATCATCAAATATTAAATGGCATATAAATCAAAACTTCTTAACATTAATGAATGAAATGTCGAACCCATGTTGAAGTTTATGACTGTGAAGCTTTGGGGGTGTTAATGGATTCTATATAGTTCTATGTTTTGGTCATCATTGTGAATCCCATCCGGATGAAGATTTTGGCAAAACTTTTTGTTCCTTATTTTTTTTTTTTTTAAAAACTACCCACATTCAAGTATTGATATAAAAAGAATGAAAGTAGCTAGAAAATTATTATTATTATTATTATTATTATTAATATTTTTACTTGTTTAAAAGCAGAGGCTCTGTTTACATATTCATTCTACAAAAATATTCTGGGTGCCATGGAAGTTTGTTTAATATGATCAAAAATGCTGGCGTTGACTGGAAACTAAAAAATAAAATGCTGGTCTGGGAAAGAGTTAATAGAGATTGTTCAAGGAAAATATACTGTTTGGGCATAAAACTTTGTGCCTATGTTATTGGGTGGTTTAAATCTCGAAACCTTGCAGATGTCACCTATCACATGCAAACTAAATGACGTTTCTTCATTTATCAGACCGAGAACTACTTCAACCCAAACTGCTCATTTTGGAACTATTCAGAGCGGAGCATGGTAGGATACTGGTCAACACAAGGCTGCAAACTCCTAGCAACAAACAAGACTCACACCACTTGTTCCTGCAGTCACCTGACTAACTTTGCAATACTGATGGCCCATCGAGATGCACATGCGGTGAGTATCAATTGGTCCCAGACCTGCCCTGTGGTGGGACATCTGGTAGAGGAAATCAATATGTAGATCAGTTATGTACAGTAATTATTAGTCACCAGCGATTCCTCAATGCTCATTTTCTGCTTTCTCCATGCTTTTAATATAACAATGGGTCTTGTTACCGATTGTTACCATCTATTTGCATTAGTTTATATCCATTTGTTCGCTTTTATGCATTCGTTATCCAGCGAAGTTGCATATTTAAATTGTATTCTAATCGAGCAGCCAACAGAAACATAACAGAAATATATTCGATTTCAGTTCTTTTTTTATCCGCACTTTTACTCATATTTTGATTGGATAATCGTGTTCTAAAATAGAAGCAAATAACAAGTGAAAGTATAAAAAATAATATGCCTTTGTGTGTAAAGAGAGCCATTTTTAAGCATGATTGTTTGGATTTAAATGAAATGGTAACACTTTACAATAAAAGTCCATTTGTAATATTAAAGGTTAAAGAAGATTTTGTTCATTGTAAAGTCATTAGTTATAATGTACTATGAATTAACATGAACAATCAAGGTATAATTAATATTAGTATTTTTTTATATATTTAAAACTTAAAATAAACATTTGGCCTTTTTTTAATTCAAAGCAAACTAAATGTAAGAACTAAACACAATCTTGCTGCTCAAACTGTATATAGAACAATTTTTAATATTTTCTGCTCCTTTTGTATTTTACATTTACTTCAAGTACTTAAGTATGTTTAATATGAAAAAAAAAATACTTTTCATACTTAAGTACCAAAAATATCACATACTTTAAAAAACATATTCTAAACAGTGACTTCTACCAAAGTCATTTTCTGGTAAGATATCTACACTTTTACTCAAGTATGCCTTTCAAGTACTTTATGCACCACTGGAACTCAGCTACTGGTAAATTGAATAGAGTCTTTTTATAACCCTTTGCTACTATTGTTCCATAACACTATCTTTAAATTCTGAGAAATTTCAGAAATGTTTGGGGTAATTTTTTTTAAATGGAAAAAGGGTGGATAGATGCATCATATCCCCATTATTGTCCTATTCATAAATCTTTAAAAGATTCTCTTCCTAATAAACCTTTTTTCTTCAGACAATGTCATCATGATGCACAAAATGTTTTCAGTACTTCTTTTTTTGACAGTACTCTGTCAAAGCTGTGCTCTTAGTAGGGTTATGAAATGGAAATCATGCCGAGTGAATCTCACATTATTCCGTAGTTTGAACGAATCCAACTGATAATTCAACCAATACCTACAGGGCTAGAGAAACTAATAAAAGCTTTGGATGCTGCCCTGATTTGAACCTAAACAACATGCAAGTGAAACAAATGAGGTGGGGGATGTAATCCCTGGCTTTAAGCACATCGAGAATACTGCTCACCCAGGAAATGCGGCAGAAACCCAAATCGGAAGTACCAAAGTCTTCCCTATCTTTCTGGCCAATTACCTTCTACAAGGTCACCCTTGCACAGGTCAGCTAGCTGGACTGTTTGATTTGCTCACACATGAAGAAGTGACTTTGATTACAAGATGTCTCAGCATGATGGGATTGTATGGAAACAGGGTAATTTCACTCCCAAACACTAGACTTACAATGGAAAATAAATGTGCTAAAATTAAGATATTTAGACAGTCCAGGGATATTGTTGTGGGAGAGTCCGCTCTAATCCTGGTAACAGAAGGAAATGCAATCTAGCATTAACGGTCCTTGACACAAAATCAGCCCTTTTACACCGGGACATTGTTGGCCGAATACAACATGGAAGAATGTGTTTTGGGCTAGGAACAAACAAGACCACCAGGGAAAAGACAACACCAGCTGAATGTCGACTTGTGGTGGAGGATGTACGCCATAAAGAAGTGAATAGGATCACTAAAGCCATATCTCAAACCAAGCAAGACTGCTGGAAGAGATGGGAGGGCACTGAATGAACTGGAAAGACCTGTGGAATTCCACCTGTGGTGGAATATAGAATGAGTCTAGCAGATGTCCAGCAGACAAACAATAAAGGCATTCTTGGAGGCCACCAAGCGAGGCAGTCATTGGCTATGGCTAAAAAGGAGGAACAGCACAAGGTCCAACAATTGAGCATTATAAGAGACCAAAAAGTGGCTTGGGGACATGTATCTGAGCTTGATCAGCCCACTGCTTGTTACTAGATGGCTTTTTTCAGTGTTAAACTTTGTGTTATGGCAGTGGTGCACTCTGAGAAAGTACTGAAGATAAAGAGAGGCTAGCAAATTGCTGCAGGACACACACCTGTGCGTGTGGTTGGTCTGCCTGAGCAGAGGGTGCATTGAAAACACCCAAGGACACTGATGTACACAACTAAATGTCTCAATAAAATTTTTTAACCTTATGCCCACCATCAGAACATTCGTAATTTAAATGAAATGCTGATCTACAGGTATTGTAGTACCTAGTCTTTACTAACTAATCGAAATGTCAAAATTGTAATGATCTCGCTTTATTTCTGATAGATTTTTATCCTGATTTAAACCTAGCTTAATGCAGTGTCATTGAAGACACGCCAATTGAACATTCATGAAATGACATTAGGTGTTTTCATGCAAACAGCCTTTTCAGTAAATATAACAATTGTTTTTTGTTTGGACGACATGTGCACAGAACCTGTTGTCAATGTTAAAACAATTTAGACTTTTTTTATTTAAAAAAAAAAAAGACTGTGCTATGTGTGAACAAAGATGTAAGATGAATGATTTGAAGATGAAAGATGTAAGATGAATGATTTAAACAACAGACTCAATGTTCAAATGTCTTACGCTTTTTTAAACTAAAGTTCTGTATTGATGCAATGTGTGAACAAAGATGTAAGATGGATGCTATAAGCACTAGGATTTGTGAACAGTCTTATTTAAGTCTGCCGTCAAACCCTCTATTCCAGATGTGAGCTTCCATTGTAATCCATGTATCTTTCCACTTGAACTGAATTTTGTTGCTGATGTGTGAATAGTAGAAATACATATAAAAGATGGAAAGCCATTGCATGTGTGACTAGCAGATGTGGTTCATTTACTGTAGAGGTAATTCAGAATTTTTTTTTTTTGCATTTGAAACTGGGCCAGTTTTTCTAGTCTCTACACATTCAAAAGGAAAAAGTCAATTCTCACTCATATTCTGACAAGTGATGCGTGAGAGTTGAGTAAAACATGGCATAACTGTTAATGCTTATCTTTATTTTTCAAGGGTGAGGGGAGTGTTCACGAGCTCCTGCTGACAGTTATCACACGGATGGGCATCGCCGTCTCACTTGTCTGCCTTGCCATTACCATTTTCACCTTTTGCTTCTTCCGTGGCCTGCAGAATGACCGCAACACCATCCACAAGAACCTCTGCATCAACCTCTTTATTGCAGAGCTTCTCTTTCTTGTAGGAATCAACATGACAGAACCTCCGGTGGGTATACTTTCTAATTTAAATATTGAAAACATTTTCCATGAAGCTGCTTTGAAACTGTGTGCATTGTGAAAAGCGCTATACAAATACTTTAACTGAATTAAATTAAATGTGTTTGTAGTATATCAGTTTCAGCTAGAGATTCAATGATTTAAATTTTCGCAGCTGATTCATATTTCCGTTTTTTTTTTTGTGTCTCTGAGACCTGCCGATATCGATTTTTGACAATTCCTATTTTCTTTCAAAGAACTATAATTGACAGCATATAAATCCTTCGATGCAAAATTTTCTTTTTATAAAAAAAGTAAAAAGACCGTAATAAAGTAAGAACAAATAAGCAAATTTCAAACAACAGCACAAATAAATGCAATAGAATAAAGATAGATATGAAATTAACACAGCTTTAAGTTTTTCAGGTGGGTATTCAGTATATTCAGATAATACTACAGAAATTATAAAATATCACTGGATAGTGAGAGTGATTCTCTTTGTCTTTTGTTCGTTTATTAACATGATAGACAGCAGCAGGAATATTTGACTGCGGTCACTTTAAGTTTATGCACGGATAATGTTACACAACTCTCAACCAATTAGGTTCCAAAACTGTTTTTAACTGAATACTCGTCAAGATGGGCATTTTGACATAATTTTGTGTGTATTTGACTGTTTAAGTCAGGGGTGTCCAAACCACTGTCCTGCAGAGTTCAGCTCCCACCCCAATTAAACACACCTGAACCAGCTAATCAAGGTCTAACTAGGCATACTAGAAACAAAAATGCGGGAGTTTCAGAGCTGGTTGGAGTGAAACTCTGCAGGACAGTGGCCCTCCAGAAGCGAATCTGGAGACCCCTGGTTTAAGTGCAGTAAGCCACGCATTTTGGTACTTTTTGACTCATTAGCTGCTTTTAGTGTAAATGTGAGATCTGCGGGAATAACTAAAAATATGCGCAATACGAGCACTATATAAAAACAGAGTGAATGAGACTAGTGAGTGAGAGGAGGCGGGTGCGTGTCACTCCGAGAGAGTAAGAACGTGCAGCTGATGTTATTCACTGTGCCGCTGGCAACAAAACGGCTCGGAATTGGTAAGACATGAGACTGACCGGCCGGTTACTGCTCCGAGTCGATCATGCAGAAAATTGGCCTATTCTGGTTCCTGGCCAGGCGATCGGTGCATCTCTAGTGTCAACCTTAGTTAACTGCAATATTTTTCGGCATCATAGGCACGGCCACAAAAGCCACAACGACCCGCAGCAATATGATGTGATTGAGTAGAAATGCCTACCGGCAACCAACAGAACGGCAACTCGCCAAACTCTAGTCAGTGTGAGGACCTTAAGACAGCATCACTTGAACTTAACAACATCCTACCGTCAAACTAGAATCAATATTGATTTTTACCAAAGATGTGAACTTAACATTCACTTCTCATGAGGGGCAGTATTTGGCCAAATGACCACTGAAAGAGTTTTAACGAGTTAGTTTTACAAATTAAAAATGAGAGATGTTAAAGATATTCAGTTAGGTGTTATAACTGGGGTCCCCAAACCTACTTCGGGAAAGATACTCTCCTGCAGTTCCAACCCTACTCCAACACACCTGTCTGTACTTTTCAAGTAAACCTTGGTTAGGTGATTCAGGTCTGTTTGGTTAGGGTTTGAGCTGAACTGCTATACTATAGCTCTCCAGAAGCAGGATTGACTACCTCCTGTGTAAGAGGTTTGAATATGTTGGTTTAACTCTAATAATGTTTTTGGTGAATAAAGTTCTTATAAAAACAGCTTCGAAGACTGAACTCCTAATTTCTTTCTGCGCAGATTATTTGCTCTGTGATTGCTGGACTTCTGCATTTCTTCTTTCTTGCGGCATTTTCCTGGATGTGTTTGGAGGGCGTTCAGTTGTTCCTCATGCTTGTGGAGGTCTTTGAGAGCGAATTCTCTAGACGAAAATACTATTACGCATCTGGCTACCTGTTCCCCTGTGTGGTGGTTGGCATTTCGGCAGCCATCGACTATAAGAGCTATGGGACGAGGAAAGCGTGAGTAATGTTCTTTGTTGATATCAAAATATTGAACTGTGCTTCAGGTCGTGCAGTTTAAATGCAAATACATTCTGTCTATTGTCATTAATATTAATCACACAATTAGTCTCATTAGTAGAGGGTTCAAAACTTGAATTGGATGGGTCGGGTAAGGGAGACATCCAAAATGTTTACTGTTGGTTTGCCTCCAGAAAGAGGGTTGGGAAATATACTGGGTTGGGAAAGTCATTCCATCCAATGATGGAATTGTGGTTGTCACTCTCAAAACTTTGTAGTGTGTTCATGGTTGTAAGTAATTGCTTCTGTGGTGGTTATTTCTCTTTTTCTCTCTTTCCAGCTGTTGGTTGAGAGTCGATAATCATTTCATTTGGAGTTTCATTGGCCCTGTTACGTTCATCATTATGGTAAGTTTTTCACATTTAACATGACTACCTTTTATTTAGGCGTTTAGAACTTCAACTTGAAAGGTTACAAAAACATTGAAATTATTTAAGTAATGTTGTTCTTACTTTTGGCCAGTAAAGAGAGAGATTGGTGTGTTTTTTTGCATTATGTTGAATTGTGAGATATGCATCATAATGTCTGTTATTCTTGAGATATTTGACAATACCCAACCCTGATGTGTACGCTGTGTTCCCATGTCTTGGTAACATAAGCTGTTATCCTGTAGGTCCGTAAGATGAGCTTTCTTTCCATTGTTTGATCATTTATTCTGTTTTTTGTTTCATTTTGATTGGTCAGTAATGTATACTGTCTTCCCATGGCTCAGTCTTCATTCATAGAACAAACTCTTATTTACTTTCCATATTCCTGGATAATGACTCCAGACCTGAAGGTTAAAATGGAATTTCAATTCTTGAAAATGGAAGTAGACAAATGATTGTATGGAAATGCAGTTTTCAATTCATCTTTTGGAAGAAATTATAGCCCTAAGTCTTTTGGGTATGATGAGACAAGCATTGAACACCTGAATTTGGGGATTTTCTACCGTTCTTGCAGCCATGTTGAGGTCTTTCTAGAGATGTTCGATTGGATTCAAGTCCACTATATTCAGAGTTGTCCCTAAGCCACTCTTGCATTTTCTTAGCCGTGTGATTAAGGTCATTTTCCTGTTAAAAGGTATACCTTTGGCCCAGTCCGAGGTCCTGAGTGTTCTAAACCAGGTTTTCCTTAAGGGTATTTCTCTGTATTTTGCTATACAGCTTCTACCCTGACTAGTGCTTAAGTCCCTGACTATGAAAGGCAGCCCACAGCATGATACAACCATTATCTTTGATTTCCTCCAGATATGATGCTTGTAACTGAAATTCATCGGACCAGAGAATCATTTCTCTCAGTCTGGTTGTCCTTTGGGTGCTTTTTTTCTTGCAAATTTTGGCCACTCAGATTGGTGGGGGGTTGTAGTGATGGTTGTCTTTCTGCAAGTTTCTCCCATCTCCACACATGATCTCTGGAGCTCGACCAGAATAACCACTGGGTCACTTCTCTTACCAAGGCCCTTCTGTTTGTTTTGGCTGGGTGGCCAGCTCTAGGAAAAGTCCTGGTTGTTCCAAACTTCATCCATTTAAGATGGAATTTAAAATATATGTATGTAAACTGCATTTAAAAATGGAGACCAATGTGCTTTTGGGAACCTTAATGCATATTTTTGTAGCCTTCCCCAGATCTTGACAGAATCCTGTTTCTTAGCTCTGCAGGCTGTGTTTTTGACCTCAAGACTCTGGTTTTCAGCTGTTAGACCTTGTATAGACAGGTGTGTGCTTTTCTAAATCATGTCCAATCAATTGACTCCAATTAAAGTGTAGAAACAACATGATCCAGAGAAATTGCATGCACTTGAGCTAAAAAGTGGAATAGCAAAGAAGCTGAATACTTATGTCAGTGTAATATTCCATTTGTTGCTTTTTAATTAATTTGCAAAGTTATCACAACAATTTTTTTTGCCTTCTCATTGTGGGGTATGGAGTGTTGATTGATGTGTAGATTGATGTGATGTCAACATTTTCCTAAAGCATTGTATCATTAAGTTACAACTTTACGAAATGTGAAATAAAGAAATTAAGGGGTATTTTTTGAATTCGTTGTGACAAGAAAGAGCCATTTATAGCTATGGATAGCTAAAGTTGTTACAATACTGATATGAATTATGGAATCGCTATGGGGATAATTTTTCATAGTGTGAATGTTTTTTTTTTCTGCTCAAAAGATTTCTGACCCAAGCCATTTTCCAGTAAATAGATGCTGTGAGATGCTGATACTCAATTGTAAAGTCAGCACTGTTTAGTTTATGTATACACACATACTTTGAATGTGGCTTTTCAGAACAAGAAATGGCCACTCTTTATATTAGGTGTCCTTAACTACTATGTACTTGCATCCAAGAATAAGTACAATGTATAGTGTTCATATTGTATTGCAAAACGCTTTTGCTGCTTTTGAGGGGAATAGGGGTAAGGTTAGGGACCGGTTTGGTGGTATGGGTAGGTTTAAGGGTGGGTTAAGGTGTAAAGGAATTCTTATTGTTGTAATTGCATGCAGATATTTAAAAAACAAACATGTTTTTACATATATACAGTGCATATATGTACTCTCAAGTGATACAAGTGCATTGTATCAAATTATTCATTTAAGTGTTAAAAGTTAATGCATGTACCTCCTGTGTCAGAGAGATTACTTCCTGTAACCAGGGATGTAATGCATGGGTGGATCACATATAAAGGTCATTTTACCCCAAAACTACTAGGAGTGTAAAGAAATTCTGGTTGGACCGATTCATATATTTTGTATGTGACATTTTCTCTCTCAAATTCTCTTTATCATAATGCTTGGCACTTGTTAGTTTTTAATTCTCATTCTCAATCATGATATCTTGTGACATATTTCATCTCAAAACCAAAAGAGAAATAAATAAGAAATTACATTTTGCATAAAGCATATTTTAGGACATTTATATTTAATTAAGCAGATCCTCTCTGTACTCTCACAACCCACGAAATACAAATATATACTTCAACAGACTCAGTCAGCTAGAAGAGTAACTTGTCCTCTTCAGGTCTCTGAACACAAGCTGGTTTATATTAAACTTGTGCTTGTTGGTCTATTTTGGGGTGTGGAAGGGTGAGATGGAGGAGGAGGCCGGGAGGCACAGAGGAGGGTTGAGGTGGTTCGGCTAGCCTGGCTTCCTATTGTGCCGTGCGTGGCCTGCCTGCCTGTCTCGTCAGATCTGTGTCATCACTCCCAGCTGTGTTAAATGCATTCCTAGCCTCTCCACTCAAGCCGGAGCAAAACAGCTCCTGGTGGCTCAGCAGAAACATTCAATAGCACCGTAATCAGTGATCTAAAGACCCACCCTCACGCTCTCTCTCTCCATTAACCCTCACACGTCTTTTTTGTGTTTCTCTTTTATTTATTCATATTTACTGCTAGTAAAAAGTTTAACTTACTGAATTACCGGATTATAGTAAATATAAAATGTGTATGTATATATATATATATCGACAAATAGATTCCTTTCTTTGTTTCCTCTCTTCATTTCCCCCAGTAACACTCTTTCTTTCTTTCCTTTCTGTTTCTGAGCAGGGGTGATCTGCATTTGAAAGGCTCTGAAAAAATTGAGTTGGATTCTTTTCTTTAGTGTTTACATGTGGTTTGTGTTGATGATCGACAAAGCAAAGAATTCGGTGACTTTCTTTTCAAAGCGCATATTCTGTGTCTGTCTTTTTGTGCCCCCCCCTCCAAAAAAAACAAAAAAAAAAACAGATGTGTTTTTCATTCTCTTGTATATAAAGCTGTAATGTGCTCATTTATGTGTAATGTAGGTTTTCCCATTTGGGATTGTAGTCAAACACAATATACCAAGTTAACAACATGTGCCCTGTGTCTGACCTATATAAATAGTCAGTACTTAAATGCAATTTTTTTCCACAACTATCGATAGGTGACCCACATTTTGAAGTAAAAATATGTAGATTTTCAACACTCCAGAAACACTTAATATAACCTAATTTTTGAAGTTGTCAGTTTGCAGGGAGTTTTCCACTTATTTAATGCCATTTTTAGAGTCTTGTTTTTGAGAATTTGAAAGGAAATTGTGTAGAGAGAGGTTCTAAAATCAGGATGATGATATATTTTAGGTTAGTTTGTGAAGTTTGCAAAGTCTTTAGACCACTACCTCTTTTAACAGAGCTTACTCTCTTCCTGTTCCACATATTTAAAATGGATGAATCTTTTTTTCGGGACTCATTTTTTTTGCTCCCCGTATTTCTTTAAGAGGTCTTCTCTGGTCAGCCTGAATTACATTCCCATGTTCAGGGTGGTGAAGAAAAACACAAGCTCTTGCCAGCAAGCAGACATTTTCAGGGCCAAAGTTATGACTTACACTAGTCTGAGAAGGCGCCTACGCGCCGTTTGTCTGTGATAATCTTTAAGATAAAAATTAGGATCAAATGGTAGCACTTTATTTTCCTGTTGGTAGTTTATGTCTCAAGAAATATTAACATTCTCACAACCTTCTGTACTAGCTTGAGTCACAGCCTCATTCAAGATCTATTTTAATTACCGTGTGAAGAATCGAACACCTTTCCAAATGGCCCATGCGTGATAGCTTCTCATTCCACGTTAAAAGACGTCCTGGAAACTCCCAGTAGGGTTCATCCGTTCTTGCATTGTGACATTTTTGCACATGTTGTCTACTTTATGAATTATTGAAGGCTATACTTCGTAGTTCAGATCATAGTGTACTGCAGCCAACATAAACCACACTTTATTTTTATTTTTTAATACAGTCGTCTAACAGCCCAATGATCACAGGACCCAAGAAAGATGTTCTGCTATTCTTGCCCATGTAACTGTTACGTGGTGCTCTCTGGAAAAGTGCAGCTGCAAATATGAATATTAAATGATGTTTGACAAATATGCCACCTGAATGATGAATTGCAAACGTAAGTTCCAAGAACTGTGGGAAAGCTGTGTGGTCTTCTCAACATGTTTTATCTTTTCCAACAGCTCAATCTCATCTTTCTGGCGGTGACTATGTACAAGATGGTAAAACACTCAATGTCTATGAAACCCGATTCCAGCAGACTGGAGAGCATACGGTAAGATCAATCTTCAGCGCTGTCGAACACACTTAGCAGCTTTGTTTTTAGCCCAGCTGTCTGCACAATTTCACATTCTGACATTTTCTTTCATGTTTAGAACTCGACTATTTTGTTGTCCCAACTTATCATCTTGATTGCTTTATTCAAGATGGCAAGATCTTAAAAATGATAACATTATGATTGTATGTCCACAATCTGGCTTCGTGGCACTGAGCAGCTTTCCGCGGTAAAGATTGCACATGAGGTAGAGGTTGCATCTGGAGCTGGACTGTAAATACTCAAATACAGCTAATTGGGGTTTATGGGAACAATTAGAGAAAGCATTAACTTTTCAAGCACCGTGTTATTAACTTATTCGTTCACTTCCTGCAATGTGATATCTCAGTCTGACCCTCTCATAAACATTTTCCTTGGGAACTGCATGCATATTTCCAGATGGGCCTTACAATGGAATGATACGAAAGATGTTTTATTGGACCCAGAGTCATGATTACTTTTAAAAATGCAGCTAGAGACTGAGAGAAATCTCCCCTTGTCGTGTCCACTTGAAGGGATCATCCGTTCAGGACATTTGATCCACAGAAATAGTTGTTGGAATCTCTATTGGGAAACGAGTCCAGTGATATACTGCTGTCTTACTCTCTTGTATATCTGGGTGGTCTAAATTTATATAATAGTTATATCATGGATTTTCTATTCGCAAACAAGAGTAGTTTTTTTTTTAATCATTCATTTGTGTTTGTGCATTCCGAGTAAAACTGAGAAAGTAAATGCAATACCCAATCAAAGGCAATTATTGCTCACAGAGAGGAAATAAGCTCAGTACCACTCAAATCGCCAGAGTTTTGCTCAGCATGAGCACACTAGAGTTCTTCACTCTTGCGAATGCTCTCGTTAAAATCAACAAGGTGTAGAAATGAGATTAATCAATGCATAAAAAAACTAATTTTGTAAACAGATTCTGAAACGCACACACAAAAACCTTGCTGTGTGGCCTACATATAAATAGGTACAAACAGAACTGTTTGATTGGCTGACGAATCTAACGGCCTGAAAGTAGACTGTAATCATTTACTGGAAATTAGGTGACTCCACTTTGATGGAGTTTGATGTCGTCAGTCTGTACAAAGACAACATCTACAAACATAGAATCAGGATTAGAAAGAGATTGTAAATGCATAAGCAAAAAGAGAACTAAAAGGGACAAAAACGGATTAATTTTTAGACCGGTTAAGCTGGCTGAGAAGGGTTTGCTGGCCTTGATATTGTTTGCAAAAAGGCTACGAAATGTATTTTAAACCATTATCCTGTCATTTTCAGGTCCTGGGTGTTTGGTGCTTTTGCTTTGCTGTGTCTTCTTTGTCTGACGTGGTCGTTTGGCCTGTTTTTCTTGAACGACTCTTCAGTAATTATGGCATACCTCTTCACTATCTTCAACACCTTACAAGGGTTGTTCATCTTCATCTTCCACTGTCTTCTGCAGAAGAAGGTAAGCCCAAGCCCACCTGTGAAAAGCTACAGGAATTGGTTTTCATATACCACATCCTTCATTATTGAAGGCTGCCGAATGTGTTAAATATTGATTCATAATGCCATTTTTTGTCTGCGATGTTCATATTAAATAGCTTATCTTTAAGTCCATACAAAATTTGAAGGTTGTCTTTTTTAAAGGCTTGTTTTAAGAGGTTATATCCTTTATGTATGAAATGAAATATTTAATTATAACAGTTAAAGTCAATATGAAAAGAGTTTGCAATCCAGTTTTTGTTTTATACAGGCCCATTTGTGAGTGGAATGTCTGTCAGTGTACTGAACAATAAGCAAAGGCATTTTCTTATTGTTTTCAAAAAGTCACTCACCCTGAATCTCTTGCTACAATTTTAAGTGTTACACAGTAAAAGACTATTTAGTTAGAGACTAAATTGCCCAGGTTTTGATGATGGTTGTTTATCATATTTATTTATTATGAATAATATTATTTATGTTATGCTTTTTATGTACTAGATATGAGCAGTTATATTTTGACAATATCAAGCTTTTACTTTAAATTGAAAAATGCTTCGTTCACACCAAGATTAAAATAAATGTGTATAATGCAAATTCACACTCGTACAATAGAGGATGCGAGACAAATGGGGCTCTTGATATTAATCGATTCCCATTTTTATGAATTGACGCTTATACCCAGTTAGGTATTTCATATAATTGTAAACTAGCATGAGAGAAAATGTCACGAAGCATTATAAAGTGACACCTATCATTCTGAAATGCGTTATGAAAACTGGCAGCAAGCATTCAGAAGTGTGCTGGACCTTGACACTGGCTTTTCACAATGCAGAGTAATGTAGGTTTGGAGATAATATATTGAACTGGATGTCTATTATAATGTGGCTGCAGCAAGTTAAAACATTCAGGCATCTCCAGAAAGAATGTTAAAAATTAGTTTTTTATTATATAAAATTCCATAAAATAATTTGTGAAATATTAAAGCCATGGATTAGAGCCACTTACCACATATTAAGTTATATCTCAGAAAAGCCATTCGGTGACCATAAACTCGTTAGTCAGGTAAAAACTGAAATCTGGAAAGTAGCATTTTACTAAATATATGCACCATATTATATATATTATATTTTTTACTGTTTTTCAGTATTTAATGAATGTTTGAATAAAACTGTCAAGTTTTTATGACTCACACTATTTAAATGTTTAAATTTCAAAACACAAATTGGATTAGAAACTAATTTTGTAATTATAAATTTAGTATTATAGTATTATTATAAAAAACATTTGTGTTTGTGTGCAAATCAGTTATTAACCTTAGTGTAGTACCAACTGACTCTCTATATAATTTCCAACATTAATTGACATTTTTTCTATGTACTGTACCTGATGTACATCTAAATTAATTTATATCGAATCAAATTGGAATCGAAATCGAATCGTGAAATTTGTCAACGCCCAGGCCTTGTAACTGTAACATGCATAATAATATACATCTTATATAATTAATATAATAATACAATATAATAATAAAGTAATTTGCATGATGCAGGAGATTCGTTTTTTAATCTCTACATAACTGTATTTATCCTTAAGCTAAGTAAAGATTCATTTTAAATTGCACACAAGGCTAAAGTATGAATGTTTGAAGAATACTTTATGCAAACACATTGCTGATGCCTTTAGTTCACAGGGTTCATGATCTACAAATGCTTTACTGAAGTAATTGTCTGGCTTATTCTCAAGTCTTCAGTGTGTTAGCGCCACCAAAGATGTGTTTCGAGTCAATTGTTTTATTTGTGATAACGCAATGAAACATGCCAGATTGTGCTTACATGATTTTTGGCCAGGCTGTCATACAAAAAAGAAATGATAAATGCATACAAAAACAAAAGAGAACCAATGAAATATTAATAACTGATTATGCTTTTTCCTGTCAGCTTCTTGTTTTTCTATGCATTTCTCTATTCATTGCAGAGTGAAATAAAACCTGTACCTGCAGTTTGCCAAATAGTTAACCAAGTTTAGTGTTTTATTCCTCCCTGAACCACTTGCAGAAAATGTGAATAATTTTAACAAAATAAAGGATCATACAAAATGCAATTTTTTTATTTAGTACTGTCCTGAGATATTGTACTTAAAATGTTTACATAAAGTCCACAAGACAAAAATAGCTGAATTTATAAAAATGACCCCGTTCAAAGGTTTGTGAACCATTGGTTCTTAATACTGTGTTTCGTTACCTGGATGATCTACGACTGTTTTTTTTTTTGTTTTGTTTTGTGATGGTTGTTCATGAGTCCCTTGTTTGTTCTGAACAGTTAAACTGAGCTCTGTTCTTCAGAAAAATCCTTCAGGTCCCAAAAATGTATCAATTTTCTAGCAAAATTCTAGTAAATTGTTTGCATATTTGAACCCTTTCCAGCAGTGACTGAATGATTTTGAGATCCATCTTTTCACTCTGAGGACAATTGAGGGACTCAAACACAACGGTTGAAACATTCACTGATGCTCCAGAAGGAAAGCATTAAGACCCGGGGGGTGAACATTTTTTTAATTTGAAGATTAATTTAAATTGTACTTAATTTGTCTTCCAGGAAACATGTAAGGATCTTCTGATGGGAAAAAAAAAGATTTTATACAAAATAAGAAAAATTTCCACACATCTTCATCCTGTTCGAAATTTTCATCCCCCCGCTCTTAATGCATTGTATTTCCTTCTGGACCATATATATATATATATGTGTATGTATGTATGTATGTGTGTGTATGGTTTGGTTAACTGACCTGATGTTGAATTCTGTCATCGTAGGTGCGTAAAGAGTACAGCAAGTGTTTCCGGCAGTCTCAGTGCTGTAGTGCTCTTCCCTCTGAAGGACCCCACAGCGCTAACAAGTCCTCGGCCTCCAGGTCCACCGCTCGATATTCATCTGCTACACAGGTACATCTATAACCTCTCCAGTTCTATCATATGAAAAAAGACAGGCAGTTAAACCAGTGTTCCTGAGATCCGGTCCTGGAAGGCCACTGCCCTGCAGAGTTTAGCTCCAACCAGGGCTGGATTGATAATCAGGCATACCGGGCATTTTCACGGTGGGCCGACACAGTTTAGAGCCGATTATTTTATTTCTTTTGCCACGGACTGCAGGGACAGCGAGAGAGACTCTGTTATTCTGTTGTCAGTCCTGTTAACTGTAAATTAAAATGACTAAATTGTAAATTACTTAAAAAAATAATTTAAACACAAAAGAAGAACTGTGAAAACTTCAAGAT
The DNA here is from genome assembly GCA_038088235.1 of Zacco platypus. Classification (NCBI taxonomy): domain Eukaryota; kingdom Metazoa; phylum Chordata; class Actinopteri; order Cypriniformes; family Xenocyprididae; genus Zacco; species Zacco platypus. The sequence continues at coordinate 8,152,618 of CM076080.1, forward strand.
GCTTAGAATAACCCACATTTAAATATATACTGATCTGTGGGTGCATAAACTTTATTTTACAACCAAACGTCATACACTATCAAAATATTAAATTTCAATATACAATTGTACTACTGATATCTAAAATATCACCTGTGCAAACAAGTTAAGATCTGTACTATAGAATAGAATACAATATAAAAAGAGATGCAACATGGGGCAAAATGACATTTAAGAAGAACGCTGTGCAAATTTCCAAGTTTTACATAATTTGAATCGGCAGCAGGAAAGATGCGTGAGACACTAATTTACGTAATTTTAACATTATTTATAGTGTTTACCTAGCCTACCCTGTACAGACAGTGATGCCAAAATGTGGTCAGGTGCACAAACATTTCATACACTGGACTTAAACAGCTCGTCCTTTTATCGAAGATTTACGTCACAAACAACTGACATTACTTTACTAATAATTATTATTATTATTATTATTATAACTTTTGTAACATCTGTCACTCGACATTTCATTTTGAGCCAGACGCGAACAGTTCAGTGAGATGTTACCAGAAGACTTGTCCTGACCGCATCATTAAATCAGTGACTTGTTGACAGGAGAACAGCTGCAATTGTAATCAGTCCAATTCACATTTGAGCCGGTTCAACAGGTGACTTCTGATATGGTGAACAAGAATTGACTTGTTCATGAATCAGACATGGCTATTGTGTATAAGCGGGTGTCTATTTCTTCAGTTCCAAATATTGAGTAACTTATGTTTTTATGAAATGCAGTAAAGTAAAAAGTATGATATTATAATTAATTAGGTAGATGTACTCTGATAAATTACAGATACTTCAAATTCAAGTATAGTTACGGAATAAACATACTTAGTTTCGGTCCAACACCGTCAGATACTTTCACAGTTTCTAAGGTAGTTTGTCAGTTGGTTGGTTGGTCCTGTCTTCTTGAAGAAGTTGGCAAGATTTTCAGATAACTTCCAATGGAATTACATCAGTAATGCATAACCACAGGTTCATCCAACTAGAAAAGTACTTACAGTTCCAAAGGATGATTAATACTACTTTAAACTCAAATAATATTTTTACTAAAGACTTCATGTACTGTATAATGTCTTGCCTCACTTCCCTTGTAGGTTCACTACTGTAACTGCATTATTTTTTTAATTCAATTCACTTCAATTCACGTTTATTTGTATAATGTTTTTTACAGTACGTATCGGGTGTCAAACTCAGTTTCTGCCCAGGACGCATCAGCTTATTTACCTTCAACAGCAGCAACAAAGCATTCAGTTTTGGTTGTGTTGGCAGTAGTCTTTGTTTGTATATTCATTTTCTTTAAACATGTCATGTAACAAACGTTAGGTTTGTGCTGGAGATCGTTCCATTTGTTTGATTTTGACAGCAGGGCCGTGCTAAAATTGCCCATGTTCATTTTTTAGGTATTAAAACTGGTTATATTGTGGTTGAAGACAATAACATACTTGCAAACTTGATGCTTTGAAAGAAGGATTAGATATAACGATTCACATTCCTATTTCCATGGCAACACATCAGCTTGCCATCAGCTCGAGTATTGTTTTAAATCTTTTTTTGTTTTTTTTTCTCAACTAAATTTTGTAATTTAAAGTCTTCTATAATGACCATACCAGTTGATGGGTAATTTATATCAAGCTGTTCGCCGACATGTTTGTTTAAATGAAACGCTGTGACAGAATCAGAGCTGTTGGATTTACAACATGTGAATTCATCCCTAAAGACATGAAAGTGAGTGTCTGGTCAACAGGGAGAATAGAGTACACTTTACATTTACCTACACAATGTGTGCTTTTCACAAGTAAAATACAGTAAAGTAAAATCTGAACGGTTATTTTAGAATATTACTATTGCGGCTTTCAAAAACATCAGTGTGTATTTTTCAAACTGAAATTTTTACTAGTACTTGCATTTATTTAAATGTATGAAACCTAAAATAAACATGTTGTTGAATACGGTGTTTAAAAAAAATAATAAAGAATCACAGGACTACGTGAAATGAGGTGGAAATATGACACTGTTAGAGTTTGATTAAATTGTCTTGCGGGCCACAAGAACTAAGGTGGTAGGCCATTTTTGTCCCGTGGGCCTAATGTTTGACATAGTTTGAAAGCAGTTTTACAGAAAATTCTCATTATTTTGGTAGAGCTTGACCTGCATTGAAACCACAACATTACTTCAATAAAAACTATTTCCAAAAGTATCTATTAGGGATGTGCATCTCCGTAACTGAGGCCGATGCTATACGCATCTTGATGCATAATCAACTATACATTTTAGATACATATGAAGCAGCTTGCGATGCGATACAAGTCACCCCATTACGATGCAGTGCGATCCGAGTTCAATTCTATTCAACACAATGCGATTTAATGCAGTAAGATGCAATGGAAAAAAATATGAAGCTATGCAATTTAATTTCATTTTAAAAATTTTTCCCCCAAGAAATTCTATGGTGTATTTTAATTTTTCTGGTAACCAAATGAAGGCATAAAACATTCATTTATTTTTAATTAAATAAAATGTTTTATTATTAATAATATTAGTAGTAGTACTATTACATTAAGACATGCATTACACCGTATAATATTACAATAGTAAGGCCCCGATCAGACATAACACTGCCTTTTTTGGTTGATTTTAGAAAAAAAGCAGTTTGTTGCTAGGCAACCACTGAATTATGTCCTGTCAGTGTAGCGCGAGCGCTCTTTGGTTTGCTGTTAAACTGTCATATTATTTACTTGCGGTTTGTGAAGTCATACAGCTCCGGGTAACCCGCGGCAGCCTCAACAAGTTTCTCCTCCACCATTGCAGTGTCTGAGCAATATATCGTAGCAACTATATGTAACAAGGAGAGTACAAGAGATCATTAAGAAACTATAACAATTTATTACCGTATGAGACTGCTGAAGTGAGGAAGTTAACGGAATGTAATAAATGGTTCACTTTATTTTAATGTGTCTTTGTTACACTGTAATTATACATTTATGTACTGAGAAATAATAAGTAACTGTATGTAGTTACTTTAGAGTGAGGGTTTGGTTTATGGTTAATTCCATATGATTATGCAAAATTGATAGTTATTACTACATTAACTACATGTAACGTGTAATAATGACACTGTAAAATAAAGTGTTACCATAAAAATCACTGAATGCAGAATTATTATTATTAAAATTATTTCATTTAGATCCAGAGCGAGAACATAGCCTTATTAAAAAAAAAGAACAGAAAGAAAGAAAATGAAACTTTGCATTAATTTAAAATGTAAAACTTTTTTGGTAACACTTAAAGTCTTTATGTAAAAAGGTATTCAAAATGTATTTTATAATGCATTGTATCTTTTCATAAATTATTGTAACCAAAGTTAAAATGCATTAATAATTGCTGAGTCCTTGCATTATACTTTCTAAAGCTGTAACAATGAATACTTTTTTTAATTAAAATATTAATTTAATTAGTATAATTTTGTTACTACAGCTCCAAGACAAAGCGACAGATAAAAGTACAAAGTGTAAACTTTTGTCTGCACAACGGAAGGCCCGCCTCTCCATTCATTCGATTGGACAATGGAGAAAACACAAATGACATCTGACATTTTTTTTTTTTTTTTTTCCAACTTCAGGCGCTCAGAGCACTCATGCAAAAACGCGAGGCAATGCAGGCGGCTAAATGCGAGGCCCCCGGGGCTCATAAACACCGCGCAAAACGCTCAATGCCAATAGAGAACAATTTAAATGATGCTTTGCCTTTGGCAAGAACCATTAAAAAGGCACCTCTCACAAAAAACGCATTCTGTCTGATCAGGCCCTAATAGGGCTGTATTTCTGTCACAAGTTAAACCGAGTTTATGTTGACGGGTGACGTGTTTCTGTATGTGTGTGATATGACAATAGTTTTTCTCAAATTAAACCAGAAAATGCTCATGAAGTGACTCAGAGCATCTCTGGAGGTGAAATGTCGTCTTATTGTCAGATGGCAGATGCTGGAAAAAACACAGTGAGCATCATGCTTTCTTTAGTATGTGTAGTAAACGTATTTGCGCATCTGCGCCATTCATTCACACAGAGACACATGCAAAATATGCAGGATTCCTATTCAAATAGTCTTCTTGCAGTTTAATATTCAGACACTAGCCCATATCACGATTTGATTTAAGTGTACCCACCTACTTTTGATTTAATCATCCAAACTTTGACATTCCGTGACATTCCGCATTATACAGCAAGTTCCGTTATAATGAATTGATTCTGCATTGCGGAAATTATAGGGCCCAAGATATGGTACAGACAGTTCACTTTTATTTCATTGGTTCAGACAGACAGCAAATCATAAATTAACTTGAGGCTTCTGACTTCTAACGCATGGTCATTTCATAAAACAGGCCTTTGAAGTGCCATGTTAATCTATATTCTATGAGACTCTCAGGACACGCCTCGGCCTCTGTTGTGTTGTGATACATCATATTCACGTAGCAGCAGTGGTGATGAGAGAACGTGGAGGAGAAATCAATCTACATATAAAATATTGGTCACTTTCTACATAATGAAAGTATAGCGCATCTACTAATAATTGTATATAAATCGTTTTTTACCGATGCAAATATGTTTGAAACTATGCATCATGATACAAATGCCAACTTATCCGATGCACACTTTAAATCAATGCATCGCATCAGTAACTTTTATGCCTATACACCGATGTGAATTGCTAAATCTTTCCATCCCTAGTATCTTTACTATGACTTGATAAGTATTAAACAATAATCAGAATATTATTGTTTTCTTTTGCCCTGAATTGTATTGTAATTATTGTGGGGAATCTTAAGATGCAAAAGGGGATTATGGGATTGAACGAGTGTACTTGATAACATCCACTGGTTGCGGACACCATTACAAATGTCTGTCCACTCAAATTGTGCCCCATTTAAGGATATAGGGGGTGATTTCGGACACAGCCTGAGATGGCAAAGTTGTTTATCAACCTGCATTAAAATTAGCTTCATTAATGAGTGAACGTGTCTTTCTCTCGCCGCAGAGCCGCATCAGGAGGATGTGGAACGACACTGTGAGGAAACAGTCGGAGTCTTCCTTCATCTCCGGAGATATCAACAGCACTTCCACGTTAAATCAAGGTGACAGATCTTACCCAGTGAAACACTTGAACTCTCAGATACGCTACTATAGATTTATAGGCACTATAAAGGTTTTTTGTGCTTGTTGACTGAGTCTGTTGTTCAGTGATGTTTGTGAAAGTTATAATTCTTGTTCTTGTATTTGACTATAAGGTTAGGAGTAGGGTTACTAATTTATAGTAATTATCGTAGCAACTATATGGAACAAGGACAGTACAAGAGATCATTAAGAAACTAACAATTTATTTCAGTATGAGACAGCTAAAGTGAGGAAGTTGGTGGAACGTAATATAAAAATGGTTAGACTTTATTTTAATGTGTCTTTGTTACACTGTAATTATACATTTAAGTACTGAGTAATAATAAGTAACTATATGTAGTTACTTTCGGGTGAGGGTTTGGTTTAGGGTTAATTGCATGTAATTATGCATAATTGATAGTTATTACGACATTAACTACATGTAACGTGTGTAACAATGACACTGTAAAATAAACCACTGATATATATGAATGCAGATAAAATTATTTTATTTAGATCCAGAGTGAGAACATAGCCTTATTTAAAAAAAAAAAAGAAAAATTTAAAAAAAAAACTTTAAAAAATATTTGGTAACACTTAAAGCCTTTATGTAATCAAAATTTTATCAAAATGTATTTTATAATGCATTATATCTTTTCATAAATAATTATAACCAAAGTTAAAATGCATTAATAATTGCTGATTCCTTGCATTATACTTTCTAAAGCTGTAACAATGAATACGTTTTTTTTAATTAAAATATTAATTTAATTGCTATAATTTTTTCTTACTACAGCTCCAAGACAAAGCGACAGATAAAAGAAAGTACAAAGTGAGCAATGCTTGCAATTACCACTAATTATTTTAAAAGTGAACACTTGTATGCATTTTGTCTTTTCTAGCAACAAAAGTAATGAAGATATATTTGGTCTAACTGTCTGTTTTTAACTTAGTGATATACTTTGTTCATGGCATTAATCCATCTAACTAACTATTTTATCAACCTATTTGTATCCCTGCAAAGAGTGTTTTTTTTTTAGGTTTTTCCTCATATCATGCTACATAGAGGTTTGTAACAATTGTAAAGAAAAATCAATTCATAGTTCACATTCACATGACTGGTGCAGAGACCTGGTGAGCATAACATCCATCAACTGCAGCACAGGCCTGTCAAATTCCCATCTGTTTGAGGCAACGAATATTTAGATCACCTCTCAAGAGGAAAAACATAAATATGTAAACAAAATGCAAGTTTTAGGCTCTTGTAGTTCATATACAGCACTAAAATCTGCAGGAAATTCTAAAATGCTTAATGTGAAACACTTAAAGTGCCGTAATGTACTTAAACAGTGTTATTAAATGATCAAATTTATTTTACACCTTATTGATGATGCATACTAGATACAGCTGAGCAAATGAGCCCAGAATATGAATACAATGCTCTAAATAGTTGTTTTCTTTATAATGGCTTTCTATGGAAAAATGTTTAAAGCTGCAACTTTTGGCGCTCTAGCAGTTAATAAACAGAACAGCATGCGTCTTACGGAAGAACATTGTAGCCAGAGTTACTTCTCTCCATTTGTTAATGACGAGTCACGCAAGTACTGTGCTACAGCGGTGCCGACCCGACCCAATCTAAAATTGTCAGAATTTAAACACGTATTATAGGTGATTAAGGATAAGACAAAAATATGGCTTGGAAAATGGATTCATGATGTACATGCTCAATATATAATTTTATGTAAATTTTGAACACAAAAAAGTTACGGACAGCAGCTTTAACGAGAAATGTTATTTATATTTTGGGTTCATCTGCTTGCCTGTACATAGTATGCACTAGGTGTGACAAATAAAAGATACACCGGCATTTCTGCAGCACTGGTAGTATCGAGTACCCGGTATATTCGGTAACCGCTGATAGACGCTGCTTTCAAATGCTCTCTTCTGTGTTTGTTTAAATGCTCTTTGACTGTAAAAGGTTTCTATTTACAGCATGTTTTTACAAGGTTTGAGCACGCGATCTGCAGTCCTTCCATTTTAACTAACAAAGCGTTATGTAAATAGGAAATTCATTGTTCAGTTAAGACAGCTTTATCATCACAGGAGTTTTGGCGAGAAATCAGTGAACAGCCTTGGTGATTATAAAGAGAGGCTCTTGTCTTGCTTTCTGTTTATTACCCATTCAGTCTAAATACAAGTTTAGTTTTTCATGCTACTTAGTTTGACTGCCGAATTTCTGGATTGACAAACATATTGAAATACGTGATTGAATCAGAAACTGGTGATTGACATGGAAGACTAACGGATGAGACGAAATGGGACAATTCTTTTTTTTTTTTTTAAGTGCTTAGTTCAGTAGTTTTTGCTCTGGTACTGGAATTGGTACTGAGAACCGCAACATTTTACTGCACCATTAATAAGGTATACAGTGGGTACGGAAAGTATTCAGACCCCCTTAAATTTTTCACTCTTTGTTATATTGCAGCCATTTGCTAAAATCATTTAAGGTCATTTTTTTTCCTCAATGTACACACAGCACCCCATATTGACAGAAAAACACAGAATTGTTGACATTTTTGCATTTATTAAAAAAGAAAAACTGAAATATCACATCCTAAGTATTCAGACCCTTTGCTGTGACACTCATATATTTAACTCCGGTGCTGTCCATTTCTTCTGATCATCCTTGAGATGGTTCTACACCTTCATTTGAGTCCAGATGTGTTTGATTATACTGATTGGACTTGATTAGGAAAGCCACACACCTGTCTATATAAGACCTTACAGCTCACAGTGCATGTCAGAGCAAATTAGAATCATGAGGTCAAAGGAACTGCCTGAAGAGCTCAGAAACAGAATTGTGGCAAGGCACAGATCTGGCCAAGGTTACAAAAACATTTCTGCTGCACTTGAGGTTCCTAAGAGCACAGTGGCCTCCATAATCCTTAAATGGAAGACGTTTGGGATGACCAGAACCCTTCCTAGAGCTGGCCGTCCGGCCAAACTGAGCTATCAGGGGAGAAGAGCCTTGGTGAGAGAGGTAAAGAAGAACCCAAAGATGTGTTGAGCTGAGCTCCAGAGATGCAGTCGGGAGATGGGAGAAAGTTGTAGAAAGTCAACCATCACTGCAGCCCTCCACTAGTCGGGGCATGATGGCAGAGTGGCCCGACAGAAGCCTCTCCTCAGTGCAAGACACATGAAAGCCCGCATGGATTTTGCTAAAAAAAAACAAACACCTGAAGGACCTCAAGATGGTGAGAAATAAGATTCTCTGGTCTGATGAGACCAAGATAGAACTTTTTGGCCTTAATTCTAAGCGGTATGTGTAGAGAAAACCAGGCACTGCTCATCACCTGTCCAATACAGTCCCAACAGTGAAGCATGGTGGTGGCGTTTTTCAGCTACAGGGACAGGACAACTGGTTGCAATCGAGGGAAAGATGAATGCAGCCAAGTGCAGGGATATCCTGGATGATAACCTTCTCCAGAGTGCTCAGTACCTCAGGCTGGGCCGAAGGTTTACCTTCCAACAAGACAATGACCCTAAGCACACAGCTAAAATAACGAAGGAGTGGCTTCACAACAACTCCGTGACTATTCTTGAATGGCCCAGCCAGAGCCCTGACTCAAATCCAATTGAGCATCTCTGGAGAGACCTAAAAATGGCTGTCCACCAACATTTACCATCCAACCTGACAGAACTGGAGAGGATTTTCAAGGAGGAATGGCAGAGGATCCCCAAATCCAGGTGTGAAAAACTTGTTACATCCCTCCCAAAAAGACTCATGGCTGTATTAGATATTTCAGTTTTTCTTTTTTAATAAATCTGCAAAAATGTCAACGATTCTGTGTTTTTCTGTCAATATGGGGTGCTGTGTGTACATTAATGAGGGAAAAAAATGAACTTAAATGATTTTAGCAAATGGCTGCAATATAACAAAGAGGGAAAAATTTAAGGGGGTCTGAATACTTTCCGTACCCACTGTATATTGAATTGGGTCTTTTAATGTTATTGTCTTACCTCATTAATACTAAGTACAAACCTGGTAAAAATCACTGGTGGTCAGTGGAGGAAAGCGTTTATATATAAAGGTGTGAGGTCATGTGTAAATTATGAATAGTAAATGTGTGGGTTAAAATGCTTAGATATTTTATAGTTTCATTTTCTTAATTTTCTATCTCAGTGCTGTCTGATCCCACTAATCAGTTATGTCTAGCTTGACCTGAATATTGAGTCCCAAGATGAGCTGTGTGCAAATAGTTGCTCTGTTCTTTTTTTCATCAGCACTCTACATGAAGTCTTGAGGTCTTTGTCCTAGGTTGGAAAGCGACCATGCAGGCTGCCTTTTAAAAATTATCAATTATTTAGGTTTTGCAAAAAGTGTTGCTGATGAGAGTATGATTTCCAGCTTTCATTGCCCCCTTGATAAGGCATTAGGTGTGACCAAGTGAGAGCTTGAGTGTGTTTGAGTCATACTGACCTTCTAAATTGCTCAGCTTTGATGCAGGACAAGTTTAGCTTTTCAAGTGTTCTTTGCTACACTTGAAAACACCCCATTTACACCTGATATTAAGATACGTTTTGTTCGGATCGGCTCACAAGTAGACAAGGGAGATACATTCCACACATAACTGGTGTTTTAATCCGTCTCTTTTGTCCACTTTCGACCAGTTCTGTCCTGATTTCTTTGAGGGGAGGGTTTATGGGTGGGTAATAGGGCTAGGACACTCGTCGACATAATCGATTACACACTGTTAATGTTCATCCCTAATCTCACAACCACATTAAGCGACAGTATCAAAAATGGTGATGTTAATAACATTGGGACGTTTTATCACAGTTGGCAGTGTGTTATTAAACGAGCCCAATCAAGGCGAGTTCATCCATCAGATATGGATGTTGTCCAGTGCGGTTCCATTCATTCAGCACGGGTTTGTCGAGAATGTGCCTTGAAATGTGTAGGCGTCAGTTCGGCTATAGAATGCGGTTGTCAAGCTTAGAAATCAGGTTTGGTGAGAGTACATTTTTCGCCTTCAAACCAAACTTGGGGCTTTAGCCAACAAAAGTTTAAATGTTTAGACTTTATATCAGTAGGCGGTCTTTTGTGGCTATTTAAACATTTACCACATTACACCATGAAAGCAATCCGGTCAAATAGGTTTTCAAATACCTCTGGAAGTGGTTAAAAGTGGACAAGATCTGTACGTTTTAGACCATGTTTAGTGTCATCCAGGACCTTAGATATGGGAATGAAAGTTCATGTTGCCTAATAGTTTTCAGATCAAGTGTTTTGTTTTAGTTATCTAAAAATATTTTGCTGTAATTTGGCATGGTGGAAATTGTTCACTTCTTTCCAAGTACAACATTTGGTTGGTGGGCCGTTCTGTTATATCTGAAATATGTGATTCTGAACCTCTGCGAACAACTTATCACTCTGTGGTTGTCTCAGATCACCTTATGTAATCCTGTTTTCTTCTGTTCTGTTTTCCTAAACCTCTCTTGTTCACGGTCATCCTTCTTATTGCTCCTCTCTTTATCTATTCAACAGGAATGACGGGCAACTATCTCCTAACTAACCCTCTCCTCAGGCCTCACGACACTAACAACCGCTATAACAACCTTCTTGCCGAAACCATCGTCTGCAGCACACCTTCACCTCCAGGTGCTCTACGGGGCTGCTCTCATTCTGCCGTTTGGGAATGTTGAGGTGGTGTGGGTTGGAGAAATATAGCAATATTAACACAACATTTGCAGAGGCTGTAATGAAATCACTGCGGCCGTTCTTCTTTTCAAAACAATTGTTTTTTAGCTGCATGAATCTTTTGCTTTCTTTTTTATAATCATTACCTCCAATTTATTAGTTCACCCTTTTTGTGAGTGATTTTCTGTTCATGCAGATGGAGCATTATTTTTCTATTCCTACTTTATATTGTTAACTGGGCAGGTGTGTTCCTTGGAAAACAAGTCATCCTACCAAACTACACAAAATGCCTCACAATGCCTTTTTTAACGCCAATACCATTGTACTTCCACATCCTGCATGGCGTTCCATGCAATCTGTATCTGACGAATGGATTTGAACCACCTTTGTTCTACAAAGTAGGAAATCTTTGGAAGCATGATATGTGAATCAGAGCCTGTTCTCTGTAGTGTTGTTAGTGAACATTATGAGAAAGGATGCGTTGTCAACCTGTTCAGTGTAGACGTGCCTCAGATGCAGCTTTGATCGCTTTGGATCTAAACAAAGTCAAGGAAAGCAATGCCATGCCTCTTTATGCAGTACATTTATGGATGTGGTGAAAGGGAAAAAGAAACGCTTCCTACATGTTAAACTACTGAACCACAGGTCACTTTGTTTTAGTAATCTGAGTATACTAGTCAGCATTTGCCATTTAATATTGTATTATCGACAAAAAAATGTATTTGATCAATATTTTAAGCCACTTTAAGTATAAAACAAAGTGATGATCTACTGTAGTTTCAACAGTCTATAATTAATTGAACAGTTTTTCTATACTTTAAAATTCACAGCATATAATGAAATTGGTCATCACTGCGTTCATCAGTCTCTGAAATATTGCAGATCTTTGCGAAGGCAGACAAATTTCAGTGCTGTTTACGGACATGTGGATAAATGTGTTCACTCTGCTGATTAAATATACAAGTTTTGTTTCTTTTTGTGAGTCTGTAGCCACGTCTCAGGGCTGGCTGCCGCATGTCCGCATTGTGCGATGCCTGAAGCAGGAAGAGTGAACAAAAGAAACTCTTTAGTAATTGTATCTGAACAGCTCGCTCAGACCAGAGAAAGAACAATTTCCTTGAGACCTACGCTCTTTACATTCCACTTAGATAAACACCAGCAGCAGAAGAAAAGAATATCTGTGCCCATTGTAAACACTGAGTGCATGCAATACATTTCCGACACTGAACAATCAAAGATCTGGGCTGGCTTTTCTCCCAGAATTCCTGCTTTCCAGCTCGTCCAATAGCATTCGGTCTGCATCTGTTGGCCAGGCTCTCCAGACAGTACCAGTCTGGATTATACCCATCGCCAATGCATAAACAAATGCAAATAACCTTGGCTCCGATGGTGTTTTATGCTTGTTTGCTTTATTTTTGTCTATCCGTTCTCCCCCTCGGTCCCGCTCTTCTCCCACTTTGATGCCTGTTTCACACTCTAAAAAGAGACTCCTGATTTCACTGCAGAACACCGATGTTTTTCACATCCCTGCTATCTTATATTATTTAAATCCATCCTGTGCTCTGCATGAAACCGAGCAGCAGTATATAAAATGTATGATTTTCCCCACTTTCTGTTCCATCACCAATTTATTTTTATTACTTAAGTGATACTGTTGATATTTTGTACTGCTCTGTAATTATGACTCGAGATGTTTATGCATTTATATAGGCCTAAACAATTTAATTAATTTTGTTTTAAAGATTGTTTGGGTGCTATAACTTACACCTGCCACATTCTGCATTCAGCCATCTGATAGATTCACTTACTACTGAAGTCAACTCACAAATCATTATTTAAAAAATAAAACAAAAGTTTAAAAAAAAAAAGCTGTTTTACACATTCACATTTTATTAATGGCACTTTTTTGACTTTTTTGGCCACAGACAAATGTCACGGACATTTACTGGAATTACTGGCTGAAAAAATTTGAGCCATTTTTTTTTTGTTGACTATTTATGACTGTTGGGTGACATTCAAAATTCAATTGTTACACATTTTAAATTTCAATTGCTGAGTGTAATTCGAATTAGGAAAAAGGAAAAAAAAAAAACTTCTGGATTATCTTTGAGATGCATCTACACTTGAGTAAATCTGTGGCAAATTCAATTGATTGGACATAATTTATAAAAGCACACACCTGTCTATATAACAGCGGTAAATGCATTTCAAAGCAAAAACCAAGGCATGAGTTTGAAAGAATGGCCTGCAGAGCGGAGAAATAGGATTGTGTCTAAGGCACAGGTCTGAGGAAATCTACAAAAATGTGCATTGAAGGTTCACAAGAGCACAGCGGCCTCCATTATTCTTAAATGAAAGAAGTCTGGAACTATTCTAAAAAAAAAAAAAAATGAAAACAGGATGGAGAATTCAGTTTAAAAAGTGAATGTAGCAGAATTCAAATGGACTTAAATTTAAAGAAATTTATATCATTGTTCTGAGTATAGTTTTAATACTTTCCTTTTCACATTTCAGTGTAATCACCCTTTGAACTAATATTAAGAAGTGTTTGAAATGCTTCAAATTAGTATATACTTTATATACATTTTTTTTAATATATCATTAATAAATTAACATTTATTTTTATGACCAATGGTTTATTATTAGCACACTTGTGTGATTAAAATCACTAAAATAATCATTTCTTATAGCTGTTAATAGTTTTTAATCATGTTTGAGCTTGATTTGGGAGCAGCAGGCTGTCTTTGCAAAATTACAAACTTGCTCTTAACTTAGTTAAAACAAAATACCAATTTATATGAAAAGGTATATGGTCTAAATTATGTAATGTTTCATCACAAATTACATTATTAAATTACAATTCAACATCGTGGCATCTGACCAGTTCAAATCAAAAGAGCCAATTCTTGCTTATTTCTTCATTTTATTTGTTCAAATTGTGAGTGAAATAAAATGTGTGGTGGATCTTGATGGGCTGAATTCAGACATTTGTAATTTGCAAGCTTTTCTGCTTGATGATTTCTCACTCTGTCTTCGCTGCAATTTTCTAAAGAAGGGCATTATTTGACTCTTTCTTTTCGCACATGGGCAGTTCTCAGGTCAGCTAGCCTGAGCAGACACACATGATGTGAGTGTTTGCACCCTGCTTGCAGTCTGTAATTGGTGTGCTCTACAAACATGCTTCCATTTCTGTTGTGTTCTATACAGACATTTACAGCATGTTTTGAGTTTATGCTTTTCGCTGTTGCATCTGGCATTCATTTACAATAATGGCTCTTTTTGTGTTGTTGCAAGAAGTTCTTTGGCTGCCTTTTAACATTCTTTTTCTCTGTGCTATACTGTTTAGGAACTCAGTTTTTGGAACATTGAACATTTGTTTAGTGACATGCATCTCTATTCTTTAAAAGAGGACCTATTATGCCCAAGTCTTGATTTTTTTGTGTGTGTTTTTAAAAAACATTTTTCCCATACTTGACATTACTGGCAGACTAGTAAGAGAGGAGCCGCAACAATGTGGTTTATTTCCTGTCTCTGAAGCCCCTCCTTCTGAAAAGCACAATGTGCTCTGATTGGTCAGCTGGACCAGTGTTGTGATTGGTCAAGCTCTTCGAGCGTGCTTGGGAAATGCCCCACTCCTTACCATAACCACGAGTTTCAAAACTAACTCAACCAGGCCCCGCCCCTTTATTTGGCACATTTGGAATATTGGGAGATGTTTATTCCCAGAAGAAAACTCAAGAATACAATTTGGAGGCGTTTCAGGGAGTTCAGAAACGGTGCACACTAATATAGAGAATAATTCCCTTTGGTGCTTCAGAACTTTTTCATGCTCATACAGCAACATTACTCAATAAAGAAAGTTGAACATGGAAAAAAGCACAATAGGTCCTCTTTAATTTATTATTTTATTTAATATATTATTTTTAGTTGGCATTTGGCATGTAATGAGTGTGATGAGAAATATCATGTCTTTGAATAGTAACAAATGCCCAGTATTGTCTATCATGCTACATACTATTTGTTCATTTCACTGAATTTTTTGTTTTTCGTTTCAGGCCAGCAATCGCTGACCAACAGCCGTGATGTCAGCACCATGGACACCCTCCCTCTCAACGACAACTTCAACAACAGTTACTCCCTCCGAGAGGACGACTATGAAGACCCTGCATTGAGCTGCCCGGCTAGTTGTGCTCTGCGCCTGGACGACGCTGCCTTTGAAAAGATGATCATCTCCGAGCTGGTTCACAACAACCTGAGGCCTCGCAGGTTGCCGCAAAACCAAACCAGCTCAAAATGCCAACCGGGGTCCGACAGCCACAAGGATAGAGACCTGGCGCCACAGGAGACCTGCGTCAGCGGCGACGGGGGTGTCGGGAACAGAAGCGGGAATGAAGTCGACGTCATAGTTGCTGATGCTGACACCTCCGCTTTGCCGCCGTCCACCAGCCACCAGGCGCTGGAGCTTCTTCTCCTTCACCCGAACGACCGGGAGGCCCTCGAGGCCCCGCTTTTGCCCCAACGAACTCATTCACTCCTTTACTGCACTCAAAAGGCATCTCAGCAGGCCGTCAGGCCGCAGAAGGACAGCAGAGAGCCAGAAGAAGATGAGCAAAGCGTGAGAGAGGAAGACGACGCGCCCTCACCAAATAACAGAGACTCATTGTACACAAGCATGCCCAATCTCAGAGACTCTCAGTCCTCCTCACCGTCTGAATCCCCCGACCTTGTCAGTGGACAGGACGATGCTTCCCCTTGCTCATCTGCTCAAAGTGAAATTGAGGAACACTGCTACAAGAGCTTGCCCGACTTGGGAGATGGGACTCAAGCGCTTTCCTACTATCAGATTAGCCGAGGAGGCACTAGCGAAGGCTGCATTGGCCCCAGGCTCCCTGAGGGCTGCCTTCCACTAGAGAGCGAACCCACTAGCGATGGACAGATGCAGCTAATCACCAGCCTCTGAGCCAAGAATGTCAACTTTCGTCCGTTTTCTTCTTTTGCCTCGCATTATGTCTATTCAACCACAAACAACAGGAAGTAAGGGACTAGTCAACGGCACAATGACTCTTTCTCACTTGTTTTTTTAGTAATAGAACTGACGGTCTGGTCAAACTCAAGCAGAAAGTGTCAAGACTGGCATCATCTACATCTGCCAAAAGCTTTGTACAGTATATTGTTAAAAAAAAAAGAAAAGAAAAGAAACGAAACATGCCAATGTCTGATTTTTGTAGAACTTTGAAAACTCTCCCAGCCAGTTTGCAGGTGAATCTTCCGGTCTTGGAAATATAGAATGAATGGAGAAGAGACTGTGACACAGAAAATTAAAAGAATTAATATCCCAGACTCAGGCCTTATATTTTCTCTATTGCACAAATAACTGTTGTACAAATGACAACTAAAAATATATTTTGCAGTACCAAGTGTAAAAAAAAGACAGTTTAACCCATAATCACCACATCTCCACTTGTGAATGATGTGTTCAGTTATGGATTTTACCATGAAACTTGTATTTTGCCAACGTATATGTACAAAAAAAAAAAAGCTTCCTTATTTTTATTTTATTTTTATTTTTTTGCTTAATGGAAGCTGTGTCTTGCACAGATTTGGTATGAATTGGACTAATATGTAATTTCTTTTACCTAAAAAAAAAAAAAAAAAAAAAAACTTTGACTTTGTCAGGGATTAGTAACATTCATGTGTCAACACAATGTCTTAAGAACATATCTCATTATTTGGCACTAAATAATTTATTGTATGAAATATGGAAATAAAAAGGGTTGGAATGGAAGTGGGTATGATGTAACACTGTTGATATTCATTTCAGTCTTTTCTAAGACCCCATTACAGATGTACATTCAATTCTTGTTTGATATTGAATAAATGTGACAATTTTTTCTTGTTTGCAGATATATCAATCATTCAATGCGGCATTAAACTAACGAAATGATTTTGTTAGAAGTATGACAAAAGAAAAAAAATACTTAATTGCAATATAAATAAATTGATGTTTGTTGTTGCATGAAACTCCATTCATAACCCATTTTACTACACAAATGTGATGTATTTCGCAGGGGAAAAGACTTTTAGGTCTAGATCTGATTTGGAATAAATAGCTGGTGGCTGATTTTTGCAGTCACATTAGTAAAATATTACTGTAAAAAAAAAAAAAAAAAAAGAGTTAAGATTTTAATACTTTTAGTAAATGTTGAAATTAACAAAGATTAATAAATGCTGTATAAGTGCAGTTCATTATTAGTTCATGTTAACTAATGTTAGCTAATAATCCTTATTGTAAAGCGTCACTGAAATTACTGTATTTGGGCTGTGAAAATGTCAAAAAAAAAAGGTAAATATGACCTCAGTTTAAGAGAAAGTTCCAGAACGAAGAACCACAACGCAACCCTGAACATAAGAGCAGTTATGCTCAAAAGCTTAAACGCAAAGAAAGAGGGCCTCGTTGCATAGGAGCCGTCCATTCTCCAGTGTGCATACCTGATTCAGAGAATGAACGTACGCACACACAAAAAAATTTGATATTTATAAATCGCAAATAATCGTGCGTAGCTGAATTGTTTCCGCTTTGTACACGCCGCCTAATTAATGTCATTAACACATAAAAACGCACTCCCTACTGTTTCTCCCAAAATAACCGCTAGACAAAGTAGATACTAAAATGAATAAATGTAGATAGATTTTTGTTGCAACTATGGACTACATTGACAGGGTGATGTACAAGTATTTACAGTTAAACTTACACTGGTGACGTACCTGAAAGAAAACCAATTTCACTATAAATTCTCATTTTCAGCAGTAAGAAAGTGTTTTAAAGCTTGTTTTGTTGAACATCACAGAGAGTAGTAAGGCCTGTAGATAGGGAGTACATGCTATTTAAGGAAAATATAATACTTTCAGAATGACAATTTTTTTTTCAAACAATCTGTGGGGTAAAACGCCCCACTTCCTATCATCAGTAGTTACTGTTCTGAACATCAAATCCTTTGTTTTTCAATCAAATGTAATCTAACTAGGTGGTTAAAAAAATATTTGGACTTTATATTTAAAAATTACCTCAAGTTAGCATCAGATTGCTAGTTAGCTAGCCAGTTAACTTCAGCTAACAATGTTTCAAATAAGATATAATTTTGTAAATCGTGATTATTGATTATATTCTTTTTAATTTTAAGATAAAACAGCTTGTACACTGATTTTGCTGTATATAAAGCAACTTGCTTTGTTAGACTGAGGGCATTTTACTACCCATCAGCCAATCACTGTGTGCATAGTAAGCGTGTTGACATCATCCATAGCAATGAGGTCAACCCCACCCTAACTCTTAGCTTAAAACTTCTGTCTATTCTTATTTTACAGTTCAAAACCATATAATTTAAAAGGTTTATGTTGTAATATAACTGTTCATAACTGTTTATTTTACACTAATTGATTAGAAAAATTAAGAAAGAGTTATTTCAGCAAAAATACATCAAATGTTAAGTGTCACTCAGGAATTGTGGGAATGTCAATGCTGAATGGGGCAAACTGCCACCTACGGGAGCCCTATGGGAGCCGATGTGTGGAACACACCGCCGAAACTAGCCCGACAGACGCTCACCTACGGCCCATCGGTGTGTCCCAGCCTAAAGGCCTACTGAGGTCCTAAGAGGGTGACATGAGGTAGGAGTTGAGATGTCTCTCTATCACCTCCTTTAAAAGAAAGTACAAGACTTCAGGACCTCGTTCCTAGAATATTTATCATGTAACTCAATGTCTTTCACGCCTTCGACAGTCCTCAAAAAAATTGTGTTACTTGCTGAACTTCTACAATTTCAGAATACTCCTGAACGGCAGCCTAATATTAAACTACAAAGTGCAATTTTGTGGAGCTGCTAATGATCCAATTAATGGAAACGTCCATAAAAACTTTAGTCCCAAGTGCGCAAAATGCAACAACAATCCACCTGCATACACAATAACCAGATGAGACGCATAAAAGAGAGCCATAAACAAGCAGACAGCACCAACACTCTTTTATCAGCATGTTTTTAAGACACAACACCAGGCTTAATGAAAGTCTTAAACACCTTCAAAAAGCTTTGCAGGGTTTCTATGCATATATATTGCCTCATTCTTACTCCGAAAAACAGCCCGTCTCATCCTATTTCTATGTAATTATCACCCTTCAGGTGGAGCAGATGGCAAATTAACCGCTGGATGCAAACTGCTGACAATGTTGTTGTCTTATCCATTTTTTCATGATGACAGTGTTAGTGTTTTATGCACATCCTGATTACAAGAATTTTGACGGTGGGTGTTTTTTTCAGGGACTTTAAGTATGGAATGGTTTCTGCAGAAGTTCTAAAGCTGCTGTTTTTGTGTCTGCGTGCACGTGCGCTCGCGATATAGTCAAGCTCCATCTTGAAATTTGTTGTTTGAATAAAGAAGGTTCATTAGTTATGCAGTACAAACTCATTGGTTATCATTTGGACGGAGAGCTTCACTTAAGTGCATTTTTTTTCATTAGGCTTGCAATGTGTGCGTCTAAGTAATTCAATTCAATTCGGGGGTTAAATTGGGCCGGATCGATCTGGAGCGCTGGAACAGGCACAAACCTGTTGCAAGGCTTTATAGACAGTGTCCAGTTTTCTTCCTTACCCCTGGGGAGTATTATAGAGTCCAATTCACTTCATAAGCAGTTGTAGAGTAGTTGAGCCAGTGAGAACTACCATGGTGTTCCAGCTCTAAATTAAATCATTGTGTGGAGAATATGGTTTTGGAGTAAGGAGTTGTTTTATTTATCCATTTGTTATTTGAATGTTGATTATTTACTTTTTTTAAATAATGAATGATATGCAGTTATAGTAGAGCATGTTTTCTACTAGAGATCATCTGAACTTGAAAAGTAGATAAAAACTATGTTAGAGTTTTAAAGTGTAGCTTTAAATTTGAACACATTTACAGTTTCAGCTACATATCAATCTGCTATATCTTCCACAGTGTTGGGTATAATGTGTTGCAAAGTAAAGTCAGAATTCCTGTACCCAAGACAAGAATGTCCAGGTCAAAAAACAAAACAAAAAAAGGGCACTAAAATACACCATAATCCCATAATGTACTTAAAGTGCTCTATTTTCACACCCTTTTTTTATTTAGGTTTGTACTTACTATACTAAAAATTCTTCTTTAGTACTTCTAGAAGCTGTTCTATTTTGAGACACCATGAATATGAACAAAAATGTTAGAATTAAATAAAATTTATTTAGTTACCACTTGTAGTATATTCGAGCCCATCTTTCATACACTTTTAAATATACTCATCAGACATAGAAAACACTTATTTAAAATATAATAAATATATACAAAATGTACATTAAATAATTCATTTCAAATGTATTGTAACTATTTTAATAGATTATGTAGTTAAGTATATGATAATGGTGTTTTACTTGTAATTAATACAATTCTACTGTATTTTCCATTAAAATAGAACTTAAATCAATTTAACACAAAACAATTTAAGTGTTAGTGCTAATTAGTGTATTTATATTAAGTGTAGTACCACAATTGGAAAAAATGTACTAATAACTAGTACATTAGTAAAATATTTTTTAATAAAATCAATTTAATTAAAAATTAAGATCACTATATAAATGAACATTAAAGCATTCAAAACACACTTTTAAGAAATACACTAATAAAACTATATTTTTGCTGTAGTATACTTTATTTTAATTCACTAAAAATCAATTTAAGTATTAGTGGTATTTAGTATACTTTTTCAAGTGCACTGAAGTAGTAATATACTTGTATTTATATTGCATAACTTGTTTATTTATCAAAATAAATAAAAATGTAGTGTATTCGAGTATACTTTATTTTTATCTGGGTGGTTCAACCTCACTTAAACAGGCAAGAATGGATTTTTGTTCAGGATCAGAAGGGAAAGTATAACTCCAATAACTCCAGAACAGATGAAAGAGTTATATCAGTATATTGTGGAGGAAATGCCATACTTTTTGACTGTGGAGTCATTGAGAGACATGCTATTGAAGATACCTTTGACAGACAAATGCAGTGAAAAACATTGGCACTGGAATTGAAATTATGGGGGGAGCATTCCATTGGTCATTCAACACCACTGCCTGAACTTTTCCCTCACCACTGTGCCACAAGGATGGAGTGTGTTTGTTTTAATGTCGAAGAGCATCTGCAGGGAGATAACATGAAGAATAACAACACTAGGAGGTATCATTTAATATAGATGAACTGCTGAATTTCAAAAGCAGCAGACTGCCATTCTCTGTAGCATTCATCTGACACCCATCAGAGTCTTGTCACTGACACTTGATCCTTGGATTTTTTAAAGCCTTATGGATACATTCAGGAACTGATTTGGAGCGAAACTAACTAAAATTGCGATGTGTTGTCTGTGACACATTCGAAAAGGGCAATGGTAAAACAAGATAAAGTAGCACTCGGGATATTACGATACATTTAGCCTTACAATAATCTCAATTTCCAAACATATGATACATACCATGCTGAAATGGGAAGACGGTAGGAAAATGAGGCCATTTCAATATCCTTATTTCCAATTTCCAATAGACCACATGTAACAAGCCTGTATGTGGTTTACAAAAAAATATATTAAAATGATCACAGAGTGAAGCCAGACAAATTACTGAAGTAGCAAAAGAGCTGCTGTCTCTCAGAAAGGTCATTCCAACCTTTTTCCACAAGAAAACCAAGGAGTCTCTAAAGATGTAGAAAGCAGGAAGTCAACTGAACTGCAGCAGTTTGCGGTGTACACTGGCAAGACTGTACTAAAGGGCATTCTGGGCGATACGTTTTTTGACCATTTTATGACAATCAGCATCATCTTGGGCCTTCTTTTACCCATCTTGGCAATTGGCATAATTGAGCTGATGAATTTGGCATTGCAAAAACAAAAGAACTAAATGGAGATCACATTGAGCTCGTCTCCAAAATAGGACAGTTGGGGAAAGAGAAAAGGCCAGAGAAGTCGTTCTCTGGTGAGAAAAAGCTGGAATTAAAGGAAGAGACTTGCAAATCCAGTATAGATAAAGTGCTAAAAACATTCTCTCTCTTTTACAGAAAAACTGGGAAGGATTTTTGGAAAAACATAGACTGGTATGCTTAAACCCCCTGCTGGGAATTTTGGAAAATTGCAGTCTGTTATTGTTAACTTCATTTGGGATCACTACATTTTGGGTCCCTTGAGGTGTGCTCTTTAGGGGGAAGCAAGGGGAGCAACCTTTCATCTTCAGTACGTCCAAAGATACTTAACTGGAAAAAAAATAGTAACACTTTTACTTAAAGCCCTTATGTATAATGCATTATAAAAGGTATTCATAATGTACATTATAATCCATTCTATCTTTTCATAAATAATAGCGCAAATTAAAAAGCACTATAATATTTGCAGATTCTGAAATTGGTTGTTTGTTGTGTGTTTTAATGCATTGCACTTTCTAAAGGTGTGTTCAATGAATAGATAAGTATTATTACCATGGTAACAATTATTCCTGAGACCATACAATGCATTACAAGGCATAATTACTGCATTAAAGATACTTTTATAATGCATTAGACATAAAGGCTTTAAGTAAAGTGTTACCAAAAAAATAAAAAATAAATAAAATTAAAAGATTGTACTGGACTTCACCCATTTTTTTCAGTAGGCTATATGTTTTTTCAGTATATGAACTTTTTAACAAGCAGAGGCTGAACTCTAATAACCCCCTTTTTTAACTTCAGATAATTCTAATGCTTTAATCCTGTGGAAATTAGGTCAACTGATTTTCTGTTAACACTTTACAATAAGGTTTTATTAGTTAGAATTAGTTAACATGAATTAAGAATGAACAAAACTTCTATAGCATTTATTAATCCTAGTTAATTTCAACATTTACTCATACATTCAGGGGCGGATTTAACCATTAGGCAAAGGTCCTGAAGTCCCAATGCATATTATATATATATAGCATATACGGTTACCATATGCGTGTTCGCATTGAACGTGCTTTTTGTAGAAAATGCAAGGACAAATGATTTCCGCGATGCAGAAAACACAGAATCGCGAAATCCATTCATAAAAAGAGAATTGTGTAACGCCGAATGTCAGGAATGAATGGATGAATGGCTCAGGCACACAGTTTACTACTGAAGCAAGTGTGACGCTCGCGGTGCTCGTCTGAATAATTCATTCAGAGTATATAAACGCATTTTGGGGGGCCCTTGGCTTTCGCGGGCCCAAGGCAGACCCCTACCTTTGCCTAATGGTTAAGTCCATCCTTGCCTGGGGCCCCCAAATCACTAAATCCGCCCCTGCATACATTATTAATCAAAAGTTGTATTAGTTAACTGTGAATTAACACGAACAAACAATTTTATGAACTAATATTAAAATAGATTAACATTTATGTTCATATATTAACTAATGCTAATGAATGAGAGCTTATTGAAAAGTGCTACAGATTTTCCATAGCGTCTCTGTATGCTAAATTAAATGCTCATTTCTGTGGCATTTAGAAATGTGGAGAAATTTGTCTTCAGCAAACTTTCTGTCAGCTGTTTGAACTTTAAATTTAACTCCTGGTCTTCATTGGTCACTTTATGATATCAAGCTGTCCCCCGCAACATCTTAATGGTAAAGAATGCAGGCAAGATTTAATGCAACATAAACCAAAAAAAATAAGGTAGTGGTGTAGATTAGAGGTTTGCAAATTCAAGGAGTGTATAAGACACATACATCGATTTCCTGTACCTGTCCACGAAAAAAAAAAAAAAACTCCAAGCCAGACGTTCAAATATTGAGCTGCATATCTACGCCCAAGTGGGATCATAGACATCCAGAAACTGAACCATTTGCACATCAATTGCACCATCCTAAGATTGCCCTAATTGTATTGAGAGGGCTAGACTAGAGGGTGCACCTGCAATCCTGAGCTCAACAGCACTGCAAACTTTCCAAATTAAATCTGTGGTGAAATATGTGAATGCAGAGCAACGCACTCTAAAGAAGTGGGTTCCGGTTTATGTCTTTCTTATCTGACACACTCAGGTCATGAATCTCTAACCTAACAAACTGTTGATCTGAATTAAGGGTGATAAATAAGGGAGACATATAAATTGTGCAGAGTGATGGGTTCCCAGGACCAGGACTGGAGAAGACCGTTGTCCAGAGGTTCTCAACTCTGGTCCTTGAGGTCCACTTTCCTGTAGAGTTTAGCTCCAACTTTGATCAAACTCACCTGTCTAGTAATCCTGAAGACCTTGATTCACTGACTTCACCTTGACTTGTGTTTGATTAAGATTGGAGCTAAACTCTGCAGTAAAGTGATCCTCAAAGGCCAGAGTTGAGAAGCCCTGTCATAGTCAGCGGCAGGAAGGTCAGACACCAGACAGCAGTGTGAGGATGAGAATATGCTGGCAGATGGATAAGACTCAGGCTGGGCAGAGCACTGGAGCGGAGTGAAGCAGACAGAACAAGACAGAAGCAAAGAGCTAGAGGGAAGGCAAGTAACAGTTTAGAGAAAAACACTAAAGAAAGAGAGCGTAATATTTCTAGATCCATTGATGAAAGTAATTTAATTCACGTCTCTTTACTCCATCTTAGGTGGCACATGAAAACTTAACGAGGTGCTACTGACATCTAGTGGTTAGACTGGACATACACTCTTTAATAAAATCCCCTTTTCTTTAGATGTGAACAAAGTTAAAGGATTAGTTCAGCCAAAAATTAAAATGTTATCATTAATTACTCACCCTCATGTCGTTCTACACCCGTACGACCTTCGTTCACCTTCGGAACACAAATTATGATTTTTTTGATGAAATCCGATGGCTCAGTGAGGCTTTTATTGCCAGCAAGACAATTAACACTTTCAATTTACTAAAAACAAATTTAAAACAGTTCATGTGAGGACAGTGGTTCAACCTTAATATTAAGCGACGTGACTACTTTTCGTGCGCCAAAAAAAAACAAAATAACGACTTTTCAACAATATCTAGTGATGGGCGATTTCAAAACACTGCTTCATGAAGCTTTATGAATCTTTTGATTCGAATCAGCTGGTTCCTATAACGTATCACGCTGCCAAAGTCACGTGAACTATTGAAATTTCGGCTCACTTATGATTTAACGAAGCCTGGTTTACAGTTTTGCGCTCCGAACTGCTGATTCAAATCAAGAGATTCATAAAGCTTCGAAGCAGTTTTTTGAAATCGGCCATCACTAGATATTATTGAAAAGTCGTTATTTTGTTTTATTTTATTTATTTATTTATTTATTCTGAAAGTGTTAATTGTCTTGCTGTCAATAGAGGCCTTACTGAGCCATCAGATTTCATCAAAAAATATCATAATTTGTGTTCCGAAAATGAATGAAGGTCTTACGAGTGTAGAACAACATGAGGGCGAGTAATAAATGACAATTTTGAATTTTGTGGTGAAATAATCCTTTAACAACTACCTGTAACTATGCAAAGTATGAGAACAACTACACTGAAAAAAAGTTACTTTGTAACAATTTTCAACAGAAATTGCTATTAAATTTTAAAAATAATTACAAAGAGCAAGTAATAACGAAATTAAACATGTAATTTTGAAGTATTTTCTTGTAAAACATTTCTTTTTTATTTACAAATTTTAAAAAAAATATACATTGTTTACAGTGTAAATACCTTGCAAACATTGTAAAGATACGGAACCTTATGCAGATAATTAAATCTTCGGAAAATTGTACTTTCGCAGTCAGTCCCAGTAATTACTCATGTAACGCTGAGTGGAAGGTCCAAGGAAGATGAAAATGAATATAATACAATACAATGCGAGGTTTATTAGATAAAGATAATAGCATGACATGAACAATACCGGACATTAAACTAAACACAAGCAGGAACTTAAATACACAGTGATGATGAACTAAATCATGATCAGCTAAAAATGAGTTGGTGTCCATGGTGACTGATCAGTGGCGGGAAACTAGACCAAAGAAACACATATGATGAATGAAAACAAACTGAAAGTCCATAACTAAGACAAATTGAATGTGACTGTGACAACGAAGAGATAAAAGAAATTCCCTTTTGTTTTTATGTTCATTGTGAATTCTCAAATGTCTCAGTTCAGTTTCACAGGTTAAGCGTATCAGGAAGTGCGTTTGGATCTTCTCAACATGAATGCATTTCTTCAGCTAGTTCCTTGATTTGCAGGGCTGGTGATATTTCAGATGTTGATGGTGATGCACCCTAGTCTGTGTTATCTGCAGATGTATTCTCTGGCAGTGTCTCTTGTGTTTTCGAAACTCTTTTGATTTCTCCTCAGGATTTGACCATCTTCAGTCCTGACCATGTAAGATCTCAGGTTAACCATCACCAGGACAAAACACATCTTGACAAGCTAATCAAGGTCTTCAGGATTACTAGAAGGCAGGTGAGTTTGATTGGGTTGGAGCTAAACTCTGCAGGAAAGTGGATCTCAAGGACCAGAGTTGCATCCTCGCTAATAGCTTCTCTGGAAGCTTCATTGTTCCTCGTTCCTTGCCTCGTTGTGGTGCAATTCGAGAATTGAGATCTTCATCAAGATGGCTAACATGGCCAGGTCACAGCCTGGAGGACAGGGGAGCGAGGAAATGAAGCACCTCAAATCTCAAATGGAAGGCTGCAAATCTTGGCTGCCACATCTAGACTGAAGGCCATCTCAGCTTGAAGGATCACATTCTGTCATTTAATGCTGAGGATTCTAGCCTACAAAGGACTGGACTAGGAAGGACACACACAGGATGCTTCTTAATACTCTGAGGACTGAGGAGTCATGAGCAAGGATGGACAGGTGTAGCCTTCCCTCACATCCTAAGGGGATGGAGCTAAGAAGTAAGGAAAGGAAACCAGGATACACAAATGAGGCATGAGAAGCACCCACAACCTGCACTAGGTTGCAGGATTCCATTTGAGAAGCACCCTAGGTCTCCACATGGAAACTGACAACAACACTTCTTCAGATGTACAGTATGGAGTTTTTTCAGCTTACAGATGAGTGAGCTGCTATTGACATCTAGTGGTTACAATACAAACATACTCTGTAATATATCCTAAACTTTAGTATAATAGTATGTAATGAAAATAAGTTAAAAAAAAATAACAAAAGCAAAAACATTACGACAAAACAATTAGAAGGCATGGAAGAATTTTGGGAAATCAAAAAGCTGTTTCTAGTATGCAGCATTAAAGATGTGCACAGATGTGCCAAATGAGAGTTTAAGGTTGTTACCCTCAGTACTCACAAATTCAACAGCTTCCTTCATGTCATTAATCTGCTTAAGGCACCCACACACTACAAAAGTAATGGGGTCGATTTTGGGCTGACAATATAGGTAAAGCCCAGCTTATCTTGGTGGTTCTACAGGTTATCTGATCAGATATTCCTGTGGTGAGGTGTGCTAAGCATGATTGAATCTGCACGGAAAGAACTCAAATTGTAAATATATTTATTTAAACAACAATTCGTTCTGGTTCTCGAATCTGATCATAGGCCTTTTGAAAACAATGCATCCATTATGGGTTTCATATTTGAAATATATGGGTTTCATTTATTTAGATCACACTGCTATGGTTGTGTCATCTAGAAACCACAAAGTGGGACAAAATAGCTTGATCAGAAGCCTACGGCTGTCAGTGTCGTTCATTTTTCTACATGAATGGAAATGCTTATAGAAACTGAAACTTTAAAATGGGAAACGGGCCATGATAACATCATAACGGGCCTAATGGTTAAAGAGTCGGACTTGTAACCCGAAGGTCGCGGATTCGAGTCTCAGTACCTACAGGAAATGTATGTGGGGGAGTTAATGAACAGCACTCTCTAGCACTCTCATTACCACAACTAAGGCATCCTTGAACAAGGCACCTAACCCCCAATCACTCCCCGAGCACCACAACAAAAATGGCTGCCCACTGCTCCGGATGTGTGTGTGTGTGTGTGTGTGTGTGTGTGTGTGTGTGTGTGTGTGTGTGTGTGTGTGCACTTGGATGGCTGACATGCAGGGGATAAATTCCGAGTATGGGACACCATACACGGCCACATGTCATGTCACTATTTTCATTTTTAAAATATATATGCAATATCACACTCGTAGCCATTCACTATATCAGCTCGCTGTGATTACCTATATGGTACTTGGCCTGCAGCCTCTATTTTTTATATAATCTATGGCTGATATACAGCCAATATCACATGGCTACTAATATTGCTCCTATATTTAAAATATGAAACCTATGATGCTAAAAATGTGAACACAGTGACTGTAACAAAGCAGATGCCCATTTTAAACATAAAATAACACCTCTGTTATTATTTTAGCAGTTCTTTTCAACATTTTATTTTCACGTTTTACCTCATGTTATTCCTGTTTATTATAATACTGCATATTTAGTTGTTAATTTGACCCTCAATATCCAGCAGGTGGCAGTATCAATCCTCTTTCTGGTCGCAATCGCCATGTCTCTACTACAGCAGAGGAAGATTTGGCTTAGTGGGTGAAGAACGCTGTGAGAAAGTCAAGAGACTCCGCGATCACCGTGGCGGAGACGAGAGGCTGCCATCTGCGGCAAGGAAGGAGAACCGCTGCCGAGGGATCTGTCCTGCAACCCATTTCTCTGTCTGTAGTTCGTCGTCCGTGTGAAGTGTTGGTCCATAAGATACGGCCCGAGGTGTCGAGTTCAGGGAAGCTTCCTCCAAGGACTCTCTGTCGTCTCGTCCGCACTCACAGCTGAGAATCGCCCGTGTCTCCCGCACTATGGGAAACGCAGCTACTGCCAAGAAAGGCAATGAACTGGAGAGCGGTAAGAGGAGGAGCGTTTGATTCACCTGCCATTAAGGGGTGCATTACATTAAAAAGTCCTTGCTGTTCTTAAAATATCACTATTTATTTAACTTTGAAGCCAGGGCTAATGTTAGTTAGCTTAGTGAGTGCAAATGTTAAGCAGGTCTGGAGAGATGTGTGCGTTTCCAAGTTGTTATTACAAGGAAATTCGTGATCTTTCTATGTTTAACATAGCCAGCAAATCGGTTTTTGTATTTAGATCGCGCTACTGTGGTTGTTTGTCATCTAGAAAGCACAAAGTGAGTCAAACTAGCAGGCCTAAGGCTATCAATGGCGTTCATTTATCTACATGAAAGGAAATGCTCATACAAACTGAAACTTCAAAACGGAAAAAGGGCCGTGCAAACGCTTTTGTTGTAATAACTTCTATTTCAAGTATGCAATGGAGCCAAAAGGTTAGAGGCTAATAAGCTATTTGCTAGGTCAGAGAGAGGCCCAGACCTGCTGCGGCGCCTGTATCAGGAGAAACACTCGCTCTAACGCGATTTCTTATCGTCCACACATGTGTTCGAGATCTCTAGTTGCCGTTAGATAATGCACATAAAAATGAACCGTTGATCTAGTTGTCGTGAACTGTGGAATCAGGCCTGCAGGATGAATTAAATGTGCACCGACTGTCAGGTTGGGCCTATTAACAGCAGTCTACTGCCTCTAGTAAACAACATGAAGCCATTAAGTTAATTAAACGCCTGTTGTAGCTGGTGAACTCTTGAAAAAAAAAAAACTAAAACGAGTGGTTGCTTGCGGTGTTCGTTAATACGTGTGAAGATAAGTGGCAATGGCTAGATGATGGTTTTCAACTTTTACTGCAGGGTTGCTAACTTTTGAGTTTAGCTTGGAGTGAGAATTGTGGAAGGGGAAATAACAAGACCGTGTATTATTTGTCAAAACATTTGGTAATTAAATTCCATTAAGTTTATTGGCAACATGTTACAATGTTTACATGCAGGGTTGCCACCTTCAGTGTGCAAAATAAGGGACTCCCGTTAATCCCCCCCACACACTCAAATAATAATAATAATAATAATAATAATGATAAATAAATAAAAAAATTGTAAATTTTGATTATTTTATTTGTTACTAAAGAACTGTAGTATTTGGTGTGCCTTAAAGGGATAGTTCACCCCTAAAAAAGAAAAGAAAATTCTGTCATCATTTACTCACCCTCAAGTTGTTCCAAACTAGAATACATTTCTTCTGCTGAACACAAAGGAAGATATTTTGAAGAAAGTTTGTAACCAGGCTGTTTTGGGGCCACCATTGACTTCCATAGTAGGAAAAAAAAAATACTATAGAAAGTCAGTGGTGCACTAGAACTGTTCAGTTTCCTATATTCTTCAAAATATCTTTGTGTTCAGCAGAATTTTCATTTCTCAATGATATTTAAAACTCATTGTTATATAGCTCAACATTGTTAGTCTTATTGTTTGAATGTCTCGGTATCTTTATTTACTGCGGGTAACATATAATGGCTTTATCAGCATACATCAAAATGTGCACAGTACCTCCTGTGGATCTAAAACCAATAATTAATTTCTATATTAATAACAAGTGGCAAACGTAATGGGATTTATATTCTATGAACAAACTTCATGAAATCAGCCCCACTGTTGGAAGTTTCTATTAAATCTCAAACTGATGGTACAAGATTATTTATACCTGTTGCAGAATAGGCCATTCAAGGATGACACACAAGCTTTTAATACTAGGAGAAGATCCACCAAAATGTTCTTTCCATCAAAACTCTTTATCATTGAAGCATGTTTTATTAGATTGTGCTGGTTTTAACCCTGTGAGAAACCTTTTTTATTCGGTTAACTCTTTTGAAGAAATTAACAAAGTTAAACCAAATATTGTTTTTGAGTTTTTAGCAAAAATAAATTATAAACGCATAATATAGTTTTACCATGAATTTTTCTCGCCATCAAAATAGCCACAGAAGCTGGCATGGCATTAAAAACAAACTAACTGCATATAACTTGTTTGTATCAGGTTTATTGATCCGAGTCCTGTTAGATTGCTTTCCATTGGCTGTGGAGGTGATTTCACACTCATTCATGGCATCATCAAGCTACATCTTTGTTAATGTTTTGAATAAGTCTTCCAATCTGCGTTATATTAATATATCTTGACACGTCCAAGCTTTATAATGGCAGTAAACGGGGCCAACGAGTTTTAAGCTCAAGAAAGTCCATCCATCCATTATAAACGTACTCCACACACGGCTGCGGATGGTAAATGGATGCCTTCTGAAGCAATGCATTTAAGAAAACTATAACCACCATATTTAACAAATTATAAAGCAAAAATATCTAGCTTCCGCCAGACTGCCTTCCATATTCAACTAATTTAAGAGATGCGAAAGTGTCATAAATTGGCAACTCTTTATTTATTGCCAAGCAACATATTATATTCTCTCTCTTGGAGGTGGTTAGGAACAGTTTTCAGAGTTTAAACAGAGTTTAACAAATATAGCATTCTTGTGAGATGAATAATAAAAAATGATCAATGTAAACAACACTGAGTAGTCTTCACTATATAAATTTAATATAGATTAATCCTACTAAATCTTATAAAGCGCAATGAGTGATTTTGTCTTTTCTTGTTTGTTTAACATTAATGAGACAGACGGCAGCAGGAATATTAGGCTGCTGTCACTTTAAGATTTAATGCATGAATCCAATATACTGATGCACATTTTATTTCCCAACTGTTTGTTCACTTAAGACCTAACGGCCATATTTGATGTACGAAAACAAACCTCATTGGTTCATGCAGAAGATCAAATGTTCTTGTGTGTGTGTTTAAAAATCTGATATTAAAAACTGATTGTTGGAAAAAGTAGCTCATAGCTAGAAAAATATGTGGTTTTGAAAGCAGCTGAGTTACTCTCAAAGCTACTTATATAAGTGTTTGTTGTGTTACCGTCAGAGTCTTACTCTGGTATTGGTTGTCATTTTATTCTGTGGAAGCTGCCCACAGGTCAGAAGACTGTTGTTACTGTTATCATGAAAGAAATAATCAAGTGAGAAAAAAGTGGCACAATATGAAAATTATATACACTCAACAGATAGTTTGATTATTTAATAGTTTCGTTTTATTTCCAGACCATTAGTCTTTCTAGTCATTTTAGTAGCTTTTATTTGGTGGACCCGTGCCTTCCTGCTCTTTATGTGGCTTCACCCCTGCAATGCAATAAATTTTAGGACTGCTGTGACCTTCCTAAATTAAGCAAATTGTAAATATGTTTTTGGCCTGAATGGTCACTAAAGTCAAATGAGTAGTGGTTTCTTTGTTTCCCGTCAGCATCACAAAATACCAGTCACCTGTAATCTTAGTACTATGAAAGCCTTCCAAGCTTAAGTACGCTTAGCTGTGGTCACTGACGTGAACAGCTTGTCATCTTCAGAGGATAAGAGTAATTAGTAGATTTGAAATACTTGATACAATCAACTGCGATCAACACTGTTAGTTTAAGTGGCACACATCCTTACCCTGAATGCACTGCTCAGTGTGATGGGCCTACATCTCCAAATGCAATGTGGACTTCAGATTTGAAGTGCTAAAACCAGTATTTTTCACACTTTATATCAGGTGGCTTTAACTACCATGTACTTAACTATTTGAGACTGTATAGGCCATGTATGATGCACATACCTGTTCTCCATTATAATTCAGTTTACTTGCGTTTAATTAACATTCGTAGTTACACTGTTAATTTTACCCCCAACCATAACCCAAACCCTTAACTGTAAGGGTTAACCCTTAACCCAAACCAATAAATTACCCCCTAACTGTAACATAGTCAGTTTTTCAGGGCAGGAGGCAGGCAGCAAACTTTCAACTCTTTAATAATCATAAATTAAACAAACCTTAAATGAAAGTAAAAGCGGCAGACCCTCATGAACGACTGCTGCAAACACAAACTAAACATGACATAAATAGTCCAGGCCTGGTCCTCTCTCGTCCTTTACTGTTGTCGCTTCCCCTTTTATGCTCCCGAAGCTCGAGACCGGTGCGGCACGCAGGTGATGCTCATTAACACGCGCACTACTGACCTCGCTCCGTTCTCACGTCCCTTGTCCTTGTCCTGCTTGCCGTACTCAGTAAGTGTGGGAATAGTCCAGAAAATCTAGTTGCACAATAAATCCATAGACTTGTAGATATTTGATGTTAATATATAGTAGTTAAGGCCACCTAATAGAAAATGTGACTGGTAATTTTAATTTTAAATGTTAAAACACATTTTATACAACAGTTAGTTTCGGTCCTTAAATCTGATTGGTCGAACAGTGTTCTGGAGTGCTGAAACTTTTCGCTGTTTTTATCAATCTGCTTGTCCATGTCATGTTTGTGCTCTCCAGACAAGCTGTCAGTCTTAGTAGTGGATTTTTTCAGTGACTCTTTCTCCAGGTTATATGCTAGTTAAAGGGAGTCATTGAATCATTTACTCAACTGGGCTGCATTTCCCAAAAGCATTGTAAGCCTAAGCTGATTGTAGAGACCACTGTTGGCAATGGTAAACTTAGGCTTACGATGCTTTTGTTAAACGCAGCCCTGATTTTTCCAAAACATTGATTAATTAATGAACAAACTACCAAATATCACAAACAAAATACCACTATACCAACTCTTTTCGTTTGTGTAATTGTAGTAAGTGGCAATATTGTACCTAAAATGTAGCCTAACTTACTGAATATTTAGTTCTTGTGGTAACTTTATATTACACTGTCCTTGTTAGATGTTAAATGCACATGGCAATAATAGTACATTTTTCATAATTACATGCAACCAACCCCGAACCAAACCTCAACCTAATATTATTCAGTATTTAAATGTATAATTACACTGCAACAAGGACATCTTAAAGTGCTCGTTCTTGTTTATTGAATGTTGTGTAAAACCAGTAAACTATTCTTTTAAGGAAGCAGTGTTATATGCATGCATCCATATAACAAATAAACAGTACAAATGACAATAACCTTTTATATATCAAAGTAGTCAACTTTTTGAAGTCCTCATAAGAAAGATTATTAATAGGTGCAAAACTGCTATGCGTTTTGTCTTGTTGCACTGCCAGATTTTTTTTTTTTAACATATTTTAAGTGTAAGCAAGTTAAAGTTAAAATCTGCCAGTTCAGTAAGACAAAATAAGTCTATATTTCATGAGAAAAATATTGTTGATGCTCAAGTAAATTTATAATTTTTTAGATGTTTCTACTGGAAGGCACAAAACGGGGGGAAAACTCTCCTTTTCTGTGTTCATTGGCAATATTTATAAATCATGTACTTAATTAAATTTTTTAATTCGTTACAGTTCAGTAGTTTGCAACTAAATTTCCAGCTACCTCTGTTTATTCTTCATAACATTAGTAGGTTGTTGGACCATCCTGGCACAACTTTAATTCTGTCGCAGACTAATTCTGTCAAATATCAGCTCAAAATCAGTTTTTCTGCACATCCTTTACATTTTCCATAAGTTCTGTAAAATCCTGAACTGCTCTAGTCATTGTCTATAATCATCTGTACCCATAACCAGTCATACTTTACAAAATGGTTCGTTCCAGGCCATCACATACTTGCGAAGCAAGAACATACCATAAAAGGATGTGACAGTGAGAAGAATCCTCCTGCAGGCATCTGCGGTTGTAAAAAGTCTTCAAATAGAAACTGTTAGAAAATAAGCACACGTATGGTACGGTGCCCAAAACCTTTTTGTACACACTGCTCATGAATGTTTCGTTAAAAAAAGCTATGATTAGAATCCTCAGATTGTCTTTAGTAGTCGTCTTATTCAGCAGAAGTGATAAACTTTTGACTCGACTTTTGTATCAACGTTTGCTTTGTCTAGTTTCTTTAGACCTGTACTTTTGTCACGTCTAATCCATGTCTTGCACCGTCTAACTGATGTGATTGTTTGACAGAAATCTTTCTTTTGTATCTCTCTTTGTCTTTCTCTCCTTTTCTCTGTCTGATTCTTCATCATCTCATCCATGTGGGTGAATGTTCCTGAAAATCCTTGGTGATCTGTAGAGACTTTTGGTATGATCACGATTACATTAGGTTACCGCAGTGACGAAAAATATTTGCGTAAATTCATTTGGCCAGTCTAAGAAAAGCCACAGAAAATGTAATGATTAGCTTTCTGATCATTTTTCCGTCACTGCGGTCAACTGAAGTCTGCTGTGTTGTTTTTGTGTTATGTGGGATAAACTTATACTGTTGAAGTCCTGTTCCTGTGTTTAAACAATAACAAAATATATGCATGCTTCACAAGAACACTTTCACCATTGATGTCCATGGTTTGATGTCCATGCCTTGTGAGATTGCCTGATTTTGTTATAACTAGCTAGAAAAATATTCCCTTGATTACTTCTAATTTGTTGTTGACTTGAAGTGTCTTTAAATGTCAATTAGTTAGTTGAGTTAAAGGGATGGTTCACCCAAAAATGGAAATTATCACATGATTTACTCATCCTTAATTAAGCCATCCTAGGTGTATATGACTATCTTCTTTCAGATAAACGCAATCGGAGATGTGTTTAAAAATATCCTTAGTCCTCTAAGGTTGTGAATGGCTGTTCAAATTGCTGAAGACAAAAAAAAATGCATCCATCCATAAAATAACTAATCCATATAACTCCAGGGGGTTAATAAAGGCCTTCTGAAGCAAATCAATGTGTTTGTGTAAGACAAGTATCCTCATTTAAAACTTTATCAAGTAAAATAGCGCTAACTTCCACGACGTAGTACGCAATACCACGACGTTCTACACAAGCGCATGACGTACTACGCATTTTACATCATGGCGGAGTGTAGAACGTCATGGCATTGTGTACAGAAAATGCTTTCTGGACGTACGTCATATGCACATGGCTGTCACGCCGGAAGCTTGCTATTTTACATTATAAAGTTTTAAATAAGGACACTTGTCTTTTACAAACGCATTGATTCGCTAAACAAGGCCTTTATTAACCTTGGAGTAGTATGGATTAATTTTTTTTTTTTTTTTTATGGCTAGATAATTTTTTTCGTCTTCAGAATTTTGGTAGCCATTCACAACCATTATAAACCTTGAGGACTAAAGATTTTTTTAAATGCATCTCTGATTGTGTTCATCTAAAAGAAGTTGGTCATATACACCTAGGATGGCTTGAAGGCGAGTAAATCGTGGAATAATTGTTTATTTTGGGGTGAACTATCCCTTTAAGTTTTTGCAACAGTTTTCTTGATTGTAGTCTTAATTTATTTTATTTTTTTCCTTCCTTGCAGTCAAAGAGTTTCTAGCCAAAGCCAAAGAAGATTTCTTAAGAAAATGGGAATCACCACCACAGGTGAGTTTTATATTATTATTGTCATTGTTATTATTAATGTTATTCAATCCTCCTTCATTATGAGTGACATGCTCTCCGTTGTAATACTCTTTGATATGACATTGGGCGACTCGGAGTAATTGATCTATAAACCATCAGGAATCGGCATTGAAAAGTAAACATGACAGTTTTTTTTTTTTTTATAACCAAACCAATGGTAAAAAAAAACCAAAGACTCGTGTAAAATACATTAAACCTTGAGATTATTACTTGTGACATTAGAGCAAAATATATGGATATGAAAACAAACTAAATTAAACGACAATCTCTTAGATATTTTCTAAATTCATTAAACATTTTTATTTTCATGAACAATTTCATTAATCATGGACCTTTATTTGCATTAAAAAGGCTTATTTCTGCTGTTGTAGGCTCATTTTGTAAAAGTAAGAAATTAATTTGGACAAACGCAAACTGGGTACCTGTGAGATGCCGGTACAGACGTACCTGCTTGGCCAGAATCGCAGTAAAGTCATACATCTTCAGAAGCGGAGCCGCGCACAGTTACAAAAAATGCCGTGCACACCACCACGTGAAATGGGATCTTGTTCACGTTGCGATGATGCCATTTTTGCCGCTCGCACCTGAATGAGATCATGTTGCTTGAGCTTGGTTTATACTCGCCACATCAAATAAATGGTGTTCTTGTGAACATTCTATTCAAATGTATTAAAATGGGAAACGGTTCTTCTTTTTAATTGTAATTATTTCACAATATTAATGTTTAATCAAATAAATGCAGCCTTGGTGAACATAAGAGAATTCTTTTATAAACATTAAAAATCTTACCGAATGACTTTTGAATGGCAGCGTTTTTTTTTTAAATAATATAACATAATTGCATATAATACATAAGTATGTATTAATTATGTTTTTCTTAATTTTTACTGGACCCTCAAGACTAAATTTAAAAAAAAAAATTTGGGCTGTCTACTTTTATGTGAATATATTTTCTTCAATATTGTATTTAAATATCAGAAGTTAATTTGTATCTGATATGGCACTGTTGAAAGACTTTCTTTTAATTATTTGTTTTTGTCCCTACAGAGCACAACTGGTTTAGATGACTTTGACAGACTAAAGACACTGGGCACAGGATCCTTTGGGAGAGTTATGTTGGTTAAACACAAGGCTACAGATCAGTTCTATGCCATGAAAATTCTGGACAAACAAAAGGTTGGTTGTAGTACGCTGGTAACCAAAATTACGGTGTTTGATTTCTCTGTCAGTATCTACACACCTTAAAAAAACAAAAGTATCATTAATGCTTTCACAGTCTAATTATTTGGATCAATATGTAAGGGATAATAAACAGCTAGGTGTGTATTAAGACATGATTCATTTAATTGAAATTCAGCTCATTTGCACAGACCATGCTCTAAATAAATACAGTACAAATGATGGTGTATGATGATCTGCTCAAGAATTCTTGTTTATTTTTGTCTTTTTTGCTAGGTGGTGAAGTTGAAACAAGTGGAGCATACACTAAATGAGAAGAGAATATTACAAGCAGTATCCTTCCCGTTTCTTGTCAGATTGGAATATGCCTTTAAGGTACTTTACAGCACCTTCCTATAGCCTATAGCATCAGAGAATTGACTTTTTGTCTCACCACTGAATTTTAAACGGAATAACAAAAGTTGGCCAACATATTTCTTTTTTAATTATTGTAATGTGAACATGGCTTATGTTGGAAAAAAAAATAAAAAATTTCCAATGCCAACTAGGAACAGGGGTATTTACTACCTCTACACATCTCTAGCCTAGACTTCTGCCTCTCTCAATTTTAATTTTGTCTTTATTCTCATAGGACAACTCTAATTTGTATATGGTGATGGAGTATGTACCAGGAGGGGAGATGTTCTCACACCTTAGAAGAATCGGCAGGTTTAGGTAAGTGAAGTGTTTATGCTACATGTTTAAGCTAACAGGGCGGTTTATTCCTTTGTCAGATCTATGTCATGAAAACTCCAGCTCGGGTTTATGCAAATGATGTCCGTGCAGTGTTTCCCACAGGATTTTGTGAGACTTGTAGCGGCAAATGACATCACGTGAGCATATTAATGAAGACATTACATTGTCTTTGCTTTCAGACCAAGTTTTGGCTCATAATATAATACAATTTAATGCCCAATAAAGCGGTTTCCACTTCATATATATATATATATATATATAAACTTTTTTGTTTGTTTGTTTCTGTTGTTTTTTGTTTCTCCTGTTAACCAGGAGTCCTTAAATCATTTATAATCGCAACATCGTCTAACAAAATCACCATACATCTACACTAAACAGCGCACGCCATGGGAGCGCATGCGGAAGGAAATATGCAATAGTTTTGGCTATTACATTTTATCTCATGCTGCGCTCTGTTTGCGTCTGAGTAACAAACTATGTGCATATTTACAGACAAACTGTTTGTTTATAAGCCCAAACATTCAGTAGCAGTGACAGGTGCTTAACTCTGTTTTGTACTCATTTATTGACAAGTCAGCTGCGTACAGACAACTGAATGAGTTGCTTCATTGTCGCTCACTGCACAGAACAGACGCCGAGGGAGGCGATCTTGCGCCGGGAAAGTCGGACCTCATGCTCGCGGGGCAGTACCGGCGACATTTTCCAACTTAATGAAAGCTAGGCTTCATCCAAAAAAGTCGCCAGATTTGTCACTACGTACCTTTTCATGGAAAAAGGTGCTAAAGGGATCTAGAAGTTGCTAAATATAGTGTGCGTGCCCGTTCTTTCATTTCAAGTTTTTCATTCCCCAGGAAAGCTTGCATTCGCTCACAAAACATTTGAGTTCTTTGCGAGCAAACGCAAATAGATTTTTTTGTTTCATCTCTTTTTTTCACCACCTCCATTTCCCTTTAGGGGCTCAATAATTTTCACAACAAAGGTAAAAACAATTGCTATTGAACACTCATTTACCTGTGTAACTATCTTAGCGGATTTCATCTAGACGTGTCAAGACCATTTTTGATCCCGGAAAACCTTGCTTCAATGATTTGTATGTTTTATGTGTTGCTTTATCTTGGATCTCCTGTTTTGTCTCTAACTCTCGGATGTGATTTCTCTGATTGATAGTGAACCACACGCAAGGTTTTATGCTGCACAGATTGTCCTGACCTTTGAGTACCTCCACTCACTAGACCTCATCTACAGAGACCTGAAACCTGAAAACCTACTCATTGACCAGCATGGATATATACAGGTGACCCTTTGAAAATATTTGGATTTTGGCATTGATTCCTTATAAAATGTGATCTGATTATAGACAAACACATCCTGACTAATCTAACACACAGACAGTTGCACTTTTCACATTTGCATTGAATGCATAGAGTCATTCACTGTGCAGGGTGGAAAAAGTAAGTGAACCTGTGAATAGTAACTTGTAGATCATCCTTTAGCAGAAAAACTTCCAATGGTTTCCATTTGCTGCTTTTGGACCCACGGATCCCTCCCCACAAATCTGTTTGAGTTTATCAATATTTCAGCCTCCTTTAATTTGTCCCACCGCATCCGAAGTGTAAGGACTCAAAGAAACGTGCATTTTCTTTTTCGGACATTCTTTAAATGCTTTGGGTCGTTGTCTCGTTGCACCCAACCTCTCTGCAGTCGCGAGCATGTTGTCTTGTCATTCTCCTGTAAAATGTCTTGATACTCTTTTGAATTTGTGATTCCAGTGTGTCTAGACCCTGAGTCAGCAAAGCGGCACTAAATCATGATGCTCCTCCAACCGTGTCACAGTTTTGGTGGTGGTGTGCGGTGCCCTATTTCTTCTAAATGAAGCATTTTGTATTTTTGCCCAAAAGTTTGACACTTGTCTCTACCGTCTGCCGAATATTTTCCCAGCAGCATTGTGGAACATCCATGGTTCACACTTACCTTACCTTGTCTTTTTTGAAAACGGCAGATTTGTTGGCAATCAGGCTTTGTGTGCCTTTTATTTAAAGGACCGGGAACAGGCACAACCCACACTTCTTCTCACCTCCTCAATTGACTCCAATTCACTTTGAGAAGTCACAAAAGAGAGGTCCACTTACTTTGAGTAGTCATTAACAGGGCAGGCTGGACACTCAGTGTCTTTAATAAAATGTTGAACTGTTTGTGTGTAGTTAGTTTGTGTTTGTCGTCTATTGTGACTTGCATGAAGATTTCATGAGTAATCCGTGCCGATGGCGGAAGTGTTGATGGTTGATTCAGTACAGCCGCATTAATTAAGCTTAATTAAATAACCAATGACCATTACACCTCCTATTGCCTGGTTTACAAAATCTGCATTGAAAATGCTCTCAACAAACATTTATACTATGGAGCTATTAAATGCTTGATTCTCATTGGTTGACAACTGTTTTAAGGTGTACTATTTCCTTGTTTTTCCCTAAATCTTCACTCTGGATGACTAAATAATGTTTAAATAATGTCTATCGTTACCCACAAATTCTTAGATTTTACTAGCCTGCGTGTCTTAGAAGTTAAGTGTAAATTTAGCATAGATATATTTTCTCTCACTGAACACTGAGCACTTACGAGTGTTGCTCTCCATCAAGCGCTACTAATTCTATACTATATTATTATTAGTAGTACTATAATAATAATAAACTATAATAATACTACTACTATTTTGTAGAAACACTGAGTGACCAACCCACTATACCCACAATACCACCCACCACCAGTCATAAGTTCTATCATTAAACAGTGCTTGATTATCATAATAACAAAATATTATGCTTTTTGTTGACTGTAGTATATTATAGTATCAGTCTGGCAAGTATTTAATAGAATAAAATAGGTTGTGCAATGTCTACCGACATAACATCAAACTATAAATAGTACGTTATTATGTTGTTGTTATTATCAGAAAAAATAAATTAACTATTTAAATAACTATTATTTATGTAAATAATAAACATTGAAAGCATGCATTGCACTGGGCGATATAGTGTGATTTGAATTAAGATGTTTTTTTGTGAGTGGCGGGGTGGGGTGAAATCACGTCTGCGACTCAACATCGTGATGTCCGTCAGCCATCGGCAGTGGCATCGTCTATCAGCCCAACCATAGTATAAAATAGTAAATCAGTCTGTCGAGTAAACTAAAAATGTACCAGCCAATGGCGATTCTATTGCCATGGTGTGCATAGAGAGTTGCTATGGAAAGCCCGCTCTTTCTCCTGCTCTCTCTCACATACAAGCGCGCACAGAAACTTGTCATCGCTGCCCTGCGACTTTCAGTAAAATATTTTCACAGCTGAAAAGCTGCATGACGTTTCTCAGTATGGTGGTTGTAACGTCATTGTTTTTGAAGAAGTTTGTTATCCTAATGTTGGCGTCATTTGAATTAAATTGGCCATGAAAGATGCCCATGCTCTGCAATAATACTTGGGCTTTCCAGTAATGCTCAAATCATAGTATTCAGGCCAACTGAG
The DNA here is from genome assembly GCA_038088235.1 of Zacco platypus. Classification (NCBI taxonomy): domain Eukaryota; kingdom Metazoa; phylum Chordata; class Actinopteri; order Cypriniformes; family Xenocyprididae; genus Zacco; species Zacco platypus. Next base: position 8,194,202 of record CM076080.1, read on the forward strand.
TATATTGCCTGGCAAGTTCCCCACCTCGGCTAAAAACAATATCCCCTGCCTGAGCTGTCTGATGCAGACAAACGGTTCATCTTCATAGCCTCTCCAAACTTCTTCCAAACCTGGGTTATTGCTATCACATCTGTAATGGTTGCAGTCAGTCCTTCTGGATTGCCAGTACCTGTCCACTGAATCAGGAGTCCCATGGTTTGACCATATCCTTCAGCCTAATGGCTTCCTTCACCGCCGGTGTCCATCAGTGCTTTAAATTCCTTGCGTTTGATTTGAAAACCCTGCAGATGGCTGGAATGTGTAATAGGAATTTGAAGTGCACAAGAATCGCTGTAATGGTTTAGGCCTAGCTAGTTCCTTTTCCTCTGCATCAGGGTGAAATGCTGACCCTGAATAGTGCTGCAAAACTCACTGGAGGCAGTCGTATTTAATCCTTACTGAAACTCGTAAAACGGTGTCTGCTGAAAGAATGCTGTGTAATAAAATAATGCTATTCTGAGTTTGCTGTATTTTAATATTTGCCTGCTATGTTATAAAAGATTATAATATATTATAAATGTACTAAATTGTCGTTTCCCACACAGGTAACAGATTTTGGATTCGCAAAAAGAGTAAAAGGTAGAACTTGGACATTATGTGGAACTCCAGAGTACCTGGCGCCAGAGATCATCCTCAGCAAGGTCTTCCTCGGCAGTTGTTTTGTGTTCAGTTGAATCCAAATTTCCCACACAGGGCAAATCACTTATTTGTTTTTCAAATTTAGGGATACAACAAGGCTGTGGACTGGTGGGCCCTTGGTGTTCTCATATATGAAATGGCAGCTGGATATCCCCCGTTTTTTGCAGACCAGCCCATTCAGATCTATGAGAAAATCGTGTCTGGAAAGGTATTGGCAGTTTGCATTGTGCTTACTATATGTATACAGTTAAGCAATTAGATTAATTTGAATATGCGCTGAATACCCAATCAAAATGAACATGTTTCGTAGGTACGATTCCCCTCACACTTCAGTTCCGATTTGAAAGATCTGTTGAGGAATCTGCTGCAGGTGGACCTGACTAAGCGCTATGGCAACCTAAGGAATGGTGTCAATGATATCAAAAACCACAAATGGTTTGCCACAACGGATTGGATAGCCATCTATGAGAGGAAGGTAAGATCCTCAGTGTTCAGTTACATAGTTTGGGCCTTAGTATACTCACTCACTTGAGTGTAATGAGATTTATTACAAAACAAAATGTTTTCAATGTGAACATAATTAAAAAAATATAATTTACTCCTGTGATACAAAGCTGAATTTCCTGCATCATTATTCCTGTCTTCAGTGTCACATGATAAATTATTGGTGATCAGTTATTATTAATGGTTCTTTTTAATTGTTTGATGTTGAAACCAGTTGTTCCGCTTCATATTTGAAATAAAAATCTTGGTCACACTTTAGTTCGGGGAACGCATATGCATTATTAAAGGCGACTTTCTAATTTACCACCTATTAATAGTTAGTAAGGTATTTTTTGTAGCACTGAAGATTAGCTATAGGGTAGGATTAAATGATGTAGAATATTGTCATGCAGAATAAGCCATTAATATGTGCTATATATAAATAAACAGCCAATATGTAAGCTAATAACCAACTAGTTCATAGTGAGAATTGGTCCCCAAACTAAACTGTTAACAATCTTTAGTAGCATTATAAACGTCTATACTGTCACTTCTGATCAATTGAATCCATCCTTGTTGAAGAAAAAATACCTCTTACCCCAAACCTTTATTTATTCTGGGTTAAATCATCATATGAGAATGATTCTGAAGGATCATGTGACACTGAAGACGAGTAATGATGCTGAAAATTCGGCTTTGACATCACAAGTATAAGAGAACTACAATTTTGTTGCTATATTGTTGATGTAATTGTTCAGTTTAGTCAACAGTTAATGGAGAAGTGCACAGGCATTGTGAAAGACTTCTGATTACGTCAATTTCTCCAATCATCCACCAGGTGGAGGCGCCATTCATACCAAAGTGCAGAGGTCCTGGAGACACGAGCAACTTTGACGACTATGAAGAGGAAGACATTCGTGTATCTCTTACAGAAAAATGCGCAAAGGAATTCTCAGAGTTTTAGTTACGGACACATCTAAGCTAGACATGTGCATATATACATATATTTACTTCTCTATATATGTGTATATATGCGTGTGTTTGTGTGCGCGCATAACACGACACGTCAAATAAGGGTATCTTTGCACTCTAAAGACATGGGATGAGCAGAGAGCACATCACCCTTCAACTTCTTGTGTACTTCCTTCATTCCATCCGGCTTTAGAGAGGTCACCAGGGTTCTCATGCTCTTAACCATCATACACTGGCACATCTCCTACTCCTGTAATTCACTCTTTTCCTACTTTTTTTTCCTGCTATGTTAAACAACCTCAGTTGTTTGACATCGTGTTCCCCGTTTGAAAGATTCTTTATTTTGTTTTGAAAGATATTTTAGAATGATATTTAAATTACGGAAGTGGGGGAAGAAAAATACTAGGCCAATTCAGCATTGTTACTTTTTTTTTTTTTTCCTCTCATGGCAGCGTCACACAGTGTTGTGATTGGAAAGGTAGGCGTTGCCTGAACATATTGGCATTCTTGGTGTTACACGTCGTTTTTCATTTTCTTTTTACCTTAGACCAAAACAACTGACAGCTTTTTATTTTTTTGTTACTTGTGCATCTGTTGAATTCAGAGTGGTTTTTCTTTTATTTTTACCACCTTGTGTGTTGAAAGCATGACCAAAACCATCGTGTTGTGAATGGCAGAGGAGGAGGTCTTAACTCTTCAGATTTGCCTTAGAAAACTCGATATTACGGAGCCCACAGAATGATTGCATTACAAATGTTACAGTGATTTTTATCACAATGTTACAGTGAAGGTCCAGTTTCATGCATATACTGACATGATGTTAGCAATATAAAATCTTATTTTACCACTTCTGTGCATTTTTATTCATTATGCAAAGGTTTTATTCTAAAATGTAAGATAAAACCTTAAAGATTTGTTCACTTTGATCATTTTAACTGCTGTTTATTATCTGATATTTAAAACTAAGAAAAGCAGCAAATGCATCGGTCCAATCGCTGTTGGATGAATTGGATCAGGGATGGGTAGCTTCGGTCCCGGAGTGCTGCTGTCCTGCAGAGTTCAGCTCAAACCCTGATAAAACTCTCCTGTCTGTAGCTTTCTAGTAATCCTGAAGACATCGATTAGCTTGTTCAGGTGTTGTTTTATTAGGTTTGAAGCTGAACTCCGTAGGACAGTGTTCCTCCAGCTGCCCGTCCCTGAATCGGATTATCCCAGCGAGGCACTTATCAGTTACACATCAGTTATTTGTTCACTTTTTTTGTCACTGTTTTTAATTTGTTAATGTTGAAGCCGTTTTGCAAAGTTCTCTCTTAACTGAAAATTGTAGAACTGCCAAAACTCCATGTTCTCTCTTCCATTGTTGCTGTTGAACTTCTGTCGTTCTTTTTGTTTTTTGTTTTTCTTATGACCGAATGTAGTGTTGAAACTTCTAGGTATGCATATTGTTTGAAAAGTTTGAATTCTGAGGTACATTCTCACAGACATATACTAAGAAACTGAATATGTTACAAAGAAAGAGAGAAAAAAAACCGAGGTTAGTAAGCCTCTTCTCCTTTGTATCACATATAATCCAGTTATTGTTCAGCTCATACTGCGTATATGCATTATTTCTTATAAATGTTTTTATTTATACACATATTAGAGAGATGCTAATAAATTTTATTTTTAAGATTGGTTGTTCTTTCAAATGTGTACCAGTGATCTTTATATTGGGGGATTTTTTTAAGTTTGTGTTTTAATTGGACAAAATAACTTTTCAACCTGCAAGATTTTAAACGTTCTTTCAGACAGGCTCTTGTTAGTAAATAGCATTGTACCGTCTCAAGGTATGTTGGGATATAAGAGTCACAAAAGATAGCAGCATTGACTCTTAAATTGCAATTCATTTAGCCACTACTAGCCTAAAGCCTGTTCGTGCTCTTGCAAATACAGCTGGAAGTTTCTGTCCCTTTATTGAAAGTCCATTCCCCGAAACTACAAGTCTTCTGAAGAGATGCGATTGTTTTATTCACATATAAGCATTTATCAATGCGCATATATAAAGCACATAAAATATGGTAAACAGAATATCAAACATTCTTTATTTTAGCAATTAACAGCTTAATCCTTGATTACAGTCATCAAAAATGTCAAGTTCATCGCTAAATCAGATATTGTTTGGCACAGAGAAAGGTTTTCACAACTGCCCAGTAGGTGGCGATATGGACTAACGTCTTTCTGGTTGCACAATGTTTGTGTTAATTAACCAAACGGTCATGTGACAGGAAGTAAACCACTCTTTCTGGAACATTTACTGGTCAAACGTACTTCTGCTTAAATGTTAATTGCTGCTGGCAATTGTTTTATACTGATGCTTTTTGATATTTTTTAACCCTGTAAAGCATAGGAAATAATCTAAAGAAAAATGCTTTGTTTTGTATTATATTTGATATTATTATGAGCCCTAAAAACCCAATGTATTATATATGAATCTGAAGCTTATACTCCAGCAGGGGACAAAATTATTCAGAGGTCCAAACTAAGCAAAAAGTTTGGTTCGGTTGGTGATATTTATATGGCCAAAAATATTTGATGAAAGTCTGAGAGTCAATTGATCGTTATAACTGTAAAAACAAAACAAAAGAGCAACAATATGGAAGTGCTGCAACAAGTCTCAGTCTACAGTACACAAAGCAAGGTGTGTGTGTATATACATAAATACACACATTTTTCTGCTGTAGTCTTTTAAAAAGGCATTGTAAGTAATCTTAGTGCAATGTAGTGTTGTCAAAAATATAGATTTTTCTATATTGATCAGGAAATATCTGAAACTCTTCCAATGCTAATTTTCCGCTGAATAAACGATACCAGCTGCGCTTTATCGAGCTCTTATCCGCCTCCCCAAACTCACTCGTATTCATTTTTCTTTTGGTTGTTGGTGAAAAAGTAGAATTACTTATTTTGAGTTTTTATACCTAAAAAATAATGACTTATGGCAAGTTTCCAGGATCCTGATAATGACCATGATGGTATAATGATTATATCATTCTTCTGTGCTATTCCTATAAGCTGTCATCTCAACACAGCTATAAATAAAATAATATACTAATATAAACTCCTATCTTTATATCACTAAAATGAAACGGGAAGCCGCTTGCAAACGATCACATCCACACAAGTAAACCATGATCTCAACGCAACACAGACGTCTTCACTTCCAGGTCAAGAGGCTGTCAATCAAAAACTCAGTCTCCAATGAGAACATTGCTAACAGACTGGTGAACGAAAACTCTGGGATCGTAAACGAAAATTTCAGAAGCGTAAATGAAAACTCTGGAAACGCATTTGTAAGTACAGAAAAAACAGTTAGTAAAAAATGTATTAAAAATGAAGTTAGACATTTTGCCTGGAAATATATATTTTTTTCAAAGGCATTTTATTCTGTTTCAATTTATATTTTCATTAGTTTATTGAAAATTAATATATTTAGGCACAAATCAAATTCGATACTATTGGTGCCAATGGTTCTACTATCTACTTAGGCTTATTTGGTTCCAACGGTTCAACTATCTACCTAATGTAGGATTCATTGGTATCAATGGTTCTCTACTTAGGTTAACGAATCATGATGCTTTGAGAAACACATCCCAGCAATTATTTCAAACGTAAATGGCAGATGAAAGATGTACTACCAATTGTATACACCAGGGGGAGCCAAATGATTACAAATTCTGCAAACATAATAAAGAGCTGCCTTTTTGTTGCCTTTAACGTGGTACTTTTTGAATGATCATGAATAGCTATCATGAAAAGCAACAATAATAATCAATATCTCATGTATTGTAAATAATAATAATAATAATATGAATAATGTACTAACTACTATATTCATCTAACAAAGTGCACTTTGTAATAGACAATCCAATAGTCAAATGCACTACATTATGACTGAATAGCCTATATAAACAGTCACATCAGGACAATCTGTTGCAAAATTAATTGGTAACACAAAGCAAAATGTTTAGAAAGTTGTTTAAACTGTGCACAAAAGATGAAGCACTAACATTTCTGTGCACAATATGAAAAACAAAAGGATAAAATGGTATTAATCAAAATATTAAATATTTTAGACTGCATGTTTTTGTCATTGATTGATTAGCATAAAAGTAGTGTGTATATAGCTATTTATAAAATTTGAAATGAAAGTATCATACCAGCCTTAAACTTTACACATACTATTTTGCAAGGCAGGGCTTTATTGTGGATTTTTGTTTTTTATGACTATCCATAGAAATAATGTTTTTTATACTGTACAAACTTTACATTCTATCACCTCTTGCTACAAATTAAATTAACTGTTACAACAAACATTGTGTTCTTGCGCATTGCTCACACAACGTCAACAATTTCAGGTTTTACTATCCACGTGGGGACCAAATGTTAGGAATACCTGGACCACACACACACACACAAACCTGTTATATTTATGATTCAGATGATTCAGCATCTAAAGATAAATATCTCAACATGCACATGCAAATAATGTCCCTACAACCATAATGTTGCACCAGTGCACCACCCACCTATTAATAATCCACCTACTAACCTCTTGTACTGCCTTACTTTGAAAGCTTTCTTTCTTTGATGTAGTCAGAAAAATATCTGACTATATCTATGCATGTGAATCAAAGAAGGAGGACTATAATTTTCAGATTCACATAGAGCTTAAATGAATACACGCAAGATTAATTTGTTTAAAAGCTTTATATATTAATGTATGTATTATATTTATATTAATTTAAAAGCAAACTTTAAGTTTGTTTATATCCGTGACATGTTCCTTTGTTCTGTTTCCCGCCACTCGTCTGTCTCCCCGGTTACTATTGTTATTAGTTCATATGTGTCAGCTGTGTCTTGTCATTATCATCATTATATGCACTACTTAAGTTGTTCCCTCACGTTCAGTCTCTGTTCGGTCTCGTCAATGTTATGTATATGTGTTGCTGCCTGTTTACCTCTTCTGTTGAATCTTTATTAAACTGTGTTTTGTTTGTTCTCATCTTCCTCGTCTGCCTTCCTTGCAACTGTACATGCAGAAGACTGAACCGTCCTCATGGATGAAAGGTCCAAGTTCATTGCGGTGGCTCAGGAGAGCCATGATTTTTTTTGTTGTTGTTTGTCAAGAATTTGCCTCAACGACGAGACCCTGAAGACCCTGTTCTGGATCGGGGCAACATTCCATCACCCAATCGACCTCTCAAACACCACAGGACTGAACTAGAATAAGACTGTCATCAGGTGTCGAGAGTGTCATGTGCCGATCCAGAGCACAGCCAGACCTAGAGCCAAAGTTGCCACCTTCGACTGCGGAGAACACACGTGTGGCCCCGCAGACGTTGAAGGACCATCCACCGTGACAGGTGAGCCAGAGCCTGAGGACCAAAGTACAGTTTTCCATCGCACCGGAAGTAGAGCCCCCGAGCGAGTATGACCAGGTGTGTGAGCCCGTGACATCAACGGACAAGGGACCAGGAATCGAGGACTGGCTGATGGACTTCAGTGACGAAGAATCACCTCCCACCCAGTATTTGACCCTTCATCGCAGTTTAAGGACAGTACTGTATTTGTTATGGAACCTTTGCCGATGTTTAAGGACAGCATAATGAGCACGCCATAGTCCATTTGCTCATTTCTTTGCTGTGTGTGGAAGTAACATTTCTCACCATCATCATGTTTAGCCTGCTTTTACCTCCATTATCCCAGAGCTCCAGCAGTCCTCCAGCCCTGCAAGATCCTTGGAGATGCCCAGCCAGGACGAACCACAGGTCAAGCAACTATCAGCAGCAGCCGGAATCGAAGGTCCTGCGGCTTCGCCTCCAGTCTTGGATGCCCTCATTCCATCTTGGCACGTCGATCTGACAGTTACGCCCTGGTCCCTCCCACCTTCGGCTCATCCAGGAACCATCGTTCAAGTGACTCCGCAGGGATCCCTCGTCCCACTGGCTCCCCCTTGGTCTTTCGTCGTTCTACCTACGCCACGGACATCCGGGCCATCCGCTTCGCTCTGTCCCTTCTCCCCTATGGCTTCAGTGGCCTCCTTCCTTCGGTTGGGGTCGCCTCTGTCCTCAGTCCCACCAGCGTCGCCTCTGTCCTCAGATTCTCTGGCTCCACCTGCGATGCTAGTCGCTGAGTCTTCGCCTATTCTCACGCCATGTAAGTAAATGTCAGACATTGTTAAAGGAAACTACACTCAAAATGGTTTCTTGATGCTGTTCACTTTATTTAGACTATCTATTTTCATTTAACACCATTTTATCAGGTTTGTGGTTCAAATGTGATTGTTTCATGTTAAATGGAAATGGTTACTCATTTTACATAACTTGATATTTCAATCAAGAAGTCCAATCAAACAGGACTTTCACTTCCCATCATGCTTTGCAAAGGGGTTGAATTGGGAGAGTAAATGTTAAAATAAAGTGTTATTTTATGCATTTTTTTAGCTAGATGAGAAAATGGGGAGACTTGTTAAAGTTTAATGTTCTGTTATGTTTGAATGTAAAAGTTTCTGTTATGCTTGTGTTTTGGGGGTTATACCATTGTGGTACAGTGTGGAGACGGAGATGACGGTGCACAATAAAACGACACTTATCAGCCGCTTACTAGCAGCTCTGGCACTGCCTCATAAAAAGCAGTAGTCCAGCGCAATGTCTGCACATTGTCCTGTTGTAAATAAGACAACAAACAATACACAGCAATAACGTTAATTCGTAACAGTAGTTAATGTATCAACTAATATGAGCTACCCACGTGCAATACATTTGTTACTGTTATCATGAATCCGGTCCGTTGTCCTCCATCTACCTGCCACCAGAAGTCGCCCTCCCATATCATGGACTCCATGCACCACACTACATTTCCCATAAGCCCCTTACCTTCATGTTGATTACTGCCCAGCTGTTGGCTATATAGTGCACTATTTAAGTTTACCCTCGAACCCATGTCAGTTGCGAGGTCTTGTTTCATCCTACTGTTACATTTCTGAGCATTTATTCCTGTCCTGTCTGTCTGGTTCCTGATCCTGCCTGTTTTATCGTTTTGTCGTTTATCTGCCTGCCATTTGACCTGCTTGCCTGGACTATTACTACGAGCCTGCCTGTTCCCTGCCACTTCTGTTTTCTGTTTGATTGACCATTGCCTGTTTGACCACGTTTTGTCATTAAAGCTCGCACTTGGATCTCATCCCGCTGACTCGTCATTACATCTGTATTTGTTAATCTTTGTGTTAACGTTAGTTACACAGCAGTTCGTTGATGGTCATGTTACGCTACTTCATAGTGCAATAACTAATGTAAACAAATACGACTCTTGTTTTAATAATGTATTACTAAATGTTGTAATTAACATTAACAACATAAATAAATGCTGTGGAAGTGCAGTTCATTATTAGTTCATGTTAAATAACATAGTTAACTAATACTAACTTTATTGTAAAGTGTTACCACAACATCTGTATTGCAAACCCATCCATATTGCTACCAACTCAACGTCATTGCCATAGAAACCAAAGCAGATATTCCGGAAAATGACATGAGAGTGACATGGACACACAAATGGGATCTGAACAAATGCGATACACAGTGTGGACGTAATCATTTTTAGATCAGATTCCAATCGGATACACAAATATTCGTATTTGGACTGACAGTGTGAACGTAATCTTTGAGACTCTTTTGAATTACAGCAACAAAATAACCACCCAGAACACTCTAGCAACTGTAAGACCTGACAGGCTGATAAAAATGTACTTGTAATTATTACCTCCACTCTTAAAATTACTAGAACATTCAGTGCATGATTTAATAGATAATATTTTTTATTATTATTATTTTTTTTTACAGACAGAAGATGGATTTCAAATGCAAGCTGCCCATTTTTGTGGGTCCCTTAACAATTCTTCATCCCTTCCAAAAAGACATTTGAAGGTTGGAGTACAGGGGGTGTTGGTGTGGCAGTGAAAAAACTGCTAGCACTATTTGCAATGCTAATGAGCATTCCCAAACTGAATGGACATTAAAAAAACGAAGCTGTCTGAGCTATTTTAACCCTCTGTTATTCAGCTTGCAGCTACAGCAGATCAAAGGATTTGCTCTTCCCACCACTCTCTCTCTTGCAAATGCCTCTTTTCTCTGTGCTCCAATTTCAAGAGTGGAATTCCCACATCCTGAAACAGTACATGTGTCTGCACATCTGTCTCTGTAAGACTCTATTTGGAGTGTCTAGTTCAGGCAGAGGATGAACATCTAAACCAATTACTTTAAAATAAATAGAGCATGATTCTGATTCTGCTAAGAGTCAATCAGGCATACAACAAAATTGTATGTTTGTGTTCTAAAGCAGTGCAGCTCAACCCTGTTCCTGGAGTCTCACACTCCCATGTATGGTTTTGGAGATTCAACTAATGAGCTACTGACCTGAATCAGCTGTGTGTGATTAGGTTTGAGAACCACTGTATTAAAGCATGTTTAAAGCATGCCCAATTTTTCTCTCATAATAAATAAGGTAACGCTTTAGATTACAGCCCGCAACAAACTGTAAAACATTTATAGTGTACCTTTCGGTACTTATGGTGTTCCTATAAACTACGTATGTGTAGGTAGGTATAAGGGAACAATATGTAAAATTTAGGGAATGAAGAGGTAACAACCAGAAAAGTAGCAAATTATTTATACTGGAAGTATTTTAGAACTAACGGGTAATTATTCTATGATAGGCAAAAATCTTTCGTTTGGGAGACATTTAGTGAGAACATACACCGCATACCGTTTTGTAATAATGATGTACCAATACATGTAAGGTTTTTTTGGTAACACTTTATTTTACAGTGTCATTGTTACATATGTTACATGTATACTGTAGTAATAACAAGAAATTATGCATAATTACATGCAATTAACCCTAAACCAAACCCTAACCCTATAGTGAGTACATGTAGTTAATTGGTATTACTCAGTACTTAAATGTATAATTACACTGTAATACTGACACCTTAAAATAAAGTGTTTTTTTTTAATTACGGGGAACATATCTATATCTGGTATTGCTTGTGATGCAGCAGTTCCCATATCACAGACAAATGTCTGATATAAGTGATTCAAGATATATAATCCAATTACATACGGGCATTGTGTGGGTCACACACTAAGGAGAGGATAAAGCCGAGGTGGTGGAGGAAGACATCATGGAGGACCCCCTGGAGGAATAGCCCACGGTGTAGCCGACAGAGGGAGGAGCCTCAAAAGAGGGTCCAGACAGAACCAGGGGCCCAACCGAGAGAGACGGAGCTGGGAGAAATGGAAACCCAGGTGGAGCAGAAGGGGCGATAACCCAGGCTGACACTGTTTGTCTGGGGAGCCGATGCAGAGCCACAAACTTGTGGGACTGATGTGGAGCTAGGGTCTCTGAAGACATAGGCAAAGCCAGTGGGATCGAGGGCAAAAGAGAAACCGGAGGGAAGGAGGGGCCCAGTGGAGCCAGAGGGATGACAGGCCGAGGTGGACTCTTGGGCTTGGAAGCCTGAAATGCAGCCGGGGAATCCATGTCATAAGTTGCAGTCTGAGAGGATGGAAACCACAAGGAAGGGCGAGCCACATTTTAGTAGTACCCACTCAACATACTCTGCCTTAGACAGCTCATTGAGACCCGTGTTAAAGCGAGCGGTCAGGGTAGTGGGTCTGGCCAGCCTGGTCTCATTGTTAATACGTAGGTGTAAATATGTAACTTTCAAAGACACCAAACGTACATTTTTGTACGTTTAGAAAGATACTGAAATGTACAATATTGACACATTTATAGCACTAAAACGTATCCTGTCATTCTCATATGCTATAAATGTCGCAGTGCTTCCAGGTTCAATGTGTGTAAATACGGAAGCTCTGCAATATAGAATAACTTAGCAGAATGACAGGGGAGAGACGAATTTGTTGAATAAAGTTGTTATTTTTGAGCACAAAAAGTAATCTCGTTACTGTATAATATTGAGGTTGAACCACTGTATCCACTTTGACTATTTTAATAATGTATCTACTAGTTTTCTGGATCTTGAATGACGATAGTTTCGTTGATTTTCAATGGAGGATAAAAAAGCTGCTTTCAGTTAAAACAGTCTGGGACTAGGCTAAAAAGCATGTTTAAGCTGTTTTAACTGAATGCAGCTTGCACTGACATAAAGTCCCTCTGTAGTAAATAATTTTATCCCTTAAAACTCATCTTTAATCACCAAAATGACATTTAAACATTTTTTCCTGTGAATTTTTTTTTTCATGTTTTAAAACAGCTTGAATGACCATGAATGTGCAAATTAGCCCCTCTTCCACTCATTCATGGCAGCTCAGAGATGAACTCATTGAATTTACTGAGGTAAATGCTGCATAATGGTATTACTCTTTGCAACATCGGACACATAACGGTAATTAATATGATTAGCCTTTTGGTTGTCTATCAAACAGTTAATAATGTGTTGCTAATGTTACACAAACCATGCTCCCGTACGCCATGTCAGAGTCAGACAGATGCTTATAAATACTTTGAACAACTAAGAACGTTAGTGGAGAAAGGCATATAGTTAATCATAACATCATAATATACATCATACACTCGCCATATTGCTAAATCTACATGATTTTTCATATCAACAGAAAAATATATTCATTTTCATTTAATTCATTTTCTGTTGGATAATAGGTTAATGATTTCTCTTTAGCCTCAGAGAGAACTATACAAAAATGTAAGTATAAGCCAATACCTTTTCAAAAAGAAGAAAAAAAACTTACAAAAAGCATCATCTCTGGTCTTCCCACCAATTGCTGCAATCTGCATAATATTCTTAAACATGATTTTAGTACACATGATTTTTAAAATTTCCACTCGCATAAGCTTACTACGTCTACTGATGCACAGAATAAGACTATTGTCATGATTGTCAGCTGAAGTGCCCGTGATCACCACTAGAGGACACTTCACCATGGACTACTCTTCACACACTCACACTCTCATTCATTCACACAGACTACATTTCCCAGAAACCCCGTACCCAGTCACTGATTACCGCACCAGCTGAACCTCATCACCCAGTCACTAATTACCATCACCAGCTGTAACTCATCACCCACACCATATGAGCACTGTTCACGCATCAATAACCACGAAGTCTTGATTTGGTCATTCTGTCAGTTCTGAGCATTTATTCCCGTGTCTTGATTTCCTGGTCCTGTTCTCTGCCTGTCTGTTCTGGTCACTGATTGTTCGCTGCCTACCTTGTTACTGCCTGTTATTCTGAACTGTTTGATCAAGTGAGAATACCATCTCAACAGTTGTATATGAGTACTATTCATGTATAACACACCTTTAAAATACTTTTTTAAAAACTCACAATGTCCTGGACACCAAAATTTTAATGATTCAGAAAAGATGAATTGCTGATATTTCAATATAGAGATTAAGGTTATGATCATAAGTTTTTGGTAGTACTAGTGTTTGGTAGTATTTGGAGGCTTTGAAGCTGTTTTATTAGATTATACTTTAATTGCCCTGATGAAATTTACCATGGTTTAACTATAAGATCATGATAGACATAACACAGGTAGAACCATGCTCCTCGTGTAGCTATATGGTTTCTAAAATAATAATGATAGAATTTGTAATAAAAATATTGAAAACAGCCTCTATAAAAGAGATTTATATTCCTCAATATTTAATGTAAGTAATAGCAATTTTTAATAAATACATTTCTGTCAGAACACTAGTAGCTGCAATTAATAAAGTTGGTGGTGCTGTGTATTGGCATTTTCCAGTTTACCTCGTCATATTTACATGGTCAAAAAAAAATTTATTTACATGGTCGCGGCTCTTTTCAGCTGGATTCACCACAGAACCTGCAATGGTCCCATATCGTACAATAGTATAAAACAAAATTCGGAGTCAAATCTAAATGGGTCAAGCAACTTTTCTGTTAATCACTTCATAGAGCAGAAACGTACGTTTGTCAGATACAGTGCAGGTATCTATCTCCCTTTTGCAGTTCATGTGGTCCATGGGGGAGGGAGAGGGAGGTCTCAAGTCTCTCTCGCTTTGGCCTGTCAGTTCAGATGACAAACCAATGGACCACTGAAAAAAATGAATAAAAACAACCTTGTATCGACCCCAAAGGGAAATGTCCGGTATGCCTGATTACTGCGTCCCAGTTCAGAGGCTGCATCCTTCGAAGGCCGTCCTTTGTTTCCCAATGAAGGACACAACAGATGGATCTGTCGCGACCTACCCTACCCCAGAATTCATTGCGTGCCTGTGACAACAGGATTTGGAGTTTTTGGAGAGAAATTACCGATTTACAGTTTTAAATGTAATTATTGGTTTTCAACTTACTTAAATATCTAATGATACAAATGTAAAAATAATAATAATAGCCCAATAATAATAACAATAGTAATAAAATAAAAGCGTTATGAACAGAAATGGACCAAGGTGAACATATTTAGACATGTTGTCAACCCTGTTTTGTTTTCAGACAGTTGAAAATAGCTTTCAAAAAAATCCAGTAGAAACGTTATTGTCTCTCGGCATTGACAGCTGTCACAGTTGCTAGGCTACATGAACAATCCTTCTTGGCAAGACCATCCCATTTAACAACGTTCGGTCCGACCTTCGCAGACTTCGAAGGCGTGGCCTTTGAAGGATGCAGCCTCTGATTTGGAACATAGCAGCATTATTACACTCTGTCACGTGACAGTCACGTCGCTTTGGAGATGTCCTGAATATCAAGGCTGTGGAATGTAGGTCAGAGTGGCATACAATGACTACATGATTGTGGCAGCATTGTGTGTGCTATTTTTTACCTTTCTTTGTCTTTGTCTCTTTCTGTCATCTTCCATGCAGCAAAGAGATTACACGGATTACTGCATCCATTAATTGCATTAATAAAGTGTATCTAGAGTTCTTGTAACCAAACACATGTACAATTATTTCTTATTAATTTACCCAGGTCACCTGCCCTGACCCCTAGGCCACATAATAGCATTACATGAAGTTTATAGTACAGTGTAGGTGTTCTTAAACCCCCTTCATCCATGGTAAAATCTCTATAAAGCACTATCGTGGCATAAGCCCTTTCTAGCGTATTGATTTTTAAAGTGGCAGCAACAGTAATATTGTAGAAGACACCAGGTTTCAAAAAATCCATCAATAATTATAGTTAAGTACTCTTACTGTAGACAGATTACTCAGATAGTTGCCAAAATTTGCCTTTAATACAGCTTCCAACATTATTAGAATAGAGTAAAACAAACTTTGAATATTTTCCAGCTGAATGTCGTCCACTAGAAAATCTAACAGTTTCTTCAGAGATGTTAAATGAGGAAACTTCTCACTCTTCTCTCCAAATCTGCCCAAAGTATAGTTCAATAATATTCATGTCAGACGATTAAGCTCACCAGGGTATGTTGTTCATAGAAGTTCATATTGGTGCATATTGGTGTTCCAACTTTCCAGGTTTTATGATAATAATACCATTTTTTTCTTCTTCACATTTTGCAGTGATGCCTGAGATTACATTTTTTTTAGCAATTGCAGGTGTTTCATTGATGTTGGCTTTGTCAAGTGATCTGTAGTCAGTTTTTTGTGGAAACATATTTTTCAGGGTGAATATTGAGGTTTGCTGACATTTTGCTGCAGTTGTTTTGACATAATCTTCCTTAGTGTTCGATGGTCCCTATCATTTACTTTTGGTTTTTGCCCTCTATTCTTCTTTGCTGATGAAGTCTTGCCATGCTTTGTGTTCACAACCATAATCATAAAAACTGTTGTTCTTAAAACACACAACAATTGGGTGGTGAAGGTTACAGATGCTCTGATGATTTGCTCTTTTTGTACATCTAACAAATTGCCAATTTCATGCACAGCATGTGCGGAAAACCACTGATACTGCACTGATATACAAACTAGAGAATATAAACAACAAAAAGATAAATAAAAGATGATTGAAATGTTTGTTTTTTTCACCGTAGCCTGTAGGTGTTCATATTATTTTGTTCAACCTCTATATATCTCTGCAATGCTTTGTCAAATCAAAATTGTTTTAGATACCTTTTTGCCAGCATCATCCCTAGCTGTGTGCCAATTTAGGTGAAAAAAAAAGCGGGAAAAAATGTATAGATGGAGGTTATGTTGTAATGTTACGATCCAAAGCGCAAATTGCCTTATTATAGTGCCACGTAATGTCAGACAGATGTGTATTTGTGTGCCTGAATAGTGGTGCAAAGGGATTTTACGGTCGAGAGCAAAGATCTCTGAGTAACTGTAGTAACCACAGAAAAGACTAGGGAACGTAGTACTGGAAGTTTCAAATATTCCAAGCCATCTAACACAAAACAAACCTGCCAATATATGTCGTCTTCTTTTTTAACGGCGGTCGGCATCCAGCTTTTGGTGCCTTACTCCTACCATCTGCTCTGGAGTGTGGATCAGATTTCAGCTTTACAATCTAACTTTTGCTTTGGTGAGGGAAGGGGATACAGGAAGAGAAAAGAAAACATCATCATATCCTGTAAAAAAGCCCTTTTTCACTCAAAAAAGTTTAACAGTTCTCTAATCTCCATTCACATATTCATCTCCAGAGATGCCTTTAGATTTAACTCTTGTACACTTCTAGTAAGGTTATTTTTCACCATCTCTCACTATATCACATATTTCCTGCAATTTAAAATTGTCCCAAACTACTACTTCCTCTCTTCCGTCTCCACTGTCAACTCTGTTTACATTGATATTCTTTTCAATATGATATATGTGGCCCCCCTTCTCCTCTCCATCACACCTATTTTGTCACATTTGTTTAATTTTTTCATTTTTTCATCTCTACTTTACAAATTCGTATTTGCATCTCAACATTTGTTTTCCTTAATGCCGTTTTTTTCTCCAACTCATCAGCACTCTCATTTCCCTTCACTCCCACATGAGCTGGTACCCAGAAGAATTTAACCTGGCCTCCCTGCTTTATGTCTATTTTTGATTTTTCCTCCCATCTCAGAGCAACCAAAACTGCCACCATCTCTACTAACATTCTTATATTATTTGAAGTCCTTCTATTAATTTCTATCCCTTTCCTTGGAATTCCCACGCCAAATCCTGTCACTGCTGTCTCCCGTCTCCTGTTTCTTTGCTCTCTCCCGTTTCCTGTTCCATCAGTATAAATCTTTATATTACATTACATTGTATGGACGTTAAAAGCATCTCCCAAATCAATATTTGCCTCTTGTTTTATCTTTAACAACTTCCAATCTACTTCAGAACATCATAGTCCATTGCCGGGTATACCACT
The DNA here is from genome assembly GCA_038088235.1 of Zacco platypus. Taxonomy (NCBI): domain Eukaryota; kingdom Metazoa; phylum Chordata; class Actinopteri; order Cypriniformes; family Xenocyprididae; genus Zacco; species Zacco platypus. The sequence continues at coordinate 8,211,681 of CM076080.1, forward strand.
GTAGGGCTAATCTTTTTATCATGCACCCCAATTGCTTTTACTATTTAATTTCCTATTTGTCCAAAGTTACAATTTTTACATTTCCCATATTCACTCTTTCAACACCCCTTTTGTAGGGTGATCATCATTGTGCCCTTGTAATACTTAGCTATCAACTGCTATCATCCTTCTTATGTCCAATAGCAACTTTTTAAAATCCCACTGAAGAGTAATGGACTAATAACATTACCTTTTATATTTATAGCCAAGAGCCCCCCAAAATATATATATATATATATATATGTATATATATATATATATATATATATATATATATATATATATTCATTTTGTATTTTGGGGGGCTCTTGGCTTTCGGAGGCCCAAGGCAGACGCCTACCTTTGCCTAATGGTTAAGTCCGGCCCCTGCTATTGGCTGAAGTACTCTAATTTTGTTCGCACCGCAGACACTAGAAACGATTTTAGTTCTTGGAACTCTTTTGGGGGAACTAAATGAGCTCCTACTTCAGAGTAGGGTCTAAAGAAGCACTATAGGAACTATCAGTGACGTAAGTGTATTTTGATTGGTCTAACGCATGTCAAACACCGGCACTTTCAAAAAGCCATGTAAACATTCACGAACATGGAAAACAGCGATAATGGCAATACCTGTCATCTGCAGGGTTGTGTTCTTTTCTCCCCCTTGATGATATGTAATACTGAAATTTTCATAGGAGATTTCGTCTCATAGCCCTACTTTTTGCCCTTTCAGTTGTGTAAATTAGGCATTTACATTCCATCTCCGTTATCACGAAAACCACGACACACAACAAACAGCTCTGAACACGGCATCCTCTATTCAAAAATCCATCCATTTTTAGCCTTTGTAAATGCAACCAGGAACATGGCTCAGGGGAGAAATTGGATCTCGAGAACTATCCTAGTGGCTATTTCCTATAACTGAGTTCCTAGAACTATTCAGTAAGAAAGCCACTTATATGTTACTTGTGCTGGAGGAAATTAAGTCAGTCAGCAGGGCAGGGCGATGTTTTGTTTGGCCTTTTACTTTCCTGAGCAGTGTTACAAGAGTTGAGATGCATTTAAGCATTAAGTGGTACTTAATCTGCCGTTAAAATGGGCAGGCATTAAGATTACTGGTGTTTCTCTCACAAATCCAATCCTAAAAGCCACAACGCTAATGTTATCCGACATCTCACTTGATTAATGTTCCTGTCAATCACTGCCAGGAGGTGGGAGAGAGATGAGAATGATGGGGAGGTGTCAAGTGCGTTTGATATTTACAATAGTATTTGATCCTAAATTCCATTAATTATATGCTATTTCACTAGTGACAATTAAAAACTGACATAAAACAAAGCCAACAAAGGACATGTATATCCGATGACTGAATATTTATTAAATTTATCCCACTGTCTGTAACAACTATGCATTTTGTGGATTGATGAATTTAAAAACATTTATAATATATATAGAATATTGTATCATGTTTTATTTAATTAAGTATGTAGTAGTTAATGGGTGGTTTCCCGCACAGGGTTTAAATTATGCAAGGAGTAGGCCTTAATCTAGAATAGTTAATCACGGTTGAGTGTGTCAGATAAGAGAGACACAAAATGTGCGCAGTGGGTGCCCAGGACAGTCCTTGGGCCCCCCTACCGTTGCACATTTAGTATGTTTCTCTCATCTAACACACTAGATTAAACTCATCAGCTAATTAGTAGAGACTGCAAGACTTGAATTGGGTGTGTCTGATGAGGGACACATCCAAAATGTGAAATGGTGGGGGGTTTGAGAAATATGAGCTTTAGTGTAATTTCTACCAGGAAGACTAGAGTCTTGCCACGTCATTCATTCTCACTAATAGGTGTTTAAGCACAGAACTCTCTGTTTCACCATCCTCCCCACAACCATCAGGTTGGCCCTGTACATCCATCGGAGATAGGCTCTCCCCCTGCCATTATCAGGCAGGATCAGCCGAATCCGCATCCCCCAGGGACGGGGCCTATGTCAAAACACTTATACAACTAAACGTGAATCATTGTCGTTCACTGCCATCTGTTAATACTTTACGTAATAAATACCAAGCAAACGTTCACCTGCCATCTGAGTCTTTCTGGTCGAAGCATTATTCTAGAGGACAGATGCCAAAGAGTGCCTGACCTGTTCATTTCTAAAGTCCTAGTTTCTTTTCCTGGTAAGGAAGATAAGCAAGTTTCTTTTTGAGGTTTACTTTATATTGGGTTGGCTCAGTTGTTCATCCTTGACCATGTTTTGCTATTTTTGGATGTGTTAGTTTAGGATATAGAGCTGGGCATACTTAAAGACACAATATGTAAGATTTTTAGATTAAAATATCCAAAAACCACTAGAGCAATGTTATATATTTTGTTGATTTGTGAACTTGCATTATCACATTTGTTTCCAACAATGATTAAATCCAGAGAAATCAGATATTTTAACCAATGTAACATTGCATCGCCTGTCAATGACATCATGTCCCTGTTTCCCACGTCCACCTGGCCTATCGGCAAAAACAAACCAGCCACAGTTTTATAAACATTAGGACCTCGTTGTCTATGATCCATGGGGGGAACAGAATCCAAAGGCATGAATCTGTTCCCCCATCCCCATGATGAGGGATGTTTCTGTTTTGGCTTAAAAGATGCTGATTCTATTCTGTGTGTGGATGGAGCTTAACCAGCATCAGTTTAAGTAAAAAAATTTTTGCCTTTTATTGTGAGTGGACAGTATGTAGACAGGAAACGAAGTGGAAGAGACAGAGGAGGATGGGATCAGGAAAAGTATGTGAGCTGGGACTTGAACTCGGGTCTTTCAAAACACTTGGGTTCTTTATTTCAGGGAGCTGTCCACTTGGCTATAGGCTTGAACAAATCAGTCCAAGTTTGATAATTACTAGAACCTCATTGTGAATGATTGATGGGGGAACGGAATCTGACAAAATACAGCTGTTGAAATCTGTTCCCCCCAGCATATGATGAGAGTTGTTGATGCAGTGAACTTAAAAGATGCTGATTCTATCCTGTGTGTGGATGAAGTTTAACCAGCATCAGTTTAAATATTAATTTCTTGCCTTTTTGACATTCATTATGATATGAAACATGTTGTCAGGAAGCAAAATTGGAGAGAAAGGGCAGACGGGATCTGAAAAAGTCCACGAGCCTGGACTCGAACTCAGGTTTCCTGGTGCGCAACACCAGATGTTAACACACTGAGCACAAGGCTATCGGTAAGTGTGATTTTAGCCAGGTTGATAGATATTAGAACGTCATTTTGTACAAAATACAGCTGTCGAAATCACAAAAACCAGCACTGAAACCAGTATCACTTTAAAAAAATTTTTTTTTCCATTTTTGCCATTTATTGTGATAGGTGAGTATGTAGACAGGCAGCAAACTGAAAGAGACAGAGGCAGTTGAGATCAGTAAAAATACATGGATCAGGACTTGAAGATAAGGATTTGTGTTAATCCCAATGTAGTTTCAATTCTGATTCAGGAGTTCTGCAACCTACACTGCTGAATGGTGTATCTTGCACTGCACCAAGATTATACCCCTGACTAGCTGATATGCTGTCTTGATAGTTTTTTATTAATAATGTTGTTTGTCTTAAAGTTTCTCTCTTTGCCTCCCTTTGTTTTCCAAATGTATATATATATATATATATATATATATATATATATATACACAAAAAAATTAAATAAAAAATTTATATATAAATATATTATATATAAAAAGAAAATAAAATCAAAGGTGCACTCTGCTCATCCTCACTATTGTTACTCTGGCCATCGGATCATTCACACCTGAACTGCATCACTCATCAAGGACCTTATAAAAACACTGCTCCAACACACAGTTTGCCTTCTATTGTCAATGTCTTACCCCAAGAACTACCAACCTCACCGATACCTGGTTTTACTTCGCTGATGTGTGTTCTTCTTATTGTTTTCCTCGTGTTTCTTTTGGTTTTGTTTATAGATAAGATTTTGTTTTATAAGTAAACCCTGAGACAACTGTAAGAGAATAGCAGACCTCTCAGCGTGAACTCAGCAGGGATTCACATTCATCTCCAGAAGACACACTGCTCATTCCCTACCATCATGAAAGCCAGTCACTCCCTGGAAGACTACATGGAGGATTTCCTGGAGTTCTTCCACCTGGTGTCCTGGAATGATGGCAATTTGAAGGTGTGCTTTTGGAGTGGGCTGGATGACCATCTGTTCTGCCTGATGCCGGCAGGAAAAACATCTTGCAACCTGGCACAGTATATTGACTGTGTTCTGTGGCTGAGTGGCTCAGCCTTATCCGTCAGTGAGTTGGATAACAATGGTGTCATCCAGTCACAGCCCTCCCAGTCTACTTCTGTGCCCAGAGGAAAAATGCCCTGTGGTTGCTTTTCCTAAAATCATGAGACTTAGTTGTGATTCTCATATATCCATCATTTTAATATCAACAGAGTTTCAGATGCTTCTCCTAAAATTCCTTAAGAGAAATAAGAGTAGATTGAAATAAGACATGAGAAATATCTGAGAGAATACGAATCAAAACTGAGAAAGTGGTGGAAGAAACATAGAACATCTACTTATTGTCTTACTCCAGTTTATTGCTCAGAGGTTGCTCTTTCTAAGCTTGTGAGATATAGTTGTAATTCTCATATCAGCAGTGTTTCAGATGTCTCCTAAAATGCCTTAGGAGAAATAAGAGTAGACACAACTGAGACATTGGAAAGTTCAGAGAGAAAGAAGTAAAAATATCTTCAGAGGTTGCTTCTTTAGTGACATTGTTTTTTTCCACTTTTAATAGACAGGACTCAGGGATGAGAAACAGGAAACAATGGGAGAGGCAAGAAGGGAACATGAGCAGGAAAGTACCTTTAGCTGGGACTCGAACTCATTCTGTCGGAGGTGCTGCTGTACCTCATTGCTGGTGTGCTGCCCACGAGGCTATGGTTGTGACAGACTTTTCTCTAAGCTCAGGATACTAAGGGCTGATTATTCTCTTGTATGTCTCATTTAAGTATTAAGGTGCCAGTTGCATAAACTTAGCATAGTTGCATATTAACTTAAGAACCAGTTTGACTAAGTAGCAGTTAACCAAAGGGCAATCAGTCTTGGTTTTCTGATTCAAATTAAACAGCTATAGCTTTTTATGCAACTAACTTTAAAAACTCATTACCAGACTTGAAGAAAAAAAAGGAGATGACTGACTTTTAAGACTAGTCTAAGAAGTTTTTGCAACCAGCCCCAGATCTTCAACTTTATTTTAGGAGAAACATGTGAAATTTTACATTTTTATTAATATTGTAAATACTGAAATTATTATTTAAATAGCCTTATACCTTTTAGAATATGAAGAGTTACCAGTTTAAATGTTTATTTCAAGGAATAAGCATTAATATTTTTAATGCTTTCTTTTTAACAAATATAAGACTAGTATATCAGTGCTTCATGGTTTTTACATAACCTTTTTTTCTTCGTTTAAAATGGCAAAGTTTGTCTTGTACAACCCATTTTGCATGCATGTAAATATAGGTCACTTTAACATCTCAAACTCAGATGTTTCTTCTGAACATAAATGAGGTTACATTAATAACAAATGGAGACTTTTGCTTGAGTCTCTTGCTTCTCAGACTTCTAAGGCAATGTTCACACACTGATATTTTTGTACAGCTGTTCACATTGTTGTTTTAATAACAACAATGTGAACAATGTTAATGGCCAATATCAGATTTCCAGTGTGTACAGATCATGGTTCTTAACTGACCTGTATGCGCAAAAGAACGATACAAACAGGGTTGCCAGGTTTTTTCCGCTCAATTGGTTCTCAAAACTAGTCCCAAACTAGCCCAATCTCATTCCACCAAACTTCCAAACTCAGAGCCCGGACAGCATTTTGAATACGCATAACCTTTATCTAATTATATGCAATTGTGAACTCGTGAATGTAAGATTAAATAAAATTGTTATCGGAAAAGGAGTTGTCTGCAAGCAATACATTTGTAACAGGAAGACCCAAACATAGGGTCTTGGTCCAGAATATGACCCCGCACATGAGTAGAGCCAATCATGCACTAAAAATTACAAGAATGAACTAGATGTAAAACTAAGAATATAAATTCCCATTAAAAAAAGAAAAAGAAATGAGATGTACGGTGCACTTCTTAGTGTCCATTTCCATAGTGACACTTGGATTCGGCACTCTGTTGTGAATGTGTTTGTGTATTCACCCTGAGTCAACTGAACTTACTTCCGATGGCATTTTTGGAATCTATAACTGCATGTAAGCAAGGTATGTGAAAAGCAGAGAGTTTGGAGTTTAAATGGTAGTTAACCCTGCTTTCTGGTATAATCCCCAAGTCACTTCATCAATACTAATACAACACTATTCTTACCCCTACCAAATTTCAAGATTAAATTCTTGAAATATTGGAACCCGTTGCATAATGTATTGATTGGAATTTTGTATGCTAGAAAGAAATAGGGGATTATGGTTGAGTAGAGCAAGGAGCTACAACCAATATATATCAAAGTATTACAGAGCCAAGAATAGCACTAACACATCTTTTTTGATACCGCTATAATTTATTGGTAACACTCAACATTAAGGTTCACTTAGTAAAGGGTTTATTAAGGTGTTTGTTAATGAGTAATAAGTCATTTACAAATGCATTATAAATCATTAATAAGCATTGATAACTGTATGAATAAAAAGAGCAACTTTTACTCAATACCTGCCAAATAGTGAGCCGTTTTTACTCACATGTTATAAATGCTTAATAAATGTATTTATTCACTCTTAACTCCTGGTTTACTGCATGATGCAGCAAAAATTGACATTCATAATTAGACTGAAGGGTGTTGTATTTGTGGTTTTCTTATTAATATCTCATCACTGCCACTTTTCTCACTATGTTGCTTACCAGAAGTTTCTGTCTTACCCATGATATTCTCCAAAAAGGTCATGATGCCTATCCACAGCATTGTATAAAAACTGATTTCTTGTTTGTCAAGATGAAATTCAAACTTTATTTTGAAAATAAAACATAAGATAATAACCATAACTTGATGAGATATTAATAATAAAAAATTTAATTCCAGTATAGTTACCTGTGAACCTTAATGTAGGATGAGCACTTGTGAACCATTTATTCATTATAAACATTAATAACCTATGAAATTGAACATTAACGTAAAGTGTCAATCACATGTCAATCATCACCTGTGAAAGTGATCCTCAATGTAAAGTGGAAACCTGTGAATCATTTATTCATGAGTTATAAACATTAAAAAGGATCAGTTAAAAAAGGTGTTTTTTACCTTTTATTGTGATAGGAAAGTATGTGGACAGGAAGCAAAATTAAAGAGACAAAGGAGGATAGGATCAAGAAAAGTACATGAGCCGGGACTTAAACTTGGGTCTCTCAAAGCACTAGGATACTACATGTCAGTGTGCTTCCTACTGACCTATTGGCATGAACAAACAAGCTGATTGCTGTCTAGATCTTCCTTCGCAATTTTGGGGGGCAAATAAGAGCCTGAGTAGAATATCCTCTCCAAGCCCCTTCATAGTGGACAGCAAGCCAAAACTGTTTACCATGCACGCAAAGTATATAGGGGGACACATTCTTGTGAAGTGAGGTTATTAAAAGTACTTTCGCGAGGAGTATCTTCTAACCTTCTAAATTAATCTGAGCTCAAATAAAATATCTTCTCCGAGCCCAAGCCAAAACTCAAAACACATATGCTACCTGTGGTTGCTTTTTCTAAAATCACACAAACTCTTTAACTGGCCATTAGATCCTTCTGGGTCAGAAGGCATTATGCCCACCTCCACCAAGAATTAGATAAATAAAAGATAAACAATACACTTCAATCAATCAGATGATGGCATCTCAGTAGTCAGGATGTGACCCACTGTAAGAAATAGCCAAGACTCAAAATTATGCGGTGAACCCAAATGCAGGTATTTATTAAAACATAGTACCAGATGAGTATTATAAAACAGACAGTTCAGTGGCAGATGATGCAGTACAACTGATACCTTTTGGAAGAGTCCGATGAAGCACACATGTGAGCACACACACACACACACACACACACACACACAGGTGTGGAGGGAGAGCCTGGGGTGAACGTGACACCTACCTCTGTATCTGCCTTGTACACCCATCTTTTTATTTTGTTTCTATTTCTGAACTGAACTGAGTGTCCCAGATAAGAGTGTTACAAAACATGCAGACCTGTGGGGCCCCAGGACCAGGACTGTAAGGACTGGCCTATCTGATTCGATTGTGCATGACTTGGAAATAGATGATGAGAGAATACCCTGGACAGATTCAAGCCATTCACTTTTTTTCAACGTTTAAAAATGACCAGGAGATCGTAATGTTCTCAGCTCATAATTCCTCTCAATTCAAGCTGAGATTATACGAGTAGATTTCTTCCAATGGGGAAAAGAATAATATTTTTTATTCTTTTCTGTTTGTTGGAACAGTCAGGTCAAATGCTCTCTCTCAATGGCATTAAGTGAGTTTGTCTAAATAGCACATGAGGAGTGTTTGGGAACCTTGTTCATCAGCAGACATAATTTAATGGAGGCTGTAAATAACATACAATATAGCAGCCTCAAAAAAGCAGTATTTTAAGTAGACTAAATTTATTTTGTTATCCTTATATGGTGATAGCTTTGTGCACATATTGATTATATATTTGAGGTGCTTTAGGTTCTGTTTATCTGATGTTATTTTGGCTAGCTGAAAATGTGCTGAAACCTAGCTATTTTGTATTTTATTTATTTATTTATTTTGTAAAAACTGACACTAAATTGGATAAATAGAGCAGCACAATTTGCGAAGAGGCAGAGTCAAGGGTCAGTTCCTTTCCATCAATAAGAATTTCACAGTGGAGCTGAATTTGAATAGGCTCTGATTAGTCACATGGGTGACACAACAGCCAAAGAGAGATAATAGCTCATTTATTTGTCATAAGATGCAATTATTGCCTACAATGTCTACAATGGGCTTAAATAACTTTACAGAACAATGCAGGATTGTCATGTGAATACGGCAGCTTTTTAATAATTTAAATGTTTTTTCCCACTGTATTCAAAATTAAATAATTAATTCTTAGCTTGGTTTGTCATTTTGTCCTCAGGCTGGTATTGTTCGTCTGGATTTCATGGTACTTCTCCATGCTGTGAGAGGTTTGAGTAAAAGACCATGGAACATGATTTAAAGAATGAAGTAAAATTAGGAATCATTTGCTTAGAAAAAAAAAGTGTTGTTCATGTGTTCACTCACTGATAGTAAATTTGATATATTTTTCTTTTTTCAAAATGACCATATCAAAGTTTTAGAAATCAGACAGATTTTAGTTTAAACTAAATTTATAAAAAAAATAACATATTCAAATGATAGGTCCAGCAGGATTAAAACACTCAATAAAAACAACAAGCATGGCAACTGCGATTGCAACCATCTGTTACATTTCTGGATTAGTGTTTATATGTTTATATGAAGCCACAGGTCAGTCATGTCAATGCTGCTTTGAAAACAATGGTTCAGAAACAGGCTACATTGTAAAAGCCATTTCGAATGTAACAACAGAGGTGACCAATCATTGTGAACTTAGTGACTCTGTAATCTTTTAATTTGAATAGCCTATATATCAGTGCACTGTACATATGTATGCATAAAAGATTAGGCATCTGCTCCAGACTTTAATGGTGGACTTAAAATATGATTAACTCCTGCCAACTACAGCAGCCAGAGAGTGAAGGATGCATCAGTCCAGCCAATTTTAGATTGGCACACCAAACTGAACATTAGCCTTATTTTGCTAATACATTACACCACGTTATAGGTGTTTTTTAAAAAAAAAAAAACATGGACTGTGAAAAGCATATACAGATAAAAAGAGGGGGTTATATGCATGTAAGGGTGGGCTTCTGATTCCCCATTTCCACTTAATCCTCTCCCATCCCCCTTCACTCATCTCCGCATTATCCTCTCTGCATTTGAATTATTTTGTCGGGGGTCTCTCTCCTCCCTCCCCATCGCCTCATTTCTCTTCATAGCTGATTATTCTGGTTGAGAAGAAACATTTTATTTCCGTCTAGCGTCATTGCGATGATTGGTATCGAGTAGTTGTGGGGTAACGTTTGATCGGAGAGGCTGAAACTGAGCGACTTAATATGCTGGCACTTGTTCAGTCCGCATTTCACATGCAGATGTGCTGAACGGCAAAAACTGGATTTTAATTCACAATCTGACCATGGGAGCTGCTAGACACCGATAATGGTTGGAATAAAAGCGATACACTGGAAGTAATCGCGACGTTTGGCTATAGGTGAGTAAATGTAACGCGATGTTTGCTGTTACAGGTGAGCAATGCATCGGCGCCAATATTAGCTACTAGCCTGAACTTTTAAATATGTAACTCTTTGTTTGGGTAAAGTGCACTTATCTTTGTTTCATTCAGTCTTTCTCCTGACAGTATTTAAAGCGACTAAGCTAATTTGTTCATGTTTTAAATTCTCTGAAATATTGTTTCGACGACGACTGAATTCACGTAGCATTTAATTTGTAGTTCAAATATATTCTTTCTTTTCTGTGAATTGCTTGAAATGTTTCACGAGAAAAGTAACTTTTTGATTTTATTAATGGAAATGATTAAGAATTTGCATTTAGGCTATATATGTGCTGTTATTTTGTTACACAGATTATTAATATTAAAAATAATTTGACCTGTACGTTATTTTAATTTATGGTTATGAAAATAAAACCTGAAAACTATTAGAACGTTTAACTTGTGTTAACGCTGTACAGTTTTGTGCTTGTTCGGTGAAAATAAGCCTACTAAGCATTGTATCGGCTAGGGAGAATATTTGGGGGAAATTGAGCTAAATTTCCAATGATGTGTGATCTTTGATTTATAAATAAATCAGTCAATATACACAGTTAGTATTGGTGATTTCCATATAGATTATTAAACTGTTGTGGGAAGACTTGCTGTCCAACTCAATGGAAAAGAAATTTATAGACAAATATATATATATATATATATATATATATATATATATATATATATATATATATATATATAATATAGAATTTTCTGTGTTTGCAAATTGTATAATATCCAAGGTACACATTTCTTGCAATTGTGCAGATAATTCTCATATTGTATTTTCAGAAAGTTTTAAGACATTCGGGCACTACCGAAACACAATAATAAGTACTTTTATAAGAAGGGTTACATATTTTGTTTAAATCTATCTTGTAAACTGACATTTGACTGCACGTTTTTGGTACTGACAGGAGTGTTGGTAGCCACCATATTACATTAGAGCATTTGAACTCACAAAATACTTACTAAAACATTAATGATTTGCATAACTGTACTAAAATTTTGTTTATTTCCCCCAAATAAATGATTATGTCACTTTTACATATGATTATGTAACTACCAAATGTCACTACCAAAATAATGATGACATGTTTCAGTAATGACTGTTTTGGTAGTGACAAATTTAGATACTTTTAAGCGTATTCAGCACATGGATAGCTAGCACAGTTCTGAACAGTTGTACACAGGAAAAAAACAAACAAACTAAATTTCATCCAATAACACTCAAAAAACATTGATGTCACGACCGAAACGTGTGGTGAAGTGCCAGATGTTGTTGACCAAATGTTCATAATTCCTAGTGTGGAGGAAAGCATTAATATATAAAGTCTCTGGACAAAACAGCAGTATCAATGTCACCATATGCTTCAAAAATTCAACATTTTTGAGAAATTTGAGAAGCTAGCCAATTGAACATGTCTCTTAACATCAGCTTGCTTCAGGGGGATTGTCCCTGTAATGCATGTAAAGTTGTAAAATATTTCAAGTGCATATATTTACACCTAACGTTAATTCCTGCATTTAATATGAACATTCAAAATAATTAAAGCAATTATTGCAGCGTTTTTTCCTCACTTTCTGTGGCTAGCATTAGTATCAGTATGGAATAGTTAATACTACTGAGAGGATTGACCCTCACATCATATTGATACCAGGTTTTTTAAAGGATTAGTTCACTTTCAAATTAAAATTAGCCCAAGCTTTACTCACCGTCAAGCCATCCTAGGTGTATATGACTTTCTTTCTGATGAACACAATCTGAAATATTTTAATAAATATCCTGATGCATCCAAGCTTTATAATGGCAGTGAGGCGTCACGAGTATGAGCTGAAGAAAGTGTCTCCATCATCATGACCCATCCATCATAAACGTGTGCTCCACACGGTTCCAGGAAGTTAATAAAGGCCTTCTGCAGCAAAGCCATGTGTTTGTATAAAAGGATCCATATTTAACAGGTTATGAAATAAAATATACAGCTTGCGTCAGACCACTTTCCGTATTCAACATACGAAGAAAGTGTACAACTCTTGCAGAACGCTTATGCTATGTCCAACGCCTTCCCTATTCAACTTACAGAAAAAGTGTAATTGACGCAAGCTAGTTTACACTTTCTTCGTAACTTGAATACAGTCTGGTGGAAGCTGGATATTTTAGAAGTCTATGTAATGTCCCCCTTTATATGGCAAAGTATCTATCTGTGAACACTTGTTCTCTTTTTGTTGTTGTTATAAAATTAATATAATAGGGAATTTTGACAATCACTGTTTAACGGCTTATCAATTAAATCCAATTGAACCAGTCATAATTATTAACTGTGAAGTAGATATTAATATCTGAAGCATTGTAAAAGCACTGCATTAGCAAGATCGGCAGTTAAAGACATTAACTTGGAAGCAAAAAACCAAGGCACTTCTCTTTAAATAAGGGTAAGAAGGGTGTTTTGCCACCCTTCCTCAAAGTCTAGACAGATAGAGAATACTGGAGATAGTGTTAACGTGTAGGGAGCAACCAGTACTTGCCAAAAAAAGCTGCAACTGGGCCATTTGACAGCCTCCCTGACCAGTTTTCTCTTTTGTCTTCTCATCAGTTTTGGAGGGATGCCCTGTTCTTCATAATGTCACTGTCATACTTTCTCCACTTGTTGTTTTCATTGTGCCATCCATGTTATATCTAATGCCTTGAAAATGTTTTTGTAGCCCTTACTGAGTGATACCTCTCAACAATATGATCCCGTTGATGCCTTGTAAGCTCTTTGTGTCTTTATGTAATCTAATAAGTGATCTTATTAGTGTTTTCATTCAAAGAGTGTTTTTCTAGACCACATGCATTTTTGCTCAGACACTGAAACGTACCAGGGGTGGCAGTGTGGCTCAGTGGGTAGCACTGTCACATTACAGCAGGAGGGTTCAATTCACTGCTGACCCTGGAGTTCTTTCTGTGTGGAGTTTGCATGTTCTCCTTGTATTGTTGGGAGGTTCCTCCTGTTTTCCCCACTGTCAAAAGACATTTCACCTGACCTGCAGCACAGGTGAAATAGCATTTGTGCTTAGGTGTGTGAATGTCTTAGCCTTGTGATGGACTAGCCATCTAGGTGTTTCCCTGCCTACAGCTCAAGACGCTGGGATAGGCTCCAGCATCCCTGCAGTTTGGAGAATAGATGGGGAAAAAAAAAAACGCACCATGCCAACTTACTGTATACAGCATAATGCAAATCCTTTTATGTATAAACAGCTTTAGAGATATAAAAAGGTTTGCTAATCCTTTGAGGTTCATAGAATGTTGAATTCGTGAATGTGATATTTTTATATTTTACATTAAGTATTTTAGATTCAAATTTTTCGTAGTTAGTTTTGATGATAGAGAGTCCTACTATGGCCCTGTTTACAGCACACTTGGCATTAACATTCGATCCCTGTGATCCAATCAACACAGATGTCATCCAACATCAAAACACAGTGTGTTTACATTTATCCAGATCAAGTAGCTCCTGTAACCAGATAACTGATCGGATCTATTAAAAATAGGGCTGCATAGTTGATTATGATTATGATAAGGGCTACTGCAAATACCTAATTTTGATTACACAGTATTCCATTTAGATAAAATCAGCTGAGGCCTGTTGCATGAAGCTAGCTGAACAGACTCTGAGTTTCAGAGTAAGTTTAGAGTTGAGAAAGCCACACAAATCCAACCTGGTTTAGATCAGGGGCCTGTTTCACTAAGGAGGTTCAACTAACTCTGAGTTGACTTACCCTGAGTTTTCGGTTTCAGAACAGCTGAACTGAGTTAGTTTGATCAATTTGGAGTAGGTTCACTCTGAGTTCAGCACGTGCACCACTACTATGAAAAGCCACGATCAATGGAGCTCTGAAATTTTGATTCACCATGGCAACAGCACCCAAAAAAAAAGATGTACGCATACTTCCGAGTCAATGTTTAATTCTTAATCACAATATAATACCAGAGGTGAAAACTGGCAGAACGGTAAGTTATTAATATTCTTGAATATTAATAGTAATAGTAATTAATATTAATTTTCATGAAATCCTATGGGCTAAAATAAATAAATAAATAAAAACTCCCCTGATGTAAATGTAACATCTACAGGATCCTGTAGTATTGTTCCTGTATTAAAGGAAATGCCATTTTTGTCTCTTTCACTGTGTTTCCATGATGAAAATATGTACAATGAATGAATGTACCTGTTACATGTATTCCCGTTTTAAACTTTGTTTTTGTCTTGTCTTATGTCTTCCTAGGTTCGGTTTTCTCATGGTTTCATTGGTTACTGATTTGAGTTCATTATTGTTTCATTCATGTCAGGTGTGTGTCGTTAATTAGTATCATTTGCTCCTATGTTCTCTGTGTATTTAAACCCTCAGTTTCTGTCTGGTCTTTTTCCTGCGTTCTTGTTGATTTATGGTGGTGTGTATGCGATCTCTGTTTATATCATTAAAAGCTCTGATCAAGGATTCCTTTCGTTGTGCGCTTCTTCCTGGACACTGCACCAGTAACAGTACCTGCATTGTAAAAATGCTTTTCTTACTTTGTATTTCTGTATACTTCGTCAAAATAGCTAAAGATTTTTAAATCAAGTACATTTTCTATGATAGAAAATGACAAGGTATTTAGTCTTGTTTCCTGGGGAAATAATAAATAAATAAATCTTTTAAGGTCTTTTAACTCAACCTGCTTGTAATCACATCATTATCTATAGGACACAGATCATTGGTTCCTGCTGTATCAGTAGCCACTGAGCTTGTATGCTCAATCATTATATCATTTATATCATAGCATTTGCCTAGCAGTGCACTGCGCCTTCAAAAACCCTCCACCTTCCCCAGCTCCACCTGTATAGATCTGCTACGGGTAATTCATATATGCTATATTGTACAGCAGCTGCGTGTTGTGTATGTGCCAGTAGCAAGTCCCGTACTTGCTCTGCAGCAGCAGCGTAGCAGATCTATTCTATCCAAGGCCATATCAACATTGTCGTACCCATTACCATTCCAAACACTCCGAGAGATTTCATGACAGAACTTTTTGTCCTCTGCTCTAAAAATTGTGAGTTACTCATTCACACAGTTTTACCATAAAAGGTAAACTAAAAGAGAAGCACAGACAGATGCATAGTGAGCAGAAGACCCTGCAGGGGAATGACATCACGCTGTAGAATGGCTTGATCTCATTACTACTGAAGCGCACCACATGACCTTAGTTCAGATTCTCTCTTCATGGCTGATGCTGGCCTTTCAACACAGAGTAAGGTGCTTACATATCATGTTAAGCTATTTTACTGCATAAAATTATATCTTCATGCAATAATAAAAACACAATATTGCATATTGCCTTATAATTACTGGAGACATGACTTTACAAAACCATTAAGCAATAATGTCATTCAGCACATTTAATTTAAGAAAGACCAACACTCTGGAGTTGCTTTTTCAAGAGAGGCCTTTTCCTCGATATGCCTATTAGAATATTTCAAATGCCTTTCCAGTTATGTCCAGGGGTGACATCAGTGCATTATGCAATTTTCACGATGACAAGTGGTGCAGTGTTTTGTAGTAGAACATCATTTGTTTTATGAAACGTTGTCTTCCAGTGTTACAAGCCATAATTCAAATTTAGATACTCAAAAACACTAGGATTATTAAGGCGGGGCAATAGAAAACCACATGATGAATCAGAGTTCATCATAAGTGGCCTAAAACATAATGGTGCACAGGGTCATGCTGCAACGTGATCTCATGAGCATTCATGTGTATTTTTACATAAAGTGTCGTTCAACCACACGAAACAAACAATGCTGACTAATTGACAGCACTAAAACGTTAATTATTTATGCATGAGCAACTTTTAGATGTACAAATGTGCGCAAATCCTTATTTATTATCAATAATAAAATCACAGAATTAACATGTTGATTTTATTGTATTCAGTTGTCATATCAATGGCATTATGCCCTCATTTGCATTATTAAATGCAGTTTGCTCATCTACTTTATATGAAATGATAACATTTCGCTCTGTTCTGTGACTTCAGCGGCAAACTTGTTTCGAAAGATTACATAAACAGGACTACACTTAAAATGAATAACAATCATATAATATTTTAACCATTATTTATCATGTAATATTTATTTTGATGCCATGGGACACCAAAGGCATTTTCTCAGTATAGTACCTATGCTGTGACTGACAATAGAACCATAAAATACACCAAAGACGCAACATAAATTCACAAAAGCAATCAATTTGATTCCACATCTTTAGAATCCATACGTTTATGAAGAACAGACCCAAAGTCGAGCCTTTATTCAGTGATCTTCATCTCCCTTCTCAGCAGCCACTGCAAACGTCAAATCCCGCAGACTCTCACTCGCCATAAATAATAAAATTGCTGCTTCAAGAAGCTTTATGACAGGTTTTACAACAGTGATATCAAACGCTCAATGGCTGCATCCAAAAACTGAGGCAGCGTAAGAGTTTAATGTTCTACAGCAAGATAGAGCATTGGTGATAACTAAATAAATATGTAATTACTACAGTAGTAATTTCTCGCTAGAAATGACATCAGAAGTAGAAAACATTGGTCAAAAATATACATTTACACACAAACTGACCAGAAACCGTGACTTTCAGGTGCCCTCTTTCTTTTTCTAGCCCAACAATCACCAAATTTAACGCATAGGATTATGGGATATCAAAGGCAGCGAAGGATACATCTCGCTGCCTTCAAAAATCGATCAGAAGGTATTTTAGGAGACAAAAGGTGTCATTAGATTCAGATGTGCCTTGATGCCTATACTTACCTTGGAATCTGTCCTCTGAAGGTAGCATTTTTTTTGGTTTTCAGATGCAGCCAATGGCGCTCGTCTGCTTTCTCACAGATTGCAGCATGCCATGTTTTGGGTGATGTGTATTTGAATGAGAAATGCGATCCTTCTCAGAGAATTCACCTGAATTCTGCTCTGTACCTCATGCGAAACTATTATATACCTCCACAGAGGACTGCGATGGTAACACATCGTCATTTGAACTACACTGGTACCACTTTTGACATTTTTGCAGTATTGTGATTCCACTTCTCTGTCTGTTATGTTTATGTTACATTTTACACATGAATAACTATTGGTTCCAAGTAGACAAGGGTGATTTTAATGTATTAATAATTATGTCATTGGCGTTGAACCTGTTAGCTTTGTTTGAACTATAGCTTACTGTTGTGAACTTGGCATGCTTTTCTAGCTATGATTTGGATCATCCCTGTTTTCTGCAGGAATTTTCAAGTAAGGTTATGGCTCTTTGTACATCTCAATTCATTACAGTACCCTAAATGTTAGATTAATGTAATTAGTTAGTCGTGGTATGTAATGTAATTAGTAGTAATGTAATGGGGTAGTCGTGGCCTAGTGGTGAGGGAGTCAGGCTTGTAATCTGAAGGTTGCCGGTTCGATTCCCATGCCGGCAGGAATTGAAAGTGGGGATTGTGAATAAACAGCACTCTCTCCACCTTCGATACCATGATTAAAGTGCCCTTGAGCAAGGCACCTAACCCCTAATTGCTCCCCTTGTAAGTCGCTTTGGATAAAAGCGTCTGCTAAATGATGAAAAATGTAAATGTAAAATGTAGTTAGACTCTAAGTTACGGTAAACTCTATAACCTCTTAATAGATCTTATTAGATTCATGATTGCTGAATACAAATAGCCATGCATATTATTAGAAATCTGACAAAATCTAATGAGAATTCTAAAAAAAACAGTGAACCACTGAAACTGAAGACCATAATTGAATACTTCATATAGAGTAAAATATACACCAATCAGGCATAACATTATGACCACTGACAAGTGAAGTGAATAACACAGATTATCTCTTCATCACAGCCAGTGTTGCCAATTGCTTTAAGCTGAAAGTCACTAAAACTGGTCGCTAAATGTCGCTAGATGACATCATACTGGCAAGTCCACTGATCTTTATTAATTAAATATAGATCAGCGGGCGAGGCACGGAGGTTTCCGTTGGAGACAAGGTTTGTCTGAGAAATTGCTAGATTTGTCACTAGGCTTTTGAAAAAAACTCAAAAGGGGTGGGGAAATCGCTAAATCTAGTGACAAAATCGCTAAATTGGCAGCACTGATCACAGCACCTGTTAGTGGGTGGGATATATTAGGCAGCAAGTGAACATTTTGTCCTTAAAGTTGATGTGTTAGAAGCAGGAAAAATGGCCAAACGTAAGGATTTGAGTGAGTTTGACAAGGGCCAAATTATGATGGCATCTCCAAAACTGCAATTCTTTTGGAGTGTTCCCATTCTGCAGTGGTTAGTATCTATCAAAATTGGTCCAAGGATGTACGTGGGAAGCAAAGGCTGGCCCGTCTGGTCCGATCCAACAGACGAGCTACTGTAGCTCGAATTGCTCAAGAAGTTATTGCTGGTTCTGATAGAAAGGTGTCAGAATACACAATGCATCGCAGTTTGTTGCGTATGGGGCTGCCAGTGCTGACCCCTGTCCACTGCCGAAAAGGCCAACAGTTGGCACTTGGGCATCAGAACTGAACCAAGGAGCAATGTAAGAAGGTGGCCTGGTCTGATGAATGTGTTCTTTTACATCACATCTTCTCATTCCCTCAAAGCAATCCGTCTCTTGAGACCGACAGGTGGTTTTCCTTGTGTTCAAATGCTTCCAGCTGCCTTCTAACGGAAATGATTACAGACATCTTCAAATGAAGAACATGTACAAATTAAGAAAATTGATTGAAATGACCTGACATGAAATGGATGAACTTGATAAATTTAAAATACAACAAAACATGACGGCTAAAAATCCCTGATACAACAAGAGACAATCAAGGCAGGAGAAGACAATGAACAAGTTAAAAAAATTAAAAGCATTAGGCATAAACCACAAGGAATCAATAACAAAACCTGAAGACATATGACAGTCTGATAGCAGATTACAATCATGTAAAATTTGTCCTAATGAAAAATGAGAGATAGTTCAGGCAATAGCAATGCTTCTCAGCTCTGACCCAGATGAGAGGCAATGCCTGAGCTCTTTAACCACACAGCAGATTGAGCGGTGTGGTGACCTAGTTAAAAAGGGGTTTAAAGAGCAGTCATTCATCACATTAAATCATTCTTTTGTCAGACACAGGCATGTTCATAATAAAAAACGGATTGTTCCAGAGTGACAAAACAGGCCTTTTCCTTTTTTGATGCAAAGATGGACATGCACACGTTCCAGTCTGCTGCCTGAGGTGCTTTTACGGGAGTTTGATCACAGGCAGCAGCTTTCCTAACCTTCATCAGTTCTGTGCAAATGAAAGCTTGTTTATTAATGATGCATGACTTCACCAGCAGAAGGGCTCAAGTCTTTGGAGAGTAGAGGATAATGTTCTTCAATTTAGCGGTCAGAATTGTTAGATATTTTGAGGAATACTCTTTATTAAATACAACTTATACATTAATGAAAATTATGAAATGCAGTTTATTGAACCTTATGATAAAGACTATAGATATACAAAGATGAGGCACTCATATTACTATGAATGTGGGAAAATGCAATGCGCAATATTACGGAAAAAAATCGTCCAGTCAGCAGTTGATAAAGTCATTGCATCACTTCAGCTGCCATTAGAAGCTCTGGTTACCATAGAAACCTGAGACTTGTGCTTAAGACTGCACATGCACAATATACACTTTTTTAATGCCATTTGAGTAAGAAGCAACAATTATGAGGCAGTTCATGTCAGATTTTATTGGTGATTTCAAATTTGGTATTGGATATTTATATAGCCAAAGTGTAAGATGATATTCTGATGCTTGTAACGTAAATCAATGATTTTTATGGAACATACTTGCATGAAATGCATATAAAGATTCCTCAAATGCCTAATGGATCATAGGGAGAATTCAGGTTGAATGGGACACTTTTCCCTGTCATCTGAATGGCAAAACGTGTCCCAATCAACTCACTCTATTTAATGATTTTTCAAAAAAACGATGTATGGATAATTAAGTAAAACGAAGCTGCTTCAGTCCAGTAAGTGATCGTCTTGAAATATTACTAACAATATATATACATTATTCTTAGATTTACTTTATTAAAATCAGCAAATATTTCACAGCATAAAAAGATGAGTACCGTGACCTGAAGGAGGATGTTTATATTAAAAGGTGTTTTTTCTCAGAGGGCTGGAGGCATGTAGTATTTTGTGCAATACCCCCCCCCCCCCCAGTTTTGATTACGTTGAAAATAAAGAAGCCTTAAAAATTTGTGCATCAAATATGGCACTGTATACTTTATAGAATTAAAGAAAATAGAGAAAAAGAGAAAGAAAATGGGGTAAATTTTCATGTTGACATCAAATGGTATGATGGCTTTCCTCTAAAATCAGAAATTAGGTCCTTAGTCATTCATAAGTCAAATGGGAAAATACTTTAATTTCAGCACATGTATAATAGCAACATCTGTACAATCTGTAACAAATACCTCTTCTTTGTCTATCTCTCTCCACAGAGTGACAGCCAAGCAGTTTGGATGCAGATTAAGAATGAAATAATGTGAATGCCACTGGATCAGCTTCGAACACAGAGGAACACTGTTACATTGTATGCAGAAAAAAAGAGAAGAAATATAGACAATCGCACTAACTGGACCAGTTCCTTGTGTTGTGGACAATAATGGAGCGTTTTGAATTTGCCTCAGATGACTAGAGGATACTACAAGATAACCATCTCCATGCTACTTAGAGGAATAGAGACACAGGAGGATGTCAACAGAGGCAGAGCATCAAGCAGATGTCAAACTCAGTGTCAAAAAGGAGTCCAGGAGAAGAGGTTAGTTCAGTGGCGGTGGTGCTAATGACATTAACTTTAAGAATTTCTTTAATGTCATTCTGCCATCACTGTCTTTCCTTTCATGACTTATTAAGGCAAACATTCCAGCTTCTGACTCACTCACTGTGTATTATCTAAAAATATTTATCTCACCATATTTGCCATGATTTCAATAATTTCCATACGTTTTCTCATCCTTTGTAATTACTGTACACAGATTTTTATATAAATCATTTTATAGAAATAAGGAAATACTGGCATTACTTTTGTGATTGGTGTTTGCAGGAATTCAGATGTAGACGATGAATAAAGTTCCGAAACACAAAGTGTAACAATAAATCCACAAGGCAGGCGAACAGGCAGGAACAAACACACTTAATGTAATGGTGACCAGACACAGACTGAGGCTACGTTCACACTGTGAGCCTTAATGCTCAATTTTTGCTCAGATCTGAGTTTCTTTTTTGTTGTTTGCATTGTTGTTTTAAATGTGGCCAATATTATTTTTCCAGTGTTAACAGATCATGTTTCTGAACTGACCTACATGCGCAAAAGAATGATACATACATGATTTATAGTGTGGTCTGCTGGGGAAGCCAGCGAAATTATGCACAGGCAATATGTAAAGTAAAGACAATGATGTGACAAGAGAGCAGAGTTTTATGATATGAGCCGTAGAGCTGTCTCTGTAACGAGTTCTGACACATCACTGTCCTTCTACTGACTACCTTTCGCAACTGTCTTGATAACATTGGGTATGTAAAATCTTTGAATAGACTCCCATGAGCACAGAATCGTGATGAATGTTGATCCTGAGTGACGTTGTTGTGATCTCGACATGACTGTTCAGACTGCTGTCGCAAACCCTAATCCTGCCACTTCTTCTCTATGGATCAGAAACATGGACGCTACTTAAATTAGACCTGGCCAAACTTGAGATCTTTCAAATGCGGTGCCTACGCCAGATTGTATAAGTTTCCCTTCATGACCACTGTAACGAGGAGACAACAGGATGGGATCCAAATGCAGCTTTATTAGAAAAAACTTGCTCAAACAGGCAATGGTCAAAACAGTGGCAAACAGGAATGGAGAAGGTTAGGCAGAGTTGTTGTCGATATACAGGCAAACAGATCGAGGCAGGCGGCAGTCCATAAAACCAAAACAGTAAATCCAAGGGGCAGGCAGAGAACGATCCGAAAACAGGAAAAAACAAGACCAGGAAAACAGACACGGGAATGAACGCTCAGAAATGACAGGGGTAACCAAATCAAGACCTAGCAAAGTATCTGTGTGTGTGTAGAACTTAAATAGTGTGGGTGATGAGGTGCAGCTGGAGCGGTAAACGATGACTGGTGAATGAGGTGCAGCTGGTGCAGTGATCAGTGGAAAGGTGCGGGGCTTATAGGAAATGTAGTGAAGAGTCCCTGCAATGAAAGTGTATGTATATGTGTGTGAGTCCAGGGTGAAGTGCCCTCTAGTGGTCCTCATGGGCATTTCATCTGACAATCATAACAGCCACCTTCAAAATGAGGATATTTGCTGTCGATGCGAACATCAGACAAAGATCAAGGAGCAGATGCAGAAATTTTCGATTGCAATGGTTTCACCACATCTGTAAAATGACTGACAGCAGCTTACCATACAAACTTCTCTGGCAACTCTCTCAACCCCGTCATGGACTGTCGTCAGACAATGATATTTAGCGTGTTTTCATAGGTGCTTCAGACACCGGTCATGCTGAGGACATTCCCCATTGCATCAATCCAAGATACAGTGTTGAGTTCCATTTTGAAAAGGATCATAGTACAATTGTTTGTTAACTGTAATGTTTTGGTATTGTCTCTGATGAGAGTTTCAGTATACCTGATTTCTGCTCTCACTATCCATAAATGAAAAATGAAATAGCCTCATCCTTGAATCTCCATAGCAACGGCTGTTTACCGACAAAAATCCATGGGAAACTGATTCCAGCACACAGCTGTCATGCAAGCTGCACAAACACACTCATAGTAACCTATGGCAATTCTGGCAGAATGTCAAACATTTATTAAATGACCATAGCTTGTGAAATAATGGCAACAGAAATGGCATTCTGGGTTTAGCACACTGAGACACTTTCATCATTTGTTCTTTAAATGTGTGATACCAGATCCTGTTGACTGCAATACACTTGATAAATGAGTGAAAAAATTCTATTTGGATTTGGGCAGTAGCCTAAGTAGTAGTCTTGGGTATCATTAGTATAAATTGTAAACCACCTTATAAAAAAGCAGATGATTTTCAGATTTCCCATTTTAATGCTGTCCATGCTTGATAAAAAAAAATGTGAAAAGGTATATATATTTACTGTGAGTGACGAAACGGTGACCGTTCCAAGATGGTGGGCACACTGATGTGTCTGTAGTGGTAAAATATGGCCGTATATGAATATATATATATATATATATATATATATATATATAATTTTACGTAAAATATATCAGTAAGTCCACACTCTAACAGCTGATACTGCCCACAACCCATTGCGAGGCAGGTGTGTTTGATCAGGGCTGGAGCTAAACTCTGCAGGAAAGTGGATCTCGAGGGCCACAGTTACCCGGCCTGCCCTATGGATTCTACCCAGATTGTGAATCAGTTCTCATGAATTAATTTTTATTTACGAACTAATTAATATTTATTAATGCAACCAGTTTTGTGTCCAGATGTTGCACATGGTCAGTTCAGTTGGTGACCTCTTCACCCTGAGAGGTTCTCAAACCTTTCAGGCGTCCTTTGATCAAATGAGAATATCCAAGAACCACTTAGTGACAACAATCTCCCATTTATTTCTTTATTTACAGTGCAATTGTGCATTTCCTTGCAAGGTCACTGATTGCGTTAGAGGCAAAGAGCCTAATTATGATTAATATTCCTGTAGACATGACTAATCATTGTGCTATTATGCTAAAGACCTCCATCAGAATTTGAGCTATGCATTAGAATCTCAGACACACAAAGCTATAGCCTATTAATGTTGGAAATATATCAGACATTAGCTATTAGACATTAACTATTATTATCTATTTAAAATTTCTCCTTTTTCTGTTCTTATTTGTGTTATTTTTCTATGCTTATGTTCTCATTTCACCCCTGCTCCTTTCTGCTAGTCTAGTTTTTCAGTTTCCACCAAAAAACTGGTGGAAAAAAGTCACATTTATTATTTTTTTAAAAAAAAAGTTGATTGATTTCCAATCAAAAACTAAAATGATGATTTTGAAGTTTTCTGTCTATTTATATGTCCTAACTGTCCTAACTTCTCTTTGGAATCCAGCTGATTCATTATAAACCGTGCTTAATATTCTACATTGAATATGAGGCGTATCTGGTCATTTGTCTCTTGGGGGTTGAAAGGTCAATGAGTTTCTGTGTCATGCCTCCAAAAACTAAACAGCCTCTTGACAGATTGGGGTGTCTAGAGAGTCTCTTCCTCCTCCCCATATGCTGCCATCTGTCCTGCTCTCACAGAACTGTTGAACATTTGATGGCTGACACATGATCCTCTAGGAAATTCCCTGATCTACTTTCATTACATCGGAACCAATAAGATTATGCAGTTTCCTGTGTGAATAGAACAAAATTTTGAGCAAAGCTTATGTTTTTATCTATCAGTTTTCAAACCGTAACAGTTAAATATTTATAAGGTTGAATCACATGAATTTGTGTACTTGAAAATAATGTTAATAACATGGTCTTGCTAAAAACAACACAATGGTCTTTATGGTCCTAAAATAGTCCATAAAATATTTTTAGTGGTCTTTCAGTTGTCTTAACCATTTTATTCACAAATCACTGGCCAGGAAATTAGCAATAAGTGCACAAATACTGTAGATAAAGTAACTTAGCATGGAACTTCCCCAACCTGCAGACAGCTATTTACAGGAAGAAGAGTCAGTGTTGTTCCACTCAATGATAATGGCTTCAAACTGTTTATGAGTAGTTGAAAAATAGACCAAATTGTCTTGTTGAAAAATAACATCTGGTCATTCTTCTTTAGATAACAACTTTTCATTTGTGGTAAGCAAGCCATTCTGCAATATTCTCCTGTACACTGAAGCATTAAATGACTTTTCACAGTGAAGTAGCTCACTAATACCATTAGCTAAAAAGGCTCCCCACACAATGACACCTCTTCCTCCATGCTTCACTGATGTATGTATTATTATTTTATTTAAACTCAGATTTTCGAAGACACCACTCTGGAGCATTACCGTGCAACTGTTTCATTGTGATCAACACTCAACTTATTCTGAAACACGTATTCTGCCAAAAAAACAAGCAATGGCTTTTTAAGTGAATGTGCTTACATTTTGTGATTTCCTGAAATATTTCCTGTAATAATTTATGGTTAAGACCATTAAAAGCTAAGTGTTTAGCCTTTTTTTTTTTGCCTAGGAGTCTCTTAAAAGACAAAACCCTTGACATTGTATGAATCAGAAAAAAGTGTATTAAACAAATATTGTTGCAAGAAAAATAAAAAGCTTGACATCTTCATGGCTGCACATTAACAGAATATGTTATATATGATTAACAACTGTACTGGATCAATTTGGTTAGCAGTTGAACTTGCATGAAATATGTTTTTGAACCCATTAGATTAAAAAATAGCACAAAATAACGTGAAAGCAGTTGAGCTACTGCTGTGTGGAGCTCTTCTGAGCATCAGTGAGATTCTTGTTTTCTGTCTAAAGAATTGAGTAATTTATCAGACTCTTTAATCCATGGTGACTTAAAAGCAACATCTCAAACAATTTGTCAACAATATACCCAATGCTTGGCTTTAAACTAGCATATAAAGTTAGATGAGTGGAACAGGTAAGGGTTTTGGAAAGCTGCCTGTTCACTGACCGTAACTTGCGGGAGGGAGCATACACTTCAATGAGTACAGGAGGCTGTGGCAGTCCTAAAGGCCAGCAGCAAGGCTTTAAATTTGATGTAAATGCTAGTGAAGCCAGTGGAGTGGGACCGGGAGACTGATTGAGGCTGAATGAAGACCTGTGGATCATCTGCTGAGGCTTAGTCATGCTAGCCAAGAGGCCGGCCAATATACACTCACCTAAAGGATTATTAGGAACACCATACTAATACTGTGTTTGACCCCCTTTCGCCTTCAGAACTGCCTTAATTCTACGTGGCATTGATTTAACAAGGTGCTGAAAGCATTCTTTAGAAATGTTGGCCCATATTGATAGGATAGCATCTTGCAGTTGATGGAGATTTGTGGGGATGCACATCCAGGGCACAAAGCTCCCATTCCACCACATCCCAAAGATGCTCTGTTGGGTTGAGATCTGTTCACTGTGGGGGCCATTTTAGTACAGTGAACTCATTGTCATGTTAAAGAAACCAATTTGAAATGATTCGAGCTTTGTGACGTGGTGCATTATCCTGTTGGAAGTAGCCATCAGAGGATGGGTACATGGTGGTCATGAAGGGATGGACATGGAAAGAAACAATGCTCAGGTAGGCCGTGGCATTTAAACGATGCCCAATTGGCACTAAGGGGCCTAAAGTGTGCCAAGAAAACATAACCCACACCATTACACCACCACCACCAGCCTGCACAGTGGTAACAAGGCATGATGGATCCATGTTCTCATTCTGTTTACGCCAAATTCTGACTCTACCATCTGAATGTCTCAACAGAAATCGAGACTCATCAGACCAGGCAACATTTTTCCAGTCTTCAACTGTCCAATTTCAGTGAGCTCGTGCAAATTGTAGCCTCTTTTTCCTATTTGTAGTGGAGATGAGTGGTACCCGGTGGGGTCTTGTGCTGTTGTAGCCCATCCGCCTCAAGGTTGTGCATGTTGTGGCTTCACAAATGCTTTGCTGCATACCTCGGTTGTAACGAGTGGTTATTTCAGTCAAAGTTGCTCTTCTATCAGCTTGAATCAGTCGGCCCATTCTCCTCTGACCTCTAGCATCAACAAGGCATTTTCGCCCACAGGACTGCCGCATACTGGATGTTTTTCCCTTTTCACACCATTCTTTGTAAACCCTAGAAATGGTTGTGCGTGAAAATCCCAGTAACTGAGCAGATTGTGAAATACTCAGACCGGCCCGTCTGGCACCAACAATCATGCCACGCTCAAAATTGTTTAAATCACCTTTCTTTCCCATTCTGACATTCAGTTTGGAGTTCAGGAGATTGTCTTGACCAGGACCACACCCAAAAATGCATTGAAGCAACTGCCATGTGATTGGTTGATTAGATAATTGCATTCATGAGAAATTGAACAGGTGTTCCTAATAATCTCTTAGGTGAGTGTAGATTTCCAGTAGCCCAGTCTTGAATTTAGTAAAACCTGGACAAGGAGCTGCACTGTGTACTGAATTTCCTGATGTTGTGAACCTGTACAACCAGGCCATTGTTGAGATGTGGTTAGTAAAGCTTAACTGGTCATCAAACATAACCACTAGGTTCACAGTGTTGTAGAACTCAACTGAATGGTGATGCTGTGGTTGACTAACAGTGTATTGCAGAGAGCTATGTCTTCACAAAGTTGAGCTGAAAGTAACGACTCTTCATCCAAACTGAGATATCTGAAAGGCAGACAGAGATTCAAGTTTAGATGATGGGGTCGTGGGTTGTAACGACAGGCAGAGCTACATATGATCTGCGTAGAAGTGATAAGAGAAGCCAAGTACCTTTATGATCATATTCAGCAAGGTTGTATATATGGAGAGGATATAAGAATAAAGTACTGAGATTGTTGTAAACAGTTTGAGGGGGCTTGATGTTGCTGATTTTATTCTAGTAGCAACACAGAGGAAAAAAATGTAATGCTTTTTCTCAGCTCAGGAGACTAAGTGGTGATTCTCGGTTATCTCTCATTTTAGTATCAACAGTGATGTTTCTCTGAAAATTACTCAGGATAAATAAAAATAGCACTTTAGAGCATGACGTTACACACCTTCTGTCATGCCATTGGACTGATTTCACAAGTGCCTCGAAATGAACCAAACATTTTTTTTTAAATAAGTGACACTACACACACAAGTGACATTTAACATTGGCAAAATCAATTAATAAAATCAGATAGTCCTATATCTTTTCCATCGCATCTGTCTGCTGGCAGTTGACCGTTACAGAATAAAATTTCACAGAAATTATCTCACAAGCTTCAAACCGAAATGGCCAATCGTGATGACAATCTCTCACTTGTACCAATTCATCACTCTCTTCATTAAGTTCGATAATTTGCCACACTTCAGTTTCATCTCCCCTCAACCAATCATCTGCATTAGCAAGATGAGCCCATGCAATTGGGTCGTTCCAGCTCTCCAGAGATGAATGGCAACAAAGAATTAACAATCACCTGTGCCTATACTGTGGAGACCCTGGCCATTTCCTCTACTCATGCCCAGTCCGCTCAAACAGTTCGTTGAGTGATCTCATTCCTCCTCATACTGTAAAAGCAGAAGTCTGCGAGTGACAGTCCTAATATTCTCAGAACATTGAACGATTACTATTAATTCTGTCATCGACTGGGGAGCTGCAGGCAAATTTATTGGCTTTTATCTTTCTGAAAAATAATCTCTCATATCCACTCCCTTGTGTGCCTTCTGTGTCTGTTCCAGTGCTAGATGTGTGGCCCCTTCACAATGGTGCCATTCAATGATTCACTCAACCAGTTCACTTCAAATTGGTAGTTTGCATCATGAACAAATTCTACTGTTGATCATTTGTCTGTCATCCTTGATTACCCCTGGCTGGTCAAATATAATCCCCTTATCACCTGGACAGATGGAGAAATCACCAAACAGCCTGTTTCTCTACCTCCATCAAAACCATCCAACCTTTAGAATTTAATCTCACCAGTCTTACTCCCACACCTCCATCAGAGTCTCTGTACATTTCTTCATGCTACCATGAACTCCTCACTGTGTTTAACAAAACCAAGATATTTACCAAACTTGACCTCTATCATTCTTACAACCTTGTTCACATACGTGAGGGAGATGAGTGGAAGATGGCATTCATCACCCATTCAGGTCACTACGAATATTGTGTCATGCCATATGGCCAAACTAACTCTGTCCATTTTGTAAACCTTCATGAATGAGATCCTCTGTGACATGTTGAACCACAGTATGATTGTTTATATTGTTGACATCTTTCCAAGCAATTTGAAGTCCCATATCAAACATGTACGAGAGGTTCTACTTCACCTAAAGAATGACCACTTACTGATCAAAGTGGAATTGCAGTATTTCTCACCCATCTCTTCTGGACACTTAGATTTGTAAGCATGAATTGCTTTCTCAGAAGTATTTTTAATTTAAGTGTGATAAGTGTGAATTTTATGTTTCCACTGCCACCTTTCTAGTATACGTGATCAGTCCAGAGAAAGCATGCATGGACACATTCAAGGTTGATGGCCCCTTCCTAATACCATAAAAGAGCTGCGGAGATTCTTGGGCCTCGCTAATTTTTATAGACAATTCATTCGAAATTTCACTGCTATCGCTTCTCCCCTCACATCATACCCAAGACGCTCCTGAGGACTCCACAAGCCTCGTCACAAACCCTTTCTCAAAGCCACGACAACCTTGCCACGATGTACCCCTGTGCCTTCTACAAACACAAGTTAAACTCAGTTGAGCAGAACTATAATGTAGGCTATCAGAAACTTTAAAGAAGCTTTAAAGGAATGGCAACACTGGTTGGAGGGTGCTCAACATCCTGTCACCATTCTGACTGTTCATCGAAATTTAGAGTATCTAAAGACTGCAAAACGAGTGTATATTTGTCCTTTGGTTTTGAATGACTGCGTGCCTGACAACATCATTTAATTTTGCAAATGTACCTTCATTCTGTCTCTGAGTCTGCATCATCACATCAGGAAATATGTTTAATTCACAAAATTAAAATATTATAAATAATCAGCATTTACTAAGTAAAATGTTTAGTAGTTGTTGAAAATTGTTTCTTTGTCCTTAACATGTCTACGGAGCCCGCAAAAGACATGCAAGCAAAAAAAAAGTCGTATGATTTACTAAAACGTGCACATGATTTATAAATCGAGGGAACGAAATAGTAAATCGTGCGGACGTTTTGGCCTTATATGCATGTCTTGTCCGGGGCTCAGTGCATATCTGTAATGACAGCCGAGATTCTTAAAAAAAAAAAAAGAAAAAGAAAAGGAATTTTGCCAAGACTTTGTCACAACATTGTCAGAAAGTAATATTGCACTGGCCAAAGCGTGTATCACATTATCATAAAATGATCAATGTGCACATTTGCATGAGGAATATTCCAGCATAACACTCTCTAAATGGTTACATGATTTATTACCTTAAATGAATTACAGTCTCGCTCCATCTATCTCTGTGTAGGTCAGGATCGCAGCGAGCAGGCTCTGACTCAACGCTTCAGAGGGGATGGCATCAGTTACAAGGCCAAACTGATCGGGATTGATGATGTGACGGCCACGCGTGGTGACAAGCTGTGTCAGGACTCCATGATGAAGCTAAAGGTAAAGATTCCTCATAGCAGTGGAAAGAGCAGGAAGTGTGTTTTTATGATATGAAAGACAGTGGAACCATGCTGGAAAACACATCAGTAAATATAAATGCTATGTAAATGCAAACAAAGACAACTCTTGGACGAATTGTATGAAATTTTATTAAATGAGTATTATAATATATAAAGCATGAAATGGACATGGTTTTTTCCCCTTTTGCATTTCAGTCATTGCTTATTATAGTTGCTAGTCAAGAGTTTGGCATTATTTTCCTGTGGCTATCGAGTCATTAATCTGTAAGCTTTGGTGTTTGGCTCAAAAACCTGGCAGCAGAAGAGCACCCATAAACTGAAATGTAAAAAGTATTCATTGTTGATTGTGGTTAAGTAAAAGCAAGTGGTTGATTTTCAGATTTTCTACTATTCAGAAAGTAGACCCCTTCATTTTTTTCACATTTTTGTCACATAACAAAAAGCGAAAAATTAAAGGGTCTGAATTCTTTCTGAATGCACTCTATGTATATATTATAGTTAAGCCACTGAGAATTGTCTTAAGACAGATCAAGGTTTCAAACCTGCTCCAAGTGACTTAGAATTGTGCTTAGAATTGCCTTTTATTATTCAACACAAGGTGAATACAATGAGAGAGTCTACTTCAGACTTCAGTCATGATCTGTTTCTTTTCTGCCCTCAGAAGTCTGAGAAAATTAGCAAAATAAACACTTCCCTTTCAAATGTTTAAAAGTGCTGAATGAGTAACAAGAGTGACCTTACAAATGATGCAGAACATCATATGCAGAAACCTTCTGTTCAAAGCATGTCAATATATTGCTGATGAAGTGAGAATTTACCTTTACAGCACGTTTTTGTCCTTGCTTGCTTGTAATTCTATTTTTGATTGTTTATTGCTACAGGGAATTGCTGCCTCAGCACGGTCAAAAGGGAACCACAAACAGAGAATATTCTTGACTGTGTCTTTTGGTGGAATCAAGATTTATGATGAGAGATCAGGGGTAAGAGTATTCTAGAAGTGTATTCTAGTTTTATTAGTGTAAATCCTATATCTGTGTAACACTGTTAAACACTGCTCTAAATGTAAATATAATTTCTGATATCTGACAGTTATATATGCAAACCGAACATGACATGAGTACTGAATATCAGCAAAACTATGATTCATCTGTAGGCAGGAGACAGCAGTTAAACACAGCCATGCTCATATTCAGTACTAGCACAATCCTAGCAGTTAAATTTTTAGGGCACTTTTCACATTTTTTTCCATGCTCTTGCATGTAAAACTACTTTCTTATGCACATGGTCAACCGCACTGGTCGAGACCCTGGGTTCTTCTCTATAAATTGATGCTTCCTCATTTCCTCGTTCCAACATCCTTAAGCCCGTGACCCGGAAATCCATCAAACTCCATCTTGAAGGACATCTCAATTCTCTAATTGCACCACGAGAAGGCGAGCAAGCTTCCTGAGGCGTCATGAGCGAGGATACACAGGTGTATCCTTCCCTCGCGTCCTAAGGGGGTGGACCTGAGACAGTGAAGGGAAGAAAACAAAAACGCATAAATAAGAAATGAAAATCACCCCCACTGTCATGCAGAGTTCATCTCCAACCCTATTCAAAGACACCTGAACCAGCTAATCGAGGTGTTCTCGATAACTTGGCAATCACAGGCAGGTGTGTTGAAGCAGGTTGAAAATAAACTTTGCAGGACAGTGGGTTACCATACATTTTAAAAACATTGTTATTTTAGAACTAGTCACAGAGGCTTTGGCATTTGTTACTGGAGAGAGAGATAAGGACCAAACAACATTTTACTTTTATTATAATAATAACTCTTGGAACTCTTATTATAATAACAACTCTTGGAAGAGTTTTAGCATGTTGAAGGACATGACAATGTTAATGTATTTGTAACTAGATTTGTTATACATGCTGCTGCAGAGAGAGTAGCTCCCAATAGATTTGCTTGCTACTCTCAACAGATACGCAGACACGCGGGCTTCATGCTGCTGCATGAATAGAAACGCATAAATCCTACAGCGGATCTAGGCAGGTGGAGCTGGGGGAGGTGGAGGGTTTCAGAGGAACTCTGATAGCGCACTTCAGGATTAACCTACAGTAAATGCTGAACGAAGCTATTTAAAATGTTGACAGTGGAATGTTTACCCTTAAGCAGTGGAATGTTTACCCTTTATTGCTTGATACAAAAATTAAGCTTAACAAAGATGCGTGGCCATTGTTGTCTGTTTCTCCTCTTCATCATGATGCACTATTGATTTTCACTATTGATGACAAATCTGAACTGCAGTCTCGCCCGTCACGCACACACAGCATCTATACACAGTGTTGTTGCATATGCATATTGATGCAAATCATTTAAATGGAAAATGGCATTCTTATGGTGTAAGGTGTGTAAAAGAATAAAGCAAGAACTGAGTCTTTAAATAAGCTTTTAATGCATGGAAGCATGTGAACTTATCTCCAACTCCATAACTGAAGTAGTCTCCCTCCACGTTCCTGCTCATTGGGTTACAGTGCCATCTAGTGGTCATTCACAGAATCACAGTAATTCACTCAACACATATCAAACGTATGATGTCAGGGGTTATTTTTTTTTTTCTTGGGATTTTAAATGCACTTATGGGGAAGTTTCTGCTGCTAAAATTGTCAGATGAAGGCTGTGACGAGCAGGGCGGGCGAGAGCCGTGAGGGAACAGCGCGAGGCCGGTGACGCGAGTGTTAACGAGCTTCAGGTGCTCGGCGCACCGGTCTCGTATCTCTCACGGCTCTCGCCCGCCCTGCTCGTCACAAAGGCATATGGGCAAAAGTGAGCTGTGTGTTGAAAAGGGAGAGGTGTAGACTGAGACTATAAACTACAAAATAGCATGACAAAATTGAAATATTTATTTATTTATTTTTGTTGTTGTTGTTGTTGTTGTTGCTGGCCAAAAATAATGACATGTTGTACATTACATTTATAAAGACTGTTTTAGTCCATTGTGGGCCAGATACAGTCACACAAGAAATATTTGTGGGCAGTGCAGGTTTTTGCTTCCCGTAAAGAAGCCTGGTGGTGCCAACATGATGTGTCCACTGTTAATGTACCACAAACTCCTCCCTTCAGCTACATTCTTCAGCTAACGCTCATGTAATAACTCTCTCCACCCAAGTGTCCCAAAGTCATGCTGATTCCAGTGAAATACTGGACCTGAATTGACCCAAATGCAGCGTCCAAGCCAATGTTAAATTCCCCATATGCCATTTTAAAGGTTCTTAATTCTGTTTTGGAGTTCTGCTATAACAGGTTTACTTGCATCAAAGGTCAAAAAACTTTAAATTTTTTCATAATATACATTGCACATCATCACATTTTTCAATGATTCTCAAACAACTCGCCTGATGCTTCAGTCTCTAAATCCATCCTCTCCGTGAGCCTACTCTGCTCTGATTGGTCAGATGGCCCAGTCTGTTGTGATTGGTGTACCGGTTACAGCACATGCAGAATCGTAATGGCCTTTACCATAACTGATTCAGCTCTGGAGGCTTCCGGAGCTCAGCGATTGTACACACTGTAAAGAAAGTAACAATGGTGTCAACTTTACCATATCAATCAAGTGATGAAACATTGGAAGAACTAGTTATTTAACCCGAGTCTTCCTCGCAAGAATAATTTGAGCATGAGTTTCTCAGTGATACCGTATTCAGTTTGAAGTATATATTATCAGATGTTGCAACTAAAGACAATAACTTTATTTATCGTGCACTTTCGGCTTCACAACTTTGGAGATCGTTTACATTCACAGACTGCTACATTACAAGGAAAAAATATTTTAAAGCATTTTTGCATAAGGCTGCAACAAAAATGTGAAAAAATAATGCAGTTAGGGTATTGCTTTCTGAGCAATGTGGTGGGTGGACTTTCATTTCAAATGTACGTACTTTTTTTGGCATGAAAAACTGGGAATATGAAAATGGACTTGCTTTAGTGACTGTTCATGACATAATAATGTGATAACATTCCCAATCCTCAGGTCTTACAACACCATCACTCTGTACACGAAATCTCCTACATTGCCAAAGACACAAGGGACCATCGCGCCTTTGGCTATGTGTGTGGGAAAAAAGGCAACCACAAATTTGTGGCAATCAAGACAAGCCATTCGGTTAGTGGTCATAGACCTTACTATTTCGAAATTAATTTTGCTTGTTAAAAGCGAGGCTATTTTTCTTTAACCTTAGTTTTCCTCTTGTAGGCAGAGCCAGTTATACTGGACCTGCGTGACCTTTTCACCCTTGTCTATGACATCAAACAGAGGGAGGAGTCACAAAAAAAGTCTCAGAAGGACAAGCACTGTGAACAAGCCATCTATCAGGTAAGATCCTGAACTAAGTTCTTCAAAAACATAATTCATAAATTGCTGATGACACTTTCTGGGAAAATTCTGAATGTTTTCCTACTGTCCATATGCTTCATAACATTCAAGGTTGTCAGAAATAACAGAAATATTAATTAGATAAATCATACAATCTCTCATATGAAATAGAAATCGTTCAAAGGTGTTTTGAACAACAATTTTCTCTGTCACAATTGCTGTAATACATCCATTTAGAGAAAACATTGACAGCTTATTTAGATTCATCCGTTTCCCAGACACCTTGATCTATGCAGTGTCGCAGGGATGCAGACAGGGAAATGCCCTGGATGGTTGGATAACTTATTAAGATGGTTCAGAGATTTATCAACGTTTACAACTCCTTTTAACTTGACTAAGGGCTGAACAACTGTTTCATTGTTAGGACTGTGTGCCACCATGTTGAAAATACAGAAGATTATGTTCTAGAATAGAATATGTATTCTACTGAAGATAGCGGGATGTTTCTGTATCAGTCATGATATCAGATGATTTTGTAGTGGTGAAGTTTTGGTTGGTTTTACAAATATAAATTAATGTTAGATGGATGTATCAACCAGGCCAATCAATTGGCCTATTTATATCATCTATAAATGCTATTGATGATTGAATAAAATAAGTGGCCATTCCTCTTACTGTCAGATCCAAAATCTACCGACACTCTTGTGAATGGAGAGTGGACCTTTTCTTTTTCGTTTTTCAGAAGTAAAAGTGGTTCATTTATGATGTTTTTCAGTTCCACACACTCTCAGAAAAAAATTCTATTTTTTTTCCTTTAGGGGTACAACAGCTCTGTCTCTGGAGCATAACCTTTAAAAGGACAACTTTGTTAGGTTACCCATAAAAGGTGCACTTTAGAATTGCAAAACGTACCTCAAGGTAATACTATGAACTTTTTAGTGGTAAATAAGGTACAAAGATGTCCTTTTAATGGTAATGCCCCAGTGACAAGCTGTTTTTCAATTTTTTTCCTCAGAGTCCAAGTTTGTTTAGGTTTTTATAATTTCATCTGAAACTCTTTCTCTGCCATTGATGGAAATTTCTGGTAATCTATGTTTTCACTGTTATACGGTAGGGGTTGCTGTGACACATCTTCCAAAAGAGTACAGAATCTGCCG
Organism: Zacco platypus; assembly: GCA_038088235.1. Lineage (NCBI taxonomy): Eukaryota > Metazoa > Chordata > Actinopteri > Cypriniformes > Xenocyprididae > Zacco > Zacco platypus. The sequence continues at coordinate 8,248,007 of CM076080.1, forward strand.
CAGCAGAAAGTGATAAAAGCATTGCTTATGCACTTGTAAAATAACGCTATCATCTGACATTAAAACCCTTTGATGCGTACAATCACTGGTGTGATCAGTTTTGGCTGCTCAGGTGTGATTAGAACATTCAGTGCATCATGTGATCAACTGCCAAGCCAAAGACGGACCCACTCAGCTCTTTTCATAAAAAATATGCAGTGTTTTCAACCACATAATGTTTATTTAAGGTTTCACACATTTTAACAGCATGTAAATCAAAACTGTCTAATGTTATCGAATGCAATGTCGACCCAGGACAAGGCATAAGACTTTGAACCTTTGGGGGTGTTGATGGACTTGATCTACTCCATCTGTTTTTTCTTTTGATATATTGCATGCATGTTTAGATATTAATTCAACAAATTTTTCTAGGGGCAGAGAAATTTTTGTGTAAATTATCAAAAATGCTGGCGCTGGCTGGCAACTTTTTTTTTTAAAAAAAGTTAAAAATGTACTTCCAATAATGCCTGTTTTTCTTAATGACTGACACAGACGATTCTGGAAGATGAGATTGATGATCCAGTCTATCAGGTGAGTGGTTGTCAATCTCAGTTACCACTTAACCTGATTTTATTAAGAACTGACATTCTACTTGATTTTATTATCATTTAACTCCTCCATTTAAGTGTTGTTGATATTATTTGCAGTTGATGCTTACAGAACTTCTGTTAACCATTCAGCTCCTGTCACTGGCAGTGTATTGATATGCAATCATGTGTTGTGGTTCTGTGTATATGTTCTACTGAGAGTCCTAAACAGGCTCACTGGATGTACTGTACTGTTATGTAGAGCTCAGTGCTCACTCGCTCACACTGAATACAGACAACTTTAACTATCATTTAACCATCCATATTTTATCTCCAAACAGAATCCCTTAGATGGAAGCTCTCAAAATTGTTTTAGTTAACCTTTGAAGCATTTACACCAGTTTGTGACGTAAAAAAGTCCAGTATATTTATCTGTTGAAACAGTCATTTTCTGGATGTTATTTTTGCATTGTTATAAATTAAATGTATAATATTTTATATTAGGCGTGTATAATATCAGAGAAAAAATATCTTGCCCAGGAGACTTAAACTGCCCATACACTACACAACTTCTAATGTTGTTGTATTGTTTTTTAATTTGCGCAAATGTCCATCACCGCCGATGTCAATTCCAGTCAAAACATTTGTATCAAATGCGGGTCTTGATATTTAACCTGCTAAATATCTCTTGGACCTAGCGATTATCACTTGTGTTATCCATGTGAGCCATGATTTGCCTCCAATTTCAAGCTTTTTTTGGTGATCTCTGTAAACTGTTGGCAGTCAAGGCTAATAGTGTGTAGTGTGTGGGCACTATGGAATTGTCAGTTAAGTCAGGGGTTTTCAACCTTTTAAGACATGCACCCCCCTATGTTTGTCTAATTTTACTGCCCCCACCCCCCACCCCACATGCATGCCAGCCCAATTTGCCCAAATTGTATGCGAACACCATATATATTATATGATGCATATAATGTGCATAACAATAGTTATATTTAAACATTACAGATGTATTATATATCCAGCTTACCTGATTCAATGTTATGGGTGAGCTGAGCCTGTTCTGAGAGCACAACATGCATTGTCATGTAAATCATTGTCCACTGTCAATAAGCGTGAGCGATACTTGCTTTTGATGTAAGTTAATAAAGAAAACGTTGCTTCCCAGAGCCAAGTTGAGGTAAAGAGCAAAAGTACATCAATTGCAAATCTCCACTGACAGCCAGAACAGTGTCTTCAAAGTTCGGTCACTTGAAAGGTCCATAAGGGCATCATGCTGATTTGATGACAGACTCACTGTGCTTTCGATGGAGGGGTTACAAACCCAGTCGTACTGGTTCCAACTACTGTATGCTGCTCAGGAAAATAATTATTGACTTGTGCAGACAGGGCTTGCAGATGGAGAGTGATTTCTTCTTTTTTTGGGACCCAGTTAAGCTCATTTTCTGTGAGAATTCATCCAAGGTTGGGAACATGTCTACATCAACCTGCCCTCTCCATCTCTCAGTTTCCTCACAAACCCCACAATTTTAACGGACATAGTTAGGTTTGAATTCAGGCCCTGAAGAGACGAATTAAAGGTATGAAGTCTATCGAAAATGGCAGACAGGTATGTAGGATCTGTGAGCCACTTTGGGTCAGTAACAAAATGTGCAAAGGAAAGATGCACAATCAATCTTAGTTTGTCTTGTAATGAAAATATTCACTGCAGCACTTTCCCTCTGAACAGCCACCTTACCTCCATGTGCAAAAGTAATGATTCTTACTCTGAGTCAGAATAAGGTCAACCAGTCTTGATTTTATGGGGGGAGTATTGATCAAATTTACAACTTGTGTTGCTGTTTGAAGCACTGCGTTCAACTCTGCAAGAAGAGTTTTTGCTGCAAGGACCTCCCTTTGAATCATACAGTGGGTGAAACGATGGACCAAAGCAGCGGAGTCTTTATTTTTCTCTAATGCCGATCCATCTCTGCTCACACCAACACAATTGTCCCATCAAATGATGTTTCGGGAGGAACAGGTGCAGATAATTAACCTTATTAGCACAAGTGGAGAGCATTCGGTTAATCAACTCATTCAATGACAAGAGGTATAAAGACAGCAGACTTATCTCTGTTCATCTGAAAGTTTACCAGCATCCCCCCATCTCCTCACGTCTAGTTCTATCTATTTATATCACAACCAGGGGGGAAGTACTCTGGGTTTGGGCCAAAATTCCGAGCTCGTAGCCGTCCCCCTGGACAGCATGCCAAATACGCTTAAACCTTTACTCTATTTAATTATATGTAATCGTGAACTCATGAAAGACCAAGTTCATCCAGTTTACCATCGAGTTTTACAAAAATATCTCTTCCTGTGTATGTTTTTTCCATTGTGGAGCAAAACAACAGATCCTCAAGCAATTTTATTTCATGATAGTAGCCAACAAATACAAGAAATTGGGTTGAAAAAAAGATGTTTTTCTACTCGTCTAATTGCAATGATAAAAAAAAAAAATCCATCCCTTATTCTCTCAAATAGCTGACATTTGTTGTCGGTTGCCATCTCAGTGATATGGCGGCTCATAGTGTTGTCTGACAAGTCCACTGGCAAACTTATCTCAGAAAGTATTTCCATAAATAGCCATTGCTGCTGGACGAATGAGGCTCTCTGCAATTTTATGAGGATTTTTGGCCTTGGCAACTAAATACGCCACCTCACATGAAGCAGTAAGCGCTTTGACTCCCACAGCGGTTGTCATATTTTGTTTTTGATTGGTTAGTCCTGATTCCTTACGTGAAAAAAGTCAACCAGTTTACCTTTTAATGTTGGGTGTTTGGTTTGTAAGTGACGTATTAGTTTCAAACTGTTGTTTGCAAGGACCTCAGAACATACAACACACTGTGGACATGGTTCGTTATTAAGTGTGATGCATGCGAATCCGTATTTTATGTACTGTTCTTCATATTTCCGTCGTTTTGATGCACCCAGGTCTTTGTTTTTTGCAATTAATCCCCTCTGTGTGAAAAGCCCCGTTGACATGGAGGGTTCGCTGTCATTTTGGTCAAGTTTTCCAGGTTCAGTCCAGCACTCTTCTTTTTTGTCTGAGGGTTCACCTGTTCACCAGTCCATTTTATTTTTAGTTATTTTGCTCGAACACGTTTGCACCAACTCTGCTCTAACCGTAGCCAACAAGAAAATGTAGATTGCCTGATTAGCTGCGGCAGTATTCAGATTGCCCCCTCTAGTGGATGATTAAAGATTTGCGATCTTACATTCACAGCTGTTTCACTTAAGCCTCTGAGATAACAGGCTCTCGCATTCCCCCTTAACAGGTGTTGGCACACCACAGGTTGAAAACCCCTGAGTTAAGTATCAACTTCTAATATATTAGACAGATTTATCCTAAAAGATTTATCCTTGGCATCTCTTCTGAAAATGGGAGACTTGTGAGATTACTGGGGTCTTTTTTTAGTAGTAGGAGGAACAACAGAAAAACAATTCAGAAATGAATGAGATATTGTTGATCTTCTGTCCTGTGGAAACAAAAATAGCCAGTACAGTTCTGGATACATATAGAAAATATTTTTTATTGATAAGTAGTCAGCAATGAATGTTCTTAGTGTTGTATCTGTCTGATTAGTTCCATATGGGGCCTTTCTTATTTTCTTTCCCAACTCCTTGTAGTACATTGTGTTTGAAGCTGGACACGAGCCCCTCCGTGGCCACCAATCAGAGGAGAGCGTTTACCAGGTACTTCCTTGAGCCACTCCCCTCTTCGCCCACACCTCTACAGATATTGCATCATAAAAAAGGGGGAATCTAAAAATAGTGTTCCTATAATATTATCTCCCCAAATTAAACATTTAAAATTTTCTATAATCTGTCAGTTTAAAAAGTATACTCAAACATACAGTAGATGTAGTGCACATATATTGAAATATTACTGAAGCACAGCAGTAGCTTTGTGTTAATTCACTATAATTTTTAGGTCCCCACAAGTCATCAGAAAGACGGGATCTATGATGTTCCAAAACACCATATGACTGTAGGTTCTCTCATATCTCAAACATTCGCTCAACCTCCCAGTCCCTTTCCTCCATCAAACAAACCTCTCGTGTTCTTCCCCCTTCTTCATTTAAAGATTTCAAGGATTAATTCTGTATCACAAAGTGAATTGAAAGAGATTGCTGTACTTAAATGTTGTTCTCCATGTTGTGAGTCTTTCAGTATTATTTAAAGGAGCAACATTATACAAAGGAAATGGATGAGGGGAAAATAAAACAGAGGTTTGTTTTGGGGGTTCACCTCTAGTATGGATGTACTGCATGGATTTCGAAAAGTTAATGTGACAATTGCAATGCATTAAAGGTTACACTTTATTTCGATAGTCCACTTTAGATATTCTGCTAAGCAATAATTCAACAATTTCACATTTATTTGCAACTACATGTCAAATAACTCTCATTAGAGTATTAGTAGACTGTTAGGTTAGTAGAATAAGATGGCATGTAGTTGCAAAATTACTTGTAGTCAACAGAATAAAGTGTTAGTAGATATTAAAGCAATCTACTAATACTCTGACTGCTAGTTAGTTGCAAAGTTACTTATAGTCACTAGAACATCTAAAGTGGACTATCGAAATAAAGCGTTGACAAGTTTTAATAAGTTTTTTGTTGTTGTTGACCAAATGAAATAAAGATGACAATTGTCTTGAACAACATTCTTACGACTGAAAATTTCAGAAAGAGGGATGTCTTCCTAAAATTTCTAGAGGTTTTTATTTTATAGCCATCCTACAAAAAAACAAAACAATTGAAGATCCACGCATACATTGCAAAATCCCAGACAGATCTACAAAATTCAAAACAGAGCATTGCTTTCACCAGAATGAATCCATGTTAAATGATTATCAATCCATTTCACAGAGTGTTATTGCTTGTCTGTTCATTCAGTCGGAGCCTATAGAGTGCCTGGAGCTATCTTTGCATAAATCTCAGTCGCCCTTCTGCAATGTTTGCTCACATGTGCCAAACATTGATCTTGCTTGAATCTTTGAACATCTGCTTCTTCTGGTGTGATTTGATACATATTGAACATGACCATTGTGTTGGTTTTGCTTTTTTCTGTTTTACATGCTCATTGGGTTCCGGTTAAATGGTCATGCATTTGAGTCATCATACACCTCACTGATTGTACCTTCTGTTTTATTTATTTATTTATTCATTCATTTTTATGTTTGTTGACTGATCCCCTTCAGTTGTTGGTGTCATTCAAATGTCATCATTATCCTCGTTAAAGCCTTCCCCTGTTAATCACTCTAGCTCGTGTAGTAGTTACTGTATTTTAGGGAGCCCCTATAGGGACCTTTGCAAAAAAAAAAATACAGACTATCACATCTCAAACTATTGTGTTCACTCGAGAAACTTGCGTGCTCATGTTTTATTCATATTGTCTATAATCTATTTCCTTTGTGTGTCATTTAACTATGAAGAAAACAAGAGTATGGATGCACATGAATTAATAAAGCTCTATTAGCTCAAAATTTGGTTTAGTTATGGCAGTATACCTCTAATATCATGGGCTTATATCCGCTTTAACGCATCTCTGATGGCTGAGAAACCACGCCGCGAAATGGGCTGATTGTGCAATACGGCTGTGTGCAATAGATGCTATTTACGCTAAGTGTAAATAGCAATTCAACATTACTGGTAGAGTAAATTATACTAACTTCACAAGATTTTCACACCCTTTATTAAACCACTTTCCACTTACAGAAAGAAATGCTGATTTTCTTAATTCAGTTCTAACAGTGCTTACTACAAGCAGAGCCATAGTCATAAAGGACTTTGGAAAGTGTTGCATTATATGAAGAGGAGTTTCACGCTTAAAAAAAAATGACAAACAAATAAGTAGCTGGATTCAGCCTTGAACTAGACAAACTGCTCTAATGAAATCCAAATTTCCATTTCACATTTTAAAAGCCCAGTGCACACATTCGTATTGTGGCATCAGCCCATTTCACGGTTCGGTTTCACAGCTGCTACAGAGGATGTGTTGAAGCGGACTTAAAGGGTTAGTTCATGCAAAAATGAAAATTCTGTCATTAATCACTCACCCCCATGTCATTCCACACCCGTACGACCTTCGTTCATCTTCGGAACACAAATTAAGATATTTTTGATAAAATCCGATGGCTCAGTGAGGCCTGCATTGACAGCAGTTTCAAACACCCAGAAAGGTACTTAAGATATCTTTTTAAACAGTTCACGTGAGTACAGTGGTTCAACCTTAATGTTATGAAGCAACGAGAATACTTTTTGTGCACCAAAAAAACCCTAAATAATGACTTTATTAAACAATACATAGTGATGGGTGATTTCAAAACACTACTTCTTGAAGCTTTGAAGCTTTACGAATCTTCTGTTTCGAAAAGCTTCGAAGCTTCGAAGCTTCAAGAAGCAGTGTCTGGATCACTATATATTGTTGAATAAAGTTTTGTTTTTTTTGGCGCACAAAGTATTCTCATCACTTCATAACATTAAGGTTGAACCACTGTATTCACATGTGCTGTTGTAAATATGAGTCAACGGATTTTATAAAAAAATATCTTAATATGTGTTCCAAAGATGAACGAAGGTCTTACAGGTGCGGAATGACATGAGGGTGAGTAATTAATGACAGAATTTTAATTTTCAGGTTGTGATGTTAAAGGTATACTGGACCCTTGAACTTGGCTTATGGACAATGCACACAGCCATATTGCGCCATCAGCCCATTTCACGGCACGGTTTCTTGGCCGTCACAGAAGACGTGTTAAAGTAGACATATGGCCATATAAGAGATAGCCTGCACGGCCCTAAAGAAAGCATATTTATATATAATATGCTATTTTTTATTTTTTTTTTGCATTGGTCCCTTTGTGGGTTCTGTAGTATTTCCACTGTCGAAGCATTATTTCAATGTTGATCCACTAATGGATTAATAAATATTCCATTTGTGGACTGCTCTCCTCAGTGAGCACTAACTCAAATTAAAAAAGTAATCTTTGAACTTATGCAGATAGCTAGAGTTTTGTGTTGTAGAATGCCTTCCAGTATGGCAATATATCTTCTTTATCTTTCTCCCTGAATGTATTGCAGAATATAAACCAGTTTGATCTTTTCGGTGACATGGCCACCCCCCCAGACATCCTTTCAGTAAGTAAACCCCAGGAGAACAATCAACCTTGTGGTCAGTCTTACTTTTAATGCAAACTGATTAAATTACATATTTTTATAGTACCCAACTTAAAGGGATAATTCACCCAAAAATGAAATTTCAGTCATCATTTACTCACCCTGAAGTTGTACCAAAGCTGTATGAGTTTCTCTCTTCTGCTCAATACAAAAGAAGATATGCTGAACACTAAAGTATTTATATATATCAAAATATCATATATAATCAAAAATGGCATCAATTTCATAACAGATGCCAGCGTCACCTGCTACCACACTGGATCCTGGAAGGAGACGACGTCTGCACCACCCAGAACTCTTTACCCATTTTAGCCCACCGGCTGTGCCCTCAGGTAACCTAAAGCTACTGTCATTTTCTACTGAGAATTACTTTGTTCCTGTCACAGTTCCCTTTTCTTCTTTTCATTCATACACTCCATATTCTATTCACACACACATAGTCTGGCCATATCACTCAAAACTACAATTCCCAGCATTCCTCCTGCTCATCACCTGTACTTACTCAGTCATCATTTGCACTTGCTCATCACCGCAGTCTTCAAGCACACACCTCAGCCTCAAACATTATCTGGTCTACGACTTGGACTATGGATTACCCACCTGACTACTTGTCTGAGTTATTTACCCTCTGAGATTTCTCCAAGATCTGGTCTCCTAGTTCCCTCATCTGTTCTCTACCTCCAGCATTCCCACAATCCCTGTAAGGCAAAGAAGTTGTTTGTTATTCATTCACTCTTACGGCAACTAAAATGTGTATGTGGGGATATACTTACCATTTGAAGTCATCTCCTCTATCTTCACCTGCAAACCTAAGAACTGAAGCATTATATTTGCATTGCTCATCGCTACTCGCCTGCTCTGGACACTGTTCAATAAAGCGTTGTGTTGTTATTCATCCATCTCTCTCTCCTGAGTCTGATCTCCTGACAGTTCCACTGTAAGATGAATTTTTCATCAAAGTGCAGCCATTTTTGAAAAATAGTGCTAATAATGAAACTTGTTCTTAAAAGTTGTTCTTGTTTCTCAGGTTATATGACCATGGGTGCTATCCAGGCTGCTCACTGGACCCAACAATCGTTTGCTACCCAGGCTACTCCAATGGCTTTCGGGGTTCAGGCACCATTGCAGATGGCCCAGATGCTTCCTGGAGGCCAGCCTGTGATTTGGGGTCAGGCAAACCTCTTCCACTCTCCAGCCACTGGCCAGCAGCAATGGGCATTTGTACCAGCCCAGACAGTTGGCATGGGGGCACATCCAATTCCAGCCGCAGTGCTTCAGGGTCTGGTCCCTATGGCTGCCATGCGCCCCCACTCCTGTGAACCTCCTGAGGCTTCATCAAACATCACGAGTCCTCAGCATGTTGTAGATTCTACCCTGCAGCAGAGTGGATCTATGCACACCTTAAACAAGGAACCTCAGGAGGAATCCATAGTTGTTCACATTTGCACAAGCAAATATGACACTGCACAGCCCTCTGGGAAACAGGAAATGGACTGCACTGCTGTGCTTGATTTTTCACAGATGAAATTAACTTCAGGCTCATCATTACCACTATCCCCAACTGACTCCTGTGAGTTCAAAACACTACGACCAATATTGAGATTTAACATGTGACATGCATTATTCTTACTAATTTGATTCCCTTTCCACAGGTGCTACTCCTGGTCCTGAGCAGGAAACCATGTCCCTAGCAGATGCCCCTTCAACAGACCCATCACTCCCGGCTGCAAAAGACAGCTCAGTCAATGAGCCAGAAGTTTTGGTAATGGTTGTTTGTTTCACAAGAGATTTTTTTGGTAAAACTTTATTTTGATGATCCCCTTTAGACATTCTGTTGACTGTAAATAATGTTGCACCTACATGTCATCTAACTCTCATTAGAGTATTAATAGCATGTCTGCGTAATATCTGCCAACACTTAACTGTCCCTCAACTGGCATCATACTGACTATAAGTTGCTTTGCAAGTACATGTCAACATATTCTTCTAACCCTTTATTCTACTTACTCTCTAATGATGAAAATGAAGATGAAATATAGGTGCAACATTGCTCATAATCAACAAGATGTCTAAAGGGCATCATCAAAAATTTTCACAGATCATCATTCAAAACTTATACATAAAATGTACCTACTGATGTATTAGGCTGATGTATTACTCAAGCATTGGGCAAGGAAAGGTGTGGAAAGGTGGGAGGGTAGAGAACAGGAAAAGGAGAGCAGGGGCCTGTACCATGAAACCAATTTAACTGGCTAGCCAAGTAAGATTAGTTTGCACCAAACCTAGGTTTTAGGTACCATTTAAGTATACTTTTCAAAGTATAGTCAACTGTGTTATGGCTGTGTCAGCATGATTATGATTCAGCTATATCTAAGGTCTTTTTTTGTTTTTCATCAATCGTTCCATTATCTCTGTCTTACAGGAGGCCTGTGCTCAAACTCTCAGCACTGATGAGAAACCACCAGATGCTCAGATAAGCCTTCCAGACTCTTCACAGTTAGATGCCTAAGAGAGATGTCTTCTGGGTTGGTTTCCTCTCTTCTTTCTTCAAAATAATATATCAGGTGTTTCCAATCCTCCTCCTGGAGGGCCAATCTGTTGCAGAGTTTAGCTTCAATCCTAATTAAAAGCATGTGAACCAGCTAATAAAGGTCTTTAAAACTTCTTGGCAAGTGTGTTGGAGTAGGTTATTGCTATAGATACTGATCCCCAATAGGGCAGGATTGAATATCCCTGTTCTACACAAGCCTATATGTTGAATGCCACATGCTAAAACATTGACTGCAAGAGAAGTGTGGTTGAGGTTTCTCAGCGCCACCCTTCATTCTCTGTTCCTGTTGCTGCAGATTATTCCAGATGCTCAGTGAAGTTTGGAACAATCCCAAAGCTGCATCTCAGTTCAGTGCATGTTCCAGAAGCAGGCATGAGTGGAGTATGCCAGCTGTAGAGCATGAAATGCCAGCAATAACACCACTGGGCCCAGACCAGATGACCGATAACCAATGGAATCCCCAGAAGGAGATTGAAAGAATGTGTCGGACCTAAAATTTAGTGACACAGGCTGCCCAATTTTGTAGTGCATAGTCTGTCCAGTCTGTGGAAGGTTGTAAATCCATAAAACCAGGATTTAATGAATTGCCAGACAGATCAGGTTAGCTTAAGCCTACCTGCCCAATAATATCAGAAGGGAACTATAAATTATAACTTGGATGCCAGTCATAATAGGGTGTGCATTTCACTCTCAGTCTGAGGTTGATAAAACAAAGTCGGCACACAAGGAGCAAACCATAGACTCTGCGACTTGTTCTTCAGTCAAGGATGTCCTCCAGAAGATGTGGACACCCAGGGATGCAGGCCCTTTGGTGGAGTCACCAAAAGTTTTCCCCATTTATACCTGAACTCAGATCCTTTTCAGATCTCAGATTTAGTTTCAGCAACAACCTCCATATTTTTCGGGGGTCCACATGATTGTGGTCCAGGATCCAGTCCAGGCACAGTTTTTGGCCAAAGAAATCACAGTAATTCTAAAAACAAAACAAAAACAAGTCAAACATCAACAAACAACTACAAATATTTCCTCATGTCCAAGAAAGGTTGGAGTCTTCAGGTATAGCTATTGCCTTTTAAGATCATGGAACCAATTTTTGCAGATCATGGAACCAAACAAGTGGTTTACACCAGTAGGATGGATGGGATGGAAAGGATGGATATTTAGTGTGTCTATTCATCCAGAACACAGAAAATTTCTTTGTTTTCCAAGGACATTCTTGCCAAAGTAAAAAAAAATCTTGTATTGTCACTCTTCCTATGTCTTGATCAGGGTAGTGTCAGCCACCTTCTATAGATGCGGGCCTAAAGATACTCCTAAACTTGAGATGACTGGTTGATATGCACCATTTCATCACCAGGTCATGAGAGACACAGAGATTGTTATAAACCATTAAAAAATGTATGTGTAGTTTATCTGATTACTTTTGAACCTTTGAAAATGGCATTTCAGACTCTACAGAGGGTAACAGAATTTACTTCTCTGGCACAATCTTTCCAATTAGGCAAGTGGTGAGGATTGGCTCAGTTCCAAAAGTTAATAGATATGATATCTGCAATAATAAATATAGTACTCAGGAGAGTTTTCAAAGCATGGCCAATGCAATGATGGATGTCCACTCTAAATTGCTCAAATGAGTGAGGCTGAGAGTCATACAGAAAAGTAATTAGACTTCCACGCATCTGTGGAGGAACACAAAGATGTTGTCTCAAAGGGGTCTTTCGGTGAACATCCCGGCGAGGGGAATGGTAGTGGCTATAGATGGTTCCCTGACTATATGGGAATTTGGAGGGCCAGAATACTCAGGGGATCATGAGTGTTCACCTGGACTGTGGAGCACACCAATGTTCTGTAGTTGAGGGTGATCCATCTATCCTTAAGGGACTTGATTTAGTTTCTACAGAAGATGTTAGCAGTATAACTTTCAGGTGGGTACCACACTACTGCACTGCCTCGAGGAAACCTAGAAACTTCTACTTTGGGCTTTCCCAAGATCCAAAATGCTTTTCCTCCTCTACCCTTGATTCTCCATGTGTTCAAACATGAAGAATTTGGCCATTACAAAGTGTTACTGATTGCCTCCAAATGGCCAAATAAATGTTGGTTCCCATTTCTCTTATGTCTGATACAGGGCAGTCTGTGGCCATTATCACTGATATGACCTTTTCTAACGTGAGGTGCCAGATTTAGTGACAACCACACCACAGCTTTGGAGTTAACTTCTGTTTAGCCCCTTCCCATGGGAGCTGTGAGAACCATTGAAAGCCCATCCTTTTGGGATAACTATTTAAACAGGTTTAAACTCTTGTTCTCAAAGTGGTGTCAGGACAGAAACCTCCCTACTGTGAATTTTAGAATGGTGAACACAATAAAGGTTTACGTTACAGCTGTCTCGAATTGTTATGATGCTGTGAAGGGCTTAACAGTAGAAAAACACTCTATGGTGTGCTAGTTCCTCAAAGAGGCTTTTAAAAACTCTAAGATCACACCTTCTATATAAACTTTATTACTTTAATTTTAACTTTATTTCTTTGTTGACTAAACCTGTATTTGCATGTTCATCCTTAGGAAGAATCACTCTGGACATAGAGAAGAGCACTGAGGGAATCTAAAAATCACAGTGGTGAAGATGGGACATAAAATAACTGTTTAACAGTGTTGAGCTCTGTGGGACATTTCAAAACTCTGATGACTGATAACCGAGAAAGTAAAATCTATTTTAATGAATAAAGTGCACCTTTAGTTTGCAATGGACTTGGAAATTGACTGTCTACCAGTAGCCACCAACTATTCACTTCAGAAATGTAATATTTTTTGTGAAATAAGACTAAGCTGTCACAATTTGGGAGAAATGGACCAGTGAGATCCAAGTTTAACTGTGCATTTGATGGACTTGGAGATTCATTTCAATTGACATTCCTAATTCAAGGATGCATCCAAATTTTGTTTTCTTGACTGAGGTGATTTTCACCTAGGAAGCTGTGTAGTCCCATTTTAATGGAGAAGCCAAAAAGCATTGGTTAAAATAATATTGCTTTTTTTTTTTTTTTAAAGGAATTATACTGTATGTTGGTGTTGTGGTGAGGTTTTTCTTAAAGGAAAGAAAACTTCTTTCAGTGGCTCTTTTCTTTCTTTCTTTTTTTTTTTGAAAAACCACTTGACAAATATTCTCTTAGATTTTATACAGTGATATATGATATCACTATCACATGATATATATGTGATATATATGTTTATGGTATTCAAAAATGAAACATTTTTAATAATAATTTTCAAAATATCTACCATTTTCTAGCTTCAGTGTGTATTATTATACTGTCAATGTTATATGTTTTTGAATGTCAAAATGTATTTGGTGAATTTTAAAATCTCTGGTCTGGAGCTTTTTTTCTGTTTCTTTGACATTTGATTTGATCAGTGTTGCAAGTTCAGTGTGGTTCATCAGCTGTACTGTATACATATGTTCCTTTTTAGGGTTGATGTTTGTTTTACAGAAAAACGATTCCATTCTGCATTTTCCTCTCTGAATCTTTCAGAGTAGATGGTCCTCGTCAAAGGTTTCAAATTTCATTGAATCAAGAAGTGTTGCAGGAAAAGCAGTTCAAAGGCAGTTACTATCTGGATATCTTTGTCCATTTTCTTACAAAAAAATCACTAGAATCAGTTTATTTTCTTTGTTGTACTGTAATTTTGTATCAAAAGTGACCCTTTTTGATGATAAAAATTTAAGAAAGTGCCATTTTATTAAGTTTTGTCCTACACTGTACTGATGCATTTTTAATTTGCCTTATTTTGTCTAGTAACAAAAAGTAGTAATGATGGGATTACGGGATTAACTCCATTTGATTTTCTAAAATACATGACTATATGTAGCTAATCATCACTGTTTGGTTCAATGATAAATCCAGAAGACTAACAGCAAATCAGCTTATTTTTATGTCATTGGTTAGATTTGCTTACATCTCATTTTTTGTGTTTACATATACACTGTCCACGTGATTTTACTTTTTCATTGGGTAAAACATAATTTTTTACATTATATCATTTGGTATTGGGTGTATATGATCTTTATGTATGTTTTCATAAGCCACTCTACTGAACATTCTTGATGTCATTTTAGATTTTGTATTAAGTGTAAGGTTGATTCCACCACAAATATATGCTATAAGATTCAACACACTGTATATAACTTGGATTTTTCTTTCTTCCAATATTTTTCTTTCTTTCCTCCAACTACACTCATTCAGCACATGCTCATTAAAATTCACTCTCTGTCTGAGAAAAAGGAGTGCAAGTTTTAACAAATGAAAAAAATATATATATATTTTTTGGATGTCAGATATTTTCTGCTGTCTACAGTTCTGATTATTATTTCTATTTTTATCTCTAGATTAAAAATTAAAGTCTGCATGAAACTAAATTAGTAGTCTTTTCATTCTTTTGATTTTGCTATTGCTGCAATCTCGTGTGAGTGACAGTTTGTCAGTAAACATCATCAGAGATGAGAAGAGATGTTGATGCGAGAGGAGAAGTTTCCTTTAGAGCGAACTTTAATGCTGCACCATAATGCTGTTCCATAGTATTTGTCGGATCATGCGCAATCAGTTCTTGAGGGGGCTGTGTTTACAATAAGGAAGGTCTGACATGAAATTGATGTTGAAGGCTCCAGCTTTGCGACTGCGACATGCTACTGCGAAGAAGGTTGGTTGGTCCCTTCTTGCACACTATGGCAGTGTTGCAGGCTTACCAGGCTGATCTGCTCAAGGATCTTGGAGCTGTGACCCAGCTCCAGGACGGCAGATCAGAGGGAAAGAGTGGCCATCCGTATGCAGTAACGCCCGCTGCCCAGCTGGTGGCACTGCAGTAAAAGTCTTTAACAGAAATAACGAGACCGTCGAAGATGTGCTGCTCGAGCTTCTCTTCTAATGGCTTTATTACAATAATTTAACCACAATGTCTTGTTCAACCTTAATGAATATCTCTCTTCAGCAATAAACATTCTCCAAGACATTAAATGTGATCAGTAAATCTTGTATATTGCATAACCAAACCCATGTTTGGCTCTTACTTAATGCTTTTACTTCTCGATACATTCTTAAAGCTTATTACTGGGATATATTTTATACTTAGCCCGCTAACACACTGTTTCTATATGCTAATGAGAATGTGTCATTATAAAAATGTATCATTCTTTAGAACTAAATACTTGAGTTAGCCTCCAGTAATTCAAAATAAACACTTCATTTTGATGAGTACATTTTTAATGTTCATTTTAATGCTCATCATTACCCTCACAATTTCTCATTTCATGTCATCAGTCCAGCATTCGTGTTACAATCATAAACAAAGGGGAAACAACTCATTATACGTGAAGACAATTAAATAATCAAATGCATAAAAAATAGATATGCCCCTATAGATATGTCCCTTTAACTCTTATAAACATTCACTTTTCTCACATTTCAACAGATTTCCAGAATGTGCATTATCTAAAGGTATACACCTATATTCGGTATTTACATTCATGTCTGTCTGTGATTCTGTCTTAAGTCTATGTTCTTGTAGGTACTAACTTTTGGTATCCACCAAAGGCAACAAAAGGTGATAAGGTAGGATTAGACCCTATCTGGTAAGGAAAGGTAAGGGTTGTACATAAACACAGGTTACAGGGTTCCTTTCTCCAGGTTTCCTTTCTCTGCTAGACATTCTCATGTATCCATCTCCCAAACCTCCTCCCTTTGAACTATAACCATCTGTCTTTCTTCTTCCACAGGTACCATCTCTCCCAGCTAATTCTCCATCACTTTGGTTTCAAGTGCAACAGGTAAGTCAGTCGATGAGTGGGTTGCCCTTCATTCCTTTCATATTCATCCACACCATCTCTCTGTCTTGGTTCTCCTTTTCCATAATCTTCAAGTATAGACCTCCTCTGCTCAGATATCTTTTGTGCAGAGGAATATAGTAGCTCTCAGAGCATCACTGTCATCCGAACATGAATTACTTGAATTACGTTCTTCAAGCTCTCTTGCCGATTTTAACAAACTTTGTTTCCTCCCCTTAGGACTACATCACTCATCAGCTCCTGGAGGTAGCAGGCCCAGCCCAGGTGAGAAACCCGTTACTTTCCATAAAAAGTAACTAAATAATGCAATTAGTTACTATTGTAATGCATTACTTTTAAAAGTAACTTTCCCCAACATTGATTGTACATTGACCGTACAACTGCAGCCATTTTGTCTATCATTGTTGTTTCTAAATTATTTTGAGACATATATTGGGAAGAGGGTTATTACGTTAGGTGCATTATGCTGCATATTATAAAAGAACTGTGAGAAAAGCTTGAAAAAGCATACTTTTAGAAAAGCAGGTAAATTGTAAAAAAATAAACATAAAAAAAAAGATAATAAAAAAAAATTATGAAAATAAAAATAATCTAAAAAAAAAGAATTACTCAAGTCAGTAAATATAAATATGATCATTAATGTTTAACAGAGAGTCCAACGGTTACATTGAATGCAGCTCAAAACAAACAATTTTCTATTGATTCTCTCTGTTCACTTTGATGGGACTCATTTACGAGAAATCAAGACTTCAAATAACACATCCTGGAAAAACCTGAATGCCTTTAGGTTTTTGATTTGTTCTACTCATAAAAGGAAAACACATCGAAATATATTAGACGTTCTGTTTTTAAAAAGTTTAAATATTTGATTGCTAATTTTTTCTTGCAAAACATTGCTAGTATGAAAAATAAAATGCTCTCTAATACAATATTTTATATTATAGAGATATTGTATAATTTCACTGCAGCGCTGTCTCTTGTTTATAAAAGTCAATGCATATGAATGTTGTCACGAATTAGGGGAGGGGCTGCTGGGTAGGTTTAAGGGTTTAAGGTCTGTTTTGGTGTTATCTAGTCTACTACGGTCTTACAATGCACAGTTTTCTAAGAGCAAATTCAGCTTACAGCGAAGCAATACTTTGTCTGGGCATTATATGGTATGTAGAAACATTTTACTTCAAGAGTATGAATGTTCAGTGTATTTGCTTGATTTCCAGGGCTGTAAATAAATGTTTTAGTTTCAATGATTCACTTTTTGATGTAATTCTTTTGGTCAGTGTACACCATTCAGAGAATTGTTGACCATTTAGTTTTGTGACTTTTTTAAAATACATAAATACATACAATTTAGGCAAAATAAACAGTAAACGTTTCTTTCAGAATCTCTCTATCTCTCTCTACACTAGTCTTAAAAGTTTTTTTTTATTCAACTTTTTAAAATCAGATACATAAGAAGGTTGTCTTAATTTAGTGTCTAAGTTTGTTATAATATATCATAAATATTTACATTCATATTTATGTAAAGTCATAAAAA
Source organism: Zacco platypus (assembly GCA_038088235.1). Lineage (NCBI taxonomy): Eukaryota > Metazoa > Chordata > Actinopteri > Cypriniformes > Xenocyprididae > Zacco > Zacco platypus. The sequence continues at coordinate 8,265,714 of CM076080.1, forward strand.
AATCATAAAGAGCTTGATGAGTTATTTAAAAAAATAAATAACTTTGCTTCCAACAGTGCTGTAGTGCTTTGTAGTTCAGGAGACATACAACTGCCTAAAGACCCTGTGGACTGTTCACAGTCTGAATGGTCTTCATGGACACGCTGTGACCCCTGCCATAAGAAGAGGGTGAGCATAGTGTTCTCATTATTGTCTGGTTGTCTGTCCGATCCTTAAAATGTTTATTAATTTATTTATCACCTATACTTGTTATAAAAATTTGATTTGATTTTTTCTCATTTAAAACCACAAGACCATGTTAACATTATGAATCCCCAGTCCAGTCAAAACTCCTAGACACCATATATCTCAAGTACTGCTTTGAAAACCTCCCCCACCTTAAAGGACTAGTTCACCAATATGGTTCATTCTCACGTGTTGCACAGTACTTACTTCCACAAGAAACGGTGAGTTATGTTCTCGCGCATCAAGCAAGTACATGTTAGTTTCTGTTTATATTCGCTGATCAATGTTTAAACCCTAAATTCAATCTGTTCTTCATATAAAGCAATCGTGTCTCTTCAGAAAATTTAGACTAAGCTGCTCAATTTATATGAATTAGTTTTATAATCTCATTGTGAACTTTTTGAACCATCAGTGTGGTATTTGAGTGAACTGTGGATGGACAAAAATTGCCTCAGGTTTTAATTTAATCAGGTTCAGCATTTAATCAGGATTACCTGAGAACAGGGAATGAGACGCTGCGTCAGAGTTCTAGGGGAACCGTCTCCTTGGGAACAGGTGTCTGAAACACATATCCAATCTCTACAATATCATATTGACCACCGAAAGCCCATGACGTCATAGCAATGTGACCGGAAAGTATATAAGGGGCGCCCATAACATGTCATCCACTTAACGTCTGAAGGAACTGTATGCAGGCAGGTCCTGAAGCATGGCTAAGAGACACAGCATCTATGGTATGGTATGGTAGTGAAAATCAGGCAAATTCAAATGAACGCCAGACCCACTCACTCAGTAAAAGCACCTGTTACCCTTAAAGCAAAGGGAGTACAAACATGTGGCAACATGCCCTTAAGGAGTCCCCTTTGGGCCTACTACTCCAGATGAACACAGGCATCAGCTCGTGGCACCCACTTGACATTAAGACCTTGCTGACCAATACCCAACTGCAGGGAACTCGTGCCAGGGGGACCTACAGCGGCTAACTACCTGGTGTCGAGTCTTAGCTAGTAAAGAAATACCCGCACTGGGAGGAATTCACTTTCAGAGGACCCCATTAAAGCCAAACCCTCAATGCACAGGTTGAAAATAGTCATTGCTAGCTGTCATGCACCTGCTTAATGGGGGCTGGCCCTCAGAGAGACTTGTAAAGGCCAAATACCTAATAGCCTGCAACACTGGAGCTCGCCCACAGGAAGGCCATCTACACCGTTGGATCTGCTAAGGCCATCCACCTAATAGCAAAGCTCGCTATCTGACCAAATTGTACCTGATAACTGCCAGTTACCCACATGCTGGAGACTCGTCCTCGGAGAGGCCTGAGACACAATGTTTCAAAAGACATTATACTAGTACTGACTATGCTTTGGAACTATATGTCAACTTATTCCACCAACTCTAACCTTAAACTAACAGTTTACTAAAACTTTAATGGGAGTCAGTTGACATGTAGTTGAAAAGTTTTCCCTGTACATTTTAATGTCTTGCTGCCAGCAGATCAGTTAGGGCTGCATTTCCAAAAGGCATTATAAGTAAATCACAGAGACCATTGCTCATTAACTTTATCATCTGTTCCATATTTTCTGCTTTGGTTCTCCTTCCCTATTTAAACCATCTCACATGCACTGTTAAAAATGTTCCTGTTAAAAAACAGTAAAGAACTGGCAGCACGGTTGCCAGCAAGATACTGTAAAATAACGGTGGTTGGTTTAACTTTATAGAATAAGGTTTAACTTTACAGAAGAGCTGTCTGATGTTGGATGAAACTCACCCTGTAATCAGGAATCTGTGTCAGGAATCCAACTTCAGTCACGATGTCACAGTTGGTGCTTTTGTCACTGAAACGAGCCAATTAAAAATAGTCACAGTTCCAATATCCACCATAAGAGTTGCAAATGTAATATATTTTGCTGACAACGAACAAAGCAAAAGGGAAGTCACCTATTAACAGAAGATGGATGAAAAAGATGTATGAAATCCATGCGTGCTAACTGCCGTCTTCTGTACTGAAAATACTGTAAAGTACTGTTTTATTTCCTTCGAACAGTAAATACAGTAAAATGCTGTTATATTTTGTCTATGTCATTTCACAAAAAAATAAAAACGGTAATGTACTGCTTTTGAACAGAACAGGATTTTAACGTTGAAAATTTGCCGTAAATTAACAGCAATTTCTAACAGTGTGTGCTGTCCCGTGCAAGATTGCTTTGTACCTTTAAGCAGTCCCGCCACAGTCTTGGTCTTGTCCTCCTGTTCTCTGCTGTTTTTGACTCCACAAGTGCAAAACCTGATGATCCCCCAACTCCCCAACACTATTTAACAGTGTTCCCGAAGACCATATTGTGTGCTTTAATGAAAGCAAGGAAATCTAACATTTTGTACAGTGTTACTAATAATAGTAACCTAGAAGTGCAAAATCTTTGAATTTAAATTGTTTATTTTCAGGTAAAATAAAATCATACTAATAAAAATCCCAGCACATTTTTTTGATAGTTCACTCCACCTCTCTCTTTATCTTCAGTATCGCTATGCCACGCTTGCCCAGCCGTCTGAGTTTGGAGGGGAGCCATGTCATAACCACGGCAGAGAGGAGGAACCCTGCACTGCTCCAGCTCGATACTCCTGCAAGCATCTCACTCCTCCATGCCAAGGCTTCCGTTGTACTGTCACAGGTGCATTAACTGCATTTTTAGGTCCAAAAACAATGACACCAAAAATATTTTAACAAATAGAAGTAGGAAAAATTATATCTTTAACAGGTGACACTTTAGACTACCATTCCGCCATTAGTGAATAATTACACAGAAACAAATGAGTAACAAGAAACTTTTGGTAACTTTTGGATTTGGTAACATGCGAGTCTTATTAGTGGGTTACTATGATCTTCACCATAGAATACTGTTCTAAATGGCTATACTCATTCTTAGTAGGTCACGAAAACTGCATGTAAAAAAATTAAGTTTTGCAAAAGGACTGATAAAATGTATGAATTATTAACAGCTTACACAAATCATAAGCCTGTTTATTAGTCTGGACTTGTTTATTAGTAAGGTTACATGTTAAATTTAAAAAGCTATTATGTCTGGCATTTAATAATGAAAATGTGTGTAGTTTCTTAGTAGTTCTCTAGGACGTATGAAAAATAGTTACTGATTAGCTAATAGTGAACTACGGCATTCAGCTGAGTGCATGTTATTACTTTTATTACTATTATAGTTAATCAGAGTTTCTTGTTCATATAGTTACTAGAATTTTAATATTGCGTTACTCATTTGGTCCTGCAATGTAATAATTGCATGTAATATTTAAACTAAGGACACAAGTTTGACAGCTGTGTCTCATGTAACAGGTCGCTGTGTGCTGGAGGGTCTTCGCTGTAATGGAGATGATGACTGTGGGGATGGTTCTGATGAACAGGGCTGTAATAAAGTGTACAAAGCATGCAGTCAGCCAACTGAGGAATATTATGGAATCGAGAACCTTGCCAAAGGGTGTGTGTTTAATACATTCTTTAAAAACTACAGCTTATATGTATTATTATTGCTTATATTATTGTACACTTATGTATTATATCTCTCTGTTTGATGACATTACCACTAAACACTGTTAGTTAATTTTTAGTGGTAATGTCATCAAACAGAGAGATGCATCTTGACACATTATGTTTTAAACTGACAGCTTTGCTAAGGGTCACTAAAATGACCTAAATCATGCATAAATGAAATAATATAAAGTATTATTAGTTTGTTTCAGGAAATGCGTTCTTATCCTTGAAATAAATATCTATGTAATTTTGTTAACTACTACCTAGTCAGATTAAAATTGATAAGATTTATTCAGCTATTCTAATAATTATATTGTTAATTGCATTTCAGTATTTGCATGTATTGTTTTCTCTGTTTATTGAAACCTGAAATCAGATCTATTTCAGTTGAGAAGAGATCCTTTGCTATGCCTCACTTTAAAAATGGTTGGGTTACACTTTATTTTAAGGTGTCAGTATTACAGTGTAATTATACATTTAAGTACTGAGTAATAACAATTAACTACATCTACTTACTATAGGGTTAGGGTTAGGATGAGGGTTTGGTTTAGGGTTGATTGCATGTAATTAAGCATAATTTCTAGTTATTACTACAGTAAATACATGTAACATATGTAACAATGACACTGTAAAATCAAGTGTTACCAATGGTTGTCATCCAACATTTTCTCAGACAAGCTTTTGAAAATCATTGTAAATAGAGAGTGGGTGTACACTAATTACAATTCAGCGTGAGCGGGCAGGTGTGCAATAGAAACATGCGGGAGAGGAATTTAAAAAAAAAAAAACTATTCTGTGCTGATCTCTAATGCAAAGTACCCAAAGAGGACACAAGTAAAAAAAAGAAAAAAAAAAAAGTTAATTAATAGTGTCAGTCTGCATTCCCAACTATCCTTGTGACAAAAGAAGTACACTTTATCATACTTCAAAAAAAGAGTAGAATATGTATAATATACTTATAAAAATATACTTAAGTGTGAACTGAATGTAAACGACACTTAATTGAATGTTAATGGAAATCAAATTAAAATGTATTATAGTTTAAATGCAATTAGCTGAACTTTAGTTTTTTTGACAATTTAAGTACAACTTATTAACATATGTAATTTCATAATTACTTCTGTTGTCTTTTAAATATTGCCAAATATGCTGACAAGCATTACTAAAATACAGATTAATGTAATTTCTTTTAAAACTTGTATGTCATGTATTTTAATATTTTTTGTCATGCATACATTTGTAATTAGGAAGTTTAGTGCAGATTTAATAAATTTAAAATATATTAACTTTAAATGTATTAGTGAATAATATACTGTGCAGTTAAAATATAAATAAAGTATTTTAAATGTAGTTTAGTAACATCAAAATAAGTGTACTTCTTTAAAACACAACAAAAGACTTTTAAAACAATGATTTAAAATGGAGTTTAAAGTAAAACTTTTGGTAACACTTGATTTTACAGTGTCATTGTTACATATGTTACATGTATTTACTATAGTAATAACTAGAAATTATGCTTAATTACATGCAATTAACCCTAAACCAAACCCCCATTGTAAACCACAACCCTATAGTAAGTACATGTAGTTAATTGTCATTACTCAGTACTTAAATGTATAATTACACTGTGATACTGACACCTTAAAATAAAATGTAACCAAACTATTTAATTTGACATTATTACAAAGTGCTCTTTTTAAAATTGTATTTAAGGACATCTTTGTTCTACTTGATGCCAAATGTAAAAACTGCCATAGATCAGATAATTTGTTCTTCATTCCTAGAATCAACATTTTGAATGGTAAACTGGAAGCAGTGGTGCTTGATAACCGATACTACGCTGGAGGCTGCTTGCCTAATTTTATCCAGGATATTCACTTCAGGAAGCCATATAACATACAACAATACACAATAGAGGTATTTTGCATGTTTTAAAATGCTTTACTTTTTTCTAAACGTTGCTTTATCAAGCTTTGAGACCTTTATGAATCTTTTGTTTTGAATCAGTAGTTCAGAGCGCAGCATCAAACTGGCCAAGTCATGTAATTTCAGCAAACAAGACTTTATGTCATATTGTTTTGAACCGTCTCGAAATTCTGATTGTTTGCTTGGTTTGAGGGTGACTAATGGTCAGTAGAAATGTATGTCTAATAAAAAAAATAATGTGATAATTAATGGTTATTAATTGGCCTAGTTAACCAAGCCCTACAGTACATAACATAAAACTCAAACTCAGAGCAGGGATTTTGACTTTTATTTTGAAATTGTGATGCCCAACAATTAGCATATTTAGAAACATTGTGATGAATTCATACGTGTACTTGATGGCAAAAAGAGTATTAATAATGTTATATAAGTTGTGTCTTCATTAACTTATGAACACTGGATGTTTTCAAAATTATACAAGCATATCAAGGCCAAGATATTGTGGCCAGGAATTTATTCCCACTACTTCTTAATTAGTTCCCTCATTTTAGTTAAATCATGGAAATGTTGTACTAGTTTGTTCCCTCAATTTAATTTAGTTAAATAGTGGCCACAACTGAATTAATTAATACGTGGCCACAAATAAATAAATCGGGAGAACAAATTCTTAATAATATCTTTTTCCCCCTCATGACATCCCCTTATGGCAGGGCTCTGTACTTTTCTATTGCTTGACTGGTAAGATATCTAGCTATCATGTTGAATTTTAGTACCGCCTAAAACAATTGTTTTCAATTAACATTCTCAAACCATCTCAAAAAAACATTTATGGATATTCATCTTTCTTTTTTCTTTACATTATATCTTAGTGTCATTTTCTCTGATAAAATGATAACCTGTGATAACCAATGATAAAATTATAAAGCATATGACCGCTTTAACTTGTATGTGAAATAAATTACTTTGTTCCCAGACAAAAGGCTCCTATGATTTCACAATGGAGGGATATGAGTCTTACAGTGAATACTTCACGAGTGAAAGCAAGTCAACTTTATCCAAGACCAGCGTCTCATTTGGAATTGCTGTTCCTAATGCTTTTGAATTCAGTTTTAATTACAATAGCCACAAGTACAAGAAGTCAGTAAAGAAGATGCGCAGCTTTTCAGGGACGGTAAGTTTTTTTTTATGTCAATAAGATGAAACTTAATTTGAACTATATTTTCTAAATTAGTGAGATGAAAACAGATAAAATCAGAAAATGCCTATTGCTATGAAGAAGATAAAACTAGATTTTTAAATATCTGGCTTGCATGTGCAGAAATCTCTGAAGCTAAACTGCTGTGGCTGACAATATAGCTCAGGTCCTATGTGTAAATAATTGTAATAGTGATGCTAACTAACCTCTAACTAAGAGAATATAACAGGTTGATTAATAAAAGAAGGTGACTAAGACAATGTTAAATTCTGATTGACTGTGAAATCTATTATTTGTAGCTAATCATGACTTTCAATTGTGTGCTGTCCTCAGAAAAAAAAATTTATCCGAGCACACTCTGAGCTTGAGGTGGCACGCTATGCATTAAAGACATCAAACCTGATGTTACACCCTGAATTCATGTCCCGCTTGCACGCCCTGCCACTGGAATACACGTATGGAGAATACCGGCAGCTCTACAGTGACTATGGGACACATTTTATCAAAGAGGCAACTCTCGGTGGAGATTTTGAATATGTCGTTGTTCTCAATGAGGAGATACTTGAAAAAAGTGGTAGGTATAAGTAAGGGGCCCTGTTATTCCAAGGCCCGGATTCACACAGGGTTTAGCCTAAGCCAGGATTAGGCCTTATTTCAATTAGGATATTTAGGTAGCTTTTTATAAAAACAAACACTTAAAAAAAAACATTACTGGTTTGCATCTTGAGACAAAACAATGGCACTGACATTAAGATGTCATTGCAAGTTGCTTTCAGATAAACTAGCTCAAACATGCATTTTAATCTAGGACTAGTTTAAGACTTGTCTGTGAAACTGGGGGCAAAAGTTGAATCCACACTGACTGCGAGGGCATTTTGTTTCATTATAGGATACACACTTGAAGAAAGCAAGAAATGTTTGCAGTACGGGCTTAGAGCCGGAGCCCAAATTTACGATGTGTATGTGGCTGCAGGATTTTCAAAGGGTAGCTGCAAAGGCCTGTTGGAGGAGCTTGGAGGTGAGCAAAGCCACATTTATCCTGTTCAGATCAAATAACCTAAAATATGAAGTGTGCATTTCTTTGATGTTAAAATAATTTCTTCTGCATAAGCTTAATGTGCAGAGACTGCACCAGAGAACAGTGTCACAACAAAGCTGTAAAAAGTATATTTTATGAAATAGAACTGCAACTTTCAGCAGTGTCTGCCAGTGAAGCCAGTGGAGCACATATGATCTGTCTCTTGTAAGATAATCTTCTAATCCTAACAGTCAGAAATGTCCATACTCTATGAATTATCATTCTACATGAATTTAGCCCTTTTTAAATTTAATTAAAGGAATAGTTCAACCAAAAATGATAATTCTGTCATCATTTACTAATCCTCAAGTTGTTCCAAACCGGTATACATTCTGCTGTACACAAAGGAAGATATTTAGAAGAAAGTTTGTATCATAGTTGGAAAAAAAAATACTATGGTAGTAAATGGGGGGGGCGAGATCTGCTTGGTTACAAACATTCTTCCAAATATTTTCCTTTGTGTACAGAAGAAAAGAGAAATATGTACAGTTTTGGAACATGAGGGTGTGTAAATGACAGAATTTCCATTTTTGGGTGAACTATCCCTTTAATGCTACTCACTGCAAACAAATTGCCAGCTGTTCTGTTTGCAGGCAGGAGACACCATTTTACACAGCAACTCATCAAACTGAGCCTCATCCATTGTAAAGTTCTCCTGTAACTGGACCTCACTATAGGCGAGTTGTAGTTTGAGCCCAAGTGCAGTTTATTTACATAAAACATAAATCCAACATAGAACAAAGTCATGGCATGGCTAAAACAAAGGACATGGACAACATTGGACTCACCACAATGATTACAGGGACATAATCCACAATCATCGACAAGGAACATGGAAAACATGAGGGCTTAAATATACTGACTAATTACAAACAATGAACACCTGTGAACAATGATTACACTCGTGAGCCAATCAAAACAAGACATGAAACAGGGGAGTCACATGACACAGGAGCACAAGGCAGAATCACATGACATGACATGATCTGACATGACAGAAAGGAGCACATGGTAAAACAAACGTGAAACATGACAATGACAACAAAATAAAAGACATGAAACATGAACATGAACACAAAACCAAAACTAGACATTACACTCACAGCATATCGCTGAAGATTTTTCAGTTGCTAGTGTCTGAAAGGTTGAAATTCAATGAGAACCAATCAACAAAGGAACTAGAAAAGGACTACAAAACTGGCACAGGTAACAAGAAACCAAGAAACAAACTAAAAGTCAGGAAGGACTGGATTCCAGACACAGTAAAATCCCTGGTGTTAAATTAACACTGCTCTGTGTTTATGAGATCCACCAGCAGAGTGTTAAAAGTAACACTGAAGAAGTGTTAGAGTTAATTAGATAATTAAGTGATTGATTGAGTGATGATTAAGCATTATTGAAGACACCTGATGATACAAGCAGAATCACTGAAGAAAAGAGAAACACAAGAAGCAACTTCCAGCCACAGCCTTAGATGAAATCAACTGAAGAAAACATTAAATATCTCAAGATATAGACAGAGGAGGATTAAGCAACTCCAAAAACAGCATTACCAGCCTCACTTATTACTAACCAGTTAAGAATTATTGAGAATTAACAGAGGTTTAGATGTTGATGTTTTATTGAAAATATTAATTTGGTTTGAAGTCACCATTAGGGTGATCAGTATTCAGAGAGCCAGTCACCACACCCATCACCTCATCAGCACCAGATCCACCCACTCATTCACCATCTCCCGAATACTGATCACCTGCACCTGCACATCATCATCGAACACCTCTATTTAAACTCACTGTTCCGTCACTTCATTGTCTGGTCTCATCTTACAAAGACTATACAGACTCACCTCGCATTACTTACCTGCTACCTACTTGCCATCCCGTCCTGTATCAGTCTTCATCGTCTTCTCGTCCATCTGATTCCCCGTTTGTCTGGAACTGCTCTGCTACCTTCTTTGTCTGCATCAACCTGAAAGCATATAAGCAAGTCCAACAGTTATATTAATGCTGTTCCCTGGAGGGGAGTGAGGTTTAGGTTGGGTAAATATAATGGTGAGTGTAACCTGGCCTCAAGTGGTGCACTTGGGACTGCAGTCTTTAGCTTCCTTTTATTGCACCCACATCTCATGCCGGTTGACACTGGCTCAAATCCCACTCAGAGTGGTATGTGTTGGACCATTTAGAAATGCACTAGTTCAGCAAGTATCTACAGCAAGGTATAACTTGCATTTTGTTGAATTGCATCTTTGAATAGGGATTCCTGGAAGACATGGTTTACTTTTTTTAAAATCACGGAGCCCCCCTGATTATCATCACTTTTTGCCCCTCAACCGACAGCCCTGCCACCTGCTTTCAGCATCATCTCTGATGACGTGTTTTCCGGTGCAAGGGTGGGACTACCTGTCACTCACATGAGACTGCAGCAATAGCGAACAACAATGATTCAATGATACAATTAATTCCTGATGGACAAAATCAAGTTCCGGCTTTTTTTTTTCTTGTTCAAAAAGACGTTTCACTCAGATATACACAGATCACGCATAACATTATGACCACTGACAGGTGAAGGGAATAACACTGATTATCTCTTCATCAAGACACCTGTTACTGTATGGGATATATTAGGCAGCAAGTAAACATTTTGTCCTCAAAGTTGGAGTGTAAGAAGCAGGAAAAACGGCCAAACATAAGGATTTGAGCGAATTTTGACAAGGGCCCAATTGTGATGGCTAGATGACTGGGTCAGAGCATCTTCAAAACTGCAGCTCTTGTGGGGTATTCTCAGTCTGCAGTGGTCAATATCGATCAAAAGTGGTCCACTTGAAAGGATTGAAAGGTGTCAGAATACACAATGCATCACAGTTTGTTGTGTGTGGGGCTGCATAGCTGCAGACCTGTCAGGGTGCCAGTGCTGACCCCTGAGCATCAGAACTGGACCACGGAGCAATGGAAGAAGGTGATCTGGTTTGATGAATCACATTTTCTTTTACATCACGTGGATGGCCAGGTGCATTTGCGTCACTTACCTGGGGATCACATGGCACCAGGATGCACTATGGGAAGACGGAAAGCTGTTGGAGGCAGTGCTTTGATGCTTTGGGAAATGTTCTGCTGGGAAACCTCGGGTTCTTCCATCCATGTGGATGTTACTTTGACATGTACCACCTACCCAAGCATTGTTGCAGACCATGTACACGCTTTCATGGAAACGATATTCCCTTGTGGCTATGGCCTATTTTAGCAGGATAATGCGCCCTGCCACAAAGCAAAAATGGTTCAGGAATGGATTGAGGAGCACAACAACAAGTTTGAGGTGTTGATTTGGCCTCCAAATTACCCAGATCTCAATCCAATCGAGCATCTGTGGGATGTGCTGAACAAAATTCCAATCCATGGATGCCCCTCCTCGCAACTTACAGGACTTAAAGGATCTGCTGCGAACATCTTGGTGCCAAATACTACAGCATGTTTTGATGGGTCAGGGCTGTTTTGGCAGCAAAAGTGGGACTAACACAATATTAGGAAGGTGGTCATAATGTTATGCCTGATCAGTGTACAACACAATAAACAAGAAAGACTATAGCAACTTCTGTTTCTGTCAATTTTAAGATATCGTGACAACCCCAGCTAGACATGATTGAATTCCTAAGCAGTTTAAACACTATCAAAACATTTCTCTACTTGGGTGAGCACTCTGTTTAGAAAGCCTGTTTGCAATCAGTTATTAAATCCATTTGCTGCTTGTGGAGCAGATTATCTAAGGTTACTAATGTTTAATTAAACATTCTGTTTTGTTGTCTGGCATTTCAGATTCCAGTAAAGCAAGAGAAATGGTGGAAGATGTCTTTATTGTGGTCAGAGGGGGTGACAGTGAAACAGTGTCACGTCTAGCTGCAAAACAGCTACCAACTTCAGACATTATGCAACTGTGGGGTGATGCTGTGTTCTACAATCCAGATTTTATTCGCAAGAAGGTAACATTTTCACTTAATATATACACATCTATAGAAAGCCTCAACTTGTCCAGTTTGTTCAATTTCATAGTTCTTGTAGAAAATACATAACTTAAATCTGAATATTTCTATATCGTTATGCACCAGACATTACAATGTTGTCATCAATTAACAAAAAAAACCTTATAAACCAGTAATATACGTATAAATTAAGTTTGTATGCAAAATTTTAACACTTTTCACACCATAGAATGTTAGATGGAGTGCAACAACAAAAACTTTAATAAAAGCCTTTTACATTTGACTTTTGGTTTTATCTAAAGTGACTTTTTCAGTGTACACATTTTACCAGTGTCTGTGTTCCTTGGGAGTAAAATCTATGACCTTGCTTGCTTCAACAGGTAAACACTTCTGTGCATATTACTATCTTATCCTTAAAAGCTTCAAATTCTACTACAGACTGTTGACACAACCCTACTACAACCCTGTTGAAAAGTGCAGTATGTCCGATCACCTGCATATGCTGTGATTTTGGATCAGTATAGGATGCAACACAAGTGTTTGTTTGTGCAAAAAAACATTATTTACTACTTTATTTACAAAGTATTAATCTCAGACGTGCATTCATGCAAAAATGTCTGCTGTCACGTGAGTGCATTTTTGAGATTTATTGCTTTGATTCTATGTGGGCGTCATGCAATCATCACACCTGGGAGGCATTCCCCATATAATGTCAACTGCTGTTGCAATGTCTCATTCGCAACTCAGGACACAAGGGTTGCATATTTAAACAAGAAATTTTGTGGGTGGGGTGGTCTCTTTATAAAATCCTGTAATGTTACATGTAAACCATTTTTACAGATAGAACCTCTTTATGAGTTGGTGCCATCACAATACTCAAGTGCTAGCATCCTGAAGAAAAACCTGAGGAGAGCTCTGTCAGAGTACCTGAAAGAAATCAGCTCCTGTCGCTGCTCCCCCTGTCTCAATAATGGCATAGCAGTGCTCAAAGGTGAGAATAATCAGAAACCACCAATAACTATATAAAATAATGTTGAGTGTTTCCCTATTTTCCTCATTCTTTTTTTATCAACACTTGAATGTTGGTAAGTTTCATAAAAAAAAAAAAATTCAAACAGAAATCGGCAAAGTTCACCCAAGCCCCCAAAGATTCACAGTCACTACCTCTTCATGGATTGGACATTACATTCGGTAACGTTAGGTAACGTTATGATCACATTAGCTTACTTGGGCATAAGGAATGCTTGTGTCCACTCCTTCTGAGGCATTTCTCAATGCAAAGTTTGGACTTTTGTAGTTTGGATATGGCAAGTTTGACTCAGGATTACACAGTAATCAGTGCACTTTAGTTATCAAAACTAATTATTGTATAAATGCAATATGCAGCCAATCCCTTAAAAAGGCCTTTATGTATTTGTACACTATTATTACAAAAAGTTGTGCCGTGTATGTTCTCACTAAATTGCTCCCAAACGTATGATAGCCCTAGTTGTAAAATTCTTATAGCTTTAGTGCAAATACAGCATTGAACTTACCCTTTGTTTGCAAAGCATCTGGTAAAGTGTTTTGCACAAACATTATAATACCTTACCTAATTTCTTTGGCACATTCTTAATAAATAAAATTCATCAACTGGGCCCCTCAGTGGTCTTATGTTCATTGGTACATTTGTGATGTTTATGTGGCGCAGACATTATATCAATACGTGCTATAGCGAGGATACAAACATGGAATATGTACGGCTGTAACGCTGGGTTCGACAGAAGACAAGGCGTTGATTCCAAACAGACTGATTTATTATAACAACTCAAAGTAACAGGTAGCATTAGCAACAGTATGCACAAGCACAGACAACAATCGACAATGAACATACAACAGGCAGGAACTTAAATACACAGATGACGATTACTAAACGGGGACAGCTGACAAGACTTAACTAATTAGAAACATGGTTATTAACTCGAACTCATACTGACAAGACATACGTGTGACAACGGCTCTCTTTTACTTAAATTGTAAATATTCTAAGTATAACAAATGTAGGTAGTCCCTTTGATCCTTTTGAGAAACTTTTTGTGTATGTGTGTCTGTTAAAAATTATGCAATGTAGTAATTTTTTTTCTTTTGTTAGGCACAAGGTGTATTTGTATTTGTCCAGCTGGTTTCAGAGGAGTGAGCTGTGAGATCACCCAACGGAAAGGTTTGTCTGTGTGGCATGTTATCTGTAAAAGTGAGATGCTTTGGCCCTGTCTCAAATGTTGCACTTGATGTGGATGACCATTGATTTCTAGAGCTTTCCCATTTGTTAGTTTATGATTTAGAAGGTCTGAATGGGCTCTTTAGACCAGCAGAAAAGTTGCTTGTATTAATAAGTGTTATTAGTATAACACTTTTCTCCATCATATAAACTGTACTCAGAAATCCATTCAGTTTCGGTTTTAAAGTATTTTTATTAGCATGATTGTGCATTATAATTAATGACAAGAAAAATAAATATACAGTATAACAATAAAATAGTCTATTTTTAGCAAAAATTATATTTAAAAAATGTTTATTACCTGCTTTCTGCAAGCAGTAATATACAGTGTAACATTTATCAACAATATCACAACACAAAACATGACAAGAATGTAATTCTGTGTTTTTGATAGAATGTAGTTGAGTGTAACAGCACAAAGAAAACCATGCTGAAAAACCCGCTCGAACCAGCCTAAGCTTGTTTGCTGGACTTAGCTGGTTGAAGATGGTCTCTTATCCTAGCCAAGCTGGGCTGTGTTTCACAAAAGTGACGTAAGCCTAAATAGATAATAGAAACCATTGGCGCCATTGGTCTCTATAATATATTTAGGATTACAAAGCTTTTGGGAAACATGGCTCTGGACTTTCAGATTGGCCAAGCTGGTGTTACAAAGCTGGTTTAGCTGGTCGGAGCAGAAAAGTCAATCTGCAAAGTGAAAAAAAATGCAAGAAAAATATAAATTAGTTTATATGCCTTACTTGTCACAGACTAAAATTTAAGTCATTATTTACTGATAATCTTACACTCTATGGATGTGTAAGTTTAATTTTTAAAGATGTATTTCCCTTTTCTCTACTGCTGCTTTTGCTCAGGGTCTTTTGCTTTTGCTCTCTCTCAACTGACCACTAAACCATATTTAAGAGGAAAGCTACCATGTTAAAATTGGGGTTTCAGGCACAGTGTGCAATGGAGTTACTACCAAAGACTACATACAGAGGCTGCACTGATATTCATATACTATGAATGGGAGAACGTGTAATGTGCAATATGGTGGAGTAAGTCCTTCTAAATAAAAGAGAAATTGTAAACTGATAAAGTCATTGCGTCACTGCCGCTGCAGAAGCTCTGGTTGCTAAACAGTCAGTGTTCTGAGACACATGCTTAGTACTGCACATGGGAATTGGCTGGTACAATCCAGGTTTTTTTTTGTCTTCGTGATTTTAGTGTTTAGAAACAACATTTCTGAGACAGTTGTTGTTAGATTTCATTGGTGATTTCAAATATGAAATTTAATCGTAAGCTTCGTGAACAGCTTTGAGGAATTTGATGTTTCTCTATTCAAATAGATAGGAGCTGTACTGAGAGGCATTTCAAAGATGGCTGCCAAGTGAAATTCCATTTTAAAGGGACTTTGGTCATTACGCTCACAATACAGCATGGCCTCTAGAAACTTATTTATTTATTTATTTTACAGCTACTACCTTTGAACAAATTCAATATGAATATAGTCTCTCACAATGCAACAAAAATAATCTTTTATTCCTCTTCTGCAGTCACCTCTACTCTAGCTTGTGTACTAGTTTAGTTTAAACTTGGGATTGCATACTATGAATATTTTTGGCTCTTATAATAAATTTTATGTTTGTTTTTTTTCTCTCACATTTATAAGTCACTTAAGACAAAAGCCTTCGTTAAATGCAAACATGTAAATCTAACTTTGTAATGCATGTTTCCTAACACTCACAGCATTGGCTGTAGATGGCAGTTGGAGCTGCTGGTCTTCATGGTCCACCTGTACAGGAAAGACCCAGCATCGCACCCGCCAATGTAGCAATCCGGCCCCGCAGAATGGTGGAGCAGCATGCCTTGGGCCTCAACAGGAATCAGCTGATTGTCTCTAACATATGTGTCATCCATCAGTTTCACAATAAGACCCTTTTCACAATCCCGGGGTTCTCAGAAGTAGAAATTGTCATAGTTGTGGGCAACCTTCTATCGCAGTAAACCGGAGATGAGAGAAAATAACATTTTTGTATTTGCATTTGGTAAAATGGCAAAAGAAAAATCTATGATGCCTTTTAAACGTGTTTCCAAAACATTGAGAGATTACAGCAGTGAGAAGAGAGAGATGTCAATTTTCTGTCACTCCTTCACTGTATTAGAAACACCCTCGCAGCAGAGTTAATTATTTTTGCCCAAGGGAATATAACACAATATAGTGTTATAGAGGTGCATTCAATTTTTTTTAAAACTGATATAGGTTTACAATGTTGATAACTGGAAGTGTGTCGTCATAGTCTGTGAAAAGGGTCCATAGTATGAAAAAGTCTTAAAATTATGCAGTAACACATTGTAAAATGATTAATTTACTCTGCCAAATATGGTAGGCATATGTAAATAAAACAATTTCTTTAACCAGAGCTGTAATTATGGAAGCCCGTTCCCGCCACTGTTGAGAAAAAAAAATATTCCGTAAGTCATAATAATGAGAAACTTTCTCATAATAATGACTTAGCATCTCATAATAATGATTTAGTATCTCATAATAATGACTTAACATCTCATAATAATGACTTAGTATCTCATAATAATGACTTAACATCTTTAACTTAATCAAAAAAAAATTTTTTTTAATTTTTTTTAGAAACTTTCTCATAATAATGACTTAACATCTCATAATAATGACTTAACATCTCATAATAATGACTTAACATCTCATAATAATGACTTAGCATCTCATAATAATGACTTAACGTCTTTAACTTAATCAAAAAAAAATTTTTTTTTAATTTTTTTTAGAAACTTTCTCATAATAATGACTTAGTATCTCATAATAATGACTTAGCATCTTTAACTTAATCAAAAAAAAAATTTTTTTTTATTTTTTTTAGAAACTTTCTCATAATAATGACTTAGTATCTCATAATAATGACTTAGCAACTTAATAAAAAAAATAAAAAAATTAAAAAAGTTTTTTTATTAAGTTAAAGATACTAAGTCATTATTATGAGATGTTAAGTCATTATTATGAGAAAGTTTCTTAAAAAAAATAAAAAAAAATTTTTTGATTAAGTTAAAAATGCTAATTCATTATTTTTATGAGATACTAAGTCATTATTATGAGATGCTAAGTCGTTATTATGAGAAAAGTTTCTCATTATTATGAGATACTAAGTCATTATTATGAGAAAGTTTCTCATTATTATGACTTACGGAATTTTTTTTTTTTCTCAACAGTGGCGGAAACGGGCTTCCATATGTAATAAATGCTCAAGAAAAAAATTAAGTTGAATGCATTGTAAATCTTTCACTGACATTCTATGTGTAAAATATGAACATATGTCAAGCCCATATTATACCCTAAAATCAAAAGAAATTAAATAAGAAATTCTATTTTGCAAGACAGTTTTCATGACAGTGAGGAACTTTCTCATTATTGTAATTTTTCCAGATGTTTTGCTTTGGGGAAAATTTAGTCGTGTCAAGAAATGTCAATACAAAAACTATAAAGACATAATTTTCTTTAAGCAAAATGTATTTTGATTTTGGGTTGAAACATGACAGACATATTGTGTTAGCATTACAATCTACCAATTTTCTGAATGTATCTATTGCATCAGGTAATGACATCTTCATGAAGTCATAACAATGTTGGCTTTATCAGACAAACACTTCTTGGACCAACACTAAATTAACTAAATTGAATATTCACCCACACAAAAAGTGATACTTTACAGTACATTTTGTGAAGCACTTTTGCTGGTCCTGTGTACAGCCATGTGTATAGAAAAGTTTGCCCAGACAATACCATCAGAATCATTTCTTACTGTGGTTCAGAGTAGCAAATATTCTGGTGTTGCTTCTTTTTTTGAAGATAATTACATGAATAATATATTCAAACTGAATAATATATGTAGCCAACACTATGAGTCAGAGGTTTGGAAACACTTGACTGAATCTATTATCTTTCCTAGATTTATGAAACATGAAACACAGAGATGATGTTAAAACTAAAATGTAACTGATGTCATTTGTGTTTGTATGTTTGAATTGGATCATTAAAGAAACTGAAATGCAAGCTGAAAAAAAGTAAATTTTAGTGACTTTTAATAACTGGTTAGACAAGACAAGAAAAAAAATTAAAATAAAATAAAAACTATAAATGAACTAAAAGTATAGTCCATTCAATTTCTGTTCTCTAGCTTGAAACGTTAAAGCTTCAGAATTGTCAGCTGTTATTCATTGAAAATCTTTTTCTCATGATCAAATCTCATACAAACTCCTCACAAACCTCATTTACAATTAATCGCAAGACATGTTTATGTATACTCATCCTTAAAATGTAACATTTTTTTTTTTTTTTTTTTTTAAATCCCAAGAAATGACATATCCAAACTAAAACAGATGCAGTTCATGAACCCCTTGCACTAAAAGCATTATGGTCTCATTTGAAAGCAGATTTATTGTAAAGTCATAATTAATTATTGTCATAATGAAAAAATAGTTATAAATAGCTTCAAAATTTTGTAGTTATTAGAAATTTATTTTTTATGAAATATCTTTATGAAAATTAAATTGAAGTTGGCCTAGTTACAATCTAGAAATGCACTCCAGCTAAAGCCACGTCTGACCATGTTATATTTCAAATCTGAAGATAAGTCTATTTTTATTTAATGTTTTTTAAGATCATGTCATGTGATTTTATAGCTAGTAAAGGTAAATCCAAAATAATTTAAGTTAGTGCTTGTTTTGCAAAAAAAAAATTAACATCAATGACAGACTCAATATTTTAGACAGCAGATGTAGTATTATGTTGATGACAAGACACTGTCAACATGAGAATATTAGAATTTTAACAACTTCTCCTCTGATTAGTGCTTCCTTGACAAGGCAGACCACCATCTTTTGGCGGGGGGTTGTTGCATTCTCGTTTTCGTGTCTTTGTTCCAGAAACACATGGGTACCAGGAGCTCCAGCAGCTCCAGACTCCATGTGTAGGACCTGTCAGAGGGAAACACTTAAGAATATGGGCTCTGTGAAGGTCTTGCTTAACATTCATTAAATTTATATTCATTATCTAATCAGATCACAACTGGTCAGGTGTGACAGATCAAATACGCCAATAAAACACTTGATTGCAAAATGTGAAAATCATAGATTTTATGTCTGCAGTGCAGTGGGATGTGTATGACAGTAGGCCTGTCCCAGTACTCACACTTGCGTTTTTGGCCACTCGAGAGCGTATGCATATGACAGAAAGTGCACAAGACTTTTTACCAGGTCTGATAAATACCAAAGACTAGAAATCCCTTAATGTTGAGGAAAATGTCTCAGGTTACAAATGTGTCCATGGTTCCCGGAGAAGGGGAACTAGACAATTTTTCGCTCTTTGTTATATTACAGCCATTTTCTAAAATCATTTAAGTTCATTTTTTTCCACATTAATGTACACACATCACCCCATATTGACAGAAAAACACAGAATTCTTGACATTTTTGAGGATTTATTAAAAAAGAAAAACTGAAATATCACATGGTCCTAAGTATTCAGACCCTTTGCTCATTATTTAGTAGAAGCACCCTTTTGATCTAATACAACCATGAGTCTTTTTGGGAAAGATGCAACAAGTTTTTCACTCCTGGATTTGGGGATCCTCTGCCATTCCTCCTTGCAGACCCTCTCCAGTTCTGTCAGGTTGGATGGTAAACGTTGGTGGACAGCCATTTTTAGGTCTCTCCAGACATGCTCAATTGGGTTTTAGTCAGGGCTCTGGCTGGGCCATTCAAGAACAGTCACAGAGTTGTTGTTAAGCCACTCCTTCGTTATTTTAGCTGTGTGCTTAGGGTCATTGTTTTGGTGGAAGGTAAACCTTCGGCCCAGTCTGAGGTCCTGAGCACTCTGGAGAAGGTTTTCGTCCAGGATATCCCTGTACTTGGCCGCATTCATCTTTCCCTCGATTGCAACCAGTCGTCCTGTCCCTGCAGCTGAAAAACACCCCACAACATGCTGCCACCACCATGCTTCACTGTTGGGACTGTATTGGACAGGGGATGAGCAGAATGAAGGCCAAAAAGTTCTATCTTGGTCTCATCAGACCAGAGAATATTATTTCTCACCATCTTGGAGTCCTTCAGGTGTTTTTAGCAAACTCCATGCGGGCTTTCATGTGTCTTGCAATGAGGGGAGGCTTCCGTCGGGGCCAGTTTGCCATAAAGCCCCAACTGGTGGAGGGCTGCAGTGATAGTTGACTTTCTACAACTTTCTCCCATCTCCCGACTGCATCTCTGGAGCTCAGCCACAGTGAACTTTGGGTTCTTCTTTACCTCTCTCACCAAGGCTCTTCTCCCCTGATAGCTCAGTTTGGCTGGACGGCCAGCTCTAGGAAGGGTTCTGGTCGTCCCAAACGCCTTCCATTTAAGGATTATGGAGGCCACAGTGCTCTTAGGAACCTTAAGTGCAGCAGAAATTTTTTGTAACCTTGGCCAGATCTGTGCCTTGCCACAATTCTGTTTCTGAGCTCTTCAGTCAGTTCCTTTGACCTCATGATTCTCATTTGCTCTGACATGCACTGTGAGCTGTAAGGTCTTATATAGACAGGTGTGTGGCTTTCCTAATCAAGTCCAATCAGTATAATCAAACACAGCTTGACTCAAATGAAGGTGTAGAACCATCACAAGGATGATCATAAGTAATGGACAGCACCTGAGTAAAATATATGAGTGTCATAGCAAAGGGTCTGAATACTTAGGACCATGTGATATTTCAGTTTTTCTTTTTTAATAAATCTGCAAAAATGTCAAGAATTCTGTGTTTTTCCGTCAATATGGGGTGCTGTGGGTACATTAATGAGGAAAAAAATGAACTTAAATGATTTTAGCAAATGGCTGCAAAATAACAAAGAGTGAAAAATTTAAGGGGGTCTGAATACTTTCCGTACCCACTGTAGTGTCATGTTCTCCTTCAGAGAGAACCATCATTACATCTGTAAATTACACTGCATCCTAGGACACTTTAGGGAACAAATACCTACTCCGCTATGCTGAAGGGAATGAATGCCCTATTGACTGTGACTAAGCGCCTGACTCCACGGGCTTAACTACCAGAGACAAAGTTCCCCATCCTACAGGTACGTACCAGTAAGGCTGTCAGTGGCGTTCTTCCTTATGGCCACAAGATCCAATCAATATCTTGCTTCAGCAAGATGACTCTCTAGAATGCGTAAGCCAAGCCACAGTCTACCCTAAAGACCTAAAGTTAGCCAAAGAGGCTCAAAGAGAGTTATACACCCACTATCTGTTTAGACAGAGTTCTAAAGAGTGGAGGTCTCAGCATAACGAATCTCAAAAAATGAGAGGAAACCGAAAGGAGACTCTATACTAAGGACAGCTCTAGCAAGGAGGGTCCAGAGCTACCATACAACTCAAAACCACTATCCAGGCGAAGCTGGCTCTCTGGAATAAGAGGAGGCCTAGCCACACTCTACTCTAAAGACAAGAGGCTCCTAGACAAGGAGGCTCACAGAGAGCCATACAACTCGATATTGCCATCTCGGCGGAGCTCTGGGGAAAAGAGTCCTCAGCAGGACGGACTCTCTAAAATGAGATGAATCCTAACAACACTCTACCCTAAACAGCAGAGGTCTCAGCAGGACGACTCTAAAACAAAAGGAGACCTAAGTACACCCTGTAACAAAGTTCCTATATACGGGAAGAAGGAGGCGGAAACTGGCGAATGTTCAACAACTTTAATAAACAAAATAAACAAACAACAAAACTAAAGTAAAATGGCGCCAGTACCTCGCAGACGACTGCCGCCCAAATAAACATAACCTTGCTCGAAACGTGCCCATAAGCGGGAAGGTTTTACTCCATGCTCATCCCAGATGTACAATGGGAACTAACAGAGTGTTAGCAACAATTGTTATAAAACTTGTAGTATGATTCAGTTTAGGTTTAGTATGTACTACAGGCACCCTCTTATACTCACGGTCACACTGGTAGTGACTCCACGGGATGTCGCCAGCCAATGACACTGTCACATTTAAACACGTGCTTCAGACACCGGTCATGCTAGAGGCATTCCCCAAAGCATCCTAAGAAGCAGTGCGAGTTCCCATTCCAAAGGGAATATTACATATAATTTGTTCGTAATACATAAAGTGTTGCCCATTTTATTGGTGTAGAGACAATGATGTTTATTTTGTAAAATGTTTTCAAATGCTTTTATCACTTATTAGATGCACCACAATTTAATTGCTTTTTGTTACATTGCAACTACTGAACAGAGATTCAGAATTTATTATTTTTTAGAATTAAGTGCAACATATTAGGAAAAAGCTATGAAATAAAGCTCTGTAAAAAGTTGTATGTCATCTATATTATGTAAATAGTCAAGTGCAATGACTACAAGTGTGGCTTTTGGCACAGGCTGTGTGCCTCCAGGAATAGGGTTGGGATTCACTGGGAAACCCAAGGTTGAGTCTGATCAGTCATAATAATATTAATAATAACAATAATAATAATACATTTTATTTATAATGAGCTTTTCTCATACCCAAAGCACCAATGTCCTGATCCCAGTTTTACTATTACTTGAATTTGGCTTTACTACTAAAATATGACTTTTTTTTATCCAGAGCCAAATACAGTGCAGTCAAGTTATTTTTGAAACTACACCAGTCACAAAAAACATGGTTCTATAACTTGATTATGATTGGCTGAGATTTACTGCATTACCACAAGGCTGCAACCTTTCTGTAAAACGTTAATGAAGAATTACATCACTTGGCAGAAGAGTAATTATTTGCTATCAATAAATTAATAGCTCTTCTAAAAGCACTATAAACCCGGGGCTTAATGCTTTAACATCATGATTTTGAGTGTACTACAAATGGTAACTAAGTACATTTAGGTTTTGAGAAACACAGAGCAGCAGTCTGAGGTTTGCAGCTCCCCTGCCAAACAGCGGCCCCATAACCGGCTCAGATTTCGGCAACACAATGCTGCACTTACGACAGGAATATATGTGGGAAAATAGAATCAAACTAATAGAGGCAGAGAGGAGAGAGGCCTTTGAAAACTGGTAGCAACGAGATTTGGACATAGTGCTTTTAGTCTGTTCTTTGGCATGAGAAAAAAATATGCGAAATATGTTCAAATGTTTTTCAAACGGAAGTTATTAAATATTTACCTTTTAAAAAGCAATTCATTTAATGGTAGTCATTGTTTTCGTTTTATTCACAGACGTATTGATATTTGTTCCAGTGATAGGGTTTCAGGAACAGGGTTCAGAACTACTGTATTAGATGTTGGCTACATCTGAAAGCTTAGGCCAGGGGGGCAAAACCCTGTATTTAGGGTTTAGCTTTAAGCCTACTTGAAGTATTTCACCCCTGCCTTGCAGTTTGACTTGTTGCCAGGTATCAGGTATAGCTTTCTATTTCAGATAAGTGCTGTTCTTTTGAACTTTCTATTCATCAAATAATCCTGAAAAAAATTGTACAAAACTGTTTTCAACATTGATAATAATAATAATAAATGTTTCATGAGCCGGAAATCGGCATATTAGAATGATTTCTCAAGGATCATGTGACACTGAAGACTGGAGTAATGATACTGAAAATTCAGCTTTGCCATCACATAAATAAATTGCATTTTAAATAAATTCAAATAGTAAAGTTATTTTAAATTGTAAAAAATATTTCACAATATTACTGTCTTGCAGTATTTTTGATCAAATAAATAAAGCCTTGGTGAGCAGAAAAGACTTCTTTTAAAAACATTACAAAATCTTAACACTTCAAAAGCTTTTGACCTGTAGAGTCTCAGTAGACACTATGGAGGCACCCATTTTTCAGCTTTCAGACACAGCCGTTATGTTTATTTAGAATAGAGTTTTGTAGAGACTCCTTTATGTCTTCTGACATACCACCAGTACTCAAACCACATTGTATAGTTTTAGAGTAATACTCTGGTAAAGTACATTACCTTTTCTTTCAGTCTCCTCACAGGCACTACCTCTGTATCCATTTTTACATAAACAACTGCACGCTGTCCTGGAGAGCATGGGAACTCCGTTATTCATGCAGGGGGCACAGTGACATGGGTTGAAGTTCTCCATATACTCTTCCCATGCCATCTTCATATGGGGCAACTTTGTGCGTAGCTGCTCGGCTGCTGTGCTTAAACGTACCAACTCATATATTGGTAAAATCTATGATAGAATCACAATAGAAAAGAAATAACTATAAAGAATAGCTCAATTTAAACATGTCATACAATTACCGTGCGTGTCCATATCTCTTTGCCTTTCTGTGTTTGTGATGCTCATGAAAGGAATATGTTGAGAAAATAGAAGAAAACTAATCTGAGCAGAGAGGAGAGACAACTTTGACACTTTAAAACTGAGGGTTTTGTTGGAATACTTTCTCTCACAAATCTCCCAAGCAGTGATCAGTGATGGGTGAACGGGAACTGAACAAGCTGGAATAGCACTTGACCAGGGCTGCGTTTCCCAAAAGCATCGTAAGCCTAAGTTGTTCATAGAACCATTGCTACCAATGGAGCTATGATCAACGTAGGCTTACGATGCTTTAGGGAAACGCAGGCCGGAGTGATTAAAACGCTTCAAATATAGACAGTTTATTCCCGACATTCAGGTTTTCAGTCTGATGGTTTGATTGGTTAGGGCTACTATTTTCACTGACAAAAGAAAAACAAAATAACTGGTAAAATATAGTTTTAAATGCAAGTTACTCAATATTAATCTTTTATAAGCAATTTCGTTTACCTGCATAAACGGATTAACTGTTAATTTGCCATTCCTTTCCTCTCTTAAATATACATTTTACTTTTGCCTATATTTTGTTCCTTTTCTGTGTTCTTGCTTATCACCTTTACATTACTGTTGCCTGTGTCATTTATTCTGTGAGAGTTAAAGTGATTTTAATTTACAACCCATTTAGAATTTTAGTCATTTTAAAAAAAATAGTTGTATTAAAAAAAATCCCAGCATGTTGGGTATGGCACATAGAAGGCATTGGGACTGAGAAAACAGTCTGCAGTCTTGTTTTCTGCAGCATTTTAGCAAAAGTATCTATTTTGGTGCTCACCATGTTTTTTTTCTACTGTTGTTAAAATAACCACGTCATCTACAGCTCTTAAGGTGGTGCTTTACATCTTTAGAGGGAGACAAAAGCAATGCGCAGGGAGTAGAAAGGCTTGAATGAAGCATGTTTGGCTCTAGATAAAAATATTGGAGGATTTAGTGCCTAAAGTTCATTACCGTAAATGACCCGAGATCTTGTGGTGCGAACCGCTCTATTGTTTTGATGTACTGCTAACTTTACCATTTTATAGAAATGGTAAAATGGCGCATTTATGTCCCGAGGTCCAGATGGCACCAAGCCAGGGTCCGGAATTAGACCGTGGTCTGCCATTTGAATACCACTGGTGTAGTCCATTCTAATCAAAATTCTTAGAACCTGACAGAACATTATTTAATTAAGGCATAGATTTGAAGCTTACTGTCAAGATACATTTTAATTAAATTTAGGAAACTGGACCTCAAGGGCCAGAGTTGAGAACCCCTGAACTAAAGTTTGAAACAACTACATGACAAGTATATTAAGTTAGTAAGGCAAATGCACCTCAAACTCAATTAGCGCAGGGTTATATTTGAGACTCTTTCCCCAATCCTTGTAACTTTTGGCATCTCTGATACCCAAGCTTCCAATGCTGGAGCCTGTGTGTCCACCCTTCACAAAGCCAAAGAAATCCTCAATAGCACTGTTGGACCGATCACGAACTGTTGAAAAACAAAAAATAATAATAAAAGTTTTATTTTAAAAAGTAATAATAATAAAAGTGTACTTTTAAAAAATATAAAAGCAAAAGAAGAAAAGAAAATGCATGGGGCTCCATGTTACGTACTCTCATCCACTGTTCCATCTTTTTCACAGAATTTTCCTTTTGTTGTAATTTTGGCATTATTTTGTGACAGGCCCAAAGAAAAACCAAGGCAACTTCCCAACTGTTGCCCATTTTTTTCTATTAGCAAAAAGAATGTGGTAAGTACAAGTAACAATTAGTTTTCCTAACTTGAATAAAGCTAGCTAAATACAGTTCAGTCATTTATTTTAAATACGCTGTCCATTTTCTATTTAGGTTGTATCATTTTTCATTCACACTTACCATATTTTTTCATGTCATTCTTGTTCACAACAGCAACATAATCTAGGACTCCACCCATGGTTCCCTCCGTGACAAAGTGTGTACCATATTCATTGAAGAAATTGGAATATGCACCAAAATTGTACTCATCAGGCAGATCACCCATAGCCCAGAGCATGTACTCATCCAGAGTCAAGTCTTTGCTTCTCATCTTAAACTGAGCCGTTTGTATTGTTGACAACAGCCTGATAAAGCCCATCTCCTAAATATGCAAAGGAGACAACATGCAAAAAATGTTCAAAAGCTGATTGCATGCAGTTTCCAAGTAGTTATCCAGACTGTATACAGTTACCATTAAATATCTGCATACAGACAAATAAAATAGATATTTAAATGAGTCAAACTCATGCCATTGGTTGAGTCAGTGTTGCTGTGTCCAGCTTTCAAATAGACCAAAGCACAGATGGTACTAAAAAACTATTGAGCAACACAATGAATTCTATAGCAATGGCCGAAAGAGATATTAAAAGGCAGGGGTTAAGTGCCAACATGCCTGGGAGTATCATTACAAGCTGTAGCCTTACATATTAATTTTGTCCTTTGGATCCCAACAACTAGCAAGCCAAAATACGATATGGTCCTCACTGCAGAACATGAGATCCAGGGGGCGAGGCTGGATCCAGATCCAACTCCTCCCACCTTACATATCCCTAAACCTACCCGTTTCCACCTCCTGATCCCTAAACCTACCCATCTCCACCCCCTCCCGCTTTACATATCCCTAAACCTACCCGTCTCCACCTCCTGATCCCTAAACCTACCCATCTCCACCCCCTCCCACTTTACATATCCCTAAACCTACCCGTCTCCACCTCCTGATCCCTAAACCTACCCATCTCCACCCCCTCCCACTTTACATATCCCTAAACCTAACCGTCTCCACCTCCTGATCCCTAAACCTACCCATCCTCACCCCCTCCCACTTTACATATCCCTAAACCTACCCATCTCCACCCCCTCCCATTTTACATATCCCTAAACCTACCCGTCTCCACCTCCTGATCCCTAAACCTACCCATCTCCACCCCCTCCCACTTTACATATCCCTAAACCTACCCATCTCCACCCCCTCCCACTTTACATATCCCTAAACCTACCCGTCTCCACCTCCTGATCCCTATATACCCATCTCCACCCCCTCCCACTTTACATATCCCTAAACCTACCCATCTCCACCCCCTCCCACTTTACATATCCATAAACCTACCTGTCTCCACCTCCTGATCCCTAAACCTACCCATCTCCACCCCCTCCCACTTTACATATCCCTAAACCTACCCATCTCCACCTCCTGATCCCTAAACCTACCCATCTCCACCCCCTCCCACTTTACATATCCTTAAACCTACCCATCTCCACCCCCTCCCACTTTACATATCCCTAAACCTACCCGTCTCCACCTCCTGATCCCTAAACCTACCCATCTCCACCCCCTCCCACTTTACATATCCCTAAACCTACCCATCTCCACCCCATCCCACTTTACATATCCCTAAACCTACCCGTCTCCACCTCCTGATCCCTAAACCTACCCATCTCCACCTACTGATCCCTAAACCTACCCGTCTCCACCTCCTGATCCCTAAACCTACCCATCTCCACCCCCTCCCACTTTACATATCCTTAAACCTACCCGTCTCCACCTACTGATCCCTAAACCTACCCATCTCCTCCTCCTCCCACTTTACATATCCCTAAACCTACCCATCTCCACCCCATCCCACTTTACATATCCCTAAACCTACCCGTCTCCACCTCCTGATCCCTAAACCTACCCATCTCCACCCCCTCCCACTTTACATATCCCTAAACCTACCCATCTCCACCTCTTGATCCCTAAACCTACCCATCTCCACCCCCTCCCAATTTACATATCCCTAAACCTACCCGTCTCCACCTCCTGATCCCTAAACCTACCCATCTCCACCCCCTCCCACTTTACATATCCCTAAACCTACCCGTCTCCACCTCCTGATCCCTAAACCTACCCATCTGCACCCCCTCCCACTTTACATATCCCTAAACCTACCCGTCTCCACCTACTGATCCCTAAACCTACCCATCTCCACCCCCTCCCACTTTACATATCCCTAAACCTACCCGTCTCCACCTCCTGATCCCTAAACCTACCCATCTCCACCCCCTCCCACTTTACATATCCCTAAACCTACCCGTCTCCACCTCCTGATCCCTAAACCTAGCCATCTCCACCCCCTCCCACTTTACATATCCCTAAACCTACCCGTCTCCACCTACTGATCCCTAAACCTACCCATCTCCACCCCCTCCCACTTTACATATCCCTAAACCTACCCGTCTCCACCTCCTGATCCCTAAACCTACCCATCTCCACCCCCTCCCACTTTACATATCCCTAAACCTACCCGTCTCCACCTCCTGATCCCTAAACCTACCCATCTCCACCCCCTCCCACTTTACATATCCCTAAACCTACCCGTCTCCACCTCCTGATCCCTAAACCTACCCATCTCCACCCCCTCCCAATTTACATATCCCTAAACCTACCCGTCTCCACCTCCTGATCCCTAAACCTACCCATCTCCACCCCCTCCCACTTTACATATCCCTAAACCTACCCGTCTCCACCTCCTGGATCCTGAATCTCTTGTTCAGCAGTGAGGAGACTCTTTAAAATATGCAGACTTGGCAACACTGGTGCATGGTGCAATAAAGAGGGTTGAGTTGATATATATTATTACTTTACCTTATTATTGTATTGTGTTATATTGCTGAGAAACTTTTTTTCTTCACTAACTTCATTACCAATTTCCACAAATGAGACTCTCCATGATGTACCAAAGTTGGAGGATTCTTCTGTATTTCTTGCTTTGAGTAAGCTAACAGCATCCTCATAATAATCTGATGCTTCCTCAGTAGTTGCTTGTGCCTGGAATGGACAAAAGCATAGTCAGTAGTGCTTCTCAATTGGAAGGCTGCATCCTGGTTAGACTGTGGTTAGACCCTCTTTACCCAGTCCTTCTGGGGCTTTTAGACTGGAGTCCTCCTCAGCAATAAATGCAATAATGAGACAGTGTAGCACGTCCACATGGCTATACATCATTAAGGTTTCCAACTCAGCGGTCACGGGATGAAAATACTCTTAAAATGAATTTTGGTAAAATACTTTTTAATTTGGGTAAGTAGTTTAAAAATCAGCCATTGAAAGCCTATATTGGTTGACCAATAATTGAGAGAACAATCAGAGTTCAAAAATATGAAAATATAAAATATGACAATAAAATATGAAAAAATTGTCTTTGTTGTCTCTCCTTCAATTACAATATCCCTAAAGAAATATGTCAAAATTGTAGTGTTCATTCCGTTTCTTTATTGTAAAAGTTTGGGATAAATTATTTACCGCAATCTAGCCCCCTTTTATTAAATTATTAAGTAGTCCATATGTTTCATGATCAGTACTGTAAACCTCCTGAAGCCATAAAACTGATCTAGGTAAGGAACAGGTTCATTTATCAATGATAAATAAAAACATATATATTTCTTGAATGTTCAAAAGAAAAACTTTCAAATAAATTTGATGAAAAGAAAAAAAACAATCATGTGCAGCATAATAGCACAGTGTATTATATAACATAAATGGCACTGTCTCCCCAGAATAACCCCTGGGATAATATACATATAAAATATGAATGCAAAATAAATATTGAAAGTAATGAAGTTCTTTTCAGCCAAGAACCAGAGATATTAGAGCATACCATTATTTGATATGAGAGGAAGTTGTATGGTTTCCGGTAATACTTTTCAGCATCATTATAACTGAGGTGTTCACAGAAAGGATCATATGTGAGTTTCCGCCACTCTCCATTATAGATGTATTCACAAACACCTCCAAAGTATCTTGAGTCCAGAACATGATTCATAAAATCACCAGTTAAAGCATTATATCTGTGGGAATTAAACAAAAATAATTCAGAATACATGTTTTACTTGTTGAAATATATAGAAATATAAAGTGATAGTGTAGATTTAAGTAATTCTTTTTTCTTCAAATCTGCTACATTGGAAATCAGAACATTTGGTTCTGTACAATATCACATTAAGTTATTGATTTAATTTTCCACTAGGGCAGAATTACTAATATTTAGCATAAAAGGCATGTTCCACCCCCCCCCCCTCCCCCAAATTAAATTTTTGCCATCATTTACTCTCCCTCATGTGTTTCCAAACCTGTAGACATGTTGAAGAATGTTGGAAACCAAACAGTATTGGAACTCATTGACTATTATTATATAGACAAAGACATAGAGAAAGGCATGTTCTCAAAGTGTCTTCTTTTTATGTTGCACAGAACAAAGAAAATAGTTTTGGAGTGACATGTGGGTGAGTAACTGATGACAAAAGCTTCATTTTTGAGTGACGTAGACCTTTAATACAAAATCTTGAAGTGATGAAGCTATGTGCAGACAATAGACAGTAGATTTGAATAACATTGCATCAGATACTGAAATACTCTGAGTAATTACATTGATACTGAAACAAAAGCACAAATCAAGATTAAAACAAAGATTAATATTAAATTTATATGAATGTATAATGAAAAATCTATATTGTAGGTCGTCATATTCATAATTTTTGATTAAATGCCCTTTTGCCTTCACTAGTTTATTTTAAATAGTCCTGTGGTGTTACACACAATTTTAAATTATATATATATATATATATATAATATATATTAAATTATATATATATATATATATATATATATAATATATATTAAATTATATATATATATATATATATATATATATATATATATATATATATAATATATATATTAAATTATATATATATATATATATATATATATATATATATATATATATATATATATATTCGATGTGGGCTTTTAATTAATATGATAACGTTTAACAAGAATAGAGCATAAACGGGAACTGCTATATACTGTATGTAGCACTATATAAACTTATATTACGCATGTCCTTCTTTACTATCTGTAGTGGTTATGGTCCTGGATTGTCCCGTATTTGTCTGGGTATTTCTGAGTACACACATAATAACATATGCCACATCTTAACATAAACGCTTTCTTAATAAATAAAGTCAATTGCAAGCAGACAAGCAGTCTTAAAGGTGATATCTGTAATAAAACATATTTCAAATACTGAATAGGACGTAATCGTAATCTTTAAAATAGACGATATGTGTACATTTCTAAGTCAGTCTAGTGAATCTTACCCTTGAGTGGCTTTTTCAGCTCCTGGTATAATCAACATGCCAGTGCATTTGGTTTCTCTTGTATTCATCACTTCACAGTCAGACTCATCATTCTGATTTGCACAGTCAATTTCATCATTGCAACGGAGCTGCTGTCCAATACAACGTCCTGTGAGAACACATAGACAGTACATTTAAAATACATACAGACAAACGTAGAAAAAAAAAGGCTGGCAGAAATATTTACCCCCAGGCACACATGCAAACATGTTGTCCCCACAGTGGTCTTCCTGGAGTTGGCACTCGCCCTCTGGTGGACATTGACTTACGTTCCACTGACTCTGAAAACACGTCTCACCACCAAACTGAGATGGTCGTTCCAAGTTCCGGAAGCGAAACTGTGAAACATCAAAAACGGTTTTAATATTTATTTTTCAATGCCCGTCAGCTTATACGTGTGTTAACAATTCCAATAAAGCTACTGGACAGTCGCATGTGATCACTTTAAAATGTTGCTTATGTTTGCATGGAACCAGAAATTAAGGCTGCACTACATTTACTATTGGTTTGTTGCCCAGCAAAATTCTGATGCATGGTGTGCACTTCAGCGGACAGAAATTTTTAATGTATTTTTTAACCTTATCACTACAATGAACAAAAACAGACTTTATTTTCCAGATTTTATAAGATTTTAAGACTATGACTATAATTAGGTTTTAGAGTATTACCGTCTTCTCACTACATGCATTACAGGTTGACCACGGCGACCAGCTCTTGAGTTTACAGTCAATAGGAGGGGGGGTATTAACTCCTCTAGTGTATCTTGATGATGCATTAGCCCTGAAGAGACAAAATATGGTAAAACAGTACAACATGAAAAGCTTCTAAAAGTAATGTATTTATTATTACCTGTTGATTGATGATTGTAGTAAATCATCAGTAAATTTGGCAGAAACATGGTAACCGAAACATTCTAAAAGAAATCCAAATGTACAAATAGAAAACAAAAATCGGTACATAGCTGAAAGAGTTGGTTTGAGATTGATCTGAGACCTAGGTCCAGTCTACAAAATGTTTGTCAGTACTATTAATGATTGACAGGATTTTGGGGAAAAAACCCTAGTCACTTTTGCCCAGAATGCTCCACCTACAAGCAAATACATGACATGCAACAACTTTTTCATGGACAATTAAGGTTGACTGGCATTGAGACTACATAAATTAATAGTTATTATCACCAGATTGCATCTATTCCATGTATTCTGGCCATTACAAATATGCCACACATTGCATAGCTATAACAAATCTGTAGAAAACTTCCTTCCAGGCTTTCCACAACGCACACATAGGCTAGTCATTTACCAGCAGATTATGTAGAGGCAGTGCTTGGCGCTTTTGAAACATGTTTCGTGAAAGCTTCGAAACTTTTGTGAATAATTTGTTTCAAGACGGTGATTAATTTCAAATATCAAACCAAGTGGTACTCACTGCAGAGTCGATCAAACCGCCAGTCACGTGATTTCGGCAAACGTAACTGCTACATACTCAAAAATGAATGCTTTTTCTTCACAAAAACAGCAAATACTTTTAGGGCATAATATAAGTAGGAGCAATGATTTGCAAATAAATAAATAAATAATTAACCGCTATAGGCACACTTCCTGTGAACCATATGAGTTAAACGACTGAGCAAGCTCTCCGTGAAGCAAACAAAACAAGCCAATTTAATAAAATATCACATATTAAAGACACTTAATATTTAATGGTATTAGATGATTACCTACTTGCATTTAATACATTAGACCTACAATGAAATACTTCAAATTGGTTTGTAAATGGTTTTTATGCATGTTTGGGCTGAATTTACGCTGCATTTACACTGTTATGACCGGCAGGGGTCACCAGCGTGTGGCGGTATGAACGCTTCGAAACAGTGAATCATTTTGCGAATTGTTTCAAAATTTCGAAAAGCACCTATCACTAGATAGATGATTGGTCCAAAGTCGACAAGAACATAAATGAATAATAATAATAAAAACATATATGACACGACGATTCTTTCATTTGCCCGCTACTGACGCCCACACTTAACGTCTTTATTTCAGCCAATCAGTTTGGACCACCCACAAGCAACGTAATTAATATTCCTAATCCTTCAACAGAGTAGGATTGGCAAATTTGTACGCGGTTAAAGCAATCAATTAAAGCAATGTTCCGCTGCCTAAACGCGTTGTGCGATTATTTTGAAGATATTATGTAATTCTTAGGTAATCCGCGCTTTGCCAAGAAGGGGATTAAACGACTATGGAACAGGTAAAGACATTGTTTGTGATACATAACAAACAACTAATAATAAATACGCCAAACGGGTCCTATTTTGTCAAATAGATCGATGGGTTTAAATAGGATAAAAGGTACACAAAGTTTTATCACAACGTATTTTGTTTATTTGGAGTTTGTTTTATATTGAAATACATTATTTCATCTTAACAATGTGTTTGCCTACTAATTATTTTAATATCTTGAAGCTTAATGGCTTCAAGTCAAATGTATATGACAATTAATCGATTATATCTTTTACTGTTAACATTTTATATTGACTATAGGAAGCCTGCACGAATTTCCAATCCATAAGAGCAAAATTTCAGGAAGAGATCCAGGTGAGATACAGACCCGTGCTTCCTGAGAAACCCAAACGCCTCCCAGCAGCTGCCATAGGCCGCTCTGGTCTGATAACCATGAGCTCTTGTCCAGCTGTGGAAACCAAGACCTCTAGTCTACCCAGGGTCATTTTCAGAGAAGACCTGAAAATACCCTCAGCGAAACGCCCCATTTCATTCCCAAGCTTTCCTAACAAAACATCTGAAGTTAGTCGGTCTGTTGATGGACACAACAGGCAGTCACTAAAAGCCCGTAATTCACCCCTCGTGTTGCCGTTTTCAGATGAACCAAAGCATGATTCTGCTGTTATTTCTTCAAAGGGAATCATGTCGCCTCTCAAAAGCATCAAGAAACCAATCCCTACACCTTTCAGCTTGACCAAAGTTTCATTGTGTGGCAAAGAAATTGATAAAAATGGTCTGGGGCATTTAAAAAACAGCAGTACTCTTAATGTTCAGCTAGACGAGTCCACCTTAAAGACTGCAAACACAGAAGCTGCAGAGGTCCACCAGACTAAGCCGTCAAACCCTGGATTGCCGTGTTCCAGTCTAGAGCATTCTCCTACACCTTCACCGAACGAGTCTTTGACCGATTCATCTTCTGGTAGTGTTAGCCAATTCTTTGACCAGCATGTCCTGAGCACGCTAGAGAAAGCCAAGAGGAAGCTCTCCCACAAGAATCTGTTGGTGTGTGGCAGGCCAAAGTGTTTCTACTCTAGTAAAGCACTAGTGCTTCCCACAGCAAGTCCTCCATCTTCTACTGAATCTGACTGTTTTCATGCAGAGACATCTCCATTGAAGATCAGTGGAACGTCACACAGTAAGTTGCGAAATTGTAGATTTTGCAGTATGTTCGTGAATGCATATGTCAATTTGAAATTTCATCTCGCATTATAAGGAATGTAAAGTTACTTTTAATGTAAGACTGTGTTTGTTGTGAGGAACTTATCCTGTTATTTCTATATATCTGTTCCTGTGCCTTAGCCACTGTCTCTGTGATGAAGCTCAGTGGAGTCATGCAGCCTGAAAGGCTACGCAAACCTCTTCCTGATCTGACATCCCTCAGGCCAAGGCCCTTAAAGCCACCTAGACCCCCACATGTGGATCTTGGCAAATATAAGACTGGAATTCACGTCCGTGATTCAAGTGAAACGCACACTGTTGGTTTGTAGCAGTTTCTTCACCTCACTTCATTTTTTTTTTATATATATATATATATATATATATATATATATATATATATATATATATATATATATATATATATCACTTTATTACAGTTGATTTTGTGCATATATCAATTTACCTCAGTGCTAGACTAAATGCTGTGTCTGTGTGATTGATTCTCTGCACTGACAGCAATAAAATGATTAAAGCGTGAGCCATGAAAGGTATTCAAATTTTGTTGTTGAATGTTTTGAAGAAAAATACAGTAAATGTAATATTGTGACATTTAATTGCATAATAACTTTTACGTGATTATATAGTAAAATGTAGTTTATTCCTGTGTTGACAGATAAATTTTAAGCATCATTACTCCAGCCTTCAGTGTCACATGATCCTTTCACAAAATATTAATGCGCAAACTGAAATATAGTAGAATGTGCAGTCTCAGATCTGTTTAATACATTTTTACAACGGCTTAAAATGCAGCTCATCAAATCATAATTGTATCAAATCATAATTGTATCAAATCATAATTGTATCAAATCATAATTGTATCAAATCATAATTATAATTGTATCAATTCATATTTGATAGACAATGAACTGATTTCACACTTTTTTTTTTTTTCCAGAATGTGTACCAGAGCCTGAGATTTTGGTCACCGGTAATGCATCGCTTGAGGACGCAAGTGTACCTCCCCCTGAATTTCCAGATTTTGACGTCTCTGCACCAGAAGCCATAGACCATAATGGCATAAATCTGGCAGTCCTGGAATTAGAGGCGACAGAATTTCCCGATTGCTTGCCTCCACCACCACCACTGCCAGATGAAGAAAATGGCTTGGATTTACAGGCTCTGTTGGTCACGCGTTGTCCAAAGAATAGTGGTGCACAGAACATGCAGTCAGGGGATGTTCTCTGTCAGTCTTCAGAGGAAGCAAGGAATGTAGGGATCTCGGCGTCTGCTGCAGATTTGATAACCTCTGACCTCAGAATGAATGGATCACACGCTTCCTTCAACTTGAGCAGTGAACACCAACTTCCATCAGAACCAATGTAAACATTTAATTTGTCTCATTATGTGGGATGTTCCTGAAATAGCGTAGTTATTACAAATGAAACATAGCATGCCTTTAAGGCTTAAACTTGTATCTTTATATTATTGTGTAACTTTCTTTATAATGTGATAGATCTTCAACAAATCAATATATTCTGCTTTTTCCCCCTCAGTTCTTCTCAGCAAAGACGTTTCCATGAAACCTTTGACAATGTTTATGAGGATGTGGAGACAATTCCCAAATTTTCTTTTGCTCAAAGCTCGCTTAAGAGTAAAGGAGCTCCTAAAAGTGAGTATTATTCTAGCAGTACAGCTTCAGTTATAGGAAGTCAATGAGCTGTGGCTAATGATTGATGTATTTACTCCTTCAGATCCATATGCTGATAATGGCCATATGGTGAGTGATCATTTCTTACAATTGCCATTCATTGAATGAATTACTAATTTACACTTTACATATTGTTTAATATATTATGTAAGAGGCCTGTATGATAGCATGTATGCAGGAAATTGGTTTTGATAGGTGCTTGAAAAGAAGTGGAAGATACTTTAACAGATCATTAAATGTGGTGTTCAGAAAAGGGGAACCCCTGTTCGGGGAATCACTCTTTAATCATGGACGAAAGTTTTTATGTTCTTAATGTGTCTTTGCCAGCATGTGCAATGCTAATAATTAGCCTTAACTCTTGATGTATATTATAGTTCTATTGATGTCTTAATGTGTTTGACAGAAAGAAGAGACATGGAGGAATATGTGGCATGTCACTCAATGGTTTGTCAGCATTTTTCATTCTGCTGTTGTCTAGAATCTGATTAGTGTTATATATTTTTCAGATGCCATCCACAGTTTAAGAAAAAAAGATTTTTGTTTTGTTTTTCCCCTTACAATTTGAAGGTGTAATACAGCTGAAGATCAAAATGGCCATACTCATCATGAAAGGTATTATGAAATCTGTTTTGTTTTGTAACGGAACTCTGTTAAGGTAAATGTGCTGTACTGTTACCTGGGGGAAATCCTCCCTAACATTCTATTGTGTTGGTGCCAGTGAAAATGTTGTCTGGGCAAGCAAAAAATCTATAATTTTTACTTTTAATTGACTAAAATGAACTGAATTTCAATTATGATTAGTGTAATTATATTATGATTTCTCATTGTTTTTTTTGTTTTTTTTTTACTTGAGATTTACATGAGATTATGTAACATGTAAATGTTTTATTGCAAAAACAAAGCCAATCTTATTTAGCAATAGAGACTTGAAACAAAGAATGTTCCTCATAGAAACTGACCTGCCAAAAATTAATTGAAAAATTGTAAATTTTACTTTCAGAAAGAAGCAGCTGAGCCCTGAACACCATGATGATAAAGAGCTGAAGAAGAAAGAGAAGCAGCGTCTGGAGAAGGAGAAGAAAGAGCAGAAAGAGAAGGATAAAAAGAGAAACGAGATGCACAAGAAATTTAAAGTGAATTCATGCATAATTAAACCCAAACTTAGTGTTCTGCATCTGTGACGGCGCAGATGCAGTGTCAAACTGACTGGCGTTTATTTATAAGCAGATAGCACAAGCACACTTTTCCAAATGCCATGATATCTAATGTAGTGACATACATTTAAGTGTAATTTTCCCAGGCAACCTGTAGGTCCTGACATATTTCCATGGTTTATAAATAGATCACTGGACTGGAAGAGCCCATGTATCGTGCTAGAGTGCTGGCGGCCAGCAAACTCCGCAAATATAACCTGCCTGTCAAAAGTGGGGATCTCATCAGCATCATCCGAACGGTCAACTGCCCCAAGGGCAAATGGCTGGCCAGAGACGCCAACAACAGATGTGAGACGTTCTTAAATCTTCTAGTCATGGCTTATTGCAGAAACTGTATGCATGTTCTTTCCCCTCACCACTTTAAAAATCACTTTAGTTTCTGAAACGGCTTTACTTGTCTGACTGATGTACGAAGGAGATTGTCTTCATTCTGTTTTTGTGTTTACAGATGGCTACGTATCCGTGATGAATGTGGAGTTGAATATTAAGGAAATGCTTGAGCTCGGAAAAAAGGCATCACAAGCTGCCGGACGAGGCCAAGCCGATGGAGATAACCTTAGTTTCTGCAGCAGGTAAAGGAAAAAAATTACTAACAACTGACAACGTATTCATATCGAGACAAACTCAATGACATGTCATTTCATATGCATTAAGTTAACTAACAAGTTAGATCATGAATTGGCAACTAGGGGGCGTAACGATACATTTGATTATGGTTTGTAATTTTCCTATAGCGGTTAATAAATCAAGTCTAATTTTTTTTTCAAAATGAAGTCCCTCACGCCTTTTACAGCAGTCTTCATCTTGCAGTAA
This sequence comes from Zacco platypus, assembly GCA_038088235.1. Classification (NCBI taxonomy): domain Eukaryota; kingdom Metazoa; phylum Chordata; class Actinopteri; order Cypriniformes; family Xenocyprididae; genus Zacco; species Zacco platypus. The sequence goes on from CM076080.1 coordinate 8,304,574, forward strand.
TCTTTACTCCGAGTCCTGTAACCTATTAAGCTGTTTAATTATTTATGCATCACGTGAACTGCAGTCAATTTTTGCTCCCACTGTATGAATGTGAAAGAGTAACTTCTAAGTAAATTCTAGGTTTCAAACCCTTTTGTGCTTTGTCCAGTTGGCTGCTATGTCATGTTAATCTCACATTCACTAATATAATGATCATAATACTTTCACATTGATTTTTAAAAAAAAATTATTTTAGTAAATATTATTTTATTGTAAAAACGTTATGAATGTATTATTTCCCATCGTCTCACACATCATCAGCCATCAACCATCCTGCTCTCTAAGATGTGGACATTGTATATAGTTTTAAATTCTTAACTTGGCTGTGGATTATCACTATAGCGGCTAAAAGTGTCAACTAATTCAGTGTTAAAAAGTGTTAACTAATTCAACTAATTGTCAATGTAATTCTGTGTATGATATGACTGTTGTGGTCTGAACTTTTTTACATTTCATATCTACATATGATAAAAATATAAAGCTGAGAGGTTAAAGATCCAGTAATGTCCTCTTCATCCACTAGAATCAGACACTGCACTGCAATCCATAACTAATTTGAAACAATATGGCTCCTATATCGTATCATAAAATGGGTTGTACAGCATATCATGCCAAAAAAGTTGCCAATTGCTGACTATTAATTATCAGTTGTAATAGTTGTCAGAATATTAACTGCCGCAATGACATGTAGGTATAAATTATTTGAAAATGTTTGTTCTTTGCAGGTCCTCTCATCAGAATCCGGTGCTTACAAGTAGCTGTAAGTTTTCTTTTTAAGCTTTCTCTTTATTTATTTTTTCTTAATACATTCATAGTCAAATATATTGGTAGTCTGGCTCTTTTTTTTTTTTTTTCTGAGGATAAATTTAAACTGTTGTATTTGAGTGCCACATTTCTTTATTTTACTAATATCACAGAACCTAATATACCCATTTTAAATCATAAAATAAACAAATGACATTGACAAAATTGACTCTCTAGAGCAGGGGTTGGAAGCATTTTTTTTCCAATGTATTTTTGTAAAAGAGCCACAGTAAAAAATAATATTTTTAAATAATATTTCAATAATAGTAACTTTATTAGGCCCATGGACAATTAAGAAACAAATATGCAATATGTACGTGAGGTTGAGTTCCCACCTGAGGAGCATGAATCCTCTTCAGTGTAGGTGAAAACGCAGACAAGCATAGTAGCTTGAGTCTCTTGAGCGCACACACAGGTATTTCGAATTACAATTCATTTCTGTGGTATCCGTAAACAGTGACTGATTGTCGCACAACTCCGTCACAAGTTCATTGATGTTAGAGCTATAATGTGACTTATCAAAGTACACGTGATCCAAAATAACAGTTACGCCTTGCACAGCTGTGGAGGTTGGCATCTCCCCATAGTAAGAGCATGTCTGGCTATAGTGCTCTTTAACATCAAAGAGGCTAGATGATTTGGAGAGATCCAGTCGCAAAGTCAAATTTAATAGAAAAAGTGGCAACAGGAAGGAAGGCAAAATTTCAAACCGTAACTAACACGAGCCAAAAAAGAACAAAAAAAAAAAAAAACTTGGAAAACAAAGAAAGTTTAAGGGGCAGATATGAGCCTTAACAGCCTTGAATGTCTTAATAATATTGTGTCTGACCTCCTCAAACAATTTCTCTGGTTTTCTCTCTTTTGTTCTTTCTCTCAAACTGGTTGAATAAGTAAACAATCTCTTGATCAAACTACATTTAAAAGGTGCTAATAACATCTTGGGTATTTTAGGATTTTCTGTGAAGTTATTTTAATTGTTTTGGTTCAGCTACACACAGAATGCATACATATGTGGATAACCGTTTCTGTTATAAATTGTGGTTTATTTGACAAAAGTGCAAGGTGCCACTGTTTTTGGGCTGCCATTGTAGATTCCCTGCCGAATTATATATATAAAAAGTGTGCATTTAATTTGTGTTGGCTTCCAGTCACTGATGACAGCGAAGAATGGATGTATGAAGATGACACATTGTCCCTATCTGCTGAAAATTTGTGAGCCTGTACTGTTTCCTAAAATGTCATTTTAGCAGTTCATCTGAACTTTACACAGATCTATAGAGTTGTATTCCTCTCTCTTTTTTTATTTCCAGGAGTCAGACTAAAGCTGTCCCTTTGCCTGAGATGTGTAAGTATGCATATTTACTTACTCTGCGTTGAGCTTTATATATTGCTTTGTCAATTAATTCATACATTTCCTCTCTCTCTCTCTTCTCAGTTGATAGTAACTCTTCTGCTCATCAGACATTCAGTGACTGGAGTATTGAAGACATCCACACACAGTGAGTTTGACAATACAGAGAAACACAATTTTATTACTGTCCAGTCTGTCAACATGATTGTTTGAAGACAATTTGAAGAAATATCCAGTAGTAACCAAGATAGGACATTCTGTACAGGTTTTGGAGCGTTCATTAATGTAGAAAAGTAGTCTTGTGTCATACATGAAGGTTGATTAAATCTCTCCCAAAGTACTATACAATATTCTTTTATACACTTAATTTTAGGTTGCACTTTTCTAACTAGAAGTAACTTTGCAACTACATGTCAACTAACTCTTATTAGAATATTAGTAGACTGTTAGATTAACATGTCAACATGTAGTTGCAAAGTTACTTATAGTCCGTAGAATGTCTAAAGTGGACTATCGAAATGGTGTTATTTTATTCATATTTATACATTTTATTGCAAATAATGTAGTATATATCTTTCATTGAACATTTGTAACTTTTTCAGCAACACTGATGATCTGAGTGATTATAGTAACTATTTCTTGTCCCATCGTTTCCTAGTAATGATAAACATGGGTGTATATGGGTCATTTGATGTGCAGAACTTTTTAAGCTCCAACTTAAAGTGGGAAGATGTGCAAGTCCATGCACAGCAAAACAGTAGAAAAATAGAATAGATGTCTGTAAAGTTTCAGAATTTGGGAAACCAAGCATCATTTGACTACATCAGACAAAATCCCTCCTTGAGTAGTTATTGACATCAATTCACATGACATTAAACGGCATCAAACATCAATAATAAAATACTTCAGTCATAAGTAGTGGGAAAGTACAATCACTTTAGCATTCTCATAATAGAAGTTTTATGTAGGAAAGTATAAGATTCTGACAACTGATCTCATTCTTGGGTTCCTATACAGTGAGTGCATTGAGATTGGTATCTGAGGCATGGTGCTTTGAAACACAGATGAGTAAAAAACAATATTGTGTAAAACCTTTTGCACTCACATATTCCATTAAGTCATAAACAGACATTGGTCTAAATAAAGAATTTGTTATATAGCCTTTTTAGGTCTTTTTCTGGGTTCTCTTCCATGTCCAGTGCTATTATTTGTTTTGTTCATAAGTGAATCTTGCAAAAAGTGATTGTACTGAAAAAAGTGTATTCATCTACAGCAGTGTTTCTCAAACTTTTTCAGCCCAAGGACCACTTTATCTTCCAATTGTTTTCTGAGGACCACCTAACAGAATCCCACTCTAACACGCCCCCCAAAAACAACAAAATAGGAAGGATAAACTAAATTTAAGTTTAATATGCAACTGTTTCAAGTCAAAAACTAATTATTCAAACACAAATGCAATGATATGATCCTTTTTTTTGTTATTAAAACACACTGCTTGCCTAGTTTAGGTCATCTTTTCACGGACCACTAGGGGGCGATGGCGGACCACACTTTAAGAATTACTGCTCTACAGCATATGAAATCAAGCAATATTTTGTCTTCTAAAGATACTTTTTGTAATGTCTCTTCAATGCTTTACACTGTAACAAAAAATCTGTTATTTAAAAAAAAAAAAAACCTCAGCTGCAGTTGCCAGAATAATGCTATAAATTGTAAAACGTACAGGTTGTTCTGTTACAATTTAAAACTGTAATTCGCTACTACTACTAACATTACTATTATTAGTATTATTAGTATTATTATTAATACAAAAAGTGGTAAATCCAACAGCCCTTTACTGCTGAATTAACAAGGCCACTCTGCTATTAAACCTGTTTGTACTTCTAACATATACTGACAACCACCACAATAACACTGATTCATCATGTGGCGTTTCTCTTTACCATCAAAGTTCATCACATGCATCTTTTCCACAAGCTGAAGGAAATCCTGATAGAATGGTGCACAAAATAATACAAATCACCATCATGGTAACACATGTGACACTACAATGATGCATTTAGCAACTTAAGATGTAACGCAAATCCCTAACGTACATAACTGACTAGACAAAAACAATTAAAATTAAAAACCATCAACTTTGAAGTCAGAGAATTGTGAGAATGCCAGTCTACTGATTTTCACTGTAAATTATAAGATTTGTTCTTTTTTTACTACAAATTATTTTATTTTACAGTGGTTTGCTGTAAAATTACATCAAATGTATGGGTTAGATTTATTCCACTTTTTCCTTGTATATTGTAAAGGAATATGCTGTGAACAAATCAACTTTTTACAGCTACTGTACGTCTTTTTTACAGCGTGTCTGTCGGCCACAATATTGTGATTTGATTGATCAGAATATCTTTGATTTTTAATTGAATTATAAGATATTCTATGATTGACAGGCCTGATATTTTATCATGTCTTGTTTGAATCCAGTTTGATATCTTTTCAAGAGACGGTCCAGTCTGCATTTTGTGTGTGTGTGTGTGTAATAATGTCCCGTTTCTGTGTTCGTGACAGAGAGACAGAAAACTTCCAGTTTGCAGACATTGATATTCTCCCTCCTCCAGCTCTTTACGCTGACTCTCTTTGAGCCTGTGGTATGTTTTGTTTTATATAATTTTATACAATATTAATTAAAATATATATGTATATATTATTAAAAAAAACATTTTTTTTTTTTTTTGATGTTTGCAAGATGGATAGTATACTGAAAGATATTGGAACCAGCAATACATGGAAAGAAAAAAGTTGCCTGTCTGTAACATTTTAGAAATGTGCAAGTCTCTGATTTTATTTTTTTTCCTCCACAGTGATGTTGATTTCATACCTGTATCATTACCAAGGAAATCAATACTTCTTTAGGAGGTGGCGTTTGAAAAATAACCATCTAGCTTTAGACTGGGCTTTAGTCTTAGTTCATCAGATCTTAATTCTCAAATGCAAATAGAAAAAAAGGCTTCTTGGACAACTTACTTTGATGAAAATTAACTTTTGAAGTTTGAAACATTTACACTGAGCAACAAGGTTGATTCAGAATGGTTAGCAGACAGGTTTTAATGAAATGAAGGTGTAGCACTTTGTCGTTTGAACTATTGTGTGAATTGCAAAATTAAGTGTATCTTTAATGGCGCATGTTATCTATAAATACACTTTTGTTGCTTTGTTTTGTGTATCTCATTGTGTGGGGACTATGGAAGTTGGTGGTTTGATTTACATGTTTGTTTATTAATAAAACACAACTTGTAAATGTTGGCATGCAATAAATGGATCTGTATACAGCAATGATTCTGACTATCTCTAATAAATGATAGTTGTATAAACCTCTGTGATGGAATATATCACACTTCATAATCTACTTTTATGTCACAGATCATGTTGCAGATATTTGCTGTAATTTAAAGATATTAAACTATTACATTTATAGGTAGTTGCTTGCATTTTGGTATTACATCAGTTTTTTTTTTTTTTTATAAGGGGAAATTGTCTTTTTATGGAGAGAGAAAAGCATTTGCCAAATTCTTTTTAAAAAAGCGATTTAAATGCGCATTTAAAATGATTTACTAATATACTTTTTATTGTTTTATTAATCTACGTTTTAAAAAATGAATTAAATAACCTGTTTCAAATTCGTCTTTATTTGTACATTCAAAAATTGTTTTGTTTTATTAAACTACATTTAAAAACAGGAATTAAATAAACAACTTTAAATATGTCTATTAATTTGCCTATATAAATAGTGATTTATTTATATACATTTTTATATTTGAATTATTAAATTAATTAATATATTCTTTGTTTTATTTCTATGTGGCACTCCTGGTCCTCCATAATATAGCTATTGTTACCGTTATCTTTATAGTTATTGTTCTTGGTGGGAACCGGCTTTAAAGCCCTGGGCATACTTTTTTTATTTTACGTGTGTGCTAGTTCTTTTAAAAGATGAGCTCATGTTAGAATGAAAATTTTCTGATAACTTACTCAACCCCATGTCATCCAAGATGTTTGTCTTTCTAAAGTTGAAAAGAAATTAAGGTTTTTGAGGAAAACATTCCAGGATTTTTCTCCATTATAGTTAACTTCACCGGGGTACAACGGGATGAAGGTCCAAATTGCAGTTTCAGTGCAGCTTCAAAGGGCTCTACACAATCCCAGCGGATGAAGAAAGGTCTTGTCTAGTGAAACCATCTGTCATTTTCTAAAAAATAAAATAAAAATGTATATACTTTTTGACCACAAATGCTCGACTTGCAAACTTGCAACTTTAATACAATTTTATACTAATTTATACTAAACAAAAGTTAAATGAAAACGTTTCCTTCATAATTTTTTAACAAATATCTTTTAATTATTTATAAATTTGAATTAGGAGATTTTCAAAGAATGATTTTGCTACAATGGCGCCCCCTCCTGGACGGCGCCCCTGTGCACAGCATATATGCTCCATACCCCATTATTACCCAAAGATCAAAAATAAATGTTAGACAAAATTTTATGAAAGTTAAAATACAGTTTGTCCATTGGATCATTTATGTATTTATTTATTTTGTAAAAAAAAATTGTATTTGTCATATTTCCTCTTTTATATATTCATTTATTTATTTTGCCGTATTGCTCCTCTATAGGCAACTCTATTTTGATGACTGCACTTTTTTCAAATATATATATACGCACCATAATAATAATAATTTTGACACACATAATGACACACTGTGGAACATGAAAATATTAACAAAGAAAACAAACGAGAACCTCCAGATTAGCTACGGCAGATTCTCTTGGCTAAGGCCCGCCCACTTAGCGTCGCTCACATGGAGGATGTTGGTCCGCACCGAATTACTTCCGGCCGAAACACGGAACAATAGTGTGAATAAATGAATTACTGCATCTGCAGATGAAACTGCTTTAATGTTTGGTAATTCAAGGTAAGGACAGTATATACAGGAACGTTAATATACTTTAGTTTATCTGAAAGTCATCACGCATTTTGTGATTGCTCTAAAAGATTTTTAAAAAGTATTTTCTCCATTGCAGGGGATGAGCTAGTGTCTGCATTCATACAGCAGTCCAGCACTAACGCTGCATAAATCATTCTAATACTTCAGGTAATTAATGGCGAAATTCTGTTAATTTTATTCTCAATAATGTCTTTACATTTTACAAATATGCTGTGCAATGTTGTTTTTGTTTCGTAATCGATGCTCTTTCATTACTTGCTTTCATTCATTTTGACAGTCATTTAATAGATTTATTAATACGTTATAATAACTTATAAAAACATTAGCATTACAAAAATATTTGGACTATTTATAAGCTAGGTACATAGCTGTAACCCTTAATACTGTGAACATATGTTTTAATAATTTGTTTTTTTTATAGCATTAATTCACTGTATTAAAACATTGGACTATATATATACAGCTCTGGAAAAAAATAAGAGACCACTGCAAAATTATCAGTTTCTCTGGGTTTACTATTTATAGGTATGTGTTTGGGTAAAATTAACATTTTTGTTTTATTCTATAAACTACTGACATTTTTCCCAAATTCCAAATAAAAATATTGTAATTTAGAGCATTTATTTGCCAAAAGCAACAACTGGTCAAAATAACAAAAAATATGCAGTGGTCTCTTAATTTTTTCCAGAGCTGTGTATATGTATATATATATATATAGTCGTTGTTGAAAGTTATTATACAGTGTCTTTATATTCTTTAAGATGGAGATATTTTTCCATTTATTAGGTCTTTTGAAGCAGAGCTGTAGTTTATCATCATGGGTCTGTTGTCCGACCCAAATCGCAGAAAAGCCCTGACCAACCTCTTGACCCGCCTCAATACACCCATATGGTAGGTGTTTGCCGGCCAGACGAATACAAAATGTAGTATTATGAATATAAAAATACTTATTGTAACTATTCTCATTTCATTGAGTTTCTGTGTAGTTTAACGTTTGAAATGACGCTATAGATCTTCATCAAACTTCTGTCAACCTGACATACTATGCAATCACTTCCTGTTCCTTATTTGGTTCTCTTCATTTTGTTTATTCAGTATGGTGTGCTACCTGGCGGCCATAGTCTGGTTCATGGGTCTGGCGTTTGAGCCCTTCACACTGCGCACATACATGTCAGAGAATGCCATGGGTTCTACCATGGTGGAGGAACGCTTCTCCGCTGGGGAACGAGCGCTGTCCACTGCCAAGGAGTTTGATGCTCACAAAAGAAAGGCGGGGTGAGTAGAACATGGAAATCATCTGAGCAACACAAGTTCTGCATAATTAAAGTGCCCCTATTGTGAAATCAACATGCAGATAAATAGAGTTATTGTCTCCTAAAAGAAAGAAGCGATTCTGAACTGCATAAAATGAGTCGTCAGTAATACCAGTCTTACTTCCTGGTTGAAACCTACGTAGGTTTGTAACATCCTATGTTCTTTATTAGCTGCCCGCAAACAATGTCTACTTTGACCTGCCCTCAAATACTGTAGTCGTGGCTGAGGCATGGAAGAGTTTGGTTTGTGTTGTTCATGTCGAGAAGAGGAGCAGAGGATATAAAAGCGATAAAAGCGTAGAAGGCTTTCGGACAGGAGGTGTTTAGAGAGACCGGATTCTTGATCTAACTTTTTCAGACACTGAGAAAAGAGCTGATGCTGCAGTGTGTATTAGAGAAAATTAAAGTGTTTTTTTAGGAGACTTCTTAAAATTATGAACCTTTCTAATAGCATAATAGGCAGACTTTAAAGTCAGCATGAAATGGAAGTTGCAATAGTCTTTTCTTCCCTATTGTGATGTATATCCGTGTGAAAAAGTATGGCGGTGGTTGATTTTGTCCATGGGGAATTGATTGGATGGTTTGCTATTAGAGGATCTCATGTGATTGACGGGTTGCCCTCATGCCATTAAACACAAAGTTATTTTGATTAAAGTTTACGAGGCAAATGAATTAAAAAAAGAAAATAATGATGTGCACAGATAAAACATTTATAATAAACTGCAATATTCCATAAAAAACAAAACAAGAATTGTCAATTTTGATTTCATGGTGATTTTAAAGCAGATTTAGTTTCTCGAGTAAGTTAGGAATAACTGATTTCTCTCTCCAGTGGCATGCCGGTGGATTGGTTAGTGAAGAAGATGCAGGCTCGAGGACTGGAGGTGTTCACTCAGAGTTTTTCCCGTAAGCTGCCATTCCCTGATGAGAACAAAGAAAGATATGTGAGTTCCTTTATTGTCCATCTACATTAATACAATTACTTTTTTAACCTTATATAATGCATAATAACTTAATGCAATTTAGCAATCTAATTTGGCATAAGGCAAGACTGGTCTTTCTTTAATGATTTAATGTCTCAAGCATGAAGTAAATCTGATTAAATAATGAGGTACAATTGAAGAAAAACTTTCCTTTCTCTTTCATTCAGATGGTTCGAGGCACAAATGTGTATGGGATCTTGCGAGCGCCTCGAGCTCCTCGGACAGAGGCACTCGTGATCAGTGCTCCCTGTAGTCCTGGAAACAGCAACAACCAGGCGGTCGGTCTTCTGTTGGGTCTCGCGCAGTATTTCAGGAGTAAGACACCGTTTATACTGTGAAATAGGGCTGTGCAGTGGAGCCAATATTTGTGTTTTGTGTCTTTTGCTTTGGATACTTCAGTGGGCGGGGCTTAAAATTGACGTCTGTCAAATTACATGAGAATCAAATATAATTCTGTTCCCTTCATAGTTTTATTTCACAAATATTATATAACTCATGAAATAATTTTTTTAAATTACAATCATAAGATTTCTTTATCTAATTAAAACAATAATACAAAATGTTATTATAAAAAACTTTGCATACAGAATTATGTCAGGACAATCATCCACAACCTCAAATAAGAGGAGTCAGACTCTAAAATCACTGATTAGAAAACATGGAATTTGAAAGAAAATATTCAGTGGTTGAAAATTCCTAAAAGCACTTTTACTATGCATAATGAAATTTGAACAATTTATAAAGGATACATAAATGTCAGCTCTGGGAGACTGTGAGACAGAGAAACATATCATGTATCATATCGTACAAGATTTAAATAGACAACAAATAGTAGAAAATGTGCATTGTTTTAGCTATCACTTCTTTCATTTCTGACTGGCTGACTGACCGTACACAATCTAATGAAAAGCATCTAAATATTTGAAGCTTTTAGTTTTAGACATAGATTAGTCCAAAAAATAAGGTCTGGTTAAAGTACCCATTTGTGGAAAAATGTTTTTTTAAATTTGAGAACTGCTGTTTAAAGCATTATGATGTGTTTTTCATGTTTATCATATTTATAGCACCACCTGGTGTTTGATCAGCACCAGTTTGTACATGCATTTGCAGAATCACTCCTTACACAGTATTGTGAAAATTGGATGTTTTGTACATTAATTATCCTAGGGAATTCAAAGTTTAATGTTTTTGGTAATTATTGACCTGGCAAACTTAATGCGTTTCACATATATATATATATATATATATAATATACATATTTTTATACAATATATTTGGTGGATTTTTTCCTATTGAAATCACAATGTTCTGCAATGAGATTGATCTTCTTTTTAAATCATTCACTGATCCATTTCTTCCCCAAAGACCAGGTTTACTGGGCCAAAGACATCATATTCTTGGTGAACGAGCATGATCTGATCGGCATGCAGGCCTGGCTAGAAGGCTACCACCACACTAACATTACAGGTGTGTACAGATTTCTTAATTTTGGTATCAAAAATGAAAACTAATTTCACAATTAGACTCATTCTAGCCCTTCAAGGAGTAAATCGCCAGGTATGTCTGTAGTTATTTTTTCAGTTCTCTTTATTCTCACTTTTTTTCAGGAATGGAGTACTCGCCCCTGCAGGGTCGTGCAGGGTCAATTCAAGCCGCCCTCTCATTGGAGCTCAGCAGTGATGTCATTACCAGCCTGGACTTGATTTTAGAAGGGCTTAATGGTCAGCTGCCCAACCTGGACCTGGCCAATCTCTTCTATGCTTTCTGTCAGAAGTTAGGAGTTTTGTGCACCATTCAGGGAAAGGTATGCCATACAAACAAGCGAAGATTACAAATGACTTTCTTACTTTACACTGTCATTACATTATTTACATTTTAATGGTGATTTTTTTAAATTATTGCAAAACCTGCCTTTTACAAATACATGCATCTTTAAGCTAGTTTGTATTAGTGTCAAAAGTACCAACTTCAAGACCAAGTTGATACTGAAATTTTAAAAATGTGACACTTTGAGCGCTGTTGAGCGGATTCGTAAATGCCTCTGATTGAACATTGTGATCACACACTCAACATATATGTCTGTGATTGGCTACAATGATCAACGCTTCAAAAACATGACCAGACCTCCTATAGACGCCTGCTTTTAAACGCTCCTGCTCCCACTTTCAAAACGCGTTCAATGTGCTTTCAAATGCTGCCATGTGTTTACGAATGCACTCAACAGCGCTCAGAGATTTCTGTATCGACATGTTATCGAAGTCGGTACTTTTGACAACACTAGTTTGTATCAAAACAATCATTTCTGACTAAAAACAGCATACAATATACCCATTTTCTATGGTAGTGGTGCTGGTGCAGATGAGGCATGTGCAAACCTTAAAACTGGGGTATTCTAACATTGATACAAATTTTAACAAATATCCAACAAATCTCATAGTAAGTTGCAGGTATTTGTACTTGTTTCAGGAATGAGGAAACATTTATTCTGGTGTTATTGCCTAATGAGGGTTTTAAAATTAGTGTTGTTGGATGTATATAAATGCAAGGTCATTTGCTTTCTGCATGCTGCTTTTGTCTGGCCAGTGATACTGACACCACAAATATGCAAATAAGTACGTTAACCCAGGGTTTTGTAGGAATGTACAGTATGAAATGACAGCTTATAAATACCTACTTAATTGTTAACCTTGGGTAAATTGTATAAAATGTGAGTCCTTATAACCCAGGGGTCTTTTTACCAAGGTTTGGAATGACCCAGGGTTACCGTATTTTATTCGCACAACAAAGAGCATCATGTTTTATATTCTCATCGTACGTTTTCATATTAATAAGCTTTGCTTTATGAATAAGTAATACGATCATTTCTAGTGCAACAAAATACCATATGACGTGATAAACATGATTAGTTTGTCAAATAATTGCAGTACATCAGTATAGGCATAATATTACATCAGTCTTTTTAATTAAGTATTTTATTTGATTAATACAGCTGTCATAAAAGTAGATGCTGTGCTATAAACCCTATAAAAGTTTATAGTCCTTCATAACCCTAATAAAATTTAAGTTAACAAACTCAATGAGTAGGTTAGTAGTAAAATTTTAGTTTTGTACAAAATGTTTGTGGAATTTAATTTAACACCATATTAACATATAATATTGACATATTAATATATCGTTTGTGGTTAACTGTTAGCAGTAAGCACACTTATAAAGAGACTATCACAATAGACTTGCATGTAACAGTTAAGCAACACGCAGCACATTTAGTTCTAAGGTTTTATAGCCCATTTAAGGTTTTATTGCCCACAGGCGCTACTCTTTAGCAAAATTGCTACATATCAGAAAACCCTATGAATCACAACATAACGGAACATTAAACAATATATTACTCTGGTTTAAAACCCACAAAATAACACTTAATTTCAACATTTATTCTCCCTGAATAGTCTACAAATGCATGCAGCAAATCCACACATCTGAAGAATACGAGAATGTCTGTTCTGAAGTCCTGAAGTCTAGATTATAGAGGTAGTTATATTTGAATAGCTCAGTGCATCATCATGGATAAGAATAATGATGCGATAAGTGCTTAGGGAAAAGTTTGGATGAGAAACTCGACGAATAGCTCCAGTGTTTTTTTTTTTGTTTGTTTTTTAAACGGATTAGAATTCGATTGATTTCTAGACGAGAGAGGAATCATCTCAGCAGTGTGAGATGCTCACTGTGTGAGACACAGCTTGCTAAACATTTCAGTGTTGCTGTTCATTGTGTCTCAGCTCCAGAGGAATGACTGGGACACAGCTGAGGGCTACACGCATGCGGCTCAGACCATGATGCTGATGGTGTTAAAACAAGCTTGCGGACGCTCTTGGGGTGATCACGGCCTCTTCCTCCGCTATCACATTGAAGCCGCTTCTATTCGGGGCATCAACAGTTTCAGACACTACAAGATGGACACCACCACCATTGGCAGGTTGGTTTTGTATTGCACAAGAAATTCACTATTGATGTCGAAACCATGTTACTTTTAAGAGCCATGACCCATGCTAACCAGTAACCCCTTTGTTTTATCGCAAATTGTTCTTACTTTAGGATCACAGTTGAAGCCAGTATCAGTATAATCAGATAAACTTCTGAAAATTTTTGTCATCCATTGCTTTGATCCATCCTTATTTGTTTTTCTTCTCTTTCTTCTCTGTTTTTATGGTAGATTGTTGGAGGGAATGGTCCGTAAACTGAACAATCTCCTGGAGCGACTTCACCAGTCATATTTCTTTTATCTCTTACCTTCTCTCTCTCGGTTTGTCTCCATTGGCTACTATATGCCGGCGTTCGGCCTCCTGGCAGTCATCTTACTGCTTCGAGTATCCATTTCAGTCTGTGTGGTTGCTTTTTTATTGTCTGTTAGGACTGGGTATAATTTTTTATAATGAATACTTCAACCAAACAGCTATAAATCACTCTGAAAGCAACAACTAAAATACAGTAAAAGGGCATGTTTTCCACTTTCAAAGACTTTCACTAATGATCATGAGGAAGGGAAGAAACTCTTACTGATATAAAGCAATTTGAAGAAATGTATCTTCTGCTATGAAGCAACTATGAATGAATCATTGAATCGAATGTACAGTTTAAACAAATCAGTGTAGATATAATTTAATTTTCTGTTAGAAATCATTCAGAATTATCTATATTGACAAAATTCAGGATTTAGATTTTGTATTTTGTTATATAAAGGTGCATTGACGAAATTTTTGTGAAAAACATGATCAGAATTTTGCGTGAGAGCAAAAGATTTGCAATGGGTTGAAGTTGGTCACGTATATTCGCCATTTTTGACAAAAGCTACTTGGTTTGTAATGCACTTCAGTGTGAGCTGTGCTTCATGCATCCAGTAGTCTATTAACAATAGACAAGGGACTTTTTTTTAGCCGTGGAATTTCGTTAATGTGTCCGCACCTTAAGGCTGTAGATTGGATGATCCAGGGATTTGCATCTTATATTTTTGTTCAAGATTTTTTTTTGTTAAACCCATTGGGCATAATTCAGAATTGAGCACTATTTTCACCTGAATATTAAAATGTGTTTGTCAGAATCCTTAATTTCACCTCAGGCATTGGATCTCTGGGTTCATCTGGGAACACCTGCTCTGGCAGCAGTGGATGGAGTCAGTGAAGCAGAGCCAGTAAGTCTTGTGTTATTTAAAGTTACACTGAGTAATACAGATTATTTTAAAGCAGCTTTACAGTAGTTAAGAATAAAATAATGATTCAGTGATACAAACAGAATTCAATTCTGCTGTAAAGCAGCTCTAAAAAGACGATAGTAAACAGTCATTATTCAGTTGATTCAGTTCGGTTCAATAGCTGTTAAAGTTCTTTGATTATGGAATGAGTTAAAATAATCTGTTATCTTATTCTTTATTGATTACAAGAAAGCATCTGTATCATAAGAATATGACTTCTCAAAAATGATTGTCACCAATGAACAGCTTGACATCTATCAGACATTTTCACATCGAAATGAGAATGTAGGCTAAACGTTAGATTCTTTGCACAAACCTGTTTTTAAAAGTCTTTAGAAGTACAACAGGAAAAAATACGAAATTCTATTATTTGTATATGACATTTGTTGCTGTCCTAAAATGTTGCCAAGGTCGTACACAGTAATTAAAGCTGGTTAATGTACATGTAATAAAGGTTATGGAATTGATGGCAAAGAATGATGACAGTTTGAAAAAGAAGCTTTTCAATTGGAGTATGTGTTGGTGACAGGGTTATTATCATTAACTAAATTGAAATAAAGCTAAAATAAAATATAGGTCACACTTTAGGGTCATTCTCAACATTAACTAATTATTAATTACGACTTTTGCCTCAATAAACTCCTAATTACTGCTTATTAATAGTTAGTTGGGTAATTGTTAATTTAGGTAGGAATTGGGTAAGGGATGTAGAATATGGTCCTGCAAAATAAGACATTAATATGTGCTTTATAAGTAATTATAAGTAAAAGAAACCGCCGATATCCTAGTAACTAAAGTGTTGCCAAAATATAAATATAATATAAAGTATAAATGATAGTTGAAAAGCTTTAAGCGAGAAATAGAAATGTTGCCTTTGCAATAAACTGAGTTGCTTAAGTTTAAGTTGAAGCACAAAAATGCATTAACTGGAAATAAATAAATCTAAAACTGAAATAAATAACTGAAAAAATAAATTTAAATCTAAAGAACAATATTTGAAAGAAAATTCATAAAATGACAAAAGCACATTACTAAATTACTAAAAATTAAACATGAAAATTTAAATTATAAAATATAAAATTATAGATAATTCTAAATATTAATAAAACTGAAATAAAAACTAAAATAACTCCGGTTGGTGAGGAGGTTGCATTTGAAAGCCTCCTCAAAAGTGTTGATGTTTTTCCGAAGGGGAACTTTTCACCTTTGAGGGCTCGCTCCATTCTGCTAATAGAACGCCCATGTCCAGTCAGTTCCAGATTAATAAAATTCACATTAAAGTTGTTTTTGTTGTTTTCTTCTTCATTAAAACACGAAAAAATGTTTCATGTATCGGATTCGTTGATGGATTCTCTGTTTCTCATAGCATAATATTTGTTTTCTCTGTTTCTCTTTAGCCATCCGGTCCAGGTGTGTTGTCAGTGTTGACCCCAGTGGTGATAAGTCACCTGACAGGTGTGGCACTGTATCTGCTACCTGTTCATCTGCAGGAACTTGCTGTGGAGCACTTCCCTGTGTCTGAAACTGAAGCTGTGGTGCTTACTGCCATCGCCATCTATACCGCAGGACTAGCCCTGCCGCACAACACACAACGGTACGCACACAATCTCATTTTAAAGGCCAAAGTATACTTCAGCCATCCGCAATCCACGCACTGTGACGTAATTTTCCTTATCAGGAATGTTCGCAAGCAGCCCGATTTTTGTGCCCGTGTGGGTGGTATGCGTACAACAGCGCATGTGCAACATGAATGTTGAGAAAGAAGAGTCCACTAGGTGGCAATACACAGTTGTGATGTACTGTGCAGTAGTCGAAGAAGAGTGCGGAAAGAGCGATACAAAGCAGCAAATCATTTTTGTTTCGATTCTACTTTTTTGAATGTCCTGTGAATTACATAATTCAGTGCTGCCCTCTGATGTTTTGTAGAGTAGAAAAGCAAGTGTACTGTGCATGTGTCGAACTCAGACATCCACACTCATCTTCGGTTGAGTATACTTTGAAACCTGAGCAGAGCGTGGAAAATGAAGTATACCGGGGTCTTAATGCTATTTATACTATGTGAAATGATTATTCTCATGGATCATGTGTTTTCTTTCTGTCTGTGACAGGTTGTTGTCTGGAGAGGGAACAGAGCAGGGCTGGAAAGTGCTGAAACTGACGGCTTTGCTCTACCTAGCTGCATTGTTGGGCTGCACAGCCCTCATTAACTTCTCTCTGGGCTTCATCTTGGCCGTCACACTGGTGCCCATCACTGCCAGCATCACGCCACACATGCCCAAGTAAAAAAAGCCCACAAGCACATTTCAGCAACAATCTTTTATATTTGTCAAACGTGCTCTAAAGATAATCTGGCACAATTTTGTTGAAAATCTGAGAGAATTTGTTTTTGCTTATCTTGAGACTCACTGGCTATCGTGACGAACATCAAATTTAAAAACATTCCCTTGTAATATATTCTTCTCTTCAAAAACAACAATACAGCTTGACTAAGCCACATCAAATGTTATCCGTTTCTAATTTGGGTGTCACCATTGGACACCGACATTTTGCAGTTCCGATTGGAATTGTGATTTTAAACTTTACATGCATCAAGCCAAATTTAAAGATGCATTCAAAAAGAGAGAGATCACTAAAGATTAAGCGGCTCAGTGCCGTTACTGTAGTGTTATTGATTCTGTATATGTCAATAACGGTAACACTTTGAGCACAGTGACTCGTGCACACAAACTGTTTTTGTCACATCAGTCTGTGGTCAGCGATACAGATAAATGCTGAAAATACTCTTAATACAAATTTAGATGTAAGAGGAAGTGCTGTACAAACACACCAAATTGTGTCTCGAATCATACAGCTAGTGGTTTTTTATTGCCAGTTTGAAATTGTGGTCCTTGTCATATTAATATTGGCCTCTAATCCCATATCTCTTCATGTCTGTTTCCGTCTCTCTGTCAGAGCTCTGACTGCTCTGGCCATGGTGCTGCTCAGTCCTGCCTTCACCATCCTCTACTGTGTCTTCATCTACCAGGAGCTCATAGAAGCACCCGTCAGCATCAATGAGGGCTGGATGCTCTTCCTGTCAGTCATCTCACAGGGCATTCTTGATCATGCCCTCTACGGGTCGCTCGTCTATCCACTTTTAGCCCTTTTTGTTTATCCCTGCTGGCTAATGTTCTGGAACATTCTTTTCTGGAAGTAACTATCTCAAGCATCTTCTGATGGAGCTGTTTTTAAGAATAATCCCACTTAGTGCCAATCATAAAGATTTATTCTCCATCTGTGGGCATTGTTTGCCGTTAGGGGTTGGCGGAAAGAAGATCTAGGCGGATGTCAGGCCTTAAGTAAGTACAAATAAAGAGGATTTAATAGTGTGACTTCAACGATAAGAGTTCTTTGGTCCAAGTATTGAGTGTGTTTGGGGAAAGGGATTTATTTATTGCCCAATTTTGTAAACAGTTTCACAAATTATGACATGTATGTATGTATGTACAAATTAAGACATATGTAGGGCAGAATTAATTAATTGAGCAAGATCGTTCAAATTAATTGTGCAAAAAACACAAAATTGTTACAAGATGAGTGGACATATTGGTTCATTTATTACCTAATTTATAGAAAAGGGTTTACATAGTTTTCAACACTATTGGAATCTTATTATCAATATGATATGATCCTCAAAGTTTACAACAGAATTGTTTTGTTTTTGCTTTGTTTTTCCATATATAATAAACTATGCACATGGGTTTTTTTGAATATTAAATATGACTTTAAAGAAGGTGTCAGAGAGTTACTGCTCCTTAATTATGTTTATTTATGTTTAAATCAGGTTTTCCCATTTTCCCTCAAGTGTTACTATCATTAATAAAACATTAATAAAACAACCGTTTAAATTGAGAAATATCGCAAAGCATTCCTTGGCTAACTCAATGTATGTGAGTGAGAGAGAGCGAGAGAGCAAAAAAAATAAGTAAATACCGTGTTGGTAATCGTGTTAGAAGGTGTAAGGTAAAAAATATTAGTCCCGATAGGGAAATATGTATAATTCTGATCTATATAACGTATTGTAACGTATTTTGAGATTCTTCACAGAATTGGTCTCAAACGTCCGATCAACACTCGTCCAGCAAATGTTTAGTTAGAAGATTGTCTATAGACAATGGAAGGATATTACTCTCTTGGTCATAGATATGTAATAGTAAATAGCATGATTAGTGACTGTACATTGAGTGTGATACAAATAAGACTTTATAAACTACACTAAACACAAATTATTGTAGCATACACTCATATACTGCACATACAAATTAGTACTGGACGAGGGTTAAAGTTAAAGCAGAATAAAAGCATGAAGTTATGGCAGTATTTGAAATTCAGCTTATTTAGCCAAGCATCATCTTCACTTCAGAAGTTCAAATCCCTCCCACTGTGTTCTTGGACAATGACCTTTAATACTATTAAAAACAATATGTTTTTAATAATGTTTAATACTTGTTCAAAGCAATCACTTTTGCAAAATTTATATTGATGTATTCATTTTTGTTCAATAAATATAGCCTACACTGTAAAAAAGAATTGTTGGTTTAACTTAAAAAAGTAAGTTACCTCGTTGCCTTAAAATTGAGTTCATTGAAATTAAAAATTTGAGTTGATTCAATTAAGGCAATTGGTTAAATCAACAGTAACTCAAAATATTGTGTTATCTGAACCACATTTCAACCACTTTGTGATAAATCATGAAAATAATTTTGTACAGTGTACTGTTATTAAAATGTTTGTTTTAAAAATACAGAAAATACCATAATAATTTAATGTAGTGGTATTTACAGTAGTAACAAATATATTGTATTATATGATATGATCAATATCATATTTTTAAACTTCATTATAATTATCGTGATTATCTCTAAGGTGTAAACCCAATTAAATGTATGATATTTACCATCTGAATCTACCATCATGTCAACAAATGAAAAGAAAGCCAGATTTTTATTATTATAATGTTAATTATTGTGCTTTTCACCCCAACAGTATGGGTGCCTTTTGCCCCAAATACCATACTTTTACATATTCTTCTGTAATTGAAAAACAGTTGATTTAATTACCTTGAACAAAACTGAAAATCATTAACAAGACCTTTTTCTCAAAATAAAGTAATTTTATATATTATCATCTGCAAAATAACCTACAACATTAAATGTTAGATCAAATTAGCACAGAATCAACTTTGCATTGCAACGATTATGTCAAGGATGAGCCAAAATTTAAACTGATTTTTTTATGCCATCTAGTGGTGTAAAAGAGAATAAAGGTAAATCCACCTTTTACCCCGTACACCTTTAGTCCCGTTGTACTATAATAAATAAAATTATAAGACAAACTTCGAATAAACATTATGGTAATGGGAGCTCGGGTGTCCACCTGTCCTTCCACTCTTAGTTGATGTTTCAAAGTGACGGAGAGGTGGAATATCTTGTCTGCTTCTTGCTCAAACAGGTCTCCTTGGAGCCTGTGTGTGTCCTGCAAGGATTCTGAAATTAGTTTTTCCCAGTGTCCATCAGGTGAGTTCTGTTCAAACTGCTCCCGTGACAGATGTAGGTCCAGCTGTCTTTGTGCAGCATCCGATTTACACCTGTTTGATGAGTGTCGAGAGGGATTCTGTTAGGCACACAGTTAGGTTTCCAGGGTGTTTCCCCATGGTTTCTCCCAGCAGTTGTTCTGGTACCAAATCAGATGGAGTCTGTCTCACAACAGCCATCATTTGCAATTGTCGGTTTATCACAGGTAGATGTGGCCATCTTGTTTCCAGCAGGATTTGATGCTAAGTGGTCAATATTTCTAGCCAGTCGGTTGAGGTCTTATATTGTCTGTCCATGCGCCATTCCAGGATTCATCTGGAATAGCCTTTTCCTTTCTGTGGATATAGATGCTTTAAAAAGCTGGCTAATGAGGTGTAAGCAGAAGCCTCTGGCTTTTCCCTTTGTTTCTCTGAAATACTGCCAAATGATGTTTTGCTCATCTAGAGCAGTGTTTCTCAAAATTTTTCAGCCCAAGGACCACTTTATCTTCCAATTTTTTTCTGAGGACCACCTAACAGAATCCCACTCTAACACGCCCCCCAAAAACAACAAAATAGGAAGGATAAACTAAATTTAAGTTTAATATGCAACTGTTTCAAGTCAAAAACTAATTATTCAAACACAAATGCAATGATATGATCATAAATTATTATATGAATTTTATTTCATTTGAAAAAGTAAATGTGAAATGAGCTGCAGCTTAATATGAACAACAAACTGCACATGTGAAAAAAAAACTGGATGTATCTCACAAAACAGAAGATTTGCCTCATTACCAATGTCTGTGGACTCGTCCAGCTGAAGAGAAAAGAAGGGACTCAGGTGTAATCGTGTGATCAGCTTCTCTTGGACTTTTTCGGACATTGAAGGTTTTCGGTTCTGTACGGTTCTTGTTGTTATTTTTTCTTTTAATCTTTAACACTCCAGAAATTTCCTTCAGCATATGATATATAGCTTATTAGCTTAATTATCCACAATTTAGGATGCAGTATTAACATTTTTGTAATGTAATCATGCCCTAACTGAATTTGACTTGACTTTAAGCACATTATTGGGCCCATCTCTGAGTAAAAGCTAGGTGAGATTTTGATACAGCAAGAGAGAAGACATTGATGATGACATGCTTTTCGTTTGTTTGGCAAAAAAGGAGCATGTGTATTGTTATCTCTACAGGAACTTGTGCCTTTTTAGCACACAAAGATTGAAATTAACTTGTATTTATCAAACTGCCAACTTCAGTGTAGCTCTTACAAAAATATATATATATTTTAAAAGACAAAGAGAGGAACTCTTAAAGCTCTGTCTTTTAAACAAATCAAAATACTTTAAAGATAAATATATAATATAATGTAATAACATAAACATCCCCGATGCTTTAGTTATCACTGAGAGGTTGCTGAAATGCTGCGGACAGTAGAAGTTGTTTCCTAGCCGGCTCTCGACTGTTTGTACTCATCGACACATTGGCGTGATGTCTTCTCAAATGAACTGTCATATTAGAAGTGTTTCCATTAGCATATTGAATGCATTTTGCACAATGCTTGCGTAAGGAACATAAAATCCAAAATCTCCCCACACATCGAATTTGAACGACACGGGCGCATCCGCCAACTCCGGGCAGCCTATATGTCTATATGTATGTTCGCGCAAAACTGTCTGAACGCGGAGCTACATTGCGCATGCGTAGAACCGTGAGAAGCACACAAGAACCGAACCGAGACAAATTTTTCATGTACCGTGCCACCTCTAGTAGCTGGACAGTGTCATTGGACAGGGGTACTTTTTGCATGTCATAACTAGCTTTTCGCGGACCACTGGAATTACTGAAATAAAGTAACCAACGTAAATAAAAATGTTCATTGTTAATGTTAAAACATACAAGTATGGATTTTAATAATAATCTTTTTTTCAGAAAGAATAAATCTAATGTATTAAAGAAAACGTCAAAATTAAGTTCGTAACTATTCAATAAATGTGTTCAGATTCGATGTACGCTCACGCGCTCTGCTCACGCACGCGACTCCCGGTGTGCACGAGTATGAGTGATTCAAATTTTGTTGCTACAGCGACGCGTGTTATGAATTTTGACTACATATAAACACACTCGAATCGATCTCTATCTGTTGGTTGAGTCGAGGCGATTTCAGAGACTGTTGCAGAGCATTTTCTGAGCGAATTTTGAAGCTTTTCGGAGGATTTCAGAGACTTTTATTCCAGAAGGACATCGGAGGACACATCCTTTACACAGAGTTTTATTCTTTAAAGTTTTATTTATATTAACGTTATTTCTGAGGACGGTATTATTTTATTGTTCTTTTTCTTATTTTCATTCTTTCATTTTCTTTTTCTTAGTTTCATTTAATTTTTTTATTTTATTTCTTTTTTTTTTTTTGAGGAGAGTAATATTGTTTTCTATTTTCTATTGTATTTTGTATTGTTTTTATTGCAGTTTGGAGCAGGATGTCGATGGCTCATGGGGCTGAAAGAGGAGGTGAGGCCTTTAGTTTTCATTTGTTTATGTTGTTACAATGATTGGCTCAATTAATGTGAAGAAACTTGTGCGAGGGAACCCATTTGATCCCCCCCAATTTTTCCAGCCAGGTGATCACATGTAAACTCTGATGACTCCAAATATTGATATATCCTCATCATTCTTAACATGTATTCATACTTCCACGAGATCATTGTTTCTACCTTAAATTAATGCGTTGCTTAAATGAATACATTGTTAGCTAACTGTGTATATTGTTTATGTACATTTCTGAAATGACATCATTTGGACACAGTCACCTCTGAAAACAGATTACTCTAAATTGTAATGTTGACATGCATTTTCTGTAAAGCTGCTTTGAAACGATATGTATTGTGAAAAGCGCTATACAAATAAATGTGAATTGAATTGAATGTTTTTTTATTTTTCATCAGTTTGAATACCTATAGTACCAATTTGTAAATCACCACTGACATTAATTATTGTTTATTATTAAAACATTTTTAACTATGTGATGTCTGAAATATTCCAGCCCTTGGATCCAGGACTGCTGCATCCATTCAGACGGCTGGTCAGGAGGTTTGGAGACTCGGTTCTGATCAGGATCCGCTGCCAGACCCGACCCAGACACTGAGCCAGGAGCGACCTCTGCCCTCTGAGTCTGTTTTTGTGTTCACAGGTCAGGATCACTGGAGGAAGAAGCGGCAGAGCGGCAGCCAGCAGAGCCCAGATGATGGACGTCCGTCCACCCCATTTAAAAGACTTGCTTCATCGTCTTCCAGAGGTCAGAATAAGCTTTTATTAAAGAAGTTATGGCTCAGTTAATAAATGACTTGTCATTGATAAAGAAAGTCATTGTCATTGTTTGAAATATTCCAGATTCGTCACCGGGCATCATGTCCACATCATCTTTGGCCCTCTCTGAGGACAATGTAGAGAGGAGGTTCTGCAGAGAGTCGTTGAGTCTGAGCAGCAGAGGCACGTACAGCGTCTGTTGGAGGCGGAGTGGTGATGGTTCGGACAGCCCAAACGAACAGGCCAGTCGCGGCAACTGCTGTTTGTCCAGGTCCGACAGCCTCGAAGAGTGGACGAGCCCTCCGCTGCCAGGTCAAGTTCCTGTCGAGCCAACACAGACTTCAACTGGCCTAACTGCTCAGGGTGCCATGGAGGCGTCTCCTGTGAACAAGAGCTCAACAGGTGAGATTGAAATGAGGCCTGTGCCGTGGAAAGTGTACAGATCAATGGTACTCGCGCTGTCTGACACACACCCGAAACACCCGTTTCGTGACTTATCGCACGTGAATTGTCAAATACACACAAAATTATAAAAAATACAGATAAGAATTTAACAGTAAAATGTAAGTTATGTCATTAGATCATTGCCTAATTTGAGGTCCGAGATGTTTCTAATAGTTGTGTTTTCTGTTATTTTTTTCTTCATTTCAGAAAAACCTCCTGAACGTAAGAAGCGGAAAGGAATTCGTTCGTTCCTCAACAGTCTATGGAAGGCTATGAAGAGTCCTTTCCGCTGCTGTTGCCACAGGAGTGCTGTGGATGTTGTGGAGCCTTTTGTTCCTCCAGCAGATCTGGAGTCAGAGCCCGATCCTGAGCCGTCACCTGCGCCAGATCACTCCGGCGTCAAGACAAATAATGGTAGAAAGCCAGTCATCATTTCTCCAACATTATTTTAAACAGTATTGTCATCTTGTTTTCCATTAAAAACATCTTAAGGCTTGTTTTCAGACAGCATTATTTTCCTTCACAACCAGCGCTGATATTTTTAAAATAAAACAATTTTCTAGCAAGCTCATATTTGTCTGTTTGTTTTCAGAGTCCTTTGAGTCTCTCTTTAACGTGGGAGAGATGATTGGATCTGGAGGATTTGGCAGGGTGTACGAAGGAACACGCAAATTTGATGGCAAAAAGGTAAAACTTACAAATTGTACAAACATTTTGCTCTTGCATGCATCAAAACATATTTAAGCACATATTAAACATATAACAGATGGTTTAATACTTGGTGCAAGGTCAGCTGCTTGAATACTTTTCCTGTTATTGATTTTCTTTTTTTTTCAGGTCGCCATCAAGCGGATGCGAAAGACTGAAAAGGACCGTTATCTTGATATTGTAAGTTGGCCAAAACCTGAATGTGTATTTAGTTGTTTAAGTGCTGATTACTGTAGTTTATACACCTGTAGGAAGCATTAGGTGTAAATGTAATAGACAAATAAGCGTAGAAGCACCAAATAACTGAAAAGGCTCTTTTGAGCATCTACAAAGATCAAAGAAAAGTACATTTAAAAATGAAATGTTTTCTTCAGATTTTTACCCAGCTAACCTTCTGTCTCCTACTTGTCTCTAGCCTGGGCATCCCCGACCTCTCGTTACAGAAGTGGCGCTGCTGTTAATGATGAGGCGAGAACCCATAAGCCCCTACACCATACAACTATACGACTGGTTTGAACATCCTCGAAAATTCACTCTGGTTATGGAGTATCCTGAACCCTGCGAGAGCTTGCTGGACTTCATCCTTCGTAATCCTCAACTGGACGAAACAACAGCACGGGTCATCATGCGGCAGGCTGTGCTGGCAGTACAACACTGCATTGAGCATGGCGTTTTTCATAATGACGCTCATGTGCAGAACTTCCTGTTGAAGGAAAACACGTTAGAGCTCAAGCTGATAGACTTTGGCTGCGGTCAGCTATTCAGTAGCGATGGCTACGAGAGCAACATATTCCTCGGTGAGCATTTTGAGAGTGTGGAAACCTGAATGTAGTGACTCACTGATTATTTGACCCTTTTAAAAAAATTCTCAACAATGTGCAAATGTCTTGTTTACAGGATTACTGGATTACTGTCCACCTGAAGTCTTGACAGAGCCACGATTCCACGCCATCCCAACAAACATCTGGTCTCTAGGAGTGTTGTTGTACGAGATGATGAACGCATGTTCTCCTTTTTCCAATAGAGCGGAAATCATACAAGCCAAAGTTACATTTCGGAACACCAACTTATCCAAAGGTGAGTGAATAATATTGATAACATTGACAAACGCACATGTAAAGCAAAGGCTCTGCACAGAAACTGTTAAAGGTGAAGTATGTAAGATTTTTAATGTATAGCGAGAGTTTGGGAAAAGAAATTCAGCTTTAGTTACAGCAGTGAAAGCCAAAACTCGCTGCATTTATACCTTCACATATTAAACGGGTCGTGAACACGGCAAAAGTGAACTACAAAGCATGCTTCAGTATCATACACGTTTGTGAAGACGCGATGCGCGAAAGGGACGTTTGCAAGGTTTTTCGAAAATATGCTTTATTTTAATTCCGCTGTAGGTGCGGAAACGACATACTTCACTTTTAAAGTAAAGATAAGGAACATTTTACATTATATTAATCATGTTTTAGGTGCTGTTTTCATAGATGCCAAGTCACATGGTCATGACTAACCAGCTCTCTCCTTATTAAAATTTGTACAGAATGCAGGGATCTGATTAGCCAGTGCCTAACCCGGGATCCAACTGAGCGGCCGACGTTAGAGCAGATCTTACAACATGAATGGCTTTGAAATGATCAAGACTGAAGAAGTTCAGGAGATTCACTCCATCAGTGATTTCAGGTATGAGGAAGTGAAACAGGAGCAGGATTATTGTCATTTGTCTTCAATTCTGGATTATTTGTAGTGAAATTTGTGTTCATTGTAATGTTCTTGTTATAGTCCAGTCACCTTCATTTATATAGCGCTTTATACAATACAGATGGTTTCAAAGTGTCTTCATGGTAATAAACAGGAAAATAACAGAATCAGTGATGCAAGCAGAATTGTTGTAAATCAGCTCTAAAAAAACATTCATGATTTGACTTGTTTATATAATCTTTGTATTGGACAGGAGATAACATGCTTGCTGTCCTTGGTGGAGGACTTGCGCTCGAGACCCGAAGCCTGAAGTCCAACCCCAACCTGACAGGAACTCAAGCCGCCACACCAGAGATCAGAGCCCGTCCACGTCTGAGGAAGAACACGAGAGAAAATTGCAACACTTCCAAAGCATTATGGTAGTTTTGGCATGGGATAAGCAATCAGTTCTCCTGTTTGTCATAGCACAATGGTTCTTTAATGAACATGTGAAAAATAAGTCTGAAGACTTTTTTGCTGAGGAACCAACATCTGTGGGCAGTTGTGTTATGATTGACACATGACATCACACCAAAGGCCAGTGCGGTATAATGTAAGCGAGGGTGTATCGCTGTGCCCATGGTAAACATTTGTAGCAAACGTTGTTTTGCGGGTTTTAATTAATCATTTCTGTTATGGTGCTATTTCTGCTCACAAAGAACATCACCTGCAGCTCAACCTGGCAAAGACTGAGCTTTTAGTCTTCCCTGCCACTCCAACTCTACAACATGACTTCAACATCCAGCTAGGCACTTGTGTGATTACCCCATCAAATTCGGCCAGAAATCTTGGAGTTATCTTCGACGAGCAACTGACCTTCAGAGACCACATCTCAAAGACAGCTCGGTTATGCAGATTTGCACTACACAACATCAGGAAAACCCTTCTGGCTGGACTACCATCAAGTGCAATCAAACCTCTTCAAAGGATCTCTTCTTCATCTCTCTGCACTGGCTACCTGTTATGAATTCGGTTCATTATTTCACACCCTTTCACCACTAGAGGTCACCCGCTCACACTGTAGTCTTCCTACACTGCACTACACTTCACTGCACACGATCTTCACGAGTCACGTCAAGTCATTCACGATCTTCATGAGTCAAGTCACTCAAGCACTTCACGAGTCAAGTCAAGTTGTTCAAGATCTTCACGAGACAGGTCAAGTCATTCAAGACCATCATGAGCTGAGTCAAGCCACCACAGATCATCATGAGCCAAGTCAGTTCACTACTGATCTTTGTGATCCACGTCAGGTCATCACCGTTCACAGTGAGTCCAGTCAAGTCATTGTAGATCATCATGAACCCAACCAAGTAACTATAGATCATCTGGATTCAAGCCAAGTCCTCACCGTTCACAGTGAGTCGAACCAGGTCGTCACAGATCACAGTGAGACAAGCCAAGTCATCACAGACCATCATGAGCTAAGTCAAGTCACTTCAGGTCATCCTGACCCAAGCCAAGTCTTCGTAGATCACCGTGAGTCAAGACAGGTCTTCGTAGATCACTGTGAGTCAAGACAGGTCTTCGTAGATCACTGTGAGTCAAGACAAGTCTTCGTAGATCACTATGAGTCAGACCAAGCCTTTGTAGGTCACTTTGACTCAAGCCCAGTCATCGCAGACTACTGTGAGTCCAATCAAATCATGCCCATCCAACCTCAGTCTGCTCATGTCATGCCTGTCCAGTTCGACATAGCTCAATCAAGCCTGCCCAGCCGTCATCGTGTCAAGCCACATCCACTCAACCACTCACTACTCTCGTCACGTCTGTCCAGTCCCAGACGTCATCTCTCGGCCCAGCTCTATCTCTCTGTCCAGCTCTATCTCTCGGCCCCGTCCTGTCTGCCTTCCCAGTACCCTCTGTCTGTCTTGCCCTGTCTGTCCGCCTAGCTATGTCTGTTTGTCCTGCTCTGTCTGTCTGCTCCGCTCTGTCTCCGAGCCTTGTCTCACCTGACAGCCTGGCCTACTCTGTTGTGGCCCTAACGGCCCCCACTAACTGTTATATAATCTATGTTTCAGAACCCGTTCCGCCCCGGTCGCCTGCACGGCCCGTTCCGCCCCGGTCGCCTGCACACCCCGTTCCACCCCCCCTCCCTGTTTCGCTCATTTTTGTGAGCGTCTGGAAGCCGCTCCTAGGGGGGGGGGGGCTCTGTTATGAATTCGGTTCATTATTTCACACCCTTTCACCACTAGAGGTCACCCGCTCACACTGTAGTCTCCCTACACTGCACTACACTTCCCAGAATCCCTCACTCCTATCACTGATCGTCAGCCAGCTGTTTCTCATCATCACCACTCATTAGCTTCATCACTTCACTATAAATAGTTCACTCACTCACTTCCACTTCGCGAAGTATTGTCGATTCCTGCATCGCAATTTCTGAGCGTTATTTCTTTTCTGATTTCCTAGTTTCCCATCTTGCCTGTTCCTCGTCTGTTTGATTGTTATCTGCTTGCCTCTGACCTCCCGCCTGGATACTACCTCGAGCCTGTCTGCCCTCCGTTATTGTTGTTTGCCGTTGTTGACTTCTGCCTGTTTGACCACGTTTTCCAATAAAGCTGCATTTGGATCTCACTCGCTGACTCCGCCTCATTACACTACCCCTTGCTGCACGCATCAAGTTCAAGGTGTTGATGCTTGCCTACAGATCCACCACAGGCTCTGCACCCTCCTACCTCCACACACTGCTACAACGCTACGTCCCCACCAGAAGCCTGCGATCACTAAAGGCTTGTGGTACCGTCACAAAGAGGCACAAAATCACTCTCCAGAATTTTCTCGTTCACTGCTCCCTGCTGGTGGAACGATCTCACTACCTTCATCAGAGACGCAGAATCCCTGGCAATATTCAAGAGACAGCTGAAAACTCATCTCTTTCGCGAGCACTTAACCCCTTCTTAAAAAAAAAAAATTCCTATCCTTTCCTTTTTCCCTTCCTACTCCAGCTTGTTACTCTGAGCAATGTATGAAACTTGTATTGTGAGCACTTCCTGTGTCTATTTGCCTCTTCATGAAGAATCGCTTGTTTGTTTTCCTCACTTGTAAGTCGCTTTGGATAAAAGCGTCTGCTAAATGACTAAATGTAAATGTAAATATGTGTGTTTATGGGCAGTATGGGCAGTGTTGAGAACTTATGTGTATTTTAAAGGGAGGGTGTTCTGTTAAAAATAGTGTCCAGTAAAATAGTAAAATATACAGTAGAGCTAAATTTGTCTGTAGTATTTCAAGGTTTGTTTTATATCTGAACCTAAACTGTAAAGAAATGAACTGCGTTCTAGCCAAAGTGGCATTTCCAACTGTAAAGATAATATTAGGAAGCAATGCAAATTAAACTTTCTGAATTAAATGATTTAAATAAATTAAAATGACAGCATTTGAGCGTTTATAATAGTTTGTGGTCCCTAAGAACTGGGGTTAGTTTGCTTGGGTTAGTAACAACTCTTGATGGTAACCATATAGCCAAAATACTATAGTTTTACTACAGTAAAACGCTGTATTAGCCACTGTCAACTAAAAATTGTAAAAGCTGTAAAGGTAATATCTGGACGCAGTGGAAAAGTAATTTTGTCTAAATCAAATGATTTAAATAAATTAAAATTATTTGTTATTATAGTTTGTGGTTCTTAAAGTAAGGTTGCTTTGGTTTCATTTGGTAGTAATACCTGGTTATAAAACATTGGTATTTTTGTATAAATACAAAAAATTCATATTTTGAATAGCTGGCTCTGAGGTGGAATTTGTCTAAATTATAGAATTTAAATCAATTCTATTTCTCATTTGTTTTCTCTTGTTAAAGTTTTTGTGTTTTACTCTTTACTTTTGTCTGTTACTGTTGCATTTTCTTTATAAATGTTATTTTTCTGTTATAACCACTATCATGCTTTTATTATCATTAATATGTTTATTAAAGTCATCCTGTATCTGTACATATTGGAAAATTACTCATTTTGATTGAAAGCATTCATTTCTTTTTCTGCAAAACATTGGATATTTTTTTTTTTTTTTATAAAAACCTTTAGTAAGTGGATGATAATTCATGATCAAGAAAATGTTAGTGACTAAGCATTTACTCTTCATTTAATCTTTTATACACCAGCAGATCAACTAAATGTCATTCTACAGATAAAACTGAGTCAAAAACACACACCAAGATGTGTTTGATATAAAAGAACTATACAAGTAGCTATATGTACGAGATCAGTCACCACCAACTGTTACTTTAAAGTAATTCCAATTTGTTAGACAACTGTTTCTCTTTGTGTTTCAATAAAGACTCATCATTTATTTCCTCTGATTTGGGTCATTTCTGTAACGTTCAGGGAAAACATCACTCCTCAATGCTCTCGCAACAAAATCAACTCGACGCCACCTTTTGTCATTTCATATTTATTTGTATAGCACTTTTCACAAATACATTGTTTGAAAGCAGTTTTACAGAAAATGCTTGTTTCCAATGTAACAAGATGCCAGAAGCGTCTGTGTGATGAAAAACCTCTCTGAACTCGTCCTGTGACAACAAAATAATCTCCATATGGCAATAATATAGAGCTCAATACATTGCGCTAGAGGTTATGAGTGTGAGGTTTCTCTCCAACCTGATGAGGGCGATGATATCTAGGGTGCGAGAGAAGTGCACTACATGGAGTTCATCCGCATCTGGGTCAGTGACGTGACGGTCATTTTTTTTCCAAAGGTCTTAATAATAATAATACACTAAGATATGACATCCAAAGTATGTAGTACAACTAGATCTCTTTTATTGAATACAAAAGATTTTAATTATATTTTGCTACATTTAAAGGTATTTATTTTGAAGTGTCAAAAAGGTCATTCGGTTTAACTGTCCAAAGGCCAATACAGCAATTTTATGTGTGATTAAAATACCTTAAAATGTAATAAATGTATATATTTTTTATTCTGGCATGATTTTATAACATTATATATCAATGGCATTAAAATTATGTGTAGAAGTCATTACTTTGTTATAAGACAGAATGTGCAGAAAAAAATAATTTAATCGATGTCATTCGGAGCAACCAATATAAAGGGACCATTTTGGATCAAGTCATGTTGTCAGTGTCATGTGACATGATGTGACATCATTCAGACACCTGCAAAAGAAAGACCACATGGTCGTGAAGCAAAGTAACTAACTCCATCTGAACTATTTGAAAAATTCATGTTTTCTCTTGCTCATTCACGTCCCGAAACATCAGGTCACTCGGTACAACCGCTATAAAACATGGAAAATGTTGTAATATTTTAAAAACTTGTACTAAATATAAAATGTTTGATTGTCCTTTTCCTAGCTAGCTAGCTTACTATATATCAGCATGTTTTAAAATATCATTCGGTAGAACCAAAAGTGTCATTCTGCAAAACCGAAATTTTGATAAAACCGAATTACATTTTTGGTGACAAATTTTGTCCATCTTGTAAAAAATGACAAAAGCAGTGTCAATTGATTATAAAAACCACAATCTCATTGTTAATACTTAATAAAACTTCAAAATTAATATATATATCGCCATTATGGTATTTTTTACACTTTTAAAACCCTTATTCGTCAATGACCCATTTAAAGGTGCACAGAGCAGTTTAGACAAATCAGACATGTTACTTGTGAAGACAGTGCTGAGTAGTCGCATTTAAAATGTGATCAGTTAGTGGATTAATCTATGTAGCTGCTGTGGAGTTGATTCAACTCATCGATTAGCATGTGCCGTCATGCAAATCTTTTGTGCAAATCCAGGATTGAATTGTGTAAAATGACGGAGCCATGGCAACAATCCTCTAATACAACAACTCCTCTTCTCTTAAGCAGCTCAACATAGCCTCAGCCCCTTTGTTGCGTGTTCCCAGGGGCGGAGTTTATGTACATTTTAGGGTTAGTGATGTCACTAACCCGGGAAGAAGCTTGTTGTAGTCCCTACCAGCCGTGTGTTAGTCCTTAAAAAGTGAATTCTTTAAAAGAAAATATCTCCCTTTCCATTGAACTTTGAGCATCATAACTTTGCAGATGTTGTTTATGCTCAAACAGCAGCATTACACACTAACTAAAGTTAAAAAAGTAAAATCATATTCAACCACCCCTTTAAAATGAGGTGCAATTGGTCACTAAGATTATTCAGTGTTCCAGTGTGTTTTAAAGCAGCTGTTATAATTCCAGTGGCAAAAAGGCTGACTTTTAGCTGCTTGATGATTTCAGACGAGTAGCCTTAACTTTGGTCGTAATGAAAATCTTTGAGCAACTGGTACTTAAAAATGGTACTTAAATGACTTAATGTAAATGTAAATGTAATTTCAACCATTTGTCTTGACTCTCATCAGTAGTTCAGTTGATGACGCCGTTTCTCTGTGTCACTCAATTTTGCAACACCTTGAAACTCCTGGCACTTACGCAAAGGCTCTTTTCATTTACTATAAATCTGCATTTATTACAATTGTTCCAGCAAAACTCTGTTAAATTAGAGCAATTGGGGCTTCATGATTCCCTTGCTCTTTTGATTCTGGATTTTTTGCAGAATACATCACAAGTAAAATCAAAATTAACAAGATTTCGAGCCCTCGAACAATAAGTGTGGGAGCTCCACGAGGCTGTGTGTTGTCACCAGTATTACATTCCATGTACACTAATGATTGTGTCGCAAAGTGAATCACTTTTCTGTTTCCAGATGGCACTACAATAACTGGTTTGATAACAGACAGTAACGAATCTGACTATACAAAGGAGGTATTGATTGGAGTTAAACCCATCATTTTCTATAACCAAAAAACACTGCTTCAAAGCTTTACAGATCTTTTGTTATGAATCAGTGGTTCAGGTTTGGAGCGCAAAAGTCACGTGATTTCAGTAAACAAGGCTTTGTTATATCATAAGTGTTTTGCAATTTCAATAGTTCACTTGATTTTTTGATCCACGAACCAAATCACTGATTTGAAACAAGATTCGTGAAGCTTTGAAGCAGTGTTTTGAAATCAACCAGCCCTATATTGCTGAAAAGTCGTTATTTTGTTTTTTCGGTCCACAAAACAGTATCATCAGCGGTTTATAATATTAGGGTTGAACCCCTGTATTCACATGAACTGTTTTAAAAATGTTTTTAGTAGCTTTCTGAATGTGTTAATTACATTGCTGGCAATAGAGCCTCACTGAGCCATCGGATTTCATCAAAAATATCATAATTTGTGTTCTGAAGATAAACGAAGGTCTTACAGGTGTAGAACAACATGAGGGCGAGTAATTAATGACAGAATTTTCATTTTTGGGTGAACTAACTCCTCAGCAGGTAAGTGACTTCGACGTTTCCTTCATCATGCGCCGTGGTAGCGCGCCAAATCATGCACAGGAATAAATATGAAGCTATTGTGCACAAATGTGATTCTGAATTAATATTTCATGTCGATATACAATGTTTACATATTTAAAACTAATCATGGTATTGTAAGACTCTGGACACTTAGAACAGTGGGAGGAACTCTAACTTTACTGATCACCGAGAGCATTTCCGTTGTGGCTTTATTTCCGTTGTGTTGTGAACTTATGATTGCTTTTTAAATTTCGTTGTGTTGTGCACTGGGGCCATCGTAGTAACTGGCAAGAACGTAACACCTAAACGGTGAATCAGCATATTAGATTGATTTCTGAAGGATCATGTGACACTGAAGACTGAAGTAATGATGTTGAAAATTCAGCTTTGATCACAGGAATAAATTACATTTTAAATAAGGATTTGGAAAAAAGAGAAGAAAAGAGTTATTTTAAATTGTAATAATATTTTACAATATTTAAGTTTTGCGGTATTTTTAAACAAATGAATGCAGCCTTGCTGAGTATGAGACTTCTTTCAAAAACATTTGTAAAAAAAAAAAAAAAAAATCTTCGAATTTGGATATATTTTTGGAAGTGTACAAGAACCTAAACAATGAAACCAAGCAATCCCATAACGCACAAGAGACAATTTATTATGATGAGATCATCCCCGTGTTTAACCAGAAGCCCTAATAATATTATAGAAGTAATATTGCAGAAGATCATGCGAAGGTAAGCAGAAACATTTATAGTAGTTACCAGTTACTTAAATAGCCTGTGTGTAGCAGCTGAGTCTTTAATAACATGAGATTTTGGCCAAATGTCAGAAAAACACCCCTGAGTGCCCGTATAGCTACAGTAAACTTTATGACCTGTGAGTTGATGAAGAAGTAATAATGCACTGCCTCAGATGCGGCTGTTAATGACGGATTTCAAGGCATTTCTGACATTCTCCGAAATTTGCAGGTCAAAAACCTCATAACTCCATTTGAGCTTTGGTAAAATGTTAGCAATATAGTGACACGTGTAAGTGTCTGACCATGTATAAATTCAGTCATTCATGTAGGTTATTGTTGAGCATGAAACTGCTGCGTTGTTTTTTTTCTGATAATTTGGCATAACGTTACAGTTTTCATACTCGATATGATTAGGACTGTATGATTTCCCCTCCCTGTTTGACATTTCTGTCCTCATGCATTTTAGACAGAAGCAATGACTGTGGGATCCATTAGACTGTAAGTGCTGTGCGAAGTGACGCTTTAGCTCAGTTACAAATAGCTCTAATGAAGATTTTGGACACGAATAACTCCAAGGATTTTAGTAATAATATTTTTCAGAAAGAATAAATCTAATGTATTAAAGAAAACGTCAAAATTAAGTTAGTAACTATTCAATAAATGTGTTCAGATTCGATGTACGCTCACGCGCTCTGCTCACGCACGCGACTCCCGGTGTGCACGAGTATGAGTGATTCAAATTTTGTTGCTACAGCGACGCGTGTTATGAATTTTGACTACATATAAACACACTCGAATCGATCTCTATCTGTTGGTTGAGTCGAGGCGATTTCAGAGACTGTTGCAGAGCATTTTCTGAGCGAATTTTGAAGCTTTTCGGAGGATTTCAGAGACTTTTATTCCAGAAGGACATCGGAGGACACATCCTTTACAGAATTTTATTCTTTAAAGTTTTATTTATATTAACGTTATTTCTGAGGACGGTATTATTTTATTGTTCTTTTTCTTATTTTCATTCTTTCATTTTCTTTTTCTTAGTTTCATTTAATTTTTTATTTTATTTCTTTTTTTTTTTTGAGGAGAGTAATATTGTTTTCTGTTTTCTATTGTATTTTGTATTGTTTTTATTGCAGTTTGGAGCAGGATGTCGATGGCTCATGGGGCTGAAAGAGGAGGTGAGGCCTTTAGTTTTCATTTGTTTATGTTGTTACAATGATTGGCTCAATTAATGTGAAGAAACTTGTGCGAGGGAACCCATTTGATCCCCCCCAATTTTTCCAGCCAGGTGATCACATGTAAACTCTGATGACTCCAAATATTGATATATCCTCATCATTCTTAACATGTATTCATACTTCCACGAGATCATTGTTTCTACCTTAAATTAATGCGTTGCTTAAATGAATTCATTGTTAGCTAACTGTGTATATTGTTTATGTACATTTCTGAAATGACATCATTTGGACACAGTCGCCTCTGAAAACAGATTACTCTAAATTGTAATGTTGACATGCATTTTCTGTAAAGCTGCTTTGAAACGATATGTATTGTGAAAAGCGCTATACAAATACATATGAATTGAATTGAATGTTTTTTTTATTTTTCATCAGTTTGAATAACTATAGTACCAATTTGTAAATCACCACTGACATTAATTATTGTTTATTATTAAAACATTTTTAACTATGTGATGTCTGAAATATTCCAGCCCTTGGATCCAGGACTGCTGCTTCCATTCAGACGGCTGGTCAGGA
The DNA here is from genome assembly GCA_038088235.1 of Zacco platypus. NCBI lineage: Eukaryota > Metazoa > Chordata > Actinopteri > Cypriniformes > Xenocyprididae > Zacco > Zacco platypus. The sequence goes on from CM076080.1 coordinate 8,340,860, forward strand.
GGTTTGGAGACTCGGTTCTGATCAGGATCCGCTGCCAGACCCGACCCAGACACTGAGCCAGGAGCGACCTCTGCCCTCTGAGTCTGTTTTTGTGTTCACAGGTCAGGATCACTGGAGGAAGAAGCGGCAGAGCGGCAGCCAGCAGAGCCCAGATGATGGACGTCCGTCCACCCCATTTAAAAGACTTGCTTCAGCATCTTCCAGAGGTCAGAATAAGCTTTTATTAAAGAAGTTATGGCTCAGTTAATAAATGATTTGTCATTGATAAAGAAAGTCATTGTCATTGTTTGAAATATTCCAGATTCGTCACCGGGCATCATGTCCACATCATCTTTGGCCCTCTCTGAGGACAATGTAGAGAGGAGGTTCTGCAGAGAGTCGTTGAGTCTGAGCAGCAGAGGCACGTACAGCGTCTGTTGGAGGCGGAGTGGTGATGGTTCGGACAGCCCAAACGAACAGGCCAGTCGCGGCAACTGCTGTTTGTCCAGGTCCGACAGCCTCGAAGAGTGGATGAGCCCTCCGCTGCCAGGTCAAGTTCCTGTCGAGCCAACACAGACTTCAACTGGCCTAACTGCTCAGGGTGCCATGGAGGCGTCTCCTGTGAACAAGAGCTCAACAGGTGAGATTGAAATGAGGCCTGGGCCGTGTAAAGTGTACAGATCAATGGTACTCGCGCTGTCTGACACACACCCGAAACACCCCTTTCGTGACTTATCGCACGTGAATTGTCAAATACACACAAAATTATAAAAAATACGGATAAGATTTTAACAGTAAAATGTAAGTTATGTCATTAGATCATTGCCTAATTTGAGGTCCGAGATGTTTCTAATAGTTGTGTTTTCTGTTATTTTTTTCTTCATTTCAGAAAAACCTCCTGAACGTAAGAAGCGGAAAGGAATTCGTTCGTTCCTCAACAGTCTATGGAAGGCTATGAAGAGTCCTTTCCGCTGCTGTTGCCACAGGAGTGCTGTGGATGTTGTGGAGCCTTTTGTTCTTCCAGCAGATCTGGAGTCAGAGCCCGATCCTGAGCCGTCACCTGCGCCAGATCACTCCGGCGTCAAGACAAATAATGGTAGAAAGCCAGTCATCATTTCTCCAACATTATTTTAAACAGTATTGTCGTCTTGTTTTCCATTAAAAACATCTTAAGGCTTGTTTTCAGACAATATTATTTTTACTTCACAACCAGCGCTGTTATTTTTAAAATAAAACAATTTTCTAGCAAGCTCATATTTTTCTGTTTGTTTTCAGAGTCCTTTGAGTCTCTCTTTAACGTGGGAGAGATGATTGGATCTGGAGGATTTGGCAGGGTGTACGAAGGAACACGCAAATTTGATGGCAAAAAGGTAAAACTTACGAATTGTACAAACATTTTGCTCTTGCATGCATCAAAACATATTTAAACATATATTAAATATGTATTTAAGCACATATTAAACATATAACAGATGGTTTAATACTTGGTGCAAGGTCAGCTGCTTGAATACTTTTCCTGTTATTGATTTTCTTTTTTTTTTCAGGTCGCCATCAAGCGGATGCGAAAGACTCAAAAGGACCGTTATCTTGATATTGTAAGTTGGCCAAAACCTGAATGTGTATTTAGTTGTTTAAGTGCTGATTACTGTAGTTAATACACCTGTAGGAAGCATTAGGTGTAAATGTAATAGACAAATAAGCGTAGAAGCACCAAATAACTTTGAGCTGAAAAGGCTCTTTTGAGCATCTACAAAGATCAAAGAAAAGTACATTTAAAAATGAAATGTTTTCTTCAGATTTTTACCCAGCTAACCTTCTGTCTCCTACTTGTCTCTAGCCTGGGCATCCCCGACCTCTCGTTACAGAAGTGGCGCTGCTGTTAATGATGAGGCGAGAACCCATAAGCCCCTACACCATACAACTATACGACTGGTTTGAACATCCTCGAAAATTCACTCTGGTTATGGAGTATCCTGAACCCTGCGAGAGCTTGCTGGACTTCATGCTTCGTAATCCTCAACTGGACGAAACAACAGCACGGGTCATCATGCGGCAGGCTGTGCTGGCAGTACAACACTGCATTGAGCATGGCGTTTTTCATAATGACGCTCATGTGCAGAACTTCCTGTTGAAGGAAAACACGTTAGAGCTCAAGCTGATAGACTTTGGCTGCGGTCAGCTATTCAGTAGCGATGGCTACGAGAGCAACATATTCCTCGGTGAGCATTTTGAGAGTGTGGAAACCTGAATGTAGTGACTCACTGATTATTTGACCCTTTTAAAAAAATTCTTAACAATGTGCAAATGTCTTGTTTACAGGATTACTGGATTACTGTCCACCTGAAGTCTTGACAGAGCCACGATTCCACGCCATCCCAACAAACATCTGGTCTCTAGGAGTGTTGTTGTACGAGATGATGAACGCATGTTCTCCTTTTCCCAATAGAGCGGAAATCATACAAGCCAAAGTTACATTTCGGAACACCAACTTATCCAAAGGTGAGTGAATAATATTGATAACATTGACAAACGCACACGTAAAGCAAAGGCTCTGCACAGAAACTGTTAAAAGTTAAAAAGTATGTAATATTTTTAATGTATAGCGAGAGTTTGGGAAAAGAAATTCAGCTTTAGTTACAGCAGTGAAAGCCAAAACTCGCTGCATTTATACCTTCACATATTAAACGGGTCGTGAACACGTCAAAAGTGAACTACAAAGCATGCTTCAGTATCATACACGTTTGTGAAGACGCGATGCGCGAAAGGGACGTTTGCAAGGTTTTTCGAAAATATGCTTTATTTTAATTCCGCTGTAGATGCGGAAACGACATACTTCACTTTTAAAGTAAAGATAAGGAACATTTTACATTATATTAATCATATTTTAGGTGCTGTTTTCATAGATGCCAAGTCACATGGTCATGACTAACCAGCTCTCTCCTTATTAAAATTTGTACAGAATGCAGGGATCTGATTAGCCAGTGCCTAACCCGGGATCCAACTGAGCGGCCGACGTTAGAGCAGATCTTACAACATGAATGGCTTTGAAATGATCAAGACTGAAGAAGTTCAGGAGATTCACTCCATCAGTGATTTTCAGGTATGAGGAAGTGAAACAGACAGAGCAGGATTATTGTCATTTGTCTTCAATTCAATTTGTGTTCATTGTAATGTTCTTGTTATAGTCCAGTCACCTTCATTTATATAGCGCTTTATACAATACAGATGGTTTCAAAGTGGCTTCATGGTAATAAACAGGAAAATAACAGAATCAGTGATGCAAACAGAATTGTTGTAAATCAGCTCTAAAAAAACATTCATGATTTGACTTGTTTATATAATCTTTGTATTGGACAGGAAATAACATGCTTGCTGTCCTTGGTGGAGGACTTGCGCTCGAGACCCGAAGCCTGAAGTCCAACCCCAACCTGACAGGAACTCAAGCCGCCACACCAGAGATCAGAGCCCGTCCACGTCTGAGGAAGAACACGAGAGAAAATTGCAACACTTCCAAAGCATTATGGTAGTTTTGGCATGGGATAAGCAATCAGTTCTCCTGTTTGTCATAGCACAATGGTTCTGTAATGAACATGTGAAAAATAATTCTGAAGACATTTTTTGATGAGGAGCCAACATCTGTGGGCAGTTGTGTTATGATTGACACATGACATCACACCAAAGGCCAGGGCGGTATAATGTATGTGAGGGTGTATCGCTGTGCCCATGGTAAACATTTGTAGCAAACGTTTTCTTGCGGGTTTTAATTAATCATTTCTGTTATGGTGCTATTTCTGCTCACAAAGAACATCACCTGCAGCTCAACCTGGCAAAGACTGAGCTTTTAGTCTTCCCTGCCACTCCAACTCTACAACATGACTTCAACATCCAGCTAGGCACTTGTGTGATTACCCCATCAAATTCGGCCAGAAATATTGGAGTTATCTTCGACGAGCAACTGACCTTCAGAGACCACATCTCAAAGACAGCTCGGTCATGCAGATTTGCACTACACAACATCAGGAAAACCCGTCCCTTTCTGACTGAGCATGCAACACAACTTCTCGTCCAGGCCCTGGTCATTTCTAGGCTTGATTACTGCAATGCTCTTCTGGCTGGACTACCGTCAAGTGCAATTAAACCTCTTCAAAGGATCCAGAATGCTGCTGCACGTCTGGTCTTCACCGAGCCCAAGAGAGCCCACGTCACGCCTCTCTTCATCTCTCTGCACTGGCTACCTGTTATGAATTCGGTTCATTGTTTCACACCCTTTCACCACTAGAGGTCACCCGCTCACACTGTAGTCTTCCTACACTGCACTACACTTCACTGCACACGATCTTCACGAGTCACGTCAAGTCATTCACGATCTTCACAAGACAGGTCCAGTCACTCAAACACTTCATGAGTCAAGTCAAATTATTCAAGATCTTCACGAGACAAGTCAAGTCATTCAAGACCATCATGAGCCAAGTCAGTTCACTACTGATCTTTGTGATCCACGTCAGGTCATCACCGTTCACAGTGAGTCCAGTCAAGTCATTGTAGATCATCATGAACACAACCAAGTAACTATAGATCATCTGGATTCAAGCCAAGTCCTCACCGTTCACAGTGAGTCGAACCAGGTCGTCACAGATCACAGTGAGACAAGCCAAGTCATCACAGTCAAGTCACTTCAGGTCATCCTGACCCAAGCCAAGTCTTTGTAGATCACTGTGAGTCAAGACAGGTCTTCGTAGATCACTATGAGTCAGACCAAGCCTTCGTAGGTCACTTTGACTCAAGCCCAGTCATCGCAGACTACTGTGAGTCCAATCAAATCATGCCCATCCAACCTCAGTCTGCTCATGTCATGCCTGTCCAGTTCGACATAGCTCAATCAAGCCTGCCCAGCCGTCATCGTGTCAAGCCACATCCACCCAACCACTCACTACTCTCGTCACGTCTGTCCAGTCCCAGACGTCATCTCTCGGCTCAGCTCTATCTCTCGGCCCAGCTCTATCTCTCGGCCCCGTCCTGTCTGCCTTCCCAGTACCCTCTGTCTGTCTTGCCCTGTCTGTCCGCCTAGCTATGTCTGTTTGTCCTGCTCTGTCTGTCTGCTCCGCTCTTTCTCCCAGCCTTGTCTCACCTGACAGCCTGGCCTACTCTGTTGTGGCCCTAACGGCCCCCACTAACTGTTATATAATCTATGTTTCAGAACCCGTTCCGCCCCGGTCGCCTGCACGGTTCATTTCTCACTGCTCACTCAATCAACCCACACACCTTCATAGATTTTCACCCCATGATCCTGGTCCCCCTTGTCCTGGTTGCAACCCCCCCCCCCCCGTTTCGCTCATTTTTGTGAGCGTCTGGAAGCCGCTCCTAGGGGGGGGGCTCTGTTATGAATTTGGTTCATTATTTCACACCCTTTCACCACTAGAGGTCACCCGCTCACACTGTAGTCTCCCTACACTGCACTACACTTCCCAGAATCCCTCACTCCTATCACTGATCATCAGCCAGCTGTTTCTCATCATCACCACTCATTAGCTTCATCACTTCACTATAAATAGTTCACTCACTCACTTCCACTTCGCGAAGTATTGTCGATTCCTGCATCGCAATTTCTGAGCGTTATTTCTTTTCTGATTTCCTAGTTTCCCATCTTGCCTGTTCCTCGTCTGTTTGATTGTTATCTGCCTGCCTCTGACCTCCCGCCTGGATACTACCTCAAGCCTGTCTGCCCTCCGTTATTGTTGTTTGCCGTTGTTGACTTCTGCCTGTTTGACCACGTTTTCCAATAAAGCTGCATTTGGATCTCACTCGCTGACTCCGCCTCATTACACTACCCCTTGCTGCACTCATCAAGTTCAAGGCGTTGATGCTTGCCTACAGATCCACCACAGGCTCTGCACCCTCCTACCTCCACACACTGCTACAACGCTACGTCCCCACCAGAAGCCTGCGATCACTAAAGGAGCGAAGGCTTGTGGTACCGTCACAAAGAGGCACAAAATCACTCTCCAGAATTTTCTCGTTCACTGCTCCCTGCTGGTGGAACGATCTCACTACCTTCATCAGAGACGCAGAATCCCTGGCAATATTCAAGAGACAGCTGAAAACTCATCTCTTTCGTGAGCACTTAACCCCTTCTTTTAAAAAAAAAAATTCCTATCCTTTCCTTTTTCCCTTCCTTCTCTAGCTTATGTTACTGTGTGCAATGTATGAAACTTGTATTGTGAGCACTTCCTGTGTCTATTTGCCTCTTCATGAAGAATCGCTTGTTTGTTTTCCTCACTTGTAAGTCGCTTTGGATAAAAGCGTCTGCTAAATGACTAAATGTAAATGTAAATATGTGTGTTTATGGGCAGCATGGGCAGTGTTGAGAACTTATGTGTATTTTAAAGGGAGGGTGTTCTGTTAAAAATAGTGTCCAGTAAAATAGTAAAATATACAGTAGAGCTAAATTTGTCTGTAGTATTTCAAGGTTTGTTTTATATCTGAACCTAAACTGTAAAGAAATGAACTGCGTTCTAGCCAAAGTGGCATTTCCAACTGTAAAGATAATATTAGGAAGCAATGCAAATTAAACTGTCTGAATTAAATGATTTAAATAAATTAAAATGACAGCATTTGAGCTTTTATAATAGTTTGTGGTCCCTAAGAACTGGGGTTAGTTTGCTTGGGTTAGTAACAACTCTTGATGGTAACCATATAGCCAAAATACTATAGTTTTACTGCAGTAAAACGCTGGTAGTTTTGTATTAGCCACTGTCAACTAAAAATTGTAAAAGCTGTAAAGGTAATATCTGGACGCAGTGGAAAAGTAATTTTGTCTAAATCAAATGATTTAAATAAATTAAAATTATTTGTTATTATAGTTTGTGGTTCTTAAAGTAAGGTTGCTTTGGTTTCATTTGGTAGTAATACCTGGTTATAAAACATTGGTATTTTTGTATAAATACAAAAAATTCATATTTTGAATAGCTGGCTCTGAGGTGGAATTTGTCTAAATTATAGAATTTAAATCAATTCTATTTCTCATTTTTTTTCTCTTGTTAAAGTTTTTGTGTTTTACTCTTTACTTTTGTCTGTTACTGTTGCATTTTCTTTATAAATGTTATTTTTCTGTTATAACCACTATCATGCTTTTATTATCATTAATATGTTTATTAAAGTCATCCTGTATCTGTACATATTGGAAAATTACTCATTTTGATTGAAAGCATTCATTTCTTTTTCTGCAAAACACTGGATAACTGTTTTTTTTTATAAAAACCTTTAGTAAGTGGATGATAATTCATGATCAAGAAAATGTTAGTGACTAAGCATTTACTCTTCATTTAATCTTTTATACACCAGCAGATCAACTAAATGTCATTCTACAGATAAAACTGAGTCAAAAACACACACCAAGATGTGTTTGATATAAAAGAACTATACAAGTAGCTATATGTACGAGATCAGTCACCACCAACTGTTACTTTAAAGTAATTCCAATTTGTTAGACAACTGTTTTTTCTTTGTGTTTCAATAAAGACTCATCATTTATTTCCTCTGATTTGGGTCATTTCTGTAACGTTCAGGGTAAACATCACTCCTCAATGCTCTCGCAACAAAATCAACTCGACGCCACCTTTTGTCATTTCATATTTATTTGTATAGCACTTTTCACAAATACATTGTTTGAAAGCAGTTTTACAGAAAATGCTTGTTTCCAATGTAACAAGATGCCAGAAGCGTCTGTGCGATGAAAAACCTCTCTGAACTCGGAAGGAAATAGGAAGGATAAACTAAATTTAAGTTTAATATGCAACTGTTTCAAGTACAAAACTAATTATTCAAACACAAATGCAATGATATGATCATAAATTATTATATGAATTTTATTTCATTTGAAAAAGTAAATGTGAAATGAGCTGCAGCTTAATATGAACAACAAACTGCACATGTGAAAAAAAAACTGGATGTATCTCACAAAACACAGAAGATTTGCCTCATTACCAATGTCTGTGGACTCGTCCAGCTGAAGAGAAAAGAAGGGACTCAGGTGTAATCGTGGGATCAGCTTCTCTTGGACGGTTCACAAAACCCACTGTTCGGTTCGTATCACAGTTTTAGGGTCACGGTTTTCGGTTCTGTACGGTTCTTGTTGTTATTTTTTCTTTTAATCTTTAACACTCCAGAAATTTCCTTCAGCATATGATATATAGCTTATTAGCTTAATTATCCACAATTTAGGATGCAGTATTAACATTTTTGTAATATAATCATGCCCTAACTGAATTTGACTTGACTTTAAGCACATTATTGGGCCCATCTCTGAGTAAAAGCTAGGTGAGATTTTGATACAGCAAGAGAGAAGACATTGATGATGACATGCTTTTCGTTTGTTTGGTAAAAAAAGGAGCATGTGTATTGTTATCTCTACAGGAACTTGTGCCTTTTTAGCACACAAAGATTGAAATTAACTTGTATTTATCAAACTGCCAACTTCAGTGTAGCTCTTACAAAAAAATATATATATTTTAAAAGACAAAGAGAGGAACTCTTAAAGCTCTGTCTTTTAAACAAATCAAAATACTTTAAAGATAAATATATAATATAATGTAATAACATAAACATCCCCGATGCTTTAGTTATCACTGAGAGGTTGCTGAAATGCTGCGGACAGTAGAAGTTGTTTCCTAACCGGCTCTCGACTGTTTGTAGCTACTCATCGACACATTGGCGTGATGTCTTCTCAAATGAACTGTCATATTAGCAGTGTTTCCATTAGCATATTGAATGCATTTTGCATAATGCTTGCACACAGTCGCAGTTCTATCTACTGTTTTATTTCCGTTGTTATCGTAAGTAACATAAAATCCAAAATCTCCCCACACATCGGATTTGAACGACACGGGCGCATCCGCCAACTCCGGGCAGCCTATATGTCTATATGTATGTTCGCGCAAAACTGTCTGAACGCGGAGCTACATTGCGCATGCGTAGAACCGTGAGAAGCACACAAGAACCGAACCGAGACAAGTTTTTTCATGTACCGTGCCACCTCTAGTAGCTGGACAGTGTCATTGGACAGGGGTACTTTTTGCATGTCATAACTAGCTTTTCGCGGACCACTGGAATTACTGAAATAAAGTAACCAACGTAAAAAAAATGTTCATTGTTAATGTTAAAACATACAAGTATGGATTTTAATAATAATATTTTTTTCAGAAAGAATAAATCTAAAGTATTAAAGAAAACGTCAAAATTAAGTTCGTAACTATTCAATAAATGTGTTCAGATTCGATGTACGCTCACGCGCTCTGCTCACGCACGCGACTCCCGGTGTGCACGAGTATGAGTGATTCAAATTTTGTTGCTACAGCGACGCGTGTTATGAATTTTGACTACATATAAACACACTCGAATCGATCTCTATCTGTTGGTTGAGTCGAGGCGATTTCAGAGACTGTTGGAGAGCATTTTCTGAGCGAATTTTGAAGCTTTTCGGAGGATTTCAGAGACTTTTATTCCAGAAGGACATCGGAGGACACATCCTTTACACAGAGTTTTATTCTTTAAAGTTTTATTTATATTAACGTTATTTCTGAGGACGGTATTATTTTATTGTTCTTTTTCTTATTTTCATTCTTTCATTTTCTTTTTCTTAGTTTCATTTAATTTTTTATTTTATTTCTTTTTTTTTTTGAGGAGAGTAATATTGTTTTCTATTTTCTATTGTATTTTGTATTGTTTTTATTGCAGTTTGGAGCAGGATGTCGATGGCTCATGGGGCTGAAAGAGGAGGTGAGGCCTTTAGTTTTCATTTGTTTATGTTGTTACAATGATTGGCTCAATTAATGTGAAGAAACTTGTGCGAGGGAACCCATTTGATCCCCCCCAATTTTTCCAGCCAGGTGATCACATGTAAACTCTGATGACTCCAAATATTGATATATCCTCATCATTCTTAACATGTATTCATACTTCCACGAGATCATTGTTTCTACCTTAAATTAATGCGTTGCTTAAATGAATACATTGTTAGCTAACTGTGTATATTGTTTATGTACATTTCTGAAATGACATCATTTGGACACAGTCACCTCTGAAAACAGATTACTCTAAATTGTAATGTTGACATGCATTTTCTGTAAAGCTGCTTTGAAACGATATGTATTGTGAAAAGCGCTATACAAATAAATGTGAATTGAATTGAATGTTTTTTTATTTTTCATCAGTTTGAATACCTATAGTACCAATTTGTAATTCACCACTGACATTAATTATTGTTTATTATTAAAACATTTTTAACTATGTGATGTCTGAAATATTCCAGCCCTTGGATCCAGGACTGCTGCATCCATTCAGACGGCTGGTCAGGAGGTTTGGAGACTCGGTTCTGATCAGGATCCGCTGCCAGACCCGACCCAGACACTGAGCCAGGAGCGACCTCTGCCCTCTGAGTCTGTTTTTGTGTTCACAGGTCAGGATCACTGGAGGAAGAAGCGGCAGAGCGGCAGCCAGCAGAGCCCAGATGATGGACGTCCGTCCACCCCATTTAAAAGACTTGCTTCATCGTCTTCCAGAGGTCAGAATAAGCTTTTATTAAAGAAGTTATGGCTCAGTTAATAAATGATTTGTCATTGATAAAGAAAGTGATTGTCATTGTTTGAAATATTCCAGATTCGTCACCGGGCATCATGTCCACATCATCTTTGGCCCTCTCTGAGGACAATGTAGAGAGGAGGTTCTGCAGAGAGTCGTTGAGTCTGAGCAGCAGAGGCACGTACAGCGTCTGTTGGAGGCGGAGTGGTGATGGTTCGGACAGCCCAAACGAACAGGCCAGTCGCGGCAACTGCTGTTTGTCCAGGTCCGACAGCCTCGAAGAGTGGACGAGCCCTCCGCTGCCAGGTCAAGTTCCTGTCGAGCCAACACAGACTTCAACTGGCCTAACTGCTCAGGGTGCCATGGAGGCGTCTCCTGTGAACAAGAGCTCAACAGGTGAGATTGAAATGAGGCCTGGGCCGTGGAAAGTGTACAGATCAATGGTACTCGCGCTGTCTGACACACACCCGAAACACCCGTTTCGTGACTTATCGCACGTGAATTGTCAAATACACACAAAATTATAAAAAATACAGATAAGAATTTAACAGTAAAATGTAAGTTATGTCATTAGATCATTGCCTAATTTGAGGTCCGAGATGTTTCTAATAGTTGTGTTTTCTGTTATTTTTTTCTTCATTTCAGAAAAACCTCCTGAACGTAAGAAGAGGAAAGGAATTTGTTCGTTCCTCAACAGTCTATGGAAAGCTATGAAGAGTCCTTTCCGCTGCTGTTGCCACAGGAGTGCTGTGGATGTTGTGGAGCCTTTTGTTCCTCCAGCAGATCTGGAGTCAGAGCCCGATCCTGAGCCGTCACCTGCGCCAGATCACTCCGGCGTCAAGACAAATAATGGTAGAAAGCCAGTCATCATTTCTCCAACATTATTTTAAACAGTATTGTCGTCTTGTTTTCCATTAAAAACATCTTAAGGCTTGTTTTCAGACAATATTATTTTTACTTCACAACCAGCGCTGTTATTTTTAAAATAAAACAATTTTCTAGCAAGCTCATATTTTTCTGTTTGTTTTCAGAGTCCTTTGAGTCTCTCTTTAACGTGGGAGAGATGATTGGATCTGGAGGATTTGGCAGGGTGTACGAAGGAACACGCAAATTTGATGGCAAAAAGGTAAAACTTACGAATTGTACAAACATTTTGCTCTTGCATGCATCAAAACATATTTAAACATATATTAAATATGTATTTAAGCACATATTAAACATATAACAGATGGTTTAATACTTGGTGCAAGGTCAGCTGCTTGAATACTTTTCCTGTTATTGATTTTCTTTTTTTTTTTCAGGTCGCCATCAAGCGGATGCGAAAGACTCAAAAGGACCGTTATCTTGATATTGTAAGTTGGCCAAAACCTGAATGTGTATTTAGTTGTTTAAGTGCTGATTACTGTAGTTAATACACCTGTAGGAAGCATTAGGTGTAAATGTAATAGACAAATAAGCGTAGAAGCACCAAATAACTTTGAGCTGAAAAGGCTCTTTTGAGCATCTACAAAGATCAAAGAAAAGTACATTTAAAAATGAAATGTTTTCTTCAGATTTTTACCCAGCTAACCTTCTGTCTCCTACTTGTCTCTAGCCTGGGCATCCCCGACCTCTCGTTACAGAAGTGGCGCTGCTGTTAATGATGAGGCGAGAACCCATAAGCCCCTACACCATACAACTATACGACTGGTTTGAACATCCTCGAAAATTCACTCTGGTTATGGAGTATCCTGAACCCTGCGAGAGCTTGCTGGACTTCATGCTTCGTAATCCTCAACTGGACGAAACAACAGCACGGGTCATCATGCGGCAGGCTGTGCTGGCAGTACAACACTGCATTGAGCATGGCGTTTTTCATAATGACGCTCATGTGCAGAACTTCCTGTTGAAGGAAAACACGTTAGAGCTCAAGCTGATAGACTTTGGCTGCGGTCAGCTATTCAGTAGCGATGGCTACGAGAGCAACATATTCCTCGGTGAGCATTTTGAGAGTGTGGAAACCTGAATGTAGTGACTCACTGATTATTTGACCCTTTTAAAAAAATTCTTAACAATGTGCAAATGTCTTGTTTACAGGATTACTGGATTACTGTCCACCTGAAGTCTTGACAGAGCCACGATTCCACGCCATCCCAACAAACATCTGGTCTCTAGGAGTGTTGTTGTACGAGATGATGAACGCCTGTTCTCCTTTTCCCAATAGAGCGGAAATCATACAAGCCAAAGTTACATTTCGGAACACCAACTTATCCAAAGGTGAGTGAATAATATTGATAACATTGACAAACGCACACGTAAAGCAAAGGCTCTGCACAGAAGCTGTTAAAAGTTAAAAAGTATGTAAGATTTTTAATGTATAGCGAGAGTTTGGGAAAAGAAATTCAGCTTTAGTTACAGCAGTGAAAGCCAAAACTCGCTGCATTTATACTTTCACATATTAAACGGGTCGTGAACACGTCAAAAGTGAACTACAAAGCATGCTTCAGTATCATACACGTTTGTGAAGACGCGATGCGCGAAAGGGACGTTTGCAAGGTTTTTCGAAAATATGCTTTATTTTAATTCCGCTGTAGGTGCGGAAACGACATACTTCACTTTTAAAGTAAAGATAAGGAACATTTTACATTATATTAATCATATTTTAGGTGCTGTTTTCATAGATGCCAAGTCACATGGTCATGACTAACCAGCTCTCTCCTTATTAAAATTTGTACAGAATGCAGGGATCTGATTAGCCAGTGCCTAACCCGGGATCCAACTGAGCGGCCGACGTTAGAGCAGATCTTACAACATGAATGGCTTTGAAATGATCAAGACTGAAGAAGTTCAGGAGATTCACTCCATCAGTGATTTCAGGTATGAGGAAGTGAAACAGACAGAGCAGGATTATTGTCATTTGTCTTCAATTCAATTTGTGTTCATTGTAATGTTCTTGTTATAGTCCAGTCACCTTCATTTATATAGCGCTTTATACAATACAGATGGTTTCAAAGTGGCTTCATGGTAATAAACAGGAAAATAACAGAATCAGTGATGCAAACAGAATTGTTGTAAATCAGCTCTAAAAAAACATTCATGATTTGACTTGTTTATATAATCTTTGTATTGGACAGGAAATAACATGCTTGCTGTCCTTGGTGGAGGACTTGCGTTCGAGACCCGAAGCCTGAAGTCCAACCCCAACCTGACAGGAACTCAAGCCGCCACACCAGAGATCAGAGCCCGTCCACGTCTGAGGAAGAACACGAGAGAAAATTGCAACACTTCCAAAGCATTATGGTAGTTTTGGCATGGGATAAGCAATCAGTTCTCCTGTTTGTCATAGCACAATGGTTCTGTAATGAACATGTGAAAAATAATTCTGAAGACATTTTTTGATGAGGAGCCAACATCTGTGGGCAGTTGTGTTATGATTGACACATGACATCACACCAAAGGCCAGGGCGGTATAATGTATGCGAGGGTGTATGATTTGTAGCAAACGTTTTCTTGCGGGTTTTAATTAATCATTTCTGTTATGGTGCTATTTCTGCTCACAAAGAACATCACCTGCAGCTCAACCTGGCAAAGACTGAGCTTTTAGTCTTCCCTGCCACTCCAACTCTACAACATGACTTCAACATCCAGCTAGGCACTTGTGTGATTACCCCATCAAATTCGGCCAGAAATATTGGAGTTATCTTCGACGAGCAACTGACCTTCAGAGACCACATCTCAAAGACAGCTCGGTCATGCAGATTTGCACTACACAACATCAGGAAAACCCGTCCCTTTCTGACTGAGCATGCAACACAACTTCTCGTCCAGGCCCTGGTCATTTCTAGGCTTGATTACTGCAATGCTCTTCTGGCTGGACTACCGTCAAGTGCAATTAAACCTCTTCAAAGGATCCAGAATGCTGCTGCACGTCTGGTCTTCACCGAGCCCAAGAGAGCCCACGTCACGCCTCTCTTCATCTCTCTGCACTGGCTACCTGTTATGAATTCGGTTCATTGTTTCACACCCTTTCACCACTAGAGGTCACCCGCTCACACTGTAGTCTTCCTACACTGCACTACACTTCACTGCACACGATCTTCACGAGTCACGTCAAGTCATTCACGATCTTCACAAGACAGGTCCAGTCACTCAAACACTTCATGAGTCAAGTCAAATTATTCAAGATCTTCACGAGACAAGTCAAGTCATTCAAGACCATCATGAGCCAAGTCAGTTCACTACTGATCTTTGTGATCCACGTCAGGTCATCACCGTTCACAGTGAGTCCAGTCAAGTCATTGTAGATCATCATGAACACAACCAAGTAACTATAGATCATCTGGATTCAAGCCAAGTCCTCACCGTTCACAGTGAGTCGAACCAGGTCGTCACAGATCACAGTGAGACAAGCCAAGTCATCACAGTCAAGTCACTTCAGGTCATCCTGACCCAAGCCAAGTCTTCGTAGATCACTGTGAGTCAAGACAAGTCTTCGTAGATCACTATGAGTCAGACCAAGCCTTCGTAGGTCACTTTGACTCAAGCCCAGTCATCGCAGACTACTGTGAGTCCAATCAAATCATGCCCATCCAACCTCAGTCTGCTCATGTCATGCCTGTCCAGTTCGACATAGCTCAATCAAGCCTGCCCAGCCGTCATCGTGTCAAGCCACATCCACCCAACCACTCACTACTCTCGTCACGTCTGTCCAGTCCCAGACGTCATCTCTCGGCTCAGCTCTATCTCTCGGCTCAGCTCTATCTCTCGGCCCCGTCCTGTCTGCCTTCCCAGTACCCTCTGTCTGTCTTGCCCTGTCTGTCCGCCTAGCTATGTCTGTTTGTCCTGCTCTGTCTGTCTGCTCCGCTCTGTCTCCCAGCCTTGTCTCACCTGACAGCCTGGCCTACTCTGTTGTGGCCCTAACGGCCCCCACTAACTGTTATATAATCTATGTTTCAGAACCCGTTCCGCCCCGGTCGCCTGCACGGTTCATTTCTCACTGCTCACTCAATCAACCCACACACCTTCATAGATTTTCACCCCATGATCCTGGTCCCCCTTGTCCTGGTTACAACCCCCCCCCCCCCGTTTCGCTCATTTTTGTGAGCGTCTGGAAGCCGCTCCTAGGGGGGGGGCTCTGTTATGAATTTGGTTCATTATTTCACACCCTTTCACCACTAGAGGTCACCCGCTCACACTGTAGTCTCCCTACACTGCACTACACTTCCCAGAATCCCTCACTCCTATCACTGATCGTCAGCCAGCTGTTTCTCATCATCACCACTCATTAGCTTCATCACTTCACTATAAATAGTTCACTCACTCACTTCCACTTTGCGAAGTATTGTCGATTCCTGCATCGCAATTTCTGAATGTTATTTCTTGTCTGATTTCCCATCTTGCCTGTTATTCGTCTGTTTGATTGTTATCTGCCTGCCTCTGACCTCCCGCCTGGATACTACCTCGAGCCTGTCTGCCCTCCGTTATTGTTGTTTGCCGTTGTTGACTTCTGCCTGTTTGACCACGTTTTCTAATAAAGCTGCATTTGGATCTCACTCGCTGACTCCGCCTCATTACACTACCCCTTGCTGCACGCATCAAGTTCAAGGCGTTGATGCTTGCCTACAGATCCACCACAGGCTCTGCACCCTCCTACCTCCACACACTGCTACAACGCTACGTCCCCACCAGAAGCCTGCGATCACTAAAGGAGCGAAGGCTTGTGGTACCGTCACAAAGAGGCACAAAATCACTCTCCAGAATTTTCTCGTTCACTGCTCCCTGCTGGTGGAATGATCTCACTACCTTCATCAGAGACGCAGAATCCCTGGCAATATTCAAGAGACAGCTGAAAACTCACCTCTTTCGTGAGCACTTAACCCCTTCTTTTAAAAAAAAAAATTCCTATCCTTTCCTTTTTCCCTTCCTACTCTAGCTTATGTTACTGTGTGCAATGTATGAAACTTGTATTGTGAGCACTTCCTGTGTCTATTTGCCTCTTCATGAAGAATCGCTTGTTTGTTTTCCTCACTTGTAAGTCGCTTTGGATAAAAGCGTCTGCTAAATGACTAAATGTAAATGTAAATATGTGTGTTTATGGGCAGCATGGGCAGTGTTGAGAACTTATGTGTATTTTAAAGGGAGGGTGTTCTGTTAAAAATAGTGTCCAGTAAAATAGTAAAATATACAGTAGAGCTAAATTTGTCTGTAGTATTTCAAGGTTTGTTTTATATCTGAACCTAAACTGTAAAGAAATGAACTGCGTTCTAGCCAAAGTGGCATTTCCAACTGTAAAGATAATATTAGGAAGCAATGCAAATTAAACTGTCCGAATTAAATGATTTAAATAAATTAAAATGACAGCATTTGAGCGTTTATAATAGTTTGTGGTCCCTAAGAACTGGGGTTAGTTTGCTTGGGTTAGTAACAACTCTTGATGGTAACCATATAGCCAAAATACTATAGTTTTACTACAGTAAAACGCTGGTAGTTTTGTATTAGCCACTGTCAACTAAAAATTGTAAAAGCTGTAAAGGTAATATCTGGACGCAGTGGAAAAGTAATTTTGTCTAAATCAAATGATTTAAATAAATTAAAATTATTTGTTATTATAGTTTGTGGTTCTTAAAGTAAGGTTGCTTTGGTTTCATTTGGTAGTAATACCTGGTTATAAAACATTGGTATTTTTGTATAAATACAAAAAATTCATATTTTGAATAGCTGGCTCTGAGGTGGAATTTGTCTAAATTATAGAATTTAAATCAATTCTATTTCTCATTTTTTTTCTCTTGTTAAAGTTTTTGTGTTTTACTCTTTACTTTTGTCTGTTACTGTTGCATTTTCTTTATAAATGTTATTTTTCTGTTATAACCACTATCATGCTTTTATTATCATTAATATGTTTATTAAAGTCATCCTGTATCTGTACATATTGGAAAATTACTCATTTTGATTGAAAGCATTAATTTCTTTTTCTGCAAAACATTGGATAACTGTTTTTTTTTATAAAAACCTTTAGTAAGTGGATGATAATTCATGATCAAGAAAATGTTAGTGACTAAGCATTTACTCTTCATTTAATCTTTTATACACCAGCAGATCAACTAAATGTCATTCTACAGATAAAACTGAGTCAAAAACACACACCAAGATGTGTTTGATATAAAAGAACTATACAAGTAGCTATATGTACGAGATCAGTCACCACCAACTGTTACTTTAAAGTAATTCCAATTTGTTAGACAACTGTTTCTCTTTGTGTTTCAATAAAGACTCATCATTTATTTCCTCTGATTTGGGTCATTTCTGTAACGTTCAGGGTAAACATCACTCCTCAATGCTCTCGCAACAAAATCAACTCGACGCCACCTTTTGTCATTTCATATTTATTTGTATAGCACTTTTCACAAATACATTGTTTGAAAGCAGTTTTACAGAAAATGCTTGTTTCCAATGTAACAAGATGCCAGAAGCGTCTGTGTGATGAAAAACCTCTCTGAACTCGTCCTGTGACAACAAAATAATCTCCATATGGCAATAATATAGAGCTCAATACATTGCGCTAGAGGTTATGAGTGTGAGGTTTCTCTCCAACCTGATGAGGGCGATGATATCTAGGGTGCGAGAGAAGTGCACTACATGGAGTTCATCCGTATTTGGGTCAGTGACGTGACGGTCATTTTTTTTCCAAAGGTCTTAATAATAATAATACACTAAGATATGACATCCAAAGTATGTAAGGTAGTACAACTAGATTTCTTTTATTGAATACAAAAGATTTTAATTATATTTTGCTACATTTAAAGGTATTTATTTTGAAGTGTCAAAAAGGTCATTCGGTTTAACTGTCCAAAGGCCTATACAGCAATTTTATTTGTGATTAAAATACCTTAAAATGTAATAAATGTATATATTTTTTATTCTGGCATGATTTTATAACATTATATATCAATGGCATTAAAATTATGTGTAGAAGTCATTACTTTGTTATAAGACAGAATGTGCAGAAAAAAATAATTTAATCGATGTCATTCGGAGCAACCAATATAAAGGGACCATTTTGGATCAAGTCATGTTGTCAATGTCATGTGACATGAAGTGACATCATTCAGACACCTGCAAAAGAAAGACCACATGGTCCTGAAGCAAAGTAACTAACTCCATCTGAACTATTTGAAAAATTCATGTTTTCTCTTGCTCATTCACGTCCTGAAACATCAGGTCACTCGGTACAACCGTTATAAAACATGGAAAATGTTGTAATATTTTAAAAACTTGTACTAAATATAAAATGTTTGATTGTCCTTTTCCTAGCTTGCTAGCTTACTATATATCAGCATGTTTTAAAATATCATTCGGTAGAACCAAAAGTGTCATTCTGTAAAACCGAAATTTTGATAAAACCGAATTACATTTTTGGTGACAAATTTTGTCCATCTTGTAAAAAATGACAAAAGCAGTGTCAATTGATTATAAAAACCACAATCTCATCGTTAATACTTAATAAAACTTTAAAATTAATATATATATCGCCATTATGGTACTTTTTACACTTTTAAAACCCTTATTCGTCAATGACCCATTTAAAGGTGCACAGAGCAGTTTAGACAAATCAGACATGTTACTTGTGAAGACAGTGCTGAGTAGTCGCATTTAAAATGTGATCAGTTAGTGGATTAATCTATGTAGCTGCTGTGGTGTTGATTCAACTCATCGATTAGCATGTGCCGTCATGCAAATCTTTTGTGCGAATCCAGGATTGAATTGTGTAAAATGACGGAGCCATGGCAACAATACTCTAATACAACAACTCCTCTTCTCTTAAGCAGCTCAACATAGCCTCAGCCCCTTTGTTGCGTGTTCCCAGGGGCGGAGTTTATGTAAATTTTAGGGTTAGTGATGTCACTAACCCGGGAAGAAGCTTGTTGTAGTCCCTACCAGCCGTGTGTCAGTCCTTAAACAGTGAATTCTTTAAAAGAAAATATCTCCCTTTCCATTGAACTTTGAGCGTCATAACTTTGCAGATGTTGTTTATGCTCAAACAGCAGCATTACACACTAACTAAAGTTAAAAAAGTAAAATCATATTCCAACCACCCCTTTAAAATGAGGTGCAATTGGTCACTAAGATTATTCAGTGTTCCAGTGTGTTTTAAAGCAGCTGTTATAATTCCAGTGGCAAAAAGGCTGACTTTTAGCTGCTTGATGATTTCAGACGAGTAGCCTTAACTTTGGTCGTAATGAAAATCTTTGAGCAACCGGTACTTAAAAATGGTACTTAAATGACTTAATGTAAATGTAAATGTAATTTCAACCATTTGTCTTGACTCTCATCAGTAGTTCAGTTGATGACGCCGTTTCTCTGTGTCACTCAATTTTGCAACACCTTGAAACTCCTGGCACTTACGCAAAGGCTCTTTTCATTGACTATAAATCTGCATTTATTACAATTGTTCCAGCAAAACTCTGTTAAATTAGAGCAATTGGGGCTTCATGATTCCAAAATTAACAAGATTTCGAGCCCTCGAACAATAAGTGTGGGAGCTCCACGAGGCTGTGTGTTGTCACCAGTATTACATTCCATGTACACTAATGATTGTGTCGCAAAGTGAATCACTTTTCTGTTTCCAGATGGCACTACAATAACTGGTTTGATAACAGACAGTAACGAATCTGACTATACAAAGGAGGTATTGATTGGAGTTAAACCCATCATTTTCTATAACCCAAAAAACACTGCTTCAAAGCTTTACGGATCTTTTGTTATGAATCAGTGGTTCAGGTTTGGAGCGCAAAAGTCACGTGATTTCAGTAAACAAGGCTTTGTTATATCATAAGTGTTTTGCAATTTCAATAGTTCACTTGATTTTTTGATCCACGAACCGAATCACTGATTTGAAACAAGATTCGTGAAGCTTTGAAGCAGTGTTTTGAAATCAACCAGCCCTATATTGTTGAAAAGTCGTTATTTTGTTTTTTCGGTCCACAAAAAAGTATTCTCATCGCTTTATAATATTAGGGTTGAACCCCTGTATTCACATGAACTGTTTTAAATATGTTTTTAGTAGCTTTCTGAATGTGTTAATTACATTGCTGGCAATAGAGCCTCACTGAGCCATCGGATTTCATCAAAAATATCATAATTTGTGTTCACAGCCACATTTGCTTTGCTTTTCAAAGACAAGTCACATTTATTTATATAGGGTGTTTTTATATGACCAATCTGCAGTGCTTGAAATGGGCAGGGATGCAGAACACTTTTCTGTTTTAATCAGTAGCGTATCACTTTTTCTTGCATACCGGGAAAACTAGGACAACAGCCATCCAATGCATGTATCATAGCGCTTGTAGCTGAAGCAAATTGTTGTAGAGACACTCAATATAATACAATACAATACAATATTTATTTGTAGAGCACATTTAAAAACAACCAAGGCTGACCAAAGTGCTGTACATAAAATAATCAAACTAAAAGATAGAAAAAAGGATCAAACTTAATAAACACACACCAATAATAAAACAATACCGAACTTAAGATCAAGGAGTTTTGAAAGCCTTGGAGAATAAATAGGTCTTTAGAGCAGATTTAAAAGAGGAAATGGAGGGAGCTAGTCTGATGTGAAGAGGTAGACCGTTCCAAAGTTTTGGACCTGCCGTCGCAAAGGCGCGACCGCCGCATTTTTTTAGTTTAGATCTAGACACAATGAGCAAACAGTGCTCACTGGATCTCAAAGACGGAGAGTACGGATGGAGCAGATTAGTCAGTTTCTGAAGAGCCAGATTGTTGAGGGATTTGTAAGAAGAATTTTAAAATTGATTCTAAATTTGACAGGTCCAGTGTAGTGCAAATAAAATTGGAGTTACCGGTTCAAACTTACGGGTCCCAGTGAGGAGTCTAGCAGCAGCAGTTTGCACTAGCTGTAGACGAGAGAGAGAAGACTGAGAGACACCATAATAAAGGGAATTACAATAATCTAAACGTGTTGTTACAAAGGCATGAGTCACTATTTTAAAAAACGGTCTCACTTTAGAGAGTTGGCGAAGATGGAAAAAGCATGATTTCACAACAGTACTAATCTGTTTATCAAATTTTAGGTTGTGATCAAACAGAACGCCTAGATTCCTAACGCATTGAGTTTCATATGGAGCAAGAGAACCACAGTCAACATCAAACACATAGTTTTCCCTAAGCCCAAAGAGAATTATTTTACACTGCGACGGAAATACGTTGACGAGTGCACAATGCTTTTGCGGCAAAGTGTGCAAAAACCCACATGGCCTGAAAATCCATCAGGCCAAGATGAGATGCGTGCGGACGGTACATGCATCACAGCGCTCAGGGAACACCCCTGGTGAGACGCAGGAGGAGCTAGGCCCGGAGGCAAACCACAGTGCCCAGAACCTCCAAGTGACACAAGCCCCGAACCCATGCAGGACATCAGAACATCGTCGGGTAAAATGGCCCCAAGCTAACAAGGAGAAGGAGTGGCTCCAATTTGATGAAGACGCTGACACCATCTTGGAAGCAATAGTTAAGGGTGACGCTGATCGACGCCTCCAGACAATGACCACCATCATCATCAGCCTAGCAGCTGAGAGATTTGGGCTGGAAGAGAAGAAAGCAGTGAACCTCCCCTACATTATGAACAACAGGGCGAACAAGATTCACCAGCTTAGGCAAGAGCTGAAGAGCCTGAGGAGGAGGTTCAAGGAGGCAAGGGAGGAGGAAAGGGGACCTCTAGTAGAGTTGCGCGTCATTCTCCGCAAGAAGCTTTTGACTCTGAGGAGAGCAGAGTGGCATAGGAGAAGGAGGAAAGAGAGGGCCAGGAAGCGGGCTGCCTTTATATCGAACCCCTTTAGGTTCACAAAGCAGCTACTTGGGGAGAAGCGGAGTGGCCGGCTCACCTGCTCCAAAGATGAGATAGACCGCCACCTCAGAGACACCTTCTGTGACAGATCCAGAGAGCAAGATCTGGGCCACTGCCAGGATCTGATTGATCCACCTGTTCCAACTCTGGGCTTCGATGTGAAGGAGCCCAGCTGGAAGGAGATCCAGGAGGTGATCAAAAAGGCCAGAGCAAGCTCTGCACCAGGACCTAGTGGGGTACCTTATAGGGTTTATAAGAACTGCCCAAAGCTACTCCACAGACTCTGGAGGATCCTGAAGGTTATATGGAGGAGGGGAAAGGTTGCTCAGCAGTGGCGGTTTGCAGAAGGGGTGTGGATTCCAAAGGAGGAAGAGTCGAAGACAATCGACCAGTTCAGAAGCATCTCCCTGCTCAGTGTCGAGGGGAAGATTTTCTTCAGCATCGTTTCTAGGCGGCTGACCGACTACCTCCTAGGGAACTCTTACATTGACGCCTCGGTCCAGAAAGGAGGGATCCCGAAGGTGCCGGGGTGTCTGGAGCACACAGGCGTGGTCACACAGCTGATCAGGGAAGCCCGGGAGAACAAGGGGGACCTGGTGGTGCTGTGGTTGGACCTCACAAACGCCTATGGGTCCATACCCCACAAACTGGTTGAGGAGGCCCTGCGCCGGCATTACATCCCCAACAAGTTTAGAGACCTCATTCTGGACTATTATGACAGTTTCAGTCTGAGAGTCTCAGCGGGGTCTACAACATCAGACTGGCACAGGCTCGAGAAGGGTATCATCACTGGGTGTACAATTTCAGTGATATTATTCGCACTCGCCATGAATATGCTGGTTAAGTCGACAGAGGCTCAGTGTAGAGGTCCCCTCAGCAGGTCCGGTGTCCGCCAGCCACCCATTAGGGCTTTCATGGACGATCTGACGGTGACAACACCACACGTCCCAGGGGGAAGGTGGATCCTGAGGGGCCTCGAAGAGATGACCACTTGGGCTCGCATGTGCTTCAAGCCAGCAAAGTCCAGATCTCTGGTGTTGAAGAAAGGGAAGGTTACCAACAAATTCCACTTCACACTTGGCGCGACCCAGATACCATCAATCACTGAGAAACCAGTAAAGAGCTTGGGAAAGGTGTTCGACTGCAGCCTAAAAGATACGGCAGCCATCCGTGCAACCAACCTTGAACTGGAAGGCTGGCTAGCCGTAGTGGACAAGTCAGGCCTACCGGGCAAGTTCAAGGCTTGGATTTACCAGCATGGCATCCTCCCACGGATTCTCTGGGCCCTCATGACTTATGAGGTTCCCATCTCAACCATCGAAGGCTTTGAGAGGAGAGTCAGCAGGTTTCTACGGAAGTGGCTGGGTCTACCTCGAAGCCTGAGCAACATCGCCTTGTATGGCAAGAACAACAAGCTGAAGCTCCCCATCAGCAGCCTGAATGAGGAGTTCAAGGTGGGCCGTGCCAGGGAGGTGATGCAATACAGAGAGTCACAGGACCCGAAGGTCTCCCAGGCTGGGATCGAGGTGAGAACAGGCCGGAGGTGGAGGGCAGCAGAGGCGGTGGATGTGGCTGAATCGCGGCTACGGCACAGGGTACTGGTGGGAGCAGTGACTTATGGAAGAGCTGGCCTGGGTAGCAGCACGACATCTCGCTACAACAAGGCGCAGGGGAAGGAAAGGAGATTACTGGTGCAGCAAGAGGTGCGGGCAGCAGTAGAGGAGGAGCGGGCCAGCAGGATGGTGGGAATGCAACAGCAGGGAGCCTGGACAAGATGGGAGTGTGCAGCGGACCGCACAGTCTCATGGGCAGAGCTGTGGAAAGCAGACTGCCATCGCATACGGTTCCTGATCCAGGCTGTCTATGATGTATTACCGAGCCCATCCAACCTGTTCAGCTGGGGGTTGGTGGAGTCACCAGCCTGCAACCTCTGCTCGAAGAGGGGGACCCTGGAGCACATACTTAGCTGCTGTTCGAAGGCCCTGGGCGAGGGGCGCTACCGTTGGCGACATGACAAAGTCCTGAAGGCAATAGCGAATACCATCAGCTGTGGAATTGGCCACTGCAAGCACCTACACCCAGTGAAGAACACCGTTGCTTTTGTCCGGGCTGGGGAGAAGCCACCATCAACTGCCAGGGCCACCTCATCTGGCCTGCTAGCGACAGCACGAGACTGGGAGTTGAAGGTTGACCTGGAGAAGCAACTGAAATTCCCAGGAACTGTTGCCACCACAAAGTTGCGGCCGGACATATTACTAATCTCAGAAACCTCCAAGCAGATTGTTCTCCTGGAACTCACCGTACCCTGGGAGGACCGTATCGAGGAGGCCAATGAGAGGAAGAGTGCTAAGTATACTGAGCTAGTGGAGGAGTGCCGGAGCAATGGGTGGCGAGCGCGGTGTGAGCCCATTGAGGTGGGATGCAGAGGGTTTGCTGGCCATTCTCTCTGCAGGGTTTACAGCATCCTGGGCATCATGGGAGCCAGTAAGCGAAGGGCCATCAAGGAGGTCACAGAGGCAGCAGAACTTGCCTCAAGGTGGCTGTGGATAAGGAGAGGAGAACCATGGGTGGGGTAGAGCTACCTGGACACAAGCTGGGGCCTGATCAACCCCAGCTGGGTCGCCTGGGTGAGAGTGTATGATGCTTGAAAGACCCGAAACACTCCGTGACCCCAGGTAACATCACTGATGATGTGTCCAGGTTGCATCAAGTTGGTGTATGATATAAGATTTCAGTTTTATTTTCGTTTAAATTTAGAAAATTACTTGAGAGCACTCGATCTGATTAACTAAAGACTTGATTTGTCTGAGACCAAATAGTCAATCCATAGGACATGTATGATAATGTCATGGAATTTAAAAACAGAAAGGCATGATCATATGTTAAACAGTTTCTTATTCATTCAAAGCTAGTTAGATTTGTTTAATCGTTCTACGTATCTTTTTCACATGACTTTTAAAATATAACTGAGAATCTAAAATCATGCTAAGATATTTTTCCTCTATACTTTCACAATAATTGCTATGGATGAAAGAAGAAAAAAAGTTAACATTGCCCTAAGCTTGGTAATGAGGAGCCATCAAAAGTCTTACTTGCAATTAAATCCTTATTGTAACAAAAGCTGTAGTTAAACAATTACAAGAAATGTTATTTTTAAGGCCGAGCACAAGTTAGAAAGAGCTTTAAAACACGGACCTTCTTAAATTGACGAAATATCTTCAGCTAATAATGACATATATTAGGAAAAACCTGGCTTTCAGATATTCCAAGAGATGACAGGAAATCAACATGTTCAGTATTAGAAAAATTTAAGTAAAGATAGTTTGACTTCCCATGGCACTTTGTACACAAGTGATTGTTAAATATAGGCAACTTTTTTTACCAAGTTTTGTTACCAACCAATTTGCAATTTTGGACCATTTTGCAAAAACAAACAAATAAATACAAACAACAACAACAAAAAAAAACCCTCACGAGGGAGCAGATGCCCTGGGACCCTGTTAAACGCTTCACACGTCAACCCCTCAGTGTTCAAACCAGAACTACACCCTAGCAACCAAGGAAGACAACCAATCTCGCGACACCCCCCCTCCAAACAAAGCCCCTCCCCTTTTCTGCCACTTTATTTTTTTCCACTTCAAGCACTGCCAATCTCTATATGACAGTATATGTATATATAATCTGTTTATGAACCCTTTGAATAAATGCTTTCAATGAATATTAAAGGAGAAATGCTTTTAAATAGTCTGCTCTATTGTGCACCCTTCCTTGCTTTGATTTCCGCACACAATATTTTGGTATCGTAAAGGTAGCACTTTATTTTGATGGTCTACTTTTGACACATCTATGCTAACATCTATATCTACTCTAACTATAAGTAACTTTGCAACTACATGTCAACTAACTCCCATTTGAGTTTTTGTATACTGTGCTTAATATCTGCTGACACTTTATTTTACTGACTATAAGTAACTTTGCAGCTACATGTCAACTTATTCTCCTGACGCTAACCCTAACCTAACAGTTTACTAATACTCTCATAAAAGTTAGATGACATGTAGCTCCAAAGTTCTGTAGAATGTCTGTTGAGGAACCATCAAAATAAAGTAACCAATGTAAATAATATTACCTAACAGTGAGCAATACATTTGTTAGTGTTTATCATCTTCATTTAAACATTAATAAAAATTCAACTGTTCATGTTAAAACATACAAGTATGGATTTTAATAATATATTACATTAATAATAAACAAGTTTTAAAAAATTGTTCATGTTAAGTCCTTTATTTAAGCAGATTTACAGTGATAATAAGAAAATAATGATTCAATGATGCAAACATTCATTTCGGCTGTACAGCTGTTACGAACTGCACAGAGACACGAAGGCTGAGGATCCAAGTGCAGCATTTATTGAAGGGTAATCCATAAACACAGACAAAAATCAGGCAATGCAGTGAGCAGTGCAAAGAATGATGAAAATCCAGAGAACATGAAAAGCCAAGACTCGGGAAGAAACAAGAACACAAGGCTCAGAAACGCTGTACTAACATAGGCAAGATCTGTGACTGTGAAGACTAGGCTTTTATAGGCAGAGCTAATGAGGGTAATGACACAAATGAGACACAGGTGAAAATAATAATGGCAGATGAGGAGCGGCTTCCTGACATATAGCAGTCCAGGAGGGAGGAGGAATGGAGGTGGACCAGGGGGCGGAATGGAGGGCCAGGTCCATGGAAGGGAAGATGGCCTGGAGACTGATGCCCTGTCCAAATCCCCACATGTGCGGTCTTTGCACTTGACCACTTGTATGCTTACATGATGTATTTCCTGTATGTGGCCAGAGTGTTCAAGCATGCATGAAGACCACAAGTGTGGGTTGAACTTTTGATCACGATGGGACACACTTATAGTCTTGCAAAAAAAAAAAAAAAAAATTAAACTCTACAGAGTTTAAAACTTTATACTTTAAGACTTTATAAACTAGAAGTTTATAAACTTCTAAATGTTTGCTCAGTATCGCTATGTAACTAACAGAAAACACCACTTTAAAATTGTGGTGCTTCTAATTAAGTGTGTTACTCCCCTTGAGTTGAATCAAAGGCTCAGGTCGTTCTTGGTTTTAACAGACATTTACTCGGACACTTTATGTCCCAACAGTGCCGTCAGAACTACAAAAGGAAATACATAAAACTTAAATTAACCCTCTAAAAATTGTGTTTTACACATAATAATAAACGAAAAATACATACAAAACAAATAAATAAAGTGCACATTCGACACGTAAAAAAGTACACTTAATTGACTAATTATACATTAACATACAGAAACATAACACACGTTCACATACGGCAAATCAATTAATACGATAAAACACATCCCTCATTGGCCTCTCTAACTCAAGAGGAATAAACTTGGAGGGTTACAGTTTCTTCTTCTTAAACAAAAAGACAATATAACTTCTTAGCACTTCTTCCAGATGTAACCTTTACAGACATGTTACGACCTTGTCAAGTCAAGTCACCTTTATTTATATAACGCTTTTTACAATGCAAATTGTGGCAAAGCAGATTTACATTAATAATTGGCAAATAATTTTGGCTGCACAGCAGCTCCCAAAGAAAATGATGTCATTGTCCAGCTTATTCTATATATCATTATATAACAAACTTATAAGTGTTTCTCAAACTTTTTCAGCCCAAGGACCACTTTATCTTCCAATTTTTTTCTGAGGACCACCTAACAGAATCCCACTCTAACACGCCCCCCAAAAACAACAAAATAGGAAGGATAAACTAAATTCAAGTTTAATATGCAACTGTTTCAAGTAAAAAACTAATTATTCAAACACAAATGCAATGATATGATCCATTTTTCGTTATTAAAACACACTGATCAGGGCTCCAGACTAACTTTTCCACTGGTTGCACTGGTGCTACCAATTTTCTCAGTTGGTCGCACCTTTTTTGCTACAAC
Source organism: Zacco platypus (assembly GCA_038088235.1). Taxonomy (NCBI): domain Eukaryota; kingdom Metazoa; phylum Chordata; class Actinopteri; order Cypriniformes; family Xenocyprididae; genus Zacco; species Zacco platypus. Next base: position 8,369,229 of record CM076080.1, read on the forward strand.
AATTTTAATCAATGCATGCTTGATGAATAATCATCTTAATCTTAAATATATTAAATCACAGTGGCTGATGGCTGATATAAAAACGCAACACAAAGTCCAGGCCTGGTCCTCTCTCGTCCTTCACTGTCGTCGCTCCTCTTTTATGCTTCTCAAGCTCCTCTGCTTGAGATACGAGACCAGTGCGCTGCTCAGCTGATGCTCATTATCTCTCGGGTCACCGGCCTCGCGCCGTTCCCTCAAGGCTCTCGCCCGCCCTGTTCATCACAGTTGTTTTTTATTTTTAACCATATTTGCAACAAGTTTGCATGAATGTAACAGGTGCCATGTCTGGAATGTGGTAGCGGTTGTATTCAAACTTGCACCACAATTGATTCACCAAAAGTAATTTTTAACGAGCAAGCTCTTATCAGACATGTCTGCCGATCACTGATTTGCTCCTACATAATGATTTGAAGTGACTAAGTAAGGGCAGTGCACCGAGAAGTTTTTGTGAACTCAGACAGCCATCACAAGAAAGCTGGCAAGTTTATCTCAAATGTTTTATGAAACATTCACGGCTGATGTGTGTCTTTATTAAGTGACATCTTTGTCATTTGAACAGCCATAATTTAGAGTTGCAGAGAAGGTATAAATCTATGAGTGATATTGTGGAAAAACAATGAGGGATTTGTTTGTAACTGATTTGACCAGTGTAGAAATTCTGTGGGAAACACTGTGGGAAAGTTCTCAGCAAAAGTGACCGGAGGCATGATGGAAATTTTGCTGCATGCTGTGATGCTTTTAATAAACCTCCAGAGGTAAAGCAGGGTATCAAGGACCTGTTTAGTGTTGATATGGGAGGAGCATTTACTTCTAAAGCCAAAGAAGTTCTCACGTCACCAGATGAAGGATTGTTGTAATTAGAGCGGATAGACATCTTAAAAAAAAAAGTTAAAAAAAAAAGTGTTGGCTTGGGGCAGCTTGTCCCAGTTCCCAAACACCAGAAGGTTGGCCATTTTCATTCTGACAATGCTTGGTACAACTTACACGTATGAGGTCAAGCTTTTCATGTATGAATGCAAAAAAACTTGTTCCTCCCTTTTAAGTTAACACCTGCATCAGTGCTTGCGGATCACTCTAACTTCTTATGAGCCCGTATTGCTCTTTTTCAAGATGAAGTAAAAAGGGACTACTAGTTACTGGATGTGAATGCCTTCATTGCTTTGTGGAAGAGAGATCTAAGTAAATCATGGTTTTCTACATAAAAGTTTATTTGCATGTATACCTCAAAAAATGCTTAATTTTATAATTAACTAGCTTTTAAATTATTAGAGTTCCTAAACTCTAAATATGGCATTATCGTAACTCAAACAATCTGGGTTGGATAGGGACGTTATTTCATATTTGTATAATTTTTAAATGTAATGTTTTATATAATCTTATCATAAATGCTCTGAGGTACTAGAGCAGAATAAGACCTTTAATTAAATTCAGTACTGTCCTTTTGCAAAAACGTGCTAGTTTAATTTGGCCGGTGTTGCGAAAACAAACGTTCTTCAGAGTTAATACAAATCTGGTCAGGAATGTGATAACTGAAAGCCCTTTGTTTGTGTGCTGCAAAAAGCTTTCGTGCTTGTGACCTCAGAGGTTGCAAAACTTGGGAAATAAAATAAGCAGCATTGATGATTTATTGATAGAAATGATTTATTTTACATGCAAGATAAAAGAAAGTATGTTTCATTTCATTCTGGGTGAGAATCAAAGTTGAAAGTTAATGAATGGGACTTTTACATTAATCACGTTTTAGTTTTTTTTTTTTTTTGTAAGCCTATCTGAGCATTTACATTTCAATTTTCTTGCCTTTGACAGATTTAATACACTTTCATTAGTGCAAAAGTAGAAAGAATATTCTGATTTTTTTCATGCAATTAATTTTTATTGTGCCCCTTCAAAAAAGTTGTTCGCTTATTCACAGTGTGTCCTTTTTTAACTTTCCTGGAAGAATTGAAACCCCGTGAGGAAATATACATCAGTTACACTTGTTATAAAACACCTTTTTTATAGAATCTGCTTTATATTTTATAATGGCCTCAGTTTTATTATTGGTCGAATTAAGTCTTTGTTGGTGGACTTTGTCAGCTGACTTCAGCTTATTTATGTTTCTGACGTACAATCACGTTTTGTCTACCTGATTGCATCACAGCTTTTAGCTCTGTGAAAAACCTCAAATCAGGCGAAGCAAATCCTATTTGAAGAATGGCTATTGTAGCTTGCGTCTCAGGATCTTTGTACAATGGGATTGTTGTTTAGCAAATAACTGGCATTGGCTGAAAGAGGGGTTAAAGTTAGTCAGGGCAAAAACTGTGTAGGAGGATAAAGTATAAAAGCCCATAAACTTAGGGCTCTGCTGACAATCCACCACGAACAAACTGTGCCACAGACATTTACTGTCCCAGCAGCAATCATGGTTAGCCGGTAAGTGACTTTCTTCTTATTCTTCTCTTTCTATTTTATTCTCTTGTCTATTGCAAGGTTTTTGATGTTTTAACATACGTGAGATATCTAGATGAACAGTATATTTTTGATTTATAGTGTATATTGTTGGAAAATATGTTTGTAGTGATTTTTGTAAATTGATCAAATCTGTGCATTGATTCTTTTAGATTTGCCCTCATATATATAATATACTTTATTTATTCATTCATTTAGTTTTGAACACCCTGCTGGAGGCTATAAGAAAATCTTTGAGACTGTGGAGGAGCTGAACGAACCTCTTCCAGCCACAGTCACTGGTATTTCCTTCTTTCTTCAATCTTCACAAACGTTTGCCATATTTATTGATTGAAAATATTTGAAAAACAGATGTAAATGGGTTTAATATCGAGTAATGCTACTCTACTACTTGAATTCCTCTTATAAAAGATGCTTTTGGATAAAAAGATTTTCTTGTTTGACCTGACAAAGATGCTCACGGTGTCTAAAATCACATACTTCCCTACTAAATAGAATTTAAAAAAAACAGTACACCAAAAGAGTAGTATGTCTGAGTACATAGTATTCAAAAAAACAGTAGGTGAAAAGTACCCAGATGATCTACTACTACTTCCGCTGAGTTTCTGAATTACACATTCGATGGACACTTTTCTATCCCGTAAGGCCACAGGAGAGGATTTGTGAATGGAAGTGAAGCGACACAACTGACGCTGGAAGGTCACGTGACTGATCAGAATTTCATTCATACTACCCAAATTCATAATATAGAGAAAATACTTTTAACAGTTGCAGAGTAAATCCAAATGTAGTGTCTACTCAAACTGCAGCTCAAGTTCTTTCCAGACTCAAATTATGCAAATGGTTTTCATGACTCGAAATGTACGAATACTGTACAGGTGGACTACAAATCACTGGTCATTGGAAAAAAAAAAAAAAAAAACTTTCAGCGGACAGCCGCTGTATCTGAAATCGCATACATTTGAAATCCAGCAGCTCATGAGAAACATATGTGGTAATTGTATGGTTCTGACTTGTGAATAATGTGGATTTTTGTAGGTCGTATCCCCTCGTTTATAAAAGGGAGTCTGCTCCGTCTGGGTCCCGGTTTGTTTGAGGTTGGAGCTGAGCCTTTCTACCATCTTTTTGATGGCCAGGCCCTCATGCACAAGTTTGATTTCAGCAATGGACAGGTCACCTATTTCCGCAAGTATGTCAAATAATATTTTTAGCATCTTAAACCTGTCTCCAGTTAAAGAAAATAATTACAAAACCTATTGTCAATGGCGTTTTGTTTTCACAGGTTTGTCAAAACAGATGCTTACGTGCGTGCTATGACAGAAAAACGTGTGGTCATTACTGAGTTTGGAACCTGTGCCTATCCAGATCCCTGCAAGAATATCTTCTCTAGGTCAGAATTAAAGGCCCGGTCACACCAAAGACGATAGCTATAAGTAAGCAATAAGGTACGAGAGGCTGTTCTGTATCGTGAATAAGTCACGGCTGAAGGCCGTTGCTAGGATCGTGCGAAGCGGAATAGCACTAGCCTCGAGTGCCTTATTGCTTTTAGAAAACGGTTACCACACAATACAAATATTAAAGCCAAAAATGAATCAATACAACTTTCATGACCGCAAACAGCAACAGAAGTTGTATTATTTCGCCTTTAGATGGCAGCAAAGGCCGTCTTTATAAGTGTGTCAGTCAGTATTCGTCAGCTATATTTCGGCTATATATCGGCTATAGTCAGTATCGGCAGTTTTGGCTAGCGCTGTCAGTCACGGGAAAACCCCTTAACTGTTAAAAGGACAAGATAAAGTATATCGGACATTTAAACTGATTTTTTATTAGACTGACCTGAAGGAAAATGCTAAATCAGAATGCAGATAATAAACTCGCTCACTTGAGCTCTTTCTCACAAATATTCTTCTATATAATACAGTAAGCCTCAATGAACAAAATAAATTGAGAACATACAGTTTACATTGCTAAGAGCGGTTGCTAAGGGTGTTGTGTAGTGATACACAGAACCGTTGGATGTAAGCGGTTATAGCCGTGTTTTATCGTGAATAAAATACAGCTATTGACCAATCAGAATCAAGGATGAGAACTAACCATTTTATAACGTTAAAGATAAAATTATAGTCCTGAAAATCATTCTAAATATAAAATAATAGCATCCACACCACAACTATAAAAAAAATTTCCTGCTGATGAACAATAAAACACTGACAGTGAGAATCCATCCTGTTTTAAAGAGCTTGATTATTTAAAATGCAGACAACAAAACTGCATCGCATGCTTAGAATAAACAGAACGTTATTGTGCATTTTAAGTGTGTGGATCGTTATCTTTATAGTTATTGTTCTTGGTGTGAACAGGCCTTGAGACAAACTGTTGTAGTTCACAGATCTGAAACCTTTAGTATGCATGGTACAATCCTCATGGGTTTGGTGCATCAGCATTTTTTACATTTTTGTCTTTTTTTTTTGACAGGTTCTTCTCGTATTTCAAAGGTGTTGAGGTGACAGACAACTGCCTGGTGAACGTTTACCCAATTGGAGAGGATTTTTATGCTGTCACAGAGACTAATTATGTCACCAAAGTAAATGTGGACACTTTGGAAACCTTGAAAAAGGTAATACGATTTGTTGTACATTTATTTGAATGTTTTGTAGGCCTGAATAGCTTTTCAGCATTTTAAGAAATATGACTTAATCATTCCAAAAGGTTGACATGTGTGACTATGTCAACATAAATGGAGTAACAGCCCATCCCCACATTGAGAAAGATGGCACGGTGTACAACATTGGGAACTGCATGGGGAAGGGAGCCTCGCTGGCCTACAATATTGTCCGAATCCCACCTAAACAGAAAGGTAATCGGTCTTATAATCGTTGAGAAACATTTCAAGAATGTTGGTTAAATGATGACTAATGCTTACTGGTTAAATGCCAACGAAACTTTTCAGACAAATCTGACCCCATTGAGAAATCCAAGGTGGTTGTGCAGTTCCCAAGTGCTGAAAGGTTCAAGCCATCCTACGTGCACAGGTAATAGTCAATCAATTAATAATCACAGTGGGAAATGAAAGCCATATCCATTCAGGCTTGGCCTTACTGTCACGGAATGGAACGATTAAGCAATGAGAACAGTTTGGCCCAATGGTGGAAAAGTTAAAGTTTTTAAGAAACATATGAAACTTTTCTTTATTATGTCATTAACCCATCAGCAATATGTTGACCCGGTGATAGAATGATCAATGACAGTTGATAAATCATTAACACCTGTTTCCCTATATGTCTTTCCCTTACTAGTTTTGGCATGACAGAGAACTACTTTGTCTTTATTGAAACACCTGTCAAAATCAACCTCCTGAAATTCTTGAGCGCCTGGAGTATTCGAGGATCCAACTATATGGATTGCTTTGAATCTGATGAGGAGAAAGGCGTATGTTCTTGTTTCTTTATCACTTCATAATACACAAGTTATATGATGTTACCAATGCCAGTACAACATAACTTCAGGAGAGTTTGAGCTTTTACCTTTGATCTGTTGTCAATTTATACAGACATGGATACACATTGCAAGGAAGCATCCAGGGGAGTACATTGACTACAAATTTAGAACCTCTGCGATGGGTCTCTTCCATCACATCAACTGTTATGAGGACTCAGGGTACATTGTTTTTGACCTGTGTGCCTGGAAAGGGTAAGTAAAACAGAACTATTTACTTTCATGAAAGTTTGTTTCAAAGCCAATTCACCACTGCAATTTATGATTACATTTATTAGGAACATTCATAGCATATTTTGCACATGTATTATTATATATCACCACTATTGTTATTCACGTCTAACAACAACTGGTTTCAGGTAAGATAAGGTATTATTTTTCCTCTTTAGCTTTGAATTTGTCTACAACTATCTGTGGCTGGCAAACCTCCGTGCCAACTGGGACGAGGTTAAAAGAAATGCCATGATTGCCCCTCAGCCAGAAGTGAGGCGATACGTCATTCCTCTGGATCCCTACAGGGTAAATAAAAAACACTGGTAACACAACAATAAGATGTCATTTTCTACCATTAGTTATCAAGAACTAACAATAAGCAATACTTCTAAAGCATTTATTAATCTTAGTTAATATTAATTTCTGTTAAAGTGCCTCTATTATACTATTAGAAAATTCCGAATTTTAAGAGATCTGCAACATGCAGCTAAGATTAAAAAACATTTTCATTTTCTCATAATATACATTACAGGATAACCTCTTTTCTCACAGTGAAATTATTTCTATAAGAGATCCAGTCTTTCTGAAGAGCCCTTCCTTTCTGAGAGCCAACTCTGCCCTGATTAGTGAGATGGTCAGTCTGTTGTGACTGGTTTACTCAGCTTAGATTGGTCTCATGGCCCAGTCTGTTGTAATAGGTCGACCTCTTACAGCACGTGTCAGAAACCAAACACCCATTACCATATCTGAATTTCAGTTCCAGAGGCTTCCTCACCATTCGATACACAGTGAAATGAACAGTAACAATGGCGTTGTTTGCGAGCAACCAATGAAGACCATAGGCTGGCATTATGCAAATTTGTTACAAACCTACAGCACTTCTTTCGTTTGGGAGTCAATAACTATTTATCTTCACTTTGAACTTTGAAAAAACTTTGCAGATCTTTTATATCCACAAACAGCTGTATTACACACTAAATGAAAGGTAATATTTGAAATAGCATAATAGGGGCACTTTGAAATTATTTAGAAAATGGTTATTTCCAGTCATTGATGCTGATTACAACATAACAATATAACAACATAAACATATTTTCAAAAATGATTTTTTTACTGTGGAAGGAAGATATATAGTGATTTTACTTCATTTCTTCACTTCAAGTAGCATTGGTACATATTTTTGGCTTTAGTATTGAATGGTAACCATTTTATAAAAGCAAGCCACATAGGGTTGATATTTTATGTGAGAAAAATACTGATCCTACTGATTTCTTATAGGAGGAGCAGGGCAAAAATCTGATCTCTCTGCCGTATACCACAGCCACAGCTACAATGCGTATTGATGGGACCATTTGGCTTGAGCCTGAGGTGCTTTTCTCTGGTCCACGACAAGGTATTTTTAGTTGTTATGGCAACTTTCACTACCTTTTTTTTTAAGGTCTAACTCCATTTCTCTTATAAATTTAATGACATGCTTTATCATGCTTTTGAATCTCACAGCTTTCGAGTTTCCTCAGATCAACTACAAAATGAACAACGGAAAGAATTACACATTTGCCTATGGACTGGGCCTCAACCACTTTGTCCCTGACAGGGTATGAATAATCACATATCATCTGTTCAGTATTTTATAACAAGTGTTGAAGAATGTGCGTTTTAGGCTGTCTTTGATGATTCATAGATTTGCAAGCTGAATGTGAGGACTAAGGAGACCTGGGTATGGCAGGAGCCAGACTCATACCCTTCAGAGCCGCTGTTTATCCAGAACCCGGATGCAGTGGATGAGGATGATGGTGGGTGAGACTGGGCATATTGCCAAATATTATGTCTTGTCGAGTGTGTATTTTGTAATGCTTTGTTGCTCAACAGGTATCCTAATGACAATTGTGGTGGCGCCTGGAGCCCAGAGACCAACATTTTGCCTGATCTTGAATGCCAAGGACCTATCTGAGGTTGCAAGGGCAGAAGTGGAAATCATCACTCCAGTCACCTTCCATGGAATGTATAAGCCATAGAGTGGCTGGTCCCACTGAATACAGAGTCCTATAATGCTGATAAAGTTACTGTATACACCATGATATTGTAAACAATAAAACTATGATGTTGCACATTTCTGATTTTCTTCAGATCTGTTTTTTGCAAATGCACATAAAACTTGTTACCATAATATCAAGAGATATTTCACACAAAATATCTCATCCACTACATCAGGTTTTTTTTCTTCATTTCTTGTGGTGTTTGGGTTCCTTGCCACTGTCGTCTCTGGCTTGCTTAGTTAGGGACCCTTAATATCCAATAATGTTACTGATTAACTGCACGGACACTACCGGATGAGAACAAAACTGAGCCTATTGTCTTCTGTTTTATAGCTAAATCGATTATTTTTCAAAACTGATAAAGTTTGCAACATCGACTCTTGTATTGAACTGATTTGAATCAACATTGAACTGACTCAAAGTGAATAACGACAGTATTTTCTTCTGTAGAGCTGCTCATATAGCTGAACTTGTTTCATAATGAACTTTAGACAGTCATTGAACTGAACTGAGCTGAATAATGACACTTTTGAATTTAGTTTTCTCATATTTGATGTTTGATGAAGTTTGCATTATCAAGTATGATACTTTCCTGTTTGTCACTGTGAAGCTGCATTGAAACAATTTCTTTTGTAGAACGTGTTATAAAAATAAAGGAGACTTTACTTGAATTCTGTCAGAAATCTAGAAATTCTGTCTGTCAGAAAGGATAGCCATGTTTTGTTATCAAGTTGGCAGTGTTGGAGAACCACACTTGTGGTCTTTGCATTTGGCTGTACTTAGATGACATATAATACGGGAAGCATTTCTGCATGCCAACCTGTAAACTATTACTTTGGTTTCCATGACAAAAGGATTTTTTCATTGGCCTCTACACTACTGCAGAAAATAAGCTCTGTGAGAAACAAAAGTTTGATTCTTATGTTTGTTTCTTTTTAACATGATAATAACTAACACAACTATTAAATGAATACCGTGAATGATAAAGGAATAAAGTGCATTAGATACATAAAATATGATTAAGTTGTGTGTGTCTATTGAAGAGTTTTTCTGAAAATAATAAGGTGGAGAACCTTATGCACCAAACAAATAAACAAAAGATTATTTTGTTAATTTCGAGAGGAGCCGATATCTGTTTCAGCAGCCTTGAAAATGAAGCTATGTGGGATACTGATCTCCTAGAGTACCAAAGGGTCCTAGAATCTGGAACACGCAGATGAGGCCCTGACGTAGGTGCAGAAGGTCTTTAATTTGGAACATGCAGATGAAGGTACCTTGAAGTGAAGGTACGTTCTCCTGAGCTTAACCTTGTTGCAAATGTCTCTGTGTGTCTTCTGTCTCTCTGGGACACTCAGAACTTGGTTAATCCGCTATTGTCTCTCTGTAGTCGTTACTCTCTCGCTGAACGAAGACGCTGAACGTAATGCTTGTTAATGTCTCTTTCCTCACAGTCTGGGGGCTCTCTGGAAGAACCAGAGGCTCAGAATGTGACAGCGTATCTGTTGTCTCACCTTCACAGACCTGAGACTCAGTGTGTATCTGTTAATGTCTATCTCCTTACAGGACCGACTCAGAAAAAGGAGTGTCTGTTGAAAGAGTACCTTTATCCCTTTCCGATGAGGAGGAGATTGCAATTTCTCCATTCTCCGCTCTCCATTCGAGTGCTGCGATTGGCTGCTGGCATCAAAGGTACACACATCTATCCATCTAACTCAATTGCATAAGCACACAGTTGGAAGTTTTTAAAGTGTCTTTAAAGTTTACCGATGCATTTCTCACTTTCCAAACCGCCACCAGAATACTTTTGGCAATTTTCTAAATAAATATTTCCCTGAATAAGTATCAAATGCTTCTGTGTAGTTTACATCCATTTTAAACATGGTTATGAATGGATTTCACCCACTGCTGATGAGGTCCTGGGGACTTTTTATGGCAGTCACTGGCCAGACTTAAGAATTAGTCTCTAGATGGGTTAAGGGCAGAAACTGCATGTGGACCAATGAGAAGTCCTATCCTTCCTGGGTTTGGTACTAGAGGTCTTCTTCTTGCCCTCTAAGAGGTGTCTGGATGTTGTCCTAGCATCTTCATTTCATGGTGCTCGACAATTTGTCTGTGTTAGTCCACCAAGATCCAATCAAAATGTAGCAAACCTTTGTCCACTGTTACGGACACAGAGGGATCCCGCCATAAACTGGGCCCTGGAATGTGCTGTACCCTACATTGAGATGGTGTAGTTGGCACTCCCACCCCATACTGGGAGCCGCAAGCCAGCAACCAGGATCCAAAACTTACAGAATGCCAGGATTTTGGTGTGTTAAGCGCAATGAGCTTTGGCATTTTTCAGACCTGGGACAGACATTTATTCCCTGTTGCGTACATGTGCTCTCAAGTGGCCAAGATCACAAATGTGGCTTTATGGACAGGCTAAAGTATTTTCCATTTGATAGTGTACGTGATCAATACATGAAAACTCGGAAGTTTCATCTGTTGTTGTTGATCTGTCACTTCCATTTCTTTTTCAACTGTGAAATAACAGCCAGAGTCGCTACCTTATAGACCAACTGATTTGTGCAAAAATATGTGTGGTCTGAGAAGAGAGCAATGCATAGGTAAAAAGACACTTCTAACTATGTGCAAACACTAACCATTTCTACAAAATATGTACAGAATTAAAAAGGAACAGATATGTAATTGTCAGGGAAGACCAGACGCGGAGACAGAGATTTGGTTAAACCCAAACAGGGTATTTATTGACAGTGAAGATTTAAACAAAAAGTAGGTAAGTAATGGCACAGTCAGAATAATGATGAGCAGATGAATATGAACTGAGTCTCCTTTCCTTTAGCAGGGTGACAGGAATATGATAGCAGAGAGAACATACACCTCTTCACATGATTATGGTGATGTTCCAAAGAGTATCTTACAGGAGATCCTGTCACTAATATACAAATATATGCAGGTCATAATGTAATTTATGTACATGGCAATAGTTTGACACAAGCTTTTAATGAACTTACAAAATATATGGTTAATGTATCTGCATGGTTAAAGGAAAATTGTTTACAACTAAATGTGTCTAAAATAGTATGTATGTATGTTTTTTTTCTAAGTCAAATAGTATCAGTAACGAGCCAGATGTTTTTGTCAGGGGTGAGGCTCAATATAAATACCTTGGAGTATTGATTTATTCTAAACTTACATTCAGAGCTCAGGTAAAAAAGGTTTGTACGCAGGTTAAGTTTAATCTTTATAATTTTAGGCTTACTAGAGATTGTATGTCATTAGAGGCAGCTAAGATGTTTATGCACTCTATTCCCATTATCTCTCAGAAAACCATTAGAATCTTTATACAAATGTACACTTAAAGTTCTTGATGAGAAACTGTTACAATTTCATCATTGTTCAATATTAAAAAATATAATCTGATGAGTTGGGAAAACAGCATTAAATATGCAAATGTATTCCTGATGTATAAGATTATTAGTCAGTTAGTTACCATTAGAACACCTCACCAAGAGCTGCGTCAACAGGAGATTGTATTATACCAATCAGACGGAGTAATCTTATTCAGTCTGGTTTCTCTGAAGCAGCGAATGCTATGAGAATGGAATGTTATTTCAGAAACTATAAGAGAACTAGATACATATGAAATATTTAGAGTTCAGGTAAAGAAATAGTTTATTAGTTCTCAGCCCTATCAACATTAGAATCTATACTTGCTTCCGCCCTGATATTGTTTTGTATTCGTTTCTATTTCACTGAGTTGTTTTTATCACTGAGATGGTTTTATCAATTGTGTTATGTATTTATTTATATTAGCATGTATTTTTAACCACATATTTCTTTCTAGAGTGACTTTTAACAGTCCAGGGACTACAGATGAAATATAGCCTTCAGCTAATTCTGGTGCATTTACAGAAATGTTTTATTAATGTGCAATTTCCCTGTTAACTAATCAAATAAAGAAAATAAATAGATAAATAAACAAACAAATCTGAATAAAAAAATTCTGCAGACTTGGGCAGACGCTTGGTAACTATTGTCGACTTCTCCAGACTGCAAAATGGGGCAAAAATCTGCATCCTAATTCAGAGGCTTCATCTTTCGAAGCCCGTTTTCGAAGGGCAATTGTGTCACAGCGGTGCAATGAAGGCTGTCCCAATTCAAAAGCTCCTTCAAATCCAGCCTCCATATGTGTTCTTTGTTTCCTGGTGCAATGAAGGATACAACAGATGGATTCTTTGCAGCCTTGCCAACACAAGAATTCATTGGGGGCCAGTGACAACAGGATTTTTTTGAGAGAAATTTGCCTAATTACACATTTAAATGTGAGCTTTAGGTTTCAACTTACTCAAATATTTCACGAGTTCACCCTGGGTTTGGCCCGAACCCAGAGTACCCCCCCCCCATCCCTGGTGAGGAGCTGGGGTGGTGGAGCAATGCTGGAAAACTGTAGTGGGATAGAGGTAGACTACTACGAGGTGATGTATTAATAAGGCCAATTAGGTTGATTATCTGAATTTGCTCCTCCCAAACTTGGATACTTGCATTTTTTATAAAACATTGTTTAGTAAGTTTTAAAGCTATTTTAAATATGAGGACTCAAGAAATGTCTTCATATTTCATGTTTAAGTTGTAATACCAGTGTAATACCCATGCTATTGCACAAATTTGTGTCCTCATAAATCACAAAAACACAGTTTTGTAGACAGCTTACCGCTTTATTGTTACTGAGTTTTTTATTTATTTATTTTTTACATTTTTATACAGTGTTGATATTTAACACTGTTTGTCATTTAACAGTATGTATATCTTATGTATATAAGTAGTAGTAGTAGTAGTAATCTGGTGTATTTGCAGTTAAGACTGGATTTACATTACATACATTAATTATGCTTTGTTTAATAAAAATACATATAAAATAATATTAACAATAAATATTTGAATATTTGAGCATGAATATTTAAATTTGTTGCATTTCACAGGTAGTTTGAGACTGTATTTAGATTTTTTTAAATGAACCATAAGGAAATACTAATATTTTTTATGTTTTAAAAGCTATGACAATATGACAAGCTATGTTTTTGGTGAGTTTATAACGTAAATGTAAAAATTTTTATTAGATTATTAGCTTAGTTTTTTTTTACGTTTTGAGAAAATTATTACATTAAGAAAATGTTATTACAATAATAATGTAATACTTGTGTGTTATATAATGTATTACTTTATGTGCAGGTTTACATTATGCTTTGTTATTACATTATGAGTTATTACAATGTCAAAAGGCAGTACCAAAGTAGTCAAAATGATCATGCTGCATTTACAGTCTCAGTATACAGTAGTTTTGTGTGAGGCACAGAGTAGAATGAATGAAGAATGAACTATTTTGGATATCAAACCACCACTGCAACACAGAGAGAGGACAATACAAAACAATTCAAGTAGTTAAAGTGCACATTCTCAGGTTTTATTAAGGAATATTTTCATACATTTTGGTTTCTACATTCAGCAGGATCACCATAATGTTTAGCACAAAGCAACATTATGTAAATTAAAGTAGTTACGTTAAGTACCTTGTTGCATATTTTTTGACTGCTTGAAGTCTGCGACTCATAAGACATCACCAGATGCTGAGTATCTTATGCACTTGCAGCCCTGTAATGAAGCCATCTTTGGCTCTGGCTTGTTTTGTGTGGGATATATTCTCACCTGTGCTGTTGTGTGTCTTAATTCACCTGTTACCTTGATGAGTAGCACACAAGCTTTTATATCCCTCTTGAAACTTTTGTCCAGTGGGTGTGGACGGGTGTGGAACAACATGAGGGTGAGTGATTAATGACTTTTAATGAATTTTCATTTTGAAACAAGCACGAGACTTGAACTGCACTCTGTATCCTTTTTCTATAGTTCGCAGAACCCAGGGAGAGATGTTTGGTAGAAGTTTCCATGCTGCCAAACTCTCTGACAAGGGAATCAGTTTCATGATCTTCCCTCGTGGGGGGATGGGAGCCAACCCTGAAAATGATTATTTATGAGCTATTTTTATGAGAGGAGACGGGGCAGAAACCCCGTCGGGTTGGCGGAACGGTTCCCGGAAAGTGTTGGGAGAGAGAGGAGGAATGATTTAGTACTAGTAAGTCCTCTCCCCTAAAGAGACTCACTTTGATAGCCCTAGCATCAGGACTTATTTTTCTTACCCGCCAGGGCCGCAATGACAGAGAGAGTCCCCAGATGGCTGGGTCAGTGTCCAAACCCCCAGTCCTTGTGAGGGGGAACACTGGACGCCACACTAGCTTTCTGCTCCTCCCTCCTAGAGGTTGAATGGGAGGTAGAGGCCATAGGCTGTTGGACCCAACAAGGCATAAACTACTGCAATGCCTCTGATTACCTCTTTGCCGCCTGAAACCTATCGACAACTGTGTTGACCGCGTCACCAAAAAGGTCAAGGCAAGACAGGATCATCCCGCAAGAACGCTTTCTCTCTCTAATCCCTGACAAATTCAGCCACAGGTTCCTCTCCATAGCTACCATGGCTACCATAAAATGGCAGATGGAGTGGGCTTTCAGTTTGATAGTCCGATGAGACAGGTCTGTGGCTCTGGAAAGTTCTTAACAGTGTCAGGGCAAAGGCTCTGGCCGGTGTCCAACTCCGTCAGCAGGTCATTCTGGCAGGCCTGTTACACCACCATGGTCTGCAGTAGGGGTGTGCAGCGGAGCCAGTATTTGTATCTGTAACAACCTCAAAATAATTTTTATGTGGATAAATTCGGAAGTGGTTGGGGTCTTAATCGGAAATTACATGAGAAGCTCATTTTAAATGTAATTCTGTTCCCTTCATAGTTTTCATTTAACAAATTTGGCTTGTATAACTCATAAAACTTTTAATTATAATTTTAAATATCTTCTTATTAAAACAATAATACTAAATGTTTTTAAAATTCCAGAGGACCTTTGAGTGGAAGTAAAGCAGGACAATCATCCACAACCCAAACTTTGTTTGTGCACCAATGGGATTGGCGGATCTGAACGTGTGATTCAAACACCGGTTTACACTGAAGACATTCCCAAACATGCGTCAACGCAATGATGCAGCGTCGAAGTTTCATTCGAAAGGGAACTTTTGTTCCACATCTGTTGATTTACTAAATTATTTTAATGATAAATGTTATTTTACTGTACACATACAAGGTACATTAGATTTGCACTACATTGTAATACTATTTCTTCCAAATGCTGAGTAGACAGTGTTGTGCACTAACTGAGAATATTCTAAACTAACATTATTTAAAATATGAATGAATGATGAATTTTTTTATTTTTTTTTATTGTCTAAAGCATGCCATGGGAAATTCGTGTTGAATGGACATAGCTCCAAAGTCCAGCAGAGGAGGTTTAAAATATTACATATTTATTATGCTACATATCAGCAGTTAGTATTTGGCTATAATTGGCATTTGAAAATAAATAAACAAATAAATAATAGAATGGAAACACTACATAACTGTAACTAAACCGTAATTACAAATGTAGTTACAAAGTGAGACACGAGATTGACTGACAATTTCAGTCCAAGTTTAGACATTTTCACATTTACAAACGTTTACAATTAGACAATTAATGTTTTTTTTATGGACTGACTGGATATAACAATGGTAATGTCAGATGTAAATGCAACTGTGATTTCATTAGATTGATTAAAGCACACGGTGAGTGAAAACTAACAACTGTGTTGCTGCTTTTCAAAATCCCAGGGGTAGAAGCTTGAGGTGTTCGGATCCGAACCAAATAACATCTCAGCAACGCTTTGTTGAACAGAATCAGATGAACTTGAGGATACCATTTTACTGAGCTCAGAACAGAAATAGTCAATTTCAGCAAGGTCACCCTTTTTTATAACTTTTCCAGCACAATGCGTAGCCTCTTCAGCTTCTTGGCTTATGTTGGGCTCAAATGAGCCAAAATCAGTATTGAAATCAAAAATGTTGTTTTTCATTGGGTCAAACACCTCAGGATTGGGAAGGTTCACTTCAGAGCTATTCCACACAGAATCGCTGTGGATTACTTGATTAGAATTGCAAGCATTTGACACCATGGAGCTAGGTTTGAATTCTCCAGAAACATCAGATCCATCTCGGATGGGTCCAGTGATTACATTTTCATCACTACTATACGCATAGCTCTCTTCATTAGATGGGCAAGAGCCAAAGGGGTAACAATCATCAAGTTCGGATCCACTGAGATGATCACTTAACATATCACAGGACACAGTATTGATGAAAGATATCTGTTTGTCCTCTGCATTATTTGAATCTGTGTAAACTTGTTGAGGACTGAAGAAGTGACACTTCGTAATCATATTACCAGACTCACAGTTTTCTGTTTCTGAGTCAAATATGCCTGTATCAACTGATTCAGGACTGAATGGATCAGGGACATGGATTTCAGAGTCATTCTGCTTACTGGTTTCCACACCATGGGCTTGAAGTTCAATGCTACATTTGCTTTTGTAAATAGATTCTGGACTAAAAGGGGTGGGAGTATCAACTTCATGATAACCAGAATCTAGTCTTGGAGCTTCTTGAACAACAGTGTTCATTTCTTCTAATTCAGATACACATTCGACTGGCTCAGCGGGAATGGGACTGAATGGGTCAAAATACTGGAGTTCCAATTTACTCATCGCCAAGGTCTCAGAGCAAGACAGTTTGTGCTGTTGTGAACTACTGGATTCAAGGCTGAGTTGCTCACAGACATAAACCTGATCAGAAGCTGATGCATCTGTCTTACTGAGCAGACAAAAGAGATCTTGAACTGTAGAAGTTGGTGTACTACTTTCTGTATCCAGGAGTGACAATTCAGGAACATGTTCAGCTGCAGTGGGATTCCATTGGTCATTCCACTCTGAATTATGCAGGCTTTGGAAAGAGCTTGAATCCTCAAATGTAAGACATGGAATATCTAAATCCACTTTCTCAGAATCAGACCCTAACATTTCATTACATTTAGAAGGGTCACTGTTTGTCGAGATCTCCTGCTCCACTTTCTCAAAATTGTTCTGGTCGTTAGTAATCTGGCTGTGTTGTTCTGTGTCTTCAGGCTTTGGACTGCAACATTCAAATTCATCTATATCATTGAATTCAGGGCTCAATGCAGTATCCTTCCAAGGCAACTGGTCATGGGACTCATTTTTCTTTAATTCACTGGGCTCAGGACAAACTGGACTCTGATTGTGTAGTTCAGGACTACCGGGATCTAATCTCACAGTGAAAAAGAACATATCTCCATATTTATAGTCATTTACATCTAAAGCAGAGGGCTGAGAAGCACTAATGGAAGGAAAAGTAGAGGCATTACTATTTATATCATGCAACTGTTCAGACAGATGACCTGGACTATTAAGCCTATGATCGGTGGAGAAACTCTCAGTATTTCCAAGTTCGGATTGGCAACAATCTTTTTCATTCACAGCATTTTGTTCAGATGTGAGAATATGATGTTCAAAAATCTTATTTATATCACTTATGCCTGGGAGAGGCTCAGGGTCACAGGGACTTAGAGGAAACCCAGTATAAGACCCTGCAATGATTCTCTGTAGACCACACAGTGAGTTAGCTCTTTTAATAAAACTGGATTCTTCCTGAACTTCAACTCTGTCCTCTTCCTCTTCAGCTTCAGCAAACATACTGGAATCGGCATCAAAAGAATTAAACACCGTAGAACTGTGGCTAGAGCCAGATTCAAAGACACACTCTTCATTGAACTGAGCTTCTTTTGATAGATCTGGTGTCACAGCATCATGATTTTGGTCTCGTGTGGCATTTCTTTGTATACCAAAACTAGTGTCACTGCAATATTCGAGACTCCTACATTCATTGGACATGGAGACACCATAATCAAGTTTTCCAGTGGACTGTTTGAAATCAGCACCTAGTGGCATGTTGATGGTAGTATTAAAGGTACCATAGTCTTTTCCAGCAGGCTGAAGAGGACAGTGTACATTTTCTGGAAGACTGTTCTCTGCAGTGATGAAGTCATCCTGACAATGCTTTTCCTCTGACATGTTAACCAGGAGAGTGTCAGAGGCAAAAGGGTCTGTGCCTTTAAACGGGTCCCTTGGTAATTGCTCTGAGAAAAACAGCACCATATTAGTAACTGTCTTAGAATGGATTGACTCTCTCTTGTACTCTGTAATTAGTCAATTTCTGTATAGCAGTGCTTTATTTTCAAAGAAGTGTAACTTTTCCAGGAGCAAGCCACATTTTTCAATATGTTTTTGTGATTTCTATGTTCAATTGTATTCCACATGCAGCTATACATCTGACCAAACGAAGGTGATAATCAAACTTGCTCTCGTGTAGATATGCCTATGCAGAATAAAATAGTTAACCTTGGGTATTTCTAAAGCCATGGGTTAACGGAAACTCTTTTCCCTGGGTTACCAATTAATCCTGGGAATTCAGGTTGCACACTGTTCCAGAGTTTTGCATGGTACATTTGTAAACCTCTAGGGGAACATTTTTATTTGCATATTTGCAGTGTCAATGTCATGACTTGTCTCATTCTTGCTCATCATTTGGGCTCTTATATTCTTGCTAAGGGTGGGCGATCTTCCCAAAATTTCACATTCTTATTCATATTCAAATTTTTATAACAAACAATCGCGTTCCACAATCTGAATCACAATCTTCCCAATTTCGAGATGTACTATCGAGAATATCCAGACTGGAACAAGCCTATTTAAAGTACATTATTCCATTAAACAATCAAGCTGTCAAAATAGTAATTAAATCATGAGTTAAACTTATTAAAACTACTTGTTAGACTCAGATGGTGAATGGGAACATGTTTGTGTAACATTAGTAGAAAAAATTAGAAAATTCATAAATCCGTGTTTTATCTTGATTATAATGTTTTCATAATTGTTGGAAGTAAAAATCGAAACTAAAAAATCAACACAGCCCCACTGCTGTTGAATTGTTTTTCAAATGCATCACCATGCATGAAAGACACATGATAGAGACACGTGATATAATTTGGACAATCAACATTATTACGAGGACATAAAAGATCACGATCTCTATCATTCACTTGAAAAGTAGATTGTGGACGTCTTCAAGTTTGATCACGATAAAAAATTGTCAGATCGCCCAGCCCTAATTCCTATCAGTAGCCAGTTTGTTTTGAATTAACTTTTATGCCATAAATGTAAGAATCATTACACATACACATACATTACACATGTTTACCTTTAAAACTGCAATGTGGGGCTAACCCACAAAAGCGGTGTTAGAGATTTCAAAAGCGGTGTTGAGGATTTCTTAATGGTGAAAAATGATTGTATTTAAGTAACTGCAGTGTAACTATATTAACTACTTAAATTAGTAGTTGGTAGCATTGGAAGACACAGAAATCATCACAGGAATAATAGGGTAATGTTTTAAACAGAAAGTTACCAACCTGTCACATCAACCTTTGGAAAATGTTCTTCTCCAAATACATCACCTGGAAATTATTGGATAAATAGGTTTTGAGACACATGTAAATATACAATCCAAACGCAATCATGCCATAACAATCACTCACCATCAGTGAAGGGGTTTGGATGGAAGAAGTCAAACTGTCTGTTTGTTGCCTGACTGGGTTGAATAATCTCAAAGTCTTCTTTCTCCATATCAGAAGAGTCAGACTGTTTGAAAAGAGAAACCATAAGCTATTGAGTGTCCAGGAACGAATATATATATATATATATATATATATATATATATATATATATATATATAGTTCAGTTTTACTATTGATAAAAAAAAAAGATTTTTTTTTAAAGTTTGGTTTTAGTGTGGATGCGACCCCTCAGAGATGACGTCATAGGCTTGCCGTCTACCAATGTCAAGTTCATTGTCGTGTTTAGACTCATGCTTCAGACACTGGTAATGCCAGAGGCATTCCCCACAGCAACTCCTAGGGGATGCAGCGTGAGTTCCCTTTCGAAAGAGAACTTTTTTTTTGCCTTCTAGCTCCAGGCAAAACAAGCTAAGAAACTTTTATGAATATATTGCTCTTTCTCGTCTTCAGGTTTCTTTGAACGTTTGTCTAAACAAGGTGATTATGGCTAGCAATAGTCTTTTAGACAGTGTGTTCCTCTGTGTCTGACAACAAACATTATGTGTATGGGTAAGGAGCATGCACGCTCAGTCCTCATGGGGGCTGTTTGCGAGCTTCGCTCTCATCTGAACCTTCTCTTGAGGGAAACGGGACAGCCATCTGTGCCTCACAGTTAAGGACCTGCTGTGGCTGAGACAAGTAGGAGACTGAGGTCATTGGGGCTCGCAGATGAAGCTCGTGGATGAATTCAAGAAAGGTATGAATTTTTCTCATTCATCTGCGGCTAACGAGAGCGAGCTGCCAGATAGTGATGATGTGTTGTCTCTCATGTCATCTTATCCGGCAGCGAGCGCTTTCCTGGCTTCGACCCATCATGAGCAGGATGAGGCTGATGAGATTGATGATATTTCCGAGCGCTCTCAGCCTGTCTGCCCCACATATGGCGAGTTATTGGAAGTTATGTCCCACTCTACGGCGACATTATATCTGCCATGGAAGTGCAAGCTCCCTCATAGCCGCCTTGATGAACGTTTCCTGTCGGGACATAACCGTCCAGCTTGTACGAGAATTCCCTTTCTTCCAGATCTTTACGCTAAGGTGGAGAGATCTTGGGGAAAGCCATATTCAGCCCACATTCATCACACTCAAGAGAATTAATGTGATATTGAGGGAATATGGGTATGCATCGATTCCTCTGATCGAAGAGATGCTGGCTAGCTATCTATCGGTGGGAGAGGCATCCTCATTGAAAGCGCCATCTCTGCCTACTAAACTGCTGTATGTCACCTTGCACCTTAATGCTAGAGCATATGCGGCAGCAGGTCAGGTCGGTCCAGCGCCGGTCCAGGTCCACACCTCAGCCCATGAGGGTGTCTGGCCTGTCTCAGCCTCAGGGCCAGAAAGCTAGTCTGCCCTCTTGCGCTCCTCCTCATTCAAGGAGTAAAGCACGGAGGCATGAAGCCAGGGGAAGAAAAAAAGACAATGGGAAGTGGTCCAAAGTAAATGCACCATTATTGACACCATTGTTCCTTGTATACTTTCTATAATTAATAACTATTTGACATCTGGTTATGTTCCAATATATTTCAACAAGCTGCCGTTCAAGAAAACAAATCTTGGTCCATCTTTGCCTAAAATTATAGATCTATTTCTAATTTACCTTTCGTCGCTAAGGTTATGGAAAAAGTGGTTACTAATCAACCTACAGCTGTCCAAGATGACTATAATGTGTTCGACAAATTTCAGGCTGGTTTCCGTCGGTTGCATTCTACTGAAACTGCTCTCCTTAAGAGTTTTAAATGATTTATTAATGCTGGTTCTTTTAGATCTTACTGCTGCATCACTGATATTGATGATCACTATATAGTTGAGAGGCTCAGATGTTGGCATCTCTGGAACAGCCTTGAAGAGGTTCTCTTCATACCAGACAAGTCTTTTTCAGCCAGAGTTTAAAATTATGCCTCATCAAAAACATCTCTGTCCTGTGGTGTTCCCCAGAGTTCTGTTTTGGCCCCATTGCTATTGTACTATATTTGCTGCCTCTTATGCAATTAATAAAAAAAATTAAGGGTATTTGTTATCATCATTATACAGATTATATTCAATTATATATTTCTTTTAAGCCTCATGAAATTAAAAAATTGTCTATTCTTCTAAAGTACATAAACTATATAAAAGATTGGATGGCAAATGACTACTTGCAAAACTGAAAAAAAAAAAAAACCCAAAAGTTCTTACTTCTGCTGGTGTTTTCCCAAAGGTAATGGGACAGCCTTGACCCTTTTATCTTATTCCGTTAAACCTATCCTTTGTAATTTAGGTGTTTATATGGAACAGGCCTTGAGTCTTTACCAGCATGTTAATTCTCTGGTTCGTACTTTGCTTAACTGAGGCCAATAGTGGTTACAGTAGAGATGGAGATTTTTATACATGTGTGCATTTCCTCCCACCTTGATGATTGTAATTCTCTTTTTACTTGTCTAAGAAATTCAGCCTGGTTCAAAATGCTGCCACCAAGTTTTTAACTAAGTCGTCAAAGAAATCACATGTAACACCAATTTTAATTTATTTGCATTGGCTCCCAGTTAAATTTAGAATTAAATTTAAATTCTTGTGATGGAGCCCTGCATGGTCAAGCTCCTGTTTATATAAAAGAGCTGTTGCAACCTTATAATTCCTGCAGGAATCTGAGATCCTCTGAACAGAGTCTAGAGTCTAGACCAAAGACTAAAATGCCTTTGAGGTTGTTGCGGCGACCAAATTGTGGGATGCTCTCCCTTTGGATCTAAGATCTGTGGTTACTGTGGATACTTTTAAAAAGCAGCAGATCTTAATATTTTTTTAATGTCTATCACGTTTGTTTGGATGTAAAGAACTTTGTGATGTTTGCTCTAGAAAGGTGCTATAGAAATAAAAATGACTTACATTGTGTGAATGCACACTGCAGTTCGAAACAATTACACAACCAATACACTTTTAAGGCAATCAACAAATCTGATTATTATTATTAAAATAAATTGCAAAAAGTAAAAATTACCAAACACATCCCACAACAACGCAAAATAACAGGTACAGGCTCAGTAACACAGTGTATGTGTGTCCTACCTGTGGAGTGGTTGATCTGAACATAACATCCTCCTCTTTGACCTCTGTCAATGTGATCTCAGTGAAAGACGATGAGCCACTGCTCTTCTGTAATTAACAACAGATCATGAGCTAAATAAACCTCTAAATAATTAGAGGGATATTACATATTCAAATGAAAGCTAATGGACATACCAAGTTCTCCATTGAATGCTGCATTTTATCAAGCTCCTCTGCTGTGCTCTCTTGCTCAACATTATCCACTTCCTCTGCTTCCAGTTTAGACACGATCTTCTCACAGTTGACATGATCACACTCACTTTCTACAACATCCACTTTTCCTACCATCTCCTGGTCCAGAACCACACAATGAGCATCTTCTGTCATCTCAGTCATTGCACTTTCACCTGTTATGAGGCCAGCAACCAGCTCACCCAGCTTCTTTTTAACCTATTCAAAAAAAAAAAAAAAAAAATTAATAAATAAATCCTTTTCAAAGATTTAGGAGCTAGTTTTAGAGCTAAAATGCTTTGTGAAATACTCATAGAGCAAAAATTTAGGAGTCCTAAATTTAGGGCTGACGCCCATTATTTTTAAGAATTATTTTAAATCGGCAAGTCAGAGCAACTTTAAGCCTTAAGATGTTTCGTGAATACGGCCTCAGAACAAATTGTAAAGGATACAAATGTCGGCTCTGGAAGAGCGAGAAACATAACGTATCATATCATATCGTACAAGGTTTAAAACATTTAAATAGACATCAAATATAGAAAATGTTCATGATTCAGTATCTTGATTTTACTCTTGGCAAGATCTGATTTCTGAGAGACGCATGGAGACTATAAATTTGCGCTTATTTCATTTATAGAATTTCCGCTCATTCACTTCACACACTCGTTATTGTGTATAGAGAGAAATTAGAGGTTTATGTATAATATTAGGCTATTTACCCGTGGCTCGCCTGTGATTCCAGCAAACACAAGTACTTACTGTGTCTGAAGTATACTGATCTTTGAAGTATATTGAATTAATATTGAATTCAATAAGTATATTGAATTCGATATTGAAGTATATTGAATTTCTTATTTGTTTTGAAGCCATTATCTGTGTCTTTGCGAATATTTGCATTTGACTTCAGGCGCATCCCCAATTACATCTAATGTTTTTTAAGAGGTGCAAAAGCAAAGAAGGGTAAATGAGAGGTCCGATCAAAGAAATTAGGGATTAAAACAGTATGAATAGAAAAGTGCCAGTAAAAAAATAAAGTGGATTACGGGTGAACATGTGAAACGAAATGCTCTTTTTTCTTTATACCAAAAATGCGCTGGAGCCCACTGTTACTGTAGTAATGAACTATAGAACAATAGAACTATAGTAATACCAAGTTTGTATAGATTGTTTTCTCATTCCTTTCCTAAAGACTGTGCTTATATATCCTGTTTATATTCGGTTCACACCACAGGCTTGATGTAGAAACAAGATGTAGCAAAGCTAGATTCTAAATTTATAAAACTGTATAGTAACGTATAATTTCACTTAATAAATTAAATATATGAAGTGTCTATTTGAACTGGTACCAAAATATGCAAGGAGAATAAGATTAAGAACATGTTGACTGAATAGTGACCTGTACAATCTCCTCGAATACGTCATGCAGTGGAGAGATCTGTTCATGCAGGCTTTCTGCATGTGCTTTGGCATATGCCACTTCCCGCTGGAGCTGCAAGAGATCTTCAGCCGCAGCACACAGCTCCGTATCATACTGCTGTACTGTTTGCTCCAACTCCTGCTGCTCCTCCTGCAGGGACTGCAGCTGCACACACAGATATAGAGAAACACAAAGTAAAATAAAGAAACAGATGATGGCGACTAAAATATAAGAGAAAATATTTTAGTGACTATTATTTTAGTGATGTACCACAAACTACGTGTAAATAGTGGTAGACTGAATGTATCCAATTCCAGTAACTGATATTCAGTATGGGGCCATAACTGCAATATTTTACTGTGTTATTTCCGTGTGCATGTGTATATTGTATTGGGCATACAATAGAAACTCCACTAAACCCCAACCCTAACCTAAAAAAATTAACAATACTTAATCATAGTTTTAACATGGTATTTACAGTAAAACCATAGCAATCAAAATCATACAGTTAGTACAATATTATTAAAACCATGGTTATTAAATACTGGATAATACAGTATTGTGGGCAACCCGAAACTTACTAACAGCTGGTCTGACTTCCTCCAGCGAGAAGACATCTGAACATACAACTTTAAGGCCCGAACAGGGCAGAGAAAATGAAGTCTCTCTTCTTCTGCCAACACATACGGAGAAAGATAGAAAGGCTTAAGAATGGCAGACCTAGCCACATTAGAGGGCACCTTAGGTACGTAGCCAGGTCTAAGGTGTAAGACCAAGCTGTAGAGTTGACTATACTGTAGTCTTGAGCACTCTGGCTGAGAGACCAGCCTCTAGGTACTGGGCCCCCTCAGGTGCCAAACCTATAGTCTCCACAGCTCTGGACGGGGGTGATATATTGTGCCCCTGACCTGGGAAAGCAGGTTGATCCTGATAGGAATCTCCCACAGAGGGCTTGCCAGGAGTGACACGATGTCTCTCTAGAACTCCCTGGAGCAGAACGATCGGGGGAAATGCGTAAAGACGTAGCCTAGGCCATGCAGGAAGTGTGAGAGAGAACCATAGTGGACAGTGAGTCATCTCATGAGATGTGAATAGATCCACTTCCACTGGGCCAAACCTCTCCCATATCGACTCCATCACCTCAGGGTCCCTGCCTCGACAGGATGTCTGCTCTCAAATTCTGGTCCCTGGGGACATACATTACTCTGAGAGACAACAGTTTCCCCTGGGACCACAGGAGGATCTGGTGTGCCAATCTGCAAAGAGGACGCAACCTCAGACCCCCCGATGATTTACATAGGTGACCACTGACGTGTTGTCTGAACGAACTAGAACGTGGTGGCCCCTGAGGTCTGGGAGGAAGCTCCACAGGCAATTTATGTGCCACGAAAGATGATGGTCTGCCCATGTACCCCTTGCAAACTGGCCATCTATGACCTCGCCACAGCCTATGGATGCATTTGTCGAGATGATTTACCGACGACACAGTGCTCCCAAAACAGGGCCTTGGGACAGAAACCGAGGCTTTTTCCATATCACCAGAGAACAAAGGCATCTGCGGGTAACCCAGATCGTATGGTACGGATTTACCCTCGGGGAAAACCCCTAGGTTGTCTTCCACCACGTCAGGGGTTTCATGTGCAGGAGGCCAAGAGGTGTTCTAAGGTGTTCAAAGTTCTATGGCCTCCTTCGCGAAAATAGAGTGAACTTCCTGTTCTAACAACTGATCCTGCTCTTGGTCTATGGAAGTTCAGACCACCCTGTTGAATTTCGGGGGAGAGACCGGAACTATAGTCTGTACCCTTTTTCTGCAGGACCCACTGAGATACGTTTGGAAGACCTTTCCATGTTTTGAGAAAATCTGCTAGGGGAATCAGCCTCTTGAGGCTAAATTAAGGTGTTTTGTTTACATTGATTTCGGTATCCTGAAATAAATGACCGGCAAGAAATAACCTGCTATGCAAATCGGGAAAGAATGGTAAGCCCTGACGTGGAGGTTGTGATCTAGACTACAGGAAGTGCTCATCCAGTTTACTAGTTTACTACTTCCCACAGGGCCAGTCAATATTTAGTTTATCCACAGAGTGACAACCTTCATGAGCTATTTAATATTATAATTAAATCATTTAATGTATGATTGGCATGACCCTGACGCTGCATACTGTTGAAATCAACCGCACACATTAAGCATAGCTAATGAAAACTTTTCCCTTGGAAATAAAAGAATGCATCATTAGAGTTATGCAGGTAAACATGGTAAGCCTGTTGAAAGCACAAAGGCTCATTACACTTTTACCTTTTCTCACATCCGTAGCTTAGATAGCTTATCCTCACAGCAATAGACCACTTGCTGTATAAACACAATTGCATTACACTGCAGCTTATATGCTTAGTAAATCACTCCATATACTGTTAAACATAATACTTAGTTTACACTGTTATGATTGCTCATTTAGAAATTAATAGGCAAACCATGCAATATGCACAGAGATACGCAGTTAAAAAGTGTTCACTTATCTTAGATGCTGATTTCAGATGCTTTCTAAAAGATCAAACACTACCAATATTTGAATGTAGAGTCACAGCTCATTGGCTGCTAATGCACAGCAACCAATCAGCTGCACTATGTAAATAACGACGTGATCGCTATCAAATTGACCTGTCAGCCTGCACCATCTAGAGTATCATGACAGAACTTATTTATTCTGACAACAATTTTTTTTTATAGTAAGACTTTGTATATTACCCTTGTGTGCACTGTCCAGTGGTGTTTCGTTTTGATTCAGTGCTCCTTTCTTGGTCAGCCTTGTTGGTTGATTCCTTCTTGCTAGATTTTTCTTCTCCTTGGGGTTTATTTAGTTTCTGGTATAGTTTTGCCCTGCCATTGGCAGTTTTTATTTCCCGTCTAGTTGGTTGTAGTTTGGGCCCTTTGTGTTTTGGGCCCAGATTTGATTTGTAATGTTTCACTCATATATACTCAAAATTGTCTTGAAACATTGATCATTGAAACCTGTGATGCTCTTAGCTTTCTATAGACGTAAGCAGATGCATCTAAGATTGTGTTTACATTTGGCAGATTTGGTTCGATTAAAATTAACCCCAAATGATTCCTCTGTTAGATTGCTCATTGGAATAATTGTGAATGCTGTTATCCGAACCTTGTTGTGCGCCAAATAAGTGGACCAAAAACCCTGAAAAAGTGGGTCTTGGTCTGCTTCCAAGAGAACTCTGCTCTGGTTTAACTGATATATGAATGCAACATAGACCAAAGACATCTAAACAAACCAAAATTAGGATGTGATGTGACAAGATGTGATCCTGAATGCTAGAGCATTTAGTTTTTTCTCGCCATAGTCATGTTGTTGGTCATTACATTTCAGTTCAGACTAAATGTATCATTTTCTTTTTGGGTCTGAACCAAACGAACCAAGTGAATCGAACTAACTGTGAGTGTGAACACACCCTAAATGGAATCTAAGGGAATGTTCCATAAATTGTACCCTTGATTTTGGCAGTTAAAAATCATGCTCTTTTTGTTTGAATTTAAAGAACCTTATGTTGAGTGTTCTTGTCTGTGTATTATTTTGCACTGTCACTTTCCTGCAGAGATTAGCTCTAACACACCAGTCTGGAAGTTTCTAGAGATTCTAAAGACCTTGATTAGCTGGTTCCGGTGTGTTTAATAATTAGGGCTAGAGCTAAACTCTGCTGGCCCTCCAGAAGCAGGTTTGGACACCCCTTGATTGGAAGAAGAAGCATCATCTCTAGCTCTTCCTTGTGAAGATGGAGCTGCTTGTAATCACTGCAAACCTTTCAGTTGACTAGCCATTACTGCTATTACATTACTGTGAACCTGGGGTCTACAACACTAAGTCCAACCACAACAGAAATAAACTTGGGGTAAGTATTTGACGGCCACCCCGATTTTCTACTCACATTTCAGCAATGGCCCATTCATGCAATCACTGTAACATCAGGAAAATAAGACCTATCTGATTTTTCCTATTCTGATAGGAATCTTCCTATCAGAATATGTGGTTAAGCTTCTCATCCAAGTTCTTGTCATTTCCAAAAATGGACTACTGCAATGCTCTACTGGCAGGTCTGCTAAACCTGGTGGCTGGTAACTAAACTTCTGCAGATGATCCAGAATGTGCCAGTAAGTCTGGTTTCCAATCAGCCAAAGAGAATCCATGTCACATCCACTCTTAATTCACGCCACTGGCTTCCAGTTGTGGCCAGAATCAAATTTAAGGTTTTGCCACTGGCTTTCAGAACTACCACTGGAACAGCATCTCCTCACCTCAATTCACTCCTACAAGTATATTCCCCCTCCCACCAGCTATGGTCAGTGAATGAGTAACGTATATTGGATCTGTGTGTTCAGTCTTAAAGTGACAGCAGCCTAATAAATCTGCTCTGTCATTACTGTTAATCAAAGAACAAAAGAAAAAGAAAATCACTGATCTTGACTGAATACATTTTGTAATTTTAATAAGTATTAATCTATATTTTATGTATAAAAAGAAAACTATCTAGTGTTATTTTACATTTGATTTCAATTTCTGAGCTTTGTTCAGTTGTATTTATTTGTGCTACTGCTAATTATCTTATTTGTTCTTATTGTATTACTGTCTTACAATGCATGTAAATGTCTTTAATAATGTTTGAAATTTGTATTAGTTAGTCTAGTTTATTAGTTCTTTAGGCTGCTGATTGTTGTTCATGGTATTCAGCTGCAACAGAATGTTTTTCAAAAACCCCCCACAAAAAACAGAATAAATATGTTTGATATCTAAATGTTTGACTTTTTTTTTTTTTTTTTTTTTTACAATATTGTAATCGAAACTGGGAATCAATAAGAATCGGAAACTATAAGCAGAAACGGAACTGGAATTGGAAATACTAAAATTCAGCTGATACCCAACCCTATTCACAATGAGGCACAGTTACTCTCCAAAGTCTTCACCCTCTCTGCTCCTCTTGGGTGGAAAGAGCTGCGAACCTCCACCTGAACTCCTGAGACCATCACATCTTTTAACAAGCAGCTGAAGACACACTACTTCTGCAAACAGTTAACCACCCCCTACCCATAAATCAGTGCACTTAAAACACACACACACACACCCAGACACAAATCAATTTCTTAGTAGCATTTCACCTCTTCTCTAGTTTGCTACATAAACTAGTTGTCTAATAAACCTTGCATTGTATATAACAAATATTGTTGGCTCTCTAATTGCTTTTGTTCCTCTTTTGAAAGTCGCTTTGGATAAAAGCACTTGCTGAAGGTGTAAATGTAAATAAGAACACATTAAATAACTTTACCAGTGAACTGTGGTGTAATACCATTTGTATATTATTAGAGACCCACCAGATATCCCCATTAGAAAAGTGTATTAAATGTGTAATCAATTGTGTAATCGTTCAATCTCTAATCATATAGCTTCAGAAAACTTGGAATATCTGCATTAGGCGCAACATTAACAAAAACGCCTAAGTCTTCCTTAGATAGTTACACTAAGCATCGTATTTATCCAAGCACTTAGAATTTTAAGATTGGAATACTGCAGTGCTCTTTTGGCTGGCCTTCCAGCCAGCATGACTCTGCCGATGATTCAGAACACTGTAATGTGCCTTGTCTTTAATCAACCAAGAAAAGCTGACATCACAACCCTCTTGGTTTCACTGCAATGGCTACCTGTAATCCGGACGTCAAACTCAGCTCCTGGAGGGCCACTGTTCTGCAGAATTTAGTTCCAACCCTAATTAAACACAACTGATCCAGATAATCAAGGTCTTTGGGAGATGTAAAAACTTCCAGGCAAATTTGTTGGAGTTGGCTGGAGCTAAAATCTGCAGGACAGTGGCTCTCCAGGAGCTTGACACGTGCTGTAGATTGCCAATGAAAATGATTTGATGGGTGAGTAAAAATTACTTTCTGTGGTAACTGACAGTAGGATACAGATACAAATGGAGCCCGAGTTGTATTTAATATCCCTTTAAACAGGAACGTTTCTTCCGAAATCATTTAAAAATTTGCTTACCACTTCCCTCTCCTGTTTCTGGAGGTCATAGATCATCTTCAGTTCTTCCTTTAGCTGTGTCTTCCTCTCTTCCAGCTTCTCCATGGTCTCCTGTGTGTTATGGCACAAAGCCTTGACTGTCTGAAGAGTCTCCTCTTCCATATGCACCTCATCCTTCAGACCCTGAGGATATATTCATAAGGATATGTTAACCTGATCTAAGTCACTAAACTCATATCCGTGAAAACAGCCATCCTGTATGTCATCTTCTATTATGTAAGTCTTATGACATTTTGTACAAATTATGAGAGCAATTTCTTCCAACCTCTAACCACTTTTCAAAAAACTTGAGTGTACCCAAAGTCTAGCGAAAAACAAGTTGATCATTTTTTCTCAACAAAAGTACAGTGTAAACCGATCTGAAACAGTCGGTCATGCTGTCAATTTGAATTTATTTATATTTTTTAATTATTATTCAGTGGTTTAATGAACAAACTGTCTCTAAATAAAAAAAAGTCTCAACATTGCTGTAACCGGCAGCAATAAACACAGCAGTTTATAAAGATGTTGTATAATTGGAGGAAGAGATTTGAATAGCTTTTCAATGCAAAATAAGTAAGCAAAATATTAGGTAAGAATTTTTCTTTAGGTTAGAATAAATTCTTTATGTTAAATGGATACCCTTGCGTGAATTTGTAACATTTACAGGCAAGTATACAAAATGTATGGAAAACCATGTATGTTTATAATTTAGTTTAAACTGCTTAATATAAAGCTCATCTCATGTTTAAGACAAATTGGATTGTGCACTTATCTGACAACAGCTCACTCTTGTGTCTTTATTTTTCAGATGTGTTTGCAACATCAAAGTACATCGATATAAACAATATAGTACCATCCTGCGGGGAACTCAGAGTTTTAAATTACATTCCACACACAGAGAAGTTCAGCTTGCGCAGTGGTTAAAACAACATTGTATTCATTCATTTTGCATTGCTGAGCATTTCTTGTACCGTTACACTCTAACAGCTTACATAGAAATGCATCATTCTGCGTACAGGCTTTTTGTTATTTTTATTGGAATGTCTCTTACATGAGGACTTCAGTAGTGTTAAAAAATAATGAACAGTAATAGGAACAAGTAACATCAGTGAAGATTTTTCATGATTATATTGGTTTTTATGATGGATTTAATTTCTGAGCCAATAGAAGAATGAAATTTCATCAGGAATTTCATCGTGACTCTCAGCATGTGGTTA
Organism: Zacco platypus; assembly: GCA_038088235.1. Classification (NCBI taxonomy): domain Eukaryota; kingdom Metazoa; phylum Chordata; class Actinopteri; order Cypriniformes; family Xenocyprididae; genus Zacco; species Zacco platypus. The sequence continues at coordinate 8,401,081 of CM076080.1, forward strand.
TTAACTGAAAAAAAGCCTCAGAAATTATCTAATTATTTAATAATCTAATTAATAAATATATATATACACACACACACACATTTATTGCCATTTTGGGCAGTGGAAACTGGGAAACTATTGTGCCTAAGGGGCTGTTAACGCGACACCTTTTTCAACTAAAAAAACTGTAAAAAACTGTATGTGTTTTGGCCGTTCATTTACATGACAACCACGTTTTGGGGGCCTCAAAATTCAAACTTTTGAAAACGGGTTTCTAAGTGCAAGTTTTTGAAAATAATACCCTTACCATCTCCGTGTAAAAAACAAAAATGTGGATCAAGGAAAATGGTGACGGCACGCACATGAGTATTACCTGTTCAGTCTATAGGCATGCTCATTTGGTGTGGGTCTTTCTATACAAAGTGACATCACCAACTACTGACCTGGCATGCATAATACCACGTTTTTAGTCGTTTTAGCAGATCTGTGTGAAAAGGGATCATTTTGATAACATTGTCCTCTGTACGTTTTTGATTTCTTTTACGTTGTCTTGTAAATGTACCCTAAGAATACAGATTAGTGTGTGTTATTTTGTTCTATGAATAATACTTCTGTTAATGTTAATGCTAGTGCAGTGAAAAGTATTTTTTTTTTTACATCTTTATTGCAAATGTGTGCAAAGCTAGTTATAGAAACTCTTTTAAATGCACAGCATAGCTGAACATTAAACTCTAACAGGTTTTTCTCATTTAATCTAGTGGTGAGAAGATTCCTTTATTGTATCTTTATTCAATTCATTTTAAAGTTAAAATTGTATACTTCCAATATCAAATTCCCTAAACATGTCACATTCGCAGTCTTTAGTCATTTCAGATTAAGAATTCATTATAAAGCAGCCAAAGATACACAGTACACAAAATGGGATGCCACTTGGTGTTCAATCGCTAAAATTAGAAATAAATTTTGAGACATAAAGCACTTGGAAAATTCCATATGATCTAGGACCTTCATACAGTGCATGTAATTGTGAAGTCTAACCCTTTAAAGCCTTGTTTTAATAAAATTTACTCATTAAGGCCTATTAGGTTGAGATAATAGGTGTATGCCTTAAAGATACTTAGTTTATTTATTATGAAACCATAGTTTTTTTTTAAATATTGTATTTACATTAGTGTTAGTACTATATTTTGTGATCTCTGTCAAGCAATGTTAAAAACTTCCAGAACCTTTACTTTGTTTAATTACATTTTTCTGTATATTAAAAATTCAGTGGTGGCAATAAAAAGCACATTTTCCTTAAAGGGTTGTTCTTAAACTTCTACAACACATGTTGCTGATCTCCAACACAAACACACACGCATAAAGAAGACTAGCATGGAACTTATGCATTTTGAGAAAACTATATCACGGTTGAAAATATGGATTAATGATGATAAAGTCCAGTTCACATTAAACGCTATGCAAATATAAGCAAAAGAAATAGCGTGAACTGGAGAAAATAAATAGCTTGGATAAAATAGATACACGATTTTCAGAGAAATGAATTACAAGACATTCTGAAATGGCGGTAAATGCTCTTTTTCAGTGTATCTGTTTATTATCAAGTGTAGAAAATAACACGGTACGTTACCTTGATTTCGTTATCATCAGAAGTGTCTTTGACCTGAGCCTGAAGCTCCGTGTCCCTGAAACAATATATAAAAATCACGTAACTGACATGCCAATACCTATGCAAAATGTCAGGATTATTTTCATGGCTCCGATTTAACTCCATATGCAAACACAATATTACTGCAGACATATGTTCAGTGGAATTATGCAATATGTCAGGATGACGAATCACACCTGCATGCAAACATTATGTCAGTGCATAATTATCCTCGACGTGAAATGTGTTTTTTCAAGTATGTCGTTCAAATCGCATTGTAGATAGATGTATAAAGATAATGATGCATGCATTCGTGTACCTTGCAGCGGCTGCAGCGCGCGCTCGTGCCGGCCGCAGGCAGTCTAGAATAAAGCGCATCATATTCATACGTGACACATCATCTGCAGCACATACGTCACACGAGCAGGTCAACGCATAGCTTTTAAAATATGAAAAGCTCTATGAAGTGCGTGCTGTCAAATAAAGATGTGTGAATGTGAATGAGACGTTCTCCTTGAATCGCTCTCCGCTCTCCTTCAGCTGCGGTGGGAATCACGTGACCACGAGCTCTGCGCTCGTGACAGTGGACACTGCACGAGACGCGACCAAATCAGAACCCCCATGGTACTTGTCGACTGGTGTAGTAGAGTGAGCCTGGTCAACACACACCTCGAACCCCGAGTTCTGCCGCTGTGGGGGCGTGTCTTTAATACGTACACCAAGTCTTTTCACTACTCGGTCAATAAAATCACGTCAAATAGGCCTGCGCGGCTGCAGTTGGACAGATGAAACTTTATTATCATTTGCCCAATACAGTGTCAGTTTAATTCACCGAGTGAATGGGACACACCCTGACTAATTTGTCAATGGAATATCCTATGATTAACGTTTCTTTAGCACAGTTCTTTTTCCTGATCTCTGGAAGTCGCTTTTGGATAGAGAGCAGAACCACGTACTAGGTTCATCACAAACCTTTAGCGTTCAGAAACCGGATATAATGTATAATCTTTCTCTTAATTCTTTTTTTGACATTTAAATGCTGCAATTAAAATGGAGGGTACACTATAACATTTGACGCTCTGGCGGGTAATAAAACTGGGCTACTCCGCAGCGGTTGTCCTCCGCTCGGTCTAAAATAGTCCGATTATAAACACTTACTATATGCGTACCGTATTCAGGATAATACAAAAACACAGTTTTGAAGATGGATTCGTGTTGTACTAACACATTATGTTGTAAATCTCGAACAAAATGTTACATTGTGTAGGTTAGGGTAGACATTTATATATAGGCTATATATATATATATATATATATATATATATATATATATATATATATATATACACATACATACAAAAAGTGATTATATATATATATTTTATACAGTGGCGGTTCTAGACAATTTTTACTAGGGGGGCCAAGGGGGGGCCAGTGTTTAACCAGAGGGGCACATTAAAAATGGTAACAAATTATATTTAAAGATTATAAACTACTTTACTTTACAATCATATAAACATTTATTACAACATTGTACAACATTTGTACAAGAGTGAGTGCAGGTGCAAAAAAGGTTCATTAATGTTGATGATTATTATCAGTGATTTGTGAAGGATCATGTGACACTGAAGACTGGAGTAATGATGATAAATTCAGCTTTGATCACAGGATATAAATTACACTTTACTATATATTCACATAGAAAACAGTTATTTTAAATTTTAATAATATATCACAATTTTAGAGCTTTTTTGTATTTTTAATAACATAAATGCAGCCTTGGTGAGCAGAAGAGACTTCTTTCAAAAACAACCAAAATAGTACAGTTTCCAAACTTTTGATTGGTAGTGCATATCTGCATGTACTGCATGTATTTCAAAATGTAGGCCTAGTATTTACTTTAAAAAAAGAAACATTAGATCCATATTGAAAAAATAATTTACAGGAGAAAGCACCATTTTAAGGACATACAGCAGGCCAACAATGAAATTATAATTGAACTCCTTTGCAAATAGTAATAACCTTCTTCTTAAAAACCTGATGGTGCAGTACTTGATCCACATTGATCCACTTTCTGTCCCTCTGGCTGTTCCTCTCTCTGTCCCTGTATGTTTTCTTCCTCCTCACCCTCTTCTTCGTTCTCCTCATCCTCTTTTTCATGCTCCTCCCCCTCTTCCTCATCCTCCTCACCGTCTGGAATGTCCCTCTCTGTGTCAGAGTCCTCACTTTCATCACCTGCCCTCCAACCTCTACTGACTCCTCTGGCTCTCCCTCTTTCTGCTCCTCAACTCTCTCAATACCTTGATTCGTTTCTCTCACTTTTTTGTTTACAAAAAAAGGACGCTATGTCCCTTCCTCGTTTCAAGACAACTATCGGAAGAAAAAAAATGTGCATTACATTTCGTTGCCTAACCATCCCTCCCTACTTAACACGGGCAGATAGCCTGTTGATTACTTTACTCAAAAGTATGTTACCGCAATGCAACAGCCAAGACAGATGAAGTTACGTGATTAACATCAGAACATTGTGCAGGAACAACCAGTTACTTACGAGATACGAGTCACTTACGCGCCCGGCGCCGCTCTAATTTACCCGTGTAGAACGTTCCGTCGTTTTAGTTCCGCTTTTGACGCTCGCGTGTAAAATCATAATTAATTTTTTTTTTTTTTGGTCAGCACAGGGGGGGCCACAGGGGTGGCCAGGGACATGTCTACAGAGGCACGGGCCTCCGTAGGCCTCCGTGTAGAACCGCCACTGATTTTATATATATATATAATTGATTATATATGATGTGATTTATGATGTGATTTATGTGACATATAAAATGTGATTATATATATATATATATATATATATATATATATATATATATATATATATATATATAATCACTTTTTGTTACACTGGTTGAAAATCTCTTCACATCCTGATAGCAATCAATAATAGAAGTGGTCTAAAAATAAATATCTTTTAAAAAATGTACATAGGCTATATCTTCTGTGGAAGTCTCAGAACCAAAAAATGTCCGTCCAATCATTGTTGTCAAGTAACATGGTACTTAGAAATAGTCACGATGAAGAATAATTCTAAAAGGCAGACTTTAATCATCAACTCTTTTACAACTTGCGAATTTCTTGTGTCTCGTTACTCACATGAATGTAGCCACTAGTTTGTTCACCTGCACCGCGCCCCCTTAGACATATTACACAACACTGCCATCTAGTGGGGCATCTAACACAACGACGTGTTACCAAATCATGTGACGCGGGGTAAAGTTAGCTCCGCTATGGGTCTATTAGATTAGTATGCTCTTTTCTGAAATATTGCTTTTTACCTTTTCTGTTTTGTGTTTTCCAAGTTGCTGGTGTATATTCTACAATATATATAGCACTGAGGAAAGGAATCAGACTTCAGAGTCTGCTATGGAAGAGATCAGTATGGTGTGGATTTAAAACTTTCCAGCTTTAATTTTACTTTCTGTTTCTGTAGACACAGGACCTAGTGATGTGCAACAGGAGAGTGTTTGACGGTTAGAGATCACATTCCAGAGCTATGTCCACAAGTGATCCGGCCTGCTTGTTCTCAGGGACCACCAGTTTACTCTGAGGATTATAATTTGATGTGACTCAAAGATGAGTCCTGTCTGTCCAAGGAGAGATTCTAGAGTAATGAATGGTGGGGCTCTTTGTTTTTGTTTGAGGTGTGGGTCTAGCTTTGGCCCAGCCCAGCCCAGCCTTCCTGGAGTGCATTTTCCTCCCTTTGACTGAATGCAGAGATGACTGAACATACCTCTAGAGGGGATTTAAGAGACGAGATGAGAAAATATTTTTGTTGCCCGAGGCCAGTAGTTTTTGTCCTGGAACAACGATATCTAGAAAGATTGAGAATGCTGGGCTTAGTTAGATAATGGTGTTTTGGGGGAGTGCTGACTTGATTCTCCTTCTGTTTCTGAACTCAGCTTGGACTTTTATGAGATTTCGAAGAATTTTTATTTTTTTAGCTTTTGAAGAAATTGCATTGAGCAAAAATCAACTAACTCCACTTCCTGATATGTCAAGAAATCTGCCATTTTCCTCACAACACTGATTAAATGAGCACTCCTACCACCTTTGCTGCTCCAAAATGCAGTGGCTAGAGTGCATATCAATCAGAATCATATCAAATCAGCCCAATTTTATCATCACTTCATTGGCCTGTCAGGTACAGTATAAAAAGTTACACCAATTACATGAAGCTTTAAACCCTGTCATTACTTATGTGTACTTATTTTGTGCAATAATCCATCAATGATCCTTTTTCTATTCGGCTCCTTAACTATAGAATAGTATTTCTAGCACTGTCCAGGACTCAGACACACTCTCTCTCAATCTCTAAGGCTTGATTAATCATTATTTTTTTAGTCAAGCATACACCTAATTCATTCATACCCCACAACTCATGGTTTTAAAATAATGCATTTTTGTAAAGTTCCTTTTGAAGTACACATTTACTGTAATAATTGATATGCTACTAGTTAAACTGACTTTACTAGGTAAACTTTAAATTAAGACAAATGACAAGACACTTCCATGACTTGCATTTTCTTTCATTTATTTTCTTTATTTATTTTTTGCGGTGGCAGCATCACATTATACTGTGAGATCTTAATGACAATACCAATCTAACCACCATACTTAAAGGTGCAATATGTAATTTTTTTGCAGTAAAACATCCGAAAACCACTAGGCCAGTGTTATATATTTAGTTCATTTGAGTACTTACAATATATCAAATGTTTCCAACTCTTTGTAAATCATGAGAAAATTGCGATTCTAACCAAGGCTCCGGCACGTGTGCGGGAATAGTCTGTCAGTGACATCATACCCTCGATTTCCGCTTTTACTGCCGTAGAAACAATGACAACATAGTCTTTAATAGAGTGGTTTTAATAGACAGGCGAGTAACTATTTGGATTCCTTAACTGACAGAAAACTTGTGATTATTATATCGATCAACAGTGTTAGGGTGCGTTCACACTTGTCATGTTTGGTTTGATTAAAACGAACCCTGGTGCGATTGCTCAGTTCGTTTGAACGTATGTGAACGCTGCCATCCGAACCCTGGTGCGCACCAAACAAGTGGACCGAGACCGCTAAAAGATGGGTTTCGGTCTGCTTCCAAACAAACTCTGGTGCGGTTCGATTGATATATGAACGCAACACGGACCAAAGACATGTAAACGAACCAAAAAGAGGACATGATGTCACAAGATGCGACGCTACAAGTCAGCTGATTTGACGATGCGGAAAAATGAGTCGAGGGCAAACGTGGAGCAACGAGGAGGTGAAGTGCCTCATCAATATTTGTTTCTGCATACAACGGAGGAAATCCTGGTGCTGTTTTGAATGTTTTGAACATTTTATGAGCTCTTTGTTAGCTCTTAGCTGGTAAAAATAAAGCATATGTACACGCATAAAATGATGGCGTATAATCCAGCATACAGCATTGTTTTAAATGTTCGGTAAGTAAGCTCCGTCGCAAAATATATGTCATATATATACGCCGTTGTTGTTGTTTTGATTGTACGCCCTCTAGCGGCCAAAAATGTACATATTGCACCTTTAACAGATACAAAAAAAAAAAAAAGAAGAAAAAGTTCCTTAAAAATTATTTTCAGTGAAAACACTTAAGAACACACAAGTCAAGTGCATCCACAGTATGAAATTTACTTTTTGATTCAAATAAAAGCATACAAATAAGATTATATTTTTCCCTTTTCTGGTCCTAAGATGGCCGTTGAGACTGAGCTTGCAATGGAAATTTTATCTATTTATTATTTATTTTTATTAAAAACTACAGCATTACATGCTTCAAAGTAATGTACTACATTAATGCTTGGGTAGAAAAAACTACAGCGGAATTCATGATTTTACCTTTACAGTCATTTCTTATATTTACATGGTTTTTTTTATCATTCTGGACATATTTCTTTAATTCCCATTTTTGCATGCCATTTCTAAAGGTGTTTAAACAAATGGAGTTTAAATGTGAACTGAAGTATACAGTAGTAGAGTACAGCTCATCAACAGCTGTAGTTCATTAAGGCACTGACAGACATGCTAAATTTGCACAGCTTGGAGAAAGATAAACCAACTAAATCCAATCCCATAAAACAACAAATCTCATCAACAATGGTGACTATTCTAGATTTTTGTTCTTGTAAAAAAAAGAAAAGAAGAAAAAAGTAAAAATCTTTGATCCACATAAATTTCAGAATAACTAGATAGAATCTCAAACAAAATCCTCACAAACATTTGGATGTCATTTGTGCATGAGTTCATCAAAGGATGATCATTACAGCATTTAGTTGGTGGTAGACAATCAAGTATTTACATTTATTCATATAACACATGTTCTTATCCAAAGTAACTTACAAATAAGCAAAAAACCCAAGCAACTGAAAACAATGTATATTAGCAGTACTGCGATATAAAATATGTGCACCAGAAAAGCACAAAATTAGTGAAATGTAAATGCAAAACAGAAGAAAAAAACATTTATATATTTGTTTGTTTTACTGCTAATAAGAAGCATTTTTTATGGTTCTCATAATTGCTCATAAAAGAGTTGTATAATGGTCTCAGAAGGTCTGATGCAGGCTGAAAAATGATTCCACAGTGGGAGAGAGTGTAAAGGTTCTAGTACAGTAAGTGACTGCATTTGGTTGCACAAGTGAAATCATGCATCATTTGCTAACTGACCACAGAGGGTCTGCAGGAAGGTGCTGATCCAGAAGGAGTCCAGAATCTTGAGCCTTGAAAGGGAAGCTACGTGTAGCCACAGGAGAGATACAATTGACCCTTCGCAAATAGTTTGATTGACAGGCGATCTGACCAATCATAACCCCGAATCCACTATCTTATCCGACAAAGCAGTCAGGGAGTAGCTATAGTAGATTACCGTTGGTGAACTTGAAAAATTGTGTGTACTCACGTCTTTCCGCGGTTGAAACAACATTCCTTCTAATGTCCTTTCATGTTTATTTCATGCAGTAAATGAACTAGTATGAAGAGAAGATCGGTTCACGAGCCGCTTGAAGGATCTGTCATGGCACATTAAAGAGCCACTACAGGGCATTTAGAGTTTAAACTTCTTTAAAAAATTACAATATTTTAAATGTGAAACTGTTTCATACGTTGTCAGTGTCCTCTTTGCTCTGTGATGTATTTTTCACTCCTTGAGAGCATGATGTGTGGTGTGAGAGTGCATGGGTTGTTGGGCACAGCAGCAGGAGGCGGGTTATACGAAGGGTCAATTGCAGAGGCTTAATAGTGCTGACTGGAAGGTCAACTTATTATATGAGCGGACGGGAAGAAAATCATTGTACATCAGCAGCGAGTGGAGGTGGACTTGCAGGTTTGGGATGGAATGATCAATCCTAGATATTGTAGATTGTGACTTCTTGAGAGTGCTTACAGACTCCTCATATCCAACGAACCACAAACTTCCCTCTCTCTGGCCCCTCCTGCCATCTCCATTCTGACAGGATGAATTGCCCGTCTAACCCCATGAGACTCTGTGGACTGCACTACTTCAGTGTTAACAATTTGAACTGCTCCAGAGACAGTACCTTGAGCTTGCACAGACCCTTTAGTTGGCTGATTCTCAACAAGGACTACACTCTGGTAGTGCTGCATTTCACGTTTGGCAGTTCCACGCAGGGCAGCATCAGAGCTCTTCATCTCCTCTACTAATAGGTTCTCTTGAATGCCTAGGACTGGGCTGGGCGTCATCAACAAAGTAGGATGGGGTTCCACCACATAAATGGGGGTGGCAGAGGCATAGTACATTGTAGGCTGCTGGACTACCAGAGTTGGGTTAGGAACCATCACCTTCTCATGGACATACATTCCTGTAGAGGACATGCTGCTTGTCTGCTGTGCTCCTGTAGAGGACATGCTGCTTGTCTGCTGTGCTCCTGTAGAGGACATGCTGCTTGCCTGCTGTGCATGAATGGTGGCGGAAGAGTTTCCTTTCTCCTGAGAATGTAGTAGACCAGCTGTCCCTTGTATGTTGACATCTTTGTGTGCGGTAGATAGGACCGGTTTGGCGCTCACAGGAGTGGTTGTGCTCATTTCAAGTTCAATTGTAGAACCACTACAGATCTCAGCTAGGGTCTTGAACCTCAGGCCAAGGTCATCAAGAAAAGCAAGGTCATTGTCTTCATCCACGAGGCTGCAGATATCCTCAAATGAGCCCATGTGAGATTCCTGACCCTCATAGTCATAGACCTTCAGACCATCTCCCATATCTTCCTTCTTAGCCACATAACCTGTTTTCTGTAATAACAGAGAATTAATGTTGCATTTACTGACCCATTCAATACAAAAACCCAAAAATGCACTGTCAAAATACACAGTTCTGACCGTACATACTATATTAAAGAATTTTCATTTTAATAGTTTTTTTTTTTAAAGTTAAGTTTAAACCTGTTACTCTTAAAAGCATTGTCCCTTCAATCTTTTATTATTATTACAATATCTTAATCTGTAAACTTAATCTGTAAAGAATCATATTTTAAATATTTTTTAGTGGTGTTGCTTCCCTTAACAGTTTCATTTTATTCCTTGTCATGTTATAATTTTCATGAAGTCTAGATTAAAAGTGGTTTCAAGCAAATTTGTGTCAAATGTCACAATCCCATACATTGTGATTCCACACAATATCATAATTGGATTGTAACAGAAACTGTGCAAAATAACAACAGAAACTGAAAAAGAAATGACCTGAAAACTACTGTAAGATAGAACCACATCTTCATTGATATTTTAAAGGTACAAAGATCTCTTGTATGTTAAAAGATGAGGGAAAGTTTGATTTCTCATGTCATGACTCCTTTAAACTCATTGATATTTAATTTCTTAAGCTGTATAAAACTGATACTTACTTGAGAGTAGTAGTTGCCTAAGAAAGCTTCAGACAGTGCAAGGCCATCATAGGTGCCAAATCTGCTATGTTCCTCTTTTCTTTTTGCGTACATGTACGCATCATTCTGACTCTTGCCGTGATGATATGCATCATCATGATCATGTTGGTAGAAAGAGGACCAATGTGAGCCTTCTGCTTTCACTGGACCATCTTTTCCATCTCTCTTCCTCTGAGCCCCTCTTAAAGCGTCCACATAACTGAGCTTGCTGTCATCTTGCTCTTTTGACATCTGTAAGAGAGCCATTCCCTGTGGGGCAGAGTACATCTTTTTATGCCTCTGTTAACTGTGCCTGATACGTTATTCAAATATGAGCACCATGCAGGGTCTTGAATTAACACTTGCTTGGTGCCAAAAGAAAGCAAAAATCATCTTTGGCAAGAAAATTATATTACCAAATCACTTTAACTTGGTAAGAATAATAGCTTGACCCTTGCAGATATAAGCGACGTGTATGATTCAAATGAAAGTGAAAAAAAAAAATTCTCTGAAAATAGACTTTTCATTTGGTTAATTATGCTCACAGGTAAAAAGATAACTGGGTTTGTAAAGATGAAGAGACTGCAGCCGAAAAATACAATCAATTGCATAATTTTGTCATGGCTAGTGCTATTCAGGAAAACTAAATATATAAATAAATAAATATGCACGTGTAATTATTAGGTTTTGCAATTTGTTTAGTTGACAGTGAAGAGCAAACATTTCTGCAGCAGCCCTCTTTTCTCAACTAACACTAAACACAGGAAATGTAAATGCAGTATAATAATTGTTATATAAAAAAATAACCATAAGTAGAAATTATTGGGGTCCAATCAATTTGTAAAATTGTCAAAACTGAAAACACAAATGCTGCTGACTTTGTTGATAAAATTACATTTGTGATGTACAGTATATATACACAAACAGTTCAAAAGTTAGGAATTTTAATCGCATTTGAATTTACTGATATTTCGCATGTACCTTCAAAATGTTTATGTAGTTTTTTTTTTTATACTTTGCTGACGAGATACAGGCTAATTAGTCATATGGACCACATCCTAAATCTGCTAAACAGTTAGATGAATCCAAGTTCCTTTATCATTTGCAAATTCAAAATGCCTGAAAATGTTCTTGCATTAATGGAAAAGACCATTTGATTTGGGGGCACTTAAGGAATTTTATATACATATATATATATATATATATATATATATATATATATGACTTCAAAGAATGCAAAACTGTGAATTAGCTTTTTATAGTGCTAACTTTTGTCAGAATATCACAAAATTTGGTACACAGTGTAATGTACATGTGCTATACATATCCACCAAATTTCATAATGACCAGCAATTCAAAATTCAAGTTACTAGGTCCATTACCTACTAAAATTTGAGTGCTTGTTGGCAGCCATTTTTATAAAAATGGCTGCCAACTTTTTATTGTCCTAGCCATGGCTGCCAATTTTTTATTGTCTGATTGGTTATGACTGGTGATTGATTAGGGTCACCCTCCACGATCACAGTTAAGTAACCCTGAAGGTTCATTCAGGAGATGAGATTGAAAGTGTGGGTTCTACAGGTGCCCTCAAAGCTGTAAAAATACAGCTAATACAATGATATGTACAATAATAACTTCAGAAAAAATAACATTAATGTTTAAAAATGAATCAATTTATTGACACAGAAGTCATGTTTAAAGTGATAGTTTCATCCTTGCCTCTACTATAATACAATATTTTGTTAGTCCCGAGATTCTTCACGTCAGTAAATAAATGCATAGATTCGCATTGAATATTTGTGAAAGTTTGTAGGTTCTAATCCACCCTCATATAATTAGTTTTTCTTCTCTCATTAAAACCATGAGTCTCTTAGTCTCTGCGACTGGAGATGCTTTATTTGTATTAGGTATGTCCCACCCATACCGCGACCCACCTGTAACATGACGCCTATGAAAACATATGAGGAGTGCTACTGATGCCACAGAAACAGAAACCAAGCAACCAAGAGAGAGAGAGAGAAAAAAAGAAGTAGTGTTGGTTGTCATTTGTTACCGTCACAGCTGATTGGGACAAAAACTCTCATTAACATAACAGAAATGCCTTTTATGGCTTATCTCTATTGCACCACAACTAGTTAGGGCATGTGTAACAGTAAAATTCTGCTTTGTACTGCAGTGTCACATACCTTGTCCTCTCCCTGTCCTTCAGTGTTATATGTTATAAGATGGTCTTTAGCATCAAATGGGATCGTCTTGAAATCTGCTGCAGCTCCTATGCCACCACAAAGGCAGAACAGCATCAGAAGTGGCACCACTGCAAACACAGACAACTCAGTTATTATCAACTGTAACTGTACATAATTCTTGTATGTAACACTTATATTTACTAAATACACTTATATTTACAATGATGTAGGGCTGGAAAAAAAGAAAAAGAAAAAAAAGACCATCAAAATAAAAAAAACTTTGTTTTGATGGTCCACTAGACATTCTACAAACTGTAAGTAACTTTGCAACTACATGTCAACTAACTCTCATTGGAGTATTAGCTAACACTACCTGCTAACACTTTATTTTGATGGTCCCCAACAGACATACATACATTTAAGTAACTCTGCAACTACATGTCACCTTATTTTACTAACCTGAACAGCCTACTAGAATGTCTAAAGTGGACCATTAAAATGTAACCAAAAAATATCAAAATAATTGATAATAAAATAATTTGTAAACATGGAGAGTGAATTTCATTTACAATTAGGTGTAACCTTTGCCAGTAATGCTTCTTTTAGCTGGCTTTCACACTGTGCATGTTTGCCGAGTCCAAATATGATTGTTCCCGGCACCCCTTGCAGCATTGGTATGGTTTCATGCACTTGACTCTATCGAAGCCTGGTGCATTTGCGTTAATCTTACGTCATCACAAACATCCCCGCCACATTATAGAAAACAGAATGTGGGTCAACATATGATGTTTTATTAACAAAGTTCGGGAGGTGCAGGTTCAGATAATTAACTTAATTAACACGAGACGAGCGCATTCAGTTAATTAACTCAATTAATGATAAGAGGCATACATACAGCAGACCTACCTCTGTTCGTTGATAGTTTATCCGCACCCATCTCCTCACTTCTAGTCCTAACTATTCTTATCACAACATGGGGGATTTTCTCTATGTTTGGGATCAAATTCGAGCTTGGAGCCCTCCCTTTGGACAGCACGACAAATACGCATAAATTTTACTCAACTTAAAATTATTAATTAAGTGCAAAGAGAGCCGCTCTGATGGCAATTACTGTCCACGGTTACATTGCACACTCACTCTCACTTGTATACAAAGTAAAACATCACAACTGTTATCCTCTACATGTATTTTGTTGAACCGACGTCATCATCGGCTAAAACACATGTGGAGGTTACTTTACTTCGTGAACGAGTTCAAGTTGCTTTCGCATTTTGCACTGGGTTATAGGAACTAAGTTGTAGGAACTAGCCACCATGGCGGTTCCCCAAGAACCAAATGTTCCCTTAAGACCATTTTCCTGGTTGCATTCGCACCGGGAGTTGGAACTTTGAAGTGATGTAAGCCGCCATTTACGTCCTGCAGCTCTGGTTATTGTGCGGGACTTTCATTTTGACGGGCCAGAGCCCACACCTCAAATTCTCCATGTTGATTTTATTAGTTTACTATCTTTTTAACAGTCCTATCTTAAACATTAATAGATAGAACTGTTAAAGCAAAGAAAGTAAACAGTGTACGAAAATGTATTATAGCATTTGCCATGCGGTTGATGTCACTTGCTGAGCAGAAATACATAATCAAGTTTCACTTGATCCTTTCAAAGTCGCATTGGATTTCCTCCTCAGCGTAAAGGTTGAGAAGTGCCTGGACTTCAGCGTCGGTCCATCTATCGCTGTTTTCCATGTTCATGAAGTAAATATATAGACTATAAACTTGCACAGGTTTTTAAAAATGGCGGGTACCAGCGTTTCGCAAGCATTCGGCCAATCAAAGTACACTTACGTCACTGGTAGTTCCTATTGTTGGGTTAGACTCTACTCAGAAGTAAGAGGTAATTTATTCCCCCAAAAGGTGTTCCTAGAACTAAAATGTTCCTTGGGTTCTCCCTGTTCCCGTGGTGCGGACACGCCAAAAAGCGGGTACTTCCGGCATTAGTTATAGGAGCTATGAAAAGGTTCCTCTGGTACGAAAGGGATAAGATGCGATCACAACTACAATTTTGCAACCTAACTTAGAGCACCTTCTACAGGTAGTCTCAGGTTCTATACTGCAGTGGACTCTCAAGTTTTCACATTAACAATTTTTCATGCGAACCGTGCTCTTTTTCGAACTAAACGGTCCATGTAAAAAGCGGTAAAAAATGCATTTCTAAGAAAACACACATTTTAATTTTAAATTATAAATGCAACCATTTCTATGTTGTCAAACAGCACATCCTTACAGCAAGAGAGAGATTAAATATTGCTACTCACACAAAAGGAGCAGCAGTCCCAGCAACATTAGAAAGACACCAGATACTCCGAATGTAGTGACCCTTTTTTCCGGCAGGCAAACTTTTGATGCGTCACATGTGCAGACGTCTATCCGAAGCATCTGACCAGTGCAGATCTTTCCCTGCTGGTCCCTCACATCCACAAACACATGGTACACACCAGGCCACAGTGTTGTTTGAGATCTGAATATTGCTGTAGTGTCTGAAAATACAATGTTAAACATGAAGAAATAAACAAGATTCATTTATGATTAAAGACAACTTAAGGTAAAAATTCAGAACTAAAAATTAGTTTCTGAAATGTTTTAGTACTTCACATTCTTAACCTTATTCTGATGGGATGTGGGTAATGTAATAGTTGCCGGAGCTTCTCCAGGATTTTAATACGGCCCAAAATTAGCAATTTCAGGACTTTTATTGTTTAACTGCATTCTTGTGTTTGCTAAGAAATGTCCTTGAAAATAACCTCAGGCTGGTGATGCACTGGACTGCATCCAGTTATTTATTCACAAGTGTATTGTGACGAGCAGGGCGGGCGAGAGCCGTGAGGGAACGGCGTGAGGCCGGTGACGCAAGTGATAATGAGCTTCAGCTGCTCTGCGCACCGGTCTCGTATCTTTCACGGAGGAGCTCCGGGAGCATAAAAGAGGAGCGACGATAGTGAAGGACGAGAGAGGACCAGGCCTGGACTTTATGTTGTTTTTATTATGTTTGTGTGGGCGGCAGTCTCTGTGAGGAATTGCCGCCATTTTACTTTCGTTTTATTGTTTGTTTATTTATTTATTAAAATTATGTTGAACGCTCGCCGGATTCTGCCTCCTTCCTTCCATTGAACCCCGTTACATGTATTATTCACGTTCATTGTCCTTTTGTTTTGTTGTGTAAACTTTTTAGTTGTAGTCTGTTTTGTACCCGTTTCCCCACATTTGTCCTTGTTTTCAGGTGTGTCTTAGTTTAGTCCTTTTGTATTTAAGCCCTTGTGTTTCTAGTGTTCATTGTCAGGTCTTGTCCTTACATGGATGTTTCATCTGCATGCTCAGTTCTGTTTCCTGTGTTTCACTATTCCTTGGTTCTTGTTTTCTTTTGTTGATGTTATTAATAAATAGAGAGTTAATCTGCATTTGGACTCTCTCTGTGTGTTCCTTTACTCCAGAGTTACAATCAGTTACTTATTCATGGTTTCTATTTCAGTGGAAAATCTAAATGCAACACTTACGTAACACTTCCTTCATCCATCTGTATCTACAGCATTATTCTCATGAAGGTAGTTTAATGTGCTGCATCTCAGCCATAGTTACAAGCTTAATTCAAAATTCAAATTCTAAACATTTTTCCACTGCACCATTTTTTTATGGATCCTGCAGCTTCCGATATGGCAAAATGCAGATATTTGGCAAACCCCATTGCCCCTTATGCTGATTTCAGGTCAAAATTTTCTTTCTCTAAATAATCTCTCATGGTATATCTCATAATATCTCATTCCATATATCCATATATCCATTCCATATATATATATATATATATATATATATATCTTGGCAATGAAATATACTAGCTAACTAACAAAGGGCTGGTATAACCAAAAATTTCTGTCATTAAAGGGGTTTCTGATCCCCCACAGAAAGCAATGTAAGTACCTCATTTAAGGTCCAGAAAGGTAGTAAAGACATCATTAATATAGTCCATGTGACTACAGTGGTTCAACCTTAATGTTATGAAGCAACAAGAATACTTTTTGTGCACAGCAAAACAAAAATAATGACTTTAGTCAACAATTGTTTTCTCTTCTCTGTCATTGTCCTATGCTGTTTTTACGTTGTAGACACAGTGCAGCGCTTCCAGGTTCTATGTCAGTATTGGCCAACGCTGTACAACGTGAGCAGCAAGATGCATGCGTGTGATGCTGATGCAGGAGCCGACCAATGATGAGTCAGCGTTCTGACGTAGAACCTGGAAGCTCTGCACTGTCAACAATGTAAACAGCATAGGGGAATGACAAGGAAGAAAAGACATGTTTTTGCACACAAAAAGTATTCTTGTAGCAATATCTTTACTACTTCTCTGGACCTTGAATGTGGTAAATTCATTGCTTTCTATGGGAGATAAAAAACCTCTTGGATTTCAAAATAGTGACATGCGACATTATTGAAATGTTATTTTTGGGTGAACTAACCCTTTTAAAATGTACACACAAGACAATAAGTTTCAGTTAAAGTTTTCCATTACCGTTGAGATGTTCGACACGCCATGACTCCTTTGTTTTTTTGGCGTCCACATTGAAACCAAACGGTGCCCCATTGGGGTAATGATCTTTGTCCACAGCCGTGACATAAACCACATGCTCTTCATAGCACAGTCTTTGAGACTGATGGATCAGCACAGGACAATGGTCATTAAAGTCCTTCACTTGAATGGCAATGGTACCTGTAGCACTTTTAGCTGGAATTTCTGGAACGGGAGTGATATATTCCTCTCATGACTTTAAATGACATTTAAATGCTTGCAACACATTAAACTATACATTGAAACTCCATTTAATGTTTTTAATAAGTGTTTTTATTAATAACCTTTGCCAATGCTAACTAAAGGCTGACTTACCATTGGTGATGCAGATTATTTGGGCATAATATGTGTTATTGATCAGAAACTTGGACTCATAATCTGGAATTTTATTGAGTCTTATATCAGCTGTCCTTTCATCTATAATTAGCCAGTTGTCAACATCTCTTCCTTTTGCATACCTAAAATGAATGAAAGTATTACTTTTATTACAACATCTGAATAAAACCGCATTGTTGAGTATGTTGTAAAGGGATGTTCTTTTTCACAAAATGTTTGTATTCTCACCTGACGTTAGTAGCAATTAATAGTGTGTCACTGTCTATTGCTGCATAATTGGTTATGACTTTATTCAAAACAACAGTGGTGCTTTCTTCAGATATGGTGATGACTTTAACTGCAGGTTTGAAACGAGGGCCCTCAGGCTGGTTGATCACATTGACTTGGATGGTGTACGTCTTGCTCTCTGTTATGACTACTGAGGAGTGATACTGTGCCTTGTTAGAGACAGACACCTGAAGCCTGACTTCCTTCAGCTCTTCATAGTCCAGTTCCTTTAAAAGTAAACAAAGGCTGAAAAGCAGGAAAAGGAGGATGCAAGGACACTTCCTGCTGAACATTTGAAGTGAACTGCTTCACATTTATTCCTGTTCCATGAGGTCCACTTATAAAGTTGGTAAGACCTTCACATCAAAAGTAAATTTAAATCATAAATTGAAAAATAAATGGCCATTTTCTACCCTGTTTTTGACCCTCTGGCTTGAACACTCTGTTTAAAGGTTTGTGTCTCAAATACTCTTGCAAATGTTCTCATTATAACTAACAAATACTAGTTTCATTATGCAGTGTAGATGGTTTCAATTTCAATATAACAGGAGTTTTAACAAAATTGCAAAACTCAGGCCGCAAGGTAGAATCCTTCGTGAGGTTAGCAGAGATGACATTTTTCAACAACTAACAACTTCACAACATTTGGACAACTTAGCAGGCATCTAGATCTAGTTTTATTTCAAGTGATCTTGTTGTAGTCGCTCTTCCTTCACTAACAAGCACTAGTGGACGAGCCAGAGATGAAGAGGCATTGATCTGGGCATGTGCAGGCAGTCTTGTGCTGATGTATTTCTATATTTGGCAACTTGATTTCATTATGTTATTAGGTGCCCTGTTTATATCTCAGCTATTTAAAATTGGAACTAGCACTGCCAATATTGCTGAACAATAGTCCACAAAAATCACTACTGCTATTACATTACTGATAATAACAAAGTGGGGATCAAAACAACAGGGCATAAGTCACTTAAGTATGTTAATTTTAGGTTTCTAAAGGTTTCTAAAGGTTTCTCTTTCGAGATGCCACCCTGAATGTCGAGAAGAAGCCTGCTGCGGAGCTCATTTCAGTGCAAAGGGGGTGCTCGTGAGCACTCTTCTGAAACCAAAAATGACAAATGGGACACCCTTCGGTCTCATGGACTTAAAGGCAGTGTGCACTTGGAAGCCATTTTAAGTCTAAAAGACCATGGACCATATTTTAACGATCTAAGAGCATGGTCTGAAGTACATGTCGCAAGTGCACTTAGGCCATATCCGAATCCACTTTTGCTAGATTAACAATGGGAAAAATGGTCGGCGTGCCTGGCGCATGGTCTAAAAGGTTGTTTCTATTCTGTTAATGAGTAATGGGTGTGCTCTGGGTGTAATATGCAAAGGAAAGGCATCTGCTCATGCGCGAGGTTAAAGTGGGCGAGCAGACCATCTATGGGACAAGCCAGATTCCATCAAAGCATTTTTATTTTTATGCACACAATAATAATCTTTTACATTGTAATGATTTTATTTTTAATATTTGGCATGTTTGTGTGCTGCTGTTCATCCCTGTGTGTAATAAGCAGAGTGCACACGGTTTGTGCACCTGCCTAAAGGCATATATTACTAACGCACTATTTAAATAACAAAAAAAATACTGTGCCATTGACTTTAAATCAGGTTTCAGTTGGTCAATGGTCTATTTCAGTTGCTTAAAAATAGCAACGTGCCATGGACAAACCTCATTTTCGCATTGTGCAGGGTGTATAATGGGGCCCATGAATGCATATGAAGTGAGGCATTTGGGACAGGGCTGACTACTGATTTTTTTTTTTTTTAAACAGTTGGAATGTTATGCAGGTTTTGCAAAGTGTCAAAAGTGTAATTGCAGTTAAAATCTATATTGAGTAGCTGGAGTGAAAGGGAAAACAAAGCACTGTTTGTAAAGGTAAAACAGGCAGAAAAAAATACTGTTTTATCAGCTTACCTTATTGAGAATTATGATGCCTTCATTTGTCTTGTTGTTTGTGGTTATGGAGAAATAATTGGCCTCATTTCCTGACACGATGGTGAAAACAGCCAGCCAGTTTTCAGAATAGATGAGATCAGCATCAATTGCTTGAATTCTTATCACTTCCACATTTTTAGTGTTTTCCTCCACCCTGCACTCATACTATAAACCAAAAAAAAATTATTACACATACTTTAATAATTAGGATTAGTTCACCCTACATTGCAAATTAAGTCATAATTTACTCAGCCTTGTGTTGTTGCAGTATGCCGTTCTTTCTTTTTCAGACCACAAAAGCAGAATTATTCAAAAATGTCCCGCTCATGCTCTTTCATATTATGGCAGTGAATAGCGATGAGCATTAAGCTTTTTTAAAAACGATGAAAAGCACCACAGAATGGTCTGGTGCTACACATGCCGTATATTCCAAGTGTTCTGGGGGTATACGATAGGGTATGGAGAAAACCAAACAGGAAATGAATGTATTATTTCATGAAAAGTAAAATAAAAACAAGCTAAGCCGCAAGACGTGCTTGCTCACGTAAATGTATAGGCAGCGCAGTTTAGTTCATCTCACCCATAAAAAGTGCAGTTATGCACAGAAGACCAACGGCCAAAGTCAGAATTTTTGTTAATAATACATTATATTTCGGTTTGATTTTCACCAGCACATTTGGAATATACAACACTTGTCGCATGGGACCATTCTGTGATGGTTTTGCATTTAAAAAAAAATAAATAAATAAAAGGCTTAGTGCTGTTTGCTATTCTTTACCATTACATGGAAGAGCATAAGCAGGAAATTTAAAAAAAATAAATAAATAAAAAAAAAAATAAAAGACAAAATTCTTTTGTGGTCCGAAAAAGAAAGAACATCATACTGCATTAGATCAACAGCAGGGTGAGTAAATGAAAACTTAACTTTCATTTTAGGGTGAACAATCCCTTTAAATAACATCAATAATAATTTCAATTAAATGCCCTATCCTTTTAATGCTTGTGATGTGTGAATATAAATATGTAATATAAAATATAATACATGCGTTTTCCCATGTGCATAAATCTGTCCTCAACATCACATCATGAACTAAAGATATGTCATTTTAAGTCATTTGGTATATGTTGCAGTGTCTCTAGCTGCTCCTGAGATGTGGTGAAGAAAAAAGAAACTTACAAAGTTTTTCTCCAAGGTAGGAATGTTGTCATTGACATCAAGTATTTTGATGACAGCTGTCCCTGTCCCTGTATTTCCATTTTCAGCTCCATTCATATCGGTTCCTTTAATGGTCAACGTGTATGTGTCTTTTTTCTGTGAAGATAAAAGCAAAAACTTTAGTCTCATGTGGGTGATAATATCAGCAATACAATTAGGATTCATTTCAACAGTTTCAACACATTTAGTTACAGCCTGTGGTAATCTTTAATCTAACATTTCTTCAAGTATAAATTTGACTTATAAAACATCCAAGGATGAAATTAACTACAAAATAAGTTTGAATGAGTCTGTACGTTATGTGGTTCAAGCTTTAATTACAAATTGCAAACGCAATACTAATTTAAATTCATGTTAGTGACTGTATACCTCTCTGTCTAGCGTGTTTTGCATGACGTATACATGACCAGTCTGTCGATTAATGTAGAACATGCCAGCGTGACTCTCTTCAACAATTGTGTAGGAAATTGCTGTATGCAGAGTTCCTTCTTCATCTGCATCTGTTGCTGTGACTTTCATTACAAACGTGTCTGAAAACGAGTACAAGGGTAGAGAAAGCACATCTTAAATACAAATAAACTTCATAAAATTGTAATTCGTTTGCATTCAAAAGTGTTCAAACAATCTGTTAGAGATATTTTTGTGTATATATTGGTGTATTTATTTGTGTTTTAGTTATTTTAGAACTTCAAGTTAAACTAAACAAAAATGAGAAATGTTGCCTTGGCAACTTCAGGTAACGAAAATTTGTTGTTTTTATGGTTTTAGTTTTAGTTGATGATAATACCCTGCGTTGAGGTAACAGATCTGACACATCCTGAGCATGTGCACAGGCCAGTATGCCAGACCTCTGACCTCTGTATGTGTCCTTGTCATGCTATCAGCCAGTCAGTGCTGTCATGGCATATTTTCCAAAGAGCTCCAAAGAGATTAGTCACATGGCATTTGCACCAACAACAGAACTGTATATGAGCAGAGTTTATATACTTCCTTTGAGCTTTTAGATGAATGAGAGTGCTAAATGCTCCATTAATTCAAGGGAAATAGAAAAGGACACAACAATCCTGGTGCATAAGAACTTGTACCCAATCCCCTTCACTGGGCATTATCCTGAATTACAAAAGGCACAAGTCCTAGGCCGGGTCCTCTCTCGTCATCCACTGTCATCATTCCCTCTTTTTATCCTTCCGGATCTCCTTCGTGGGACTTGAGACCAGTGTTTGTGTTGAGCGACTGAGGGCACTGCTCAATATAGCAAATTTAAACTGTGTGATCATTAGTCTACTCTAATAGTAATTACTTTCTTTTTCTAGATTTGTCTCTGAAAACTAGAGGTTTACACTACACAGATTGACCCCAAATCATAGGAACTGCTTTGTTCTCCCTGATTATAGAACTCAGAGGACAAACAAGTAAACAAGGCCATGTTTTTACCTGGTTTTAAAACGAGTGTTGTCAAGTTCAATCACAAATGGTCAGGTGATGAGACATGTCACCGTTTACACCTGGCAGTAACTTGCAATCAAATTTAAAAGGGAGGGTCTCTGATTTCATGATTGCATGTATCAGTGTCAGTGTGTTACTGTGCGTTGATAAAGCAAAAATGACTAAAGAAAAGTGTGAAAGACATTTCACTGTATTCAGTTCCTGTTTTGCCTGCATTAGGGAACGTTTACACAACAACGATGTACTAAAAAGAGAAAAGATTTTTCTTTGTACAGATGAAAACGTTATCAAAGCTATCCCCGTTCACAGGGATCTGCGAGAATGACTAAAAACGCTGTATTACGCATGCCAGACAAGTAGTTGGCGATGTCACTTTGTAAAGAAAGATTATGTGTCGGCGCATACGGATTCTTTTCAAATGCGCATGGCTATCCACCTTATTTTTACAGTTTACTGCACTTTGATATTCTTCTTGTTATTTCCCTATAGCGGCTAATGAATCGAAAGTGTCGCACATTGACAGAAAACACATTGAAAAATAAGGTGGGTAGACTAAACACGTAATACGCATGACGTCACCTCTTTGCTGATTTGCATTTTTGCAGTTTACACAGAGAAATACTTGCACTTTGAAACCTGTTTTCAAAAGTTTGCGTTTTCAGGCCACCAAAACGCCATTGTCATGTAAATGAATGGCCAAAACGCATAAAAAGTTTTCTGTATTCAGTTGAAAACAGTGTTGTCTAAACAGCCCCTTAGTTAGTTTTCCTTTGTTCTCAGATTCCCACCACTAGTTTGTCTCCTAAGTTACTCATTAATTAGATCTTTATCTTGTGTTTAGAAGCCCTTCAGTTCATTCAGTTCTTTCTCTGGTGTTGTTTGTGTATGGATACACTATTACTTTATAGTACTTGTTTTGTATTATATTATTAAAGTTGTCTACCTCATTTGAACTCTATCATCCTCATCATCATCCATTGTGGAGCTATCAGTGACAGTTGTTTCTTTCAAACATCCTTGGAACAAGCCCAAACGTGGCATTTTAAGCAAGATTATTTTAGTGGAGTACCTGTAATGGTTACAATTTATTTCAGTAGACCAATTTGCAACTACTTATCAACTAATTCTTATTACAGTTTTAGTAGTCTGTCAGGTTAGCGTAAGTAAAATAAGTTGACTTGTACTTACAAAGCTACTTATAGTTTGTAGAATGCATGTCCGAAATGTGTTTCAGGAGGTACTTTAAAGCACAAACGCCAAACCCTGCAAAGTCATTGGATGATATGGAAGAAAGGAAACAACTAAGCTGTGCAAACTTTCAGATGCAACAACTCAGTTGAGTTAACGGAATAACCAAACCTCTTTCCAGGAGAGTTCATAGCATACACTTTAGTTCTACTGGGAAGACTCATATCATGAAGCCAGAAAGTCAGTCAGTCTCATCCAATCAAACCCTTTTGCGAGGGTAGAATCTTATGTCTGTTTCACACTGGATTCCTAAGCAGAATGGAAGCTGTGGATGAGCTGTGTGAATGCAGAGCAGAAGGTCCTGCTATGTGATATCACGGTGTGCAGTGTGAATGCTTTTAACTATGAAAACAGACAAAAATAGGCACAGCTTAAACTGCTTATCTGTCTATTGTGAAATATACATCAGTTAATGCACTATTAGAGCATGAAAATGTGTGCAAGACTTTATCTATGTGCCTGTGCTTACATGCCCAAAGCATAACGATTACTGACTTTTAAAACTCAAAATTCAGTTAATCATTGTGTTTCACAATGTGTGTTCTGAAGACTGATGCATAAATATGTGTAGTACAGAATGTGTGATTCTTATTATCTGTGCAAGTATTTATATGTAACAAATGCTGATTACTGTTAAATATAAGGTGATGTTAAATTTGATTGTGTTTATGTACTTTTTAATGTTGTAGCTGATCAGAGTATCATTTTTGGGTATACCTGATACTTATTCCCTTTGACCTTATACCCTTTGGCCTCACTAACAGCCCGGCAGACTCCTGTATAATGGCATTTTTGACATGCTTTACTGCTATGCATGTGTGTACCTGGATGATATCTTTTTTTTTCTTTTTTTCCCCAGAGCTGAGTATATTCAATATGTGAAAGCAGTGCTAACTACAGCATCTCCTAGCTAACAATCAATTTGTATAGATAGAGAAGTGTGAATTTCATGCCTCTTCTGTTTATTTCTGGTATTTGGACGGGCGAATGGCTATGGACATCAATAAGGTCAAGGCAGTGACTGGAATAGCCAGTTACGAACGAAGTTGCAACCATGAAACTTTACCACTAGACTAACAAATCATGAATCTAATCTCTACATTTAGTCAATTAAATCAGCTGTATGATACTACAAACAGTTTGAACACTTCAAATGATCGAGGAAATTCCATGAGTATCATGAATGATCCCAGTACCTCTTGTGCTCAGCTCAGGAACAGATCCAGTTGTCAAATTAAACACAGGAGCACAATCATTCTCATCCACCACCACGATTCTTAAGTCAATATCCTTCTCAGCATTACTTCCATTCTGAAACTTGGCCACCCCTCGAAGCTGGAATACATAAAAATCACCACACATTTCAACATGTTAAAACTGGTTAATGAAAACAAAGGTATTGCAAGTTGTATATAAACAAATTATCTATTTGGCAACTTTTATCATCAGCCATCTTATTTACTGGCAGGCATTCATATTTCTTGACCCTTACTCTGTAATCCCTCTCTCATAACATTTATCCTTGTCCAGTTCTCCAGAAGAGCATTCAATTTAAACAATGCAATACCAATAACATGAAACACCCCTTCAATTAAACACAAATGGGTTATGATAAGCAGTCCTGATAGAGAGGATAAACCAGGGTGTGCTAAAAATATCAGAATATCATAAAACCTTCCTTTTCAGAACCTTTCTGTGCAACTCAGTAAATGCTGTTTATCTGCTCATTGTGTGAACTCTGATCCACAAGCAGAAACTCTCTTTATCCCTTCACATAGCTACATGATAAGCAAGTCATTTCTCACCTAGTGATGATCATATTCATGTAAGCCTGCAGAAGCTGTGTAAATCAACTGATATTTAACTCATGGCTTAAGCCCAAAGTCTACTTTCTTTTATTGTGCAAGCTTATGTGTATAATCGAACATGTAGCCTTTTTAAAGTGTGCTATCAACTGGAGACTATTTTTGTTTGATTCCTTGTCTTTGTGAGATCATATTGTCAGAAAAACAATAATTTGTGACATTTTCTAAGCCCAAAAGAATTTCTGAGTGTGAGTTGGTTTTAAATTTTATTCAAAATTTAGAGAAAAATCACCATGAAATCAAAATTGAAAGTTCTTATTTCTTATGGAGTGATGATTTTGTTACACTTTAGAATCCAAAGAGGCTTGAAACAGGAAATCTCGCAAAATAATCTTTTAATAGAAAACTCAAATACTCAAGAAATAAAAATAAACAAACTCAACTAGCACTGATGTGGATGTGGGAGTGGAAATGGTGATGGACCAGGAATGGCCATGGCCAGAAAATCCAAGGTGAAGCTGCTGGCTTGGGGGACCGAGGCGGAGACAAGGGCTTGGCAGGACAGGCGACGCCAGAGGGAGTGAGGACAACGGGGAAGCCAAAGGGAAAGAGAAGCCGAGTGGAGCCAAAGGGGGGTGGGGGGTTGAGGCGCAGCCGGAGACCCAGAAGTCCGTGATGGAGGCAGAGCGACGACTGACCGAGGGTGATCCGCAGGAGGAGTCCCAGTGCTGGCGAAACACGGTTGAGTTGAGTGAGCGAAGGTGAAGCCATCGGGCTGACAGGCCGAGGTGGCGACACAGACCTGGACACTTGAGGTGACGCCAAGAAATCCTCATCCTTGTGCCGAGCTGGTGGTTGGGATGCCGGAGGCAAAATGCGACGTACCGCATAGAGTTAGCAGCGAGGGTAGAGCCGAGGAGCAGGACAACACCGGTGGCACCAGCGGATCCAGAGAACTGGACGAAACCAGCAGAAGATGGGACCAGAGCATCCAGATGGTCATACAGTACCAACGTGGAAGGCAAAAACTCGAGGGTGGGGACTCAGAAGGGGAATTGATCTGCAGGTCACAGATCTATAAGACAGAGAGACTCTGAGATGGACAGCATACTTTGACTACGGGGCGACCCAGGTGGCAGGCTCTAGCACTCTGTCTGTAGTAGGCGTGGGTCTGGTCTCCCGATGCTAAACAGAGAGTCGCCCTGGTGTTGCATCTCCCACCAGTATTCCACTAGCAGGTGATAAGGCAATGCAGGTAAGTCCAAATTTAAATTTTTTATTTGGTTGGTCATTCTGTCACACACTTTAGAATCCAAAGAGGCTTGAAACAGGAAATCTCACAAAATAGTCTTGTAATAGGAAACTCGATTACTCAAGAAATAGCAATAAACAAACTCAACTAACATTGATAATGACCGACCCCTAACTGAACAAAAAAGGAAGTATTTATACAAAATATTAATTAGGGAACTAATGAGCAAATATAATTGGAAACAGGTGAACTAAATGAGTAAGACTAGGTCAAAACTAGGTCACAGAAAAGAAACAAACACAAGACATAATCGTGAAAGATTTATTCATCTACATAATTTTTTTTCAAATTCATGTGCCTCGTGCCTTGAATCAAAATAATTTCCCTTCCTTCTTGCATCAGCATCTCTTCTCTTCTCTGATGGCATGTTTACTGGTGTGAGGGCTGGGCAACCTGTCACTCACATGAGTTCCACCAATAGCAAACCACAACCATCCAATCAATTCCCCATTTACAAATTCAAGCCCTGGCCTACATTTGATCTTGTTCCAGATTACATCACAACAGGGAAGAAAAGATTATTGCAACTTCTGTTTCATGACAAATTAAATTCAAACTCATTAACAACTCAGCACCCGTTAAGGGGGGCGTGAGCACCTGTTAATTCAGAAGCATCAACTTGAGTGAAACAGCTGTAAATGTGAGATTTTACTTGCAAATTAATAGTCATCCACTAGAGGGGGTAATTTGACTATTCTCGCAGAAAATCTTTGGCTGTGGTTACAGCAGGTTTGGTGCAACTGAATTTAAGCAAAAACAACTAAAAACAAAATGGACTGGTGGCTTGTAAAAATCAGGAATACCAGAGTTGATAAAAACTAAAGTTAAACCGAATGAAAAACAAGCTCAGCCATCACTCTAAAGTTGGTAAGCTGTTTATATTTTTAATGTTCCCGTTTTTAACTAATACCCTGTCTACACTGGATGCAAGCGGCACAATGCAACACACAAAATCCCTGACAGTAAACTGATGCCTCGTTCTATTTCTGACATACTCCAAGGTGCCGGCGTTACTTTTGACACAAAGAACAAATGGATTTGCAAAGGTTGGTGGAGAGCTCCTGCCTCAAGTGGAGGAGTTCAAGTATCTTGGGGTCTTGTTCACAAGTGAGGGAAGGAAGGACCGTGAGGTTGACAGACGGATCGGTGCAGCTTCTGCAGTGATGCGGTCGATGTATCGGTCTGTCGTGGTGAAGAAGGAGCTGAGCTGCAATGCGAAGCTCTCGATTTACCGGTCAATCTACGTTCCTACTCTCACCTATGGTCATGAGCTTTGGGTCATGACCGAAAGAATGAGATCCCGGATACAGGCGGCCAAAATTAGCTTTCTCCGCAGGGTGGCAGGGTGCTCCCTTAGAGATAGGGTGAGGGACTCGGTCACTCGGGAGGAGCTCAAAGTAGAGCCATTGCTCCTTCACATCGAGAGAAGTCAGCTGAGGTGGCTTGGGCATCTGTCTCGGATGCCACCTGGACGCCTCCCTAGGAAGGTGTTCCGAGCGTGTCCCACCGGGAGAAGGCCCCGGGGAAGACCTAGGACACACTGGAGAGACTATGTCTACGGCTGGCCTGGGAACGCCTTGGTGTTACCCCGGAAGAGCTGGAGGAAGTGTCTGGGGAGAGGGAAGTCTGGGCATCTCTGCTTAGACTGCTGCCCCCGCGACCCGGCCCCGGATAAGTGGTAGAAGATGGATGGATGGATGGATGGATGGATTTGTAATGGTCACTTTGTTGCGTCCAGTGTAGACATCCTCAGGGCTCATTCACACGGAACACGTTTTTGCTTTGAAACGCGGGCAGTGGAGACACTGCAAAGACGCAAGCGCAATGGTCACACACATCCGGCTAGTGTGAGTTTACATAGTAAAACCATGGAACAGTAGCGCATTGGAATGAAAAAACGGGTTCTGTGTGAATGGCCCCTCAAGCTTTTGTAGCAAGGCGCAACGCGACAATGGTTGCGCCCGGTGTAGATATGGGGTTTGTACACTATATGCAGCATATTAAATAATATAGCAATCATGTACGAACACATCATGCAATATATGAATGATGTTAGCGTTGGTTAGGACGGCAGAAGGTCTGGACTCTATAGCAGCTTTCATTGGCAAAGAACCGCCCAAGAGGATGTTTGACCGACATGTAACGCAATCAATCACAATTCGTTTTGTTCCGCGTCATGTTTAGAGGTGTGAAAATTTAAGTCGATGTCCCTACAATAACAGACCGGCGTGCATCAAATAAATTATTCATTCAAGAACAAAATGCGAGTTTACTGCAACAGTGGAGCCGCAAACTTAACATACTTTTGAAAATCCATTGTTTAATCGATTCTGGAAAATGCTATTGTCACAGTTATAAACAGATGGTGTTATTCTTCTACGAGGTGTTTGGTGTCACGGCATTTGTTTCCAGGCAGACTGTTAAGGAACGTGACGCATGCGTCTCCCGGACATCCTGTCGAATTCAACTAACCAGATAACAACTTCGAAACTCCTGAAATGTTTCCAAATAAGTGTGCCATATGCATCAGACGTTCACCCAAATCCGTGGGCATGACGTCTGAGGCTGAGACTAGGGTGCGCGTGTCCTAAAAGGTTGAAAAAACACCCTTAGATAGAGAGTGCTATGGCTAAGAAAATACAAATTATAGGTTTCTAGTATAAGCTGCACCTCATTTAGTAATTCTGTCATTTAGGCAGAATGCATGACATTCATCACTTCATGACAATCCCAAATCCAGCTCTCCTGTGAAATGTTGCTGCTAGCTGCTATCTTTCATACTGAGTCATCAGTATACTTTCATAGATTAGTCAGGAAAAGACAGACACCCATGCAATAAACGTTTATAACAGTGCATGAAAGATGAAAGGGTTGCTCACATAATAAATGGAAGTTTCCTCTCTGTCTAACACTCCATGGATCTTGACCAAGCCATCCTCTCTACCAACAGTAAACAAGCCTTTGGGTGGCTTGTCAGCCCCTGATCCAGTCAGTGAATATCGTATACTCGTCCTGATCTCCTCGTCTGAACGGATCTGAAATCAAATCATTCTTTAATACGGTTTAAAAAAGTAGCATCTGTTAAATAAAATGTCAGTACTACTCACACACACACAACACACACACACACACACATATATATATATATATATATATATATATATATATATACATACATATATATGCAAACATTTGGAAAAGTGCTTATAATTTTTCGATCTGGAGAGAATTTACAAACCAAAAAAAAAAACAATGAAGATCTTACTTTGGCTATGTAGTCCAAATGACTATAATTGACATTTTCCTTCAGTTTGCGGGGTGGGATAATCCATTCTCTCTTCTGTCTGATTTTCTTCTGTTGTCCTCCAGACGCTGAAGTATTCAGTATCTACACAAACACAAAAGGCACGTCTATTTTACCCAAATAATGTGATAAAATTCACTGGAGAAGCTTTTAGCAGTAAAACAGATGCAAGAATCAAAAATATACGCAATACTTTCACACTTCGTTATAATTTAATAGAATTACAGCTTGATTAGAAATGATGCACAATATAAAGTATACCATCTTAAAGGGAGAAACAAATTATTTGGGATGGTCGGAATAAATCCACGACTATGGAACTGCTAAAATATGAAAGTAGCAAAAATAAATGATGAACACATGGTTAAAAAGAGTAAAGAATGAACTATAGTGTTCATGAAGTTTGTGTTAGTTTTAATAAAAGTCATTCCCCAGTACATAAAATGCCAAAGTTGAAGATTCAACAACTTGTAAAAAACATGTAAACGTGTAAAAAAAAACTAAAATAATTTTAAGACAGCCAACCTTTTGTTTTGACTTCCACAAACCCTGTAATTCCCACCCTGAATGCTCTCTTCCTCTGGAAATCTGGTAATACAATAGCTTACCCAATAATGTCTATCTCCATAAAAACAGAGTTAGTATTCGTGTGACATATAGCCTACATATACGGTTCTTCGATTTATTTATTTCCTAGGCCACAGAGTTGATTAATAACTCATAATCGCCTCGCTGACTATCACACATCTGTGTAAGAATGACCACGAGAGAACAAACACACACCCACACGAGCACAAATTGTGAAGATGAACAGAAAACAGCCATTTACGCACGTAAGTCATACATAAAATAATTATATAATTATATCTATCTTCCTCTATATTAACACAGACGGATGAAAGCGTGTTTAGGGAGTGTTTAGAAAATAATCCATATTAAACAACTCGAACTTTCAGGATAAAGACAAAAGATTTAAGATTATGTTCATGTTAAGATGTTAGCACTGGAAACATTTCAATGTTTTTTTCTCACCGCCAGACCCAGCAGCACTATGAACTGTGAAATCCCGAAAAGCTTCGCCATTATCCTGCCGCCGCTGCTGCCGTTACTCGCGGAACTTTGACACGGACTGAGTATCGGTCAGAGGTGGGCGGGGCTTCAGCAGCACACTGAAGAATGCCGAGTATGCGCGCGCGGGCGGGCGCGAGGGGCACAATCACTTCACCATCACACCCAGTAGTATAAGGACTTATAATCTTTTAAAACAATTCTTCTCACTGGACACTCAGATACTTTCATGATCATAAATTATGAGGAAATCGTTTATCTCTTAGTGTGTGTGTGTGTGTGTGTGTGTGTGTGTGTTTCCTCTTCTGTAAGGTTCATGTCTGTGCCCTGAGAATTTTGCAGTAAATCGTGTGTTCAGACTTTATTATTCTTTGGAAACAGACTGTAGTTCTAATAAAAGAGGGTGTTTCATTTGGGGCACTTTTAATGCAACTTTAATGCACTTTTAACAACTTAAAGAATAAGTCTGTTCTATACTACTCCGTAATACAAAAACTGCAAGAAATATCACTTTCTTCTGTTTCTTCTATACATTTAACCACACAAAAGAAAGTCATCTTGATAACTTATCACTTTCTCTTTTTAGTATGCGGGAGGAGTCACTGGTACAATGTGAATAAATGGCATTCCACAGAACTACTGGGTGAGGGAGGGGTGGATAACCGAGTCTGACGAGGGTATCAGATGAAACCGAGTTCCGGTTAATCTGGTCACATTTTTTGACCCCCTGGTATTGTTCATTTGGGAGTCACATTTGTGTTGTTCGAGGTCAAAAGTGACCGAACACCTGAAATGTAACTTTTTTATGTTTTCAGTAAAATTAATGTAATATATTTTTCTTAAATAATATTGTAAAGGAATTTACAGTTAAACACCCAATGACCAGATATAATGAATGCAGACCAAGAGACAGAGATTAAATAAATAAATAAATTGAAGACAATTTTACTGAGGAATACATTCCAGTTTCATCAGCAGAATTCAGCTTTGACACAATGTTTTTAGGCCGCTGTGCATACATTCAGAAAAAGGTTTAAAAAATTTTTGTTTGTTTGAAATGTTAGTTTTTACATTAATAACAGTCAAACCTGAAGACATTTTTTACATATAACATCAAAATTCAACAAAATGTAACAAAAACAGGATGAACAGAAATGCTTCATCAAATGTTAGTCAAATATCAACCTCTTATTTGGGTCTTCTGACTCAATTTTGCCATATTGTTACAGCGACACCAGTTAATTTGTGTCTGGATAACGGTGTGTTGTGTGTCTGTGTTTGAGTGGGTGTGTCTGTTTTGTATTCTCAATGTTTTAGAGTGTAACCCCTTCCTTTTACTGCATTGTGGCTGAATTTTTTTATTTTATTTCACGTATTTGCAAAAACTTTTGAGTTACATTCATACCAGTTCATATATGTTTGAGGGTGGAATGTGTCTGTTTTGTACTCTTGATAATTTATAGTGCTTTGCACTTTTTTATGCATTGTGGGTGATTTATGAATTGTACACACACACACAAAAATTCAGTATTTTCATATTTTTGCACATTTCCCAAAACCCCTACATGGCGGTTTTGGCATTTTTGACTGCAAACAAGTGTGGCTATTT
This sequence comes from Zacco platypus, assembly GCA_038088235.1. Taxonomy (NCBI): domain Eukaryota; kingdom Metazoa; phylum Chordata; class Actinopteri; order Cypriniformes; family Xenocyprididae; genus Zacco; species Zacco platypus. The sequence continues at coordinate 8,434,045 of CM076080.1, forward strand.
TTTTTTTTACGACCATTTATCTTTATTAATCAAGTCCACGATTTATTTATTTATTTATTTATTTATTTGGCCACATAGCAAATGCCACAAAATTCATTGAGTTTCATACCAGTTGAAGTCTGGTCTAAAATGACTTAACAACACCAGAGGGTTAAGGGAAAGAATAGCATCTCCATATTTCATCTACTACAATAGTCAATGAAAGCTACTGTATGCGAGTTCCACAAATAAATGTAGCGCGATCTTCTGTGTCACAAACAATTTTTTGTGAATGGGTAAAATACATGCAATTCATCTCTATCGGTACTGTTCTCACAGCACCTCACACCAGGAAGTTACTTCAGGAAAGTCAAATGAGATGCACTCAAATAAAACATTTTATTAAATAAAAAGATATCAAAGGTAATGGTCAAATGCTATCCAGCAAGTTATAGCACTGACGTGAATGGAAAATGCCGTAAACTGAATTTTCTTTGAAATTTTTCATAAATTATGAATTTTAGTTTTAAAGTCTGAGCTCAATCAGTCCAAAATGAATGTTTTATGGTGAACATATTGAATATTAGCAGACAGGCTTGAGTATTCCGATGAAAAATCCAGCATTACAGGTTAAAAACATAAGGTACTGTATGTTTAGCATGCTGGGAGCAGCACTATTCCAGCTCCAACCATCATAAACCAGCCTGGACCAACATGGAATTCATGCTGGTTTATATTGTATTATTCAGCAGGGTAATAAGCCGTTTCTTCAAAAAAGCAGTTTATTCAGCACACTGAAGATACGTCTACTCCATTGACATCCATTCATAAAACAACTTTAGCGTGAGTTTAGTTGGTGTCTCAATGCAGGCCCTCCTTCTGAAAAGCACAATACGCACTGTGTTGTGATTAGGCAAGCACTTCCATTGTATTTGGGAAATGTCACACCCTCATAGTTAGGAGTGTGTTGAAACACATGGCTAACTCCATCAGGCTTCGGCCTTTTGTTTTGCGTATGCCTTGGGTGGGAATCAGTGGTGGCGTTTTAAAAAACCTAGGTTACAGCACTTTTTCCTTTGGCCACAACGACATTCCCAAGTAACCACATTATAACGGACAACAATATAAAAGCAATACAAATGATGAAACAGCCTAAGCTAGCTGACTGCTTATATGCTTTTCATAGCTGCAGCAACAGAACTACTAAAATTAGACGCTTCATCAAGCTGACAATATCAACACAATTCACAAAACTATCTGCCATTCATACCGTGACAGGCAATCCAAACATTGCCAACAGATTTTAGAAATAGTTTGATAGCATTATAAACTAAAACTCACCGTAAACAGTATTAAATGTATAACAACAGTGTTACAGAAAGCGTCCCAAATCGTGTATGTAGCCTACTATTAAATGCTGTTTTGTTGTATAATTCACAAGTTCACACTTAGAAATAATCAGATAGAGTGATTAGTATGCATATTTGGCGTGCTGTCCGAGGAGAGGGCTCTGAGCTCGGTACATGGCCCGAGCCAGAGTACTCCCCCCGTATTCTGGTTTAGGAAGTAACCAGGCAAGTGTGAGGAGATGGGGTGGTGGAGGGATGCTGAAACTGTCCAAAAGCATGTTGATTGCTGATTAATGACAGCTGGTTGGAGTGATGTAATGATTAGTTAGATCATTTGAATGTGTTCCTCCCGAACTTTGTTAATAAAACTTCATGTGGTGTGAGTAGTGTGTTCATATGGAAAAATCCAAAATGAATACATAGTGTGTAGTGTGGGACTTGGGACACAACTAACTTGTAAGTCGCTTTGGATAAAAGTGTCTGCCAAATGAATAAATGTAAAATGTAAACTAGTGTTCCTGAACTGGAAGTAAAATCGTGAAGTGCATCTCATTTCGCGTACTTGTGGAACACTATGATGCTTCATAGTATAAATAGTAGCATGTTCACACTGAAAATTGCAAAGTGCACTTAAAATTAAATGAAAAAACAAAGTAGAATGTTGGACACTTCTAGCACTCAACTGTTGTGGATTTAATTACGTAGCAGAGGAGCAATTAGGCTCTAATGAAAACGAAATGACGTGTACATTTACATTTAGTCATTTAGCAGACACTTTTATCCAAAGCGACTTACAAGTGAGGAAAACAAACAAGCGATTCTTCATGAATTGGCAAATAACACAGGAAGTGCTCACAATACAAGTTTCATACATTGCTCAGTACCATAAGCTGGAGTAGGAAGGGAAAAAGGGGGAAGGATAGGGTTTTTATTTTTTTATTTATTTTTTTTATGAGGGGATTAAGTGTTCACGGAAGAGGTGAGTTTTCAGCTGTCTCTTGAATATTGCCAGGGAATCTCCGTTCCTGATGAAAGTAGGGAGATCCTTCCACCAGCAGGGAGCAGTGAAGGAGAATGTTCTGGAGAGTGATTTTGTGCCTCTCTGTGATGGTACCACAAGTCTTCGTTCCTTTAGCGATCGCAGGCTTCTGGTGGGGACGTAGAGTTGTAGCAGTGTGTGGAGGTAGGAAGGTGCAGAGCCTGTGGTGGATCTGTAAGCAAGCATCAGCGCCTTGAACTTGATGCGAGCAGCAAGGGGTAGCCAGTGCAAAGAGATGAAGAGGGGCGTGACGTGGGCTCTCTTAGGCTCGTTGCAGACAAGACGTGCAGCAGCATTCTGGATCATTTGAAGAGGTTTGATTGCACTTGACGGCAGACCAGCCAGAAGAGCATTGCAGTAATCAAGCCTTGAAATGACCAGGGCCTGGACAAGCAGTTGTGTTGCGTGCTCAGTCAGGAAGGGACGGATTTTCCTGATGTTGCAAAGTGCAAATCTGCACGACCGCGCCGTCTTTGAGATGTGGTCACTGAAGGTCAGTTGGTCATCGAAGATAACTCCAAGATTTCTGGCCGACTTTGATGGGGTAATGGTGGTTGTACCAAGCTGTATGTTGATGTCATGTTGAAGAGTAGGAGTGGCAGGGAAGACTAAAAGCTCAGTCTTTGCCAGGTTGAGCTGCAGGTGGTGTTCTTCCATCCACGTCGAGATGTCCGCCAGACAGCTTGAGATTCGTGCAGCTACTGTGGAATCATCTGGTTGGAAGGACAGGTAGAGTTGTGTGTCATCAGCATAGCAGTGGTAGGAGAAACCATGTGCCTGTATGATGGGACCCAGTGACGTAGTATAAATGGAGAATAGGAGGGGACCAAGAACTGAACCCTGAGGAACCCCAGTGATCAGTTCATGAGGTTTGGATACCTCCCCTCCCCAGGCAACTCTGAAAGACCTACCTGTGAGATAGGACTCAAACCACTGAAGCGCAGTACCTGAGATGCCCAGTGACGAGAGGGTGGACAGAAGAATTTGATGGTTTACGGTGTCGAAGGCAGCAGATAGATCCAGTAGGATGAGAACAGATGATTTGGAGCCAGCCTTAGCAATCCGCAGGGATTCCGTGACAGACAGTAGCGCAGTCTCTGTTGAATGGCCGCTCTTGAAACCAGATTGGTTGACGTCCAGATGGTCGTTCTGTGTGAGGAAGGATGACACCTGGTTGAATACAACTCGTTCAAGTGTTTTTGATATGAATGGTAGGAGAGAGACAGGTCTGTAGTTGTCCACGAGTGATGTGTCTAGCGTGGGTTTTTTAAGCAGTGGGGTTACGTGTAGCCAAGTATGGTGTCCCATACTCGAATTTGTGCTTTGCATTTCACCCATCCAAGTGCACTCACACAGCAGTGAGTATTGAACACACAACCGGAGAAGTTTTTTGCTGCGGTGCCTGGGGAGTGATTGGGGGTCAGGTGCCTTGCTCAAGGGCACCTCAGTTGTGGGTAATGAGTGGAAGTAAGCACCATTCATTCACTCACCCACCTATACATTCCCTGCCGGTACTAACTCAAACCCGTGACCTTTGGGTTACAAGTCCGAGTCTAACCATTAGGCCACAACTGCCCCCTCATGTTGAATGACAAAATGAAATCATTACATGGTTAAGTGCATAGTGCATTACATGGTTGAACCAACGTGTATTCAGATCTGTTCTTCTAAGAATATTTTGATTCTCTTTAACAAACATCATCATGAGCTGTTTATTTCCTGTGTTGTCTGAATGCTAGGCTATGGCAAAAGCCATACTTTGTCATAAACACTACCCCTTGTGGAAATTATTTAAATGAGGAATACTGTGCTGTGTTCCCAGAAGAAAATTCAAGACTACAATGGAGTCGTTTCAGGGAGTTCAAAAACAGTGTTCACTAATGTAGAGAATAACTCCCTGTGGAGGGACTTTGTGCTTTGGAACTTTGCAGAGCTTCTTCATGCTCAAACAGCAACATTACACACTAAAGCCTCTTTAATAGATGCGATAATAAGCTTTGACATGGATAAAGTGTATGTATATTAAATGACTTATGGGGGCCCATTGCGGTTGCATCAGATGCACCAAGAATAGCCTTGAGCTGCAAAGTGTTTAAAAATGATGAGACACGAACTGAGTGAAAACAGTGTGATAATCTCACACATGCATGCAACAGATCCAGAGAAATCCATTAATGCACACAACAAATTCATGCAGTCTATATGTCATTTAATGGACAAATTGTATCAGAATTCATATATGTTTTGAAATCTTGACTTGAATCTTGTCGCAATGAGCAACCCGTCATATGCTGGGAGTGTGAATCATAACATTATAGGGAAAATGAAGAGAAATATCCAGTAGATTTGATTATTTCTTATGAGAAAATTGCAGAATTTATGATTAGGTTTCATTGTGCGGCATCATTGCTGAGATTATTATTAAAGTCCTTTTCATCTTTATTCACTTATTTAGAGGAAATTAATGTTTTATGATTAGGAGTAATTTAAAAAAAAAAATTTTTAAATAATGATTTGCATGGATACATTTTGATTTCACAAATTTAACAGAAGAGAAATGAATGCTGCCAGCCTAGTCTTGTGAAAGAGTCTTTCATAAAAATTCACCATGCGTTTTTTCTCTCTTTAAACAACAAGTTAATAATTCACTCCAATCAACTAGTAAAGATAAGAGCTCCAGCAGGCTTTCAATAGAAACACTGTATCCTACTCATCTTGACATTGGCTTTGACTTATTTATGTACTGCTACAGTTGACAAGGCGTCATTTGTGGATGGACATCATCAGATTCAATGCTAAACCTTCACTGAGCAAGGTAGATAAGTCCAAGTCAGTGTTGACAATGAGTGGAATTCATGTCTGCAGGAAGTCAAGCAGGGCAGATGTGCATGACTCCACAACAACAGGCAGACTGCATGGCGTATCATAATGATAAGATGGTGTGTTTTTCATGCGCTTTGTACCGTGGAAAAGTAGAGATGTGGGAGCACAGCTCATAAGTATTTTGACCCTTTGAACTTACCGTAATGTATGAGTCAGTGCCTACTCCCAGTTCACTCCTATCAAGGCATATCAAAGACATCTGCCAAGTTTATGAGAGCTGGTCATGTGGGTGTGTATTAGTTTAAAGCTGCAGTAAACAGAACTTTTGCATCTCTAGCACCATCTCTGTTTGAAACATAAAAATACTTTCAAAGTTACTTTTTTTTTTTTTTTTTTTAAACGTGGGTTGCGCTTCAGCACTGGTCCTATGCTCAGATGAATATGTGATCACTACCTCAGAGTGGATTATTGCGAACTGTGAGATATAAACTCGCAATTGTGAGAAAAAAAAAGTCTGAATTGTTAGATAAAAAGTCGCAATTTTGAGTTATAAAGTCAGAATTCTGACTTTTTTTTATATCTCGCAATTCTGACTATACATCTCACAATTCTGTGAAAAAAAGTCAGAATTATGAGTTTATATCTCACAATTCTGTGAAAAAAAGTCAGAGTTGTGAGATAAAAAGTCACAATAATCTTCTTTTTTCAGTCGTGGGAATGAGCTTCCATAGATCTGTCATTGAAAGAAACATGACACCAAGAAGTATGCCCTAGGCATATATCTGGAAAAAAAGTAATCAACCAAATGAAAACAATCACCTTCCTGATGTTTATATCAAACGATTTCTGAGCCAGATCAGATAACACCCTGCAAATTAGCTTGCTACATATTGAGCCACTGAAATGTCTGTTCAGCAGAAAAAAAGCCATTACTGTGTCAGTCTTCAATCCTTTTCTAGCAATCCAAGAATGTATCAAATTAATTTTTACTTTGTTTATTTCGTTTTACATTTTACCCAACGAACATAAGGATACTAATAAACTCAGGACACATACATTCTCAATCGATCTGAGACTCTGGCTTTCTTTGTCTTCTTTGAAGATCCCTATGAAATAACAGAGACCATACTGTCAAGTACAACAGAAAGATTAATAAATAAATATTAACATCAAAACTGATACTTTAACCTGTAAACCTCTCAGTTTTTCTAGATTAGTTTTAATCATGTAATTACATGAACAGGCCACATTGGCCATGACTTGATAGCAAATACATTACAAATACGAAAATAAGACGAGAAAAAGAAAACGCGGTACTTATTAAAAGAATCACCCTATCTTTAAATATATGAACACAGAAAACCGCTGTTAACAGATTAATATAACATTTCCCAGTCCATGACTAGTAAAATAATCGCAATTTACTCGTCCGCAGGGTAATGGACATGGAGGTGGGTAAAAACCTCACTGACTGTAAACAGGCACATTGTGCAGATTGGGCTGAAAAACTCCTATACTGGTGAACTTACTTTTTTCGGGAGTGGGCGGAGCCTCTCACTCTCCCGCTCAGACTACATCTCTTTTCAGAGTAGCTGCGTGTGCTGCATCTTCTTGTTTGACAGGTGTCAGCATTAAGGTGCAATACTGCCACCTGAGGGGTAAACTAGGTACTGGCGCTGGAGTATTTACGTGTCATGATAACAGAAGAGTCCTATTCATTTTAAATATTGCGGTTATCGCCAATACCGGTATATTGTCACACCCTAAATTAACACGATGTCGATATTTCATGCTTTGAATATCACAATTATCGTCAATACCGGTATATTGTGACACCCTAATCTCTCTCTCTCTCTATATATATATATAAATGTATAGAGAGAGAGAGAGAGAGAGAGAGAGAGAGAGAGAGAGAGAGAGAGAGAGAGAGAGAGAGAGAGAGAGAGAGAGAGAGAGCAGTGCGAGCATTTGTGGAATTTGCTGCAATTTGGACCTTCCACCCGGTGAACCCCACTGAAGTCCACTATATGAACAAAAATCCTGGAATGTTTTCCTTAAAAACATTAATTTCTTTTCGACTGAGCAAAGACATGAACATCTTGGAGGACATGGGGGTGAGTAAATAATCAGGAAATTTTCATTCAGAAGTGAACTGATCCTTTAAAATCAGACCATTTACTCTCGTTTTAACATGGGTTCTGTCACTTTAATTTCTTTTTTTGACTGCAGGCTTTCAGTTCGAGGATTCTTGGTTTTGACAACAGGTGACTCCCCAGATGTCAACGATGATTGCCTTTTAGACCTTTATAGATTGAAAGTAGAAATCTAGATAACAAGTTTAAATTCTAAGCAACAGCGCCCTCAACAAACACCACATAACCAGGTCCTCTTCTTTACGCTTATGGATGTTACGTAACCATGCTAAAATTAATGACCTCAAACAGATTTCTTGCAAAATCTGACCCGACAGTTCAAAAGTTTAAATCCTTTTTAAGCTTATGAATCAGGGTAAGAGACAGTTTTGATCATTGATGTGTTATGTACTTGCTCAATAACAATTTTTTATTTTTTAATCAAAAACCATTACATACTGCAGAATAAGTTAGGGGTGAATTCAGGTTGATTGGGACAGTTTTTCCAAGCCATCTCAATGGCAAAAAGTGTCACGAATCACCCTGAATTCACCACTACATATTTCAACAATTTGAGTGATACATCAGTTACCTTGTGACTGTTTCTAACTTACTAATAGTAGGCAGAATCTCATTCTAAATGAAACCTGACAGCTGTTTATGAGCTACTGTAAAATTCTGATGATTAAACGTATAGTTCCGGCCCTTGATTCTGATTGGTTGAGCCGCGTTCGAAGCCGTTGTAAATTACTCTACAAACATACACCTGTGACTGCATTACATCAGTATTACTGCGCCACTGTGTCTGTACATTGCTGCGGTTCCATATTGTGTATTTCAGGAAAAGTAACTGTTGTATATTATTTATAAACGATTAGTTCCAGTCCTTGTTTCTGATAAAACACGCTATGACCGCTTCACCCAAAGGTGCACAACGGTACCACTAGCATGGTAAAAAAATTTTTTTTATTTGTTCTAAATTGATATTATTCATTGAAGCTTACTATGTAGAAAACTATTGTGAGAGAGATATAGAGTGACCAGTGTATCACCTGCATTCAGATTTAGCATTTTCCTTCAGGTCAGTCCTATGTTCATAATAAAAAATCCGTTTGAATGTCTGCGATTTTGTCCTTTTAACATTTAATGGAGTTTGCCCTGCAGACACTGACAGCGTTAATCAAAGCTTTCTATTGCGTCTTTTTCCGTGTTCGCAACAAGTTTCAATATAAAAGTGCAACTCTCTCGTAAAGACAATCTTTGCCGCCATCTATCTAATGGTGTGATATATGTAACTTCTGTTGCTGTTCACGGTCAGGGACTATTTTTTCTAGCGGAAGGAAGGCTTTTAGTGATTTTACTTAATGAAAGTTGAACTGATACATATTTTGTGGCTTTAATATTTGTATCGTGCCTAACAGCGCCCCTTAGCTGTTATAAATTCACTGTAAACCACGGCTTCTTGGGGCTTGCTGCTTTAGCACGTCATGATCTGAATGGCCACATCGCTATCCCACGTTTCTCACGTATCCCTCGTCTCTGCTCGTGACCTTTCCGAATGTTGATGAGACGAATATTATATTTAGTCATTTTTCATTTTTCTCCCTCCATTTCCCAGTTTATCTTTCATAAGGAAAACAAAACACCTGAAGAGTCATCATGCAAATAAAATACATAAAACAAGACAATGCGTTTTTTCCTTCTTAATTGAAAACGTACACTGAAAATAAAACAATATTGCAAATAAAACAATGCTGCTCTACTTTTACTGCACAAAAAATGCAGACTATATATGGAATGCTTTAATTTTCTATTTATAATATCTCCTCGTTGAATTTAAATTAAATGTAAATGAATTTTGGTGTAGGAAAATGCCAAATGCCATCGTTTTCATCTTGTACCAAATGTTGCACATACGCATAAGGCAAATGTAAATTCTAGGCGTATATTGCACTTTACAACTGACTCCGTTTTACACATTTTAACACGATTCAGTCAAAGAAACGAGCCCATAGTCAAGAGTGAGCAAATGCCATTTGGAATTCCCCTTCTGTGACCCTCAGGAACAAACCATTATTATCCAAAATAGGTGTAACGCCGCTACTCTACAACCTACATTTTTGTGTTAATCCGGATATTTTACTTTACATACCAAGTGGTGAATAAAATAAAAACATAAATATGTTTTCAAACATCTGGATTCGAAAGAGTCTTGTAGGGTTTTTGTTTTAAACGTGATGAGAGGCTTGACGCTCCCCCATCTCTCCCGTGAGTAATGGATCATTCCGATTTCGCAGCTCAGCGCGTTTCTTCGCGGTCTGTGTGTTTGTATTGACTATAGCGGTAATTTCAACTAACGATATTCTAACATGTCTGTGGCTTTCGCACAGCATCGGCAGCGCGCCAAGGGCGATATAACGCCTGCCGGAATACAAAAGGTAATTTCATTCAATCATTTATCAAGCGGAATGAAACAGAGCGGAATTGCGTTTGCAGTAGTCGGCTCGGCTAGTTAGCTGTGACATCTCTCCCGCCAACGCTCTTATAACACCATAAACAAAACATTACAGAGACATGCTTGTCGTAGTATTTAACAGCTCCTACAAGACTAAAACGATTACGACGCCTAGCTGATTTTGACTCCTTGTCCAGCGTTTTAAAGCTGTTGCAGTCTGCGGTGTCTTTGTTAGCCGCTACTCGCTCGACACTCTGATGAATCACAATAGAGGCTTGTTGTGTAGAAGCACAGCAGTGTACACGTTCAATCGGGAGAAACTGTGCCATCGACGTATTATTACTATTAATTTTACGCGTGATTTGGTTACCAATCACATATCGTCACAAGCACGTAGGCTAATAGCGACTTTTCGATTACGCATGTCTGATTTGACCAGTCCACCTTAATTCTTCGGCTGTTCGGTATTCATGTCTGATTTGATCAGTGAAACATATTTCATACATTGTATGGTTTGCTATTTTTATTCATTATGTCTATTTTGTCGATTTTTATGCGTCAGTTTTCATTACTCGGGTATGACATGGTGTGTTGTAGCTTTTTTGTTCGGTTTTCTGTTACTCATGTCTGATTTAAGTTGATCTGTTTTCCCTGGAGTGTTGTTGTTACTATTGTTGTTTACGTTTTTTTACGTTCGAAATTGATCTTATATTCACAACAGAACTGCTGTACGATTTTATATCCTAAAAACAGAATTACTTATGGTGTTACAAGTAAAAGTGAAGCACACAATCATATAGAAAATGTAGCCAACCAAGTTTTATTTTTGCATCTATTAGCTGCTTTCTCTAAATCAGTGTGTTTCAATCCTGGAGGTTCACATTCACAGCACTGAACATTTTGTGTCTCGCCCTTATCAGAGAAAAAAGGTCCAGTTTTCACTTACAGAGTTCAGCTGTTGATCAGTATATTCCATAATTATGCATACATTAACATTTGTTTGCCTTTTGATGTAAATTTTCTATAGTTTGTCATGTTATGTTCATTCATTTTACTCAGTTTTACTTAAACGGCATGTAATTTTGGTTGTGGGTCGTCTTCATCCTGCTGGTGAACAGAATTGAGGAAAAGAATTGTCTCGGGAAGCTTTGTTTATTGTTCGCTCAGGTGCTGCTCGCTCATTGTAACGGGTTTAAATAATGTTTGGGATTATTTATGTCGAACCATGGAAGTGTTTTTCGGGAGAAAGTTAATTTGTGTCACATATTTGCTTGCAGTGATTGACCATAAAACGCTTGATTTGTTGTTCCGTGTCCATTGATTTTAATACCTTTTTATCATGTGCAGGATTTTTCCAAAATTGAGAATTTATTGCACAAATTGTCCTCCTACCTTATTTCCTTCCTGAGTTATTGCATGTCAAATAAGAAAGATATATGAAAATTTCCCTTGAAATGTTTTTTGTTTATCTCAGCATGAGAATGTCCAAATGTATTTTTTTTCCTAAACATTTAAAATTTTCTATCAAACGATGCCGTCCTTTTGTCTCTCCTTGCTATAGTTTTGGGGTTGAGTATTTACTTGTGTATGTCAAAAAAACAAAAACAAAAAAAAAGTGCACTAATAAGAATGGATTGCTTTCCCAAGGCAGAACTCCTTGGTTTTGCTTCTTTTACCAGTCCTTTTACCAGTTTTCTTTTACTCATGTCTGATTTAATTTGATCAGTGGAGCTATTAATGAAATCAAACACATTATTAGGCTTTTAGTCATTTTTACCCTTTATTTAGTTTTTTCTATATTTTAAAATGTTTATTTAACATTGTGACATTTCTCATGCAGTTACTGGATGAAAACAATCAATTGATTCAGTGCATCATGGACTTCCAGAGTAAAGGAAAAACAGCCGAATGTTCACAGTAAGTTCTCTGTTACATCAAGGATTTACATGGAATTTGTGTGTGTGTGTGTGTTGTTTTTTTTGTATGAGCTTCTGGTAAGTCTTACACCTTGTCCTAACCAGATGTGATGCTGCTACACGTGACGTGATAAAGGGTATGTTTTCCATGTTAATCAGATTTTTTGTCCAGCCGTAATGGCGATACGCTACGATCCTATTTTAGAAACGTTTCTATTTCCACCCACACCCTCTTCTGATTGGCTGTGATTTATGATTGATTTTGTGGTGTCTCGTAGTTGCGTCACATCTGGTGTGGACGGACAAATTACTTGTCGCTGGAATCTTATCACATTGCGTCTAGTTAGGACACTCTTGGGTACAGTAGTTTTTACATTTCGCATGTACAAAAAATCTAGGATGCTGATTAATTCTTTTCCTAATTTCAGTCAATGATCGAAATGCTTTTCTCATTTCTCTGGCAGCTACCAACAGATGCTACATAGAAATCTAGTGTATCTGGCCACAATAGCAGACTCTAATCAAAACATGCAGTCTCTGCTTCCTGCGGTGAGTATTTATTCTCAGTTTCCTATCTTATATCGGTTGAATGGCTTAAGCTCTGCAGGGCTCCAGACTAAAGCCGCGTTTCCACGCAGGAACTTTTCATAGGAACTAGGGACTTTGGGGTAGTACTCGGTGTGTTTTTTCGACTGCGGGGACCAGGCTCTAAATGAAGTTCTGGGTAAAAACCGACGAGGTTCAGGATTCATTAATCCTATATGCGGAGGACAAAATGCAGCGGTAACTGGAAAGTTGTGTGCAGTCCTACATCACCGGACTAATTTGCCTAATCTTCACGGTACTTTAGACCGCAATGGAGACGCAGACAGCAAAATGTCTGGGGGAAAAAGTTCCTGGGACAAATTGTGGGTAATTTTGGTGGAAACGCAGCTTAAAGGATTAGTTCACCCAAATTCTGTCATTAATTACTCACCCTCATGTCATTCCACACCTGTAAGACCTTTAGTTTAGATGTTTTTAATGAAATCTGAGAGCTCTCTGACTCCTCAATAGACAGCAATTTAATCACTATTTTCAAGGTCCAGAAAGGTCCTAAAGACATTGTTAAAATAGTCGACGTGACTACAGTGGTTCAACCTTCTTTTTATTAAGCGACGAGAATACTTTTTGTGCACAAAAACAAAACAAGCGCTTCCGGGTTATACAAGTAATTATCGCATGCATGCATCGTGCTGCTCAGATGTCTGTCAATACTGAGCTGAGATTCTGACGTAGAACCTGGAAACAAAAAGCATAAGAATACAGAAGAGAAGATATTGTTGAATAAAGTTATTTTTGTTTGTGCTGGAAAAAGTGGTTTATAACTCACTATAGATCTCGCAGCGATTTGTACTGCGGCGAGTTCAAAAGCTTTCTCGCTGAGTTGTAATGGTGTGATCAAAGATCGGCCCGTGAGTAAACCAGTTCTGAACTTGCGCTGTGCTGCCTATTATTGGTCTGAGCTGATAAGCAGTCCACGCTGCACAGCTCCAATGGTGTCGTTCCGCTTTCGGTTAGTTTTCCATTTGATGTTTCGGTAACACTTTACAATAAGGTTCATTAGGTAAATATTAGTTAATGTATTAGCTAGCATGAACTAATCATGAATATATTTGTTACTGTATTTACTAATCTTTGTTAACATTAGTTGATGAAAATACTGTTGTTCATTGTTTGTTAACGGTGCGTTAACTAATGTTAACAAGATTTTAATAATGTATTAGTAAATGTTGTAATTAACATTAAGATTAGAAAATGCTGTACAAGTGCAGTTCATTTTTAGTTCATGTTAACTAATGAACCTTATTGTAAACTGTTACCGATGTTTCTTATATTCGGCAGTTATCAGCTCTTATCAGTTGGCCAATGTGGTGGTGGCACCAATGCGACCTCTAACAAAATGCTGGAAAAAAGGTTGTAAAATGTGACTATTTGATTGCAGTCCGGAGCCCTGTATTGGTATATTAAAATGGTAACAGACCTGATTATATTTTTTGTCATACAATACTTGATATGTGCTGTATGATGTCACACAGCCCAGGTTTGAATTGATTTTAAGACTTGTTTGCTAAGTGTCTTTCTGTGTTTCTCCATAGCCTCCCACTCAGAACATGCCCATGAATCAAAGTGGTGCAACTCCTCAGCTCCCACATGGTCACAGTATGCCCCCAGAGGGACCGCCCGCCCCACACATGCAGAGCCAGATGAACGGACAGATACCAGGTAAATTCAGACACCAAACCTCTCCAGTGTACTCGCTGTCATACTCCCAGACTGAACCGTTTAGTCAGCCTAAATGGATAGAAGAACTGTGGCAACATGTTTGGGAGTTGCTTGTGACAAACTAACTGGAAACTACAGTTCTGTGAAAAGTTTTGAAAAAAAAGGTTTTATTTATTTGGCTTTTTTATTTATCAAATTAAGTTCTATTATCAAAATTAAGGACTTTTAGCGGGCTCAATTTCAACTTCGATTTGGAACTCAACCAAATTATATATACAGTTTTGATTTTCTAGCAATTTTAGAGTCCATATTATTTTGTTAAACATATTTTGGCTGACAGTTAACAGGTTAAATCAATATTTGGTATGACCTGTGACATGTTCTTCATATGATTTTTGGATTCTTAAAGGATTGTGTTTTGAGGTGTATTTTCAAATTTAAGGTTATCAATCTCTGTCTGTTTCTGCAGGACCAAACCACATGTCCATACAGGGCCCTGGACCCAACCAGACACCCAGCATACCCAGTGGCTCCATGAACATGCCGGCCAGCAGCCATGGCTCCATGGGGGCATATAACCACGCTGTGCCCTCCTCACAAGGCTTGCAGTCACAGGGGCAAATGAACATGAGCCAGGGGCAGCCCATGGGCAATTACGGCCCTCGCCCCAACATGAACATGCAGCCCAGTCAGGGTAAGTCTGCTCTCTTGTCACTGTCTTTTCTCAAAAATTGACAGTGACATTATTATTAAAAAAAAATCACATCATTAAAAAAAAAAAATTCACTTTGAGTGTTTGGGCTTATGTTTTGCTTTAGGGCCTATGATGCACCAGCAGGCTCCTTCCCAACAGTACAACATGCCTCCTTCTGGTGGAGGTGGACAGCATTACCAGGGGCAGCAGACCCCCATGGCCATGATGGGTCAAGGCAATCACGTGATGGGGCAAAGGCCCATGCCCCCCTACAGGCCGCCACATCAAGGTATGCTGAACTTGTTTTGGTAAAATATCGATGCACTTGATTAAGTATCATGTGAAGGCATCATCATAGTGGGTTGTCTTTAAGAGGACCTATTATAATTTTTTACATGTTCAACTTTAGTGTGTAATGTTACTGTTTCAGCATGAAAAAGGTCTGCAAAGTTCCAAAGCACAAAGCCACTCCAAAGGGATTTATTCTCTATATCAGTTCAGTCTGTTTCTGAACTCCTGAACTGCCTCCATTGTAGCTTTGAGTTTTCTTCCGGGAACGAACACAGCACAATATTCCTCATTTAAATAATTCACACCCAAGGCCAATGCAAAATAATGGGCCGGGGCCTGGTTGAGTTAATAGTATGGTGAAACTCGCGGTTATGGAGGGCATGACATTTCCAAAATACGCTCAAAGTACTTGACCAAATACAACACACTGGTCCAGCCAACCAATCGGAGCACATTGTGCTTTTCAGAAGGAGGGGCTTCATAGAGACAGGAACTAAACAGAGCGTTACTGACAGACTGGTAAGAGAGTCAAATGTCAAATATGAGAAAAATAAGTAGTTTTCAACTATGAAAATTAAACTATTCTAGTATAGCCCAAAAACAAAATCCAGACTTGAAAAAAGGGTACAATAGGTCCTCTTTAACAGTGTCTGTGTGTGTATTTTTAGGACCTCCTCAGCAATATGCTGGTCAAGAGGAATACTACACGGAGCAATACAGTCATGGAGGACAGGGAGCACCAGAGGGTAGGATACATTGATTGCAAGCTGCTTTTTAATTAATGTTTGTCCTAATTCAGATCTGTAGAGAGTGCAGTTAATGTTTGTTTACTCCTTGAAGCCCATCGTCCTTGCTATTATAATACTATTATAATTTGTTTTTTGATTACTTAATGTGATTAATTTCACCTTTCGCAAAGACCCGCCCCCTTTAGTTACTGTTGCTATGTCCGACAAGCCACGCGCTCTCACGCCACACATCATGTTCTCACACAGTGAAAAATACATCGCGGCGCAAAGAGGACACTGGCAACGCATCGTCAGACAAGACAGAGCAGGTTACTTTTGATATGAAACCGTTTCATATTTAAAATATTGTACTTTTTTAAAGAGGTTTAAACAATAAATACAGTATAGTGGCTCTTTAATGTGTTGTGACAGATCGCTGTAGTTCCTTCAAGCAGCTTGTGAACCAAGATCTTTTTATACTAGTTAATTTATAGAATCAAATAAACATGAATGGACATCAGAAGGAATGTTCTTTCAGACGTGGAAAGACGTGAGTACACTCAATTTTTCAAGTTCAAGTTCACCAACATTAATCTACTAACTCCCCTGACTGCTTTGTCAGACAAAATGGCGGATTCAGGGTTATGATTGGTTAGATCGACTGCGAATCAAACTGCCTTCAAAGGGTCAGATATCATGAATATCTATAGTGTGTATTAGGGCTGGTTTGATAAGATTGATGAATTGATTTCAATCAGTTCTACTTTGATCTGTTGATGTGTGAACAAAACTTCACTTAAAGGATTAGTTCACTTTAAAATGAAAGTTACCACAAGCTTTACTCATCCTCAAGCCATCCTAGGTGTATATGACTTTCTTTTTTCTGATGAACACAATCGGAGTTAATATTAATACATTTCCTGACGTTTCCTAGCTTTTGTAATGGCAGTGAACGGGAAACTGAGTATGAATTTCAAGAAAGTGCATCCATCCATCATAAACGTACTCCACAATGCTCCAGGGGGTTAATAAAGTCCTTTTCAAGCATAGCCATGTGTTTGGGTAAGAAGAGCATCCATATTTAACAAGTTATAAAGTAAAATATCTAGGTTCCACCAGACTGCCTTCCGTATTCAAATTAGGAAGAAAGCGTAACTGACGTGGCTTTTTTCGTAAGTTGAATATCATAAGCTTAGGGTGTAGCATAAGCGATTTCAACTGAAAGAGGTGTTAAACTTTTTTCCTAAGAAATTTCATTATTCATTAATTCTGTTAACGAGTGTATTTCGTTCCGATTCACTGATAGTGTGAGGATGTATATGATGTCATGAGTGAGTAGTGTACATACATGGCATGAATGAAATTTGAGTATTTACATTACCAGCACATAATTCGAAACCTGTTTTCCATTTGACTGTATGCATTTGTGTTAATGTACATAATTTGTATTCATTAATGTTGAAATTGATTCACGTAAAAACAGTGAAGAAGTTCTCGGAAACACCATGCCGATATTGATCCTAGTTTTACTTCTCCTTTAGTCCCAAAGTTTGCTTGCCTTGGTCCATAATGTTTGAACGAAACACCAACAGCATGCCGCTAGATGTTACGCAGCTGTCCACGTCTGTTGCCATGGTTACTATGCAGTATAAGCGGAAACCAGGGATAACGCAGATATTGCGTCATTGACAGGAGACAAGGGAGCCCCGTCCCTCCCTTGTCTCCTGTCAATGACGCAATATCTGCGTTATCTATTTAAAATTGTGAATTTCTCTGAATTTACAAATTCTTGGAAACATTTAGGACAATGTAAGTACACAGCTGAATGAAATGTATAACACTGTGCAAGTGTTTTTTGAATATTTTAATAAAAATATCTTACATATTGTGCCTTAAGTACTCCAATACCACAGCAAAGACTACTTGCCAAATTAATAAAGTTCAAATATTATTAAAGGCAAATGATCAGTAAAAAAATAAAAAATAAAAGAACAAATACACTAATTACAAGCATAGATAAATACAATATAACAAAGTTGCAAATAAAATAAGGTTGTTATAGAGTAAGAAGTATTCTGAAGTATTCATTTCATGTACAGAAATTATGTTAAAATAATTAAAAATAATAAAAAACGGTAAAATAATTAGTTTGATTAACGTCAATGACAGACAACAGCAGGTTTTTATAGGCTGCTGTTAATTTAAGACCTAATGCACGGATCCAATATAATGGTACTCGTTTTTTTTTTCTCAACTGTTTAGGTTCACTTAAGACATAACTGACCGTGTTTAGGAGAATACTTGCCAAGATGGGTATTTTGACATATTTGTGTGTGTGTGTGTTTGTGTCCATCCAACTGCAAGAAAGAGGAATAAATTCGGAGTTTGCATCTCTCCGTGCGCACTCTTCGGGTGTGTGCAGTTGCTCGCACAGATAACAATGCGAGCACCGAATTAAATTCTTTTTTTGCCTCATCTAGCACTGTAATGGTTTAAAATCTATTGAATGTGTAAACTGGCTAGACAAAACACGTTCAAATGATAAGCTTTCACTCTATGGTGGTTAAACTTGCGTGCCTAACCATGGGGTCTGGTCCTTACGGATCATGGATCAACTACGATCCGTTTAACCCCTAAATATTTAATGTGTACAGTAAGACTATGCGGTGTTTTACATTTGATTATTCAAGTTTTTGTTGTAAGCTATTACTAATTGGAATAGTACTCTTAGTGCATCTTTCTGAAAAACTTAGACCACTGCTTATTTAATTTGTATTTTCGTTCTGTTGTATTTATTTCTTTATTTTGTTTGTAATTAGTTTCTGTGTTCTTAATGTATTTCTGACTGTTTACTTGTCTTATGTAATTGTTTCGAGGACCTTTTTCTTACACTAGTTAACCTAGTATTAGTTTTTGAGGAAATATCGATAATTGTGAAATTTCGTTAATATTTAAAATTACTCGTATCGTGAAATAAGACTTTGTTCATACCGACCACAAATAATCGTGATTTCGGTATTGACCAAAAATAAGTCATTATGATTTTTGCCAAAATCGAGCAGCCCTAGCGGATAGCCTTCATAAATGTTTTTTAATAGAATGGTCTTTTTTTCTGTAGGAAACGCACAGTATGGTCAGCAGCAAGAGGCCTATCAGCAGGGTCCACCGCAGCAGCAGGGTTACCCACCGCAGCAGCAGTACACCGGACAGCAGGGATACCCTGGACAACAACAGGCCTATGGTATGAATTAAATCATCACATTGACAGATTCATGTCTGTGACATCAGGTGTCTGTATTGATTAAATGCTTGCGGACAGGTCGTCTTGAAGACTTCAAATTTTTATTGTGAAAAAGAAAATCCCCTGGCTGGTCGGAACATGCAATTAAGTTGGAGTGGGAATCTCTTGGAATTAACGATTTGATTTATATCGATTCTTGGGGTCGCGATCCAATTCAAAATCGATTCTTGCCCCGCCCCTATGTTGATGAAATTCTGTGCCATCATTGATATTAAATACAACCCACAGGTGTTATTAAATTTTAAAGTTTTGTTCAATTATTATTTTTCAATCTCATCCTCAATCATTTTATATGTACACATCTTCTATTGAACTGTATTTGTATTTGTATCTGTATTTGAACTGTAAATTTATTCATAATAAATTACATTTCTTGCCTTTTGACTTTGTAGGATGTAATACTGATTTGAATTTGATGTAATATTAGTTTGAATAATACTTGTTTATATTTGTTTGTTCCTGGTAGTTTTGCTACAAGTTTTAAGGGGCTTGTTTAGGGTTTTTGGTATCTGGCGACCCTTCACCTGGTGCTTTAATAAATGCCACTTTCAGAAAGAGTGCAGAAGAGCAATAGCTACTGTTAGTGCCAGTCAATCTGGGCTTATTTAATGAAGTAGTTTAAAATGTATACCCCTTGTAGGCACGTTATTTTACTCTAGCCTGCTGCCGCTCAGCCTTTCATATTCACCTCTTCGGTGTGAGCGTGCACGTCTTTTGCATCATTAAAATGTGATCGGGTTGTGTAAGCATCAAGTTGACAGATATTTTCAGCTGGGTCCGATCAGTGGATGATCATTTGGGGTTAGAAATCCGCGTTGTTGGATTTTGTGTGTAAAAAGTGCTTGTATTCGGCAAGATCACAAGAAAATCTTGTAATTAAGGCTATTTTTATTCATTAAGTTACTCATATAGTAACTGTTGTTGTCATGTAAGCTTCATTCATAATGCTTCCACCAAATCCATCATGCTGCTGAACTGCTCTCCCGGGTCACTTTCACCTCCTTTGTCACATTATCACGTCATTAAAAATTTGTTTAGAACATCGATTTTCAAAATTTGTGAATCAATTTAAATCGGCAGAAGATAGAATCATGATTCATATGTGAATGTTTTTTTTTTGCCCACCCCTAAGAATTCACATTTTGTGTTGTCAGTGGTCTGTTTTGAAGTACAAAGGCTCCTTAATGAATGTTTGGATTGATGGCTGCATTTACTATCAAGTGTAACCAAAGTCATGTTCTGCTGCTCTATAAATGTAGATAAAAATTAACAAACCCATTTGCTCATCAGCCATTTTCTTCAACGAATCACATGCATTTCAGTTGTAACTATGAACTTTTTTTTGGTTCATGTAGAGGCAGAGTAAGAATCAGGGATGCAAAATTGACCGAAATCCTTGAGTGGAAATGTTAACCGGCAAGCCATAAATCAAATGTGATAAAACCTAAAACCAAATGTAATCAAACCATGACAAAAACCAGATGTTTTTTCAACATTACTTTAATAGCTGAATTAAAACATGGACAGAAAACACTGACAGAGATCTCAGAATGCCTAGTCATTTGGTCAGAAACTTGTCTTTGTGTGCTACATGAATTTTTTAAGTGTTGTCTCTCAAAAAGTGAAATATCTAGGGGTGTAACAATATATCGCAATACAAAAATGCATCATTATGTATCATGGATACTGACAATATTTATTGTGTGTAGTTCACCCAAAATTAAAATTATCTTAAAGTTATTCAAGATTATAGACTTCAGACTTCACGGATCAGTACTACACATGTTGAATGTAATGTATAATAATGCAATGGGGGAATATTTGTGGGTCGTGTTAATGCCAAATGACTTGCAAGTAAAAAAAAAAAAAAAAGTGGCCTACATTATTTTAAATATCTAGTCAGTGACAGAGTGCAAGCATATTCATTTTTATGCAAATTCTGTATTTTCAGCTTCAGAATCATGAATATTTTTATTCTGGTGTCACCTTTGTCCTGTGCTTTGAATTACCAGCACCAAGCCTATTAATTTCCACGCCCAATGTGATGCCAAATATAGCATTTAAATCAACAGCACATTTTTTGTTTACCTCTCACCAAATGTCTTGGAGTATTGCAATAATATCAGATCTTGAGTTCAGTATCGTGATATGTATCAAATCGTGACATGAGATTATCATTACAAATATTGCTATATAGTAAATAAATCATAAATATCATGACAACTGGTTTTTGTGGTCCTCATTAGCTAGAAAGGCTCATAAATGTACATGAATCTAATGAAATGCACAGGTTTGTGTGAGAGTTTGGTTGAAGTGGCAGGGGATGGGCTAGGAGATAATGTCACGCTACTTTTCATACAAAGTAAATATGTAGCATAACTAATATTTGTGTATTATCAGTAATAGTTTTTGTTTAAACTATTTGTTAATCTCCAGTCTGCGTGTCCAGGTCATTATAGTGCTACACACAGACTCTGAACGTTAAGTAACACAACGTAAAGTACAAAATAGTGAAGAATGAATAACATATCATACTTTGCTTGTCTTGCGAGTGCTGTGAATGAAAGGGAGAAGAAGAAAAAAAAAACTTGTTACACTTCATTTCGATAGTCCATTTTAGACATTCACCTAACTATAAGTAACTTTGCAATTACCTGTCAACTAACTCTCATTGGAGGTTGAGGATTTGGGTTAGTAAAAAAAAAGTTGACATGTAGTTGCAAAGTTACTAAGAGTCAGGGAAAATGTCTGTTGGGGAACATCAAAATAAAGTTTAGCAGATATGAAGTAGACAGTCTACTAATACTCTAACTGATAGTTGACATGTAGTTTTAAAGTTACTTGGTTGAATATCATATGGTCCCACTAAGTTGAACAAATCATGAAGGTCAGCCATTTGATTAATCCACATTCAGTCTGCATTCGTAGTAAGAATACGGAGTGTAAACTTCATTCATTTATTCCCATCAGTGAACTCACTTCCATTTATACCAACAGGTCCATCTCAGGCTGCTCCAAGTCAATACCCAAACTATCCCCAGAGTCAAGGGCAGCAGTATTCAGCCTACAGACCCCCACAGCCCGGACCACCACAGGGACAGCCGCAGCGTCCCTATGCGTTTGACCAGGTGAGAAACATGTACACATCTGAGCATTTTCCCCAAAATATCCACTTGAAATATTAGTTTATAAATTCACTGTTTAAATAAGAATTTGAGGTGTTTTACAGTATCTTATAGTAATTTGCTGGTGTCATGCTCACAAATTCTGTCATTATTTCTTTTGAATCATTGCGGCTATACTCATCTGAGATGATTTGGGCTGCCCCCTAATAGTAGACTAAACGTTAGTCGACGAGTGAACCAAAATTTTATTTAGTCGTTTAGTCACAAAAAAAAGAGGGAAAAAAATCCACAGAAAGTGGCGAAAGTGGTGAAGGACGGACAGATCGTTAACGTTGGGTAATTACAGTATGTCAGGCAGGAAATCGGAACGTTTGCCTATCATCCATCGACCTCAAATATGGCTTATCATTTGAAACATGTAAGTAGTAGCAACTTTGCATGACCGGTCGCTGTAACATTAACCTAGATAAAGGTGCACTGTTATTATGTCTTTAGTCGGGGCCAGCCCTAGAGAAGATAACAACCCCTTTTCAAACATTTGTTTCTTACTCTCTCGAAATCAATAAATGAGACGATTAAATGTCACTTTTAATCCAAAATATGTCTTCAAAAGAAAAAATAGGAACTAATGTTTCCAAGTGTGAAACATGACTCTTTTATCCTTCAGTAATACAATGTCAGTTGCTAAGTATTATTAGTTGTGTTGTATAACAGGGCTACAGTCACCTTGTGTCTTCCTTCACAGGGGCAGTATGGCAACTACCAGCAGTAGATGATGAGGATTTGACTTCCTGCCCTAGTGTCTCCCATTTGGAGCTGTGTGTGATCTGATGAAGGGCTACTGTGCTCTCAAGATCTCTATACATCACCTATGAAGAGATGAATCTTCCCCGCTAATGTAGACTGAACTCTTCATTCGGCCACAAGCATTTGAACAAAGTGAACATTGATTGGCTCGATTCTCAGCACAGGTGATCCAATTCTGAAATGCCTACAAAACTCATTTGACAAAAAAAGAGAAAAGTACACATTATACGAATTTCCTGTATGTGCATTCTGATTTTAACAGAAGCAATTTCATAGCAGCAATGCCTTAAGTGAAACGGCTGCCTTATTTACAGCAACTTACAAAATCGGTGAAAATACATAAACACACACAGCAATGTTCATAAGCTATGGAACGTGTTTTGTTTTTATAAAAAATTCATTGTGTGTTGTTGTTTTTTTTTTCTTCTCCTCTCCTGCAAATGTCAGAGAAGCAATAATGCTGAGGTGCAAATGAAGGCAAGTGGAGAGGTGGAAAATGGTTTTAAATTTCAGGTTCAAAACTATGCTATGATGTATAAATGTATTTTATGCTTTATCAAATAGAGCTCAGATTGAGTCCAGGTGTTGAACAGTAGCTCAAAGTGTCGTCCCGTGTGCTTATTGACTGTATTGAATTTTTTTGTTGTTGTTTTGTTTTTGAAGGTGGGACGTTCCATTTAAAATTACATGTATGTCTTGCTGAAATTTGATTAAACAATCTGGTACTGTATTGGTTTTTATTTTAGTCATGTTTGAATTATGGTGCAGTTTAAAAATATGTATATATTTAAGAGTGGACCAAAGAGTCTCATTGAAATTTTCAAAATTGGTATCAAAGTAGCAATTTATTTTTTCAGGGTCTATTATAGTAATTTTAGAGTGTCTGCTGTTTCTGTAGTGCTGGATTAGAGGCAGTTGCTAATTTTTTATTTTTTTTTATTTTTTTTTTTGCTCTTAAGAGAATGGTTAATTCTCTAATGGTTAGTTTCAGTTAGCCTATATGTGTTCTGTTTAGTTGTCCCAAATCATCTGAAATAACTTAGCGGCTCTATTTAAACCACATTCAAAAATACTTTACATTTATAGCGATGGATAAAACTAGGGATGCACCGAAATGAAAATTTTGGGTCGAAACCAAAAATTCTGAATGCACTTGGCCAAAAATGATAATGACTTTATAAAATAATTTAATTGCTTATTTTAAATTAGTTTTATATAATTATTATTATTACACTTTAAATTCAGATTCAGTAAAATTATTGAATTTAATTAAAGTCTCCCTGAAGTCAATAATTTTATCCCTTAGAACTCATCTTTGATCACCAAATATTTAAACATTTTTCCTGTGGAAAGAAAGTTCTTAATGCCTTAAAATAGCTTAAATGTAACTCTACACCCTTGGCTCATTTAACATACACGGATCTATGAATGATAATTAACCCCGCCTCCACTCACTCAAACAAGCTCAGACGAGATAAACACGGTCATCTTACTGAGGTAAATGCTGTACAATGGTATTGCTTTTTACCACGTCGAACACAATGGTAATATGATTGGCTTTTGATTGAAATGGTAATATGATTTTGCTTGACTGTGTTATCAAACACAAACCACGTTCACATTCACGAGTCAGACAGCTGCCTTTTAACAATTAGTGTCCGTAGAAACACTGAACAACTAGCATATAGTTCATAACATCATAATATACATCATATAGAAAAACATACCGGGATAACCTTCTTTTGAGACTCCCTTATGCGGTGAGTTAATATGCTAAAGCCCGCTGGCACGTTGACTTGATTACAAGGTAGTTTGTGACGTCAGAAACACCAGCGATTTCTGACCGCGGGTTTGAGACGAGGGTTTGCTTTTACTTCAAAATATGTTGCCCGAGAGTGAAACCTGGTCACTGAACATAGGGCAGGGTAGAATTTCTGGAATTTCTGAAATTTCGGGCCATCCCTGGATAAAACAGAACCACCAAAGACAACATTAATTAAGGATTAAGTTGAAAATCAAGAAAACGCCACCAGTGCAGCTGGGGGGAGGAAGGAACCCGGTGTGACGTTTCCATGCAGGGCAGATGCTCCGATGTGGAGCTGAGGGCTTAAAGGGACGAGGCGGAGCCAGGGTATCCACATGCCACGGCAGAACTGGTGACTCAAAGTCCCGAGGTGGATCCAGGTTGTAATTCAGAGCCACTGAATTACCGAAAGGGCTGACGGGAGCCAGTGGGGTCGAAGGAGTGGCTGGCTCTGGTGGAATAAAAAGGAAGGTTGGGTGCAGAGAAACTTGGAAAGGGACCGGGATGGTACCGGTGAAGACAATACTTTGCTGGATGGGGATTCCAGCGATGAAAAAGATTCGCCGATTGGTAGAACTTCAAATAGCGCTAGAGGTTCATGGGTGGGAATCATGGTGGGAACCATTACCTCTGCATTCTATAAGCCAATCATTCTCCTCCAGCTCCACTAACACTCCCACTGGCACTGATGTGATGGCTGGGTCTCTCAGTCTGCGGTGGGCTCTGGCTCCATCTCTGCAGTGGGCGTGGGCGCTGGGTCCTTCTATGGGGTGGTGATAGATGGTAAGTGGGGCTGGACACTGGAAGTGGAATCCTCCTTCCACGCAATTACTCAGCCAGCATCCAGTAGGATTTTCCTCTTTGCATCACCACCCGGCTCTCGACGTCGAGTCTGACCCAGAACCCCTCAATGAGTGTGATGTCGCTCCAGGTAGCACAATAGCAGATGCTCAAACTCCTTCACATACTCCGTGTCTCTGCAGTCTTGAAGAGTGCAAATTGCAAGTACAAATTCCCCATTGGGGTTACATTTATGGATGCAATCTCCATTCTATTGAGGTCTGGTATTCTGGTTCAGATGAAGATGAAGAAAAAGGTTCAAACAGGTTCCCACAAACAAAAGGTTCTTTAATAAAACAAACTCGGGTTTTTTACACGACACCGTTTTCAACTAAAATTTACACAACGGCGTTTTAGTGGCCTGAACATGGGTTTCAAAGCGCAAGTTTTTGAAAATGATACCATCGTCATCTCCTTGTAAACTGCAAAAACACAAATCTATGAAAACGGTGACTAGTCTATCCACCTTTTTTTTTCAACGCGAAAGTATGTTGTTTTCTGTCAATATGTGAGATTTTTGATTTATTAGCCGATTTAGGGAAATAAGAATATCGGAGTGCAGTAAGCTGTAAAAAGTAAGGTGGACAGGCATGCATGTTCGGCGCAAGTGCTTTGTAAAAGAATGCGTAATTCACTGGCGTGTAGTCTTTCTTTACAAAGTGACGTCGCCAACTACTTGTCTAGCATGGATAATACAGCGTTTTTAGTCATTTTCGCAGATCCGTGTGAACGCGGATAGTTTTGATAACATTGTCACTTGTAAAAAGAAGTTGTTTAAACGTACCCCCATATAATCCAAATGCAAGAAGGCAACGTAACATTGTGTCTACACACAAACAACACCAGACAACTGAATGAAAAGGAGGAACTTAAATACACAGGGTGATTGAACTCAAATGATGAACAGGTGAAAACAGGTAGTAGATAGAAACAAATGTAAACGCAATCCCTAACGCATCATTTGTATTATCCACGCATTATTTGTATTAAAAGAAAATCAACGTTGACCAATAAGTCTGAGAGAAAAACTCTTTTAGGAAATGAACAAAGTGCCCTGGAGGTCAATACAGTTGCCAAAACAAACCATAGATTTTTTTCTTAAATCTGAAAGTGTAACATTGAGCACAAGCACTTCAAATGAATGCCCGGTGGGTGTTCTCAGCTTTGTCTAGACACAATCTGACACTGTGCGCCGAAAAATGTGTTTGCACAGAATAAAACAATGCGTGCCAGTTGCCTACTTTTCTGCCACTGCATTATATGGCATAGTAGTCCAGAGCCTCATGTTGTAAGACAACATCAGTATTACAAACCCCTCCGTGTTGCTGTTGTCGCCTTTTGGTGTAGGATTACCAATGCAATGCCATTGCCATAGAATCCAATGCAGATATTTCAGGAAATTAAGAGCACCAATTCTGATCTGAGCAGTTGAGATACACAGTGTGGACAGATAAGATTTCATTCAGATACACAAATAATCAGATTTGGACCAACAGTGTAAGCATAGTCTGTTAGAGAATATTTAATGTCTGCATTGTGATTAGTGGTTTAGAAACAGCAAAAATAAGACCGCAACCAAAATAAATCTGTGTTCGCTAACTGTGCTGTCATAAAGAACGACATAGCTTCCGTTATGCATCTCATTCAATATTCAGACAATTAAAATTCACAGCACCTCTCAGGGCAAGACTCTGAGCTGCCACAGTGGGAAATAACTGCAATCATTGCTGGAAGGCAGAATATTCTCCCTCTTTCTCTCTTCTTTGTCTTTCTCTCTTTATGATAGAGGGTTTGAGAGGGGAAATACAGCTCTCTGCACACTTTAATTGGAGATGTGTCACACTAAATAAATAGTGCGAAAGCAACCAGCAACCAGAGGCTTGAACTAGCGACCCAGGGGAGACCAGCAGCTTTATTGGGCAGCAGCCACAGAGCCACAGAAGTGTAGCTACGTTAACCATTTTTTCCCCCCAGTGCTTTACATACCCACCAATCGCCATAACCAAAACTGTTTTCTTTTTGTGATGGTTGTTCATGCGTATCTTGTTTGTCCTGTGCAGTTAAACTGCAGGAAAAAATCCTTCAGGTCCTGCCGATTGTTTGATTTTCCAGCATCTTCTGCATATTTGAACCCTTTCTAGCAGTGACTGTATGATTTTCACGTCCATCAACTATAAAAAAAGAACATGTGCAGTTTAACTGCTCAGGGACTCATGACCAACCATCACAAAAAACAAACAAACAGCCGTGGATCATCCAGGTAACAACACAGTATTAAAAATCAAGGGTATGTAAACTTTTGAACTGGGTCACTTACATCTATGTGAAATAACTTATTCAGGACAGTACTAAATAAAAAAAATAACATGCAATTTTTTATAATCCTTATTTAATTAAAACAATTAGCATTTTTGCAGATTCTGCAAGGGGAATGTAAACTTTCTAGCTCAGCTGTACACTTGGAACTTATTATGTGCCAATGTGGAAGAAATTGGCTTGGATATATACCCAGAAAATAAATCTGGGTATGAATCCACACAACAATCTTTAGCCTCCCTAATAAACATTTTACATTTATTATTGTATTCAAATCTGTCCATTTTTAAAAAAAAATACATTGGTTTGTGTAACTGTATTCCAGTAATAGTGACTGATCTGTGGCATCATATCTGGTTCGGATATAATTGCTTTTGGTTTGTAACCAACATGTTCATATTAAAGTAGATTATATAATTGAAAATGCTCTTTATTTAAATAAATATCCTTATGTATGTCTGCATCAATTTATAGAATGTTTTACAAAAACAGAACCTTCACCTTGAATCTTGTGTAACAAAAGAATGCATTAACTGTCTTCACTGAATTGAGTCAGTATGTCCTGTAGGGGGAGTAAAAGAACTTCAAATGAACCTTAACAAATAACATGGGTTTCACAAATCTGATCACAGCCCTGGACAAATCTATGTGACAATGACGGCTATCATATCTCATTACTATAAATAAAAATGGCCAAGCAAAGTTTTTTTTAACATTTGAAAATTCTTAACACCTTTATATAAGTTTGATGGAGAGACAGAGACTGAGTATTAATTAAAGTATTGTGAAGATAGATGTCCTTGAGGTGAATAGCAGAGAGGACACTGACAACGCGTCGACAGACAAGACACAGCAGGTTACTTTTGATATGAAACAGTTTCATATTTAAAATATTGTAATTTTTTAAAGAAGTTTAAACAATAAATACCGTATAGTGGCTCTTTAATGTGTCCTGACACATCTCTGTAGCTCCTTCAAGCGGCTCGTGAACCAACATCTTTTCATACTAGTTAATTTATAGCATGAAATAAACATTAATGGACATTTGAAGGAATGTTTGTAGTTCAAGTTCACCAACGTTAATCTACTAACTCCCCTGACTGTTTTGTCGGACAAAATGGCGGATTCTAGGTTATGATTGGTCAGATCGCCTGTTCGCAATTTTTTTTTTTAAACATTGGATTCAATATGTCCCAATATTTTTAGCCTATGCCATTTATTTGCATTAAACACCAATTTATTAAAGAAAATATTAGAAGGACACATTTTAACGTAAGAAACATTTTAAATAACTCTGGTCTCACATTAATATTTTATTCAGTGGCAGCCATGTGTGTATGTTTGCTATAATAAGTATGGATATTGGCCAAGAGCAAAGTTAAATATCCGAGATATTGAGATCCTTTTGTCCTTGAATGGAGCAGTGAGGGAACTCAGCGTGGAGTGTTGGTGAATCCTCTAAATAGCCCACGGCAAAAGATAGCCTGATTAACATGCCAAGAACCGCGCCAGCTATTACTTACCAACTGTCTGTATTTATAGTTCCTGTCTGTGTGTGTTTGTGTGAAAGAGAGCTGGAGAATTTTTTGGCTTTTGATAGTGTGTTGTCCTGCTGTGTGTGTTACGGTGGCTCAGTCCTCACAGCTCCCAGCGGACAGGAGGTGTATTTGTTCTCGAAAGAGCGCGGCTACATCTCACTCAAGGTCAAACAGTAGTAAAGGTCAGGAAGAATGCAATGATGAGTTGATGTGCAGACGATGATTCATGAGTTCAATTAGTTTGTACTGACAGCTTTGCTATCCCAAAACTGTATCCCCCTTTTTTAATTAATAATTTTAAAATAATTAAAATATATAAAAAATTATTTATTTATTTTAAAGTATTTAAAAAAAAACGTAGGCTGCAGTTTTCCAAAATAAAGAAGTAAAGAACATTGAATCCAAATTCTGTTGGTGAGTAAAACTTACCCTACTGCTTTAGTCAGATATTGAGTAAACTTAATTCTTGCAAAGCATCTCATTTGGCACAATGTGAAGCACATTTTCTGTGACAGTTTTAAGTAACAATCACGGCTGCGTGGAAGATCAGGTTTAGTTGGTGCAACAGATATAAATATTTATCGACTTGGACGTAGCTAAGCCCAGTGTAGAACTTACACCCAACTTTTTTTTTATGTCCAGCTGGTGCAAATGGATCCCTGAATTGCTGGCCAAGGGAGTGACGATGGATGTGATCTCGAGCCGCAAGATGGCGACCGTGTCTCTATCAGGATGGGGTGGTATACTCGAGGAACGAGCAGTATGGGACGACTCCAGAGCCACTAGGATATAAATTTCCTATAACTTTTAATGGTGTTCCTAGCCCTAAAGCAGTTTCTTCTGTCACTTAGAAATCAGCACGGTGACATCAGACGACACCACAGTGGTATCCTACATAAACAGGCAGGGAGGACTGTCATCTCTGAGTCTCCAACTAGCCTAGATGATCTCAATGTGGGCCGGCACTCGGCTGCGTTCGCCCAGGACATTTAAAGAGGGGACAGATCTGCTGTCTAGAACTGCAATCTCCAGTGAAGAGTTGTGAGTGCATCCCCAGGTAAAAAAAAAAAAGAAGTAAAATTTACCTCATTTTTCTTTGTCAAGTTTTTGCACACATATTAAGTAAATTTCACATATGAAATTAAGTACACTCTACTTAACTAGGTTAAGTAAAATTAACAAAGAAAATAAGTCATTTGTGTAATTTCTATTTAAGTTGAAGATTCCTTTGCAATACTTTTTACTCAAACAATAACACTGAAATAAACCATACTTTTAAAGTGTATGCTTTACTTAGAAACATCCAGGTAAATAATACAATGGTTATACATACCATATCTACATATTAGAAGTAACACAATGCCTGAACACAGAGATCTTGGTACACAGTACACAAAGATGGTAACATTCGATGGATCATTTTTGAGTATGAATGTCATTTTGAGTAGAAAATGAACTCCAAATGTCAAATAATTGCAAGTTACTAAACCTTACAACAAAAGCAATGATAAAACAGTGTAAATACAGCTGGAAAACAGCGAAAAATCAACCTTTAATTATTCATATTTCTCAGCATGAGAAAAGTTGAGTAGTTTTACATAATTTTATAATGTTGATATTTACACTTTAATTTCTACAAGCTTGAATTGAGTACTTATTACTTACTTTTTTAATTCTTGCCTGAACAAACTTTTTCATGTACAAATTACATTTGCTCTTTTCTGTAGTATTTACTTCAGCACAGAATCATTTTATTCAGTGTAATTCTGATGATCAGGGGAACGGTTTGGCAGGGATGACGCATATCTATTTGCATAATGAGAAAGCATCCACTGTGGGCAATTTTCTTAATCCGGACCCAAGATGCGCCCAGTTGCCAATCGGTCTTCTTCCTGCTATCCACCTCATCCTGCATGTCCTGATAAGGGTAAGGGAGGAACTTTTGACAGTGATTTTGGTGGCTAGTCCTTTAATATTATCGCCAACCCATGCCATGTGCCTACAAAAAACGATATCATGGAGCATCCAGGTCCTGAAACCAGAACCGACACTGAGCTAGACAGAAACATCAGGACAGACCCCATCCTCCAAACACAAAAGAGACAGAAGAGCACAGAGCCAAGGGAATAAACCCAAAGTTCTAAAACATGCAACAAGATCCTGTCACCAACCCTATTAACAAAGCAAAGCATTTTGGATCCTAATGTTAAATGCTAAAGTTCATTCACTGCTCAAAGCTCATGACGAAGCCTTCAGATCAGGTGACAGGGTGGCATTCAGGACAGCAAGGATCAACCTCACCTGTGGCATCAAAGAAGCCAAAAAAATCATATGCATCCAGAATAAAAGAACACTTCGGTAACAGCAATCCACAGGGGATGTGGAGAGGGATTCCACGTGTTACCGACTACAGTCCAGGCTGAAAAAAACACCTCACCTGTACAAACGACACCTCTCTACAAGACACACTGAATGAGTTCAACGCACTGTCTGAAGCAACTTACTCAAGTTTAGAGACTCATAATGTTGTTTATTGACCTCAGCTCAGAATACAACACAATCAGACAGACGCTAGTCAGAGAAGCTAACTGAAAATCTGACAGCTCTTGAACTGAGCATATCAATGTTCAACTGGATACCTGTCTTCAGCAACAGACCACTGGTTGTCAGAATCAACACACGGACCTCTTAAACCATCACACTGAGCACCGGTGCTTCACACGGCTTTATACTGAATCTACTGTAGTACACCCTGCTGACACATGTCTTCGGTCTTCATTGCAAAACACAAAAGCAGTAGCATCATAAATTTTTTTTTAGATTGTTTATTTCTTGGAGAGTTCCAGTCTGGTTTTAAAAACTTAATTTCTCATTTGGAGCATATGGCAACTAAACAAAGGTATAAGGAAACTGAACTCAAATAACCCTGTGTATTTAAGTTCCTCCTTTTCATTCAGTAGTCGTCTGGTATTGTTTGTGTATAAACATGCTGTTAAATTGCCTTCTTGTGTTTGGATTAGCTTAGTTTGTTTTATTTAAAAAACCTTTTGTTTGTGGAAAAGATCTTCATCTGAACCAGTTCGTGACAATTGCTTTTTTTACTGAAGTTCATTTTTAATTCTAACAATATTTATTTTATTCTTTTTTAATGAAAATTGTGAAATGCAATGTCTAAGTAGTTACTTTTTTCCCTATTGAAATTGATATCGAAAACAATTTGTCACAATTTAAAATTAAGAGATCATATTGAAGAGATTATTGGCAATAGGGTTTCATTACTTAACATTGGTTAATTACTCGCAGGAATTAAGAATGAACAATACTTCTGCAGCATTTATTAATCTTAGTTAAAGTTAATTTCAACATTTACTATTACATTATTAAAATCAAAATTTGTATTTGTTAACATTAATTAATGCACTGTGAACTACCATAAACAAACAATGAACAACTGCATATTTTATTTACTAATAATTTAAGATTACTAAATACAGTAACAAATGTATTACTCATTGTTAGTTCATGTTAGATAATAAATTAGTTCATGTTAACAAATGAGACCGTATTGTGAAGAGTTAAAGGATTAGTTCACTTTCAAATGAAAATTACCACAAGCTTTACTCACCCTCAAGCTGTCCTAGGTGTATATGACTTTTAGATGAACACAAACGGAGATATATTAATAAATATCCTGACGCATCCAAGCTTTATAATGGCAGTGAACGGAACCAACGAATATAAATCTGAAGAAAGTGCATCCATCCATTATAAACATATTCCGCACGGCTCTGGCGGGTTAATAAAGGCATTCTGAAGCGAAGCATTTCGTTTGTGTAAAAAAATATCCAAATTTAACAAGTTATAAAGTAAAATATCTATCGTCTGCTAGACTTCCTTCCGTATTCCGTAACTTAAGAAAAAAGTGTAAAACTCTTGTAGTTCAAAACACTAATGCTAAGTCCTATACCATCTGTATTAAAAGATCGAAAAAAAGTTTAACTGATGCAAAGTCAGTTAAACTTTTTTCCTAAGTTGAATATGGAAGCTAGATATTTCATTTTTATAACTTGTTAAATATGGATATTTTTCTTACACAAACGCATCACTTCAGAAGGCCTTTTTTAACACCCTGTGGAGTACGTTTATAATGGATGGATGCACTTTCTTCAGCTTTATACTCATTGGTACCGTTCACTGCCATTATAAAGCTTAGATGCGTCAGGATATTTATTAATATAACTCCAAATGTGTTCATTAGAAAGAATAAAGTCATATAGAAAATCTTATTCATATTATAAAAAAAAAAAATGATTTTATTAAGTCATGGCCAGAGGTGTCGCCTGGTTGACTAGGCCCCCTCGGTAAAAATTGTGGGGGTCTTCATTATGAAACGGACTGGAAATGGATGGTTTATGAGGTTGTAGCAATGTAACTCTTTTTGAATGTGTTATGACAATATTTACAGTAACAGAACTCCCCCCCTCCCTTAAAATTTTATATTTTATGCTTTTGATATATTTTTTTATTCACACATTTTTATATGATTCAAACACAAACTAACACAATCTAGAGCTTAACAATTCAGAGGATCAAAATAATTTAGTTAACAAAATATTATACCTTTTGCAGTTTTTCCACATAGCGATTATCTGTTTCTGAGACTGAAGACTTCAGTTGTCTTTAAATTTGTTGTAAATTTGCTGTTTTACTTTGCATGTAGTTCTTGTTCATCGCCAATCAGCCCAGCCCTGTGTATTCTGTAGAGCAACTTATATATACAAATATACCAACGTATATTTGTGGCTGTACCTCTCTAAGAATCTGGGAGAGCTAAAGAAAGAGGGATGAGGGCTGTATGTATGTCATTTAGTGAGAGGAGTTCCATTTAGGAAAAGAGAACTATGGGAATGTAACTTAGCTGTCCGCTGGAGCCGTTGGTCCCTGGGTCTCTCATGTCAGACCTCCTGACAGCAGAGATGAGACCAGCGCAGAGATCATCCCTCACCAGTGAAGAATATTCCAGTGTGACTGTTTGACAGCATCGCTGAACTAGTTTCTCGAAGCAGGTCAAGGGATCTGGGACCGTCTCCATCTCCAGCTGCTTTAAACACAAGTCCTCAAGAAAACCAGCACTCCTTTATTGATGAAGGCCCAACCTTCCAGTAACCAGGTTCTAAGTAATATGTTTGTGTCTGACAAAAATCTATCATTTTTCTTTGCAGCTGCAATACACTAAATTACACACAATTCACAGTACTAAACAAACTTCTCACTGAATATTAAGAAATATTAGGAGAGAAAACGAAACCAAAAAATGTGACAATTACACAAGTTACAAACATTTACAGTACATCTAAAATGTAATTAAAAACATTATAAATTCAGGTCATTTCTCCTATCTTTTACTTCCATAAATGATCATTTTATCAAATTAGTTTCACGTATATAGAACCTCACTGGTTTGCTTCATTTGTGGCAAATGCATTCAGGTGATTTGAATGCTGATCCTGATGACCCACAGCACTGCACATTATGGGAGCTTCTCAAACAGAAGGCTGTATCCTACTGAGGGTGTGACCTTCTAGGCTTCTAGACTAGAGTCCTCCTCAGCATTAAACACTAGAATGAGACAGTCTACCAAGTGTGCATGGCTACATCATAAATGTTTCCGCACCTGTGGTCAAATCACGAAAATACTATTTAACCCTCTGAAAATTCTATTTAACACTTGGCTCCTTCGTGGTCAAAAATGACTGAAACCTTGAAATGTAACATTTTTTGTTTTTCAGGAAACCCAATGTAATACATTTTTGTTCAATAATATTTTTTGATTATTATTTAAAAATGTTAAGGTATTCTATGCAATATTTATGCAGTTTATATTAGTTATTTTTCCCCGTTGAAAATAATACACACTTTTTTCTAAAATATTTTAAAATTAGTTTCAATTAAAACAGTATTCCGTGTTAAAAGAGACAAGACATTTAAAATTCAATTTTTGACGGTAGATTAGTGCCATCTGGTTGGAATAAAATTAGAAAATCTTGTAATCTAATGTAAATCTATGTAATGCCATTGTGTAACCACTATATTCCTATATAGTTCTGTATAAAGTGGCTTGTAAATTCTGTAGTGGTTTTTAGACATAAATACTTATTTTTATTTATTTTTTTAAATTTGAAATGTTGATTTAAGGTGTCAGTTTTTGCATTAATTTTAGCACATTCAAACCTTAACAGAGAGGAGAATATTTTGTTACACATAACATCAAAATTAAACAAAATTAATCAAAATTAAACAAAAATGAACAGGTGTGTTTTATTACAGCTTAATAAATCTGGGTCTGATCTGATTTGAACCTCTTATTTGAGTCTTTTGGCTCAATTTTACCATATTGTTACAGCCACACCGGTTCATTTTTGTGTTTATAATAGTGTGTTGTGTTGTGTATGTGTGTGTGTGTGTGTGTGTGTGTGTGCGCGCACACATGTTTTTTTAATTTATGAGGACACAAATTTGTATAATGACATGGGTATTACACTGGTATTATGACATAAACATGTTTTATGAGGACATTTCATGAGTCCCCATGTTTAAAACAGCTTTAAAAACATACTAAACAATGTTTTATTAAAAATGTAAAAATGCAGAATGTTTTCTGTGATGGGTAGTTTTTAGGGGTAGGGATAGTGTACGGGGATAGTATGTACAGTTTGTACAGTTTAAAAACCCGTTGAATAAATACGGTATGGAATGTCCTCACTAAGATAGCAAAACAAACCTGTGTCTGTGTGTGTGTGTGCGTGTAAGTGAGTGTATGTTTAAATGATGAGTCTGTTTTGATCTCTCAATGTTTTAGAGTGTAACCTCTTCCTGGCTGTTCATTTTTTCTGCTTTGTGGCTGAATTACAGAAGGCTGCCTTCCAAGGATCGTTCAGATTGAGATGGCCTTCAGCGACATTTGATGGCGTAGCAGCTGAGATATGCAGCCTTCATAGGATGCAGCCTTCCATTTGAGAAGCACCCTTTGTCTTCCTTTTTAAAAAAAAATCATCTCATTGTTAGCATCATAAAAGCTCATAGCATCAAAACAACAAAGCATTGTTAGCATCATAAAAGCAAAAACTCACATGTAAGCATGCGGGGGGGACCCTAGCCCAATTCAGTCAATGGGGATTACTCAGCCATCCACCTCAACCCAACCTAACTGCAACCCTAACGGCAATTAACTGCACCAGGCTATTAATTTCACATTCTGAATTTCACCTAATAAAGAGGCATCCAATCCTGCTCCTGGAGGGCCACTGTCCTGCAGAGTTCAGCTCCAACAATTAAACACATAAACCAGCTAATCAAGGTCTTACTAGGCCAGGGATAGTCAACTTCGGTTCTGGGGGGCCACTGTCCTGTAGAGTTTAGCTCCAACCCTGATAAAAACTCACCTGCCTGTAGCTTTCTAGTAATCCTGAAGACAGTATCCTGTTGAAAAAAAAACAAAAACAGCATATGCTGGTTAGTTATGTTTTGAAACATGGCAGCTGTTTTATGGTGGCCATGAGCTGGTTTAAAGGGTTAGTTCACACAAAAATGAAAACTATGTCATTTATTTCTCACCCTCATGTTGTTCTACACCTGTAAGACCTTCGTTCATCGTTGGAACACAAATTAAGATATTTTTTGATGAAATCCGATGGCTCAGTGAGGCCTCTATTGCCAGCAGGACGATTAACACTTTTAGATGCCCAGAAATGTACTAAAAACATATTTAAAACAGTTCATGTGAGTACAGTGGTTCAACCTTAATATTATAAAGCGACGAGAATACTTTTTGTGTGCCAAAAAAACATACAAAATAACGACTTTTCAACAATATCTAGTGATGGCAGATTTCAAAACACTGCTTGGAAGCATTACGAATCTTTCGTTTCGAATCAGTGGTTTGGATCGCATATCAAACTGCCATGTAAACTACATGTAACTAAGCCTCATTTACTGATTTCACATGACTTTGGTACTCCGAACCACTAATTCGAAACAAAAGATTCGTAAAGCGAAGCAGTGTTTTGAAATCGGATATTCAAAATAGATATTGGTAAAAAGTGTTTTTTTTTTGGCATACAAAAAGTATTCACATCAACTGTTTTAAATGTTTTTAGTAGCTTTCTGGGCATTTAAAGTGTTAATTGTCTTTCTGGCAACAGAGGCCTCACTGAGCCATTGGATATCATCAAAAAACATCTTAATTTGTGTTCCGAAGATTACTGGTGTAGAATGACATGAGGGTGAGTAATAAATGACAAAATTTTCATTTGTGGGTTAACTAACCTTTAAAGCTGCTCAAGTGCTGGTCCTAAGCCTGTCCTAAGCAACTAGCTCCAGAACCAGGAACAGCTTAAACCAGCTCATGACCAACTAAGAACCAGCCTAAACAAGCTCAAACCAGCTGCCATGCTTTAAAACAAACCTAACCAGCATATGCTGTTTTTTTCAGTAAGGTGAGCTGGTTCAGGTGTGTTTGATTAGGGAGCTGAACTTTGCATGACAGTGGCCACCCAGGACCAAGTTTGGACACCCCTGAGCTAAAATACAAATGTAGACATATTCATATTCTTAGCAGGTGTTGTGCAAACATTTCAACGCTCTAGTAATGATGATCCTATTGAAATAGTGTTAAATGATCTGACAATAGACAATTTTATATGGAAATCTATTTTTTTGTCAGTTTGTAAGTGTAGAAGCTCAGGGTGTTTTGTACAATTTATACAGTGACAGTGTACAACTTTAAAAACTAACAAACCAACAGCAATCAAAAAACAAAAAACAACAACAAAAAAACATGACTATGTCCTTTTACGCTCTGGAAGTGTAAAACACAACTACACCCACAGAAATACTGCTGAGGTGAATGGCTGAACATGTGCTGTGATGAAACAGGATACGAATGAGGTGCTGCCAGACGCTGCTGTCATGCTCTGCCAAAAAACCCCGACCAAGGGCACAATGTCCCACCACCCTCCATCCACAAACCTGATCTGATCTGTGCTGATGAGCCGGTGTCGGCCTCGCTCCACAGGACACCTCAGCCTGCACTGATCCAAATTGGAAGGTTACAAATATTAGCGGTCATTCTTAACCAACATACTGGCAACATGGTGAAGGTGACAAATGATGTGTATCTCAAAAGAACGCGTGCCAATGAATAAATCAATAGCCTGTTTTTGCGACAAAAAGCACAGAAGCATAAACAGTGCTGTAGTATGAGTGTGATAGCATGAGGAGTTTGGCAGGGTCCAGGAGCTGCTGTGAGGAGCTGCGGTGCGTGATGGCATCATATGCAGTATATTATAAATATATAAAATATTTTTTGTTAGTGATGTCACTAATCCAGGAAGAAGCTAGTTGTAGTCCCTAGCAGCCGTTTGTTGTAGTTCTTAAACAGCGAATTCTTTAAAGGAAAATATCTCCCTTTGTTCATGTTAGTTAAAGCAGTAACTAATATTAACAAAAGAGATATTTTTTTATAAAGCGTTACAGTTATTACATATAAGACATATGTGAACATCTGCGACATAGCAATACTTTACTTTTCAAGTGGCTTACCTCTAAAGTCAGCGGCACAGCCTGACAGCTTTTATAGGACCAAGACTTGCCAGTTTCAGGCCATTAAAGTAAGTTTTCACATTTTGCATAATAAACATGACAATGAAAAGTTTCTATGCTGCTAACTGCACCAAACTATGTGGAAGAATACAAGTGTTGTTCCTAATGAAAGCTGGAGAAGCCTGTGAGGGTTTGGAGCACTGTTTGTTTGTGTTTGTAAGAAACGGCTGGGGGCTGCAGGTATAAAAGAGCTTCAGATTTGGGGAGAGAGTTTGACAGCGTGTTGGGACCATGCACACAGCTCATATTCAATTGAAAGACAACAGAGACCTCTTGACAGAACGAAACCACATACAAAAAATGTTTACATCCTGCAAACACTATGATTGCAACAAAAAAGCAAATCATATCAATCTTGCGTCTTTTGATCACACTTTGTTTGTGCTTTTGTCAGATGGTAAGTGGGGAATTTACTTGGGGGTGATTCCAAATATTTAGAGAGAATTCAACATGTAAAAGCTTTATAAATATAGTAAACATGATAAATAATACGAAGTATGGAGGTCACAACATGAGAGTACTTGGTGTTAATGAACAACCACAACCGAAGGCCCGTGCTCATCAGCCCTTCCCAGTGCACTAGAAAACATTATCTAGTCTAGTTCCGATACTCATATTTGGTTCCAACACATATCCTAAAGGTTATACTAGGGTGCATGTTCTGTGCTATAGAGTTCTTGGGCACGATTCAAGCATTGTTTAGTTCACAAACTGAATTTTTTATTTTTTTTGCCGCAGTAAGAGGTCCAATTTAACCCATTTTAATTCATAAAACATCAAACAAATGCATAAAACATAGGCTAAAGATAAAACAACAACAGCAGAAACATAATATGTGTGTATATATTAATCAGCTCGGTACATTAGAAGCAGAACTTTGTTTCCAGACGGACTGAACTGATGGAATTTGTGTGTCCCCAATTTGTGTTACCAAATGTCCCCACAACGTAAGTAAAACCAGTAAATGTTGACATTGTGGGGACCTTTTGTTGGTCCCCACAAGGAAACAAGCTAATAAATCATACAGAATTATCTTTTTTGAAAATCTAAAATAGCAGAACATTTTCTGTGATGCGTAGGGGTAGTGAAGGGGGACAGAATATACAGTCTGTACAGTATAAAAACCATTACGCCTATGGAAAGTCCCCACAAAACACAACATGAGTGTGTGTGTGTGTGTGTGCCTTATTTCAAGGAATTTGTGAAAACCAAACAAATTAGATCTTACTAAATAGAGAAAGTGCTTTCAGATTTTGTGTGCAGTATGCATCAGATGTTTATTGAAAGTATATGTTGTGGGCAGTCACATTGTTGGCACGAATTACCAACAAAAAAATTGTGTTCGTTCGTTACTGTATTGGGTTCAGTAACCTTACTTTAATGTCCTATTTGAAGTGTAATACGCTGCTGAAATATGTAAAACGGTTATGTATTCGAATGGCCATATCTGAATGCACCTTTCTCACAGAGCCACGTCTATATACGTTGAGTCTTGTCTACCAGAAGGGGGACCAATCCGCCTTCATAAGACGCGACAGAAGTCCAGAGCTCCGGATCCGGCGACTCCATGATCCAGATCTTGCAGACTTCCCGCGGATTTTAATCATGCCTCTCTGTCAGTGTTTGAGAGCAGCAGGCTGACAATGATTTCCTCCGTGATTACGCACAGGGCGCGTCCCCGCGGGGATGGGGCCCCCTCTGGAGCCGTCCTCATGGCTTTGGGGGCCTCGCTTCCATTTTCCATTATTATGTGGACTACCGGAGCGACAGCGCAGAGCGAGACCTCGCAGGTTGGTGATGAGGAGGGAGCTCGCATGTTCCTCTCTGACTCTTTTTTTTTTTTTTTTTTTAAAAACTGACTCAGTGCTGATTCTCAGATGAAATGAGAAATTTGACAGTCTCAATTAGTCTTTAGTTCGTGGTATTCTAAGGAAGTAATTATTTTTTTAATCGTTTTTCGCTTCATTAGATTTTTTTCCCCGATAATTTACAACGCGTTTGAGGTCTGTCGCGCGCACTTATAACAGATAAAATCAAGCATGTATGAATTTACAGCGCTATATTAGTATATGGATGTGACATTTTAACTCTTCAGTTGCTCTAAACAGATAGACCAACAGGAATTGACCAACACCACAGTGATTTTTTTACCTCGAATGTACAATGTAATCTCGGGTTAGAGTGAATGAGCTTTATGATCACATATAGAGGAGATAGATATCCTATAGATGTGTGATCTTCAGCGGGTTTCTGTAGGATGTCGCGTCGCAAACAAGCCAAACCAAGAGCTCTGAAAGGTAAGTGATCCTCCTGCATAACCGGGTTTCGAGAAACGAAAACAGAATTTTTTTTAGGATGTCAAACACCTTCCCACGGTAAATGCATGTGTTATACAACACCGCTTTTTCCACTGGCAGCGGCGTGATCGCTTTTAAAGTGCGCAAATAGGGGTTCGTTTGAATGCGCGAGATTCATAAACAACTATAAAACCCAACGGTTTGTTTTATGAACTACTTAATGTATGTGATTATTTACAAACGGCTGAATGAATCGCCAACGGAAAGTAGAAATCCATGTCATTCTGTCCTGCGTTTTATTTGAGTAGGTTTGCATGTAGTTCAGGACGAAATATGTGTAAGTGATTCTATACGATCTGGATATTAAATTGGCAGGCAAGTTTGGAGTGACACATCACGTGACTGGAGTGGCTGAGCTCTAGCATGAAAGTGGGTGCTTACCAGGATAAACATTACGACATATCGTTTGGCCATTACAACATTTCACGACAGTCCTCATGTTGTTGTGATGTGTTCCGACCTTACATACAATACGATATTGATTATAACTAAGCCTGAATATTTGGCAATGATGTCGCAATGAATTTAATACCTTCTGCTTGCAAACAAACACTGTGAATCAGACTAAGTTCCTGTCATATATTTCTGTTTATCAGAAAGGTATTCTGTTTTGACATTTTCAATGTACACTATAAAGTAATGCTGCCTACTTTACAATTTCACAAAGGAGCCAAAAAACAAAGTTGCTTGGACCCACTTTATATTATGTGTCTTTAAACTACTATAGGATGAGGTAAGATGCCGCTTAGGGCAAAATAAGATGATCCATCAAGTTGAATATCAAAATTTAGTGTCTATTTGGACACATTTATGTTTTTAAATTTGTGAAGTATTTGTTTTTTGTTTTTTTCATTTGGCAGAATTTGCACCGCAGACCCAGAGTGGTTGTTACTAGTGTTATTATATTTAATTGTAAACTTATTGTAATTCATGGGGTTATTATTTAAAGATTACATGAGTTAGATGCATACTTCATCTTCACTATTCATTAAAATCTATGGGCTCATTGAGTGAAATGAATCAGTTTGAATTCACAGTGTTGGCATTATGACATATCTTCAATTAAAATATAGGCAATTAAACATGTATAGCCAATATTCATATGGTCATAGAATAAATTTACCTTTAAGATGAATCTCTTTTACTTGGATTCTGCTTGGTCTGTCATTGGTTATTCAGTTTGTCAACTAAATTTTCAAAGCACAATTTTAAATGTAATTTAAATAATAATTTTAAAATGTAAATGCACATTGTTCTTAAGGGGGATTCCTCCTGTCTTAACCTACTAACAGTTAAAATAATAATAAAAAAATGTGCCTGTAAATGCATCTACATCCGCAACTGACTACTGTTACTCCTTAACACACCATTTAACCTACCAATACATTGAAACTTGTCCTAATCGTACCAGTATCACCTTGATAACAGCAAAATAGATTGCAAAACAACAAGAACACAATAAGTTAATTGTATCAAACTCTATATTTTTATGTAACTAGCTAAAGACACCTATTATAAAGTGGGAACTTTATAACTCTTTTTTTTTCCTTTTTTAATTTTTATAGTTGTAATTTACAGATTAATTAGGTAATAAACATGAATCAGATGAACTGGATAAAGTCACATTTTATGTTAGGTGTTTTTAACTACTACATACAGCAAATAAAATAACACTTCTTAGGTGTAGTGTACTTAAGTGTTTTGCAATGCAATATCAACACAGTGGACTGCTATTGAGGTGGATACGGGTCAGGTTAGGCACAAGTTTGGTGGTATGGGTAGGTTTAAGGGTGGGTCAAGGTCAACATAATTATAGATGTAATTATTGTCTGTACTTTTTTAAAAATAAGTACAATGTAAAACATGTATGTACACAATAAGTGCATAGGATCCTATTATTGATTTAATAATAATAATATATACATACACACAGATTTGGCAATTTTATTTAAGGTCTATATTTTAGCAATACATGCATTCCTTGGTAATTTCACCCAGTATGTTGGTGTTGCTGTAGTGCCATGCTCTACTGTTTTGTCTGTAAAGAAACGCTTATCCAGACTTCTTGCACTGTTCATACTAAGAAAGCTCTGCAACTGGATGAGTGGAGTGTGTGTAATGGAGAAAAATATGTAGTCCTATAAAAGTGTCAGACCACACCACTAGAGGTGATGGAGGTCACTAAGGTGGGTACTGAGTGAAGGTGTTAGTGATCCAGTGTGGAAAACCCTGT
Organism: Zacco platypus; assembly: GCA_038088235.1. NCBI lineage: Eukaryota > Metazoa > Chordata > Actinopteri > Cypriniformes > Xenocyprididae > Zacco > Zacco platypus. The sequence continues at coordinate 8,477,697 of CM076080.1, forward strand.
CTTCTGTCATGTACATACGAGCCGTTTACACACACACTCACACACTCACACACACACATATATATATATATATATATATATAATGTTTAAAAAAAAATATATTTTTTATATATAAAGGCCATTATAATATATAATATGCCGAACAAGGGTGACAGAATTATTGCTTAAGGGAATAAATGTCCTCAAGCCAAAGACATACATCATCTGCTCATATGCAAACACTTACTTTTTTCATGCTGACATTTACTCAGAGCTACCCATCTGCATTACACACACACACACACACTCACACACTCACACTCACACACACACACACACACACACAAACATGCACATATACACACACATTGGTTTTTCATGTTTTATGGGGACGTTCCATGAAGATAATTATATTTATTCTGTACACACTGTATATTATTCTATCCCTTAACCCTAACTCTACCCCTAAACCTACCCATCACAGAAAACTTTCTGCATTTTTACATTTTCAAAAAAACATCATTTAGTATGATTCATAAGCTGTTTTCCTCATGCCGACCAAAAAATGTCCCCATGAGGATAAGGATTTTGAAAATTAGCATCTTTGTGAGGATATTTTGACCCATAACATAGGGTTTACTTGAACCACACACGCACACACACACACACACACACACACACACACACACACACACACACACACACACACACACACACACACACACACACACACACACACACACACACTGTCTGTTTTTCACTGTTGTTTGCAGCATTTGCTGTGCTCCATTCCTCTCTGATGCTCATAAATGAGTGACTTTATTTTATTTGGCTGCTGTACACAGTCATGTATTATATGCGTACATTGTATACGTAAAGGATAATCCACGGCTAGGTGCGTATTACACGGTTTTAGAAAGAAAGACTCTCGCAAGTGCATTAAAATTGTGTAATGCGACATTGAAAAGTTGAAGCTGACTTTGATGTTTGCAGTGCAAAAATTTTACTTTATTTTGATAGTTATTTTTGTGAGTTATGACTCAACCATTCTGCTCGGGTTAGTGTAAGGGGATAGAATACACAGTTTGTATTAACTTGCGCCTTTGCAGAGAACATGTAAACCTCATACGCCAGTTTGAGTGTGTGTGTGCGAAAGCAGTGCATTAATATAGAATTGTGACTAAACTGACTGGAACTACCTGTGCATTACATGATCGGAATACACACCTTTAAACCAATCAGAGTTGAGTATTCAGACAGACCTTGGTATAAATTATATTAAAAATATACTATTTTTTTATGTCTTGGTAATATAGAATTGTTGTATTGTTTATTTTATGCACGTTCAGGTTATAGATTTATTTATTTATTTTTTGTTTATTGTGCATAAAAAGGTGTGCAGATGTGATCGGAACAGGGGTGCATATCCCAAAAGCATCGTTGGCCAACTAACATCACCGTATTATCACCGGTTTGGAATACTACGGTTTTGCGAAACAGTCATGACTAGCTAGTTAAGGTATACTTTATTGTGCCTGAGGGAAATTTGTCTTGGGCTCAACAATACAGCAACTACATTACATAAAATGTATAGTAAACAATAACAAAATAGCAAAACAACAACACATACAAAAAAGAGAGGGAAAAAAAGGTTGATTTGTTGAACGATCCATTATACTATGGTAGTGAAGCAGTGGGTTACGTCCTTTTATGGGAACTGCATCATTGAAACACAGAAATGCATCTTTCTGATTTATTTATTGGCATTGTCTAAAGTCGCTTTTCCACCGTCAGGCCGAAAGGTTTTCGTTTGTAACGGTTCCATTCCATGCTGATCCGGGCCAGCTGGTGCGGTTCCGGTTTCATTTTTCACTGTGGCTGATAATGGCCGCTCTTTGGAATGCAATACAAATACAGTCTTTGCCTTGGTAATGCAACCGTTTACTGATTATATAAGATGGAAATAATTACTTCGTTATGGAGGATGATCAGATATTTCTTTTAATTTTATTATTAATTTGTGTTTACATCACTCAAATAGAGAGCTTAGCCAGCTACAGTGAAACTGGTAGCCAGGCAACAGTAAGTGACCAATCCTGCCTCATTTAGTTCGGTTGAATCACACTAGAGTTTGTTGTCCCACTTGGTGCGGTTTGTTTGTTTGGTGCACTCAGATGCGGACAAAAAGTGGACCAAACAAAAGAACTCCAGAGTGGTTCGCGTGAGATGTCAAAGCAATCTGACTCAACAGACCAACGAAACGAACAATATCATAATTCATAACGGGAAATGTTATTTAAAAAGTAGTAGTGTGTGATTCTGTAAGTGAGCACATTAATTACTGTAGTAAACCAAAGAGCGCCTCTTCATCTTAAATGTTATGTTATTGCACATCTCCATGCAAGAATGCTGTCCCAACGAAGCCTTGATTCCGGCTCGACCCGCATTACAACATTAATATATGGTCTCGACACAGCCTAGGCTACTAGACAGTGCTGAGAGATGCAGAGAATTTTCCACAGCAGCATTAATACGAATGTAGTATAAAGCCTAATTTAACAGCGGGAATGACGGCTACATTCGTATGGTGTTTGTGTGTGTCTCAACCACATACTAGACAGCGCTGGGAAATCCAGAGAGAGCTTTTGCTGCAGTATTAATGTGAATGTAGCATATAATTTAATAGCGGGAATGATGGCTACATTCGTATAGTGTTTGTGTGTGTATCGGCAGTTACAAATAAAGCCACAATAAGCTCATGGAGCAAACTTGTCAATCATTTTGATGGATTACGCAGAGAAAGGTCTAACCAATAAGAGGACTGTGGTACTTGCATGTGACTTGCATAAACACATTTTGGGACGCTTTAAAATGTTTGCAACATTGTTACAAATTTAGTCCCCATTTCAGAACAAAACAAAGAATTCATAGGTGTGAAAACACCCTTAGACAACCGTGCCGAGAATTCCGGGCCTAGAACGGTTTGTAATCGTGCGCAGACGCAATAGTCACATCGCAGGATGTGCGATGTCTAATATAGCCCTGGATGATTCTCTGATTAATTGCAAAGTTTGACCACCATACAATGAAAGTTTATCAGTTGAACGTGTACTAGGTTCTGTCAGTTTAAACATTCAAGAGATTTTAAACCATTTGAGCACACGACGTTGCGAAAGAGAACTCAATTCTGAATGTGCGGCTTTTTTCGCGAGCGTACGCACACAGCCGCGCAGATTCCCTCCTCTTCCCTGTCTTTGTGCCTGAACGGACACATACATGCAAAACAATTGTCAAATGCACGTAAAAGATCAACTATACTCGTAAACGCAATTGATTATGGGGAACTAAACAATTGACAAAGAAAACCGGATGTCTAACAGTATTTTGGATCCGCGCTGCACATTCGGTCTTAAAGTGACCGAAGCCTCTGCTGCTTTCTGTGTCATGAATGTTAATCAAACAACAAAAGACAAAGAGAAAAATTACTTTTGTAGTTTTATATTTAAATTCTTTATTGGATTTTTCTGCATGGAACATCAAATCAACATATAATGATTTTATGAAATTATCATTCCACATTAATACCCCAGGGAGAACTCCCTCAATCAACAACACAATATTGATATGCTAACAAACATAGCTCTTTATATTTATGAGAGTGATATTTAATATTGAGTGAGATCAAGAACACTTTTGTAGTTTTAACACAGATTGTTTAATTTATACAGTGAGACTATTCAGTGCTATTTTACATTTGATTATTCAGTTTCTGTACCTGAATACTGTTAGACTGTTTCCTGAAAAATATAAAGCACTAATTAGGCCTATTTCATTTGTATCATTGTTCTATTATATTTATCTATGCTTGTAATTTGTTCATTATTTTCTATGCATAGTCTCTCACCTACAAAATCACCCCAATCATCCTAGAATGATTAATTCTTTCCAAATGGAGCTATTTAAGTCATCTGTTGAATTTTTTTTCATATTGCAATATATATCGCAGAAAAACAAAATATTGCAATTGTCAGTTTTTTCCAATATCATGCAGCCCTAACTGGAACCATTCCTTACCATTCTAAGAACCGTACGGCCAGACGGTGGAAAAGCGGCTTAACTTAAATTCTTCAATATTGTATTGTGTGTAAGTTTCTTCACCATTTGTGAATAATACAACAGTCAGTGCTATTGTAGGTAGAGATGCACTGATCGATAGGCCAGGGATCAGAATCGGACGATTTTCTGCATGATTGGTCCAGACTGGTAACAATTTTGGATCTGTGCATAAACATTTAAAGCGATGGCAGTCTAATATTCCTGCTGCTGTCTCTCAAGTTAATCAAAGAGTAAAAGACAAAGAAAAACACTCTGCTCTTGACTGAATAACTTTTGTAACTAAACTAATTGTAAACTTAATCTGTATTTAATTGTTACAATAAAGACTATCCAGTGTTATTTTAAATTTGATTAATTTCTATAGTATTTCCTACCTGAATATACTGTATACCCACCTGAAAAACATAAAGCTGTTTATTTCATTTCTCTCTTTATTCTATTGCATTTATCTGTGCTGTTGTCTGAAATTTTATTTGTTGTTATTTTATTATTCTCTTTTTACTTGTTTTTATGAAAATGAAATGTTGTATTGAAGAAAAGTAGATTTTTGTTTGTATATGCTATCAACTATATATCTAGCTAAAAAAGGAAATCTGAATCGGGAAAGAAAATTGCAATCGGTGCATCTCTAATTGCAGGTTGACAGTTTTATGTTCCAGTTGACAAAACGGAGAGAATATTTATAGATGCAGTTTTAGTGTTAGTGGTCCAGGATGAAGAGCTCATTAACTTTTGATGTTACATTAAAATATGATGATTATCATTAGGAAGCATACGAAATCAATAAGCAGAGTTGTCACTGTCTTTGTTGGGTCTTAAGGCTTTCTGCTTAACTGCAGTGGTCTATAGTATATGGCTACTGTTAACTTGATTCATACAGAATCATACGTTCATACAGACAGTATTCAAGACGCTACTGTAAGTTGCTGCAGGACATTTCGAGACTCAGATGTGGAAATAAATGCGGTTGTCAATCCCAAAATCTGACAGTAGCCAATATTTCTTTAAGTAAAGAGAGGTGATGTTTTTTTTAAAAACAATATATTCTAGTACTAATGAACAATTACTTATTGTCTTACCCAGCATTTTCATGCAATATTCCAAAATTGACTTTGAATATGTAGATTGAAACCTGGCAGGTGTTAGTCGTCGCTAGTCCTGTGAAGGATGGCCATGTGAAAAATCAGTGCAGAAATGCTCTGTGACCCTTTAAAAGAATGTTTCTGCCATGTTTCCGCTAATTCACACTTATAACCTTTATACAGTTTGTGCTACTGGGCTTACATGGGTCAGGTCTAGAGGGTTATGTCACAGTCTAGGCTTTCTTACATGGATAAAGTAGTGTTCACGTTTAGGTGAAATGATCATTTTAAAGGTACTCTAAATTTTTTAATTCAAAATTAACCAGATTCAAATAAATAAGTTAATACATAATGAAATACATAATGTTTTTGTCTTACCCTAATTCTACCATGGTAAGAGTATTATAAGTGTTTATATTTTAGACCTGACGGCATGGTTTTCGCGGGAAATTGCGTAGATACGTCACTCGCACGTGTGCACCAATGAGCGCGAAAGGATGACATGGAGCAGCTAAATCTCGAATCTCCAGGGAATCGCCCATTTTACACAAAGGCTGAACCGAGGAGAGTCTGCTGGCAAAAAAATCCGATCCAAATCAGTTTTTTTTTGCATATTTGATTGAAATCCGATACGATTTACCAAGTGTGAATGGTATGCATTATTTTTAAAAATCCATTTCGAGCTACATTCATATGTTCATACATTCAAATCCGTTTCAGTCTGACTGCTCTGAACGGATTTCACTTGGTTTATGTGACTTTCTCACACAACATAAAATGTAAACGTCAAAGGTTGTTATAGGATACATGCTGAAAGATAGAGGGTTGTGTTGTTGCAAAGTGTCAGATGACGGCAGCAATAAACCGGCGGAATAAAGCCACGCATACCTGCCTCCTAGTCCAGGGCGGTGGCCACACATTGTCATGTTGTAAACAAGACAACATCTCTATTGCAAACCCCTCCATGTTGCGGTTTCTGTTGTTGTTTTTGGTATATATCTACCAACGCAATGCCTTTGACATAGAAACCACTGCAGATGTTCTGGAAAATGAAAGAGCGGCATGGACACAGTTGCGATGCACGTTGTGGACAGTCAATTTTAGATCAGATTCCAGTCAAATACACAAATAATCGGATTTGGACTGACGGTGTAAACGTATAAGAGAATGTGACAGAGCTCATAATAAAACAAGAATCAACAAGCTTGACTTTTCAGAGATCTGAGGCATTTGAAATGTTGTAAAAGCAATGTGGAAATGACGGTTTTTATCACTCACCAGGTGAGTAATATATTTTATTGAACAGATAAATTGCCATATGTAGCTCTCTAACAGAAGTCATTGTAAAGCATTATCTATAGTGAAGTGTTTCTTTATGGTTGTTGCGCTGTGCTGGAATTTATTTTTAAGGAAGTACTGACTATTAATAGGTATAGCTATGTCTTCAGCTAGTAAAGGTTTTATAAGCAGTAGGATAATCTCGCTCTCTTTTTTTAGTTATGGGAAAGAACCATATTCATCAGTACAGTCACGCAAAGCCGAAACACCACCACAACAATGTTGTTTTGCAAAATGCATGCAGTTTTGGTTTTTTAAAGACTAGAGGGCCAAAAGTTACATAGCGTACCTTTAAATGTGACACAGCTGTCCTTAAAAGCTAAATTAAGGAAGACACATAATAGTGAAAGATCTTGGCCGCAAAAGTAGTTTGTAATAAGGCTGAGCCAAAGAGCATAATTATAATTTCATCAGCTCTCCAGTCCATCAGTCTGAGATATACTGCCAGACTCTTTAGTGAAAGACTGAATGGTAAGAAACTAAGTTAAATGATGTTTCTGCATTTAGATAAACTTTGTTTTGGATCATTTGGCTGATGTTGGATGCATCTTTGTGCTTGACCAGAAAGCCTTCCTTTTGCTTTCTATTGTGTCAAATGGAGGACTTCTTTTTGAAGGTGCTTTTCAAAGCAGCGTTCTGCACTCTCAGTCAGTGCCAGCGACCAGCGGGGAGGTCTCGTCAGGCGTCTCTTTCCTCTGTGCCAGGAAATGAAAGTGCAGATAGTGGAGGTATAATGGAGACCGCAGGGGTAGAGCTGAAGTCTCCTCATAGAAAGCTTCATTTCTCATGAAGCAGGTGGGAGTCTTTGTTCTCCTCCTGCTAATAAAATCCATTTAGTTCTGTACACCTGGCATACAGGAGGAACATTTCCTTTTTAATGGGTCGAGAATGAGGCTGTAATGAAGTGGCAGACACATTTTTAAGCACAAACTCTGTCGATGGAAGACATTGGTACTAGTAAAAAGCACTTAATTGGCATATGTTGTTTTGGGTCGGTGTGTGTAGGTCATATAGGCTACATGTTTTCTGGCATTTGTGTTGAAAAATGTAAGGATTTATTTTTTTTTAGAAATCATATCAACCAAAATACCGTTACCATCATAGACTTTGGGGAAGCATCAGAGGGGGTTGTGTTCCCACTGATATTAATGGTCAACAAATTGGGATTTTTCTGCTTTCTGCTATGGGCTTTAAAGGACATCAGCTAATAGTCAAATTCTCTTTCTTTGTGACAGTAGAAGACAATGTGACAGAAGAGCAACAGAGCCACAGGCAGTCTGCTATTTTAAACGGTAATGCTTTATTCTGTTCTTTCAGCATTGAAAAATCTGTGTATTTGTAAAATCAATGTGGTGAGTGATTTACATACAGATAAATGTTTGAGATAGAATAGAAAAGCAGCAGTTTAAAGCGTCACATCAGCTGTTAAACTGTCAGAAAACTTCCATACAAGACGCTTCAAAGCAATGCAAGGAAACTACAAGGTTCCACTAAGGCTAAATAGTCTGTTCCCCATTTACTGGTCTAAATAAATAAATAATAATAAAAAATCCATGTGTAAGAATTGTGCAATTAGATATGCTAATAATGCAGATGACACATACTTCATTGTTACTGTATAGTAGTTTAAGTTCAAGAAACATGACATTTTACATGGCCAATATTGCATATCATTTTATAATATTTCTCCCACAAAGCTGTCATATAATTTTTTTTTTAATTAAAATTTAAAAAGTAATAATAAAAAGCTTTCAAACTTTTTTTTTTATTAAATACACTTTGCTTCCAAAAGGACAAGTAAACCATAAGAAAGAAAATGAAGAAAAAAGAAATACATTACAAGCAATAGATAGAAAAGCACTTGAAGGTTGTCAGTACATTAACTTTAGATTAAAGCTACTAGTTATCCAGACAAGAACAGTGAGTATTTTTTTTCTCTTCTTATTAGTTCAGCTTGATTATTATTAACAACATAACTGGCATTTATACTTTGAGTGTTTTTTTGAAGCCCACATCCGTGTGTATTTCCAGATAATATTGACCTTTCAGTTGAAAAGTGGCGAGGAATGTGAGACTGAAGCCTCCAGCAGTAGTTGTTAAATGTATCAGCGTTCAACAATTACTGAATTTTAAAGTAATGAATTTAACTAGCTCATAAAGTTTAGATATAAGGTTCCAGTACTTTTATAAATGTCTCCCAGAGATCATCATCACTTTTCAAATATCCATTATGTGGATACATTATGGCTTAATGTGTCTCTGCTCTTTTTATTTTTTATTTTTTATGTGCTATGAAAGCCAACCCAGATGGATAATGTATATATGAATCTGATTTGCACATGGTGGTGCAGCGAAGCTCTTTGTGCTGGCATATGGATGTGTAGGAGTGGATGCGTGTTGTGGTGGCTCAGTAGATGAATGCCTCCTGTCATGTATGTGGCGTTCAGCGGCGGTGAGCAGTAATCAGGTCATGAGTGAGTCCAGCGGATCTGCTGCTTCATTTGTCTCATGTAAAGGTCAGCTCTCATGTGTGTTTATTTTAAAGCTCATATGGATGATGTTACCTGGAACCTGTCAGCTGTTAGCACACCATCTACAGTGCAATGGATGATAAAAGCATCTGATATTTCAGGCCAAAAAAATGGTCAAACTGTGATATTTCATGTTCGAGGGTTTTTTCTTTTAGATATTCACTATCATCTGAAAGAGAAATGAACAAATGCTTCAAAAGTTTTCACCCCCCGGCTCTTAAAACATTGTGTTGCCTTTATGATCCCTGTTATTATGTTAAAATTATTAACATCTTACATATCCTGCAAGGGACATATATAAACTTATGAGTAGAACTGTAAGTGTCAACAAAAAGGAGAAATTTACAGCTGGTAGAATTGTTGATCACTTATATTTTTGGTTTAAACAATATGCAGTTTCACAATAGAATAAAATCATAGTTTCCCAGCATGACATACTTTCAGTGTTATACAGTATGTATTCTAGTACAGTTTGACAATGCATGGGTAATGCACAAATAAGTTTAAAGTCACCATGAAATCAAAATTGACCATGTTTTTTTTTTTTTAATGAAATTTTGTTTAGTGTAGCCCTACATTAGACTTAGATATACATTGAAATATGGAAGAAAAGACCATCACAACTTCCACTCCATGTTGACTTTAAAAATAGTGTATGTGTATATTATTATTGCTGTCTTTTGTGAAACTTTCTGTAATACCATGTCTTCCCCCACTTTTACAACCAAAGCGATGGAAATGTAAGCAAAGTAAAGAAAACAACAGAAGGAAATCACTTTAAGGAGGGAGATGGCAATGGCAGCATCATTAACTGGCTCTACACCGCATTAGGTGCCTTCTTAAGTGATCGAAACAGATAAATTATGGATAGAGAAGTAAAGTATGCCATTCTTCTTTCAAAAAGTATTATTCATTTATATTCAGTTGCAGTGCAATGTCATATTCATGACCTGATTCTGCTCCATCTGGTCACGTACTTTATTTTATACATGACAGTCTCATAAAGCAATGGATGTTTATTACGTCATCTATGGAAACTTGTATAAAAATAAAATTGTGTGAAAAGTAATTTCCTCCTAGTCATCCTAGCATTGGGAAAAAAAGACCTCTGGTGCTGCACCAGATGTCATCGACTGAGGCAAAATGCAGAAGCATACATGGAGTTTGGTGTTAATGTGCAGTAAGCAACAGAATATGAATGGATTGCCTCTAAAGTAACACTGCTGTTCTTATGTTGTGTTGCTGGGATCTGTGTCTTCAGTCGTCTCATTACAACCACATGTATCTCTCTCTCTCTCGTTGTCTCTATTTTCCTCTTATAAAAATGTTTTCTTTTTCTTTTTTTTTTTTTTTTACTGCTCTGCCCTTGCTATTCTTTGGACGAGAATATGAGTCGAGGAGTGCATTAGACTGAGTGTGTGTGTGTGTGTTGGAGAGCTAGGACAGATCAGAGAAAGAAGATCGATATACAGAATGAACTTGTGCTGGTGGAGGAAATGGAGAAAGGAGGAAAAAGAGAAATCACTTATTCATGGCATTTTCTGTATTGATAAAGCAGCATGCACTTTTCAAGCTCTGTCTGTTCACACAGAGGCTACGGCTCTGAAATATATATTTGCATTCTATATTTTCAATATATATTAGCATTTTATCATTTATATTTATATAGAGTTTGTTAATTGCTTGAAAAGCTTTGAAGGTTTCATTCAGAGTGTAACTTTATCACATGCTATAAAAGGAGAACTAAGGAGATTGTCTAAATACTTTATTGTGTTTTATTATGTTCAGTAATACTCACTTTCTATAATGGCCTGCCCTGCTTTGTGTGGTGGCTCATGTATTCTAGGCGAGCGTTCAAATCCTCAAATGCTCTGTTATTGATCCGTCTCACTGCAGTGCACATCAATGACAGCATCTCTAGAGAATTCTCTTGCACAAGGATTGTTAAAGTTCAATCTTAAAATAACAGCTAGGTGCAGGTCATCTTCCATTGAGTTCATTCATTCGATTTGCTTGTGCTTGACTTGTCATCTTGGTAAATAAACTTATGTAGTGGGAACTTTCACAACATCTTTAGTCTAATATAGAGTGGGACTAAAATCTTAAAATTAATCGCATTTCTGTAATCGTTTAACCATTCTTTATCATGTCACATGTATTTTGTTTGCCGTAGGACGGTTTTCTGAATATGCCGACTCAATGACCATAAAATACACCACAAACGCAGCATAAAATGGTAATAAGTAATCCATTTTAATTTTATGCTGTAATATAAATTTTCAGAATCCAAATGATTGTTTATATAATGAACAAATCTAAATACAGGTCTTTATTCAGCAATTGTAATTGTCATGTCGCACTAATAAAATACAACAAAAAAACAAAAACGAAACAATTTGCTCCCTCAAGAAGCTGTAGCTATGTAACAGTATAAATATGCACATAAATTACCCAGTGTGCAAAGAGAACCTGTTGAGATGTATCAGAAATACTTGACTTTCTTCGTTCTGGATTTTAGAGATAATTTGAGCCGTCAGGTTTAAAGTAGGTAACAGTTTTCACGTGAGATAATAAATGCAAAATTAAACACCATCTCTCAAGTAGTATACAGTTGAAATTAAATCGCAGGTTACTTCTTGGTTCTTACCAAGAAGCTGCAATTGTTGTGCTTTGAGACAGTTATCCATTAGATAATGTCACATCTTTGAAAAATAGACTATGGGTTTATCCAGGTCTGAGGAAGAATGCATCATGCCTGGGATTCTTAGAGTCCTGTTGGAAAGAGAGAACCAATACTAGAAGAGGCCCATTGAGTCTAATGAAGATTTAGTTGCTTTGTTTCCTGGATCAGAGCTAGATTCTTCTGTTCCATCCAGGGTTCACAAGTATTTCAACAGCTTGTCATTGGGGCAGTACCTCATAGTGACAACTTTGTACCTTATTAACCCTTAAAGGGTTAATTTTATTACCATAAAAGTGCATATTACTACCTTAAGGGTACATATTATTACTCCTAGATAATAATATGCATCCACTGGGGGTAGATAAGATACAAAGATTTCCCTTTCAGGCTACTGGTCTACTGACAAGTCTCAATTTTTTGTTTGTTTGTTCTGTGTTTCATGGTCTGGTTCATCTCAGACTGACCTACAGCAGAAACTGAGATCAGCTAAATCTGCAATAAGCACTATAAAAAGATGGTTTAATGAAGTAGAGCGGGATTTACAAGCCTGCTTCCGTTGCACTGATTGGAGTGTTTTTGAAGCTGCAGCCATTGATCTGAATGAGCTCTCAGACACTGTAATATCATACTTTAGTCTCTGTGAGGATACATGCATTCCTATCAGGACATTCTTATCATTCACAAATGATATGGTTTACTGGGAAACTCAAACAGCTTTGTCACAGCACAAGGATGCTTACAGAAGTGGGGATAAAATATTGTATAACCAGGTCAGAAACAGACTAACAAAAGAGATCAGAGTGGCTAAAAGAAGCTACTCTGAAAAGCTGAGAAAAGAAAAAAAACAGTTACCTCTTGGGGGAACTCACTGGAAATGACAACACACTAAATGGATACGCCTTTAATGTGACTGCGTCTGAAGCACGTGTATAACTAGATCAATCCTGATTGGTGCTGCGTTACCTTGTGACGGGTGACGGCGTAATGTGGAAGCTACGAAGGGAAGCCAGCAACACCGTAACGTCAGCCATTGCTCTTCAGCAAGTGCTATGTGTCAAACGTTCTGGCCGATTTGGTATTGTTTGTCCTGTAGGAATTTGAAATGTTAGAATAAGCACAGCTAAAAGCATATGTCTTCTTGTTCGCATTAAAACTTTGGTAGGTGACACACTCAATCTCTGTGTGAAACCGTTTGGGTGCGGGGCATGCACAGTCAGCTCCTGAGGGTCCTGACTATGTTCATTGAGAAATATCTCGATGCCGTGCTCATTCGGGTGTTTCAGCCTTGTGCCTGTTGACTTTCTTCTCGAGCATCTTTTGGCCTGCTGTACATGAGACCCCTGCAGTGGTGGCTCAGGACCAGGGGGTTCTCTCCGAAGGGAAACCAGTTTCACATGAGAAGAGTTACCCGCAAATACCTTAGTTCTCTGGCCATGTGGAAGAAACCATGGTTCTTGTCCCAGGGCCCTGTGTTGGGAGCATCCTGTTAATGGAAGATGAGGACTACAGACGCATCCCTCACAGGCTGGTGAGTGGTCATGGAAGGCTGCTTTACAAGAGGTCTGTGGAAAGGGCATCATCTCTCTTGGTACATAAATTGCCTGGAGATGATGGCTGTGCTTCTAACCCTGAGTCACGTCCTCCCAGACCTCAGGGGTCATCATGTTCTAGTGTGAACAGACAAAATGTTTGTGGTCTCCTACATAAATTGTCAGCGGGGGCCTGAGGTTGTGCCCCTGTGCAGACTGGCGCATCAGGTCTTTCTATGGTCCCAGGGCAAGTTGACCCTTGAGGGGGATCAGTTGCTGGAAACAGGTCTCTCAACTGAGGTTGTGGAGACCAGCCTCATCTGTAGAGCTCCCCCACAAGGAATCTTTATACCATAAGTGAAAGTTCACTTTTGCTGTTAATTGGCCTCAGTTAACTGCCCAGCGCTGGAGTTCCTTCAAGATCGTCTCTCTGCTGGTCTTTCCCCATCCACATTTAAAGTCTGTGTGACAAGTCACCTTCCACACACCACTAAGTGGTGGACCTCTGGGGGAGCATTACCTGGTAATTTGATTCCTTTATGGCATTATGAGGATGAGGCCTGCAGCTCAGGTTAGAGTCCTGGCAGGGCGATCTAGCCATGACTTTAGAAGAGTTGTCCCTTGCGTTCTTCGGAGCTTTGGCCTTTGCTTCTGGTCAGACAGGCCTTCATACTCCTGAGTTGGTGCCCAAGAGAAGCTACTTCTACTTTGTATTACTGTTCGGCTAGAAAGACTGACCAGTTATTGGTATGTTTCATGTCCCCGAGATGGCTGCCCAGCTACCAAACTAGCAATCATCAGGTGGATTTCGGAGGCAGTTTCTGGTCTCGAGGCACACTGACGGCACACTGACTGCCCACTGTCAGTATTGCACATATTCCACATAAAGTATGGCATTAAGTATGGCAACAAGACCTTGGTTGTGAGGTTTTATAGACTGGACTTCCTGGTTTGCCTTGGTCTTAGGTGCTCTTGTCACGAGCTGTGCCTGAACAGTTTCACACCAGGACAGGCATTTGTCAGTATGTTGAAGTGGATATTTCATTCTCCAAAGTTTCGTCATCTCAGGTTACGACTGTAACCCTGGTTCCCTGAGAATGGAACGTGACACTGCGTCCCTTTGCCATACTTCCCGCATGCCTGGGAGCAGCTTGCTTCAGCCTATCAAAAGCTGGCATTACTGTGTCGCCGGCTTCCCTTTGTATCTCCTGTGTTACACCATCATGCGTCACAAGGAAGACGCAGCACCAATCAGGATTGGACAAGTTGTACATGTGCTTCAGATACAATCACAATGAAGGTGCTCCTCAAAGTGTTATCATACGAAGCAGCATTTTGTTCCCTTCTCGGGGAACAAGGGTTACCATTGTAACCCGAGATTTTTTTTATTGGACATTAGTCTGGACAAGTCTGAGGAACATCACCATGTACAAGACACCACCCACATAATCTGTGGAGAATCAACAACTGGATGACAATCTGATTTGAAAAGCCCAGTCTCACAACCCACACCCACTCTGATCTACACTTAACACATTCACCTTCTCCTCCTGTAACCCCCTCCCTACCCCTCCTGCCATCCAACCTGTGTTTAGGGTATGTGTGGAGGACATGAGCCAGGTCTTAGACTAAAGACTAGGAAAGGCCCAGATGGTGTTTCCCTTACTTTTATGCAAAAGTATGCAATGACCAACCGGCCCCTATCTTCACACAGATCACTGGAGCTGTGTGAAGTTCCCTGCTACTTCAAAGACTCCACTATCACCCCCCCACCCCAAAAAAAACAACAACAAACAAACAAACAAACAAAAACATCACTGAACTTAACTACTGACCTGTCACTCTCACATTTGTGGTCATTAAAGTCATTTGTAAGATTGGTGTTTGCCTCCCTAAAGGACATCACTGGATTCTTGCTGGATCCCCTTCAGTTTGCTTAAAGAGCAAACGGGTCGGTGGATGATTCAGTCAACATGGGACTACATTATATCCTGCAACATCTCGACAGACCTGGGACTTACTCATAGATCTTATTTGTGGACTTCAGTTTGGCTTTCAATACCATCAGGCCTGATCTTCTATCATCCAAACTGACTCCGCTTTCCATGCCCACCCCAATCTGTCAGTGCATCACCAGCTTTCTGACAGATAGGCAGCAGCTAGTTAGACTGGGGAAACTCACATCCAGGACTCTGACTAACAACACTCGTGCTCCCAAGGTTGCGTCCTCTCTCCACTGCTCTTCTCCCTATATATAAATGACTGCACTTGACCCCTCTGTCAAGTTTCTGAAGTTTGCAGACAACACTACAGTCATTGGCCTTATCCAGAATGGTGGTGAGTCTGCATACAGACAAGAGATTGAGCAGCTGTCTGGTGCAGTCACAACTTGAAGCTGAACACACGTAAAACAGTGGAGATGATAGTGGACTTCAGGAAGAACACCCAAGCACTCCCTCCACTTACCATCATGAACAGAACTATTGCAGCAGTGGAGTCAATCATGTACCACCATCTCCCAGGACCTGAAGTGAGACACTCACATAGACTTGGTTGTGAATAAATCCCAGCAGAGGTTGTTCTTCCTTTGCCAGCTGAGAAAGTTCAACCTGCCACAGGATCTGCTGAAGGAATACTCCCACTGTTTAGTGCAACATCTTTGTAAATTCATTCAATCCTAATTATTCCCATTATTTACAATACTGTATATATGATTCATAATCTGTAAATATCTTTATTCTGACTAAACCTATACATGCCTATACTTTTTAAAATATTTTTTTTAATTACATTTTTTAATTTTATTATACGTCTTGTTGTATTAATGTGTGTATTGGAAGATTCAGTACCAAGGTAAATTCCTCGTGTTTGCAAGCACACTTGGCAATAAAGCAATATTCGTGCCAGGGTCCTGATCACCTCTTCTTGTGTATTTTGTGGCAGATAGTACATTGTCTTTTGTAATCTATATGGGCTATTCAGTTCCATTTCTAGAGGACCACATCCTCATAGTTTATTTCCAACCAAAGCATAAATCTAATGGCAGCCAATCAAACAGCAGCTTTGTGAACTCCTCTTCCTACATTAAGTGCATTACCTCATCAAGAATGCATTGTCGTTGTCAAAGGCCAATCCATGACAATTTGTCAACCACAGTGACTGGTGGATAAAATTACCTTCAATTGTCTAGCAGCAAATGTTAATTTCCTACCCTGGTCATACTTGCAAATAATGAAAAAAAAATGTAATCAATACAATTACTGCTTGAGCAAAAATATCTCTTATCTCGGAGAATGTCTGCTTGTCTTCTGGGATAATGTGAGAATAGATCTTAAAGGTTTAGTTCACCCAATAATGAAAATTACCCCATGATTTTCTCAAGCCATCCTAGAGAGAACTATCCATGTAAGCTAGGGGTCACAATTGATGACCATCTCTGGTGTGTTTGATCTCTCAGATCCAGACGCTGTTGCTGAGATTGAGTCAAAGGATGAAGGAAATGGCCATCTGAGGAGCCAGATCTGTCCCGAGGAGGAGGAAGAAGAGGACGACGAGCGGGTGTTTGAGCCCCTGAGCACTCTCATTCCACACAAGACTCATCAGTGTCACCTCACAGGTAAATAGGGTAGTCGTGGCTTAATGGTGGTAGTCGTGGCCTAATGGTGAGGGAGTGGGGCTTTTAACCTGAAGGTTGCTGGTTCGATTCCCACACCGGCAGGAATTGAAACCGGGGATTGTGAATAAACGGCACTCTCTCCACCTTCGATACCATGACTAAAAAGTGCCCTTGAGCAAGACACCTAACCCCTAATTGCCTCACTTGTAAGTCGCTTTGGATAAAAGCGTCTGCTAAATGTAAATGTAAATAGGGACCATACTATATACATACTACTTTAAATTAGACACACACCGTCACTTTAGGCTCGTTAGTTGCTTGATAAGAGAAAGTGATAATAGACAAAAATCTTTCAAATGTTATAAAAAAATGTTTCTGCACAAATTTAAAAATTAATTGCACAAGTATCTTGAGAATATGCACTCTAAGTGTACTGCATTGTGAACCACACCCTGATCACCTCTAAAAATGAGCAGAGTTTGCTTTAAAGTATTTCTTTGGAACTTTGACTTCGCTAGCTAATAGTATTGTATGTAGCTAAACATACAAATATTGTTCTGGTTTATAATTTGAATACTGATTGATATTATATATTATTTATATTAAGAAATTCTTTGACATTTGTGCATTCAGCCAATGTTCAGTTGTAGATCCACTCACATTCTAGCTGATGCTTAGTTCTGACTCATGTCTGCCATGTTCAGATGTTGCTTCATTATTATTTTTATCCACTGCTTTATTGCAGTTTGTTGCTTAGGTGTAAACTTTTACACAAACATTTTAGGTTTGCTCCCTAGGATGGAGATTAGGTTTCTATAAGTCAGTACTTATACATAATTGATTTGGCTGTATTTGATCAGTGACTTCTCTGCAGACTTCTGCCATCAGAGCAGCCCCTCATTAAAAACACCCATTTCGCTGACAAATACATTTTAATTGTTCAGTACTTGAGATGATGGTTTAAATGAGTTCCCCGTGGAGTCCAAGAAGAAGAATGTAATAGTCATTTGGGAACTTTGCATATCTGAAGAAGAGCAGGGAGGTGTGCAGGTGAAAAACGGTTTAGAAGTAGATCAGTGTGAATGATTAAATAACTTGCTGTTTCAGTTGTGTCTTATTACAGCCGTGTCACAATGAGGAGCTTGCGTTCACTACTTTTATAACATTTTCACAGATTACATTCAGAAAAGGCTTGAACACACTCATTAAGCTTCATATTAGCCTGACGTACTTGTAAGCCTTGCAAATATTATGCCCCTTTTTACAAGATGTAATCTAAGTCTCTGGTGTCTTCAGAATGTGTCTGTGACGTTTCAGCTCAAAATACCCCAGAGATTATTTATTATACCATGTTGTAAATGAAGTGGAAGGAAAAGTTGTTTTCATGCATGTATCTTTAAATGCTAATGAGCTGCTGCTCCTTACCTTGCTTTCCAGGAGAGGGTGGAGCCTGTACAACTTGTATCTTGGATACTCTGCCAAAAAATAACACATCTGATTGTTTTTGCAGTTCTTTGTCATCATGAAAGTATTAGCATGCATTTTAAAGCTATAACAGTTTAAAATTCTGATATATGGTTTTCTGACCGCGCACCTCCAAAGCATTATGATTCCTGTGAGTAATAAACTAATTTACCTTGCATGTCTTATTGCATTTAAACTGTCAAATACACACAAACGTCACAAACACAGTCTGTTATGTCTGTGAACGTAAACGGCAGGGACCGGCAACACCAAAAGAAAACCAGAATATCACTCACTGCTATTGATTTCGACAACCTATAATAAATGATTTGTGTGAACTCCAAAGCAACTACATAAATTTATCCACTAACTATTCAGAATCGTCCAGTTGCATTCTAATAGTTGTATCTTCTTCCTGAGTCTCTCCATCAGTGTCTGACTCTGGTTTGATCAATGTAAGGCTGAACACCGTTACTGACAATCATCATTTTGGCTGCATAAGATTCTCCACCCTTAAGTGTGAGCTGTTAAAGCTCTGCCCTCTTTTGGAAATTGGGCCGATAGCAGCAGCTCATTTGCATATAAAGGGACACACACAAAAAGACTTTTTTTTTTTGCTCACACCCAAATAGTGGCAGATTTGACAAGCTATAATAAATGATCTGTGCGGTATTTTGAGCTGAAATTTCACAGACACATTCTGGGGACACCAGATACTTATTTTACATCTTGTAAAAGGTGCATAATAGGTCCCCTTTAATGGCAGAAATGAACATGTTATTTTTTCCCAGCAAGAGGGTTTATCAAGAGGTCAAGGTTTGCCTGGTTAACATGGTGTAGTTAAGTTAGCTAGTACAGTACATGGATCAAAAGTATCTTTCTCCGTTGCGGACTAGTGAAGGTCTTGAGACTGTTCTAGTCCTACCATAAGCCAGTTGGCATTGTCATGTATTTTTCTGTGGCTGCAAAGTTATTAGACACATGACCTTAGTGGCTCAAAACCTTGTCTGTCCAGAACTGATTGTGTATTTCTGGGAAGGCCTGATACAGGTGAGATGAGTGCAAATGCTTACCAAGTAGGTTTCTCCAGGTATTACAGACCCTGATGGTTTTTTGGGCAAAATAACACAATAAAATATTTGTTGTATTTCTCATATCTCGGATAGTATACATTTGATATGGTGCAGGGAACACTGACTAAGGGTGTAAAAGATTTTCCAAC
Source organism: Zacco platypus (assembly GCA_038088235.1). Classification (NCBI taxonomy): domain Eukaryota; kingdom Metazoa; phylum Chordata; class Actinopteri; order Cypriniformes; family Xenocyprididae; genus Zacco; species Zacco platypus. Next base: position 8,497,257 of record CM076080.1, read on the forward strand.
ATTTACCCACTGATTTTCATGCGAGAAAAAGGCACAAAGAGAGAAGCAGTAAGAGATGTCACGTGTCACCTCGATCAATGGCTGCCGTTGTCTAGGCCTGGTCCAGAGCAGCTTTAACACCTCTCTGTGCACTTAAGACATGACCACTGCATTGCGTTATGGGAATGGGCCGATGGATCCACCCGTGTCCCTGATGTGATTGGACTATTGATCGTGCTAATGCAGAACTGCAGAAGCAGAGAGATGGAGGGAGAGAGACGGCTATAGGAATGTCTCCCACAGGACCTGCTGTCTTCCACAGGAACGAAAAAGGGAAGAATGCCCCCCCCACCAACATTCTTCATACTAACCCCCAACCTTGATGGCTGTTTTCCCGCCACGGGTGCTGCAAATGCTCATGCGGGGCTGAAGCGCTGCATCTCTGGGGAGGGTGTCTTTCTGCCGGGATAGAATAGTAGGAACGCTCCCCAGAGGGGGATGGGAGAGGAATATTTACCTCTTAAAGCTCTCAGCATCGGTGGGTTCTGGCTCCGGCCCGACTGAGGATTGAGTTTCTGTGGCTGGTTTCAGCATCCTGTCGGTTCAGCCGCTGCTGTCCTCAGGGAGGCTGGAAATGCAACAGCTGTCCATCTCCACATAAACGCTCAGTGATACAGCTCCTCAAGGTCACCAGCATAGGCATTTAACAGATCCTCCTTTGTGTAAACTGATACAAGGCACACTTATCCAGTTAAATGGAGAAAAAAATATTTAACTGGATTGAACATATGCTGCATTCATGCCATGTCGTAATTACAGTATATGAGATGTCGTTCTGCAAGGAGCTGTTCATATCCTTGGACTAGGAACTATGTGTTTCTGTGGCAACACTATCAACACCAATATGAATCTGCCGTGGTCAAGTGGTACAGCGGTCACATGGTACAAGTCAGAGCTTTTCGAAAATTCCGAGTTTGAGTTCTGCAAGGACATGAACATTTTCTATGTCAGAATCTCATAATTATGGTAATAATGACATGGCTTGAATGCACATATAGAACTGTTAACTGCCAGCAGGCTGTGTATCTTAAGTTGCAGCCATATTGCTATTCCCAATTGACAGAGGGCATCATTGATTAATAGCTAATCCCTTGACCAAAAATCACCTGATTTGTAGCTTATCAGTTGCACAAGATTAGTTTAAGATATTTTTATGTAAATTAATTGTTACTTTGTATGTTGGCTATAATGTTTATGGTCTTTTCAGGCAGGATAAGAAATATATACAGCTGCAACCAGCTATAGTAAATAAATATAATATAATAATATTTATCATATAAAAATATAGCTGCAAGCAGCGATGATGGGTCCAAGCTCTGGCACCACCGGCATCCCGGTAGCTTCAAGGCAACTGTCCACGACGGGCAAGAAGCATTTAAAGCAGATAAATGTAAAAAGATTGTTAGTCATTTGAATATGCCACATTTTCTGTAGAAGGCTGCTGCCACTATTACTGTGAACCAGAACAGCCACATCCATGAGATCATTTAAATTTGGATAAACTGCATGTGACAGCATGAACATAGGTCAGTTTCAAGTGATTTGTAAATTTATCATTTGCATAAACAAAATTTTGTACTTCTAGAAATATTTATATTAAGGTCATTTTTATATTTTTATTAACATAATAAATGTAACGACTGAGACAAATCAGACACAATTATTTGTCATATTTAACAAATAATCTTGGACACCATCTGATGAGGCTTATTTATTGCCCTAAACTATGTGGCCTCATGGAAAAGCAGAGGCCATGGAAGAGACCCATAGCCTTCGAGAACTACATTAATTTATAGATGAACTAATCTATAAATGAACATGCATCCCTGGACATTGTGTTTATGATTATTATCTGTGTAGCATCTTTTGAATGGTATATTAGTTTTATGCATATTTTATAAGAACTACAAACTAACTAACCTCACATATATCGTGCCTCCTATCAAATTAATGCTCATTTCACAACTTGCATTTTCATGTTTTTGACTTCATCGGATGCAGTGTGTGTTTGTTGTATTAATTGGAGTACAAATGGACACAAACCCACAAGGCACAGTTTAATCATGCTCAAAAACAAGAGCCATAAATTTTCCCACAAGGAAGTTCCCGCTCAGAAATTCCTCTTTCCTCATTGGTCAAGTCCACCTTGGGAGGTGTGACTTCTCCATAGCTGTCAGCCAGAAGACATGGGCAGAGTTTCATGCAATTTGAAGCATGCTAAAAGTCTACACCAAAAAATAATATAAAATTTTGATACGTTGCCATGACTGCAGTATTCAAGATATCAAGCATCCTTTCATAGGTGTACATCTGTGGTGTCTTGACATTATTTTGATGAAGATTGAAGCAATTCAATCAAAATTAACCTTCTTCAATGAACACACAGCTGAAGTTAATCAAAATCAGTCAATGTATGCACAAGTTATAATACATTTCTTGTTTTCAATGCCAATAGCATTTAACAATAGCAACAGCAACAGCTCGACCAGAGACATTTGACAGCTCATGACAACAACAGTCGAATAGATTTCCCCTTTAGATTTAATATGAAACTGTTAGTAAAGTAAAATGATGATCATAATCATGCTGTGGATGTGTGCTTTGAAAAGTGTGTAATTTATGTTGGTGCATGGCACTGGTGTTATCTCTTCTACTCCTCAGTGCTGTTTCTAATGCCTGTCTAACCATTTCTCCTAATCTCCTGCATGTCGATTTAAAATAAAGCTTTTTGTGCAGAATTCAAATAGGTCCGATATACATTTTGTTGTCTGCGCCGAATGGAAACTGAAGTGCAGAATGATGTCATCAAAATTGTTGATGCATATTGGTGGACGTGAGAGATGTTTTGTGCATATATCTTTATAAATGTGAATTTTGTCATTGTTTTTGAGCACGGTAGCTTATAGGTAACCTTTAAGGCTAACATATACATACGAAAGCCAAAAATATTTCAACTTTGATTTCATGGATACTTTAAGTCTGTCTGCGTGACATAACTTTCGTCATCAGGAGGCTTTGCGGATGGTGCACGTACAACAGCGTTGAACAAAGTTGAAAAAAGAGATGGAGTCCACTGGGTGGCAATACAGTTTTTCAGTGCAGATGTGATGTACTGTGCTGTAGTCGAAGAAGAACACGGAAGGAGCGATACAAAGCAACACAAAGCAGCAAATCATTCTCCATTATTTTTGTTTTGGTTCTTGCTCTAAACTTTGCATTCAATGGCAGATCCACTACTTTTCTACATACTCCCGCTACTTTTGTTCTATACTTGCGAGGGAATGTCCTGTAATTGACACGAATCGGTGCTTCCTCTGATGTCTTGTAGAATAGATAAGAAATTGTGTTGAACTCATCCACCCATGCTCATCCGTGGATGAGTGTACTTTTAAAGCTGTGTGAAAATGACACGCAGCTCAAGTGGAACTTTTGGCCTAGCAGGAAGTATTCACTGCTCTCCTACCGTTATCTTTTGATAGTGAAAACATACATTTAGAGTCTAAAGCAGAACACTTGAGTAAGGTTTGGGGAATTTTAAAATGTGTAATGGATCTGATGAAGCCAAAGGCTGAGGATCCATTTGCAAGAGGTTTTTATCAATAAATGGTAATGCGGTATGGTGGCATATGAAGTAGGCTACTCAAAGTGCAGACACTCCTGTAATACTCCAGTAAAAGTGTGAGTACTCCTTTTACATATCTACCTACTTTTAATTGTAGGTACTGATCTTTAAGGGCTATACTTTGTTTCAATCAATTGATATGCTCCTTCCTAGTGCTTAAATGCCTGTTTAAGAAGAGAGGAGTCTAATGTCACAGGCAGACAGAGAGCTTAAATAGATTAGAGCTCAGTCTGACATTATGAGTAATCAGCTAGCCTGCAGTAAGAAAGATTAGTGGATGCGCACATTAAATATGCATGATTGCAATTGCAAATATTTTGTTAGGAAAATATTTCATATTTTATTAAATGATTTTATCTAATCAATAGAAAATCAATTAAAGTGTGCATGTATGTTGATGACAACGTACTTTATAAAATGTGTTAACACAGTCACAGTAAAGAATCACTTCCTTAATCTAATTATTTTAACTACTTCTAGGTACAAAAAAATATTGTATAATTTCTCTGTGGAATTACTTCATATTTAGTAAAATGATGAATGATGAACGAATGCATTGCTGGTCACCAGTAGGTATGTTTTGCATGCTGGGACCAGAATACTGGTTGCTGGTTTGCTTGTCCCCAACATGGGAAGTGGGTGTGCTAGTGGACCAGCATAAGGTGTATTTTGCATGCTGGGAACAGTTTGGGATGCTGGTGTGCTGATGGACCAGCATATGCTGTCTTTTGAGTGCTGGCATCATCCCAGCAAGACCACATCAAAAGTCATATATGTGTTACATATCACATTTCTTAGTATGTGCTCACAGTTAAATAAAGACCAAGATAATTTTTCAGTTGATAAAAAAAAAAAAATGAGTTAATGAAGAAAAATGCATGTTGAAGGTTACACAAACACTGCTCAGTTGTAGCACTGAAGCATTGTTAGTAAATTCCTTCTACATGTGGTGATTGACCTTTAGTAAGGAAACCTGCAATGAAAGAGCAGAATCACTGAAGATAATAGGAACAACAAGAAGAAAAAAAGAGAGCGAACAGACAAGAAACACAGAGCCTTAGATGAATTCAACTGCTAATAAAATCAATGATAAATCAATGAACAACTCCAAAAACTCAATTACCATGTTCACTTATTACAAACGTCACCATTATGGTGATTAATGTTCCCCTTAGTTGTGCACTTGGCCCTTGACTTTGGTTACATTCGTACTTTCAACAGTTGTTGAACGTGCATCTTCTCACTGTTGTCTACAATATTTCATGCTCCTGACTGCAGTGACACAACATTTACTGTGTGCACTTTTTGGAATAAGTGAATGACAGCTGGATATTGTGTGAGATCTTTAAAAAACAATAACTTTCATAATCGAGCTGTCATTAACTGTACCATAGAAACAAATCGTTTATGGTTTCATTTGGCATTTTTTCATATCTATAGATGTTTTTGTTTTGCAATGTTCACACATTCTTTTTAACTGATTTTACCTGATTTGTGTACAGATCTTTTGAAACGGAACACAAATCCTTTGATCCTTTTACAATGTTTTTAAAAGTCTGATTTTTTTTTTCTGTTCAAAATTTCAGATTACATTTGATTAATAATATAAACATAATTAAAATGTTCAGTTCTACTTTTAACAAAGGGAGCAAAAAATATTACAAAGTTATAATTATATTTTACAATAAATCATGTTTAATCTTATACTGTTTTTCCTTTACACCATGTGATAAGAATATAAATGTGCAAATAAAAACAGTGCTTGTCCCCAATACACTGTGCATACAGACAACTGGCCTCAACACACTCAACCCCACAAGGTGAATGCTATCATTGCAACCAGATACACTGCACACTCATTTCCTATATGTAAGTAGAAGCCGTATTAGTTCAGGTGAACATATTAGGACATTCTCAACATCTGTTCTCAGCCATTTGGCTGGTTATTTACAACACACCTGCATGCGGCAGTGATTCTACTGCACTGTCAATAGATTATAAACCAGCTGACCATTCAATCAATGGACAAGTCTGGGACAATTATTTCATGTATGAATTAAATTACGTAGAATGAGGGATTGGAGAAGCTTTTTTTTTTCTGTGTTGTACATGCGTTCCACAAGCTGTTACGTTGCTTTCTAAAACATGGGGACAAAATCCCAATTTGTCAAAAAGTGGTGGGAACATTTATTATAAAAGGGAATAAGTTAGTTAATAAATCAAAGACATATTTGTTATCTGTTAACTTCTAGTTTAAGCCCTGTTCAAATCTGAATACAGATTGTAACAGATACAGTAAGGGTGTAACGTCTTATTTGTTTTCTTGATGCATCAATTACAGCATATGCGTCGATCTTGAAAATTTTGAATCATGAACCATTTGTTAAAAATCTAATTAATTGTGATTCAAATTATTGGAGACAGGACTGGAGCCCTCACATCTTTCACACTCGCTGTACTCTTGCACATTTTACTGGATTGCACTTGCTCTCCATTCCATCCGTAGCTCTCATTGACACATTTTCGTAGCAGCTCATGTTTGATCTCTTCTCAGGACTATCAAATGAGCAGATAGCGCTGTGGTCTCAAGTCAAACGGCTCATACCAATGATAAAGATTTATTTTTTTGAAGCGTGATCTCATGCATCATCTTCTGTAAAGATGTCAAACCATAGTTCTTAACACAACACAATTTCATTAACATAATTTCTCTCATGACAGGTTGAGGAATCTTCACAAATGAATGAACTCATCATTAACGAATTCATCAGTTATCTTGTGCATGGCCGTGTTACATACGAATGTGTATCTGTACTGTGTGCCACAGTCTCAGTGTTCAGTGTAGCCCATGTTAAAGCCAAAGTGTCATTAGATATTCAAAGCAGCTCCAGTCTCAGGAGACATATCTATTCCTCTTCCTCTCTCTTTCTGTCTCTCTCCTGAGCTTCACACTGCACATCCTTTCCTGCTTCATATAAACTATTCATTGAGCTTTGTCTACCATCCATAGCTCTTCTCTGTAGAGACGCATATCAAGAAAAACAGGTGAGCTATCTTTTATCTGTCTTTCCGGACTTAAACAAGTGGCTTTTAATCCTACTTTGCTTTCTATTGGCTGCAACATACAGCAACTTTAAAAATCATCAAATGTGAAAGCAAAAATATATCAGTAAATTACATCCTTGTAAAGCTTAGAATTTTTACAAAGTTTATAGCATCACAGTTACATTTCTTGACCCATTGTATATTAGCAGACGCATTTGTAGTCTGGTAGTAGTTTGGAGCAATGTTGGGCACGTTTGTTTTAAGCCCGGAACACTGTGCGATTTTAGCAATCTTATAATATCATTACAAGTCGCACTGTGCGACATGGATCTAATAAACTTGGCTACTACATGTATGTTGACTGTATGATGAAGACACTTGAATCGTAGACTGTGACGCACATTTGCACAACAGCATGTGGTATAAATTGTAGAGCCACATGTCGTGTCATGTTGCAATTTCATTGGCTGGTCAGTAGACGTAGGTCATTGCAGAAAACACTGTGGAATGTCTTTGAACCTCTCTCACTGTACACATAGGGCTAACGCCGAAAATCGTCCAGTATGCCCTGGGTTTTAGGGAGTGGTGATTGGCAGTTTTATTTGTAAGATGTGTCTTACTTTACTAGAGCCGCCATTTTGGCTGTTCCAGTTTTCCCCATTAATTGTAATACCATTTTTCCATCTCAAACATTATACTGTACTACTGATTGCAAGGTTTTTGCTGCACTGGAAATGTGAAGAGGCATGAGTGAGTGAGAAGTCTTGTAGTCCAAAGTTTTGCAAACATAATGGAAACATTATTTTGAATGTTCTCTGAAATAAGTTTAAAAATTTTTGGCATCCAACTAAACATTTCAGAAAAATGTTCCATGAATGATGTATAAATGGTTTTTGTGCCATCTTTTTGAGAACAGTATTAAAAAGCAGATATCTTTGAACAAATGTTTTATTACTAACAATGTTACTGGAAGAACGTTTGTTCATAACTTTGAGAGAACATTCAAAATAATGTTTCCATTATGTTTGCAAAATGGTAAAATCAAATGTTCCCTTAACCATCACATAACCAAGAAAAAAAGTTAATTTGATATATTTTGAAAATTCAAATGACACTCAAATAGTGTTTATATAGCTTAATGGGAATGTCAGCAGAACATTCTTTGAACATTTTTCTCAGCTGCGATATTTTTAAATTTGTGTGAAAAGCAGATCACGAGACAATGTCTGTTATTTTTGTCACACTACGAGAGCAGAATTAAAATAAAAATCCAAGCACCTGTAGCATAAACAATGAGAGGTCTTACCAAAGAAGTTTGTGTGATATAAATAGAACATTAAAACTACATAATCGTACTTTGATTTTAATTTACGTTACAAACTAAGAACCAGTCCTGAGCTTTTGGTACAAAAGGTTTTTGAGACTTAACTCACAAGCTGTTCACGTTAAAATCGTACATCTGTATTAAATCACTTTCGAAGTACAGCATGTGCTGCATTTGATGAAGAACATATGGCTTATTCATTAATAAAGTAAGTTCTGTAATTATGCATGTGTAGTATGAAATATGAATAACTATATTTGTATTTTTTACCATTAGACCATTTTTTGACTCTAATAAACACTCTGAATGCTCATCATATCAATTTATTGTTAAATTGTTTATAAAGAAGGTTGCAGATCTTTATTATTTATTTATGACACATTACTACGCATGGAAATGTATTGGGAAACTTAAAAAAAAAAAAATTAAAAAAAGAATGAAAAGGAAAGAAATCATCCTGGCCTTTGTTGAAACAACATCCTTCCTCAGTACAACCCATTCTTTTTAGTAGCCATTTCTTGCTTCAGAACTTATGTCCTCAGCTAGAGCAACCCCATTCTAAATCCAGAAACCTCGATTCATGTTTGCAAACACACAGCCTATACTCGACATAGTCAAATGGTTTCTCGTCCCAGATATTTATGCTCTCTCTGTGTTTGCTTGCACAGTTGGAAGCCATATTAAATGTTTATAAGTCTGTGTCTAGCCGAGACTGAGCTTGTTTGCTCCCTTTCCCTGTTTGGCATGCGATTGCAGATGTAGAAAGCAAGTGAATAATAGGGGTGTTCCACCATTTTTTTAAATCCAGGCTAATGTAAAAGACTGATGCCATGAAAAAACTGAGATGGACCCTTTCCATCCTTGAGTTCTCCAGAAGTAAAAGTCATCATAGTTGGGTAAATTTCTATAGTAGTGAATGAGAGATGACAGCAAATAAAATTTTTTGTATTCCCATTTGCTCCAATAACAACAACAACAAAAAAAAAAACGTTCCAGAAAATGTAAAAACATCAAGAGATTGATTGCAGCAGTCAGGAGAGAAAGATGTTAAATTTGCCATCACTGCCTCATCTGTTGTACGAGTAACATACTCGCAGCAGCATTAATTTTTATTTTTGTAATTCACTGCCTGGATAATATAACACAAAGTATAGTGTTGTAAATGTATCTTAAATGTTTTAAAAAATGAAAAATGAAAAACATTACTAGATTTGCGATGTTGATAACTGTAGAAACAAATCATGACAGTCTGTGAAAAGGGTCCATAGAGAATCATCTACACCAGATTGTAGACTGTAAAATGTAATATTGATTCAGCTGAGATATCTATCTAGATAAGCTAAGCATTTAGCTAGCTAGCAGGAGTTATTTGGCAGCATAAGAAAAACAGCATAAGATCCTACAGCTTTGTTTCAGCTTTGCATCACCATGTCTGGGATTATTTTGCAGTAAGGTTTGTCTGACTATGTATTCTCCCATACTTAAATTTTAGGAACTATATTTTCTTGTGCAAATATACTAATGCATACAAACACACAAATTATGCGTGGTAACAATTTAGAAATGTAATACGCCACACAAGACCATGCTATATTGTACTATGCATTGGTGCGCATTGTGCCTAGCAATGACCTTTTAGCCATGACTATATTTTAAAAGTAGCATGACCTCTCATGTATTTCTCACTGACCTTACTGCTTAAGCTTTCCAAAATTTATGCTGGCCTCTTTCGGTAAGAGGCAAATGTGCATACTGAGGGCCAACTTTAGTACTCCAAAAAAAATGGAAATTCTGTCATTAATTACTCATCCTCATTTCATTCCAAACCTGTAAGAACTTTGTTCATCTTGGGAACACAAATTAAGATATTTTTGATGGAATCAGAGAGCTTTCTGATACCCCATAGACGGCAAAGGTAGTAAAGACATTGTTAAAATAGTCCATCTGACTACAGTTCAACCTTATTTTTATGAAGCGACAAGAATACTTGGTAACACTTTATTTTACAGTGTCTTTGTTACATGTAGTTACTATAGTAATAACTATAAGTTATACATAATTACTTGCAACTAACCCTAAACCAACCCAAACTGTAATCCTAACCCTATAGTAAGTACATGTAGTTACTTAATATTGTGCAGTATTTAAATGTGTAATTACAGTGTAACAAAGACACCTTAAAATAAAGTGTAACCGAATACTTTTTATAGACAAAAAAAGACTTTATTTAACAATTTCTTCTCTTCCGTGTCAGTCACTGACCCTGTTCACATGAGCACCATGATTCATGCAGCCAATACTGAGCCAAAGCTCTGACATACCACTGTGGTCACATGGAAGATTTTAACGATGTCTTTACAACCTTTCTGGGCCTTGAAAGTGCCAATTGCTTTGCTTTCTATGGAGGATCAGAAAGCTCTCTGGTTTCAAAAGTATCTTAATTTGTGTTCTGAAGAGGAATGAAGGTCTTATGGGTTTGGAACGACATGAAGGTGAGTAATTAATGACAGAATTTTCATTTTTGGATGAACTAACCCCTTGAGATGATTTTTACAGTGGTCCCATGCTAAGAATCATTTTATTGTTTATAATTTTTATAGCACTGGCCAAGCCCAGCTGCATTTCTTTAGTGTGTGAGTGCATTGAAATTAATTGATGACATTCATTTTGAATATGCCAGATTTCACAATGACCAGATTTTCACATATTAAGTAAGGGTAACACTTTATTAAGTTAGGTGCTAATTTAAACATTTTTCTAAGTATATGTTCAGTTCAAAACCTTCCAAAGTTCTGTAGTAATGTTTGTTGCAAACAAGACGCATCAAGACAAGTTTAACAAAATAATAATTAAAGCAGTATTAAACTATTTAAATGTTACTACATTAAGCCAAAATCTCTGCTTGTATTTTGACATTTAGTCTGTGCAATGATGGATGAAGTAACCACTGCACTGCAGTCATTTGGGCCCAGAAAACCCAAGTAAAAACCTTTCACATGAGGATGGCCAGAGGTCAACTCCACACGAGCTCAATGCCGAACCTCTGCCTCTTTCTCTCTCTATATATTGTCTGTTTAAATTCAGCTTACGTCTCTGGATGAATACTCTGGACGAATGACTGATTCTGTAGATCTCCAGTCAGCTCTCATATATTGTCCTGCGTGTGATTGTGAGATACATATTGGTTTAGATTTGCAACTCCTAACCGATTTAGGTCAGGTGTGTTTGAGTTTGAGTGTGGATTCATGATTACAAAAGAAACCATTAAAAAGAGCAGTGAAATAAATTGTTCTTTTGTATTGCTGCTGCTGTTTCCCCATTTGTTAACACACATCAGTCTTTTCCTGTCATTTCTACTGTTTCGGCTTCTATCTACACTGGCCTGTTCAGTATTCCAATCTTGTCCTCTGTTGAGTGATTTTGCTCAGACACGTCTAGCTCTAGGTAAAGGGTCCCCAGAGAGCGCGCTCTCAACCCCTGGGTCGCCGCATCATGAATACATTATGATCCCCCCGTTTCCATTCGGTTGCCACGACAGCACTTTCTGAGCCAGCGGCCGTTGAAGATGGCGTCACTACCTCACTTCTGGTCCTCGATCAGACAGCAGACTCTACAGTTCTTCTGTGGTCATTTTAACAGCATTTGCATGTTGTCATCCGGTCAATAAAGGAAAAACTGTGCTTTTTCATTTGCCGTCTCTGTTCCTTCCATCAAAAGACCTGCTTTGTTCACAATCTGTTCTTCATTGTCCTTTTTGCAGCATATGTATAAAACATGGCGCCTCAGGTAGAGGATGTTGTCCTGTAAATGGCCAGCGTGTGCAAGCTCCGAACACTTCACTGAGCAATCTGTCAGCATGTCAGCAACACATGTTTTGTAAAAAGCTTCCAGTGGGAGCCAGGGGAAAAGATCGCTCCTGCCAGACCAGAGAGGAAATGCTCCCCCGCCCCCTCCCTCATTGTGGTGGGTTTTCTTATGCTCGTATGTTTAGCCCAGAGCCGTCTCTCTCCTCCTCCCCTGAACTTCAGAAATTTGAACTGCGAGACCCTTGGGGGACTTCCAGCTCTTTCCTTTTTCTTCTTTTTCTGCTACTTCTTCCTCTCTCGCTCAGATGAAATGGTGAAGATATATTGTAGCCGGTCCCCAAGCGGTCTTCTCTAATACCTGAGTTTCTATAGAAACTGGAAATTACCGGCAGGATCCTTCGGGGACTGTTTTATCCGCAGCAGGATGAGGGAGGCCAGACCGGCGGGGAGGTGAACACACGGCTGAAATGAAGGAACGTCTGAATGACGGGGGCCGCGGGGCTTCGTCTCGTCTGTGGGTGGGGAGTCTTCACGTGAAGTGCTCTTGTTTAATAAACTTTCAGCACGGCATCATGGGGGTAGACAGCTCCACAAATACCCGTGTGTGTTTCCTTTTGTCTGAGCGGCAGCTTTATGTGTTTCTGTAAATTTGATTTTTCAGACTGTCTTTTTTCCACTGCAACTGCCTTCTCCACCCCCTCTCCCATGTCCTCTGCCTCTTAGTATGCGGCCGTTTTTCTCAATCTGTTTACTTCACTGTTCTTTTCCTCCCTCGCCCCAGCGACATTTTTTCCCCCTCGTTTTGCAGGTTTCTCTCCCTGCACAACAGTTTATTTAGGTGCAGTGCTCTGCAGAATTTCTCAATCCCTGATCAAACTCAACTACATGAAATTTTCTAGTTACTCTGAAGAACTTGAATAGCTGGTTCAGGTGTCTTTGATTAAGGTTGGAGCTAAACTGTTCAGGGTATTCGCCCAACATCCAGACCAAGGGCTGGTAGTCGAGGAACTTGGCTTTTAATGTACTAAAATAGATAACATGCTACATTTAATGTGACATTCATTTCATACACTTAGATGTTTGAACGGATGTAGAATAGCGATCTGTAATGGTGAAAATTAAAATGTCAACCTGTGGAAGAGGTCATATGTAGTTATTTGGACATGGACTGCAGTCTTGTCTAAAAGACCATAAGCCAAGACCCACATCCAACAGATTTGAAGAGCAAAACCATAAGAAAACTGGGTCCAGTTGGGTCCAACTCTAGTCTTCTCTGATTGTACTCCTTTCTTGTTTTGTAAAGAGGAAACAAATGTCGTGGAAAAGTATTTGGGGTTTGTAAATAAGTAGATGGGAAACAGATCCAAATAAATTCTGATCCTCAATTATTGAGTACTCCACTTGAGTCCACTCACTCATGAATATTGCTTTAGACTTGAATCCTTAGCTTCAGTGAAATGAAGTTTCTTTTCAGCTGGATCAGCTTGCTGGAACAGTCAGTCTTGGTCATTGTGAGTTTTTAGAGCATGCTCTAGACCTCACTTCTATCGCAACCAACAACCTCGTTCAGTGCAAGTCCTGCTTTATGCAAAGCGTATCTGAAAATTTTAAGTTGGCATCACACAGGTCTTTACAAATGGGTTCAAGGAATGGAAATTTTGAAGTAACTACTAGTATTTTTCCCCCCCTCATGCACTTACAAAGAATAGGGACTGGTGCATTTCAAGCTTCTTTTCAAGTCTTCTGGAATCATACGATAGCTTTGTGTAAGGAAACAAAGAACTTTTAACTGCTATGACCAGATCAGAATTTAACTGGTTTTGTGAATTGGATCAATCAATTCATTAAAATAATAATAATAATTTGGTCACAAATCTAGGGTTCAGGATTCACTTGCTCATGTATTGGATTTAAAGCACATAACACCATTTCAGCATAGGTTTTTTAAATGCTGCACATGTACATCTTTCAGGCTACTGATAATGACTCGTTCAAAATGCATATCCTTTATTACTTTAAAATATAATAAAAGCTGTAAAAGAATGCTGTAGTTGTTTAGGGCATAAACATGTGTGGCACAGCACTAGGGATGGAATTGGGACGAGAATGGGAAACGATAATTAAACCCTAAAGAATAGATGCGGTTAGAGTCATTTTATGCAATGGGTACGTGTAGATGCCATTTACTGCATCCTAATGGAGCACTGCAGAGATTTTACAGCAGTACACACTGAACTGTATATGTGACTTTGAATACTGGTCATGTATGCATATGCATATATAAATATATATATATAATCTCCATTACTGAGGCCAATGCGATGCGCATCTCGATGCATAGCCAACATAGATACATTAAAGATACATATGACTCATTTACACCAGCCAGTGGCACATTTCAGCGGCCGCTTTGCTAAAGATAGGGTCCATTCACATGTTGCGTCTTTCCAAAGTTCTTGCACCCCCTTTCCATGGCGTCTGTCGTTGCTATGCAACCATGAACTGTGAACACGGAAGTTTCAGCAAAGGATAACCCCAATTGATTTCTAGCCCTTGCATTAGCTGTAACTACTAGATATATTTATGGAGATGAGAAATAAAAACCTGCCCTGTACAGCTATGATCAAATGTTTGGCTGAACTTTCAATGATTTGTTACAGATAAGAAATGAAAAATTACACATAAAAGTTTAAGATTAATCACGAGTTAACTTGTGACAATCATGCAATCAATCGCGATTAAATATTTTAATCGATCGACAGCCTTAACAAATATATATATCTCAATGATGTGAACATTGATACTTTTCATTGTTCCATCTGTTGTCTGTCTGTACTTGTGTCTCTCTTCTGTAGTGAGAAGTAAGGGAGGGTGATATGAATATGACTTTAGAGAAACAGAGATGTTTGTTCATCTGGAGCGGATTAGAGTATGTGCAGTTAAAAAGACCAAAGCACAACGTCAGTGTGTGAGTCTGGTTTTCTCCACATTGTTGGGACTGAATGTCCCCGCAAGGATAATAAAACCTGAAATCGGCTACGTTATTGGGAGCAGCCAACGGTCCTCTTGAGCAAAACGGCTTAATAAACATACTAAATAATGTCTTGATGAAAATGTAAGAATGCAGCAAGGTTTGCTCTGGGTGTAGAGGTAGGGTTAGTCAAAGGACATTCCCCACCATGACACCATGTTTTAAAAAAAAAAGAACACAAAGTGTGACTTTGCCAATTTTCAACTCGCCTTGTATTGTTATAGTTTTGTTAGTATATGTAAATGAACAGTGTTTACTCATTTTCTTTGTTACCAGGAGATGACGCAACATATCTTTGTAAAATGGTGTAATAGCAACCCTTTAAAACAAAGTCTTGAATTTGTTTTTGGTGTGTACTAGAATAGGTTTTCATGCTTGTAAGCTCCTTTCTTCCCAGTCTGTCTCAAATGCTCTATTCAGTTCCTGTTTCGACGAAGCCCTTCCTTCCGAAATACGGAATATGCTCTGATTGGTTAGCTGGCTCAGCGTGTCGTGATTTGCGAACTGCTAGAGCGTGTTCCGGAAATGTCATGCCCCTTACCATAACTGCATGTAGATATTAACGAGGCATCAATTTTGCCAGTTCGAGCCCGATTCAGACCTTGAGAATGTTTATGAAAAAAGGATTGTGCAAAACCTTTGCGTGCACAGAATTTACAGGACATTTCAGAGAGGTAAGTTCCTAAGGGAGTCTTAAAAAAATCCCCTTAGCTAAACACAGGCCAGGTGCCACGAGGGGACAAAAGGGGGCATTGCCACCTCAGATCTGATTTGTCCCCCTCCCCCCTCACTACCTCAACACTGTAATGTTAGCTAGCAGGCTAGCTTAGCTAAACAGCTTTGCCCTTTATTTGAATCGTAGCAACAATATAAAATCAAACTTATAATTGGAACTGATTATGGGATTATGTAAATTAGTGACATTGTGACTTCACAAGATCTGGAAGAAGTGCATTGTATTCCCAAGGAGCTGTTAATTGTAGTTCTTGAAAAGTATTTTCTGTTAAAGAGAATGTTACTTTGGACTGGACTTTGCGCTTTGTAACCTTGCAGATCTTTTTATGCTCAAACAGCAACATTATACACTAACTAAACTAACTAAAGTTGAAAGAGTGAACAAAAAACATTATAGAACCCCTGAAATAATTATTTCATTAGCTTGAGAAAGCCAACAAACTGTTATTTGATTTAAATTTGCTTGATTTGATTTAACAAGTGGTGAAACTGAGTATTGTTATCCTACTTCTTCGTTTTAACCTTTTTCTGGACAAAACTTTGGTGTATAACTTGAACGTTTGCTATAGACCCATGAATGGTGTGTCAAAACCTATAAGCTACTACTAACTTTCTATTCAGGCTTTCTACTCAACTATTATTCAACTACTTAATTATATTTGCCACCTTCTTTTCAGATCATTAGTCATTAAATGCTCAGTAAACGCTGTGTGTGTGTCATTATAGTCAGCTTTAGTTTAACAAAACTCAGGCACCAGTGTTGGTGTGAGCTTTGACGAGGAGTTTTGCTCACCTTTGTCCAAATCTAATTATTAATGAATGCAGTATGTGTGTGGTCAGGCTTGGCAGTATGTCAGTGCATCTTCACACTGATGGGGAATTCATCCTGACATTTCAGACAGGAGTGCATGAAAAACACGCTCTTCGCCTGACACTTGTTTTTTTTTCCCTTCTCCCTCCTCTCCTCTTCCTCTACATGTTTTTTCCCTTGTGTTTAGTCATGTTCTGCTGTTGTTTCATCTGTGACATGTAAAACTGGAATGAGTATTAAGTTTTAATCAGATTGTGAAGGGTTTTATTTATTTATTTATTTGTTTGTTTGTTTGTTTATTTCTATACTTTTCCAGATTGCACATGATGTCATCAGCCTCCTGATACGATTTGTCTTACCATTTCTGCATTTATTTGGATAGCCAAATTGTTATTGGCTACAGGTTCTTTTTATGGTATGCCAAAAAGTTTTTTTTAAATGTGATCGTTGGTTCATTTTAACAGTTTACCACAACTTTTTCAACTCCCGGCCCGCACAACTAAGCACATGTTTCCGCAGCCCACTGCAAAAATTTTAACTGACCCCGCTATTTGTTGGGTTGTCAGGTTTGTTGGGTTGGCTATTTGTTGCTAGTTGTTGAGTACTCAGAAGCTAGATTGTTAACTGTCTTTATTGAATGAACTGGCAATAAACAGAAAATGTTGATAACTCGGGCTGGCACTGCTCAGCAAAACGGGAAAACCAGATCCAGGTAGAGGTCGGCAGCGGGTAGACTGTCAGCAGAGCAATCAGTCCGTGGGAACATGCAGACAGGGTTGAGATGAGCAGTCAAACCGGCAGAGAACTGGAGCACTGGACAAACCAAGGCTAGAGTCGACTCGAGTGCAAGCGCAAATCGAGAGCAGATATCTACTAACAATCAAGAGAAAAAAACAGCGGCGGCTGCGTGCAACTGCTGCGTTGAAGGAAAAAAACAAAATAAAGACAAGAGGGAACCCGAACTAAGAAGACTGCTATCAAACCCTAGTCCAGACCATTTTTAATTAGCAATGTGTGAATAATTTAAAAACAACAACCATGAAATAAACTAAATAGATAACATGCAAAAGAACAAAAAAATCTTCTGTCCTCATAAACTACAATCTTTGTCACTCACCTAATGCGAAGGTTGGTGTTGTTTAGCATTTACTAAGTGCTGTATGTCTGGCTAAAGTTGCGAGCAGAGATCCAGCTCAACTTTAAGTTTATTCCGGAATTTTGTCTTGAGTACCACCAATGCAGAAAATCCAGCTTTGCATAAGTATGTTTTTCAGAAATGGCATCAGAAAGCTTTGTCAGAAAGATCAGAATACTCTGAGATATACTCGTATGAATCCAAAAATCGGTCAAAAGACTGTCACAAAACAAGTCGATATGGCTGTCGTGCGACTTAATTTGGCTCCATCACACAAGTTTACAAAGGGATTTTCAATCCAGGCAACCTGAACATCTGGAGATTGAAGGTAGTCGTGCAACTGGCTTCTCAGACCTTGGAAATGCTCTTCAATCAGCTTTGTAAACGACGGAGGGATGCTCATGGCTTCTTCTGTCAAAAAATGCGACATTCTCAAACGATTTGATTTGCAAATTCGCCCTGCAAACATCCAGTTTCTTTATTGGAGCTTCGACTTCATTTTGGACTATTTATGGATGCTCAAGTGAATTCAAGTTCACTCCATTTAGGTGATTGAAAATATCAGAAAGGTTGGACAATTTTGCAAGCCATTCAAAATCACTGAGGCGGTCCGAAAGGAAATTTTGAATGGAATAAAAAAATCTGTGCTTCGTTGTGTAATTCGAAGAGACGAGTAAGCACCCTGCCTCGTGAAAGCCATTGTAAAAGAAGCTGAACATGATCGCTTCCCATTTCTTCACAGAGAAGTCTGTGTGACTTATAAATAAATAAATAGAGCAAACTTATGGACAATGGGTCACCGCCCCCTTTCATGCCCCCTTTAGAGCTTCTCCTGATACCAATAAATGTTGTCACACACTGTTTGCCGTTTTGAAGTTGTGGAAACAAGACTGCTGGGAAATGTGTTTGGTGTGAAACAGACATATGAACTGCTATGAGCAGTTGGAGTTTGTTTGGCTCATCCATCTGCTTTTTTTTGGCCGCCTACAATGGTTGTAGCCGAGCACAAACTGTTGTGTATCGCTGCCCGTGCTGCTTCACTCACTCAGGGTGGGTGAATCAGCGAAGCGGGCTGGGCAGGGCTCTGCTGGGGGACAGATTGCCCTCCCCCCTGGTGGGCCGCAGGGGACAGAGACCCAGCCAAGGCCCCGGGCAGAGCCGCCTTCCTGTTTGCTCACTCATACCTGACCTGCTCAACAGCACTTCCACTCCCTGAGCGCTACACGCTAAGATGAGCCCGAGGACGAGGTGAATAACTGAGCAAAGAGCTGATACGAAGACCTTGATGAACCTTACTAAAGCAAAGAGAAGTCAGTATTAAGGCAAAAATATCCTCTTTCCTATTCCATCATGAGTCATGATTGTCCAATGATTGATCATCATTAAAAATCTCTACAATCTGCTTTTAAAAAAGATATTTCTCCTTTATTGAAGGAATGCAGAATTATTAGGTCTCGGCAGTCTGCAGTTTTACTCTCGATCGATGTTTTTGCTCACAGTAAATCACCAGAATATGAGTGATTGTCCTAGTTTTCATGTCCCAATCTTTCATTCGTCTCTGTCTTTCTGAGTGTCCACCTGTGCTGTGTGATTTCTGGGACACTGACTAAGTGTTAATGCGTGTGCTGGGGCACATTGGTAAAAGTCGACAAACCCGTCCTGCTGTTCTCCTGTGGTCGTCAGGAAGCTGTTTATATCAGACGCCAGTGCTCTGATCTCACAATACCCCTGTGAAAAAGAAGAGTGCTCAATTGTAGTGATTGTACACTTGTAGTGTACTACAAATCTTAAAAGTATATATTTGAAAAAAAACGTACATCTATATAACATAATATTAATGAAACAAAAGGCAACTTAAGGAGAGTGCACTTTAATTCTTAACATACTTCTAGAAAGTGTGTTTTGTAATAATGTCAAAATTAAAATTTTACTTTAAAGTACATTTTAAATCGTTTTCTTGTTTTGTTTTTAAATTAAAGCACATGTAATGTACTTGTAGTTTTGTTGCCTATCCCTTCAAATGCTCAAGCTCTGTAAAACAGGATGGATTCTGATTGGCTGTGAACGTTTTTAATCATTCATCAGTGGAAAAAAATCGTTGTGAAAAAGTGATTCCAACGATATCGGATCTCTGTGTGCCATTATTGTTAAAGTTGTGGTGTTGACTGCTATTCTTTTAGAATGACTTTTAGAACTCATCATAATCAGGTCTCATAACAATGGTATAAAATATATTGAAAACTATTTTACTGGTTTACTGGTATGGAAACAAATTCTTTTCTAGTGATATTTGGCTAGATTATGTTTTTCTCAGCGGTCCGGGAATTTAGGTCAGCATGATGCAATCACAGCTGAAGAGTCAGTAACTGGCCTCCTGAACAAGATTAAACATTCTTAGCCATCGCCTGTTTGAAATTATGATGGCTGTGGATAAGGGGAGGAAGCCTCTTGCTGATCTACAAGTGAAATACATCAATGCATTCCTATATTACGCAAGTATGGAGCCTTCGAATGTTGAAACCTCACAGTGGAAGTAATATTCCAGCTTAAATACCGTTTAAAGAACTGTAAAGTTATGTTGTGTTTATTTCAGACGCCTCTAGACTGGGTCATTAATTGTCATTGGCACACAGCTTTTAGTTCTGATTTAAGGTTACGCTTGGGTTTATTGATGCTTCTGACTTGGAGATGGCCGAACATCGTTTAGAACTTTGTGGTAGCAGCTGGGGTGGCAAATGAATTTTTAGGGAAGGTCAGTGCTACCCCAGACAGCCCATCTGGATACTTCCCATTTTGAAAGTATAGACAGAACACCTATGCATTATACATTCTAGCCTGAGACTGGTGATGCCTACCAGTTTGAGTTCATTTAATTCTACATAACTTTTTCACGATGCTTGCTAGATACAGAAAGGAAAGATTCCTAGATATTTTTTTTCCTAGACATCTGGGCAAATTTAAGAAAGCTCAAATAATGCAGTTTAAACATGAATAATTTTTGTAAACGCTTTAATGAAAATATGAGCATCTCATTTCTGATTTTAAATTTTCTAGCTGAATAGCCCTTTGCACTTGTATTGTAGCCTACAGTATATGCATTTTTCCATTGTTTTCACAAACTGGGCTGCCTTTCCAGATAACGAAGGATTTCTACGAGCGACTTTACAGACGTTCATGTTTATTTCACGTGCGTTTTCATAAAAATGCACTTAAAGGCTTAGTTCACCGAAAAATGAAATTATTATTTTTATAATTTTATTATGAAAGCACTCACCCTCTTGTCGTTCCAGACCCGTAAGACCGGTGTTCATCTTCAGAACACTAATTAAAATATTTTTTATGAAATTCAAGGTTTTTTTATGCCCAATAGAAAGAAACATAATTACCATCATTCAAGGTTCAGAAAAGTACTAAAGTTATCAACGTGACTACACTGGTTCAACCTAAAAGTTATGAAGCGACGAGAATAGTTTGTGCACAAAAACAGAAAAATGACATTATTCAACAATTTCTTCTCTACCCTGTCAAACTCGTACGCATTTGACGCAGTGCACAAGCTTGAATTTAGAACTGTTAGCCCAATTATCTTCACCTGATATACCTTTGCAATGAGGTAAAAAATCTATTTAAGCACAAATCTACAGGTGGAGACAGCAGCAAAATGGCTGAACCAAAAATCTAATTTGTTTATTTGTCATGTAATTTTTATTTTATTTCTTTATTCATTATTATTTCTTTATTAAATTGTTAAATGGATTTAAGCAACAAAAAAAGGAAAAAAATATACATAAAAACAATATATAAGTCACACTGGACATGACTGAAGTTTAGGTGCAATTTTCTGGTTGTCCTGCAGGTGACCTCATAACTCTTTACAGTACTTAACGATGTAATTAATGATTACGGCAGAGCACTGAGCATTTTCAAGTACTTCTTAAGTTACTATGGTTTTGGGAAAAGGCCTGTAAGTCTAAAGGCCCTTTCACACTGAATGTGATGTGAAAAAGTGAGGCGAATAACGGAAGAACACACCTTTCACACCAAACGCGAAACAACTGATAATCTTCTGCTAATTCATGCCTGTACGCTAGGTGGCGCCGATCAACAATGCATTTGTCCTCATGTATGTGTCTTGTAAATGGCTTTACCAACGTCAGCTACATAACATACAGCGTTAAATTAAGATGAATAAAGTTTGGTGCTACATTAGAAACAAACTATATTGCTTATAAGAATACATAATAAAATATATTCATCAAGCTACATTTCAAATATAATTACAATTCAGCAATAAATAATTACCAAATGTAGCCTTATGTAGCCTCACCCCTTTTCGGCACTCATTGTGTTCTGTCTTCCGGTTTGTATTTCCACAGCAGGAAGGTAAGATCTTACGGATTTATGAATGTTTTAAAATCTTCCCGGTCTACTGACTTTTCTTATGACATCTGCTTTAAATGTTATAATGCTCATGATAACTGTCTCTAACTCTACAATAAGTAAATCCACTTCACCAGCTAATTACTCTTCTTGTATATATATATCTCAGCAGCTATACTAACCTTTTAAAATACATTATTTCATTTCCAAGCACTCATAAAGCTGATGTCAGAAGTGTTTCCAGCTGTGCAGAGCAGAACAGATGGGTTACATTGAGAGCTACATGCACTGTATGCTTAAAAAATAAAAATCCTGCACCAACGTCAGACCATAAGATGGAGGTCTTCCTCTCTAGAGTGGCAGGATGTCGGACGAGTGATGCTCAGGAAGGCTTTGGCAGGCCAACAAAGACAGACCCTCAGCTGTAGGGTGTAGGTTTTCAGGACCAGCATCCCCTTTGGCAGGCACACAGAGGCTGCTGCCATGAGCTGGGAATGAGGACCCATGAGACTCTAGCTTTTATTTACTCAGGCGGCTAGTGTCCTG
This sequence comes from Zacco platypus, assembly GCA_038088235.1. NCBI lineage: Eukaryota > Metazoa > Chordata > Actinopteri > Cypriniformes > Xenocyprididae > Zacco > Zacco platypus. The sequence continues at coordinate 8,519,731 of CM076080.1, forward strand.
CACATTTCTTGTCTGAGTGAAGTAAGGAAAAAAAAAAAACAAGACAAGCAAGAGAGATAAAAACATGTTTTCTTTTGCCCTGACTCTGATCCCATCAGTCAGTGTTCACACACTTGCCCATGGACACTAGACAATCCTGGCATCGACATCTGATCAGCAAGAAAACTGTGATTTAACACATTTTAAGAAGTACATTATTATATATTTTGTATTATGGGTAATCTTGTGTGTAAAGTGTGTCTGAGCATTGTTGATGCTTTTAATTCTAAACTATGCAATTGAAAAGAGTCGACAGAAAATGGAGAATTATTCAGAATGTGTATCTTGGGCTTAGCTGTGTGTTTAGAGGAACAGCAGGTCAACCTCTATTGTTATCTGTTTCCTGAAGATAGGCTGCCATGGGTTAAGTACTCATAAATGCATGTTGCCCTGGCAGAACCTGAGGTAAAACAATGGAAGATACATGAATATGTGAGTAGGTTACTTGAAGATGTCTCATAAATCCTTGCCATTTCCCTTTGTTCTTTCCCTTTCCCAGCAAAGCCTCATTGGCAATTCATCCCATTATTTAAGTAGGATATGGAAAAATCTCCCAGTTTATGGTTTTTATGAAGAACTAGTTCGTTTTAAGGAAGGCCTGTATAATTAGGTTGCGTTATGTCCTCCAGACATATTTCTTAGGAATATAGGGAATCTAAGCAAAGACCTTCAAATAGTGTACAGATAATAAACAAAAAATAGATGTCATAACTATGACCTTTTATTTTAAACAGTTACCTTCTAAATGCAGTCTTGCATGCAGAATGATTCAGCATAAGCTTAGATTCATGGGGTGATTCTTGCTCTGTGTACAAATGTTCATAACTTTTAGGTTAGAAATATTGTGATTGCACAACATCCAGCAGTTTGAGGCTTTTTATGCTGCAACTATTTTAAAGTGGTCATTTGTCTGTTCTGACAGACACCTGGGAGTGGGTACCACACTATAAATCAGCACCAGTGTATATTAAGACCTAATATGTAAAAAATAAATAAATAGGGGTTCACTTACTTTTTTGGAGCAATGTAATAATGTGACCACTACTCACACCAGGCAATTTCAAGTCTGACAGTGATTGTCTAGAAATTTATTGTTGAATGCAAAGAATCTGTACATAACTGGTGCTGTGATAGCCATGGTGGATGCATTAAATGGGATGAATTTAATAGATAAACCCTTTAATATTTAGTCATCTCCAGTGCTGACTATTAGCTCTGTAAAATATAACATGCTATCAGCATGCCAAAATGCTCACAGAAGAGGTTGAATCTGTTACTTATTTGAAAACCCATCTCACTTTAAATCCACATCATATACAAATATTAGAGCTGCTATGGGTAATTCATGTATGCTATATTGTACAGCAGCAGCATGTCTTACTTGCTCACAGCAGTGTGTTGTGTATGTATTGCAAGTAACAAATCCAGGACTTGCTCTGCAGCAGCAGAAGCAATAATCAACAGCAGCAGCAGCAATAAAAGCTGCAGCAGCGTAGCAGATCCATTCCGCCAAGATCAAACAAATGAACATTGTCATACCCATTACCATTCCAAACACTCAGAGAATGTATATAGAGAAAGACTTCTCACACATGCCATTTCGTTAGAAGACCGACATCTTATTGCATCTGTATACCACAAAATAGTAAAAAGTTAACATATACTGTCTTGTCTTTTGGGTGTTTTTGACAGATGGAACTGATATAGAAGATGACCCATCCTGCTCTTGGCCTGCATCCTCGCCATCTAGTAAAGACCACACATCTCCAGGCCATGTCGATGATTATGAATATGGTGAGGATGAAGGAGGTGCCGGCCTACCCTATCCTTGCCAGTTTTGTGCAAAATCCTTCAGTCGCCTGAGCTTCCTTAAGTGCCACGAACAGAGTCACAGAGATAAACTTCCTTTCAGCTGCACATACTGCAGTCGCTTGTTCAAGCACAAGCGCAGCCGTGACCGACACATTAAGCTTCACACTGGTGACAAAAAGTACCACTGCGGAGACTGTGACTCTGCTTTCTCACGCAGTGACCATCTAAAGATCCATATGAAAACACACGCTGCCAACAAGCCCCATAAATGCCCAGTGTGCCGCCGTGGGTTCTTGTCCACCAACTCACTTCATGGACACATGCAGGTGCATGAACGTGGGAAGGACGGAGCAAAAGGAATGTCTCCTCAAGAGTGGAGGTTAAAAGAGACACGTAAATGTAGCCGCTGTGAGGAGGGTTTCGACATGCCTGAGGAACTGCAGAAGCACATTGCAGAAAGCCACCCAGAGTGCTCTTCTCCTGTAGGAGGGAGTCTAGAACCTGGTCTGCAGTGCATTTATTGCCACGAGCCGTTTAGTGATGAGGGAATACTTTTAAGCCACATCGATCAGGTGCATGGAAGAGACCAGAAGAGCAACACATGCACTGTGTGCTTTGAGCACTTCCCCACTGTAGAGGAGCTGTATACTCACATGGATATTCACCAACTACCAGAGTCCAGCAATAGCCCCTCCGTGTTGCCCGTAGGTTATACCTCTGTTTCGAGCACTACCCCAGACTCTAACCTTTCTGTTGACAGTTCGACCATGGTGGAAACCATTTCCACAGTCCCCAAGACACGTGGGAGAAGAAAGAGGGCCATTCATAATGATGTGTATAGGCGATCTGCCAAACAGCCAAAAATTGAATACAGCTGCATTTACTGCAACAAACAAGTTTTCTCAAGCCTCGCTGTGCTGCAGATTCATCTTAAAACAAAGCATGTTGACAAGCCAGAGCAGGCACATACCTGCCAGTTTTGCTTGGAGATCCTTCCATCCCTTTGCAATTTGAATGAACACCTGAAACAGATTCACAATACAGAGGATCCCTCAGGTGTACTTGCTAACCTGTCTGATGGCCTGCTACAGTGCAATTTCTGCCCTGAGGTGCTTGGAGATCTTAATGCCCTGCAAGAGCACATACGGCGCTCACATGGCTTTCCTAATCCAGTAGCCAAAGAAAGTAATGCATTCTTTTGCCCCAAGTGCTTTATGGGATTTTTAACTGAGGCTACTCTAGAAGAACATGTCAGACAGACCCATTGTGATTCTGGAAGCTTGCAGTTTGACTCTCCTCTAGCGGTCACTCCAAAGGATCCTGTTGTGGAGATCTATTCCTGCTCTTACTGTACCAACTCCCCCATTTTTAACAGTGTTCTGAAGCTTAACAAACACATAAAGGAGAACCACAAGAACATCCCTCTTGCTCTCAATTATATTAACAATGGGAGAAGATCTCTGCGAGTCCTCAGCCCTTCATCTCCAGTGTCTGTAGAACAGGCCTCACTATTCAAACAGAACAGCACTTCCTTATGTTCAAGTGAGTTCATTTGTAACCAGTGTGGGGCTAAGTATACCAGCTTAGACCTTTTCCAGACACACCTGAAGACCCATCTTGATGGTGTCGTGCTACAGCTGACCTGTCCACAATGCAACAAGGACTTTCCTAACCAGGAGTCTCTGCTTAAACATGTGACTGTTCATTTCACCATCATGTCTACGTACTACACCTGTGAGAGCTGTGACAAGCAATTCACATCCGTTGATGAATTGCAGAAACACCTTATGGATATGCACACATTTGTGTTTTTTCGCTGTACTCTCTGCCAAGAGGTGTTTGACTCTAAAGTGTCAACTCAACTCCATCTTGCAGTGAAGCACAGTAATGAGAAGAAGGTATACCGATGTACTTCTTGCAACTGGGATTTCAGGCATGAGGCTGACCTTCAAATACATGTCAAACATAGTCACCTTGAAAATCAGGGCTGCTCACACCGTTGCATTTTTTGTGGTGAGTCCTTTGGCACAGAAGTAGAGCTGCAGTGTCATATAACCACCCATAGCAAGAAGTACAATTGTCACTTTTGCTGCAAAGCCTTCCATGCTGTGTATCTGCTAGAACGTCACCTTCGTGAAAAGCATTGTGTATTTGAGAGAAAGACGCAGAACTGCAGCACCAATGGGTCCACGTCAGGTAGTGGTGATTCAGTTGCCAAAGATGATGGAGACTTCCAGGGCTTTCTGACCAACAGCCATGGAGGAACTGGTCCAGGGGAGTCTCACAACAGTCAGGATGGCAGCGAAGAAGACTTTGATACCTCAGAGGTCATGTATAGCTGTGACATCTGTGGTGCATCCTATACCATGGAGTCTCTCCTAACCAATCACCAACTTCGTGACCATAACATTCGCCCAGGAGAGAGTGCTATACACAAGAGAAAGGCAGAAATGATCAAGGGAAACCACAAATGCAATGTCTGCTCTAGAACCTTCTTCTCGGAGGGAGGACTTCGGGAGCACATGCAAACACACCTAGGGCCTGTCAAGCACTACATGTGTCCCATTTGTGGAGAGCGTTTCCCTTCACTACTTACTCTGACAGAACACAAGGTCACTCACAGCAAAAGCCTGGACACTGGAAGCTGCCGGATTTGCAAATTACCTCTGCACAGTGAGGAAGACTTCCTGGAGCATTGTCAGATGCATCCAGATTTGCGCAATTCTTTGACTGGTTTCCGTTGTGTTGTCTGTATGCAGACTGTCACCTCAACCCTCGAACTTAAGATACACGGCACCTTTCACATGCAAAAGACTGGACCAGCATCTACAAATCAACCAACTGCATGTTCAGCTGTCACACAACTTCAACATAGTCAAAGCCAGAAAGCTGTCAAGTGTGCTGCATGTCTCAAAGAGTTCCACTCTAAGCAAGACTTGGTGAAGCTTGACATTAATGGTTTGACATATGGCCTGTGCGCACTCTGTGTCAATGCTGCTGGTAGTAAGAGCTCAACTGTAAATGGAGGGAAACCGTTGCATCAAGGGTCTCAAATGTCAACAGATCCTACTGCTGGATGGACCCAAGTGGAGAGCCTTAGCCCTGGTCCTGTGAAGGGAAAGGCTGTCTCTTCTTCCTCATCGTCTTCATCAGCATCACCCTCTATTTCCAAGACCCGTTGTTCCAGTTGCAATGTTAAATTCGAGTCAGAGGCAGAGCTTCAAGCACACCTGCAGACAGTACACAGAGACCAAACACCAGAGGGTGTTCAGTTAAGGACTCCCGAAGGCTCCCCCATGTCACGAGTTAGCCCCACTCAAAGTGATGAGGTAGGAAGGTGTAACCCACATTCTCAGTACATTTGCCATTGATATAGTAGATTAATTATTGTTGTTAAAGATTTATTGTGTAGTACCATTTACTTAATTAAACAGTATGTATTTTCTTATTTAAGCATTATTGTCCAACACTATTCATCTCTATTTGATGTTTCTTTTTTTCCCCACTGTTCAGAAGAAGACTTACCAGTGCATCAAGTGTCAGATGGTCTTTTACAGTAAATGGGACATTCAGGTCCATGTGGCCAATCATATGCTAGGTAAGACTGTTTGAATTGGATCTGTAACAAATGGCTGAACATAATTCAATGTCAATTTTGTTTGACCAATGTGACCCTTTCTCCCTGATTTCCATTTGGTTCAGATTAATTTTTATATATTACACCTTAATGATATTACTGGAAAACCCACTGAAATATATATCTTGTATATATATTACTTAACCGTCATCCTCTCCTCAGGTCATTTTGGCCGGAAATTCATTTTCTTTTCATTTTTAAAAGTTTGGTTTTCATCTGAATTGTACAAGACTGTCACACTTGAAATTGGAATACACACATACACACACTCAGGTTTGTTTTGCTATCAAAGTGAGGACATTCCATTGGCGTAATGGTTTTTATACTGCTCAAACTGTACATTCTCTCCCCCTACACTAACCCTACCTCTAAACCTACCCATCACAGAAAACATTCTGCATTTTTACATTTTTAACAAAACATTGTTTAGTATGTTTTTAAAGCTATTTGAAATATGAGGACGCATGAAATGTCTTCATATTTCACATTTAAGTTGTAATTCCAGTGTAATACCCATGTCATTATACAAATTTGTGTTCTCAAATCACAAAAACACGTACACACACACACACACACGCGCACACACACACACACACACACACACACACATGTATGGATTTTTTTGTAGTTGTATTAAAAATAGTAACACATCCTTCCCTCACGGGTCAATTTGACCCCAATAGGAATGAATGGAAATTGGGGAAAATGGGGAAAAAGCATCTGGCACAATCCAGAACACACACTTAAATGAAGGGATGAGACCATAAAACATCCTCAATGCAGAACACACACACACACACCACACAGATAAGGTTAGATTTGAACACATTTACAATGTAGAACATATGCCTGTTTACCAGGCATACAATGCTATAACTTTTTCACTTTCATAATTTATTTCACTTCTAAAATAATCAGCCAAGTGTTTTTTTTTTAAAAAAAAAAAAAACAAGACCAACTTTAGGTCTATATTCCAAAGCATTCTTGAATTAAAACCATTTAAGATTGGATAGTGCATTTTCATGTCTATGCGAAAAAGGGGTTGACAGCCTTTATATGTTATTGAAACCGGTAATAGGTCAAATTTCAGCATGTTATGGGTTTTCTTAGATTGCATATTGTAAGTTAGAGGTAAATAAAATGGCAAAAAAAGAAAAAAATATCAGAATAAAACTTTCTAAAAAATTAAATAACAATTTAAGCTTTCTGGACAAAAAAATGAAGTAGTGTAATTTTACAGTGTTTTTTTTTTTTTTACAATCGCTAGAACACAGAAACCTTTCACACAGTGAGCACAACAGAAATCTATGTGGGCTAAACTGTGGATGATTTATCATTGCTGTGTCATAAAATGCTTTCAATGACTACATCTTTCAAATTACAATCACTTCAACACAACAACCACCAAAACTGTGCACTTACAAGGCAATTTGCACATGCTTACATGCTGTTTTCAAAACTGTTGAACTTAAGTTCAAAATTCAACAACATAACACAAAACTGAACAAGAAAGACATTTGCTACATTTCTACAATAATATTGTAATAAAATAGATTCTGTATGTAAAAGAAAATCAAATACTATCAAAGCACTTAGATGAAACTGGACACCTACACAGGTGTTAGTCTCTTAATTTCATTCCCATCCATTCAAAAGGGGAAAAGCTTTGGGTCATTTTGACTTGCTGTTAAAACATTCAGTTTGAGAACAATGTCAAAGACAATGTTGTTTCAGTGTGAAATGTATTTCAGAAAAAATGACATAATTAGTCATGGATCTTGGTGGTCATCTTCTTTCCTGTTCTTTATTTGTTATTCTTATTGGTTCCTATTCATGATTTGAGGTGTTTTGTGGAAAGAATACGTTGGAATACAGAATTGCCTCTCTGCTCGAAAGAAGCAAGTTCTATTTTTCTCAATGAATATAAAAGCTTTTATTTCTCAAAAAGTTCTGCTGAAACGTGTTCTGTTGAAGTCCCACATCAAGTGTGTGTACATCTGGACTGCAATTCCCTCTCAACCAGCATGTGCCAAACAGCAAAGGGAAAAACTAAAGCCTGATTTGAGAAGCTTTAAATACATTTTCCCTTGAAAAAAGGGCACAATTTCTTCTGTTAATGGCCATCTGTAAAGATGAGGTGAAACGGGGGCCAGGGGGTCATCTGCGCTCAGCTGTCAGTGTTATTAGCGCATGTAATGGAGCAGGCACTGCTCTTCTGGGTGTTGTTTCTAAGCACATGTCCCTGTTTTATTGCCATCGATAAGTCAATATGTAGAGAATTGGAGGGTGTTAAATGTAAGCACAAAAGACAGTAGGTCCCTGTAATCTGGCTTTGTGGTTTGTAAATATAGAAACATATTCCTTTTATATGCATATTTGATTCACAGTCATTAATATTGCTGATTTCCACAGAGACAACTTTCAGAAAGCAATCAGATCTCACACCGATAAGGAAAGAAGGTGGAGGTAGGTGTGAACTGGACAGTAGGGACTGGTCTTGCCCACAGAAGCCCTGAGGTGCCTGCAGATAGAAACTCACAGCTCGAATGGCCCAAATCCATATTTGCTGTTCAGTTAATTTGCATGTATTTGAAGATGTAGAAAGGCTTCAGCACCACCAAGAAGACAGCTGGTTTGAATTTGACTTTCGTTTGAAGACCCCTTGCATGATCAACCCTTCACCAGCCAAGAACATTTGATTTGTCACCAGCATATATCTGATAATGCAAGATGAGACAAATGGAAATATGGCAAATACTACATCATCCTCTAATGCTTTGTTTTTCAAGTTGGTGGGCCACCTTCTCAAGGACAGTCACTCATGGGTGTCCTGCATGTGGCATGAGGTGGGGGTGGCTGATTACAGTGGCTCACACTCAAGCAGCAAACACATCCAGCCTTGTGTCGTTCCATTGCATGGTGGGGAGTGAGTGGCCTGGGCAGCCCAGCCAGTGGAGGGTTGGTGAGGGGGATGGCAGAGACCAGTTGGTGGAGGCTTGGAGCAGTGTAGGATGCACATTTGTTGTCCAGCAGGCCACTCTGTGTGAGGCAGTACTGTGGGCTGATGTCATGCTGAAAGGAGAGGGGTGAAAATCTTTTCAAAAAAAGAGGAATGAAGTGGATAAATAGAGCATGGGAAAGACATTACTGTCAAGTACTTTTATTACATTGTGCAGCATGTCTTATTTGATGGATTATTTTTTAAATGGATGTTTAAAAGGATCATGTAGATTGATGCTTGCTTTTTAATGCCACTCAGATTATAGAAGAATGTGTGCATTTCTTTGCGATATTCGGTCTCATTTTGCTGGCTTTTCCATAGTGACAGTTTCAGAATGGCAATGGTCAATGAAAACTGTAACGAAATTACTTGAATGAAAAATATTGAATCTGGAGAAATGGGAAAAATGGTTTGCCCTCTAGAATGATTCTCCAACTTAAAAATACAGATGAACTGAATATCACAATCAAACAATTTTGCATTGAAGAAGGGGAAAAGCTGCAGAATAGAAATGTGCAAGACTTTCTGCTACATTGACTTGTAATGGATTATTATGGTCATAATCAATGTACAGCGGATTCATTTTCTTTTTTGTTTGTTAGATTTTTTTATTTAAGATTTTAAATAAAATTTTCAAATGACAAATCTGGACCATGGGAATAAATTGATATATGACATTTTGCTAACAAGTTTAAATGAACAAGATTAATTGATTGTTTGAAATAATAGATTGTTTGATTAAATGCCAAATTCAAAAGTCTCCTAAGTCACCGTGGCTGAGGATGCCATATGCCTCAGGAGCCTGTGAAAATAATTGAAAGGAATTGTGCCATGTGCTTGAACAGATTCAAGCAGTTCAGCACTGACTGGGTACAATCGTCTGAAAGATGTGCTGTCATGGTTACCTAGTCCAACACCACAACGAGAAAAGAGATGTTCTGCACTGCGTAGGGTTTACTCTTTTCCCAGTTGACCCAAAGTCCCAATCAGGCTAGGTTCAGCCAGTTGTCAAGCTAGTTGATGCGCGTGCCCACTTCCCTTAACGGGGGAAAGGGCAGCCTCTGCGACTTTGGTGAAGATGCGAGGAGATACAAGGAAACAGGGACAACCTCAAAGGGAGGACCTTGTACTGACATGTCCATCCTTTGAAGGAAGTATCGAGACAAGTAAGCATCCTTCAGGTCAAACACCATGAGCAATGTTGGTGTTGGACACGTCAGCATGTGTTTCTGGGTGAGCATCTTGAACGGGAGCCTGTATAGGCTCAATACTTGCAGGTCTAGGATTGGTCTCCACCCATCGCCTTTCTTGGATACAATGAAGTAAGGGCTGTAGAAGCTTTTTTATCTTGGCGGAGGGACAGGCTCTATCGCGTGCTTCGCTAGAAGAACTGCAATCGCTGTCCGAAGGACAACAGCGTTCTCACCTAGGGCTTGAGACCTCAGAGGTCTAAAGTCGACCCGTGCCGTGGCAAGATATGTTTGATGACCTCAGTCTGCTTCTTTAATGCTGAGAACTGCTGTGTGAAGTCCTCGTCAGTGTCGCTGATAGGCAGATATATAGGTCTTGCTAAGTGGTTGCTAGGGAGTGGCTTGGCAGCTACCAATGATGATACTCCAAAGGCTGGTTAACATTATGAATGACATGTATGTACTGTATGAACCAACGCTAATGCCTCTGTGACATTGAAATTTGAAGATTTCCCTCTTAGGGTTGCTAGGGTACTCTAAATGGTTGCTAGGGCATGGCTTGATAGCTGTACAATGATCCTGAGAGACTAATTGGTTGCCAGAGTAAATTGAGCCCATCCCCATGTCTCTGACACAGTGCTGATATCCATCTGGCACACTTCCTGTTTCATAGGCAGTCCCTTCATTATAGTATATCTATGGGCAATTTTGGGCACCTATTTAGTGGCATATATTGTTCTCATGGAGGGAACCCTAGCACTGAGAATGGTCTCTATGACCATCTGAAAACCCAGTATCCCTCATTTGGTATTTGTAAATACATATGCTGACGGGCAGGTAGGACATAGTATCGGACCGAATGCAATGATTGGATGAACATTTTTTTGGCCTGAGACTTCCACAGACAATATATGTATATTTTTAATATTTAGTCTACTTCTATAATTGATTGCTGTCAGGATCTGAAAAGAGTTTCAACCAGAATAACAAAAAGTGTTTATGCCTAAGTGTGCCAAGTCATTACATGCAGTTCACACCTGAGTATATTTTTTAAAGTGTATATTATTCCCGTAATAAGTGCTCTTAAAAAAAAGTATACATGCTAAAGTGTACTTATTTAAAAGGGCATTTAGCAACTATTACACATGACTTGAATGGTATGAATTCTGTAGATTTTTTGTCTCTGTAGATCTCTTTGTTTGCAGTTTTTGTGGAGCTTGGCTCAGTTTGGTTTCTCTTGTTTTTCTTATTGCTTTGGCCCCCTGGGGTCTGCTGGTGAACAGGATGCTGATTAGTGACGCTCTCATTGAAGTCCTTCATCATGCCCTCTGGCTGCAGTCATGGAACCCTGTGGAATGTTCCAGAGAGTTCTAATAAGATTCAGGTGCTTCAAACCAGTGGCCCCATGCCAGATCTTTCCTAACTCCCAGCACCATTGTTTGTAACTGCCCTACCCAAAAGAGATGAACTTCATCTAAATACCCTATTGAGCTTTAAATTTAGACATACCATAATGATTATTCAAGCATTAGCCTTTATTGTGATTGTCTTATGCTAATGTTAGTGATATAAAAATATTTTGTGTATATGCACACATTTCTTTTCCATCGAGGTGAGTTGGAACTGTAGGTGGGGTTGCTTGTAACACTACAGAAAACATTGATATCATTTTAAATTTTGTACTTGCATTTATTTTGTTAATCAATTTATTTTGATATAAACCCCATCAATCTCTTACCCCAACTACCCCTCTTCTCATTTTAAAGTCTGCATGAGTTGCAATAGTCTTTTACTCCCTATTGTGACATAATATATCTGAGTGAAACTGCTTCTGCAACAAGAATAAATGTAGGGTGGGCCTTGATTTCATCCTTTAGGAATTGATTGGATTGTATGAATTTGGGCTTTGCTAACTATATGGAGGCAGATCTGAATGGCAGTTTGCAGTCAGTTGTGGAGGATATTTAGTCTAACCCTCCGCTGAGACACACGTCATGAAGATAACAGATGTCGTTTTGGTTAAAGATTATGAGGGCAAATGAATTTAAAAAAAAATGACGTGCACAGATAAATCAGTTATAATAAGCACTGCAACATTCTGTTTTTTTTAAAATATTTTTTAAGTCAATTTTGATTTCATGATAACTAGAGATACACCATTTGCAATTTTCTTGGCAGACTCAGATTTTGTGATTTTGAGTTAGATTCTGATTTTCTTTCAAAGAACTGTAGTTGACAGCATATACAAACAAAAATCTACTTTTCATCAATGCAAAATTTTATTTTCAAAAACAAGTAAAAAGAGTAATAAAATAATCAACAAATTTCAAACAGCACAAATAAATGCAATAGAATAAAGAGAGATGTGAAATAAACATGGTCAGGTAAGAAATGCTACAGAAATTAAAGTAATCAAATGTAAAATGACACTGGATAGTCTTCATTGTAAAAGTTAAATACAGATTAATGCTTACAATTAGAGTTTATGCACGGATCCAAAATACTGTTACACAACTTGCGTTATCTTTTCTCAACTAATTCGATTCCAAAACTGACTGTGTATTACTGGATACTCGCCAAGAAGGACATTTTGGCATAACTTTGTGCATGTTTGACCGTTTAAGCACAGTAAAACCACGTGCACACCAGGACGATTATCGCATGCGGTTGTCGCCAGTGTTTTTCCGAGACGTTTTTCGACACATCTTTGTGTTCACACCTAAGCGATTTTCACTGGCGATGCACCGAGTGAATGCGCAAATTCACTCCCTGACTGTAGGTGGCGCTTATTGCACTTCAGTTTAACCTCTTTCTCTACAGCACACAAATGATGGTGTTGGTCAAAAGTTTGCAGTAAAAAGTTACAAGCCTATCTACTTGAAAGAAAATTAAGTGAAGTGAAACTCACGATTGAATCCTACTTGATCTGCAATTCTTCTCCATAGCAACTCCCTCTTATCGACATTTTTGTTGTCGCCGTGCCGTTCGTCATAAAGTTCTTTGTGTTCAGACACCAATGAGACCAGCAGCTCTATATTCATCTTGCCTTGTTGCATCTTCTTCTTCGTCTACTTCCTTCTACGCCGTCTTCTTCTTAAGAATCAATGTGTGCTCGGCAAGACCGTTTTGTGCTTGAGCGCCATGCACGTGAATTAAAGCGGCAATCTTATTGGTCGGCCAGGTGTTTTATTTTTTTAAAATTATGCTTTTTCGCCTGTTGTTTTGCGTGTCGGTGAGCACAATCACATTGGTGCCCTTTGTTTAGTCACGAGGCATAAAACATTAAATATATATATATATATATATATAATATAATATTATATTTATAATAAAATAAAATGTATATATAAGTAGGATTAGTACAGAAATAAATGAATTAAAATAAATTAAAACAAAACAAAAATTGTCAGTTACTTGAGGCTTTCATTTATCCATGGAGCTCAAAAGGAGAGCGTAATTATTCCAATTAGGATAAAATACAGCTAATCCTAAAATGAGGGTTTATGAGAGAATTTTTGGTAACACTTTACAATAAGGTTCTTTAGTTAACTACATTAGTTAATATGAACTAATAATGAACTGCACTTATACACCGTTTATTAATCTTTGTCAATGTTAATTTCAGCATTTTCGAATACATTACTAAAATCTTGTTAACATTAATGCGATAATGCACTATGAACTAATATGAACAAACAATGAACAACTATATTTTCATCAACTAATGTTAACTAAGATTAGTAAATACAGTAACGCATGTGTTGCTCATTGTTAGCTCATGTTAATTAATACATTAACTAATGTTTAACTAATGAATTATTGTGAAGTGTTACCAAATTTTCTTTTTTTTGTTGTTGTTGGAGTATCCTTTTAATTTCTGAGGAGACAAAATTTTCAATGAAGCACATCAAATATGAGATATTAAGAAAGGAAAAAACGTAAAAAAAACGTTGAGCAAAGTATTTTAATATTGCATAATTTTCAAAGAAATGTCAAATTTTGCTAAAACTGTGAAAATATGATTGAATTGTTTGTATTTGCAGTTAGGCCTACATAAAATGATAACTATGAAATCAGTCTTAGCAAGAGTCATCAATTTTAGTCAAAAATGTTCATAATGTAATTTACATAACCATAATTTCCACCATAGAATACTATTAACATAATTATACATAATATAAGATGTAATGGAAAATGATACTGATTGAAAGGAAAAAAATCTGCCAAACTGCTTTAGATTTCTCTTTTATAGATATTTTGTTTTATTGAATTTCCCTAGCAGATGAATAAAGTATTTATCTATCTAAAAACACACACACATAAACAAAATGTATACAGTAAGCTCCATTGACTAGCTTTGTTGACTTTCTTTCTTTCTTTCTTTCCTGTTTCTAATTACTAATTAACTTGAGAGATTTCTAATGTAGTCCTCTTTCAATGAGGTGCATAGAGGGCAACAGATCATTAGCTTCAAAAATGAATGTGGATGGGGCAGATAATGGCCTGTGATGCCCACAATGACGGCAGTATTCGCAAGACAAAGGTTTGAGTGAAATACAGTGAGAGTGATATAAACGGATCTGGAAGCTTTGGTTGCTCGGATGTTTTATATGTTGATGTGAAAGGCTGATCAAATGTGTTTATTTATTTAAATAATTTTGGCAGGCATATTTGGACATGTCCTATTATTATTATTATTAATATTATTATTATTATTATTATTATTATTATTATTCATTGTCTTAGGACCTAAAAAAATGTGGTAACTTTAGAATTCTGACTGAGATGGCGAACCGGAAAATGGTTTGTGTAACATTTGCAACACATTATTTGCTGTTTGATAAAGTAGTCAAGCTAAAGACTGGTTAATTATTGTAATGTGTCCGACGTTGTATAGAGCGATACATAAGACGCTTTACTATTCTGATACATCGACTTTGTAGATGACCCTGTATAATTCACTCTTCCACTTCTTAAGTATCAGTTTCTGGTTCAAACATATATAGCTGAATTAAACCAGGTTTCATTCATTCTTGCCATTGTGCAGTGTTTACTACAGTACAGTTGCCTGAGTGGATCTCTGAGCTGGTGTGAGTGAGTGCGGGTGCATATTCATGGATCCTCGTATAACTAAAAAATATGTTTTACAAAGGACTTCACTTCAACAAGATCTCAGACTAGTTAATCACACAATAAACATCTTTTACTAAGGTCTAAACTACATGAGATCATGTTTCATTTAAAAATAAAGATTTTGAAAGAGGGTTTTCACAGCGATGCCATTCCAGAAAGAGCCTTTGGTTCATTTTTTTTTCTTAGTGTGAACAATTGAATAATCTAAAGAACTTTTTGTGGAAATGAAAGGTTCAGTGTATGTTAAATGCCTACTAAATTTGATATATTTATGTATAAAGCCATCTGGAGTCTTTTTTGTTTTGTTTTTTATGTTTGGTTTTAGTTGGCTCTAAATGTTTTTATAAATTTGAAATAATTTAAATAATCATTTTAATTTATTGATTTAATCTTTTTTTTGGCATTAAAAAACACCCATGTTTTGCGCACAAATACACTAAAACTTTTTGTTGTTTTTATATAAATATGACAGGTCACCCCTTTCCAAATGCTGCACCGTAATAAACATGAATATTTTGATTGGAATTTGACTTGAAAAAGTGTACGATCATTTGGGAAATCATTTAGAACTTTAAGTCATTTTCAAGGTTCACCAGTGTGGCATGCTCAGCATTTCCCATCATTAAGAGCATGAAGTGTTAATTGTGGTTTGATCTCATTAGTGATTAGAGTCATTTTCTATGAGCATCTGAACTTCTCTGATGGAGACTCCTCTTCTCGCTTCTTAATGGCAGCGTTTCCGCCAGTGTCTGCTAACTCTGCCGACTTTGGGGAAAGATGCTTACGCAGTAATGATTATTATCATTAAGAAGTATGAAGGTGCCGAGCGTTGGTGACCCAGCTGTTCATTAAAGCAGGGATTTTTTTGTAGCGGGATTCAGAGCATCTACTCATGAGCAGACCTCCACCTGCGCAAATTCCATCTCTGTCCACATGAAACAACTGGCTCTCTTCTTTGACCTCCACACAAGTCCTGTTAACGTTTGTCTGTAGGTTGTTGGTCAAAGTGGAATTTCATTTTGTTCATGTAATATTATCAACATCATAATCTTTCTCTAAATAAACATCATTTAATTGTAATTTTGCTATTTGGACGTGAATGGAAATATTTGCCCTCATAACCCTGCTCTTGTGTTTACCTATGAAACGGAAAGATCTGTACTTTTGTCAAACTTTAAATCATCTGTGGTAAGCAAAGTTTGTTATCATTAAATGTAGTCATTATTATTATTGAATATCCAGTTAGACATTCTTGCGTTCAGTCTGTGCTTTTCTTTTTAACGTTTGCATTACATTTATGAATTTGGCAGATGCTTTTATCCAAAGTGAATTACATTGCATTCAATGTATATAATCCACCCCTTCAATACATTTCAGTCTACACATTCCCTGGCAATTGAACACCAATGTTAACATCATCCTCTACTGTTAGAGCTACAGAAACGCCTCTAAAAATATTCTTACACGAAGTCATCTTGTGACTCCCTGCATTCTTTTATTTTGGGCTTCATATAGGTATTTTCAAATGGAAGAACACATCCTATGTGAACAAAAGATGTGTTTAAAAATAGTGTGTAATTGACTAATCAACTAGTCATTTACTCAAATGGCAAACTGTTTGATTCTGAGAAAGTGTAGTTATTCACAGCAATCATGAGTGGAAAACAACTCGTATCACTCCACAGTCTCTAAGCATGCACTTCTTAAAACATCAACAACAAAATTTTAACTTAAAACTCTCAAAAAAGTATTTCTTGAGTAAATTAATCATTTAGTGAGCCATAAAAAATTTAACACCAGTAAATGCTCTCTGGAAGCCAGGCAATACACTGCATTCCTTCCATGGGCCACACCCCGTGTCCCCCTTCAGATGAAATACACATCATAAAAAACTGATTAACGATTTAATTAAATTATAAGAGATTTGATTCAGCAGCAGATGATGATAAAATAAGTAAATTTAACAGTGGAGCATAAACAATATCGTAATGTTTGTCGTTTTACTTGGCCGTTTCTTTTCTATGCCTCTCTTTCTCCGCTTCAAACTGAGGTTTTCTGATAACCCTGTGGAGGCTTATTTTGCTATAATGGCTGTCTCACTTATCCGTTACATACCTGTCATGCATATAAGGTTTGCCATTCGATTAATCTCTCCTGTGCATCTGAGACCATGGGTCCTGACGTGGCCACGTTGGCCAATCTTCTGGTTGTTTGCCAGCTCGTGTGTCCATGTGGAATTGAGGTAGTATGAAAGCAGTGCAGTGAGTGCGGCGGCGGGGTCCCAAGCTGCCCGTTTGCTTGCCTTCATCAGCATTCCACCGATGAGAGTAATTAAAGCTCAAATTAATTCTGCTGTAAGCAGACGAGCCGCTGAATAACTGATATTGGAGGCGCGATGATGAATGCGCCACATCAAGGGTGAAGCCCTCGAGACACTGCAGAAAGACATCTCCTTTTGTCTGCTCTCATTTTCACTCCGGCACAGTTCCATAACCTAGTGAGCTGACTTACTGCCTACTGCCTACATGGGCACCTGGCTTTTAAGGCTATATATTAACTGAGATGAAAGCTCAGATTTGTACACTGTGATCCACATAGGTAGCAACAAAAATTATGTGAAAAGGACTGTAAACAGTACCTTAACCCTTTTTAACCGGGTGTGTCATCGTTCACACATCCAACCAAGCTGTATTCACCATAACTCTTCAACCGTGTGCACTATCAAAATAATTCAAATTGCTCCTGGCAGTAGACGGCATACGCCTTTCGGCAATATATGGCTTCGTAATCTATCAGCAAAGGATAGCAGGAAGGAAGGATTTGGAGAGCAGGAGGTTAGAATGTTTTGCAATGCATAAAATAATAAAAGAAATGGAAAAAGAACATGGCGAATGAAGAAGTAAACAGTAGAAGAGGTGATTGGGATGATTTTTTATAAAACTTGGGACTCTTTCACGCATCTTAGTATGTGGTGTGTGGATGTGTATATGTGTTTATAGGCTTTTTGTCTATTTAGATTCTGTTTACAAACTCGCTACACTCAGTAATGGTCAATGACAGTAATTTATTGAAAGCCATTTGTTTTCTGAAAAAAAGACGCCTTTTGTAGTATAAGAGAAAACAACCTATTTTAGTTTCAGGTTCTAAAGGGTTAATGTGGTTTGGCATTGACTCTACCGAAGAGATGCAGCATTTGTTCTGAAGATATTTCAAAAAGTGCTCCCAAATTTGCCATTGGGCTGAGATCTGGCCACAACATAACAGAGCCACCAGATCCTCAAATTTTAATTTATTTTGTCCTTGTGTATACATATATGTTCTGTCTGCAGCCTGTGGCCCCCTCTACAATATTCAGTTGGAGGCACCTTACCCTCTTCTGCTGGAAAACTGCGGCCAGATGGAGGAATTTGATTAAACAGCAGTGGAAGACCAAATGTTCCATTGGATCCAGAGTCAGGCTGTGAGAGAGATTGTGTGGGGGGTGTTGAATAGGAGTCTGAAATGGCCTTCTGGTGCAAGCGGGCCAGCACTCTTTCCAGAAAGAGGCAGCCGCTGGGGTGCAGTAATGTAGAAGCCCTTTTCCAACAACCAGCTGGGCCTTTTAGGAGCTGCTATCCCCACAGCAGACACCCAGCAGCCTCTGAGCAGCTTGACTTTACCATATGTGGAGGTTTTATAACGCTCCACCTGGTTTCCCGGGAGGATGTTGGGCCGCTGGGATGCCAGGAGCAGGTGAAATGCTCTTAATGCAGCCAACAGTATGAGAGGACAGCCCGATGTGGATGACCTTGGAGCCTGTGCCCAGACTACAGGAACATGGTCAGTTTGACCTGACAACTTCATATCCAAATCTGTTCAGATCAGATCTCACACTTGATACACTGGACATAAGAGTGGAATACCGGGGTAAAGCCCAAGTAGTACCCCTGCCCCCCTCGCCACACTCAACAGCATACAATCTCCCAGGAGCTGAAGTGAGCTCTCTAAATAGACTCCACAGTGGAAAAGGCTCAATAGAAGATGTCCTTTCTTCACTATTTAGGAAGTTCAACCTGCAACAGGAGCTTTAACAGTTTTACTCAACTTGCATTGAGTTTTTCCTGTACTCTTCAATAACGGTCTAGTTTTGAACAAAAGACGGCTACAACAGACAGTCATTATTGCTGAGAGAATGATTGGTGACCTCCAACCCACTCTCCAGGACTTGTTCTGTACACTACCAGAATGAGGAAACGAGCAGAAAAATAAATAAATCCCACGCACTAAGGCCCTCTGTTATAGAGTCTAAGTAGGAGGCCTTCTAACAAACTAATGTACTTCAGCGCTCACACATCAGTGCCATGCATATTGTGTTTGGTGCTTTGGTTGGGCTGCAAGGAAATCCATGTTTCAGAATGTACTGGACCTTGATGGCAACTTTGAATAGAAATAAGAAATAGATAATGCGACCTATCTACCCATAGTGTTTGCATGTCTACATGTATCACATTTAAAAAAAAGATACCACACAATATATTTTTCTAGTCACATGTGTGGGCTTGTTAGTACAATGCACTATTTCTATCTGTTTGAATGAGTGCTGTGAGTGAGGTGTCAGAGACATGGCTCTCTGTGTGTCTTTAGCATTTATATTTATGCTCCGATGGGCAGAATGAGAAATAGCTGTCTTCTGTTTATTTTGTGACCATCACAAAGGTTCCGACATATTCCAACTCACTCAGACTGACAAAAAGTGCTCAAAAAGTTTTAATTGGTTTTTATGGGCTGATATATATTTGTATCTGGTCCAAAGTGGCCAGAAACTTGGTATACATTTAGAACAAGACATTCTGAGGACACTTGCCATGTTCAATCAATCTCCTATAATAGTGGCAGCAATAACTAAAGTAAGCTGTTAACATTTACCACAAACTAAACTTCATCAAAAAGTACTGTTGTTTT
Organism: Zacco platypus; assembly: GCA_038088235.1. Taxonomy (NCBI): domain Eukaryota; kingdom Metazoa; phylum Chordata; class Actinopteri; order Cypriniformes; family Xenocyprididae; genus Zacco; species Zacco platypus. Next base: position 8,539,484 of record CM076080.1, read on the forward strand.
AAAATTTGACAATTTTGGTTATTTTTCCAAATATATTTTCTAAACAGCTAAACACTTCAGGGTTTGAACCAAAAAAAAGTATTCTTTAGCAGAAGAATGTTTTTCGAGAGCACCTGGCAATCCCATTGTACACCTCAGCAGCAGAATAACGGATTACATTTTAAATGGATTTCATATTATTCATATTTCATAAATAACCTCGGTTGAAATGATTCTCTAAATGATGGCTAACTGCATGAGGTGTCAGAGGGCTGTATGAATGCTGTGTACAGTTTGCAGGAGTGTTATTTGAAATGCCTTCCACCTTTAGGTGACTTTTGGCTCAAGTGAAATTCTGTCTGCAGAAAAAAAAGAAACACAGTGTAGTTTGTATTTAAAGGCTGTCTTCCCTCATTGTAACGCTGCGAGAGTTCAGTGCTTTGACCTCCGTGCGGTTTGTGTTGGTGAGTTTTTTTTTTCTCCTGCATGGTCTTCTTGACAGGTCTGGCGGCAGATCAGAGCTGGTTTTCTACTGGCAGGAGTCAAGGGAAGCTTATTTCCTCCAAAGCAAACAGCCATCTGAGAGTTGAAGCTTTTCGCTGGACAAGTAGCACATGTGTTCATGAGCACATGTGGGAAACGGGTGACTTTAAAGTGGAAAAAGGAGCTATTCACACAATCGTCTTTATGACCAGAGCAATTGCAAGAGAGTCCTGTTTGTGCAGCTGTTGCCCCCATTGCATTAAATGTTTTGTGGCTTGTTCCTCTCACAGTGCCCACATTACTCACCCTTAGCTAACAAGACTCCCAAAAGACCTGAACAGTGTCACACTGGGCATACTGAGCACGTGTACCCTTCACGTACCCTATCACCTGGAATATACTAGGGTAATACTGCCCTGACTCTAGCGATGGGGCCAGAGACGGCTGTTTCCCTTGAGATGAGAGCGCAGCCGCAGTTAGGCTGTCAGCCGCTGTGAGTACACATCCAGCGGGAGTGAATTACTGAAGGCTTTCTTCTGCGCCTGTGTGTGCGTGTGTGTATAATTGCAAGTGTAGAGGGAGCCTGTCTCTCAGTTTTGTGATTGTGAGGTGCAGACAGCAGCCCGAGGGCCGCCACCCCCCACCCCCATCAGCGCCGTTTGGATGCGTAGCCTCACACATCAATACAAACACACACACAACACATTCTCCCACAAGGGCGCCTATCCTCAAAACCCCCCGCTAATGGAAGCCACTGCAGTTTTCAGTCAGGTTTTTATGCACCGCTCCATGTAAATGTGATGCCAACAGACATTTCCTTCATGAAGAAAGAGAAGAATACTGAAAATACTAAATTGTGTTCATCACATCATAGCTGTTTTACACACAGTGCCTTGTTGCATTTGATTCAGGTTAAAGCCCATTTTTTTTTATGCAAGCTACAAGCTAACCTTCTGAAAAAGTAGTTTGCTACAATTTTTTTTTTTTTTACAGTGACATTGTTACAAATAATTGTTATTGAAGAATATTATAAGTCAAATTTTTTGGGTTTAAAACAACATAATTAAATGTGATTATGATTTTAAAGAGTAGGGTGAATTCAGGTTGATTGGGACACTTTTTCCCAGTCATTTCAGTGGCAAAAACCCAATCGTTTGATTTTGTAAACTATCCGAATCCCGCTGCAACCAGCCTTTGCCATGTGATAAGTGTGCTATATATCGCGGTTTTATTTTCTGTTCGATTAGTGATCTTTCTCTAGTGAAGGGTTCATTACAAAACTGTGGCAGAACAGATTAAACCATGGCGGGGGCTTCTTTGTTAATTAAATCAGAAATAGACATAAATATTAGAGTGCAATAAAGCAGGATAAATTAATCAATTTAAATTTTTATTATTCACTTCATGTATGTGCTTTAAGTCTTCGACCTAGACTGTGCAGTAATGAACAAATCAAGTTTGTGATCTGGTAAGAAGATCGCGTTACAGGAAACCACTGCATTATAGCCTTGTGAGCAAAACGGAATGTAGCTTTTGGTCGTGCTACACCACTACTTGCTGGAAGTAGTTGGAAAAGCTACACTGTTTTAAAAGTAACTGAGCTTCTGACAAGCTACTGAAAAATGTAGTTAAGCTAATAGCATCACTATGTGTAGCTAGCTACTCTCCAACACTGCAGTCGAATGCATAGCCTTTCAAAGTACAGTCGTGGCCAAAAGTTTTGAGAATTCCATAAATATTAGTTTTCACAAAGTTTGCTGCTAAACTGCTTTTAGATCTTTGTTTCAGTTGTTTCTGTGATGTACTGAAATATAATTACAAGCACTTCATACGTTTCAAAGGCTTTTATCGACAATTACATGACATTTATGCAAAGAGTCAGTATTTGCAGTGTTGGCCGTTCTTTTTCAGGACTTCTGCAATTCGACTGGGCATGCTCTCAATCAACTTCTGGGCCAAATCCTGACTGATAGCAACCCATTCTTTCATAATCACTTCTTGGAGTTTGTCAGAATTAGTGGGTTTTTGTTTGTCCACCCGCCTCTTGAGGATTGACCACAAGTTCTCAATGGGATTAAGATCTGGGGAGTTTCCAGGCCATAGACCCAAAATTTCAACGTTCTGGTCCCCGAGCCACTTACTTATCACTTTTGCCTTATGGCACGGTGCTCCATCGTGCTGGAAAATGCATTGTTCTTCACCAAACTGTTGTTGGATTGTTGGAAGAAGTTGCTGTTGGAGGGTGTTTTGGTACCATTCTTTATTCATGGCTGTGTTTTTGGGCAGAATTGTGAGTGAGCCCACTCCCTTGGATGAGAAGCAACCCCACACATGAATGGTCTCAGGATGCTTTACTGTTGGCATGACACAGGACTGATGGTAGCGCTCACATTTTCTTCTCCTGACAAGCCTTTTTCCAGATGCCCCAAACAATCGGAAAGGGGCTTCATCGGAGAATATGACTTTGCCCCAGTCCTCATCAGTCCATTCACGATACTTTCTGCAGAAGATCAATCTGTCCCTGATGTTTTTTTTGGAGAGAAGTGGCTTCTTTGCTGCCCTTCTTGACACCAGGTCATCTTCCAAAAGTCTTCGCCTCACTGTGCGTGCAGATGCGCTCACACCTGCCTGCTGCCATTGCTGAGCAAACTCTGCACTGGTGGCACTCCGATCCCGCAGCTGAATCCTCTTTAGGAGACGATCCTGGCACTTGCTGGACTTTCTTGGACGCCCTGAAGCCTTCTTTACAAGAATTGAACCTCTTTCCTTGAAGTTGCTGATGATCCTATAAATTGTTGATTTAGGTGCAATCTTAGTAGCCACAATATCCTTGCCTGTGAAGCCATTTTTATGCAACGCAATGATGGCTGCACGCGTTTCTTTGCAGGTCACCATGGTTAACAATGGAAGAACAATGATTTCAAGCATCACCCTCCTTTTAACATGTCAAGTCTGCCATTCTAACCCAATCAGCCTGACATAATGATCTCCAGCCTTGTGCTCGTCAACATTCTCACCTGAGTTAACAAGACGATTACTGAAATGATCTCAGCAGGTCCTTTAATGACAGCAATGAAGTGCAGTGGAAAGGTTTTTTTGGGATTAAGTTCATTTTCATGGCAAAGAAGGACTATGCAATTCATCTGATCACTCTTCATAACATTCTGGAGTATATGCAAATTGCTATTATAAAAACTTAAGCAACAACTTTTCCACTTTCCAATATTTATGTAATTCTCAAAACTTTTGGCCACGACTGTACACTCCATTTGATAGCATGCGCGAACACAGGCGGTCAACACACGCTCTAGTTTTAGAATCTTTGTCCAATGCCTGTGCTATCCGTCTCTTTAGTTTACATTTCTACTGTGAAACAACAGACCGGGCCAGTGTTGCCACCTAGTTCGAAACAAACTAAATGCACACGTGCAGCCTATAGTAGGTGCCTAACTAACAGTTTATCTTACTTATTGGATTAGTTGTCTAACAAATATTTTGTGCTATGATTTGAATAGAATTCAGATGCTGTTTATTTTTTCTCTTCGAATAGGTAGTCTAATATGGCCATATCCCTACAGACCGCATTACAATTCCATATCACTTAGTCTAGTAGTATAAGCAGGGAGAAATAGTCTCTCGGCTGTAAAATTTATCAAAAAATGCTATCAAGTCAGTTGTTATTTAGTTTATAACAATTTGTCGTTGAAAAGCATAAATCAGGTAATTGTTTTGTTGAAACAACATATACAGACAATGGAAAATAACTTTCTAATTTCAATATGCACAAGGAATAATCAGTCATTCAGGATGTATCACATTATGGCATAAATAATTTTCATACATGGCTGCTTCAGATCGCTGTATCTTGCTGGTTGTGCTGCATGTTCTATAGCACGACACAATCCGATGCGAGCTGTTTGATATCCGCTGTGTAATCTCACAGGACCTGCTCCTCTGTGCCGTCTCATTCATTTGGCATGCTGCACAACAATCTGATTTGTTTGCTAATTGTGTCCTGTTCTTTATCTGATTGGTGCTCTTGCCTCTTTTGAATTGTGAAACTATGGCAACAGGCATCAGTGGGGGGGCTACAGGAGTGCATGAGCCAAAGAAAATCAGCGCTGTACTACAGACATTTCTCTGGCTTTGTATAATTTACATGAAGAGATATGATTTAATTGTTTATAGATTGGCAGATTACGTGAGAACATGATTCGCAAACTCTGAATTCTTCAAACACTCGTGCTTTTGTCCCATGACTGATGCGTCCAAGAGTCAAAATGGCTTTTATTGAGCATGTTTGATGCAGGACTGATGTCAGTTCCGCAGGCATGTGGTCTCGTTCACTCTGTAATTATGTACAAATGTCTCGCTTCTCATTTTTCAGCAATTTATTCTTGATCTATTCTTGAAAATGTAAGAATGGCTTAACTGAGAGAGAGGAAGCTAGAGAGAGAAAAGGGCGGTGTGGAGGAAGTGTGAATCTGCTGTGTGAGGCAAGATATCGTCCCGTGTTGATTCATCACGTCTCCCTGCTGGATTGTGAAGGGCCGTCTAATGAAGTTCAGCCCGTCAGAATGAAGGGACTAATTCTGATTTAGCTGAGCTAATGAACTTCCTCTCTCCTGGTGTGAGCGGCTCATGGGGCGGCCGACAAACTGACAGAGAGACACTGCGAGACGAGGCAAGAAAGAGCGTGTAAAATGCTTATTTGGTGTTACTGAGAGGTATTAAAATAAATTGTGTGTGTGCTCTGAAATTATGCTAATGCTTGACTTTAGGTATATCTGCGTAATGTTATATGACAAGGATAAAGCCGTCACATTGGCCACATACACTCTGCGGAGTGAGAAATGCATTTAAATGGGTCATGGATTGAGAAATCAACTTTTCCCTAATCTTTTGACATAAAAAAGCTAATTGCACTGTAAAATCATACTGTAAGTTTCAGAACTTCCAAAGGTAGCTAATGCTAGGAAAGTGGCTGTTTATTATCATCCATGTGAAATGTCTCGGTAGAGAAAATAGGCATTATTAGTTTTTTTGGTTCATTTCACTGTGGATTCCCTTGAAACCAGTCAATGCAGGCATTTCAAACATTTCAAGCATTTCATGTATCAACCTTATACAGAAGATTTGCACCCAACAGTAATGCCACAGTGATTTTTGGTATGTGAGGATAGTTGGAGTGACAACCGCATTCTACAACCGAATTAACTTCTGAAAAGTACAGGTAGTAACAACCACATTTTCAGAAATTCTATGCAGTGTGTATAGACCCAAACTGAACAACTGTGTTCGGTGTCTCTTCTGCATGCTGTATGTGTGAGTCATGTTCCGTACATGCATGTAAAGATAATTTAGAGAATTCACCCCCGCATTTAAATGCGGTTGTCACTCCGAGAAACTTAGTGTGTACAGTGGGGCAAAAAAGTATTTAGTCAGCCACCAATTGTGCAAGTTCTCCCAATTAAAAAGATGAGAGAGGCCTGTAATTTTCATCATAGGTACACTTCAACTATGAGAGACAGAACGAGAAAAAAAATCCAGAAAATCACATTGTCTGATTTTTAAAGAATTTATTAGCAAATTATGGTGGAAAATAAGTATTTGTTCAATAACAAAAGTTCATCTCAATACTTTGTTATATACCCTTTGTTGGCAATGACAGAGGTCAAACGTTTTCTGTAAGTCTCCACAAGGTTTTTACACACTGTTGCTGGTAGTGATGCTAGCAGTGATGTTTTGGGGCTGTCGCTGGGCAACACGGATTTTCAACTCCCTCCAAAGATTTTCTATGGGGTTGAGATCTGGAGACTGGCTAGGGCACTCCAGGACCTTGAAAGGCTTCTTACGATCATCTTCATCTTCCATGCCCTTGCTGATGGAAAGAGGTTTTTACTCAAAATCTCACAATGCATGTTCCCATTCATTCTTTACTTTACACGGATCAGTCGTCCTGGTCCCATTGCAGGAAAAACAGCCCCAAAGCATGATGTTTCCACCCCCATGCTTCACAGTAGGTATGGTGTTCTTTGGATGCAACTCAGCATTCTTTCTCCTCCAAACACGACAAGTTGAGTTTTTACCAAAAAGATCTATTTTGGTTTCATCTGACCATATGACATTCTCACAATCCTCCTGTGGATCATCCAAATGCTCTCTAGCAAACTTCAGACGGGCCCGGACATGTACTGGCTTAAGCAAGGGGACACGTCTGGCACTGCAGGATTTGAGTCCCTGGCGGTGTGTGTGTGTTACTGATGGTAGCCTTTGTTACTTTGGTCCCAGCTCTCTGCAGGTTATTCACTAGGTTCCCCCGTGTGGTTCTGGGATTTTTACTCACCGTTCTTGTGATCATTTTGACCCCACGGGGTGAGATCTTGCGTGGAGCCCCAGGTCGAGGGAGATTATCAGTGGTCTTGTATGTCTTCCATTTCTAATAATTGCTCCCACAGTTGATTTCTTCACACCAAGCTGCTTACCTATTGCAGATTCAGTCTTCCCAGCCTGGTGCAGGTCTACAATTTTGTTTCTGGTGTCCTTTGACAGCTCTTTGGTCTTGGCCATAGTGGAGTTTGGAGTCTGACTGTTTGAGGTTGTGGACAGGTGTCTTTTATACTGATAATGAGTTCAAACAGGTGTCATTAATACAGGTAATGAGTGGAGGACAGAGGAGCCTCTTAAAGAAGTTACAGGTCTGTGAGAGCCAGAAATCTTGCTTTTTTGTAGGTGACCAAATACTTATTTTCCACCATAATTTGCAAATAAAATCTTTAAAAATCAGACAATGTGATTTTCGGGATTTTTTTCTCTCATAGTTGAAGTGTACCTATGATGAAAATTACAGGCCTCGCTCATCTTTTTAAATGGGAGCACAATTGGTGGCTGACTAAATACTTTTTGCCCCACTGTATATGGCCATTGTTTTACTTTGTACAATGAAAATCCTTTGTTATTACTTTACATACAGAAAGTAATCAAAGATCGCTCTCTTTATAATGGTTAGAGCTGGCAATTACTTCAGTTCAGCATGAGTTTATCATTGACTTCGCTCTTGGCAAAACTCCTGTTATAATCAGTGACGCTGTCTACGCTGCTTAGTGAATCTCTTATTTACATGGTGTTTGCATTGTGTTAGTTACAATGAAAGTATTTGTGAGACAGCTGACATAATTGTGATCTGCTATTAGGCTCAGTGCTGCAACTATTTATGAAGTGGGAGTAGATCTAATATAATGCTGTAATCAACACTCTTCATGATTAGTTCATCCCAGCAGCTCTGTGAAGGTTTTCATAGTAGTTCCATGTGTAATGCTTATGCCATATGCAGGGATGTTACAGGATCATGGCAGTGGGGTGTTCACATTGAAGTCTGAAAGGAGACATTAAAATCAGAAGGCTGAAAATGGCCTTTTATTTCTAAATTATCATCTGATATAAAAAAAATATGCTAACATTTAAGGGTTAGTTCGCCCAAAAATGAAAATTCTGTCGTTATTTACTCAATGTCGTTCTACGTCCGTAAGACCTTTGTTCATCTTCAGAACACAAATTAAGATATTTTTGATGAAATCCGATGGCTCAGTGAGGCTCTATAGCCAGCAAGACAATTAACACTTTCAGATGCCAAGAGGGATAATAAAACATATTTAAAACAGTTCATGTGTGTACATTGGTTCAATCTTAATATTATGATGAGAATACTTTTTGTGTGCCAGAAAAAACTAAATAATGACTTTATTCAACAATATCCAGTGATGGGCGATTTCAAAACACTGCTTTGAAGCTCTATGAATCTTTTGCTTCAAATCAGTGGTTCGGAGCGGCAAACTCACATGATTTCAGGAAATGAGGCTTCATTATGTCATGAGTGTTTCACAATTTCAATAGTTCACTTGACATTGGCAGATTGATACGCAAACTGAACCACTGCAGTTTTGAAATCAGCCATCACTAGATATCGTTAAAAAGTTCTTATTTATTTATTTTTTTGGCATACAAAAAGTATTCTGGTCGCTTTATAATATTAAGGTTGAACCACTATAATGTTTTAAATATGTTCTAGTAGCTCTCTGGGCATCTAAAAGTGTTAATTGTCTTGCTGGCAATAGAGGCCTCACTGAGCCATCAGATTTCATCAAAAATATCTTAATTTCTGTTATAAAGGTGAACTAAGGTCTTACGGGTGTAGAAAGACACGAGGGTGAGTAATGACAGAATTTACATTTTTGCGTGAACTAACCCTATAAGAGCACCTCAGGAAACATTCTAAAATAGGAATTAAAAAAAGCATATTGTGACCCTTTAAATCAACCCTGGATGTCCCACGAACAAACACAAGACAATTCAAACTGAAATAGCACACTGCATGTTAATAACACTGCATGTTAGCAAAGCAGATTTTGCTGACTGTATCTTGGCATATACTGTACACTCACCAATGCTTGTAATCAAACATGATCTGGGACATCTTTGGTAAATATCCAAAATGTGAATTGTGAGAACGCACAAAATAGTATTTCATTTATGACTTCAGTGTAAGCACAGAGATTTCATGGCCTAAATCTATGTTATTGTTGTTTCATAACAATGACTTTAAACCACTGGATATAAAGTAATTAATGTACTCTACATTAGTAGTATGGTTATGACGTTGAGTGCAGATGACTGCACATTTACAGCACCTATAATAATTTAAGAATAACCTTTAATATCCTACAATAATTTGAGGAGCACCATTTTTTTTTCTGGAACGAGTCCTGATTTGAACGTGGCAGTGAATCACAATGATAAATTAATAATGATCTCCTGGACAAATGAACATTCTGTATGAATGTAATTAAAGACAACTAAAAAATACTTTCTCCCTTTGTCTTCATTAGACATGAGATGTCAGACTTGCATGCAGGTCACATGCAGAAATGCTACAGTGATTATCCACGTGTTTGTGTGTGTTTTGCCATCTGTGAATCTACAGATCAGAACCATCATTAATCATAATCATTTGATTTTAAATTTCCCTTATAATGTCCTCCTACTACATTATTTTCAGTGCTAAATGAATAAAGATATGGCAGTCCCACATGAGCTGCCGAACTCATCAGGGAAATCACACACACACGCAGGAGGAGGAGTCCGTGTTAAATTCCCAGGGCTTTAATCACTGTTAATTTGGCTCATTATGTATGAATAGATGCACGACTCCCCTCAGTGAGCTGTTCTCGGGTCAGTATCTACCGCCGTATAGCTGCAGCTATCTCAAAAAGATCTGACCTTTTTATTTCAGAATTTGTTCAGCAATCTTTGTTATGCTTAAAATGAAACTTTGCCATCACAGGAAGTGCTATTTAAAATATACATAAGTAGAAAAGTTTTTTTTTGTTTGTTTGCTTGTTTACAGATATTTTAATGATCAGATATTCGTGATCAAGTAATTTAGATCAAATAAATGCACTTTAATCATATGAATCTTCTTTTCATGACATAAAAAAACCTTCTGTAGTGTATGTTGTTCTTCTTCCTATCTGTGGTATAGCTAGTGAGATCCACTGGTTATCACAAGCAACCGTGAGTACCTCAACTTTTTTTTTTTTGTTGTTTGTTTTTTTTGCCTGGCGGATTATACAATGGGTAATAAAATCCAATAGAGTTGCACTGATATCAAGAGACCAGAATATCAAGACTTGGAGGTGGGCTCTATTGACTTGGATAGGTCAAAAGCCTTGCAGACAATGTTAATAATCACCTAGCAATGCCCTGACATTCATCCAGAAAATCCTAGCATTGTGAAAATGCAAACACAGATGTAAAATGCTTTTTTTATATATGCTGTCACTGAACTGGTAGTTGTGTCTGTACTGCTGTAGTGGTGTTTGAAGATCCTGTCACAGTTGACTTTATGCTAAATGTCATCTGTGGCCACCTGTGCTAACGACTCCTCTGGGGGTTTAGAGGGCTGCGGCTGCTCCCATGTGGCACGTGCCCCTGGAGTCGCTTGTGCAGTCGCATCTGCTAACACAGAAGTTCAGTCCACCTTTGATATTATTTATAATAATCAACTCCACTATATACACTCAATGCGTAATTGCACATTTAACACAGCTTAATAATGCTTTGTTTCGTAATTATTTTATAAAAAACACTGATAAAATGAGTAGAAAAAGCCAGCAGAAAATTACCAGTAGGGAGAGCGGGTATGGTTGTAACACATTTTGCTTCATTATCTGTAACTCACTGAAATTTTGTTTTAGAGTGTTCAAACTTTAATATACATTACCCACATTTGTTTACTACAAAAGGCACAAATTCAAACCTTTGCAAGAATATCACATCTCTTATAAGTTTATGTCAGAAACTAGGCTGTAACACATGCTGGGGGTAAATTGTAACAACTAGACAATGAAACATTACAATACTGTTCTGTCATTAATTAATAACTACACAGGAACATGAGTAACACATTATTAACACTCTTGTAACTGCTATTAACCAACAAGAAACTCTAATGAACAAATAAGTAATTATAGTCGAATGTAGTAGTTCACTATTAGCTATACTCTGTAACTACTATTTTTTCATACCTCCCAGAGAACTACTAAGAACTATATACAAGTTCATAATTAACATGAATAATGCATAATTTATAAATCATTCTAAAGGGAATGTCATTGTAACCCTCTAGTAATGTCTCAAGTATTACCAAATCATTCAGAAGGAACTAATAATTATTTGCATCAGTATTCTAAAATGAAAAGCCTGATAATTTGCTAGTAATTACTTAAGTCACTGTAAGCTTTGAGGCTTTTGTAAGGTTTTGGGTAGTAATTCCCTCCAATGGATTTGGTAACACTCATTACTAGTGGGTTACCATGATCTTCACTTTAGAATAATGATTTAAATGAGTTTTTCCTTTAGTTACACGGTTCATTACTATTTCAGTCAAAATTAGGGCGTTATCATGCTTTACACTTTCGAATACTGATCCAAATAATTTGAATTTCCTTCTGAAAAAAATGATCCCCATTCCCATGGAGCTGTGAAAATGACTAAAATGCTGTGTTACACTGCCAGGCCAGTAGTTGGCAAGATAATTTTGTAACAAAACACTATACACCTATAGGCTGAATACGTCATAAGCATGCATATGACATCACTGTTTTCTCAAATTCATATTTTTGTTGTTTAGATGTAGTCGATAACGGTATCTAGTGCAAAAATGTGCACTTTGAAACTTGTTTTCAAAAGCTTGCATTTCCAGGCACCCAAAACACTATTGTCGTAAATGAATGTCCAAAACGCTTAAAAAGCTAATTGTTTTAAGTTGAAAACAGTGTCGCTTAAGTTTTGCATTTCCCTGTCTGCCTGCTTGCCTGTTTCCCTTGTTATTTCCTTGCTTACTGATTGTTACGCACCTGTATCAGTTTCTGTTGATTACTCTGTGTATTTAAGCCTTCAGCTCTCACAGTTCTTTGTTCAGTTTCGTCTGTTTAACGTAGTTGTGTTTTATATGCCATTATATGCTTTCTCCTGCGTGTTCCCAATAGGATAAGACTGTTTCTCTCCACTCATAACAGTTGTCTTATTTATTTATTTATTTGAGCTATTGTATGTCAACACATCAATTAAGAAATATATTTGATAGAACTTAACATGTACCATACATTATATAATTAAGAAAATACTTTTGCAAATCTTCCTCTGCTCATGCAAGTCTGTTTCAAATCTTTGTAAATTGTAAATCAGATTGCCATGAACTCTTCGAAAATTAAAGATGACACACTTGACTATTTAAGTAATTAACGTCAGTGTTTCATGTTCTTGACCACATGTTTTTTTGTGCAAACAATATCATGATTCACTTCATGAGATTTTTATAAAAGAATGCTTAAAATGAATCATATAATCATACATTTCCAGTGACAGAGGTTGTGTTTCTGTTTTTCTGTCTTTTCCCAGAGGAAGGTCTCATTCATGAATGTAAACTATGCAGTCAAACCTTCGACTCTCCAGCAAAACTGCAGTGTCACCTCATCGAGCACAGCTTTGAGGGGATGGGTGGCACGTTCAAGTGCCCCGTCTGCTTCACAGGTATATTTTTTATATATATATATATATATGTTTGTATATATGTCAGGGCAGCATTAAATCAAAACCCTGACTGGGAGGAACATCAAGAATATAACTTAAAGCCTTAAGCTGCATCTTATACAATCACTCATCATCTTGATGTATGTTTCTACTGCCACCACAACAACATCCTCCATTTGTCTTCGTCTCTTTCTCTGGTTCTCTCATTCTTATTGACTTGATCTACAGGGTTTTTCTTTTTCTTTCATTTTGGCTTCATTTCGTGTTGGCGCCTGACAGACAGGTCCCAGATCTCTTTCCGCACTCATATTGATCATGCAGCAGAGAGAGAAAGAGAGAGACAGGGAGAAAAGAAAGCAGCTTGTTGAGGATAGCTTCTGCACTGCAGAAATCACGACAAACATGAGACTTGAACACATGCATCGCACAAACATATGAACGCTGATCTTGGGTCATTTTCACAGTACCAGAGCTTTTGGCACATGTTTGACATCAATGTTTGAATCATTTGATTTGTGCATAAGAACTATTATGCTTGACGACAGTGGCCTGGGGTTCAGTTTGTGTGGACATTTCAAATTATGAAAGTAATTGACCCTTCGCAAACAGTTTGATTGACAGGTGATCTGACAAATCATAACCCAAATCCGCCATTTTGTCTAACAAAGCAGTCAGGGGAGTTAGTAGATTAACGTTGGTGAACTTGAACTTCAAAAATTGTGTGTACTCGCGTCTTTCTGCTCTTGAAACATCATTCCTTCTGATGTCCATTCATGTTTATTTGATGTTATAAATGAACTAGTATGAAGAGATGATCGGTTCACGGGCCACTTGAAGGAGGTACAGCGATCTGTCACGACACATTAAAGAGACACTATACAGTATTTATTGTTTAAACCTCTTTAAAAAATTACGATATGTTAAATATGAAACTCTTTCATATGTCTGTCGACGCGTTGTCAGTGTCCTCTTTGCTCCGGGATGTATTTTTCACTGCTTGAGAACATGATGTGTGGTGTGAGAGCGCACGGTTTGTCGGACAAAGCAACAGTAACTAAAAGGGGCGGGTCTTTGCGAAAGGTCAATTGTGGAATTGAACCGCTATTGATGATGTAGCTTCTTCACTCACCTAGCCAACTAGCAAGACTGATGCCCACATTCTTTGCATGTCTTGCAAAATTCAACATCCACGGAACGGTATCTATCTACTGTTTGCGGCAAGTATCGTTCTGTACTAAAATCTCCTCCTGCGTGGTTATTTATCTACAGTGGTAAACAGCTGCTGCTGGTACTCTCAGTAGTAATCATGCTGATGACACCAACGTACTGTGGTTCAGAGTCAAATATAATGCGAAGACAGACCTTCGGGGGCAGGGGGTGCAGCTGAAACAATCAAATCTAGTGTGAAAATAGCCTCAGTCTCTAGTTAAAACATTTATGCTCACCACTGAGTACAATATGGTGGGCTCAATTCTTCTGGTACTGTCTGGCCTCTACCGGGACAAATAATGATTGTAAGTAATAGGATTTCAATTCACCAGTGGAAAATCTTGAATTATATACATTTTTATTTTATTATTTCAACATGACTAGTTTTAATAGAAGAGTTTTTTTTTTTTTTCGGGACTGTAGACAAAGAGATTGAAAGCAGAAATGAAGTAATGTGGATAGGGAAGGACAAACGTTGCGTGATAATGCAAAGCGAGGGAGGATGAGAGAGGAGAGAGGGGGAAGGAGGTAAAAGAGGAGTTGAGGAGCCATCCAGAGGCAGCGGAGAGATGTCAGAAGTGTCACTCTCACGGGACGCATTTGACAGCTATGTGAAGTCAGGCAGCCCGCAGCTGAAAGTAGCTCCATTTACCCTGGAGGAAGCTGAGCGCAGAACAAACACTCTGCGTGCCACTTATGAGCTTTTGTCTCACTTTACACAACAAAACATTAGAGTTTTACACTCAATTGTGTACACAATGATCCTGTTTTGCTTTGTGAATATAGCCTCATTAATATGAATAAATAAATAAATAAATAACTTGTAGTTATAGTTAATTATTGTGAACATTGTTTTTCAAGTCAAGAATGTGGCTGAAAATCACATTTAATACAAATGATACAAAATAACAACAATTAAAAAGTAAAATGCATTCTAAAAATGGCTGGGTTAAAAAAACCCATTTGGCAACGCAGCAGTGAGTAAATAATAGACAGATTACACGCTGGGTTAAAGTAACCCAGCAAGTTGGGTTACACATTTTAACCCATCAGGTCGGGTTGCACACCTTAAACCAACTTCTGTTCATTTTGACTTAAAGCTTTGCTAATTTTACCTCATTCATGGTTATTATTTCCATTTCCTTGCACCAAATGTTATATATATATATATATATATATATATATATATATACGTATGTATGTATGTATGTATAAATATATAGGTAATTTAGGAATGAATGAATATTAAAAAGTCTAACTCAAATTATTTTATTTAATGACAAGTTCCTTAACATTATAAAACATTTAGAAAGTGACAAGAGCAAAAGGAGTAAATTCGATGCACTTCTGGCATCTGTGGGAAGAAGACAACTGTTATCAGTACAGTTTGAACTATTCAATAGATGACAATATTCGCTTTTGCTGTGTTAAATAAAACAGCTTTATGTCTCCCCGGTCGGACATTACAGTCTCACCTTCCGTTCAACGTGTGGCACGAGCGTTGCTCCCATAATAATCAACGGAGATGTTCACACTGTAAGTACGCCAGTGGTAGCTGATTTTAATCCTGGTTGTGTTGAAACACTTCGAGCTATTGTCTTGACGCACATTTAATGGGAGATAATACTTCAATATGGACGTGACGTATCTCTCGCTCTGAAATGTATACAATACTTTTTACTTTTAATAAATTTTACTTTTAGTACATTAAAAATCAAATATTTTTGTACTTTTGCTGAAGTAAATTTGAAAAGGAGTAATTTTACTGGGGAAATATTTTATTAAGGTATACTTAAGTTGTACTTTTACTCAAGTACTTGATTCGTGTCCTTTGTCCTCTACTGCTTGTCAGTTCATATTAACTAATGCATTATCTAATATCAACAAATCCAATCTTGTTGTAAAGCGTTACCGACAAGGGAAATTGTAGTCCATTGTGCCAGTAACCTTTATCCACGTTGGTGAAAACAAATCACATCCATCTTTTTCTCTACAAATTATCACTCATTTGTGTTCAGGATATCAAACCCACAGATTCACATCCAGATCGTTTTACCATTGTAAATTGATTTAGAAAAAACAGGTTCTCATTGACCCTAATAAAGCTAATTTGGGTCTAAATCCGATATCCAGTGCAGTGGCATGAAGGCAAAAGTTGTTTATCCCTTGTAAGAAATTCAAATGAAGACCAGAACTCACTCTTTACCTCAGAGACACGACTAGCCACCCTTAAACATATGGGTCTCTAAAAACAAACAGCATGTTTGAAGTACTCCAGTGAGAATAACTGCATACTCGCGCACACACACACACACACACATACACACACACACACACACACACACACTCACTCAAGTTCAGCAGCTCTATGGCTTAATTAAAGGCACACAGACACACTATGTGTTTTAAGTGCCATTTCAAAGATTATATGTGACTGAAATCAGGCTACGCATAAATAAAGAGTCTGCATGAATATTAATATTGTCAATATAATTAGCACTGTTGACTAATAGAGACAGTGTTTTTTGCATGTAGAAGGGATTGCCGTTCCCGTGCTTGTTTATTTTGCAGTGTCCCTACAGTGGCTCTAAATAAAGCACATCATTATTCCTCACTGTTCTATGACTCAAAGCACCGGATTGACCATTAGCCCCTCAAACAGCCAGTGGAAGAGACAAAACAGAGACTGCCAAATTATGGATACTTCCAGTTGGATGGAGAATCAAAGCCGTGCTACATTTGCAGAGTTTTTTGACCGTTCAAAAGAGTTGCACACAGGTGGAATTGGTTCTCCCATGATGCAAAAGACTGGAAACATTTGGGTTTCCCAGCATCTTGATTCACTTAGTTGTAACAATACTTCTTTCATATGCTGCCAAACTGTAAAATTGGAGCTAGGAAAACAGCATGTGTATCTTTTCTCATTTGAACCGAATAATATTATGAAGAAAAAAAGAAAGAAAAATGGGAGAAAATGAATTCCAGTCTGATTCACTTACATCTCTACATTTCTAATAAACTTTATAAGATATTAACAACAGTTTTGCTTTGCCTTCTGAAAAAGTTTTATCAAATAAATTCATTATCAAGTCAAAAGAAACCCCTAGTCATTCTTTGTTATAACTTTTTCCAATAATAGTAGTCATTTACACAAATGAAATAAGAATTATGCACTGATCAAAAATGTTAAACAACTGAACGAATTTATGATTCTCCTTTGTCTAGATTCCAGCTATTCTAATTCTTTTCATTCTCTCAACCAACTTCATGAGGTGTTTCCCGGCATGTTCTGATAAACAAGAGCTTAAACATATGCTGGACAATTCTTGCCTGCTCCAAGTCAACTCTTAAAGAAATAAATCAAAGACACTTTTTTTGTTTTTGCATATACACTACCAGTCAAAGGTTTGGGGTTAATACATTTTCTGAATACTTTTCATGACAAGTAAAGACTTATATGCATTTAAAAAAAAAAAAAAAAAAAAAACGAATACAATAGTTTCCACAGAAATATTAACTGTTTAGTCTGTATAGTCTGTTTACACCAGTGGTCTCGCCAGAGGTTCTCAACTCTATCCCAAGGTCCAAATTCCTGTATAGTTTAGCTCAAATCTTGATCAAACTCACCTGCTTATAACTGTCTAATCCTGAAGACCTTGATTATTTTGTTCAGGGGTGTTTGATTAGGGTCAGAGCTAAACTCAAGTTGACCTTGAGGGCCAGAGTTGAGAATCCCTGCTGTAGAGTTTAGCTCCAGCCATCTCCAAATCACTTACTTGGAAGTTTGTAATCCTGAAGACCTTGATTAGCGGGATCAGGTGTGTTTAATTAAAGTTGGAACTGAACTCTGCAGTTTGAGACCACTGGTTTATATACTGAGTGCAAATAGCCTTCATTCCGCCCACCATTGTCTGATTGAGCCAGACAAAATTATAAAAGAAATCCCCTGGAGAAAGGCTGGTGGCGTTAGCTTTTGACGCGACTAGCCAAAGTTCAAATCTGCCCTTTTCCATACTCATTCTTCTCCCTTTTCCCATAACATATCAACTCAAAGAGGAATTCATTTTAAATTAAAATTGAGAAAATATCCGAAACATGGAAATCAAGTGCCTAAAGGGTACTTAATAGTGGGAATAAAGGTGCAAGTAGTATCTGCCAGTATTTTCATTAACTGAATAGCATCTTGCAACTATTTACACTTTGTGCAAAGAAAATACTGCTATTTACACTTAACTATTAAATAGCTGCTGCTAAACATTCAGCACAATTGTTTTCAACATTGACAATGATAAGAAAGCAGCAAATCAGCATTTTATAATGATTTCTGAAGGATCATGTGACTGGAGTAATGATGCTGAAAATTCAGCTTTGGTCACAGGAATAAATTCTATTTTATTTTTTTAAGAAAACAGTCATTTTAAATTGTAATAATATTTCACAATATTTCTGTTTTTACTATATTTGTGATCAAAGGAATTCAGCCTTGGTGAGCAGAAGAGACTTCTTTCTAAACAAATCTTACTGACCCCAAGCTTTTGAACAGTCATCTATATGCACAAGCCCTTACAGCAAAAGGTTTTAAGATGCAAAACCAGTAGTGTTTATGGAAATATTTTCATTTAATGTATTGTGTCCTGTTGCAGTCTTCGTGCAGGCGTGTAAACTGCAGCAGCACATCTTCACCGCGCATGGGCAGGAGGACAAGATCTACGACTGCTCACAGTGCCCACTGAAGTTCTTCTTCCAAACTGAGCTTCAGGTGAGAATGAAGAGTAATGCTCACAGGTACCGATTAAGATCACATGACCCCAAAACAAAAAAGCAACAGTGTGAAAGTTTTTCAAGCTGTACAAAGGGAAGATCATTGCAATCAGGCACTTAGTTATGTAATATTATACAATACATATAGGTCTTTTCCAGCAAGCTTAGATCATTTTATTTATTCAAAATGATTTAAATGTAATACTAAATGGGTTTATGAAGAAAGCAACATTAAAATTGCAAATAGTTCATTATATTTTAGTAGCTGGTTAATTAATTGCTAATTTTTCAATTGCAATTGCTCTTAAAATAATTAAATTGATTGAAAAATGTTTCGCCTGTCTGTTGTCACAGCTCAGGATATAGCCGCTTATGAAAGATTTGAGACTTTTCATGCTCTTGTGTTGCCATCAGCTAATCAGTGCAGTCATGGCCTCATTTTCCTGTGGCTTTAGAGTAATGTAGCATTTTCAGCTCAGATGATTGGCTCAAATAACTGACGGCAGAACTGAGATCATGACCGTAAGCAATGCATTTGAGCAACTGTATTTTACAGATATTATAAACCTTGATAGTTGATTTTCTCCTATTGATTTGTCTGCTCTTTATACCACCTCTGTTTTGTTTTGTTTTGTTCTCAATATTTAGGCCAGCCTTGCACTCAACATTCATTTTCCATTGTAGGAATAAACATATCTCAACTATTTCTAGCTATAGAATGTGACAGACATCTGGACTTTGATGACTTTATTAGCTAATGGATATCTAAACATTTAAAAAAGGCCTACACCATGTTCGTGAGGTTTAGACTCGTGAGGATAGTGTGACCCCATGGCAATAAAAAAGGTTCTCTGAGAGTTTGGTCTTTGCTGTGGAGCTCTCTGATTCTTTACTTTAGTGCTGTGATGAATATAAACGGCTATAGTGTGGACGGCAGTGAAATCTCTTGGAAGATAATGAGAAATTTCATTGATAAATAAATGGGACAAGTTATCCACCCATAAGGAAGCTAGCCTTTCCTGGGACAGTGTCTTTTTTTATTATTTGTAGCTGGAGGTCTCCTGGGAAATATGCTAGATATTGCTGGTTATAAATATAATACATTTTATATGATCTCATGCATGTGCAATTTCAATGTTTCTATGCGTGTTGAATGAGAAAGGCTCCGTTGTTATTAATTTACAGTTTTTACAGTCTTCAGTGTGGATTGATGTTACAAGCAACTAATACTAAGTCCAATCAAACCCAAACTAAACCTATATTAAATACATGTTGTTATTACTCTGTGCGGTTACACTTAATTTTGAGGTGTTCTTGTTACAGTGTAATTATATATTGAAGTACTGAGTAATATAAATTAACTGCATGTACTTACTACAAGGTTAGGATTAAGTTTGGTTTAGGGTTAATTGCATGTAATTGTGCATTTATAGTTATTATTATATTAACTACATGTAACATGAATAACAAGGACACTGAGAAATTAAGTGTTACCCTTGGTGCTTTCTTGTGTAATTACACTGTAATAAGGACACCAAGCTGGCATAAAATAAAAAATTCACCCTATCTTTTTTCTAAATGCGCATTATATATCTTACTGTGAACAATTCATCGGTCCATGTTTAATTTTTTATAACACAATGTTATAACTATATATTCCTGTGAAAAGATTTCTCTCTAGTGAAATCTACCGGATTCACCAATCATTTAGTCCTGTTAAACCCAGCCCGTGCAAGCTAACGTTCATCTGTCTCCAATTTTAAGTGCCATGCACATTTTAACATCCAATCAACAACCAAATCATAGAATGAATTCACACCCTGCATTGTTCTTTTTCGATTATCCACTACAATCAGATTTGTGTCACAATACAGAAGAAAAGTTTTGTCACTACTTCGCATCTTTAAAATAAAATGTGACCACTGTATGATTACAAAATTGTTTTTCACATCACCACATTTACAAGTCTCAATCGCTTCCATCTTGTAATAACATGGTAAATTTCACTATATTGAGCATAATTTTTATCTCAGAAATTGGTCATCTTAAGCTAAACTATCACTCTGTAACAGGTTTCTAATGAGTCAAAAGGCAGTTTCTGGATTATGGAGAACTTACATAAACATTAATATGATTTCAAACAATAGGGTTTATTTTTTGGTTTACTTGCTGTCAGAATTGTATTTATTCTATCTGACCTTCAGAAAGTGAAGGTTGTTTTCTTTGAACTGTAGTTTTGTGTGGGCTTGAGTTTTCTTAGCTCTTGACACTGCAGTCGTCTCAGCTCAGTCAGAGAGGTCAGAGGTCATCAGGATGGATGGATACAGTGATGTTTTATTTATTTGTGTAGAGCTGCAGATGAAGGACTGTGCCAGACAGTCTGCCCCCCACCAACCTCCTTAGGCCTTGAGCTCAGTGAGGAATCCTACATCACCACTGACCTGCCAAGAGCACAGTTGGAAAATCTCAACCTCAATCGGTTATCATAGGCACAAACACCTCACCCTTATTCACACAATAACGTACATAACTAAATACAAATATGTGACCCTGGACCACAAAACCAGTCATATGGGTCATTTTTTTGACACTGAGATTTATACATCATCTGAAAGCTGAATAAATATGGTTTGTTAGGATAGGACAATCTTTGGCTGAGAATCAACTATTTGAAAATTTGGGATCTGAAACAAATCAAAATACTGAAAAAATAGTTGTCCAAATTAAGTGAAATAAAATAATTTTTTGATGTATACACAGTAGGAAATTTACAAAATATCTTCATGGAACATGATCTTTACTTAATATCCTAATGATTTTTGGCATAAAAGAAAAATCGATAATTTTGGTCCATACAATCTATTGTTAGCTATTGCTGCAAATACACCTGTGCTACTTATGTGCTACTGTCACACCGTGGTACGGACGGATCAGGAACAAGGAGTTTTCCTCAATAGAATTCGTTTTATTTAATATTTAACAAGAGACAGGAATGCACAGACAAATACACGCATGAAACGTTAACGTTCGACAAAGACTGGACTGACACAGAGGGAATTTATACAGCGAACACAAGAGGATAATTGATGGGGAACAGGTGATGACAAAACTGAAATGACGAGACACAGGTGGTGGCGATGAACTAATAATGACAAGAAATCAAAACAAAGAGCACATGACTAAACTGACAGGACAGATCGAAACGAAAACAAAGAACATGTGACACATGACAGGATACACTTATGACAGCTACTTACACATACTGGCTTCTCCACAATTTCATCAACATTTTATGAATTACAGCTGCTGTGATTGAATAGGAAATGTTAAATATAATTTTGATTGTTTTCTGTTGGTGATACGTTTAAGAAAATGTAAAAATCAATAAGTAATAATAATAATAATATTAAATTCAATTCTGTTTATTAGCCCCTAGCGGGTTTGCCGGTATTTGCACTGAAATACAAAGGCACAACTGTTTACTGAATTCCCAAATAAATGAATCAAGCCAGCAAATATCTAATTCATGACATCAGCAACATAAAAAACTAAATCCATGTTTCCATATATATATATTAATATTCACAGTGGACAAAACAACTAACCCAGTTTTCTACCCATAGTTTCTAACCATAGTTTTCTCTCACACAGACTTATGACATCAACTCTGAAGTTCTAGCTTACAGTTCACAGTGAAGCACAACTAGAAAAAACAAAGCTGTTGAGTTCAGTTTTAAGATTGCTCAGATGGCTCTAAAATATTTGTACACAAAAGTGTAATGAAAGCTCTGATATTACCCATGAGTGACATACATGGATGCAGGTAGATCAGATACAGACAGCAACAAACTCCAGAGTCCTGTGAGAGTTTGCGGGTGTGTTTGTTCCCGCCTCTGGCTGGGTCTGATGTGTGTATGCAAACACATCGTCTTGAGACGGTGACAAACCCTCGCTGCAGCCCATGAGCGTGCTCATTCTCTGCTCATCACCACTGGGAAACGCACAATCCAAACAAATACTTTTGATCTCTGACACACTTCTGCTTCCTGTAAACTTCCTGTGAACTTTTTACAAGTGATTTTACTAATGCGAATTAAAAGATACTTTGTTTCAGCATTGTCAAGATGCACACTGTTGTGAAAATGTTTCATTTCAAGTCATTTATCAGAATCACTGTACTGATGCCATTATTGAGGAAAATGAATCTTGGTCGAACTGTAAAAACTCTTGGAGTGGGACTTAGTGAAGCCCATCTAAAACTGCATTTTCAAATTGTATTTTGAGCATGCAGCTTTCATGAGCTAGTATCAATTAAGATTTGGAACATTTGTACTTTAAAAATGAATTGTCACCACATGACTCATTTAAAATGAATTAAGTTAAAACTGGTTAAAGCATCTAAAATACAAGCCTGAAATAATAAGTCAACAATATCGACAATAAAAAAATTTCGATAAAAATTTCTGTTGTCAAATAGTCATTTGAATGAAACGCGTTTGGAATGCACCCATAGTGTGCTAAAGAAAGTTTTGCGAAATTACAAATGATCCAAATTACAAACACAAATGACAAAAGCAATGTGCGATACATGCAAGATGGAGCACGTTTAAACAAACAAAACAAAACAAAAATCAGACAACAGACAGGGCAAACCATGAAATTAACAAACAAATAATTCTCTACTGGGACAGTCACATAGCTGAACATAAACAGACACTTTCATAGGATCCTTTGGAAGGTAATGTTTTTTTTTTTTTTTTTTTTAGTCCAGTGATCCTTTTGTAGTATTTCTCAAGCCTGTGTATTCATATACATTGGTCGAGTCAAAGAGGTAATATTGAAGTAATGTGCTTTATTGTGTAATAAAGGAGGAATTACAAAACTAGTCGAAAAGAAGAAAATATATTGCTTCTGAGATGTAATGTGTAGCACAATGACTATGACAGCCTACTGTAATGTATCACAAAAAAGCATAATTTATATTACTTTCAAACAGATTTTGGGAGGTGATACCAGTGTCCATTGTGTAACTTAAATTTATCCCAGCTTCCTTCCATCTGACCTATAAAGGGAAGCGATGAAAGGGGCCCTGAGGCCCAGTGGCCTATCCACCTAAAAGGCCAAATGCAGTATTGCTTCTCCATATGCATGGAGGGCACCATCTACCTAGCGATTTGGTGATTTCAATTTCAGGTGTATGAGAGAACCTAAGTGTGTTCTTCACAGTGTGGTGAAGCGAACAAGCTACAGTTCTTTTATCACAGACAGAAACTCTGTAACCCAAGCCAATGACACCAGTAGACTTCATTGAGCAGATTGTTCAAGACAGGAAGATATGGCAGCATTTTGCACACTGAACAAATTCTGCTCACCAACTCCAAGCCTAATCACCTCCCAGAGAGGTTTTCATCTACTCTTGAGAGCTCCTTCCCTGTCCTCACACAACATATATCAAAGCTGACATATTCAGCCTTTTCAAATGTATTATCTAGTTTGCCAGATCTGAATGTCCCTACTGTGGCACAGTCATCATAGTTGATCAAAAAATTTCTAAAATAACAAATTGCAGATAACAAATTGGATTTGTATTCCCTCAATGTTCTATAAGTCGCTTTGGATATTTGCTTCTAAATGACTATAGATATAGTGGTTCTTTGTTGCCTCTACTGAATGATAATAATAGTGCTTAATGATTGCTAGGTAGCCTAATGAAATTGTGGTTAATACTTGGCGTAATTAACAAACATTAGCAAGGCAGCCTAATGAAATTTTGATAGAATTAGCCTAATTACAAGTTATCAAGGTTACAATATTTATGGATCAGACGGTATGGTATGTGACCATGATAAATCAGCACCACTGGTTGCTTCTTTGTGAAAGAGTGGCCAGGAGATAAGATGATGAATGGATGGGTAGAGGGAGTGATTTTTACTCACCACAATGACCCATTGTGGAACACTGAAGAGATAACATCTGCATTACTGTTAGCTTGATGTAAAATAGTAGCCTTGGTATTAAAAACCACTTAATTACCCCTAGCATTTGTATCCTTGTTTGTTCTCGAGGGCTGGGTTCTTACAGCATGGGATACATATCAATGTTTGAGAGCTTGTTTAGTTAGTCATTACAGACGCAGGAGACCCAAAGGCCTCTGGGACTCTTTGATGGTCCTTAGTTGCAGCATTCTTCTCACCTCCTCAGTAGCAGTCTGCAAACCCAATTGGGCCACTTTCTTATAACCACCCCCATCAGCATGCATACATGATGTGCCTCCACCTGAGTGACTGTGGATCTTAGAACATTTGCTGACCAAATGTCTTAGAATCCTTTTTTACTTTCATTGGAATCCCTACTCAGGTAAAGAAAAGAAACCTCTCTCTGGTGATGTTCTGTAAACTGGCTTTGCAGAGAGGAACTGCTTCAGGTATTTGGTGGTGTAAGCTGTGTATGCAATGGAAAAATAGGATGCTCTGTGCTCTTGATGCTCTGTCAATTTTGATTGGGTGTACGATGGCCATCCAGAGAAATATACTCCGGTCAAGGCCAGGTACTTTGGTTAAATCACTATAGATTTTACATTTTAATAATGTTTCAACAAGTAAAAACAATAAGACTACAATAGACAACAATAAGTTGTACATGAATGAAACAAGACCGGATAACTGAGAACTAATACAACGACATTAATACTGATTGTAATGGGGTGAACACAGCTGAACTAAACGAACTAATAATGATGGTAATCAGGGAGAGAAATGAGTGGCAGGAATCCGAACAAAACCACGTGACGAAGAGAGTCCATGAAAACTAAACAGAACAGAAAGTGACATAACTCCTCCGGTGAGGCACATCCTCGTGCCGTAGAAGAGTGATGACCAATGGAGAAGGCGGAGGATTTGGAGGACGAGGATGTGGCGAAAGGCTGGAGAGAAGCGAAGGGATGACAGAAGCAAGCAGATGGGACCGTGAAGAAGCAGATGGATGTTGCCGACCAAGAGCACGACCAGGACGATAGCCCACGGTGGAGTGGATGGAGGCAGGAGCCATGATGTTGATTTAAGGGGCATCATCCTGGTGACGAGAGGTGACGACTGAGGGAAGGTGGAGCTAGCTGGAGCCGAAGCCGTTGAGGGCAGGAGGGCAGCGGACGGCCCACAAGTCTGCAGTGGTGTGGTGAGGTCTGACCCAGGTGGAGCAACGGGTCAAGGGAGCTCAGCAAGGTTGAACGGCCAAAGGTCACTGCTGGAGTCAAGAGAGGAAGGAGCGCAGGAGTCAGGGCAACGGGTCAAGGTGGGACTGAGCACTCCACGGCCAGAGGCAGAGCCACAGGTTCAGACCGCCCAGGAGTGATTGGTTCCTCGCAGGTCCAGGGTGGAACCATACCACTGAGGAGGTGACACTGAGTGACCAATGGGAGATGATGACGACTGGGTGGTATCAGTGACTGAGGATGGGCATAGAGATGAACAGAATCCAATAAAAAACAAAGTGACTGAAGAAAGACACTCTCCAGACACCTGATGACGGCCTCCTTCCAGCAAAGTCCTTGGGTGTCTGAGAGGTCTACGGGATGTTGAAAGTTGACTCCAATCCAATACAGCAATTTCAGCATCTCTTCATTGTAGGGAGAACAAATGGCGAGATGGCAGAACTCCACTGTAAAATCCAAGATTGTCTGACTGCTGGGTAAAGCAGCTATCTTCGTTGCAAAATCCATTTCTTAGGTGCGTTCTTCTGTAACAGGTGTGTGTAGCCAGGCAGATGAAGACGAAGATGAATAAAGTTCCAACACAATTTAAAAGAATAATCCAAATGGGTTTAAATCCAAACGGGCAGCAGAGAACACACACATAACATAAAACAAGACCAGATAACTGAGAACTAAAACACAGTCACAAATACTGATTGTAATGGGGTGAACACAGCTGAACTAAATGAACTAATAATGATGGTTACCTGGGAGACAAACAAGTGGCGGGAAACAGAACAAAGGCATGTGACAAATGAAAATAAACAGAGTCCATGAAAACTGAAATTAAACGGAACAGAAAGTGACAATGTTCATATGAATCCAGTGTGAAGGCATTCTCATCTCGGCAGAATGTTTTAGGATGAGTTGAGAATCTGTTACAATGTTTATTAATTTGCATTGTGTTTTCTTTTCCAGAACCACAGTCTGAGTCTGCACAGCAGCTAACAGAACTGCCTGGAATAGAACCAAGACCCCACCATGGCCCAATAAATATATGAATATTTATTTTTTGTGTTGCAATCAACTTTTTGTCAGTCTAACAAAACAAATATAAAGAAAACGAAGACAGAGGACGGAAGGGTAGATGTTTGATTTTCAGTTCAAGTTTCAAGTAAACCTTCATGTTTTGCCTTTGCTTTACCTGTAAAAGTGTTGATTTTAATCATTAAAAAAAAAATGTTTTTGAACACTACAAAACAAACAAATTGTCAACCAGATTCAGCTAATATGAGGAAGAACTTGGGCTCACAAACCAAGATGATATCAGGAAAAACTGAGCCTTCATCACTAACCCAGCCCGCCGAAGTGTGATGCCACACACCTCATGAGATGAGAACACCATGCTCAAATGTCAAACTTTTGAATGACCTAAAATGTAAAGAGTAATATGTTGAATATATGCAAAATCAGAACAAGACATAAGCAGCAGTATTCCATTCCTAATGATCTTCTCTTATTCTGAGGCCATTACTTCGAGTTAGAGAAACTGCTGTCTATCCATGTTGACTTATGACTTGTACAGTATATTTATGTTATTAATGTTTACTGCTTGCTAAAGTCTGGATGTATCTGGAATTTTTTTTCTTTCTATAAGAAAGAGGGTGATAAATTTATTCTCTGTTGTCTCTATTTGTCTCATTGGGATGGGCTGCACAAATGCTGTCAGGAGCATGTCAACGGCTGACTGATGTGTATTGCCCTACTCTTACTGTATTAATTCTGTGTCTAATATGTACAGTATATACCAGTTTTACATAAAATGAAATTGACATGCACTTTTGCAACACTCCATACTTTCATGGATGTTCTTGTTTTGAGCTGACTGCACACTTGATAAGTGGCAGCTGGACATTTTATTATGAGTTATGACATGTCAATTTTAAAAAAAATGTTCTATAAAAATATTAACTGAGGTTCGATTTTGTTGGACCTTTTTGTGTTCTCATGTGATGAAAACATTAAAATTGTATGAAGATATGGATTTTCTGTGCTTTTCCAAAGATGTTTCTATATGTTTGTCAGTATATATTCCCTTCCCAAACATCATCATACGGAATGAAAGAAAAATAAATATCCATTAATATAATTTTTTTTTTTTTTTTTTTTAAATATACATTTTTTCAGTTTCTATAAGAGATCTGGCACTTTGCATATGTAGGATACAAAACATGCCTTGAAAATCCTAATCCTTTAAGCAAAGCATCAGAAAATGTTACACCTGTATACATCAGAAGAGACAAAATATCAAATAAGCTGTTCTAAGAAGTTTGTCCCAACCCTGTTACCAAAATTAGGGACATGTCTGAATTAGGGCTAGAAAAAAAATAATGCCTTGATTTCTGTGGTTGCCTCTTTAATGCATTAAAAATCAGCACAATGCAGCATCTTTTTTCCATCAAAATGGTTTTGGACCAAAGCCACATATACAGGGATGATCAACCTCAGCTTATGAAAAACACAATGCTGGATTTGTGGATAGCAAGGCATGGTGGCAACATTTTGGATTTATGAATGATACAGAATAGAAACCCTCGAACATAATGCAAAAACACAAGCTGCTCCATGGCAGTTGCCATTGTCCTTTCTGTCGGTAAACTTTGATAAAGGAGCTAATCTTCAAACATGACAAACTTTACAGATATCAAGTCAACTTTATTTATATAGAGATTTAGTCAATACAGATTGTTTAGCTTCACAGTAATAATAATGATTCAATAATGCAAACAATTTAATTCTGCTGTCATTATTCAGTTGAAATCAATTCACTGTTTGGTTCAATAACTGAGTTCAATTCATCTGTTAAGTAGCTCTGGAGTAAATAGAAATGTCATCATCCAACTCAGTTCAGTTCCCTTTCTGTCAGTAACTTTGACATTATGTTGACTGACATATGGGGTCTTCACTTGGGAGCCCCAATCACCTGAGTAGTACAAAAAAGGCCAATGAGAATTGGCGAGTGAGATTTGCAATTCAATTCACTTCCCCGGACATACGGGTATATAAGTTGGCCGGCATGCGTACTCATTTGGATTTTTGCTTTGGAGCTGAGTGGTTCCTTTATGAATGGCAGGGATCACTCTTCCAATTTGCCTCTAAGAAGGAAGCTCTCTTGCTCATGATTGTGACGTGATTGTCTCATGGCAGACTTAGCATGTCATTCATGGCTCCAGAGGAGGATTGGCTGTTGATCGCTGGATCGGAGGCTAGAATTCTCCAAAGATGAAGACTCGGCCAAGCTTCCCCTATCTGGTGTGGTTGCTCAGTTGGAGTCTGACTTCAACCATGAGTTGAGTCAGAGTTGACGACCATGCTTTCCTGGCCCGCCGTGAGCATTGGGCTGGAGATGGAGTCCAGAATCCTCCGCCCTGTTCCGAATACTCACAGCTAGATGATTGATTTGTGGGTGTGGTACCCAGTTTACAGACATGCCCTGCCCTGCCCTGCCCTGCCCCAGTGCATTTCTTCCCGGAGGTTCATGGGGAGATCCCAAAGTCATGGAAGGCACCTTTTACTGTCTGAAGCTGCTTCATCACCTCCTCCACCCTCACTACCCTCGATGTTGGGGCCGCTAGGGGGTTTGCAGAGATTCCCTAGGTGGAGCACACAATTGCGGTGAACCTTTGCCTGCAAAATAATAAAATAAGGCTTACAGTGCCACTGCAAGTACACCAGGCCAAAACAATGAAAGAACTACACGAGGGTAATTTTGACCTGAGGTGATGCAGGAACTGCGCATGTCAACTGACTTCACCCTCCAAGCAACTAAGGTCTAGGAATAACATCTCTGGCTGAACCTGGCAGAGTTAAGACACGCTGACAAAGTTTGCTTTCTTGATGCTCCCATTTCCCAGGCTGGCCACTTCAGAAACACTGTCAAGGACTTTGCCCAGGAGTTCTCAGCAGTCCATAAGCAGGCCATTAAGCACATCCTACCCTGGCGCGACATCTCTGCCACCAGGCCACAGAGGGCTGCTCATCATAGAGGGCACCCCACTGCGATCACTACATCAGCACAGCTAGAACCAACACCTCAGCCGTGGTTTTATTTTCTTTTATATATTTTCCATGAGTGGTCCCTTAGTCTGTGGGTAATACAGGGCATGGTCTGCCAGTGAGCAATGCAAAGCCTCCTCAGTTCCAGCATCCCCCCCCCCTCACCGCAGACCAAGAGATTGCATTCCGGGGACACGCTGCTTCCCCACGCATCTCTAGTGCCACACCACACTCACTGCCTCTTCCTCAGGACGCAAGACTTCCCAGCTTGGGGGCCTGCACTCCTCGCTGCCCCTCATCGGGTATGTCAGTTGTCCTTCTGGTGCTGTTCTCACGAAGCCTGGTAGCCTGGCTAGTGCTTCGCAGCCAGTTCCACCGGCTCATTCAGACAATCAGACTCTGAAACTTTAATTATTAAAGTATTAATTATTAAAGTATTTAATTATGATTAAATTTGCCAGGCAGCCCCTAAGGGTTTACCTTGGTGGCAAATAAAGACACCCCTATTCTGCGCAGAGATTGTGGTCCTGCTTGCAAATGAGGCAATAGAGCCTGTCCCTCCAGCCAAAATGGGTTGGGTTTTACAGCTCTTCATCCTTCCAAAGAAAGGCGTTGGGTTACGGACAATCTTGGATCTGCAAGTCTTCAATCGGGCCCTGCTCAAGCTCCTGTTAAATATATTGAAACAAAAGCACATTCTCACATGCGTTCACACCAAGATTAGTTTGCAATGAGCAACCTAAAGAACGAGCACTTCCATGTCTCAATATTGCATCGATACACCATTTCTTCAGTTTGCTTTTGAGGGTCGGCCTACCAGTACAAGGTCCTCCCCTTAGGGCTTGTCTCTCCGTGTTTTTACCAAAGGCATTGTGGCTGCCCTTGCCTTGTTAAGGGAAGTGGGCATTTGCATCCTCAAATCTCAATGACTGGCTTGTTCTGGCTAACTCTCGAGAATTGTTGTGTGAACACAGGTACCTGGTACACAGGCACCTCAGCTATGTATTGCTTTGGGTCTACTGGGAGAGGAGTAAGCTCTCCCCTGTGAAGAGCATCTCTTTTCTCAGTATGGAGTTGGACTGAGATGGTCACAGAAACCCACCGCCAAGGTGGAATGGGCTCATGTCACAACCTGTCCGCCATCTCCTCCTCTAGAGTCAGCAGTGGCTCAAGTCGCTCTGTGCCATTCACATCCTGGACAAGCTTAATTGTGTAGCTGATGTGCTCTCACAACAGCTCACACTCCCGGGAGAATGGAGACTCTATGGAGTCTAATGGAGTCTATTCATTGAGTGGTACTCTTCCTGCCAGGAGATTTCCTTTGAAAACAGGCTGTCCCCATCCACCTTGAAAGTGTATGTTGCTGCCATCGTGCCACATATTGTTGCAGTGGACAGAAGGTCACTAGGAAAGCACAATCACGAAAGGCTTTCTCCAAGCAGAGGTTGGCCAACTGGGTAGTGGATGCCATCGCCTTGGCGTACCAGTCCCAAGGCGTGCCATGCCCCCTCAGAGTGAGGCCTCACTCCTCTTGGATTGTTACCTCTCCTGGACTCTGGTGCACGACACATCACCAGCTGCCTCACCAGCTGACATCTGGTGGGCTGATGACTGGGCAACAACTAATACCTTTGCAAGATTCTGTTATAACACTGGAAATTCTGACTGCACTGAATTTCTTCATCATATTTCCTCAAATATATTACATATAATTAAAGTGTGTAAAATTATTTTATTCAAAAATGTCATGTTTGTGATTTTTTATTTGTTAATTTTATTTAAATTAATAGGCCAACACATTTTGAAACAGGTGCATTTAGTCGGCTTCAATCGCAAATATTTAAAAAAAACTTTCTGAGGCACCTCATACTAAATGACTTTAAACACCAACTTAGCACAAATTACATTCATAATCAGTGTGTTCCCGAAAGAACTAGCGTTTGGAATTGTAAAGTCTAATGGTCTAACGGTACTTGCGGGCTGACGGACAGGTTCTCTCTTTTTATAGAATTTTGCATCGCTGCCATTTTCTAACACACAACTGCAAATTATAGGCTAAGTGAATGAGCGAAAACACATGAACTCACAGCCATGACATACCTGAGACAGCCTGGCTAACAACCAATTGCTTAACACAGCTGTCGATCACACTCCTCAAGCATTATGCAAAACACATTTTATTTTAGTATTTGAGATGCTATAATAATAGATAGATTAAACAATTATTTAACATATTATATTTGCATAATAAACTGGGGGGGGGGGGCATTCATCATAGTGGGTGGGCCTGTGGCTGTCAGGCCCGTCCACTGGCTACGCCCCTGGCCTGAGGTATCCATTTCCTTGTCATAACCCCGTCTCAAATGAAATACCCCTGTGCGGCACTGTCATCGGTCCTTACCTGTGAAAATAATACATTCAGGTTGGAATCTGCTTTTTGTTCTTTAATTAACCCTGAGACACGGAGAGAGGTGTACAAGGCCACAGAATACCTTGATCCACCACAGACGGTTCTCCACTTTTTGTAGTTGCAGCTGTTTGACCGGCAGCACGCATACCCACACATGCTTAAAAAACATCAGGTAACCTCTTTACACTCTCGATGTCCCCAGTAGAAACAGGTTTAGGTGAAACAATCAGAGGTGAGGGGAAATCACTCTAAACCCACCTACCAACCAGATTGTTTCCCAAAATCACAGAAACTCCTTCCACTGGAAAGGCTGGTCTTACACCCAATTCATCAGTCACCCTGAATCAAATCAAGCACAAAATAACCTTATGTAAAGATACAAACATTTTAGTGTATCCATTTCCACAGATTAATAGTGAATCAGTCAGTAAAAGTTTCCTTTGAAAAAGGCAAATGAATGATGTCATGGAATTTGAACACTGTTTTGAACGCAGCAGACACATTACGCTCCACAATATAAATAGCTGTTTGACTCAGTAGTGTATTCTTAAACTGCTCTAAAACAACTAAATTAACAAGACTCAACAGCCGATGCATTAAACCAACATGTGAAACACAATTCTAATTCATGTGCCAGTTTTGCGTGTGTTTGAGAGCAACATTTCCTTAATTCACAAAATCTTTGTCAATTTGCCTCTGACACAATTTCATATGCCTTAAGGACTGCACTTTAACCTTTTAACAAGCTCTCTGCATCTTTCTAATCAGAATATATTGTAGCATCAAGGTGCGTACAGCTTTGGGCCAATTTTGGTTGAACACAACAAGTTCGAATAAAACAAAAAAAAAAAGTGTCCACATCCTCCACAATAAACAAAGACATCGACTGCAAATTTGCTGCAACAAAGTTTGAAGAAAGCGGACCATTCTCTACCACATGTAAATCACTGTGACTTAACATTCATACCTTACCTTCTTTCAAAAGGTCAAGATGCTGTTGTTGTAGATCTAGTTTTCTTTTTTTCTAAAACTTGCTGTGCAAACACAGTCTCTTGTTCTGTTTTGCGTTTCTCCATTTCCATTTTATGATGATCCAATTGGAGAAGAGCTAACTCTTTTTGTTGTTCAAAAGTCAGCATTACAGAGGAAGGCATAGTGACGGACAAATCTGATTCTGCTACCGACGACATAATTCCTTTATTTATAAGAGCGACTTTCAAAACTGTTCAAATATTCTTTAGTTATTTATCATTTGTTGAAAGGCTGACGCCAAAATGTGTTGAGACTTCAATTGATCTTTCGTTAATAAATTTAAAACCTGCTCAGACTGACTTTCAGTAAATTTACTTATTTCAATAAATGTCATATTTAATAATTATACTTCAATCGACGATTTCAATCACCAACTCCATACAAAATACATTTATTCATTTGGCAGACGCTTTTATCCAAAGCGACTTACAAGGGGAGCATTTAGGGGTTAGGTGTCTTGCTCAAGGGCACCTTAGTCATGGTATCAAAGGTGGAGAGAGTGCTGTTTATTCACAATCCCCGCCTTCAATTCCTGCTGGCATGGGAATCGAACCAGCAACCTTCAGGTTACAAGCCCGACTCCCTCACCATTAGGACACGATTGCCCACATATACAAACCCACAAATAGTTCTTTAAAATCAAATACTTACTTCCACAGCTGCAAAACCACTAAGAACAAGGATGCCCTGAAGATTCAACTTAACACCCTCCCTAAAAATATATCTAAGTAGACCCTAATCTTCAGGTATACAGTGCCGGGTACTTATGCAGACAATACCGCAAGTCGATTAGAACAACCAACTAAATTGGCGATTCCCTCAAACCTCGGTGTGCACCCAAGACTCAGCTTTAACCACCGATCTGCCCAAAAATAACAAACTAAAACAAAAAATTTGATATGCCCCAAAAGGACAATGCCGCTAAATCCTAACATTAAAATTAATCCCAGAGTTTCCCACTAAATCCAATACAGCTGTGAGCAAAAGTAATATTCAATAACAAATGCACTCATCTCCCCTACAAATTTTACAAGACAAACTTCCCAATCCTGCTACCAGGACTATAACAAAGTAATCACAACTTTGAAATATTTGAAATATCTCAAAAGTTAATCCCATAAACAATTAACAACCAAGAAATATTACTCTCCAAAATGGTCTTCCAAAAGAAACGTTAAGTTTAGGACGAGTCCCCATTTGTTGCGATCCCAAAGGATCTCTACAAATAAGGAGAGGTTGAGTGCATTCACATCACATAACATCACATCTGATCTTTATTTAAAATTCATTCTTAATATCAGTCAAAAGTAACCATAAGTATGGACACAAAGAGCAAGAGCTGCTATAAAGTCCACCACAGAACTGGAGCAAAGAGACCAAGCTGAAAGGAAGAGGCTGCTTTTAGGGAGCCACCTGCAAGTCAGTGCTCCCAATCAAGCTGCAGTCGGCCAGTCACCTGCAAAAACACAGATACAATACGCACACACACACACACACACACCAAGTTACGGCCGACAGGGATGTCACAACTGTGATAGCAAACACTCTGTTGAAAGGTGCAATCATTACTTATGATCCATGTGTGGTGGTGTTTGTGTCTATGGAGACACTGCCTTGTGCCTGTATTTTCTTATTTTCTTCATGTATTGCTGTGCTTGGAGCGTTTTTGTATGGTTGAAGCAGAAGCTGCAAAGAGAGCAGATCTCATATTTGGAAATATTCTTTGCTGTGGCAGCCAAAACACTTTTAGCAAAAATCAGTGGCCACACTTATGAGAAATGTAGGTACAGTATCACTGACACCCTGCAAAAGCATTATGAAGAGAAAGTTATTGATGCCAACAGAGATGATGAATATGTATGGTACCTGCCATATCACCCAGTGCTGCTTCCACATAAGCTAGACATAATTTGGATTGTTTTTGACTCTGCTACTTGATATAAGGCTACTTCATTTAATTATGTATTCATCAAGGCCTCACCAACAAACTACTGGTAGTTCTTCTCAAGTTCAAACAAGAACACAATGCCAATAATGACCCACCTAAAACTCCTATCGCTTGATAGCCCACCTCTTTGGAGCCCCAGTATTGTGAATTTTCCCTTTGCAATGAGTTTTCGAATATAATCATGGAAATTTCTCTGAGAAAGCTGTCTAAAAGTAAAGCCAAACTTTTACTTGGATGACTGTGTGAAGTCTTTATATGCAGACATTACACTTGATTCTGAACCCAGCAAGTTGCTCATCAGGGGAGGTTTGAAGCTGTGGCTAGAATGTGGCTAGAAATTCTAAAGAATTAAAGTCAATACCTGTTGAACACTGGGCCAAGTGAGATCAAATTCGATCAAAAAGATTCACCATACGAATGAACACTTGGAGTCTTGTGGGATGAGGAAACCGATTACTTTACATTCAAAAGCCAAGATGATCAAAAGATCTGCAAAAAAGAGATGAGTTTTGAGCACAACCAGTTCAGTTTAAAATCCCCTGGGGTTTGTGCCACTGTTGTGTTTTATGCCCGTTAATAATTTTATGGGATTGGCAAAATCTTCTGTAGTATGCGTAAGACCGAAGCAATTTTTCAATTTATGCAGGCTTAAGCTTGATTGGGATAAAGAGATACCTGAGTACATACCAGTACAGTTGGAAACATAGCTGGCTGATTTAATTTTGCTGTCCGCAATAACCATACCAAGATGTCTTAGGCCATCGACTGGAATTTGATCAATGATTGAGCTTCACCAATTTTTCTGATGCTTCAGAGTTGGCCTATGGTGTCACTTTTAAAAACTGTATTTCTTGTAGGCTGGTAATGTCAAAGGCCAGATTTGCACCCATCAAGCAAACTAGTATTCCATGGCTAGAACTACTGACAGCTGTTGTTGCCACAGAGCTGGATCAGCATGTCAAACGTCATTTGGAAATTACTATCACTAAGAGTTTCTTCTGGATGAACAGTGCAGTATTGTTCTTTAGTTCAACAACAATGATCATTATTGGTTGCAGACCTTTTGTTTGTGGGAGTGTTCAATTTGCATGATTTGCTTGGTACTTAACACTTGTCTTTTCACTTAACATTGTTACAACAATCTCCAGATGATTTGGTAATACTCTTTTGCTGTGTGGAATCTATTGTTAATGGCAATGTGTCCATTGTGTCCACCCTCAAACTTCACCCTCCTACCCAGTCTCCTAGCTCCATTTTCTCCACTGGCTCCACACCATCCTCCTGGCTCCATATTTTCCGCTGGTTCCGCACAGCCTCGTAGATTTATTGTCTCCACAAGCCCAGAACCCTTATCAGCTGCACCATGCTCTTCCACCCATCTGGCTTCACCTTAGGTTGTTGTCCCCCATGATTTCGCTGTGGACTTTCTGGCCTGCAGTTGCACCTGGTCCCTCCAGTCCTTCAGCTCCACCATCCCTTTAACCTAACCATTGTTCTCACTCTCTCTGGCTCCAACTCGGCCCTCTACTCCAGCTGCGTCATTTTAATGTTAATATTGCCATTTATCTGCTCAAATATGATATTTGCTTGTTTTTTTATATACTAATGATTGATATATGTTATCTACATTTGAGTAATACCAAATATGCTTTCAAAAAATGCTATGTTGTGTAAACTGAAACTCAGAATGATGTGGCATCCTGTGTGTAACTGAGATAAGATGAAATGTGCAGAATGTTGTGAAAGTTGAAGTTCATGAACTGATTGTAACCAACCAGAAAAGTCAACAAAAAGGTACATGAGGATGAAGAGGACATGTTGCAACCTCAAACGGAGGTGAGACAGATGAAGACTTCAGTGGAAAAAGAGGAAGAGTGCCAGAAGATGATGACAGCGAATCCTACAACAGGAAGACTGGATCATAGGCATTGATCAATTGATGAGTAATATGAAGTTGGACTTTCCCAAAAAGTAGTATAAAAGTCTGAGGAGTAAAAGATATGGCACAAGGAAGCATCTATCAAGAGGGAGTGTTGTGTCACACCTAGTCTGTTTAGCTCTCCATTTCAGTTGCTTGTTGTCTGTTCTGGTTTTCCTTGCTCCTATGCTCCTGTGCTCCTGCACCTGCTAGTTCATTTGTTTTATTTTTCATTTATGAACTAACTGCTTGAAAATAGACCCTTTCCTCTCCTCGTTTTAACCTAACCCTGACATTACACCTGTCAGGGCAATGAAGAACTCATTCGTACTGTGGAAATAAAGACTCAAGAACGACATTTCCATCACCCTGCAGACAGAATCCGTCTTCTGGAAGCCAATCTTGTTTAACGCTTTAAGCCCTGAAGGCATTTTTAGAGTTGATTTTTTTCTGAGTGACATACAAAAAAGTAAAGACACATACTCCAAAACTATAGCACAGAGAGTCAAAAGGTAGGTATAGTTTGATAGAAAACTTTTTGCATTTTTAGAAAAAAAAAAAAATTACATATGGATACTCTCATGCTGAGAAACTGCTGATAAAATACAAATAAATATGTAATTTTTGTATTATAATTTTACATATCTTATTTGACATGCAATAACTCAAGCAGGAAATTAGGTAGGAGGATAATTATTTTTAGGTGAAGTTCCCCTACATGTGAGCTGCATCTGGAATTTTGTAGCATAAAGTAATCAAAAGTTACAGCATTTGGAACCAAGGTAGCATTTTTGTTTTTCTACCATCTGTGCATGTTTCATGAAGTTATGAGCAAAGATTATTGATTTTAGACTCATTTTAACCATGAAATTCTGCTGTAAATAATGCTGTGCCATTTTCCACAAGCCACAGAAGATTTTTCATGAAGTTATCGTCTGTACATGCAGTTGATACATCATGTTGGTACATACATCAGTTCATGCAGCATCTGTATATTATTTACATATGGGTCTTGCAGGGCTTCATGTACAAAAACTTGCTCAAATTTAGTCAAAGCCCAAAACAATTATGCTTGTTGTATTCTGACACATAACACTGACTATTTAAGCTGTATGTTTTTGACACATTGCAGTAGATAGTACAAAAAAGTATTTCAAAAATTCTAAAAACTTTTTTTTTTATCAGCAAATAACTCAGCATTTCTTAGGAGGCAATCAAATTGGCTACATTCATTGTACAGTTCAGATTCTAAGCTTTCAAATGACATGTATTTTGTCATACGCTGCAGTTGTTAAGAGTCAATCAAAAAAAGTTGATCAGAGTTGATCCATGTTAATGTATTTTGATATTCAATTAGTAACATGGGTATTCAGTAGTTGTTGTGTGTACATTAGTTGTACACCTGTTCTGAGTTACTCTAATGTCCTCTATGGTTTTATACACTACTACAAATGGTTGTCCCCTTAAACAGTGCACTGTATAAAGGGGGATTTTGAACACATCCATGATTAGAAAAGAACAAGGTTGTGTCAGTGTCTTTTCCTGAGCACAGAGAAGACAATGCCAAAGAACATAATTTCTAAATAAAAAGACATATAAAAGTCATTTATCATGATAACTCTCTGAAGAGTTTTAGCATGGTAATTGATATGACGATGATAATGTATTTGGCAGAATAGATCTGCTACGCTGCTGCTGATGATATTGCAGCCGCTGTTGATTATTGCTGCTGCAAAGCAAGTACAGAAATTGCTACTGCCAATACATCTTAGAACGGGCAGCAGTTCTTTGTAGTTCTCTAGGAGGTATGAAATAGTAGTTATTGATTTATATTGTTCATGAATCTCGTTCTAATGTTATTAATTTTGGATTATTTCTATATAACGGCTTTCTGCACAACCGTACATTACAGCCTTTCTCGCTCTCTGCAGGCGAACTCTTGCTAGATTCTCGAGCAATGCTAAGTGTGCCATTCTCAAAACCATTTCAAACACAATAAGCAGATTTTATACAGACCTCTGATTAGCCAGCTATACATGCTCGTTTATCTGCTGCTTTATTTTGAGAAACCTCATAGCTGAAGCTATAAGCTTTCCATATGATGAAATTGATTTAAGTTTAAATTTAATTGTATTATTTATTAATTCATTGTATAAAATTACATATAATATAGGTTAATTATAGACTAGTCGTGATAAGAAGAGATAACTTTTTTACATGATTATAAGGCTGCACAGTGTAAGTAGTTCTTGCATACGTGTGGTTTCAGTTGTTCCTATTTTTTGCTTTTCACTTTTACTGTTCTTAAAACCGCAATGCATTATTTTCACATCAACTACATAAACTGCTTGCTGCTGTTGCCATTTAGATACGGTATCTTTACGATATATGCTTAGTAATTTACTTCTATCTCGAATGCAAGACGGTAAAACATGACACGTGGTTTTAGAACTCTTATGTTTGCTAGTATAGAAATGAAAGGCTGACGAACACAATAATGTGCTGAGATAAGGAGTAAAAGAATATTCACTTATCTAGATGGTTAATTTCAGAGAAACTTTTAAAGCACGCTGCAAACTAGCAAACACTAACCAACTATTTAAATGTTGAGCAGCTGTAATGAGGAGACAGCAGGATGGGATCCAAATGCAGCTTTATTGAAAAATGTGGTCAAACAGGCAATGGTCAAAACAGTGGCAAACAGGTATGGAGGAGGTTAGACAGAATCGTAGACGATAAACTGGAAAATAGATTGGGGCAGGCGGCAGGCAAACAACAGTCCATAAAACAAAAGCAGTAAATCCAAGGGGCAGGGAGAGAACATTCAAAAAACAGGGAAACAGGCAAAAACAAGACCAGGAAAACAGACACGGGAATTAACGCTCAGAAATGACAGGGGTAACCAAATCAAGACTTCGCATGGACGTGACTGTGCGGTGTGCTTAAATAGTGTGGGTGATGAGGTGCAGCAGGTGCAGTAATCAATGGCTGGTGAATGAGGTGCAGCTGGTGCGGTGATCAGTGAATGGGTACGGGGCTTATGGGACCCTCTAGTGGTCCTCATGGGCACTTCAGCTGACAATCATGACAGCAGCAAACTCAATGGCTGAAGATGCAACAGGAACCAATCAGCTTGTGTCATGTAGTAAACGATGTAAAAATCATCAATTTACATTAAGGACCCATCAGCTAGTGCCATTTACAGTTTTATGACACTTGGTATATACTGTATCCTAACATTTTCTTGACTTGTATGACTGGGTTCAAGGCATACTATTCTATTGTTTTGCAGAGACCCTTATTTTTATTTTCATCTACAAGCAGCTCATCCATCCAAGTCCCCAAACCCTCAGTATAGTTAATGATAAGCAGTTTATTGTTAAAACAGCATATTGTTCATGAAAAACAGCACTCCTGATCAGCTACTCAATTCTGTTTGTTATTATTCTTGATATTTGTCTTTTATTCTACTTGTCTTTTGAAGAAAGAAAAGGAAACTTAATTAAATGTGGAAAAAAATGGAGCAGCATCTTTCTAAACTCTCGTCATTAAAATGGAGATGAGCATTAAAGAACAACAGAATAATCTTGTGTCTTGTGTGAGATATTTATGGGATTTGTTATGTAAGCATGTCACATTTTTCTGTCTGTATGTTTCATGTCATTATCACTTCTTGTTGTGACGTTCCCCAGGGACCCACTAAAGGAATGGCATTAGAGAAGACTCAGACTACAGTGAAACACTGTATCCACATTACAGTTTTTTTTAAAAATTGCTTTAAGCAAATTTTAGATCAGCAAAAGCGCAGTTTTTATAACAGATAATGTGAACATTTATGCACAGTAACTGCCTTATCTGCATATCATATCATAGAAAAACTTTACTAATTTATCACACTAAATGTAAATCAATCAAATGGTACACATAACCTGTAGGCTTGGAATTAATCTGATGTTTTTTTTAGTTAAAAATTTAACATTCAGTGATTAAAGTAAATCCTTACTAAATTAATATCTGTATTGTTAAATTTTGATTCTCAGAGGAAAATATTTTGCTGTCTACAAAGATGTCAGAGACATCCTTATATCTGACCATAATTATATCTGGCCATAATTTATTATATTCATATACATGAGAAGATGTTTTACTGAAGTAAACTGGACTCCAATTAAATCAATATGATGAATACAAACTATAAATTGTATGGATTCGAATAAGTTTAAAACAAAATTCATCGATTTTGAGTCACATAAAAAATAAATCAATAAATAAAAACAATGTGAAGGGCAGGAGTTATGCTGTTAAACCTCAAAATTACAATCATATTACATGATGTTCATTGATGTTCAAGAGAAAGATCAACAGTGACATCTAATGGACAAATTGAGTCAGCACAACAAGCTCAACAGATGATTCTGTGTACAGGATTAATGCAGACTGTCATAATTTTGTTATTCATGTATTCATTTTGAAATAATAGAACATACAGTACTACAGTTCACATGAAGTGTAATTATATCGGTATCTAGGTAATCTCGGTATCTAGGTGTGTTATTGCATGAGTTGTATGAGTTCTCTGAAGGCAGTTACATTTAGAACAGTGATAGTGTAGGATATTTAGTGGTATCACACCCTTTAATGTTAAATGAGTTCATTAATGTTTTAACTTCAGCCCAAATATACACTAAAAGTCAAAAGTTGGAACGAATACTGAAAGAAAAGAGGCCACACATGAGAACTCCAGAGAAAATAGTGTGCAGATCTCTAAAAAGGCAAAGGGTCTAAAATAGTTTTGATTTGAGTAAAATTTTCCACCACATATTCCCATTTGTGTGTGACACTTCATATTTCATACTTTGATCACTTTAGTATTATTTTGAAATAGCTTAATAAACATGTTACATGTATATCTGTCTGGACTCTGTGTTTTGTCTTCTCACGTGTCTTTAGTGTTTTGCTTGTTCACTGGTTCCTGATTTGCCGTCATCATTAGTTCATTGTCTTCAGCTGTATGTAATTAGTCTTGTTTGATCCTTGTGTTTCCCTGTATATAAGCCCTGCGTTCCTTCTGTTCCTTTGTCGAGCATTAATGTTATTTCCCTGGTGTTGCATATACGATTATTCTCTGTGTTGCAAGTAAAAGTTATATGTTCCTGAACATTCCTTGTCGTGCGCTTCTATCCTGGACACGTACCGTAACACATGTATGTATGTCCAATTTCTGACTGGTAGTGTGTATACATTACTATACAAATTGTTCAAGTTACAAACTTTCTTGATTTAAAATGAATGTATATATGTGTAAAAAAAATGTTGAAGAAGTTAAAAATTCATGAAATAAATAACTATAATACTGAACATGAGAACAATAAGAACAGATTTAATTACTCGGGAGCAAACTGCACATCTACAGTACCTGAAGTACAGTTAAACAAGTTTTAATTTAAGAATTTAACCCAACTGCTAACTGTAACATCTGAGCGTCATGATCATACAAATGTGTGTTTACAGTTGAATAAGATGTCGACATCAAGAATTTAGGCAACAGTTTAGTTTGTAATACCAGGAGGGGTTAATAAAAGAGGCATGTGGTGCCCACAGAGTGTACTCCACAAGCTTTAAAGAATTATGAGATACTAAAAACACGTTTCTGAGATGTGTATGTTGCACATAATGGAAGACAATGTCAGCATTTATTGTTTTTCATTGTATTTAGGTATGTTCTAGGTTTGAAATCTCATGACATGACCTTTTCAGGTAACTGTGCCAGATTAGGCCTCCATGTGACTTTCTTTCCATATCTGGCCCTTTGTGTTCATTTAGCGTGATACGAATGTAAGAGTAGAACATCAAGATATTAGATAGTCGAAAGTCTCTATCACTCTGATGGGCTGATTACCTTGTCAATGTTTTCATGCCCATAGCCCACTTCTCATGCTCGCAATCATTGCACAAATCCTGAGTGGGTCATACGGCAGGAAATGGAGTGATTAATTACGAAGTAAACAACTCACCCACTCAGACATTATCACTGTCGATCACATATGAATCAAAATGATGAAATGAGCAAGCCGCTTATTAAAGAGCTCACATTAAGGGTTTAAATTAAATTAAGGGTGTATAAAACATCAGACACATTTTTCAAGTTAAATAGTACAGACCAAAACTAACCTAAACCTATTGTCCCTAAAGTTGACTTTTTCCATAGCACAGATCTACCTATATGGTAAAATAATTTAGAAGGCTCATTTGAAAAAACATGAGTCTACAAAAACTACATTTTTGCAGACCTTCCAAAAGCATACCTACACATTCACTGCAATTTGCTGAAATGAACACTAGTGGCAGTAAAACACCAACAACTATTTCCTTTCACAATTTACAATAACAGGGGCAGATTATTGATTAACAAAGACTTATTTTCGCGCCATTCCTTACAAAATACTATGTTATGATCTCAAAACACTTTTACCAT
The DNA here is from genome assembly GCA_038088235.1 of Zacco platypus. Taxonomy (NCBI): domain Eukaryota; kingdom Metazoa; phylum Chordata; class Actinopteri; order Cypriniformes; family Xenocyprididae; genus Zacco; species Zacco platypus. The sequence goes on from CM076080.1 coordinate 8,583,034, forward strand.
TGTGCAACTACTACATTTAGACATCTGCAACACCTAACCAGTTTTTCATGTATGTACATGATAATATATGACTTCTATCATTAAATTCTAAAAGGATCAGTGCTAATGTAAATATAAATTCTTGGCACATATGACACTAGGAACAAAAACTATACATACTGTACACTATGACAACATGGCTCCAGCTTATCCCAGGAACTGGTGCGGTTATAGCTGACCTTGTTAAAATCTCTTGTCTCACCTACTGAACCAATTTTGATTAGGATCATCATGTGTTTATCATCATTTATTTATCATCATTATAGGAATGTTCTCAGCTCAACATAATTTATGTTTTATCTTTAGTGTTATAAGGTCCAACCACTATAAAATCATTTTAATTCATAAACCAGACTGGCATTCTGGATGCGCTAAAAGCAGAAAAGCTTGTATAAAGCACTTTAAAGGGGTCATGACACGAAAAATCAAATTTGCCTCACTGAATTTGACTCGCATGCAATATCGAGTGACCGTTGATACTGTTTTCTATGCAATTACATTAGCCGGTCACAATAGTGATAATATTGACTAACAAGCCTTAAAGGAGACGGCCCGGGATGCTGTCCCACATTTTTATTTCTGTGCCCCTGAGAACGGTCCCATATATGGGATTTATGGTGCGTTGATTTATGGCACATGAACGCCACCATAATGTCGTAAATAAGAGAGGGAAGTTCGGGATTTGTTCAGCATTGTACAGCTTTTATATTTACAACGAAGTAAGCTAATTGCCTGCACAAAATGGTAGCACAGGCTATAACGACATAACATGTAACGACAACATTTACAGTGGCTTCATAAATTAACTAAAAACATAAAGCAAAATACACCTGATGCACATTCTTTGTTCTTCATTTTCTATAAGTAAAAGTGCTATATATATATATATATATATATTTTTTTTTTTTTTTTTTTTTGTAATAATAAGAGAAGGTACACCGCCATCTTACTCCAAGGAAAGTGACTTGAACGCGCCGTAAACACGACTTTCCACCTAGTAAGTACGAACTTCCCGGAAGGACATGAACTCATGAACGTTGTCAACGTTCAGTGCCCTTACATAACTGCCAGATGCTTTGACTGCGAGATGGACGCGTACAGAACTTATTATACAGGTGTTGGTCATATAATTTGAATATCATCAAAAAGTTGATTTATTTCACTAATTCCATTCAAAACGTGAAACTTGTATATTATATTCATTCATTACAGACAGACTGATATATTTCAGATGTTTATTTCTTTTTATTTTGATGATTATAACTGACAACTAAGGAAAATCCCAAATTCAGTATCTCAGAAAATTAGAATATTGTGAAAAGGTTCAATATTAAAGACACCTGGTGCCACATTCTAATCAGCTAATTAACTCAAAACACCTGCAAAGGCCTTTAAATGGTCTCTCAGTCTAGTTCTTTAGGCTACAGAATCTTGAGGAAGACTGCTGACTTGACAGTTGTCCAAAAGACGACCATTGACACCTTGCACAAGGAGGGCAAGACACAAAAGGTCATTGCAAAAGAGGCTGGCTGTTCCCAGAGCTCTGTGTCCAAGCACATTAATAGAGAGGTGAAGGGAAGGAAAAGATGTGGTAGAAAAAAAGTGCACCCTGGAGAGGATTGTAAATCTCCCCCGCATTTTTGAATGGATTTTGTTTCACAAAGAGTGGACTGCAGCTGGAGTCAGTGCTTCAAGAACCAATACGCACAGACGTATGCAAGACGTGGGTTTCAGCTGTCGCATTCCTTGTGTCAAGCCACTCTTGAACAACAGACAGCGTCAGAACCGTCTCGCCTGGGCTAAAGACAAAAAGGACTGGACTGCTGCTGAGTGGTCCAAAGTTATGTTCTCTGATGAAAGTAAATTTTGCATTTCCTTTGGAAATCAGGGTCCCAGAGTCTGAAGGAAGAGAGGAGAGGCACACAATCCACCTCGTTTGAGGTCCAGTGTAAAGTTTCCACAGTCAGTGATGGTTTGGGGTACCATGTCATCTGCTGGTGTTGGTCCACTTTGTTTTCTGAGGTCCAAGGTCAACGTAGCCGTATACCAGGAAGTTTTAGAGCACTTCATGCTTCCTGCTGCTGACCAACTTTATGGAGATGCAGATTTCATTTTCCAACAGGACTTGGCACCTACACACAGTGCCAAAGCAACCAGTACCTGGTTTAAGGACCATGGTATCCCTGTTCTTAATTGGTCAGCAAACTCGCGTGACCTTAACCTCATGGAAAATCTATGGGGTATTGTGAAGAGGAATATGCGATTATACCAGACCCAACAATGCAGAAGAGCTGAAGCCCAGAGCAACCTGGGCTCTCATAACACCCGATCAGTGCCACAGACTGATCAACTTCATGCCACGCCGCATTGCTGCAGTAATTCACGTAAAAGGAGCCCCAACTAAGTATTGAGTGCTGTAAATGCTCATACTTTTCATATTCATACTTTTCAGGTGGTCAAGATATCTAAAAATCCTTTCTTTGTATTGGTCTTAAGTAATATTCTAATTTTCTGAGATACTGAATTTGGGATTTTCCCTCGTTGTCAGTTATAATCATCAAAATGAAAAGAAATAAACATTTGAAATATATCAGTCTGTCTGTAATGAATGAATATAATATACAAGTTTCACTTTTTTAATGGAATTAGTGAAATAAATCAATTTTTTGATGATATTCTAATTATATGACCAGCACCTGTATGTAGTCTCCAGCCCCATCATGTTGTTTTAAGGTTTTTAGACAGTTAAATACATATAAGCACCAGAAAAACAATACATTTAGAGTTTGTAAAATACACTGATGTCAGACATCACTGGAAGCAGCAATAGCAATCCATTCTAACATAATTTGCCGACGTTTATGCATATCAGATAGTAAGTAACTATAAAGTTTACTCTATTATTCTTCCAGATCACCAGCCACTTGCTTGCATGTATTTCAGGAGAAACTTATGAATTCACCTATTGTAAATCCGATTGACAGGACGGGACGGGGCAAGCTAACATGGCGGCACCCATCTCGCATTATAGATCAAGATAAAGTTAATTTATAAAGGTTTTTAAATGACAAAACACACTCACACATATTCTAGAAGTGGAATATCAGATAGGTGATGACACGGTAAGCAAGTCTGTGAATATTTTAAGAAAAAAAGAAAAAAAACAAAATTATAGCAATACATCTGTCATACAGTGTTATTGTGACTGCGGTGTGTTACGTAACCAGCATGACACGTCGCCATGGAAACAATAAGGGCAAACTTTCTAAAATAAAGGTTGCCTTAAAAACTCACTCTTGGGGGTCAGCTAGAATATTTTAAAGTCGCGTATGAAAGGGTTAAAAAAATTCAGACAGAGGATTGAAAACAATATTTTTTCCAGATATTTTGTGTGTGTGTGTAAAACAAACAAACAAAATGAGTAGTTCATTATTAATAGTTTGTTTTAAGTAAACCTCAAGGAATATATTAAAATAATAATAATAATAATAATAATAATAATAAAAATCCATGTCATGACCCCTTTTAAATAAATTAAAAATTAAAATGTACTTTTGTTTCTGAATACTCCAGTATTGTTTTTGAAGTGCTTCTACTTCTCTAGGTCTGGTTATGTGCATACGTTTCCTGGTTTACAAATCCATACATTGTCATAACAGCATAGACGAATGATTGTTTCATGAAAAAGGTTAAGTGATATGACACCAGCCTAATGTTAGATCTTATGTTAAAGTCTAGTGGCTTTTTTAAACACTGTGTATTATAATGTGTACTGCCTGGCCCTGTTGTAGCCTTACTGATTTTTTTATGCCACACAAATGCTGTTAACGGACTTGAACCAGGAACATTCCTTTAAATGGATAGGCACTTAAATCCTCTTTTTTACACTGTTTCAGTACATGTGTGGTGTCCTTTGATCATTTAGACTATCTGTGAGTGCTGGATGGATGGTCTGTCAGGGGTATGGTGGACCTCTGCTGTGGGCACAGGATCTTGGTGAAAGCCCTACGGAAGCTGCTGTGGCACAGAGGGTAAAGAAATGGGTTGATTGCTGAGTTCAGCCACAGCAGCCAGAACGTCACCTCATACCAGTGATGCGACACACAGTCACCTCTACACGCCGCTCGCACAATCATTAACAGAGTGTACGGTGCCCAGCACACTGCAAAAACACACACGATTATTGCTAAAGATTTAGCAATCTTCTTATCCTGCCTTAGACGTGAGCGCTGAACACACCGCATCGACAGACCGTCGTTCTCAGAGCGCTTCTCGCTGTCTTGAGTGCTTGCCTTTTTGAGTGTCTGTGAGTTCCAGCCAATTCGTACACTCATGCGTGTCTTCTTCCAGTATAGAGCTGCCGCATCCTGGCACTTCGGAGGACAGGATTCTTTTTTACTGCCGAGTCTCCTATGACGGATGCTGAGGTAGATGCTGATGTTGAAAAAAGCCACGGATAAAAAAGGTGAGAAAAACTCGACTACTGATGCAGAAAGCAGGAAGTACCAGGTGTAGTAGAACTCAGCAAAGCACTCGTTGTCTGGCACACGACTCCTGCCTGTCAGCTGCTCCCAGAATAAGATGGCCGGTCCGTAGAGAAGAAAGGCTAGAATCCAAACCGCTGCTATCTTCACCACAGCGAAGTGTGTCATTCCTTGCTTGGCACGATAGGATACCTGAAATCAGCAAAGAAAGCAAATGTTAAAAGTTACATTTAAATAATAATGAAAAATACAGGAAAATTCAATATTTTTGTTGTACTAATCAAGATTGTGGAAATCAAGATGTATAGTTAGTTTTTTTAAGACACTGAAATAAGGTCATAAAACACATACTGAACATTTGAAACCTGTATTTTGTAGACTAGAGATTTTGCTACAAAATGATATGAAAATCATCCTGTCCACTCATTCACATAAAACAATATATGCAAGGGAGTGTCAATGGTCATGAATACTGATGAGTTTCATACCTGTGGAGACAAAGACCCTTCCCTATTGGGCCTATCAACATGAAATAATGTGAGACAAACTGAAGGAAGAATGGGAGTAGACTAAAAGATCATTTTGTACAGAGTTTAATTACAAATAATAGTGCACAATATAATCAAAATGTAAATAAGTGTCAAAGGCACAGTTTTGAGCACACAGATTTCAACACAATCACACATTTTTGTGTCACATTTGAAAACAATCGGTCTACAATATTGCTTTTAGTGCACAATGAAAGCGTTGGTGGCAGCAATATCCAACAAGTCTTTCTGTACCACCTCATGGTTTTGTGCCGTGTAATGTAGTACTGCAACAGCAAATCGGCAGGTTAATGGCTTCCACCCTCCTCTGCACACTGTCTCCTGTAAAGGCAACATGGATAAACCTCACAGCATAATGACGTTCAGTCCATGGCCTGGCTCTTTCCTGTGTACACCAAAAAGTCCACACTGTATCCATTTGATGAGAGTGCAAGAAGAACTTGAAGACCCACCTGGTTGGCTTGGCTTTCATGTGCTGTGCCATTCCCATTGCTTTGCATGCAACCATTCCTTCATTCGCAGCAAAATTTCTTCTAGGATGACAGATATCTTTGCAAGCATGACATGTATTGTCCATGAGGGGTTTTACCCTGAACAGACGGTCATGTTCAGCTGTGCCCCTCTTTCTGTCATTCTCCTTGTCTGCATCCCTTGACATAACTGTTGTAGAGAGAAAAGACTTCTCTGTCCCTGTAGCCGTCCCCACCATGTCCATGTAGAATAGAAGCCCAATGTAGTAGTACAAGTGACATTTCTCCATTTATATTTGCAGCCTTTTGCAGTTGCCCCGGCAGCCGGAGCATTGGCGTTGTGGCACAGTTGGCAATGCACTCTCACAAAAATAAATAAATAAATAAAAGAATTTGAATAGACTAAGGGGAAAGATCAAGAAAGAAGAGGAGATTCTCTGAGCTCTGCAACTGATAAGGAAGCACTCATGAAGCTTACACTTCCCATTTCCGGGGCCACTGCAAACTCCGAAATTGCTTGCTTCCCATTCTTATAGTACTCCTATTTAAACAAAATCTGTCACACATTATGGGCACATATTCATAAATACTTGTAAGTTACATTGATAACACAATATTTTATCATACACTATTTAAAACTATATATATATATATATATATATATATATATATATATATCAAGGACATTTCATAAAACATTTCTGTCTGGAAATATAGTTTTGAATTAGCTAGTATAACTAGTGTGAGTGTAAATCAATCAGAATCAGAATGAGCTTTATTGGGGACATATAATGCCCCTTTTACAATGTGTAATATAAACAGATGCTGCATTTTTGTCACATTTTTGCTCGCAACTTCATGAAACATGCTCCATGGCTTGTGGGAAATAGTACATCATTATTTACAGCAGATTCTAATAAAATGAGTCCAAAACATAATCCAACGCATCTATCAAGAGATATTCTTCCTCACGGAATTACGACACATGAAACACCACAGGCGAACTAACTAAAATCAGATGTAACTTTCACGTGGCATTTTCATGAAATATGCACAGTTCATAGAAAATGGCACATCATTACAGTAGATGCTCCCGATTGAAAAGAGTCATACATAATCACACATGAGACAAAATAATTGATCACAAGATATTCCTCATGGAGGAACGATTTTAAAAATGCCCATTAGGGGGAGTCAAGGGCTAAACAAAAAGGCTATCTTGGTTCCAAATGCTGTAACCTTGTATTACTTTATGGTATCACCACAAAATTTGATATTTGTTTAGTAGTCCTCGCAGCAGACTGACACTCATGACATCGAATGCCAAAAGACTGACTTGCCCACTTTGGAGATGCTCTGCCAACTTCTTAGGCCTCTAAATTACTTCACAGATCTACTGGGTTCTGAAAAAAAGTCACCTGTCGTCTTTGAAGCCTGCGGAGCATATCACTGGCATCCTGAATGAAAAGGAGGAAGATGATGCACTAAAAAAAAACAAATGAAAAAGGTAATGATTGATGATCTGCAACACCATTACTCCTTCGGAAAGTCAATAAGGTGATTGACATTGTTGCTTCATTGATCCCCATTTCAAGGGAAGCTTTTTTCAAAACAAGGATGACACCATCAGGTTCACTGTAGAGGAACCTGTCAGAAATGACATCCCTGCCACCTCAATAATTACCTGCCTCCACTGGTGATCAAGAGCAAGGAAGCAGCACTTCCTCAACCACTGTCCCTTTTTCTGCTACAAAGAAGACAAATCTCTGTCTCACTTGCTGAAAAGAAATTACATCAGCAAAACAACAAAGGGTCAAAGAAGGAGGGGATGTTCCCTTAAAAGAAAGAGTGACATTGGATAAAAATTTAATTACATTTGTCTCAGCCTCCCATATCCTCTGATGCTGACCCACTGGCATGGTGGAAGGCTCGTGTTAAAGAGTTACACGTCAGACAAATGGAACGCGGTAGAGAGGGAGACAATTAATATTCAGTGCAAAAATATTCATTTTGCTGAAATATCTGTTGTTGAAAGTTCAATTTAGGTTTAAAAGTCAGTATGTCATTCAAGTATTTAACTGAAGGGATAACAGCATGTAATTGAATAAATGTAAGAGGTTTCTATTATTTACACATGATAAAGAAATTACAGTAAGAGGTTATGTGTGTGTTCCTGCTGAACATTTCTCCTGTTGGTTAACGCTGAGTTTGTATTTTTTTTATTCTCTTTATTGTCACCTTATTTTTTAATAGAGATTAAAAGAGAGTAGAGATTTAGTGGAGATTTAAACTATATTCACTATATATAGTGCTTAAATTTATTATACCTGTAATGATGAGGAGGCAGCGAGTAAAATCCAAACGCAGCTTTATTGGAACACATGGTCAGACAGGCAGAAGTCAACAACAGCAAACAACAATATTGGAGGGCAGACAGGCTCGAGATAGTATCCAAGCGGGTGATCAGGGGCAGGCAGAGAATCGTCAGAAAAACAGGGAACAGGCAGGATCAGCAACAGGAAAACCAGACAAGGAAATAATTGGAAAACGGAAATTGTGATGATGAATCAAACAATACTTCGCAGAGTGCAAGTGGGTGAGTTATCTATTTATAGTGAAGTGATGAAGCTAATGAGTGGTGATCACGAGGAACAGCTGGCGGATAATCAGTGACTGTGTGAGGGATTCTGGGAAGTGTAGTGGGGTGAGGGAGAAGAATGGTGCAAGCGGGTGACCTCTAGTGGTGAGTGGTTGTAACATGATGGACTGAATTCATAACAATACCACTGCCACTCAAGGTTTGTGCCACAGCTGCCCTAAACTAACGCTACTTTTTAATGATTACCAAAATCATTTTTATGCTTCTGTAATGGTTAATCCACCATTACGTATGTGTAAGCAGTTCAGTCACAGTAGTATTTCTAATGCTAAAATTCAATTCAATTCAATTCAAATTTATTTGTATAGCGCTTTTCACGATACATATCGTTTCAAAGCAGCTTTACAGAGAACGGATGTCAACATTACAATTTAAAGAATACAGTTAGCAAATAACATAATATTTAATCTAAATATTGTTGTCATGAATTTTTGAATTTACTGTTTCACAAGAAAGACAGAAAAAATTGTAAAGCACTTTTTTTCAGATGCCCAATTACAGTAAATAACAACAGAGACTGTGGAAAAGTGCATATAAATCAATGCCAGCAAGAACGCAAGCTGTTATCAAAGCCAAAGGAGGCCAAAGAAAATATAAAGTGTTTTGGACATTGTGTTAATAATGACTTTTTGTCAGATCCCTAAAAAATTTGTGTTCTCTTTTCTGTGACAGGTGGTCTTAGAAATTAAGCACTGTATGTTTTCATAGCATTCAGTTGGCACATTTGTTTGAGGGACATTGGGCAGTATGTGCAATAATGTGTTTTTTGTCAATAAAATAAAAGTAAGAAAGAAAGAAAAGCAATCATCAGATTTTATCCGATTAATCGGGGGGGGGGGGGTAATGATAATAATAATCGGCCATCTAATTGATTATTAAAATAATCGTTAGTTGCAGCCCTAATTGAAATATTGAAATTTAAATCTTTTAAAGCAAAGCCAACAAAGTGTGGAAATGTTGGCTCATTTTACTTTGAGCAAAATTCCTCTAATCCACATGTTCATGATCATGACTGATAAGTGTTCTCAAATCTGCCCTGGAGATTCACTGTACATGTCTGCCTCATCAGTCACACCCAATTACTAATATCCTACCATCGGTTTGATATGCATCCTCTGACCTTTTTGAAATTCTATCCCACTCACAGCACTTTCCGTCATACGTTGTACTGCAGTGATGTCTAGTTTGCAGGCACCCTTGAGGGATGGGCAATATTGGGTAAGTACACACACTTAGCATTCTATTTCTAAGCCATGCTTTTAAGACTCAATAAGCAGTAACTGCAAATGATTAATTCTGTTTATATTTATACCAGGGGTATTCAAATAAAGTTCCAAGTGTTACATGTACAGTCGTGTCTCCCCTCTTCATTTTGTTATTGGTTTGTTCCGTGACCCAGTTTCTCCCCAGGCTGTCTGATTAGTAATGTCATTCACCTGTGCCTTGTTAATCACTCCCCATGTGCTCTTGTATATATTCTCCCTGTGTCGTTCAGTTCTTTGTGCGATCTCGTAAATGTATATGTATGTATGGGGTTTGTAAAGATTGTTGTCATTAAAGTTCTTGTTTCCTGTTATTCCTCGTCTCCGTGAGTTTATCTCTATGTTACGTGATACCAAAAGGTCTTGTCTCTATTTCCTTCCCAGCGGAGGTCAGGACAATGCTTTTTTTGGATTAGTTTTGTACATTTCCATCGGTGCAGCCGTAGTAGTTTGTAGAAGAAAAAATCTTAAACACTTAAAATAGTGAAGATGAGAATCTTGGGCCCCAAGAGCCAAAGCAGTGGTGTTTAACGTAAAAAAAAAAAAGTAAATATTTCTTTATAACTGGATATGAATATCAAAGGTTAGACAAGATGTTTTATCAGGCTATTTATATATATATATATATATACAGTTGTGTTCAAAATTATTCAACCCCCACTGAAATTGATTGTTTTGGCCGGTTTGACATTGATTTTGATCATTCAGTCATCCTGCTTACAATTAAATCAAAGAGGCACGTGTAGGTCAGACAAATATAACATAACATTTATAATGAAATAACCACAAATGTCTTTTCTCTGCTCACATCATTATCAGTTTTATTCAACCCCCAAGTGACATTCAATCTTAATACTTAGTACAACATCCTTTTACAGTTATAACAGCTTTTAAACGTGAAGCATAGCTTGACACAAGTGTCTTGCAGCGAGCTACGGGTATCTTCGCCCATTCATCATGGGCAAAAGCCTCCAGTTCAGTCACATTCTTAGGCTTGCGCACTGCAACTGCTTTCTTTAAGTCCCACCAGAGGTTCTCAATCGGATTTAAGTCTGGTGACTGCGATGGCCATTTCAAAATGTTCCAGCCTTTAATCTGCAACCATGCTCTAGTGGACTTGGAGGTATGCTTGGGATCATTGTCCTGTTGAAAGGTCCAACGTCTCCCAAGCCTCAGGTTTGTGACGGACTGCATCACATTGTCCTCCAATATCTCCTGGTACTGAAGAGAATTCATGGTACCTTGCACACGCTGAAGCTTCCCAGTACCTGCAGAAGCAAAACAGCCCCAAAGCATGATTGACCCCCCGCCATGCTTCACAGTAGGCAAGGTGTTCTTTTCTTCATAGGCCTTGTTCTTCCTCCTCCAAACATAGCGTTGATCCATGGGCCCAAACAGTTCTAATTTTGTTTCATCAGTCCACAGAACACTATCCCAAAACTTCTGTGGTTTGTCCACATGACTTTTGGCATACTGCAGTCGACTCTTCTTATTCTTTGGAGACAGCAAGGGGGTGCGCCTGGGAGTTCTGGCATGGAGGCCTTCATTACGCAGGGTGCGCCGTATTGTCTGAGCAGAAACTTCAGTACCTACATCTGACAAATCTTTTCTCAGTTCCTCAGCAGTCACACGGGGACTTTTCTCCACTCTACGCTTCAGGTAGCGCACAGCAGTCGAAGTCAGCATCTTCTTTCTGCCACGACCAGGTAGCGTTTCAACAGTGCCCTTTGCCTTGAATTTGCGAATGATGCTTCCTATGGTGTCTCTTGGTATGTTTAACATCTTTGCAATCTTCTTATAGCCATTGCCCTTCCTGTGAAGAGTAATCACCTCTTCTCTTGTCTTCCTGGACCATTCTCTTGACTTCACCATGTTTGTAACCACACCAGTAAATGTCTAGAAGGAGCTGAGTATCACAGTCATTTTAAAGCTGCCTAATTGGTGCTTATTAGGCTTTATTGCTGCTCCCTGACATCCACAGGTGCTTTCAATACCTGATTGAAAACACTTCAATGGACCTCTGTTCTTCAGAGTGGTAGTCTTTAAGGGGTTGAATAATTGTGTCAATGAAGAATTCACAAAAGAAACATTTACTACTGTATTACAAAACCAATTGATGTCATTTTAGTTGCATATGCTTCTTTAAGAAGTCCTTGTAGGATTTCATTCTGAATTCAATTACAAATGTACTCTAAATTCTCTAAAACCATTTACAGCATTGGGGGGTTGAATAATTTTGAACACAACTGTATATATATATATATATATATATATATATATTAAAAAACCATTAAACGACCCTGAGTGCTTGTGGTGTGATCTGCTTCTTTGTTTGACGCACTGCTAACTTTAATCTGTGGAAGTGGTATGTCCCGTGGTCCGGATGGAACTAAGCTGAGATCCGAAACCGTACTCTGCCATTTGAATACCATGATTTATACTGTCAGGAAAAATTTTACCTTTAGCTTCTCACCTGGGCAGTAACCTAACGGAGCACCTTTGTACCTAAGCATGCATATTAGTTCCATAAGATACAAGCAGGTCTGGGTAGGTTACTTTTAAAATGTATTTCACTACAGATTACAAAATGTATGCTTTAAAAAGTCTTTTGCAACGTATTTCGTTAGATCTTCCAAGTTTTGTAACTTATTCTAAGTACTTTAGAATATTAATAGTATTAAGAATGTAACACACAAAAAAGGTAATTGTGAGTTTTTATCTCACAATTCTGACTTTTGTTTTTTCAGAATTGCATGATATAAAGTTGCAATTGCGAGTTATAAAGTCAAAATTATGAGATATGAACTTGCAATATTGAGAAAAGTCAGAATTACGAGATATAAACTCACAATATTGAGAAAAGTCAGAATTGAAGTTGAGATATAAATTCGCATTTGCAAGAAAAAAAGTTAGTATTGCAGGTTTTTATCACGCAATTCTGATTTTATAACTTGCAATTACGAGTGTATATCTCCCAATTCTGATTTTATAAAATGCAATTGTGAGTTTAAATCTTGGATTTCTGAGAAAAAAAAATCAGAATTGTATGATAAAAAGTCGCAATTACCTTTTATTACAATTACAAGGGACTCACAAACAACTATAACAAAACATGAAAACAGTCGTGGATCATGCAGTAATGACAGGACAGTAAAGATCCAAATAACTGACAATACGCGGGTCTCGCTCCGCCTCGGTTGTAGCATTGGTTTTCAGATAAACGAGTATATGACCTTAGTTTCCTAAATGTCTGCAAACATATTATGGTATTTTTATACTTTAGTACAGTCACATATGTACATACACCACCTTTAACACTTAAATATCTCAAAACAGACTCCACATTATTTTTTGAACACATGGCATTTGAGAGCTGCAGCACATGCTATCATTTTCATCAAATAATCAGTTTAGGTTGTGAGATGACAAGGTAAATCTCTTAAATCCTTTTTACACATTACTTGCTGTTACTTGTTTTACAACCATTTTGTTGATAATCAAAAATCATCTCTTAGCATACTTAATTTCAAGACAACAAACTGTGGCATTGCTCCACTGAACCGATCAGCACACAGAAACCGAATATGAAAAAGCACAGTAGCAATTGAGGACAAACACTTTTTTTTTTGTTGGCATTCACATAACAGAGTATCAGTGCACACAGTCATAGCGCTACCAATGATAGAATGAATCTTTCTTCCTTCACTAGCTTTGATTGAAGCTGTAGCCGCAGTCTGTGAGATCAAACATGGCTGTCTTGTAGATTAAAGGCACACGTTACGTTTTGTGATTTATGTCCATATCATTGCTCTGATGTTAAGAGCTTGCGTAGGAAAACAAAACAAGACATTTTCAAGGACGCTTTCTGACCTGAGTCTAACCAAGCATCAGAGAAACCTTTGTAGTAAATATTCCACACTATTCACTGCTTTATATATCTGTGTTCCCAGGCCATCTCAGGATGTTTCTTTAGTTAGACAGATTTAAACCCACAGTAAAAGTAGATTAGCTAGATTTGGGCAGATCACCACATGCCCCTCCTCTCAACAGTGCCTTCTGTTTAAAGTTGAATGAAAATACAATCCTAGCCAACCTGTTCACACCTGTTGCTGCCTAATATTCCTGAAGTTAGTTTACACCACTGATAATCAATTAACACTGTATATGTTTTGTATAGCTAGTAATAATAATAAAAATAATGAATTATATACATGTGTATATTTCACAAATTGTCAAGGACTCTGATAACATGCAAGTCCCAGAAATAATTTGCCAAAGCCTCATGTGCTCATGCACTATTACGCTTTATTTATTGCTATGCTCTTTTAAAGGTACAATATGTAAATTTTCGCCACTAGAGTTCGCTTATTCAAAACAAAGGCGTAGCTTGATGACGCCTCGATTTCGCCGAATCATGGGAAGTGTCTTCACATCTACAGCCAGTGGAATCGGGACAAGACATGGGCAGAAATCAAGTTCATGGATGAGATTATTAGCATTACTGTAGTATAGAGCAGAGCAGGGCGGAGTGCTGTGTGAGCAGAAACGAGGCTGCTGGAGCGATTGCTAAAGAGAGACGAGCGCGACTGCACTATTTTATTGTATTAGATACGTTTGTGTGGTGAAAGTTGTTATAGTGCTACTCACGTTCACTAAGAGGCTACTATGAGACACTTAATGCACATTGCAGCTACATGGATATTAGGCATGGTAAAACAAGGTACTCTATGTAAATCAAGAATATGAGATTTAAATATTAAGACACTGTGTTGAGCTATGCAACATGATTAGTTTTCTGTCGATGAATGTATCCATTCAAACAGCTGTTAACCTGTCTAATAAAACACATAATATATGAGAGAGTTGTTGGCGTTTCCATGGTTTCTACAAAATAAAACAAAATTTATCATTTTCATCTGTGTCTGCCTTCCCGCAAAAGGGAGGACGGCGCCCACCATTGCGGTAGAGGAGGAACTCTACAGAGAATACTATCCACTGGGAATTAACCCTTTCACTGACATGTATTAACTGTGTTCCTCACGGTGACCCTCTCTAGTCTCCTATCTACGCCACCTAAATACTCAGCCAGTCCTTCAGCCCCATCGCTACTGGTGGTTTGCATCTCCGTGGAAGCCCTGATTTGAAGGAGGGGGCGTACTGTCACAGTTGTGTTCATGGACTTTCAGTTTGTTTTTATTCGTCACATGTACACATATATACAGTGGGTACGGAAAGTATTCAGACCCCCTTAAATTTTTCACTCTTTGTTATATTGCAGCCATTTGCTAAAATCATTTAAGTTCATTTTTTTCCTCATTAATGTTGTGTGTACCCCATATTGACAGAAAAACACAGAATTCTTGACATTTTTGCAGATTTATTAAAAAAGAAAAACTGAAATATCACATGGCCCTAAGTATTCAGACCCTTTGCTCAGTATTTAGTAGAAGCACCCTTTTGACCTAATACAGCCATGAGTCTTTTTGGGAAAGATGCAACAAGTCTTTCACACCTGGATTTGCGGATCCTCTGCCATTCCGCCTTGCAGATCCTCTCCAGTTCTGTCAGGTTGGATGGTAAACGTTGGTGGACAGCTATTTTTAGGTCTCTCCAGAGATGCTCAATTGGGTTTAAGTCAGAGCTCTGGCTGGGCCATTCAAGAACAGTCGCGGAGTTGTTATGAAGCCACTCCTTCGTTATTTTAGCTGTGTACTTAGGGTCATTGTCTTGTTGGAAGGTCCACCTTTGGCCCAGTCTGAGGTCCTGAGCACTCTGGAGAAGGTTTTCGTCCAGGATATCCCTGTACTTGGCAGCATTTATCTTTCTCTCGATTGCAACCAGTCGTCTTGTCCCTGTAGCTGAAAAATACCCCACAGCATGATGCTGCCACCACCATGCTTCACTGTTGGGACTGTATTGGACAGGTGATGAGCAGTGCCTGGTTTTCTCCACACATACTGCTTAGAATTAAGGCCAAAAAGTTCTATCTTGGTCTCATCAGACTAGAGAATCTAATTTCTCACCATCTTGGAGTCCTTCAGGTGTTTTTTTTAGCAAACTCCATGCGGGTTTTCATTTGTCTTGCACTGAGGAGAGGCTTCCGTCGAGCCACTCTGCCATAAATATCTGACTGATGGAGGGCTGCAGTGATGGTTGACTTTCTACAACTTTCTCCCATCTCCCGACTGCATCTCTGGAGCTCAGCCACAGTGATCTTTGGGTTCTTCTTTACCCCTCTCACCAAGGCTCTTCTCCCCCGATAGCTCAGTTTGGCCGTCTTCCATTTAAGGATTATGGAGGCCACTGTGCTCTTAGGAACCTTAAGTGCAGCAGAATTTTTTTTGTAACCTTGGCCAGGTCTCTGAGCTCTTCAGGCAGTTCCTTTGACCTCATGATTCTCATTTGCTCTGACATGCACTGTGAGCTGGAAGGTCTTATATAGACAGGTGTGTGGCTTTCCTAATCAAGCCCAATCAGTATAATCAAACACAGCTGGACTCAAATGAAGGTGTAGAACCATCTCAAGGATGATCAGAAGAAATGGACAGCACCTGAGTTAAATATATGACTGTGACAGCAAAGGGTCTGAATACTTATGACCGTGTGATATTTAAGTTTTTCTTTTTTAATAAATCTGCAAAAAAGTCAACAATTCTGCGTTTTTTTTTTGTTAATATGGGGTGCTGTGTGAACATTAATGAGGAAAATAAATGAACTTAAATGATTTTAGCAAATGGCTGAACTAATTAACTAATAACCCCTAGAACTAATTTCTATATATATTAGTTCTAGTGGTTTTTGAATATTTTAATCCAACAATATTAATATTGTGCCTTTAAGTATAGTAGTCATCTTTTGAGCTATCATCAAAGACCTAAAAGCACCTATATAATTAAAACACAATAATTCATTTAGTTTGTTGGGAGAATAGGTGTGTTGAGCATCGCTGTGTGATTTGTAAACCATTTTAGCTCAAGAACCTAAAGGCCCTACAGCGAGTGCTGGTGTTTGCTGATACCTCTGCGTTATTTCCATCAAACCATCAGATGATCAGCAGCACTGTCTGATTGTCTTTCCCACTTGAGATGTCTGTCCAAAAAAAGTGGGTCATTTAGAGACGTGATCTGGCTAGTTTCACTATTTCCCCCTAAATAAATTCCAAGTGAGTGAGATCAAGTCTACATCTTTTTCTCACTGAATACCCTGATTTATTCTATAAAATATATCACAATATGGAAGCAAAAGTGCAGAGTTTCACAATGGCTTTGAGCAGGTAATGGAGAGTGGCAGTTTGTGAGAACTTTTCAGAGTTGCTGATAGGTAAACAAACATTGATCAAACCAATATAAGATTGCAGCAGGTTTGATTTTTATGTATTTGCGGATGATTGTGTACACAGACGACATCCCCCTGATATCTTACAGTAGTATTGATAATTGCATGTTATAAACTCTCCAATCAGTCTATTGTATCAGTGTTCTTTATTTCCTGTTTAGTTACTGTTTTCTTTGTTATCTCGGTTTCCAAGTACATACTCATTTGTTTCTATAGTAACTGATTAACTAGTTTGATTTTTTGTCATCCCTGTTAATTTACAATTCTCAGTTTCCTAGGAGTCAGTTATTATCTTTGCGTGCATACACAACTCTTGTGGTTTTGATTCTGTATGATTTTTCTTGGATTATCTTTAATTTTACAAAAGCTTCCTCATTTCAACTGTCCTCGCTTGTCTGAATGTTAAAGCCTTATTCCATCAAATATCCAATCCCATGAGACTTTTGTTCATCTTCAGAACACAAATGAAGATATAAAAATAAAATTTTAATTTGAGGAATAAAATGTTTAAGCTTCAAAAAGTTCACAAAAACATCTTAAAAAATTGGATTAAATCACTGTTCATAGTGATTTTATCAAGTAATCCACGTGAATTGAGCATTTTAATCCAAGCCTTCTGAAGAGACGTGATTGCTTTATACTGCATAATGAACAAATTTAACTAAAGGCTTTAGTTTACCTAACCTTATAAACCGCTGTGATAGAAATATTTTGTGTCAACATGAAATGTATGGAAAATGCAGACTAAGGATGCTCGGGTCAAAAGACCATGTAGACCCAAAAAAATTTGCTTAGATCATTACAAACCAATCACCAGAACAAGTCACAGTGAAGAAGACATTGATTTTTAATCAACTATAAGACAAATGTGCATCTATCTTTCTGTTCGGAGACTCACTCGGTTGTTGTGATCTCCCTGCTGTAAACTTCATTTCTTCAAAGAGCAACTTGGAAGTCATGTTTGGTATATGCTGCTCAGCTAAGGAATAGATGTACTAAAGGTCAAAAAAAGACTACAAAAGTAACAGCTAAAGTGTGATTGAGGTAGTGAGGAATAGAAGTAGATTATATGCTCATAAAAAAAAGAAAAGTAACTAAAGTATGATTGAGGTGGTGATAGTGACGAGACTAAACTCACCATAATTCAGGGAAGTATTGTATTGTAAGTATTTAGAGAATTCAGGGAATTACCTCAAGTTACTGTAGTATTATATTAACAACTAGTAGTTGTTTAAGTTGTCCGTGGTGAAGTCAGATTCGTACTGAGAATTTCCACGACACCGCACATCAAATATGAAAGCTCAACCCTACTTGCTTGATGCACTAGAACCAGTGAGGTTTGTTCTCGCATATCAAAAAAACATGGTTACTCTGTCAGCCAGTGAGATGCGTGGAGAGAGCTGATCAGTTTCTGAAATGTAATCTGTCATTTTCACTATAAATCTAGCATAAAATCAGGGTTCTTCAAATCTACACCTCAACTCAAGGTCCCAAACCTAAAATCAAGCACCCTGAATAAGCTATTCAAGGCCTTAAGGATTACTGGAACACACAGGCAGGCTAGTTTGATCAGGGTTGGAGCTAAACTAGACAGAACAGTGCACCCAGAGGGCTAGGTTCAAAATAGTCTTGCTTCAGTGTTGCTGCAAGCTGATTCACTGCAGCACACTCTCAAAGTTTCTCTGACATAGTCCTCATTTATGTCAATTTTTGCTGCCGCAGCAGTTTTTTTCCCCATACTCTTTTAGGCAAGCCTTCATGAAAATTAAGTGCATTTCTTCGGGGAGTGGGAAATGTAGAGGACAAATTACTGTGCTCCACTCCACACTCTGCTCAGAGCTCCCTTAACATGCCTTTACAGTGTGATTCTGCATTTGTCTCCTGTCTATCCATCCAAAAATTTAAGACCTCTGTACAGCTAGGACCAAAATTACTGGCAGTGACGAATTTTGTGTTTCGCAAAATTGCTGCTTCAGTTTTTGTCGTGTTGATTCACATTGTGTCTAGATTATTGTGCAGAGTAATCAGATGCATCCAAGAAGTGCTTATAATCATTGTGTTCTTGTGTTAGCGATGATTACATTCAAAGAAAGACATGCAGCCAACATTGCTTCACATCAAAATGGCATTACATGCAAAGAAATTGCAGCAAAGAATACTACACTTGAAATAACCATTTCAGGGTTTTGCTGGCTTAAAAATGGTCTTCAGTGGTGGCTGACGAACACGTCGTGAATGTATATATTCATTAGAAAGGTCAAAGATTCCATTTTATCTTATATTAAATATAGTGAGTAATTTCAAAATTTTTGTCACAAGGTATGCAAAATCGAAAACTCCATGTCCATATTAAATATTAGCCTCTTATGCATCCACTGAGGGACAAACTGTACACTTCTCATCATAGTTCCTAATTCTGTACATCAGGGCTTTTAGTCCATAACTGTGCTCATTTAAAATTTCTCTAGAGGAGTATTATTATTTTTTTCTATTTTTACCCAAACTATGGTATTTTGAGTATTATGGAGCATTAAACACTCATGTAATGCATTATATTCATACTAGAATCTAGAGGGCGCCCTTGTGCAGAGAGTCCATAAGTGAGACTCATAGAAGTAAAACTTATGAAGTTCCAGGAAATCATTTATATGGAAAGTGCAGCCCTCTGTTGCCGGTGTTGCCCTTGGTTAACCCCTTTGTATAATAAGCATAAACACGTACTTGGGTTTTTAAAAACTCTTTATTTACCTTGGTGTCAGTGAGGTGGAAAGATGGATTACACACACACACACACACACACACACACAAATAGACTGTTGTGTCTCAGACTGGACACCTGAGCACTAAACCAGCAGACATTTAAGATTTTCTCATAAACTGTTGACTATCACCTGGATTAGCATACATGGTGGTGGCCATCTTGACTTTTTTCATCCCTTTCATACCTTTGCTGTGTTGCATCATGGGGTGGGTGATACCAAGTATGATTGGAAAAGGGTGGAAACTTTTTACTGTATGAGTTATTGCTCTTGACTTCCAATAATCAGTTAGTCTATGACTGGTGTTCAGTGAGTGCAGTAACTACTGAGGAGTACCCTGATTGAATTATTGTTATAGGTGATCCACGGTTATTATTATTATTTTTTTTAATTTTGTTTGTTTGTTTTGTGGTGGTTTTTTTTGTATATTTTTTTCCCATGGGAGAAAACGAAATAAAAAGAAAAACCAGCATTTAATGTCCTCCATTCGTTGTTTGAAGAATTCTAGACAGTATCCCTAGTTGAACCATGACAACATTCCTGTTGTCTAAAATTGACTAAATAGAGAAAAATTTTTTTAGAGCAAGTCAACAAGCAATTGTTAAGTTGTTAAGTTGGTGAAGATCTATGAAAGTTCAAGTTACAGCCAAGGAACATACAAGAGTTTTGTACATGTATTATGAGACCCCAATACAAGGCTTTACCACTTGATACCCAAGAAAAGTGAATCCCATTGTGGCAAGCAATGAGGTGTGGGAATGGAGCAAGTCACCTAATGAGCGTCACCTCGAGTGTCACGGAGGTGCTCCGGAGGGATAAAAGTGATGACAGTGAAGGACCAGGCCTGGACTATTTATGTTGTGTTTTATTATGTTCAATAATGGGTAGGTTACTTTTAAAATGTATTTCACTACAGATTACAAAACACATGCTTTAAAAAGTCATTTGTAACGTATTTTGTTACATTACTCAAGTTTAGTAACTTAATCTAAATACTTTAGAATACTTTGGAATACTAATAAGTGTGGAACAAACACAAAAAAGGTAATTGCAAGTTTTTATCTCACAATTCTGACTTTTTCCCTCAGAATTGCGTGATATAAAGTTGCAATTGTTATAGTTTATAAAGTCAGAATTATGAGATATAAACTCCAAATATTGAGAAGTCAAAATTATGATACAAACTCACAATATTGAGAAAAGTCAAAATTATGATAAACTCGCAATATTGAGAAAAGTCAGAATTATGAGATATAAACTCGCAATATTGAGAAAAGTCAAAAATATGAGATAAATAAAAATACTAAAGTACTAAATAAAAATAACAACATTTTTATGATCCCTCTTAAAAGTAGTAAAATGAAACTTAACTCCACCTTTTCAGACTGTCAGAGTCAGAGAATCACCAATTGCTGTTTAAATGACATTAAAATTGAAAGTAATCACTTTGGTAATCTAAAATACTTTTCAGATGTAACTGTAATCTGATTATCACCCATTTAAAATGTAACTGTAATGAAATACAGTTACTCAAATTTTGTATTTTAAATACGTAACTAAGTTACTTGTATTTCGTTCCTGCCCAACCCTGATTATGTTTATATGTGGCAGTCGTCCGTGAGGGGCTGCTGCCTTACTTCCATTTAGTTGTTTGTTATTTTATGATTAAAGCCAAGAGTACCTACACGCAATTTGGATAGGTGGGATTTCAAGAATTGATAACGTATTATTTTTTAAAAAAAATGAATGTATTGCTTACAAATTGTGTGAATTTTTTTAGTTCTTCAATTCAAATCCATTTTTAATTCAGTTTGTAATAACAAACAACCCTGATCCCTACACAGGGCAGATTCTCAATAGATAGGCTGATGGAGTCCACTATCCCTAGACTGTTGTGGTGGTTGATGGGTGTTTTCAGGATGTTCTGATAAATACAGGTAGAATGTACATTTCTGGATGACCTGGATAGAATCCTTGTTCTAAATCAGATAATAATGCAAAATGTTTTGAAGGGTATGTATGCTTGTTAGTTCACTTTGTACTTTACTACACCTCAGCCCTTCTTTTACTTCATCACACATGTGCTGCAGTGTAAAAGGAACCAAGAGGAACAAAAAGCGTTTTAAACCCCAACAAAGAACAAAAGTACTACACAAATGCCAAGATTCCTGTCACAAAGGATATAGCAGTGGATTGCCAGTTTTGATGAGGCACAATCAGCACCAGCTTTGACTTATCATGTGCTGCCAGTGGGGCTCCATTGTCCTGCCACCCGTTCCTATCATGAGACTTATCCCTGCATTACTGGACTGGACTGAGCGACAGTGATTTAAAGGAATGCATCCTCCCAAAAATCAACTAACAGACTTGCATTACCATTTAGAGTAGGACAGGTGCAATTCTTTAAACAAAAGATAATATTAGCACCAATATTACCAAGAGTGTCAATAAAAGAGGGTTCCAAGCATCTTAATTGTTCTTTAACATGTTAAAATATGTGCAATTACAGTGAATGGCACAATATCTGCCATTTGATGAATTACTGCTCTCATCTCTAGAAAATGTAATAAAATGTAATAAAAAAACATTTAGGTTATTTCATATCAGAATCAACCCCCCCCAATACATCAGTATTGAATGTAGCTTCTTAAAAATCAACCCATTCCCTGATACGAATATGAAGGCATACAATAATAGAGTTTACTACTCACCCGTTGACATCTTCAAATTCCACACGCAGTAACAGTCACATAAACAACACAGTAAATCTTACTGAATCCAGTTGATTTAAGTCATGGGTGTCCAATTCTTCTCCTGGAAGGCCACTGTCCAGCAGAATTTAGTTCCAAGCCCAATTGAACACACCCGGACAAGTGTGTGTTGAGGCAAGTTAGAGCTAAACTCGACAAAATAGTGGCCGAATTTGGTTAACCCCTGATTAAGTAGTTAGCTGCACTTTGGGGTTCCACAAAGATGAATTATCATTTGGGAACACATGTGGATTCCTGTGTTAATTAGATTTAATAATGTTCAAGTTTTCTATAATTTTGAGACTTGATAAGCATTTTTTTCATTTTTGATGATTAAAACAGAAGCATGAGTCTCATAATCTTGTTCATGTGGTACTTCATAATAGTGCATCCAAGTTCCACTTTCATGTAAGACAAACTAGTGAACAAAACAAATACGTAAATAGAACAAAACAAATAAGTCACTTGGGTTGTCAAAAGTACTGACTTCAATGCCAAAAAAGTACTGAAATTTTAAAGATGTTTGTCACAGTTCCCCCTAGCATTTTGAGCGCTGTTGAGTGGAACACCTCTGATTGGCATCTATCACCGGTCCTGCTGAACGCTCCCGCTTTCAAAACGCTTTCAAACACTTCCATGTGCTTTCAAATGCTCCCGTGCGTTGATCATTGTAGCCAATCACAGACACAACTGTTGAGTGCATGAACACAATGGCCAATCAGAGGTGTTTACAAATCTGCTCAACAGCACTTAAAATGCTTAAATTTCAGTACTGACTTGGTACCGAAGTCGGTATTTTTGACAACACTACTGTGACTGAGCGTGTGGTTCTAAATGAATGAGTTTCATGAATAGTGTTTGTTGCTGTTGTTTCCGTCATTAGCTAAGAATACAATGAATAAACTGCTATATATCACTCTTCAATTAAAAATACTGTGCATAAAATCAGGCCTCACCGCTTTTGTAACTGAGAGATAACGGTCATAGCTGATAAGTACGATGTTGAAGACAGAAGCAGTGCAGAGAAGGTAGTCTACGACAAGCCACAGCTTGCAAAGTCCTTTACCCAGCATCCATTTCCCTGTCAAGATGTAGGGCATATACACGGGTATGCAGAAGGCACCTGTGGGAAACACCAATAAGAGCCCAAAATTGTAGTTATTGTTCAAAAAAAAAATAAAAGCTGTGGATTTTTTAAATTTTTATAATTGACATCTGTTGTTACAGCATTTTCGTCCATTCAGTTGACTCTATCAACCTTGTTGTAAAGAGTGAATAAGGGAGATAAATTGCTGGGGAAAATATGTTGCTATGGTTATACAATCATTGAAATTTTAAGTGTAAGGATGAGATCACATTAGCAAAATTATGTGATCAAAAAAGGTACACTGTCTATTGGCAGACACTTTTAAACCAAGCAGCTTTCTGTTCGTCAATGCAGCAAATCCGCTGATGACCTTGTTGTTTTGGACAAACATGCCATGAACATGTCTTAGAACAAAATCCAAAATATTCCAACTAATCACTCGAGTTTGTGAGTGGTCAATTCAAGTACAACAACTTTTGTCAAAAAACGACAACAAAAAAACATGTATGCTGGAGCGGTCTCAGGTTCTATGCTCATGACAGATACCCGAGGTGAAATGTAGTACAAAACACTGGTGAACAGCAACACGTTATGTCAAAATCCACACCACACATTACAATATGCTCTAACACATAGAAATGTATTAAAGGGTTAGTTGACCCCAAAATTTAAATTCTGTCATTTATTACTCATCCTCATGTCGTTCGACAAGCATAAGACCTTCGTTCATCTTCAGAACACAAATTAAGATATTTTTGATGAAATCCGATGGCTCAGTGAGTCTCTATTGCCAGCAAGACAATTAACACTTACAGATGCCCAGAAGGGTACTAAAACATATTTAAAACAGTTCATGTGAGTACAGTGGTTCAACCTTAATATTATTAAGCGACGAGAATACTTTTTGTGCGGCAAAAAAACAAAATAACGACTTTTCAACAATATCAATGATGGCCGATTTCAAAACACTGCTTCGAAACTTTACAAATATTTTGTTTCGAATCAGTGGTTCGGAGCACCAAAGTCACATGACTTCAGTAAACGAGGCTTCGTTACATCATAAGTGTTTCGCAATTTCAATAGTTCACGTGACTTTGGCAGTTTGATACGCGAACTGAACCACTGATTCAAATTAAAACATTTGTAAAGATTCGAAGCAGTGTTTTGAAATCACTAGATGTTGTTGAAAAGTTGTTATTTTGTTTTGGCGCACAAAAAGTATTCTCCTCACTTTATAATAATAAGGTTAAACCACTGTACTCACATCAAATGTTTTAAATATGTTTTAGTAGCTCTCTCTGAAAGTGTTAATTGTCTTGCTGGCAATAGAGGCCTCACTAAGCCATCGGATTTTATCAAAAAATATCAAATTGTTTGTGCTCTGAAGATGAACAAGGTCTCACGGGTGTAGAAAGACATGAGGGTGAGTAATGACAGAATTTTCATTTTTGGGTGAACTAACCCTTTAATAGAATGCAGTAAAAAGTGCACTAGAGTAACTATCTTGAGAGCACTTAAATATTAACTGCACATGAATGATTAGTATCTGTCAGGAGTTAGTGAGCAGCAATAAAGCACAAGAGACTGGAGTAGCGAACTTCATTCATCTTGTTTACTCATCACTTCCGTTCTCCACACACACTACGTCATTACACAAACCTTCAAATTAGTAGTCACAATATAATTCACTCAATAATACAACAGAATGCATTAGATGTAATGCAAATCATTTATGACTAAACTGTAAATGATATTCTTGACTGGGGCTGCATCAAAAATGAATGTGAAGCAATACACTCTCCAGCAGGCAGAGAAGACCTCTGGTGTAATGACTTGAAATCCATAGAGATTTATTATAGCAATATAATATAATTACAATACAATACAATTAAGTTCCTATAGTAGAATATGAAGGCCGTATATAAAAGTGCATATCCAATCACATACCATTAATTAAGATTTCCAGTGAGAAATGAGAGAAGCAAAGAGAAGTAAAAGTATACCATACGTATACCAGTCAAATCAATACAGGCAAGACTATAAAGATGAGAAGCCCCAGAATTCAAGTGAGAGTACAAGCAATACTTTGCATAGAGATCTGTCATGTGACAGCCAACCAACAGAATGTTAATGATAGCTTTCTCCAATTACTAGCTAATTCTACAAAGTAATTAGATTAATCTACAGTAATCTATTCTTTACAGTATTTAATGCAAATACATCAGAAGTAACTAATGTATTTGAAATAAGTAATATTACGAGTAATACATACATTAGTTTTTCAAGTATTTAAATTACTGTAATTAATTACATAGTAATGCAATGCACACAACACTGGTTGCACTTTGAATAAGAAATTAGTTCAACATGTTAATATTGCTGAATTGTAGCTGTAGCTGCATAAATGTGTTTATGGGGGAATAGGTCCATAGAAAACATCATCCACAACAACATGGAAACAAACCTCTGCCCATTCATGATTTTCAGGTGATGTACAGTTGCAATTAGCTGTATGTGACTGATTTGCCTTAAAGGGAATTCATTCAATTACTTTTCAGTTTTGCACTATTTGCTTTCCTTAACAGTTGTTTAATATTTTATTGATAGTATCTAGTAATCATCAACTAGACAATGGTAGATGCATATACATTTTTTTTTTTATAATTAAGTATATTTTTAAATAAGTATGATGGTATATGCACATTAAATGACAATTGTTATGAAAAAAAATTAATACATTAGCATTAAAAAATGTACATTTACTAATCAAAACAATTTACAAAAATTTAGATAATAGTTTTAATATTTAAAAACTAGTATTCTTTTCTTTGTTTTTTTTAAGATGACATTAACGAATTTGATTGCTGTTTAATTTTATTTTCCTGATATATTTTTATTGAATTTGTCTGCAATATTTCAGACAAACCAGACCTCCACATTGTTAAATTGTATTCACCCTAGAATAATGTCGAACACTAGAGCATTTTTGGTTATAACAATCAGACTACCTGAAGCTAAAAAACACTTACACATTATTAACTTCTCTGTAAAGTTTACTTACCAACGAGAAAGTCTGAGATTGCCAGGTTTAGTAGGAAATAATTGCTCTGTTTGCGCAAGCTCTTGTCCATCTTGAAGGCGACGATGACCAGTGCGTTGCCACATACAATCACAGCAATCAATATGACCATCATGACCGTGAGCATTGCGAGCACCGGACCCGCGAACCCCGCGTCTCTCCTCACGGCGGTCCAGTTACTGACCATGTGTTCACGGGTCATATTGGGATCGCCGTGATGGTTACCCATCGAGAGCTTCAAGCTTGTCTTCAGTTCAAGCTTGTCTTTTTCATCTGTCTCATGAAGGTTCGGATGAATCGGTCTAGTAAATGTCTCGTGTGCGCGCAGTTGACGCCCCTCGCCCGTTCCCACGGCGCGCGTAAAGGGCGAGTTTAGTGTTCTGATTTACTGGCATAATCCGCGAAAAAAGTGTTAATGTGTCACGTAAATCAAATAATCCCATGTAAGAAATCAGAGAAGATTCATTTCAATCATTTAAGAAGGTAAAAATCTCATTTAGATTATCCAAATCTAATAGTCTGTAATGTTTTGAAAGCAATTCCTATTCAGATTGGTATATTCAACAAATGTCTGCTATATTTATTGATTTAAGTGATTTCAATGCAGTTCAATGCAATGACCCAGTAAAGGAGATTAAGACCGAGTTATGGAGAACCAGCTGATAAAACTGTCCAAAAACCATTGACATTTACAGTTTGAATGCTTAATATTCATAAGTAAGTCATTTGGATAGTAATTGCCATCCATTCTGGATAGTAATTAGATTGTATTACTGTACTTAGACTGACAAAGACGGCACAGACATTCAAAGATACAGCATGTCTCATTAAGAAAGACTGCTAAGTAGGTTTCTGACCCTTATGAGACTGCAAGGGCTGTGCTTCCTCAAAATAATTAATTGATTGGGAACATTAGTCAATGGTATAGGATTGCGTGCAACTTTCCAATTCCCACTCGAATTTGCCCTCTGTATATTGAACCTCGTCGTCGGTCCATCGGTCGTATTTTTTAAACTCCACTGTTGATTCAAATAGCAAACCAAGCACCCAAGTCCCACCCGCGAAAGTTCCTGAACTTTGAAAAAGTACTACCTCGTGGACAAGGATTTCTGAGGGGGAATTTTGTTAGTGGTCTGTGGTATAAGAAAGCCCACAACGAAGGACAGTGTTTAATTCGATCACCCGTACAAAAAGGAGAAATAACCATGGTGAATAATACCAAACAAACAACTTTAAACAATGTTAACACAAGACAAGGGACACAATGAAACATAGGGATTAAACACACCGAACACAAAGAGTAAACGAGACTAATTAATAAGACACAGCTGAATACAAGAAACTAATAATGACAGTAACCATAGTAACTAAAGAGTTGCGGGAAAATACAAACAAAGGAACACGTCACAGATGAAAACCAAAGTCCGAAACACACAGACATGTAACACATTTAGACCCAGGTCTCTGTGGTCAAACACATGGAGCTCCACCCCAAAGTCCCTAATTCATGGGGAAAGTTCCTGCGGTGGCTTATCACTGTGGCTAGTCAGGCAGTAACAAAATGAAGTTCAAGGTGAGGGATAAGGTTAATAAATATTTATAATCAGGTGTGTGACATTTTAGTTAAATTGAACCACACGATCAATTTAATTCTTTTTATACTACAACTTATTAGGGACTGAGCTGTAAAAGGAGGTCCTGACAGCACCTAGTGATGAAGAGGATTGCTCCACGGCTGACAGCGAGAAACAAGTGCAGCACAGCTTGTAGACCTTAACAACCCCAGTAATTGGCCTGTTCATCTAGATGCCAAGACAGTGATTTGCTTATGGAAAAAGGTCCTGTCATGGTGTGCAGCTTTAATTTGCCCTCGAATCAAGAAAAAATACACTTTTCCGATGACTTCTATGCAAGAAATTTGCCCAATAGCATACAAGCTCACAGAAATTGCCTTTTCTGTCAAAGAAAACAGATTGTATATTTTGCTTGTCTTGTAAACTGTGCAACAACTGCACAAGTTGGCCTCGGACCAAACTTGGTAATGAGGGGAATAATGATTCAAGACATTTGGCAGCTGTGCTGAAACATCACACAGCATACTGTGGTTATATCACATGTGCTGCAAAATGATTGAAATCTTCATAAAGCATTCGAGGAACAAATGCAAAGATTTATGAAGAAAACAATGTTAACCTCTTTTGGGTTAATAGAGATGTATAAGAAATAAAGAAACTCATGTACATTATACAGAGTTCCAGATGCAAAATGAGTATGTTGTGCAGCACTCTGGTCAGCATTTATGCTGTTTTAAAGGGCTATATAAATAAACTTGACCTTGACCATCTATTATGGCCACAAATGTAAAAAACTTTAATGTGAACGACACAAAGAGAGCAAAATATTTTTCTGTGCTTCTTGATTGCACACCAGATATGAACTACCGAGAGCAGATTCTCTAGAAGTGAATGTAGATGAACACTTCATTGATTTCAGTTTCATAAATGGCAAAACTGGAAAGGAACTATTAAATACAATCCTGACCAAAATAGAGGTCCTTGGGCAGAACATTAATAACCTGGCCAAGGATTCAATAATGGAGAAAACATGAAAGAACAAAATCAGGGAATCCAAGCCCATATTCAGTGCCTCAGTCCATGGGCTTACTTCATGCCATACAGTTACAACAGCCTGAATTTACTCTTGGAGATGTTGTTCAAAAGCATGTTGTTCAAATGCAGTTCTTTAGTATTGCACGATGCCTTTATACAATATTTGTAGGCTCTTCTAAATGGTGGGAAATGAGAAATTCCTGTCTCTCGCTGTTAAATATCTGTCTAAAACAAGGTGGGAATGTCGCATAGAGAGTGTAAAAGCAATACGCTATTAAACAAGTGATAATGGTGCTTTGCTTAAAGTGGCAGAGGACTATGGTGAGTCTAGCGATCCTAAAATGAAAAATAAAGTGAAGCCAAGTCACTGGAAAATGAAATGCAAAGCTTTGAAGTCATTATGTCTGTGGCCATATGGTGTGATATTCTGTTTGCTGTGAACACTTTCATTAAGACACTCCAGTCCAGGGACATGTGTGTGGCATTGTCACAGCAACATAATATGGGCATTAACTTGCATTTAAAGCAACACGATGAGTGAAATTTAAACCATGTTTGGCAATAAGGCATTGACATTTCTTTTTGACCTGACCAAACCGTGATACATAGAGGAAACTGACCTGCAAACACATTGCCCATAACTGTTTGATGCTCTGAGCACATCCGAATCTCAGCATATGAAAATAGTGGACTTCTTCCACAAGTTGAAGTGATAATTCCAAAGGGATAATCTACTACAATCTTCCCATAGAAATGTTTAAAATATTGAACTTGTTCAATACGGCTGCAGTATATCTAGTCTCTAGATCAGTGCTTCGCAAACTGTGGGCCACGGCGCGGTATTGCAGGGGGGCAGTAGCTAGTCCAAATCAATGTATTAAAATAATTAAAATATTCCAATTGTTCTAAAATTAAATTTTTTTTGAAAGTATGTAAGGTTAGTGTTATGGATTTAAATATATTTGTAAAGAATGTTTACATCATAGTTCTCATAATTCACATGAAATTCTTACAAACTTGTTAATAAATGTATTTGTAGGTAAATGTCGGTATATATTTTTAAACGGCGGGGTCCTGGAGCTTTTGCAATGTTTTTGGGGGGCCTTACCCCTCTTAAGTTTGGGAAGCTCTGCTCTAGATCTAATCTAGATTATCTTTATGAATGTTACTCTGACTTGATATGTGCAATGACCCATCTGAAAAATATGAAATATAGCCTACAGACCCAAATTACTGAATTGTAAAATAGTAACAAAGTTGCTAACACTCTGCTGATCCCATAGCTGAAGAATTTCTAACTTCCACTGGCATAAATAATAGCACAGAATAGCACAGAAACTGTGGCAGGAGCTTCAAGGAATGGGTTTCCATGGCCAAGCAGCTGCATACAATCCTCAAGTACAAGTACAATGCCAAGCATTGAATGGAGTATTACAAAGCACTCCGCCACCGGCAGTGGAAACATGCCCTGTGGAGTGTCGAATCGTGCTTCTCTGTTTGGCATTCTGAGTTCTGTAAATGATTTTCCAACTATGATATTACAGAGGGCCAAGCAATAGCAAGTCGAAATTCAAATCACAGGAAAATTTACCAATCATATCGTCCCTCTAAATAGGTGGGCCTTGTTATCACTAACTTTATGACTGCCCGCTGTTGGGAACACGATTGAGAAAAAAAAAAAAAAAAAAAACTTTGATAAAATAACTATTGTTGTTCGTAATGGAAAATGCAATTAATGTTAGTGAGGACATCATTGCTAATTTATTATCCACACCATTTTCAAAACTAACTTTTAAAGAAAAGCTCGAGTTAATTGGCAAAGGAAGTAACAGAGCTTAATTTGGAGCAGAAAGCCGAAGCTTTTGAAAGCAATTCAACCACAGCAATTATAAGCGATAGCCCTGGATGACAAAATCAACCAAAACGCTAAAGCTGCCACTGTTTCATATGTTAAGTTTTATTTGAGAAAACATCATTTTGCAGAATTACTGGTCAATCTGTAAATTTACCAACTCAGCAACCATTTGCTGTAAATCTGCATAATAGTTAAATCCCCAAATTATAAGTTTATTACAGCCTGTTACATACATTCAATGGGTTACTGTGCCAGTCTAATGATATTATTTATTATCAACATTTCCTGTATATGGTGGTGCATTCCAAAATTTCACGATTGCTGTTCAGTGTCTATAATGCGGAAGTGTCTGTTGCTAATTTGCTTTGGTCTGAGTGCTGTCATTATGTGTCAGCTTACATTAAATATTGTTGATTTATCCCCCTATAGGTATTATAGCAATCTTAGAAAAAAAATTTCATTTTTATCAAGATGGTTATGTGTATACAATGAACAATAACAGTAAAGCAAGTGTGCAAAATTATACTCGCATAGTAAGCTCGTAGTATTCACTCAAACAGTAATGAAGCTCCATTAGTAAGCTTAACCCCCACTGAGGAATAAAAGAGCTTAGGGGATCAACTTTCTTCCCGTGCAATCTTCACAGCAGGTTACTGATTGAGGAGGGGGCAGAAGATGATGTCAGGCAATTTTGTCAGGCAATTAAAGGCTTTGAAGCCAGTTGTTAAAAATGTGTTTTTTCAGTGATAAGAGGAGAACAGGCTGTAAGTGGTGGGTGGGATGACAGTTGTCAATTGAGCAGGGCAGAGTAAGAGTAGAGGTAGAGTAAAATAGGATAGAGTAGAGCACAGCAGAGTAAGTTCCCCATTGGAGTGGAAATAGCATCAAAATAGTCAGAGCAGTATAAGTTCAGGATATTGTTACAGTGATAATATCACAATAGCAAAGTAAAGCCTGACAGGTTGATCTGGAATTCTGGATCCAAATACAAAATTGTTTATTAAGCAATATCACACAAGCATTATTATTATTATTATTATTATTATTATTATTATTATTATTATTATTATCATTATTATTATTATTATATCAGATTGGTGTGGGAAGCTTCAAACACAGACTTTGTGGAAACCCTGGTGATCTTTGCTGGATTGACTCCCGCAGACCCTGGAGTTGAAGGTGAAGGGGGGCGAGCTTGGTAAAATTCCCAAAACCGACGGGCTTGTGGGATTATGTGCATCGCGAAGTTTAAGTGGCCAAGCACAGATAGCAGTTCACTTTAGAATAATTTGGACTGTCTAGAAGGGTGGACGCGACCAGAATTATTCTATTGATTTTTTCCTTAGGCAAAGAGGCCTGGAATTTAACCGTATCGAAGTTAATACCCAGAAATTTAAATCCAGAAATATCCTGGAGCCAGGCAGCAAGATGATTGAAAAAGAGCTTCTGATAACATGTCAAATGTTGGGGCTGCATTTGCAGCCAAAGGTTAATGATGGTGTAGTAAAAGTTTTGTTTTTGATCAGGGTTATTGCTTGATCAATGTTGTGTTAATGAAGAGAAAAGTCTTTGAGAGAGATAAGGCTGAAGATATCTATGCCATGTTCGAAACCATGCTCCAGACCGGACAGCAAATGCAGTAATGTTAACATTGGGGTGGTGAGACAATTCGATAGACAGACGGGAGATATTCACAGGAGTCAACAAATAGTTTATGGAATTTTTATTTGCAGATCTCATTACAGGGCATATCGAGCAGGCATGAGCACCCCCACAATAGTTGCAAACTGACAACGCTGTCTTGCTTATCTCCCTGACTTAAAATTAATGCAGACCTGTCAGGCCTGTCTGTTTTAGAATCCATAGCTGAGGAGACATGAAAAGTTAATGTTTGCTGGCCCTGGGATGTAGCTGTTGTGGAGAACAGAGTGAAAGGAGATCTAGCTTGGGGAAGAGTGTTAGGAGGGTGAAGGCCCAGGGCCGAGGTTGATTGCAGAGGCAAACTCAAACTTGGGTCGCCCCCTGGGGCCTAGGGGGGAATAAGGAGGATAGGAAAAGAAGGAAGCTGGGGTGGAAAATCTGCACTGACTCATGCTTGGGTCTGCAGTTAGAGCTGCAGGCCATGGACAGGGGAGAGGGTTAGAGACAGCAGGAGAACAAGGATGGCTCTGCTCTGCTAGTTGAGAAATGTTTGAGTTAGGGGGAAGGCAAACCTCAAGAGAGGCGGGTATTGCAAAATGTAAAGCTGTGGTGTGTGCCTTGACAGAGGGAAGAGGAGAGTGGGGCCTGGCAGTGGCGCTATCTGGGGCCCAGACTTGCTGAAGGCCTATTGCAGTGGCCCAATGCTAGATGTTCTCCTGTTGGACAAAATGGCATACCTTGAAGTCTTGGTCAACACAATTAACATTCTTGTTGAGAAGTTGCAGTCACTCAAGGAAGAAAACCTCTAGTATTGTGGGCCATTAGTTGATGCCATCGTCAGTGGTGTAAATAGAAGGTTCAGTTACCTTTCCGGTAAAAGATATCTCGTGGCAACTGCTTCACATCCTTTGTTTCATATGTCTTACATACCAAATGAGCAAAAAATATGATATCATATTAAAGCTAAAACGGGTGCTGTCAGCAGCACACAGTCTAAAGGTTGGAGAGACAATTGTTTCAAGGAAGCCTGAAAATGAAAGTGATGAGATCAAAGACTCCTTCTCCAAAATTTATTTGAAGGACACTTCGCCTAAATCCTGGACTGATGGTGTGAAACCTTTCCTGTTTTGCTTGAGGTATAACAGTGACTGTCACTTTGTCAGTTCAAATAAAATATTTACAAATTTCCAAGCATACTCATTCTTCAGTTTTTTTTAAGCTTTTGTAACACGAAGAAGTTTAATATTTTGACCCTTTGGGGGTCAATGTTTTGGATGAAGTAGTCAAGCTTCTACAATCTACTGCAACTACACCAGATAGTGCTTTCCCTGCCACATGTGAGTGGTTGTTGAGAGTTCGATATATTTTCTTGCCAAAATGTAACCATCTGTCAATCAGTATTTTTCCAGAAAATGTTTCTATGTCTGCAGTTTAGGTTGAATACATTTTGCTTTTGTAATGTTAAATTTGTTGCAATTTTGCACTTTGACTTTGAGAGTCTGTTTGAGTTGCCAATGTGCGTTACAACGACCAGAAGAACACAGGGAGAAGTTTACATGACAAGAATGGTTTCAAAAGCTCATTTCAATGACTGACTTTACCTGTCAACAATTCATCAAAGTGCAGTGAAGTTAATGAATCATACATCTTGCAGTAGCAGCCATTCTAGCCCTTCTGTCAGCTGTAGAGACCCCCTGTAGAGGCATTTGGGTGTTGACATTTTTCCCAGATCCCCTGGAGACTATCACAGCTAATCTTAATTAAACGTAAGGGCATGCCAATGTATTCACATTATTTTTGATAGTTAAATGTCAGTATCTCCTACTGCGTATGCTGTGTGGACCACACCCCACCTGCCATTT
This sequence comes from Zacco platypus, assembly GCA_038088235.1. Classification (NCBI taxonomy): domain Eukaryota; kingdom Metazoa; phylum Chordata; class Actinopteri; order Cypriniformes; family Xenocyprididae; genus Zacco; species Zacco platypus. The sequence goes on from CM076080.1 coordinate 8,617,473, forward strand.
ACCTGGTATGCTGTAGCAAGATATTATGATGCTTGTGCAAGCTATTATGATGCTTTTTTTTGTCCATACATAAAAAGCCAATGGGGTCCTATGTTGTTCTGGTATCCATATACACATTTATATTATTCCTTTAGCAGGTGCTTTTATCCAGTGACTTACTTAAGTGACTTAAAAATGAGGAATAGAACAATTTACTCATTTTAATAAGGCAATAACATGAAAAGTACTAGCAAAACAAATGCTGTCCAAATTTGCCTACTTATACAATTCTCTAAAAACATGTACTCTTTTGTCAATCTTGAAACCACAAATCATTTTGTTTAGTTGCATGCAACCTGTCACAATAAACCAGCCTGTAAATGATCACAGTTACATTTACATTTAGATTTACATTTATTCATTTGGCAGACACTTTTATCCAAAGCGACTTACAAGTGAGGAAAACAAACAATAGACACAGGAAGTGCTCACAACACAAGTTTCAGACATTGCTCAGAGTAGTATAAGGTAGAAAAGGGAGGGATAAGAAAGGATAGATATTTATTTCTTTTTTTATGATGGGGCTAAGTGCTCATGAAAGAGATGAGTTTTCAGCTGTCTTTTGAATATTGCCAGGGATTCTGCATTCCTGATGAAGGTAGGGAGATGATTTTGTGCCTCTCTGTGAAGGTACCACAATCCTTCGCTCCTTTAGTCATCACAGGCTTCTGGTAGGATGTAGACTCGTAAAAGTGAGTGGAAGTAGGAGGGTGCAGAGCCTGTGGTAGATCTGTAAGCAAGCGTGAACACCTTGAACTTGATGCGAGCAGCAAGTGGTAGCCAGTGCAGAGTGATGAAGAGAGTCGTGACGTGGGCTCTCTTGGGCTCGTTGAAGACAAGACGTGCTGCAGTGTTCTGGATCATTTGTAGAGGTTTGATTGCGCATGACGGCAGTCCAGCCAGAAGAGCATTGCAGTAATCAAGCCTAGAAATGACCAGGGCCTGGATGAGAAGTTGTGTTGCATGCTCAGTTAGAAAGGGCCGAGCTGTCTTTGAAATGTGGTCTTTGAAGGTCAGTTGGTCATCAAAGATAACTGGCCGAATTTGATGGGGTAATTGCTAATGTACCTAGCTAAATGTTGAAATCATGTTGTAGAGTCAGATTCGCAGGGAAGACGAGAAGCTCAGTCTTTTCCAGGTTGAGCTGCAGGTGATGTTCTTCCATCTACGTCAAGATGTCCGCCAGACAGCTTGAGATCTGTGCAGCTACTGTGGAATAATCTGATTGGAATGAAAGGTCGAGCTGTGTGTCATCGGTATAGCAATGGTAGGAGAGACCATGTGCCTGTATGATGGGACCCAGTGATGTAGTGTATATGGAGAACAGGAGGGGTCCAAGAACTGAACCCTGAGGTACCCCAGAGATTGAGTTGATGAGCTTTGGATATCTCCCTCCCCAGGCAACTCTGAAAGATCTGCCTGTGAGATATGATTTAAGCCATTGAAGTGCAGTACTTGAGATGCTAAGTGACGAGAGGGTGGACAAAAGAATTTGATGATTCACTGTGTCAAAGGCAGCCGATAGATCCAGCAGAATGAGAACATAGGATTTGGAATCAGCCTTTGCAATCCGCAGGGATTGTGTGGCCGACAGTAGTGCAGTCTCGGTTGAATGGCCACCCTTGAATCCAAATTGGTTGATGTCCAGTTGGTTGTTCTGTGTGAGGAAAGATGACACCTGGTTAACACAACTCGTTCAAGTGTTTTTGCTATGAATGGTAGAAGAGAGATAGGTCTGCAACTGTCTACAAGTGATGTGTTTAATGTGGGTTTTTTAAGCATTGGGGTTACCCGAGCCTGCTTGAATGCGGAAGGGAAAGTGCCTGTGTGGAGAGATGAGTTGATGATGTGTGTGAGTGCTTGCAGAAGGTGTGAGGGGATGGGATCTAGAGGGCAAGTGGTGGGATGACTGTAGAGGAGACGTTTGGATACTTCTGCCTCAGTGAGAAGAGAGAATTAAGAGAGAAGATTAGTGGATGTGGACGACCTGCGCTCCTGTGTGTGCGGAGCTGAGAACTGACTGCTGATGGTAGATATCTTGTCAGTGAAAAAATTGGCGAATTGATCAACAGTTAAAGAGATGGTGGGTTGTGGTAGAGGGGGACAGAGGAGAGAGTGGAATGTCTTGAAAAGTGGACAATATGCTAAAACATACAAGCAAAATGCTAATTCATGCAATCAATGTGATAAAACATGCTAGCAACATGTTAATTCATGCTACCAATGTGTTAAAAAATGCTAGCAACATGCTAAATCATGTTAGAACATGCTAGCACCTGTTAAACATGCTAGTAAAGAATGCTAATTCATGCTAGCAATGTCTTTCTTTCTTTCATATACCACTTCACTAAATTTAAAGCTTATAAAACTTTCAAACTTTCATACAGTTTTGTCAAGCCAACACGAAAGTTTGTCCCAACAAACTTAGCAGTTTAATTGTGAAATTGTGCTGTAAAATCAGAATGGCTGGGAAGACGAGAAGTTCTTTCTTCGCTATCTTGAGTTTCATGATGTTTATGTGTGAATTAATATAATTGAAAATTAATGTGCACTCAAGGTGGTAATGCTTGGACTGTGCATTCATTTTCAATAATTCAAGGGTCTCTAGTCAATTCTTTATTGTATACCATTGCATTGTTGAATTTTCAATTCTGAACGGTTGACACATGCTTATATGCCATGTGTTGTTTGTGCGCGTGTAAGAAATAATTGACGATGGGCTTTTGTATTATAGAAAATTAATGTGCTCACAAGGTGGTAATGTTTGGACTGTGCATTCATTTTCAATAATTCAAGGGTATGTAGTCAATTATGTATTGTGTACCACTGCATTGCTGAATTTTTTATCCTGAACAGTTTTCACATGCTCATATGTCATATTTCTGTTAGAGAATATGATATACAGTACCCTTACAGTCCTCTGAAACTAGTCTATTAAAATGTGCTCTCAGAATTACACACACACACATACACACAAATAAATAAATAAATAAATAAATAAATAAATGTTTGACAAGGAGGGCACAAAAACCTTTTAAATTAAAACAAATTCTTCCAACATGAGCACTACATTTCTCTTGTTATTTATGTTATGTCTGTGCACATATACTGTGTAAAACTGTCAAAAGCTGCAAAAAAAATATTTGTTTTCCATTTGTATATACAACCAACACAGTGCAAAAATACATCAAACATTCACTGAGCTATTTCCATACTGTATATAGTGCAACTACCATGCATTCTGCACTATAGCTTTAGGAATATTTAATTTAGGTGTGTTGTGTACATATTTATCAGGTTTGTTTTCTCAGTCCTGAACTTGACTGGGTGGAGTCTATATTCATCCAAACACCTGATCACCTGCTAGTTTTTACACTGTCCAATGCTTCCATCTAGTGCATTATGTCAACATCACAGTAGTCAAGACTGTTATAAAATCCACCTGTAACTGGGAGAAGAGAATTATTATGTCTAGATGCTTTTAATAAGAGCTGGAGAAGAATAGATCACATCCACATCTTGATTGTAATTTAACCCATTTGAGTAAAAAAAATGATATTAGGTGTCTAACTATTATGTACTTACACCAAAATAAGGGGTGTATTCATCTTTGTAGTCATGTTGTATTGCAATTAAAGCATGTATGGAGACAACAAGTGCATTGTATCAAAGGATTAATTTAGCCTACATGTTTAGTAGTGGGAAATGTTGAAAGTGAGATCCCAATTTGTACAATAATATCACCATTTAAAATTAAAAATGACAAATGCGTTATTTGTTAAAGATGTCATGATGCATATCTTAGGGACAATCTTCATCAAATCTCTTTGATCTATTGAAATTCAAGAGATTAATGTAAAATGTAAATGTAGGTAGCATTTACATATCTCAGATTGGCCCAGCCAAAGTGCATACTGTCCCTAAAGCATGTATCTCAGGATATTGAATCCTTCTGTGTGAACCAGAGCTTCTAACGACAGCTGCAGTGACACAATGACTTTACCAACTTGCAATTTGCTTTTTTAATAAAAGGTGGGACTTATTCTGCCATATTGTATATTGCAAATTCTCTCATTCACAGTTTTGGTATATTCAGTTTTGGCAGTCTTTCAACAGAAGTATTGTTGTGTGGAGTAGAATTTTGGGCTACATTAACTCTAGCTATGTGAATGTGTGCTTCTGGGAGAGAATATTTGCATGCCTGTAAATGAATAAGTATTAAAGATATGCCAATATCCTTTTAGATTCTGGTTCTTAGCAAACTTTTCTCTTTGTGTGTAAATTGCTAGAGATTATTATGGTTCAATCCAAGAAATATGGAGATCTCAATGTGGCTCTATATGCAAAATGTTTACCCATTTTCAATGGTTGAAAACCAAATGTGGGTGACTGTCGATATAATGATTTTTCAGAGTCCAAAAATGATTTAGAAGAAGGAAAACATGGCTATTCAGCTGGTGAAATACTTTTATTTCAACTTTGTATTTCAGAAATATAGTTCCACAAATCTCTGGAAGGAATAATCTATTCTTTGAATGTTTTGTTCCTCAAAGTGACACTGTCTACCAGTAGTGGTTGAAGGCACAGAAAGACATAGAATGTGGTTAACTGGTACATAGCACTCATCAGAACGTCCTGGCCACTTTGGAAGTAACCATCGCTTGGGTAATGAAGGACAGAGGAACATATTGCTTTTCATCATCACATTCCAAAATGCTGCCAATATACCATTTCGTTTCATCACAGTCACATGTTACCACTCTTCGGCGCTCTTTCTTTTGTTGACCTTGTTTGATTACTTTATTTGTACTTTTTCTTTGTTACACTTACATTGAGCCACAGTACGGTGTCAGTAGAAATCTGAAGCATCTGGCATAAAACAGTGGAGGCTTCTTATACCTGGAATCTTTTTCGCTTTGGCAAAATGAAGGTCTTGAGCCTCTATTGTTTCCTCTACCTGCTCCTTGGGGACATAGAAACATGAAATGCCTCTGATATGATTTTTAGCCCACTGGAACAACTGAGGATGTGGTCTGTGATGCAAGCCTGCAAATTGGCCCTTGCAGCCAAGCGTTTCACAGTAACACCTATACTGTCGCAGGGGTATTTGCCATGACTTGTGGCAAAGAAATGCCATTCTGCTGACAAAGTCTGCTTTGTGGTGCACATGGTTCTCAATGTTTTTGATATTCTTATATTGGCTTGCTGCTCCATCACTGAAGTACTCCACCCTTGTGATGTCTGGAAAGCCATCTTCAGGTGGCTGAAAACAAAGAAATATACTTATTTCTTAAAGGGAGCACATTTTTTAATCATAATAGCACATTTAATATGTTATGCTTGCATTAAACAGATAGAATGCAAAAATCACTGGAACAGCAGATATATTAACTACAGAAATGCAACTTGCAAAACTTGGAAAAAACAACAACTTTGCAACCTGGCTTTCTCTTTAAACTTAGTATATATTTCTCTTAAATTCACAAGCAAAAGTCTTTTGTTGTCGTTGTTGTTTTGAGGCCTTTTTGCCACTCTCATCTTTTACAGACTTAAAGACTTTTTAAACCATCACCCAGATATATTTGTCTATATTCGTCATTCAAATGGGAAACAAACACTGCAGGCTGCAGATACACAAACAGTAAACAAAGCAGCACGTTTCGAATATCATTCATGATCACTTTCTATATTCCACTCGGCTCACGTTAATATTAAATATTCATCTGGGAACACTCAGCTACATGACGTAAAACTAGCTTACTATTTTGCTATTATTCGATATATGAATCAAATGGCCCAAAATTAAGGAATGGCACCAATTAAAACAAGACTGAGTTATAAAAGCCACATAGCAGAGACAGCTGGGCAGAAAGTCAGTGCCCTAACAACAATAACAATTAATCTGGAAAGAGAGCATTTTGAAACAGAGAATGAGAAGGTTGACACCAAAACAGCAAAGCAGCCAAGCAGAAGAGGAAAATAAATCCACTTCTTGAAGAATTAAATTACATTAAATTAACAGTTCAAAAGAGGTCCCGTCAATGAAAGGGAAGGCATCAAGCACCTGATGAGTCAACTCAGGTTCAAATTCACCAGAAAACTTACTGGGTAAAGCAAAATTCGAGAGACTGATCAGCCCTAGAGAAGATGTATAGGGATTCCTGAGGGAAACCCATAATGACACGTCTGTAAAAAGTCCTAGATGCAAACCATCCAGCGAGGAAGTCCAAAAGGTGGTGAAGAAGGCCAGAATAGGATTTTTCCCTGCCCAAGCAGTGTACCAAACAAAGTTTTCAAGAAACACCCAATACTCTTTCAGAGGCTGTGGAAGCTGTTCCAAAGGATCTGAAAAAAGGATGCCAAAACAAAAATACTAACCTGAAATCCGAAGTGCTGTAGCTATCAATCTGATCACAACCCCTTGCATTGCGGTTGGTATACACCGGTTTTTAAACTTTTTTTTTTTTTTAGCTCAGAAAAACAAAAAAATAGCTTTTTTTATTGACCCATAGGCCTATACAACCATGTGTAGCTAAACAAGCCAAAACAAATTAATTGAAAAAGAAACCGAAGGTAAAATTGCATTGCTCTCACGCTTATACCGCTCTCTTTTGGCACGAATCCAAATCTTTCCATTTTAAGATGTATGTATTATTTATTATGTAAAGTACGCACGTTCCAGTATCGATGAAAAAAAAATAATTCTCTTCACATGAGCAAAAATGTGCTTGGCAACAACACAGTGGAGCAGTGCTCTTGCTGGACGGCACTGATTGAACTACAGACTATTTAAATCAAGAATGGTAACTTCTTTTTTTTTTGACTGTATTTTATTTTTTATAATGAACAAGCGATCAAACAGCAGTCTTTGCAAGGGACTTGCATCACCGTTATGCCAATAGTTTGTGGCCAGGTCAGATTACGTCTGAGTTTGTTGTCGTTTGTTGGAAAATCATACCATACTGCTCAGACATTCCACAACCCAACAAACGCCGATTAAACATGTTCAGTCAGGTGAAAACAAACTCCGACCAATGGCAACAGACGCTGACATGTTTGTTGCCGTTTGTCTGTGCGGTGTGAATTGGGCTTTATATGACATTACATGCGAAACCATCATGCTGCTGTCTTAAATACAGCAATGTAGGCCCGGGAGTGCTTTTGAAAACTGTAGTCAAGAAATGCACCTCAAATCTGTTACACAAGGAGAAAGCGATTCATCTGCTCAATGCAGAGATGCACTGCTAAGACCATCTCAAATGGTCTAAAAGACGGTGGAAATATGTGCTGTGGTCAGAGTCCACGTTTCATGTTTTTGTAAAAAACGGACATCAAGTTCTCAATCCCAAATACGTAAGGGACCAACCACATTTTAATCAGCAACAGGTGCAAAAGCAAACATCTGTCATGGTATGGGAGTGCAAATGGTACCATTGACATGGAGATGAATACTGTGATTGTACAGAGACCTATTGTCATGAATCCGGTCCGTCATCTTCCATTCACTTGCCACCAGAGGTCGCCCTCCAATTTCATGGATTCACGTAGATGGGCTACATCTCCCAGAATCCCTGTACCTGTCACTGATTGTGGCTCCAGCTGATGCTCATTACCCTAGCCTTATTTAAGCCCTATACGCACACACACTTAGTTGTGAGGTCTTGTTTTCCCAGTGTGACATTTCCTAGCGTTCATTCCCATCTTGTTTACCTGTGTCTGATCCTGTCTGTTACCATTGTCTGTTTATGTTTATCTGCCATTCATTCATTCATTCATTCATTCATTCATCTTCCACCGCTTATCCGGGGCCGGGTCGCGGGGGCAGCAGTCTGAGCAGAGACTCCCAGACTTCCCTCTCCCCAGACACTTCCTCCAGCTCTTCCGGGGGGACACCGAGGAGTTCCCAGGCCAGCCGAGAGACATAGTCTCTCCAGCGTGTCCTAGGTCTTCCCCGGGGCCTTCTCCCGGTGGGACATGCCTGGAACACCTCCCTAGGGAGACGTCCAGGAGGCATCCAAAACAGATGCCCGAGCCACCTCAGCTGACTCCTCTCGATGTGAAGGAGCAACGGATCTACTTTGAGCTCCTCCCGAGTGACCGAGCTCCTCACCCTATCTCTAAGGGAGCGCCCTGCCACCCTGCGGAGAAAGCTCATTTCGGCCGCCTGTATCCGGGATCTCATTCTTTCGGTCATGACCCAAAGCTCATGACCATAGGTGAGAGTAGGAACGTAGATTGACCGGTAAATCGAGAGCTTCGCCTTGCAGCTCAGCTCCTTCTTCACCACGACAGACCGGTACATCGACCGCATTACTGCAGAAGCTGCACCGATCCGTCTGTCAACCTCACGCTCCTTCCTTCCCTCACTCGTGAACAAAACCCCAAGATACTTGAACTCCTCCACTTGAGGCAGGAGCTCTCCACCAACTGACAGCCCTTTATCTGCCAGCCCTTTGGAATTATCGCCTGTATCTTTGGATTGTGTATCTTGCTGCCTGCCTTTCTGATCATTTGCCTGGATTATCACCACGAGCCTGCCTGTTCCCTGCCAATACTGTTTGCTGTTTTCTTGACCATTGCCTGTTTGACTACGTTTTTGAATAAAGCCTGCATATGGATCTCATCCGCTGACTCGCCCATTCATTGCACCTATACTACTATTAAGATGAAATCTTTCCTGGGAAACAAGCCAATGTCAGGCCTCATTCTGTACATGCTTCAACAGAGTGGTTTTTAGATGTGCTTGACTGCCTGCCTGCAGTCCAGCTCTGTCTCTTGTGTATGCCCCATCATGTTAAGGAAAATCAGACAACGATGACCACTGATTGTTGAGCAACTGTCTTCTATCAGGCGATTGGGCAAAAACTCCACATAAAAATTGCAACAATTAGCATCCTCAATTCACAAACATTTACAAAGTATAATTAAAATGAAAAGTGATGTGACAGTGGTAAACATGCCTCTATCCCAACTTTTTTTGGAGTGTGTTGCAGCAGTCAAAATCAAAAATTGTTTACAGTATATTTACAAAATACAATTAAGTTGGCCAGTGAAAACTTTTTTTCTTTGTACTTTTGTCAGTTAAATAAATGTTAAAGAGAATTAACAATTCACAGATTCTTTGTTTTATTACATTTATTGACTTTTCTTGAATCAGGGTTGTACTATAGTGATATAGAGGTGTCGATTTAAAGATACACCACTTAGACAGTGGTCTCTTGCTGAGCTGAAGATTATCTTGATCAAATTTATAATCCCCTGGGAAGAAAGATGTGACCAAGTCTTTGAAAGAAAGAGTGCCAAATACCAGGATTTTTTGCAACAATGTCTGGGAAAAGGATGACAGACATGGCTGTTCTCAGTTGAGGTTGGCTGTAGATGATTCCTTGCCCAGTCAGTGTGGAGAATGTTAGAGAATCAAAGGAAATGAGTGTAAGACAGCAGTTCATAGGATGTGGGGAGGCGTAAGAAAGAGCCTCTTGCTGGCTATGGAACAGAAGAGAGGACCCAAACTGGAATGTAGGAGGAGATAGGAAGTGATTTGGCCACCAGTGCTGACTCACCAACAGAGTGTTATGGTTCAGGGTCGAAACACCAAATGAACGTTGGATACAGATTGTCTCACAACATCAAATCCTCCTGGCCAAGGCTACATTCACAGAAGATAAATGCAGGAAAAGCATCTCTTAGATGTAATTTTTCTGACTTTACTTGTTGATGCACACTCATATCAAAACCTAAACCCATTATGTCATAAGTTACGCTTAATTTTTGTATATGCCCTATGTTTGTTTGGTTTGTATTTTTTTGGTTTATATTATTTGTATAAATGTTTGTTTCCCATTCCCTTTTTTTATTATTTAGAGTTTATCAACTTCATTTTTATTAACTTTTTGTCTCTGGGTTCATGGCTGCAGCATGGTTCCAGGGGTGGGGGTCCTGTTCTCCATTTTAAGCTGCAAACGGTGTCTCCTGCCTTTAATCTGGCCATGATCCCACAACCATAACGACATATTACTTGACTTAATAGTCATGTGCCTCAAGAAGTAAAGTCATAACATAATTGCAAATCATAAGCCAAAAATTAATTAAAAAGACAGCTGAAAGTTTAATTTACACTATTAGTTCATACTACATGTCAATAGGAAATTAATCTATGATGACATTTAATTATCAGTTCATATTTGACTTAATGTATAAATCAGATTCTTTATCATATATTAATCAGACTCTTTATTAGTTGCTGATGCGTAGAATGAATGGTTTAGTTCATGGGTCTTCAACAGGCGGTCCGCGACCCCTAGGGGGTCCAAGGCTGGACACACCAATGTGAAAATGTGAAGTTTTATTTATATTTAAAGCTGAAATTCTTGAAAACGTAAAATTAAAATGTCACCCTTAACCCAATGTCACCAACCTGACTACAAAGAACTAGCGGCAACGAAAGCCGACGTTGTTGTCGCCTCATGTCGGCTGCGTCGGCGGGAAAATATATGCTTGAACACACCGAAAGAACTTCAGCCAACCGTCAACTAGCACGCGCGTTCTGCACCTGCGTATAAAGGAGATAACTGTCTCTTTGTCAATATTCGTCATTCAAAAAGGGAAAGCGAAACTAAGACTTAATGTATACAAACCATAAACAAAGCAGCGCTTGCTTACCGATATCAGTATTGCTTAATGATATCAATCATGCTGATCACGTTCTTTATTCCACTCCGCTCATGTTATTATGAAAATATTCGTGGATTCGAGAGCTCAGGTAAGATGACGTAAAATTAGAACAAGCTTCTGTCTGTGACGTCATGACTTCTTTGCTTGCTTTCATAACTTTTGCTTCATATTCTCGTGAACTGACTCGTTTGCTATACTGAACAGCCAATCATAGTTCTCTCTCTCACCGACGGCCCGACGGCGATTCAACATGTCGAATCGGCCGAAAAAAAGCCGACGAGGACCAACTTCAGCCGGGCTTTAAGTTGAAGTTCAGAGAAATGTATAATTGTCCACCTGACAATAAAACTTAAATGTGTGAAACTGCAAATCTATTACAATAATTGTGATTAAGACAACTGTGAACTTAATAAATTGTGTTAAATTTTAATTGCTACATGTTTGTTATGATGCATAAATATTTTTAACAATGAAAATATAGCCTACAGACAATGTACAACAACATAGTTATATTGTCTCAACATAATATTACTATTGTAATATGATTGATTTCTATTAATATCAGAGGCTCTGTTTGACACATTTTGTGTCAGGGGTCCCTGCGCCATGTCTCTCTCATCTTAGGGGTCCTTGTCCTGAAAAAAATTGAAGACCCCTGGTTTAGTTCTTTATGGCCCGGTTTCACAGACTGGGCTTAAGTTAAGCCAGGATTAGGCCTTAGTTCAATTAGGGCATTTAAGTAGCTTTCATAAACGTGCCTTAGAAAGAATGCCTTACTGCTGTGCATCTTGAGACAAAACAATTACACTGAAATATTTTAAGATATGTCAGTCCAAGTTGTTTTCAGGTAAAACTGCTCAAACATGCATTTTACTCTGGGACTATTAGTTTAAAGCTTTTTTTTTGTGAAACATGGTGTATGAGCCATCCATTAATATTATCTTTGTATTAGTATATTGTATATGTGTATTAGTGCATATTAATGCACCCGTATTATAAAGTATTACAAAACAGATTATTTTCATAGATGAAAGATTGCACTGCTTGTTGATTTTACACAAAGCATAAGTTAAATTGCTTGTACCTATGCTGTACTATACATACAGTACTTTCCTATTACTCTCACCATTATAAGTCACAAAATGATAAAAAATTTTAAAATTTGCAGTGCATTATTATTTTATCGTATTATTAATCAACTGTGTTTGTGTGTAAGAGTGTTTGCGTCTGTTTGTGAATGTGAAAGAGTATGAAGGATAAGACAATGGCAATGTATTGAGGTTTAATCAATATTTTCATATTTTATTCATACATATATGTGCAATTACAGTATGAGTGTACTTAACAATAATTGTCTAGCTTTTAACAGTTTTCTCAGTCTTTATATGAATAAAGTTCCCCATGTCATCTTTTTACATTTAATTACTTAAAAATGTGTGATTATTATTTTTTACAGTGTCATGCTCAAATCACCTCCACTGAATAGAAGTTACAGTAAAACTGAATAGAAGTTACAGTAAATCTGTGCTAAAATGTAAACGGTGTCATATTTGTGGTTTCAAGGGAGGATAAAGACAACTTCAGTTCTGACATTCTGTGAAATCATTACAAATTCATTAAGAAACTAGAAAACAAAAGTTGAGGTTGATATAATTCTCAATGTCTTTTCAGGAAAGTAAGACTGACTATTAAGAATAAAACTTTACTGGGTGGAAAAAAGAATCAGATTGTTAACATAAAATGAGAGCATTTTTTGAAGGGTGTTTGTGCTGTTGAAGCAGAGTAAGCCTCTTAAGACAGCTCAGTGTATAGTAAGCAGTATTGTTCCATTACACCCTTCATAATCACTTCCACACTTCAGCTACTATCTATCTATCTATCTATCTATCTATCTATCTATCTATCTATCTATCTGTGATCATGTCATTTAATAGTTGATGTTAATCACATTCTATTATCATAACGTGCTTTTATTTATTAATTTATAAACAAGGAATGTAGACACGCTGTAATGTGTGTTTTGGAGGTGTGAATCGCATGACATTAGTATGCAATTAAAATAGAACTATTGAAGTAATCACATTAATTACAGAAACTCTGCAAAAACACTGATATTTATAAAACCATTACTGATTTATTAATAGTTGGAGTATATAATATAGCTGTTTGTGTATATTGTGTCAATTAGTGTTCATCATAGTACAAGTGTAGAGTGATCAGCTGCTCTCCGATCCTCTTTATGCTGAGCTCTGCAAACACATCCTCACACGCGCATACACACACGCACATGCACGCGCACACCGTGATGCACACACACAGTCTCCCCTGTGCTCCATTTCACAGCAGAGAGGACGCAAAACAAGGTGAGACCTTCAGCGGCCGTTCAGGCAGGTACATTCACATTTCTGCTTTTCTCTCCTCACATTTTCACTGCTATATTTGAGCAGTAGATTTAGTCAGAGGTATGTTAAGATAGGTCAAGTGACTAAATGAGACAGATACAGTAACATTTGTCATGATGTCACTCTATAAGGTACAGTAATCTTAATCCTGATCGAAACCTGCACATTTACTCTGTCTGTATAATGGAAAATATTATATGTAGCAAATAATGTTTGCCACATTATGTCTATTTTACATCAAGGGTCAGTTTTCCTTTGCTTTTTTCTGTCACTGAGCAGGTTTTTTTTTCTTGAACATTTTTTCCATCCTGTTTTCAGACACAGTAGGACAGGCTTGTGAGCTGAGTCTAACTTAAACATAGTTCTGTTACCAGTAATAACACATAAATAAACATAACTATATTTTTTAATTTATAATTGAATGTGCATTCCACTTTATAAATCTCACAGCTCACCCTGAGATAATTTATGGGTTTTTTTCTGGCTGCTATTTTAAAAGTGTGTTCTCTCTAGTTCATACTGGACTGAACTCATAATTTACTACTGAACTCTATCAATACATGAAGTATTGTTAGCAAAGCTGGATTGATAATATGAGATAAATAGACATACTGCATTACAAGAAAATCAAATCTGATAAAGGTGAAGGGGTGTGCTCATCTGCTTAGCAATCGACAGATGTCATCATATAGCTGAATGTTATAATCTCATAATCCTACATGCTTTTCAATGACAAAATGTGTAAATAATTTGCTTATGTTTCATTTACATAATGTACACAAAAAGCAATCCAAAGAATTTATCTAATACAAATACATTTGTTGATGTTGTTTGTCCATATTCTCTTAACAGGAGTACAGTCAACACTTAATCATTCAAACAATTCTAGGCTTTGTTTCCCGAAAGCATCATAAGCCCTAGGCTGATAATGCTTTTGGATAATGTAGCCCTGGTTTTGACAGTCTATTTTATTCTATGTATTTGTTTATCTTTATAAAATTATAAAATATTCATCCTTTTCCCTTGAAGGACCATGTTTTTGCTATCCTTTTATGTATTTCTAGAGCCAGATCAGTAAACAGTTTAATGTTTTTTGACACAGCTTCAACTGTGACCCCAGAGACTGAGACATCATGTCAGGGGATGGTAGCCAGGGTGACAAGACTCAGTGCAATGGAGTCAAAAATCACAGGTATACTTTTTCTGTCATGGGATTAGGTTTTCCTATCTAATTTTAAAATGTCTACTGACTTTACAGTGACTATAAAAGATATATCTTGTTTATTTTTTATTTTTTTTAAAATGCAATTTTTGCATATTGGTATTATTGTTGGTGCTGTTCATGCAGTTAAAACCTCATGTAATCAAGTGAATTCCATTTCATTGAAACTATATGGCTATAATTATAAGTATATAGCCCAATTATGATTATGGTCGCATTATGAATAGCAATAGAAGACCTAAGACAGAGCCTTATGGCACTCCATACTCTCACATGTGTTTGGCTTGCTTAAGTTGGGGACACTTGCTTGATATTCAGCAGTGTTTTTGATATGCCTGCATTGGTGCCGTTGTATGCGAACTGATCTGAGCCGGACGATTACGTCACTGTTTTCTCCAGTGCTGCTATACCTAAATTACCTAGACTAATAACTATTGATCTTTGCAACGGAATGAATCAATAATATATAGAATAAGCTGCACAATGACACCATTTTCTTATTAATGTAAAGCTGCTTTGCCACAATTTGCATTGTAAAAAGCGCTATATAAATAAAGATGACTTGACTTGACTTGACTTTTAGATTTGATATAACCTAATTTACACAAACAAAGTGATAGTATAACCAAAGACAGGATATAAGCACCTTCCATCATTTCTCAACATTCAATTGAAGGGAATGTCATGATCCATGGGACCTAAATCATTAGTTGTACAATTGTGTTTTTAGTGTCTAGATAAAGCCTTTTATCAGGTTCAGGTTAATAAAAATGAGCGATGGAGCAATACATTTAAATTTATTCATACAGTCATGTAAGTCAGCATCATACTGTAGCCTTAAAATTGATATGGATGGCTAAAGAAATCCAGTGGAGTGAAATCAAAAGAGGATTTATTTATAGATTATATTACTACAATTTTACGTCCAACTTTCTATGAAGTGTCTTTAACCACTATTGTAATAACATTTAAAATAACATGAATTGTTTGATACAATGTGCATACGTTTATACTTGATTTCTTAAAAATACTTGCATTTAATTTCTGCAATTGCATCTATAATTACACTGTTGTGCACATTACCCCTTAACCCATCCTTAAACCTAACCACCAAACGTGTCCTTAACCATATTCATATCCCACTTCAATAGCAGCAAAAGTGTTTTGCAATACATTATTAGCACAGTAAGTGCATTGTATTTTACATTTTTTATGTAACTACATAATAGTTAAACACATAAAGTGCTATATTTCATTGTTGGACTTTATGAGTGCTTGCAGACAGCAGGAAAGGCAAATTTTATGTGGTGTTTTAAGGCAATGCTGGTAAACTACTGAATCTGCTCATCTCTTTGTGTCCTTGTGTGAATATCATGTAAAAGTTATGGGGTTGAGCCTGGTTTTTACCTGATGTCATCACAGCAATACTACTGTCTGTTGTTTTGAGACATTTCAACAGTTGATTCTGTTTTGGTCTGTTTTCATTGATGGAACTTCTGTTACTCAAAGTTACTCAAAGTGAACTTTTTGAACTTGTGTAAGCAGTATCACACTTGCAATTGTAGTATAGTCTGAAACACATATGTGTTTGGTGTTCTCCAATTACCTCTGCAGTTCTGAACTTATAGAGAAATTTGTTTCATTGTCCATTTTGGAATAGGTCTGCTCTTCCTGCTGCTATGTTCTCACGGAACAATGTCAGTATGTGGAGCATTCTCAAAAAATGCATTGGGATGGTAAGTCGAATTAATTTGACATGTATTGCTGTTTCTTCACGCACTTTTCAAAAATGTTTGTATTGTAAGGCTTGCATGATGAGACTAATTCAGCCTGTTAATCAGTTATGCTCATCTTTAAATCTTCACAGGAACTGTCGAAAATCACAATGCCAGTGATTTTTAATGAGCCTTTGAGTTTTCTTCAGAGACTGACTGAATACATGGAACACGCATACCTCATTCATAAGGCCAACACTTCACAAGACTCCATCGACAGAATGAAGGTATATATACAGATAGTTTTAGGCCAAAGACCCCTTGGTGAATAGAGAAAGAGAGCATGGACCTATTAAGTAAAACGGAGCGTTGCAATTTTAAGCCTGGCCTATTTTAACATGACATATATGCTATCATCAATGTATTTACAAACTTTGACATGATGCTTACAAATAATTCAAATAATTATGATGACATTCAGAATGTTGAGTTTACTTGCATTTCTTAAAGGGAGGGACAGTTAAACATTTATCTGAATTTCAGTTTCTTAATTCCAGGTTTGTTTGAAATGAACTCACTATTTTTAAAGCAAAAATTTCTTTGAGGTCAAACAGTAATGGGCAGGACTTTTGCCTGAATTACCTTCAGCATGCAGAGTCTATCATTTAGATTTGATGTAATGTTATGTAAATACAACACAATTATTTAGATGTACATAACAGTAAAGGAGTCCACTGGAGGAAAGTTGTAGTGTGAACCCAAGTGAAGTTTATTTAATTCATTAGAACATAAATCCAACATAGAACATGAATCTTCACATGGCATAAACAAACTAGAACATGGAAGTCACCCACAGTGGTACACTGACAATCATCAACAAGGAACAATGCAAACACAAGGGCTTAAATACACAGACTAAATTACAAACAAGGAACACCTGTGAACAATGATTAAACTAATGAACAAATAGAAACAAGACATGAAACAAGGGAGGCACATGGCAAAGGAGCATATGGCAGGATCACATGACAAACAAGGGAATCACATGACATGGGGGAGCACATGGTAAACATAAACATGAAACATGACAATGACAACAAAATAAAGACATGAAACATTAACAATGATAATATACAGTAGAATAATTCTACACTATAAACCTGAGATGTATATCTGCATTTACATTTAATCATTTGGCAGACACTTTTATCCAAAGCGACTTACAAGTGAGGAAATCAAACAAGCGATTCTTCGTGAAGAGGTAAATAGACACAATACAATTTTCAGACATTGCTCAGAGTGGCATAAGCTAGAGTAGGAAGGGAAAAAGAACGGATAGAATTTTTTAAAAAATTTATGAAGGGGTTAAGTGCTCACGAAAAAGAGAAGTTTTCAGCTGTCTCTTGAATATTGCCAGTGATTCTGCATTCCTGATGAAGGTAGGGAGATCATCCCACCACCAAGGAACAGAGAACTAGAATGTTCTGGAGAGTGATTTTGTGCCTCTCTGTGACAGTACCACAAGCCTTTGCTCCTGATGGCTCTGCAAGCATCAACTGAACAGTAAAAATATAAAGTGAAGTACGACTATGAGGTTGCTCAAGCCTTGGTTTGAGGAAAGTATTCATGAAACAAACTCTTAATATATTAATAATGGTTTTTCAGTGTGTGGCAGCGTTTGCCGTGTCAGCTGTGGCCTCGCAGTGGGAGAGGACAGGCAAACCCTTCAACCCACTGCTAGGAGAAACCTATGAGCTGCTCAGGTCAGTGTCTCATATGAACTGATCATTTATGAGCTAATCACATCAATGCGCCAAACGAGCTGATCACATCAGTGTTTTTCCTGTTATTAGAGAGGATATGGGCTTCAGATGGATCTCTGAGCAGGTCAGTCATCATCCACCGGTCAGTGCCTTCCATGCCGAGGGCATAAAGAATGACTTCATGTTTCATGGCTCCATTTATCCAAAACTCAAATTCTGGGGAAAGAGTGTGGAGGCCGAACCTCGTGGAATTATCACACTAGAGCTTCCTGCGTGAGTGATTTTCAGTCTTATATGTGTACCAGTAACCATAAGGAACATGAATGTATTCAAGAGCATGTATTTTTCTCACAGACATAAAAATGTAATAAACAACTATATCACTGACATAATTATTGTTAATTTGTTGATCCGCAGTCACAATGAAGCCTACACCTGGACAAACCCTACCTGCTGTATTCATAACATTATCATGGGACAACTGTGGATTGAGCAATATGGAAACGTTGAAATTATTAATCATAAGTAAGAGCAAATATCATGAAAGTATAAGAAACAAGGGTCTAAATTAGATGATTGTTGCTTTAAGTTTTGAGAAGATGAAAAAAAGAACAATGACATACAACTACTGTAGAAGACAAACACAATGATTTCAATGTGTGTGTGTGTGTGTGTGTGTTTTATAACAGAACTGGGGAAAGATGTTGTTTGACTTTCAAACCATGTGGCATCTTTAGGAAAGAGTTGCATAAAGTGGAAGGATACATACTTGACAAAAGGTATGTAAACACTCTGGAAATGACAAATATCTGAAGATATTTGTGTCCCAGAGACTCTAAAATATAGGCTTATTCAGTTTTACATGACTGTAGTTTGTCATTCACACATTCACTCTTAATTGTATGGCTAATATGCCAAAAACTTCATAACATTTCTTCTCTTATCACATTCAGTTATCACATTCAAAAATGATTAATTTCAGCTGATGTTCACCTGAAATCAGTTCAGTGTTGATTCATTTTCATTGTAAAGATCATCATTTCATCTATAAAGAAGTTCCGAAAAAAGAGATGTCATCGTAATGTCAATAATAGAAATTGATAATGTGTTATATGTATGCCAGTTTAAAGAAATGTGTTTTTAGTCTAGAGTGTGCCTATATCCCGAACAAGGCTAGGAAGACTATTCCAGAGTTTGGGTGCTAAATAAGAAAATGATCTACTGCTTGCAGTTGATTTGATATTCTAGGTATTATCAACTGGTCAGAATTTTAAGGTTGCAATAGACATGTAGGACAATAATGCTTTAAGAACTCACTCAAGTACTGGGGAGCTAAACCATTTAGTGCTTTGTAAGTAATTAGTAAGATTTTAAAATGCATGCAATGTTTAATAGGGAGCCAATGCAGTGTTGACAGGACCAGGCTAATATGGTCATACTTCCTGGTTCTAGTAAGAACTCTAGTGGTTGCTTTTTGGACCAGCTGGAGTGTGTTTATTAAGCGTGCAGGGCAATCACCCAGTAGAGCATTATAAAAATCTAGCATTGAGGTCATGAATGCTAACTTTTCTGCATTTGTCATTAAGTGCATATGTTGTAATTTAGATATATTATTAAGATGGAAAAATGTGGTTTTACAAATGCTAGAAATGTGGCTTTCAAATGAAAGATTTGTTATTGAAGAGCACACCCAGGTTCATAACTGACAACAAAGACTTGACAGAGTAACAAGTATAAGACAGTATTTTAGGTTATTACATGCAGAGGTTCCCTTTCAGTCGGTCACATTCAAAGTAATTCGGGTGTGACAGCACTGATAGAGCTGACCGCGATGTCACGAGAGAAAACAAAAACAGCTGGAGAGTGTACCTTGTCCCTCTTCCTCCCTCGGTACCCTTAATGGTGGGGTGGCTAAAGGGTACATGAAACTCCCCCTACTGGAGTGGTGATGCAACTGTGTCCCAAGACTGCTACTTCTTGGCAGGGTAATCTGCGTCTCCCCTCCCGAGCATGTAAGTTCTCGTCCTCTGTGGCAGGCAAGGCTTACAAAGCTTGTGGAGAAGCCGCTTCCGCCCTGCATGCTATGGCGGTCCTGCAGGTCTATCAGGGAAAAGCAATCAAGGAACTGAATGAGGTTAGCCCCCTGTGACTGCCTCTGTCCCTACTCAGCCTTGGCAGAAGGCGGCCGGCCACAAGAGGAACGCCCTGCCGGTTCAGGCCCCCGCAAAACCAGACAGCAGGCGTAAGGGCAAGCAGCCCTCATCACTTTTAAATTTGCTTTGATGTCAAGTGCTCTGGTTCCTTGCAAACATATGACTATGGTGGCTGGTGTCTCTATTTTAATGTTCCATACAATAGAATCACCAATAACTTGGGCACTTTCAACAGGATTTTCAGTGGGTGCATCACTGAGTGGGGAAAACCTGTTTGTTGTTTTAATTGGAATGGTCTACCTGTGTTTTGTCTCACGACTATGCCATCTCACAGTCACTCAGTTGCCCTGCTGTGGAGGCTCTACTACCGGAACTTGCTAATCTAGTTGCATCCAAAGCAGTATCTAGAGCCCCTGCATTCTTACTATCCTTGATTAAAGGAGACTTGTCCCCCTGGTGGTTTTGGCCCTGGTACAGAATATGATATGCTGTATGTCAGTCGTACTGATATTCAGTGCATTTGAATGATTGCAAGTGATATATTTACATCAAATTTGCTTTGACTTGGACCATTATGGATATTTGTTTTGACTTGATATTGGACTGAACTGTTATATGTAAGTTGTTCTTGAAAACAAAATGTAGCTACACTAACAATTGGTCAAAAGGGAAATCTACAACAAACAGAAGTTGTACAGTAATAAAGAGTCTGTCTGTAACACGATTGTTTTCTTTATGTCTGTCCAGTAAAAAAAAGATCTGTGCTCTCTATGGAAAGTGGACAGAGTGTTTGTATTCTGTGGATCCAGCGACGTTTGATGCTCACAGTAAATCTGACGTAAAGCGTTCTGAGAAGGACAGGAAGGGAAGTGCACAGGTGACTGTTGAGATCATTAGTATAAATATTGATTCTTTGTACATTTTTGTGTAATATATTGTCGAACATAAATATGCATTTTAAACCATAAGAGCAGAAACTGATTAGCTGCATTTAATAACATGAATCAATATCTAATGGAATGTGTTCTCACAAATGTTGCAGAGTAATAATGCAGAAGAGGAGCCGGATGAAATGCCTCCTCCTGAGACAGAGACCGTGCAGGTGATTCCAGGAAGTGAGCTCATCTGGAGGATATCACCACGCCCAGACAACTCAGGAAAAGTATGCAAAATATTTCACTATTTGTCATCACATTATTTTGATGATGTGACTATTGGGCTATGGATGAGCATTGGGCTAAGTACTTGGAAGTGACTGCAATGATCGGTCATCATGATCATATATGATGTGACATTTTACTGAATGAGATACATTAAATTTTCTGAAATATAGAATCAAATTTCTCATTCCTTGAAGTCCCTTCCTTTTCATAGTCTGGGGGCCTTACTGCAGGAGTTTTTTTTTGTTTTAATTTGTTTTAATTTGTTTTACTATTGATAGTCCTTCTGTACCAACCTGTAACACACAGGGCTTTTTTCCCCCACTTCTTCTTGTTATTAATGTTATTTTGTGAGCCTTTCTTTCAGCATTGATTAAACATATTAGAAACAACCCTATATGTTGCTGTTGTAAACTATAAGGATCCTTAAAATAACTGAAAAAACTTTAGTGAAGTGATACAGAACTAATGCCATTAAGAACTGGAACTACTTTAAGTATCCAGTTATTGTACCAGCATGCCCGCATATTGTATTGTATCAGGCAGACAGAATCAAGCATTCAACAATGTTGAAAATGCAAGAAGGAAGTAAAAACCAAAAAAACTTGTACCTGATTTTCTTATGCATTAAATGCATTAATTATATGCATTTTACCCACCCCTGTTAGTTAAACTCTAAAATAAATATTCCTGTTTTGTGACACTCACTCAACCTCTTTGTCTTCCTTTGTCTTTCTCTCAGTACTACGCCTTTACATCATTTGCTCTGCAGTTGAATGAGTTGGATGCAGAGATGGAGCGAGTTCTTCCACACACAGACTGTCGTCTGAGACCTGATATCAGAGCCCTGGAGAATGGACACATAGGTACACTGACCTCTTATTGTGTCTCATAATGTTATAACACATTCATTCACCCAGAAAAACTCACAACCACACTACTAATTTCTGAAATTCACGATGGAAGGGGAAGGCTGATACCTGGTCTGCAGCCCTAATTTAGCCTGCAGTAAAGTTTCCTGTTTCACTGGCCAATAAGGTGGTGCTTATATCATGAACACCACCATCCTACATTTTGTATATCTAATAAGTTCAGTTAACTAAACTGTTAATTGAAATAAAGCTGAAATGAAATAAAATATTATTATCAGATAAAATCTTAAACTAAATTAAAATGAGAAATATTACAATGGCAACTAAAAGAAATAAGTTTGCTAAAGCATTATATATTGCTGCTGTTTCCCCAGATGTAGCCAGTGCAGAGAAGAACAGATTGGAAGAAAAACAACGCATGGCTCGGAAAAACCTCTCCAAATCAAATGAAGAATGGAAAATAAGGTTTGAAATTTTAAATAGGACCTGTTATGCTTTTTGTCCATGTTCGTCTTTCTTTAGTGAGTAATACTGCTGTCTGAGCATGAAAAAGGTCTGCAAAATTCCAAAGCACAAAGTCACTCCAAAGTCAACGAAATGCCTACATTGTAGTCATAGAACGAACATGTCACAATATTCCTCCCTTAAATAATTCTTACCCAAGGCATATACAAAATAATGTGCTGGGGCCTGGTTGAGTCAGTTAATAGTTTGTTGAAACGTGTGATTATGGTAAGGGACGGGACATTTCCCAAAAACGCTTAAAGTGCGTGACCAACTGACCTGAGCACAATGTGTTTTTTGGAAGGAGGGGCTTCATAGAGAAAGGAACTAAACAGAGCGATACTGACAGACTGGGAAGAGAGGAGCTGCAACAATGTCAAATAATAAAAAAATATATTTTTTTTTAATTCAAGCATGAATACCTATTCTAGTAGAGCACAAAACTAAATGAAGGACATACTATGGCCTCTTTAATAAAACAACAAAGCATATACAGATGGGTAAGAGTATGTGACTGAGGGGTCTTCTTTGTGCTAAAATGATTACCCTTTTCCACTAAGTGAGGTTGAACTGCACAACATTCAGACTTGAATTTTTCCTGTTTCAGTTTCAGTTCAGTTTAACATCCAGTTTCAGTTTCAGTTAAAGCAGTTAAAGCAATGTAATTTCCCGAACATGCTGCGTAACATGAATGAACCTCATTGGTTCACGTCAAGCAAGCATATTTGAGCTTCCATTTACCACAACTAATACATAAGATGATGAATGTTTATATGTGAATAAAGGCCTAAATTAAATCTGTTAATCATATAAAACGATTGTGTCTCTTCAGAAAATTTGCACTAAACTGTTCAATTCATATGGATTAGTTTTACGATCTGGAGGTATAGAAATCGCTCAGGTTTCATTAAAAAATATTTTCATTTGAGTTCCGAAAATGAACAAAATATTTAGAATGACATGAGGGCGAGTAAATGATGACAGAATTTTCATTTTTGGGTAAACAAACCCTTAAAAACAAAAAATTGTACATTATTATATATTGTATACAAAACATAAAACAATATTGTCTTTATTGTCAATTATCTGTATGTTTCCCTACTGAAGCTGACTAATTTTCCAGACCTGTTTATTTCATGATTAAAGGCCGTGACATACCAAGCTCACGTCAAAAAACTAGTGGCGAAGAAAGCAGACTTTGTTGTTGCCTCATGTCTGGGACAGAAAGTTACGTTAGCCTGACAGACGCTCAACCATAGGCTTGGTGTGTTTACAATCAGCAGCGGTTACTCTCTGCATGTGTCTCTATGTAAAGTTATTGTGATGGAATGATGGTGTTTATCTACACCTTAACATAAAATTCATGTTCACACACAGGTGGTTTCATGAGGGACCGAACCCTCACAACAAAGCTCCAGATTGGCTCTACAATGGAAGCTACTGGAACAGGAACTACTCACAACTGCCTGACATATATTGACCTAAAATTACTGCAGACATCTGGGGGAGTGGAGAACATATATGAGTGTTATACTGTTGAGGAAATGTATTTGATTATACATAAAAATATGAGGTTTTATTAACAAAGTTCGGGAGGAGCAGGTTCAGATAATTAATCTAATTAGCACAAGTGGAGAGCATTTAGTTAATCAATTCAACCAACATCAAGAGGTGTAAATACATCAGACTTACCTCTGTAAATTCCAAGCTTGGAGCCCTCCCTCCAGACAGCAGGCCAAATACGCATAACTTTTACTGTATTTAATTATATGTAAATGTGAACTTGTGAAATCTCTGAAGTATATTCCCATATATATTTACATTTTTAGACACCAGGGTGACTAAGA
Source organism: Zacco platypus (assembly GCA_038088235.1). Taxonomy (NCBI): domain Eukaryota; kingdom Metazoa; phylum Chordata; class Actinopteri; order Cypriniformes; family Xenocyprididae; genus Zacco; species Zacco platypus. Next base: position 8,641,824 of record CM076080.1, read on the forward strand.
ACATGAAATCAGTGAAGTTTCTAAACGTAATTTAGGGAGGAGCGATCCCATCTAATCTTCCAATCAACAGCCAGAGTACATAAGCAGCTGCTTACCTCTCTTCAGTCTCAGATGTTCCAGCGTCCCTCCACCTCCCCAAACTCCACCTTCATCTCAGGTACCTTGCCCTATGTAATCATATCCTATTTTTATTCACTATGGGGGTGTATCAGAGCTCGAGTTGAAGCTTCTACATTGAGCTCCTCATCAGTGGACAGCAAGCCAAATAAGATAACCTAATACCTTAAAGATTAGATGGACAAACAAACTCGTCGATCCAGCCATGACTTCCTGTTTCAAAGGAGTATAAATATGAGGAAACACAAAACCAGATTCCCTTAATCATCCATCACAATGGGTAAAACCAAAGAATATTGTTCTGATGTGCAGCAAAGTTGTTAAGCTTCACAAAATAGAAAGTGGCTGTAAGAAAATAGCTAAAGCATTGAAAATCCCAATTTTCACCATCAGTGCAATAATTACGTATTTCCTATCAACTAAAGATGTTACGAATCTGCCTGGAAGAGTGTGTCTATATTGTACTAATGCATGGCGGGGAGGAAAGTTTGAGTGGCCAAAGACTCAGGATCACAGCTGGAGAATTGCAGAGATTAGTTGAGTCTTGGGGTCAGAAATCCTTTTTTTTGCTGGAGGTCCTGGACATCTTGTTCAGATACATGGTATCATGGATTTAGCAAATACCAACAGATAAAAAAAAAAATTCAAAACCGGACTGCTTTTGCTAGAAATCTTATAATGAGCCTTGTTGCTGGTTGGATCTTCCAACAGGACGATGATCCAAAAACAAACATAACATTTCGACACAAAAGCACAAAATGTCTCTGAGCACAAAATGAAGCTTTTGCCATAACCATTCCAGTCCCCTGACCTGAACCCTATAGAAAATAAGTGGGGTGAACTGAAGAGAAGAATCACCAACATGGAGCTGGGAATCTGAAGGGTCTTGAGAGATTCTGTATGGAGGAATGGTCTCTGATCTCTTGTCAGGTGTTGTCCAAACACATCAGCCATTATAGAAGAAAACTCAGAGGTGTTATCTTTGCAAAATGAGGTTGCAAAAAGTACTGAATAAAAGGTTAACATTAATTATTTCCAACATGTTTTATAGAAAAACATTTATCTAACTGGTAGAATTTGGGGAATTTTCAAAAAGATATCTATCTAAGATATCTATCTAATATCTAAAAGATTAACGATGCAGATTTGTTTTCAGAGGTTTTATTTTGGTTCATATTTATCAGGGGTACCAACAATTTTGTTCACATGTATATGATGATGACGATAATTTGTTGTGACATTTAAATATCAGACATTTTCATACAATTAATATGGATTATTTTCATGCATAATAGATAATAAAATATTGTTTCTTGTACAACTCATTTCAAATGTTCCTGGGTGAGACAATTATTCTGAAGATATATGGTGTGAAAATACTCTAGCCAACTTAGATTTAAATAGACTTATTTTGAACATTGAAAAGTTTTGCTGTTGAGTGTTTTGGAAGGACACAAAATATGTTTATGTTTAACACTGATGGTACTCTGTTTACACTAAATTGTGTCATTTTAATGCAAGTTTTAAATATTTGTGTTTTAACATGAGGTTTGCTGAACTTCTTAAAGAAAAGGAAATCATTACATGAATATGCAAAAGATGGTTCCTTTGTCATTTATACATCCATTAATCAAATTTTGTCATGTAAACAATATTTATTCATTCCATGTAAATCTTTTTATGTTGCTAAATAAAGGCTTTCTGAAACTTCTTTTTTGTGGCAAAATTTAAATTATTTAGTGCTGCCATCTAGTGGGTTAGAGGAGAACAAAATTAAATGTGCCTTTAGCCCCCTTGTACCCTATACATCAGTGTATATGGCGGGTCTTTTCCCCCTCATGCTTCTATCTGAGGCCTTTGGCCCTCCTCTACCTGCAGCACCACCATTGTCTTCATCTGCTCCTCCGAGTCCTCCTCAACCTTCCGGTTCCACGGGATCTCCCCAGTTCTCCGTATTCACTGGTTTGTACATGGCTTACTGGCCCTCCAGATCCATCATGGTCTTTGGAGTCATGGCCTCATAGGACTTCCGACCCTCTGGCTCTAAGATCAGTCTGCCCCAACGTGGTCCTCCATCCTTCTGGCTTCAAAGGGTCCCTTGTCTCCAGACCTCTTTAATTTATGAAAGGACACGACTTCTCATTGGTCCATATGCAGTTTCTGCCCTTCTCCCATCTTGAGACTAATTCCTAAGGTTTAGGTCCAGACCTCCATGAAAATTCCTTAGGACTATTTGAATCCAGTTGCAGCTGAAACAAAAAGAGGCCACAAGAATCCATCCAAATCCATTCATAACTGTTTGGAAACAGTCAGAGAAGTATGGAAATAGATCCTCTACTCAACTCTTTTCCTTTGCAACTGTGACACATGTACAAACATCTAGCTTCTCAACAAAATAAAACATGTAATATGCAGATAAAAAGATCACAATATTTTGTTCAAGAAATTACAAAAATACCAGGCCTTCCAAAGCCAAACAATCGCTTTGTGTGAGGAACAGACATAAGCTTAATTGTTGTCAATATCCACCATAACAAATAACCCAGAAACATAAAAAATATTTTAAAAAAAGGCAGCCTGATGAACATTCACAATAGCCTTGATGTGTAATGCCATTGGCTCTTGTGTGTCTTGTGACTGATTATGACATCGTAAAGTTTGCTTTATTTTCCTGTATTAACTTTTCTGCATTTGACATTGAGAGCATATGCCATAATTTAGATACATTTTCAAGATGGGAAAAATGTGATATTGACACACATCAACACACCCAGGTTCCAGACCAGACTGGGTAGCCATCAAGTGTTAGACAGTAGTTTAGTTCAGTTTATTACGTGCAGAGGATTTCTTTCTTTTCCCCTAGAATTTTGTAGCAGGAAATTACTAGTCATCCATTTTTTTATATTAACTATGCATTCTGTTAATTTTGTGAATTGGTATGATTCATCAGGGTGCAAAGAAATAGAGCTGAGTATCATCAGTGTAACAGTGGAAACTAACACCATGTCTCCTATAGATATCTCCAAAGGGTAGCATATAGAGGATGAAAAGCAATGGTCCTAGTACTGAGCCTTGCGGTTCTCCATTTTGAACTTGATTGATTGATATCACACTTCTTTATTTACAACTACAAACTGATAATGACCAGTAAAGTACTATTTGAACCATGTCAATGCAATTCCACTAATGCCAACGTAATTTTCGACTCTATTCAAAAGAATGTTGTGTACCATCAAATGCAGCACTAAGCTCCAGTAACACTAACAGAATACAACCATGATCAGATGATAAGAGGAAGCCATTTGTAACTCAGATGAGAGCAGTCTCGCAGATACAATTTCTGTCTAAGAAAAAGCAATCTAGCTATTTTTTTTTTTTTGATAGCCAGAATTGTCTGCCTTTCCTTCCCCTCCGTGATTGCTAGAGCTGGAGCTGAGTGATTACAGAACACTTTGAGAGCTTAGAGACTAAATCTGTCACTCTACTCATTCATGCTGTTGCAGAGTTCCTTAAAGTCCAAGTTGACATGCTAACCTTGATGTGTTGATTTCTTTTGGTGCCAAATTTGTTGACATTTAAAGAATATAAAACCATATATTATTCTATATTAATTGTTTTTTTTTATTGTTATATATAATGACATAATTTAAATATTTGGGTGAACTATCCTTTTAATGCATGGTTTAGACATAAAATATTAGATTAAAGTAAATTTGAAGTAAATTACACAGCAACAGAGTACATCTTTCTTTCTTTAGTGTGTCAACTGTATTAAAGCGCTCCTATTATGCTTTTGGGGATATTCACTTTCATGTAGTGTGTAGAGCTGTTTGAAATTTTGCAAATTTCTTTAAATTCAAAGAATTCTACACCATTATTATAATTATCTCGCAAAAGAAAAGCAATTCTGAACTGCCTAAATGGAGTTGTCAGTCCTGGTAATTCCATTCTGACTTCTTGTTTGAACCCATGTCGGGTTTTTTTTTTTTTTTAACAAATTTGCATAAGGCCTGCCTATGATCTTCTTTGGCTGCCAGCAAACAACATCCATTTTGACCCAGCCTCAAAAGTTGCACTGGAAGAATTTGATGTGTGTTGTCAACATGTCGAGAAGCCAATCCACTTTGCATGCAGTTACAAAGGATGAGGACTTGTGCTGGAATTGATACGGTAAAACCGACGCCATGATACTGTTTGTATCACTGTGTATCGAGTGCCGAGGAAGATCCGGAGCTGAAATTCAGACACCGTAATGGCCACTTCAATTCCAACACGTATCGTAAGCTGTCGACCAATCACAACAGACTGGTATATTTGAGCAATCAAGAGTAGAGTAGGCTCTCTGAAAGGTTTAGAGAATGAATCCTTTATCGAATTTTCACAGCGAGAGAAGAGGTAATGCTGCAATGTATATTATGAGAAGATTGAATTTTTTTTTGACTTTGGATGCATGTAAACCTATTGTAGGAGACCTCTTAAACAAAATTATTAACCTTTAAAATAGTATAAGCACTTTAAAAAGTTACTGGTGAAAAAGAAAGAGTGGCAGGCTTATATATAAAAATAATAGAATTTACCCATTTCCCCAGGTCAGAGAGAAGACACAAAATACATTATTGAAAGCAAGTGAACTACATCTGATGGATCTGGTTATCAAATACAATCAAATGAAAAACAATAATAGTGACCAGACACAAAATTAAAAATGTTGGACAGTTATAATTTTATTACTGTTTTGAGCAATTTTTAAAAGCAGTATGGAGTACAACATCTGTTAGTGCATATGTCCGCTTCGCCTTTCTTTAATCTTTAATATGTCGTTCTACATAAAAGTTCAGGAAGTGTCCAGCCTTGAACCTGGAGGATGTGTCTGAGCAGTATGATTTAGGGCGTTTGAATGGGTTTTGTGTAAGAACATCCAAGAGGCAAGTAAGAACATCCAACCTGCTGGCCGCGAGACTATGGACACTCTCATCAAATGGCAGTTTTGGTGTTTGTAATGCAGAGCAGGTAAACAGATGTCTTAAGGAGACCATCACAAGTATCCTTCCCGACGAAACTGTTCCTGTAAGATATCCTTGTACTCATCAAAGCCTCCGTCCACACGGTGTACTCGCCCTTCCTCACAAACCCAGAGCTCCTTACAAACTATCCGGATTAGACGCTCGTCGTGGGACACCAGAACCACACCACCCTGACAGAGAAACGCACGTCAAATTTCTGCAGACAACACTTAATTAGCTCATGCTACTTTCTGCTGTTTTGTTGTACATCAAGTGATTATAATTACATAATGAAGCTTTGACAAATGCTGTAAACATCTCAGAACACATCAGATTTGCTTGTTCAATGTGGAGGACAACATTAGCAGATTCTACACTTACTTTGAAATTGTTGAGGGCTTTTGCCAAGGCCTCAATCGTCTCCATGTCCAGATGATTTGTCGGTTCATCCAGAATGTAGAAGTTGGGGCTATAAATGAAAGTCAGATGTGTTTAAATCTGTGAAAATGAGGGTCAGAATATGTAAACGCAGGCCATACAGTGTGAATTCAGAGGTCGTAAGTGAAGGTGTTAATGAGGGTTAGAGGCAGGATTATTGTAGTTACTTAAAACTGAAAAAAAAACAAAAACATTTTCGGTACTTGAAATAAAATAACTGTTAAAAGACACAGTATGTAAGTTCCACTGCTAGAGGTTGATGCAGTGACGGATTGTGGAATCATGGTCCATTTTCACAAATGGTGCAAAACAAAAAACAGCCTTGCTAGAAGCTACAAGACATCGTTGGCTTTGATGCTACAACTACTATGTCTACATTTTTCCCAGAAGCGGACAGTGTTTCCATGGTTTCTACCGACGGACCGTGTTTAACTGGTTAAAATTGTGGGTTTCTCTGGATTTAAACATTATTGGAAACATTAGGGATAGTATAAGTACACAAGTGAACAAAATATATATCATTTTTCTAGTTGGATATTTCGGATTTTAATAACATATTGTACCTTTAACTGAAATAAAATAAAACAAAACAAAAAAAGAGAAACTTACTTTTCTTTTAGAAAGTTGTCATTTCTCATTTAGTTTAATTTGTGATTAAACTAAAAGAAAACTACAAACCATGTTTAAAAAACAAATATTTTAAAATTAAAGACAAGAAAATTATACAAAATTTAAATACAATTAAAATTAAAATTAAAAAACTAATTCAAAATATTAATAACTATTGTATTAACTTAACACTGGTTAGAAGATGTAAATGAAAGTCAAATTGTGTAAAATTAGAATCATGAAGATCAGATTGTGTTAGATGCAGGGTTATTGAAGTTAACTAAAACAAATCATAACTTTTTTTAGGCAAAATAAACATTAACTGAAACAAAATAAACATTTCATTTCAGCTAGATGCCAAGGCTATATTTCTCATTTTTATTTAGTTTAACTTGATGTACTAAAATCATGTTGATGTACTTACACACACAAAAGATTAAAAAAAAAAAAAACAAACAAAAAAAAAAACAATAACTAAAATGGAAAAGGAAAATAAACAACACTGGTTAGAGGCAGAAGGAGTAAAAAATATCAAGCAGTATTACCAGGGCATGGTCATCTGAGCGAAAGCCACGCGGCTCTTCTGTCCTCCTGACAGACTCGCCACCGGCCGTGTGGCCAGTTCCCCCGTGATGCCATATCGACCCAGCTGGTGACGATACTCTTCCTCTGTTTGACCTGATCAAAGCAACACAGAGTAGACCGTTAAAAGTTCAGTGAAATGTACATAATATTAGACCAAATTAAAACACAAATCAAAAAGTTACATTATAAATTTAGTCTACAAAAAATACATCAAAACATGAAACAGCATTAACCAAGTATTTAACTTCCATTATGTGGAATACTTCTTTGAGAAACAGAATATTCATTGGCAAGTAATGCAGGGTGGGTTGGATGATACTATGTTATTAGTTAGTATTATTTTCTCCATCCACTTTAAGGAATTATGTTTAAAAAAATGAAAGCCAATATAATAATAAAAAAAAAAAAAAGATTTTGGTCTAGTATTGATTTTATGTCGACTTTAAATGCGTCAGTCTCACAGATGATGTGACATGAGTAACAAAGGCCTCGAATCACTAGTCAACATCACAAAGAGACATTCTTAGAGTGTAGCTGTGATTGATGTGACTGAATCATCATCTAATATCTTCGTTAATGAACAGGACTTGAAACATCAGAAGTGTCTCTGTAGGGGTGAGGGATGTAATCCTGATGATTTTTGATGATAATGTAAGTGCCAATTTGAGGCAGTACCGGGAAATCTCTTCAGCAGCAGTTCTATTGAGCAGACATTGAGGTCTAGTTGATCCACATGATGTTGACTGAAATAACCAATCTTCAAGTTTCTGTTTGGAAAGACACAAAAATGTCAGACAGAGAGACAGACAGGTTATAGTGTGTTCAGGGTTGCAGTGAGGCTCACCTGTGGGCATATCTGACACCATTGATAGGAGTCAACTCTCCCATTAGCAGCTTCAGTACAGTGGATTTACCAGCTCCATTCTCACCCACCTACAGAGACAAAGCCAATGAATGAATGAGTGCTCTCTGTTAACTGAAAAGTAAAAAATTAAAAAGGACATAATTAAAAAACAAACAAAAAACATTTTTTGAGATGTGAACAGGTATGTACAGGCTTGCAAATCATTGAAAACACTAAAAGCACTCATAGATTTAACCAACAAGTGGAAATTGGTTATTTTTGCATTTTTCTGAGCATTTTCATTGGGTTGAAGCAACGTCATGGAATCTGACGTAGAAGCGTGACTCCGGAGTATGTGATTGGCTGCTGGGGCTGGAGAGCACGATTCTATGTCATCTGGTTCTGAGTGCTTGTCTGCATTTATTCATGAGAATTAACTCTTTCAACCCAATCACTGCATAATGCATGAGATCGCATTACAGCGGAGAATTCAAACAACATGCGTTTCTGCGCGGAACGCCGCGTGGAGTTTAACAACACTCGCAATCAAAGATAATATACGGACTGGAGTAAGTGTGTTTTGAGTTAAGGACATATTTCACACTCTACATTTTGAATCACCTCTTCTTCAAATAAAATGCATGTACAAAAAAAACACCGGTACAGACATACGTCTGATCATGAAAGCGACGACATGAGGAATTATTCTGATTCACAGAAGACAATGATGTAGACCGAAAATTCAAAGAACTATATATAAATAAGTAATTATGTCTTTATTCTTTGTGTTAAACTGACGTGTGCCGTTTGGTTGTTGCAGAGACTGTAGTGCTCCTAAATGTAATGCAAATATTATTAGACCTTTTAAATGTTTTTTTCCGTGTTTCTCACTTGTTCTCGGGAGTTTGTTACAGGTTTGCATAGTTAAATACATCAAGGTGCAATTTTTTTTTTTCTCTGTGGTCCTATTTTAATGTTCATGTGTCTGTATAATGAGTGTGCTGTAGGTGTGCGTTTTATTGTTTGTTTTCTCCCCTTTTCCCACCCCCACCCTGTACTCTCCCACTTTTCCACTGCTTTACCGCCCATTTCTTGAGATTTTTTTTTTTCTTTCCGTTTTTGCTAAAACAGGAGGGGATTTCATGACACTGACATGAAACATGGTGGCGACAGACATCTACTGCATAACTAACCCCTCCCAAAAAAAATTCAAAAGCAAAAAAAAAAAAAAAAGCCATTGAATTAATGTCTACCATAATAGACATTTAAAAAAAGAGGAACAATTCTAAACAATGATAAAAGTTACCGTCTCAGAAAAGACCAGTAAGCTCTGGAATTTGTTTGTAGAGTTGGAAAAAGTTGTTTTAAGTTCACTCATGTAAATGTGCATAATCAAATGAATTACTACTCATGGAAATATTACAAGCAGAACATTCACACAATGTCATAACTTCTATTTCAAGCACATACGATGCAAATGCGAGACTCTAGATCAGCCGAGACGCTGAGGCCGCAGAAGAGCCGCTGGTCAGGCGAGTAGCCGAACTCCACCTCATCCAGCTGCAAGATTGGAGGAGACAGCTTCTCAAAGTTATCCGGAAAACTGTTGGGAGATCAGAACAAAACACGAATTCACTTCTGACAGGTGGTAATCTGCTTCACAGACACACAGGTAGACGGTGTGAAACTGACCGTAAGATGACTTCAGTCTCCTTCACTAAGGGCTTGAGTTCAGGCCTGTGACACACAGACAGACGTGAGGAGGCAGCGAGTGAGTTTGATCAGTGAATAAACGTGAGCTGTTCATGTCACACTTACAGTTTCTCCAGAAGCTTGAGTTTGCTCTGCACTTGAGCGGCTCTGTTGGCGTTATATCTGAAGCGGTCAATGAACACCTGACAAGCACAACATTAACAGAAGTTTCATCTGGCAGCTTAGTCAATGGACTGTCAATATTTAGTGATTTGAGAAAACATTGTGTAATATTTTGTTCATGCAAACATGAACAGTGTTCAGAAAATATACAGATTTTTTTTTCTTTCACATTTTGTTGTTGCAGCCATAATTCATAAAGAAAGTTTGGAATTATTAAAATATTTTACTGTTTTTGAAAGAAGAATCTTCCGCTCATCAAGGCTGCATTTATTTGATCAAAAAAAAAAAAAAAATACAGTAAAAAGAGCAATATTGTGACATGTTTTTAAAATTTAACAAGAACTAATTTCAATCATAATCCTCTGTAAAATGTAATTTATTCCTGTGATCAAAGCTGAAAATTAAAAAAAAAAAATCACTGAAAATCACAGGAATGCTGATTTGGTGCTCAAGAAACTTATGTTTGTTATTATAAATTTTGAAAGCAGTTTTTGATGCTTAATATTTTTGAATTTTTTTTTTCTTAAGGATTCTTTGATTAATAGAAAGTTCAAAAGAACAGCATTTATTAGAAATCTTTAGTAATATTATAAAAGTCTTTACTGTCTCTCTTTCACAAAAGGTTTGAATTTCAACATTTTCAACATTTATAAAAACACGGAAATGGTTTCCTCATAGAATGATTCCTGCATGAACTAAGACGTAAGGATCTGGGTGACACATTTGCGATTTTACACCTATGTAAGATCTCGGTCAGCCTTCCTCCATCCTTTATACTTAAGGTCTATGTAAGGAACATGTTCTGCAGGAGTGATGCAGAGAAGCTGTGTTGACCAGCTTTAATACCTGTATATGTTCTCTGTACTGTAACTGAGCTTCATATTCTCTTTGCTGGTTCTTCAGTCGGTCTTCTTTGGTCTTGATGAAGTTCTCATAATCACCGCGGTAACTCTCCAGCCGCTGAGAGTGCAGATGTATGATGTCTGTTACCACGGCGTTCAAGAAGTTACGATCGTGAGACACCACAAGGATGGTGGACTGCCATGTCTAGGTTAAAAGAAAGACAATTAATTCCAAAACTTGTCTGGACTACCATTTTATCAGAGTTTGGCCATTCAAATTTGCATTAGTTTTCATTTAAAACTGATAAATGCCAAAATGTCAGCTCTTAAAGCAAACTATTAAACTTTTTGTCTTAGAAGGCACTTACTTGTAAATAGTTTTCCAGCCACAGAATGGCTCTTACGTCCAACATGTTTGTGGGTTCTGTATAGAAGTGATGAATAAAAATGTGTCGATATTTAACGCTGAATATAATTATAAGCAGTACATTTCACTCAGTACATTTTACTCACCATCAAGTAACAAAAGATCAGGTCTGAAAAAAAACATCAGAAAAAAAAAAATCATTATCACAAAGTACTTTAAATAAACTTTTTAAATAATCTGATGAGTCAACCAAGCAAAATTTTAAATTAAAATTATGATATAATAGTATAATAAAATTATCTGCAATATAGACTGCACCAACATTTCTATAAAAAAGAAAGAAAAGAAAAAAGTTATAATAATTCATATTTGTTAATTTTGAATAATAAACTCACCGTGCAAACAGGGCTCTTGCTAAAGCTAACCTCATCCTCCAGCCTCCAGAAAACTCCCTAAAGGAAACACACACATCAAGATCCACTGCAGAACACATTCACTTACAAAGGCTTTTATTTACAGAAAATATGAGGAAGAGAAAAGATCAATAAGAGAGAAACAACAGTTAAGCAAGTAACCATCACTGCATGGCAACATACTCACTTGGTTGTTTGCTGTTGCATTTTGGGAGAAAATCCTAAACCAGCAAGTATGACTGAAGCCCTGAAAGAGCGAGGAGGGGGGGGGGGGAGCAAAAGCATCACATTTGATCAGACTGCTTGACTATGCTTACATGTTCTAAATAATAATATGGAAGTCTGATCTACAAATACATGAAAATTGTGTAAAATGATCTCACGCCTGTTCCAATTTATTTGATAAACATGCAAATCATTATCTACTCACCTGGCAGGTGCTTTATCGGCTTCAATTTCTTCCAGTTTAGCATAAATTTCAGAAAGACGGACACTTTCTAACCCATCTGCACTGAAAGATTGAAGGAAATGCACAGAAACAGGAGTTTTAGCAAAAAGCAGAAATATTTTAAACATGACCTTTTACAAAATCTTAATTTTGTTTTCGGGCTCTACTAGAATAGGTTTTCTTGTTTGTTTAAAAAATATTTTTCCATATTTGTTGCAGCTACTCTCTTCCCAGTCAGTATTGCTCCATTTAGTTCCTGTCTCTATGAAGCCCCCCCTTTTGAAAATCACAATGTGCTCGGACTGGTCGGCTGGACCAGTGTGTTGTGATTGGTTCAGCACTTCGAGTGTGTTTGGGGAAATGTCACACCCCTTACCATAACCTAGAGTTTCAACACATTAACTCAGCCAGATCCCACCCTTTATTTTGTGTATGCCTTGGGCGGGAATTATTTCAATGATATGATGTGTTTGTGAATTTTTATGCTGTTTTGTACGCCCCATTATAATCTGCATTTGAAAATGGTCAGGTGTTATACTTTACAAATCTTTTATGCAGTGTTTGAACACCAAAAAGTGCACCTGTTAACTGAACAATATGTTTCTATCAGTCCCTCCAGAAAAACGCAGATTTTTTTTGTGATTGTTGCGGGCAAAAATCTTTGATTATGCGGCACGTTTTCTTAAAAAATGCGATGGAATATGCGGGATATTCTTGCAATTTTGCGGGAACTTCCAAAAACTGCAGTTTGATGCAAAAGAGGAAAAAAGGTGATTCCCCCAACACGCTGTTCTCACTAGCTACTACCTTCATGTAAAGAGTCATTTCTTATTACTTCCTATGATAAGCAAGCATACTAAATCACAGAATATTCAAGTTCTCATTCTGTTTTATTTCAGACCTTCATTAACACATGGCTCAAACTTACAAAACATTGAGTCAAACAAGTTCTGTAGCTTTACAAAAGGAATATTCAACAACTTCTGTAAAAATGAATAAATAAACTAGAAAAATAAAATAAAATGTGCGCTTCCTGTTTAACAGAGGTAGCTATACAAAACAGACGTCTTCTGTTAAATTAAGTGCTTCCAATGCACGAAGTGCAATCTCTTACTAGAACGTAAATTATTTTACACACTACTAATATACAGTGTCGACTTCTGTCTGTGGTCCAACACGCAGTTGCACGGGGTGCAAAATAATTTGCCCCCACTGTCATGTAACACACCGGGAAACTGCTTTGGGTGGTCTTTTTCGCTTATTTTTGATAGCAAATGAGAATGATTTGTGTGCTTCATCATGGTTTCACTGCGGGATAGAACACATTGATGTTCACGTCGCGTAATTACATTACTTCATAAGGTTCCCATGGCAATGGGGTAAAATAATGGCGCTTTACTTGTGTGAAGTAAACACAACATTTTTCAACTTTCTAAGATATATGTGACTTTTTTGCAGCGAAAATACAGGGATTATGAAATCGGCAATTTATGTGGCGAAAGTGCGGCGTATTTGAAAAAATGCGACCCCTGCATAAATAGGCGTACTTTGGTTGATTATGCATGAAATCAAGCAATCGCATAATCGCGTTTTTCTGGAGGGCCTGTTATATGTAAAAAACAAAAACAAAAACAAAAAAACAAGCTGCTTCCAAACTGAGGTAACAGAATAAAGGAAAAAAAAAAAGCACCACACCGCTCTATATGATACAAACATACAACAAATTTAAATGTCAGTGTATGATGAGCTGTAGTTGACATACGTTCCATTGGCGATATGTGCGTTGAGTGAACGCTCTTCCTTCAGCAGCTCCTCTCGAACGGTGTCACTCTCTAGAACGCTCTGTAGAGCCATTGTGTCGTCTCCGGCCACTTCCTGCTCCACGTGCAGAATGGAAATATGCGAAGGGACGCGTAGGCTCCGACTCGCCAACATCTTCAACAGAGTGGTCTTACCGAGCCCGTTACGCCCAATAAGACCGTAGCGCCTGCCGCTGGCCAGAGAAAGCTCAGTGCCCTGCAGCAGACATCTGCGCTCAGGAACAAAAGAACTTATGGTTTAAAAATACAAGAAATGCATTTCTATTAAAGCAGTTGCTAAATCAATAAAACGAGGCCAGTGTGAGGGTTATTCAACACAAGGTACTCCTCTCAGAAAACATACAAATAAAGATACTTTTATATGTTTAATTGCTCTTCTGAACATTGGGATCGCTAGACGAGGGCATAATGAACTAATTTTTGTGAAAGCTCTAATTTTTGTTGAAAAAAACAAGCTTTCACTTGTTTTGCCTGTAGCTCGAAATTAGCCTGTGCGCATTCTGACTCGTTTTGAGATCAACAGAGTGTACTGTGAAATACTGTAATATTGGCTGAAAATAATGGTAATAACCAATATGGTTCCAATATATACTATGCAGAATACTTTGTGTACTTGGTTAAAATTACAATTCACAAAGATTTCAAACTTTTTATAAGAATATTTTATAATTTTTTTTGGTCGTTTAGATACAAGGGGTTTCTGTTAATCACTCGATTTTTCTCACCTCTCACCAAAAGACACATCAAAATTCTCAATGCGGATGTCATAACTCCGATTCTTCCCAGATGAGTCAACACGATTTTCTTTCTTACTGCTTGCCTGACTGGCTGAGGCCTCCTCCAAAACCCTGCGAAAAAACATTCATAAACAGAACAACAGTCATTCACTGATCTCAATTAAAGAGTTTTATCATTAGTGGACTGCTGCACATTTTTTGTTCATTTGAACATTATAATATGTATTATGAAAATCTCAAGTCCATTTTTTAAACTGGGAGAAAAACAGCTCCTAATTCCAACAGTCAAGAACAGAAACTGGTTTATTCCAGCGATGAAGCAGAACTCACAGAACAGATGATGTTTTTTGTGAGTCTTTCTCGTTTCTGCGCTCATGTTTGGCTTTCAGTTTGGCTTCAGCTTTCTCTAGTTTCTTGGCATTCACAGTCTAACAAACAGAAGAGATTAATAAAGTTATCATCAGTAAAGTAAAGAATCACATGGTTGATGGTGCTGGACATAGACCTATTCAAAACATCATAAAATCTTTTTTACTCAAGTTTGAAAGTTTGAGATGATCTTACTGTACTTGGATTCCTCTTCATCATCCAGATACCATGAACATCATTAGCAGATGATGCTGAAAGAGGAGAAACATTTGAGACACACTTTTGACATTAAACTGGACCTTTTTGTAATGTGTAATGTTGCTGTTTGAGCATGCAAAATTACAAAGCACAGAATCTCTCCAAAGGGAGTTATTCTCTATAGCGGTGCGTACTGTTTCAGTCCTCCCTGAAACACCTCCATCGTACTCTTGAGTTCTCTTCCCGGGAACGAACACATCTCAATATTCCTCACTTAAATAACTCAAAAAGGCATCCGCAAAATAAAGGGCCGGGGCCTGGTTGAGTTGGTAGTGTGTTAAAACTTATGATAAGCGTCAGGACATTTCCCAAACACGCACAAAGCACTTGACCAATCATGACACATTGGTCCAGCCGCCCAATGAGAGCACATTGTACTTTTCAGAAGGAGGGGCTTCATAAAAACAAGAACTAAACAGAGCATTACTGACAGACTGGAAAGAGAGGAGCAACAACAGAGTCAAAAATGGGGGAAAATAATGTGTTTTTTGAAGATTCAAGCATGAAAAGCTATTCTAGTAGAGCCCCAAAAGAGTACACTCTACTAGAAACTTTAACATCAAAATAGTTTTCCTATGCAAAGATGATCACCATCCATTTACATTAAAGTCTTAAGAATGAAGCAGCACCAAAACCAAGCCTTTCATTCTCATGGTTAAAGAAATGGCTGTGTATTGCAATTATGACTGTTTTTAGAACAATAAACTCTTAACATTTTAAGGAAATAATACAATAATAAAGTATTACCCTTCATGCCAAAACTGGAATCCATCCCCTGCTTGCTTTATGTCATCTAGCTGTTGTCTATCACCACTGAGAGTGTACAAAATGAAGTATAAAACGATATTAAAATATTAAATTAATCTCACCTGCATCAGCAGACACTTGTGATAACTGCACTGGAGCCTCTAGCAGCATCTGCTGCTGACCAGAGTCGCACTTAGTCCTGACAAGAACAAACAAAATCATGGATTTTCTGTGGTTTTCTTATGTGTCAAGAGAGGTTTAGTAAAAGCAGCTTTTATATTTAAGGCTTTCACAACAAAGGCATAAGAACAGAAAAACAGGCACATGTATATCATCCATGAAGTGATTTACTGACTAAATGAATTTCTCATGCACTAGAGTGTGTGTGAAGAGAGAAAAATGCAAGAGCACGTTTGTAAATTAATGGCTATATATATATATATATATATATATATATATATATATATATATATATATATATATATATATATATATAAAAAATAGCTTGCCATTAATTTCTATATTGAGTATTCAAGTTACATCATTCCTTGAATTGGACTAATACAGACAGAGCATGCAAAGAATGCCATCAGCGGACACAATTCATTATTAACGAGTTCCCCCTCTCTGTTTCTATGGAAATTATATAACAGACAGTATAAAAAAATTATTTTAGAAAGAATACGAACATCAACAGATATTTTCTTTTGATGCTGGATCGGATCATTGGCACTTACAGCTTGAGTGTGTTGAACATCTGGAAGCAGATTTTTCGAATGTCGTCTTCATTCTTATCACCAACGTCTTGCAGAACGCCGCCGATGGCATCAAACACTTCCTCCGCATCCTCGAAATCTGAGCCGCCACTGTCCAACACGCCTGCGCCATAAAACACGTCAGACAGTCAGAATACGCATCGGATCCTCAACATTTCCAATTGAGCTGCGATGCAGTATTGCTCAGGATTTGCGAAAAAGAATCGTGAAAAAGAACTTCAAGCTGGTATTATCCACTTTTGCAAGTGTAATATACTGTACCCACAAGCAGAACCTTGGAAAAATATTGTTTAGTTGTTTAGTAGTTATCATACTTCTATTATGCAATGCTTCATTTCCCCACTCTGTCCATTAAATTATATATATATATATATATATATATATATATATAAAAAAATAAAAAACTTCAAACTTTAATTAAATCACACGAGACTCCAGATGTCAGCGCCATATTGGCACACAGGCAGCTTCATTTACTACAAAGGAAGAGAGAGAAGGTGCATCGTGCACATGTTTGTTGTAATGATATTTCAGTGCTATATCCTCTAGTCTAGTAGTTTTATCTAAAGCCAAACACACTTCATTCAAGCACTTTCAGCTCTGTGCGCACTCTTTCTCCAAACGCACGCCACGTTAACGGTGTCCACGGGCTTGGTGCAGAGCAAGCGTTTTTAATTCATTCCAATGGAAGTTGAGCTTGCACTCAAACACGAACGTGAAAGGGAGGGAATGGTCAAAAAGCAGGGCGGGAACACTCTGGACAAGTGATTTGCTTTAACATAACTTAAAATTCATTATTTTGTAACTTAATTAGTTTATTTTTTTACTGTGGTATCGATTTAGTATCGGTATCGAGGTATTTTAGCCAGGTATCGTATCAAAGTCATAATTTTAGTATCGTGACAACACTATAATGTAATCGTAAAATTACTTATTCATGACTTATGAGTTCATTTTTTCCTCTCAGAAACTCAATTTTATATGTAGCATATTTTTTAACCATGCAGTAAATGTTTTAAAAATATCATGAAACGAAACGTCTTAAATTACTTTTTAAACCGGTCAAAATTCTTACTGCTAACGGTTAACCAGTTAACTATGAGCATCCCTAGATGGAGCAAGGGAAAGGAAGGTTGACAATAAAAACCAAGTTTTATTTTTTCAACCCTGCGTGGCAAATGGAATGGAATGTTGCAAATCAATGTGTCTCATTGGTAAGAAAACAATTGCAGTATTAAAGCGAGCTAATCTGTAACGCCAAGCAAATGAAAAACTTAGACCTCAGAGTCAAAAGGTACAGACATTGCAAGCTGGGTTTCATAACCCTTGATCCATGTTCCATGACATTGTTTAAACTAGTGTTGTCAAAAGCACTTCAGTACTGAAATTTGCAAAATCAAAGCAAACTCGGGTAACCCCACTGCTTAAAAAAAAAAAAAGCATGCTACTGGATCGATCTGCTGCTTTTGACACTGTGAATCAAATACTTCTGTCCACCCTCTCATCACTTTGCATCACAAGTACTCCACTTCACTGGTTTAATCTCACAGGCGGGTCTTTCAGAGTTGCCTGGTATCCAAAGCTCATCAACTGATCAATGGTGTTCCTCAGGGTTCAGTTCCTGGACCCCTCCTATTTTACATATACACTTCATCAACGGGTCCCATCATACAGGCATATGGTTTTTCCTTCCACTGCTATACTGATGACACACAGCATTAACCTTGATTAACCTTAAATTCCAACAAGATTATTCCACAGTAGCTGCACAGATCTCAAGCTGTCTGGTGGACATCTCGGCATAGATGAAATAACATCACCTGCAGCTCAACCTGGCAAAGACTGAGCTTCTTGTCTTCCCTGCCAATCCAACTCTTCAACATGATTTCATCCAGCTAGGTACATCAATTACCCCATCAAATTCGGCCAAAAATATTGGGAGTAATTTTTGATGACCAACTGATCTTCAGAGACCACATTGCAAAGACAGCTCTGTCATGCAGATTGACGCTACACAACATCAGGAAAATCAAGCCTTTTCTGATGGAGCATGCAACAACTTCTTGTCCAGGCCCTGGTCATTTCTAGGCTTGATTACTTGCAATGCTCTTCTGGCTGGACTGCCATCACGTGCAATCAAAGCTCCAGAAATGATTCAGAACACTGCAGCACGTCTTGTCTTTAACAAGCCCAAGAGAGCCCACGTCACGACTCTTCATCACTCTGCACTGGCTACCACTTGCTGCTCACATCAAGTTCAAGGTGTTCACGCTTGCTTACAGATCTACCACAGGCTCAGCACCCACTGAAGGGGACCAGAACCTACCAGAAGCCTGCGATCACTAAAGGAGCGAAGGCTCGTCGTACCATCACAGAGAGGCACAAAATCACTCTCCAAAACATTTGTTCACTGTTCCCTGCTGGTGGAATGATCTCCCTTGCCTTTGTCTGAAATGCAGAATCCCTGGCTATATTCAAAAGACAGCTGAAAACTCATCTCTTTCGTGAGCACTTAAAAAGAAAAAAGAAAAAACCTATCCTTTCATTTTTTTTAATCCCTCCCTATTCTAGCTTACTACTCCAAGTAACATCTGAAACTTGTATTGTGAACACTTCTTGTGTCAATTTGCCTCTTCATGATAAATCGCTTGCTGTTTTCTGTTTTGGATAAGAGCATCTGCCAAATGAATAAATGAATAAAAGTCACACCATAAGTTTTTTTTTCTTCTTCTGAGCATTATTGGTATTTTGGTTATGCAGTAAATTGTATTTAATTTGATTTCCAATTAATTCATACACTTTAAACCTGAACGGTACTACTAACTTATAAAAATTGAGTACCCTGCAATTAAAGTCTGTTAAATGCAACTTAAAACTTTTAGATTTTCTGAAAGAGTTTAGTTTTATTTTTGTGCAACTCAACATTTGAGTACAGCCTTATACTTAAATATAAAGTGGCGTCACTCATGTCACGTCGTTGCCAATGTTAGTCCATTCAACATTACACTGAGTTGCAGCAGATTTCAAGTTCCCAGCACGCTTTGCATCACACTCTGTAAAGGAGAATAAATGTTGAAATTGACTGTTAATTTGTGTTTTTGCACAATTAATATAGGCGAGATGTGTTACTGTTTAATGTTCTGTTATTTTGGTATTTAAATACGTTTCTGTGATGTTGATGTTTTGTAGGGTTACCATAGTGGTGAAGATTAGAGCCTGTGGTTAGGTCAAGAATAGGCTGTGAAACATCAAGTTTATATCCTGCATGTTGATGAACAGATCAAAGTAAATAGTGGTAGTCTCTTTGATGGTTACATTAGCGCATGCTGGTGCGCTGTTGCTTACTAAAACTTAACTGTAAAGATTAGATGTTAGTTTATTCAATATTTAAATTAAACTTATTAACAAATTTAAGTAGTATAAAATAATATTTTTAGGTTCTACTAAAACAATGTTATGAGTAATCTGAATTTATTTGGTTTTACAATCACTGTATCTAAATAATTGAAAAATAAGAAACATTACGTATGTTAAACAATAGTTTCTAGTACAGTGGACTTACACATTAAATAAAACTAAAATGAAAAAACTCAGTTTGACTTAATTTGTTATTTATAATTATTCATTACTTACAAGATTTGAGTTGCTTTTCTTAATTTTTTTTTTTTTAAGTAATCAATGTCTACAATAATATTGAGTACTCTGAACTTATTAGGTTTTATAGTGTAGTAAACTATTGTAGTCTCTGGATGTGATGCTCCCACACAGGAAGAAAAGACCAAGAACATTATTAGACATTTTATTCAACATATAAATTTTACTAGTATCAGAAAAATGTGTCCCATTCACAGAGAGACAATATATGACAAAGCAAGGAGAATTTTACCATTTAAATGCTGTGAGTTTGCAAAATTTACAATGCATAATATTAGTAATTAAATGTACTAGTAGCCTATGTAATTAAAATGAATTTCAATAAACAAATATTTTTAAAAATCACATTATTTGGTGTTTGTAGTAGACCATTTTTGTGCCGGGACTTTCCACCCGGCTACCACTGCAAGCATTAAAACTGTGGAAAGCACCGAGATCCCTAATGTATCCGCTGATAGTCACCTGCTTTCAATCACTTCCATGTGTATCTGTGCTAGCGCTCGGTGAAGAGCATCAAAGATGTTTATTACAACATCGGTACTTTTGACAACCCTAGTTCATATGGAAGACCAGGAGTGACACATAAAAATAAAACGAAGAATAGATTAATTCATTTAATAATTCACATAAAAATGTATATAAATAAATCACTTTTATATAGGCAAATAAATAGACATATTTAAAGTTGTTTATTTAATTCCTGTTTTTAAACGTAGATTAATAGAACAATAAAAAAATACATTTGTAAATCATTTTAAATGGCTTTTTAAAAAAAGGATTTGCCAAATGCTTTTCTTTATCCATTTGTCAATCGAGTGCTAAAATGCCATTGGACAGTACACACGTGGGAGCAACCAATCAGCTTTCGCCTCAATTTGAAGAGCCGACTCTCTAAAGACAGTTCGCGCAACGCGATCAAGCAAAATGTCAGGCGAAGCTAAATGTGTTTTTAGAAGTATTGTAGATGATTTGTTAGCTTTAGCTGATTTTTGCGAAAGAAATTCTCCTCTCGATTATCATTTTATATGTAAAAGAGTTTTTCAGTTGAGGGAAGACGCGGCTAACGCCGCGGATAATTGTGGTTGTACAATAAATTCTCAAACAACACCAGTCGTTGGATGTACCGGCAGAAGAGACAGCAGGATGTATTGTTGTGTCGCTAAGGACAGTCCGACGAAAACCCTTATAACCTCTCCAAACACGTTCAGATTATGTGTCACTCCATAAGTTCAAACCGCTGACAGTATTAAGCAAAGAGGCCTGCTACAGAGGAAGAATTTCTTAAAATTACAGTTATGGACCGTGCAGAATAGCTGTTTTCGGATTTTAAGAATAAGGGCGACATCACCAGGCAAATCTCAAAGCTGCAGGTGCCTGATTCAAGCATGCCCAGATGAGCCGTACAAAATTACAGACAATCTATTTTCAGAGTTGCTAAAAGATATTGAAAGTTCAGAGTACTTCAGTTTAGTGCTGGATGAATCTACTCTCAGCAAAGATGTCACACAGCTAGCAGTGAGGGCGTTTTCTTAAAGGGGAAACATTTGTCCCATTAAATGGCCAAACCAGTGGAGAGGACATTCACTCTGCACTGTTTTTTTTTTTTTTTCACGGACCAGGCAAAAATGAACTTGAAAATGCTTGTTTCTGTGACTACTGATGACGCCCCATCTATGGTTGGAAATAAAAGGGATTAATCTCTTTACAAAAGATCCTGAAATACCAGCCTTCATCGCCTCCCACTGCATTCTGCATCGGGAGCAATTGTGCCGCAAGCTTAAATGTGGAGAGCTCAAAATGACAATGGGCACGATATGTTTCGATTCAAAGTTACAAATTAACTTGTGCGCAGAATTGGAATATTGCATAAAACATGTGAATAAAGCAGCGTTTCCATGTAGTGAGTCGAAGAGTGCAAAATCATGTCATGATAAACTGACGATAAATATTACTAAGAAAAGGAGGAGCCAGTGTATATATTTTTCCTATAATAAATTACTTCTGTCTCAGAAGAAACGATAAAAGCGTCATCTTGCTTTCAAAAGCATATAGATTTGTTGTTTGGGAGTGCAGTCACATAAGTCAGTTGTGGAAGGTAATTATACCAAAGCACTTTGAGGCGTTTCAGAACAACCAAAACAGAGCAAAAAGATCAGTCCCCTGTTTGTCTAGTTATGCCATCCCATTGAGCCATCCCATCAAATCAAGATTTTTTTTTCCAAGTGCATCAAGGAATTTATTCTATAATTGTGTTTCCATTGTAGTTTATGCACATGTTTTCTTATCAGATAAAAACTTAAGCACTCCTTTGAGTCGGATACATTTTTTAATGTGCATTTAGAATTTATGCGCATCTTCCCGTTTCCATAAAGCAGGTTCAATCCGATATCCCAAAATGCATATATAAAAAGATGGATGGAAACATAGCTACCGCAACACGAACAGTCAATTTTATTCTTGAAAAGGCTCTGAATCACAGACAATTCCATTCCTTGGTGGAGTCTGAAAGTGCAAACCCTAACATGGCAATGCATAAAGAGGTCTGATGACTTAGTTGTGGAAATGTCCTTGATTGCTTCATGGAATTACTTCCAGTTGTGCGCATTAACGGGTTACTAGTAACTAGTTATAATAATAATTATATTACTTTTTGCAATAACAAGTAGTGTAACTAATTACTAAGATTTCCGTAATAATATTACAGTTCCCATGTATAAATCAGCACATTACTTGGTTACTTTTGATTCCTCAACCCCTACGGATTTGAAATCCAACAATCCCTACATTTTTTTTCATAATTTTCACAACTTGCGCAGGCACATGAAGTCACCAGTGCAGCAGGCAAGTTTGGAATATGTTAAAGCTTATATTCAGTGGATTGAAATATTGCATTACATTGATTTTGTCAGGAGAAAAGGATCTGAACACCGCTGTGGCATTACATGGCTCGACTACCCACATCCCTCTGATCACGATATAAATTATATTACAATAATTAAAAATCTTTTTGAAACACGAAACATTTTCTTACAAACTTATGTGATTTCTTTTGATAAAACACATCACGAAATATCATATATGGGTAACAGAGAAATAGCTACAATTATGTTTAATCCAACACTTTTACTTAAAAGTCACTTTCATTCACCATTGAGTGTTCGTAACAACTTCTGACTGCGATCCAATGTGGATTTTGGTCAAATGATGAGGCAGAAATATGTTGTTAGTAACATTTTTGAAGAATTTTATGCGGAAGATACACAATTACAACTTTTTTGAGGCGTGAAGGAAAAGTAATATAACCAGTAGTGCAACTAACTGTTGCCAGAAAGTAATAAGTAATATTACTTTTGGAAGGAGTAACTAGTGAAGAATTACGTTTCTTGAGTATTAAGCCCAACACTGGTTGTGCGGATATTTTTTAAAGAGCCAATGTGATTCATCCCTTGAAGACATTCATGCACAATGCACCTAACCCTATCCTTAAAGACACCTGCCCTGCATTAACCCAGCTTTGAATTTACATGCGTGTCTAATGGGAATAATAAAGTCAAAGGAACATTCTGGTCTAACTGACAGACATTTGACAGATTGTCTTAGGCCCCGTTTACACCTGGTATTAAGATGCGTTTTGGTTGATAGCATCACAAGTGGAAGACACCAAACACAGGTGTAAGTTAGGGATGGGCATTTCAAGCAAAAATAATATTTGATGATCACTGGGAATTATTTGATTATTATTCTAAAAATCGCACCCCTCAGAACTGTCAATTGCTCGATCGTATGGTGTGCAATATATATCATCTATGATATCGTAATCGTTGATTTAACAATCTGACATTATCAAGTATGTCGCTCACTTTACAGAATCACATTAACTGAGTGCACTACGTGATGTGGTCAAGTAGGTTAGACTAATGCGCGTGCACATTTACAGTGTATGCATTCACTGCATGATTTTAAGTCTATGAAAATGCATTTAGAATGCCCCCAGAATTCAAGATAAGGGGCAAAATGCCCCGTATGCCTTTTATATTTATATCATTTAATATAGTTAACCAATATTACACGAAGAGCACATTTCTACCAATATCAACAGGATTACAAATGTGACATTAATTTTATGCAACGTACAGTTCGCTTGTGTTCACCAACAAAAATAGTTCCAAACAAAGTTCACAGCATTGTTTTGCGTCTCTGAGCAGAACTTCCTGAATTGAATATGAAACATGTTTAATGTATCACGTCTGTCTACGCATCGTCAGTGTCCTCTTTATTCCGCGATGCATGAGAACATGATTTGTGGTGTGAAAGCGCATGGCTTGTCGGACAAAGCGACAGTAACTAAAGGGGGCCGGTCTTTGTGAAGGGTCAATTGACGCAGGGAAAAACACATCACGCAGCAAAAGACACTGATGACGAATGAAACAGTTACATATTTAAAATATTGTAAATTTTTAAAGAAGTTTAAACAATAAATACCGTATATTGGCTCTTTAAAGTGTTGTGACAGATCGCTGTAGCTCCTTCAATCGGCTCGTGAACCAACATCTTTTCATACTAGTTCATTTATAGCATCAAATAAACATGAATGGACATCAGAAGGAATGTTGTTTCAAGCACGGAAAGATGCGAGTACACACAATTTTTCAAGTTCAAGATCACCAACGTTAATCTACTATACTCTCTTGACTGCTTTATCAGACAAAATTGCCAATTCGGTGTTATGATTGGTCAGATCGCCTGTCAATCAAACTGTTTGCGAAGGGTCAATCGGCTGTTTGAATGAATCGTTTGACTCTCGATGACTCACTCATTAACAGTGATTTGCTGCCACCTACTGGCGGGTTTAATTTCACGTTTAAAGTATATTGAATTTATTTAAATAAATTCAAATAACAGTATTTAACGTTTTAAATTTTCATTATTTCAAAACATCTCTTGACTGATTAACTTTAATAAAGTTTAATCTACAGTTGTATAGCTATATAAGAACACAATTTCTGCGCCTGGAAATTTCCTGTTTAAACCTAAATGAAAAAACTAAAAAGCTTGTATTGTGCGCTATATTTATTTGTGCTATTACTTGTAATTTGATTATTTGTTCCTATTTTATTACTTAGTTTATTATTTGTATAACAATATTTAAAATTTAAATAAATTAAATCTAGTAACTTTTGGTGTCACAACCTCATAAAACCAACAAAAACTAGGCTTATTTTAGAGGCCCATTTTCTTTTCTTTTACTTTATTCATTTTTTGGTGTGTGGTCAGTGAAAATTTTGGGAGGGCAAATAAAAATTTGAACCACTGGCCCAGTTGCGAAAAAAATCCTTAAGGTTGAACCATTATTATTCTTAATGAAAAACTAAAAAAATCTGTTTTTAATTGTGGTGTCTGTTCTCGAACTGAACAAAATGGTATAACTACAAAAACTAAAAACAACGGTGCCGCGGTGAGCAAGTAGTGATTCCGATGTTGTGGTTGAACACCGGTAACAAAAGCCTACCTCAAGCCATAATGATTTTGGGCTGCCTAAACAGGTTATAACATTGAACAGCCTGAATGACGGCACTTACATGAACATTGATTTTAATATCTGGTATACGCCACACAAGTGCTCAGTGTCCGTGACAGATTTGATTGACAGCTATTAGGTGTGTTTTTGGCAGTGCACAACGCCCTCTGGTTACATGAACGCGTCACCACAGTATCAGCAACGAAAACAATGGGGATTCAGTATTCAGTACACAGGAGATTCAGAACAAAACCTATTCAGTATTCTAATTAAATCAGCTAATCGAATGTTCAAAAATCGTGAAACATCCCTAGAGTAAATGAGGTCTAAAAAGTTGATCTCGTCCATTTTCAACCACTTCCAGAGGTAGTCGAAAACACATTCGATTGCTTTCATAGAGAAAACGCTTATGTAGTCGAATGCGTTCAAACAACCACAAAACGATCATATTATAGGAAACTCACTAGCTAGGCGGGATTTAAACTTTGTTGGCTGAAGATCCAAGTTTGGTTTGAAGACGGAAAATGTACCAAGCACAATGTTCTCTCAGCATTGCTGATTTCTAACACGCATTCACAGCACTCGACGTGGTCTTGTGGCTATCAGAAGAAAACTGATGCTCTCCGTATGTTTTTCCGTTGTCTCTGGGCAAGTTCATATGTAAATTGCGTGAGGTTATTTTTGTCCATTAGACTGTAAGATTTACCTGCCAATAGACCCTCCCCAAAAGAAGTCAGGACAGAAGTGATTAAAAGTAGGCAAAAGAGATGAGTTAAAATGCAAAGTGAATACAGGTATAGGTTTCCCTCGTCACCTTGTGATCCAACCCAACTTTTTTTCCATGTCCAGTATCGCTTAAAATAGGACAAGGACTAGCAAGACATAGAAGGGTAATAAACTGCATTTCTGCAGTATAACTGTAAATATTGTCTTACGATGCAAGTTGTAATTTGCGGCTCTTCATTTGATCTGAACATGAGCACCCCTGCAATAAGGAACTGCTTCATTTGTGACCATTAGTTAACATTAACAAACAATAAACAACAGCATTTACAAATCTTGGTTAATTTCAATGTCGACGTTCACCTACACATTTTTAACATCCAAAGTTTGATCTGTTAACATTAGTTTATGCTCTGTGACCTAACATGAATATTTATTAACTGACATTAATAAATGAAGTAAGAATATTTCCCTCATTGTCAGTTCTTGTCGGTTAATGCATTAAAGTAACAAATGAGACCATTACCAACATATCTATATAAAAAATACGAGATTAAGTAAAACAACGCGCATTAATAAATATTGATACAAGTATTACTCTACTCCTACTCTAGCTTATGGTACTTCCTACTCTAGCTTATGGTACTGAGCAATGTATGAAACTTGTATTGTGAGCACTTCCTGTGTTATTTGCCAATTCATGAAGAATCGCTTGTTTGTTTTCCTCACTTGTAAGTCGCTTTGGATAAAAGCGTCTGCTAAATGACTAAATGTAAGTATTAGGATGGACGATATATCGCCACCATATCAGTATCGGACAAATTTATATATATTATATATATATATATATATATATATATATATATATATATATATATATATATATATATATATATATATATTGTTACGTCCAAGGACGTATGTGTTTTTTTTAATTTATTTATTATTACTTATATAAAAAGATGTTTGTGGTCGTGGTGTTCTCTCTTTTGTTTTCTGTCTCTTTTTTTTGTGTGTGTATGCTTTCCTGACAGGTTGAGGGTTACCAACTGTGCTTCAGTGGTCATGTGGGCGTGGCCTGCGTACTGATTGGTGCCTGATTACTATGGCATAAAACTGCAGAGATGGCATTGACGAGGAGAGAGACAACGCGGCGTGTGATCTTTCGCTCTCCAGTCCCAGAGGAGTGTAGCGCTTTTGGTCGTTGTGTTGGGTTATATGAGTTATGGTGCTTTGAGTGGATCATTTCTAATTATATATTTGTGGGTAATGTAGGGTGGAGGATTCCAATATCTTTTCTCCTGGTTCTGGTTTAGTTAAGGAGGGAGGGAAGTTAAATGTTGTTTTGTTTTTTTCTTTTGGGTATATATAGGTAAGTTAGTATTAATTCTTTTAGGTAGAGTTTTTTTTTTTGATTTTCTTTTATACGGGTTCTCTACTTGAGGTAATTATTCTGTTTATTGAATTATTTGTCATCCTTTAAATTTCTTTCCATGTCATACTCCTGATAAATAAATAAGAGGCAGACATGCCACTTAAATTGACAACCTAACCTTTGGTGGTTTTGTGACTCTGGGAATGGAGAGCTAAAGATATTTTAAGTCTCTCAATTTTTTGTTTGTTCGATATATATATATTTATTTATTTCATTTTAAATGTTATGGTTATCAACCGGATAAGAAAATTTGGCCGACATATTAAACCCGATAAATAATTAATTATTTCCTGAGACGCAGAGACAATTCATTTTTCGCCATTATGGTTTTTAATTGCTTGAAATATGATAGAGTAATATCTAAAAGGAAAATACATTTAAGTGCAACATGTGCAGCACAAGTCAATCATACAGTCCACATTATTATTTATAAATTAAATTAATATCAATAATTTAAATATATAGTTGTACCTGCATTTAAATTATTTTGACAAAATATATTAACAAATGTAGGCATAATAAAGGGAAACTGACATGATTCATGAACCATGATCACATTATTGTTACCGATCATATAATTTGATCATTCACATACATGACGCAGTTTATAAAGTCTATCAATCAACCTGCAGTGTGAATCTTTCGCTGTAGTTTGGGTAGTTGTCAGCGTTTATAACTGAATTCAGGTCACGACACTAAGGAATTATGTCTGATTGTATTTTCTTACTTTTGTTGATGTTCCGTCATTTAAGCTTTTTGAATGACATAGGCTAAATAACCCCTCATATACTAACTCAACTACTATAGAAACTGTTCAGTGTCCGTATTGTTCCAGAAAATCATCTGTCAGGCACAAACTATCACAATATGATATAAATATTATACTATATTATATGAGGAGACAGTAAATCATCTGTCTGTCAGCAAACAAGACACCGGTGTCATTGTCAAACTTCACTGCAGCGGCTTTATTTCACAAATATGAACTTATACTGCATTTGAGCTTTGGTCGAAATGATAATTCTGTGTCAATTAAATTATTTAAACGATAATGTCAATATCTCATCAGATTTATCTCATACTGTCTGTTAGCATGATTAACACATCATCAGCATGCTGCACTATTTTATGTAATGAATGAACTCATGTCATTAACGCTGAACTTGACACTCCAACAGCTCATATAAGGCATTACAAATGTATAATAATATCATATATTTGTACAATACCAGTGATATAATCGAAGAGTTCAGAGTCGATCTGTGGAAACTCGTTCTTCAGTATCTCCACATACGCCGCCATCATACACACACCGGGCCGGACACGAGGCGCATGCGCACAGGCGCATCAATAACACGTGGACGAACGCTGCAAGATAACTCGTGCGTGTTGAGCGCTCTGCGGCTCAGGAAAAGTTGTTCCATTCAAATCTCACGGCATTTTACATGTGCGCTAGATAGTGTACTCGTCTAAATGTACTAAATCCAAAATTGGAGACTGACATACCAATGGAAAGCCTCAGCAATCTCATTTAATAATTCTCGATAAACGATTAAATAAAAACGCCTTTATATTTGTCAGAGCGCACTGATTGGTGCATAGTGGTCCTGCGATGAAAAAAGTAATAGGTATCACGTGACAACGCTGTCCATGTACGCAGAATATTTAATGAATAAAAATAATAACACCGAGGACCTTTAATATCTGTTGAACAGAAAACACAGTGAATATATTAAACAGGAGAATTATTTTATGCATCATAGATATTAACAATATTAATAGTCCGCGTATTAGGCCTATATTCTTATAACATAACATATAAATAATTTAGTTTTGCAAATATTTTATTCATATAATAGCAAACGGCCACTCTTAAATTGCAATTACTTATACGGGTAATTGTTCCCATAATTTGTTCTCACTTATTTTTCAGTTTTTGTATTTTCAGACTGCTCGTCCTCTCCCAAGATAACACTTTATTTAACAAAATATCTTATTTATATTATGAAGTTAAGAATTTGTTTTCAGGTCCCAACATTTTCACAATATAACTTTGTTGAGATTGATTTCAGGCATGGCTATAAAATGTTTATCAAATGTTATCATAACCTTTTTTTTAAATAACTTTGACATCACATTTCGGCAGTGACCACAATATTATGTTTGCACATTTAATTCACATTCTTCCACTAAAAAAAAAATCATTACACTTTATTGGAAATTAGTCAAACGGCAGACTTTTGTTTTCTTTTATTTAAAAGTTCATAAAATGCTAATTGAACTAGGTCTAATCCAGGCTTAGGCTAAACCCTGTCTGTGAAACCGGGCCTTATTGTTTCGGTAGTATGGTAGTGCATTTTTGTAATGACCTTTGTTGTAAAAAATGAAATTTCAATTAATGCGTTGGGTTTAAGCAGATATTCATTATCTTTGAATATCTGAATTAATATCATAATAATTAATAGTTCTTTTGTAGGGTAGTGGTTCGTTTTGTACATTTTGTACAGTGATGCAGCTGCATGACATCTGAGACACACAGACAACATTATCAAAAAACACTTTATTTTTCAAAACAATAGCATGTTAAGCAACTACAGAAGTGAAGAATTGTTGCAATATATAAAGACGTACAAAGGACAGGGAAACTGATGAGCCATTAGGGAAAGCAAAGTGAACATCATTCTGAGTGAATGAGAGTTGGCATCTCAGTACTGGAAGCTGCGCTTGGTCTGAATGTCATCCAGGATTTGTTGTAACTCCTCGTCCTCAAACCGGCCTTCCAAACTAGACAGAGAAAAAACAACACATTAAATGAATGATGTAAATCAAAAGCAGAGAGTTATATTTGCGATTGTGATGTTCAGTTAAGCGCTCTCATAAGACATCAGTGTGCGAATGTTCTCTAAGAAAAATAATCTTACAGATAAGCCTATAGTTTAAAGAACTAATTAGTGTTTAAGGGATCTAGGATCAAAGTTCAATTTTATTCTGCAAGTGTCGCAACGTAACTCCTGCTGATCAGGTTTCTTAAAGTGCCCCTTCTACGCTATTAGAAAGGCATTGTAAACTTTCATAACGGTGCATTTGGTCATTAAACTTTTAAATACTTCAGTATTCAAATATGGAGAGTTCTCCACATGAAAGACCCATGACTGGCAGCTACATTTCTCTCAGAAACGGTAGAAATTGAAATGAAATTGAATGTGGAGGATTTTAACTGTGAAAAGAGGATTGACAGGGCAGTTTAAACAGTTACAGGTTGCACGTAACAGAGCGTCCATTAAAGACGCAACTGTGACGAAGTAGTAGTACGTCCCAAAGATTGCATACTCTTAAGCCGGGAACACTCCAAGCCGATGCCGACTAACTTGTAGCGACGAAAGCAGACTGCGAGGTTGGCTCACGTTGGCAGCTTTTGGGTCCAAAGTTGCCCTGCCACACCAAACCGACGCTCGAGACCCACTTATAAAGGAGATAACTGTCTATTTGTCAATATTCGTCATTCAAAAAGGGAAAGCGAAATGAAGACTGCATGTATACAAACCATAAACAAAGCAGCGCTTGGTTACCGTTTTCAATATCAATCATGCTGATCACGTTCTTTATTCCACTCCGCTCATGTTATTATTAAAATATTTGTGCACGAGTGCTCAGGTGAGACGATGTAAAATTAGGAAAACTTTCTATCTGTGACGTCATGACTTCTTTGCTTGTTTTCATAACTTTTGCTTATATTCTCTTGAACTAACTTGTTTGCTATACTGAACAGCCAATCAGAGTTCTCTCTCTCACCGACGGCGATTCAACATGTCGAAACGGCCGAAAAACAGCCAATGAGGACCAACTTCAACCGACGGTGCAGAACACACTGAGAAAACTTAAAAACTCAGTCAGCCGACAAACAGAAACTGCCGACCGTTGGCTTGGTGTGTTCCTGCCTTTATGCTACACTCAAAGAGTATGTACTTTTTCTTCACAAAATCAGTACATACTTTTAGGGCATAGTATAAGTAGGAAAATTGGGACACAGCATCAGTCTATAAACCCCTCCTTTCCAAGAGCCTCTGCTCTGATTGGTCAGATGGCCCAGTCTGCTGTGATCATTCTACTCTGCTCTGATGGCCTATCCAAATGGCCATTAACATATCTGAATTTCAGCTCCAGATCTTCCTCAGCACTCAAACAGTGATACAAACAGTAAGGGTTTTATCGGAAAGTCTCATCCTTTGGAAGTGAATCAACATGGATTTGCTTTGGCAGTAGAAAACATCAAATTCTCTACATGAACAAGAACCAAACTCTTCCAGTCTCAGTTACCACTACACTGTTTGAGGGTCAAAGTAGACATTGCTCACAGACAGCCACTGAAGACTATAGGCAGAAACACACCGACTAAGTTTTCGATTGAAGTTGGTCCTCATTGGCTTTTTTCCGGCCAATTCGACATGTTGAATTTGTTTATGGTTTGTATACATGCAGTCTTAGTTTCGCTTTCCCTTTTTGAATGACGAATATTGACAAATATATCTGCTTAAATAGACAGTCATCTCCTTCACCGCAGGCGGGTGTCAAGCGTTGGTTTGGTGTGTCAGGGCAACTTTGGACCCAGACATTGCATATGTGAGTCAACTGCGCAGTCTGCTTTCGTCGCCACTAGTTCGTCAGCGTCGGCTTGGTGTGTTCCTGCCTTATAGACTCGCATTCTGGCAAATATGTAACAAACCCACGTAGGTTCAAGCATGAAGTAAGAATGGAATTACTGACAAGTCGTTTCAGGCAGTTCAGAATAGCTTCTTTCTTTTGGGAAACAATAACTCCATTTATCTGCGCTTTGATCTTTGCAGAACTTTTACATTCACAAACAGCTGCATTACACACTACAAGAAAGGTAATTTCTGAAAATGCTTAATTAAAGGAGCATTTTAAGGTTCAATATAGGGCTGTGCAATTAATCGCAAAACAATCACAATATGAGCACATGCAATTTCTAAATCGCATAAGTCTGCAATTTTATTTATTAATTTATTTATATTTTAATTCAGAATGCTGCAACGTTATTGTGCGCATGTTTAAGATGTTAACCAATCAGAGCTCACTCAGCACACCGCACAAATTAGAACAAAGCAAAGCGGGAGAAGAGAATAGGCAAATGGGAGGAAAGAAGAAAAAAATATGGATGCAGTTCAGAATAAAAATGATTTGGTACCAAAGAAAAATTCAACATCAGTCGTTTGAGAGAATTTTGGAGTCAAACACTGGACAAAAGATACCAGCTGCCAACTCGCACTTATTTCACACAAGTTGCTATTCCCGAAATGTATGACAAATGTAAGGCGGGCGAAATAATCGTAATTTATTTTATGTTGTCTGTTTTTAAGACATTTTTTTTTTAACTGTTTTGTTTATCAAGCAGTTAATCCTACTGTACAGTATGTTACTTCATTGTGAAATGTGTGCTCTGAAATACAATTTTGAAGTTTACTTATTATGACTGGAATTTCAGGTTAGTTAACCTTAATTTATTTTATGTTGTCTGTTTTAAAGACAGTTAATTACAGTTTTGTTTATGAAGCTGTTAATACAGTTACTTCATTGTGAAACATTTTGTTATGTACTTCTTGTGCACTGAATACATTCAGAATGTAGCATGTTTGAAAAAGCAAAAACAGTTACCAAAATTGCAAAATAAATCACAATTGCAATATTCATTTAAAAAAAAAAAAAAATATATATATATATATATATATATATATATATATTTTGTGCAATAAAATTGTGCAAAATTTGTCCATATTGCACAGCCCTAGTTCAATAATAATGATTTCTGTTGGCCCAGTAGTTCAGATTTTTACTGCCTCTGCCTCCACTTTTACTGTGACCCAATAGTGTAACATTTTTACTGTGGCCCACAACTGAGCCGTATTTTTGAACGCTGAGTCAAGAGCTACAGTCCATTCACAATCAAAGACAACATGTATAATGCTGTGCAAAAAACACCAACATTACAGACTGACAATTAAATGACTGCAAGATCCTCATGTGAGATTTGTTCCTCTGAGCTTGTGTGTAACAGGCATGAGATTGACCAAACTAAGCAATTCTCCATGTTATAATGACCAACCTTGGGATGAGGGCTTTGGCCTCCTCTGCAGCCTCGGGACACAGATTTGCTAAACTTGCCAACTCAAACTTGTGAAGCTTCTTCTGCAGAAGTAAGCTGTGAAACAAGGCCAAAGTTAACAGTAATATTCACTAAATGACAGTAAAATTATACAAGAACAAGAAAAAAAACTAATCTAAATCTCAGAAACATTGCATTCAGTTTATATTAACATGGGAAAAATAAACACGCCCCATTATCTCACAGTTAAATTTACAGTAAAAAAAAAAAAGCAGCTGGACCAAATTACTAATATATTGCTAAAATCAGTTTTATAGGAAACATGCTGAAAGTTGCTGCTGAAACGTGGTTGTGTTGTTGCAAAGTGAACTCGCCTGAGGTAAATGTTACATGACACAGTGTTTAAAAGCCGCTTTGATGTTTTTGCACCATTGAAACACTGAACGATTACACGAGATACGACCATTTCAGTAAGGTGTACTGTAACTTTCAACATACCTTCAGATGTTCATTCATGTTTATTTTGTAACTAGTATTATAAAGGAAGTGATGATCACATTCACTAGTATGCCGTGATCTGTCAAGCCACATCAAAGAGAGTCAAAAAGGCATTTTTTGGTTTGAATTTCGTGATAAAATGGACAGAATTTGTAAGATGACACTTTGTTTCTTATTGAAAGTAACAAAACACGGAGCTTACTGCGATTAATGGTGGTTAGGCTACAACTCTGCATTCGTCGTGTAAATCCAATGGGCCAGAGCTGGGCAGGGCAGCAGGGTGCGGGACGCGTTCGGTACGCCATGAGAGTATTGTGGTGTATCATGGTTTTTTCGTACGTTTGAATATCGTTACACCCCTACTACTAATGTCATTCCCATATAAACCAATGCAGACATTTCGGAAATTGAAAGAGTGCCACAATGTCGTGGCCTAATGGTGAGGGAGTCTGCCTTGTAACCTGAAGGTTCTATTCCCACGCCGGCAGGAATTGAAGGTGAGGATTGTGAATGGGCATTTATTTCCTTTTTTTTTTTTAAACCCAAATTGCTCCCTGGGCACCCACTGCTCTGGGTGTGTGTTCACTGTTTGTGTGTGTGTCTGTGCATTTGTTCACTGCTCACTGCTGTGTGTGTGCACTTGGACGGGTTAAATGCAGAGCACCAATTTCGAGTATGAGTTAGCATACTTGACAATACGCCACAACTTAACTTAACTTAAGTGGACAGTCAATAATTTAGATCAGATCCAAATCGGATACACAAATAATCGGATTTGGACTGACAGTGTAAACATAGTCAAAGAAATAACCTATCAGAGCAGTCAGAGGTATCCCACATTATATTTTCTTGTCTTACATTTATTATTCTTTCGGCAGACGCTTTCATCCAAAGCGACTTACAAGCAAGAAGTTGCCCTTGGTGGGGATTGAACCCGGGTCTCTGGTGTGTTAGAAGTGAGTGGTTACTCACTGAGTTCTAGACAGCTTGGGTAAAGCATGCTGACCTGCGCACACTGGCGATGGTTTCTCTATTCTTGAAACGGCTGAATCTGGCGGTGTAGTTGAGGGTCTTCATGAAGACTTCCGACAGCTCCTGCTCGTCCTCCGCGCTTTCATTCTGCTGCTTGCGATGCTCCAGCAACATGTGAACCTCAGAGTTCAGCAGCGTCTCTGCGTTCTCAAACTCTGAGACAAATGAAACATCAGTCAGCTTCTGAAATGAACAACACATCCCTGCATTCTGAAAACAAGACGCAAAACCGCACTTAACCAAATGAGTTCAAGTGATATCCAACAAAAAACTAAATCGCAACACAAGGTAATGTATTGATATTATATCAATTTCTTCCCATTTTGAAGAAAGCACTGCCGGCTGTGATAGATATTAAGATGGAATTATCTTAGTACACGAAACATAATACATACAGTACAGAGCTAATGTGTGCAACTTGAGAGAACACGGACAGAGACGCGTTTGTTGTCCATGATAAAGAGCTGCTTTTGTTTTGTATTAATCTCACCTTTAGGAAACATGAGCTGAGACGCGTCCTCCTCCACATCCCCCACATGCGTCGCTCCTGCTGCCGCCATCACACAATAAATATATAAAGAAGATACTGTGAATATAAGTAAATCTTCACAGTATGTTACATACAGTCACATAACTTCAGCGCACACTGCCTGTGGCGCTCTTCTATGTAACGCATTCCACTTCCGGTTATCTTCTTCTTGTTGTTAATGGCTGTTCAGTCCTAGGAACATTACCGCCACCTAATGTATTTTCTAACATATAGGTTGTTTGCACATGAAGTGACAGGGTGGCGCGAAATGCAGATGGAGAGCATGATTTCCGAGTCGGATAATGCGTGTGCAGTGACCAATTTGTCAAAAGTTAACTTACATATGCAACTACTGACAAAAAAGTAGTATGCCTCCAGAGTTTTGTATGCTTTCCCGGTTGCATAAAGCACCTTAAGTGTTACATGGCGCGAGCAGGTTCAATCCAAGTCTTCTAACGAGACACGACCGGCCATTTGTATGATAAACATTTTCATTTAAGAATTTATTCACATTGATACAAATTACCTGTAGCATACCCTCTCAGTATACAAGCAATAAAGTACGAGAGGCTGTGGTGAATAGTGAATAAGTCACTGCTGAAGGGCGTTGTTAGGCGAAGCAAAGTGTATCGTGACTTATTCACGATACAGCGCTAGCCTCAAGTACTTTATTGCTTTTATAAAACAGTTACAACATAACATAAATATTAAAGCCAAGAATATGTATCAACGTTACTTTCATGAAGTTAAATCAGTAAATGCCTTCCTTCCGCCCGAAAAAAATAGTCCCTGTCTGTGAGCAGCAACAGAAGTTACATCATTACGCCATTAGATGGTGGCAAAGACTGTCTTTATGAGTGTGTCAGTCAGTAATGAAGACTTTTACATTGAAAACACGGAACAAGATGCAACTGACAGACTAGAGCTGTCAGCCACGGGAAAACTCATTAACTGTTAAAAGGACAAGATATTTAAACAGATTTTTTATTACAAACATAGGACTGACCTGAAGGAAAATTCTGTATAAACTCGCTCACTCTTGACAATCTTCTACATGATACAGTAAGCTTCAATGAACAATATCAACTTGACCCTTTGCAAACAGTTTGATTGACAGGTGATCTGACCAATCATAACCCCAAATCCGCCATTTTGTCTCACAAAGCAGTCAGGGGAGTTAGTAGATTAACGTTGGTGAACTTGAACTTGAAAAATTGTGTGTACTCATGTTTTCAGCTCTTGAAACAAATTCCTTCTGATGTCCATTCATGTTTATTTGATACTTAAATGATTATTATAATTTTATTACTCTTAAATGAACTAGTAGAGATGGTTGGTTCACAAGCCGATTGACAGCGATCTGTCACGACACATAAACTTCTTTAAAAAAATTTCGATATATTAAATATGGAAATGTTTCATATGTCTGTTGACGCGTTGTCAGTATCCTCTTTGCTCCGCAATGTATTTTTCACCTGGTGAAAACATGAGTGCATGGCTTGTCGGACAAAGCAACAATAACTAAAGGGGGCGGGTCTTCGTAAAGGGTTAATTGATAACAAACAAACTTGCTGCTAAGGGTGTTGTGTAGTGATACACAGAACCATTGGGTGAAGCGGTTTTATCGTGAATAAAACACAGCTATTGACCAATCAGAATCAAGGACAGGAACTAACCGTTTTATAATAACATATAACATATCTATTGCAACAATGGAATTTTATAACAGCAAAAACCTGGGTCGCTGTTGTGAAACACTTCCCTTTGAGAACTGTTTAAGGGATTTATATGAAAGACTTTATATGCAACACAATTCCCATAGGTAAGGGAAAATCATGCGTTAAAGGGTTGGTTCACCCAAAAATGAAAATTACCTCATGATTTACTCTCCCTCAAGTCATTGTATATGACTGTCCCACTTCTTTAAAAAAAGTTAATATTAAAAACTTACATTTAAAGCATGTAAAGGTTTAGGAAGCATTTTAGAGCAGGGGGTTTCAACTTAGCACGAGCACCTGTTAATTCACTAGCAAATCTTTAGTCATCCACTAGAGGGGGCAATTTAAGTGAAATTCAAGTGAAATTGTTTTAGAGCACTATTACTAATGTCACGTGGTGTTCTTTTCAGCAGTCAAGCTTGTGTTGTTTACCTCACACTCTTTCAGACCCACTCTTTTTCTGTAAATGATATTTATGTCCTTTCAAAGGTGCAAAAAGTCTTTGACCTAAACAGCTGAAAAAAAAATATTATCTAATAAATTGTACATCACTTGCACACAACACTGATAGCTTTGTCCCAGATGTAAGCATGTTTTATTTTTTTCTATTTTAAGGTTTGTAATCCATTAACGTGAATTTAAGTTTAACAGATCATGTGGCTGGATGGAGACAATTTATCATTGAAGACGTTGTAGCCTACAGTAGTGGTTCCAAACTACGTTCCTGCCGGTCCCCCAGCACTGCACGTTTTGCTTGTTTCCTCAATCAAACTCACCTGGTCATCAGCTCATTATAGCGACTCCAAGACATGGAATGGATGTGTGAAATAAAGGAAACATGCAAAATGTGCAGTGTTGGGGGCCTCCAAGAAAGTGCAATGTTATGTAAACCACATACAAATTTCATATTTCAAAGCAGTGGTGCAATGAATGGCGTCACAGGTGGTGTAAATAAACACAATTCTATTTGGCAAAATAACATAATGCAAAGTGGCTCTGGGCGGTATTCCAGAAAGCAAGGTTAACTTACCGTCACATATACCCTGAACTCAAGGTTGATTAACTCAAACCTCTCTTACTCCAGGTATGCTGGTTCCAAAAACGCATCAGGGAGTAAGTTCAGCCAACCCAGAGTATGTTCCCGCTTAACACACAAGACATTCTCAACCGAGCGACGAATCGATGATTCACCATGGAAACAGACGCTGAGAAAAAGCGCGCCATTCCACTTCCTCCTTCTTCTTTTGTTTAATGGCGATTTACAAAATCTACTTAGTGCACATCGCCACCTATTTGGTGATTGTGAAATAATTTTTTCAATCTTTTTATTGAATAAGTAATCTTTATTCACTGAGAATAAGACTTATATTGTTTGTTTGATGCTAAATATTTAATAAGATATTACATATGTATTTTATTATAGAAATTATAGAATAGAAAACGTCCTGTTGTAAAAAGGAAAAAAAGCACATCAGATGTGTGTGATTACAATTAAATAATTACATATATTATATTATATATAAATTGAATAAACATTTAAACATTATAATAGTGCTTTATACTTTATACATATATGTACGTATGTATTGTATAATATAATATAATATATATATATATATATATATATATATATATATATATATATATATAACAGTAACTATGTACAAATTTAGAAATGTAGTTACCGTGATAAAACTATATTAATTAAATAACACACATCTGAATACCTCTTAAGAAAACTAACCCTCAAACTTAACCTGCTCCGGAGCAGGTTATGTTCAGAGAGTAAGTTGCTATGGTTACTTACATACCCTGAAAGTTACCTCAGTTTTTGGAACCGAAAGTTGAGGTTATCAGCTTACTTACTCTTAAACATACCTGGGTATGTCACATAACTTGCTTTCTGGAATACCCCCCTGATCCTCACAAAGTGTGTTTTGTGAACAAACACAAAGTTTCTTGTTGGAACACCAAACTTTTGCAAGAGAATGCAGAAGTTTTGTAGTGTAGTTTCCCTGCCATGTCATTCTTTTCCATCACCATGTCCCTTTATGAACTCCATATTACAGAGACCATACATCACGAGCCAAATATAATGGTTTATGCTTTTCTAAGGATGACTGAACTTTTTGTTGTTGTTAACTACTGTTTATTGACTTTTCTTATATATATATATATATATATATATATATATATATATATATATATATATAGGCCAAGAAATCCAAGAATACAAAGCAAAGGTGGAAAGTTGTTTTTAAAACGGCAAGAAATTCAAAAATATGCATTTCAATTAAAGGCAGATATCTGTAATATATCAAACAATGCAAAAAGTAAATCTTGAAATATATTTTCCATAAATGGCTATCAAAGTTGTGTCTTCACTTTGCGTCAACTCTGTCAGGATTTTTTCAGGTCATCTCTACTTTTGAGGAGGACTTACTATTTCCTTCTCATTTTGGATCTTACAGTAGGACATAGTCCAGAAAATTTGATATATTTTTTATATTTTAAGCAATGTTGAAGTCTCTGCAAACACTGCTTTAACATGTCAATAGACTGACCACCAACAGGAAAGAGGAGAGAGAGAGAGAGAGAGAGAGAATATGAAAGTTAATAAAAAGGGAAAGAGGTTAAAAGAAGAACTTGTCAGTGTCCAAGGGTTTTATTTCTATATTCTTAAAGTTATCTTAGGATAAAGCCCCAAGAACTACACTAACACTTAATTCAGACATGCCTTGATCCCTACCTTGGAATGCATCCTCCGAAGGAAGCATTTTTAAGCTTTCGGATGCAGCCTATATCTGCGCTAAAAAGAATTCTTTGTCTCCAATTCAATCACAGGTGTGTGAAATCTGACAGTTTTCTAGCCACTTGCTAATTAAAGAATTATTTTTTAGTAGCCTGGCGTAAAATATGGTTGTAAATGTGAGTGATTTACTCACATTGTAAGAGGGTTGATATGGAAATAGTGTTAGTAGTGCTTCCCTGCAAAACCTACACACAATGGAAGGAGGTGGTTGCCAGTTCTTAATGGTAAAATCGGGTTAGTGGCATAATTTTATTCCTTTAATTCATCTATTAATTTAGCAAAATCCAAGATTTTAGAATAAATAAAACATGATATTCTTGGGTATGTGATATTGATATATGATATTCATGATATAATCTTTTAATGAGGCACAAAGACATTGAACTTTTACGTAACCATGCACCATGTTTGGTCGTGAGTGTAATCTCAAAACTACAGTTATTTTCATACAGTTACCTTTGTTCTTGTAAACTGGGGACATCACTCATCATGTGTCTGCACTGGGACCCAAACAATCCTATTAGCTATGACCGCAAGACTGGCTGATAAAGCCATTTTGAGAATTAAACCTATTGATTTTTTTTTGTTTTTTTTTTTTGTGGTAAATTCTAGATGTTTAAATCAGATGTATATCATGACATATTTGCACTATCAGAAAATGTGTGACTTTTTTTTAATGTCGCGATACAACTACGATTTAATGAGATTCAGTGGCCTGTGATCAATATTACATTATTATGTGCATATTTACACAAATTTTATCTCACATGTAAAATGACAAAATATAGCATGAACATTTAAAGTGCCCCATTATGCTTTTTCAGATATTACCTTTTATGTAATGTAAAAGGTCTGCAAAGTTTCAAAGCTCAAAGCGCATGATAAATGGAGTTACTGTCTCCCAAAAGAACAAAATGATTGTGAACTGCCTGAAATGAGTTGTCAGAAATTCCAGTCTTACTTCCTGCTCGAAACCATAGGTTTGTAACAAATTTGCATAATGCGTCTACATTGGCTGCACACAAACAATGATGCTAATGGTGAGGGAGTCAGGCTTGTAACATGAAGGTTGCTGGTTCTATTCCCTCGCCGGCAGGAATTGAAGATGCGGATTGTGAATGAAAAGCACTCTCTCCACCTTCGATACAAGGCACCTAATCCCTATTTGCTCCCTGGGAACTGCTGTGTGAGTGCACTTGGATGGGATAAATGCAGAGCACAAATTTCAAGTGTGGGTCACCATACTTGACAATACGTCACGACTTTCTTTCACTTTCACTTTAAGCAGTTGACCAATCACAACAGACTGGGTTATCTGACCAATCAGAGCAGGCTCTCAGAAAGGAGAGGTTTGTAGAGACCGAATCCTTGATCAAATTGTTTCACATTGTGAGAAAAGAGCCAATACTGCAATTTTCTTTTTAACCTTACATGCATGTAAACCTATTGAAGGAGACCCTTCGCCAGCAGTTTGATTGACAGACAATCTGACCAATCATAACCGCGAATCCGCCATTTTGTCCGACAAAGCAGTCAGGGGAGTTAGTAGGGAACTTGAAAAATTGTGTGTACTCACGTCTTTCTGCGCTTGAAACAATGTTGCCTCTCCATTCAATGTTTATTTGATGCTATTAATGAACTAGTATGAAGAGATGGTTTGTTCACGAGCCGCTTAAAGGAGCTACAGCGATCTGTCACGACACATTAAAGAGCCACTATACGGCATTTATTGTTTAAACTATTGTTTAAAAAAGTACGATATATTAATATGAAACTGTTTCATATCAAAAGTAACCGGCTCTGTCTTGTCAGTCGATGCGTTGCCAGTGTCCTCTTTGCTCCGCGATGTATTTTTCACTCCGTGAGAACATGATGTGTGGCGTGAGAGCGCATGGTGTTTGTATGTTGTTTACATAACATAACAAAATAAAGTTGTTAAAACTTATCAAATATTTGATGACACGTCAGTGACAATTTGACATCTGTTTGATTGGCAATTTATGATTTGTTCTAAAAGTAATATATCAGAGTAATGGTAAGTGGGGTTACTAAAAATAACCAGATAAATGGTCACACTGCCTATGAACTAGTAGTACAATTTTGCAAAAGGGAAAAAAAAGTAATAGCAAGAGATTACTTCGGAGAAAACTGAAATAAAGAATCAAAAACAGCAGAAAACAAAAACAGGGTAAAAAGACAATATTTTATTAGTTTAAACATAAAGTTATCAGGATGCTTATCCATTCAAATTCAGTAACAAAAATCCAAAGTCCAAATAGTCTTAAAGAAAGATTAAATATTACACATTTTCAGAGAAGAAATCTTTTGTTTTTAAAAACATTTCCTGAATTGATAGTGACATCAGATTGAACTGTGATACCTTTCCCCTTTCGTAGAATTTATATTTGTAAACCCCTTTACAAGACATTCAGCTAAACTAAATTTTAACATTTAATAAATAAAGCCTCACCTGTAAAATCTTTTTGTGGTTTCATTTTAACAATATTTTATAGAGACATATTAAGCTTTTTTTCCATTTATTTTTGACGTCGTTTCATTAAAGGGAGTACTTTATTTCATGAACTGAACTTTGGAAGTCATGTTGCATTTAGTTGCACTGGCCTAGTCAATTTAGAAATTGAATGTAAACTTCAAACAAAGTATCTGCAATCTTAAGAAATTCCAATAATGTGGCACAGAGATGAATTAGAAACAAACGGAATGTTTGTAGAAAAAAAAAGACATTAAATGTGAGAAACATTGAAGCATTTTAAACCGTCAACTCACTATCCCCAACTGTAAATAAAGCGCTTAATACCTGAATTGGGCCTCAAATGTAAATGCATTGGTTCTTTTTCAAACTCATTTTCTAATGAGAAATTAGAGAATATAAATTCTATTCCTCATTTCATTGAACACGTTTAATTTGTATATCTATAAAACACCGCTTGAATATTGTGAAGATCAGGATCCACCTCAGTGTTCTC
The DNA here is from genome assembly GCA_038088235.1 of Zacco platypus. Lineage (NCBI taxonomy): Eukaryota > Metazoa > Chordata > Actinopteri > Cypriniformes > Xenocyprididae > Zacco > Zacco platypus. Next base: position 8,685,099 of record CM076080.1, read on the forward strand.
CATGAAATCGGCATTTGTCCTGTTGTGTCTCTGTTCTACTAACTGATCTAGTATTTGTCGTCATCGACATCGCTGAGAGCTTCACCGCCTGCGAGAGATACGCTCTGTGCCAATCTCTTCCGGAAGTGTCCGTTGGGCACCTGCCAGCCTATCCTTGACCTTGTGCGCATCGAGGCGCTGACCGTGTTCGCGCGGCCTAGGCTGGTGGCCACCGCTGCCTCAAAGGTGAGAGTTTCCATAGGGGTGGCAGAATCGGGGCTGTGTTCTTCCTCTTGTAGAGCAAGGAAGGATTCAGAAGGATAGCGGCGGACAGTTGAACCAAGATAATCACCCACTTCGAAACCGGTGCTTTCCTGTTGTCTCACCCTCGCTTCCTGATCTTCAGCGCCATCATCCCATAAAGCAGTACTACAGCATCCTAACATCTGCTGGACGGTTGGGTCATCGTCGTCATCATCAGCCTGTGATGAAGGTTGCGTATGGCACACTAAGGGTGAGTAGGAGATGTGAGGGCGTGAGCAGGTGGAGGTCTGGGACAGGCGACGCTTACCACTCGGCGTGCTGGACTCTGAAGTGGAGGGAACGGGGCTCTCTGAGCTGTTTCCCTAAAAAGAAATCGGATGTCAAATATTAAGCACTATAATCCAATTTATGTCACATTTAACACTAGCAAAATTTACCTTTGGCTCTTTTTCAAATACAGACTTTCAATAAAATCTCCCAGTCATTGACTCCCCTGCTGTTAAAAATTGTTTAGATAAATCCAGACTAAAAAACAGGGCATTTATATAGTGCCAGAGAATCAAATTTACCCATATATGCATTTATGTTTGCGCCACTTATATTTTAACGTTCTTTGTTACTTGGCAATGCCTTTAACCCAAAGGCGATTTTATGGATGTCAAACAGAGTAGAGGCACTAAATGCTATGAGTGATTCTTGCTATTTGTTCTAATTTGCCCGTTTCCCCCAAAAAATATTTCCGATCTATGATGTAATGAATAAAAACTATTTTTAATAATTACCCCAAATTTATTGATGTTGTACTCTTATTCAAATTATACATAGCTAAACAAATGAGTAATTAATTAGGTGAAACTGTGCAGTTGGATTTGTCATTGCATCACAGTCTACATCTTAAGCAGCACGGTGAATTATTATTGCTCATTATTGTCTATTTAGGGTCTTTTAGTCATTTAAATAACATGGGTTATCTTAATATGTGCATAATGGTATTTTATTATAATATTAAACCACCCAAATATGTATTTATTTCCTTCTAATTCTCATTGTCATTGCAGGCTGGATTAGCCTATATTCACTGTTAAAGTCCCCTGTAGTCACTAATTTTATCCCTTAAAACTCCCACCAAAATGACACATTTAAACATTTTTTTCTATGAATTTTTTTTTCTTCATGCCTTAAGATAGCTTGACGGTAACACCCTTGCTCGCTGGTGCTGTGCCGAATTTCAACTCCCTGCCAAATTACCCCACTTGTTGAAGTCGCTATTTTATTGCCTAATCCTAACCCTTCCAATACTAGGGGGGTAATAATTTGGCAGGGGTAGGATTTCGGCACACCTGTTGACCGGCACATTGACATGATTGGTTACAAAATAGTTTGTGACGTAGTTTGCACATGGTTTGTCTTAAAGCATATTAAAATCACCACGTGGGGATATAAATAACAATTAAAACTTGATTTTCAGCACAGGGGGACTTTAAGAAAAGTGAGTAGTGTAGCCTGTTTTAAATAGTCTTGAACATAAAACAGGACAAAAACATAGTTGATAACTAAACATTATCATTTTATGGCTCTAGACATTACTTTGTGAAGACAGCATCATAATACATTTTTTACCCATATGAAAAGAGTAGTCGTATGCGTGGGTAAATTTTACTCGCTGGCGGTTTTAGGTTTACAACGACTCCTGGCAGTTCTAGTGTTAAAGATGTTGTTGGACATCTATAAGTTAAGATATTGTAAGATGAACAATCAAACTTAAGAGAGATTTCAAGATTCCAAGATTATCTAAGCTAGAGTTCTTCTGACTGATCTGCTGTTCCAAAGAATGTCTTGCTCTGGATCTGATTATCATTACATATAAACCTCTCTGATTGTCACACCTGTTTCTATCCGAATTTTGGAATATCTATAAAATGCTAAATGGATTCTAAATATTTGCATAAAAAACATATATTTTCCAATATATATATTTGCCAATTCCCCAGGAATTGACGATTTTGTTCTCTTGAACACAGTATGGAATCGGTACTTTATTCCCAAAATGTTTTATGCAATATTCCAGTTTTGGAACATGGACCTGGATTTTGGATTATGGTCTCTGCCAAAACCAAAACAGAAATAGCTACATGCAATTTAATTTGATCAAAAATCTTGATTTCTCTTGAATTCTAGTTCATGTGCTTGATCATTTGAGATCAAATAGTTATTTGCACAAAAACATACTATAACCTTCAGAACCCAAAACTCCTTTTTGAAATGAGAATTTAATATTAAGCATCATGAGACAAAAAGTTGCAAAAACAACTATACAGTGCTATATTTCTATTTCTTACTTTATACTCCCTTTTTTACCCAAACCTAACTGTCAAACAAGTCTGTGTACTATATTTAAAGATAGATATCATCAGTCCCGTTTATGAGCAGTTTCACTAGTGAGGTTTCATTTTTGAATATCAACAGCAAAATATCACGCATGAAATACTGTCATTCATTTGCATTAGTGTAAGGAAAGTTGTTTTATTATTGGATTATTGTCAATAAATACATATAATTATTAAGTGACAGAATCAGATGTGTGTGTGTGTGTGTGTTAAACAGTTAGCGCTGTTGCATACTGTACATTATTATGAGTCTCATCCACTCAAAATGATGTACCTAATAATTACACACGGGCCTTTTTCATTTTGTTGAAACTTAATCTGTTAAGTAAGACAAAATAATCATTACTTAAATGTTTATTCAACTGACAGCCCTGGTTTGCATATTTTCAAGATAACAGATTGAGTTTACTTCTCATCATTTTGAGCATCTTAATTCAAATAAGTTCAAATAGAGAGAGAGAGAGAGAGAGAGAGAGAGACACAGAGAGAGAGAGAGAGAGAGAGAGAGAGAGAGAGAGAGAGAGAGAGAGAGAGAGAGAGAGAGAGAGAGAGAGAGAGAGAGAAAGGAAGAGAGAAAAAAATAATTAGTTTACGGACTCTGGGAAGAACATCACTGGCCAGAACTGGCCTGAAGATCCATTACCCAACATCAGTGCCTGATCTCATTGATACTCTTGTGTCTTGTTGAAGATATAATTTCAGAGGTAAAGCAGCAAGACATTGATGCTATAGTATAACAACTTCCACTCCTTTAAGAAGGCATTTGAACATGAATGTAGACATGTGCTCCCATTTATTCACAAGAGCATGAGTGAGGTTGGGGGTCTTGCTCACATTTAATGAAGTCTGTCAAATTGTCAAAATGTTTTTTTTTTTTTCATTAACAGAGCTGCCTGTTCCACGCAGCTTATCTCTTCCCCTCATTTCAGCTTTTCAGTTATTACAAGCTGCTGATTCTGGTCTTTTATCAATACTTATACTTCTTGATCTTAGTGCAGCATTTGATACCATTTCATACTCCATACTCTTAAGCAAATTGGAATCTATTTGTATAGCTTTAAGATGGTTTTGTTCCTATTTCATAGACGCATTCAATTTGTACAACTTAAACAGTTTAAATCAAAACCCACTTATGTTGTCAGTGGTGGTCCACAGGGTACTGTCTTGGGATTTCTTTTCTTTTACCGATTGGCATCATTTTTTAGGAAATATGGTATTTATTTTCATTGTTATGCTGATGACACCAAACTATCTGGTTTCTAAACCTTCCTCAAAGTTTATTCCTCCTGCTCTTGTCGAGTTCCTAGATGAATTAAAAACTTGGTTTTCAAATAATTTTCTCAAACTGAATAATTTTTCAAATTTCCTCTGTGATAATAGATAATTGCTTTGTTCCTCTGTCTAATCAGGTAAAACGTTTGGGTGTCATCCTCAACATAACTCTGTCTTTTGAAGCAATTATTAACAGTGTTACCCATTTTGCATTCTCACACGTTATGCAGCTCCCCATTTATGGAACTCACTCCCTGTAGAAGTTCACAAAAGTTCAAGTCTTTTGGTTTTTAAATCTTGCCTTAAAACTTATTTGTCTGTTTGTTGTACTGGCGTAATTGTTTAATGTCATTGTTTTATGGACCTTGTAAGGTGCCCTTTAGTGCTATGAAAGGCGCCTCTAAATAAAATGTATAAATAAATTAATAAATAAATAAATTTCAGTAAAATCAACTAGTTTTGATATGGATCTGTCTTGGAAAGTCAGATCTTGACTCTAACTCTGATAGAAACCCACTTGCACATTTCAAACATATCTACCAGCTTTATCTTAATTTTAACTGTCCAGCAGGGGACAGCATTTGTTGCATAATGTTTATGGTTTTCTTGTTTCCAGGTTGCTGGCTTTACATCGTCGTGAAGGTATAACAAGGTCCTTCAGGTGGACATCAAAGATACAATGAAACTGAGTGAAAGAATCTTTACAAATAGAGGTTGAGCAGTTTGTTTACCTGTCTGGTGACCCCATGTATGCGCTCCTCACTAGGAGAGCGGGAACGGGATTTTGAGTTCAAGTTATCTGGGGATAGTAAGAGCCGTTGTTCTTTTGGTCGTCCCCGCACCTTTTCCATGTACTGTGTCTGGTCTGAGTGGGACACTGTAAATTATAGATGTTAAACATCACATTAACTACAGCACTCAATGAGACTTAAGGCAAGGATTTTTGAATTATTCACATGGAATTTCATAACTTATACTGCATGTATTCTCAATAATGTGTATTATAAGTGTGAGAAAAAGGTTAAATGGTTCATATGAGGTATAATATTTTCAAATGCACTTTCAGAACTTCCTCCTATTCACCTAAAGTGCTTGACGCACAAGCATGCATTTTAAGGCTCTTGTCTCTTGCATGGTGACTCATTGGTCAAGCGTTGGCTGGTGTATTTGTGTATTCTGGAGTTATGCAGTGTCTTCTCACTCAACAAGAGAAATGCGGTAACCAACCTGCAGCTTTGTAGCTCTTGTGTCTGGTTCTGAATGCATGTTCAGGTGGGCGATCTTCCCCCCACATGCCATTCAACCCTGATTCATCAACCTGTGAATCAGCATCAGACGCAGTCAACACATCTTATCAGTTTATAAGTCATTCACTCATTGTTCAGTAATTTACTTTTTACAAGTTGTGTAAGTATAGAATGTATCCCTGCCAACTATTTCAAAGAATAAGAGATTTTTTTTTTTTTTGGTACCTGAGAGGCATCGTAGTCTTCACTGCTGTCTGTACGATGGGTCATTGGCTGCAATAACAGCTCCTGTGGTGATATTGGGCTTAAAGCCACAAACCCTCCACTGGTCCTAGAACACAGAACCACATCTTTAATACACACACAACCCTGTGAGTTTATAGCTTGAAACCTTAAAGACCCATAATGTAAGTCATTATGCAGTAACACATAACAGTATAAGTTATAACATGCTATTTTTATGCAACAATGATTTAGCACACATAATTGTACTGTGCAATATACAATTAAAAATCAAACATGCATTAGAGTATACATGGATACGGATCAATTGTATGTTATTTTAAAGACTTAAAAGTCCCTTCTTTGAAGACAATAAAACTTACAGGGCTGATCCTGCGCTGTGAGCTATCAGGGGCAGGGTGGCACTTCTCTGTAGAAAAGCAAAACATATTATTGTGAAATTATGAAAAAGTGCAAAGATCTTCATATACACACAGACTATACAAATAAGATATTATTATTATTTATTTTTTAGAAAAAAAAAAATCCTAACAATCGTTAAAATGGATCCTCTTGAGCGTGGTCATCCCAAGCCTTATTAAAAACTTACCAAAAGAATAAAGCATGATATGATGAGTAATACAAATTTGTCTAAATATGAACCCTGTAAAAAATAATAATAATGTAGCCCCACCAGCATACCTGGGCCTCCACCTGCTGCCTCAGCTTCTTAGCTTTGCTCTGCTTAAAGTAATCCATGATCATCATAGAAGCATAGATCTTTCCAACGGTCATGTCTGTGTCTGAAGATACACACACATTCATTTACATCAACCAAATCAACCTTCTAACAGATAACCCACTTTGATGTTTATGACACTGTTTTAAAATGGAAAGGTGTCCTGTAATTCTTCTATATGGAAGTATATGTGCTCTTAGTTTAGTAACAGGTTGTGAACAAGGTGGTTCTGGCCACAAATGCAAACAGACAAATTGTTCAGCCATTTTAAAAACTAAACAGAATGTTGGCACATCAGAAGGCACATAAATCATGGCAGCTGGCAAATAAAAGCAAGTATCAAGACACCAACTTAAAGGTTTCAAAAACTGGGGATTAGGAAGCAATAACCTTGTAGGCAGTGCTCAGTCATATAGCGCAGCTGCCTGTCCAAGATGGGTAAGACCAATCTGGAGAGTATCAAGTAAAGCCTCAAGACCAAGTATAGAACTCTGGACATGTCAGATCCTCAATTATACTATGTCTCCCTCCTCAGGAAGCATCCAACACTATGGTACCCCTTCTAGTCTTTACATGCAACAAGTAATATTTCATGTCTTGGTAATTTATTTAGGAATGCTCGGATGCATGTCTGACTCTATCCATGCTCTAGGTTTGCATCCTCTCATTTTGACCCTCTGAAGTTGGATAGTTTGCACACTCTCCTTGAAGACTGTTATAATGCTAGTTTCTGTGAAGTGTATTGATGATCTGCAGGTTTTTTTGTTTAAAGATCACATTTGTATTATACTCCCGGTTCTTGAAAGTTATGCTGCATCCCTGGAAAGGACAAGGGGGCAGCAGCCACATCTATACCATTTAGTGGCTACAACAGTATAACTGCTATTTCTATTTCACATTGCATTGAGTCTTACCTTTGTTGATGGGTACCAACAGATCCAGAGTCTTTTGGGACAGGTGTGGCCAGGTGACACTTATCTCCTTCTGCAATTCCATGTCCAACTGTAGCCTGTCCTCACCCCCTGATAGGAAACATATGATCTCAAATAAGATATTACAGCGAGCAAGACTGCACATAGTTAGGTAACATAAAGCGTTTCTCACAGCGCATATCTTATGCGGTGAACGCCGCAAATGTCCTTGTAATTCATTTCAACCTTTTCAACCTTTTTATAGAAGATTATTTTATGGAAGGTTTAAGGGTGTAGTATGTAGAATTGTAAGCAAGCAGAATACAGCTGTTTCCAGAGCGCACACAGTGCCATCGCACATCTGCAGTTAAAACTGAAACTCAGAATAGATTCAGAATTGTTGAAGAGAGAATCTCCCACCCTAAAAAAAAATATCTATTTTCCTTAAAGAAAAATATGTCACATTTTCGTTAGCATAAACATAAATAGCAAATGCAAACTCAATACACAACATGACATGTGATAGAAGTTTTGAAAAAAAAAAAAAAACTTAATTATATTATTTAATTTTTAATTAGTATTTAATTATATTTCACACATCACTAGAGAGAGTAGTGACCATAATAGAGTTAATATTTATAAATAATTTAAAGATGATATATAAAAATAGTATTTTCTCAAAAAAGTTTGGCGTAAGAAAGATATCGGACCCTATCGAATAATATAATCATCAGTGAGCCAGGGTCCTTTCCAGTGCCCGAATTTGTGCACATCTAGGGAATGGGCTGAGATGCTCACATACAGGTGTGGAATAGTACGAGTGTAAGTAAAAGATGAAAAAAAATTTTTGGGAAGACTATATTTTTAAAGAACAAATATAAAACAGTTCTGACCTCTTGCAATTTTTATCTCCAGAGCAGTACGGATCAGAGACATCAGAGTGGATGTGAAGTGAACCGTCATGTCCTCATCAACTGGCATATTCATCAGCACCAACCTCTGCCAATAGCAACACAGCATGTATGGAAACATTAATGATCACAAATGCTCATATTTTGGGTAATAATAATTTAAAGTATGCATCCTTAAATATAATGAATTTTCCCCCTCTGTATTTCAGTAGCACTCAGCAACTACAACTATTAAACAATGTATTGCATTTGTCAAGACTTTTCTACCTTGTAGGCAACTTTGGCAGGACATTTCTTTCCCAATCCAAGAGGTGGAGACATGTGGGTTAGCATCTCATACATGGCAGTGTAGTGAATACGGCCACTGGAGGGTAATAAAGCAGAATTAATTCATGTAAGAATCACAGAGAATTAATGTTGGAAGCAAATTATTCCCACAAAACTGTTTTTCATTTAACTTACAGAATGAAGAAACTGTGCATTGTTTTCTCTAAAATTTTGAATGTAAACAAAATAAAATACATTAAATTAAACACATTTCATGATTAAAAAGGTTTGTCATTCATTTCTGCAGAATGAAATTAACTGTCTTTAACAGTAAGTCACTGAATCATACATTCAACTGATTCACTGGGTAAACACTGGTTTATTCAGGACCAAATACCGCTGCTGTGTGTTGCCAACTGGGAGAGTTTCCTTCCTGCAGAAACCAGCTCTAATCCTGCACCAATATACTTGCCTAGAATTTTTAAGTAATCTTGAACATCTTGGTTATGTGGTTCAGGTGTGTTTGATTAAGATTGGAGAGCCCCTATTATGATTTTTCCCCAGATATTACCTTTCATGTAATGTAATAAAGCAGTTTGTGAATGTAAAAGGTCTGCAAAGTTTTAAAGATCAACGTGCACAATAAAGAACTGATTCTGAACTGCCTAAAACAAGTCATCTGTAATATGGTACAGTTCAGTACAGTATGCAATTTTTGCTGTTTCCATTGTCAGAAATTGTGAATGATACCCTAATTCCGAACTGTACCATACCACTTTTTTGGGACCCTTCCATTAGGGTACCTAGCACAGTAGTCCGGTACTAAAGGGTGGAGCTAGACTCACTGCAGAACATTGATTGGTTGACACAGAATCGTCACTTGTGTGTGCTTCAATGGGAATGACAACACAAGAGGCACCATTTTTCAATAAAGTTGAAACACAATACCATTTCTTCTTGTGACAAACAGCCACAGGCCGAGAAGCAAGAACAAGTTCTGCTGTATGTCCTCAATTGTTGACATTGATCAGTGCTTTACGGTATACACCACGCAAACAGCAACACAAGCCGGATCAGAGTTTACTGTTCCGAATCGTACTGAACTGTTCTGTACCACTCTTTGGAAACGAGGCCTTATAAACTTCCTGCTCAATCGTGCTTGCGATTATGGTTCAGCTACTTCTTCCATGTTTCATTATCGGAACTGATATAACCGACGCCATCGTTACTGTTCATATCACCGTGTATCAAGTGCTGGGATGCTCCAGAGCTGAAATTCTGATATGATAATAGGCGTTTTGCTTCTGACATGCATTGTAAGCAGTAGATCAATCACAACAGATTGACCAATCAGAACAGAGTAGGGTTTAGGAAAGGAGGGGTTTAGAGAGACCGAATCCTTGAGTGTTTCAGACACTGTGAGAAAAAAGGTGATGCTGGAATGTATATTATGAGTTAATGAAAGTGTTTTTTGACCATTGCTGCGTTTAAAAAAAAAAAGAAAAAAAAGGAACCTTTAAATTGCATAATAGGGGCACATTAAACTTGCAGGATATCCTCCCAAATATAAAAACCTACAATTAAAATAAAAGTTACACCAAAAATAAATAAATAAATACAATAAAAGGAAAAAGGAATATTAAAATAAAATAAATGCATAAATAAATAAATGGCTCCCTTTCTAGGGAACTCTATGCTGCATTGATGATGCTATTGGGATGTATCCCGACGGAACACAGTGTCTGAGGCATGTGTGAAACTAAGCGTATAAAACAGGCACCTGAAAACACTTCATAAGCTTCTTTGTCTTCAGGAAACTGCATGTCTGTTGTGAGTGAAAGTAAAGGATAGAGAGCAGTATGTGTGAAAAAATGGGGGAAAAGAAAAAGCAAATAATGGTGAGCAAAAGGCAAATTCAGACAGTGTGTTCTCTCATGCCTGCGCTTCATAACACCTGGCGGCGAACACAAGCTCTGTATGATCTGCCTGGGAGCAGAACATACACGTTCAACCTCGCAGTCCAAGTCTCCTGATTGGAATCCTACCCAACGGCTTCTTCCAATCTGGACGAAGACATGTTGCTCACTGCCTTTTCAGATGAACTAGATGTAGAGTCAGCAAAGATATTGTTTCAAATAGATCTCTCTCCTGCTCCACACAGCAAAGCCCTGCATATGATGAGCCTTTGGACCTTTTGACTCCTGCCACGGCCCGACTCAGTTTAAACTGAACTGGCCCGAAGCGGATGAGCTATATCTGCGAGCTCATAAATGTCCAGATTTGATCCTTCCCTTTCTCCCAGATCTGCACATCGAGATGGCAGTCTCGTGGAGACACTGACTGGAGCGTGACAAGACTGTCCTCCTTGATGCTCCTGTCTTGCCCTCTGGACTTTTCAGCACTGCCGTTGAGACAGTGGTGAAGAGGTTCAGAGAGGCAAGAAAGTAGTGAGCTTCTTTAAAAAAATATATATCTATCAGCGCTTCCAGGATCCTCCCAAATCCTCTTCTTCTTGTTCCTGGAGAGAGGAGCAGAAGGCAAGTGCGGCAGCTACACAGTGTTGTAGGATTAGTTCGCAGAGACGACCTGCTTTCTCATCTATAACCCTCCCAAATTTTGTTGGGGTTTTATTTGTGGCTGAGATTTCACTATATCCGTTAGGTGAACATGGCACTCGCAGCCTGATTATTCTCCATCAGAAATGAGGTGGCTCAGACTGAGGTCTGGAAGAGTGGGCTAAATAAGTAGTCAATATCATCTCTTCTGTTGACTTCTCCAGAAACTGGATGTTAAGTAAGGTTATGCTCCTCCTCATTGCCTTGGCCTAGTATACAACTGGCTGTAAGCAAAATCAATTAGCCTGGTTGGGTGGTTAGAGGTAGGCATGGACTTAGCTGGTATTTCTACTCTGGGGATCTGTGTTATCCTGGAACATTGGTCAAGGCCCCTATTGGGCATGAATGGTTCAGGGCCTGTTCTAATGCACTAGTAATAGTGATTACTATGTAATAGTAATCACTTGAAGCAATGTTATCACACAAGGGTAGGTACCACTTGCCTTGTGATGCTCGAGGCTGAGGCCTTTGAGTTGCCTAGGCTTGTGGTCATGTACCTGAAGACCTTTCTAAAAAAAACCCAAAACAAAACAACAACAACAACAAAAAACAAAAGCGAGACAGAATTCAAGAGTGCAGGCATTGGTCAGTATGGCATTGTGGGTATTGACGTCCCTATAAAGTCATTTACACAGCGCTGAGTTCTCTCGAAAAGGTCTAGGTTATGTATGTAACCTGGTTGCCTGAAAAAGTAACGAGATGCTGCATCATGTTGCCATGCTTTGGGAATGCCTGCGTGTCTTCCTTCAGACAGTACGAATCTGATGACTGCAGGTGCCCTCCTAATACACACCTCGTGACATCATCACACAGCGTCGGCGAATGGCTTAGTTTCACACATGCCTCAGACACTGGGTTCTGCGGAGACGCATCCCTATTGCATTATCGATGCAGCGTCTTGTTCCTTTGTCAGGGAACCAGGTTACATACATAACCTAGACTTTCTGCATGCTGCGACAAATGCAATTTACCTTTTTATTTAATTATTTATTTATTTTATTCTGTGGTAGAAACAAGCTTCTATAAGTTGTTAATTGTTATTTCTGTGTTGCAAACATAAAATAGTAATGAAGTATTGGGATCAAAGTTTAGTCTGGATATAACCACTGATTTTGCGGCTACTGCGAAAAAAAACTGCGAAAAATGACATTTGAAACTAAAGTACACTTAAAATAAAGGTTATTACATAATTTAAAATGTATTTGATTTATTAAATTCAACAATTAATTTTTCTGATTAATTTAAATGAAAAATGTTTTTTTTTTTTTTTTTAAATATAGACTCGTAATGTTTTAGATATTTATAAAAAGACTCATTTACATTTTTTATTTTGTTGTCTAGTGTTGAGAATAGCGGGAAAAAAGTGATCTCTATTTAAAAAAGCATTTCCTTATATTTGAGTCCAAGTTCAAAATAAAACAAACCGCTCCATTGTAAATATGAGCTGTCTGAACCACTGCCAGCTGGGAATTAAACAGGAAGTGTTTGTCAGATCTCACAACAGAACACAACTTGCTTTGTGAGAGAATGCAAAAGTTTTGTGAAGGAACGCAAATATCTTTGCAAGATTCCTCAGAGAATGTAAATGTTTTGCGAGAGAACGCAAAAGCTTTGAAAAATATTTTTTCCTCCCATCCCAATTTTTTTTTCCAACAGCATGTCCCGTTAGGAGCTCCTTAGATTAAAAAAAAAAACAATGCTGCCACCACCAAATATGACTGTGGGGATGGTGAAAGCCGTGTTTTGGACTATTCATTTGGTTTGAAACATAGCACTTTGTTTTCAGGCCAAAGCGCTCTTACCAGATCATATGTTTTTGCTGTATAAAACAGAGTTTAATTCAACCAGAACCTGATGCTACATATGAAGTTAAATGAGTTCATGGAAACTGATGTGATAATTGTGAAAGTGAAATATGAGGGGTATGTTTACAGAAATAGAACATTAATATTTGTATACACAATAAAAACTCAATTTATTTTTAAACTTTTCGGATTTTTTCATCAAAGCCCCTCATATATCTTAAATATATCTGCAACAATATCTCCATGACAAAATCAATTAATCACTTTTCTACCCTATCACTACAATATAGCCTTCCACACAAAAAAAAACAATGTCTCCACAGAAACTAAATGCACTCTTAACATTAATGCTTATTCAGAGCACTTTCTCTTTTTGCTAATTGTTTTGTTAATAAGTTCATTGCCTTTAAATAACATTTAACATCATTAAACAAATATACTCTCAGTAAACATCCTAAAGAATACTAAAATAAGATAAAAACGAAAGAAAAAAAAAAACACCCAAAATGAATATACAAATAATGAATACAAAGTAATGAATAAAAAAATAAACTGAATTGAAAAATGGAAAATAATAAACTAAATTACAGTTCAAAACTATTGTAAAATTATCCTTGTTAACACGTAAAACAGTAGGTACTGAGATGGCTTACTGTAACATGAATGAATTCCTTCCTCCTACTGTACTATGATAACAAAGTGAACCAACTCAGCAAGTAAGCCTTTTCAAAATCAGTAAACTCAGCTATGCCAAATTTTTGACATGGAAAGTTATTAAATTTATTACCTTTTTGCCCTTACCGTACTATTTATAGAGAAATTCACATTAAAGTGAAACCATCTGAATAAGACAACAACAAAAGGCTAGCTATCGGTCTTGCTAGCATTGACTAGCTAGTAAGCAACAACAAAGTTTAAGTCTCTGACTGTAAACACAAACTTAATGTTAACTACTATGTAGGTAGCTTAAAGACTGGATTAATGAACTCATATTAATTAATTTTTTTTAGTTGACAACTTTGAATTAATTAGGGCTGCAACAACTACTCGATAATAAATGTTTTCACTGGTCATTTGTCAAGATTTATTGATGTGCATGCCGAACCTTTGTCAGAAGCTTTGTTTCCATCCAAAGCTGCGAATTTAACTTGTGCGCATAAAACACTTGCGTAAAATTCGCATGAAACCAGCAGCGTTTACATCGCATGTGTTCAAGGGAACATAATCATCACTTCCTGTGAAACTGGTGCAAAATATCTGCAATAAAAATGGAAATTTCTTCAATCACATCCTCTGTTAAAGCAAAGTCACGTGAGTTTTTTATTGAGCAACAAGGGATTTATTGTTAAAGCATTTCCATCATTGTTTATGCGCATGTCTTCTTTTCAGATAAATAATGTATCTGCCTCAATTGAGTGTATTTTCTTTTTATTTTATGTGCATTTTTATAATTTATGTGCATCTTGGCATTTCTGGCTGTTCCAGACTTTTTCCATTAAGGATTATGGTGGCTACATGGTTCTGTGAACCATTAATGCAGCAGACATTTTTTGTCTTCCCCAGATTTGTGTATCAACACAATCCTGTCACTGAGCTCTGCAGGCCGCTCTGAAATACATTTTATTGACAGGTTTGTGTCTTTCCAAATCAAGTCCATTCAACTGAATTTAGCCCAGGTTAACTCAAATCAAAGTACAGAAACATTTAAAAAATCATCCGGCGAAAGCAGAATTCTCCTGAATAAAGAGAATTTTCAGGTGTCCCCAAAAATATGAATACTTATGCAATGTAATTATTTAAGTTTCTTATTTTTAATAAATTTGCAAAGTTATCACAAATGTATTTTTTGCTTTGCCATTTTGGTGTATGAAATGTAAAGCAGTATGGATTCTTACTGGCTGTCTTTTATTGTTCATCAGCTGGAAAAAAAAAAAAAAATTTTCTGAAAGTGATTCCAATGATATTGTTTCTCTGTGCCATTATCATTATAGCTTTTCTTTCATATTCAGAATGAAGCAGTATGGATTCTGACTGGCTGTCAATCTTTTATTGTTCATCGGCTGTAAAAAAAAAAAAAAAAATGTTCTGAAAGTGATTCCAATGATATTGTTTCTCTATGCCATTATTATTATAGCCTTTCTTTCATATTTAGAATGATTTTAAAAAACAATGTCTTTATCGTTATAACAGTCCTTGGTGTGAATGGAGTTTAAGTGCTGAAAACAAATTCCGTCTGACAGATACACAGCACACTCGGTGAGTTTAGATTGAAGTATAGGCTAGATCAGATTGCCATTCGCAATCTAGTTATACAGAGATCAGTGACATGTTCCTTCATAACATTCTAGCTCTTACCAGAGATGTTATCTTCCCTTTTGTCACATAATGTATAGCATAGTCTAAATTCATAGATTTATAGTTTTAAATAGCCCTCAGGTTGCAGTTGGAAGAGAACATAAGGCAGGATGCGGAATAAAGTGTTTAAATATAGACAGAAATATCCCATTTTTGTCCAGTTAATCAAATAAGTAATGAAAAGGAAAATTGATTTCAGAAAAAAATCATTAGTTGCAGCCCTAAAATTAATACACGTTGTTTGATACATGCTAACACCACAAAGAAGGATGTTAAGGTAGGCACGTACAAACCCACCTTTCTTTGAACAATCCCTGTCTTCCTTAATGCGCCTTTTCATCTGAAATGACATCATCCTTCCCTTGAAAGCCTGTAAACAGAAGGATGTGGCCTTCAGCTTTACTTACAGGGGACACCTCTTTGCTCACAGTCATCCACTGGCTTCGCTAAATTTGAGAAATTCCCTCTAAATTCCAGTCTTGGAGAACTATAACTGCAAGATCTTCTTCCGTTAGCCTAAAATAATTTTAGACTTTCTAAGCATTGACATTCTGTGTACTAATTGTCATTTGAGGCCAGTCTATACGAACAGCTCAAGCAAGTCTTGATTGTACAAAGCGGTCCAGCAGCTGTATATGTTCTGGCAGCACATAGGAATCCAAGGCCCCATCTGAGAATTTCACAAATTTCACCACCACAAAACTGAAAACATCTACCCGTGTCCAAAGCAGTGAGCAATGTAGCCAATGTTCTTTGCACTCTATTCAACTTAATTTGATTCAAGCACAAAAAAATAAATAAACCGTCACTAGAGTCTCTCAAACACAAACAACCATTGAAGCTGAACAGCTATCAAAATATTTCGACAGTTCCACTCCTCCATGGGTTCTGTTTGAGGTTTCATCCTAGATGACCATTTTATGCAAGTTTTATCCTTTTTAAGTGAGTTTTCCTTGCCCAGGACTCACACTTGTTGGGTGAAGGCTCAGAATATTTGCATATTCATAACTACTGTTTAATGTGCTAACATATAAACTTGAGTTGAACTGAGTCACATCTGTAAAAATGAATAAACCAAGTGAAATTGAATGGAAACATGATTGTGGATGTTAATGAGCAGCGGTTCCTCGTGAAGTGCCTCTATGCGCACGGCAGTAAGAACGGTGACTTTATTATAGGTAGCATCCCAGTAGACAGTTACAGGTGATCTGTTTGTGCTTACCATGCTGCTCGGTCATATTCCCCCCAGATGCGCACAAACTCGTCCAGATGATGAGGTCCAAGAATGGATGAGTCTCGTGTCAAATACTCAAAGTTGTCCATAATCACAGCCACAAACAGATTCAGCATCTAATGAAAAATAAGAATTTTGGATGTAGACATTTATTTATTTATTTATTTTAAATATCTATGGACCCTTTTCACATTTCTGGTGTTCTCAAAAGTGGAGGTTTATAATATAATTCTTCCATTCCCTTTTGATCCAATACTAAAAGAAAATATCCATGAGAGTGATTTAATGACTTTCCAAAAAAGGAAAAATAATAGAGAGAGTTTTATTAAGGTGGTCAGAAGACGGTAAAATAAATGTCAAATTTCCCATCACTCCTTCAAGCTGCTGAATTAGAAACACTCATGCAACAGCATTAACTAGTTTTCTGAAATGTAATGCCAAAGAAATACACAAAGTACAGATGTATAATAAATAAAATAAAAAAAGAAAATATAATAAACTTAGATTTACAATGTTAAGTTACGATATTGGAAATGCATCATCACAGTCTGGGAAAAGGGTCCATAATATTTTTGTGGCTATAATTTAAAGCATAAACATAAATAAGTGTAAGGGTGAGTGGGTTAAGATGTTTCAGTGGGTAAGCTGTGTCACCCCTTAATCTAGCCACTTGTGCTTTGTTTTTTTCGTGTAAACATTTATTTATAAAGGACTCATCTGTGACTGAGAGATGCACAGAAGAAAATTATGAATGTTCTACATGGCACACTTAAACTTAGGCAAACACTTAAACTCTTGTCCTGAACAGCTTGTGAGCTGATCTAGCTTATACTTGAAACTTGACATGGATTACCAAAAATATTGTTGACTTTTATGACCAATTGCTTTCTTCTAATTTCAGTTGATAGTAGACATCCCAAAATATCATTAGGTGTATTAGTTTAACCCCTATTTATGAGTAAAAATGGTACAGTCTACCCCACTCTTCCCAATACATTTGAGAATTTTGGACAAGTTGATAAATTATTACCAAAAATGAGCTGAAAAAGATGAAGGAAACAAAATAGAAATAAGCAAAGTCGGTGCCACAGCCCCCTTCATGATCTGGAGAAATGAAAGGTGGTACTATTGAAGGGTCCAGTTCACACTCCTTCCCTCCTAGACATGAAAGCATGATCTCTTGCCAAGACTCTCCAGTGGCACTTCTGCAAGAAGCAAAATAATATATCCAGGAATGAGTCAGCCAAACACTAGATTAAAACACCTCTCAAATAAAGGAGTAGTTCACCCATAAAAATTCTGCCTTAATTTACTCTCCCTCCAGTTGTTCCAAAGTTATTTTTCAGAGGAACAAACAAGGAGAATTTTTGAATCTTTATTCTTTATTCATTTTTTATTCTGTACAATAACAGTTCATAGTGACAATGGTTGTCCTAAAAAGGACAGAATATACCGTAAAAGTACAATAGAATAATCTTGATACTTGATTCCCTTACGCGATCCTTTAATGATACTGTTTTTAGTAAATTCCAGAGAAAGTCTTGTATAAATGATGACAGAATTTTCATTTTGGGGTGAACTAAAATGAAAGTTAACCTTAGAGCTCTTATCATATATTTGGGCACCATAATATTTTCTAAACTATACATTTTACAAAAGAAAGAATATGATACAATATTGTCTCACACAATGCCTTCATTTATTATTATATTATGACATATTCTGTTCAAATAAATCTACGAAATATTTTTCACCAATAAATAATAAGTTTTATGACATAACCTAAAAAACATTAGCATTTAAAATACTACCCATAAGTCAAATTATCCAGAAGTAGTAGTAAATACTACTAAAAATAATAAAATATATTTAAATATATCTTACCTAAAGAGCAGCATCAAGGCACCAAAGAATGTCTTGAAATTGTTGTGTTGATTAATATGACTTTCATCATTCAATTTAATATTCCCAAACACCTAAAGAATCAGATATCAAACATTATCAGTATCAGATGTACTTTTCACACGCATTTCAAATTTTATAACACACGCGAAAAGCCAGATGTTGGTGCACATTATCAAAAATGATCTAATAATCTAAATGTGTGCTGCCCACATAAAATTTAAATGCCTGCAAGAGGGAAAAATTAAAACAGAAACAAAGAGTTTAGACACTCTCTGACCTTTAACACACTTCAACACACATTAGAAGAGTAACTGATTAGTTAATTCGTAGAGACTGTTTCCAAAACACAAGTACATTCTGAAGTTTAGGGAAGTGTTCAGCTAATGCCATTAAACTACAAAGTTAGGTGTGGTTACAGTTGTTGAACTGTGGATCTAGATGCAGCAGTATTTATTTAATGAAAACAGAAACACTCTGGAACAACGGAGAACAGAAATTCAGGAAAACCACAGGAGTATGTCAAACCAACACTTCAAAGACGAGAACAGACAAAAGACTGAACCAAACGGGGTATGCATGGCAGGTGAACACGATCAGTAACTAGGCAACCAACAAGAACACAGTCAGAAACCAAGGAAACAGTTATGCATGTAGCAGCTGCCTTAGAAGGAGGGAAACAAAGTACAACACGATTACGGGATAACACGCTCTTGCGTGATTCACTGAAGAGCCCTCTATTGACGCCTGAAGGCCAATGCCACATTGTGACATGGGTGGACGTTCCCACCCTCCATGTATAAATGCGGTCACCAGCGCCTTTATCTTTGTTCAGTCCAGCTCTTCGCCAAGCCTCCAACAAAGCATGGCCCAGTGGTGTTGTAACTCTGACCTGTCCGATTCAGTAAGTACACTGGGTACAACACATGATTATGAGACATACATTCATGCCTAGCAAAGACTGCTGAACTAAAACAGAATGGCCAGTAGTTACCAGCAAAGCTACTCTCACTATTCTTCCACGATAAAGAAACAAACAGGCTAGTATATAATCCTGCTCCAAGAACTGACTGACCAACCTCACAGTGGTAACATCCAACCAATAAAACCACACAAAAGTATGAACAGCTGGCAGCCACACAAATAGACATCCTTATAAATAATATCCAGAATGTCGACAACCCTCTCGCAGAGTTTCATCGTGTGTTCAGATTTAGAGCCTGAACACATGATGGTGTTATTGTCACATATCTGTTTAAGTGACATGCGAAATTCAGCAGGCTGTTTGGTGCCCAGCGTTGTCGACTGCTATCTTTGAAGTCATAAGTTGGTATATAGTTTACTTACATCCCCAGAAATAAAATCCTCTGGCAAGGAATAAGAGAGCTCTTTCTGAGATTTATTAAGAACCATGGAGCATGTAAATGGCTGATAAGGACTAAGACATTGTCTGATCCCTGCTGAAAACAGATCGTCTTAATAGGCAAACACGTGTGCCTCAACAGTGAAGGGGGGCCAATGCTGCTTCCATGCACTTTGTAAAAAATGCGTGGAGCTAAGGAAAAGCGCTAGCTTGTTAGCACCCCAAGCACTAGGTCTTGGCACCTTGCTTGGTGATGCAAAGGCTGAACTTTTTGCCAGCTGCTGTCGGGAAGAAGCGGGTGTGCAACCAACTCCACTGATCTGCTCATCATCTTCGGCATAGAATACCTAAAAGATTATGTTTATTTAACACTTAAAACATGCCTGAAACGCACCCAGAGTGTCACCAAAAAGGTCAGAGAGATCGGAGACATTGATGCACCTAAGAAGGCAGGCGTGAATAGAGCGTGATATCCCAAAATCGTGTTGGACTGAGTATACTGACTGAATAGGAACAAAGAAAACTACAAAATAAACTCCAAAATAGGAGTTTTAGGACAAAAAACACAGGCAAGACATGTTATTTTTCAAGTTTACATCATTTTTGACAACTGCCATACATACTGGTATGAAAAACGTACCTGCATGCCAATAATGGCATAAATGAAGAAAAGCATGGCAATGAGGAGGCAAACATACGGAAGAGCCTGAAACAAGAAGAGTGAAAATGTTAAATCACATAAAGATACAGATTCTGTACAGACAGAACTGAAAACAGGCAGTACCCAAGAAATTTTTTGCATACTATTTGAAGTCAGTTTGTTCCTTGATATTTCTAGTCTTCTGTGACAACTGGATAAGTTTTTTTCCCCCCTTTACAAATAATTTTATACACATAGCTTGGTGAATTACCAGTTGTATGACCAATCCTTTAATCTAATTGATTTAAATGATTGTGGAAAAAATCAACAATATGATGGACAGACACTGGTTTGTGAGCAGGTTTTATCCACCTAAACAATATATAGTATAACTATGACTAAATTGTTGGTAATTTCCATGACTTTTCCAAACCTGGAAATCGAATTTGTAAAATTACTTGGAGTTTTCCAGGTTTTTCATGACCGTGCAAAGCGTGAAGGAAAGTGACGCAGTTAGTGCAAATGTAATTTTACCTTGAAGGACTGAACAAATGTCCATAGCAGAATCCGTATTGTGTAGCCTTGTCTTAACAGCTTAATGAGTCTAGCTGCTCGGAATAGTTTCAGGAAACTCATATTGATGGTGTTCACAGACTAAATAGAAAGAGAGAGCAAAGCAATTGTGTACATGTAACAAAAGTTACTTGATAGACAATTTATCGATTCTTAGATATTTTTACTGGAAAAAACAAGAGGGGGGCCAGAGTCAACAAACTGTATATATATAATATTCCTACCTGTAAATCCACCACAATTTCCGAAATACTGCCCAGCACAGTGATAAAATCAAAGATGTTCCATGTATCACGGAAGTAGTTCTGTGAGTGACAACAATGAAAACGATAAACAATTAAATCAATTCAGATCCATTATAGATGTATTCTCCTTTGAAGGACACTCATTAACATCAATGTGATGTCATTAACTCACTATGAACCCAAAGGCCATTATCTTTAAGATGCATTCCAGAGAGAACAACACAGTGAACGCTGTGTTAAGGTGCTTCAGGACAAGGTCGTAGGCAGCTGGCGCCGAGTGGTACTGGAAAATGTTATGATAATCAAATCAGAAATCCTGTATACACCTAAAAATATTACATTCCAGATATTTCAGCAAGTTGAAGACCATTTAATGGCCACTCAAGTTTTTCCATTCATTATAAAATGAATTAAAATAAAATGTTACAATTATATAGCTTAATTTTTTCTTTTCAATTTACATAATGCTGTCCAAGTTGTTAAGTTATACCTTCATCATGAGCACTACGGTGTTGAGTGCAATCATGACTAGAACCGTGTACTCGAATGATGGTGACACCACAAAGTGCCACAATCGGTACTGGAGGGTCTGCCTGTTCTGAGGCATGTATCTTGTTAGGGGTTTTGCACTGATAGTAAAGTCGATGCATGCCCGCTGGAAGAGTGAGATAAGAAAGCAGCGAAGGAATGTTGGTTAGTACTGCAGATTAGAAATTTAGCGGAATACCTTTATTTATAGTCTTTATTCATTATAATGGTGTTAATATCATTAAATGAGGTTAAAGGAAAATTAATAAAATGTAGCAACATGGAAAACATAAAACATGCTTCGTGTAATCCAGTCTACTGGACATCGAGGTCATATATTTGGCTTATAACTCCTTCATTCACCTCATTTTTCTCCAAGTTGCACTCCTCCATCATTTTGTCACCCTGTTCCTGGAAAGTGATGATGATGAGAGCAACAAAGATGTTGACAAAAAAGAAGGGAAAAACCACAAAGTATACGACATAGAAAATGGACATCTCCATTCGGTTTCCTCTGCTTGGGCCATGGTCTTCTTCAGTGACATCCACGGAGTGTTGAAGAACTCTGTAGAAAGCAGGGATATGGACTAATGAATTCATTCAAAGAATTCAACCAATAATGAAAGTCAACTTTGAATGCACAGCTTAAAAATGACACCATTGTGTTTTTAGAGCTGTTTTACAGCAGAATTGAATTCTGTTTGCATCATTGATCATTATTTTCATGTTTATCACTGTAAAGCTGCTTTGAAATAATCTGTATTATATAAAGTGCCATATAAATAGTGGTGACTTGACTTGAATTACTTACTGAATATGTTGCCTGTTTTCTTAAAACATGGCTCCATTCTCATTAACCTATGGAGCTTTTTCACATTTCTGGGGTTCTCAAACGCAGAAGTCGTCATAGTTGGGTAAACTACTACAAATATAATTTTGCATTCCCCATTTTCCAAAAAAAAAGAAAAGAAAAGAAAAGAAAAGAAAAAAAAATCACAATAGCATTTCTATGACTTTACAAAAGAGTATTGACATATATTGAGAGATTAATTACACTGGTCAGAAGAGAGACAGAAGTCAAATTGCAGTACTGTTAATATCTGTGGAAATGTGTAATCACAGTCTGTATAAGGGGTTTATTTTTTGTATGTAAAATCTGCAGCATTAAACCTCTTCCTGCTTCTTTTTAGGAATGCTACTCAACCCAAATTGAATTCGTCAATGACAGTCCACGTTGTTTTTCCTGCCTTTTTAAACACTCAGGCTGCTCATATTAAATAACAACTCTCCACATGGATCCCATTCCCAAAAGTGCATTAGTTTTGACAGTAACCCTTTAACATACATATCATTACAAACAGAGGTGTCATGATGCCCCATTCTGGTTCTTACTGATGTTTTCCAACAGGTCAAAAATGGACTATACTCCAGAAGTTAATTGTGAACTGCTATCTGACACAAAGTATTCAGGCTGCCCATAATCTCTGAACATGATTAAACAAATTGGCTGCCTGCTCATAGGGACAAATTTGCATGTCTTTGAAAATCTGCCAATAATTACCAGAATTAGAGAAAAATGTTGTATGAAGATCTGTTATGAAATCCACTCAAAGGTGGGACTTGCAAAGGTTTTAGGAAATCTGTGAGCAGTTATCCAGACTGTGCACAGACAGTTTATTACTGGACAATTAGCGGCACATGGCTCTCATAACTGCATGACTTTGAAGAAATGTTTCTTGTGGAGGCTAAAGTTTCTGAGCTCTCTGAATCTACTTCATAAATCAAATGACGGAATTAAGTAATTTAAGGAACAGAGCCTTTGAAAATGAATATACAAATAATTAAAAAGAACAATGCATATCTTACTTTCCTTGAGTTGCAACACTTTGCCACAACTATATAGTTATCTATTACTCACATCCAAAATCTTAACAAATTACTACGTAGAAGTATACTGTGATTAGAGTCAATCAAATAGTAGTTTGCTAATTCAATCTCATGGCGATTCGTAACTTATTTATGTTTTGATGAATTGGTTGCTAATTCATAATTAGATCTCATTCATACGTTTTTGTATGATCTGCTCACATCCAAATGACGGTATGCTTAGAGGTGGGGTTAGGGGTGGATCTTCATGATTACTTTTTTTTTTGATAATTATAAATTTTTGTAAGATTCACACTCATTCAAATTCAAACTTGTAACACTTACGTTTCCCTGTGAGATCAGGCTGTGGTTTGCAAATCATTTTTATTTATTTTTTTCAAGCATCTTGGAGAAATTACCACAGCTCTTTTTAGGCTTTAGTCTCAGTTGCTTCTGTCTCTTCACATAACCCCAGATTGATTTGATGACGATGAGATCATATCTCTGTGTGGGCCATATCATCTGTTGTATGACTACTTTTGTTCATACAAAAATTTCACTTAAAATATTTGCAATGTAATTATGGGAATTTACAGTTGATATTTCCTAATAGTACACTAAAGAAAAACATAAATAACCACCTTAAATCAAATGTTTTCGTGAAGCACCTCAGACTTTTGCACAGCACTTTTACTTATCGAGATTTCAGAAAATATCAGGAAAAGTTCCAGCAAATGTTGAGTAATTTTGTTCATTCAACACTGCCAAAGCTTTCACAATGTGACATCTATTGTGCTTGCAGAGAAGCCCAGCTCTTTCATGTTTGACATTTGCCAACGTTTCTGGCATTTTGGATCTGATTTGCATTTACACAGAAGGCTCTTTGGCAAATTGACTGCCGTTTTCAAAGCCCAATGGAATCAAAGCCCTGTGCTTCGTTGTTATGGCTTTCAGTCCTCTGATTTTGGATAGTTTAAACAGCACTAAAACCTTGTTAACATATTAATTTACTTAAAATGAATGAGAACTGTCATTAAAATAAACTAATTTTGTTCACCATAATGTTTTCAAGCAGGTGATCATGCACAGAGACAGACATTATCTATATTTGTACATAACTAAACAACAAAACAAAAATCTTATCTTATCATGCACAAACATATTCACCACTACATGTCCACTTTCCAGCTCTACCATAACAGAGAATATTTAGAATTTTTCAACCTGTCTGACACCAAAAAATAGAGCTAAATGTCCACTGACACAAATTTCCTTGGCAGATATGTTACTAATACTCAAGAAGGCAACAAAATAGCCGAGCATTGACGAGACTCTTCCATCCAGAAAAGTCTTTATCCTTCTCAGTCCATCTCCTCCATGTGCAGAACAATCTTGGGAGCTGACCAAAAATGCATCAGAAGTTGCCAAATGCTCTTGATGCTCCATAACACACAGTAAGAAACATCCACGACTTCCTACAGCCAGTGCTTGAAGTGGAAAAATAAAAGTGCCGGTACTACCAATGCTCAGTTCAAAACGCGTTCCTAAAAAGGAGGGCAGGGAGGGCGTCCCTACATGCAACATGTCGGAAGTGCCTGTAGGAAAACTGGCAGTGCACTAAAAGTAAAAAAGAGAAGTGCACGTACTGCTTTCCGTCGTGTACCGGCCCACTTCGAGCACTGCCTACAGCCCTACTTCACCAAGCCATTTGGACTGACCTAATACAGGGGTGTCCAAACTCGATCCTGGACGGCCACTATCCTGCAAAGTTTAGCTCAACACTCCAGACAGTTTCTAGCCTATAGTAAGACCTTTATTAGCTGGTTCAGGTGTGTTTAATTAGGGTTGGAACGAAACTCTGCAGGACAGTGGGCCTCCTGGAGCAGGATTGGACATCCCTGTCCTAATATATTAACAAGCTTATGGAGTGTCTCTTACCATCAAGCAGTTTCAGCCTAATAGCAAGACAAACAGAGCTACTAATTTTAAATTATAATTAAATGACGCAGGGGTTGAAGATCTGATGTAAAAATAAAACTTAAATTTAAGCTCAAAATCAACAATACACAAATATATAATTTATAAATAAATGGACATACTGTGGCCAGCCCTCTCCTGTGGACACAGTGAAGAGTGTAAGAAGAGCCCAGAGGACATTATCATAGTGGAACTCGTGTCTCCTCCACTCCCTCTTCTTCACCTCCTTCCTGTCTCTCCCATAGTCAATGTAGTAGCCCCTACACAACACCAAACAGTTAAATCAATAGAAAACAAACAAACAATGAAATGTAACTGAAAATGTACTGACCAACAGTTTGATTTACTCTGTAAAAAAATTCTAAATTAAAACAGATACCTAGTAGCTCTCCATTCTCTTCCTCTCACTATAGTAGTGTGATTTAATTTCCAGGTAGCCTGATAGATGAATTTCCAAATTAAGTCTAAGTGTTGTATACTTTTAATCCAACACTCACAAAACTATTTAGGGAATAGAAGGTAAACAGTTATCCCTGTAAGCCAATATTATTTTTTTTAAAAACATTATATTTATTTTCTATAATGTTTGTAAGGTTTGGTTACACTTTATTTTGATGGTCCCCTTTAGACATTCTGTTGACTATAAATAACGTGGCATCTACATGTCAGCTAACTCTCATTAGAGTATTAGGTTGAGTATTAGTAGACTGTTAGTGGTAGGGTAAGGGTTAGTAGAGTAAGCTGACATGAAGTTGCAAAGTTAGTAAAATGTTGGGGTCTGTCACAATAAAGTGCTATCAGATATTAAGCTGACAGTCTACTAATACTATATTAATACCTGAATGAGAGTTACTTGATATCTAGGTGCATAATTACTTATAGTCAACAGAATGTCATTTCTGAAAAAAGGGGACCATCAAAATAAAAGGTTCAGTCTGTATTTCTCACAGCGCAAAATATGCAAAAAGGTGGTGTTTGTCAATATTTAATTTAACATATTAATAATACAATTTATGAAATATAATAATATATTGAAATTAATTTCAAGCTATCTCAAAAATAGTTATCTCCAATTCGCTCTGGAGGATCACTGGCCTACACAGTCATCATTATGCTATACCACATCACCCTCCACTGGATGTATAATGAGCAGCAATAAACTATATTTTAGCATTTTATGCAATAATACTTTGCTGGTTATTTTGGTGAAAGTAACTCAAAAGTAACGCAAAAGTAGTGTAACACATTACAATTCAGAGACAGTTATATTGTAATGTAACTAATTACTTTCAAATGACAGTAACTAGTAATATAAAATGTATTACATTGGGCAAGTTACTTCCAAAACTTATGAACATTGTCCACCCACCCATTGTTACACTTTATTTGGATGGTCCACTTATGATATTCTACTAACTATAATTAACTTTGCAACTACATGTCAACTAACTCTCATTAGAGTATTACTGCAGTAGACTTGTTAGGTTAGGGTAAGGGGTTAGGGGTTTGAGTTTGTAGTATAAGTTGACATACTTGTAAAGTTACTTATAGTTAGTAGAATGTCTGTTGGGGAACTATCAAAATAAAGTGTTAGCCGATATTAAGCAGTAAGTTTACTAATACTTTAATGACTGGTTGTTGAGATGTAGTTTCAAAGTTACTTATAACAAGTAGAATGTCTAAAGTGGACCATTGAAATGCATATTCAGTAAGTGTTACCCAATATATGACATATGTTTGCACTTACTGGCATTCTTTTTGGGTGCCCATTGAGCCATCAGTACAGTAAAAAAACTTTCCCTTAAAGAGCTGCACTGCAATGACAGCAAAAATGAACATGAAGAGCTTGTAGACGATGAGAATGTTGAAGACGTTCTTCAGGGATGTGACCACACAATCGAACACAGCCTGAATGACAAAGAGAAATAATAATTTCTCATAATCATCAATGACAGATGAAATAATCATCATATTACATATCCCTTCCTAAACAGGTCTTCATTCAGCAATGCAATTGAGGTGAGTTTCATATACCACTTTTTGCCATGTACGGTATAACAAATGATGAGATACATACAGTATATCAAAAAAAACCAACACCACATTTTTACAAATGTTTACCTAAAGCCTTTGAGTATATATGGAGTTATTCAATTATTATAAAGTGCATTGTGATGTTCACCAGATGTGAAGACTCCTGAAGATAGTGACAATGTTACACCTTAAAGTGGTGTCATTCCAGAAGATTAACCCCTATATTCATCAACATTTCCTTCTCATTTGAAATCACCACTGCACACCACTTGTTTATGGGTGGGGTTCGGGCTTAAAATGTTTCAAAAAATTGTACAATCCAGACAAATCCCATCATACGCAATTGCCACCATGTAAAATAGGTACGTTTTCTCATGAGATCAGGTTGGAAATTAAGTGCACATGGCCAGTAACTTCATTTGACTTTGTCATCCCTATCATCCCAAAGATTTCACAAGATCTCCCATCTCTAATTCAATTATGGTTTAGTTAAATGGTCTGATGATAATTCTGATAATTCTGGCTCTGTATATATGACTGCATATTTAAAATGAAAAATGTCAAGTACTGCATGTTATATTTAGTCTACATTTAATTATTCACAGAGGGATTACTCATATTTGGACAGCAGAGTGTCCTAATTAATTAATTCATTAAATGGTGTGTGTTTTTGTGAGACTGTTTCAAAGGAATATTCTTGGAATATTTCTTGACTAGATTGTCTAAGTGTTTGAAAAACACATTAGTTACTAAACATTAGTTTATTGCCTCAGCAAAATTAGAAAGTAGAATAAACATTTTTTTTAAAATATATATATATAACAACAGCATAGCATGCTGATTGTCTGGGCCTAGTGGTGAGGGAGTTGGGCTTGTAATCTGAAGGTTGCCGGTTCGATTCCCATGCCGGCAGGAATTGAAAGTGGGGATTGTGAATAAACAGCACTCTCTCCACCTTTGATACCATGACTAAAGTGCCCATGAGCCAGGCACCTAACTGCTTAATTGCTCCCCTTGTAAGTCGCTTTGGATAAAAGCGTCTGCTAAATGATGAAAAATGTAAAAAGTTTATTGAATATGGATTCAGATCTGCTACACTGCTGCTGCAGCTCTTGATTATTGCTGCTGCAGAGCAAGTATGGACTTGCTACTTCCAGCACAAACACACTGCTGTGAGCATGTAAGATATGTTGCTGCTGCATAAATAGACATGCATGAATCCCGTAGCAGATCTAGACAGGTGGAGCTGGGGGAGGTGGAGGGTTTCAGAGGAACTCTGATAGTGTGCTACAGGACCAGCTCAGAGCAAACACTGAACCAGACTATTTAAATGTTGAGCAAGCAATCTCATTATCTTCAGGATCAGCCGAGGACAATTAGCTTGTGCCTGTCATGCATTAATGGTGCGATTGCTCGTAGAATATATGTAAAGGACCTATCAGCCTGTGCCCTCTAGAGTTTCATGACTGAAGTATATATTTATGAGAGAGATATATCTGTAGCTTATACATCTATAAAGGGGGAGAGGAACTCTAAAAGGATGGGCTTAACCCACACCGTTTGGAGTTCCCAGCCTATCTGGAAAACATCAGGCTATAGATATTCTTATGGGCAAATACTGGTGCTTGTTAGTAACAGTACCGAGTGGGTACACTGAAAAAAGGCACACTATACACTGATGGAAAGCATGCTGATCTGAATGTATATAAAGTGTGGAAGAGCAGATACCTTGAGCTTTGGAAGTCTTTTGATGGTCTTGAGAGGGCGAAGAACTCTGAGAACCCGCAAGGACTTAATGGTCTTTATGTCTCTGCCTTTGTTGTTTCTGTGATTAACAAAATATATTATACTGGGATGAAAATGTTTTTTTGTTTGTTTTTGTTTTTTTTCTTTTTATGGAAAGAAAAATGCCCACACAATAAATATTAGGGCTGTCAATAAATAAAACAGTGATATAAAGTTTATTGAAATTAATCACACATGTAAGCCCCAGATTAAAAATAAAAGTTTTACATGTTTTACAAGTAACTGCTCTTTTGAAAAATATATTAAAAAATGCTGAAAATTCATATCAGTAATTCAATAAAGTGTTTTTATTTTGCAAGTAGCGGGTCACATGGGAGCTAGCATGTTGAGATCACATGACCAGCTGAATACTACTCTTTACTCTGCTTTATTTTGCTAACCCCATGTTAATGGATGCTTTTACTTATAAAAATAATCTTTGTTTGCTGTGAATTGCACAGTTGAATTGGTAACTGAATGTTTTGCATTATTCTGCTTCAGTTCCGCTATGTGTCAGTATAAGCCGTCTGTATGGTGTACATTTTAGGTCATCCTCAGACCACAAAACAAAAAACAGTCATGCCTCAGACTTAATGGATTCAGTCATTTGACAAAATGACATCGTGCCTCAGAGTGAAAGGCTTCAGGTCTCAGAAAAAAAACATGTCAGGTGTCATGTCTAGTACAATTAGGCATTGGACGAAACAACCTCAGACTAAAAGGCATCACACATAAAGGCATTGGATGAAACGGACTTAGAAGGAAGCGAATTGCCTCGCCTCAGTGTGACTTCACAAGCACGCAGTTTTCTAACTGCTAAATGTTACACTAAGTTGTATAAAACATCACACTGAGATTATTTTGTAAATTTGTATTATTCGCTAGTTTTATTTTCAGGCATAAAAAGTTAGCTAAATAAGACATTGCAACTATCGTGAACACGGAAATTAACTATGGTTTTATTACAGTAAAAGTGTAACAATGAGAACTATGATTTAGTGGATTGATACTATATGTATAACAATAGTTTTACTACAAATACCATAAACTATAGCATAGCAAAGCCATGGTTAATTTGTGGTTACCATGCTTAACTACAATAACTATGTTTTTTGTTTTATTTGTATTAAAAACATGGTTTATATTTATAAGGGAAGTAAAAAATCTTTTACCAGCACCACCTACTGTCAGAGAGTCGATTACATTTTAATTCTGTTCATTTCTGCAGACCAATGTGAAAAATCCTATGTTCTTTTCTGTATAGAACCTAACCAGTGTAATATTTAAAGCTGTAAGAATAAAATCAGGTAGCATACCCCCCCCCCCCCTCTCTCTCTCCCTCTCTCTCTATTCATTACTTAATGCTTGAATAACAATAACATAAAGAAGGGATTACATAAATAGCCTACATAAAATGAATACCATCAATAGATAAGATTCTACATAATTCACATGCACACACACACACACACACACACCTTACATCAATTCGAGAATAGTTAGTTAAATATAAAAAGGGGGAGATAGAAAAAGCTAACTGAAGGATGGCATTATGATGGGATAAAAGCCAATAGAAGGTTATATAAAAAAACATAGCCTTGTATGTACTGTATGAAGTAGTCTTACTATAAACATGACTAGACTAGATGACTAAAACGCAGAGCTGGTCAAATATATCCACATCGCTACGATCGGATACTTTCTGAACTGCTGTCATTTTTGTTGTGTGCACATATTTATAGAAACGCCGCTCTCAGTAGTGGGCAGTGTTGTTTTAGATTGCTCTAAAAATGATTTCTAATTTTGTTTTACTCTTAACAAAAGAAAAAACAACTTCACAGTGAATATATCAGGCCTTGAATCCATTTAATCCCTTTTTGTCTGAGTCCTTTCGTCTGATGCCTTTTAGTCTGAGGCCGTTTCGTCCGGTGCCGGTTTCCTGAGACCTGAAGCCTTTCAGTCTGAGGCACGATGCCATTTTGTCAAATGACAGAAGCCTTTTAGTCTGAGGCATGACGCTTTTTAGTTGTAAAAAGCTAAAGTCCTAAAATGTACAACGTACGTCTGACATAACATATCAAACGAAAAACTAAGTACAATACACTGATAAGATGGCACCATTTTAAAGTCAGTATTTGAAAACATATATTGAGACTCCCTACTTTTTGTTTTATTCTGAAAATCTGCTTTTGAACGCAAGAATGCATCCTCTGTGAGCAGCTTCTTACTAATTCTTTCAAAAACATGAAGGTGGCTCTTCAAGCTAGAACTGCTGTGATGGTAGGAAAATTTCTTATTATGAAGTATTCTTATGGGCAAGAGGTCATGATTAATTGTTGTTTTTAAATAATGGATCACAATAAATTAAGTTAAATTGACAGCCGTAATACATAATGCATAACCAAATAATTTCTATGTATGGCTGAAATACTGAGAGAATGAATGAAAAAAAAATTACGTTAGTAAATGCAAACATGGATCAGACATCACTATATTAACACACACATCAACACACACTCAAACACACAAATAAATGATCGGTGGCATCCGAATTGATATTAAAATGGATGGACAGACAATAAGACAAATGAGAAGCATTTGCTGTTACCCCATTAAATTCCTGGAAGCCACAGAGATATAATCCAAAACAATAACAGAAGCATTAAAAGAGAAAGAACACATGAACATCTCAAGTGTGTGTAAAGTCATTAAATAATAAAGCTGAAGTGCCTGAGCTGAACCAGAGAATATTTATGAAAGTCTGGAATATCCTTTTATAGAAATACTTTCTTAAATAACAACACACATATGCTCTTTTTTAGGTAAAATGACGAGGATAACAGGAATGACCCTTAACATTTTTGTAAATTTTGAGTTATTACCTGCTTATAAATGCTTATAAATCTGCTAGGCAGTAATTTTAGGGTTTCTCTCAATTGTTTCCCAACTAGACTCTTAATATTAGGACACCATCATTCAACTTATTTTAGATAATATATATTTTGAAGAATATATTTTACATATATTCTTCAGAATGGCTAGAATAAATCAGAAAGTAACTATATATGTGTGACTTTCATCTCTGTTTGTATGTATATTAAATATTATATAACTTAAATGAGGGGTGTCGAAAGTACAGCCCACAGGCACATAGCCTGCTCTGAATCAGCCTGCAAGATGCTTTAAAAATAGAACAGGATTTGGCCTGCTATTAAGAAAGCGTATGAAATTTATAGGTTGCATTGGGATGTTGATATAACATATAGCCAAATCTCACAACACACCACCTCCACTAGTGCAGTTACCACCAGCTTCTTCTACCGTCCGAGGTCCACTGATGAAGTTCCACACAAAAAGAATGAAGAGATTCTTTGGCTTGTCAAACATATGCTCTTTTTGCATACTATACTCTACAATTAGCACAGTGCATTTTGTATTAAATGCTCACTATACATGTTTAGCCAGCATACTCAACAAAAGTTAGTATGTGTGATCCTCTGGACTCCAAACTTCCCAATCTATCAAATAACACATACGCCCACAGGCCAGCCATTACATACTATTCTCGGTCTAGTACTCGGTCTAGTACTGTCAGTAAGAGCCTAAATGTGTGAACACATTTCACATTGTTTGAACTTTTCATGTGGAGAATGGTGTAATTTCAATAGGAATCCACACAACTGGGAATTTTGGGTGAAAGTAAAAAAAATTGCATGCAAAGGATTCAAGCTGGTCACATAGATTTTCTAATTTGACCAATAGAAAGCTGCTTGGTTTAATACATTGCTATACAATTAACAATAGAAAATGAACCTTTTTTGACAATGTGAGCATACTCTAAAAATAAAGACTTTGTTGCTAATATTTATGGTTGACTAGAGTTGTCTAATCTTTTTCCAATTTCCAAGTTTCCCAACAACAACAAAAAAAAACTCTCTCTGTTCCTATAGTTGACTTCTAAGCAGGAAAATAATGGTCTGGTTATCCACTGAGACCTGAGAACTTTTCATTTTTATTTTATTATTTTATTATAAAAAATTAACCACATTCAACTCACAATTAATATCCAATTATAGAAATCCACCTACTTACTACTGTTTTTTTAGTACTTCCCAGAGGACTACTATATTCAGGTTCATAATTAATGTACAATTAATTCTAAAATGAAGATCATGGTAACCCACTAGTAATGACTCAAGTATTACCAAATCCTTCAGAACTATAACCTCACAAAAATCTCAAAAGCTTATGATGACTTCATTTATTATTAGGGCGTTATCATGCTTTTCATTTCAAAATACCGATCCAAATAATTAGTAATTCCTTCTGAAGGATTTGGTTACACTTGAGTCATTACTAGTGTGTTTACATAATCTTCACTTTAGAATTAATTATACATTGTGCATTACTCACATTAATTATGAATCTGTATACAGTAGTTATTAGTGGTCCTCTGGGAGGTATGAAAAAAAATAGTTATTGGTTCACTAATAGTGGATCTCATTCAACTGAGTACTATTACTTACTAATTAATTAATTAATTCGACTTAATAGCAGTTAGAATTCTAATATTGTGTTATTAATTTGTTCCATTAATGACGGAACAGTATTCTAAAGTGCTACCCACTGTTCAACCCATACTGCCTAACTCTGCTCCCTCTCCCAGCAAATGCCTATAAAGAACAGAGGCCATCATTCGATCAACATATGTACTACTTAATAGAGGTGTAGGATACTATTCAGAAGAACAATGGAGTGGGTCTGTAACATCCATGTCCTCCGTCCTGTACTACCAGAGGTCCTAATCACCACAATGCTGATCATGTTACCATAGGGATTACTGTACTTGCATTATTGTACTATGTTAATATCAAAATCAACATTGCTCATACTGCATTACAGACACATTTCCAGCTTATTCACTGTTGATCTGCTCCATGCTTGTATCATGGCCTATTAATTTGGGACAAAATGTGATTCTCTACTTGTTTTTGGGTTTAAGCACTCTTTTGCACACATTATGCAGTGAC
Source organism: Zacco platypus (assembly GCA_038088235.1). NCBI lineage: Eukaryota > Metazoa > Chordata > Actinopteri > Cypriniformes > Xenocyprididae > Zacco > Zacco platypus. Next base: position 8,719,250 of record CM076080.1, read on the forward strand.
TTTGGCGTTGTATACACTCTAAAATGGATCACAGTCAAAACCCCATTTTCCATATCTGCGGCTGCATTTACAATTATGCAACTGGCAAGGGCTTTTATCCAAAGCAATTCCATATTTATATCACATTAAAAGAATACATTAATTCATACATTTCCTGGGACTCAAAACCGTGACCTTGGCATTACTAGCTCTACTGTTTGAACTAAAGGAATGCATTTACATTATTGATGATTAATCAGTCAACACTCAAGAAATCCTCCACCACTGTAGTCATAGTGTTATCTGCTCCTGTACAGTTTATGTTCGCTGATCAACGTTTTTAAGTGAATAGAAGCCTAAATTCAATCTGTTCTGTAAACCGCTCGATTCATATGGATTAGCTTTACAATCTCTTTATGAACTTTTTAAAGTGTCAATGTGGTACTGGACTCTCATTGGAGTATTTCATCAAAAATATCTTCATTTGTTTTTCAAAGATGAACGAAAGTCTTACAGGTTTGGAACGACATGAGGGTAAGTGATGATTTTTTTCATCTTGGGGTGAACTAACCCTTTAAGCGGGAAACTGCAGTAAATTGTGTGTATAGATAAATTTTTTGAGTTTTGCAAAAATGTAGGTAGAGGCATGTTTTTGTTAAAAGTTATCCAAGGTTATCCAGTCTGGATTCTGGAGTCAGCCCTAGATGTCTTTAAAGCAAAATGATTCCAGGTAAATATTATCATTGGGAATCGGACTTTATGCAAACAACGTGGCTAAGTCACACAAGGAAAATGGATCTCATTTAAAATACTTACGTCAATGCGAAGGCAATTAGAGCTCCAACCACCACAATAAAGTCTAGAATGTTCCACAAATCCCGGAAATATGATCCGTCATGAAGAATAAGGCCCTGGTCAATCATCTGTATAAAATGGCATAATACAATATTAAAAAGAATAAAGAGTATATAATTTTTTTGTATATAATACCTGCAAGTATAATTCTACATATGTTTCCTATACATACAAAGTATAATTGAAATTAAATATCACATCTGTCTCTGTGTTGGCCCTAGACTTGAAGTATTAGGGGAGAAGCCCACACCTTTTTTAGCTAATCATAAATGGTCTTTGCCTGTTAATAATTTGGAGTTTGCTGATATCAAGTTAGGTGAAATATCTTTGGAGGGCAGGGTTTTGGAGGTTTTGGAAGAGGGCATTTCATGAAGTTATCAAAATTCCATTCATGACCTTCAATATAACAGTTAATAAAATCATGTTTGAAGTAAGAAAGCAGATACCTTTATAATCATCTCAAATGTGAAAACGCCAGTGAAAACATAATCAAAGTAACGAAGAACCTGCAAACACAGTAAAACACCCTGTCACTTTCATTTCCATTTTTTATTGTCCAAAGAAAGAATTTGTATGCTGATTTAAAGTGCCCCATTATGCTTTTTCGGATATTACCTTTAATGCAATTTGTAATATAGCTGTTTGTGAATGTAAAGGTCTGCAAAGTTTTAAAGATCAATGTGCATGACAAATAAGGTCTTCTAAAAGACAAAAAATCGATTTTGAACTGCCCGAATGCGTCGTCATCATTTCCAGTATCTCTTTCATCATTCCTATTCATATCACTGTGTATCAAGTGCTGAGGAAGTCTCCAGAGATGAAATTCAGAAATGGTAAAAGACGTTTTGTTTTTCGACACGTGCTGTAAGCAGTAGACCAATCACAAAAGACTCGAAAAAAGGAGGGGTTTGGAAAGACGGAATATTTTAACAAACCTTTTCAGATTCTTTGAGACATGTGCAATGTACATTATGAGAAAATTAAAGTGTTTTTGACCTTGGATGAATGTATTCCTATCAAGTCAAGTCAAGTAATCTTCATTTATATAACGCTTCTTACAATACAGAATGTTTCAAAGCTGCTTCACAGTGATAATAGGAAAACTAATGGACAGAGACAGACATTGTTTTGGCTTTACAGCAGCTCTAGGAAAAGGTTATAATCGAGCTAAAGTATGTTTTTGATTGAATCACTTCCATTGTAAAAATCATTCATTATTAAATTAGGGGCCACTTAAATGACACTTAAATGAAAACAGAAGACCTTTAATGAGTTCTTGCTGTTCATTTACATGTTTAGACTAGAGGTATGCGCGTTTGAATGTGTATGTGTGCAGACGCTTAGTCTTTCTTTACATAGTGACACTGCCAAATTACTTGTCTGGCCTGCGTAATACAGAATTATTAGCCATTTCCATGATTCCATGCAAGCTTGAATCATTTTATCTATACATGGGAAAAGGGAAGGAGGCCTTTGCACTGGATAGTTTAGTTAACACTTCAGGGCTGCATTGTCGTCATGTCTAGGCACAGGTCCTTCATCTCATCTGGATGAAGGACCTGCAAAGGAACTTTTAAAATAGCAAAGGGGCACTTTAAAATCAAAATAACTCAGTCATTTCATTATATGAATCATTAAAAAGAATTGAAATACAATAGTTTACTTTATTCCTCTCTGAACTGGCGCACACAGGGTCCTCAGCAGCTAGTGCAATACTGCTGGCCACAATCACCAGGAGAATGGTCATCTCAAAGTACCTCAGGGTCACCGCATAGTGGCAGATCCTTCTTATACTATAGTTACAAAAAGAAAATGATTTTAAATGTTAGATTTGTCCTATTTTGTCAAGCATGGTATACTGTACAAACAACTATATGTGGGGGATCATGTAAACACTTACGGATTTGTGCTTTTGAAAATGAACATGCTGTCTGGTGTTTCAGGTTTGGGGACAGTTGACTGTTCACCTCCATTCTCATCATCATAATCATCGTCATCATCAGCATTGTCCGAGTGACTGGCCTCCACATCCTTGAAACTGACTGTGATGGGTTAAATCAAGAGAACAATACAAATATTTCAGTATTTGTTAGCAACAGTTTAAAATCTTACATATAAATATGAACAGTGCTCGAAGTGGGCTGGTGCGCACAGGTAGCAGTTCTCACAAGTTGCCAGTACTCTGATCGCCCCGTTCCCAGAAAAAAAGGGAAGTGAAATTAGAAATGACTAGCTCCCTATAACAATGTTGTGAAAGTTTTTACTCACTCAGGCAATCATCAGATGTCCAAATTTCGATGTTACGTGAAACTATTCTTGAACTTATTGCATTTTATTTTTCCTACTATTTCAAAATAATGTACAATATATCATAGTGGCTTTTTAGTAACTGTAGGTAGAGGTCTGCCACTCGACCCAAGCACAAGAAAATCTGAAAAAACGGTTTGGGTAGGTTTTTCCAATGCTAACTTTGGATTTGGGTTTGTAATTCATGAAAAAAAAAAGTTAAATATTTAATTTAACTTCCTTTGCTTTGCTCTCCCACACATCCACATACATCTCTGTAATGCTGCAAATTCTTTATGTTTTAGATTGTTAACTGTCAGTGTTTTAGACGTAATTTAGAGTGCTGTTGTGGAAAGAGTGTATTTGCAATGTTTATTTGCAAATAAATGGGACTGTTTATTTCTGACAAAAAATTTTGTACTTTTGACAAGGTTAAATGGTAACAGATTATTTGAATATGCAATTTTGGGGTTCTGGTTGGTTTGTCTTAAAATTTGACAGTAGCATTCGGTTCAGATCAGGGCAAATCATAGGACAGTTGAGGATTTAACCCCTATCACCTCTACTTCTAAATATTCTTACTTTCTTAATATATAGTATGTGAAATGCAGTGTACAGTATGTCTGGATTTGCAGTATTTGAAAAACAATACACAAAAAATACCAGGATGACCTAATATTTTGTATGACATTCGGAAGCGTGTACACTTTACTATCCCAGGAGTCCATGTAGGAGTCCAGATGGAGCATATATGGATTGTGTTCATACTACATACTTGCACACTTTTCATTTTTTCGATTTCATATGCTGCAACAAGATTTATGAGTCGCTTTGGCTCTGAGTCTGTGAATGGAGTGTGATTGCCAGGGTAAATATATCAGGGCAAATATATAACTGGCAAATAGCTAGCAAGCTGTGTTGCTGGTCTCAAAGTACATATGTTTGGGCATTCATTAAACATGCATTGAACTGTACACATATAAAACTTTATTTCTGAATTGTTGTACCTATAAGTTAACTCACTAGACTCTCTGTTGCTTAGGTGTTGTCTCACACTTTTTTTCTTATTTTTTTGTGCTGTAGATTTCACAAATGAAATTTACTCAGTTGATGTGATTTGTTAAAGCTTTATCTTCTAGGTTTTGATCTTGACCATGATATTTTTTTGCTTATCTGAGAAGCAGTTGGGTAATTTGCTTCTCATTCCACTTATGACATGCACAGGCTGGAATATACCTGAGACCTGCTTTTAGTGAAGTTTAAGTACAATTATATTAGGGGGAAATAATCTGAATGAGTTTTACTGTAGATTTGCCCGAGTGAACACTAACCTAGATTTCAAGCCAACACCCAGTACTAAGACTACTACAGCAATGGATCAGAATGCTCTAAAGACAAACTGCTCTTTACTTTCTGAAACTGAAGAAGCTAAGATTGCCACAGGCACTGATAACCCAGTTCTGTGTCTCTATTAATGAATCTGTCCTCGCTTTAGCAAATTATCCGCTTTGCAAACAGAATCAATGGCTGTAGTCCAGCCCTCCTTAAGGACTCAGCCATCAACCACTGAACTACTTCACCACAAATGAACACTGTTGCACTTTGATCATTAGGAATTTCCTACTGAAAAATGCACCGAACACAATGGCCACTTAATTGCTGAAAACTGCTTATTTCAATGATTCCATTTCTAATCCATATTTCATTTAATGCTCTGTGTGTAATGCAAATTGTATAATAGCAATGGTTATCACAGGTCTGTTATGATACATTTATGAGGAAAACTGATGCTAAATGCAAATTTATATATATTACTGACATAAAAAATATTTATTCATTTATTTGGAGATTAAATGGCAAGCTCTACTCCAAAAATAATTTAGATAATTGTTTTTAAAATCGTTGAGCTTTTATGATCTTTAATTAACGAGACATTGTGTATTATTTGTAATTTTGAAAATGCATTTTTCATTACAAGACAAGATTTAAAATTGACTATTCATGGCATATGGTAAACATGTCTCAGGTTATGCATGTAACCATGGTTCCCTAAGAGTGGAACTGCATCCCAGCTGATGCTTCGGGGGGAACACCTTCAGTGTGACTGTGTCTGAAAGACATGTACAACTAGTCCAATCCTGATTGGTGCTGCGTCACCTCGTGACGTGTGCCATCGTAAGGCAGAAGCTATAAAAGGAAGCTGGCAACACAACAGCCTTTGATAGACTAAAGACCAGTAACTGGTTAGTCTTTCTCCACTGTGAAGTTTTACACATGTAGACCTCAAGATCTCTGAAAGGGCAAAGTAAATGTAGCTTCTCCTGTTCCGCCAACACATGAGGAGGAGGATGAAAGGCCTGAAGGACTGTAGGCCGGTCGGTACCTTTGGTAAATAACCCAACCGGGGGCAAACTCAGTGCAGGAGGAGGCAACTGACAGGGCCTGCAGATCTCCCACATTTTTAAGTGATGTAATTACCAACAGTAACACCATCTTCAAAGCAATACTCTTAATTGGCAAGCAATACACAGGATGGGACTCAACCCTGAGCCATAGGCCTCATCCTCAAGGTACCACAAAGGAAACGATCCACCAAATGGTGCTTCCCCAAAGATCCACCAGTCTTATGTGCGTGGAAAGCTAAACTGGCTGCCACATAAACCTTAAGTGTAAATGGTGAAAGAGCAGAAGAAAAACAATTTTACAGGAACTACAGCACTGAAGCCACTGGGCAGTTAATTGGGTCCACATTGTGCTCTCTGCGCCATAAAGTAATCCTCCCCATTTAAAATATATAATTTCCTTGTGGAGGGAGCTCTAGAACTGAGAAAGCTCTCTACCACCTTGGTGGAGAAACCTGCATTTAGGAAAGGATGCCCCTCGGAGGCCAAACCCAAAGTTTCCATATCTCTGGCCGGGGGTGAAACATTGTGCTCCCGGCTTCCGATAGAAGGTCCCTCCTTACTGGGTCCCAGAGGAGCTGGATGTCTGAGGGAGAACCACAGCGGACAGCGAGTTGTCTGCTGCCAAGTTCAGGTGCCCAGGGATGTACAGTGCTCTGAGAGATAACAGTCTTCTCTAGGACCACAAGAGGATCTGATGCACCAGTTTGCATAGAGGGTGAGACCTCAGACCCCCCTGAAGATTGATATAATAGATCATATATTGTCCGTCCTAACTAGAACACGATGGTCTCTGAGCTCTTGAAGGAAATGCCATAAGGCTAGCATTACTGCAAACATCTCTTGGGAATTTATGTGCAATTAGAGATGATGTTCCTTCCAGAGGCCCTGGGTAGCCTTCCATTACTGCTCCCCAGCCCATGAGGGATGCATCGGTCAACAAAATCTTTTGATGACAGGGTGACCCTAGGGCTGGAGCCAAACACAGGAACCAGGGTTTCTTCCACATGATCAAGGAATGAGGCATCTTCAAATAACCTTAATTGTGCAAAAGGATTGCACCTCGTGGAAAACCTTCTGGTCCTCAGCCACCATTGTAAAGGTCTCATGTACAGCAGGCCAAAAGGTATTGCGTTGGACGCTGCTGCCAAGAGGCCTAACAGTCCTCTTGACTGCTTGATAGCTTGATTCTGCATACTTGTAGCAGAATTGTCTCGATACGTGTGGGAGACAATTGTGGCTGCATCGTAACAGATTTCGAATGTGGATTGGGTTTGTTGGAAACTGTCATGCCTTGAAGCGCTGTGGGTGGCAGGGTTAACAAATTGATTTCCTGAGGGCTCTGCAGAGGAGTGGGTGTAATTTGCTCTCTCACGTGAGGGTGCGCCCTCAGAGACCTGCGCATCATCTCAGGACCTCTTTCCCAAAGCCATTTTAGCAAGAAGGGCGTTCATCAGATCCATCTTCTCCTACTTAGGCTTCGGGTGAGGGTGCTGCCTCAACCCCCAGGTTTGTTGAGGGGGGGCTCGAGATGCAACACTCACTTTCTGTTGCTGCCTATATGAGGAGGTTGACGTACATGGCTGGGGCCGCCCTTTAGCAGCAGCCCCATGGGACTTTTGACAATGAGGTATGAACCTCTGAAATGCTGCCGCCTGTTTCTTAGCTTACTGAAACCTCTCGAAGACACAGCTCAAAGCATCACAGAAGAGGCCAGGGGGCGACAGCAGAGCATCAAGAAGGAAAGACTTGTCCTTCTCCTTGATACTCTAGAGGTTCAACCATAAATGCCTCTCCATGGCCACTACAGCTGCAATGGAGCCGCCAATGGTGTGGGCCATCTCCTAAGTGGCACGGAGAGCTGAGTCAGGGGCCCGATGCAGCTCTTTAATAGCATCAGGCCACACTTCTACATCGTCTAAGTCCCTGACCTGGTCAGCCTGTTACGCTTGCAAAATTACCATAGTGTGCAAACAAATACTAGCCTGATCCACCACCATGTGTGCCTTGCGCACCAGAGATGAAGTTGTACAACAAGGCTTGGTGGGGCTTTAAGGGACGACGCAGCATCAGGGGAGAGATCCGCATCAAGTGTCTCTTTAACCTTTGACATCATCCCATAGCCATTTTCCTTCAGCCCCACAATCGAAGAATAATAGTGGACTAGATAGGTGGGAGGAGAATGGCTTCTTCCATGATCTCTACAATCACAAAGAGCACTTTGCTGAAGAAAGAACGCTGAGGCTGCTGTGTTGCAGACTTCCCTTTATAGCTTCCACCTTACACTGACATACGTCATGAGGTGACGCAGTACCAATTAGGATTGGACTAGTTGTACATGTTTTTCAGACAGAGTCAAGCTTAAGGCGTTCCCTCAAAGTGTCAGCTGGGATTCAGCACAAGTTCCCTTGAAAGGGAACTCGAAAGAAATTGTGATTAGTTACATGTCCTTAGATAAATAAACTTTTAAAAGGGAAGAGGAAACTTTAATATTAAAGACTATGCTAACCAAACTTCATAGTATTTGCTACATATCTGTCACATTAAAAGCTAGACAAATTAGGGATTTTATATAATAATATCAATATTATATTGATATCACTAACATTTTAAGGACTATTCTGTTTACTATTTATTATTATTTATAAATAAACATTACTTGTTACTTTTGGTTTGGTACTTCTTTTCCAAAACATCTGAAACTCTAGAAATTGGTATAATATAACAGAAAACTGTACAAGAAGACCAATCCAGAAGAATCATACTCTGCATAGTAAAAATGCAATAAAAAAAAAAAACAGAAGCAGGATGGATGGATGGAGGGATGAATTGACGGACAGCTCAAATACCAGTCATTGGTGCCATTTCCAACAAAGGCTGGGCTGATGTCTCTCGTTTAATGCTGGTTTCTGTTATACACTCATCCTGGTTAAGATAGCTGCCGTTGTTCTCAATGTCTGAGACTTCCCCTGTGATGTATTTGGAAGTTTCCTGGCTTTCTGCTTGATCCTCCATTCCAGTACAGACAGACTGAAGTTCCTCAAGGCCAGATGTTTGTCCTGTCACATCACCCACAAACTCCCTAAAATACAAATGTACAGGTGTGAATGTTTGATCACATAACTTTGCTCTGTGTTGTGCCTTGCAGAACTACTTCAACAAAAATAAAAGCAAGCTGAGTTACTTTCAACTATAATCATACCAGACACAAAAGGAAAAAGAAAAACGTGTAAATTTTTAAAAACTCAATTACTATTTCTTTGCCAAACCACAACAGTAAAAGAATGTCAACAGCAACAGAAGGTAAACTACCATGTGAACTTGGTAACTCGTTAAATAAAAATGAGTCGTGGTGGCATTCTTACCTTTGGCATTCCTCCTGTTTCTCAATTTGTTTGCCAGACATTATTTCAGTTTCATTTATGTGCATCATGTTTTTAGACTGCGTTTCCTCCATTCTATCCTCACCCTCTTCAGCCTGTTTCTCGCTGCACCCAAATTGCTGGTGATTCTCAACATTTCTGCTCTCTGTTCTGGACTCTCGATGTCTGTGCCGTTTGTGTCGCCCACCCTCTGCTACCCCTGCAGCGGCAGCAGCTCGAAACTTTCTTGCCACACGATGCCTCCTCTCTGTATTTGAATGGTGGTTATTAACACTTGGCCTCTCCTCCATCCCTGATCCCATCAGGGGCAATGGCTCAGACTCTGGAGGTTCAGGGAGAGGAATGGTGATAGACATGGGTGGCTCTGGCAGGGGAATCCCCACAGACATTGGTGATTCTGGCAAGTGTAAAGGGCTTGTCTCAGGGGACATGCAGCTCTGTTGGTGATGATCACTCACTGGAGTGTCCAACTGATCCTCTGTGGGACTGCCAAACAGCACCTCACGGCTGGCCATCTGGCGACGTTTCCGCAGCTGGTTCGTCCTTTGCTCCCAGACAGACATGTTAATTTTTTTACGTCTCTCACGTCGGCCAGCAAAAGCATTCACAGGCTGCTCTTCCCCTTGTTTGACAGCAGGTTCCTCCTCTGCCTCTGCAGGAGTTGGTCGTCCTCGGTGGATGGCGCGCTTCCTGTACAAGTACGGTCTCCGTCTCCTTCTGCGTGGACAAGATATATCTCAGTCACAAGAGTTATATCATTTGCAGCATGCACAATCACAATTCACAAAGGTGTGTAAAAAAAACCCAGGAAATTATAATAAAAACAATGGCTATCGATTCAGGCTAAATAAAACGGAATTCAAGAGAAAACCAGGGGAAAATTATTGAATAATAAAAATAAACAGAGAAGAAACAAAATAAGAGAAACAGAGTGCAGAAAGGATCTACATGAGAGCAGGTAGTTTGAAGTGTTAATGAGATGAACAATGCAATGTTAAATGGCAGACACAACAGATAAAAAGATACAGACAGTTTTACTTACAATTATGCGTATTCTTTTGTTGTCCATGAAATCAAATAAATGATTAATTGAAAATAACCCATTAGTGTATTTGTAGATAAGACAAACCAAACAATCCATATTGCCAGACTGCACACAAGTCAACACATAATTCATATAGATGGCTAGAAAAACTCTAACCCCCAGAGTCCCCTGTCCTACAGTTTAGCTCCAACCTGAATCAAACTCAACTGTACAAGCTAATCAAGGTCTTTTTTTCCCAGGATCACTAGGATAACCAGGATTACTAGAAAGTTCTAGACAAGTTAGTTGGATCAAGTTTGGAGCAAAACTCTGAAGAACAGTGGACCTCGAGGGCCAGAGTTGAGAAAGCCTAAGTTAAACGTTAAAGGGTTCTTTGGCACTTCAATACCATTAATGCCACATTACGCATTTGTAATCAATGTTTCAAATTAGGTTTTTTTTCCAGTGATTTTGGTAGTATACTTTTATATCTCTTAATATTGCAATAGGTATTGATTAAGTCTAGGTCCATTATCATGTGCCCTTTCTTTCATACTATGGTCTATATGCCCGGAGAAACTCTATTTAGCCAAAAAAAAAAATTCTACTCATAAACCTCACAAGCTTCAGACTAGATAGGTCCACAAGCTACACGTAGCTACTAGTATAACTATAACTAACTTTAAGCTGAATATGTCATTATGCAAGCATCTTAGAGAGAGAACTAGAAGAAGAGAAGAGAGAAACTTGACTGAAAATACCTGGACTTGAAATTAATATAATTATTTGTCAACTGGATGTGCTTCTCTGTTGCTCAAAAGATTTTACAGAACATCAATTTCTTTTCTACAGTCAAAAGATGCACAGTTGTACTTAACACATCTGACTTGCACCATATGTATAATTTGTTTGTGAATTTCTTGAATAAACTAAATGAACCTGATTTATTAAGACCCGGGTGTCCAATCATGCTCCTGGAGGGTCACTGTCTAGCAGAGTTTAGCTCCAACTCCAATTAAACATGACTGAACCAGCTCATCAAGGTCTTACTAGACATACTAGAGACTTGCAGGCAGGTGTGGTTAGGCAGGTTGAAGCTAAACTCTGGACAGTTGAAGCTAAACTCTGGACACTCAAACCACTCTAGTCAAGTCACCTTTACTTATATAGGGCTTTTTACAATGAAAATTGTGGCAAAGCAGCTTTACAGTAATAATTGGCAAATAATTAGTATTCTCTAGTATTCTTACCTATTCCAGTGTTGCTTCATTTTATTCTCCCCAGTTTAGAACAGACTGACCTATTCAATTCAACAATACTCTAGACCAGGGGTGTTCCAGGAAGGTGAGTTGGAGCTAAACTCGGCAGGAAAGTGGCCCTCCAGGAGCAAGACTGAACACCCATGCTCTAGATCAGAGTTCTTCAACTCCACTCCTGGAGAGTCACTTTTCTGCAGACTTCCGTACCAACCCCTGTTGAACCAAGTTTTGCAAGAAATTCCGATCACTTTGATTACATTGTGTGGGTGTGTTTGGTTAGGGTTCGAGTTAAACTCAGTAGGACACTGGCCTTCAGGACTGGAGTTGAAGAGTTTTAATCTAGATTGATTGTAATCTACTTACATTCCAAACAAACATGCACAGGAGGAGTGGTGACTCTGGCCAAAGAGTGCTAAACAACATTCTGAGGTACTTACTGACCTTAAACTCCAAGATAACTTGCTCAGTAATAAGAATACTGTCATTACCTTTGAAAAAAAAAAAAGAGCTACTCTCAGTTTTTCCCAGGTAAAATAGTGAAGGATGTTCAGTGATTTTTTGCCTTTACAAATCTTTACTGCAGGGGTACGTCATGCTGCATATAAATGTATATGTAATATAATTTGCATTCAAACTTAACATGAATATTCAGTTTTTCCACGTACACTAGGGTAGGCACGACACACGCCGTCAGGACAGAATACACACAACAGTTTTTCTAACCCCAAAGAACAATGTAGGCTACGGCACTTTGCACCTGCGCTTTGAATAGTTTTGCAGTAGTTTGTGTACACTGGTGTCAACACTGAAACGGGCCGTTGTTTCACAGACTGAAAGGAAACGGCGAAGATGGATCAAGAGGAACAACAAATACAATGGCCGCCCGTGTTGATGAGCGCTCGTGTGAGGGGAATAAAAGATATAAGCAACACTCTTTTGTTGCAACGTGATCTCATGAGAATATGTGTGTATTTTTACGTAAAGTGTGGTTCTACTATACGTACGTTTACTTACGTATTTACCCTCGAGAAGCGTTATGACATGGTTTACGGCACTGATATTGAACGCTCATTGATTCACAATTGCTTCGTCACAGGATTGCGACATGTTGTGTTTCAGACTGGATTGACATTTGAAATGAGTGCGTGCCTTCACGGAGAGATTCCAGATTCATATTATCATGGATTAATAACTTAAATTCTGCTCTGTACCCCATAAAAAAAAACTATTACGCCAGAGAGGACTGTGACTGCAACTCATAATTATTTTAAATTCTTTTGGTACCACTTTTGACATTTTCGGAATAAATTAATTATTTATTTAATCAATTAAGTGATTATACTTGTTTGTTTGTTATTCTTTTATTTCTGAAAGTACACAATTTTAAGAAATGGTTATGGGTAGGTTTAGGGATAAGTGTAAGATTAGCAGCTCAAAATATTGCTTTAATGCTATATTGTTACTAAAATTGTCATTTTCCAACACATTTATGTCCATTACGTTTTATTCTTTTAATATTCTGTATAAAATGGGTATGTTTAGGTTTGGGTGGGGGTTAGGGATCTTTTTATCTATAAAATGAAAAAAGGGAAATTATACATATATCTTTTATGACATGAAAGATTCATAAATACTTTACATTTTATGACTGTAAAAACGTATTAATGCTATGTTTAAATGTTGCCAATACGTCCATATTTTACGTTTCAGCACCTGATCAAAGTACCCTATTTTGTGTCTTTGAAAGTTACGTATTAATACCTACATATTAACAATGAGACCAAGCTGTTTAAACAAGTATAAAGACATTTTTATTGTTACTTTTTGAGCAAAAAAGACTTGGACAAGGATGAATCTTTCTCATGTGCATGTGTCACCTGTGTTCATGCACACTACCAAATGCTTTTTTCATGTTCAGTAACACTTTAAATAGGACAACCATTAAAGTACTAGTAAGAATTTGCTAGTTAATAAACTGCACTTGTAAATACTTTTTTTGTAAATATTGTCTTAAGTAGGCCTAAATAAAAGTCTTATGATCCAAATTGCAATTTGTAGCCCTTTGCATTTTATGTGGTTGAAATGTGGCCCCTTGGCCTCCGAACTTGAGTACCGCTGCTTTACTGCATGGTCATCAGAGAGTTAAGTACAATTGCTGCTCTCTTGATTTTTTTCTTAAAAAGAGGCCAAAACAAGTTCTCATAGCTTAACCCTAATGCACTGTTCGATTTCTGGCGACTTCCTGTATGGTCTGGGTCAAATTGACCCTAATTGGACTCAATACAATTCCCCAAAAATCACATTATTATAAAAAATCATGAACATACAATCATATACAAATAATTGACTTTTAATATCATACTTTTCACATATTACAAAGAATAAATATTTGAATTTAAGATCACTTTTTTTGATTTTTAATCACTTTTTTTTATGACTGCCCCTCTCCCCTCTTTTAACAATAATATCTTAGTCTAAACCTAAAGTAATCTTGGCAAACTATATATCATTTGAAAGCTTATCAATATAAAATTTGGCACAGAAATTGTTCGGATATTCAGTTTTGATTTAATTTGATTTGTTGAACATGTTTTGTAAAATATATATATATTATATAATTTAAAATTTTCATAAATTCTTCTATAACTTCTTTTAAACTTTACTTTTAGAACTTTCTTTACTTCTACAATAAAATGTGAAGTGTTGCCTTTAAAGATACCAAACTTAAAAAAAAAAAAAAAAAAACAAACAAAAAAAAAATAACCACTTGCATAACCACTGCACACATACTAAAGCACCCAAATCAATTTCTGCTAATTGTGGTTGTAATTGATGTCACATTGGTGCTATACTGATCCCATGCCTTATGTCTCATAGTCTCTCCCCAACGAGAGATTTTTCATCTTAGAAAAACTAAGATGAAGGCAACTTTGAACTTTGTTTTAATACTGGATTTTACCTCACTGCTACTTGTCAAACTGCTATATAACATACAATATTGTTGTAAAATCAAAATGCTTACAATGCACAAATCAACCGTCTTAGACTGCCTAGTGTGCCATGCTCATGGATTATGACATGCTCCTTAATTGCAATTCATTTCAGCCTCTGACTTCTGGCAGTGAGAAAATTTTGGGTAGCAGTCCTACAATGTGACAACTTATATGATGCCTGTCTACAGAGGACCCAGTAGGAGGACTGAAACGAATGCTGCAATTGACATGTCAACTATGATAAACCTCATTACAATGTCATAAAAGCATAAGAGCAAAAGAGCATGAACTGACTTAAAATACTCAACACTGTCCAAGTCTTGGTTATGATGTATCATAGGCAAGAAGAAAAAAATAAAAATAAAAAAACAATAAAAAATAATAAGAAGAAAGAAGGTAATAGACCATCTTACCAAAAGCCAGTGTGAAGATAGTCAGATGTAAAACCATAGAAAGAATCCAAAGGGTTTTATTTTTGTGATTTGTTTTGACCTCTCCTTGTTTGCTGACATCTGATTTTGGGTTATTTACTTTTTAAATCTAAACTCCACTGTCTACTGTACTAAATTAAAGCTTCAAATCACTCAAGCTCTAATAACATATTGATTTTTTTTCCTTTTAAATAAACACACCATTTCCCCTGTGGTGTAGGCACTTGAGTTTCCTAGCAACTCCAGATTTAAAAAATAAATAAAAAATAATGAAATTCCTACACCCTCAATAATCAAGATTTAAAGACAAAAGAGAAAATGATTGAGTCATTCCATTTTTTTTTTGTTCTTCCCTACCAAATTTGACCAGAACCAATACTGATCCAAAAACATGACAGACAAATGGTACATTCATATATGACACTTCTGTTCATGTGTTTGATGGGTCTGAAAAATTACATATTAGCATAGTGTCATAATGGTATAAAAGCATGTCTGAAGCACAAGAAGATTTGCAACAGTCAGCAGTCAACATCAAATGCTTGCTAGATACAATGAAGGCTTTCTCTTACCAGCTTCTTAAAGGTTCACCCAAAAATGAAAAATCTGTCATTAATTACTCACTCTCATGTCATTCCACACCCGTAAGACCTTCGTTCCTCTTCAGAACACAAATTAAGGTATTTTTGATGAAATCCAAGAGGTATGTGACTTGACCAAAGACGATATTATCAACACTCTCAAGGTCCAGAAAGGTACTAAAGACATTGCTAAAACAGACGATGTGACTACAGTGGTTCAACCTTAATTTTATGAAGCGACGAGAATACTTTTTGTGCCAAAAAACGAAACAAAAATAACGACTTTATTCAACAATCTCTTCCCTTCCCTGTCCTTATCCTTACACAGGTAACGCAGTAAGCACAGTGAAGGCTTCCGTGTTTACGTCCGAATGCCGGCTTAGTATTAGCCAAAGCGGATCACATGAGCAGATATTGTTGAATAAAGTTATTTTTGTTTTGTTTTTGCACAAGGTTGAACCACTGCAGTCACTTCAGCTGTTTTAACAATGTCTTTAGTACCTTTCTGGACCTTGAATGTGTTGATTATATTGCCTTCTACGGATGAGTCATATACATCTCGGATTTCATCAAAAATATCTTAATTTGTGTTCCGAAGATGAATGAAAGTCTTACAGGTGTGGAACGACATGATGGTGAGTAATTAATGACATAATTTTCATTTTTGGGTGAACTAACCCTTTAATACATAATATAAAAAAAGCATCCTTAATTTTTAAATATTGTTTATGATGCTAAAAAAAAAAAAAAAAGAACTTACTCTGAGAGTCCAAATTCTCTGCTTTTATAACGCTGATTGAAGAACTCTTCTTCCTCCTCCTCTTCTTCCTAACACAAAATATACCTCTTCAATATAACAGAATTCACTATGCATTAACATAAAAAACATTACATTTACATTAGTATTACTTAAGTGCATGAATACTAATGTTATACAAAATGTACACAAAAGTAAATGCACTGGATACATAAACAATTACTAAAGGAGAAACACATTATATGTTATTTTCTGGAACATTTTCTAGCACAATGTCATTTTATAGCATAAATATAATAGGCCTATGTCATATTATATTCAAGTTTATTAGTTTTATCTTTCGTTGTCTTACCTTAGTTAGTTCCTGTGCATTGGCTAGATTATCCACAGCAATAGCCAAGAATACATTGAGCAATGTGTCTGTTCACAGCATCGTCAAGAATTTGGGTTCAATTTAAACATATGTTTCAAACTTGCAACAGTGTTTTCATGTGCAACTACAAAATTAGTGTAATTAATTTTCCTTCATCTTTTTTTCCACTTTTTTTTAGCACATAGAAAATAGTCATGGCTTAAAAGGATACAGTTACCAAATAAGGTTAATACAATAAAATAGATTGAGGACCACATTCCATACTGCACTCCTCCTTGGGAGCGTATCCCATTGTACATCACCTCATTCCAATCTTCACCAGTAAGAATCTATGTTAAATTAAGAAATTCAAAAGGAGCAATTAAAATAATATAAATAGTTAAGGCATGCAATGTACAGGTGCTGGTCATATAATTAGAATATCATCAAAAAGTTGATTTATTTCACTAATTCCATTCAAAAAGTGAAACTTGTATATTATATTCATTCATTACACACAGACTGATTCATTTCAAATATTTATTTCTTTTCATTTTGATGATTATAACTGACAACTAAGGAAAATCCCACATTCAGTATCTCAGAAAATTATAATATTGTGAAAAGGTTCAATATTGAAGACGTCTGGTGCCACACTCTAGTCAGCTAATTAACTCAAAACACCTGCATTAAATGCTCTCTCAGTCTAGTTCTGTAGGCTACACAATCATGGGGAAGACTGCTGACTTGACAGTTGTCCAAAAGACGACCATTGACACCTTGTACAATGAGGGCAAGACACAAAAGGTCATTGCAAAAGAGGCTGGCTGTTCACAGAGCTCTGTGTCCAAGCACATTAATAGAGAGGTGAAGGGAAGGAAAGGATGTGGTAGAAAAAAAGTGTACAAGCAATAGGGATAACCTGGAGAGGATTGTGAAACAAAACCCATTCAAAAATGTGGGGGAGATTCACAAAGAGTGGACTGCAGCTGGAGTCAGTGCTTCAAGAACCACTACACACAGACATAAGCAAGACATGAGTTTCAGCTGTCGCATTCCTTGTGTCAAGCCACTCTTGAACAACAGACAGCGTCAGAAGCGTCTCGCCTGGGCTAAAGACAAAAAGGATTGGACTGCTGCTGAGTGGTCCAATGGTATGTTCTCTGATGAAAGTAAATTTTCCATTTCCTTTGGAAATCAGGGTCCCAGAGTCTGGAGGAAGAGAGAAGAGGCACACAAGCCACGTTGCTTGTGGTCCAGTGTAAAGTTTCCAAAGTCAGTGATGGTTTGGGGTGCCGTGTCATCTGCTGGTGTTGGTTCACTGTGTTTTCTGAGGCCCAAGGTCAACACAGCCGTATACCGTATAGAACCATTGTTGGTGTAAACTTAAATCGAATTGCAAACAGATGGTCATATGATTTCAAAATGGCAGCCACAATGAGGGGATGAGCAAGAAAATTTGGCTTAAATATATCTGTAATATATATTCTCTCCAACTGTTTAAAAGCTTTGCTGCTAATTAAGTTGAATGTGAGGTGAATATAAGCCCTTTCAATGAAAAGTATTTACAATGTTCATACCCGTTGAAGAACAGAACAGAATTTAGTGATCTGGAGAGTCATACCTGAAAGACAGTCATGATGGCAGCTGGAAACGTGTCAAAATTAGTTGGAGTGTAATCTTCAAAAATGAACCTGTGAAAGAGAAAGAAATTACTGTTTCAACTAATTTCACTAAAATTAAATTTGTGTTTGTAATTTTTGTTTATCCTTGTAAGCATCCTTTTAATTGAGCCAGTTGACTGCAAATGTAACCATGTGTTATTGCTTGAAGCACAGACCTATTGCTCTTGTGAGTCAACAGCATATTATTTTTGTGCATGTAAGAGCTTGCACAACTATATATTTTTTTAATCAATCAACTATTTACCAGGTCAGAAGTTATATTGTATAAATCATTCACTTTATGTCATGCAGCATCAGCGTCTTTGTCGTTTCTGGCAACTACAGTGGTGCACTGATGAAAAGTGTGAGAGTGGAGAGAATGTCCGCATAACTGAGATGATGTGGGTGGGAAAAGAAAGTGTGCATATCTCCACTGACAGAACCATGCTGCTTGCATTGTCTTAAGTCATTGTCTTCAGTGTATACAGTGTGGTTCACTTATAACATACTTCATGAAAGCTCTCTGGGTTTACTTTATTTGTGTTTACCTGTATTTTCAAATATATGTCAATTACAGTATATTATTTAAAACTAATGACACACTAATAAAAAAAAAAATGTAAAAACTTACTGTAAAATTTATGGTTAAAAACAGGCAGCTGTGGTTGCGAGAACTTTACCATAAAAAATACAGTAGCAACGTTTTATGTTTTACAGGACAGCTGTCTATTTCACAGTTCAAAACTGTATAATTAAAATTTTTATATTGTAATTAATAGAGTTCATAACTGTTTATTTTACACACTGTAACACATATAATGTTAATCTACCAACCTATTGAAATACTATTATCTGTTTTGTACCTTTGTAATACACGGACAACCACCAAACACAGTGGTGATGAGTCACATGATAAATCAAAGCTCTTCACAAGCCGCTTTACCAAAAGCTGAGAATGGCAATACCAATATATAGAAGGTGCACACAGTGTCATTCACACAAACACTAAACACCATCATGGTAACAAACATGAAATTTTAAAAATGCAATAAACATTAATTTAACAATATTTGATGTAACATAAAACCCTAATGTACATAACTGATTAGAAAAAAACTAAGAAAATCTAAGAAGAAACAGAGTTACTTCAGGAAAAATACATCAAATGTGAAGCATCACGCAGGGGATTGTGGGAGTCATAGGGTTTTTCAATGTAAATTATTCACTTAGACTTGTTATTTTTCACTTCAAAAAACTGTAAATTTAATAGTATTTAAGGTGTACGGTAACAGTAAAATGACATTAAATGTACTGTTAGAATCTATTACAGTTATTCACAATATAAACATTCTGTAAGTCAATTAACTGTTTGTCAATGTAGCATTTTTACAGTCTTTTACCGTTAAAATCACGATAATTTTTCAGTGTACACTGAATCAAGCATGTGCAAAGAGGAATTTTTTTCTGTTGTCACCATGCATTGAACATACTCAAATTAAATTATCTGATTGACTAGTTAACACACACACACACACACACACATAAAATGGTTTTATGCATGTCTGTAAGAATGACTGAAAGAGATTAGTGCTGTAATACCATGATCAATTTCTCACCTGCCACCAAACAGCTGCATGCCAAGTAAAGCGAAGACTACGATAAACAGGAAGAGGAGGAAGAGCAAACTGATGATTGACTTCATGGAGCTCATGAGGGACACCACCAAGTTCCGCAAGGATGACCAGTACCTGATAAAACAAAATACCTGTTCTTTACATTGTCATTATTTGACCTTTAAACTTAAAGTAGTTTAGTTTATTGTCCTTTCAGAAACTCTTTTTGTGTTTGTGGCACCAACTAGTGCACCACAGACACTCGTCGCCACCGTGCAGTGCCGGTGTTGTAGTCGAGAGAGAACGTAGAAGACACATCTGTTTTATATGCCTGCTGATGCCTTTATGTAGTCTAATGTTAACAACAACATTTGTGTTTGTTGACGACCATCATGGTAAAAATTCCTTGAAAGAATACCTTGTATAAAAGTTATGAACTTACTTTGTTATCTTAAAGATTCGTAGCAGACGTAAAGCTCTAAGGACACTGATGCCAAAAGACACTCCAGGCCTGAAGAATCCCCAAACCACTTCAAAAATACTTCCTACAATCACCTGCACAAAACATAAAACATTATGCTATGATCAGTGCCAGGATTCATCAGATACATGGGTCGCATGATTATTTGGTTTGATGGTATAAAAATAAAAACAAAAACAGGTTTAACTTAAACATCTAAAATATCGCTTAAACAAGCTTTACTTGTTGTCTTCAACTGAATTTAAAACACTAAAAGAAGCACTTACCCCGCAATCAAAGCAGTTAAAAGATGAATGGAAGTACAGACGGAAACCAAGGCCATACATTTTCAGAAACATCTCAGCAAGAAAAAGTCCAAGAAACACGAATTCTGCGTAGTCTGCAAATGGTAAAAAATATTTTCCGTGTTAAAACATTTCTGAAGTGGTAAGCACTTGTAGGCTGGACTTTTGAATACTAAAACCATGTATGGCCTACTCTGGATGCAAGCATTAAAACTAAATTGCTCCCATTAAAATCAATGAAGCTGTCTAAGCCCCAGTCACAATAGCTATGTTTCCATCCACCTATTTTTTGCGCTTTTTTTGGATATCACATAAAAAAATAAAAAATAAACGCTAGATGGAAAAGCCAAGATGTGCATAAATACTAAAAATGCCCATAAAAAACTTCTGCTCAATTGAGTCAGATAAACTTTTTATTTGATAAAAACCCATGTGCATAAACTACGATGGAAACACATTTACTAAATAAATTTCTTGATGAGCATCAAAAAAGGCTTGTGGCTTTGAGATGGGCCGGCATAACTGGACCAACCAGCGTCTGAAATGCTGTTCTGGTCATTCTGAAGTCTGTTGTCAAAAGTGGTTCAGTGTAATTACCTCCTAGAACTGTCGTACTCTTACATGACTGTGCTCCCAAAACACCAGACATCTGCCTCGGAAAGCAACATAACTTTATTGCTTTTATCTGCCTGCTCTGAGGTGCAAGTTATCTATTATATGCGAAATTGTTATACAGTAGCTTCTCCTATTGCAGCAGCTTCCATTTTTCTTTGTGATATTTAACGCTAGTTTATCAGGAGGTGATGATTTTGTTGCTGCATGTCACAGTCATTGTACTGGTCAGTCACGAGTAAGTGCTTCATGTTATGGTTTCTCTCTTTTATGCTGCTAAAAATGTATATTCTAGAGGTAAAACACTTATTTACACCAGTGCACTAAGCACGATGTTAATTCAAATTTGTTATGCAAATAGATATTTGTGGTTAAGTAATTATTCGGCTTCGGGTACAACCCTGCTTGTTGTCATTAATAAAAATTAAATATGGCGACTACTCTGACAAAAAGTGTCTGCTTGTTCTTTAGAAATAAAAATGTAGGAACACTGACAGATTCACAAAGCCTTTATGACTACACAACCTGCCTTGAGCTACAGAGTGCTGGAAGCCCTGTTCTGTAGTGTGGAGTAATTTCAGAAACTCTACCAGTAGGGACCATTAAGTGAATATCTGTCATCAATATACAGAATTTTTCTGACAGGCAGTGGGGCATATTTCTGTCTGACAGACCTATTTTGTGAAGTCATTTTATTAGCAGCAGTTTTACTGGAGAACATAATGCTTCCCTGAAGTGGTACTGCTAGTTACAGCATGTCTCCTAATAAAATGTGCTTTTCAGAGCTGTAAAGTGAACTGTAAAATATTAAGATGGGTTTTTTTTTCTTATCAGAAGCAGCGTTCAGACAGTGACCTTGGAGAAGGCGCTTCAAGGAGTTTGTGATCAGAGTGCATGTAAGCTGATGTGAGCACCACAGACGAGTGCTTCTCAAACTTGCCCTAAGGACCCCCAACCACTGCACCCAACACACTTGACTCATTATCAGCACATTGGTGGAGACCGCAAAACTTGAATTTGTTATGACCAATGAATGTTCAGTAGTGGGAAGTTCCCAGGAGAGGCTTGAAAAACACCTGCCTTATACCAGGGGTGTCTATTCCTGCTTCTGGAGGGCCACCTTCGAGCAGAGTTTATCTTAATCCCTAATTAAACACACCCGAACCAGCTAATAAAAGTCTTCAGAATCGCTAGAAACTTCCGAGCAGGTGTGTTGGAGCTAAAATCTACAGGATAGTGGCACTCCTGGTGTAGGATTGGACATCCCTGCCACGGACAAACTGGTTTTCCTTTCAAAGTGCGAGCCCTATCTCCAAAGAGTGCTTATTTCTTCTGTCTGGATAACAGATGGTGCTCTAGATCCATACTGTTTGCCATGGGCTGTTTGACTAGCACTAAACAAGCTCTGAGGCTGTATATTCATTATCTTCTGAACTTTCGGAAGCCTAATTTCAAACAAAAAAAAGGGGTTCCTCAGTCTTGTTGATCCTTGCACTCCTGAGTGAATGTCTTAGTGTGTAACAGTTGTGATTTTATTGGTCAGGATCCCCCCCATACATTCGTAGAGGTATCTGAGCATGAGTGTTCTCATGTCAGCCTCTCTGAGTCTCTTGAGGAAGTATAGTCACTGTTGGTCCTTTACTAAGGAGGAGTTATTCTGGGTGAGGTCCTCTGTGATGTTAACCCATCTGTTAACTCTTTACACCTCAACATCACCCCAGACAAAACATATTTCTCTGGTCTTAATGACAATGAGTTTGTCGTCAGTTCACAATAGTTAAAGGTCTTTCAATTCCTTTCCGTGTGCTGTCTTGACATTGTATGAAACGACCCCACCACCTGGGAAATAGTGGGAGGTGGGGTGTCATATCACAGTGGTGGTTCTTTGTGATTGTTTAAGAGAACCTGTTCATGCCAGAAGTAATGTTTTTTTTCTTCCTGTCAACCCTTAATGCTGTTTCGTCACTAGCTCTGAAAACTGAAAAAAAAAAAAAAAAGTTCCTCAAGTAAGTAATTGAATAAAAAACCTCAGTATTTATCCGTTGGGTGAAATGGTTATGGTGTAGCAACAAGCTCATCTACAGTCATGGCCAAATATTTTTGCAGTGACAAATTTTGTTTCCAGGTTATAGTGCAGAGTGATCAGATGCATTTTAAATAATTGCAAAAAAGCTTCACTGTCTACAAAAAAGACGTTTAGAACTTTATCACAAAAACCCAAATTTCACAGTTTTTTTTGGCCCTGGCAAAAAATGACCAGCTAACATAATTTCACTAATCATGTCATCAGCACATGGGAAAGTGTGAACGAGTTTTATCATTCAGTAATCATCTTGATTGGATTATATGAGCAGGCTGATTACTATAAAATGAGGGATGAAGTGCTTTCAGTCATTGTGTTCTTGTGTTAGTAATGGTTACCTCCAAAGAAAGACATGCAGCCATAATCACTTTGCTTAAAAATAGCCTCACATACAAAGAAATTGCTGCAAAGAATATTGCACCCGAAAGAACCAAGAACTTATCAAGCACTTAAAGGAGAGAAAGGAGTGAAGAAGGCTTCAGGACATCCCAGAGTGTCTAAAAAGCACTAAGACTCCTCCAGAGGATTCAGCTAAGGAATCATGTTACCACCAGTTCAGAGCTGATCAATATTGGCAGCACTTGTGAGCGCATCTCCACCCACAGTGAGGTGAAGACTTTTGGACAATGACCTGGTGTCAAGAAGGGCAGCATAGAAGCCTCATCTCTCAAAGAAAAACATCAAAGACAGACTAAAATTCTGCAGAAAATACAAGGATTGGACAGCAGAAGACTGGTGCAGAGTTATTTTCTCTGATGAAGCCCCCTTCCGAGTATTTGGGACATCTGGAAAATCGATTGTCCAGAGAAGAAAAGGTGAAAGCTACCATGAGTCATGTGTCATGCCAACAGTGAATCACCGAGACCATCCTTGTGGGTTTCCTTTTCTTCTGAAGGAGTGGCTCTCACAATTCTACACAAAAACACTGCCAGGAATAAATAATGGCATTAAAATATCCTGGAGAAGCAAATTCTCCCAATGATCCAGGAGCAATCTGGTGATAATTCATGCATTTCTCAGAATGGCTTGGGACATTACATTGAATTTTGGATCTGTGGCATAGAGAATCTGTGGTTGATCCTCAAAAGGCAAGTAGACAAGTAGAAGCACTAATCCAAGCACTAATAAGGCAAGAATGGATCACCATCAGTCAGGATTTGGCCCAGAAGCTAATATTCAGCACATCCCAGAGTGAATCATAGAGGTTATGAAGAAGAAGGGTACATTCTTCTGATTGTTATCATTGACGATACCTGCTAAAATAAAAATTGACTCTTGGTGTCTGGTAAGTAGCAGGCTTCGAGTTCACTGAACGCGGTGTCAACTTTGGTGCTACACCTCACGCAAAGTTCTTGTGATGTAAATTTCAGCTTCAGCAGGGCGAGTGGTGGCATGTGCAGCCTAAATATTTTTAACCTGTGCTCATTCTATGCTTATGTGCTTAAATTTATTGCTCTAATTGGTGGGTCCATTTGGTTTTTCGCACAGACCACCTTTCTCTCTCTCTCTCTCTCTCTCTCTCAAGAACAGCAGGCACATCCGCATGTACTTCTCTACTTATGTGACTCTTATTCTGTCTCCTTTAAAGCAGAGCCCCCACTGTTCTCTCCAGCTCAGGAGGAGTATCACAAAGCAATTGTAGCGCACATGTGTGAATGTGCCTGTACAAGCTCATGGTCAATGGAGTACACTTTTAAAGGCTATAACAAAGAACATAAAGCAAAAAAAGTAAAAAGAAAAAAAACAGCCCAGATGCTAGAGCACACCCAACACTGCACACCTTATCTGACAGATCTATTTTTTGACACTCTACTTGTCAAGTATGGGTGGTGATGAAAAGAGCGAGGACTCAATCGCAGTACAAATGGGCTTTATTTAATAAAAAATAAAACAAAAACAAACAAAAACTACCCCAAGGGGGAAAACTGACACTGGACTTGACACTGGACTAAAACCACATGAAAGGGGAACATACAACAACATACAACAACGTTCCAGCACAGGACTGCAAACACAAGGAGAATAAATAGGGTAGCAAACAAGGCAGGCAATGAGAGAGGACAGGTAAGGCAAATAAACCAATAATCAGATAACAAGATGGGCGGGGTCAAGACAAGGGACATGAGAGCACATGGCACAAGGAAACACATGACAAGCCATGTGCTCACACCAAACATGACAAAAACACAAACATATGGCTAAAGAAAACAAAACCACAAGCCATGTGCTCACAAAACGAGACATGAACACACAACTATGAGGAACTCATAAGCTGCGTGTTCACACAGAACATAACACGAACACGCAGCCAGTGAGCACACTCACAGACTGGGTGCTCACACAAAACACGACATGAAAGCTCGCGGCAGGTGTAAACAAACCACATGCTACACAGAACACAACAACAGCTTCAAAACGCAAGGACGCACGGCGAGTGAAATACACAGACTGTGCGCTCACAATGAAGACACAACAGGGAGTGCGAGTGTCCGAACCCCGACCTGAAACCGAACCAGACATGAATGCCAGGATCTGAACACCACGCGCCCAACATGAAACAAGACACGCAGACAAGAGAACGCACGGCTTGAGAACTCGAGACCGTACGCTCACACAAAGACAGGACAAAATGGATGTGTCAGAGCTCTGTCACAAAACCAAGGAAATAAACTAGACCGAAGTGGCAGAACCCTGACACTACTATTGATTAAGGTAGTTGTCAGGTGCATTAATGCACGATAAGAGAGACATTCAAAATGTACAGTGTATCCTGGGAAATACAGCCCTGTGTTTTTGCATTCGAGGGGATGTAGACAGCAATGATGACAGCCACTTTCTCTCCAGTTAGTTTGATACCTAATTGCTAAATATGCTGCTGTAGAGGGATGTAAGTTTGTAGACTGAACTTTGTTGGACGCATTCATGCACAGTCCCCTTTCCATTTTTATCAGACAATTTGTTTTGGTCCAAAGGGGAAGAAGGCTAACCTGTTTGAATTCGGGGATGTTGTCAACCAAATACATTTCCCAACAATATTCTGACACCAGCATGCTTCACAGTAGGTATGGTGTGTTTTGGGTGGTGTGCTCTGTTTACTTTTTGCCAAACATAGCGCTTGAAGTTCAGTCCAACAAGGTCAATTTTGGTCTCATCAGACCATAGCACCTTTTTGCCAGATGGCATCAGAGTCTTCCAAGTGTGTGATCCAAGTATGTTTTTGAATAGTGCAAATGAGACTGAGTGTGGCACTTTTTTTTTAGCAAAGGCTTCTCTCTTGTCACCCTGCCATACAGGCCAGATTTGTGTAATGCTTGTGAGATAGTTGTCACATCCACTCACCAACCAGTCCCAGCCATAACTTTGTTCCGTCAGTGTCAACTCACACCAGGAGCATTTCAGAAGTGGAGAGGTTGGATTCACGAGATCATGAGATTTGCATGTCCGGCGTTGTTTTAATTGGTTTTTCGTGTTTTTAATGGCTAAATTTTGCCTGGTTTAAATGTGTTTATTGCTATGCCTTACTTTATTTTGCAGTAGCCTACAGACGAAGTTAACACACTTAAAAGTCCGATTATGGATAACAAGGATAAAATATTTTCAAGTTTTTCAACTCTGAATCTCATGTCGTCAATTTCTGGCCTCCTAGTGATGTGAAATATGATGGGGATTCTACACAGGGTGATTATTTTGACTTTATTTTGTTTTTGAATTGCGCAGCTTGGGTGCGGCGTCCATCAAAAATAGACTTGACGGCTTTCTTATGCAAAGCTTTATGGCAAGCTGCATCTGGGACGCTTCTGAAACGTGGTGCGATGTGGCTGGTGTAAACACAAACATTGACTAGAGTGGCCGCGATCAACTCCGGTGGCCGCATCGGAGCTGAAACGTGCCGCAGACATGCTGTGTAAATCCGGCTTCAGTAAGTCCTTCAAAGTTGCCTTTGGCTTCTTGGTAGATTCTTTGATCAATGTCCTCCTGACTCAATCATCCAGTTTAGGCAATGTGTTGGCGGTGCCATATACTTTCCACTTTTTTATGATGCTCTGAATAGTACTCAGAGGTGAAGCTAAAGCCTTCAAAATGTTTTTGTAGCCTTCTCCTAAATTGCACCTTTAACAACCTTATCTCGGATGCCTTTTGAAAGCACTTTGCCAACCATGGTGAATTCTTTGCACTATCATGCACTACTAACAGAGGAATCTTCAAGAACAGCTGGTTTTATTCTGAAGTAATCAAAACCACTACAATTAATGTCAGGTGGAGCAATTAGCCTGGTGTTTGATCTGGAAGTTGATTGGTTTCACCTGAGCAAGTTTATAATGGTATACGCCAAGGGGCTGATCACTTTAACAAACCAGATATTTCACCAATTAATTTTTAATAATCCTGCAGAACGTTTTAAAATGTTATTTTCAATTTTTATGATGAGGGTTATAATGTGTACATACAGCTCAAAAAAGTTAGACTTAATTTATTTTATTTTACAGGGTGTAATGTGACAAAGGGTAAAGATTTTCACGGGTGTGATTACTTTCTATAGGCACTGTATTATATATACTGTAGGGAGAACAAGTATTTGATACACTGCCGATTTTGCAGGTTTACCCACCTACAAAGCATGTAGAAGACTGTAATTTTTATCATAGGTACTCTTCAACTGTGAGTGAAGGAATCTAAAAAAAAATCCAGAAAATCACATTGTATGATTTTTAAGTAATTAATTTGCATTTTGTTGCATGACATAAGTATTTGATACATCAGAAAAGCAGAACTTAATATTTGGTACAGAAAACTTTGTTTGCAATTACAGAGATTATACGTTTCCTGTAGTTCTTGACCAGGTTTGCACAAACTGCAGCAGGGATTTTGGCCCACTCCTCCATACAGCCTTCAGGATCATACCTTCTCCAGATCCTTCAGGTTTTGGGGCTGTCGCTGGGCAATACAGACTTTCAGCTACCTCCAAAGATTTTCTATTGGGTTCAGGTCTGGAGACTGGCTAGGCCACTCCAGGACCTTGAGATGCTTCTTACAGAGCCCCTCCTTAGTTACCCTGGTGGTGTGTTTCGGGTTGTTGTCATGCTGGAAGACCCAGCCACAACCTTTCTTGAATGCTCTTGCTGAGGGAAGGAGGTTGTTGGCCAAGATCTCGCGATACATAGCCCCATCCATCCTTCCCTCAGTCGTCCTGTCGCCTTTGCAGAAAAGCATCCCCAAAGAATGATGTTTCCACCTCCATGCTTCACAGTTAGGATGGTGTTCTTGGGGTTGTACTCATCCTTCTTCCTCTAAACATGGCGAGTGGAGTTTAGACCAAAAAGCTCTATTTTTGTCTCATCAGACCACATGACCTTCTCCCATTCCTGCTCTGCATCATCCAGATCGTCATTGGCAAACTTCAGACAGGCCTGGACATGCGCTGGCTTGAGCAGGAGGACCTTGCGTGCGCTGCAGGATTTTATCCATGACGGCGTAGTGTGTTACTAATGGTTTTCTTTGAGACTGTGGTCCCAGCTCTCTTCAGGTCATTGACCAGGTCCTGCCGTGTAGTTCTGGGCTGATCCCTCCCCTTCCTCATGATCATTGATGCTCCAAGAGGCGAGATCTTGCATGGTGCCCCACACCGAGGAAGATTGACCGTCATCTTGAACTTCTTCCATTTTCTAATAATTGTGCCAACAGTAGTTCCCTTTTCACCAAGCTGCTTGCCTATTGTCCTGTAGCCCATCCCAGCCTTGTGCAGGTCTAAAATTTTATCCCTCATGTCCTTACGCAGCTCTCTGGTCTTGGCCATTGTGGAGAGGGTGGAGTTTGTTTGATTGAGTGTGTGGACGGGTGTCTTTTATGCAGGAGGGCTTCTTAAAGAAAAACTAACAGGTCTATGAGAGCCGGAATCAGGGGCGGACTGGCCATCGGGAGCACCGGGACATTTCCCGGTGGCCTGATAGTCATTCTGGCCTGCCGGCTGCCGCTGTGCTGTCGATCAGACTGACGTGCAATAGGCTGGTATGCAACTGCGAATTAATTGACGCACTTATGAATCTACGAATCAGGCGATCGCGGAGTGAAAATGACACCACCACATGACCCATCATCAGCGAAACACTGCCTAATTGGCTATATCCAGAGGCAGGCTTTATCTTGGAAAATAGAGGAAAAAATGGAGCGTAAACGCAAAGGATGAGCAGAGAGGGAACGCATAAAAAGGAGAAAAGCCCTGGCCACAGACGCAGCAAGTTGCAGCAAAATCCCAGCCATGTTCGCCGGTAAGGGAACAGGTCAGAATTACATTTACATAATATTTACTAGGGGTGGGAAAAAAAATCGATCCATTCGGTTCTCCACACTCGGTTCTCCACGCGCTCGGACGGTCCGCTGTTCAACTTAAAACTGACAAAGCATCTGTAATATGGTTTACTATAAATAACACGTAAAACAATCAGGGTTCAGTTAATATATGTTTCTGTTGATGGATGAACATTCTGGGTTCCCAGACTTTACAACAACAGCGACCGTGAAAAAGTTTAACTGTTCCACCCCTAATATTTACTTAATCATTTGGCAGATGGACGCTTTCATCCGAAGCAACTTACAATAGATAAAATCTATACTTTATAAAAAATAATACATATTAATAATACATAACTATATATAATGATAGAAGTTTTAAAAGCGCATCTTAATGACAAACTAGCACATTTTTTACATACTGTATGGGGATACATAGAGCATTGGAAATATATAAAATATAAATATTTTAACATGTGAATATGTATCTTTTATTATCCCTTCTTAAAATCTGTAAGCCAATTTTATATTTGTCTTTGGTGTGGTAGTATAGATGGCCTATTCCTAGTGAGTTTTTGAGGGTTTATTTATTTATCCATTCATATTATGATTGGTAGTCTACCTGTTACATCAGGGTTACCCTATAAGTTTAGCAGGCTGGTGGACACATGAATTTGGTGGTGGTGACTGCAGCAGCAGAGGTGGCCTGGGGTGGAGTCAAATTCCTGGCCTGATTTACTGTCCCAGTCCGCCACTGGCCGGAATTCTTACTGGTTGGTAGGTGATCAAATACTTATGTCATGCAATAAAATGCACATTAATTACTTAAAAATCATACAATGTGATTTTCTGGATTTTTGTTTTAGATTCCGTCACTCACAGTTGAAGAGTACCTATCATAAAAATTACAGACTTCTACATGCTTTGTAAGTGGGCAAACCTGCAAATCGGCAGTGTATCAAATACTTGTTCTCCCCGCTGTATATATATATGTAGAGTTCAGATGCAAAAGCAGCTAAATGCCAACTTCGTCAAAAATGAGATGGTGATATTGAGCGAATGCTCTCCGTACATAGTATAAGTTCATCAAATACTTTCACTTTAAATCCACTAAATCCCAGCATTAACCCATTCAGAAATACTGTTTTGTTTGCAGAAACTGCTAAACACCACATCCTTTTGTCGGCAAAAGCTTTCAAGTCCACAGAAGAACCAATTAGAAGACACAAATCGAATCATATGATTTCAAGATTACTGACGGTGTGTGTATGAGCCGGATATCATTTGACCACGTACACAGTTACTTCCTGGTTTTCATTAAGCCAGCTTGGGCATTTCTGTTGAACTTTTAGCTGTCATTCTGTACTCGGTGTACATCAACACTAAACTGTCAATGGTTTCGCTTTTGAATAAATATTAAACATTGTAAAATCACTAGGTTTAAAAATACATTTTATTAAGGTCAAGTATGAAGTACTCACAAAATCTCATGAAAAATTAAAAAACTTTTCTTTTGAATGAAATACACAAAAAAGTGAGCTCCCTGCAGTGCAGTCAGTACAGCGCAAGCTCACTGATTTTGGCACACTTGTGAAATTAATCTAACTAAAGTGCACAATAAAATTTTAATTCACAATGTGTTGCCACTTTTTTTCACACAAAAGTGTGAAATCTGATAATCGAATTGAATTTAGTCAAGGAGGAACACTGGGGTACGTCTTTATTCATTTATTTTTTATGCTGTTTGATAAACTAAATGGTAGGCCTGACTATTTAAGTGAATATATTCGGATAATAAACTAAGAATTACACTATTGATGCTCAACACAACAACAAGTGGCATTTCACCAGAAGTTTTCCAGCTGGCTTATATTATTGAGGAAGTTGTAAAGACGCTCCGTGCACATAGTCCATTGCCAAGCTGCAAGTTTTTAATCATGTTTTGGTCATCGTTACAGTGGCAATCACAGGGCTTCACGAGCAGCAATTAAACTTTTTGTCTTGTTATCCAAAGAGGTGTACTTAGAGGTTTTTTGCAACCAATAAAATCACACATGGACTTAGCTATATATATATATATATACCATTTTTCAATTCTTATTAGGATTATTATTATTACTTTTAGTGGAAGCAGTATAGTCACAGTATTAGGGGGAGTTAGACACTTACACTGAATAACAGTGAGCCATTCCGGTTGATTGTGGTGAACGATGGAAACACAGATGGTGTTGAGACCCACCAGACTGAGGACTATCCAATAGAAGCTGTCAGTTTTAACCATGCGACGAATAGAGATTCGCAACATTCGTTCTTTGCGCCGCATGTAAGCAGCAGGACCTCGTCTTGCTGTTCTTATACCAACCCTTGGTCGGGAACCTGACACGGAAAAGAAAAAGAAAACCATAGACTCACAGAATGTAATTTGCTATTTGTTTACTATCAGAATATCAATGGTGGAATTTCAAAAGCATGAAAAATGGAGATGAATTTATGGAATGTGTGTTAATCATAGCTGTTTCTTTCCCTTCAGCCAGACAAACTGTTAAGATGAAAAAAATTTGAATGCCACCACAAACATAAAAACCGATTACACAAAGCAAAACAAGTCAAGACTTAATGTAAATGAAAACAAAGAGATGACATTTATATTTTACTCACCAACTGTAGACATTTCAGAATATTTCTCCTCCCCTGGTCCTCGACGCCTTGCATTTTTCTTGCTGGTGGCCCGTTTCAAAACTAGAATTAAAAGGGTTAAATGGCAACACTTGTTTACCTTATGTTTCTTATCATGAAGGTATAGAGAGCCTATGAAGCCTATGAAGAGTTCATTTGCAAAAACCGATAAACGCCACTCGAAAAAAATGAACTGACTGATGTGCGTTATTCTCCACATATAGCACGTTTTGTACCCTAAATCCGTGTTGTCAGAAAAGCCGGTATTGTCCACTGTCAATGCATCGCGAGTTGACGTTTTACAGCAGAAACTGACAAGTGCTTGCTGTTCATGTAAAGAAACCGTTTTAGCGAATCAGCGCATAGTATTCAGGTTACAAGGCTGCTAGTCACTTCAAAAGACGCTTGAGGATATATAATTTCGATTCCTGAAAGTCATTGTACACCATACACATATTACACGCTGAAACCTTGTTTGTTCTTTTGCGATTGTGTGTTAGTGTGAGTAAGTTTGTGCGCACAAGTTTGTGCGCACAAGTTTGTTTGATTATGTTTTAAATGCAATTACAAAGCAATTACTTGGTTTGTTTTAACTCTGAAACATGAAATGTGGAGTTATTATTACTTAATCAAAACAACCCAACTGCAGTTTGATTGAAATTACTTGGAATGCACATTAAAAAACAAACAAACAAAAAAATGATTTGTGAGAATTAATAAAAACGGAGTTATCTGTTTTTGCAAGTGAACTCTTCATATATAATGACTATGTTGTTACTGTATGGAAGCATTTATTGTAGCTGTCATTACCCAATTGCAAAAATTCATTTTTAAAGGATTAGTTTACTTTCAAATGAAAATTACCCAACGTATTACCCTCAAGCCATCAGGTGTATATGACTTTCTTTTTTCAGATGAACACAATTGGAGTTATATTAATAAATATCCAGATGCATCTAAGCTTTATAATGGCAGTGAATGGAACCAAGGAGTATAAAGCTCAAGGAAGTGCATCCATCCAAAGCAAAACGTACTCCTCACAGCTCCGGGGGGTTAATAAAGGTTCTGCTGAAGTGAATGTGTTTGTGTAAGGAAAATATCCATATTTAACAAGTTACAAAGTAAAATATCTAGGTTCCACCAGACCGCCTTCCATATTCAACTTAGGAAGAAGCATATCTGACTTCGTGTCAGTTAATAATTTTTCTTAAGTTGAATACGGCGTAGGATGCTTGGGGTAATTTCCACTTAAAAGTAATATCAAAATGAATGAATAACAGGAGTCTTTAAATCTGAGCTTTCAAAACAGATTTTTAAATGTTTAATTTCATGTAAAAGTCTTACATTTTAGGTTTAGAGCTGGTTTAAAAATCAAACTCCCCATAACCAAACTGGTTTAAAAACCAAACTCTCCATTTGGTTTAAAAACCAAACTCTCTTAAAATGAAATTCATACCATCTAACGCTGACCTCCCAGAATTCTTGTTTTCTTCGGCAAGCATTACCTCCTCTTTAAGAGAGAGAGAGAGAGAGAGAGAGAGAGAGAGAGAGAGAGAGCATTAATATGACATATTTACATTATTTTAACATAATTAACTCAAGATTAAATTGATTATTGGTCTATTCAGTTTGCTTTGAGGAAAAGTGTGACAAGGTGTAGGCCTTTTAAAAGTGATCTGCTGTACTGTAGAAGCATCAACTATTCTGAGCACAGACATGCACATATACAAACACTCCAGTCAGTGAGTCAGTGTCACCTTTTTGTTGACCCTTCACTGCGTGGGAGAATGAGCAGCTTCACACACTCATGTTCACCTGAATGTTGTGTTCAGGTGGTGGGTGGCAGGGTGAAATGTGAAAAGAGTGGTGTAGGTGTAGTACACAATCAGAGCACAGTCTGTCACTGAACCTGGGTAAAGACATGAAACTTTGCTAGCCTGGCTGAAATGATTTTAAAAATCAAAAGAATACAAATAAAATTGCATTTCAAAACAAGCACCTTATACCGCAGTAGTTTTAACAATTTTAAGAGTATACTGGGAATATTTTAGTAGCATAGTAGCAGACCAAGTTTGAACATTCAGCGTTGTTTCTACTAGCTACTGTCACATCTACTGTGTCCAGTCAGCAGATATTACTACATCAGTGGCATCTAAAAGTCACCTGATGTGTTGTTTCAACTGGTCTCACAAGCTTTTTTACCACTCAACATACAACCACATTTCCTCTCTGTCTCCCCACAACTCCTCCAGAACATTTCACCCACCCTTCTCTGATTATTTTTTTTGTCTTTAAATCATTGTTGACTAATGAAAGCCTTTTGTCTCTTTCAAGCTATCTGAATTAGCAACACACTCTCACTCCCAACTCGCTACATATGGACGCTTGGTCAGGACCCCTTGAAAAATAAAGGGCTACGCTGTGTTAAAAAGTGACACCAAAGGGTCGTGACTGAGCATCCATATGTCACGAATTGGTAGTGAGAACATGTTGCCACAAATCAAATTATTTAAAAGAATCAATGTTTTGAAGCATCCAATCCCAGGTATTGCTGGCTTGTTTCCCATATTCACAGCATGTTAAACATAAACTGTATGGGGCAGTCGTGGCCTAATGGTTAGAGAGTCAGGCTTGTATCCCGAAAGTTGCTGGTTTGATTCTCAATACTAGCAGGAAAATATAGGTGGGGAAGTGAAGGAACAGCAATTTCTTCCACCCTCAATACCCACGACTGAGGTGCCCTTCAGACCTCCAATCACTTTGTGTGTGTGCTCACTATTCATTGCTCCTAATGTGTACACTAACTTGGATGGGTTAAATGCAGAAGACAAATTCACATCACTTTTACTATATACTAAAAAAAAAAAAAAAGTATGATCAACGATTAACATGAATGAATAAACATGAAACGAGACTAACACTCGAGCCGATGCAAAACACTAACAACGCATTCAAGAACCTGAAGCAAAAACCATGACAACAGTATCCACGCTGACTCATTTATCAGACAACAATTCATCACAAGTTCCATTTATGTAAATTCCAGTGGTTCTCAAACCTGTCCTGGGGACCCCCCACCACTGAGACACCCAATTCAACGATCCACCTTTTTCCTGAGTAAACGTTGAGCGCCGCCATGCGGAATTCCAACTTCCATTTGGATGCTCTCTTTTTCCGGTCTCCATAGGAACACACAGTCAATGGGGTAAAAGGAGCGTTTTAATTAAATAAACGGAAACTTTTTGAACATTAATAATAAAACTAAAACGTGTTTTGAGCACCAGCAAATCTGAAGAGAATGTCCGTACAACGCTGCATGCCTTGCATTTTATGCTAGAATGGCAAGAGAAAACGAGTATGGCTTGCAGCACTTAAGTTACAATACTCTCCAAAGAGGGTAGGCTATAATCATTTTGAGAACAAAATCCCCCAAACTTCATCCCGATCGGGCGCTGCATATAGGATATGAGCACTCATACTGTACGTTTTCAGTGCAGCTAACTTCGGACAGCTTTGCGTCATCTACTCGCTTATTAAACTTTGTTATGTGAGCCGCTGACAAAAGACAGTCATTTCTACACTGTAAAGTGATGGCACTGTGGAGCCATGTGCTTTTAAAACCATTTTCATTGGTTTAACAATGAAACATAAGTCCAGAAAATAAACTAATTTGACTAGACTAACCGGAGTCCGGAAATGTAAAGCATTATTCCAATCTCAGGAGAGATTTCTGCGTTCAGAAAAAGGTGGATTGAAGCCTCTACTAATGAGCTGATGATTTGAATCAGGTGTGTTAAATAAGGGAGACATGCAAAATGTTTAGTTGTGGGGGATCCTCAGCACAAGTTTGAGAACCACTAGATAGTGGTTCCAATAGAACCAATAGATAGTTCACCCCAAAAAAGAAAATGCTGTCATTAATTGCTCACCCTCATGTTGTTCCAAACCTGTAAGACTTCTGCTCATCTGCTCAACTGTACATAACTGACACTTTGATGCTTTAAAAAGTTCACAAATAGATCATAAAACTAATCTATATGAATTTAGTCAAAACCTTTTATGAGGCTTGATCGATTTATATTTATATTTAAATTAGGCTTTTATTCACATATAAACATTGATCAACGAAACATAAACAGAAGCACAAATGAACTTGCTTGAAGCACAAGAACAAACCTCCAGAAGCTCAAATGTTCAAATGTTAAAGAATGAACCTCATTAGTTCTTGCACTTTAAGCAAACATGCTGGGCTTCCCACTGTTGTGTGAGTTGGTGAATGTATATATATGAATAAAAGCCTAAATTAAAACTGTTCACCATATAATGCAATTGTATCTCTTCAGAAAATTTGGACTAAACCGTTTAATTCATGTGGATTAGTTTCACGATTTCTTTATGATGCATCATAGTGTCAGTTGTGTAGCTGTCTATGGAGTGACAGAAAGCTCTCAGATTTCATCAAAAAAATCTTCATTTGTGTTCTGAAGTGGAACTAAAATCTTACAGGTTTGGAACAACATGAGGGTGAGTAATTAATGACAGAATTTTTGTCTTTAACAAGAAAAAATTTACAATTGCAAAGTACCAGTATTATAGCAGTACTATCAACACAGACCAAGTCCTCAAATCCACATTTTGACAGCATTCTAAAAAATCCACGTCTGAAATTTTTTGACAAGCATTCCCAGGAATATTTTGGATTTAAATGAATACATGCTTCTGACTTGTACCTGCTCTGTCTATCCAGGCCCGGTAGCCGTTGAGTTCTCTCTCCACTTGCTGCTGTCGTCTAAGCTTCATGAAGGCACGTCTGTTCTCCACCCTCTCTCTCTCTTTAGCAAATTCCCTAAAGAAATATTTAGAAAATTAACTGTCATTATACACTTTCACATTCAGTAAATGATCAATGGATTGGACATAATTTAAGTGGTTTATAAGTTCTGACCTTTTACAATCTATAAAGGCATGTACAGCTAAGAAACTCTGTGGAGGCTGATTTACTTAAGAGTACAGTAATCAATCCCTAGTGAACCAATCGTCCAGAGTGTGTGGTTTTCAGCCCACCCACGACTGCAAGCTCACCAGAAGGCAATAATTCTCTCATTGAGTGAAAACTAAAAAACTAATAAAGCATTATTATTATTTTATTAATTAATTAATTTATTTATTTGCATATCAAACCGTGAAATTATTGGATAAGAATAAATAAGATTAAAGAATGACAAAAGAATGAAAAATCGATCAACATTTAGGCGTACTCGTATTTTTTCTGTAGTTAATTTTTAATTAATTTTTTTTCCATGCAATTAAAATGAATGGGGACTGGAGCTCTCGAAAAATACATACACAATATACAAAATCAATATACAGAAGTCATTAAACAAATATCTAAAAAGTGCAATAAATGTAGTTAATATGACTTGTGTGTGTTTTATACAAAGATTCTGCAACTTTATGTTCAGTTTTGGTCTGTTCCACACACATACTGTATAATTCCAGAAGATGACAGAAGTCATGTAAACTACCTTAATACACAAGTAGATGCTTTTGCATCCTTTTGATGCTCGTAAGTTATAGTCCTCATTCATTGTAAGTGTTTTTATTATTATTATTTTTATTATTATTATTATTATTATTATTATTTCTGCGCTACAAAAAAAAAAACGGCTTTATTACAAGTTCTGCATTTGCGTTTCATGGTAAAAAAATGAAATCAGGTTTGGAACAACATGAGCGTAAAAAAAATTATGAGGGAAATATTTGTGAAACTCTTACCCAGAAAGAACACCCAAAACAAGGTTGAGCACAAAAAATGAGCCGATAATGATGAGAGGAATGAAATATATCCAATTCCATGTGGGTCCCAAAGCATCATTAGTCTGTGGAGAAATAACAATAATCAATGTATAAAGTAAAAACTATTGAAAAAAAAAAAATTATGACCTGAAGATTATGGTTAGCTGCTGTTTAATTAGTTTTTTTTTTTTCTCTCTCTCCCTCTTTTTTTTTTTTTTTTACAGTCCAATAAATCATTGCTGTCTGCAAAGTAAAATATTCAATTCCAATTTCATTGTTTTTTTCCTTAAAAGGTTAATTCACCCTAAAATGAAATTTCTGTCATTAATTACTCACCCTCATGTCGTTGCAAACCCGTAAGACCTTTATTCATCTTCAAAACGCAAATTAAAATATTTTTGATGAAATCCAACAGCTTTCTGATTGTCCGACGCTGGACATGTGAGCACCACAATGCATGCGTGTGCAATAATGAGTCATCGTTCTGACATAGAAGCGCTGAACTGTGTTTACATGTGAACAGCGTAGGAGACTGACTAAGAGAAGAAATTGTTGAAGTCATTACTTTTTGCGCACAAAAAGTATTCTCGTCGCTTCATAACATTAAGGTTGAACCACTGCCCCATGGACTATTTTAGTCCCCTTCAATGTCTTTATTAACTGTCGGGGGCATGAACTTGGTTATGAAATTGCTTTCTATATGGAGGTCAGAAAGCTCTTGGATTTCATCAAAAATATTTTAATTTGTGGTCCGAAGATGAACGAAGGTCTTAAGGGTTTGGAATGACATGAGGGTAATTAATTAATGACAAAAAATTCAATTTTGGGTGAACTAATCCTTTAAAGAAGCAAAACCCTGTATAAATAAGTCATATTAAGCAAAGATATTCAGTTGCTGACTGAATATATATGATGCTGTCATGTTTTATGCAGCTTCATTTGTCAAGTTGGTATAGGTTAATGAGGATGCATAAAGAAAAATGATGGGTATTCTATCATGTAAATATAAATCCAATCAGTCAACTATAAAACTGTATGAACTCACATTGTACAGGACGGCAGTCCATCCCTCCATGGTAATGCATTGAAAAACTGTTAGTACTGCAAACAAGATGTTATCAAACTGAGTGATGCCATCATTGGGCCCAATCCAAGTGCCACTGCAGGCGTATTTATCAGGGCACTTCCTCACTCCACAAGCAAACTCAACCTCAGAAGAGTCCACTGTCTCATTATCTGAAAGAACAGTGACAGAAATTATATGATAAATTCAGTGACAACACAATTATAGTAATTCAAATGATTGCTGAAACGTTATGCTACTGTCATGTTTTTGATAAACAATTAATGAATGCAGTCTATTAGTGATGCTCACTTTTTTAGTTCAAAACAAATAAGTTTACATTAAAATCACCAAGGGAGACTTTAGAGTTAGATATTTAGAATTGTGTAGGATTCCATCCTCCCAGTCTGAAGGGGGCAGTGTCTGCTATGACAGAATACATTTAGTGGTGTTTCTCAAGTGGAATGCTGCATCCAAGTGAAGCAGCGCCCTTAAAAGGTTAGTTCACCCAAAAATGAAGTCTCGGTCATTAAGTAAGTACTCTAACCCATGTTGTTCTAAACCCGGAAGACCTTTGCTCATCTTCAGAACACAAATTTTATATTTTTGATGAAATCTGAGGGTTTCTGAGCCCCACATAGACAGCAATTTCATTGTACCTTTCGAGACCCAGAAAGCTACTAACGGCATCATTAAAATAGTCATAAAAATAGTGACTACAGTCGTTCAACCTTAATGTAATGAATTGACGAGGAAAAAAAACAAAAACAGCGACTTTATTTAACAGTGTCTTTTCTTCTATGTCAGTCTCCTACTCTCTTGAATTAGTGAACTCAGTGCAGCGCTTCTGTGTTCAACGTCACATATGCGTTGTGCTGCTCATGTGTACAGTATCGGAAAATACTGAGAAGGCATTCGGACATAAAACACGGAAGCGCTGCACTGCGTTCAATACATCAACAGCGTAGGAGACTGACATAGAAGAGAAGAAACTGTTTAATAAAGCCGTTATTTTTGTTTCGTTTTTGCCCGCAAAGAATATTCTCGTCGCTTCAAGCTGTAGTCACATGGACTATTTTAACAATGTCTTACAAAGACGATGCTGCCTATGTCTGGTTCAGAAACCTTCAGATTTCATCAAAAATATCTTAATTTGTGTTTCGAAGATGAACAAAGGTTCGTCGACATGAGGGTGAGTACTTAATGACACTAATTAAATTTTTTGGCTGAACTAACCCTTTAATAGACCAGTCCTCAGCATTAACTGGTAGAATGAGACAGTCTGATGGCATGGCAAAGACAAAAAGGTTTCCACCCCTGCGATCACAGCATGAAAATACTATTAAAATTAATTTGGGGAAAATACTTTGCATTACAAATCTTATCTATTGACAGAAATCTATATCTATACACATCTTATCTATTGACAGAAATGCAATATAATATACATAACAATATGTTTAACAATACATAAAAATATATAATATAAATAATAATGTGTTTTAAGTGGTGTATAAAGACCTTACATAAATGAACCATTATGTATTAACTTAAAATGGACCATTTCTATCTACATGCACCATGGGTCCCCTTTTGGAAGTCGCGGCATGTTTCTACAGTAGCCCTAAATGGAAAAACTGCTCTACAGAGCTCGTTTTGTCACTATGTTGTTCTTGTTCTTTGAATATGCATTGAATATGCACGAAAAAGTAGCAGTAGTAGTAGTAGTAGTTATCTGGTTTATTAGCAGCAAAGACCGTTCTTTGTTAGAAGTAAGAAGAAACCGCAGTACTTGACTCGCTACTCTCTGCTGTCTCAGATGATTACATGTTTGTCCTATGTCAGCCACCGTAGCTTCTCTATGTGCTTCGAAAGGAAGGGGTGAGTGGTGGAGTGAGACTAGCAGCTCTCCTGTCCCCATGTTGAGAGAAATTGTAGGTGTAGAGGTGTAGCGTGCGCTGTGTGTAAACATGATGGTAGTTCTAGACTAAATGTGACCATGAATTTACTCATTTTACTTACAAAAACAGATTGAATATTCCTCAAAATGAATAAAAACAATGAAATGCAAACTCAAAATATTAAGCAAACCTGCAATATTTAAATAAGTTATACAATATAAATATACTTTTTGTATTCAATCTCACTTTATTAACCAATGTCTCTGCTGCTGAGCCTCAATGATCAAATTAACCCTTTGCAAAACCCGCCCCGTTGCTATGCCCAACAACACATGCCGCTCTCACACAACACATCATGTTCTCACGCAGTGAAAAATACATTGCGGAGCAAAGAGGACACTGACAACTTATGAAAAAGTTTCAGATTTAAAATATTGTAATTTTTTTACGTTTTATAAGTCTTTAATGTGTCGTAACAGATCACTGTAGCTCCTTCAAGCGGCTCGTGAACCAACCATCTCTTCATACTAGTTCATTTATAGCCTTACAGCCTCACAAGGACACAGCTTTCCATTTGAGAAACACCCTAGATTTCACATCAATCACAGTCAAACATTTTGCTGTTTAGCATGGCCTTGTTAGTCTTTGCTGGCATCTTTCTCCATTGATGGCCATTCAGAAGTGTCTGTGTATTCTCATGAAATAAGATTGTTAATAACATTAGATGTTGTACTCATACTGTTTTTTTTTTTGGGGTGTGAAATAGAGCTAAATATTTTCTTGTCTGCTGCCTTTGATGTCACAGCTCAGGATAGACGCTAATGAAGGACTTGGGATTGTGAGGATTCTGCTGGTACCTTCAGTCAATCACAGTTGTCATTACATAATTTTCCAGCGGCCCTTAAGTGGTGTCACATGGCATAAGTCACATGGTTAGATTTAGGTGATTGGCTTATGGTGCGTTCAAGTCATGTCAGAAACATTTTAACAAGTTAAACACAAATGAACACTACTGCAATGCCGTGATTACAAGTGGGAAACTCTGAAGTATCTTTAAGGCCTAAGATTTCGAGTAGGGGGCATGTCAGTGAGAAAATATGGCAGATGCAATAGAGTCTATATGACGATATTTTTCATTTACAATAAAATGTTAAGTAAAATATATGATAGTATTGTACACTTACGATAAAACTATACCGTATATTGTACAATTACAATATTATACATTTTTAATGCACCATGCCCCGACACTCTTCGCCACACATCTGTACATCATCTAAACATTGTAAGCGGTAAATTAGTGATGAGCATGATGCAAAATGACACCAAAGGTCTGCTTGGCTCTCTGAAGGGAAATTTTAAATTTAAAACTCATCTAGATGGAACCACTGATAAAACCAAAGTCGTCTGCACTATCTGTAAAAGGAATTTACATACCACCAAAACAGTTCTGAAATGCCGCCTAAAATCAAAGCATGTTTTAGAAAGCTCTACAGTGAGCACAATCCCGGCTGCTACAGTCAAAATGCTTCACCAAACCACACGAACTGAAAGCAGGAAGCACATGTAGTACTAAGTCAGCATCGGAAAAACTAACTAATGCAACATGTTAATACTGTGGAAGACAAGGGGTTAATTGAAACATTTCCAATTACCTACAATAGCGCTTCGTAGGTCACATAACCCATTCTGTTAACGCCTCCATGCTGGCAGGCAGAAACAGCTGGGAGCAAATATGAAATGAATGGCGCCAGCATGAGTTACAAGGCAACATGAGTTCACTGCTTAATGTAATTAAAAAACTTAATACAAAAAACTTAATAGATTAAACATAACACATCCGTATAATGCCCCCGGAGTGCTTTTAATGTGTATCAATAAAAGGAACGGATAGCTTTCTGACCTGCAGTATCCTGATTTCTACAACTACCTCGTCCTATACTCCGGAGACACTTTAAAAGCCTACAAAAGCCCGGAGGGGTACAAATGGACGCAGTTTAATTTTGTGATGAATATTAATATTAAACTTTGTAGTCTTCGTATAGTAAAACCTGCTTCGTCGTAGGTAGCCAGCAAAGTTTTATCACCGAGTACAGCAGACATCTTAAATGTCATGAAAATTTAACCCATTTAATCCCTAATTTTTCCGACATGAAAATATCCAAATGAGGTGTCATTGGTTGTCCCTTGAAATAATCAATTTTTTTTGACAAAAGTGTGTGAAAAAATGTGTTTTATGTTCAGTCACAATTGTGACCGGTGATATAATGTGTATACTGAAAATTCTTATATAGCCCATATTTGCACAGTTATTTAACACATTTTAAATTCTTTCATGTCATTTAATTAAACATAATAATTAATTAAACATATAGGAATACGGAGATAAAAGACTAAATTAATAAAAATACAACCATCTGTTGTTTTGTTGTGTTGGTTAGCATGTTTTATTGCAGTGAATTATTTCAGTCGTCTATCGGGATCCTTAGGAATAGAAAAAAATTATTTCCCCTTTGCATTCCCCCCGTCTGTTCTGGCATCCTGGCGCATAGCAGCTGTCCACCATATTGAAATAGTAAGGTTTGTAATGTCTAAACAGTTTGGTTTTAAATGACTGTTCAGACCACTATCGATACCAATGCTATAGCCGCTCTAGCACTCTCTCGATGGCCTGCCAAAATGGCGGAGTTTAGATTTTGTGACGTCAACCTCCGGAGCTCTATACAACCAACAAACCACCATACAGTACTTTAAAAAATAAAAAAGTACGTATTAGCTCAAGCTTAATATGTTGCCCTGACTGGAGATCATTGGACCTCTGTCAGATCTGCCTCTGTGTCTTGCACTTTGTGGGACTTTTATGTTGAAGTTTCTCTGTGCCTAGTTTCTGTGTTCTTTCCTGTGTCCTGTTTCCTCTTGGCCAGGTTGTAGTTTTTTTCCGTTTAATTAGTCTGCTCCAGATGTGTCAGTTTCCCTTGTTTAATATACATGTGTATGTATAAATTGCCCTTGTATTCTCCGGTTCTCTGTCGGTCGTTTATTTGATGTTATGCACATGTCTGCGGTTCCCCGTCTTTCATCCCTCTGTTCCGTGACAGAACAACCAACCCACTAAATGGATCCAGGGGGGAGATTAATGTGTCTCCATCAAGGAGAGCACAGCACAGAGGACTATGTGCCGGAATTTATCAGGTGGGCTCACTTGACTAAGAAGGACAAAGTTTGCCTAATGATCGTTCAGGGGGGATTATCAAAGCCGCTCCATGGTCGCTCCGTCATGGCCGTTAGGCCTGAATCTTCAGCCAAGTTGACCACCAGGCCTGAGTCTCCAGCCGACATGGCTGCCATGCCAGAGTCTCCAGCCATCATGGCCGCCACACCTGAGTCTCCAGCCGTCATGGCCGTCACGCCTGAGTCTCCAGTCATCATGGCCACCACGCCTGAGTCTCCAGCTGTCATGGCTGCCACGCCTGAGTCTCCAGCTGTCATGGCTGCCACGCCTGAGTCTCCAGCCGTCATGGCCGGTACAACTGAGCCTCTTTACGTTGTGGCCCCCAAGCCTAAGCCTCTTCATGTCATGGCCGGCAAGGCTGAGCCTCTTTACGCTGTGGCCACCAAGCATTAGCATTTTCCCATCTTTCCCCTGGAGCTTCCAGCCATCTTATAGCAATTTCTCTGGTCCTTGAGTTCAGTAACGAGCCCACTCTGTTCCCAGAGCTTGTTTGCCTCAAGAAGACTGCAGAGGTTATTTATGGACTGCCCGTCTGCCCTGAATTGACCAGAGAGATCATTCCTGAACTGCCTGTTTGCCTTTGACATGACTGCTGAGGTTGTCTATGAGCTACTAGATCAGCCCTGGGTATTGTCTGCTTCACAGTAATCATGATTGGCCTGTGCCACCCCTGTGCCACCCAGGCCACCTGACCAGCCTGCTTCACACTGGCTGCCAGCTAATCCTGCTCCACCCTGACCGCCTGCTCTGCCCTGGCTGCCTGCTCAGCCTGCTCCGCACTGGCTCCATGCTCAGTCTGCTCCACCCTTGCCGCCTACTCAGCCTGGCTGCTTGCTCCGCCTTGTGCCAAACAGTTCCTAACAGAGGATGAGGAGTGGGGCGTCCACCATCGGAAGAGACAGAGCTCATTGTTGAAACATTGTTTCTGCAGCAAGAAAACTTCTGTATGATCACATGCAATGTCAAACACATATTG
This sequence comes from Zacco platypus, assembly GCA_038088235.1. Lineage (NCBI taxonomy): Eukaryota > Metazoa > Chordata > Actinopteri > Cypriniformes > Xenocyprididae > Zacco > Zacco platypus. The sequence goes on from CM076080.1 coordinate 8,764,221, forward strand.
CAGAGGACCAGCACTGTTCGCCTTGGCTTTGTTGATGCGTTGACAAAGTGTTGCAAAATTGTAAGACATTTTAAGCAGAGCCCTGCAAATACAGCGGAACTACCTCAGCAGCAAGCAGCACTTGGACAACAGAGAGAACAATTAATGAAAAATGTTTCAACAAGGTGGAACTCATCACTCGCTTTGATTACATGTATCTTAAGGAACTAAGTTTGTTTGGTTTTTTTTAACACCAAGCTAACTTCTATGGTTATTTTCATGGCAACAAAATTAATGGCAAAACATGCCCATGGCAATAAAAAAAGTATTTAACAATTCCACAAAATGTAAAGGATTTAAAGTCATCCTTTATAAATTGATGCTAAATAAATAAGCTTGTCTAACAGATGTTGTCTAGCGTTGAGAAGATGCTAGAAGAAGCAGGAACTAGTACAGATATTCCACAATTCTGTGATAATCCTCTTGCTGGGTTCAGACTCAAAATCAAATGAGGAAAATGATCTTAGCAATGCTCTACATCACTGCAGAGCTGGGCCCAGTATTGAGATGGATAAGTGTCCTCAACAGTGGTAGTCAACTCATGCAGGGGCCCATGTCTTCCTAAGGGGTCGTTCACACAGAAAACGTTTTTCCATTCCATTCCAATGAGCTACTTTTCAGTTTTTTTTGTAAACATGTAAACATGCACATGAAAGTGTATGACCATTGCGCTTGTGTCTTATGCGTGATGCTGTAGCATCTGGACAAACACTGAACCCAGTTTGTCATTGTTTCTTCATTCAACGCAGGAGAAACAGCCGAGGCATAATGCAAGTATCATATGATATGCTAAATTACTACTACTAAGTTAAAGTTGTGAACCCCTTTGTTAAGAAAGGAGTTTTTGTAGTGAGAAACTCATGGTTCTTTCCTGGTTAATGACTCTTTTCCATAGCTTAATTTCCTGTTCCCACTACCGGTTTCACTCTATCACTTTTCATATTACCTATGCATGTGTGATTTGTGTGTATGTATGTGTTTGTTAGTTTAGTTATGCGTTCGTGATTTAGTTAATAAAACTTAATACAATACAAGTGCTGAATACAAGTTTGGTTCTGACTCCCTGCCTGCAAATAACTGTCACTTAAATGATCGATCTTGTTACACGCTCTAAGCGCTGTAAATGCTAAGAAAGAATTATTTTTCTGTGGCCATGAAAAGTACCCTTTTCTTAGAATTAATTAATAATCAATACTGAGTGTTCACGGGATGAACTGATTGATTGTAATGTTAATGTAGCTCCATCAAGTTGATCTGATTAATTATGAATATTTAAGTATTTCAGTTAATCATAATAAGTTAATAATTATTAATATGTTCCCTTAGAGCTAACTTGCTACAACACGGTGTTCTAAAACTGCGGCGCCCAAGTTCAAATCAGTTACATTAAAAAAAAAAAAAAAAACACATTGCGAGACCTTCCGTTTTTCCCCATTCTACTGCCCGCGTTCAAAAGCAAAAATGCATTCTATGTGAATGAGCCCTTAGCTTACAAATATCTGGCCACCCCTGCAACCTCTATACTATGCGAAAGACTTTTCTTACTGGCTGGCAACACTGTCTAAAAGAAGAGGGCATCTTTAAACTCAGACAATTGACCCTTCGCAAACAGGTTGATTGACAGGCGATCTAACCCCGAATTCACCATTTTGTCCCACAAAGCAGTCAGGGGAGTATAGTAGATTAACATTGGTGAACGTCTGTGTACGGTTGAAACAACATTCCTTCTGATGTCCATTCATGTTTATTTGATGCTATAAATTAACCAGTATGAAGAGATGAACGATTCACAAGCCGCTTGAAGGAGCTACAGCAATCTGTCATGACACAGTAAAGAGCCACTGTACGGTATTTATTGTTTAAACTTCTTCAAAAAAATGAAAATATTTTAAATACGAAACTGTTTCATACGTTGTCAGTGTCCTCTTTGCTCCGTGATGTATTTTTCACTGCGTGAGAACATGATGTGTGGTGTGAGAGCGGCATGTGTTATCAATTAAGCAAGTTAGTTTGTCTTAGCAACTAGTTGAATGAAAAATAAGAAGAACTGAGGTTTAACTGTTTCTCTTAACTCAGGCACTCTTGGTCTTAAGCTTAGTCTTAATTTGGTATTTACATCCGACTGTTCCAAGTAAGAGGTCATGTTGGAACTTACTGTCCCTTGGAAAGACTGAGGAGGCCCAAAAGCACAAGAAGGCCAAGTGGCAGAGGAATCTAGAAGGCATGGGTGGAGGGCCTAGTGCTAGCCCACTGAGGTGGGCTGCAGAGGCTTTGCAAGACAGTCTCTATATCAGATACTAAGTCTACTTAGAATTAGAGGGTTGCAGGAAGGAACCACCAAGAACATCATAGAAGCAGCAGAAAAAGCTTCAATGTGGCTCTAGATCAAGAGGGGTGATCCATGGTGTAATGCGCTACTTGGACACAAGCTGGGGACTGATCACCCCCAGCTGGGTGTCTGATATAAATACATATATTCATAAATATATTTATACAGTACCTTCAAAAGTTGAGTAAAAACATAGAAAAAAAGCAAAAACACATATGATGCACAACAAAATGTTTCTCCATACCTAGTATATCTGGAGAGGGCAGGCAAGTATGGTGTAATTTGCCACTGTAAAACTCCAGGCCAATGATTGCGAACATCAGGATGGCAAAGAACAACAGAAGACCAATCTGCAGCAGGGGCACCATCGCTTTCATAATGGACTTCAGAACTATCTGTAAACCTGGTGGAATTCATTTGAATTAGTGCAAAGTACTTCATTCGAATAAGTGGTTTTACTTTTAACACCAACTATTGTGTTTTACATGTGTCTACAGTGACAAGACGACATTACTTTTGATCAGGGGTGTCCAATCCTGCTCCTGGAGGGCCAGTGTCCTGCAGAGTTTAGCTCCATCCCCAGTTAAACACACCTAAACCAGCTAATCAAGATCTTTCTATTAGAAACAGAAATGGTCTTATTATTGGGAGATACAAGGGTCTGTGGCTGTAGCATTGGAAAAAGCATAACGGCTAACTTGGATTATGTGTGCCTTGATAACTGATTGAATTTTGAATCATTGAATTTTGTTGTAGTTGTGAGAGTCAATCACTTTTTGCATATACAACAAAAATGAATGAGAAGTGCCATAAACTGAATCATACCTGTTGCACAATTGTACATGACTTCTCTTCTAAAACAGCATTTTTTGGGTGTAAACTAAAAATAGATCAACCTAAAACCAATGTTTAAGAGCAAACATGTTGAAGATTAGTCGATGGGCTGTTGATTCATTAAATGATAAGCTGTTTCCTCACAAAAGTGGTTTATTCAGCATAGTGAAGCCTCTCCTCCATTGACATCCATTAAAAAAGGCCTCTTGTTTCCTTCCCTGCATACCCCGGTGTTAGCAGGCGTTGCGCTTTTTTCCGCTAAGGTTGCAGGCTTCCCTTCAAATGACTTTATTATAAATTTCCAGGAAGGTGTATTGAGGCAAGTTGGAGCTAAACTCTGGAGCTAAACTCTGCAGGACAGAGGCACTCCAGGACTGAGTATGAACATCCGTGTTTTTGATTATTTTACGTAATGGAAATAGGAAGTGTAACTTACTGGGGATACCCGAGACTAGTTTGAGGGGTCTTAAGACACGCACAGCCCGCAGGGTTCTCAGATCCACAGGAATATTCATATGAGAACCAGCAGTGGCCAGAATCCTGAAAAAAAAACACAAACATATATACACACACACACAAATGAAAACGGAAACAAGGCTTCACCAAAACAGCTGTTAAACGTGGACTAAATCACATCGAAAAATTCACCTGTTCATCCTGAAATGTGGCACTTTTAAAAGGTCATGAGAAAAACCTCACAAAAGAAATGGGAAGTGGGCACTTTGGCATGCGGTGTGAACATTTTTAGTGAGAGCTGTTTCAGCAGCATGTGCACTTCCCAGAAATGTCACAGTGATAAATACATTTGACAAAAATATCTTAGAGGACTAAAATGATTGTTAATATTCAGGAGAAATTTAAAGTCATGAACTCAAAGATAAATTTGAATAAGAGAATAATAATTACAGTATGGAAGAAGAAAAAGGAAAAAGCTAGAGTCAGAAAGAGAGCGAGCCATGGAGCGAGTGAGTGGGTGAGTGGATGAAAGCAGTGCTTGGGGGTGTAAATGGTGTGAAAATTCAAGGTTGTGAATCTTTCTGTAGCCTCCAGAGCTGCAGCACGTCCATACTATTGTACATCATGATTTGCATCAACAAATCCTTCATATCAGCTACAGAAACAGAGAGGAGCCTGTTTCATTATCCGTTTTTTATAAACTGTGTTTCTTTCAAGAGCTTTCAATCTGTGATTCAAAAGAACTTATGCAATGCATCCTGATCAAATCAATGGAGACTTTACATGTACTGTGTTTAAAGCATATTGGGAATCCAAAAATAGGACAGTATGTTTAACAATATTTAACAAATTTACTGTAGTGTATGATAGCGTCTTTAACACAAAGGCTTTTTTAACAACGCGTTTTGCAAATATCTTTATAAGTAATTATGTTTGTACCTTTGTGTCATGGCATACATTTCTATCAATCAGTGTAACATGAGCAAACACTATTAATTATTTCACAATTTGGCTTCTTTGTACCTGCCAGTGAAAAGCTGAAATGCAAACATGAAATGAATATGGGCTCACCCACACATGAACACCTACACACAGCACTGAACTGAGCTCTGAGAGGCAGTGACGGGGGGAGGGGACGGAGGAAGATGGAGGAATAACATTATCAACACTTAGTGGTGAATCATCAGCTTATCTGCAGCAAATGCTTCATATTTCACACACTATGAAAGAAAAGGCTTCATGCCGAGTCTATGCTCTGTTCTGAACATCTGATCACACTATATGCTCATGCAACTTTGTTGTCCACATCCTCAAGATTGTAAAAGAAAAAGTTCATAAAGAGATCGTAAAACTCATCCATATGAATTGAGCAGTTTAGTCAAAATTTCTGATGAGACACGATCGCTTTATATAATGAGCAGATTGAATTTAGGTCTTTATTCACATAAACATTGATCAGCGAACAAAAACAGAAGCCCAACCGTACTTGATGTGGGAGAACAAACCTCATTGGTTCTTGCGGAAGTGCAATGTGCCGCATAACCATGTGCTACATAAAAATAAAATTAAAAAAAACGATCTGTGTGAATTTTCCTCAGTAGCATGTGAGACTTGTTTGTGTGATGTGAGCATTTGTTGTGGGCTTGAGGTTAATAGGAATTCACTGCACGATATCCAAAATTGAAAAAATCGTGATGTGGCCTAGTATGATTATGAAATCATAAACTTTTAACAACAACAAAAAAAAAAATTAAAAGTAAAACCAAATATTAAAAAATATTAGTTTGTGATTCAATAATTCATGAATTAAAGGGTTAATGACATGTTTTTTTTTACTCCAAACTCACTTGTGTTTACTTCCTTTTGTGAGTTGTTCTGCAGTAAACTGTACTAAACGATTATAAAAATAATACTGAAAAAAAAAATATCTCTGTGGATGAATGAGATTTCCTGAAAAAAAAAAAAAGAAATTACCAGATTTTTATCATAATAATTTAATATTTTATAATATTTTACACTTTTGTACTGATTTATAAAAATGAAGTGGAATTTTCAAGCGCCCAACCAAAATGGATGTATGTTGTTAGGATCAATTAATATATATTGGGCTATGTAAACAATATTGGCTTAAAGGGTCATGAATTTAGAAATCAACTTTTCCTTGAGCTTTTGATATATAAGGGGTCATAGTACTATAAGAATATCCTGTAAGTTTCAGAACTGAAAACTTCCTTGTCAGTCCAATGAAAGATTTTATTGACACCAGGCCCAATGTGCATATAATGTGCATATAGATAGGTGAAACGTTTTTGTTTTGCAGCTGGAGCGAGATCCGAGAGTTCGCTTTGGCAAGCCGTTTTGAATTCCCAAAATGAACACGCTCCCTTTACAATCCCTAGAGCTGTCAATCAAACAGCGTGTGCTATAGCTGTCAATGAAACAGCACGAGTTTATGACTCTCGCCAAAGCTCCCGTTTTACTCAACGATGTTACATCATGTTTGTGCGGTTAGTTATGATGAAATCATTTGTTAGTGTGCAGAAATTGAGTTACAATGACGAGATCATTGCTTCACACGCTCAACATGTCTTTGATCGGCTACAATGTTCATCATAGCACCCTTTCATGCCACAATCTAAATACAATGCAATAGATCTAAATGTAAAGCTATGCTATCAACCATGTTCACGATTAGTTAACCTTGAGAGCTGTAGTATATATAGAATAGTAAAAACAAGCCAAAAGCTTTTGAGAGAGTAATACTTAGCTATTGCATAGGCAAAGATGTTAGCCTACTACAGCAGTGGGCGTTTACACTGAAATCTCGGAGTAGACACACCCTGTAAAAACTGAGCATTCAAATAAGAGTTTTAAAATCAGGGTAGGAAAATGGCTTTTATTTCTAAATTACGACAATTTTTGATGTAAAAAGTATACTTACATATACTAACATATAAGACAAAATAAAATAACACAGTACATGACCCATACATAAGTTTTTGTATTGTGTGTGCCTTGTATAGAATATAATGTCCTTATCAGTCACATGCCTGTTTAAGTGATGAACTGCACTAGTAACAGATGTTTTATACCTGTGCTACAATTGTGAGGCCTGTGCTACAAAGTTTTCAACCTCTGTAACACCAGTGCTATGTGCAAAAAAGTTAACATACAGCCCTGTGCAAAGCACACAAGAATGAACCTCATTGGTTCTTGCGGGAGCTCAAACGTGCTGCATAACACATGAGAATAAACCTTACTGGTTCTCACACGTCAAGCATGCTGAAAATTCTGTCATTAATTACTCACACTCATGTCGTTCCACATTCGAAAGACCTTAGTTCATCTTCGGGACTCAAATTAAGTTTTGATGAAATCTGAGAGTTCTCTGATTCCTCAATAGACAGCAATTTAACCACCACTTTCAAGGTTCAGAAAGGCTAAAGACATCATTAAAATGGTCACCATGACTGCAGTGAATACTTTTCGTGGGCAAAAACAAAAGAAAAATAACGACTTTATTCAACAGTATCTTCTCTTTTGTGTCATTTTCGTATGACACAGAAGAGAAGAGTCTCATATTTACATCCAGGCTTTTCAGGTTCTACGTCAGAACACCGAGTCATTATTGGCTGGCTCCTGCGTCGGCATCACATGCATGCGTCGTTCTGCTCACATGAACAGCATCTGCACCACCATCAAAACTGTAACATATTTTGAGATGACTTGACGCATCATTCACTATATTAGGAAATCTGAATATCAATATTTTAATCTAAACTCATCTATTATAATATATAAATGATGTATAAGTAGCTGCGCTATACAACTTTTGTCTCTTCATCACCATCTGTGGTTGAAGCATAAAACTGCATGTCACTTGTGTGAAGGGCTTATTTTAATTTAACAGTGTTTCAGAATTGCTTTTCTGTGCATGGATTAATCATCATGATCACCATATCAGAGCGGATCTGTCATACTGCTCCAAGACCCACTGAGAGTAGGTTGGAATACATTACACAACTTCAACAATATGAACAGATTTTAAAACACTAGGGATCCACTTGCAGACTTTGTATACAGTTACAGAGAAAATCTGGCGACTGAGGATCACACACTGAATTTCAAGTGTTTCAAACAACAAACTAATGCAGAAAAATGCACCTTATCGCAAGCTGACACATAAAAATTCAAACAATACGCATTCTAAAATCAGTTAGAAAACATGTTTTATATCAGATTCTACAAACAACTACTTTTTGCAACCATTTTGTAGCAACCATCTACAACTGATTTGGTCTACTTAAAAAGATTTTGCTCAGTGCGATTATGAAATCACAAAGGCTGCAATTAATTTTATGCACAGCTTGTCAGTAAAGCACGGCTCTGTGCTCAGTAGTAAATTACATTGAGAGATTGAGTCGCTTATAACATGCATTTGAAAAAGCAACATGCGTCAAACATCTTTACAAACATGAGAAGGATTTATGAACCTCTTGTCCAACAAAAGACAAAAAAACACTCCAAACTCACTTCATAATGGCAGATGAGTGTTTACAGATTGAACTTAATTCAAAGTTATAAATGTTTCAATAACAGAAATCTTAATATACAAAATTACTAAAATCAGTATTTTTACTGTAAATTATAAGATAAGTTTTTTCTTTTTCCTCTTCCAAAAACCATTTAATAGTTTTACTGTAAAATTACATTAAATGTTTGTCCCATTAGATCTGTTTTTTCTCTTTGTATAGAGTAAAAAACAAATTACAGTTCATCAATTAATAGTTTTTTTCTGTATCACTTGTACAGTCTTTTTATGAATGTTATAATGTCATGAAGCCGGAGTTCAGACATAAACATGGAAGCTCTGCATTGCGTTCACTGCATCAACTGCATAGGAGACTGGCAGGGAAGAGGAAAAACTGTTGAATAAAGTCATTATTTTAAAATGACTTTAAAAAATAAAAAATATCATTAAAAAATATACAAAAAGTATTCTTGATGCTTCATAAAATTAAGGTTGAACCACTGTAGTCACGTTGATTATTTTAACGACGTCTTTACTTTCTCTGGACCTTGAATGTGGTAATTTCGTTGCTTTCTATGGGAGATGAAATTTAAAAAAACATTATTACCGAAAAAATGGGTGCATATATACAGTAATATGTGTATATTATATATAATAATATATATACACACACAGCACCTACATCAAGTTTGAGCATGTTTCAAGAAAAATTCCTCTGCTCTCATCCAAAAACAAACTCTAGCATATTCAGTTGCCAGACATTACCACATTTTGGGATCAGAGGTCAGATAAAACTAAACAATGAGCTTTTTGGCAGGAAACACTCAAGATGGGTTTGGAGCACACAGGGCTAAAAAAGTACTCCATATGTACAATTAAATATACTGCTGGATCTTTAAAGTTGTGGGCCTATTTTTCTGCCGGAGGTACTGGATATCTTGTCCAGGTATAGTACATCATGGAATCAAATAGCAACAGATGAAAAATCAAAACTTGACTGCATCTGCTACAAACCTTATAATGGTACTTGTTTGGATCTTCCAATGATCCAAAACAAACAATCAAATAAAAGAAAGGGGGTAACTGAGCACAAAATTAAGGTTCAGCCATTGCCATTCCTGCCCCCTGACCTGAACCCTATTGAAAACTTAAAAGGAAAATGCATCTATATGGACTTGGGAAACTTAAGGATCTGAACATATTCTGTTTGGAAGTGTGCTTTCTGATCTCTCAGGCGTTCTCCAAACTCAACAGGCATTATAGGAGAAAACTTAGAGTTGTTATCTTGGCGAAAAGAGGTTGCAAAAAGTTTTGAAAGTATTCAGACCCCCTTAAATTTTTCACTCTTTATTATAGTGCAGCCATTTGCTAAAACCATTTAAGTTATTTTTTTTCCTCATTAATGTACACACAGCACCCCATATTGACAGAAAAAACACAGAATTCTTGACATTTTTGCAGATTTATTAAAAAAGAAAAACTGAAATATCACATGGCACTAAGTATTCAGACCCTTTGCTCAGTATTTAGTAGAAGCACCCTTTTGATCTAATATAGCCATGAGTCTTTTTGTGAAAGATGCAACAGGTTTTTCACACCAGGATTTGGGCATCCTCTGCTATTCCTCCTTGCAGATCCTCTCCAGTTCTGTCAGTTTGGATGTAAACATTGGTGGACAGCCATTTTTAGGTCTCTCCAGAGATGCTCAATTGGGTTTAAGTCAGGGCTCTGGCTGTGCCTTCAAGAACAGTCACAGAGTTGTTGTGAAGCCACGCCTTCGTTATTTTAGCTGTGTGCTTAGGGTCATTGTCTTGTTGGAAGGTAAACCTTCGGCCCAGTCTGAGGTCCTGAGCACTCTGGAGAAGGTTTTTGTCCATGATATCCCTGTACTTGGCCGCATTCATCTTTCCCTCGACTGCAACCAGTCGTCCTGTCCCAGCAGCTGAAAAATACCCCCACAGTATGATGTTGCCACCACCGTGCTTCACTGTTGGGACTGTATTGGACAGGTGATGAGCAGTACCTGGTTTTCTCCACACATACTGCTTAGAATTAAGGCCAAAAAGTTCTATCTTGGTCTCATCAGACCAGAGAATATTATTTCTCATCATCTTGGAGTCCTTCAGGTGTTTTTTTAGCAAACTCCATGCGGGCTTTCATGTGTCTTGCACTGAGGAGAGGCTTCCGTCGGGCCACTCTGCCATAAAGCCCCGACTAGTGGAGGGCTGCAGTGATGGTTGACTTTCTACAACTTTCTCCCATTTCCCTACTGCATCTCTGGAGCTCAGCCACAGTGATCTTTGGGTTCTTCTTTACCTCTCTCACCAAGGCTCTTCTCCCCCGACAGCTAAGTTTGGCCAGACGGCCAGCCCTAGGAAGGGTTCTGGTCATCCCAAACGTCTTCCATTTAAGGATTATGGATGCCACTGTGCTCTTAGGAACCTTAAGTGCAGTAGAAATTTTTCTGTAACCATGGCCAGATCTGTGCCTTGCCACAATTCTGTCTCTGAGCTCTTCCGGCAGTTCCTTTGACCTCATGATTCTCATTTGCTCTGACATGCACTGTGAGCTGTAAGGTCTTATATAGACAGGTGTGTGGCTTTCCTAATCAAGTCCAATCAGTAAAATCAAACACAGCTGGACTCAAATGAAGGTGTAGAACCATCTCAAGGATGATCAGAAGAAATGGACAGCACCTGAGTTAAATATATGAGTGTCACAGCAAAGGGTCTGAATACTTAAGACCATGTGATATTTCAGTTTTTCTTTTTTAATAAATCTGCAAAAATGTGTTTTTCTGTCAATATGGGGAGCTGTGTGTACATTAATGAGGAAAAAATGAACTTAAAAGATTTTAACAAATGGCTGCAATATAACAAAGAGTGAAAAATTCAAGGGGGTCGGAATACTTTCCGTACCCACTGTATTTCGTTCAGCACTTACATTGTCCTAAATGTTTCCAAAAATTTGTAAATTCAGAGAAATTCACAATTTTAAATAAAGCCCGTCCCTTCCTTGTCACTTGCGCCTGTCAATGACGTAATATCTGCGTTATCGCTGGTTTCCGCTTGTAGTGCAAAGTAACCATTGCAACAGACACATGGCGCTGATGGAACAACAGAAATTCAGCCGTTACCCCGGTAACCCCGTTATCAAAGCAGCTGCCTTTGCTGATATTTCACCACCATCAATAGCATTAAACAATCGGTTTGGTATTTCTAGTTGGTATTGTGAATCATATTATCAATCATTATGCTCCCGAACCCCCCTAGCTAACTATATTTTGTGTCCTAGCGTGTTCGACGCTGCTGTGCTACGCAATCAAAGCATCTTAGCATCTCTCTTCTCAGGTGAGTCTGGATGTGTGCATTTACATTTACATAAAAAACGTGTGCTCACACACTGTCACTGAACAAGCTGGTATTTAAGTGAATACGCATCATTTGTTAAGCCTGTTGCTTTTAGAGGCATAATGTAGTCTACACTTACACTACGCTGTTATAATACAGTATACATCCTGTTTTTCCGGGACAGTCACGAATTTCAGTTCAATATTTAGTGTCCCAACTTATTAAAATATCATGTTTTGTGTCGTGTTTCATCTATATATATATATATATATCATCTACCCCAGTAAACATTTTTGGGGGGAGGACCCACACACATTTTTTTTGCTTCCGACGCCCGTGCATAAGACTAATCAATGTTAGATAGCTCAACACGACGAAATGTTAGAATATCATCAGTATTATATTCTAATGTTGATCTAGCTTATTGTTAAGTCTCATACAGTCAACAAACTAATACACAGAATAACATTACACTTTTCAACACACTCAAATGCAGTTTAGTATGATAGTGAAACATTAGACTAAGTGAAACAGCGCTGCGTTACCTCACAGTTTTTATTCAACAAATAAATTTTTTTTAAATATTTTTTTATTCAACAAATAAACTGACCTTTGTGAGTAGCTTTTCAGCACTTGCGAACACTTCCTTTATACCCCAGGACTCGCGTGTGTCACTGATATCTGTCTCTCACTAATAATCGCGCCCGCGATTCTCGGCCACGCCTAGCTTCATACCACAGTCATGTGAAAAACCATGCATTCACTCATCCATAAACACTATTTCCCCATAAACATTATTAGATCAATCGGCATGACGACAAGTTCCATGTTCCACTCATTCATTGCATCATCAAACTATGCCTTTGTTATTGTTTTGAAGAGTTTGGTGACCCCTAGCGGCGAAAAAATATATTGTACCTTTAAACCTCAATTTAGTCCTGGAGTAGCCAGTCTTCAGGAAATGAGTTTATTTAACACTGGACTAGACTAAATCTAGGTAGGACTATTTAAAACTATGACATGGAAAGCTCATTTCTGTTTTTAGTCTAGGACTAGGCTTAATCTCTGTCTTGGAAACCACCCTAAAAAATTATATATATACATATATATATATATATATCCCCTCTAAATAAATTAATAAAAACAGCAACAACATATGCCATGAGAACATTTTACCGCAATTCTGACGTTAACATGCAGTTGTTGTTTATATAGATTTGCCTACAATGCTAATCTATCATTCATCTATCGGCATGTTTGTGTATGTATGTTTTTATTTTATTTTTTCCCCTCAGGTGCCTGCTAAAAAGAGTTTTAATCTGAGTTTTAACTATTTCAACCAACTAGCTTAACCAGCAAGACTTTCTTGCATTTTAGCCTAAGCTGGTCTTTAGCAGGGACAGCAAATCTAATGATTTAGCTTTGTTAAAGAGACTTCAGACATGTTGCATCTCTGTACCTGTAGTGCTGGTAGATTCAAAAATGAATTTGAAGGATTATGAGACAGAAACATACAGCAGTGAGCTGTCAGTTCAACATTAAGATACTCATATTTGTTTTATCATGTCAAATGCAAAGTTTCTCCATATGTTCCCAGCAGACCTGTGAAGGAAAAAAAGATCAAATTGGCTCTGTCCCAGCAGATTCACTTGCAGCTAATCATTAATTTCAGACGAAATGAAAGCCACAAGCAATGGCCTACTGGCCTTGTTTCAGTTCCCAGATGAGTGAAATGACACATGTAGTTTTCTTTTAAGTCTGACTTACTTTCGCTGTTTTTAAAGAGGTCAGGTATGTTTGAGCTAAAAGTGTGTCAGATATGTAGCAAGGATAATTGGTTTGATTTCAGATTTTAACCACCATTCTAAGATCAGAATGTTAGGAGAAAGTGGCATTTAAGGAAAAGAAGGAAAACTTTTTAAAATTTTATTTTAATAAGGGTATTATTAAATACAAATATATAGTTATGTGGATCTTCCCAGGTGCAGCTGCTATGAGCTTTCAGATATCACAACCACGACGGGCCTCATTCATGAAACACAAGCAAAACAAATTTCTCTGTAAAAACATTTTGCATTTAATTTAATACTTAGTGAGACTGGAATTATCAACAATTTACACATACATATGTTCTGCTCATGTTTTATGAATGAGACCCAGTGGATGCACTGTAAAATGTGTGTAAAACCAGAAATTACACCTTTCATTGATGTGATGTGTTAAAATCAATGTCAGACCGTTTCCCACCTTTTAACATCTGTTAACATGTGAAAAAATAAACGACCTGGCATGATTTGTCATTATTTCATATATTAAATGGATAAAAGGTAGAGTGCAAAATCATTTCTTGCTGTAGACACCCACATTACCTTGACAACAGGGAGTCAAGGTTTGGCTGGCTAGTACAGGCTGGAACTACACCATTATGTGTGCAGTAAAGCATCTTTATCCATTGACAGCCATTTAAAAGTAATTAAAAGCCATTTAAGTGGATGTTTCAGGAGCGATAGTTTTTTTTTGGAGGGCTTTTAATTGGGTGTTCATTTCAAAATATGCTGCAAGGACTTGATGCAAATGTGTGTTGCCGTTTAAACTGTGTTTATATCTAAAATTATCCAGGTTTAATCAGATTTAATGTAAACTGTCTGATGATGTCCAGCCCAAAAAGTGCTTGTGTTTGCATTATTGAGATACATATTGAGTGAAAACTGTATCATGACCTCATGTGATGAAACAGATTGTAAGAAGGAGGGAGAGATCAACTTATTTATACACTTTAAATTCTTCCTCAATGAATAAATAAATATTTAAAATAGAATTAGCAGTTGAAATTATTTCAGAAAATTCTAGAATAGAGCTAGTTGTTACAGTAGCAACGGGGTTTTGGAAAAAATGCTTATGATAATGTTTTAAAAATGTTTTAAAAATAATAAACATCACATTTCAGCCCTTTTAACCACTGTTTAAGAAAAGGGATGAATCATATTATAGATACCTTATTATTCCAGTTATTTTAAAATGCACATTAGTGTTCATTTCCCTTAAAACTGGATTCACCTTTATTAGTTTTCAAAGTACTAAACTGAGAGGTTGACCGAAACATTCTACAGTTTTCTTTAACTTGAGGACAAATGTATTTAAAAGGTTTATGTGACCTGTTAAACTCTGCATGCACTGCAAATGCAGATTCTTACACAATGTATCTTAATTTGGCATAAATTACACAGGTTATCTCCAAGCAATATAATGATGTCAATATAATCAGCTGTTAAACAAATTATGAATATATAATTTGGTCTTCACAATGATAATTAGTACTTATTGTTTGTTTGGATTCTACAGTAGTTTTTGTATAATTCTGTCACTTGATCTGTTTCCATCCTAATTATTTAACGTAAGTACCGAGTAGTTTGATTTCATCATATCCTCATCAGACAAACACTCAGTCTAAGCCAGGGGTGTCCAATCCTGTTCCTGGAGTTTCACTGTCCTGCAGAGATTAGCTCCAACCCCAATTGAACACACCTAATACAGCATCAAGGTTTTACTTTACTTTATTAGAAACTTCCAGGCAGGTGTATTGAGGCAAATTGGAACTAAACTCTGCAGGACAGTGGCCCTCCAGGACCAAGTTTCCTGGTCTGATATTGAGTCTTTGGCATCCATGCATCTACTAACTTGTGTAATGTCTTGTGTAAATGATAATAATCAAAAACAAAAGCAAAAATGTTAACTTGTGTGTTTTTGGTTTGAAGAGCACACATTCACTCATCTGAACATACACATAATAGGCTATACATCAATAGTGTATTTATTTCGCTAAAATATTTTTGTTAGAAATTGTGTATTTTAGTCTGTATTTTTTTTTTTGCACTCATATTCTACTGTGCACTGATTCTTGAGAAAAGGGACAAAACATGTTTAAAAAACATTATTAAAAATTTATATTTTTGTAGACAAAGGTCACAGATTTTTATGAAAATATTTTTTCTAAAAATTAATATTTATTCACTTCATAACTTAATTTGTGTCAACTCTGTCAGACACACTACAATGCTAATTTAATTGAATCCATCCAAAAACAGTGTAAAGGATTCAGTTATGTAATACTGATGTTCAGTAAAGGAGCTAAGTCATAAAACACATTCTCTATTTGTTGTTGTTGTTGTTGATTTCTGTTTTCATACTATTATGAACAATTCAGCCCCTAAATTCCTTAATTATCCTCTCTCCTTTTAATATTAAACAAATATCACCAATGTTCTTAGTTAAATGAAACATAATATCATGTACCTCCATTGATGTTTTAACATTTTTACACAACAATTAAAAAATGATAAGACATTTCTTTCAAAATTAACCAAAAAAAAACTTCACCTGATAGTGGTAAATACTGATGGAGTTGACAAATACTAACGGTGTTGACAAAGGGCCAGATGGGGTCAAATATACAGTATATGTAAATAGAATCATGAAACAACTAGAAGAATTCCCCATATGCAAAAAACATTAAATCATATTATATAGACTTATTGAGAGCACTTGTCAACCATCAAACATAAAACCTGAAGGAGTTGACAAAATTTAAATGATTTCTATTAGAGTAGAGCAATTTTGTTTTTGTTTTTTTTCCTCAACTGTAGCTGCCTTAATAAACATATAAAAAAAAGAGCAAGATTTATCCCATAATTATTTACAGAAACTATTACACTGTGATGACAGAGTTGACATGTTAAAGCTGTGATCGTAGAGACTTCAATATTGGCTGTTTAAAATTTGAAATATATAAAATTCCCAGGACTACAGGCCCTATTTTAAATAAATAAGTGCATGGTCTGAAGCACATGGCGCAGGTGTAATTAGGGCATATCAGAATTCACTTATGCTAGTTTAACGATGCAAAAAATGGTCAGCGTGCCAGGCACATGGTCCAAAAGTCTCTTAATGAGTCATTGGTGTGTTTTTTGTTTTGAGTCTCATTTCCATTCCCTTTAAAAGCCAGTTGTGCTTGCACCATGACAGATTTGCTATTTACATTGCAGAATTTGCAAGCGGAAAGACTGAACGCTTCTCCAGAAAGGAATCTGTAATGAATGGCGAGTCAGCGGATGAGATCCAAAAGCAGGCTTTGATAGCAGAGGTAGTCAAACAGGCAATGGTCAAGGAACAGCAAACAGGTATGGCAGAGGATAATCAGAATCGTGGTAAAATAGTCAGGCGGAAGAGTCGAGACAGGCAGCGAGTAACACAATCCGAAAATACAAGGCAATAAGTCCAAGGGGGCAGGCAGATAAATCTCAAAGATGGTAGAAACAGGCAAGATCAAAAACAGGCAGTCAAGACAGGAATGAACGCTTGGAAAAGTAAACACTTGGAATAACAAGACCTAGCAAATGTGTGTGTGAGCGCTGAGCTTAAACATGGTTCTGGTAATGAGCTGCAGCTGGTGACATGATCAGTGAAAGGTACGGGGCTTCTGGCAAGTGTAGTGTCTGTGTGTGAGTAAGTGTGGTGAATTGTGGGAAATGAAGTCCGGGAGTGAGTGTGCAATGGCTTCAGCTGACTATGTAACAGAATCATTTTATTTTTAATAATTAAAAGTGTGTGCTGCTGCACATCCTCGTGTGTGTAACAAGCAGATTGTACACGTGCTGTGCGCCCGCCAATAAGCGCATATTACTAACATGCCCTTTAAATACAAAAAAATACTGTGCCATTGACTTTAGACCAGGTTTTTCTTGGTCTAGGAATATATAAGTTTTAATTATAATGTGTGTTTTGTATGTATTATATATATTTTAAATTTGAAAGTAATGTAAATTACAATATCTATTTATGTTATATTACAATCCCCATCGTTAACTTTCTTTGATGACTTTTGCAGGGCGTTTCAAATGAGCGATTATTGTGAGGGAAGTACATTTCAACAACAATGAACCTGACGAACGCAGCAACGGATTGCACAAGTGCCCACTACTGATGTAGCCTGTGCATTGGGTTTAAATGGAATGCCTTAAGCCCTTGATTACATGGAACCTTCTATGGAGCTGATTTAATGTTTACAGTTTTTATATATATCTGAAATATATGAAACGCCTCCAATATACTCATTTTCCAAAGAATAAATACACAATACCAGCTGTGCTTTCTCGCCCTCTCATCTTTCCGACAGTGAGTTGACACACAAACTCGCCTCACCTCACTCACTTGTTTCATTTGCTTCGGATGAATATTATTGGTGTTACAGGGCTTGAATTTCGGCGTGGGATTGTACGAATTGCGCATAACTTTACTCTGTTCCACAGATTTTGTGCTCACACCAAAAGTTTTCACACATAAAGCTACCTCTCAGCACTAAATTGAGTTCGCTTTCACTTCTTATTGAACTGAAACAGCCAGATACACTCAAAATAATGTCAAACCACTGGTCTTGGCGAGTATTCACGTAAACACAGTCAGTTACTTTTTTTTAAATGAATGAAAACAGTTGAAAGAAAATGCATGCGTAACAATGAAAAAAAAAAGAACTTGACCAAAAATTGATGTACCTATTAATGGAAATAACACTACAACATTTATTTCCATCAAAAGGTGCATTCATTTTTGATCAAGATCTTGTATCGCTAATGCAAGAGATGAGCATTCTATAAAGTCTACTCCAGCACATTCCAAAGACTAATACTCAGTCAGGACTCAGAGGTGCCAATTCATGTGTCAAAATGATTCTTCATGCTCTCTGAACCATTTTTTTTCACAATTTTAACCCTGATGAAAACTGGCATTTTCATCCAGGAATATGGTCATGATGTGTCTTCCTACATGGTTGTTTAAGACATGAAAAGCTACACACTCCATTTTAGAGTTAAAAGAACAGTTTCCAAACATAAAACATGCTAGAAAGATAATAATCACTTTAATAATGTATTTGCCTATTGAAATCGAAACAGCGACCCCCCCCCCCCCCATGGTATCAATGTCAAAATTGTGTGTGTATATATATATATATACATATATGTATATATATCTATATATGCATGATGATGATTGCATGAGACGTCAGAGACCCACTACCTTTTTACAGTCCTTTCAGAATTTTTTGATGAATATTTAATGGAAGCCATGCTTTCTTTAAAGCACTCACCTGTAATCTCAAACTATTCATAACAATAAAGTATTGAAGATCATTGAAGAGTAATTTTACTTACCCACTTAGCACAACAATGAAGTCCATTACATTCCAGCCATTTCTGAGATAGGAACCCTTATGAAAAACAAAACCAAGTGCCACCAACTTGATACCAGCCTCAAAACAGAAGATCCCAATGAAATAAGGCTCTGTCTTCTCCTAATGGACCCAATAATAAAGAAACAGATAAAATGATTAAACAAAGCAAATGATAGAGAATATAAATATAGAAATGCCCTTTCTAGTTTTGATTTTCTAACTGATGTCAAACTGCAAAGTATTTTCTTAGTTTTAATTTTCAGAGCTAGTATTGTAAGAAAGTGTGAAAGGGAACTTGCACTGCATCCGAAGACACTATGGGGAACGCCTCCAGTGGACACCCCAGCTTTACTCTACTCTCTGCGGCTTGGTTTCTGGGGCCGCCAATACGGTTCGGCAGAATTGATTGCACAGCAGGAGTCGAACAGGAATAGTTATTTTTTAAGCTCCTTTTGTTTGCTCTAGAACTGCTATTTGATTTAATTTATGTAATTATGTGGAATTATGAGCTTTGAAATTGAATATTACAGTTTGGTGGCTGAGTATGTTGGGCCACCTCTTGCTATAAAACAAAGCTGTTAAGGCCTCCTCTCACCTTAGCTCCAGCTAAACAGTGAAACCAAGTGTGTCGGCCCTCTGTGGGCCGCTGTGGTGAGCCATCTTTTTGCCTTGAGTATGTTTTGGCCTCCTCTCAATCTTTGGTTAAGGTCTCCACTCTTTTGGGCTCTATCTACATTTACATTTATTCATTTGGCAGACACTTTTATCCAAAGCGACTTACAAGGGGAGCAATTAGGGGTTTCGTGCCTTGCTCAAGGGCACATAGTCATGGTATCGAAAGTGGAGAGAGTGCTGTTTATTCACAATGCCCACCTTCAATTCCTGCCGGCGTGAGAATCGAACCAGCAACCTTCAGGTTACAAGCCCGACTCCCTCACCATTAGGCCACGACTAACCACGATATCTTAGATGCTCTATCTATCCAGCATCTAAGTCTTCGGATGCAGTGCAAGTTCCCATTCGAAAGGGAACATCTCAGGTTACACATGTATAGTTCCCTGAGAAGGGGACCAAGACACTGCGTTTCACTGCCATGCTTCAGGTAACATCTCCTTCATACAAAAATGTTGTTGAAGTGTACTTCAGGTGCCCTTCTTGTACTCACGGTGTACTCACATGTAGTCACATCACGGGCTTTCACCAGTCAATGACATTGTTGCATTTGAATTTTTCAGCCACTGTCACACTGGAGGCATTCTCCATAGTGTCTTCGGGTGCAGTGTCTCATTCCCTTTCTCAAGGAACCATGGGTACATGCGTAAACTGAGATGGTTTTTTTTTAGAGACATACTCTCCTAATGCAGCCCAGGGAAACTGGTAGGATAAGTACAGTGTTCAGTTGTTGATGCGTTGTTTGAGATTTGCTTAATTTGTGCATAGGAAATAAATTGAGTTTGTTAGTGTTAGTGAAGATTGAAAAACTGGACTAATGTATGTGCTGTGACACTGAAGATTTGTATTGTTGCATAGTTGAGTTGCTGTGTTCAGTAGGAATTGCTGTCAGTTGCCATTTTCTGAGTAACAGAATGCAGTTTATTTTGGACTCACAATAATTTAAATAATATGTAGTATAAGTAGCAGCAAGTGTTTTGAATGTTCAGTAATGTGTCTGGAACATATGGATATATTTATGTTTTCAATGCTTACCAGCCTTTTGGACATAGGTGTCTTGTCCTCACCAGGAAGATGTTGCTCCAGGGATAAAACGATACAGTTGGCTATGATGGTGGCCAGGATCATATACTCAAATGGAGTAATGACATAGAAGTCAAGGGAAATAATATATCAGAAGAAAAAAACATCATTTGTTACAAAATGAGAACTATTAAATTCAAACCAACATTCCAGCTCACATCAATGAATATTCTTCTCTTCTGACTCTACACTCACAGACTCTACACACTATATTCTACACTCAACACAAACAAAAATCTTGAATACCTTAATTAATATGCATTTTTTTAAATAAACTGTATAGTGTATACACACAAATGGTTATGTATCATTGTACTCATTCCAATTAGTTGATCCAGAAAAGTAGCTGATCTTATAGTAATGTAGTGGATGATGTAGGTGAGAAGTGTGCATATCTTCATTGACAGATTCACAGTGGCTGCGTTGTCTTGCATTAGCTCCTGTCAGCCTTGATTAAGCTTCGCAGTGGTTTGCATGAATTTTGGCTCATATGTGAACACTAGAAATGAACTCAGACTATGTCAGATGCTTACAGATCAAGCAGTACATTCCACTTTGTCAAATTAAACCAGTTCTGGCTGTAGGGATGATTTTTCCTCCTGCTGTCCTCAAGTACAACAAACACAACTAAAGTCATGTAATCCTCAACTAGTATTAATCCACAAAATGTAACTGACCCAACATGTCTACAAGTGGTAGAATTTATTAATTGACAGTTTGTGCAGCCACTTATAGCTCATTCAAGTAAGCCACAACCATAGAATGTAGTCTGCCACACTCTAATTTTTTTAAATAAATTTTCCAACAGTTTGCACCAATTTCTGAGATATGACAACTTTTTAATGAAATTGTGTTAAACTAACAAACTACATTAAGCTGGAGAAATTTGTAGCATAAAAACAAATTTTTAATTTGATTATTCAAAACTTAAGTTGTTCTAACTACTTGTGTGATTAGAACGAATTTATCTTATCTATTTCAATTAAAATAAACATCTAGAAAACCATGTTAAATTTAACTTATTTAGCATAATATTTAGCATAAATTTAGAGAATAGATATTACTTTTCAGTACTGTTAGTGCAGCTATTGTTCATAGCATAATGCAATGTTATTTCAAATAACCATCCACAGCCTAACCAGCTTTTCAGCACAATGGTAGCCATGCACTAACCATAAAAACTTCAACAACAGAATCTCTTTTAAAAGTCAAACCAAAGCATTAAAAAATATTGTCTTTCTCTTACTAAAACCACATTAAAACACTTGATTTAAACATTTACTCTAATACTCAGTCTTATGCAAAGGATGTTGAAAACATCTCAATTACGTATGTAACCCTTGTTCCCTGGAGGAGGGAATGGAGACATACGTCAGAAGTGAACCGACAAATTGGCATTTGGGATATCACATGAGAGCCCAATCACCTTTGAGTGTAAGCTAAACGAGCCAAGGCACATTGGTGTGTACGCTTGGCGTCACACGACCCTCCCTGTGGTGCGGGTATAAATGCGGAAGCTGGTGCACTCACACTTTTTTTTTTGCTGAGGAGACGAGCAGGTGGCCTGTGCTCAGTGGTGGCACAGAAACTGTGGTGACAGGATGTCTCCGTTCCCTCCTTCAGGGAATGAGGGTTACATAGGTATCCGAGACATTTCCTTTCAGTCAGTCATGTTCGATGTACATCAGAAGTGAATTGAAGAATTAGGATCCCTAATAAAACGCCACAGTTACTGACCCCTTCCAGCACTCAGCGTAAGCCTCAGCATCCCCCGCACCTTGGGACAGAAGATAGGATCGAGTTTATACCAAGAGAGTCTACTGCTGTTCCACATGACCCATTCAGTAGGACTTGGATAACACTGGGAAAGCATGCCCATAGGGAACGCTGTGGAAACCACAACCTACCCAAAGGGAGGTATTACATGGCAATACATATATAGACTGACCGTGGGCAGTGAGCATATGGCCAGTCCATGGGATGGCTCCAACCAACAGGGGGAGACACATCTGGCAGGGACAGCAGAGTGAACTCTGCCAAGGGAAAGATATGGGCTCACCGAAGGAGACTTACCACGGAGATATATACATATGAGACAGCCGTGGGATTCACCACTTATGGCACCCAGCCTAGCACAGGTGAGTTAACGAGTGCTTGGCCTGGCGACAGGCACTCCATAATTTCTGAGACCACAAGAGGTGGCGGAGGAACTCAACAGGGTTCACCGCCCAGGGAACTCACTGGAGCAATAAGCGCACTTATTCACTACAAGAGGGGAATGGCGTTGCAAGCCATCACAAGAACGGGGGCTCCAGGCATTACTGGCCACTAGGGGCGAGCACACAGGAAGCAACCAGTTCTACATGGAGGCTATAAAATCTAGCGAACATGTTGGGTGTCGCCCAGCCTACAGCTCTACAAATATGTGTCAACGATGTGACATGCACCAGCGCCCAGGAAGAAGCTATGTCTCTTGTAGAGTGAGCTCTCAACCAGAGCGGGCAAAGAACGCATAGGCGATGGCATCCACTATCCAGTGGGCCATCCTCTGCTTGGAGACAGCCTTCCCCTTCTGCTGGCCAATGTAACAGATAAAGAGTTGGTCTGAGGTCCTAAAGCTTCGCATTCTGTCCAAGTATAAATGCAAAGTGCGGATGGAACAGAGCAAAACCAGGGCTTGGTCTGCTTCCTCCGAGGGCAGCACTTGCAGGTTCACTACCTGGTCTTTAAAGGGAGTGGTAGGAACCTTGGGCATACATCCAGGCCAGGGTCTCAGGATGACATGAAAAACCACGGGGTCTGAATTCTAGGCATGATTTGACGACCGCAAAAGCATGCAGGTCTTGAGGGACAGGGTTTTTAACTCAACTGATTGCAAGGGCTCAAAGGGTGATCCCCGGAGTGCTGTAAGCACCAGGGACAGGTCCTAAGAGGGTATAGAGGGAGGACGAGGAGTATTCAGTCCCCTCGACCCCTGAGGAAGCTGACGATCAGGTCATGCTTCCCTAGAGACTTACCATCAAATGGATGTGATGTGTGGTGATGGTGATGTGCGGGAATTGCGGCAATAAGTCCTGGATACCAGGCCTGGTTGGACCAATATGGTGCAACTAACAAGACCTGCTCTTCGTCTTTCCTCACTTTGCACAAAGTTTGTGCAAGAAGGCTCACTGGGGGAAACTCATACTTGTGGAAGACCGTGTAGGTGGGCACTCTTTGTGATAAGCAGGCGGAGGAACTGCAGCTGGCAAGGGGGTGGTGGCAGCAGTGACTTGCCAGTTCAGCATGTGTTTGATAGCCTCTATCTGCTTCTGTGCAGCCGAGAACTGCTGGGCAAAGCTCTTGACCGAATTGCCAATTAATTCAACCTGAGTAATGGGGTAGTCCAGGAACCAATATTTATCGGTCTCCCTCATATCAGCCTGGTTAAGCCAAAGGTGGCGCTCCTGGACCACTGGCATGGCCATCGCTTGACCAATCGAGCTCGCCGTCACCTTGGTGTTCAGTGGCGGTGCGAAGCTCCTCCAGAAGCTGTTGGTCAAGACCATCCTGGAGCATGTCCATGAGTGCTTTGTTCTGGTAGACCTGAAGCAACGCCATGACATGCAGGGCAGAAGCGGCCTGTCCACAAGCCTTGTCTGTTAGATTGGACGAGAACTTACAGGTCTTAGATGGGAGGCGTGGGTCTACCTGCCAGGTGACGGACGTTGGACACCGAACACAGTTGAATCGCGACAGCCTGCCCGACTGGGGGAATTCCCGCATCACCCTCGGCTGATCCACCAAGCAGAGTGGTGGGGTGGAAGAGGAACTAGACCAATTTCTGACAGAAAAAGGTGTCTTCCATGATCTGGTCACCTCTTCATGCACCTCTGGGAAGAAAGGTACCGGGACGGGGTGCTGAGAACCAGCATGGGCCGCCCTGAGAAACCAATTGTCCAGCCTAGAAGGTTTGGGACACTGTGGCAGCCATTTTTGCTGTGGCACCTGGAGATCGATTGGAGGTTAGGTGCCTTGCTCAGGGGCACTTCAGTAATTTCCTACTGGTATTAACACTTGAACCCACAACCTTCAGGTCACCAGTCTGAATCTCTAATCATTAGGCCACAACTGCCCCTAAAAAACTGTGCTCAATATACCACTCAAAACAACACTCATTGAGCACATTGAGCACAACTCCAAGACAACTTCAAAACCTCCAGTTGGTAGGAATTTAAATGACAGAGACCAGGCATGGGATCAAAACAATAAAGACAATATCCATAGACCACTTAGAATTATAATTTTTTTTTTTACATTTAATCATTTAGCAGATGCTTTTATCCAAAGTGATTTACAAATTTAGAACAATAGAAGCAATCAAATTAAGAAGTGGACAACAGTATGCAAGTGCTTTGTCAAGTCCCAGTTATTCTAGAAAAGTGCACATAGCAAGTTTTGTAAATAAATAGAGAGACAGATTAGAAATAGAAAAAGTAAGTTCTAATATTAATGGGTCATGTGTTGACAAAAAATAAGTTTAGCCATAGCCAGACTGAGTTAGGCAGGTCATTCCACCAGCAAAGAACAGACAAGGAAATGGTCATTGAGAATGATTTTGTGCCTCTTTAGGATGGCTCCACAAGGCACCGTTTACTTGCAGAACGCAAGCTGCCAGAGGGCGCATAAGTCTTAAGTAGTTCATTTAGGTTTTGTTGTTCAGATCCAGTAGTTGTCTTGTCGGCAAACATCAGAGCCTTGAATATGATGCGAGCGGCTATTGGCAGCCAGTGAACTCCCAGGTAAGACGCCTCTGACATTGTCTGTGGTTCAGGAGTGGCTTAACAAGAGGACTACGACAACTGTAGCCAAATTGCTTGACATGACATGATTCCTGTGTGTGGTGGTTCTTGAGGCCTTGACTCCAGCCTCAGTCCATTCCTTTTGAAGTTCACCCAAATTCTTGAATCGATTTTGCTTGACAATCCTCATAAGGCTGTAGTTCTCTCGGGTGGTTGTGCATCTTTTTCCTTCCACTAAATTTTCTGTTAACATGCTTTGATACAGCACTCTGTGAACAGCCAGCTTCTTTGGCAATGAATGTTTGTGGCTTACCCTCCTTGTGAAGGGTGTCAATGATTGTCTGTTGGACAACTGTCAGATCAGCAGTCTTTCCCATGATTGTGTAGCCCAGTGAACCAAACTGAGAGACCATTTTGAAGGCTCAGGAAACCTTGTTTTGAGTGTCTTGAGTTGATTAGCTGATTGGCCTGTCACCATATTCTAATTTCTTGAGATAGTGAATTGGTGGGGTTTTGCATTGAATCAGTCTGTGTGCATTGAATTTATTTAATACACAAGTTTCACAATTTGAGTTGAATTACTGAAATAAATGAAACTTTCCACGACATTCTAATTTATTGCGATGTATTATATATGTATACACACACACACACATATATGTGTGTTTGTGTGTGTGTATAATATATATTAAGAATTAGGTAAATTTCTTTAAAACAAACAATTGTTGCGGCTTGATGACCATAGGAAAATGTGGGTCCCATGGCCAAGTTTTTAGGATTTCACTGCCTCCAACGTGTCCTCTAACAGACTTGATTTACGAGTGTTAGTAATAGAAGGAATTTGGAAGCACATAGTAAAGATCACACAAACAAACAGTATATGAATAAGCTTTATAAAAGAGGTACTCCCTAGCAGAATCTTGCACAAAAAAAAAATTTTTTTTTTGGATACATCCATATTGAAAGGTGCAGCCTGGAAACTGGAAATTGGATGTAGTATCACAGGTAGGCAAAAATACATGAGAAGTCATCTCAGGAGTAATATCAACAATCACAGACATTCCGCATTCCAACAGCATTAGATCACCGTGTTTGATAAAAATCAATTTGCTTTGGAATTTTTACAGAGGTTGAATAAGAAAAAAACTAACTATTTAAGACCTTTTTTGTTTCTGATGGAGGAACAAATGTTTATTGTTTAATGTGATCCTCCTTTTTCTGATTTCCTCCATTTGTTTTTGTTTGTATATGATCCTGTTTTCTGTTAGTCTTTGTTCCAGATTCATTAATGTATGCTGGTTGTTCCATTCGTGGTTTTGTGAAATCTGTGATGTCACAGATTATTTCCAGTTCCAATTCTCCTTTGTCGGCCAGTCCCAAGTCTCCTTCATTGCTGATGCTGCTGCCCAGCATCAAGTCTTTATCGTCGCCCTGCACAACGTCTGCCCTTCAAGGAAGGAGCCCTTCAGCTCCTCCTTCGCTGGCTTCACCTAGCAGTTCAGATCTGTCTTGGGCTTTAAGGTCTCCAGTTCCACCCCGGTGTTCTATAGCAGTTGTTACTATGGTTATTCATTGTTTGATTAATGTGATCCACCTGTTTCTCGGTTCCATTCTTTGTTTTTGTTGGTATATATTGAGCATGTTTTCTGTTAGTCTCTGTCCCGACTTCAATGTATGGTGGTAGTTCTGTTCATGGTTTTGAGAATGCCTGAGGCCTGAGTATTTGATGCCTGAGTATTTGTTTATTTTTATTTTGAGTTTGTTAATATACAAAAAAGTTGTTGCAATTAGATCCTGTTCTTTTTGTTTCTCTGCTGCAAACAGCCATGACCGTCACATGTTCAACATTTATTTAAGTATCCTATTTTATATAAATGTATAGAATACATATTTTATTTATATTTTATTTTATTGCAAAACTGCTGCTGCAATAATAATGGACCATCTTAAAAGTTTTAAAATGAAGCGATGACCTAATATTTTTCTTGTAAACTGTTTCCAGCATTTCAGAAATAAGTCTACCTATTTTTAAAATGCATGCACATTACCACAAAGGGCAACAGTTACCAGAATGTGCTTGGCAGTAGTCAAAAGGATTTACAAAATGATTGGATTGGATTGATCGATTCTTGTAAACTTAGACATTTGAACAACAAGTTGTCACATGGCCTTAGTTTTTTGTTAGGAAACAGCTGTTTTTTTATGCATGTGGTGGTAGAGGTGAAAAAAAATATTCAGATGGCGATAAAGTCATCAACAAGCTCACCTGAGAATGTTCAATGATTATTTACCTCTTAATGAGCATTTCATTGCAAATCATAATTGAGAGAAATCCAAATTCATTCATGTTCTCTAAAGCTTGTTTGAGGGGGTGATCAAAGGGTAATCCTCAAGGGCCAGATACATGTGTCCAATGACATAACCAAATAAAACGGCTTCAAAAGCGAACCAAGCATGGTTTAATTGTTTGTGGTGGGGCACTCATCACTTTTCCTGTTGATCATGTTTAGTGATTTGAACAATTTAGAACTTACAGTAAGTTTCCTTAATTTGATACCTCAAATCATGCAGCTTGTAGAGAAAAAGTTGTTTTATACTTTCTGAGCAACCACAGCATCAAATCTCACAATTTTTGTCAGACAAGATGATTGCAAGTGAGATAAAATACTAGGAAGCTATAATACAGCCACACACACACCCTGTTACGGGGCTGGTGTCCAGGAAGCGTACAACACGGAAGTTCAGAAACATAGAGTTTTTACTGATATACCAGGAAAATCAGGACACATAACACCATGGGATACAACATTCACACTAGACAAGGGACAGACTGAAACTCAGGGCTTAAATACACTGAAAACAATGGAAAGACTAATTAACAGGAGACAGCTGAACCGACTGAACTAATAATGGACAAATCAGGAACCAATGTAATCAGAGACACACAGAACCAATGACAACAAGGGAAATGACAACACACAGAGTCCAGACAGATTAACATGTAACACACACACAAATGGCATTATAAAATAATAAGCATAGTAAAGTCAGTTCAGTCAGGGATGCAGTAACCTAGAATTTTCAGCTTTTTTATTTTTGGCATCTCTCTAGCAACGAGGATTGCCATGGCAACCAGCATTCAACACTTAACCTCCTCCAGGGAGGGTTGACTGAGTTTTGCTCACCTGAGAAACATTCAAACGTTATCTCAAATGCTGCTTGTAATGCATTTTCAGGCTCAAGTATGGAAAACAGGTGCAATCCTCATAATCATGTGCATTGACCTGAAATCAATTCCTGCTGATTGGATTGGTTGCTGAATTTAGTTAAAGTTAAAGGATTTTCAGGAAACATAAAATATATAATTTGTTGTGGGACATAGTGGCTATTTGTTCAACAAGTGTTGAAAAGGCAAGTAATGAAAGCCATGCTAGAGTACACTGAGAGGATGGGCTTATACATGAACAAGCCACTGAAACTAAATCAGGGTGACAACTACTATTAGTTTAGCAGTAGAAAAATAGTAGTCAGCAAGTCTAATAATCCGGTTAATTTCCTAATATGTCTGTTGTTTTGAATAATTGGCTTTTATTTAATTTTTTTTAAAAATATGTATAGCCTCTTTATTAACTTTGATCCTTCATATGTAAATAAATAAATGCCCCCAATACATGCAGATTATATAACATACTGGACAAACAGTAATACACAAACTGTACAAAATGGCTGGGATTTGAGTGCAATGGTAATATAGTCACTTGGGTTCTGCCCTACCTTTGCATTACTAGGAAAAGACATTTGCAAATTATTTTTCCCAAACACAATCTCAAAGGCTTTGTTACAATCTTTATGACATCCTGACTATAGCCTGGAGAAAAGTTTTTATTCACAGTCCGAACATGCTCTTTTTAAAAGACCTATTAGAGTTGTTAAATAAAACACTTAAAAAAAATAGATAAGTGAGATCATTGTTGCATAGAGCTACAAAAATGATAGCTTTAACGGTTTTGTTGGTTCTGATTATTATGCACATGAATTCCAACTTTATGTAATTCTGCCCATTTAAAGAACACACGACCATCAACTATGAACCCAGCAAGCAAACACTATTTTGCATATTACTATGTTATGATTAAAGTGCCTGATTTGTAAACGTATACAGTTTGCATAACCACCTCCAGAAGTATGGCTTTTCTCACATAATACATTAGCTTCGCAGTTCACCTGGTACAGCAATGTACTTGCTAAAATATCATGGTTTCTTCAGCAAATGCATTTTTATGTCATGGTTGCCTTAATTAAGACTATTGGTTAGGTTTAGGGGTGGTGGTGCATTCTTTTCAAATTCATTAACCTCAGGAGGTTCATTCATTAACCTTGTAGAGCAACTCACCAGACATTGGATTTCGTATATGAAATCATTTGAAATCGTATTTCAACCAACATTGATTCACTTTTATGTGTTTTCGATAAAACTGAATGCACTTTTAGCACCATTCAATGGACACATAACTTTGAAAATGTCTCGAAACGTTCAAGAAACAATGTAAACAAAAACATTAAATGAACCAGTCCAATTTCAAGCAAAGTCAATTGGAATCTCCTGGCATATGTTAATTTTACTTTATTGTTTAGTGGTTCACCATGTACTGAGGAAGTGGATAGTAATCACTTTTCCCCTTAGTTTTGCCCAAGGATACCAGCTTTCTCACCTCATGTTCATAGCCATGAGTCCATACTTATGTCAACCATGAACTCTGAATCAGCATCCATATCTGTTACAGATGAGGTCATGTCCACCTACGACTAAACCTGTGTACTTCCAGAGGACAAGCTACTCACATCTTCCACAAACTGTAAGCAAGACCTCTAACTTAGTTCTTGCATTCTTCTCATAGAGACCACCAATATTCAGAGTCATGTTATGTCATTCTCTGTTCTCCAGGATGCTTATGAGTTCCCTGAGGCCAGTTATGTCCCTGGGTTCCATGTCACAGCTCTTGCCTCGAGTAAAGTGAGAGTAGCCCTGGCTCCAGTGCCTGCCACATCCACCCATTCTCATGCACCTACTATGTCCACCCATGCTTCTCTTTCAGCCACACCAAGCCTTGATCTCAAGTATATCTCTCCTAGCCATGCAGCCATGTGGATCACTATCCAGCACCACCACAAGGTCACAATCCAAGTCATCCACAGTCCTACTTCCCAGGTTCACAACAGCCACATGGTCAGGTCCACTTTAGAATCACAGTCACCGCCTGGTGCCCAGTTGCAACAAACCCAGATCATAGCTGTTATCATCCACTTGCATTGAGCCATTATTGAGAATGAATTGCCATTATTTAGTTGTATAAAGTGTAGGATGTTATGCAATGTTTTGACCATATGGAATCCGCCCCTCTGGAAGAGGCTCTGTAGCTGTTTGGATGATTGATGCCTTTCATGTTCTTGTATTCTTGTCTTTTCGTTGCAATATTTGTCTATATTTTAATGTTCTGTTCTTTAACATTGAAACGTATTCAGGTAAGTTTTGTCATTGGTTAACTAGTCTTAGTTAGTCATTACATCTTGCTAAACAATCAATAAGTTTTGTTATTGAATATGAATTCATCCAAACCATGACTAAGAACTACATACAAATGGAATCTGTATTTCTTGTATGCTGAATTAATCCATGTTCATTTTTGAACGTTTTGCGAAGTTTTCCAAATTTACATTTGGAAGCTTATTTGGTCTTGGAAGAATGAGAAATGTTTGCGTTTGTATTTAATTTTCTACCTTTTGATTGAAGGCTTTGGTGTCTCGGTAAATATGGTGAGATTAAATGTGAAAAAAATCTGGGAGGCTAAAAGCCTCCAAATGTTTTCTATTAAACTCACTGATTTAATCTCATATTGGCTAAATTGATCATGATATTGTGTAGTGGAAACAAAATAAATCCAATAGTTTTAATGTAGTAGTTATGTACCCTAAACCTAACATTTCTTATTATACTAAGATATAAAAAGCTCAAGCGGTTCTGAATATGAACTATGGCAACAGTTTTGTATAACACTGTTACATGCCAGAAAGAGTGTCTAGCACAAAGTCTTAAATTTCTTAATGGTAGAGATGCAAACCATCATGCTAAACGCAGTAAAAGATTATAATCTAAATCTACAAAAATCAAACAAACTAAAAAAAGATTGTCCCTTTTAATACAGAACTTGCTGTTTTGCCAGCAGATGATTATTGTTTTTTTTTCTTCTTTCTGGCTTTACTAAATGTGACTGAAATGGTTTCACCAAATACTTGACAGTAAAAGGACAGCCAACTGCAAAAAATAAAACCAAACAAACAAAAAAAACCACAACAACCATCAAACAGTTAAATAAACCTGTGATAATTGCATGCGATTTCTAATGCTATCTTTTGCTTATTAAAGGATATGGCCACTCTATAATCCTCTTTGCATATTTTCTTATGATATTATTCTCAGCGAAGATAAAGAGAGACCTGTTGACGGTGAGACAGTTGTGTTTGGCTGGGATGGGGTTGTACAGTGCCATGGTCCGAGCCCGCTTTATCTCCCCTGCGGACTCAATCTCTGCCTTCGCCTCAGCGCTCATCTCCTTAGGTATGTCTTCAGACTGATCCATGTCTCAAGATCTCAAATAATCAATCCCAGCTTTCAAAGAAGATCCCAGCTTTACTCCATTCTTCTAATGGCAAATCAGCTTGAAGAATATTGCACGAGGTTTGCTCAGTTCTGCCTGTTGCACTCCATAAAGGAACTTTTTTGTGGGAAAAAATGTTTTAAAAAATAAGGTCCTGTTTATCAGAAGGCTGCATGTCTTTTTCAAAGCATTGTATCCTTTTCTTATTAGTGGCTTGTTGGAAAAACCATTTCTGTCCTGTTAAAAATCATGAAATCCTTTTAAAATGTCCAAAAATGACACTTTTAAATCCCTACTGATTCTTCTCAGGCTATTAAATATGAAATTCTCGCAAAACCCAGCCCATTTGTCTCCAATGCCAGTCAAATACTTGATGCGCAGATGAACAGTGTAATGCAGTACAGTTTGTAATACCTGTTACACTGGTACTGTGATCTATAACAGTGAATGTGGTCTTTTACCATCACATATTGCCTCATCTCTCGCACTCACCCGCCCCCATTTCTCACTCGCTCTCGCTCTCTCTCTCTCTGCCCCAGTGCTCCCCCTCCCACACACACACACACACACACACACTCATACACGCACTATGGGAAATCAGGACATAGGAAAACTGGTTACCATGGAAATGTATTTTACATTTTTTAATGTGATTGTGTGAGTGGCTTATCATTTAGTTTGTCAGATGATGATCTGAAACAGATTTGTAGCACAGTTAAGGCATCTATACTGAGTTAGTACAAACCTCAGCAATGAATAATCTCTCTGATTTGTTCATGGGTGGTAATGTACCTTTTCCAATCATTCACTTCCCAAGCACTGGGAACTACTGTAAAACAACTAAATGATATTGAAATATTGAATGGATAAAACGAGAAATGATTTTTTATCCGATTCTGAAGAGGTATACTTTCCTGAAGAGGTACCTTTCTAGTAAATGTTGGTCTCACGCAGGCATAATAAATATCTGATTCGATTCACAATATGCATAAATAAATATGGAAAAGTGTGCTTTTATTTTTGCTCATCTTACCCTGGAACAGCTGTAAGTGTCACAGTAGCTTGGCAATGACTTTGTAGTGAACACATGATTGAACAGGCTACAAAGATGTAGGTTAAATTCAGGCTTTTGGCAATATTAGTATTTGCACAGCTTGTACTTCTCCAGTGTCTCGCACTGTGCTGTTTGCTATTCAAACTATCACAGTCTTCCCTCAAAGTCTAAGCTTACATTTTTATAATGCCTTTCTCCCATTTTAGCACTGATGAGTCTGACAACATTTATATTTGTATTGTGTTTGTGACAGACAGTAGAGGACATTTCCATTTCAGAACTACTGAACTGTATATTTAAATCACAAATGCATCTGTTTCTTAATGTTATGTGTTTACTAATCAGAATGTTGTACTTTTGGTCTACATAGTACTTTGGTTTGCATACTGTACTTGATACTAAACTTGTATCTAAAAATTGCAAACTTCACAACATTAGACATGTTTGGTTGCATGAGACTATATCTACACCATTTACGCTGTTTTATTTGTGGATTTAACCGATAATAAGTCCACAGTGTTTAAAACAGTAAAACAAAGAAATTATAAGCGGAACTAAGATCAAGTCCTGACTTCTGGGAGTGAACGCTTGCGCATCGTGGCTGTCGCTGTTCCCGGGCGAATATTTTAATCTATTTTAAATTTATTTTAGTAGCTGATTTTTAAGCTGAAATGAATTTGGCTCATGTTTTAAAACTATAAGAACTTATCTCTGGAATTATCCAACTATATCTGGTCAATTCTGCAGTTACACAGAGTGGATATCAGTGCCGTGTTTGGTTGACTGTTTCATCATCAATTTGCTGGTTCCCACAGTGATCTCTGGCTGGGTCGGTTAATAATGAGGCAATGTTTCCATGGAGCATCTTGAACTGGATAGTTCTATCTATAATGTGCTAGCCTGCTACATCAGCACTTCAATGTACTATGGAAGAACTTCTTCAGCTGCATTTTAATCGCTTTGAGTGTACTCTGGATCTTCATTTCTACACAGACATTGTTAAGCCTCGTTTAAAATAGTGTGACATCCCAGTCTATGCTGTGCATCTATTTGTGTGTGTGATTTTTAGGTGCCGTCTGGAGGGGGCGTGGCCAACACACCTGACACTTGTCAGCTGCACAATTAAATTCAGCTGTTCTTGTGGGCGCGTTGTTTGAATGATCGTCTCCAGTATGGCGACAGTTTGGTGGCCTGCGTTATGCTGAGCGTCCTGCCTGGTCCTAAAGCATTTCTTTGTTTATGTTATACTTATGTTTGTTTTCTTGTGTTAAATTAAATGTTTTTGCGAAGAACTGGCACCCCTGGTCTACTCTTTGTTGCAGTTTAAGAGCCGGCTGTAACAACAGTCACCGGGCAGAATTACAAGTTTGATCATTCGAACTCCATACAGTCCTTCTGGTCATCCTCTTCGCGTCTGACAAGAAAATTGAAACGAATTTAGGCAGGTCAACTATCAACTTGACAAACTTACCTTTAGATTATTTTTTATTCGTTCAATCAACAGCAAACCACCACTGGTTTGCTATCTACTGAAACATAGTAAGTTTGAATTTCTCTGTTTAACTGAGACATGGCGGCAATAAACTTCTCTCAACTGAATCAGTCCATTCCACTGGGTTTTGCTTATGCTTACCAACCCTGTGTCTCGGGTCGAAGTAGTGGTCAATAGGTGGTGGTCGAGCTCTATATGTCTTCAAAACCTAATTCAACGTTTACCACCTTCCTCTCTTTTGCTTGGCTTATCTGAACTTAAATCATGGTTTGCATGTAATTTTCTTAAGGTAAACAGTGAGAAAACTGAAATTCTATTAGTAGGCACTTAATCAAAATTGCAAAATTGTGAAAGTTTTACATTGACTAGACAATTCTGTTATCTCTCTTTCCGTTAGGTTTAAGAGTTTGGGTGTCATCCTTGACAGCACTTTATCTTTTGAGGCACATGTAAATAACATTACACAGTCAGCTTATTATCATCTGAGAAATATTAATCGTCTTCAACAATCTCTTTCTGCTAATAGTACTGCTTTCCTTGTACCTACATTAGTTACATGTCGTATTGACTAATGCAATTCTCTTATCAGAGGTGTTTCACAGAAACTTCTTTACAAACTTCAAATGGTCCAGAATTCAGCAAAAAAAAAAGAAAAAAGAAAGAAAAATGCAACTTGTGGTATTCTGGTATATATATATCACATTATAATGATAACTATGATAATAGCAGGAAAAAACACTTCCACTCTAATTTATTAGCAAAGGTATTTATATTGCACAGTGCCACTGAACAGTGAACACACTGAAATGTATGAATTGTATGAATTGCATATTGTGTAACTGAACACTTTTAACTAAAGATTTAGATGCCACAAAACTAATACAAGCAAAGTGCATTATGTATATAAAAAATTATAAAGCTATCTGAAATAGTCAAGATGTAATAAAAAAAAAAAATAATTGCATTGAGTACACATTGAAACTGAAATAGAATTGTAATGAGTGGAACAGAGGTGTGGTCCCTTTAAGAATGAACGTTCCCTTTCAGTCTGTCATATTAAACGTTACATCAGAGCATAGTGATGAATGGGGTCTTGCCCGAGAACTCAATCACCTTCCAGTGGTAATAAAACGAGCCAATGATACACCGAGTACCTTGGTCTGCGGAATTTGAATGCTACAAGCTTTCAGTTTGTGATGGGTATGACACCGCATTCCAGCGGAGATCGTTTAGAGTTTCCTGCTGCTGATTCCAGTCTGAAAGAACTTTTTTTCTCTCTTTTCTCTACTGAAAGAACATACATGGGTGTGAGTTTGCGTCTTTTTAAAGATGTCATTCTGCCTGTGTGTTTCTGGGTGCGGACGATATATGGAATCGTCTGATAGTCACAAGCGCTGTCTCACATATCTGGGCTTTCAGCAAGCTAAGACTGTGTTTGTAGATGACTCATGTTCCCACTGTGGGAACAAGACAATCGCGGTGTTAAGATGTAGACTCGATTACCTCAAACGAGGTAGAGTCCTTTCTGCCACACCCCAATCTAGCTCCTTTTTTCGTGAGAGGGCTACTTTAGCTGGTGGCCAGGGTGATCTAAGGGAGACGATGTGGGCTTCCTCAATGAGACAGCCTCCCCCCAAACACTGCAAGCTGTGGAGCCTCCGGTTGAGCTTGCTGGTCCCTCTCGTCAGGGACCCAGCATCTCATTCGAGGCTGCAGCAGATGACCAAATGTCAATCACCACATCACAAGGCGGGCTTGAGTCCTTGGGGGATGAGGATTTGGCTGCGCTGCCTCCCTCTGGGATTCCAGCTTTGCCCGAGTCTGATCCCGAGCTGACCACCATGCTTTCCCAGGCAGCTGAGAGCATTGCCTCAAGTGGAACACTCTACCTTGTCCCGAGCGCTCAAGGCTTGGCCATTGGTACCTGGGGGCTGCACGCGGTGACCCCCCCCCCACCACCACCACCACCTCCATTCTTCCCAGAGGTGCACCAGGAAGTCACCAGTTTGTGGAAGGCACCTTGAACTGCCTGAAACAGTTCTGGGGCTACCTTAGCCTTCACTGCCCTCAATGGGTGAGTGGCCAAAGGGTATGCTGGGATCCTTCCAGTGGAGCTGTTGTGGCCAGAAGGGACCTTCTAATGCAGGCCGGGGCTGCAATACATCAGCCCCAGCCGCAGATGTGGAAACTGTGGGTCTGGCTTCTGAGGGGGATCAGCTCCTAAATGCAGGTTTCTCTACTGAGGTTGTAGAGACCACTCTCAATTCTAAATATCCCAAACATCTACAAGGGAACTGTATGCCTTAATTTGGAGAGTTTTCAATTTATGGTGCAGAAGGCATCTGTTGGACCCAGTTAACTGCCCTGTGGCTTCAGTGCTGGAGTCCCTGTCCACACTTATACCGCATGGCAGACTTACAAGTTCTGTCAGTTGTTCCCTGACAGACAAACTCCTGTCTGGAGTTTGCTTTAGGTTGGATGAAAGCTATCCTTCACCCGAGGCTGGGCTATGTACCTAAAATGTGGCCCAGTCCATGTGCTTCAGACCTTTCATCCTCTTCCTCATGTGTTTGTGGAACAAGAGAAGCTACAGTTAATCTGCCCTTTTAGGGCCATATGGGGTTATATCCAGAAGACCTATCAGTTAAGAAAAACTAATCAGTTGCTGGTATGCTTAGGGCATACCATATGCTACCAAATTCACAAAAAGCGGGTGGATTGTGGCAGCTATTTCTTATATCTTATAAGATGCACAGTCTACCTTTGCCTCTGTCAGTCAGAGCACATTCTACATGAAGTATGACATCCTCTAAAGCGTTACTGTCGGGGATATCCCTCCAAGATATTTTTAATGCAGCACGGTGGTCCTCCCAGCACTCTTTTATAAGATTTTATTGCCTGGACCTAGCAGTGACATTGGGGTCTGAAGTGCTTGTGTGCCTAAGCCGCTTCACACCAAGTCAGGCATTTGTCAGCATGGTGAAATAGGTATTTCGATCCTCAAAGTGTCATCATATGATGCAATTGGAGTTCCCTCGAAAGGGAATGTCTCAGATTACACATGTAATCACGGTTCCCTGAGAAGGAAACAAGATACTTCGTCCCTTTTCCATACTTCCGTATGTTTGGGAGCGACTTTCTTCAGTCTCTGCCGCCAGCCCCCTTTGTAGCGTCTGTGTTACATCGTCACACGTCACAGGGCAATGCAGCATCAATCAGAATCGAACAAGTTGCGTACGTGCTCCAGGTGCTGTCATACTGAAGGCGTTTCCAAAAATGTCATCATACGATGCAGTGTCTCATTCCCTTCTCAGGGAAACATGAATCAGACGTGCCGTAAACTGAATCACACTGAATCACAAGTAAACTGAATCACACAATCAAACATGTTGAAGATTAGCCAATGGGCTGTCGATTTTCTTAATTGAGAAGCTATTTCCTCACAAAAATGTTTTTTTCTTCCCTGTGTACCACAGCGTTAGCAGGCATTATGTTTTTTTCAGGCTAAGGTTGTACACAACACTAGTGTGTTGTGATTTGTCAAGCACTTAATGTCATGGGTTGTCAGGAATTATTTAAATGAGGAATATTGTGACGTGAGTTCAGTGAGTTCAGAAACTGTGTACACTTATTTAGAATAATTCACGTAGGAGTGACTTTGTGCTTTGTAACTTTGCAGACCTATTAAATTTTTTGCTTTATGTGATGAATGGTGTCACCCTGTGCAATCTGCAATGATGTGTCCAACTCATTATTGATGGGTTGAAAGAGTTCTTTCTCATATTTTGCCTCGTAAGATGTTTAGTGTGCTCAACCAACATGTGGGCTTATCGTTTATAACAGCAAGTGTCCTCTGAGTCATCACTGAAGACTTTCAAAAGATTTTAAAGACTGACCTTGCTTTGGCAAGGAGTCCCTGTACATTTATCTCCTACACTATATCTTCTAGAAGCTGGTCATGCGTAGGCTATCCAATTATTTTTAATAAACTCTGGGGAGTTTTGTAACATAAGGTGAGTTGGACATCCTTGTCGTACATATGGTAGCGAACTTCCTCCATCTTTACTCTTCACTTCTGTTCTCACATACGTCAGAATACAACACTTCAAGACTCAATTAGAAACCACGAATTACTTGAAGATTAAACTAGTTTTAAATTCGATGAAACACCTCAACATTCTCAACAAGGCCGATGAGGAAAACAGGAGAAACGTGCCATGAATGAAGTTAGAAAACTTTTAAATCCCAAAATCACCACCCTTACAAACATTTACCATAAATGAACTGTAGTAATTTACCATGGAAATGAGGCATATTTATAATGAATACTTATGTTATAGCCATTTGTATTGCAATATATTTATTAGGGTGGTAGGAGAATATATAATGCATTTCTTTGTGAAGGTGTGTGTAGTTTTTACTTGTGTAACATGTTATTTATAGGTCTATAACATATCATAATGTAACATCATTTGACAGTGGTAGTGAATAGCCATGTATGGTTTTACCTGTGCTTACCAAGTCTCAATATCAGAATATTTTAATTTAAGTCTATAAAAATTAAGTTAAGCCTAGCAAAAAATGTTCCCACAAGGACAAGGACAGGGATTTTGGATATTGCAATCTCTGAAGGAACATTTTGTACCAATAGTGTATAGGGTTTCCCACCAAGACCACACACACAAAATATCTTTCCTTTTTTTTTATTTGTTTGGGTCTTAATGGGTATTAATCATCCATCTGTGTGTCAGTTGGTTCAAAACGAGTATGCTAGGTTGCAGACTGGTGCTAGAAAGAGAAAAAGCATTTCACCGCCATAGCATTTCTTCAATGGTTACCAGTTCATTAAAGAATCCATTTTAAGATTTTGTTAATGGTTTAAATGATGAAGCTCCAACTCATCTGTTCGAACTTCTGAGCGACCAACAATCCTCTAGGACTCTCAAATCTTCTGAACAGGATACCTCTGGACATTGGGTCTGCTCCTTCCCTTCCTGATTTGAAATCACACCTGAAGACATATCTGTATTCTTTTGCTTTTGTGTGAATGCATATTGTGTATTGTATTTGAATTGTGTACTTCCCTCTTATTATTTGCACTTTGGTATACACTAGTTGTTAAATGTTTTCTATAAAATAACTGACCTTGACCTTGTTTGCTAAATATGGTAAAATTGTATTGATGTTTAAGATTAATAGTGCTAAACAAGAAAAATTCATATAATAAAATTCATGATTTGCATTTAATTTCAGGTTAACTTACAATAATTTAATTGGTAATTATTCTGTTGCCATAGAAACAGTTCAGGATTATACATTAGCTTCATCTGTTCATAAGGCATCTTCACATTCTCTGTAAGGTTTCTTTCATTTTCAGCACAGAGTTTTGTTTTGATGTTCAACACGTAGGCTTGATCTTTATGCTGCAACAGTACATCGCTGCTTACATTTTCTTCACATTCTGTACTTCACTTAAATTTTTCTTTGCTTATTGCAAAGGAAAATAACACAAAAAACAATATAGAAAGTAATGCATATTAATAAATTAAACATTCCTGAAAAACAATATAAAATATGAGACACTAGCACCAATCGTAATAAATAAAATTCAATTGGAAAGCACAGGCTCACACTATTAACACAATTTGAGAGACAATAGTTTGGAAATTCTATTTGATTTTGATTCTTAGAAACAATACACATATTTTAATTTCCTTCCACACTCAAATGATTCTGCCACTAATTGAAATTTAAACAAGCAATTCAAATAATATACTGTATATGAAGCAAGTAACAATAAGTTATTTGAAAAGAATAAGGTTTATGTATTACTCAGTTAACATTACCTTTATTTCATTCAAGTCAACTGAACATGATGGTGAAGCAAAGTAAAAGTTAACCTTTTTTTTTTTCCCGCTGGATTTATGTGATTAAATTAGATGGGAAATGGACATATTTACATAATTGAATTACATAAATTTGAACTTTTGGGGTTAAATATTATTTTGAGTGTATGAATAGAATTCTGTGATTCTGTTCACTTTAATGAAGTTATTGTTTCATTGAGGACATTGTTATAGGTACTGTCGATTCAAAAATGGAAAGCCTAAATATACTGCTAAAAACAAACAAACAGAAAATATGATTTATCTACAATCACAAATCACCACAGTTTTCATGATTTACATGAAATAGAAATATTATGGATTAAGTTATGGAAATTGTTGCACTAAAGGTATTCTTCATCTTCATCTTCCTCCTTTAGTAACTTTACAGTGCTTTTGAGCATATTGAGAAAGTATTTAGGAAAGTGTTGTGGTGGGTTTTGTTTCTATTTTAGGGGATAAAACAGTGCCTCCTGTATCCTGTGTTAAGATCTCTTTTACAGCAAATTCCAGTTGTTTTCTACCTAATTTTCCTGTGTATTTATACTCCGTTTAGTTCAGCATTGTAAAAAATGAGGGTAATTTTAAACTATAAAATATTGTAAAAACACTGCGAGAAAAAAACTATTAAGAGGTTAACAGTAAGTTCCCATACTATATAAAGGGAATAACTGTAAAAGCTCTAAACAGACATTTTATGCAATTTTACAGTAAAATGCTGTTAATTTTACAGTTTTTAGAAGTAAAAATAGGAACAAATCAACATGTAATACAGTAATAAACTGTAAACTGATATTCAGAGTTTCCTGCATGACACTCCACATTTGAAAGTATTTTGTTTAAATAAACATGTTTCTTAATAGTTTTTTGTTATCAGTTATGTACATTAGGGTTTTATGTTATATCTTCTACTGTTTAATGAGTGTTTATTGCATTATTTAAATGTTATGGGTTACCATGATGGTGTTTTGTGTTTGTGTGAATGACTGTGAATGAACTGTGCACCTTCTTTACATTAGAATGTACTTCAACTTGTGCAAAAGCTACTTGTGATGAGCTTGAATTGAGCTGTTTTGTATTTTTTATCAGTAAGACTTTTTCTGTATTTTTAAAAATTATTTTGGCAAGCACAGCGGCCACATAAAACAGCTTGCCCATAGATCCTATTCTCAACTTTGTTTCGAACCAGGCCATGACACAGTTATTTGTCAGTTACTTATATACAAGACTGACTTAAATTGCATTCTAGGTACACATTTTATCAGTTCCTGATGGGAATCAAAACCATGATCTTGCCATTGCTAGCACCATGCTCAACAGTTTGAGCTACAGGAAGGCTTCTAAATAGTTCATGTAATTGCTTTCAAAAAGACAATTTTACATTTTTTAATGCTTATACTTGCTTTAGTTTAGGGTTCCATTGTTGAGTGTTTCCAACTTTTCTTCACTGATATTCCACCTGGTATTAAGATGCATTTTGGTCGATAGGCTCTCAAGTGGACAAGGGAGGTCTCTTTTGTCCACTTTCAACCACTTCTGTCCTGATTTCTTCGAGGGGAGGGTGTATGGGCGGGTAAATATATGGACAAAATAAGCTTACAGAGAGCATTAGCTTTCGTTTCTGCTCTGATAGCAGCAGTACCTCGCCGAGCACTGTGAAGAAATCAGGAATGGTGAGAAGATTGTGCTTGCTATGTTTTTCGTCTTCAAACCAAACTTGGGTCTTTAGCTGACAGGGTTTAAATCCCATCTGGCCAGCGCATGCTTCCCATAATGTTTACGCATTAGGTCAGTAGGCGGAGAGTAGGTTTCTTTTGCGGCGGTTAGAACACATTCATCCATGAGCGTTTACTCCATGAAAGCAATCTGGTCAAATGCGTTTTCGATTACCTCTGGAAGTGGTCGAAAGTGGACAAGCTCAAAACATTTTACACCCTGTTTACATCTGTATTTAGCATCGTCCACTTGTGATCCGATCGACCAAAATACATCTTAATACCAGGTGGCAACAGGGCCTGAATAGTTTGTGGAGAATTAGCTGTGTGAGACTACAGTATACACTGATGACCCACTGATCCAGTTTCTGTTTTACGATGCATGCTGCAACATGATTTTGGTTGGCTTTGCCGAGAATATACAGTACATGTCCTGAATTAATTACGAATATAAAAAAATAGAACTGATCCATAGTTCAAGGGCGAAAAAATATATTAAAATAGTACTAGTATGTTATTAAATTATTAAATAAATTCCTTGATTCACTTCAAGAAATTATTCCTTAATACACTTCCTTAATGCAATAAAGTGTGTCCATCAGTCAAACCCTATGAAATTTTTTTATTTTGAAGAGCTCTTCAAAGGAGTAATTTCTGAGCCCTTCCGTTTGGAACAACCTTTTAATATGTTCAATATAGCCACCATTGTACTGACTAATTCGTAGACATGATTTTGCTGTTTCTAATGCTTGTCCCTAGTTCTTGTGAAATAAATTTAAATTTACATATCAAATATATTCTGAGCCGTGTTTTCTTAGTCTGAACGATGCAAAAACATTTTATACAATATCTTTACTTTATTTTGCCACAAGTAGATTTCATCTATCCATTTTCCAAACCAATTGTCCTATCGCAGAGATGCTGGAGCCAGTGTCCCAGGCAGAAGGCTGGATTGAGGCGTTTTTGTCGGTTTTGTCTTTTTGCATAGTATACTTCTGCACAACATGCATCTTTAAATGAGCATTGGCCATGTTTTATGGACAAGCCACTTATGATGAACTTATTCATTCATCTTATTCATCATGTGGGCTTCTATTTTACCACCTGTGTTATTTATGGTTGTTGTCACTTGAAGGTACAAAGCAGATGTTGGTACTTCAAGTAGGTTTGTATATTAATATATTTTCCATAATTTATGACACAACGCTTCCCCACCATTGACTAGTTTTTTCTGGCTTTCTATGTTTTCACAATTATACTCTGGTATACAAAGCACAGCATCTCCAGATCCAAAAACTAGTGAAGATCAACACTTACACCTTATTTTTTTAACAAAACCACATCAATATTACTTTGGAATTTGTTTCAAACAAAAATATATTAATTTTACTTGCACAAACTTTTACTTTCAGATGAAAAAAGATCATCAGTTGTTCTTGTTCCAGTGGTTCAACAATAGGCATGCATATTCATGTTTATCAACATTATTCAGTCCCACACATGTGTGAAAATGGGTATCAAAATAACAAAGAGGATGACTCAGAGTTAAAGTCAGCAGCATAGGCTTTATTTACAGGTAGTTCAAAGAAGTAGCGGTGCAAAAAGGAGAGTATTGAGTTGTGTTTTTGTTATT
Organism: Zacco platypus; assembly: GCA_038088235.1. Lineage (NCBI taxonomy): Eukaryota > Metazoa > Chordata > Actinopteri > Cypriniformes > Xenocyprididae > Zacco > Zacco platypus. The sequence goes on from CM076080.1 coordinate 8,807,956, forward strand.
GAGTGAGTCTTGAGCACTTAGCTGAGTTGATGACAGTTCTATTGTTTTTGCAGGTGCTGGAGGATTATGGGAGATATAGTGTGTTGTGGCATGAAGAATGGAGATTGTAACAGTGGTGACAGGCATGGTGAATGGAGATTGTGACAGTAGAAGACCACCACAGCAACTTAGATGGGATTCAAGTCCCCTACGGCGGAACAGAAGATCACCACAGCAGCACAAACGGGACCGAAGATCACGGTGAAGCAAAACACCACCAAAGCAGATCAGGCAGAGCAGACAACCACTACAGTTTAGCAGACAGGACTGAAGAAAGCAGATCCCCCAAGGCAGATCTAGTGGAATTGGAACACAAAGCACAAAGTGGTTAGCAATGGCCTCAGGGGGCGTATCCAGGCAGGCTGGGAGCTCAAGTGCCTCCTCAATGTTCATAATGGGACTAGCGAGGTGCCACCACTAGACTATGGTCAGGGGCAGAAACTGGCTTGTGACTGAACTCTGGGGCTGGTGCAGAATCTGGTCTTTTGGGACCAGCTCAGCTGAATAGAAGATGCTAAAAATATTTTTAAAAGTATTTATGAGACAAATATAACTTAACTTAAGGTAATACCCAGGTAAAATATGACCTGAATAGTTATTTTTTTAGTGGTTATATCTCATAAAAGAATAAAAAAAAATCAAAAATCTGAAAGAAGAAAAAAAAAAAGTTAGTTTATCAAAATTTTGATAGTCTTGACACATTTCCAAAGTTTGGTTCTTATACTAGTAAAAACTGTTTAAATATATATATATATATATATATATATATATATATATCTTCAAGGTTAAAATGGACCTATCTGTATCATGAGTTAATGAGGGCTAACACACAGACACACAGATTTACTCTCAAACCTACAGACAATTTAGTGTCTCCAGTTCACCTATGCTGCATGTTTTGGATTACGGAAGAAACTGGAGTACCCTGAGGAAATCCACACCAACACGAAGAAAACATACAAACTTGACACAGAAAGACCTCCTGGCTCAAGTAGTTTCCTCATTAAATTTTTTTAGCACTGACCTAAGCAGCACAATCAGAAGTAGACAGATGTCGATACTATATTTTTTTCTTCTTCAGGTGACAAGAATTTTGTTGTGCATCAGAGATTTATTTTTTTGTTATTCTTCTTGTCTCTCTCACAATCCATTGTCACAGCAACTGCTATAGGGTGTGTGATATATATTGTCTAATGATGTGCGATCTGACATCAATATGTATAATACTTTCAAAAAAAACAAAAAAAAAACAGGTCTAGGGAGTCCATGCTTAAACTGTGTTATGTTGCCTGGGTTAGACTACAATGTGTGCATTTATAGTGCACACTTTCACTGTGTGTTTTAGACTATTAAAATTCGGTTAGAATGCTAACCAAAAATTAAAGATATGGGGACAAGAAAAGCCTCATGTATGAGTTTTGTCTGGAAAAATGGACCAGAACTAGACACTCTCAGTACAAACTGTACTTAAGACAGATTCTTACTTAACAAACAGATTCAACCAAGTTTGTACAGTTTAAGATCAGTATTGTTTACCATGGAAACTGATTATTAAATAATAACTGAATGAACCAGATCAATGAGGACATCTGTTGGCAGCAGGGGGAATTGTGAGACTCGTGATTAACATTAATTCAATTTGGTTTTATTACAATGAGCAAACAATATGTTGGCTGGTCTATGCTTTAGCATGATACGTTCAATAATTTACTTATATGCTAGTGTAGAAGTGCATTTTGATGAGGCTGGCAAAGCTATTTGACCTATTAGTAAGACATCTCAACCAGTTCCTTCCTTGTTTCTGATGATCTCGATCAGGTTGCTGTGGTGCCTGTCAAAGGAAGCCAGGAAATTAGTTTTAGTGGAACGGTTGTAATTCTCAAAAATTCAGCATTGATCTGTAAAATAAACAGACACAAAATCATCACAAACATTGAGATTAAATCGTTGGCTGCAGTACATGGTCAAGTTTACTAGTATTTACTAGTTTCTGTATTAGTACTGCTGTGTTAGTACATTTCCCATTTAAACTTCACACTTTCCTGACTTCAGCCATAAGTTGCTTCATTGTCTCTGAAATTCCATCAGGCAGAATTAAATTCCTGGTGTCATCAGGGTTCAGAATAACTTTTCACTGTCATGTCAGTCCATCTAGGAAAAGCAAAAATTAAAATAGTATTAGTTGTAGTACAAACTTGACCATAACTTGCATGTAATTCACATTCACAAATTCATTGAAATATTACTTTAGGACATTCCCAAGATTTATCTTAGTGAAATTGCTTAGGCCTTATGTTACGTTTAGCAGTCTCATTTCTACATTGAAAAGGACAGCAAATGTTGTCTTTCTCTTTCAGTATTGATATGCCTGTATGGCCAGTAGGAATGATAATTGCCCCCAATTGAATCTTGTTCAGTATAAATACAGGCATGCAAAAATCTATTTTATTCGAAAACTATTAATTCATGAAAGTTCAAAAATTATTTTTCATTTACCTTTGTGGTATTTAGAAGGTATACTTTTAGATAAAGTAACATTTAGTATTATATTTATTTTTTTGTCTGAATCATACTGACACATTCCTATAATAACCAATCCCAAAAAAACAAAACAAAAAAGAAATTGTCTTTATTTTGTACACATATGTAATTAATACACAATTTTAGAGGGAACCATTTAAGGACATGTCTGATGTACATTATATTTTCTAAGTCCAAAGCTATTCAGCAATGAAATACATGTAAGTCTGTTGCACAGCTGTATCACATACTATGAAAAGTATGTTAGCCTATTTTATCAGAATTGACGGAGTGATTTAGGTTAAGGGGACATTCTTAGAAAAGAAAGTACATTATCTGGGCAATAAATAGACATTGATAAATGAAGAAAAGGGGGAAAGTAGAAAATTTCTACATTTTCAACCCAACACTATTTTCCACACATACTTATGCAGGTATGTATTTATCTCTTCACGGAGATGAGGCGTCGTCCATGTAGTGATTCAGAGGGTAGAGATCTATCAGTTCATATGCCCCACCAAACCACCGAACCAGAAACCATGCCAACCACAGACCCTCCGCCAGTGGAAAAGTCTGTCCTGGAGCCCGAGCCACATTCGTTCCGATGTTATGGTTTAACTGGTGACCATGTTAAGTTGTGACTTTATTCCAGGTGTGGACTATTGGCTGCAGATTCGTCAATTCCGAAAGCCTGTGAAATACGGCCATTACTATTAAACCTTTGCCATCTCTATATGCAGGCTCTATCAGGAGATTTTGAAGATGTTTGCCTCTGCTGAATCCTAACATGGCCATTTTGTTTTCGGACGATTGAGTGCCATGCAAAGTCTCCAGATTTGCTTGCCTGTCAAAGAGGGAACAGATGTCGGCACAGGGAGTATCAACCAACTATACACGGTTACTTGCCTCCTTGTAAAATACCAGAATGGCCCACTGGTCAAAGCTGGGCAAAGGATTAAACATAACACTGGGATGGCATAATATGGTTTTATTTGTACCAGCTGTAATACTAAATATAAATAAATACAGTGTATTAGTTACATTCACTGTAAACCCAACCCAAATAAGTTAGCAAATCTCAAAAAAATTAAGGTAATAAGTTAAATTAATAAATTCAGTTAGTAGAACTAGCAGATTTAAATTTTGTAATCATAGATTTTAATTGCTCTTAACTTGAAATTTTTGAGTAAGTTAATTTATACATTAAACTTAAAATTATCTTGTAATTTTATCTGCCCATGAGGCTATCTGCACCAACATCTTAAATGATATTTTTAATAGTGGAAATTTAGCTTTCTATAAGTAGTTAATTCAGCAAATGCTAATTGGTAATACAATGGTAATACAATGATAACATCAGTATAGCAATTGCTGAAAGAGCACGGCAATACAGAACATAAATACCTCAAACTAAGCTCATTCTCCACTCGTCATCATGATGCTACCAGATGATTGTTCCGCTGATATGAAAAGTCATTCAGCAATATAGCAGGTGAATTATGTATGAAAGTCGCCACTGACTTTCAATGATGATCAAAACATTTGTAAGGATGCTGATTTTAGAAGGCAGCTGACTCTGAGATGGCGAACGGGAACATGGCTTGTGTAACATTAGCAACACATTAGCTGTTTGATAATGTAGTTAAGCCGAAGGCTAATCATATCAATTACCACTATATTTTTCAACGTTGCAGAGAGCGATATATAAATCGCATTGCCATAAACAAGCCTGTATAATTCGCTCTTCCTTTTCCTCTGAATCAGTTTCTGGTTCAAATATAAAATTTATTTTCATGGGAAATTTTTTTTAAATAGGTCATTTTGAATTTCAAAGATGAGTTTTAAAGGATAAAATTATTGTCCATGGGGAACTTTAAGTAAAATGCAAGTTCAAAAACTCAAACATTGTTTCATTTTATGGGAAAGTCCTGAAATTGGGAGTTTCCCTCATCCTGAAAGCAGTGTCCCGCATTTCAATTAAGTCTGTATCAGGCGGCAGTGTTATGTCTTGTTTTGGTATTGTGTCATGTTCATGCTTCATGTTTTATTTTTAAGTTCAGGTTCATGTCTTATTGTTATGTTTTCATTGATTTGTTTCCATGTCTGCCATGTGCTCCCTTTTGCCATGTGCTTCCCATGTCCCCATGTGATCATGTCATGTGATTCCCTTGTTCTCATGTGTTAGGTTGTCATTAGTTCATTGGTTTAATCATTGCTTTCAGGTTCAAATTGAATGTTTGTTGAGGAGCATTAAAATAAAGTGTTAGCTATCAAGAGATGACTCACGCCAAGGTGCATCTGAATTAAGAATCCAGACTATGTTCCCCGGCTTTATATGGCATATAATAAGCTCATGAAAAATGACCAGGGTTCTATGTTTCCTATGTTTATAGAGCACAAAATGCACTGTAAAGAAAAAAAAATGCATGTAATTTTAAAGTAAAAATTCAACAGTAAAAATCTATTAATTGGTTAAACTGTCTGAATAATTAAATTTTGGGGTAGACCACCATTACAGTCTCCTCATGCTTTCATGAGCACATACTAGCACATCTTAGACAAGCACAACAGTACTGTTAAATGTACAGAAGTAATCTTATAAGCAACACTGAAGCCCTCCACAATTCCCTGCATGACACTTGATGGTATTTATTGATAGTTTTTTTTTTGTTATTAATTATGTACATTAAGGTTTCATGTTATATATGTTGTTTAAATAATACTTAATGCATTATTTTAGTTTTCATGTGTGCATCTTCTGTATATTATATGTTTCAGCTTATGGAAAGGTTTCTTATGATCAAGTCAAGTCAAATTTTATTTATAGCGCACAAATTCTACACAGCCATATTTGATCCACAGTGCTTTATGGTAAGAAATATAATCAGACTTTTTAAAAAAGAAAGAAAAATATACATTAGAAAAACAGAAAATGAAATAAAGTTGACAGACACACACGACTCATGTGCACAGAAAGCTGCTGCATGCGGCGGTCGCATTGAGTTCTCTTTTGCGCCTCAACAGACAAAAACACACAAAATTATGCCAAAATGCCTCATAAGCACAGTCTTAAATGAGTTAAATAGACTCTTAAATCACCGTAATGAGTTGTGAGGGTGTTGAATGTGTGTCAGTCTATCAGATCCGCCTCATGTGCGTCCCATCTTAAAGTGACAACAGCCTAATAAAACTTCTGCTGTGATGTCTGTCATTAACAAAAGACAAAGACAAAAAATATTAATCTATATTTGATTTTCAATTTAAACAATGAAGACCGTTAAGTTTTTGATAACTTTATTCCATTTCTGTATACTTTGTGTTAGATCAAATATTTAAAATATATGTCTTTGTTGTTTATACATTAATTTGGAGATTAAATGTGAAATTATATATATATATATATATATATATATATATATATATATATATATATATACATATATATATATATATGTGTGTGTGTGTGTGTGTGTGTGTGTTAAAAAGGCCACTATATTCAATTGAATAATATGCCTTCTGATAAAATCTCTGTTTTGCCGAGATTGATTGACAAGCAGCATTCAGCACAGCAGCCAATCAGCACTCACAGAACATCCCGCCCATAGCGCTTAGTGCAAAGTGAAAACCGAGTCTGTCGGAGCGCTAACGCGAATGCTAAACTTTTCCTTTGAATAGCACATAAAGTTTATTCATTGTTTGGGTGTTGTGCGTCTATTCAAAGTAAGTGTACTATATCTGATCTTTGTAGCGATCGCTTGTGCGTTAAGCTTGAAAAAGCTGTCTATTCTGTTTGCTGTTATAACGTGTGCCGGTTTTTTATGGCTAATGATAAGAAATTATTGTGTTTTTTGCAAGATGTTACGCTGTGTATATGTTAACTTCATTCATAGTTGCTTATATTGATGTTGCTTTGCATATTTCGTTTGTATTTCACTAGTTTGTATTGCTAGTTTTCGAGGTAAACAGGTTCGAGGTTTCTGTAAACAACTTAATGCGCATGTGCGCAGAACAAAAAAAAAATGTTTCTTATACTATTATTACCAATTTCCATTATGTATTTTACTAAATATTCATTGTGTATTTCTGTTTAGAACATTTAACGTTGTTATTACATAAATATTTATATTTACTTGTGTCTGTTTTATAAAAAAAAAAAACACACATACTGTGTATACCCAACTAAATCAACAGTTTAACTTGATCAATAACTCAGTTGTTGTGGTGACAAATAAACTGGTTACTCCCATATTCCGACATCTACGATCAAGTCTCTTACCAGACACTCTGTGGTGGGTTTCAAACCTAACCAGCAATTTACTTCAATGAGAACTTGCTACCAATAGCTAACTAATTTTTGCAATATGTATAGGAAATATATATATAAAAAAGAAGAATCTTAAAGTCAACTCTAATTTGATCCCTTTTCTTCGTTCCTGTTAACAATCTGTAACTGAGACAGGGTGGATTGAGGTAGGCCAACATACAAAGAGTTACAGTAATCGGAACGAAATTAGTGCATGAATCATGGTTTCAAGGTCTTTACTAGAAAGGAAGTCTTTTACTTTTGCTACAGAAAAAAAGCTACTCTTTATGACTGCATTTACATGCTTGTCAAATTGGAATAGAGGATGAAAATAGACTCCATGATTTTTTTTTTTGCATGACTGTGTAGGTTGTTACTAACTGTTTTTAATGGAGTTTTTAGTAACAGCAGAACCTAGCAGAAGCACTTCAGATTTATTTTTATTCGATTATAGGGAATTATTTGCCCTCCAGGTATTGACTTTATCAAGGCATGAAAAGAGATGAGCTATTGAAAAATCCTTTTCTGGTTTTATTGGAAAACAGAGTTGGAGATCATCAGTGTAACACTGATAATTCATGTGATGTTTCTGAAAACGATACTTAAGGTATGTAGAGGGAAAACAAAAGAGGGTCAAGAATGGATCCCTGTGGAACACAACAAGAGATGAAGATGAAGTGAATGACCCATATGAACAGAATAAGTCTTACTCTTTAAATAACGGCAAATTACTGTAATGCTAGGCCCTGAACTAGAGGTCTGCACAGGGCTTTTTTTTTTTCATCCCACTCCCACAAGGTTCAATTCCATACCCACTTGCTACTGCTTATAATCCACTCTGTGTTCACCCGCTATCCGCTTATAATGATTTTCTTCCCGACCCGACGGGTCCTTGTAAATTTAGATCTCATTTCCAGAATCTCACATTTAAACTTCCCTTAAAGAAGGAGAAAGTGATATAAAATGTTGGCTATACAACGCCACAATCACCTTGATAAACAAACATCAAGCTTTAAATTCCTCTGCTTTTCATCAAGTTTGGAAGATGTGGGAAGTCAGTACGATGAAGAGTAAACATTGTCACACAACAGAAAAGGATAGACAGGTAAGTAAGATATAGCAGGTCTTTATCTAAAGCAGAGGATGGAGCACTATGGGAATAGAGCACTGGTGAGTCTGTATGAGAAGAGATGACTTAGCTGGATGGTAATTCTTTGATTTGTCTTAGTAGGTGCAGATCAAGGTTCCGAATGCCTCAGGGCAGAAGACGGAGTAAGGATGACAGAAGAGGGATGACTGAAGACAGGATACAAGGATCACAGGTAAGGTACTCCGGTCAGTAGTCAGGTAGGTAGTCTGTACATGCTTATAGTACGGACGAGACCAGGGTGTGTTGATAAGGACATGTAGGTGCAGGGAGACAGTATACTGAACAGAATACTGTAGCAGTATTCGGGAGACTGTGAACAAGTGGGCGGAATGTGGTGATCTGGTTTTGATGGGTGAATTGATGGTGTGGTGTGACAATACCCCCAATAAAATGATGGAGAAATTCTGTAGTGCAAGGGTAGGTTGAGCTGGTATGTGACTTTGTTTATCTGCCTCTGCACAGAGAAAGGACCTATATAGCGGGGATTCAGCTTATAGCAGGGCAGGCAAAGACGGATGTCATGGGTAGATAGCCAAACCTTCTGTCCTGGTTAGTAATGAGTAGAAGATCTGCGGATGTCAGCCCGCCTCTTGTGTCTTCGCACTGCCTGTTGGAGATGCACATGCGCTAATTCCCACATCCTCTCACTCTGCTCAAACCAGTGGTTAACAGCTGGAACCTCTAATGGCTCTCCGGACCAGGGGAACAAATGAGGTTGGTAACCAAGGATACACTGGAATGGAGTAACCCCGGTGGTAGTCTGCCGGAGGGAATTCAGTAGGACTGCAGGTACCCCCCGATCTCCTAGATTATCTGCTCAGTCTGGCCGTTGGTTTGAGGGTGGAACCCAGAGGATAGACTCTTGGAAACTATCAGGAGCTTGATGAATGCTTACCAAACACGAGAAATGAATTGGGGACTGCGATCAGATACAATGTCTTCTGACTGGCTGAAGTGACGAAACACATGTTGGAAGAGGATTTCGGCAGTTTCAAATGCCATGGGTAGGCCCTTCAAGGGGATTAGTTTACACACTTTAGAGAAGCATTCGACGATGACAAACATACAAGTATGAGAATCAGATGGAGGTAGATTTATCATGATGTCTATACCCACGTGGGACCAGGGATGTTGAAGAATGGGTAACAGTACCAGCTTCCCCTCTGGGAGTTAACATGGAGTGTTGGCTGAGCATCCCTTGATGTATTGAGAGATATGCTGTGTTATCGTGGGCCACCAGTACCGGTGACGGAGGAGTAAGAGGGTTCGCTGACTGCCTGGCTGTCCAAAGCCTGGAGAGGAGTGAGCTGACTCCATGAAGCACAATTCTGGCATTCCGGTACTTTCATTACACTCACATGCAACCATTTTGTTATGTCTGATATTTCTAGAAAATTAACATCTAATTAACGAAGGACGTAACACTGGTGAAGAACAGAGCCCATCTGGCTTCATGTGGATTCAGACATTTAACATCTCACAGGTATTCCAGGTTTCCATGGCTGGTGATGACCTCGAAAAGTTGGTTTGCTCCCTCCAGCCAATGTCTCCACTCCTCGAGGACAAGCTTGTTCACCAAGAGGTCTCGATTGCTTATATCGTAGTTCTGCTTCGCTGGGGACAGCTTTTTGGAGTATAAGGCACATGGATGGAGGTGTGGAGGATCATCCTGCTGCTGTGAGTACAGCTCCTATGAAAGGGAGGTCAGGATTGGGATGAATTACATGGCCGCAAGCCTATGTGCCTTTTGGCAACAAAGAAGAAGCTGGAAGTGGCAGGGGATGTGGAAGGTCCAATGAATTTCTGTTGTAGTGCCTCCTGAATGTACTCCTCCATGGCCCTCTGCTCCAGGATGGACAATAGGTAAACTCTACATTTGGGCAGAGTAACCCCAGACAGCAGGTCCATTGCACAGTCCCATGGCCGATCAGGTGGTAATTGGGTAGCCAACCGCTAGCTGAACACATCCTGGAATGCCCGGTACTGGAAAAATGTTCACCTTACTCTCTGTCTCAGGACTTTCAATGGTGGTGGAGTTCAGGGTGACCACCGGTACAGAGTTGACCTTGATGCCCAGGTGTTCTTGATGGCTGATGAGCAGGGATCTGTGGGCGCATGGCTGCCATTCCCATTGGAATATAAGCAGCCAATCGTTGAGGTAGTTGAGAATGCGGATTCCCATCTGTTTCAGAGGGGAGAGAACTGCATCTACAAACTTTGTAAAAGTATGAGAGTCAAAAAGTAAGAATAGTATATTGGTATACCACCCCCTCGAACGTGAATCTCAAGAACGGTCTGTGATGGGGGGCTATATGGATATGAGAGTAGGCGTCTTTCAGAACCACTGATATAAACCATTCCCCGGGGCAAATTTGCATGAGGGTGGTTAACATTCTGAAAGGCCATTTCACGAGGGCATGATTTAGACCAGGGGTCTTCAACGTTTTTCAGGGCAAGGACCCCTTAGATGAGCGAGACATGGAGCAGGGACCCCCCACACGAAATGTGTCAAACAGCCTCTGATATTAATAGAAATCAATCATATTACGATAGTAATATTATGTTGAGACAATATAGATTAGAACTATGTTGTTGTACATTGTCTGTAGGCTATATTTTCATTGTTAAAAAGATTTATGCATCATACCAAACTGTTGTAATTACAATCACAGTTTATTAAGTTCAGAGTTGTCTTGAACCCAATTATTTGAATAGATCTGCAGTTTCATACATTTAAATGTTATTGTCAGGTAGACAATTATACGTTTCTCTGAACTTCAACTTAAAGCCCGGAACACACCAAGCCGACGGTTGGCCGTCAGGCAGTTTTTGTTCGTGTGTTCCGCACCGTTGGCTGAAGTTGGTCCTCGTCGGGTGTTTTTCGGCCGATTCGACATGTTGAATCGGCGTCTGGCCGTCAGTGAGAGAGAGAACTCTGATTGGCGGTTTAGATTGGCAAACGAGTCAGTTCACGAGAATATAAAGCAAAAGTTATGAAAACAAGCAAATAAGTCATGACGGCACAGACAGAAGCTTGTTCTAATTTCACGTCATCTTACCTGAACAATCGAATGCACAAATATTTTCATAATAACATGAGCGGAGTGGAATAAAGAACGTGATCAGCATGACTGACATTCAAAACGGTAAGCAAGCGCTGCTTTGTTTATGGTTTGTATACTTGCAGTCTTAGTTTCGTTTTCCCCTTTTGAATGACGAATATTGACAAATATATCTGCTTAAATAGACAGTTAGCGCCTTTATACGCAGGCCCAGAATGCGCGCGCTAGTTGACAGTCGGCTGAAGTTCTTTCGGTGTTCAAGAATATATTTCCCCCGACGCAGCCGACATGAGCGACAACTACGTTGACTTTCGTTGCTGCTAGTTCTTGGACGTCGGGTTGGTGTGTCCCGGCCTTTAAGTTTAAACAGAACTTCACATTTTAATTTTACTCTCAGGTGGACGATTATACATTTACCTGAACTTGAAGCTGAAGATATTACAAAGCGATCCATTCTGGCGAGCTAAATTGTATATAAATTATTAGCCAGTAGCATTTTCAGATTAAAGTGCTCATAGTCAGCGTTGACGGTATCATGAGATCACCTGACTGCACGTGGATGGAAGGATTTTATTAAAGCCGTTAATGTAATTTGTAAAATTAAATATATTTTATTTAAATTTGACTCTGTGATGTTTTTACCCATGTTTTAATTTTTTTTTTTTTTGTGATCAAACATTAATTGACGGACCCCCTGCAATACGGTCGCGGACCCCCGGTTGAAGACCCATGATTTAGACCCCTCAGATCAAGGATGGGCCTGAGTTCTCCAACCTTTTTGGGAAGAGGAAGTAGTGGCTATAAAATCCTGACTCATTGCATTCCTTGGGAACTTTCTCCACGGCGCTTTTTTCCAACAAAGACTGTATTTCGGCTCTGAGGATGTGAGAACTGTCATCTGAGACCAAAGTGTGAATAATGCCCCTGAAGCGGGGCAGTCTGCGAGCAAATTGGAGCAAGTAACCTCGTTCTATTATCTCCAAAATCCAGCTTGACACTCTGGGGATGGCTTGTAAAAAGGGAAAGTGCGTACGTCTGCTCAGACCCTGACGTGGCACTAAGCACTTTTCCACGTCAAAGATCGTTTTTATGAATATGAGCTTTGGTGTGGATTTAAGCATACGCACACGCTAAGATCAAAACTGTGCATACGCACACTTCATAAATGAGGCCCCAAGTACAGCATTAAGAGAAGGAATGCTCTTTTTGTAGATTGTAAAATTTTTGTTTGGTTCGGTATAACAGTGAGAAGGGGTTTGGGTGCAAAAACTGGTGGGACAGAGCCTGGACCAGCAGCAAACACATTGTGTCCAGTGCCCTGAACTGAAGAGGGGACTGGAAGACAGGTGCGCTCTGAGGGTGGTCTGTTTATGCATTATGATTTTAAATGGTCAGCATACTGAAAATAACTTTTTTTCATCTTTTCATCTCTTTTCTTGTCATTTTATCACTGATGTAGTTTAAAAAGTTGGCAGTCAAAATTAAAACATGCACGAGGACATAATAATTCTTCATTCTTTCTGACAAACGGCAAAAGAGAATGTGAAGTACAGTATGTTGAATGTTTTCTTAATTTTTAAATTGCAATGTACAGTGTGTGTGAGTTTGTAAGTGCACTTTACGGTGATTGATCGCTGTTTAGATTCTTTGTGTTTTCTTCAATAAACATTTGCATTGAATCCTCGCCTCTTCTCTTCCTTGCTACTACGTAACAAGAACATAAGCACAACTCTTCTTCGCTACACTATTTTACATTTCTACATCAACTTAAATGTACAGTACCCTGTGGAGGCAGCATTTTTCAACTTTCGGGTGCAGACTTTCTTACACACTGCAGCAGATAACATACCAGTTTGCTGTATCTGTGGCACTCATTAAGGCAGTTAGCATACACATACATTTCTGTGGTAACCCATAAGTCAATATTTTTATTACAAGCATCTTGTGACATTCCTTTTCCAAGTTTAAGACTTCCACATCTGATATGTATAGCTTTTTATTGCAACTGAACAAATTTACTACTTTGTAAGGGTCTTTGGGTACTCTAGTTTATATTATATATCCTATAAACCAGCTTACCTAAATTTACCTGAATATCTGAACAATTTTTTGTATAAGGTGGGAATGGTAAAGGGAGATCAAAATACAGTGTTTTTTTTTTGTTCATGAAATTTTTGGTTTGGTAATTATGGTCTGCTGTACTGACATGCCCAATGAACACACCCAAGAGCAGTGTCTCAGGACATTTTTTTTTTTTTTTATTGAACCAAATGAAACATACAGCATAACATAACTCAAAATACAATTAAGAAAGAATGCTTCAAGAGATATATCAGCCACAAACATGCTGAATAAGGAAAAGAAAGAGAGAGAGAGAAACAAAAAGCGAGACATTAAAAACAAGCAAATATTTCTTTCCTTTTTCTAGGAACACATTCAAGATTCATAGAATTTTGTGAAGCATAGCCGGACATTACGATATAAAGAATTTATCCATAAAATGTAACACAATTTCATTCTTTTTGTTATTAATTAACTGTGACGAGCAGGGCGGGCGAGAGCCGTGAGAGCTCCGGAAGCATAAAGGAGGAGCGACGACAGTGAAGGACGAGAGAGGACCAGGCCTGGATTTTATGTTGTGTTTTATTTTGTTGGTGTGGGCGGCAGTCGCCGTGAGGAACTGCCGCCCTTATACTTTTTGGTTTATTGTTTGTTTATTTAATGATTAAAACTTGTGAACGTTCGCCGGTTCCCGCCTCCTTCTTCCCGTTCTTAAGAACTTTGTTACATTAACATTAAGGACATGTCTCAGAACAAGCATTTGCAGATTCTACCTTTTGTGAAGACACAAAATACCTAGGTCCCATCCACAACTGCTGACTGACTCTGCCCTATTAGCACAGACCCTGCCCTCAGTTAGCTGTACACAGTCCGCCATGTTTATCTCCTCACCAGAGTGTTTAACAACAACATTCAAGTAAGAAATGTATTCTTATTAAAACTACTAAACTCAGTTCAAACAAGAGTAGTGAGTGATTTCTGTTTTTCTTTGTTGTTTGATTTATATTAACAAGATATATAACAGATCTAATAAACACGTGAGATGATAATGGTGATGAAGAACTGCAATGTCACGTGAGGGTGACTGCGATACAGACGATAATCAACCAGATAATCATTCACAATAATCAAAAAACAGATATTTAAGTTTTTGGCAGAGTCAGCTGATTTGGTTTTAAAGATACATGCACAAAAACAGCAAGTTTTTCCTTCCTCTCAAAAACAGGCGTTTACTATATGGTATAATAAATGATCTGTGGGGTATTTTGAGCTGAAACTTCACAGATACATTCTGGAGAGACCTGAGACTCATAATTACATCTTGTAAAAAGAGGCATAACAGGTCCCCATTGATATACTAAATAATTACAACACCATTAACCCCCCTTAGAATGTATTGCATATTTTAAATTTACTACTACCCCTAAACCTACACCCGTTTCACAACCTAAATAACAGCAAATGCTTATGAACAACCAAGTATGAGCAATAAATACATTATATTAAATGCTTCATTTTAAATACATGTTTAATTCAACCATAAAGTGAGACTGATGACTTTAACTTTGCTATATTACATTCAGGAAGTATTCACCTCCATGAATTCATGGAGACAAAAAAAAAATTACACCATTTGTTTTATGCGACACCTATATGAATCACATTTTTACCCATTTTTTAATAAATGAAAGACCTAGTACAAGTTGTTGAACACATATCAATCGATTAACTTTTAAAGATAAAATATATTTCATTTAATTTCACAAAAAATACGATCCCATTACAATATGCTTTAATTTGACTTATATTTTAGAACTTATTTACTTTTACATTGCATTTCAGAAGCCTTTCTGTAACTATAACCTTCCCACCACACCCTAAATAAATTTTGTTTTTGTGACATGCCAATAAAGGGAAGGGAAGACCTGTGAAGTCTGTAACCAGAGGGCATGTTTTCTTACGTACGGGGCGTGTGCGGACTTCTCTAGACTGGGTGTGGAAGCTGACAAAACAAACTGTTGCTATGAGTCATTCTGATAAATGTGTAGCTGTGTCTTAAACACTCACTGTTTGTCATAGTTACAAACAATGACATGCAAAAACAGCTAACGGATGTTAAAATTGTGACATAACATCATAATAGCAAACATAAGAGAGATGAGAGAAAATATTTATAATAAATGAATGCCAAAACAATCATGTACTGCCATGTAGTGATAAAGTGCTGGGGCACTTTTAGTTCAGTTATTTCTCTAGGTGTTGAGTACAGTACGTCTATCCTCACTCGCATACCTAAGTGTGACTCAATTTCCTGGTTCATTTGCGGCAGCGTGTCCATAACTGATTCATGTATGAGCATTTGTCTGGGGCGTTTTACTCCCTCTTTAAGAAGACCGTACCTGAGCGTGATACGAGTTATTTTACACGCATCAAACGGACAGGAATGTCAGAAACAATCGCATGGAGGAGTGCGGCATTGAGGGCTATTCTGTTTGCGGCCCTGCTAGCTCTGGTTTCTGGAGGGCCCAGACCAGAACACAGGAACCCAGACCATCCTCAGAGAGAACAGGCAGAGTGGATTCAAAGAGTTCAGTATCCAGCATTAATTGATGCTCAACGCGTTCAGTACCCTTCCCTCCATGATACACAGCGGGTCCAGTTTCCTTCAGTAGATGATGGACAGGTAAGGAGAAATATTATTGCTTACATGTATTGCTTTTTATTTTTGTGTGCGAACAAAAACAGGTAATGATCATTTGATTATGAATGAATAGGGTTTTTGTTCAAAATTTCATTTGTTTTCATAAATTCCAGAACAGGTTTGTTTAACTTATATACTCTATCCAGGGGTGTAAAGTACTTATTGCAACTTGTGCATTATATTATAGATAGTTGTTACTCTTTCATTTAGGATTTTAGAGAACCAAAGTCATGACATAAAATATATCCTTTTTTTTTTCAAATTACAAATTGCACTCATAGCCGAACTTTTAAAGCTGGTGACATTCATTTCAGAAAAAAATATTTTTGGATACAAGTATTGACAAAAAGAGATATTTCACTATAACAATAGGTTATAGTTATAGACATTGCTGAATGTTACAGTTAGCGATTAGACTATGAACAACTATATTCCGATATTTTAAGTAAAATCGTCTATAGTCAGATTAAAAGCTTTACAATTTCAGGTAAATTGTTTCCGGAAAGAGATTTTAATTTTAATATTTGACATCAAAGTTACAATTAAAAGTGGAAACATTGTTATTTATTTATTTATTTATTTTACTCTCATTAAAGTTCATCTTTACTTTTAATTGAATAAACTTTAGACAAACTATAATTTTTGACAATATGCAGCATTTGTGCAACATTTTGATGAGGAAAAAAAACATTTGTTTTGGTTATTTATCTCAAAGTTTGATGTAATTTTACCACATTTGTCTGCTGCAAACGTTGGCGAAGTCAACGTGCATCTGTAAAATGTGTAAAGTAATTTCACGTAAAGAGTGTTGCTGAATGTTACACAGTGTTAAAGTCAAGACCAACTGATCCGAGACCAAATCGAGACCATGACAAGACCAAGACCAAGACAAGTTGAGACAGAGTCAAGACCAAGGATCAGACTAGCACTCCTCAAATTCATCTGAAAGATGATTACTGCCTGAGAAATGTCTTATTTTTAATCAGTAATTACATTTACAATACTAAGACACTATATAGAGCTGCTACCAATCTGTTGAAATCATTAACTAAATTCATTTTTACAAGGCAGCGGTGGAACAGAAGTTGCATCTGAATTGGTACAATTACAAATGCATAAATAATGTTGAGATTAATGTTCTAAAAATGTTTAAATGTAGAAATTTTGTTCATTGAGCATTTGTAAAAATCTATATCACATCTGCAATCGTGCTCACATTTGTGAAAACAGCCCTCTTTACTGTGATATTGCTTAATTATATCTTATATTATAAGATAAATATCAAGATCTTATACAAGTACTTTTTTTGCAATCATATCTTGAATTTTGTATTAATATTCGTGACATTTTAGACCCCTTGTTGATTTCTGATCCGGCACAACAATAACAATGAAACAGAAATAAGTTATTGATTGCATTTGAAGCAGGAAGTTTTACATCCAATCAAATTAATGATGTTAACAAAGAAATCAGACAATGCAATGGCAATTTAGCAATATCCCCACAGTTGTGGTCTTGAAATAAAATCCCGAGTCCTTTTAGTCTGAAACCAAGACAAGACCGAGACCTTAAAAAAATGGTCTTAGGGACCGATCTGGAGTACTACGACACTAGCGTTACAGTCATCCTCTGTCTCTCCTACACTCGTCCCAGAAAGTATTTGGAGACTCCAGCCACTACTAAAACTGACTTAATGTATCCAGAAAAGTGAAGTTGGTAGGGATTCACAAACAGGGTTACGTTTTCGCCTTTGCTTTGCTTAACCTGTACAGTAAAAATTTGTCTCATTAAAGATTACTCCGTTTACACCCACACTATCTATTGCTTTTGTGAAGCATTGTAATTATGGCAACTTTAATAAAATGAACGACAATGAAGAAGGAGTTAAAAGGAATACGTTTCTGCTTTGAGTCTATAATCTTTTGGCCATGTTTCTAATTTTCAGTTTTTCTTTTGTTGTGTATTGTTTTACCTGTTATTCAAATATTTAAAAGAGGATAATTTTTATTGATATTTATTTATTTATTTATTTATGCATTTTTTTAAACACTCATTGTTCTACAGTATACAGTATGTGTGTTTCTCTCTTATCAGAGATGTGCTGCTGGTTACTATCTAGCCAGAAGTGCTCTGTTTGCTCGCTGTGTTCCCTGCTCCTGCAACGGCCACTCAAATGAGTGTGAGCAGAACACCGGCCGATGTCTTGTAAGTGCTACACGGACCTCCACTAATGTGCTCTGTTTTTAGTATTGATTTGTTACCTGTGCACATTTACATTTTTTATTTGTTTGTTTGTAGTAACACAAATGCTCTGTTCAACAGAACTGCCAGGATGATACTGCGGGTGAGTACTGTGAGCACTGCAGAGAGGGATATTACTTTAATGCGGTTCAGAGAAAATGCAGGGTGTGCTCATGTCCTCTCAGCAATGAAGCTAACAAGTAAGTCTCACACGTGTGATGGAAAATGTACAATGTAAACTGACTTTATTTTTAAAACCTGCCTTAAAATTTGCAAGTAGAATTTAATCATTTTTGAGTCGATAAAGCTTAATACGACTTTGTAAGTTGTGTGTTTGTATTCTTAATGTCTCAAGTTGACATTAGCTCAGCCATCTTAGAAATTTTAAGCATGTTTTTTGAAGGCTGGTCATTTTTTTGACTGGTAACACCACAAGTGTAACAAGGTGGAACCCCTTCAAAATTCAAACAAAACCATTTTAGGGAAATAACTGCTGTGTTGACAATTTAACATTCAAATTGACTTTGGAAAATCAGTGAATGAAGTTGAAGAAAGAGATAAGTGTAGAAATGATTGAAGCTATTCATTTTTTGCTTGACAAAATGGTACTTATGCAAATCAATTTTAACAAATTTTAAATATTTTAACTTAATAATGTGTCTTTGAACATCTAAGCATGAAAACCTATTCTAGTAGTGCCCCAAAACAAAATCAACACCTTGTAATCAACATAATATGGCCTCTTTAGGTTTACTAACAGTGTTAAGTTGATATTGTATCCTCTTTTTATTTCAATTTTACCTAGTGGTTTAATGTATTTATGATGTTAACTTATGATGTGGCATATCTTTCTGCAGTTTTGCAGTGGGCTGCACTGAAACGGAAGGCAGATTCCAGTGTCTGTGTAAAGAGGGTCACACCGGTGAAAGATGTGAGCGGTGAGTGGAGCAGGATGAACTTCCTAAAATCAATCTTTCCATAAAGTATCCCTCTGTGCTTCACATACTCCATGCAGTATTTATTTAAAAACTCAAACCCACTCATGCCATATATGACTGCACATCATCACTGCTGAACATGTTTCCTCAGATGTGCCACGGGATATTATGGCGATCCTCTGGTTCGTGGTGGGCGCTGTCGTTTGTGCAACTGTCTTGGAAACGTGTGTGATTCTAAAACTGGAGGTGTGGATTTGCTTTTGTGTTATATGTATTTAGTTATTCAAGGGTGAATGTCACATTTCAGCTTAAAATAACAACAACAACAATAAAAAGCATCATTAAGTTTTCAAAACATCATCCCCTCCCACCATCCTTTTCTCATTACCATACTACAAACATTTTTTTCCAAATGCATATGGATTCTGTTTATTTTATTTTTAAATTATTTTAAGTTGATTTAAATCAGATTAAATTAATGGCAGTGTAATGAATACTACTTTTTTGTACAGAAATAAACACTGGTTGAAATGGTTAATGCATAATTGTTATTTGCCATGGAAAAAAAAATGTTCTAATGAATATTATAATATAGGTCCTAAAATAGGCAGTAATTGCAAAATAAGGCCTGGGCATTTCCTTGACAGATCGAATCTGTTCTGCGAGCTCTGTAAATATATTCATTCACAACATATCTTGTTCTTTCACAGTGTGCAAGAATTCTCTTGAGCTCCAAGACACAAACACAGAAGAACAGTGTGAAGGTAAAGGATGTTACTGGCATCACACAAATCACATTATTTTCAACATTTCTTTTTTTGTCCTATGTTATTTTTTAACATTGTGTGTCATTTTTCAGAGTGTGATAACTGTGCACAGACATTGCTGAACGATCTGGAAAAGCTTGATGTTGAGCTGAGAAGAATCAAAAATCAGCTGGACTTAGACACTCTCAGACCTTCATCAAAAGAACATCTGAGAAAGCTTGAAGAAGCCATAACTGCCACAACGGTATTTCTTCATCTCCTTCTGTAGTTTTCCTGATTCCTCCTGTTTTATTCCTCAATATTGGTAAAGCCAAATTCATTACATTATTGTGATATAACAATATAAGTTATACAACAGTAACTCAAAAGTTATTACTGCACTTAGAAAAAGTGTGAACAAGTGTGAGCTTTAATATAATATATATTAATATATTTAATATTTAATATTTAATAGTCTATCACACACACACACACACACACGCACACCATATTTTGGGTTTTCATCACAGAAAACTCTGCATTTTTACATTTTCAAAAAACATCACATAGTATGATTTTCATGGGGACCAAAATATTTCCTCACAAGGACAAAGATTTCGGATGTTGCCATCTTTGTGAGCAATGTCCCCATAACGTAGGGTTTACCAGGACCACACACACACACACCCACAGCTGTTCTTTTCTGAAAGGCTATTGTATGAAATAAGTGGGTGGCTTAGTAGTATTACGGTGATTATCATTTACCTCAGAATCCACATCCGCATCCAACTTAATGATCATAATGAACATAATGCACTATTGCATTAAAATGCATTGCCGGCTGTGGTTGGATGTTGTCTGGAACATTCTGTGGGTAATTTGGTGAGTCAGCTAAATCTTCAGACATGACTGTCTGAAAACAGTCACAGTATTTGAAAGTTTGTTTCAACCACTAAGGCAAAAGCAAAGCAAATTCTAATTATATGAACTTTTGGTTATTTTGGTATAGGGTATTTTGAAATCAAACAAGCAGATCCTGAAAAACTGCCCTCCAGTTTTGCTGCTGTTATTGCTGACATCCAATGTTTCAAAAAACATCAATTCAAATGTAATTAATCTCTTTATTAATCTCTTTTTTTTCAGAATCTGGTGAATACATTCAGCTTCACAGTCAACAATCAGATGCCTAAAATTAAACAACTGGAAGAAGATGTTATCAATCTGGCTGATGATATGGACAATCTAAAAGAACAGGTACTACAAGACTTTTCTCTGATATAAAAACAGATGGAGATTTCATGCAGAGTACTGTTTATAAAAAAGTTAGAATTGCTGGGCTGACAAACGTTCTAGTGTTTCTAAATGTCTATTTTCATTGCACCTGCTGCGGGAATCAAATAATTCACCAAGCTTTTGTTTGTCCAGGCCAGAAAGCGATCTGAAGACTCCCAGAGAGCTCTTGCTAAAGTTGAAAACAGCCATCAAAGAGCAAAAGATCTGGACACTGAGGCACAGAACCTCCTTACAAAAATAAAAGGTAAAAACACATACACGTTTTTGTTAATAAGAATTAACATGTAATTCTGTGTGGTAATGAGGACAGCAGTTTAGTTAATAAACCTTGGTTTACATGGAGTTGGCAAACTGGGTTAGCAGTGCTCCTTTTGTGTTCTGAGTTGAAAAAAATCACCACAGGTGTGCAGTTTTGTTTGGTTTTTTTTGCTGTTGAGGAATCTGATTCAGCAATGCCTCTTGTGTAGCAGGCCTGCCCTAACAGATCCTGTAAACAATACCCTAATACACTGACCCTAGATGAATATTTCCAGCCACAGCTCCTTAGGGCCATGATTTATTTTAAACACCCACAATACAGAATACAATACAATACAGAAATTTTAGAATTTATTTTAAGTGTACAATAATTAAGTAATCGAATATGTAACGCATTTGAAATACTTATACGAAACGTGTTTTTTAGAGCTCCTGAAACAGCTCATGGACTCTAACAGCAGTGGATCAGTTCTGCCCTCCTTGGAATTAGCAAAACTTCTGGAACAGTCCGAGAACATGGTGAAAGAAATGGAAAAGCGAAGCTTCACGGTAGTCAACGATGCAGCCAAGAAAGAGCAAGCTGAAGCAAACAAATGTAAATATATTCAGATCAAACTATCGTTTTGGCATGTGACTGCCAAAGCTTCCTATGCTAACATGTATTAATTACTGGAAGCTGCTGTATTAATAATGTGTGGTGATATCACTTTTATGTTTTCATTGCAGTCTTAGAGGATGTTAAAAACATTACAAAGCAATGTGATGAGAATGAAATAGCATCCAAGCGTGTTGATAGCCTGCTGAGCAACTATGAGGCCAAGCTGAAAGAATTGGAGGATTTGCTAAAACAGGCTGGTAATATGGTGAAGAAAGCCAGCAATCAGAATGACATTAATACTGAAAGCCTTAAAGACATTATGGTAAGCATCAAGAATTTTACAATCCTCAAAACACGTTCTATCAAGAGGGAATGTACATTATTATTATTTTCTTTAAAGAAACGAGTGAGGGATTTGGAGAGAGAGAGAGACCTTGTTGCGGATCAGATTGCTCTTGCAGTGAAGCAGCTGAAAGAGACTGAGGGGCTCCTGAATATGTTCAACGACAGTAAAACGGTAAACTTTCAGAAAAATGTTGTTAGTATAAGAAACTACAGGTTTCGGAGCTTAATTTATAATCACACTTATGCACCTTTAGGTTTGGGTGAATGTTATGAAATGTTAAGGTCAGTTTAATTTATTCTTAACTGGCTGAGTAGTACCAGTTACAGATTAGTTAGTTACAGTTACAGAACAGTTCAATATCAGTTACAGTTTTAATGATTTCACTGGTGACAAATCCTCTTGTGTTCCCACAGGAGTATGAACAGCTTGCGGCGCAACTTAACGGTGCAAAGACTGAACTCAAAGATAAAGTCCAAGTCATCTCACAAGCAGCAGCCAAAGAGAAAATTGTGAAACAGGCAGAAGAACATGCTGAGAACATGCACAAACTGGCCAAAGAGCTCCAAGAGTAAGAGGTTTTATTAGTTTATTGACACCTGTGTAAGATCATGTGCATCACAGAGTGCCTCTCATATTACCACAAAAGTTCCCATGTCACTCTAATCAAATAAATCATGCCAAACTTTCATCTTCTCACTTTCTCATGAAAAATGGTTTAATGGAAGTTCCATGTTTTCCTCATACATGTATAGTCTTCCACATTATTTTTTTGTTTTCCTCAGAAGGAAGATAATGTTGATATGAATAGAACTGATCTTTTTCTCTCGGACAGGGCTGTACAGAATGTGAGTGGGCGCTCTGGTGTGCAGACCGCTCTCTCTGGGATAGAGGCGTACAAAAACATCACAGACGCTGTCAATGCTGCAGAGGAGGCTGCTAAGAAGGCCAAAGAGGCGGCAGACAAAGCACTTAATGTAGGAGACTTAATCAAATGAGCATAAATGTCAAAGTTAGGATATACACAGTACATTTCCCCAAAAAGTATTTGGACACTTATGTCACATTTGAACACTTTTGAATATCACTGAGTTAGATGACTATTAAATCACATGCATGTTTGCATTTTTAGTACATCGTTGTCATGTAAAAATGCTAAAAAACAAAAGATATAATGTTGTAAAATGACAAAAAGTGTTGCGAAATGGCAGCTGAACTTTACTTGTGTGGTTACTGTGGGAACTTTAGAGGAACTGACTTCAAATTGATATTTTGTCAGTCGTACATATTTAAATTTGATTTTTCTTTTCAGGATGTCACTGAAGGGGACTTAATCAACAGGGCAAAAAATCTGAAAGACAATGGCAATAACCTACTTAAAGATGCCAAAAATGCAGCTAAAGATCTTAAAGGTGAATTTAAAATAAAAACTTAACTCTACAAAGATCAATTTACTTATTGAACTTGTTATTTAATCAGACTTTGGTTACTTAATAACTATTATCTTTAACAGGAGCAACCAAAGACCTCAATGATCAGAGAGCTCGTTTGCAAGATGCTGAGCTGAAAAAGAAAGCACTAGAAAAGGAGCTGCTCGCTGCTCAGGATGGTTTGAGAGGAATTCGGAGAGGTATGAAAAGAACATTGCAGTTTAGAAACAATTAAGCCCATTCTATACACAAGACAGTCTCATATAACCTGATGCTTTTGGTAGCTGAGTTCATTGAGAAGTTTGGTTTACAGAGGCTTTGTGAAAGGACAGGTTCTGGCATGTTTGATTTTCATGTATTGTATATTATGTAGTTTTCTTTCCTGGAAAAAAAAAAAAACCCTGACAAGTACCCAATACCAGATCAGTCTGATCAGTGGATGCAGCTAAAACCATTTTAAACTTTTTCAACAGGGATATGAATATACTTGAAAATATGTTTTCATTCTGTCTGATCACAGATGACATTGGTAATCTCATCGACGCGGCTAAGAAAGCAGCAGCAGCAGCCAATCGCAGCACAAGTGACACATTGGACCAGCTAAATGACATCAAAGCAGAAGTTGCCAATATTTCTATTAGTCCTACTGTTTCAAATATTGACAATGTACTCAATAATGTGGAAATGACTGGTAAGTGCTGCACCTTTAATGGGCTATAGGTGTTGTTTTTATAGTTTCTTCAACAGCTTCCACTTTTGTATCATTTACTCACTTTCTCTGTGTTTCTGTATCTGACAGTTAAAAATCTGAGCAGCTCCATCCCGTCCCTCCTGGATAAAATAGATGAGTTGAATTCTCAGATTGGCTCCGGGAACAATGTGTCTGAAAATATTAATAAGATAAAGGAACTGATTGAGCAAGCGCGTGAAGCTGCTAACAGAGTAAGACTATTTATATTTATATCCTACACTCATTGAAATTAAGTAGTTAATTGAGTAGAAATGAAATAAATGTTGGTTACACTTTATTTTGGTGGCCACTTTTGACATTCTACAAACTATAAGTAACTAGGTTTAGGTGTTTGGGTTAATAGAATATGTTGACGTAGTTGCAAAGTTATAGTCAGTAGATTGTTGTGTTGGGGAGCATCAAAATAAAGTGTTAGCAGATATTAAACAGACAGTCAACTAATACTCTAATGAGAGTTAGTTGACATGTACAGTAGTTGCATGTATAATTTGACATGAATGATAAGGAGGCTGTGAGGGATACATCTTCGAAAGGTTATACTGTATAAAGGACTTTCTAGTTTTCATGACCCAAGACCCCATAAAAATTGTTTTTCAATAGAAAGCTTTTGCATAATGTTGCATGGTCCTCTTCATGTTTGCAGATTGTTGTGCCTATGAAATTCACTGGTAAAGGATATGTGGAGATGCGCCCCCCTCGAGACTTAGATGACCTGCGGGCGTACACCTCTCTCACTCTGTCCCTCCAGAGACCCGAAAAACCCCCCAGCCGAGGGGATGGCACTAGACGTCGTCGTCAGACCCAGAAGGACGAAGACGATCTGTTTGTGCTATACCTCGGAAAAAAAGACGTGAGTGTGATTTCCTGTGGTATCAATTGTGTGAGGATACAAGCTACATTGGGGTTGGGTCATATTGGCTTAAAAGGTTAGTTCACCCAAAAATGAAAATTCTGTCATTAATTACTCACCCTCATGTCGTTCCACACTCGTAAGACCTTTGTTTATCTTCAGAACACAAAGTAAGATATTTTTGATAAAATCCGATGGCTCAGTGAGGCCTGCATTACCAGCAAGTTAATTTACACTTTCAAATGCCCTGAAAGTTCAGAAAGATATATTTAAAACAGTTCATGTGACTACAGTGGTTCAACCTTTAAAGCGACAAAAATACTTTTTGTGTGCCAAAAAAACAAAATGAACGACTTTATTCAACAATATCTAGTGATGGCCGATTTCAAAACACTGCTTCATGAGGTTTCGAAGCTATACGAACCTTTTATTTCGAATCTTGGTTTGGCTTGCATATCAAATTGACAAAATCTCACGGGATTTCAGTAAACAAGGCTTCGTTATGTCATAAGTATTTCGAAATTTCAATGGTTCATGTTACTTTGACAGTTTGATTGACGCTCTGAACCACTGATTCGGAAAAAAAAGCTTCGTAAAGCCTCATGAAACAGTGTTTTGAAATCGGCCATCACTAGATATTGTTAAATAAAGCCGTTATTTTGTTTTTTTGGAGGGCAAAAAGTATCCTCGTCACTTCATAGCATTAAGGTTGAACCACTGTAGTGACATGAACTGTTTTAAATATATCTTTAATACCTTTCTGGGCATTTGAAAGTGTAAATTAACTTGCTGCCAGCAAGTAGGCCTCACTGAGTAATTAATGAGAGAATTTTAATTTTTGGGTGAACTAACCCTTTAAACCTTCTAATTGTTACTCTCATAAATGCATTTGTTGAATGTTCTCACAGGCATCTGGAGACTTCATCGGCATGGCTCTTCGAAATAATATCCTGCATGTCATTTATAAGCTCAATGGAAAGGAGTATGATGTTGAGACAACCAACATCACTGAGTCCTCATCTGATCTGGCTTTCTTTGACAAAATTAACCTTACCAGGTATAGTAACATGCAATATCAATAATAACAATGAAAAACTATTGGTATATATTAGAAACAATTATTAGTGTGGTTTGGTCTGAATCCAGTCAACACTGTGACTCAATGTAAATGGGATTTTGCAACGGACGAACATTTTCATAGTTCCCACTTTTTGGTGTGTTCGCACTGCAGGAACTGGGAAGAATTTTAGTTATAGGCCATTTTTAAAAAGTTGTGTAAACACACAGTTTACATATACTTACTACACAAACCAACATAAAAAAAAGTTAACGACACATACACATACAGAAAGCTAATGTTTAAGGCATTTACCTGTCACTTTTGTCTGCGGCGCCGTGTTCTTTTCTCAGCTTTGATGATATGTAGCACTGCAAGTTGTGGAGATTTCATCTCTTAGCCCTCCTTTTTGCTCTCTCAATTGCATTCCATTCCTGTTTATTATTAAACTCATGACACACATCAAAAATACAGTTCCGATCACGGTGTCCTCAATCCTCCAGTTGCTGAAGTTGTCAAATGCTGCACTTAAATGACATCATTGTTGGATGATCTGATCATTTCAGATTTCCTACTGGTGGTGTGAATGCAAACAGGAAAATGGCCCAAGGGGAAATTTTACCATTTGGGGGACTGCCCTGGTGGCCAGTTCCTATAAATGAGTTCCTATAGCTGAAAGCTGAAATTACTAAAAATAGCATTACAACTCAAATGGTGTGCTCGCATTGTATTGGCATGGTCCCATTAGTTAGCATTAGTTAATGCAGTAACTAACTTTAACTAACAGTGAGAAGAAAAATAAAATAAAAATGAGAATTACATTTCATCTTTTTTAGTGTTAGTTGATAAAATAACTGTTAATTGTTAGTTCATGGTGCATTAAATAATATTAACAGGTAATTTTTTTTTTTAATTTTGATAATGTTTTAGTAAATGTTGAAAATAACATAAATTAATAAATGCTTTAGAATTCTTTTTCCAGTTCATGGTTACTAAAGTAGTTAAAGAATGGAACATTATTGAAAAGTTTTACCCATATATTTTATCCTCTATTTACATATTATTTGTTACCCACCTAGAATTTATCAAGATGCGGAAGTCGTTCACACACAGCAGTTTACGTCAATCAATCCGAAGGCTCCACTGAAAAAAGGAAACCTGGGAGAGTTGACACGCAACCTGCTGGATCTCAGTCCAGATGATGTGGTCTTCTACGTAGGAGGTTATCCAGATGACTTCACAGTAAATATGCATTTTTTTCTCCTAGTGCCATTGGATTTTGTATGATATTTAATTATTGGTTCATTTTTAATAAGTATTTATTAAGACCATTTGTCTTTGCCTTTTTCAGCCACCTACCTCACTCAACTATGGCAAATACAAGGGTTGCATTGAATTTTCCACCTTCAATGACAAATTTATCAGTCTTTACAACTTTAAGAATGCAGCCAATATAAACCTAGAAACCCCTTGCAAGAGGTAAGCTGTCAATGTGTGAATGGTGTGATGATTATGGACTAATAAGTTGTAATATATTAACAGCAATCACGTTAATCACATGACTATATTTGCAAGTACAGCATGCAGCATGAATAGAATACTGTAGACTGTACAAAAGCATCATTTTTGTCACTTTATAAAAATGAAGAAAAAAATCTGTTTCTCTTTATGTTTGCACAGACAAATCTCACTCATCTCAGAGTCAGATTACTTTGAAGGCTCTGGTTATGCCAAAGTTGTGCTTGAAAAATTCCCCAACAACATATTGATTCAGCAGAAAGTGGAAACCCGAGCTAAGGATGCCCTTTTGCTGTATTTAGGAGATGAGAATGATGTAAGAATTTGTTCATACCTATTGAACACTTTTCTGTTGTGTCTTTTATACAGTTTTGAGACCTTTTAATTTTTTTTTTTTTATTCTTCAAATCCCATCAGGACTTTTACTACAGTGTCTCTCTTGAGAGAGGTTACATTGTTCTACGTGGCCAAGAGAAAGATAATATTTTGGAGACGATCAGAAGTGTAGATAAAACAAGCCTTTCTCCGGTAAGGAAGAACGATGCTAACTTTTTCTCTAAAATACTGTACATAGTCATGGCAGTGAAAATGAACTTTTTCTTCTGTATTTCAGGAAACAGATTTGAAAGTCATCATTACTCTACAGAAGGATTTTAAGGTCAAAGTAGGGACCACAGAGGTCAAAAGTACAGGTGCCACTGTACAAAAATTCAACCACTTCTACATCGGTGGCATACCCAACACTTTGCGTGAGAGGTCCGTGTCTTCATGTCGTTTCTTTAAGCCGTCATGTAAAGCACAAATGATTCAGAGCTTTTCTGCGCAATTATATGATGGTTTACTAATTCTGAATTATTTTACCCCAGATACAATATCACTATCCCTCCTCTGAAAGGGTGTGTGAGAATCGGCACTGCTGGTGGTATAACACCAGACATTAAAGAGAAAGTGGGGATTGGCAAAGGCTGCTCTGATGACTCACTGGTAATCAAGTTAATCTTTTATTACTTATATTGTACATTCAAATGAAATATGCTAGCTTGATTTCATCAACATCCAAATGGACAGAATAATATAATATCTTAACCGTCATACTCTTTTCCAGATTGTCAGGAAAGCTGAATTCAACCTAGGCAGTGCATTGGAGAAATTCTATAAAGACTTCAGCTTAGACGATTTGAACCTTTCACTGGGTTTCAGGAGTACAGAATCAGATGGCATCCTGCTGCAGAACAGCAAAAATGTATGCATCCTCTCCACAATTACATACATTCTGATTAATGGGTTTGGCTATTCATGTCATTTCTGAGGACAAATTGTAATGCTACATCATACAATTAATCATAATTGTATTTCAAAAAATTAACATGAATTTCAGAATGTCTTAGCATTTGATTTGTTCTCAGCACCAGAGCTGACATAAACAAAACTTTGGCCAGTTGCATAAACATAGCCATTGTGTGTTTTAAGAACTAGACTGACTAACTAGCATTTAGCCAAAGGGCAATCAGTCTTTTCGTCATCAAATCAGACGACTCTAGATTATGTAACCGACCTTAAAAAATTATGAACAGTCATACGAAAAAAAAAAAAGATGACTAACTTGTAAGACTATTCCTAGCAGTTAATACAACCGGCCCTGATCATGATATTAAGAATTATTTGAGAAAGTTCAGGAAAGCATCTTGGGCTTTGATGGAAGCAATAAAATCTTGACCTTTTGTATAAAGTTCACATGCTCAGTGACACATTTTCTTACAGGAAATTTCATTAGTAGTTAACGAATTGAAGGATATTCCACAGAACGTCTCATTGTGGATTTAACATTGACACTGTGATTTTTCTGTGGTAGAATAATCAGATTGAACTTTCCATGGAGAAAGGATATGTGGTCCTGAAATTCCAAGGCATCATGTGTAAATCTACTAAGCAGTACCAGGATGGTGAATGGCATTATCTCACTGTTGGACCGGGTGAACGGTAAGATTCATTTGATTTGATTGCATCAATTTTTAAATGATATCACAAAATCTGTATAAAAATGGAAACCTAGCTATTGTAACTTGAGCCACTGAACTATAGTCTGTACTTGCTATAAATTATATTCTAACACCTCTACCTATGAGAAGTGTGATAATAGCCAAATGAATGATTCTCGTGTAACTGTAATGAAGAGGTGCGTGACAACGCGAGTGCAGATCCAAATGCAGGCTTTATTGTAACAGAATGGTCATAACAGGCAGGGTCAAACACCAGCAAACAGGTATGGAGGAGGATTGGCAGAATCGTAGTCGGTATACAGGCAAATGATGTAGAGGTAGGCAGCAAGTATCACAGTCCAGTAAAACACAGAAATAGTCAAAAGGCAGGCAGAGAAACAATCACAAGGGGCAGGATCAAGACCGAAAGACAAGACAGGTATAAACGCTCAGAAATGTAAAAGACAGGGAAATAACAGGACCTCGCATGGATGTGTTAGTGTAGTGTGCTTATATAGTGCATATAATGAGCTGCAGCTGGTGAGGTGATCAGTGATTAGGAATGGGGCTTCTGGGAAATGTAGTCTGCCTGAAATGAGTGAGTGCGTGTGTAGTGCATTATGGGAAGTGAAGTCCAGGAGTGAATGTGCATGTATGTGTGAGTGTGTGAAAGTCCAAGGTGGAGTGCCCTCTAGAGGCTGTCATGGGCACTCCAGCTGATAATCCTGACAAACTGCAACTACTGGTAAACAGAAGTCTCTTAAATTGTAAATAATCCTTTTCTTTTTATAATGTTCACTTTAGTTCTAGTATTGAACTTCGTATTGATGAAGACGATGTTGGACAGAGTCAGAGAGACTCTTTCTCTGGAATATATTCCCCGAGCCTACTCCTGGCCAAGGACACCTTTAAGGGCTGCATCACCAATCTTTATCTTAGGAGGTGACTATCTGCAGCATTTATTATTTCTGCACTGGAAAATCTCCCCACTTGCCTAAATTTTCACATAAAATATATTTACATGATCTGTCAGCTATGTGTCAGCTCTTACATGTCTGTGTGTATGTGTTTGCAGACCTGAATCTCTTTATAGAGCAGAGGACCTGAGTACTTACTCCTCCACAGGAGATGTGCTGTTGAGCACATGCAGTGCCACACAAAATATGTAGGAGCTCCAAACCACAGCATATCTATTAGTAGGTTGGTTTATTTTTATCATAATTAAAACAACATTACAACATTGTGTTTTGACAGCAAACTCACTGTTCTGTTTTGTGTCCTTTGTTTTCAGAGATGAACAGCACCTGACACAATCATTTTACATGGAGATATTTGAAAATCAACGCTGTTATTTTGGCAGCATAATCAAGCTGTCCTAAACAGCTACTGTGATGTTTTATTTTCATAATTACATATCATATTGCATAAGTACCATTACCGTTAAAAAATTATATTGTAAAAGAATCCAATTATAATTTTGCAATATTGGAAAATTTAGTTCTGTTATTAAGAAGCTGCAGCTCATCTCAACACTCATCCCAGCAGCTTGAAATGTTTGCAAACAGCATACCATTGTAACCACATCTTGAACAATGGGGAGACTCCCCTACTTATGTGAATGAAATTAAATTCATAAAATTAAATTGTGTGCTTATGTATTATTAAAACATTTTTTCTTCTTTTTTCTTAAAATTTTAATGAATGAATGAAAGTTTTCCCACCAAGGTGAAATTAAGGTAGGCAATGTTAGACTTCAAAAACTTTTTTGCTTTTATCTGTGAAGTTGATTAAGCTAAAAAAACAAAACAAAAAAAAACTAGTAGAGTAAATGTACAAACACTACAAACTTTATACATACAATCTACATATTAGACACGATTAGAATTACACAATAGCATCATTTGGAGAGATGAACTGGCCGATGTCATTTTTTTTTTTAGATCAGAAACTAAATATTGACACACATATCCTGACAACATTCTTTCTGTGGGATGATTTTTATCATTCATGAATTTTACTATTTTTATTTTTATTATTATTTTAACTTGCATTGATCTTTTACTTGAATTTTTTGTCAAATGTTTCTTCACAAATAATGCTTTTATTTTAAAATATGCACACATTCACTCTTAATATGTTTGCTATGTCAAAAAGGGATCAGTTTCTTGTCTCACATTCAGTTATGAATTACATGAATCATGGCAATTACAGTCTATACTTTCATTTCAAATTGGTGAAATTTGACAAAAACAAAAAAAACCTTGCAGTACTGGATGTTACTTATGATCGTTTAACATTTCTATCATAAAACAATTGTCAAAACTGGAATATTTGATGACTTGCAATTTACCTCACACTCTATCACCATTAAAACTGTAGTTGTAACATGTTCAGCTTCTGAGAACAGTAATGCCTGCCTTCCCACCTAACAAGAAATGTACTCAGAACGCCTGGTTAACTCAAAAACTGAGGGAAAGCTGGATCTAAATGCAAAGAGTTTATCAAAAATAAATCTAACAGAGACCAGAGAACCAGGGAACAGAATGAGCAACACCAACAAGACATAACAAGGAGCACAAGAAACATTGAGATATAAATACTAGAGGGATAATAGGCAAACAAATAGGCAGCCCCGGCTTTTCGCCACTTAAAACCAACCCAGACAGTTCTGTTATGCAGGAACACAACAAATTCTGAATGAACCACTTGTTAGTTAAATTAAGCATATGGAACGTAGGCCAGCCTTTAGCCTCCTTGTTAGAGCATCTGACTCCCATGCCAGAATACCAGGGTTCAAGGCCGCTCCGAGCGAGTCGAGTAGGACCCAGGTAGAGGGGTTTACACATATGTTGAACGAGTTGCACATCCAAGACAGTGATGTCATTCTTTGAAGCAAAAGCTGAAAGTGCTTCAATTAACTTGCTATTTCTTTCCCCGAAATGCTCAGAGATTTCTGCAAGCACCACGTCCAAAGTACTGTAGCACAATCGTCGAAGCTCTTCTTTAGTTCCTGTTGTGGATTCTCTCACCTCTATGAAAAACCCCTCTTCAATACTTGGGAGTTTTTGATGCCAGAACATAGGTTTTAATATAACAGAATAAAACCGAGTTGGTCTGCAGAGCAACTGCCGGACCATCTTTTTCCCAGTCTTTTAATACAGTTTTCATATAGCTCTCAACCCAGATGGGATCAATACAACTTCTATATGTTCAAACTCTGCACCAATATTGTTTATCAATTCTTTCATTTGTTGGCTGTGAATCGAGTCTGTTTTGAAAAGTGGAACGAGAGACCCCAACCTGTTTACATTGGAGGTCCCCACTCATCCTGTAAATATTCTTTAATGGGAGAACTAAATGCACCGCTTAGGCATAGTTGCCATATATCTATTGACAGAGGAAGAGTAAGAGGCTCCAACATACAAAAGCACATTCTCATAGGCCTGTTACAAAGACATAGTCAGATACATGATTATAATAGGAGAATAACTTGTTCACACAAATGTCTATGTAATGAGGGGACAGCAGGATGAGATCCAAAAGCAGGCTTTATTTTACAAGACAGGGAACAATGCTCAGAAGTGACAAAAGTATATTGCGTTGACTGTGAGTGTGAGTGGTGCTTAAATAGTGACAGATAATGTGCTGCAGCTGGCTGGGGTAATCAGTGACAGGGTACAAGGCTTCTGGGAGATGTACTGCGCATGTGAAAGTGAATGTGTGCTAATGGATTGTGGGAAGTGAAGTCCATTGGTGAGTGAGTGTGCATGTGAACAGTCCAAGGTGAAGTGCCCTCTTGTGGTTGTAATGGGCACTTCAGCTGATGATCATTACAGTCTATATTATACTTAAATTGCATATATTCTGATTAATAAAAATCTTCTACATTCCTAAATCACCTTGAGCCTGTAGTAGTATTAATCGATCATTCTACCTAGCCATCACTGATGAATCGCACAATTGTAAGAAGCACACTGATTGGCTGCTTGGCCAATACAAATCTCCACCTACCACCTGTCTGATGGTCATGTCAAGATTTTGCCTGATCTCGTTCTATGATTAAAAATCAATTAAATTTAAAATGAATGCATAAATTAACTAAATATTTTTATTAGATATTTATCTATTATTAATATTTTTATTATCCAATTTATGTCTCATTATATAGATATTTAAATTTACTTTAAGTATTTACATTCTCGCCTGATTTTGATGGCTGACCCTCATGTCGTTCTACACCTGTAAGACCTTCGTTCATCTTCGGAACACAAATTAAGATATTTTGATGAAATCCGAGAGTTTTTTTTTTTTATCATCTATTGAAAGCAACAAAATTACCACATTCAATGACAATAAAAGTAGTAAAAACATCATTAAAATAGACACTGTGACTACAGTGGTTCAACCTTAATGTTTATGTGTCGATAATACTTTTTGTGCACAAAATTAGAACAAAAATAGCGACATATGTACCAAATGATTAACCACCTGTACCATTGATGAACCATTAAGTTCAGTTGGATTAAATAATAGACAAATGTATTAAATTGAAAGAGAAGAGATGCAAATCAAAAGTTTGATAGTAAGAATAGGCAGGTGCTGTTAATGAAACAATTATATAGATGAAACACTTATTTTGTCTTGTGAAAAGGATACTTTGTGATTTTTTGTGTATTACTAACACAATTGACCCTTCGCAAAACCCGCCCCCCACTGCTATACCCAACAACCCATGCTCTCTCACGCCACACATTATGTTCTCAAGCAGTGAAAAATACATTGCGGAGCAAAGAGGACACTGACAACGTACAAAACAGTTTCAAATTTAAAATATTGTAATTTTTTTAAGCAGTTTAAACACTAAATATTGTATAATGGCTCTTTAATGTGTTGAGATAGATCCTCGGCTCGTGAACCGATCTTCTCTTCATACTAGCTCATTTATAGAATCAAATAAACATGAATAGACATCAGAAGGAATGTTGTTTCAACCGAGGAAAGACGTGAGTACACACAATATTTCAAGTTAAACAATGTTAATCTACTATAGGCTACTCCCTGACGGCTTTGTCGGATAAGATGGTGGATTCTGGGTTATGATTGGTTAGATTGCCTGTCAATCAAACTGTTTGCGAAGAGTCAATTGAAATGGTGAAATGTTTGAAAAAAATTGCACTTTTGATGATCTGTTATTAATATTGAGAGTTTTGAAAAATTGTGAAAATTGTGCCAAAAGCAATTAAAAAACTGTATTATTATTATTATTATTGTTTTACCCAAATATGGCAATGTGGGCATTATGGAGCATTATATATATTCCTTTGGGCATGAGTGCAGACAGACACGTTTGGTGCATGCACACTATCTGGGGAGCCGGAGGGATTGATAACATTGATTTCTCATTGATTTGATGTCTTTCTAGTCAGTGTCAAATAATATGACCAATCATTGTTTTTATTTCGATTTACATTTCCATACAACACATACAATGAAGTACAAGACCTGTTTAGGAATGTCTTCATCTCCATATGGCAATAATATAGAGCTCAATACATTGCGCTAGACTCTAGCGCAATGTATTGAGCTCTATATTATTGCCATATGGAGATTATTTTGTTGTGACAAGACGAGTTCAGACACTTCTGGCATTTTGTTACATTGGAAGCAAGCATTTTTTGTAAAACTGCTTTCAAACAATGTATTTGTGAAAAGTGCTATACAAATAAATATGAAATGACAAAAGGTGGCGTTGAGTTGATTTTGTTGCGAGAGCATTGAGGAGTGATGTTTTCCCTGAACGTTACAGAAATGACCCAAATCAGAGGAAATAAATCATGAGTCTTTATTGAAACACAAAGAGAAACAGTTGTCTAACAAATTGGAATTACTTTAAAGTAACAGTTGGTGGTGACTGATCTCGTACATATAGCTACTTGTATAAGTCTTTTATATCAAACACATCTTGGTGTGTGTTTTTGACTCAGTTTTATCTGTAGAATGACATTTAGTTGATCTGCTGGTGTATAAAAGATTAAATGAAGAGTAAATGCTTAGTCACTAACATTTTCTTGATCATGAATTATCATCCACTTACTAAAGGTTTTTATAAAAAAAAACAGTTATCCAATGTTTTGCAGAAAAAGAAATTAATACTTTCAATCAAAATGAGTAATTTTCCAATATGTACAGATACAGGATGACTTTAATAAACATATTAATGATAATAAAAGCATGATAGTGGTTATAACAGAAAAATAACATTTATAAAGAAAATGCAACAGTAACAGACAAAAGTAAAGAGTAAAACACAAAAACTTTAACAAGAGAAAAAAAATGAGAAATAGAATTGATTTATATTCTATAATTTAGACAAATTCCACCTCAGAGCCAGCTACTCAAAATATGATTTTTTTGTATTTATACAAAAATACCAATGTTTTATAACCAGGTATTACTACCAAATGAAACCAAAGCAACCTTACTTTAAGAACCACAAACTATAATAACAAATAATTTTAATTTATTTAAATCATTTGATTTAGACAAAATTACTTTTCCACTGTGTCCAGATATTACCTTTACAGCTTTTACAATTTTTAGTTGACAGTGGCTAATACAAAACTACCAGCGTTTTACTGTAGTAAAACTATAGTATTTTGGCTATATGGTTACCATCAAGAGTTGTTACTAACCCAAGCAATCTAACCCCAGTTCTTAGGGACCACAAACTATTATAAACGCTCAAATGCTGTCATTTTAATTTATTTAAATCATTTAATTCAGACAGTTTAATTTGCATTGCTTCCTAATATTATCTTTACAGTTGGAAATGCCACTTTGGCTAGAACGCAGTTCATTTCTTTACAGTTTAGGTTCAGATATAAAACAAACCTTGAAATACTACAGACAAATTTAGCTCTACTGTATATTTTACTATTTTACTGGACACTATTTTTAACAGAACACCCTCCCTTTAAAATACACATAAGTTCTCAACACTGCCCATGCTGCCCATAAACACACATATTAACATTTACATTTAGTCATTTAGCAGACGCTTTAATCCAAAGCGACTTACAAGTGAGGAAAACAAACAAGCGATTCTTCATGAAGAGGCAAATAGACACAGGAAGTGCTCACAATACAAGTTTCATACATTGCTCAGAGTAACATAAGCTGGAGTAGGAAGGGAAAAAGGAAAGGATAGGAATTTTTTTTTTTTTAAGAAGGGGTTAAGCGCTCACGAAAGAGATGAGTTTTCAGCTGTCTCTTGAATATTGCCAGGGATTCTGCGTCTCTGATGAAGGTAGTGAGATCGTTCCACCAGCAGGGAGCAGTGAACGAGAAAATTCTGGAGAGTGATTTTGTGCCTCTTTGTGACGGTACCACAAGCCTTCGCTCCTTTAGTGATCGCAGGCTTCTGGTGGGGACGTAGCGTTGTAGCAGTGTGTGGAGGTAGGAGGGTGCAGAGCCTGTGGTGGATCTGTAGGCAAGCATCAACGCCTTGAACTTGATGCGTGCAGCAAGGGGTAGTGTAATGAGGCGGAGTCAGCGAGTGAGATCCAAATGCAGCTTTATTGAAAAACGTGGTCAAACAGGCAGAAGTCAACAACGGCAAACAACAATAACGGAGGGCAGACAGGCTCGAGGTAGAATCCAGGCGGGAGGTCAGAGGCAGGCAGATAACAATCAAACAGACGAGGAACAGGCAAGATGGGAAACTAGGAAATCAGACAAGAAAAAACGCTCAGAAATTGCGATGCAGGAATCGACAATACTTCGCGAAGCGGAAGTGAGTGAGTGAACTATTTATAGTGAAGTGATGAAGCTAATGAGTGGTGATGATGAGAAACAGCTGGCTGACGATCAGTGATAAGAGTGAGGGATTCTGGGAAGTGTAGTGCAGTGTAGGGAGACTACAGTGTGAGCGGGTGACCTCTAGTGGTGAAAGGGTGTGAAATAATGAACCGAATTCATAACAGAGCCCCCCCCTCCTAGGAGCGGCTTCCAGACGCTCACAAAAATGAGCGTAACAGGGAGGGGGGGGGGGGTAACCAGGACAATGGGGACCAGGACCATGGGGTGAAAATCTATGAAGGTGTGTGGGTTGATTGAGTGAGCAGTGAGAAATGAACTGTGCCGGCGACCGGGGCGGAACGGGGTGTGCAGGCGACCGGGGCGGAACGGGCCGTGCAGGCGACCGGGGCGGAACGGGTTCTGAAACATAGATTATATAACAGTTAGTGGGGGCCGTTAGGGCCACAACAGAGTAGGCCAGGCTGTCAGGTGAGACAAGGCTGGGAGACAGAGCGGAGCAGACAGACAGAGCAGGACAAACAGACATAGCTAGGCGGACAGACAGGGCAAGACAGACAAAGGGTACTGGGAAGGCAGACAGGACGGGGCCGAGAGATGACGTCTGGGACTGGACAGACGTGACGAGAGTAGTGAGTGGTTGGGTGGATGTGGCTTGACACGATGACGGCTGGGCAGGCTTGATTGAGCTATGTCGAACTGGACAGGCATGACATGAGCAGACTGAGGTTGGATGGGCATGATTTGATTGGACTCACAGTAGTCTGCGATGACTGGGCTTGAGTCAAAGTGACCTACGAAGGCTTGGTCTGACTCATAGTGATCTACGAAGACCTGTCTTGACTCACAGTGATCTACGAAGACTTGGCTTGGGTCAGGATGACCTGAAGTGACTTGACTTAGCTCATGATGGTCTGTGATGACTTGGCTTGTCTCACTGTGATCTGTGATGACCTGGTTCGACTCACTGTGAACGGTGAGGACTTGGCTTGAATCCAGATGATCTATAGTTACTTGGTTGGGGTCATGATGATCTACAATGACTTGACTGGACTCACTGTGAACGGTGATGACCTGACGTGGATCACAAAGATCAGTAGTGAACTGACTTGGCTCATGATGGTCTTGAATGACTTGACTTGTCTCGTGAAGATCTTGAATAATTTGACTTGACTCATGAAGTGTTTGAGTGACTGGACCTGTCTCGTGAAGATCTTGAACAACTTGATTTGACTCATGAAGATCGTGAATGACTTGACGTGACTCGTGAAGATCGTGTGCAGTGAAGTGTAGTGCAGTGTAGGAAGACTACAGTGTGAGCGGGTGACCTCTAGTGGTGAAAGGGTGTGAAATAATGAACCGAATTCATAACAGGTAGCCAGTGCAGAGAGATGAAGAGAGGCGTGACGTGGGTTCTCTTGGGCTCGGTGAAGACCAGACGTGCAGCAGCATTCTGGATCCTTTGAAGAGGTTTGATTGCACTTGACGGTAGTCCAGCCAGAAGAGCATTGCATTAATCAAGCCTTGAAATGACCAGGGCCTGGACGAGAAGTTGTGTTGCATGCTCAGTCAGAAAGGGCCGGGTTTTCCTGATGTTGTGTAGTGCAAATCTGCATGACCGAGCTGTCTTTGAGATGTGGTCTCTGAAGGTCAGTTGCTCGTCGAAGATAACTCCAATATTTCTGGCCGAATTTGATGGGGTAATCACACAAGTGCATAGCTGGATGTTGAAGTCATGTTGTAGAGTTGGAGTGGCAGGGAAGACTAAAAGCTCAGTCTTTGCCAGGTTGAGCTGCAGGTGATGTTTTTTGTGAGCAGAAATAGCACCATAACAGAAATGATTAATTAAAACCCGCAAGAAAACGTTTGCTACAAATGTTTACCATGGGCACAGCGATATATCCTCGCATACATTATACCGCACTGGCCTTTGGTGTGATGTCATGTGTCAATCATAACACAACTGCCCACAGATGTTGGCTCCTCAGCAAAAAATGTCTTCAGAATTATTTTTCACATGTTCATTACAGAACCATTGTGCTATGACAAACAGGAGAACTGATTGCTGAAGTCCCATGCCAAAACTACCATAATGCTTTGAAAGTGTTGCAATTTTCTCTCGTGTTCTTCCTCAGACGTGGACGGGCTCTGATCTCTGGTGTGGCGGCTTGAGTTCCTGTCAGGTTGGGGTTGGACTTCAGGCTTCGGGTCTCGAGCGCAAGTCCTCCACCAAGGACAGCAAGCATGTTATTTCCTGTCCAATACAAAGATTATATAAACAAGTCAACTCATGAATGTTTTTTTAGAGCTGATTTACAACAATTCTGTTTGCATCACTGATTCTGTTATTTTCCTGTTTATTACCATGAAGCCACTTTGAAACCATCTGTATTGTATAAAGCGCTATATAAATGAAGGTGGCTGGACTATAACAAGAACATTACAATGTACACAAATTTCACTACAAATAATCCAGAACTGAAGACAAATGACAATAATCCTGCTCTGTCTGTTTCACTTCCTCATACCTGAAATCACTGATGGAGTGAATCTCCTGAACTTCTTCAGTCTTGATCATTTCAAAGCCATTCATGTTGTAAGATCTGCTCTAACGTCGGCCGCTCAGTTGGATCCCGGGTTAGGCACTGGCTAATCAGATCCCTGCATTCTGTACAAATTTTAATAAGGAGAGAGCTGGTTAGTCATGACCATGTGACTTGGCATCTATGAAAACAGCACCTAAAATATGATTAATATAATGTAAAATGTTCCTTATCTTTACTTTAAAAGTGAAGTATGTCGTTTCCGCACCTACAGCGGAATTAAAATAAAGCATATTTTCGAAAAACCTTGCAAACGTCCCTTTCGCGCATCGCGTCTTCACAAACGTGTATGATACTGAAGCATGCTTTGTAGTTCACTTTTGACGTGTTCACGACCCGTTTAATATGTGAAGGTATAAATGCAGCGAGTTTTGGCTTTCACTGCTGTAACTAAAGCTGAATTTCTTTTCCCAAACTCTCGCTATACATTAAAAATCTTACATACTTCACCTTTAACAGTTTCTGTGCAGAGCCTTTGCTTTACGTGTGCGTTTGTCAATGTTATCAATATTATTCACTCACCTTTGGATAAGTTGGTGTTCCGAAATGTAACTTTGGCTTGTATGATTTCCGCTCTATTGGAAAAAGGAGAACATGCGTTCATCATCTCGTACAACAACACTCCTAGAGACCAGATGTTTGTTGGGATGGCGTGGAATCGTGGCTCTGTCAAGACTTCAGGTGGACAGTAATCCAGTAATCCTGTAAACAAGACATTTGCACATTGTTGAGAATTTTTTTAAAAGGGTCAAATAATCAGTGAGTCACTACATTCAGGTTTCCACACTCTCAAAATGCTCACCGAGGAATATGTTGCTCTCGTAGCCATCGCTACTAAATAGCTGACCGCAGCCAAAGTCTATCAGCTTGAGCTCTAACGTGTTTTCCTTCAACAGGAAGTTCTGCACATGAGCGTCATTATGAAAAACGCCATGCTCAATGCAGTGTTGTACTGCCAGCACAGCCTGCCGCATGATGACCCGTGCTGTTGTTTCGTCCAGTTGAGGATTACGAAGCATGAAGTCCAGCAAGCTCTCGCAGGGTTCAGGATACTCCATAACCAGAGTGAATTTTCGAGGATGTTCAAACCAGTCGTATAGTTGTATGGTGTAGGGGCTTATGGGTTCTCGCCTCATCATTAACAGCAGCGCCACTTCTGTAACGAGAGGTCGGGGATGTCCAGGCTAGAGACAAGTAGGAGACAGAAGGTTAGCTGGGTAAAAATCTGAAGAAAACATTTCATTTTTAAATGTACTTTTCTTTGATCTTTGTAGATGCTCAAAAGAGCCTTTTCAGCTCAAAGTTATTTGGTGCTTCTACGCTTATTTGTCTATTACATTTACACCTAATGCTTCCTACAGGTGTATAAACTACAGTAATCAGCACTTAAACAACTAAATACACATTCAGGTTTTGGCCAACTTACAATATCAAGATAACGGTCCTTTTCAGTCTTTCGCATCCGCTTGATGGCGACCTGAAAAAAAAAAGAAAATCAATAACAGGAAAAGTATTCAAGCAGCTGACCTTGCACCAAGTATTAAACCATCTGTTATATGTTTAATATGTGCTTAAATACATATTTAATATATGTTTAAATATGTTTTGATGCATGCAAGAGCAAAATGTTTGTACAATTCGTAAGTTTTACCTTTTTGCCATCAAATTTGCGTGTTCCTTCGTACACCCTGCCAAATCCTCCAGATCCAATCATCTCTCCCACGTTAAAGAGAGACTCAAAGGACTCTGAAAACAAACAGAAAAATATGAGCTTGCTAGAAAATTGTTTTATTTTAAAAATATCAGCGCTGGTTGTGAAGTAAAAATAATATTGTCTGAAAACAAGCCTTAAGATGTTTTTAATGGAAAACAAGACGACAATACTGTTTAAAATAATGTTGGAGAAATGATGACTGGCTTTCTACCATTATTTGTCTTGACGCCGGAGTGATCTGGCGCAGGTGACGGCTCAGGATCGGGCTCTGACTCCAGATCTGCTGGAAGAACAAAAGGCTCCACAACATCCACAGCACTCCTGTGGCAACAGCAGCGGAAAGGACTCTTCATAGCCTTCCATAGACTGTTGAGGAACGAACGAATTCCTTTCCTCTTCTTACGTTCAGGAGGTTTTTCTGAAATGAAGAAAAAAATAACAGAAAACACAACTATTAAAAACATCTCGGACCTCAAATTAGGCAATGATCTAATGACATAACTTACATTTTACTGTTAAATTCTTATCTGTATTTTTTATAATTTTGTGTGTATTTGACAATTCATGTGCGATAAGTCACGAAACGGGTGTTTCGGGTGTGTGTCAGACAGCGCGAGTACCATTGATCTGTACACTTTCCACGGCCCAGGCCTCATTTCAATCTCACCTGTTGAGCTCTTGTTCACAGGAGACGCCTCCATGGCACCCTGAGCAGTTAGGCCAGTTGAAGTCTGTGTTGGCTCGACAGGAACTTGACCTGGCAGCGGAGGGCTCGTCCACTCTTCGAGGCTGTCGGACCTGGACAAACAGCAGTTGCCGCGACTGGCCTGTTCGTTTGGGCTGTCCGAACCATCACCACTCCGCCTCCAACAGACGCTGTACGTGCCTCTGCTGCTCAGACTCAACGACTCTCTGCAGAACCTCCTCTCTACATTGTCCTCAGAGAGGGCCAAAGATGATGTGGACATCATGCCCGGTGACGAATCTGGAATATTTCAAACAATGACAATGACTTTCTTTATCAATGACAAATCATTTATTAACTGAGCCATAACTTCTTTAATAAAAGCTTATTCTGACCTCTGGAAGACGATGAAGCAAGTCTTTTAAATGGGGTGGACGGACGTCCATCATCTGGGCTCTGCTGGCTGCCACTCTGCCGCTTCTTCCTCCAGTGATCCTGACCTGTGAACACAAACACAGACTCAGAGGGCAGAGGTCGCTCCTGGCTCAGTGTCTGGGTCGGGTCTGGCAGCGGATCCTGATCAGAACCGAGTCTCCAAACCTCCTGACCAGCCGTCTGAATGGATGCAGCAGTCCTGGATCCAAGGGCTGGAATATTTCAGACATCACATAGTTAAAAATGTTTTAATAATAAACAATAATTAATATCAGTGGTGAATTACAAATTGGTACTATAGTTATTCAAACTGATGAAAAATAAAAAAAACATTCAATTCAATTCATATGTATTTGTATAGCGCTTTTCACAATACATATCGTTTCAAAGCAGCTTTACAGAAAATGCATGTCAACATTACAATTTAGAGTAATCTGTTTTCAGAGGCGACTGTGTCCAAATGATGTCATTTCAGAAATGTACATAAACAATATACACAGTTAGCTAACAATGTATTCATTTAAGCAACGCATTAATTTAAGGTAGAAACAATGATCTCGTGGAAGTATGAATACATGTTAAGAATGATGAGGATATATCAATATTTGGAGTCATCAGAGTTTACATGTGATCACCTGGCTGGAAAAATTGGGGGGGATCAAATGGGTTCCCTCGCACAAGTTTCTTCACATTAATTGAGCCAATCATTGTAACAACATAAACAAATGAAAACTAAAGGCCTCACCTCCTCTTTCAGCCCCATGAGCCATCGACATCCTGCTCCAAACTGCAATAAAAACAATACAAAATACAATAGAAAATAGAAAACAATATTACTCTCCTCAAAAAAAAAAAGAAATAAAATAAAAATTAAATGAAACTAAGAAAAAGAAAATGAAAGAATGAAAATAAGAAAAAGAACAATAAAATAATACCGTCCTCAGAAATAACGTTAATATAAATAAAACTTTAAAGAATAAAACTCTGTGTAAAGGATATGTCCTCCGATGTCCTTCTGGAATAAAAGTCTCTGAAATCCTCCGAAAAGCTTCAAAATT
This sequence comes from Zacco platypus, assembly GCA_038088235.1. NCBI lineage: Eukaryota > Metazoa > Chordata > Actinopteri > Cypriniformes > Xenocyprididae > Zacco > Zacco platypus. Next base: position 8,852,104 of record CM076080.1, read on the forward strand.
CGCTCAGAAAATGCTCTGCAACAGTCTCTGAAATCGCCTCGACTCAACCAACAGATAGAGATCGATTCGAGTGTGTTTATATGTAGTCAAAATTCATAACACGCGTCGCTGTAGCAACAAAATTTGAATCACTCATACTCGTGCACACCGGGAGTCGCGTGCGTGAGCAGAGCGCGTGAGCGTACATCGAATCTGAACACATTTATTGAATAGTTACGAACTTAATTTGGACGTTTTCTTTAATACATTAGATTTATTCTTTATGAAAAAAAAAATTATTATTAAAATCCATACTTGTATGTTTTAACATTAACAATGAACATTTTTATTTACGTTGGTTACTTTATTTCAGTAATTCCAGTGGTCCGCGAAAAGCTAGTTATGACATGCAAAAAGTACCCCTGTCCAATGACACTGTCCAGCGACTAGAGGTGGCACGGTACATGAAAAAACTTGTCTCTGTTCGGTTCTTGTGTGCTTCTCACGGTTCTGCGCATGCGCAATGTAGCTCCGAGTTCAGACAGTTTTGCGCGAACATACATATAGACATATAGGCTGCCCGGAGTTGGCGGATGCGCCCGTGTCGTTCAAATCCGATGTGTGGGGAGATTTTGGATTTTATGTTACTTACGATAACAACGAAAATAAAACATTAGATAGAACTGCGACTGTGTGCAAGCATTGTGCAAAATGCATTCAATATGCTAATGGAAACACTGCTAATATGACAGTTCATTTGAGAAGACATCACGCCAATGTGTCGATGAGTACAAACAGTCGAGAGCCGGTTAGGAAACAACTTCTACTGTCCGCAGCATTTCAGCAACCTCTCAGTGATAACTAAAGCATCGGGGATGTTTATGTTATTACATTATATTATATATTTATCTTTAAAGTATTTTGATTTGTTTAAAAGACAGAGCTTTAAGAGTTCCTCTCTTTGTCTTTTAAAATATATATATATATTTTGTAAGAGCTACACTGAAGTTGGCAGTTTGATAAATACAAGTTAATTTCAATCTTTGTGTGCTAAAAAGGCACAAGTTCCTGTAGAGATAACAATACACATGCTCCTTTTTTTGCCAAACAAACGAAAAGCATGTCATCATCAATGTCTTCTCTCTTGCTGTATCAAAATCTCACCTAGCTTTTACTCAGAGATGGGCCCAATAATGTGCTTGAAGTCAAGTCAAATTCAGTTAGGGCATGATTACATTACAAAAATGTTAATACTGCATCCTAAATTGTGGATAATTAAGCTAATAAGCATATATCATATGCTGAAGGAAATTTCTGGAGTGTTAAAGATTAAAAGAAAAAATAACAACAAGAACCGTACAGAACCGAAAACCGTGACCCTAAAACTGTGATATGAACCGAACAGTGGGTTTTGTGAACCGTCCAAGAGAAGCTGATCACACGATTACACCTGAGTCCCTTCTTTTCTCTTCAGCTGGACGAGTCCACAGACATTGGTAATGAGGCAAATCTTCTGTGTTTTGTGAGATACATCCAGTTTTTTTTTCACATGTGCAGTTTGTTGTTCATATTAAGCTGCAGCTCATTTCACATTTACTTTTTCAAATGAAATAAAATTCATATAATAATTTATGATCATATCATTGTATTTGTGTTTGAATAATTAGTTTTTGACTTGAAACTATGGAAGCCCGTTCCCGCCACTGTTGAGAAAAAAAAATATTCCGTAAGTCATAATAATGAGAAACTTTCTCATAATAATGACTTAGCATCTCATAATAATGATTTGGTATCTCATAATAATGACTTAGTATCTCATAATAATGACTTAACATCTCATAATAATGACTTAGTATCTCATAATAATGACTTAGCATCTCATAATAATGACTTAACATCTTTAACTTAATCAAAAAAAATTTTTTTTAATTTTTTTTAGAAACTTTCTCATAATAATGACTTAGTATCTCATAATAATGACTTAACATCTCATAATAATGACTTAGTATCTCATAATAATGACTTAACATCTCATAATAATGACTTAACATCTCATAATAATGACTTAACATCTCATAATAATGACTTAACGTCTTTAACTTAATCAAAAAAAAAAAATTATTTTATTTTTTTAGAAACTTTCTCATAATAATGACTTAGTATCTCATAATAATGACTTAGCAACTTAATAAAAAAAAATTAAAAAAGTTTTTTTTATTAAGTTAAAGATACTAAGTCATTATTATGAGATGTTAAGTCATTATTATGAGAAAGTTTCTTAAAAAAAATAAAAATTTTTTTTTTGATTAAGTTAAAAATGCTAATTCATTATTTTTATGAGATACTAAGTCATTATTATGAGATGCTAAGTCGTTATTATGAGATACTAAGTCATTATTATGAGAAAAGTTTCTCATTATTATGAGATACTAAGTCATTATTATGAGAAAGTTTCTCATTATTATGACTTACGGAATTTTTTTTTTTTCTCAACAGTGGCGGAAACGGGCTTCCATATGAAACAGTTGCATATTAAACTTAAATTTAGTTTATCCTTCCTATTTTGTTGTTTTTGGGGGGCGTGTTAGAGTGGGATTCTGTTAGGTGGTCCTCAGAAAAAAATTGGAAGATAAAGTGGTCCTTGGGCTGAAAAAGTTTGAGAAACACTGATCTAAAGGCAAGGGATAAAAATCACAAACATGACACTTAAAACTCTGAAATAAAAATACTTCATATCTACAATAAAGTTTGGTTCAATTATTTATTCATTTATATAACTGTCTCGAATTACTACCATTGAAAATGATTTGCTGTGTCCTCGTTGCAATTACACGACTTTAACCAGCAGATGTCCTCAGCGTGCTGAGGTTCGATACGCTTAAATTTCGATATTTCTCCTCGAATTCGTATTTTTCCTCTGGCTTTAGTGTAAAAATTTGATGAGGGTTTTTGAGACGTCAAAATCTCTAGATGGCGGTAATGCGCTATATGGCATTAAATCTGACAAAAATACTAGAAGAAGAGCCACTTGTTCGCTGGCTTGGACAGTAAACAACAGTTATGGTTGGGGAATGTGCTTATGGTGCTCATCCTTCACGCCAGTAACTCGAGATCTTTTGTCGTCTCTCTATAACACTAACTATAATAACCATGGACGAGGAAGAAAGCAAACCAATAGGTAACAGTTGTAAATGTTGTAGTAGCGATTGAAATGGAGCAATGTCTGTATGATATTATCCTGACCATTTCTAAAACATCTGACAATATCCAACAAGCAAGAATGGAGCAACTTAAATGAAAATATTAATACTAATTTTACCTCAACACTGTCTTTTAAAGCACTTTAAAATGCACGGGTGCCTTGGTTGTAAGCAGTTTATGCTGGAGCAGCAGAAACACTTGACAAATCATAATGCAAACCTATGATTATTGAGCTGTTTGCATAAAATATGTGCCATGCATTCACACTTTTGCCCTATTAGACATACATTCTTTGTATATCCTTTGAATATTCTGTATTTTCTACACAGTTTTACAGTTTCTCTCCCCTTTTCAGCAAACCTTTCTATAAAATAAACAAGCATGTCAAAATATAAATAATCTTGATTCATATTATGAATTTATATTACTGTCAATGCATACAATCTAAATGTGAAATGATTTCAGATTGTTGGTATAGTTTTAGATAATTGTATATAATTATACATTGTACATGTTGACTACATTGCAGTGTGTGTCAGCAGTTGATTATTTTATTTTTGTTTCACCCTTTTTTTTTATACGATTTTATATCATTTAATTTCAGACCTGATGGAAATGAAAGAAGAAAGTGAAAAACTGATTGAAGTGGAGGAGATGCATCAAAATCAAGAACCAAAAATACTTCACAAAACTAGAACCAACAATTCTTTCACCTGCCCTCAGTGTGGAAAGAGTTTCACACAGAAAGCACACCTGAAGCATCACATACGAATTCACATCGGAACGAGGCCTTTCCTGTGCCATCACTGCGGAAAGGATTTTACACAAAAAGCAAACCTTAAGGAACACATGAGAATTCACACTGGAGAGAAGCCCTTCACATGCCATCAGTGTGGAAAGGGTTTTACCCAAAAAGGGCAACTCAAGAATCACATACGGATTCACACTGGAGAGAAGCCTTACATGTGCCAACAGTGTGGAAGGAGTTTCACACAAAAAGGTCAGCTTAAGAACCACTTGAAAATTCACTCTGATGAGAGGCCTTTCATTTGCCTACAGTGTGGAAAAAGTTTTTTGCATAAAGGAACCCTTAAGGATCACATAAGAATTCACACCGGTGAGCGGTTATTCACGTGCCCTCAGTGTGGAAAGAGTTTCACACGTAAAGACATACTTAAGAATCACCTGCGAATTCATTCTGGAGAGAAGCCCTTCGTCTGCCTTCATTGTGGAAAGAGGTTCACAAAAGCAGCATATCTCAGAATTCATCAGCACTCTCATTCCAAAGAAAGGCCATTTGACTGTGATCACTGTGGAAAAACATTTCTTTCAGCATTACAGCTAAAAAGACATTTGAAAATTCATGCGGATGAGAAGTCTCACCCATGTTGTTTTTGTGGGAAAACTTTTTCCATGATTGAATATTTGAAAAAGCATGAGAAAATACATACTGGTGTGAAAGCGCATGTGTGTTCTGAGTGTGGAAATATATTTTCTACAATCGCTTTCTTGAAAGAGCACCAAAGAACCCATACTGGAGAGAAACCTTACACGTGTTCTCATTGCGGAAGGCGTTTCACTCATGCAAGTACTTTGAAAAGACATGAGAGAGTGCATACTGGAGAAAAGCCGTACCAATGTCTTTTATGTATGAGGAGTTTCTCTGCGTCAGGTACTTTACTGAGGCATAGTAAAAAATGTTGCCAAAAGCTGTTGTCACTGTGAGAAAAGAGCAAATATAAGGGTTCTAGACTGCAGATATATGATTGTGTTTTCCTCCCATCCCCCCACAATAGTCGCTGGATAGTGTTTGATTGATTTATTTGAACACCATTCACAAAACATAAAATTGTGATATACAGTGTGAAGTGCTGCAGTCTGCCCAAAATTCTATTACAAAGCCCCTGTGAAAGTCAGACACTACAAATCTACCCTATTTATATTATAAAAGTGGCAGATGTATTTATAGTTTTTTTATTCGTTTAGAAACTAAAATACAATCTTTCATTCATCGTGATAATAAAGAGCCATGCATGGTTTTACATGTGAATAGCCTTCTTCTCAAATAAACAGCTATTGTAATAGAACTATGGAGCGCTTTCAATGGGGCAAATATAAAGCAGAATCAAGGACTTTGGAGTCTGAATCTCCATAAATTATGGACCAAGCTATTAGGTGTAATTATGTGTCATTACTGTTTGATTTTTCTCAGCTCTCACTGAACTCCCAGCTCAGTCCCAGCTCAAAATAGTTTAGCTTGTCCCTACATGAATGAAATAGTGCACTGGTTCTCAAACCTGTCCTGGAGTACCACCCGTCCTGCACATTTTGTATGTCTCCCTATATCCGACACACCCATTTCAGGTCTTACAGTCTCTTTTTAATGAGTTGAATCATGTGTGATAGATGAGGGAGAAATACAAAATGTGCAGGGCTGGTGGTACTCCAGGACAGATTTGAGAACCACTGAAAAAGTGTATATAACACATTTGCATCTTTTTATGACTTTTAATGTTTCAATGTACCTGTTTAACCTCCACTTGACTTTCAAATGGCTGTCATTTAATTCAAAAACATGAGAGGCAACAAATAATTTGTCACATTTAGAATGTTATAGTGTCCCAAAAGTAGAAATTAGAGATACACAGATGTATCGGCCGTAAAAAAGCTATTATTTTCACTATCCTGTTAATAGGGTGGTGAAAAACATGTCAGACTGCCACTCATACTGTGTGGAGAAAATCTGTCGTGTTGAATTTAGGGCAAGTTAATGTGACAATAACGCATTAACAGCAGTATAAAGGTAGGTTCTATTTGACCTTTAGTTTCAAGCCAGGGTTGCTAGGTCCGGGGTTTTTCTCTACACCAAACATTTGTAGCACGCCTTCCATCCAATAATCGCAAAGAGCTTTGTTAATTCTGTTAAGACAAAGTCTCAGCTTTCAAATTCAGTGGTTCAGAGTGCAAAAGTCACATGATTTCAGGAAACGAGGCTTCGTTGCTTCATAAGTGATTCGAAATTTCAATAGTTTAGGTGACTTTGGCAGTTTGATGTGCGATCCGAATAACTGATTCGAAAGAAAAGGTTCATAATGCTTCGAAGCAGTGTTTTGAAATCCTCCATCACTAGATATTGTTGAAACGGCGTTATTTTGTTTTTTTGGCACACAAAAAGTATTCTTGTCGCTTTATAATAATAAGGTTGAACCACTGTACTCACATGAACTGTTTTAAATGTTTTTAGTAGCTTTCTAGGCATGGAAAGTGTTAATTGTCTTGCTGGCAATAAAGGCCTCACTGAGCCATCGGATTTCATCAAAAATATCTAAATTTGTGTTCCGAAGATGAACGAAGGTCTTACAGGTGTAGAAAGACATGGGGGTGATTAAAAATGACAGAATTTTCATTTTGGGGTGAACTAACCCTTTAAGTTATAAAATACAAAAATAATGTTTTCGTAGATGAAAGCATACATGTTTTGTTTTGGTGTAAATTAATCACTTAACAATAAACTTCCAATAATGTAAGCCACTGGGTGACCATAGACAGTAAAAATATATTCATTCCATAACCGTGGGGGTGGGAACGTGTGACGTAGCCATGCACACTTACAAGACCTTCTCATTCTAGCGTTTAGTGTCCAGTACATTCCATCCTATCTCTGAACTAAAGAGGTTCTATGTCCGGTGGTCCCAAGACCAGAGATCCCTGAGGCCGTTCTGACTGTGGATATTGTTCATAGCTCATTATTCTCTGCCATGGAGACCGTTCCTCACTCCCTCGGCTCTTCCCTCCTTCATCTCCCCCATAAGAATGGCCGCCAAACCTGAGTATCATCATATCATGGCCGCCAAGCCTGAGTATCATCACGTCATGGCCGTCAAGCCTGAGCCTCGTCAGATCATTGCTGCCATGCCAGAGCCTCATCATATCATGGCCACCACGCCAGAGCCTTGTCACACGTCATGGTTACCATTACCATCACGGAGCCTCCAGCCATCACAGCCGCCATGCCAGAGCTTCCAGCTGTTATGGCAGCTTTGTCAGAGTCAAGTCAGTTCCAAGGTCTGCCAGTGTACCACGGCCCAGGTCTTCCAGTGCTCCACATGTGATCATGTCTTGTGCTTTCCTAGTCTTATGTCCCATGTTCTGTTTGGTGAGTTTATGTTCATTTTAATTTATGTTCCAAGTCATGCTGCTGTATCGGGGGAAAGTGGAAGTGCACAAGTTTGTTGTGGTGCTCGGTTCAATCCACTTACAACATAATTTCTCAGAAATCGCTTACTGCACTTTTAAAGTTGACATGAAATGAAAATCCACCTTATCTATTTTCTAATCACATGTTATTGATTTTACTTTGAATGATTTATCCATGCACATAGTGTCAGGATTCTGCCTTGACAGTCCTGTCTGTTTTCTCTCTGTTTAATGTTTCTTTGTCTGTCTTGTGCTTGAGCACATGGGTGTCTTTGTTTTCCGTTGGCTCTCGTCCCACCTTCCTTTATATTGTGCTCCTTTCCCTCATGTCTTTGCTGGTCTTTTGTATGGCTTGTTGTGTGTTTCTGTTCGCTTGCCTGTGTCTGCAGTAAATAATTGGTTCTAGTCGTGTATTTGATATTGTTTCTAGTTCTAGTGCATCCTTGTTGCTAATTTGCTTTTTTCCCTAGTCTTGTTCTAATTATTGCTCTTGTGCATCCCACAGAGATGGAAAAATGAAGCCGCTTAAAACTTTAGGAAAAAAAAAAAGAAGATTTGAAGCATCAGGAGTGTCAAAAACAGTGCCATCTTGTGGAAGGTCAAATTTATAGCAGCCATAAACCCGAGTGCGTAGCATAAATAAAAGCCTGACAACATTACCTGAGCAGTTCAGCTAAATAGCTTATTGCATGGACAAAAAACATATATGTGTTTATAATGCATATACACAGTTCAGTTGAATGAGAACATTTGCCCTCTAATGCTGTTAAACTGAAAGTACAAAGCAAACTGTTTGCTGAAAGTATCCACAACTTAACAACACTGAAAAATGAGTGTGCAGTTCTGTCAATTGAGAGTGAAATTTGCATTCATTACTATAAGAATATCATTACATATTCACCCCCAACTCCCCCCCCCCCTCCCCTCCCCTTTACAGATGATGACAATCAAAGTTATCCCGAACTGATTGCTGGGATCAAAGCTTATGTTTTCCAGTTTTTATTTATTTATTTATTTATTTTTTTTTTTATTTTTTTAATGGAGATGATGGTCAAATTTGAATAAAATAAGTAGGACAGCATTTTGTATGATACTACATTAAAAAACTACTTTATTAATTAGAATCATAATTGAAAGTAATGGCATGAAAATAGCTTCTCATAATGCTGAAATGCATATCTTGATTTTCGTAGAGGTTGCTTTCAAATAGAAATGTAGAGATTCAGTGCTCGCGTCACATGACAGACATTCAGAATGTTTTGGCTAAAGTGTTTCTTAGATTTATTTATTTATTTTTTACAAAATTGAAGTGAAATGAACAACCACACATCTGGCAGGACTATCGAATTGTTATTGTTATTGTTTTTTTATAATTTGTAAAAATGTTTATTTTTTTTATTTGTTTACTTGCATTTTTGTCTCTAGCGAGACTTGCTAATCTAAAATCACTCAGTTAAATTAAAATGCACACATTTGCCTCTTCAAGATTAATCAACAATTTAACAATAATACAACATTAATGAAAAAAGTAATAACAAATAGTACAGGATATCAGTGCCCCCCCCCCCCCCCCCCCTTCCTTCTTTCTGAGCATTACATTGCATTGCGTTGTTCAGTACATTTCACAGAGTACGGCTGAAATTCAGGTAATCATTTTGTATTTCGCCGAAACAGATTATATTTGACCTGAGTCACTGATAGTTTATTTCATATGGTTGAGAACACGGGCATTTATTTTGCCTCTCCAAACGGTTCGGTCATGATGTGACGTGACGTCACATGGCTGCGCCACGGCTGATCGGCTGAAAGAAGGTTTGTATTAGTCTTTTTAATTTACATTTTTATCTGTTGGTATTTCATAGAATCAATGATGCCATGTATCTGAACAAGATGGACCTTTGGCAGAAGGTTCCAGTAAAAGGACTGTTTTTTGAAACCCTCCGAGACAACTTGTAGTGTTGATGTAGGTGCTGTTTGATTCTTTTATTTATATTGATTGATTTCTTTATTTTTTGAGTCGTTCTGACTCCAAGACTCAACTAATCTCTGCAATGCTCCAGCTGTGATCCTTGGAGTCTCCTCCTTGCCTTGCATTAACACAATATAGACATCCATCCTCTTCCAGGCAGATATGTAATATCTTTTGCTGATTTGAACTTCATTATTGCCCTGATGACAGAAATGGGAATTTTCAAACCTTTAGCTATTTTCTTTCTGCAATTTTCTATTTTGTGAAGCTCAACAATCTTTTACTGCACATCAGAACTATATTTTTTGGTTTTACTCATTGTGATGGATGATTAAGGGAATTTGGCCTTATATTAATTTCCTTATATTAATACTTCCGTGTACCAGGGAGTCATGGCTGGATAGTTTCATGTTCCTAGTGTTCTAAAATGTAAATATGAAGGGCAATATACTTTTGAGATGTTTTACTCATAAGAGTTTCTTGGGGTAACAATAGTTGTGACCGATGTGTATTAGAGATAACATTATAATGTAGTTTTACCCCACATTCATAAGTTTTACTTCAATGAAAGGTTACATTTTTATTTTATTAATATTATTATATTTATGAAAAATCCTATTTACCAAGGGTGCCAATAATTCTAATCATGACTTAGTCAGTTCTACTCAAATTTGGAGTATACTACTTTCTCCTCTCTTACTTTACCAAATAAGTATAACAAATTCTTTGTCTGTATTTGCATCAGTTTACACCATGATATTGAGGAGTTCCACTGTGATATCTGAAGATATGGAGTATTGCAAGAAATCAAATAACGATGTGAGTATTTCTACTTATTTCGTAACATATCTCTGTCTAATAGACTGGTTAATGTGTGTGTGAGGATGTTTGCTGTTTCAGGGCTTTAACAATTAGATATAATAATAATAATAATAATAATAATGATTTTAATTGCCAGTGCCGATACTACAGCATTTAATTTAAAGACCGTAAATAAAAAATGCACAACATTATACTTAATAAAAACATTTTATCAATTTGAGAATTTGGTGGGGGTGCAGTAGTTTACTTACAGTATTTTGAGCAATTTACTCATTTACTTAATTATTTAATTTTATTATCACAGAAAATGAGAATTTACAAACAAAATGATATAAAACCCCATAGATATTACACATTCAATTTGCATACTTTGCATGAGAGGTATGCCTTTGAACGATTCTCAAATGTCAGTCAATTATTCACTGAAATTGGAACGCTGCATTAATGGCGTATTGATTCTCTCAGACACGACGAAAGATGAATCGACCTCAACATATTCTGGGGATTGCCCCACTGATAGCTAGTGAATATGTTATCGACTGCTGTAGAACTCTGGTCAGGGAGTCGGAGTCATCAGATACAGTTTAGTCATCCTTCTAGAGCAGGCAACTCTATCAGGCGGGCAACTGGTCTGAGCTAAGTTTTACCATCAATGACAACTTCAGCAGTCCGCACACATCCATCACTACTGGGCAATGTCTTCTGAACTTTGCCTATTGGCCACTAAGCTCTTGGGAGTTGCGGATCTACGATCAGTACAACAGAGTCTACTGTCAGGTTTTCTGAAGCTTTTTTCCACTCCTGCTATGTCTGTAGAGTAGGCAAGTAGTTTCTTGTGAACTGTATCCAGAATTGGTCCACCATGTTCTGACAGTGACGCCACCTCTGCCGCCCCATGTTCCTGGCGGAGCATACGCCACCTGAGGAAGCGATGCATCCCGCCACCCTATTAGGAGAAGATTTGGAGTGATCGGATCGATGTCGGTGACATCTGTAGAAACATACCTAGCGGTTTTGAATTGAGTATCCTCTCTTACCTCCACTCGGATGATGGACAGGACATCCTCTGTGATGGCTTCAGTTCCGACAGCTACCTGGAGAGCATTCTTTATGGAACAGACTTCATGCTTCCATATTCTGCCAAAGTGTGGAGCACTGGGTGGATTAACCTTGAAGCTAATTTAGTATTCCTGGGTTTTGAGCTCTGGCTCCATAGTGTAGAAAGCTTCCCGCAATTTATAATGTACAATAGGCACGTGCTGACCCTGCATGGATTGAGGCACGTTAACCATGACTATAATTGAGCAGATGCAGGGATACATAAACAAGAAGGAGGAAATCTCAGTCGCACGATTCTGGATAAAATGGGAATCAAGATTTATTTTCTTTCAAATAAAGATCATAATTCTCCCACGACTCCGAACAGACAACTAATCAAAATAACATAATTATTTACTAAATATTAATTTCTGTAGTCTATTTAAATTTAATTAAATTATTTAAAAAATAGTTTTGAACAAATGATTCAATGACTCACTCATAACTACTTCACTTGTTTCATTACTGGATGAATCAATGTTTTTGTCGCCACCTAGTGCCTTAATGATGGTAATCAATACAACTGTTATTTGAAGCGCCAAGTTAAAATGATTAAGTTTTAAAATTTAATTTAATCTGTTTGAATCGAGATCATGATCTGTAGACACTGGAGTGGACGAGTCCGCATTAAAGCATTTCAGTGGGTTTAAACAGATTGCCATTTACAACAGATTAGCCTAAGTTCACAAACAACCGACAGTTGTTACCTAAATATGATTTTTTGTTACAATAATTAACCCTAAAATTCAACATTAGTAGTCAAACTCACTTTTCACCATCAGAGGTGCGCTCACTCAGAGGATCCTCCAGTTCTTGGCTAATTTTCAGTCAGATTTGTAAATTCAGTTCACTGGAGACTCTCTCTGTACGGACCATTGAATCAGTGAGTTGTTGACTCGAGAACAGCTGCAATACGATCAGTCCAATTTTGGTGTGATTTGTGAACCGATTTAACAGGATGATTGAAAAGAATCAGTTCATGCATGAATCAGACACCGCTTTTGCGTCTCTGAGCATGTGTCGATTTCTTCATTTTAAAATAATGAGTAACGATATGTTTTATGAAATGTAGTGGAGTAAAAAGTATGATCTTAAGCTTTGGAATGTAGTGAAGTAAAAGTTGCTCAAAATAAAAAATACTAAAGTACAGATACTTGAAAAATGTACTTGAGTACAGTAACAAACTAAAAATACTTTGTTACTGTCCACCACTGCTTATGGCCACGAGAAATAGCCTATGAACAATTATGTTGTTTCCCCGAACACGTCAACTGTCTGCCACCTTTTTGAACATTTAGTCACAACATTATTTTTTAAGTAACGCATTAGGCCTACATAAGACTTATCACCAAAACATATCAACAGCTGAACCGCTGCAACATGTGGTGTTGTTTTCGAATCAACGTATTTGAAGGAATCAAACGGATTGAACTCGCTCATTAAGACTGACTTGCCGCCAACTACTGTCTATTTTAGTTTTGTATTTAACGTATCATCTCATTGATGCCATCATGCTACACATTCATCAGAATGACTCACAGAAACTATTATTGTTTTGTCAGCTTCCACACCGAGTCTAGAGAAGTCCGCATACGCCCCATACGTAAGGAAACATGCCCTCTGGTTACAGACTTCACAGGTCTTCCCTTCCCTTCATAGGCATGTCATGAAACAAAATGTATTTAGGGTGTGGTGGGAAGGATATGGCTAAAATATTTCTGTCTTCAAATTGTAAAACATTTATCTCATAACATTTTTATGTCTAATTGCTGTGTAAATGCATTCATGTCTCTTCTGTATTGAAGGCTCTGATGAAGCTCTGATTGTTGACACTGATTGGATTTTACTGGTAATTACAGCCTTATCATCTAACTGAATTTATCGACTGGGATCAACGTGGCATTCATACATTTAATGTAATTTTGCCTCTCGACATCAGTTTACGGGGCTAGGATAAAGGCTACCACCACTTAATAGAGAATAGGTTTGTTGCTGATGCTGTCAGTATTGTTTTTTGAAGTTATATTAAAATACAGTTAGCTCAAAAATATGCAGAAAGAGCATGATGCATCTGTGTATGTTTAATGCATGGCGTGTGTGTTTCACTAGCTCCGTTTCCATGGGGAGATTTTGATTTATCCAATTCTGGATATTTCCAGCTAATAACCAAACTATTTTCAATCTCTGAAATATTTGTTGTATTTTAAGCGTTTATCACATGTGGTGCATGTAAAAGTAGGAAATATGAATGTGAAGTGAATTTGTGGTCTCGTTTCAAATGTATTGATCAATATGCTTGCGTCGAACTTCACTGTAGCCTATATGTGCGCTGGTACCGTGGTCTGACCGGTGTCCGAATCTCAATCCACCGCAAACCCAGCGTTCAAATGATTAATAATGGAAAATAACAAGCCCTTCCATTTTAGACATCCTGTTGTCCAATCTGTTGAAGATGTTGCTGTTCATGTTTGCCAGCCCAGGACATTTTACAAATCCAGACAGGACGATGTTCTACGGACAAGAATAGCCTATACATGTCACGCAATACAGTTAGGGTGATATTATATGACTTAACCCGTGATATAAGATCATGGCCATATTGCCCATCCAAGTCATTCATCCCAGTATCAACGTCAGTAGGCTACACTTCTTTCGGTCACACCACAAGGCGTCACTGTGGCTTCGCTCTCGCCTACTCTGAGCTCGATTGCTATGTCTGAGGTAAACCACGCCCTCTTCGTTACCCTACAGAAAAAGAAATGTAAAAATACATAAATGTAAAAAGTGTGTGTGCCGGCTCTGTAGCCAGCTGTCCAATCAGTGGAGAGGGGGTGGGACAAACACTGTCACAACAGTAACAGAAAACGGAACAAAATGGATGAGAAATTAACATTGATGGTCTCTGAACATAGATAGCAAGTACTCTACACTGTGTCGACATTTTTGTCTGAAAAAAAAAAAAATTATCTGCGAAATCAGTAAGTATCAGTGCCGCAGATATTCCGTATCATAGCTACAAAGCGTCCCAACTGAAAAACGAACAAACTCTAAACTGTGAAGTTTTCAATGGGGGTGCAGCGTTTTTTTAAAATGGCAGGAGCATAACGAGGTGCTGAGCGGCTATTTCACGCTGAAGCGCTGAGCACTTGGTGTTTGTTTTTTTGTTTTTTACTGGTCACTGAGAGTGTTCAGCTTTTGGGTAAAATGCTGCGCTCATGTCACTTTGTACCAAGCCGACCAATCACAATGGAGGGGCGGGACAAATACAACACGACCAACCGCCACATTCTACTTGTACGTTGTCAACAGATGACAACAGCAAGCATAATAAAGGAACAAAATAATTTAGTACAAGAGCCAGAGCAAATACTATTGACATCGTATCAACATTTTATATAGAAACAGAAACAAACTATCTGTGAATGAGATACTAGTGACACTTCTGTGGGGATTCCGTATAATAGGAAACAAAGCATCTCAACTGAAAATAACAAAAGAACGCTGTGCAGCCGAAGCGCTCTCAAGCACCCACAGTTTGATGGTTTTAGCAGAGCGCCTAGCATTTTCAGCTGGCTAAAAACGCTTTGGTGGACATATGTCTTTTGTGCAGATAGCCTCTGCTGTTTATTTATTTAATACACAAAAAATGGACTACAACAATAAAGTGTGATCCAGTCAGTTTTATTCTATACACCAATGAGCAAAAACATTGAAAACCTCCTAATATGATGTTGGTCCTCTGCGTGCTGCCAAAACAGTGCTGACCCGCCAAGGGATGGACTCTATGAGATCCCCTAAAGGTGTCCTGTGGTATCTGGCACCAAGACGTTAGCAGCAGATCTTTCAAGTTCTGTAGGTTGCGAGGTGGAGCCATTGTGGATCGAACATGTTGGTCCAGTACAGTTCCTCAATTGGATTGAGATCTGGGGAATTTGGAGGCCAGGGCAACACCTTGGACTCTTCATCATGATATACTCTAACCCAGTCGCCTTGCCATAATTGTCCAAGTTGCTCAGATCTTTATTCCTGCCAATTTCTCCTGAATCCAACATGCTCATTATGAGAACTGATTGTTTGCTCTATCATCTAATCTATCCAGACCTTAATATGTGGCCTTGTTTGGAGATAATCAACAATATACGCTTTACCTGTGACTGGTCACAAAGTTTGGGCTCATCAGTGTATTTTATATATTTTAACTAAAACCTGTAAAAAAGCTAACTGTTGTGATGCAAGAGGCTTTGAGAGATTAATTTAGCCTCTGGGATTTTTGAGACGTTTTCCTTATACATTCTAATTTAAACATTGTGCACTGATAAGTTGATTTTGCTTCTTTTTCCCCCACAGCAATTCACTGATAAAGGCTATATTTCTTCATTCTACAAGTGAAAAGCATATGAAGAAGCTGAAGGAATTGCCTTGTATGTAACTATAGGAATCTACGTGACATAGTGTTGTAAACATGGAGTTTATTAAAGTGGAAATTGGGGACATGAGTGATCAAGAACAATCCAGAGTGGAATATGAAGATATTGAAGAACACAGAGGTTGGTATCCATTCTTGATTCTTGTTTAAAGTTGTCATATCATGGAAAATCCATTTGTCCATCTTTTGAGATGAAAATTAAAATTACTTTATGCAATCTTATGGTGGGTCTTTTTTTTAATCAATAATTGATTCAAAAATGATTATTGTTATTATTATTATTATTTAATTCATTAATTGAATATTCCACACATCTTCTCCAGTGCTCCCCAACAAAACTACTACATATATATCAGTGACTAACCCTAACCCTGTAGGGGGCCTCAAGATGGCTTAAAATGGTTTAAAATAAGACAAACTATACATTAACATAAGCAGTATATCAGTAATAACTTGGGGGGGCTTTCAAACATTCTCTATGACAACCGGGTGCCTCGGAGTCATAAAGGTTGTATTAGCTGCTATATGTAGTATCTCAATGATAAGCCCTTCTGTTGTCTTCCCAACATTAGGAAAAATAACATGAATTTGAAGGAAACCAGAAGATTTCCTCATTTTATTTTTAAAATGTTCTATCAATGATGCACTAATGTCAAAAATAAGTGTAGATTCAGTTTCACAGGGGAAAAAAAGAAAATCAAAACATCCTAATATACAGCTCATATAAATTTGATTTATTTAAAACAATTAAATCTTTTGCCAATGGGAATCAGTGGTAACTAATCAATGACACATTCTCTGAATTGTATTTTATATTCACGGCGCCATCTTGGTCAAAAGGTAAATATGCAAAAATGGTTGTGAAGGGGGCATGAGCTTTTGAGCCCAAAAAGTGTATCCATACAGTCCCAGAGGGTTAATAAAGGCCTTCTGAAGTGAAGCGATGGGTTTAAAAAAAAAAAAAAAAAAATCCATATTTAAAACGTTAAATACGTATGGCATTGACTTACAACGACGCATGATGTATTGGCAAACACAGAAGTACAGAGGATAGAGCAAAACAAAACACCGGTCACGAATTAGAAGTCTAAAATGAGAATTTTCAAAGACAATTTCGATATAAGAGTAGAAGAGCTTGAGTTTGTTGGCCAGCCTTGTTTGTTTGAATCGCAAGAGGCGTCTAAGCTTATGCTTCTGAGCATAATGGGTCAGAGGTTACTCTTTAGCCAGTAAATCGATGTGTACGGTTGTCTGCCAAAGCTAGTTATTATAGTTAATAAAGTTTTAAATGAGGATATATTTTATAAACACCCATCGCTTCACTTCACAAGGCCTTTATTAACCCACTGGAGCCGTATAGATTACTTTTATGATGGATGGATGCACTTTTTTTGGGCTTTAAAATCTCACGTCTCTCTTGACTACTATTATAAAACTTGGAAGAGGATGTGTTTTAAAATAACTCCAACTGTGTTTGTCTGAAAGAAGGTCATATACACCTAGGATGGCTTGAGGGTGAGTAAATCATGAGATAATTTTCATTTTTCTATCCCTTGAAGTTTAGTTCTCTTACGCACATGACCTCCGGATCGTGATGACCTTGAGTAGATTTTTAACTAAACTGAAAGCTGAAGAATTCTGACTTAAAAAAAATCACATAAAATTAGAAACTTGACCACTGTTGCTTTCTGCACTTAAAGTGTTTCACCTTTATTTCACGATTGTCCCTTTTAACTGAATGTTTGACAGTTTAATATGTTTATTTTAGACCTGATGGGAGTGAAAGAGGAAAGTCCAGATCAGAATGAAGGGGAGGAGAATCATCAGTATCAGAAAACCCATAATTTTATAATTGGAGAAAATGCTAGTTGCTCCGAGGTTGTCAACAGTGTCTCACAAAAAAGAATAGAAGCCAAAAAGCCTTTCATCTGCCATCAGTGTGGAAGTAAGTTCACAAACAAAGGAAACCTTGAGAATCATTTAAGAATACACACCGGTGAGAAGCCTTTCACATGCCTTCAGTGTGGTAAAAGTTTCGCACGTAAAGGAAATCTCAAGGATCACATACGAGTTCACTCTGGAGAGAAGCCATTCACATGCCCTCAATGTGGAAAGAGTTTCACACGTGAAAGATACTGCAAGGATCACATGAGAGTTCACACCGGAGAGAGCCGTTTTGCATGCCCCCAGTGTGGAAAGAGTTTCACATGCAAGGACCATCTTAAAGACCACATACGGATTCACACAGGAGAGAAGCCTCATGCATGCCATCATTGTGGAAAGAGGTTTTCACGTGTTGGAAATCTTAAGGATCACATGAAAATTCATGCTGGAGAGAAACCTTTCGTGTGCCCTCAATGTGGTAAAAGTTTCACACGTAAAGGAAATCTGAAAGATCACATGCGAGTTCACTCTGGAGAGAAGCCTTTCACGTGCCCTCAGTGCGGAAAGAGTTTCACACGTGAAGGATACTGTAAGGATCACATGAGAGTTCACTCTGGAGAGAGTCGTTTTACCTGCCTCCTCTGTGGAAAGGGTTTCACATGTAAGGACAATCTAAAAGACCACAAGAGAATTCACACAGGAGAGAAGCCATACGCATGCCATCAGTGTGGAAAGAGATTCTCACGTAAAGGAACCCTCAAGTATCACATGGGAATTCATGCTGGAGGAAAGACTTTTACACATGAGGAATGCTTTAGGGATCACATGAAAGTTATCTCTGGAAAAAAGCCTTTTGCATGTCTTCAGTGTGGAAAGAGTTTCACACATAAAGGATACTTTAAAGATCACCTGAGAATTCACACCGGCGAGAGCCCTTTCACATGCTCTCAATGTGGAAAGAGTTTCACACAGAAAGGACACCTTAATGCTCACATACGGATTCACACCGGAGAGAAGCCCTTCACATGCCATCAGTGCGGTAAGAGTTTTACCCGGGCAACGTATCTCGAAAATCATCTGCGTTCTCACTCTGGAGAAAGACCGTTTAACTGCGATCAGTGCGGTCAAAAATTTATTTTGCCCAGACAATTGAAGATCCACCTTAAAATTCATACAGACGAGAGGCCCTACTTGTGTTCTTTTTGTGGCAAGACTTTTTTATGGCTTAGTAATTTTACACATCATCAGAAAATTCATACTGGTGTGAAAGCTCATTTGTGCACTGTGTGTGGTAAAGCTTTCACTAGAGCTGGCAGCTTGAAAATACACAAAAGAATCCATACTGGAGAGTAACCGTACACATGTTCACATTGTTCAAAGGGTCTGAGTTTGGAAAGCTGAAACAACATGAGCGAGTGCATACTGGAGATACCGCTCATCTCCATGTGGGAAGAGTTTTGCAGTGTCATATACTCTGCTGACTTGTATAAAAAAGCATTGCTCCAAGTTGTCACTGTAACAAAAGTTTATTCGTCTTTGGTTTGTTTCAATTCCGCTGTCACTTCTTAGATTTACTTATAAGATTTTCACATCTTAGTAAAAAAGTTTGTGATGAGGTATTATTTCAGAAAGTTGCTGTTTCTGTGAAATGCAACATTTTATTTTTAATACAGCAGTTAAAATACGGCATTTTATTTTGCATAGTAGATAAAAGAAGTGTTGTGTTGTGCTGTAAGAAGCTTAACCAGTCAACAACAATGTGGACGTGAAAATGAGGTATTTTTAGTGCATTTTTTCATATCTACAGAATTTTTTATTCACAACTCAGCTTAATTGAGCTTCAATTAGTTTATATATTTTGCAACCAATGCCAGTAATGTGAATTTACAGTTAGCTGATTTGTATGTCATAAAATTAATAAAAAAATGAATGAACTTGAAATATTGCTATCATGTTCTTCAATAAGTTTCACTAAAGCTTGACATTGTGGGTGGATCAAAATCAATCATTTTCTGCTCTTCTTAAAAATTCTTCATGCCAATATCTTAAATCTGTCAGTTAACTGAAAATTGGATATTTATTTTGATTAGCATTTAAATTATTAAAAATAAATAAAAATTCTTGATTGAAAAGGAACCTTTTGGGCATAATAATCTTGCAGTAGCCCCATAAATAAAATGTATGAGTCTCATGCTGTTGGTAATCTTAAGCCTGTTTGTGAGTTTCCTGTTATCACTCAGCCCCGGATCCATCCCAGAGAATGCATACAGTTTCATCAACGCTCATCGTGGCTTACCCTGATTTTCCTTTTGCTGCAGCTGCATCGTTTTTTGTGTAAACCTAATCCTGTGTGTTTTTCTGTTTAGCATTCTCAGTGTCCTTGACCTTTCCAGTTTGTGGCCTGACCATCCCATGTCATGTTACAAACCCTAGATCAGGGCTCTTCAGACTCCTGGCCTGGAGAGCTGGTGTCCTGCAGACATGAGTTCCAACCTTAATTAAACGCCGGTGTCTAATCTGAAAGTCATGCTGCCTGCATACCATTGCAAATTTTCTACTTCCCTCTTCTGAGGTTTTGATTACAAACTTTCCGCTTTCAAGTTCTTTGTTGTTGGAAATGGGGATTATGGAAGACACCAAGTTATTCTTTCCTGTTTATTAAAGCCAAAATGTATTGATTTTTTAATAAAATGTAGCATCCCATTCATTGACACCCATATATTCACTGCACTGTTTAGATCAGAGCTTCCCAAACTTAAGAGAGGTAAGGCCCACCAAAAACATTACGAAAGCTCCACGATCCCGCCGTTAAAAAATATATACCGATATTTACCTACAAATACATTTATTAACAAGTTTGTAAGAATTTCATGTGAATTATGAGAACTATGACGTAAACAGTCTTTACAAATATATTTAAATCCATAACACTAAGCTTACATAATTTCAAAAAAATCAAGTTTTAGAACAATTGGAATATTTTAATTATTTTAATATATTGATTTGGACTAGCTATGGCCCCCTGCAATACCGCTGCGGCCCACCGGGGGGCCGCGGCCCACAGTTTGGGAACCACTGGTTTAGATAATCAGCTTGCCATCTATTCTAGAATTTCTGTCAAATGCATGCTGTTTTCTCTGTGTATAAAACACAGTATGCTTCAAATGAGTGCATGTTTACATTTATGAATACCAACGAGTACATATTTCAGTAGGTTTGGAGTTGACAAATCCAACCTGTTTTAGTTCAGATTCAACTGGCTCTCTGTCAACTCAAGTTTAATCCAGAGTTTGCTTAAATTATTCTTGAACTTATCTGACTAGAAACTGAAACCAACTTTGTGCAACAGTCCACGGGACTGTCCTGGATACTGGGTCTCTATACTGGCTAAGGCACCCTTTGTTAGGCTTGTTGGTTACTTAGACCTGCAGTCTTTATTCTATTTAACATCCCTTTGAGGCAAATGGTGTCCAACAAACTTCTGTTTAGCTTCATAAATGCTGTGGCTTTTCATTAAAACATGCTATCAAGTTTAATACAGTGGCAATCAATAGAGTAACCCAACATTTATTAAGCACATACTATGCTTTGTGATACAGGTAGACAAATCGTGAACCATTAAGCCCAAGAAAATCTTAGTTTTACACTTTTCTTATAGATATCTGAATGGCCCCTCAATAAACTGTAAATTAATTTCAAAGATTAATCTCATCTAGATGTTGACTTTAAACATTGATTTTCAAAAAAGTCAGGTTTGAAATCACATGATGGTCAGTAAATGAAAACAGATTTTTGGGTGAACCATACCTTTAATGACTCAAACGGGTGGAAATTACACTCTGATCCCCATCACATTCAGTCATGCTCAATTCTGAATCAACATGACTTGAGACGTAAAATCATTTCAAAGTGAAAAAAAATTGTAATGTATAAAAACAAGATGAGACTTGGCTTTAATAAAGAGTATTAAGTTTCGTATATATTAACATATATAATTTTGGTTGCTTGTAGATAAGAGTGTAGAACAACTGCGTAAACATCTAATGAAGCTAAAACGTGATTTGTCTGGGTTGTGGAGAACATGTATAAATGTTCACGAATCCCTTATTGATCGACCTTTGGTTTGTATTGTTTCATGTTGTTTTAATTTGTTAATTTCTTACTTGCCTGAGATTTTTTTTTTTTATAAAACTATGATTTTAAAGTGTTATTAGCAGCATAAGCAAATGCAGATTTATTCACGATATGGACCAAAGGTGTGAAATCTGTAATAAGTGGAAGAGAAGCAACAATGACAAAGGCAACAGCAAAACTTCAAACTTAAAAGTCCATTTCTCATGAACCCAAAAGTCATCGATTGGAGGGTGTCCAGGTAAAAAAGTTGACACCATGAAGCTCCTCAGGAAGATATTCTTGGTCCACTGGCCCACTGAAGCCTGGGTTATATTTGTATCCTTTAGCGTAGCCCAGATTCTTCATTAGTTTGGTGGGGGCATTGCGTAAATGGAGGGGAACGGACGGTAACGGGCCCTTATGGTTTCTCAGACAAGCCTTGACGTTATTATAGGCTTTGTACACCTCCACAGACTTGGGTGCTCTGGCCATATAAACCACACACTGGGCTAAAATGACCTAAAACAATTCAAAACATGTAGATTAGATTTGAGATGAAATGTTAGTGAGAAAGACCAGGGATATTAATTTTGATCAACAATCATCTAAACTTTATATAAGCATGTTTCTGCCATTAAATTAAAAAAATAAAGTAATTGTTACTTATTTTCTCACTTTTTTTCTCACAATTGGACATTTATAGCATTTATTTCTCAATCTGTGAGATAAAAACTTGTAATTGCCTAGATAAAAGTCCAAATAGCAAGAAATAAACAATATAAACAATTGGAATTTAAAGAAGGTAGCAATTATGTGAAAAAGAAATCAGATTTGAAAGATCTCACAATCGCAATAGTTTGCCAGATTTGTGGGATTACTTGGTAACACTTTACTTGAAGGGGTGTGCGTAAGACTGACATGACACGTGTCGTGAATTTGAATGAGGGTTTATGACAACTGACATGAAGTGTCATTCGCTCAATTAAGTCATTTTTAATGCAAAGATGAAAGATGTCTCTTGACAACTTGACATAAATCAATACATCATAACCTGTCATACATTTATCATAAACATGACATTTATGGGTTAACATTCCATTAAACTGTCATGTGGTTGGTTTTGACACTGGCTGTTTTAACTGAGACATCAATATTTTTCTGACCACTTTTTTTTTTTTTCAGTGGTAGAAAAATTGAATTTGTCATTAAAATGTCATTACGTGTTAATACTCAGTCAAATTATTTTATAGAAGTGTCATGAATATTTTTCATTTCCTAATAGTAGTTTAGGTCAAGAAAAATATTCATGACACTGTTATTTGTCTTGTGTTATAACGTCAAGTTGTCATGACAAAGATACTGACAGGTCATGATGTATTGGTTTATGTCAAGTTGTCATAACAAAGACATTTAACTGTATGAATATATATTTAAAGTAGTTCAACTAATGAGGATCAAGAATTGTTTTAGAATCTGATTGAGACTCCCAGAATCAAAATCAGACTGAATCATGAGATTTCCACTGCTAGCAGCAAACGCAGCGTATTTGTCTGTGTTGTACCTCACATTCGGGCATGCCGATGAAGTGACAGGCCTGGAACGCTGATACAGCCTGAGTGAGCGCCACAGGGTCCGCCAGACCTTTATAAGAGTCCACAACAGAGCCAGTCTGTCAAGATGTTAACTTTCATATTACACATTAATTATGAAGATACTATTTTGTTAAAAGAACACAGGTTTTGGAAAACTGAACAGTTTATATTTTTTATTTAGATTTTTTTGTTTGTTTTTTTGAAAAGGACCAGCTACTTACCAATATCCTCACTAGCAAACCGGACCAGTCTGCGAGCCACATACAGGGGGTCTTCACCTCCCTCCAGCATTCTTCCCAGCCAATAGAGGGCAGCATTTGGTTCTGATCCTCTCATTGACTTGTGCAGGGCAGAGATACAGTTATAGTGCTCCTCACCTGTGCGTCAAAGATTTTACTTTTCTAGTGGTCTGTGGATCTAACTGTGAGTATGAGTACAATTACCAGTAAATATTTATGTGTATAATAAGAATATGCAGTAAACATGTAAACGTTAACTTAAGACTGAACTTATGCAATATAAATACTACAATTAACACAGCAAGAAAAAAAAAACTAATTTCATAACATGATTCATCTGTGAACACAAAGTTACAATGATTTATTGAAACTGACGGAGGACAATTAGCATTATTATAGCAGTTTTTGGCAATAATTTACTTAAGATATAACATGGGAGTACAAACACTCAACTGCTCTCATGAAACAGTCCTATTGATATACATTTTATGTTTATATATCCTTAGAATATATTCATTCACAGTGATGCTCACTTACCTGGAATGTATTCCTTTTCATAAAAATGTGCAGAAAAACTAAATGAAAACTATTGCAAGTAATGTAGAATCTGGGATTGGTTAAACTTGCTTTAATTCTTGCAACGACACATTTATAAAGCAATAAATTCTATTCTATTTTTTGACAGCTCTAAAAGAGTGAGCATGCAAAATATATTACAATATATGAATAAAAAAAGTTTACATCAGTATGTTGCTACGCTAATAAGCTAATGGCAAAATACAGTAACTCTTTATTTTACAGTGTCCTTGTTGCATATGTCACATGTACTTAATCCAGTAATAACAGTAAATTAAGCAGAATTACATGCAACTAACCCTAAACCAAACCCTAATCATTTGGTAATTATATAGTATAATACATGCTGTTAATTAATATTACTCAGTACTTAAATCTATAGTTACACTGTAACAAGGACAACTTTAAATAAAATAATAAGCTTATTAAATACTTTAATAAGCTTAAAATATATGATGCATCTAAAAAGACCCTAAAATCACACCACAATGGGAAACGGTTGCAAATTTGTGGTAGCCTAATTTGTGGAAAGTGCAATAGAGCTTAAAAAGCTGTTCAAGTTTAGCGTTCAACAGCTGGATTTATATTGTGTGGATCAAACTAGGAATCTTTTTTTACAGGTTAGTTTAGCCACAATAATTCCACTAGATGGACTGATTCTTGGACAGTGGTTTTAGTGCAAACAGGACATACCTGCTTTATCATAAAGAATGTGGGATCTCTGAAGTCCCTCTTTAATGTGTTGCTCACGCACGATAATTTGCTGAGGGCCACCACTGGGTTTGGAAGAAGCCGTGCGCACCTGCACAACACACGCCTGCACCGCCAGCTGAAGGCCGTTGAGAGCAGCTCGGGCATCCCCATCACACAGGTGCGCCACAGTGTCCAGGGCTTTCTGCTCAATGCACACCTGAAATCTGAAGACAAACGGCACATTGAGTTCATGCATCTTCAACAAACCGGTGTTTCCCATTTGCTTATGTTAAGAAATATGATAGATCAAATCAAATAGCAAAGAATACAATATAATTTAAATACAGTAGTTCACTCAAAAATGAAAAGTCTTTCATCATTTACTCACATTTTTAATATTCTCTCATAATTTTTGCCCATCCATAGGAAGTCAAGGTAAGCAACATTTTCAGCATCAAAAAGTACCGTATGAATCGAGCGGTTTAATCTAAATCTTCTGAAGAGCCTCAGTCACTAAGCTTTTGTTTATCCTACATAACATTGATAAGCACACAAAATACGTAAATGGCAGCTCAAATGTGCTTGAACAAATTTCACTACTTCCAGTTCTTCGAGCAAGCTTGCTTGAATACTTCTTCAGCTGTGTTCTGAAGATGAACAAAAGTGTTAAGGCCAATTTGCACTGGACCAACAGATGGCAACAAACCAACGTCTGTTGGTGCGGTGTAAACTGGCCTTTATGGGTTAAGAGAAGGGGTGTTAAACTCAGTTCCTGGAGGGCCACAGCACTGCAGAGTTTAGCGTCAACCCTAATTAAACACCTGATTCAGCTCATCAAGTCCATAGCTGTACCCGAAACCGCTCACTCAATCACTAATCCCTATATAGTGTACGGCATTTGAGTGCACTATATTTGCAAGGAGTGAATGAAATGAAGTGAGTGAATTTGGACAATTTCACTCGAATTCACTCGAAATCAGAGAGAATTGTGGGTATAAAGTAGTGAGCGAATGTAGGGAATGAAGTCGTTCACTCAGAATTCGGACACCACTACAAAATGGCCGACACCTGATATAGTGGACTGTATAGTGGATAGGAAGCGGTTTCGGACACAGCTCTTGAGTCATATTTAAAAAACACAGGTTTGTGTATTAGAGCAGGGTTGGAACAAAAATCTGCAGGGCAGTTGACAAACACAAACTATTCCTTTAATCTTATTTTTATTTATTCATTCTAACTTGAACATATTACTTTTGTTTCTTTCCAAAACTGTGAAAAAATCCTTGATTCGTTATAATATTTTAAGTTATTATTTTTCTTTTTATAGAATAGTTCACCCGCCCAAAAATAAAATTGTTATAATTTACTCACCCTCATGTCGTTCCAAACTTATATGAATTCCTTCTGTGGAACACAAATGATGATATTTTGAGAAATGTCTATTGAAGTGAGTGGTCACTAAAACTGTTTACCAACATCCTTAAAGATATCTTGTGTTGTGTTCCACAGAAGAAAGTCACTGTTTGGAATAACCTGAGGGTGAGTAAATTATGACAGAATTTTCATTTTTTGAATGAACTACCCATTTAACAAAGGGACAAACTATCCCCAAATCAAAATCTTTCCAAGGACACCTTGGAAATAACTTAAGACTGTTGCTGACTTGTATCACGCAAAACTGAGCAAAAATTCCATTTGCAAAAACCCAACAATTGATATCCTCAATTCCTGAACAATTAATAAATGTAATTAAAAGGAAAGGTGATGTGACAACACACTTTTTTGGAGTGTGTTGCAGCCATCAAAATCAAAATTTGTTTATATTTACAAAAAGTACAATTAAGTTAGTCAGCGAAAACATTTGAAATCTTTCATTTGTCAGTTAAATAAATGTTAAAGAGAAATAAACCACAGAGTCTTCATTTTATATAATGTCCCAACTTTTCTAGAAATGGGCTTGTATTTAAATATATATTAGATATTTAAGACATTACTAATAGGTAAAAGCAAAATGTAGTAAAATGCTTCCCTCAAGAGTTTCTCTAATGAACTAACATGCGGTGAACACTAAGGCCCCATTTACACTAGTGTGTTGTAGTTTTAAAAAGCATAAGTTTACACTATGCCGGCGTTGAAAACGCCACAGACCCTGTATTAGTTTGAAAACGTCGGGGTTGCGTTTTAGTGTAAACGGGGCATAAATGACTTGCCTGAGGTAAATGTAATGCTACATGAGATATTATCTTTATTGATGTCTTTCCACGGTTGAAACATTGGTTGAGATAAGTACACGTAAACATATCTATGAACAGATAGTCTGTTCTGTTCTTCTTCCTGTCGTGAGGCCGGTTGCACCAGCTGGACGTACACCTGGTCGTAAGACTAAGTTTAACGTAAAATGCGTTTTAAGTCCTGCGTAGAATTAATACCTGTTGCACCATCTGGGTGTAGCGCACGTCTGAGACTAAATCTTATGCCTTGTCAAAGGTAGGTGTAAAGTGAGAAGTCTTGACTTGTTTCCATGGCGTGTCTGTTTTACAGGCTACACGGTCAGTAGGCTGTCGTCGTGTTTTTCAGAGCTGTCCTCGGTTCTAAAGGCGGGTCGGGATTATCTGTAAAAGTTGAATGTGTAAAATATAACTCTCTGTGTGTAGGCTACTCTGTACACCGTGTAAACAGGTCTAGCCTATAACTTGCTCCATAAATTTGTACACCATTGAAAAGCTGTTATCTTTTGCCAGATGCTTTTACTGTTTTTATATTCATTACTTGCACACCAAAATATGCATATACTTACTGAATAGCTAAATATTTTTTCTTGTTTTACAATCAGAGTAATTTAATTGTAAATGTTCATCAGAAAGCTGGACGTATCCAAGTCCAGCGTAGAGCACCCAACTTTTTTACGTCCAGCTGGTGTAACCGGCCCGTGGTGGTTAGCAAATAGCATTGCATTACCACGCGCACCCCTTCTGGATTGCAGTGTAAATCGCCTGTGACTGACTGTATTCTTGTCTGACTGTATAAACTGAACAGTGACATCCTTCCTGTGACGGTTCAAGACAAATACATGTACCGTTACTCCTAAATAGATATATATATGTATATGTATGTGTTATTGCCCAGCTCTAATCTGCTAAATGCGACTATAAAGCATGAAAATATAGATATTATCAGCATTAACATGATGATTTTCTGTAAAGCTGCTTTGAAACAATGTGTATTGTGAAAATGTGCTTTATAAATAAAATTAACTTGATTTGAAATTGACTAATAAAGGAATAGGTTAATGCTGCTGATTAAGAAGGATTGTTAGGCTCGACAGTAAGCAGAAATCAGCTGAATCTGAAGTGATTTCATGTGTTATAACAGCGATTAAACAACACTGCATAACTGGCATAAAATACCTTCAGATTTTTCTTTTCAATCCCTACACTAGTGGTGCTACTCATCAACTATGTTTTATACTCATCAGTAAGATCCAAGTCTCAGGTTGTTCTTCAGACGGAGTCTCATAAAACAATGAGAACATTTGGTTCATTGAAACTCAACACCGGCTCCAAGCGTTTGTATTTACTGCAGACGCTTCCATGACTCTTGACTGCCCTAAAACCTGATCCGGGGCAGTTCAGTTAGTCCACTTGAGGTCAGGGTTAGAGACAACTGTTTGTCCTACTTACCAATCCGAATGACTAACAAGGTAATAAATCATCAAAATGAGGCATTAACGTGCGTGGAAGAGCTATCTCTCTTTGGGAGATACGCTGTGATAACAAGGGCACTACTGACACTTACTCTGAGCAGATCTCAGAAGATTCCCGTTCCACTGCATCCCCATTCAAAACTTGCAGTCCGAGAAAGTCTACAGCCCGACGCAGAATCAAGCCAGTCGCTTCCACCGACAACTTTTCCAGGACCAGAACCCTGCACCGACTCAGCAACGCGCTGTTGACCTGGAAGGACGGGTTTTCTGTGGTGGCCCCAATAAGAGTGATTGTCCCACACTCCACGTGAGGCAAAAAGGTGTCCTGACACGAGAACAGGAAGAGAAATATTGAAGTAAGGGGGAGGGAAATGGGGGGGAAAGAGAAGATACAAAGCATTCCAAAAATGGATAAAAATCAAAGGTGAGTCTGTTCTAGATGTAACGATGACTGCGTTGATTTCTCTGTCTTAGAAAAGCATAATAGGCTAACGGTGTTTTCAGATTTGTTGATTGTTTGCTTTGTTCTGAAACAGGGAACATTTTTACAATGCTGCATTTGCTTCTTGGTTTGTTTCACTTTTACAAGGCAATATTTCAAAGAGCACCAACATGTGTTGATGCAGGTTAATGCAAGCTTGATGCAAGCTTGTGATTCGATTTCGATTTGATTTGGATTAATTGTCTATCAGGTACAACACAAAGCAAAAAAAAAAAAAAAAACTCTTAACTAAAGCTGTACACTTTACATGAACCCAAATTGGTACATCACTATGATATTAAAGGTTATAATTAGCTGATTTGTAGGCTATTAACATTTAAATTACACAAAGAAGTTTTTATAATAATAATAATAATAATAATAATAATAATAATGTTAGAAAACATTTTCAATGACATAATTAGGTTTCTACTTGTTATGTTTTTTAAATATAACCATTTAAATGGTGGCTGTCTTAAAACAGGACGATTTATTCAAAATTACATTTAATAATGAAGAACAGGTTAAGTAGAAATACAATGAATATGCAATACATGCTCCTCCATGTTCATTTTTCTAGCTGACTAATGAGTTTTCGGACACTGGCTTTTCTGATGTAAATAAAAAATTACATGACATTGTTCAAAAGACGTCTTTCCAAGGTTGAGACACTGATTGAGCGATTGAATGAGACATGATATGGATTTCAGTAAATTATACTGTATGTTTCAACATATATTTATCGTTTATTTCATGCTGTAACTAGCAATAAAGCACAGAAGAGATGATCAGTTCACGTGTGCTTCACGCTGCCGCTTCGTTTGAACTGAAGATTGCTAATCCGTCACGCCACATTAAAGAGTACCTAAATGGTATTTATGCTTTGAACTCCATGATAAAATTGACAGAATTTGAAAGCTGATGCATTGTTTCATATCAGAAGTAATGAAGCACAAAGCTTATTGCGATTTATAGGATGGGAGGCATGTTACAAAGTTCAGGCGCAAAGTTGTTCATTCATAGACTGAAAGATCGATTGTTGGGATTTAAAAATCATGATCAGTTCTTTAAAATGATAATCGATTAAAAATCAAGAATTTGATATGAATCAATGAACCATACCTTTAGAAATCCTGCATTTGACATTTTTCTTATCAGAGTAGGAATAAGACCAGCTTTAATGATTATTTATGAGTACATATGTTTGTCAGTTAGGCCCTGCTGATAGATTCCACATCTCAACTGGTGTGCTGGCAAAAAGCATGAACGTCCCTTAATGGGCATCCAAAATTGCCTCAAGATAGTCGCTTGTGATATTAATGTCTCTGGATGTTTCTGGAACTATGGTCCATTGGAAGTGTCTTCGCCAGCCATTTGATATAACTGGAAATAAATGGATCTTTCGCTCTCTTAGGAATTACACACTTCATTTCAGTCAATGAATAAATGAAAAAAATGCTTTAGAGAAAGACGGTTGTATTTAAAGGAGTCGTTTGTTTGATTAATTGGACATTTGCACTTGGCAGAGTGCTGCAGACGGGGTACAAAATTATTTTTATCTTCCTGTTGACCATCTTTATACCACGTATTTTCTGTCTAATAGTTTCCAGTTTAAGAGCTAACAAGCCTCAATGAGGCCACTTTGGTATTTGGCAGCAAACATTAGCGGCACAATAAATTATAGTGGCACAATAAATTCCAGTATATATATGCCTCTCTCTTTTTTTTTATTTTTATTTTTTTAAATATTGTTCAGGTTCTTTGAATCCAAGCTAAATAAGAAAGAATGAGAACGGAATCCCCTTGGCCTATTGCCTGCTGCATTTAAAAATATAATTATGGGTGTATTTTATGGCCACTGGAACTGTCGTTAAGGATAAACTATACTGGCTGCTTGGCATACACAAATAAACATGCTTCCAGGGTGATCTTGTGCCAGCTGTACCAACACAACACATCTTACAAAAATGAATATTCATTTACTGACATATCAGTGGTTGAAAAAAATATTTGGAGACCAAAGTTGCATGTAAAAACATCTGATTTTAAATAAAGTGTCTGTATCTAAAATGTTATAAGAATTAGCTGTTTTTTGATATTTTTGTTTATTTGTTTTATGTCCTAGCAGAAGAACCACAAGTGTATAGAATCACAACTATCAACATGTTTCACTAATGTTTTACAAGCACAAAGCGCCATTTACATTTACATTTACATTCAGTCATTTAGCAGACGCTTTTATCCAAAGCGACTTACAAGTGAGGAATACAAACAAGCGATTCTTCATGAATTGGCAAATAGACACAGGAAGTGCTCACAATACAAGTTTCAGACATTGCTCAGTAACATAAGCTAGAGTAGGAAGGAAAAAAGGAAAGGATAGATAGATAGGCAATTCCACAAATGCGCCGATGGGAGTAGCAAGTTTTCTTGTTATATGTAATATACCGATAACGTCTTCCTCTGGCATACCAAAGAAATGAATACAAGTGGAAAATATTTTCTCCCTTCTACCACGTGCTCTGTTCTCTGCGGTGTATCGTCCTAGCGGCAACAATTGCAGCCATGTCGTAGTAAAAGTATTTAATGCTCCTTTTCAATTTTACTTGAGTGAAAGTACAAAAGTACTTGATTTTTAATAAAAAAAGATTTTTTTGTGTAAAAAAAGTACTGATTTACAAATGTTTATTTTGTAATTTTATATAGGCCACCTATATAAATTAATTTTATAGTATATAGTTTATATAATCCTATTGCTCAAAATAATTATGAATGAATATGAATTGTCAAATCGCTAGCACTGGTCAGTATGGATGAAAGATTAGTGGATGCAGATACATAATATGTAATGTGTGTTGACAAACAATAAAAACAAATGAAACACATAAGGCTAAGTACATAAAATATTAAGAAATTGCTACAGCAGCAGAGAAGGTGAACGTACATGCGTTATTTTAATTTGTGTTAGAGTTGCACGATTGTGGATAAAATGAGAAACAAGAAACATTTTTTTAAATTTCAAATAGAGATCATAATTCTCCCACGATTCTGAACAGACAACTGAACAAAATAGCATAGCCTATAATTATTTAATAGGGGACAAAATATTAAGTGCTGCAGTCTATGTAAAAATATTTAATTTAATTATTTAAAAAACGGTTTTGAATGAATGATTCAATGACTTACTCATAACTACTTCACTTGTTTCATTACTGGATGAATCAATGTTTTTGAACAAATCTTTTCAAAGAATCATTCAATGTCAAATGGTTACAAACAGTCACTTGTTGCCACCTAGCGATGTAATCGATACAACCATTATTTTTAACGTGACCGCATTAAATCATTTCAGTGGGCTTAAACAGATTGCCCTTTACAACAGATTTAGTTCACAAACAACTGACAGTTGAGACCTAAATGAGTTTCAGTACAATAATTACCCTTAAAATTCAACATCAGCCGCACGCGTACTCAATGGATCCCCCAGTTCTTGGCTAATTATCAGTCAGATTTGTAAATTCAGTTCATTGGAGACTCTCTCTGAACGGACCATTGAATCAGTGAGTTGTTGACTCGAGAACAGCTGCAATACGATCAGTCCAATTTTGACGTGATTTGTGAACCGATTTAACAGGATGATAGAAAAGAATCAGTTTGTGCATGAATCGGACACCGCTTTTGCTTCTCTGAGCATGTGTGGATTTCTTCATTTTAAAATAATTACGACATGTTTTATGAGATGTAGTGGAGTAAAAAGTATGATCTTAAGCTTTGGAATGTAGTGAAATAAAAGTAAAAGTTGAAAAAGTTGTAAAAATACTTGAGTAAAGTACAGATACACAGTACACTTGAAAAAATGTACTTTGCTACCGTCCAGCACTGCTCTAATGTAGTGTAACTGACCTGTTGGGATTTGTTAAAACGGTGTATCTCATCGATGAACAGAATGGTCTTTCTTTTGCACAGACGAAGCTCATTCTGGGCCTGTTTGATCACCTCTCGCACATCACTCGTTGACGCACTGGTAGCGGAGAGGGTCACGAAGCGTCCTGTACCCTTCTTCTTAATGGAACTGGCAATAATATGGGCCAAGGTGGTCTGTAAACAAAAACAAATGGGATGGTGATATTTACGAGAATCTTTAGATCTTCTCATGATTGTTTTTTTTTCTAAGTGGCTCATCAAATGTGATCACTTTCGACTTCAAGTTCAAGTTCAATACATGCTTGTTGTTTGCAATTTATTGCGTCTATTTGAAAAAGCGAGAAAGGCAAAATTCGATATGAGTGAATGTTGAGGGAGCAGACCCTCAAACATGTGATACTCATCTACTGTAGATCCATGTGACAATCTATAAAATACCAAAATAAATGAGTGAAAGCAGATACTTTTCTGAATCCTCCAAGTTAGTTTGTCCTCTTTTCCATTACAGTGGTTAACTAACACATCACGAAGTGAAATATCCATCAGAGAAATCGAAAATAAGCGTCTAGTCCACACTGAAAAGAGTACATCTCGACATCCATAAAAGTATTGAAGGCAAGATGATAACAGGGTGAATCTCAAAGAAATGTCTGAGCTACTCAAAATCAAGAGGGGGAAAAAAAAGAAATTACATTTTGCAAAAAGAAAACCAAAGACCGTTTCAGGACCATTAAGCTTGCTTGCACTGTGTCACTATTTACATGGCAGTTAAACATTTCATTCACATTACTGCAATGCAGTAATAAAAATCATCCTGTCCCACCACTATCTTTTTATATTCATGAGTTCATAGTAATAGTAAGTTGACCCTTTTTACACAGCTTAACAAGTTACTTTAGAACAAGCATACAATTGGGTCAACTAGCTCAAATGAAACCAACAACTTTTTACTTTGTCATATCTCAACTGTTATTACTTTTGACCAAAATCAATTTTATTATAATCTTAGTAATAGTACTGAAATAGGCTCACATTAACCATCTACAACCATCAGAAAAGATCTACTATTATTCTTTTTTTATAATTGGAAAAAAAAATTAAATTATTTTCATTTTAATTCATATTTATATTATCTGAATATTACTTCCTGAGACACGTACATATTTGTGTAGTGACTATCGCATCTTTTATTGAAATGGGAAAGGGGGGAACGTTTTTATTTTGTGTTCTGAAGAAGAAAGTTTTGTCAGAATTGTCATTATCAAAATACATTAATTTATTCTATATCTATAATTTATTCTATAATTCTATATCTGGAGTCTCTGGACTTTTGAAACATGTTATAAACAAAATTTCTTACTTGACCATATGTTTTATTTATTAGATACAACATATTTCTGAGTACCTCCTTTAAAGTGAGCGTGAAATGGGAGTTGCAACATTTCTTCCAATTGTGATGTACATCCGGTGGAAAAAGAAAAAAATATAGTGCAGGACTTGTCTCTGTCTATGGGGAACTGATATGATCGTTGTTGTTTTCTATCGCTGTGGTCTTCAGGTTGTAATTTTGAATAAAGACATGAACACATATAAAACATGAATTTAAAAAAACAATGGTGTGTGCACGGACACATTTTTTCATTAAAATATTTCACTATAAAATAAGAATGGTCAATTTTGATTTGACGGTGACTTTAATAGAGCATAAGGCTTGAAAGTATTTAGTGCAAATGGGTGAATCAACTACAAACCAGAGACCTTTCCACAGCCTGGGGGTCCCCAGAGTATCAGAGAAGGGATCTCCTGTGACTGCAGCAGGGATCTCAGCAGGGTCTGCTCTCCAATCAGTTTATTCTGGCCGAAATACTCCTCCAGAGTGCTGGGTCTCATGACTTCTGCTAGGGGTTTGTCATTACTCAACCTTAATGCTTTTGGTGAAGACGCAGACGCAGCTGGTGCATCTGGACACTCGAGTTTCCCCATCCCCTGCCTGTCTGGACTGACGGACACTTCTGTACTCTCTTTGCATGTGACCAAAGATGCGAGGTTCTGTTTCTGATCAGTCGCTTTAGATTTGGGTTGAAACACGGAGAATACAGCAGAAGGACGGGTGTCAGTAGTGCTAGTCCGGGGTTTTTTGGAGGGTGGTCCAGATGGTTCATGACCAGTTGTGTGACGATGAACATCATTGCTTTGTAAACACTCATCCAAGTGCGCATTAATTCTGGTCGGTTCAAAGTCACCCGCGCAAACCGGACACTTTACGGTACGGTCTGACGCATTCTCCGCCATGTCCACGCTAAATTCCCGTGTTTATTTCCCGACGCTGATGTATAAATCACCTGTCGCGTCTTGTTGACATTCACCCACATGTAGAAAAAAGCGCTTTCCGAGAGATTATGACGCGGGAGAATGATAATCTCGTCTCGCGAGATTATGTAGTGACAGCAAAGTTGAGTTCCACTCCCACTTTCTCTTCGTTTTTAGAAAACGCTGTCCCCTATACATAAATGTTAGTACATTTGTTTTTGGTTCTTGAAAAAGAAATTCAAATATATATATCAAGACTATTTTTCATTAACATAATAAGAAAGCAATTATAACTCTTTCTACATATGAGCCTACCCCCCTGGGTTTATGTTTTTCTATGTGTATTTATTTTATTGCAGTTTCGACGGCACATTTACTTTGTTTGCAGTTTTATAATTTAAAAAAAAAATATTCCATAGAACTTCGAACCTCGCTCGCAGTGATGCTAAAACCGACAGGAAGGCCTGGTCCAGCTACAGCGCTGTGACGGGTATGAACACGAGGCTGTGAAGACTTCTGTGGCATTCGTTGTAAAAAGTTTTATTAAGTTCATAGATTGTCGGGTGTTTTTGTCTACTGAAATTTATTGGAAAGATATTTTTTGCAGTGTTTTGTCAACCGACTTAACAATACAAAAACACATAATGACCCACTGAGGAGATGTCTATCCTTCACAGCCTCGCTTTCATTTCTATTAAAAATTAAAGATGGCGCTGCTATCGGTCTATCGGAGTTTGCAATGCTTATTAAAATTTTGACAGAATTTGCTTCGATTCATAAAGAAATGGCTCTTTGTTAGCAGATTCCTTTCAATGAATTAAAAACACTGATTGTTGGAAGGAATGACTTGCAACTAACTATGAGATTTAAATCAGTGTACTTCATATGACTTAAAATATCAAACAACCCTATATTATTTCTATATTATTTTCATTTGACAATTAAATATCAAGTTGTAATTTTAAGAAATAGTTTAAAATCTGAGTTTTTTTTTTTTTTTTTTTTGCTTTAGCAAACATAACCTTAAGAACTATAAGTTCTGTGCACTGAATGCAAGTCAGTCCATTCCAAAGTGGTTTGGTGCCAGGGCCTCCTGCAGGACTGTCTTTTTGCTGTCAACCTTGATGAATTTATCCAATAACAGAAAGTGTATAATATTTTCATATATAACATGGCTTGTGTCTAACATCTGGGCCTAAGAACATATATATATATATATATATATATATATATATATATATATATATATATATACACTAGTTTTTAATTCCTTTATTTGGTTTTAAGTGCATTTACTTTCTGCTGCAGAATTTTACTGATGGACTAATTCATTTAACCCTTCTTTTTTTTACGCATCTAGCCCTAAAAAGAAACCAAGCCACGAAAGGCCAGTGATTGAAGCAATCCTGCTCAAAAACACAGAGACTCCAGATGAATCTCCTCAATACAAACAGGCTAGACTGAAAGTTGTGCATCAATGCCAAAGCATAAGATTGGGAAAACTGGCCTTTTTCCACTATTTGGAGAGGGTAGAGACCATGCGGCGCTTCTGGGAGCTAAAACATATTGAGCTCGAGAGTGAACAGGTAGGCATACTCTGCACACACAAAGACTGTTTACCTCAAACAAAGTTGAAATACATATTATTTATACGTGGTTAAAGCTTTTGAATTCCATGCCAGTCATGCCCTGTGTTCCTGTAGCAATACTCAGAACTGCTATAGCATGGCACTATTTTGAAACTTATAAAATGTTTAGCTTCAATTCAACTAGCTTCAGAAAATATCTGCCCATTCATGAATGTGTAATGTGTATACTCCACTAGATGGCACAGCTGGAGTGGCTTGTGCAACTTGAATATTTAGGCCCTGTTTACACCTGGTATTAAGATGCATTTTGGTCGATTGGATCAAGTAACCAAGGGAGACACACCTGTTAACACCTGGGGCCTCATTTATAAAACTTTGCGTATAAACCTTACAAAAAGTGAACGTACGACATAAATCTGAAAATGGTGTACGTAAAAAAAAAAAGAGATTTATAAAACCATGTGTACACCAGAACCTGCGCAAAAATCCCTTTATAAATCCCAGTTGGTGGAAGATTGTCCGTACGTACATCTCCACCTCGTCT
The DNA here is from genome assembly GCA_038088235.1 of Zacco platypus. Lineage (NCBI taxonomy): Eukaryota > Metazoa > Chordata > Actinopteri > Cypriniformes > Xenocyprididae > Zacco > Zacco platypus. Next base: position 8,889,444 of record CM076080.1, read on the forward strand.
CCTCCCCAAAATCACCATATATGGAGCTTACAACGCCTAGTTTTACAATGCATAACCTCATCTGCATATCATTTCCATGCATATTCCCCTCCACGTGACACCATTGTTAACACCGTCAAAAGTAGAAGACATTGGGAAATATTACATACGGACTATAAATACCATTTGTGCCATACATATTACTAAAAAATAATCTAATATCCTTGTAGTTTTACATATCAAAATATCCATAAAAAAATTGTAGCTATAAAATACCTTACTTCTCAGATAAAGTTTTTAGAATAGAGTTGATTCATTAATTTCCACTGTCCAAATAGTATTTTACTTGTTTTAAACAATTCAAATAAAATTGAATTTATGCAGTTTTGCTGATAAGTGAACATATTGTTTAGGATGTTTAGGGTATTTTAGTGGATACAGATATAGGCCTACTTATTTATAGCAGTGTAAATACAATTGTCTGACACGGCGCTTCACTGACAAAGTATTTTAAAAAGGAAACGTATAAATCTTACCATTTTCTTCAAGTTGTATCCTTCAAATACAGTGGTATTATTCATAATTGTCTGAAAATGCCTTCAGATGACATCAACCCCTCTGTGCAGCTTTGGTTGTACAGTAAGATATTATCACTGAACATATTCAAACCGGACAATAGACTGTTCGACCATCAAATTCAGCAGTGTCTTTCATAATATCACAGTAAGTGTGCATCACTGATCATCGTTCTCGCTAAAAATATTTTGTCATAACTTGAGATCTGCAGTTTAGTTTAAAGAGGAATTATTGTGCTCCAATCACTCCTCACTGTCATTAAAACAGCGTGTCACAGGAAAAGTGATCAAAAGTAGCACATCCACTATCTAAATCCTTATCATTTTTGTTTACTTTCTGCGTAATGACTTTATGTAATTTTGCGTGAAGGTGCGCAAATTTTCCTGTCAAGTTTGTTTTTATAAATCCCATCGTATGCGTAAGAAGTAGCGTATGCCTCTGTCATGGCATGTTTTGTGCATACGCAACGGTTATAAATGAGGCCCCTGGTGTTTTAATCCATCTGTTTTGTCCACTTTCAACCACTTCTGTGCTAATTTCTTTTAAGGGGAGGGTCTATTGGCGGGTAAATGTATAGGGTTTTTCAGATCTTATGGATGAAATAAACTCACGCAATTTGCAAATGAAAGTGCACGGAGATGACGGACCAACATACAAACAGCATCAGCTTTTGATTCTGCTCTGATAGCCGCAAGACTACCCCGAATGCGGTGAGTGCGTATAAGAAATCAGAAATGGTGAGAGAACATTGTGCTTGGTACATTTTTCATCCTCAAATTAAACTTGGGTCTTCAGCCGAGCAAGTTTAAATCCTGTCTGGCTAGCACGCTTCCCATAATGTTTACGTCTTTTGCAGAGGTGTAATGTAAGGAAGTAATAATACTTTGTTACAGTACTTGAGTATTTTCTGGGAAAATCTGTACTTACTTGAGTATTTTTATTTCTGTCAACTTTTGCTTTTACTCCACTACATTTCCTAAATAAAATGTATACTTTTACTCCAATACATTTCCTCAAAGCATTTTCCAGGTTGTGTCAGTTGCTGAGAGCGGCCTCTAAAGGCCAAATAAAACTATCACAGATGCCTCGTACTGTTTGTTTTGACACATGACGTGAGGCTGAGCGCTGCACAGAACTGCACACTTCAAAAACGGATTTAAAACAGACAACAAAGTGGTATGTTTTACAGTACATCACATCATTTACACTACAAAAGTTACGAATGCGTTTTTGATTACCTCTGGAAGTGGTCGAAAGTGGACTAGCTTAAAACATGTTAGACCGATTAAACCTGTATCTAGCATTGTCCACTTGTGATTCATTCAGCCAAAATGCATCTTGATAACAGGTGTAAACAGGGCCTTACATTATGCACATTAAGTTAAATCTGTTGTAATGGTAATGAGAGAAAATTAAATTGTTAAAGTGTCCCATCCATCCATCCATCATCCATCCATACATCCATCTAGTGAAAAAGCCATTACCTGTCCCAGATTCTATATATAGGCTATACAAGTCCCAGTATTACAGTAGCTGCTTTCAGTCTAAACCATAAAGAATACCATATTCCTACCTAAAATGAACATTTGCACTAGACAAAATATTTAGCACTGCCTTTTATGCTTATTTTGAACAAGAAATGTCCTAAAATATGATATAGCAAGCATTAAATTTAACTTTCTCATACATGTCAACACATTGTTATAACAGTAATTTTATGTTTTAAAGCAAATTATAAGTAAACTGTTTGTGTTTCTTAAAAAAAATATTGCTTAAATTAATGTTTTGCAAGATAGAACTTTATAATTCCAAGCGAAAAAGAATTTTTTAGAAGGTTCTCTCTGCATTTGACCAGTTCCAAAAATTTAAGAGGATTTTGAAAACATTTGTATTAAATGTGATTTTGTACATTTACAATATATTTAGGGTGTCTGTCATTTTCAAAGGAACTAGTTCTGCTTTTTTGCTATATGGATTGCAAAAACTTTGAAGCTCAATATCTCAAAACTCTCTTCTCTCCAATATGTATCTTGTGGTGTGCCTCAAGGTTCAGTTTTAGCTCCTGTCCTCTTCTCTCTCTATCTTCTTCCTCTGGGTTCTATTTTTATGAAATGCAATGTCTCATTTCACTGTTATGCTGACGACGTGGAGATTTATATGGCTCTGTCTAGAAAAAATAAGAATGCTTGAGGAGGTAAAAGCGTGACTTGCCAAAGAATTTCCTATTTTTGAACTCGGACAAAACAGAAGTCATTGTTTTTGACCCTTCAGAAACCAGGCAAAGACATGATCTTGACCTTGGATCTCTAGATCTATTTATCTCGCCACTAGTACGTAATCTAGGTGTAATGTTAGATAGTTCTCTTAAATTCGATAAGCACATTATTGCGGTCATTGGATCTATTTTTTTCTATCTTCGCTCTCTATTGAAAATCAAATCTTGTCTCCCCAAACGTTCTTTGGAGACTGCTATCCATGCTTTTATTACCTTGCCCCTGGACTATTGCAATTACCTATATTTTGGTGTATCAAAGTCCCAAACAGCACGCTTATAGGTTGTTCAAAATGCTGCGGCGAGATTCCTGATGGGAAAGAGGAAATTTGAACATGCTACACCCCTTTTGAGATCCCTTCACTGGCTCCCAATAAATTTTAGAATTGAGTACAAAATGTTATTATTGGTGTATAAATCATTAAATGATTTAGCACCTTCTTATCTGTCTGACTTACTCCATTTATATTCTCCTAGCAGAAGTGTTAGATCTGAAACGAAACTCCTCCTTCAGATACACAGATCCCAGTTGAAATTGAGGGATAACTGAGCTTTGGGTTCTGGCCCCACATTGTGGAACAATCTGTCACTTTATATTAGATCAGCTTCTTCTCTGTCTGAGTTCAAGTCGTGTCTTAAAACGTATTTATTTTCTGTTGCTTTTAGTTTATAATAACTGTTTGTTTTATACTGTGTTTAATGCTATCTGTGTTAATAATCTCCTGTAGTTCTATTTATATGTGTACAGCACTTTGGTCGGCCTGTTGCCGTTTTTAAATGTGCTTTATAAATAAACTGAACTGAACTGAACTGCTCAGAATGCAGATAGAACCTTATAATTCCAAGGGGGCAATATTAAAAAAATGTATTAGAAATCTTACTTTTTGAATTAGTCTTTTATTATAAATCTTTTTGAAAGAAACAGATGACTGCACATCTACAGTATATTCTGGGTCAAATTCAGCAAAACTGTATTTCTGTTGTTTATAACTTTTTCATTTATTCCAGCTCTCATCCATCTGACCTAAAGGAAGTCATTCAGAGGGACACTGAGGCAGAGTGTAAAAAGGCCTAAGAAAGAGAATAACCCTGTTGTTTAGTTTTATTTAATCAGTTAATGTAATTTTTAATCAATAATTATGAATAAATAGTTAACGTTCAATCCTTAAAAAATATATAAAATAAATGAGAAATGAATTAATAGTAATAAATGAATGAAGTAACTTTAACTGATTTTTATGTATAAACAAAGTTTAGCAATATCTTAAGTCTAATTCACATTGCAACGACAACAGAGACATTCATTGTTTTGTCAGATCAGTGTTGCCATTGGTCAGTGCTTGTTTTTGTCACTGAACATCTTCAGTCTGCATTTGTCAGGTTGTGTAATATCTGACAAATGACGTACTGTAATCTGGTGATTGACAGCGCCGGTCGGCGTCTGTCAGTGCAATGTAAATCAGCCTTTAAACCACAACAACAAACACTGTAGTTCAGTTTGAAGCGTTTATAATAAAAAAGTGCCACATCTTTCTTATAGGGTAAGGCCATGCAGTGTCATGAATAATGTGTCATTGTGGTACAACAGCTGTCATTCCTCCATCAGGCTCACCACCGCCATCCAAGTTCTGCTTACATTCCCAAAATTACAATCATCCGCACCTGCAAACAATCATCCTGTTCATTCGTTGATGTGGTATTCATCCTTGTGTTTCTTCCATCCCTCTGCCATATGCCTGTCCCAAAAAAGATCTCCACATCGGAGTCATTCGTTGATGTGGTATTCATCACTGTGTTTCTTCCATCCCTCTGCCATATGCCTGTCTCAAAAAAGATCCCCACATCGGAGTCCTTAACTCGAGTCCCTAAGTCCTTAACCTTTCAGGCGTCACTGGCATACTCATGGTGCTGGTTCAACAGCTTCTCTGTTCTCTCACTTATCCTATACCCTCACTGCCACCCCAACCCAAGCTTAGCAGAAATCCTTGACACCACCAACACCTGCTTCCATGCTGGTATGTACTTCCTCCTCTCTGGTCTCTTCCTCAAAGTTCCGTCCTCTGGTGATTACAGCGTCCTATTCTGGAATGCAGTATGTTCCTTCTGCAATGCAGTTTTCCACATCAAAAATCACATTAATCACAATTTTTCACAGAGCTCTACAATGGGCCACCAATGGCCTGGTTTCTCAACAAAACTGCTCTCCTCACCACTTTCCAATGGTGGAGAGGATTCACTATGGTGAATAAACCACTTTTGTCAGGAAATGGCTTATCATTTAATGAATCAACAACCAATAGACTAATCTACTAATCGGGCAATGTCTTTGAGCGTCGAATGCTTCATACCGTTGGTATGTCGGACACTGTCTGTTTTTCTGGGGAATTTTTTGGCCGATTCAACATGTAGAATCTGCATTGCGCCATGAATGAGAGAGAGATAGCCAGATGGAGCTGTGGGGAGAGACGGAGCTCAGTGGATGGTTTGCAAGTCCATTGCACATGCGAAGCGACATCTGATCGATGTGGAGCCGGAAGATCGAGGGAGCCCTGTGGAGTTGATGGTCCCAGTTGAAGCCAAGGGAGGGAGGAGCTAAGGTGGAGGTGTCTGGACAATGGTCCAGTGGAAACTGTGTAGAGGTACTGGCTGAAGTTTGAAGAGGAGGCGGGAGAGGGAGGCTGGGTGGGAACACTGGAGGAGGTTCATGCTCCGGGGTGATGCTCAGCTCATTCTCTTTTCCTGGTGCTGGCTCGTGCATCGGGGTGCTCAGGTGTCATATCCGTGTGGTATATCAGTGTATCATATCAGTGCTGCAAGGATGTCTGGCCCCACCACACCATTTTTTCCTCCTAGTCTTGTTCCTTCTTTATCAGCCAATCTTTCCATCTACGCCACTTCTGGGGGAAGACCTTACAGTGATTGCTCTGTCTCCATTCCTCCAAAACATGAGAACTTCCATGGTTTGTTCTGTTCACAAAATGCTGATCCACTTCCTCCTCACCATCACTGGGATTGTGCGATTGAGCTGATGCCAGGCACTCTGTTATCTGATGGGTCTACAAATCAAACTGTGCCATGCGACCAGCATGATTAAATGTCGGTCTCTCTTCATCTACCTGCACTCTACTGTTCAATCTTGGATGGACTTCAAAGACTCCCACAACTTAAACTTACAGTTCAATGAATGTTGGAACATATCTACCTAATTATTTTCATTAATAATCTAATTTTATCTTATTAACTACTGTTCTCGAGACTGTGGAGACACTGTTCCACCATGTTTTCAGGAATTTTGCCTCCCTGAAAACTTAGTGTCTGTGACCTCCTGTTCATTTCGTAGGTATGGAAAGCCTTCTCACTCCCTGGTGCAACTGTCAGCTTCTCATAAACATATCACCTACAGACAACAAGCAGGCAGAAAAAAAGTTCCAGAAGATCGGTTATATCCTCAACGCCATTGATATCAATGGAGTCATTACTTTCCTTGTACTGAGTATGCACAAAACTCAGCCTGAGAACTCTTACCTCCTTCCAGCTGGGTGTTGGTAATGTCACAGCTCCATTCATGATCATGTTATTGCATCATTTTGGCAATTGGTGAACAAAACATTGTTTTTTAGAAGACTAATAAACCGCTGTGCACCAGTGAATTCCCTAATGTTCAGTAAAGACCAGTCACCGGTGTACAAAATGCATTAGGTGGTCTGTGAGCTTAATTTGAGAGTCTGATTGAGATTATATGTGTGTTTTATGTAATAGGGGTTGCACACACACAACCAAAAGAAAAAAACAACTTATTATAGCTCAACCTGAAGGATGTCTATGTATTTGTATCTTCATGATGTTAAAATATCATGGCCAGACATGCATCCAAACTGCATTGGGTGTATATTTGGTGTTCACGGAATGATGTTGAGAGCATACATCGTGAATGATAAAAATATGCTTCTTTTGAAGGAGCTGAAATTTAATGCTCCTTCAACAGAACATATATATATATATATATATATATATATATATATATATTCTCATTTTATCAATTTATAGGCACTTTGTTTTTATTCAGTTAGAACTTAACTGTAGCATTGGTGTCTCAAGTAGAGGAAAACTGGCTGACTTGTCAAGCATGATCTCATTGCATAACAGTTGTTTAGATATCACAAGGATGGTGAGTGAGAGTGAAAAGAGAGCAGCCCATTCAAATAGCCTTATCTCTCCACCTGTCACTCCTGTGTCACTAGAGACAGATGGGTTTGTCCCTTTGGTCCTTCCAGTAGTCACACAAGGTAGGGGCTTGGAGATTGCAAAGACATGTGAAACAAAAAGGGGGCGTTGTTTAAGGGAGGCCCTTACACTGCAAGAGCCACATTCTGTGCTTATCCTAGCTACCCACAGTTTCCCATTAAAGTCATATGAGAAGAAATGACAAGAAGTCAGTGACAATGTATTGTTTCTTCAAGGGCAGAGACATTTGGATTGTTGGCAGTGTGTGTTTTATGGCATCGTATATTTGGCATAAAATCTGGGACTTTCTCTCATACCGGAAAAAAGCCAGATCGTCCTCTTCCATCAATGAACAGGTACATTTCTGTTTATGTATGTATGTTTACCATTGATGACAATCTGTATAAGCTGGAATTGGTAAGAACAACTATATTTTCTGTTCATTACCTTCAATTTGCAGTCTGATGCATTTGCAGCTGCTTAAACAAATCATTATTAGGGTAAGGTGGAGATTTCAACCTTCCAGCTGGATTTTTGAAGACTCAATGATTGCTCAAGTTAGCAACTGATTTGTTCCTTTCAAGGAGTTGTAACCCTGCTTTATAAACATTGTGCCACTGGGCAGATGAGAGTAGTACTTAATGCTTATTCAGTGTGATACAGTGATAATTGGGTGCAGATATACAACGTTTTTAATGCATGCCATTCAAAGACTACATTTTTCAAGTACATACATGTTTATTTATATATATATATATATATATATATATATATATATATATATATATATATATAATTCATATTCATTGATTAATATTCACAATATATGATTTGTCAATAGACGTTAGTAAAATCCTAATGATACAATGCTATATTTAAACATACCAAGTGCAGTCATGCCTCTGGAAACAATGTAAGCATTTGGCAGTGCACACAAAAGCTGATGTAATGCTGCATGTCAATTCATCACAGATGAGATGCGTAATAGTCACATAAACTCATTCACTTGTTTTACAGATGGATTCAGAGTTGAGCAGCAGTGACGTAATGACATTGTCAGCACCTGATGCAGTGCGTCACGTAGCTTTAAGACTTTACAACATGTTGACAGATGCTATGTGGTGTGGTCGGACTAGTCTCTCATTTCATATGAGTATGAACTGGGATCATGTGTAATCCATTGATCCTTGAGATCTGAGTATCTGATAGTCCATTTGTTAGCACCTTTTCTCAAGTATGTTCATCAGTTATCATCAGGCTCAATTAGTAAGTAAACAGTTAAAGTACAAATGAAGACTTTCTTTGCCTATACTGAATTCATATTTGAGTTAATTTTCTGAAGTACCTACACGAAAATTGGAATTGCAAACTGTTGCTTGGAATGATTTTACTCATCATCATTTACTCATGCAAGTTACACATTATATGACCTTTTTTTTTTTTTTTTAAACATATTTGTCTGTAAATATATTAGTGTCTTAGATTTAATTTTATGTCAAAGAAACTAAAATTCTGCTTTTTCACTGGAAGCTCAACCTCTGCTGCAAGAATAAAGCCAAAAACACTTCTGTTATGTTATTTTGAAGATCAGTGCTTTTCCATATGTTTCACTTGCCACGTATTGTTGCTATATGAATAGCGTGTGATTAATTAATTATTTATCAGTTTGTTCTGAGCTAAGTTTATTATAGAGTTTATTCATATATAGCTTTCATGGTGAATGCCACTGTATTTTTTTTTTTCTTTCACGGACACCAAAAGGAGGATGATCTATGTAGTGTCAGATGATTTAGTGCTGCCACACAGTTGGTATGCTCATTGTCTGCAACTAGGATAAATGGGATGACCATCCTTTATTGTCATGAGGCGGAATTCTGATGTTCACAAATAGATGCACCATCCATCACCCTATATATATATATATATATATATATATATATATATATATATATATATATATATAGCTATACACTACATCTTTTGATCTAGATTTAGATCTTTTAGAAATAGGCTTAAGATGACAATTACACTGAGAGTCTAGAGGGATCGTCATATTCTAGTAATTCCGTCAATGAAATGGAATGTGGTGTAAAATGTTGTAGTGAACAGTGAAAATCTATTTTATTGCAAATTATGTCATTCTTGTGTTGATAATCAGAGGCTCTACAAGCTCGCCCGAATCTCATGAAATCCTTCAGATTGGTCAGATGACAAACTTGCTCCAATTTATAAAATTCTAATTCAGTCAACAATCTTCCATGATTGTTCTTTATTTTCAAGGTGAGATTCCTTGGCTGGTGCCCCAAAATATAGGAATGAATCTTCACCTTAGGTGATGTGTGACCAAAAACTCAATATTAACACTAAATATTAATATTAATATTTAAGACCATGAATCACTACATTTGTGGTGCCCTTGTGTGAGGCTAATTCAAGTTAATCCAAGTTAAGTTACTATGCTGTTCAAAACATTGTGCAACGGAGTGAATTGTAGCATATTTGATTTACGTTTTTGTATTCCATTTTCAGGGGTTTATTGTTTACTTGGAACTTGTAATATAACTTAAAACATATTGCACACAAAAATGGCAACAGCTGGCAAAAATCAACAGGTTCAGTCTGCATGGATAGCTTGCTGTGTATTCAAAGTACATAGGTTGCTATGATTAACACTCCTCAGAATAAACCAGTCACTGGATTGTTTATAGTTTGCCTGTTTGGGGGCAGAGAGTTTTGTTTGAGGCAATCAGTAGCAGTTAAATGGCTTATATCCTTAAAGGGGACCTATTATACCTTGATTTTGTTTTGGGGCTTGAATGGTCAAAAATACTTTTCTCACATTTGACATTACAGCAGAACCTCTCTTCTCAGTCTGTCTGAAATGCTCTGTTTTGCTCCTGTCTCTATGAAACCCTTTCTTAAGAAAAGCAGAATGTGCTCTAATTGGTCAGCTGGATCAGTGTGTTGTGATTGTTCAAGCACTTTGAGCATGTTTGGGAATGTCGCCCCATTATTTTGCTTATGCCTTGGGCAGGAATTATTTAAATGAGGAATATTGTGATTTTGAAACTGTTGGTCTTGTATTGAATGCACGTGACAAAGAAATGGAAATCAGAATAGTCTTTAATAATTAAACAGAACACTCAGGAGATAAACTATAGAACAACCACTTTAATACAAACTCAAGGCCTAAATCCATGGGGAGTAATTAGCATGAAACAGAACAGGTGTGATAGAATTAATTTACAGCCATGGAAACTAACTAGCGAACTAAGGAGAATGGCAGTAAATAGAGCAAACAGAGTGAAAACAAACTTAAAATGTGACACACTCTACAGTAGTGATGGTTGTTGTTTTGGCTGGATGATTGATAGTTGTTGGGGTAGGGGGGAGGGCAAAGAAGAGGTTTTGAAAATGAAACTAAAATATAACATACACATTACAGACATGTTAGTTCCCAGAAGAAATCTCAAGAATACAATGAAGTGTTTCAGGGATTTCAGAAACAGTCCTTACTAATATAGAGAATAACTCCCTTTGGAGTGATTTTCTGCTTTGTAAATTTGCAGACCTTTTTGATGCTCAAACACTAAAGAAAGTATGCAAAATATGCACTTATTGTGTCGGTTTCCGGCTAACTGGCTACCTCAAGTTATTACTGTCTTACTTTAATACTTCTGCAAATCAGCTGTAGCCCTCTATTACCTAAAATTGTGTCCATTAATACCGATTGTCTGTTGTTTTTACTACTCTGATTAATGATAAAGGATGCAGCAATATTTGTTTTATAAACTTTAAATGTTACATCAGTCATTCACAGTTGTGCCCGGCTAACATGTGCATTGTTATTGATTCAGTTGCTAGTGATGTGGTTCCCACATGTGCCCCACAATAAATTATAAATATACACATTTGTTGATGGACATACTCTTGTTAATGCTGATAGTGAGGAATTACAGTTGCAACAGCTAGCGTATCACTGAGAAATGTCCTGCTCAAGTCCTTGTAATGGATGCTCGGATCGAATAACTAGTTCTTACAATGTTTTATCATTGGTCCCGTGCTCGGATTGATATGGTAAAATACCATAGTTGCTCTAGTGTGTGGAATCATTGAGATTTAGGAAGCCTCCGGAGCTAATGTTCAGCTATTGTAAAGAGAATTTTGTTGAGTTTTTGAGCTTTGATGCATGTAAACCTGTTATAGGCGACCTCCAAAACAAAATTATGAACCTTTATAATAAATAAGCATAATAGGTGCTCTTTTATATAGATTAAAATTTTAAAGTAAAATTTGATTTGGTGTTGTCTGTATAACCCTTTGTGGCAGTAGCTGTGCCATTAATGGGATTAATTATTTTTGTTTATATGTGGTAGCATCTGTTTCAGATTTTGTTTAGATGAAGGTTTAGTTAAGCTTTAGCTAAAATAAAACTATTATGAACTGGACAGTTGAAGCAATAACTGAAGCGTCTAATAAAATATAATATTCAGAATCATTACATACTGTTTGTAGTGCACATCAGTTACAAGCCATTTATGGTCCTTATTTAACTACCCATCAAATATTGGGGGTTTTCGTTCCAAATTTTAGATTTTTTCTGCTGAAAAAAAGTCCACTCCAAATCACGTCAGTGCCGAGGCACTAAAAGTCAACATTTGCTCAAGCTATTTAAAGGATGTGATGATATTCAAAGACAGTTCTTCTCCCCTTATTTGATATTAAATTCCGCTCTTCTACTGTAGAAAAGAGGTTGTATGTGTACTGTATCCAAATGAGCTTCAGGGCACTACACTAGCACTGAGCACAGCTCATATCTTACATATCCTCGGGGCACGTGTCATGTCTTGGTTCTATCACTGGAAAGTTGGATGTTTGCCACGCAAACTGATACTGGAACTTATGGCCAGGGGGTTGCAAACCACCCCCAAATGTCCTGGGACAAAGTGTTCTGGCTGGATGGTGGAGGCTGCTCAAAGCACCCCTGCTGAATGGGTCACGACGTCACACTAAATTCACTCATACTCTTTGTGTGTGTGAACATACAAATTGTTCTTCTCTATTTCCATACACATACAGTACATTTACTCACCCTGGTTTAAACTTGTTTTCTTTTACCCCCCTGTGGGACACAGAAGAAAATATTTAAAGAATGAATTTTTGTTTGATATTATGGAATTTGATGGGCTCCAAAAGTTTCATGCATCAAAAAGGACATAAATTTAGAATAAAGTCTAATCTTCTCAAGCAATATGATCAAATTGCATGTAAAATTTAAGTCGTTATTCAATTTCAAATCACATCAAATCATTGGTCAAATCATGTACTGTATAATCTGATTTAAAATATTCTAATCACATTCTTGCATGTCACATGACTTAACATCTATTTTTATTCAGATACTTTTGTCCAAAGCGACTTAAAAATAAGGAAGATCTCAAGCAATTTGTCATAAGAGCCAACAGTATCCATTTTACACAGTGCCATGTTTAAAGTATAAACTAGGTTAGTTCTCGGATTTGAGAGTGGATAACAAATTAAATTTACCTGTTTTGATGTTTTGTTTTACAATGCACCAAATTGGTGCATAGTCTGTACAACAATGTTCTCACGTGGTTGCAAACGAAAGAGAAATGCAGGATCTAAGTGCAGCAGAAATGGTTTATTAACAATAACTAGAAACAAAAACACTCTTCAGCATAAAACAAGATCAGAAAAACCAGTAAAACGCAACAGAGAACTGACAACTGAACAGAACAAAATGCATGACTTAAATCTCAGAACTGAGGAGCTAATTAACAAGACACACTTGAACTCAAACTCTAATCAACACCATGGAAAAAAACAGGTAGACTACAGAACTATAATAACAGAACAAGAAAACCAGCTTAGACTCAATGAACTGAAAAACAGATAAAAAACAAACTCTAAACATGAATTATCAAACTCAAACGTTAATGGTTATCTTGGTCAGGGGCCTATACCATGAAGCTGGTTAGCGAGGTAAGTTTCAGTTTAGTTTGAGCCAATCCTGGGTTTAGGTACCATGAAAATGCTTTGGCTTTTAGCGATGTTCATCGCCATAGTAACTTGCGCTCCATGGCTAACCTGCTCAACAATTTTAATTTATTTGATTTATAATTGATTTATTGAATTATTATACCCTTAATCCATTACACAGAAGTAATTTTATTTGAAAAATTAAGCATTTAGTTTCAATGAATATTAATATATACAGATCTTATGAAAGATAATAAGATAATGAGCTGTAGAATACATAACACTTTAAAAATGATTAAATGTGACCTTACCAGCTCGAGTCTCGGCTAAAGAGTTTTAAATCTCACCGGCTCTCTTGCGAGAATTGAATCATAGTTTCTCTATGTTGCGAGGCATGCGATTGGCTGTTCGCTACTGATGTCACGCACGCCACGAACTCAAGATTAAATCCCGAATTGACAAAGAAAGTTGATGATCAGCATCATGGTACCAACAAAGCCAGATTGGAATGGCTTGGTTTTGTTAACTCAAAACTAATCCTGTAAACCTGAGTTTGCTCAGCTACCATCTTGGTACAGGCCCCAGGTTTTCAGAAAGACATTTAACATTGATGTCGTCTAATGGGTGACATACAAAACAGATATTCAAATCCAAGTTTCCATGGGACAGCGCCATCCCCACCTCCAACACAGGTCTTCATGTAATTCCAACGTCCTGTAGCGATAGCCCTCTTGTGTGTATCTATTTACCCAACTTCAACTTTTCATCTTGCCAAAAGAACAATTCGTGCTTGGCCATGTTTGGGGATTTCAGGCCATGCGTTGAACTAGTTCAGGCTTCAAAAAAATTGGCTCACCTTATCGAAGAGGTGACACAGTATGCCTCAATCTCTGTAGCTGCGTATTCATTACTGCACAACATGTGTTATTTAGCTTTCATATCAGTTAATGAATGGCCTGAATGCTGTGTATGTCAGCTTGGGCAGCTGTGTAGCTTTTTTTTCCACGCTGCCATAACTAGCAGCACAGCCGCGTTCGTCACTTGCTCACCACAGCACCGCACAGTAAGACTTGGCTTAATTCTCAGTATGGCTGTATTACCTCTCATCTATCAGGTTTCATTGTAAACTGCTAGTAATATAAACACAAGAGCGTTCTTGTGCTAGCTCCTGTTTACTCCTCAGCCTCACGGTTTTGTTGTCTTAAAATGAAATGGGCTTCTGCAGTTTTGTGTTACTCTGACCCCGACTGTCCAAATTTATACTCTGGCTAAGATAGCTGATGTATTTTTTCTTGGATATGCAGATGGGCTGCACATATCAAATACTTCTCTGTCAATCTAACTCACACTGGAACAGTGGTGTCCTTGCCTAAACATACAGTACACACATTGCGTAGCCTGACAGCGCCAACATTTAGATTTCTGTAACATCATTTCTGAATCATGTACTAAAAGTCAGTAATATTTGTCAATACATTTTTTGGGGTGGACTAATCCCTTGCCACATTTGTCTTTCCCATGACTCAATGAGTCATTTAATGAGTCTACTTGTTATGCTAAACATTTTTTCCTTTTAATTCTGTGTTGAGATGTGACCTGGACATGTTAGTTTGCCCTAGCAATGTTTCCAGGTTCCTATACAAGGATGCATTAATCTAATCATTTTTATAAAGCAGATGTTGATTGATTACATTTTCAATTTGTCCTTGAACACATTTGTTCTGCCTTGTCAGACAGAGTTTATTTTGTCTTAGACAACATGGAGTGACTGCCGTCTGCATTTCTACTCTGTCATTTGTTGGTGTCCAAGGACAGGTGATGCACACCCTGTTGCAAATGAGGTCTCACTTTGATCCCATTTCTCACAGCACCATCAGTGTCAGATGTCCACTGCCGGTACATTGTGAAAATAGACAACAGAAGTATTTATCAATAACTGTGGCTGCATGGCCGATTAATAAAAGTGTATTAGTTGCAAAACAGGCTTGTCAATGGCCAATGCATATTTTCTTTTTTCAAGTATTTATTGAATTTTGAGTAAATATTGTGTAAATGTCTGTTAATTTCAGCATATTTGTGTATGCCTCATAGACTACAAATTTATTTGTGTTTGTTAACCTTTCGGATATCCATTGGTACCATCTGGTAGGGGGCATTGGGTCAAATGATACCTGTGGCTATGAGACGATTACTGTGGTGTTGGGGTGGCACCTCTGAGTGTTCTAATGCTATTTTAGGGAGAGACATTTTAGTCTAGTAAGAATGGCATGGAACATGAACACTGATTTGAAATGTATATAGGACTACTACACTACAACTAGGTCAAGTGAACTGTATTATGGGGCAAAGGAGGGCTTCGTATTTCATCATCTAAGTTAAAATTGATCCGTAACTGTCTTAAATGTGGATGAGTAAGGTTTTACTTTTTAAAAAACCCTGTCCATAGGTCGAATTTAGATTTTTGATGGCCATTGGAATAGTTTTGTTGCACAGACCTGGCAACCTTGGGAGAGGGTGAATCGGTCAAAACACTGGCACTAGCTCTAGTTTCAGTTGAGAGATAGTTAAAACTTTCACAGACTCTTATTTTCCAATAGTAGTGTGTCACCATTCACCAGTCTGTCTGTACATATGTACATAAGAGGAAACAAGCTTTGTATGGAGCTCCTAATGGGACATTATGATGGGATGAGATATATATATATATATATATATATATATATATATATATATATAAATATATAAAAAAAATTGGCACACTGCAATACTTCTGAGAGTGACTGCAAAATTTCTCTGAGGAACTCTTTTGCGAGAACTCTTTTGCTCCCTTTAGGAGCTCTATATTTTTGTTTTTCCCATCATCTTTTGATTGACCTCTTCATGTGCTCTTGGCTTCCCCAACTTCTGGCTTCATTCCTGAGGAATACAAGCCCCTGGAATTTCTGGGAACTTCCATCAACTTGCAATCTTAAATAACATGACGTCTCTAATCGAACCTCTCAAGGTGAAAGAGAAGTCAGTACTCAAGTTTCTTTCCATTCATTTTCTGAGCAGCCCCTCCTGGAAACCAAGTGTCTCCAGGGCCCCTTTGACACCTGGCAGGGAGGAATCTGACATGGCTTTAGCACTCAAAGCTTCTAAGATGTCACACAGCAATTCCTGAGCCAAACATAGCCCCTCCCCGGGCACTGCTGACGTAAAAGCCCTCACACCAGTTACATTTACTGAGGCCGGCTCATGCCATTCTTAATGTGACCTCCACTTTGCAGAGGTACATAGAGTGTTCAATGGAGAGGAAGAGATGGACGGATCAATTTGTTATTGGGGGATTTAAAATTTTATTTTTGTTCAGCCTTGGTCCCAATTTTCTGCTTGGTTTATTGTTGGATTATTGATGTCTTTTTGAATACCCAGACTGAGCTATCTTCATCTTCATCAGAGGTGAATCTCTGGTAGGTTTCCTTTGTTGGTTTTAGATAAGATTCTTAATGCTACCATGAGTTCTGCTGACACTTGCACAGGTATTGACCTGCTCCAGGTCAGGATAGAGTCCTTGAGCAGTAAAATGGACAAGCTCATAAGTATCCAGGAAAAAGTGCTTAGCCGACTCGATGGCATGTCTCAAGACATTGATGTTATTGAGAAAGATGTAGAAACTCTGAAAGTGGAAAAAGAGGAGATCCATTTTCCTCCAGTTATCCGTACAGGACCAGCCAATGACATGAAGGAAATGTGCCAAGAAATGAACAGCATCATGTTGGCAGTAAATCAGCGTTCAGAACAGCAAACCCAAAAGCTGGAGGGAATGGAGAGACTGGTGATGAGCATTCAGCAGGTTGTCAGCTTTATTGGAGAAACGGTGAAAACTTCCAAAATCATGGATATTATGTTCAAAGGGCCAGCTTCTCGAAAAAGCAAAACGCCTTCACCCCTCAAATCCAAGGATAGTAAAATCAAACTGATCACCAAATACCAGGCCTCAAATAACAGTGAGCCTGTCCTTACCAAGGTGAGTTAAATCTCCAGTAAAGAAGATTAGACAATGCTCAATTGTCTGACTGTATACAAAGAGTTAAAATAGTTTCCTGAAGAAAATGTCGTCGTCGTCATCATTATAGTGAAAGAAGCAATGTTGTGATTCAAACATTTTCATGTATTACGTGGAAGCTTTCTCAAGTTGACATAGACGGTGTGGTGCCATTTTGAAAGGTCTTTACAATGTAGATATGCACATGGCCATTATACCAGTCACTGAAGTTAGATTAACTTTGAAGCACATGACTAAATTGGTCTTTGTGATGTAAATGACTGGAAAGGAGAACACAGAAGAATTTGTTGTTGGGGTACAGATTCAACTAGAATCTGCATTATTGCCCCACCCCCAACTGTTTGGCCTTCAACATACCATGTGTTGTGTTATTATAGATACCCCATACATCATCAGCCTACATAAGCTATGTAATGGAAAGACTTCAACTGATGGCTCCACATTAGGGGAACCATGTTATTTATGCCTTCCTTATTAGTATTTCATATGAAAGTCAAATGAGACCATGCAGCACTTTTATCCCCTAACACTTTTAGAATAATTATTGTATAAATGACATGTTGTGCATAAATGTTACATTTCTAATCATTTTGAATAATATATTTATTGATTGTTTCATAAATTAATTTAATCGTACATTTACCCACTGTGTTTTGTTGTATTCATAGCTGTATAGCTGCTTCCTGCATCATTGCGAGAAGAGAAGCCAACAGTTTATTTTCATGTAACATTTTGCTATCCCAGGCAAACTGTGCTTCCCAACAACCCATCTCACTTATATTGTGTCTGTAACAGAAAACTACCTCTACTAAAGGCTCTAAAGGGACACTGGAATGCCAACATCCTGAATCTACTTACAAGTTCAAGCATCTTGGATTAAAATATTTCTTATTTTAAAAATATTTGCTTCAAACGTACTAACTTTGTAGGTTCATGAACAATGCATTTTACACAAATTATTAGCCACCCTGAAAGAATTGCACATATTCAGTACACATTACCGTTTTTAAGTTTATTTTGTTGAAGAGAAAAAACAAATTCAACAAACTAACTCTCTCATCCTTCCTAAGGAATTCTTCTAATTCCTTTGCTTTATTTTCATTTTGCTTCAAAGCAAAAAGATCACAAAGGGAAAGATGGGAAGTTTCATCTGAGCTTTAAAGGCTTCAAGGCACAGAAGAAGAAACCACCTGATTCAACAGGTAAATACAGCAGAAAAAAAGAAAAAAAAAACTACTAAAATAATGAGACACATTTAACACCATTTTCACTCGTTCTTTATTATTGTTCTTATTGCAGTTGTTACAGTCTCTTTAAGGAAACAGACACTGTTGCTTGAAGAGGTTCAGAAACTAAATCAGGAGAATGCAGAACGCTCTGAAGCATCCCAACATCAGGAAAATGTCACGCACAAATCAGAGGATGGCTCGGTTACTCCCATTCTGCCGGACCTTATCCTGGAGGAAGCCAAGATGCTTGAACCTGAAGAAGAGAAGAACTCAAAAGAAGAGAAGGAGGTCACTCTGGAGCTGAAAGAAGATGAGATGAAAGACACAGAGCCAAAGATAGAGGATATCCAAGGTGAAACACAAAAAATAGCAGAAGAAGAGACTAAGGAGATGCCCATAAAGACCACTGACATACTCAAAGAACAGGAAGATGAGGTTACGGAGGACCAGACGACTACTGAGGGTCCTTCAGAACCTGACATTACTACACCAACTGAGACCTCAGCACAAAGGTGAGTTGAGAATCTGGTGTGGTTTCCATGTCATTCACCACATGACCAAAAGTATGTGGAAATCCCCTTCTAAGTAACAGGTTTGGCTATTCCAATAATTCCAAACCTCAATCCTACTGCATTCTGGAGAATTATGTGCTTCCAATTTTGTTGGAACCCTTTTCTATCCTGGCTATGCCTCTGTCCATGAGGGAAGGTCCACATATAAATGGTTTACTTGGATTTTGACTGGCTTGCACATGTCCCACAACTGAACCTTTATCGAACCTTTATGTTGTTAACTTATTCAACTGATATTAGTATTTAAAAAAAATTAACATACAACATGTTCATAAGACTACCAGTAGTCTTTGATCAAGAAAAAGGGTTTAAGCATGATTTCTGTATGAAAACATTCATACAGGTTTTAGGCACAAACTGCACGGCTTTAATTAGTGAGACCGGATGTCTTCACCCTGTTTTATGTTGCTGTTGTTTCAGCAGTGAGTCTGAGCAGGTGGATGAGGTGACTACCAGCAGTAAACGACACGTAACTGAAGAAGATCTGGGTTTGGAGGACCACAAGAAGAGCAGGGTTGAGGAGGATCAAGACCAGGGCGAGCAGGAGCTACAGGAACCTGAAGATCTTCGTGGTGTTTTCAAAGCTGATGGTGTGGAAATCGAGTTGGATTTCAGCAAACTGAAGAAGGAGACCTATGAGGATGAAGATGAAGATCAGAACGATCACTTCTTCATAGGTAAGATTCTCTCTGTGGTTAATTTGTATAATTGATAAAAATAATGGAATATATATCTTATAATCACATAATCCACAATTAATTTCCTGTTAACCTTTGCTACAACAACTACCACGGTTATTATCATCAACTAAAACCATGCAAAATTTCATTTCTTTTAAATAAAATAAAATAATACAACTTTAAAGTAGTTTTTTTCAGCTAGCCAAGGCAGCATTTCTCATTTTTATTTGATTTAGGTTGAAGTGCTAAAATAAATAAATAAATAAATAGTTAACAAAACTATGTACCATACAACTACAAGTAAAAACCATAAAAGTATTATTAATTACCCTGCAATTGACCCTTCGCAAACAGTTTGATTGACAAGCGATCTGACCAATCATAACCCCGAATCTGCCATTTTGTCTGACAGTAGATTAACATTGGTGAAATTGAACTTCAAAAATTGTGTGTACTCACGTCTTCCCGTGCTTGAAACAACATTCCTTCTGAATTCCATTCATGTTTATTTGATACTATAAATGAACTAGTAAGAAGAGATGGTTGGTTCATGAGCCACGACACATTAAAGAGATACTATATGGTATTTATTGTTTAAACTTCTTTAAAAAATGACAATATATTAAATATGAAACTGTTTCATGTGTCTGTCGACACGTTGTCAGCGTCCTCTTTGCTCTGGGATGTATTTTTCACCTCGTGAGAACATGATGTGTGGTGTGAAAGCGCATGGCTTGTTGGACAAAGCAACAGTAACTAAAGGGGGCGGTCTTTGTGAAGGGTCAATTAACAATATTGGGTTGATATATATAAACACACTGTCATATCATGTTTTCATGATCTAAGTTATCAAAGTGATATCTCTACTGAAAATACTAACTTCAACCAGTACCATGTTGATTCCATGCTGGTTAAGGCTGATTTATTCTAGCTAGCTAGCTGTGGTCGACCAATATGGCTTTTTCAATGACTGTTGCCATTCAAATGCTTGGACACACATACTTATTCTTTATGCTGACTATTTTTTTTCCACATTCTCAACCATTTTCATCATGAGGTCCAGACTCAAAGGAAATTCCCATATCTATGAATTTGATTGAAAAATTATATTTATTTATTAAGTATTTTAAGGAAAAAATGTGATCACGCTGCCGTCTCCGTGACATTCAGTAAGTACAGTGAGCAGCCAAGTAAAGTTGCTACTACTTACAAGTTTCAAATGATAAGCCATATTGGAGTTCATTGGATGATAGGCGAACATTTGGAATTCCTGCCTGACATACTGTAATTGACTCTTCGCAAAGACCCGCCCTATTTAGTTACTGTTGCTTTGTCCGACAAGCCATGCGCTCTCACACCATGCATCATGTTCTCACGGAGTGAAGAATACATCCCGGAGCAAAGAAGACACTGACAACGCGTCGACAGACATATGAAACAGTTTCATATTTAATATATTGTAGTTTTTTAAAGACGTTTAAGCAATAAATACTGTATAGTGGCTCTTTAATGTGTCTTGACGGAACGCTGTAGCTCCTTCAATTGACTTATGAACCAACGATCTCTTCATACTAGTTTATTTATAGCATCAAATAAACATGAATGGACATCAGACAGAATGTTGTTTCAAGTGTGGAAAGATGTGAGTACACACAATTTTTGAATTTCAACTTTACCAATGTTAATCTACTAACTCCTGCTTTGTCAGACAAAATGGCGGATTTGGGGTTATGATCAGTCAGATCGCCTGTCAATCAAACTGTTTGCGAAGGGTCAATTACCGCAAGAAGTTGGTTAGCTAAGGCTCTACTCATCGACTAACATTTTGTCGACTATTAGGTGGCAGCCCTAATTTGAACACTTCTCAGTAAAACATTTCAGTTAAGTATGTCTAAACCTTTGACTGTATGTATATACAGAATTCAATTTAAGTCTGTGACAAGGGGGTCCCAACATTTCTGTCAATCGGCAATATTCACAAAGAACTCTTAGCACTGTGTGACCAAGGAAGTCTTGAAAACTAGTTAAGCAGTTGAGTATCCCATGTTGGGGAACAGCTTCCAAAAACACAACATAACCAGTCAGTAACCAGTGGTAACCAGTCATGTCAACTGTTTAACCTCCATGCTTTTCCATACATTTCTATTCATTCTTCTCCATCTTCTATTGTCCTGCAGATTGCACCCCACCTCCAACAGCGCCCTTCATACACCGTGTTGTGTCTGCCAAACCCAACCAGATTAACAACTTCTACACTATCAACCGTCAGGAGGTTCTTGGAGGGTCTGTGGAAGTATTTTCTTACAGTTGGAACCAATTTCTCAGAACAGAATCTTTTAGAGACGGTGTAAATTCAGGCAGTGTAGTCTGCTAATCCCCTCAAAGGCTAATTGCGCAACATTACAGTCATTCTCCACTTACCCGATTCATAACTTCAGAGTCAAGACAGTTATTTTTACATAGCAATTTCAGAGTATGTGAAATTGTACCTCCACGCCAGCTGGAAACTAATCACTAGGTGTTAATCCATCTCTTCAAAGGGAATGTTCTTCTTGTTGTTAATGGAATAGTATCTGAAAAATATGACACCCTCTGCATTATAACAGGGTCCATGAAGTCTTTATTGGTCTGTGCTTCTAAGTCTTTTAAAATGTTGTTTTGCATATACAGTGGCTCCTAAAAGTATTTGGACACTTAAGCCACATTTATACATGTGTAAATGTCATTGCAGAGGTCTATGTCTGAGCTCAAATGCTGCAATGCATCTTTTCTCAGAACTAATGTCAATGTTCTTCTTTATTTTTACTTGATCTCTTTTATAATCCGCTGGTGTTTTTTAGTGAACATATGAAGTCAGTTCCTCTCAAGTTCACACAGGTGTCCTAGCAGACCATTAACTATGAAGACATTCCACTAATATTTCACAATAATTTGTCTTCGTTACATTATATCTTTTTTTTTTTTTAACTTAAAACACTTTTTGTGAAATATTCTGCTTTCTGCTGTGTGTTCATGCTTTTTTTCTTTAAAATAAGTAAGAGACTTGGTTTGACATTTTGTTGAGATAATTATTTTAATTGTTTTATCTATCTATCTATCTATCTATCTACCTATCCATCTATCCATCTATCTATCTATCTATCTATCTATCTATCTATCTATCTATCTATCTATCTATCTATCTATGTACCTATCTATCTATCTATCTATCTTCCTGATCAGACATAACATTATGACCACCTTCCGATTATTGTGTTTGCCCCCATTTTGCTGCCAAAGCAGCCCTGACCCGTCCACTAGACCCCTGAAGGTGTACTGTGGTGTCTGGCACCAAGATGTTTGCAGATATTTTAAGTCCTGTAAGTTGTGAGGTGGGGACTTCATGGATCTGACGTTTTTGTTCAGCACACCTCACAGATGCTCAATTGGATTGAGATCTGAGGAATTTGGAGGCCAAACAACACCTCAAACTCATTGTTGTGCTCCTTAAACCAATCCTGAACCAATTTTGCTTTCTGCTGAAAGAGGCCACAGCCACCAGGGAATACTGTTTCCATGAAAGGGTGTACATGGTCTGCAACAATGCTTAGGTAGGTGGCACATGTTAAAGTAACATCCACATGGATGGCAGGACATAAGGTTTCCCAGCAGAACATTGCCCAAAGTCTTCCTTACTCCCATAGTGCATCCTGGTGCCATGTGCTCCCCAGATAAGCAACCCACACGCACCAGGCCTGCCATGTGATGTAAATGAAAATGTGATTCATCAGATCAGTCCACCTTCTTCTATGTGCCTACTGTTGGCTCTTTCAGCGGTGGACAGGGGTCAGCACTGGCACCCTGACTGGTCTGCAGTGATGCAGCCCCATATTCAACAAACTGCGATGTACTGTGTATTCTGACACCTTTCTATCAGAACCACCATTAACTTCTTGAGCCACAGTAGCTCGTCTGTTGGATCGAACCACACAGGCCAGCCTTCGCACCCCACGTGCATCAGTGAGCCTTGGCTGCCCATGACCCTGTCGCCAGTTCACAACTGTTCCTTCCTTGGACCACTTTTGATAGATACTGACCACTGCAGACTGGGAACACCCCACAAGAGCTGCAGTTTTGAAGATGCTTTGACCCAGTCGTCTAGCCATCACAATTTGGTCCTTGTCAAACTCCCTCAAATCCTTACAGTTGCCCATTTTTCCTGCTTATAACACATCAACTTTGAAGACAAAATGTCCACTTGCTGCCTAATATATCCCACCCACTAACATGTGCTGTGATGAAGAGATAATCAGTGTTATTCACTCCTGGTCATAATGTTATGCCTGATCGGTGTGAGTGTGTGTGTGTATATATATATATATATATATATATATATATATATATATATATATATATATAATGGAGGGATAATTTGGACTCTTCTAGGTGTCTTAATTGTAATTGATAACTACTTCTATCTCCTTGCAGAGGTCGATTCGGTCAGGTGCATAGATGCATTGAAAATTCTTCTGGACTTACTTTGGCTGCCAAGATAATCAAAGCTAGGAGTCAAAAAGAAAAGGTACAATAAACCAAGCAATATGTTTTTTAAATGTAAAGGTAATGCGCTTTTAAGTTTGCACATAGGGCTCAATTGTAAAATAATAGCTTAATTTGCTTTATCTGATAGGAGGTGGTGAAGAATGAGATTCAGGTTATGAACCAGCTCGACCATGCCAACTTGATCCAGCTTTACGCAGCGTATGAGTCCAGGAACGACATTATCCTTGTACTTGAATAGTATGTACTTTTTATTGATGCATTCTTACTGCCTAGTTCTCATGAGATGCAATTGAAACAAAATCTAGTTGGTTGGGTTTGGTTTTCCCTGGCCTGAATGCAGTGTGTCAATCATAAGATAGTATCAGCTGTAGAACTTTGCTTGTCTGTAACATGAGTGTTATTCCACATTGTCTTACCAGTGTTGTAGAATGACTGACTAAAAGTATAGATGCTACTTACTTGAAGCTTCATCTTCATCCACTTTCATTGTTATTTAGAGTTTCAATCATTAGTATTAAGTATTAAGAATGAATAGCTTAATATTTTAACTAATGCTGAGTAGCTTGGCAAACTACAGTCGTTTGGAAAAGTAAGGATTGGAAAGCTAATTCTGTGGTGATCCTTCTCCTGAACAGTGTCGATGGAGGTGAACTCTTTGACAGAATCATTGACGAGAATTACAAGTTGACAGAGCTCGACACAGTGATGTTCATCAGGCAGATCTGTGAAGGCTTGCGCTACATGCACAAAATGTACATCCTCCATCTAGACCTAAAGGTACAACCAGAGATCCAAAGAAATACAAGAAAAACACTTAAATCTTAAAATACGACCCTCGCAGGAGGGAACTAACCAACATTCCTCTTAGTTTTAAAACAAATAACCACAGTAACCTTGTTGTTTCTTGTGGCCGGCAGCCAGAGAACATTCTTTGTGTCAGCAGAGTAACTAATAAAGTCAAGATCATCGACTTTGGACTTGCGAGGAAGTAAGTATGGTCACGGCACTGTTGTCTTTGCTACAAAAATATATGCAACATCAAGGATAGTATGTAGAGTGCATTTGAATTGGGAAACTTTGATTCTCCTCAGGTATCAGCCAAGGGAGAAGTTACGAGTGAATTTCGGCACGCCGGAGTTTCTCTCACCTGAGGTGGTCAACTATGATTTTGTGTCATTCAACACGGACATGTGGAGTCTGGGTGTTATCACATATATGCTGTAAGTTGCGTGTGTTGTCAGGTACACTCTGAAAATGTTGTACCGCAATTAAAATTAGCATTTTAACATGATACAATTGACAATAAAACACTATTTCAGTCTTTCTGCTTCAAAAGTTCACGTTTAATTCGATGTGTTACTTGCCGTTTATTTGTATTTTTTGTGTGAATGTAAATTGTAATGTAAATTAAGTGTAAATTGTCTCAGAGTGCATCCTTGACCATTTTTTCAGTGTATAAATCATGTTTTATAGGCTCAGTGGTTTGTCACCCTTCCTCGGGGACAATGAGAATGAGACACTAAATAACATTTTGGCCTGCCAGTGGAACTTTGAGGAGGATGAATTCTCAGAAGTCTCGAAAGAAGCAAAGGATTTCATTTCCAAACTGCTCGTGGTAGACAAAAGGTATACAAGAGAGTAATAGACGTATTAAAGGGGCAATGTGTACGAATATTAATGTATTAATCAATTTTGTATTGCCAATGTGTTAACAGCTTGCAACGAAACTTAAAAACGAGACCTTCCCCGACTTCCTAGGTTGTCTATAAAAGGCTCTGAAGGACTCGGTTTCACCAGGAAAATTCGAAGGAAGTGACAGTTATGTCTTAACTCAAGAGCCTCTTTTCCGTTCAATGACACATGAAACTAATGCTTATACAATGTTACACTATTGCTTAAACAAGGATAATGCCGAAAGAACTATTATACACTGTAATATCAATGTGTCAAGGGATTAATTCAAACTATAGTCTCACATAGCCAGATCTATAGTCTCAAATATACTTTATAAACAAACTATAATAACAGTGTGATTTTAATAACCTCATATATTGACATGATGCCAGTGAATTGCAGCACTGATGCAAACATACCCACATCGCTACGATCAGATGCTTTCTTAACTGCTGTTTTCTCATCTCTGTCATTTTTGGTGTGTTTATTTTGTTATTGAGAAGAAAGCGCACAGCATGTACTTATATATTCATCTAAATGTCACTCTCAGCGGCGTGGATGGCATCTAGATGTTTGTTAACAGTACAGTAGGCTATATCACTGCAAAGGTGTTTCCAACTTCCTTTTACCTCTAAGCAAATAATGTAAAAGAACTTCACCATGAGAATCAATTTCCTGTATGTTACATGTGCACGAGTGCGAACACAAGAGCAATAAGTTGCTGATTGCAGTTCACTTAATGTCCACCGGTGTTGCTAATAACAAGGGTTCCTGAATTCTACATATTGCCCCTTTAAAGAGAGTCAACTGGTTTTGCATTTTGTTTCTATCCTAATGCTGTAGTTACGTTAGCAAAATTTGCATAGCTTAGAGATTTATGAAGCATTGCTCACACAGACTTACAAACCTAGATGCTTTCTGTTGGTCAGCACGGCAAATTCATATGACCAACTTGAACACTAGAAAAATCTGGCCCTCATGTGAAGTTTTGCTACATGTGACGTATGTGTGATTATAAGGTTAGTTGCGTTGTTATTCCCTCCAATCATGTTAGAACATACATGTGACCCATTTTGGATTGTATTCAGCTAGTTTAGAACTACTGTCTCGCAAGATAATGGCAGTAGTTCATGGATTGAAACCTAAAACCTTGTTTTTATGTCCTATATATGTTCTTTCTGTGTGTTTGTGTAGTTGGAGGATAGGAGCAACAGAAGCGTTGAAGCACCCCTGGCTGTCGGATCCGGCCGTCCATTTTCGCCTGCATCAGAAGGTACAGTCTGCGTTTCATTGAAGATATTGTAATGATGTCACATTGTTCTGTTGTACACCAAGATCTCTGAATTATGGGATTTCTTCGGACTTCTAAGAGTGTCGGTTTTCTTAACAGAAAAATATGTGCCGTTCGCGCAGAAACTCTTGTCTGCCTCCACCAGAGAGTTAATGTGAGTACATTGTCAATATATCATACTCTAGGGAATATATAGCATCTAGGGAACTTTGTTTGCTATATTTGTTTCCAAAAGTGACATTATGATATTTGACCACTTTATTTTTTTCTTCTGTTTCCTCTTTTAGAGGGACCAAGCCTGCTGTGGAACCATGAGGATTTCTGGATGTTATATTATATACAGATGTATTTCATAAACTGCCATTTCCCTATATTTTTCCGATTACCATGTTGTCAGTTGATGGAAATTCTTAAAGTATATGAAATTGATGGTATCCCAGAATTTGAAATGAAAAGACGGTAGAATTATTATGCAGAATTTTGCAGATCTTCATCAGGCTTCATAATCTTACTGATTCCAGGTTCATATGCTGATTTTAAAATGATTTAGAAAGCAATTCACTTGTTTTGAGGCACTGGGCAGTTCAGTTCAAATACACACACACACACACACACACACACACACACACACACATACATTCATACATATACATACATACACACATATTATTTATATATATAGAAAAATGCGCAAATACATACTTGAACTATAAACTAATCTAAATCATAAAGTTTGATAAAGGACATATAAAGACAACATGGCTTTTGACTATTATAAATGTAAGTTCAACAACACAATTTTTAATTATGGTATTCATATCTTTTGAGCAGCAGTTTACGTAAACATTCTATGACCAGTACACTTTACCTCCTCTTCCCAAATAACCACAATAATGCTTCAATAAGCTCCGTCTCTAAAACATTATGGTTTTCAAGTCTCCTCTGTGGTATGCTGATTTTTGAATATACCTAATATAATAATTGAATATACCTGAATTATAAGGGAATTACTGAGGGATTATTGACTCAATATTGTTGTCACAAATGTAGAACGTTGTTTCACATGTTCTACAGGAATGCAACGGGATACAAGCTGTGATTTTGATGGAAAACAGAAAACTGATCATGCTAAAGCTAAAATATAGTAATATATATTTTTTTCACTTTATGTTTTGAATGTTGAGTATGTAACATTGCATTATATGCACTTTAGAACATTATTTATTTTGAAAATAACATGAAAACGATCTTAAAAGCAAGTCTAGTTTTAGAGAATTTATTTTATAACAATGTATTTTTCATGTAAACATAAATGAAGAATATCGTAGCATAAAAAAAAAGAATAAAATCCTTTATTCAACTGATCTTGTAAATGATTAAGTCTCTTTCAGGTTTGGCAGTGAAATTATTTTGGATTATTAATTATTCTTAGACTGTATAGTCAGGGAATAAAAATAATTTAAATGAATTACATTTTACATATATAATATATATAATTTTTTTAAACATTTTTTCTTGTCTTATAAAGGCAATGCTGTTATTTAACTTATTTTTTATTTATATGTTTAATGTCTATATATTCCTTAAAAGGCCAAATGTAGAAACATGTTGAATGACTGAGATTTGGATTTGACACTTACTGTTACAATGAGACAAAAAACTAAAAAAAAAAATCCATGAACAAATATTTATCCATGAACCATACTAAGAACGTAATACAGCATACAAAAGCATGCTAAATAAAAAAAACAAGACCCACCAAAGAGCTGAACACGGACTTCCAGTGAAGATCAGGTTGGTCTCGTGAGTTGTTTCTATGTCTGTGTTGTATTGTAATACAAGCTTTCAGAGGAATTGAAACATTTCACAGGCTCGTTTGTGTCCAGCAGAGGGCAGGATATAAGACACTTTCCCACCACAGTAATGAGGTTTGTTTTGTCGTTCATTACAGAGCTGTAGTAGTTAGACTTCTAAAACTCACTTACTAGCAACAGCAGATTATTCTTCTACCTTTAAAGTTATAGTTTCAATCAAAACAATGATACAAATATTCAACAGCTCTTGAAACATCAAAATCCATTCCTCAGTCCCAATGGATTAAGGTTTAGCTGGTCAGCATGAACAATTAGCCCAGCTAGTTTATTGCACATTTCTGTGTGAAAAGGCCTGTTCCTCTGTTGACGGGTCAACAGAAGTGGTCATGTATTCAGATTAGTAGAGCCTGACAGGAAAGTAAGAAAGTAAAAATTTCTAACTTTTTTTTAAAAAAAAAAAAACATGGTTTGACGATTGTGCTATAGTTCCTACACGGTTATTCACAGGTCTCTGAAAAATCTCCATGTAATTGCATGCTTATTTTTAGTATATGACTTAAGGCCAGACAGGGTTTAGATTAAGCCAGGATTAGGTCTTGCTTCAATTAGGACATTTAAGTATCTTTTATAAATATTCCTTAGGGGGAAAAAAATATACATAACTGGTGCATTTTGAGACCAAAAAAATGGCACTTACATAAGATATGTCATATAGCTTTCAGTTGAAACAGTTCAAACATGCATTTTAGTCTAGAACCAAGATTAAACCTTGTCTGTGAAACCAGGGTAATGTATCAAAAATGAGCCTTTATTTTTCACAGTTGCTTCATAACTTCTGGTTAGTTCTTATATTTTGGTTGATTTCTAATGGTTCCGCCTAAAAATAAAACCTTCCTTGAACTGTTCCCACAAAGTTGAAAGCATAGCATTGTCCAAAATGTCTTGGTATTCTCAAGCATTAAGATTTCCCTTCACTGAAAGTAAGGGGCATAGCTTAACCCCTGAAAAACAGCTCCATACCATTATCCTCCACCAAATTTACAGTGAGCACAATGTGGCTGGTTCTCCTGGCATCTACCAAACCCAGACTCACCCTGCAGACTGTTTAACAGAGAAGCGTGTTTTGTCAGTCCACAGAATCTGTGGCAGTGTCCGACGCTTGACATTATACTTGGTGATGTGAGGCTTGCATGCCGCTGCTGGGTCATGGAAACCCATTCCGTGAAGCTCCCGCCACACAGTTTTTGTGCTAATTTTTAATGCTGGTGGAAGCTATGGAATCAGTAGAGTGTTGGTGACTTTTATGCACCATGCTCCTCAGCAATGAGTGACCCTGCTCTGTGACTTTACATGATCTTCCTCGTCGCTGCTGTTTCTAAACGCTTCCACTTTCCAATAATACCGCTTACAGCTGACCATGGAATATCTAGCAGGGATGAAATTGAACAAATTTATTGCAAAGGTGGCATCCTATCACTATACCACACTTGAATTCACTGAGCTATTCAGAACTAACCACTTTTTCCACAAGTATTTGTAAATGCAGACTGCATGGCTTGATTGTATACATTTAGAAGCAATTGATCTAAATATCCATATAGTGTGTATATAATGTGGTGACACATTTGCCAATTAAAGATCATTTCTGTGAAAAACATGTTCCAAAAGTCTGAACATCATTATTGGCATTGATGAACTTGTAGAGTCCTCTACAAATACACTCCATCCTCATATTATATAGATTTTCTTACAACTTAAAGTAAACTTAACTGCAGAATTTAACTGATTTTGATAAGGAAAACTAAAAGAAGATATGTGGTCTGTGGGTCCGGGCAAAGTTCACCCATCCAAACCTGGGCCTTTTAATGCCTTATTGTGATTAATATGCAAACTGCATGTCACTTGGCCAAAGCAGATGAAATTATTTCTTTTTCAGGTGTTTCTTCTCATGTCTGTTTCACAAGTTTATGTGACTGGCCAGAATAAAATGAGAAGTTTGTCCACTGTCTCCCTTCCTCTTTCAGTCAGTCCTTTCTTGATTTCTCTCTCTCCAGAGTAGAGGGGGTTCTGGAAGCACAATCAAAACCAGATGGACTTATTATGACTAAAGACAATAAATAACATTGGGAGACCACCAGCATTAAGCCTTAATGTATAAATGTGTATACTGTATATATATATATATATATATATATATATATATATATATAATACAGTATATATATTTATTTAAGGGGTGCACGATTTATCGCTGTTATATGAAAAATAACATTGAACTTTGTATTGCTTAAAAGTGATTCTTAGTGCGATTATGAAATCTCAAATGCTGAGATATTTTTTATGCGCAGCTTGTCAGTGAAGTATGACTCCAAATGTCAATCCATCTGAAAGCACTTGAGTCGCTTATAATGTACAAAGCAATGCGAGTCAAACATCTTTCCAGACATGATAAGCATTTATTAACATCTTGTCCAACAAAAGACAACATTTAATAACATGTTTTTACTCCAAACTGACTTCATAACGACAGTTGATCATCCTTCTGTGAGATGATGTGGCTTTTTACACAGAATAAGGCAGTCATTTGTCATGTTTAATCAATCAAAGCATTTCAATCTTGTTTATTCAGCTACAGCGATGTGACGCGTGTTATCTTCTTCTGCTGCAGGGCATATTTTGAGTTTTTGTGCAAAAGCGCTCTCTGGGTTTCAGATGGAGAAGCATTTACTACTGATCACAGAGCCGTACAGCTCTGACAAGCTGCGCATTAAATAATCGCAGCCTTTGCAAATAGAGTGCGATTTAATCATGATATATAAATTTAGTATTACAGTGTAGGAATGTGGGCTGTGCATTTCATCCATTCTAGCACACACACAGTATTGTGAGTATTGACACACAACATAGACATAGCACAGATGCAGTGTCTCGTTCCCCTTCTCAGGAATCCGAGTTTATATACATATCCGAGATGTTCCCTTTCGAAGTGGTACTCTACGTTGCATAGAATATGATGCTATGTGAACTTTAATACCCCCGGCGCCGCACTGAGCATACACTATACAGTGAGCATAAGTTCAACCAGTGAGCAAGGTTTGAAGTTCAAAGGTTTGATCGTAGCATCTCAACATCCTGCTAGTCATCCCTGACCCAGGGTTGGAGCCGTCTAGGTGAAGTGTCCTTGTTGTGCCCCCGACAAGGAGGGGCCAACCTGGTACTGTTATCCCACCTCTCAACCTCTGGGTCCTGCTCTAAGTGTAACCTAAGGGTGCGCTAGACAGCATCATATCCTCAGTGGTTTGGAAAAGCTGTATCTCTCAACTGATTGCTCTACCACCATTGCTCCCAGGCAACCTAGCAAGCACCAAAAACAGGGTAAAAGAGGGATGCTAATTAGACATTGAGCCCACTCTCCACCCTTGTACTTATTCGCATGTGACAACTTGGGTGGGATACACCACTCCAACAGAAGGAGCACCACTAGATGGAGCCCCAGAAAAAAAAGGCATGTTGCTACTACCTCCCCAACTAAGGCAGTAGGACACAACAGAAGTGTTCTGTTCACTCTTATCTTTCTGAACCCGTCTACGCAAAGATTGTCCCCCCTCCTTATTTTGCTGAGAAGTGATCCTCTGATGGTTTAACCTCACCTGTTTATAAGGGAGCCAAGTCCTTTTTTATACTCTGGATTAGGAGAGGAAGTAAAAGAGACCAACTTTCATCTCAGACCCAACACATAACTTACAGCCTTAGTCAGAGAAGAATGCTGTGAGGATGAGAGGAAGACCAAGAGAGTGAGCAAGTTCAACCTAATACTGTGAGAATGAGAAATAAGATGGAGAGATTGCTCAACCTTAACCAGCCAAGAAGAATCTCAGAGTTCTGTTGACTTTTCTCTGAGATAACATCCCCAAGCTCCTCATGGGCTTGGGCCGGCTACAAGGTCAAAGGGGGATTTGAAGGAGCCCGAGGAATATACAGCTAAAACACGGCTGTCTGAACTTTTGCCTGTCTGAACTTTTGGATCACTGCCTTGATGGCAGTCCCGAAAAGCTCAGAAGGCAAAATTGGGGCATAAAAGAGGTAGTTCTTCTCTTACTCCTTGATGCCTGAGAAATTCAGCCACAGATGTTGCTTCATAGCCACCATAGGTCCAAGTGAGCAGCCAGATGGAACAGGCTGCCTGCTTCGTGGCATGAAGGGCAAGATCTGTGGTGCGGCGGAGCTCCCTGTAGAGTCTGGCCCACCGCCCACCACATATGCCTTGTCTACCAGCAGTGATGTTACCTGCCATGGCTTTGAAGACAAAACTTGAGCCTTTAGTGAGGTTGCTGTGCCAGGGAAGAGATAGCCCACATACATCTCTTTAACCTGGGGCATCCTCATATACCCATGTAACTAATCCCCTTGATGTTTGCATAATTTGATGTCGGATGAACAAACAGGCCGAGAATGGTTCATGTTCTCATCGTGGAGATCAGGAATAAATGGAAGGCTTAAAGGAGGGGGTGGTTTAAGGAACTGCTTATCCAACCAGAGACCGAGAATCCATGTCTGGCATGAGAAACTCTGAGTTGGCGAGCGAAGTCTGAGATAGGGATAAACTCATCCCAAGCTGCTCTGCCAGCTCCATCTGTGATCCCCACAACCACAGCCACCCGACCCAATCCACGGAGAGCAGTAGCCAAGCCTCCATTCCCCCTAAAGAGAGCCAGGCAGGAGCAGAGCTTCCTCACTGTGAATTTATCACAGTGAAGACAACCAGCCCCCTTAAGAGCCTTGTGCATGTCACAAGATACCTTGTGCATGTCATCTACCGTAATAAACATGGACATGGCATTATGCATCACCTTAACCTCTTTTTACCTTTCATTTTTTTATATTTCTGAATAGACTCAGCTACTCAGTTGAAGACGCTACATGTACACACAAATAAATGACTTTCTGAAGACAATAGAAGTTTATGATGTGTTTCTTAGGTGGCCTTTTATAGCCTGCTGGTGCGCCTATGATGTCATCGCTTTGTAATGGCCAATTGAAATTGTTCGTAGAACGCACATACTTCAAACAATGGCTCACACTGGAGGCATTCCCATAACGTCATCCAGAGCAGAGTATCAATGTAAACAAATCATTATGAATTACTGTATTACTTTTGAAACAGCTTGTAATGTGCTTGCAAAATTAGCTATGATAGTATGATTCAGATGAAACATTAATGAAAATAAATGTTACAGTAGGTACTGAAGCTCCACTTGAAAATATCTGAATGGCATTATGTTAGATAAAAAGGTAATACCTTACAATGATGTTTCACTTGATAAACGGGTAATTTGACCTAACAAATATTCTACAGTGTTTATTAATCTTAGTTCTGTTCATTTCAACATTTACTATAACATTTGTATCAATCAAATCAAAAGTATCTGTTAACATAGTTAATGCGCTGTGAATCAGAAATGGAAACTCGAGTCTGTGACTTGTACTCGGGTCGCACTTAAGTCACAAAAAAAAGAAAAAAGACTTGCGACTTGACATGGCCTCATGAACAAGGAACCCGAGATTTGACTTGACTCGGACTTGAAGAAAAATACAAGTCTTTTGGCATGGCATTCCCGTTTACCTTCTCTTTTTACTACCCCACATGATGTCACGAAACACCACATTTTACTATTCATTCATTCTCAAATATGAGCTGCAGCAGTTAATATCACAAATCATCTATAAACACACCAAGCCAGCAAACACATGACGCAACTGAAGGCACACAAATTTATCACCCGTTAGAAAATTTCTGTTAAATAAATTAGAAACAAATAAAAATATAGCCAAGCATTACCTTGTGATAAACGTTGTCATTTAATTTGAAAAGCAGTCAATTAATCCAAAGGGATGCACAGCTGCAGAGGCTTGCGGTCCAATTTCAAGAAGTATGTCCTTTTCATGTTTTTTTTCTCCCAAAGTATTTGCTAATATATGCATTTAATATCCAGCTTCACCAAATTAATTAGCATCTGGATAGGACGAACACTTCCAGGTCCATTTTATGACCCTGTCCCACTCATTTCCACAGGTCGGTTTGAGTAGTATTTTGTGTGCTTTATCAGGCAATTTTAAAGTAAAATTAATCTGCTTTGATATTTCAATACACTGTTAATTACAAAAACATTTTGCTGAAAAAATGTTTGTGCTAAAATAGAACAAAGACTTGACCCTAAAGATTTGAGACTTGACTTGACTTGGACCTCAAAGACTTGACTTGGAGTTGGACCGCAACATGTCTGCTGTGAACTAACATAAACAAACAATGACCGATTATGTATTATTAACTAGTATTAACAAAGATTAATAAACGCTGTAATAAAAAGATATTGCTCATTGTTAATTTGTGTTAGCTATAGGATATAGTAAAGTATTAATGGAAAATATAGTTATATTAACTTCGTTTTTATCGTTATTGCCCTGATAAAAGATCCTAGTGGAATTCAGCCACATCTGTCACAGCTGATTAGCTAGACTTAAATTGAAAGCAGAGATTGTTGTGAGAACTAAGATGTGTTTTATGATCATTTGCATCTGTATAAGTAATTCATCTTGGATGCAACAGGATACTGGATTTCTGCTGAGCTGGGCTGACCACATTAGATCTGTGCACAACCATACAGCACACTTCACTTGTAAAACAATCATTCGCTCTCTCTCTCTCTCTCTCTGTAATGGCAGTGCTTTGAGCAATCTGTCAAAAGTGACTTATGAAATCCAAACAAGGCGTAACGTATGATCGTACGGGGGAGCTTTGGGCTCTCGCTGGGCCCGCTGTTCTTCAGAGGTCTGATCAAATGTAGAAGTAGAACCAAAACCATACTGTTCCAGCAGAGCCTTTGCTGTCAGAGTCAGGCTGTGTTTGGGCTGTGAGCCAGACTGGTGGATCTGATGGTGTTTGTGTGGCACCAGGGGTCTGCTGCACTCACCATGCCCAGGGTGGGGTTCTGTTGCTGGGTCTGACCCTCAGCAGTGTGGATGTCTTGGAGAGCAGAGTTAATTCATCTGGCAGTTGGTGGTAACATTTGCCTGAAGCTCTCGGTTTTCTCGAAAGATCACGGGTGCAACTGGAGGGCAAGAGAGTGTGAACATATGAATAATCTGAATTATTCACACATACAGGCGTTTATTTCTCATTTGCCAAATTCAGCAGCATCAGTCATTGTCAATGGATTCTTTACTTCTTTACTAAAATAATACCATGGTACCATGTCCATGATTGCATGGTATTGTTATGGTACCTGTTAAATAAAGTCCAAAAATCCATTGTGCCATGACTAAAAATGGGTATCATGGTAATATACCACGGCATTATGAAAAAAAAAAAAAATTGTTATAATCATGGTGCCTGTCCAAACTAATCACAATAGTTCTATGGTACTTGTTCTGAGTTTTTTCCTTCCCCGTCTCTCTCAGTCCAGTGCTGTGTGTCGTGATGGATGTGCAGAGCCACTGAGGGCTGGAGGAGCCGTTGGAGGAGATCTCATGCCTGTGTTCTGTCTGACTCCCCCAAGAATCACAGCCAACTCAGCCAACACAAACATGAGCCGCGGCACCCAGAGAGCAAATGCTCAGCCGCTATTGTGCTGTGAACTGTTCCCACGGAGTGACTCAGACAAGCGTGGACAGCCATGCTGCTATAGCCGGCATGAATGATGAGACTCTGGTACAAACCAGGGTCAGCATTTGTGTGACTGGTTAGAGTGTTGTAGATTGGGTGGTCAGAGGCCATATTTACAGCAGAAAAGACTGATTAAATTAATACGGTATTGAGACTTGCAGCGCATATCGGAACAGCAAAGAACATTGGATAAACACAATCTTCCGTATGTTTATTAGTATTATAGTAAGTTCAGATCAGCAGGATCAATAATATCTGTCATTTAATATCCAAATCACTCTTTTGGATCTGAACATTTTAGGCAGTTAGATCAGAGTGGTATTTTTACAAACTGAAAAAGTGTTAACTGGTTATATTCAAGTCAAAAATATTATCACTGAACTAAACTATACATGCCAACAACACTAATTTGTATGAGTTAAATCTGTTATAAATAGCTCTTTAAGGTACTTTTTACAGTGTACCATGAGGGGCACCATCCCATGTCCTGCAGGCACCAAATGGATTATCTTCCTTTTCCGCTTATGCAAATTTAAGACCAATAATATTTGGGGATGTAGAGTCAGGGCATTACATTGTAAAATACTTATTTTCAGTGACGACATTTGTAGAAAAAATATGCCACATTTTGGCCTTCATTTTGGAATATGATTGTTAATATATTGTAGCATTTGCCAAGCAGAATATATAAATTCATAACATACTCCATCTTATTTATTCAATACATGTGTGTATGAGCATTTAACATCTTTCAGAGCCAACTTTTAATTAAATACAAAGTTGTCACGAAACTCTAGATGGCGCTGGCTGATAGGTCCTTAACTTAATTTGCTAGCAATCACATCAATATCTCGTACACTGAAAAAAGGGAAGACACATTGTCTAATTTACATTATTACAGTTACATCATTATTTGCCATCTCCATGACAAAATTGTGTTTTTCTTCTAAATTCCATTTCTTTTGTCATGAAACTGCAGTTGGACACGAAGGTTGAGGATCCAAACACAGTATTTATTAAAGGGCAATTCACAATCATAATCCAGATCCATGCAAAAGTCATACACAGCAATCAAACCAAACAAACGTAACACTGCAATAAACAAGCAAAAGTGTAATCCAGTACAAAGAGAGAGAATCAAAACCATACCAGAAACAAGGAAACAATGAGAAATGCAGTGTGACAAACAGCAAGACTTAGCAAAGAGTGACAGAGATGCATGACTTTTAAAGGCAGAGGTAATAAGCTAATGAGAGACAGCTGAATGAAATCATGGCTGATTGGTCTGGGCAAAGGATTATGGGGAATGGAGTGCATGATTGTGTGGTAATAGT
Source organism: Zacco platypus (assembly GCA_038088235.1). Taxonomy (NCBI): domain Eukaryota; kingdom Metazoa; phylum Chordata; class Actinopteri; order Cypriniformes; family Xenocyprididae; genus Zacco; species Zacco platypus. Next base: position 8,927,342 of record CM076080.1, read on the forward strand.
CCAGGGTGGAGTTCCCTCTGGTGGTAATCACGGGCACTCTCATCGGTGATTGTAATATAGGCCCCCTCCTAAGGAGCAGATTCCAGATGCTCCTAACATGGCTCGAAATTTCCAGGAGGGAGGCAGAGCAAATGCGGAACAGGGGTCGGGATGGAGGCCCAGTTCCAAGATAGAGGCAGAGCAGGTAGCCAGGGTGGAGCAGGCTGAGCAGGAGGCCAGGGCGACACAGGCTGGGCAGATGAACAGGCTGGAGCAGGCGAGTATGGCTCAGGCTGAGCAAGTGGCCAGGGCAGAGCTGGATGTGCAGAGGGCCTTGCAGACTGGCTTGAAGAACCCCAGGGCGGAGCAGACAACCACCACAGCGACACAAATGTGCTTGAAGACCCCCACGACAGAACAGACGACCACCACAGCAGCGCAAACGGGGTTGAAGACCCCGACGTTGGAGCAGACGACCACCACAGCAGTGGAGATGGGCTTGAAGACCCCCACGGTGGAGCAGACGACCACCACAGTAGATCTGGTGAAATTGGAGACCATCATGGCTGGTCAGGTGCAACTGGAACATAAAACACAGAGGTTATCATTGGCCATGTCAGAACAGGCAGGGACCTCAGAAGCGCTCTCTATGGCCATGAATGGAACAACAGTGTTTCCAAGGTTAGCCTCTGTGGTCATCTCAGGTTTGACAGGAAGTTCATGTATGACCTCTCTGGTCATGTTGAGGCAGACAGGCAGTTCAGATATGACCTCTGCGGTCATGTGGAGGCGGACAGGAAGTTCAGGGACAACCTCTATGGTCGCAACAGGGCAGACAGGAAACTCAGGGGCAACCTCCATGGTTGTATCTAGGCAGACAGGAAGTTCATAGATTATGACGCTGGTCTTTCGGACTGGAGCGAACTCTGGAGTGGACTCATGGACTGAGGTGGACTCTGGAGCAAACACAATTAAAGGTTGAGGCAGGCTCTGGAGTGAACTCATTGGCTGTAGTGGACTCTGGAGCAGACTCTTCAACTGAAGAACAGAACACTTCCCTAACACACCAAATAGCCATCGCCATAACAGGAACTACACTAGACAGCGGGACCTCCTTAGAGATTCCCAGGCTTGATATTACTGCTGAGATGTCCTCCAGACTTGAAGCCAGACTCAAGTGCCTAGGGAAATTCTAAATGTCTTCATGTGCAGCACTCATGACTATCGGAAACACAGATGTGGCGTCCTTGGCAGCTGAAGACTGTAATATGGCATTCATGATGGCTCGAGACTCTGGCATAACGTCCATGACAGCTGGAGGCTCTGGTATTGCAGTGAAGAGGCTCTTGAGTGACAGCCATGATGGGAAGAGGCTGTGGTGAGGTGGCCATCTTGTCTGAAGACACCGGCGTAGTGGTCATCTTGTTTGAAGACACAGGCGAAGCGGCTATCTTGGCTGAGGACTCTGGCATGGCGGCCATAATTACTGGAGACTCTGGTGTTGGCAGCCATGACTGCTGGTGACCCTGGCATAGGAACTACAGAACGGGAAGTTACATAAAGCACGGGCTAGCAAGTATCAGAACTGGGCATGCTGGTGATTGTGGTGGGCCAAGCTCCTTGGCCACTGGAGCTTGGTGTATGTTGTATGGAGTAGCATGTCTGTGAATGTACTGCCCTTCAGCAGAAGCAGCAGTGTAGCAGATCTATTCCTCCAAGACCAAATACACTATATTGCCATATCCATTGTCAATCCCTCAGAGACTTATGACCGACCGACCACACACACAAACACACACAAACAGTGTGTTGATTGACATATCAGTCACACATATTTGAGACTTTTCAGAATGTTTCCTTTTATTTCTCTCAAATGTGAGATGACTTTTCATTAAGTGTATCAAACCATTTGTAATAGCTTTTGCAACTAAGCTGAAGTTGTTATGAAATGCATAAAGTAGTTTTTAGTAATGTAGCCTATTAGTAAATATTGAAATTAACATAAAGATTAATAAATGCTTTAGAAGTGTTTTTATTCTTAGTTCATGTTAACTAATGTAGTTAACTAATATTAACAATTGTAAAGTAATGTAAAAATATCAAATATTTGGTGCTGTCAACAAAAAGCCTCACATTGATTCCTTTTGGCATAATGAGGGCCGCCATTGAAAGCAATGAAAACTCATTTCTAAATCTCAAGACGTGAACAGATAAGAGTAGAAACTCGAGAATCGCGAATGAAAGATGTGAACGTGGCATTTGAGCAAATCTGTGAGTGTGTACAACCTCTAGGGTGTTTGCCAATTCTAGTCTACTGTTTCTTTCTTTTTAGCTAGAGCTCAGAAGATCTCTTCCTGTAATGTAATGTTTTCTTTCTATTTTCTTTGCTGTAGCCACTTCCAACCTTTATTTAGACAGGGAAAACAGGAAGAGTGAAATTTTATGGCCTATTCTTTCAAAAAGACTCGCTGTCTGAAAGAGACATTTATGTGTCGCTCAAGCCTGCTGATTTACTGTAACAGTGTCGTACAGGATTTATTTCTTAATCATTTTCCCTTTCTTTCTTAGCTTCAGGGTTTTCCCATGTGCGTTTAGGATTGTCGTTTAATGCTTCACCTAACAGGATTTTGGCATGAGATATGAAATAATTACCCTTATGTACCATTTGTCTGTAGTCTTAGTGATTGAAGAGTGTTGCTAATGGGTGCTGTGATGTCTTATAACACTTTACTGAAGTTGACTAGTGTGATTCTGCACTTTTTAATTTTGATTTACTGACCTCAATTCTAGTCGTCAAACATTTCTCTCACACACAAAAGATTGAACCAGTGCATGAGAGGAAATCTTCATCTTATCTGAGCATTCCGTTAATATTGTTTCCATTAATAGTGTTTGTGCAAATTTGACCAATATTTTCCACTTTTGTTGTAATTCGCTGCATCGGAAATCAAATACTTCCCTACTAATACATGTATGTATGTGTATTTGTGTATTTGTGTGTGTGTGTGTGTGTCTGTGTGAGAAAAAGTGTACACCAACAGATTAGTATGTCTGAATATATAGTATTCAAAAAAACAGTAGACCCCAGATGACCTACTACTTTCGGCAAGATTCTGAAGTGTGCATACAATGTACTATCCCATGAGACCATGGGAGAGGATTTATGAATGGCAATGAAGCAATGCAACTGACACTAATTCAAGTGAAATTTTTTTTAATACTCCGTATATGATTTTGAACATAGTTTCTGTCTGATTGGGCAGCAAGGGAACAAGTAAGCTGTCTAAGCTTCCAAAAGCAGTCATGTTGGTAGTTTCCTTTTTTTAATGACGAATATAGACTACTGCCACCTGCTGATATGGATGCAGAATGTACATGCTAGTTGGCTTTAGTCTTTGTACCGTGGTCATGTGGTTTTGGACCCAGACACAAGCTACTGGTCAAAAGTTTAGAATTACAATGTTTTACTGTTTTTGAAAAAAAAGAGCGGCATTTATTTGATCAAAAATACATTTATAAAAAAAAGTAATATTGTGAAATTTGATTACAATTTAAATAACTTTATTCTATTTTAACATCTTCTAAAACGTAATTTATTCCTGTGTGTTATGGAAGTACGCTCGGGCACAGAGGATTACAGTAAACAGTGTTTTATTCACAGCATATGAGCAAATGGAAGATGGCAGGTAAGAGGGTAGAAAAGATGAAACTATAACAATGATGATGGTGATGGTACAGAGAATGTTTCTTACAAAATACATGCTTTAAAAAGTAATTTGTAACGTATTTCGTTAGATTACCCAAGTTTTGTAACTTAATACTTTAGAATACTTTGGAATAGTAATGTATGTATAAAGGTAAATTATAAAGGTAATTGCATGTTTTTATCTCACAATTCTGACTTTTTTCTCAGAATTATTTTTCTATTTTTCTCAGCTTGATATAAAGTTGCAATTGTGAGGTATAAAGTCAAAATTCTGAGGTATAAACTCGTAATATTGAGAAGTCAGAATTGCAAGCAAAGAAGTTGATATAAATTCGCAATTGCAAGAAAAATTCAGTATTGCACATTTTTAATCATGCAATTCTGACTTTATAACTTGCAATTATGAGTTTATATCTCCAAAAAAGTCAGAATTGTGAAATGCAAACTCACAATTGTGTGTAAAAAAGACAAATTGTGAGAAAAAGTCGCAATTACCGTTTTTTATACAAAGGTAAAGATTCAAGGGTATGTAAATTTTTGAAAAGGGCAATTTATATATATATAAATTCAGTCATTTTGGGAAGTATGTAAAAATCTGTTATATGAAATAGCTTATTCAGGACAGTACTATATAAAAAATAACATGAAATTTTTATGATCCCTCTTATTTTGTTAGAGTTATTAAAACATTGCATATTCTGAAAGGGTATGAAATTTCTGAACAGAAATGTAACTCAGCTTTTTCAGACGGAGAATCATGAATTTCTGTTTTCATTAATTGCCCGTCACAGTTCACATTAATGTTTAAATGACATTAAAATTCAAAGTAATCACTTTGGTAACCTAAAATACTTTTCAGATGTAACTGCAGTTTGATTACCACCCATTTAAAATGTTACCGTAATGAAATACAGTTACTCAAATTTTGTATTTTAAATACATAACTAAGTTACATGTATTTTATTACACCCCAACCCTGACTATAGTTAATTAATGAATCTTTAATTAATACATCATACAAATAATGAGTTCATTATTCATTGTCACTGTAATTAACAAAATGTTATTGTTTAATTAGCTCATATGTAAAGAGTTCAATAATGTTTCGTTAATAGCATATTAACTGTACATAGTTATCACCCATTACTTATTACACATAGATTAAATCAAGGAAAATGGAAAAATGACATTAATTACATGCTTCAAACCAAACTATATTGGACATTACTGTAGTTTTATTAAGTTCATTAAAATGTTTTCTAATTCATTAAACCGCTAAATAAATAAATAGGGTTACGTGGTTTACCTTACATGTTCAGTTATCTCTATCAATTATTTGTTGATTAGTCTGTGTGTGGGCTGATAGTCGTCTCATGGGAGAGCAGGAAGCTACAGTGTGTGGCTATGAGAGAGCAACAATAGCCCACACACATCCTGTGAGTAACACAGAACAGACCGAAGACCCTATGCAAACAATTTACTGTCACATTCCTAGATCCCAGTTTCTCATTCAATGTTCCAGGTTTTGTTCCAGTAGCCTGACGAAATGTTTCGCAACTTTGCATACTTTGTGTGTGTGTGTGTGAGTGTGTTTGTGGTTATTTTTAGCTGCTGTCACTGATCAAATGGAGTGACAGATGGTCTCTGTGGAAGGAGTGTTCAGTCAGGAATGAGTCTGCGTGGGAACTTTACTCGCTGGATTGGAGGATCACAGTGGTCCAAATAAGGGCCTGAAGCAGTAATATTTGAAAAAATTAAATTGAGGAAAACTTTTCCACAGAATTAATATTCTGTAGGTTCAGAACTTCATGTTCATCTTAGCATGCTAAATATAATTTTATTTTAAAATGTAAATTATGTGATGAGGAAGTAAAAAGAGACACAACCTAATCACAAGCGCCACTCTTTAGCACAAATCAGTATACCATTACTTGCCATACTCATATTACTTAAAATAATCTTTTATATTGTAACAATTACTTCCAAGCATGCTGGGAAGGAATCCACTGTGATGTCAACAAAATTGATTTATGTAAGGATTAAATCAAGTTAATTACTTAATTGGGTGGATTAAAAAATGAAATTAGGTAAAACATTTTATTATTATTATTATTATTATTTCTATATATTTGCTGTTTTTTTTTCACCTTTATCATAAACTTGACGCTCACTATAAAAAGTTTACTACTGCTGTCGGTGTTCTATGTTCGATATCCAAAATCTACAAATGGCAACGATAACTCATCAATGCATGAGATTTTATTAACACAAGATTCAAAATATCCACCTAAATCTGTCCATCATTTGCAATCCTTTAATATTGAATCAACGTTATTTAATGAAGTTTTTTTTTTTTTTTTTCTTGTAAATGGCTTATTCTAAAAACAACAAGTCACGGTGCATTGCAGACAGGAAGATGAAGACGAAGAATAAGATTCAATACAAAGGTTTAATAATTATAAACAGACAGGTGAACAGGCAGCAACACACACTTAACATTGACGATGCCGGACAAAGAACTGAACACAAGCAGGAACTAAAATACACACAGGTAAATGACGAACAGCTGTGAAGGTGGTTCGTGTGAGTGGCTGCAAGATGGAACAGGGAACATGAGACAGGAGTGACAACAAACTGAAAGTCCTTCAACTGAATATAATGGTGACATTAACTTCTTATAAAAGTATTTTGTTGCAGTTTACAACCTTCTAAGCACAGATTCATGACAAGAGATTCGTTTCACATTATTTGTGTCCAGGTTTTCCTGCAATTTGCAAGCTGTTCTTTGTATCTTTGTATGTGTTACAAAATGCTGCCAAAACCAGATTAATGAATGACTGTATGAATGTATGAAAATAAGAGATTAAATATAACATTCCAGTAATTGACTTTGACAGTTCTCATTTCTTGATATTTTTACCACATTTTCCAAGCAGCATCGTTTTCATCAGTTCAAAACAAAACTAAAAGATATCAATAGTTTTATAAATAGTTTGCTTTTTAGCCACGACCCAGGACTCTTCTTTATGATTTTACTGGACTGAGAATATAAATTTGAATATTGGTTAAAGAACTGGTCTTGATTTGAAGTAGCTATATATCAAAATTAAAACAAATAAAGAGATATCTCAGGACATGAATTTGATCTACAATATAAAACTGAATTGGACTAATTAAAAAGATGGCAGCAATGACAGTTAAGCGATCTCTTCCAGCAGAGGGCGCCACAGAGTGATGAAAACTAAAAGTTCTATAATACTGGAGAGACACATTAACTGTATTCTCACCCCCTGTTATACCTGTTATATTACCATGTAATAAATACATTTTTTGATTTAAAAAAATGTATTAGTAAATGTTGAAATTAACATTAAGTTTAAAATTCTAAATGCTGAATTAGTAGTTCATTCTTAGCTCATGTTATAATAATAGTTAATATTATGATAGTGTTAATAATAGTTAACTAATGTTTACAAATGTTTATATATATATATATATCTATATCTATATATATATTAGTTATATATATATATATATATATATATATATATATATATATATATATATATATATATATATAACTAATTATACTATACTAACTATACTAATTAACCCACTTAATGAACCTTCCCCGCCCCAGACCTATAGTTTGACTTACATTTCATACAGTTGATTTGTGATGAACATGAAGCAGGGCACCAACTGCAGCCTATAGAATGCAATCAGACTTCCCCTAAAATTCAAGATATCAGGGCAAAAAAAAAAAAAAGTCTCATATTTATGTCTTTAAGCAATATCACACAAGTAACGAGCGCAATATCACACGAGTGATGTTTTTGTCCAAATGTTGAATTAATTTGAATGAATCTGTGTTCTGAGCGAATCAATCGGGTGAATGATTCAATGGCCATCGCTTCATAAAGAGAGCCGTTAACTTAATTCCTGAATGAATCAGCTATTTTAATGAATGAATGAGTGAGTGAGTGAGTGAGTGAGTGAGTGAATGAATGATTCAAATTTACCACCACCTACATTCATTTTAGTTTCTTGTTTAGAGTATCATTTCATTTAAAAAATGATATTAATATTAATGTTATTTATAATAGCATTTTTTCCATATTAATAAATTAAGAAATCCAGTAAAGGTATAGTTCAAAAATGAACATTCTGTCATAATTTACTCACCCCTCATGGCTGTTGAAGCCTAAAAGTTTGTGTAATAATTTTTTTTTTTTTTTCTAAAGCTACTTTTTGTAATGGCTATTTGATGCTTTTCTCATTTAACACAATAAAGACTTTATATTATATTTATATTTGGGGGTAATTTCTCCCTAAAAGATACTGACTCATAAGCTTTTCATTGCCATTAAAGTGAAATTACTAAACCTAAATGTAGGAAACAAAAATGCTAATTTTAAAAGAAAAATGTCAGACGGTCTTTATATATAAATTCATTTTTATGAAACTTAGCTTATTAAAAAGAATGGCTCAGACAAATACTGCACTTTGATTAAAGTTAATAAATATAATAATACTTAATAAATAAATTAATTTACTTAATATATAAAAAATATATTAAGGCAAAAGGCAAGTATCCGACTTTTATATCATGGTTGATGTGAATCTCTTGCTCTCTCACCCGTGTGCTGTCAGACTAATAGTGCTGCGTTCATGTTGATGCTCACGGTTTCATCCCCTAATACTGAGGCATGAGTTATGGAGTTGCACAGTCTTTGGTGGTCTGCATACATCCCTCCTGGAGCTCAGGATTTGGAATCTGGGGTGTAAACACGGGCCAGAGCACGCTGGGATAGACCCTGACCGTGGATCAGTTGAAAGCTCACTAAACATCCAGATTTTATGCACTGAGGTTTATGGGTGGTCAACTCTGAAATGTTTTTTTTTTTTTTTTCTGTTTTCTTTTTTATATTCCCCGGCTGCATTAAATGACACAATGTGTTATGGCACCATATTTTCTGCTCAGTCTTCACAGCGCTGTGCTCCACTGCTGAGTTTGCTTGATATTTGACCAAACAGACATCTGTGCAACTTTAGCACCCTGAAAGGTTGAAAGGTTTGGTGAATAAATATCTAATAAGATGATTTGCTGCTCAAGAAACATTTCTTATTTTTATCAATGTTGCTTTATGTTTAATAATGGAAACCATGATACATTTTTTTTCCTGGATTTTTTAATGAAAGTTGAAGTTTTTTTTTTTGTGCATATATATATATATATATATATATATATATATATATATATATATATATATATATATAGATAGATACATATAGATATATATATACTCTCACATTTAAAATCACACTTGACCTTTTGTTCTGTATGCTCACATAATGGAGTCAAGAAGGCTATGAGACATAAACTTTAATTTATATTTTATACTGTTCATAACTTTCCCTGGATCATTTATATTTCAGGTTCTTCAAAGTATATTTTAGCCTCTTCATATAGGACATTCTATGGCACATAAAGATGCAATGCTATAAAAGTTACAAAATGTTGATTCACTTTCAGGTTTCAGACGCGGTTCTGATGCAGCTTTGGTTCAGTTTAAATATTGCATTAAACTTTGCCATTGTCATGACATTCTGTGTATTACTTTTTCCATCAGCTGTACTTGAGAATCAGAATCATTGTTTCCCACGATTGTGTTTCCTCTATAAATACAATTATGCTACATCTGTGCCTCGTTATACAGTAAATGATTTCCATTAAATGCAGTATGACCTCAGCATATTTTCACTTCACTAAGAACATATTTATATCTATGAAGTGGCTCTGTTTTCAAGAACCTGACAATTAGGAAACAATCTACTCATGGAAATTTCATGAATACATTCTTAGAAATATTTTTTAGGATGCTCAGAGGAAAATGGAGAAATAAAGTTTTTATTTTTTACACCAAGATGTAAAATCAGCCTTTGGTGACAATTTATTTTGATGGTCCTCTTAATATTCTACCAACTATAAGTAACTTTGCAACTACATGTCAACTAACTCTCATTAGAGTGTTAGAGTTTTGGTAAGTAGAATAACTTGACATATAGTTGCTAAAATAACTTTTAGTCAGTAGAATGTTGGTTGGGGCGCATCAAACTAAAGCATTAGCAGATATTAAGCACTGCTAGTTGATATGTGAGTTACGTATATAGCTAGTTCTGTCTAAAGTGGACTATCGTAATAAAATGTTACCCTGCTTTTTGTACAGTGGGACACTGAACAGTCGTCACACCGCGTCTCCTCTCAGACATAATCAGATCATATTTCCGACATAAGCTCGGTATGATACTGTGATAATGACTGTTGTCTGTCAGTAGCTGTTCGTATTAATTACAGTGACCGGTCCGCCGTCATTGCCTGCAGACTGCAGTGACTCTGTCAGTCAAGAACAGAAAAAGAAACACAGAAAGGAAAAAGATCCCATGCTGTCAACCAGATAAAACACACAGAACTCGGATAATTCACCAGAGTCACAGTACTGTGAAATATTACGGTAACAGGTGATGACAGGAAGAAATTTGATCTACGAGAAAATATTTTAATGCATTTAATTTCCCAGTCGCTTTTCTGCCATAGATACCACTGAAGTGCTAATTATTTTTGATGTTTAAAACCTGTCAATTGAATGATTTAGTCGGTTCTTGTGAAACAAAAGCAAATGTAATATAATATATAATACATTTAAATAAATAATAAATTAATAAATCATTCATATCATCTTTAAATGTTTGTTGAGAATATTATAAAGAGTCCACATCAGGACAGTGCTTGATATTTTGAATACTTTATATCAGTCATCACTTCTCAAAAACCAACACCAAAGATTTTATAATCTAAATAATCATAATTCACTAGACAAATGAACAAAAATATTAATCAAAATAAATTCACTTTTGCATTATAATCTGCTGAAAATGTTTAAGAATTTAAATAAATTGTTTCATTGCTTTGTGATTAATCATCTCAAATAATGATGATGCAGAAAATAACAGGAACTTCTTAAAGTTATTTTGAAAGACTTCTTAAATATTGAAATTACATTTTACTAATTATATATTGCAGTTATTGCTGTATGCTTTATTTTTATCAGATAAAAATGTTCCTTGAAAGCAAGTTCATTCATTGCTAAACAACTGGCAAAAGTAGAAACCAATAATAACCCTACTTACGGGGTAATAATATGTGCCGGTGCTGCTGGAGAGCGTTTTTTATGCTCAGTGTACATTTCTGCTCACTGGCCTCTCTAGCTGACCTCAAATCTCAAATTTAATGCAAGCTAAGTAGCAAAATCTGCTTCGGGCAGCTTTTATGGGAGCGAAACCTTGGTTTACAGTGGGATTGCTGTAAGTTCGGTAAAATCCAGCATACATCAGCCCACCACAGCAAAGTGCGTCTCTCTGTTTGCAGAAACATGAATATGTTTTCCATATTCAGATATTAACTGTATACCTATCAAAAATGCCCTTCAGGACCCAATATTCATGAGAAGAGCTTTGCAAAGGGAAGACAGAAAGTTTGTGTGGGAATTATTTTGTTGAGAATTTTTCATGACAAAAGGCTGTTTAGTCTGCTAACCTGAAAACTATTTCAGACAATCATGTGTGTTATAAAGAGGATTTTATATATGTGAACCCATTTACATTTCAAGTCACATACTAACGTTTTATACAATACAGATCAATAATAATAATGATAATAATATGCATGAAAGATGAATGCGGCCAAGTACAGGGATATCCTGGACGAAAACCTCCTCCAGAGTGCTCAGGACCTCAGACTGGGCCGAAGGTTTACCTTCCAACAAGACAATGACCCTAAGCACACAGCTAAAATAACGAAGGAGTGTCTTCACAACAACTCCATGACTGTTCTTGAAACCCAATTGAGCATCTCTGGAGAGACCTAAAAATGGCTGTCCACCAACGTTTACCATCCAAACTGACAGAACTGGAGATGATCTGCAAGGAGGAATGGCAGAGGATCCCCAAATCCAGGAGTGAAAAACTTGTTGCATCTTTCTCAAAAAGACTCATGGCTGTATTAGATCAAAAGGGTGCTTCTACTAAATACTGAGCAAAGGGTCTGAATACTTAGTGCCATGTGCTTTCAGTTTTTATTTTTTAATAAATCTTCAAAAATGTCAAGAATTCTGTGTTTTTCTGTCAATATGGGGTGCTGTGTGTACATTAATGAGGAAAAAAAATGAACTTAAATGATTTTAGCAAATGGCTGCAATATAACAAAGAGTGAACAATTTAAGGGGGTCTGAATGCTTTCCAACACTTTTTGGGTCCAATTCTCACTATTAACTGGTTACTTATTATTATGCATGCATATTACTAGGATATTAGCTGTTTATTAAATATAATATGAACTGAAACAAATTAAGTGAGTTTGTGCTTAAAACAAGAAAAAAAAAATCCCATTGGCAGGTATTTTATTTCTTGTTTTAAGCACAAACTCACTTCATTTTAATGATCATTGTCAGAAAACAACACTCAATGTCTATCTTGTATTTTTTTTAAGGATGTTTAGATATTTGTATTGGAAAAAAAGTTTAGCGTCTTGTAGTTTGTAGTTTAGGGTCAATTATGTGATTTAAAATTTTGTGCTCCATTATATACAGTACAAAACTGGGATTGCAATTCCTTGTGTCCAGACACTTTCTGACCTGGCGTGGTGAATTTGGTTCATATCTAGTCTGAGAATTCATTAATGAGGCCTACAGTATATGTGTGGCCAAGTCTACACACACACACATATGCAGCACCAAGCATGAAATGAGTCTCTGCTCTCTTTCACTAGACCCTTGAGTGAGATTCAATCCTGTATCCCCTCAGAGAGTCTGAGCGCAGGGTCATTGCTTATTGTGTGTGCGTGTAAAGCGAGAGAGTGATCCTGAAAAAAGCCAGCCAATAAATTATATTTCACCATTTGTGGAAGCTTTCCAGAATATTCCCTGAAGCATGAATTATATGAATTATGGTTTGGATGCACTCCTTGGTCTCATTGTAAATTTACATTTTACGCATATCTCTTGTGCATTTCGAAGCGTCCGGTGCTCATTTGTTAATGGCTGTTATTTGACCGCCAGCAGAGAAATATCTGCAGTGGACAGAAAATGGACAGAAATCTGCCACAAACTGTTCCATATGTCATATCAAAATCTAATGGTTCGTTTAGACTCGTTTAGACTCGTTTAGTACTAGTGTGTGTGTTTTGGGGAAATGTGCTGGATTACATATGTATGTGGTTCTGTGGAACTAGATACTGTCCTAGCAACGTACATTTTTGATGGTAATTTCATCATATCATGTGTGCAATTGCAAAACTTAAAAAAGAAATAAATAAATTCACTGCTAAAAATTCACTATAAAAATGTTTTGTATCCTAAAATGATGTGGTAACAACTAAATCAACTAGTTTTACTAAATTCAAAAACATTATTCGATGTGACTGAATCAAACTGACTAATGTACTTTACACCAATGAAAGTCAGGTCAAGGGTCAGATCAAGCAGAAATGGCTCCTTAAGGAAACAACAGCATGTTTGCACTTTAAAAGTGCTGTTCACAGTTTGTCCAAAAAGATATAAAGACATTATTTCGCTAAATATGGTGACACTTTAGAATAATGGTCTGTTATTAATAGGTAACTATGCAGGAAGTAATGAATAGTACATTGATATTTCATCTACTACAATTAACTAATATAATATCGGTAACACTTTACAACAAGGTTCATTAGTTAAACATGAGTTAATGTATTAACTAACATGAACTAATCATGAGCAATACATTTGTTACTGTATTCACTAATCTTCCTTAATGTTAGTTAAGTTTTTAATATCTTTTAATAATGTATTAGTAAATGTTATAATTAACACTAACAAAGATTAATAAATGCTGAATAAGTGCAGTTCATTATTAGTTCATGTTAAGTCATGTAGTTAAATGATGTTAACTAATGAACCTTATTGTAAAGTGTTACCGTAATATCTAATTTAGGACTGAGATAGTTCCTAATTAGGTAATCAATAATTACTAAATGAGATTATCCTCATCAAGAACTATTAACTAACTATACCAAATGATGAAGAATTATAAATTAGTTAGAGGTCATAAAATGCATCACTAATATGAAAACATCATCATGCATTAAATCAACAGTCCTAATATAGATAGCATAAAAAAACCTCTATAAATGTATTTAATTTTTTATTTTTAAGTTATTTGTCTTTTGTTTTATTTTACATTGTAATTGGATAGATATCTAGCTTAAATCAAGATATAAAATGAACTAGTTATCAATAGTGCCGGGTGCTTGGTAACATATTCAGCATTGTGTGTATTTTCCTGTTAAACTCAGAACTGAAATGAAGAATTTTGCTTATAAATTCTTCAAGTTCATAATGTCTTTAAACATCTTCATAATCTGGAGAAATTCAGATGTGCAAAAACAAACACAAGCTCAGCCCATCTCTCCATCTCTCTCGCACACATGTTTTTGTAGCGGTATGAGGTTCTCTACCACCCATGAGCTCTGGAGGAGGGATCGCGTCTGACCTTTTGTCCTGTTGTGCTTTGACTGATGGCTGGTGTGGGAAAACCACCCAAGACTTTTGAGCTGCTCTCTCTGGGACACAAGTGATGGACAACGACTCCAAATCATCTGCCTGCTTGTCAAAGTGGACAGCGACAACATGAGAAGTCTCAAAAATGTCTTCTTTGATTATTGACATGCACTTCCTGCATTTTTTTCAAAACAAACACAACCCTTTCTGCTTGTGCTCTACATTGAGAGGTTACTGTACAGGTAATACTGAATGAGCATTGATATGATGAATGATATGTTAATGAGCTTGTGATTGTGAAGTTGTTTTTTATTTATATATTTATATTATATTTATATAGCTTATATAGTCATTTTGGACATTTTGAGCTCTAAATGTTACAATGTATTTACAGTTTACAAAAGGACATGATATATGAGATAAAATACGGAATATGTGTAACACAGTAATGCAAAGTGTTTCCAGCTTCATTTAGCTTCCTTCTTTAGCTGTATGTAATTCACCGTATCAAAATATTCACAGTCAAATCACTCTGCACTACATTTCACTTTATTCCCTCAGCTTTGTCCTCCAAACTCAAACATTTTTGTATCCATTATTTCCCTAACTGTCTATTTTGGGAACGTTCAGACACTTGACACGTGAAGCTCTAGGTTCCACCTTATAAACTCTCTTAAGTACTTTCTTTGGCGGGTTTCTCCAGTGTTCGGTTGTGGCAGTGAAGCTTCTCCAAATTAGAACCATGGGCTGCTTATTCTGGAGGAATCTACATATGAGTGTCATCACAAAAATGATGGGCCAGTCCGGCCAATCCCATCAGCCTTTGGAACCTATTTGCATTCCTGAACCAGCGTATCTGCTGTATTCTTTCTCACTCCTACTGTCAATATATATATACACAATATATATAAAAGCACAGTGCTTTTAAACACCATTGTGAGCATAATCATTTAGTTTGAGACAGCGATCCCAGAATGCACTGCAATGCACTGAATGAAATAAATTAATAAATAAATTAATAAATCACCCGTGGCGGACTAAGTTGACAGAAATTATAAATTATAAGTTATGATTATACATGCTGTAGATTGTATTAAATACAAAAACACAGCAATATAAAATGTTTATTTACAATATATAATAAAATGAATTAATTTATAAGGTGTAAGGATAGAGCTCTAAAGTCTTTATGTATGAAAGTACTTTATTGAAAAGTAATTGTAGACTAAACACATGTGCTCAGTTCAGTTGTACACTTTCTTACTTTGTTTTTTTTTTCTTGTTTTCCAGTACCAAAATCAATTCATTCTCAAATCAAGATACATTTTTTTGAGAAGCAAAAATACATAAGATATGTAAAAAAAAAAAAAAAAAAATCTAATAAAAAAATTTAAATTAATGAATAAATAAAATCTTTTTTCTTGTTTTAAAAATTAATTTACTTTTATACATGGAAACCTATTCTTATGTCTTATGGCATTATACATCTCTTAATTTAAGAATGTTTGGGTATTTGTATTGGAAAACAAGATTAAAATACTGAGATAGAAGTTATATATATATACAGCTCTGGAAAAAATTAAGAGACCACTGCAAAATTATCAGTTTCTCTGGGTTTACTATTTATAGGTATGTGTTTGGGTAAAATTAACATTTTTGTTTTATTCTATAAACTACTGACATTTTTCTCAAATTCCAAATAAAAATATTGTAATTTCGAGCATTTATTTGCCAAAAGCAACAACTGGTCAAAATAACAAAAAATATGCAGTGGTCTCTTAATTTTTTCCAGAGCTGTATATATATATATATATATATATATATAATTCTATCTCAGAATTTTTATCTTGTTTTATATATATATACATATATATGTGTGTGTGTGTGTGTGTGTGTGTGTTATATACATAAGTGTTTTTCTGATAAAATTGGCTCTTTATTAAAACATCTCATTTTTAAATGATAAACAATAAAGAAAAAGTGATAATAACGACAATTAATCAAACAATCACAAAATTTAATAGCAAATTTCAAATCTGATTACCATATCATTATATTACCATAACAACAGTAAGCTGCGGGTGCATTTCTCATTCCCCGGTGAACAAGAGAAAGAAGTTTGGAACAGAACGTATATGTTGATGATGAACTGGCTAACTTAGTTCTCCGCTGGCCTAAATTGACTCATTCATATCAGATCTTTGATTTAGTCACTTTGTAAATCTTTCTTTTGTTTATCTCTCATCACATATATCCCCATCTGTAAATATGCCTTTTGCACAGTTTCTATGACTGGGTAGTGGAGTATACATCACTCCGGTCCCACTGAAGGCAGATTCTCCATGCACTCCAAGTTCATTGAGCAGTCATATAAATCTCCTGCTGGGATCAGGGTTCGCTGTGTGGGCTGGAAACGACCAGGTTCCACAAGTAGAGAAAAGTGCACTGCAGTAGTTCTCCAGCCTCTGGTCCAGCTGGCCGCGAGGCCTGAAAGATGTGTTTGTTGTACAGTCGGTGTGGCCATCTGGGTATAGACCTCTGGTCACCGCTTTGCAGAAGTGAGCGTGGCGTCAGCTGCCAGGAAAAACACTAATAAAGCAAAAAGACCGTTCTATGGTCGCCTCTCCCCCTCAAAGATGGATTTCCTCGCTGTAATGATATTCGGGAGGGTGTGGGAGGGATTTGGAAGCAGTGGACATTCTACATTCTCTCTTTTTAAATCTCTTGTCATGGTTTGCATGACCATCTCCATAAAAGCAATATGTCCAAAGAGGCAGGGAGAAGAAAACAGAACTAAAACTAAAATAATAGGCTAATGTGAAAGTTTGGGTCACAGACAAGCAGTGACGCAGCATATTCAATACCATCAACTGCCAATTTACCAGTCCAACTCTTATATAACCCTCAAAAACGTATTATTATTAGGATTATTATTAATATTGCCTGACAGGGGCAACCAGTAAACTCAAGACATACTGTCATTCAGTGTTTTTAAAAATCATTAACTAGGTTCAGGTGGAACATGATTTGATGCCCTAGTCCACACACACATTTGAGCTAAATGTCATCCTTGCAAAGACATGCATGTAAACAGATGTATGTGTGCATACTGCAAATATGCATGTGTAAAAATTTATAGACATAATCAACACAGTAAAATAAGTAAATAAACAAACAAAGATCAAATAAACATTTATTGGTGTATATTTTACAAGAAAATATGTTCCCACTTTATATTAAGTGCCTTTAACAATGTACTTTACATTAATCACTTGATCCAAAGCATTATTGTGTGCATACATCCTTTCATTACGCTGTTGACCTTTCCCTGACCCCTTAGCCCATGACCTTACCTGTATCCCACCTCAATGAATTATTGAATACAATAAGTACATTGTACCTAACAATTTTTTGATGGAAGTACACCTAATGTAAAGTGTGACTAAAAATACTATTTCAGTCTTTAAGTTACTTGCCATGTCTTTGTAATTATTTCTGAAAATTACCAGCAATTTCTGAGAGAAAATTCCACCATTTATTTTAAGTGAAGGACTCCAGACAAGGTGAATAATATTAATAGCTGATTTTGAATCTCCTGGCAAGTACAGAGCAGATTACCTGCAGCATTGACCTTAGAATGATTATTGTTCCTATAAAATGTTACTTGAATTTCCAGCTTGCTACTTGCTCTACATTAATTGTAGGAACAGGATGGCTGGTTTATGTTGTTGCTAAATGTGTTTCTCAAGAAGACTTTAGCCACTTTTCCACTGTTGAGCCAGCGAGAGCTAGGGCTAACAACGTACTGGATGCCAATAGCTCCGACCTTGAGCAGTATTTCCACTAGTAACAATGCAGCGCTACCCGAAAACCAGCCCTTAACATGCTTCCATAGAACAACTACTTAAGCTGGCTGAAACCTGACTTAAGCTGACTGAAAAATAGAAAGAGAACATAAAAAGAGAACACATATTATTCAGTCACACCTGCTTCCATTTATTTGTGATCACAGGAATGCACAAAACGTCTCGGTTAAGACTGTAACACTGCATTGATGTTAGATTCTGTGTCAGATATTGATGCTATGGGAATGTCTCTGCTTGAAGCGTGTGTCAAATCAATCCAATGGCATGGTGGGACATTACAAGGGTTGAGGGTTTGCATTAGGAGCAAAATAAGCGCTTGTATCCGGTCCATCGAGGGGAATGGCGCTGCAACCGAGATTGACACCGAACAGGTCCTTGAACTTACTGGCTACCTGAGGGCGAGTACACAGGCTCTACACAGAGATTATAAAATCTTGCAAAAGTGTTAGGTGTCGCCCAGCCCCTAGCTCTACTAATTCCCATCAGCGAGGCACAGTGTGCCAAAGCCCAGGAGGATGCTACACTCCTCGTAGAGTGAGCCCTCACCCCCAGGGGGCACGGCTGCACTTGAGCTCGATGAGCTAAGGTTATGGCCTCCACTGTCTAATGGCCCAACCTCTGCTTGGAGACAACCTTTTCCTTCTGCTAGCCAGACAAAGACAAAGACAAAGAGCTGGTTGGAGGTCCTGAAGCACTGTGTTCAGTCCACATAGAGTGAAAACCATGACCTGCACAATGCAGCTAAGGGCTGGGTCTGCCTCCTCCAAGGGCAGCTCTTATAGGATCCCTGGAGGGGATCATCGGAACCTTGGGCACATATCCAGGCCGGAGTCTCAGGATTACATGAGAGTTGACCGGCCTGAATTTCAGGTACGATTCGTCAACCAAATGTTCCTGCAGGTCCCTTAACAGAAGTCAGTGCAGCTAAGACACTGTATTTTAAGGTCTACTGATTGCAGTGATCTGAAGGGCGCACAAGAGGGTACAAGGTGAGGATGGGGAGGATTTAAACCTCTTACGCCACTCAGGAACCTGATGATCAGGTCGTGCTTTCCCATTGACTTTCCCAATAGATGTACCATCTATTGCTTTGTGATGAGCAGCAATAGGATTGTACATTGATGCTATCGCCGCAAATCACGATGCAATAGATGGTAAATCTGTTGGACAGCACAACCTGGGTGGAGGGAGACAGCCTTCACTCCAGGAAGGAAAGCACAAATCTTATCATGCATTTCCAGGAGTCTTCTTGGAGAGAAGAGCACTATTCAACAAACAGGTTCCACCTTGTAGAGGTCCCAGAGGTCTGGATGCAGGTGCCATAGGGTGCCCTGTTTCTGAGAAAGCAGGTCTATCAGATTAGATTTGTGCCAAAATATATTGAAACTTAAAAAAATTGATTGCAGGAAATTGTTTGACTTCGTATTTAATACACTGCATGTTTTGCAAACTGTTTTCTCATTTTTCCTTCACTGATCTGTACTTACAAATGTGTATCCAGAGTTTTCATTTACGCTTTTGAAATTTTCATTTACAATCCCAGAGTTGTTGTTCGCCATTCTGGCAACGAAAGAATTTCGTTCCTTTGTGTTCCTTTGTTCTATGTTCTATATAGGCACACACATTTTACAGGTCATTCATTTATGGGAATTTCACATATTGGGCTATATGTTTAATTTTATTTACATTTAATAGACATAATAATAATAATAATAATAATAAAGGCAATCAAAAAGGCTGTGAGATGGTATGGATAAAAATGTTTTCTTGTAGAACTATATTATTTTTTGTTCTTACATATGTTATCCTTTTATCATTATTATTGATAACTTCATTCGAATGCTGTCTAGACAACATCACACACTATAATAGGCCTATGCAATATGTTAATATAATCATTTCTTAATTACACGCTTTTTCTTAATTAAAAATAAATATTATTGTAGTCTTATCCATTTCTGATAATTCCAGGTTGCTATGGTCAAGCAGGTTTTTTACACATTTAACTCTTGGCCGTGAGAAATAGATGTCGTTCCCTCAACATAATTGTTACGTGTATCTCTGGACTTTGTTTTCATTTGTCACATGTGTGCTTTGTTTGAGTGTTCCCACCACTCCTTTGTCTCGATGGTAACCCTCATTATTAGTTCATTCCTATCAGCTGTGTGTAATTAATTAGTCTTGTTTGCGCCCCTGTGTTCCTTGTATTTATACCCTCAGTTTGTTCAGTCTTTGTCGATCGTTATTTTGTTTTAGCGTTTTGTGTGGATCATTCTCTTGGTTACGTCTATTTTTTTTATTTTTATTATTAAACATTGTTCTGGTGAATCTCTGTCGTTGTGCTCCTTCTTAACCCACAAGAACATAACAATAATGAAGTCATAGCCACACGAAAAATATATTGTTCCCTCACCATATGATCTCAAGGCCACGACTTTACATCACATGGCCACAAGTTTATATGTTGTGACCACAACAAAACTAATATGAGCAGACAATTTTTTCAAATGTCCTAAATGTTTGTTAGCTGGTAGCCTGATATGATAACAATGGAAATGAGCAGCAATGTTGACCCTCTCCTGACTCTGCCTTTGTCCATGACCGCCCCTCAAGCCTCAGTTGAGTAGCTTTGGACCAAGGTATTTGGCAGGACAAAAAACACTGGCTGTTGGCCCTGAGGAAGTCCTATTGAGGCCCGATCAAGCCCCGGAAGTAAAGCGACCGGCCCTGTCATGCACTTGTACACTAACTTTCGGCCCAACAGTGGAAACGTGGCTATTGATGATTGAAATCTCAGTAAAATCTCTATTTCACATCATCATCTTGTTTTAACAGTACAGGTCCTTATCATAGCTGGTAAACAATCTTTCTTAAAATGAAAAAATTGTTTATTTGAGTAAATCTGTCTCTGGTTCTGAAACCTGACTCTAAAATAATATTACTGAATAATTAACAATATTATTGAACTAAAAAATAAAAAATTCACATGGTGACAAGCTATGAAAGGTCACAATATTATTCACATTAATAATATTACATGCTGCATATCTACACAAATGTATTTTCTTCTGTGTGAGTACATGGATAGCAAACTGATGGCGTAGTTCCAATACCAACCAACAGGGGCTAACAAACCATGCTAACCAGTGAAAAGAAAGGTTAAAATTGTCCACGATGAATCAAACTCAAGCTCAATATGAAAGTCATAAACTTTAAAGAGCATTGAGTACAATTTCAAAAGAATGCATGAAAAGAGCACTTGACTCACATGCAATCTTAAAGCTCATTGTTTTTATTTCTATGCTCTCACTTCCCTCCAACTCTTTTTTTCTAAACCATGTTTTTAACTTGTGGCTTTTGATGCCATCTGTGGCATTGTGCTGGGCATCCGTGACTCTAAACTGCGTTTATCAGTACCAGCGTGTGTGTGTGTGTGTGTGTGTGTGAGAGAGAGAGAGAGAGAGAGAGAGAGAGAGAGGGAGAAAAAGACCCCTGCTGTGTCGACCAGGCATGCAGGGAAAAGATAACCAAATCTGTGAACAACAAGAAGAAAAAAAAAAAAAAAAACAGACCAAAAGGTAGACAGAAAAAAAAAAAAAATCAAAACTAACAGGGTGTGAAGAAAAACATGTTCTCACTGTTTTGTGTATTTGAGCACAGATTCCTGAGTGCGAACATAAGAAAAAGTAGACCAGACATACTCTGACTGCTCATGTGATCATTTTACATTTTACACATTATAATACAGTATATGGTGAAACTGACAATGTTAATCAAGCTTTAAATGTTAGAATTTGTATGTTTACACTTTCAAAAATATACAATTTACAAATATTTAAAAAATTAACTTTAAGGCGGTTCCACATAATAAACACTTTGTGTTCTATGGCATCATTTGAAGATATTCCAGAGAGGATATTGTGTGCTTCATTGAAAACAAGGAAATGCACAAATTATTTATCAGTCCAAATGAGTCAACAATGATTCTGAAAGGACTCTCATAAACATACACATAACGGGCACTGCGAATGTGCACATGGTATTTTTGAATTTACATCTGTGGTTCTCAGCTACTCCAACCCTAATCAAACACACCTGA
Organism: Zacco platypus; assembly: GCA_038088235.1. Taxonomy (NCBI): domain Eukaryota; kingdom Metazoa; phylum Chordata; class Actinopteri; order Cypriniformes; family Xenocyprididae; genus Zacco; species Zacco platypus. The sequence goes on from CM076080.1 coordinate 8,949,587, forward strand.
ACACGTTAATTAAAGACCTTAGAAATTTATCGGCAGGTGAGTTTGATCAAGCAGAGTTGAGTTCCAACCTTCCAAGAGTTGAGAATCCCTGATTTACATGCATAATTTTCTTTTTTTTTCTCCTATTGATCAGATTATTTTAGGTCTACACTACCCCATCCGATTTGATCGAAAATTAAATCAATTTGGGTCGATTTCACATCGGAAAATTGCAGCATCGAGAGACTGTTATTGAGTTGAGTTTTAAAATCATCTGTAAGTAATAATAACAATAATAAAAAAAAAATGTAGAATTTTAATGCGGTGTCTGACTTTTGACCCTCATGTCAGACTCAGGCTCAGCCCTGTTTGAATCTTAATTAAACAGGCACGTGGGGCTGTTGAGGTCTGCCACTAGGAAACAATTCATTGAAGTGTCCACTCAAGTGACACCACAGCAAGCAGCATGAATCATCTATGGACAGCACTGATGGACTTGCCAGGATGCGGTCTTTCAAAGAAACTGTTTGTTATTGCCGGGCCTGAGGTGAGGAGATAAGATATGAAGTGGCAACAAGAAGATGGGTTTTGACCTCTTAGCCAGATATTCTGTGGAAAAGGACGTGTTGTAGGGTCATTATGAAAGAGTAATGGGAAATGAGAGTACAGTGGGTATGTTGCGAAGTCAAAACATAAACATTGGGGTGGAGTGTTTCAGTTACAAAGTCACAAGAAGAATACAATTAACATTTTATTAAATCAGCCTGAGCCTACACTGCTACATCAAGTTATTTGTTGTTGACCGTCTGAGAATCTAAAGCTCTGAAATGTAAACTTGTTTGTGTCTCCATTTAGTAATTTTCAATTTATTTACTCTCTTTGGTATGTTCATAACCTGTCAGTGTGTTAGGTAACCTTATCAACCAGAGAGAGAAGTATCTGCATTAGTTTGGTGGAATTCCACTGAATCCCGCTTGCACTCCCCCTTCCTGCCTGCTAATGTAATCAGAGGGAAACAGAGGTGCTTCCCAAAGCTACGGCTTCCAGATAACACTCGTTTATCACACGTTGTTCCACTCGCAGGCCTATTCAGACCTCCGGCGACTTTCAATCCCAGCTCCCTGCACCCCCAGTCAGGATATAATAGTGTAGTGGTTGGTCACGTTTGTGATATTGAGTCATTTTTATTATCATTTCAAATACTGTCAACATTATGAGTTGCTTTATTATCTGAATCATTACAAAGAGACTTTTATGCTGTTAACAAAAACAGATTTTTTAAACCTTGTGAAGAGGGTTTGCCAGCTACTTTTATATACCAATTCTATTGTCGTTCAACTTTGTTTGTGGCAACTTTAGTGCTATAAACGAGGCAATTAAGAAATCATGTGACTAGTGAAACCTTACTCAGAAATGTAATTGTCTCTCAATCTAACAAGTAAAAAAAGAAAAAGAAAAAAGAAAGTGCATGTCATAGAAAGGCCCCCTAATCTTATAAGTGAAATGGCTTGAGCTAACAAATGAGACTCTTTGCCTGCCATTTGTCAAAGTGCACCAGGGGAAAAATATGCCTGAGCTGAGCTGATTTGTCTTCTCAGTCAGTCGACAGAGGTGGCAAAAAGCCAGAAACTTTATTCCACACACACACACACACACACACACACACACACACACACACACAGGGGTTTGTTTTGCTATCTTAGTGAGGACATTCCATAGGCGTAATGGTTTTTATACTGTACAAACTGTACATTTTATCCCCCTACACTACCCCTACCCCTAAACCTACCCATCACAGAAAACATTCTGCATTTTTACATTTTTAATAAAACATTGTTTAATATGTTTTTAAAGCTATTTGAAATATGAGGACGCAGGAAACGTCCTCATAAAACATGTGTATGTCATAATACCAGTGTAATGCCCATGTGATTATATAAATTTGTGTCCTCATAAATCATGAAAAACAAGCAACTTCCTATCTAAATTTCTTGCTCAGGCCTGGGTTTTGGCATCCCTGATTGAAGCAAACAAGCTCCTCAGAGGGCAAACCCCGCGGCCTTGTCGTATCCTCAATCCCATAGAAAGCATCTATGAGAGCACTGGTTTCAGAGCAGTCAGTGAGGTGTGAGTCTAGTAAGTCCAGAACCCTGGCAGTATCAAAAGAGGTCTTGTGTTTGAGACTCTTGACTCAGCTTGACGCTCTCTCTTTTTTTCTCAACCTCCTTCCATGGAAATATTGAAAATTTTGGCACAACATCAGGAAAATATTACCTGTGGATTGACTTCTCTTTGGTGGGTTAAGGGATGCCAATCTTCATTGGTGGGCAATGCTTCAGGAAAGCCTGGTTAAAGCTGCCTGTAGTTCTGGAGCTTCCCGTCAGATCCAGTTCTCTTAAAGTGGGCTGTAGAGCTGAAAATAGATATTTTATCCTCATAAATGTTTGAAAAACAACTCTGCTGTATGTGAGGCCACTTCACTTGGTGAAACCATGAGCCAGAACGACCAAATAACCAGGAGACATGCCTTGTGAAAAATACATTACTTTGCTCAATACCACAGCTCTAAGAAAGAACTCCTACTTTTCAAATAAAAGAAACAATATATTAGCATTCCCATTCATCTTAGTGGCAATTGCTTAGTTGGCGCAAGCAGCCATTGAAGTATGCCAACTTGTAGTATGCATAACTTTATTGTATGTTCTCTCAGTTCTGCTCAATTTTATTTAAATAATCATGAGCTGTAAATGTCATGATCACTTTAAATGACAAAAATCCTTGCACCATATAGGGCAGATATGGCAGCCATTGTTTTTCATTGAGTTTCATTGAGCTGATTTCATTGTTGGATAACTGACCTCACTTTGACCAGTTTCTAGGGTCATTTGCTCCCAGTAGTAAGTTGCATTTTGTTCGTTAGAGAGTCAGGATGCTTTCTGGGTGTGGGAAGATCCATAATAACTTTAACAGAGGGGTTTGCCTTATGGTGTAAACATGCATTCTCTAAAACCTGCTTTGAACTGTGTGGTGATAAGCCACAAGTATGGATGATTTCATCACAGAAACTTGATTTTGATTAAAAAATTTTAAAATTATAACTCAAATATCAAATATCATTTAACATTCTAACTCAAATCTGGCCCTTTCTGACTGAGCATGCAACACAACTTCTCATCCAGGCCCTGGTCATTTATAGGCTCGATTACTGCAATGCTCTTCTGGCTGGACTGCCGTCATGCGCAATCAAACCTCTACAAATGATCCAGAACACTGCAGCACATCTTGTCTTCAACGAGCCCAAGAGAGCCCACGTCACGCCGCTCTTCATCTCTCTGCACCGGCTACCCCTTGCTGCTCGCATCAAGTTCAAGGTGTTGATGCTTGCTTACAGATCCACCACAGGCTCCGTACCCTCCTACCTCCACTCACTTTTACAACTCTACGTCCCCACCAGAAGCTTGCGATCACTAAAGGAGGGAAGGCTTGTGGTACATCACCGAGAGGCACTAAATTATTCTCCAGAACTTTCTCGTTCACTGTTCCCTGCTGGTGGAATGATCTCCCTACCTTCATCAGGAATGCAGAATCCCTGGCAATATTCAAAAGACAGCTGAAAACTCATCTCTTTTGTGAGAACTTAACCCCTTCATAAAAAATAAAAAAAATCAATCCTTTCCTTTTCCCTTCCTACTCTAGCTTATATTACTCTGAGCAATGTCTGAAACTTGTATTGTGAGCACTTCCTGAGTCTATTTGCCTCTTCATGAAGAATCACTTGTTTGTTTTCCTCACTTGTAACTCGCTTTGGATAAAAGCGTCTGCCAAATGATTAAATGTAAATGTAAATGTAAATAAAGGAATAGTTCCCGGTCAAAAAAGTGACAAAGTAATCCATTACGCTGAAATGTTATTTTCTTTTTGTGAATTAGACTGATATTTAACTTTAGCGTTTCTACTTTCCATAAATGTCAAATCTGAATTGATGCTATTGCATACAAAAACACTCATAAACACATACATAAACAATATATATAAACATCATTTATTCTTGTTAAAGGAATATGCTTACTATATTAGTTTTTTTTTCAATTGCTAGGACACATTTCTCAATACTTAGATCACTTTTTCAAAACTTCACACAGTGATCACAACAGCAGTCTATGTGAGCTAAACTGTGGATCATCCATCATTGCTTTGGCACAAAATGCATTCAATGACTACATATTTCCATTTACATGCATTCTTTTCTCACTTAGACACAAACACCACCAATACTTTATGTACTATACAGGCCAATTTGCACATTTTTACATATTCTTTTCTAAACTGTTCAACCTAACAAAACACAAAAATGAATAAGACAGAAATTTGCAACATTTCTACAGTGATACCATATTGAAATACTTTTTGAATCTAAAAAAATCAAATAAAGCACCAAGACGTAATTGAACACAAGTGTTAGTCTTTAAATTCATGACCATCCATTCAAAAGGCAAAATAATTTGTACTGTAATGTAAACATGGATCATGTAACATATACTGCAGTTAATTAAAAGCAGTTGAGAGTGTTTTGTGTTTTGTTTTGTAAAGATATTTCACAAAATAAATCATTGTATAATGCTACCTGACGTTAGCGTTGTTTAGGTCTGCGTTTTATGATTGACAAAGTATGTTTGTTGGTCAAAAACCTTTGCTAGTGTTCTGGAATAATGAGTTGATTTGAGACACGTATGAAGTGTTTTGGTAGATTTAGTACATTTTGAATGTGAAATTACCTGCTGTACCAAGATGAAAGTTGGTTAGCAGAACTGTGTGAAGAGTTTTTAAAAAATTACCCAAGTATTGAGAAATGTGTCTTAGCGATTGTAAAAAAAACTGCAATAGATGAGTTTCTTTTATACAAACAAGACTGGATGCACGTGCATTTAGGGGGCAAAACTGCTAACAGGTGTTATGCCGAGATTTGCATGCATCTCACAGGAAGTAACAGTCATTTATTCTCAGAAAAGAGGTGGATGCAAATCTCTGCAGGCAGCCTACAACATCTGTTTTGCCATTATGTAAAATGTTAGCTAACAACAGTTGACTAGTTGGCTAATTTATAACACTAGTCATAAGTTAGTCAACTAGGTAGTTGTGGCCTAGTGGTGAGGCCTAGTGGTGAGGGAGTCGGGCTTGTAATCTGAAGGTTGCCGGTTCGATTCCCACGCCGACAGGAATTGAAAGTGGGGATTGTGAATAAACAGCACTCTCTCCACCTTCGATACCATGACTAAAGTGCCCTTGAGCAAGGCACCTAACCCCTAATTGCTCCCCTTGTAAGTCGTTTTGGATAAAAGCGTCTGCCAAATGATGAAAAATGAAAACTAAGTTTGCAAATCATAAACCTGATATACCCTATGAATTTATGAACTTACTTGGTTTTGTTGGTTGTTGAGCCTTTCTATCCTAAATGTTCACGACAAGGCTACGTCATGACTCGCCACATTTGAAAGAAATTTGATAGGCCTACTGTAGATACTGTACAAGACATGAAACATGTGACAGCTAGCTAGGTGTGTGATAGTGAGGAAAGGGCTAGCATCGATTACTTTGGAAACCATGGTAGCGCTGACTCCACCGATTATGTTAAGAAATTAACTCTCAGTAATGGTGAAACATCGCTACGCTATTTCACACCACGAATGGATGACAGATATGTCCAAGTGACCAGCAATCTGGCCTGTTATTCTTGCATATAATGTTATAATATATATTATATATAATATAATAAAATATGTGTGTAATTAATATAATATAACATAATATAATATAATATAATATAACAATCTCTTTCTGTTTTTAGCAAAGGCATGTGATCCCCTTGGAATACTGAACATTTTAAATCCACCTTTTTCACGGTTAGTATGGTTTACTGCACAATAGCTCCGTGTCATCTCTGCTAGATATGTCCATAGACTATGCTGTAAATAGTGCTGCTTTCTGCCCCCTAGTTGCGCGCTCATCTCTGTGATGACGTTGCACAGAAACCTGTCTATGTAAGGTAGATTAAATGACCGTACCTTTAAAGGTTTTGTGGTAACTTGATTGTTTCTACAAGATTTGTTTGTCTGTCTTTCTGTTCCTGTGGATGATACTACAATAAATTGACAAAAAAGATAAGTTCATGTCTGAATAATTCTTACAGCTATAACAGACACATTTAAATATTTTGAATTGAACACTTCAAACTAGCATCTTGTGCTTTAATAGAAGCAAGACAATCTACAAAGAATTAACAAGATAAATGTTTTTGATTAGTGACTTAGAAATGAAGCAGAATCTTATTTTTTACATTTTTCAAAATCCTAAAACTGTTTCCAGGATGAAGGTAGGATTCTCAGACGTTTAAACTCCACTGTGAGTGACATTCAGGAATTCGGGCCTTTCCAGATCTGATTACACCATGACTCTCACATGAGAAAAGGAAAGAGTGATGAAAATACTTTCCAGAAGAAAGAGATCGGTCTCTGTTTCACCTCAAGGCCACTGCATGCACTAAAACCGAGTGCAGAAGGCCCAGAGTTCACTGCAGAAGCCCAAACAAACAGAGGAAGAGCACAGAAGAACAAAGAGAGACAAGAGGAACGCCAGTAGCCTGATGTGGGTTGATCTGTGTCAGTAGCGAGTCAGTCATCCAGACCTCTGTTTCATTTAATGTGGGAATTCGGAGGGACAAGGATAAAGAGAAACAAGGGAGAGAGGAAGAGGTGAAAGAGTGCAGTCTGATGAGAGCTTCCTCTGGGACCCTGCGTGTTTTCCAAAGGAAGCACATGAGGGCTAATCTCTGGCCCCTGGAGAAGACAGCAGCTCCTGCCGGCCCTCGGCACATTGTTCCGTTATCATCAGGCATGGCGGATGAGTCTCGACTCATTCAACCTCTTGCTTATCATGAGTTTTGGTCAACAACACCCAAGTGAACACATGCAGTTTAAAATTTTGAGATGATACACACACATGTGCGTTGTACCCACGCATATAGGCTAAAATCTTGTTCTATTCTCAGCTGCACAGTATACGGCCCACTTCCTTCCCACTCTTCCTACACTCTTGTGTGTGTGTTCAACTAAAGGAAGTGCTGAAGAAGACAAGGATTCCATGTGGTCAATAAATACTCACTCATGGCTTTCCTCAGGGACTCCTTCGTTTTCCACTGAGTGTCCGCTGGAAGTTACATCTGCAGTGTCACAATGACCAGAACGACCTGGACCTGCTGCTGTAATTATCTGTAATTAATGCAATCACTCGTAGTCAGCAGCTGCAGAGAACAGACAGCAGTGCACTATTCTAGCTTCTTTGATTGAATGATGTGTGTAAGGAAAGGGAGGGTTATTCATAGGGGTGTTGTTACGGCATTATTGTTTTTCAATATGCTGAGCAGCACAGTGGGTTAAGACTTAAGGAATGTGCTTAAGGAATTGCCAGATTGATACTTTGATGAATGCATGTAATTATGCAATTCATATATAGTAATTATATAAACTAGTTTTCTAAATTTGTATGACTTGTCATCACAATGTTAAAGGGTGTTGTGGGGGTTGCATTACATTGCAGGGGTGTCCAATTCTGCCCCTGGCCCACTTTCCTGCAGAGTTTAGCTCCAACACACTTGCCTGGAAGTGTCTAGAAATCCTGAGGACTTTGATTGACTGGTCCAGGTGGGTTTCATTAAGGTTGGACCTGAACTCTGCTGGAAGGACAGGAACAGGATTGGACACCACTGGAGTAAGGCGCACTGAAAGTTTTTAGCATGTTCCTAGGGTGTTCTACTGGACATCCACAAGAAGGTTTATAGCCTATCCATCTTTTTCCTGAATGTGGAAGTCTTTACATTTCTGGTGCTTTCAGTCAAATTTTCATAGCTGATAATGTAATGCTAAACCTATGAAACTTTTAATGGTTCCATAATGACAACACTTTAAGGTGTCTTATGGCTCTGCCTGACCTGTCTAACTTTAATGAGTGGATAGATGATTAAGAGTCGCAAGAGGTCCCAGGTTCAAATCCCAGATGAGTGCCTATGTGTCTCGGCCAGCTCTAGTCGAGGAGACAATACATTTTATTAAAGTATGAATAAAAGGAAATAAAAAACAAACATAACAACTAAAAACACCATAACAATGACATGAAGCAGTCCGACGTTAACTACGTTGATAACAGGTGGGTGTCCGTATTCTATGTACATCACATTGAAGTTCTGAGGGCTTTTCATCTTTAAAACAGCACAACAGTTCAATTGAAGTTAGAATCCGTCATGACAGTGCGCTCATTGGTTGTTCAAGAAAAATTGGATATCTTATCTCTTTAATTATATGTGCATGTTGCAAACAACTACTCATGAGTTAGCTATACATGAGAAAATTTATGCTGCGTTTATTTTCAATAATGACCCTTTTATTGGTGAGCGCATTTCTTCACAGTGTAGCCTCTGCAGGTGAAACAGACTGATTCAAGATTTGTTTGTTTTGCTGTGAATTGTGGGTTTGAATGTCAAATAGTATCGAAAAGATGCTTCCAAGATTTTAACTGGATGACATCAGGTTTTTATGCAAGACAGGCTCATTTAAAAAACATGCCTAAATTGTAAAATTGAGCAAAACTTTCGAATAATATCTGAAGTAATCACTAGTCGCAAGCAGTAAAACGGCAACAACTTTTATTCCATTTCAAACAAATTATGATTACAGGTGAAGCACAGCCTGGTCTTATTGTTAATACGTAGGTATTAATATGTAACTTTCAAAGATACAATTTGTCATTTTCAACATTTAAACGTAGCATTAACTAGTTTTTACTGCGAAAAAGTGCAAAATATTTACAAATCTTTTATAGATAAATATAAGATCCCTAAACCCAATTCCAAACCTAAACATACCCATTTTATACAAATGTGTAGGAAAATAATTTTAGTAACAATATAGCATTAAAACTATATTTTGAGCTGCTAATCCTAAACCTACCCATTTCTTAAAATAACATACTGTTATCAAACGTAGCTCAAATGATAATGAGTCGCAGTTCTCTCTGGCATTATAGTTTTTTTATGGGGTACAGAGCAGAAAGTTATTAATCCATGAATCCATCTTCTCTCTGTGAAGGCGCACTCTCATTTCAAATTCAATCCACTAAAATTTGGCTTGTCGCAATCTGTGACCAATGAGCCAAAATGAGCCAATCAGCGTTCGGTCAATGCTGTAAACCATGTCGTAACTCTTCTCGAGGGCGCAACTTTCTAATTTGAATCATAACAAGTGCGGGCTTTGACTGTGACGGTTGAAGATGAAGATTGCTGGATAAAGGGCTGAATTTGGATCTGTTCAAATTCAAATATAATAATTGTTTTTCTGCTTTGGATGAAACTGATATCACATTTAGTACCACACACTGAACAGTTCTCTTCGAAAGTGTCGTAAAATATGCAAGAAGGTAAGTTGTTCCTATGTTATATTTAACAACATAACTTAACTGTAAATTAATTTAAATCTTTGTGTTATTCTTGAGTACTTCATGTCCTGATTGAGATCCCCCCACCCTCTTCTCTGAGATTGAAACAGCACATTTTTATCCTCTTTAATATTATCCTCTAATAATATACACCATCACAAGTTTGCAATGTGTCTGTCAGTCCAGAACTGCAGTGTGACTACAAATTAAGAATGCATTAGGGAGTGTCAGGACGTGTCTGGTTAAGTTTGTATACACAGCTAGCGATAGTTAGGCTCCCTGAAAGAAAATGTGGGCACCTGCGCCTGATCACTGGAGTGAAATGTTACCTTACACTCACTCTATCCCTTCAGTCAACTCCTCATTGAGGAAATCTGGAAAGGAAACTGGATTTGGAGTTCTGACAGGTATGTTGGGATAATCCAGTCAGTGGAGCAAACTTCAGAGCCATTTATCAGACATTCCTTACCAGATTAGCAAGTGTCAGCCAACAAGAGAGAAAATCTCAGCTGTCAACACACTAAATCGAGAACAAGGGATCAGACCCCCATTTGGTGTATGGGTAATATTTTTATATTGGGAACATGTCCTAATGCATGCTGTGTGTACAGAATGCATGCCGTATGTATCCATTTAACTGGTGTATAAATGTGTATAAATACCCAAACCAACAAGAACAGTTTTAGGAGCAGCACATTGCGTCATCAGATAATTTTTTTTGTTGGTGTTTTAATGATCCATTACTTAAATGCTAAATGTCCAGCATAATATCAGAGTTACTTAATAGAGAAGTAATCTAATAAGTAAGATTACTTTTCTATTCATTTACTTAATTTACTGAGAAATACAATTGAACTTTTTTGCTTCAGTATGTGAGGAGATATTGATAGTGTGAAAATAGTAGTAATGAATCTGCTCCGTCACCTTTCACCCACTTGCCACCAGAGGTCCCCCTTCCACATCATGGACTCTGTCACACAAACTTCATTTCCCACAAGCCCCTCACCCAGTCACTGATCACCCTAGCCAGCTGGGGTGAATCATTACCTTGATTCAATTACATTCACACCTCACCCCTATAAAAGCACCACTCACACACAGCCACGTTGCGAAGTATTGTTGATTCCTGTGTCACAATTCTGAGCGTTTATTCCTTGTTTTGTTCTGCCTGTTACCTGACCCTGCCTGTTCTCCGTTTTGTTGTTGATCTGCCTGCCTATTGACCATTTGCCTGGACTATTTACCACGAGACTGCCTGTTCCCCGCCAGTATTGTTTGCTGTTGTCTTTGACCATTGCCTGCCTGACTACGACTTCTTTAAATAAACTGCATTTAGATCTCTACCCGCTGACTCATTCATTACAATAGTGATAAATAGTGACCATATTTCAGATTCACAAGCATTTAGAAGTTGTTGTAGTATGATCATGATGGATACCCTTGTGAAAAAGAAGTGTATTTTAACAAATTTTGTAAAAGAGTACTCTTTAAAAGGATATACTGGACTGATTTTATGTTTTTTTTTAATAACTTAATTGGAAGTTAATTGCTAGTAGATAAAAATTTATTTAGCTGGATTTAAGTTTTATTTTTGACCCACTTATGCAGGACTTACATGTAAGTACATCTTTACATGTAATTTCATAGTTCTTTTGTTTCTGAAATATGGTTATAGTGTACAGCCGAATTTACCATTTATGGTAAAATAAAATATATTTTAATGTCATTTATATTGAAACTTGACGAAGGTCAACGATGACAGTCAATTTAGTACATTTAAAATATATTTACTCTGCATGTGATATTGAATTACTCAATACAGTTATTATACTGAAGTACTTTACATGTGCTTTAATGTGTTAGTCAACACAATAAAATAGTGTTCTTCTTTTAAGCACGTAAGCCTTCGGATTCTACCCGCACCGCATCGAGTAGTATTCAAATAGGTGTTTCTGGCATAGGCGACGGACGTGCTAACAAGGACGCTAAAGACTAGGCAGGGAAGTGACGTGTACTTGCACAGCTCTCACTAACTGGCCTCTGTTACACTCACCTCTTAAACCACACTCCTATCTGGGTCACGGCACCAATGTAATCCCTCCGGTTCTACTCACATCACTCCAAGAAGGATTTGAACCAGAGTTTCAGGCATGGTAGGAGGGCATGCTAACAAGGACACTAAAGACTTCGACTTTTGAGGCTAGGGTAGTAAGGTGTACTTGCACAGTTCTTATTAGATGGCCTCCGTTACAATCACCCCCAAATATTACTCCCATACGGTTCATGGCTCCAATGTAACCCCTCAGGGAATAACCGCTCAGAGCAAGATTTGAACTAGCGCTTCTGGCATGGGAGGCGGGCACGTTATGAAGCGTCAGTCGCTAGTGCGCCTCTTGAAGCCAGGGGAGTGAGGTTTACTCACACAGTTCTTATTAACATGCCTATGTTACAGATGACAAAATATTATTAAAACATAATGAGGTCAAATTTATATTAGTTTAATTTTGTAACCAAAAGATAATTACAATGTACTTATTGTGTTCATATTGTATTGCAAAACACTTTTGCTGCAATTGAGGTGGGATTTAGGTGAGGCTAAGGACACTCTTAGATTTTTAATTTAAAAACTTCAAAATACTGTAAACTAGTGTTGCAGTCAAGACTACCTCTTCCGAGACAAAGTCGAGACCAAGAGCACTGTGTGATGAGACCAAGACAAGGCCAAATCAGGGCGAGACCGAGTCAAGACCAAGACCAGACCATAAATTCATAAAGATCCACATTATCGCCTGAGAAATTACTTATTTTTAATCAATAAAAACAATTAGAATAAGACACCATATAGAGCTGTTACCAATCAAGTGAAATGACAAAATTCATCTTTGCACTGCAGAGATGGCACAGAAGATGCATCTGAATACGTAAATTACAAATGCATACATGACGTTGAGAATAATGTTTTAAATATTTTTTTTAGTTGACTGTTTGTATAAAAGCAATATCATGTTTGCAATCATGCTCAAATTTGTGAAAAGAGCTCTCTTGCTCTTGAGATATTGCTTAATTAAATCACATTATAATACAAAAATCCAGATCTCAAACAAGTACTTTTTTTGCAACAATATCTTGAATTTTGTGAGTATTTGCATTAATATTGGTGACATTTTTCCCTCAATCATTTCTGAACCGGCACAATAAATAAATCAAATTAGAAGTAAGTTATTGATTGCATCTGAGGCAGTAACTTTTACATCCAATCACATTAATTATGTTAATAAATAAATCAGACAATGCACTGGCAATTTAGTAATATCACAGGAGTTGCGGTCTTGTCTTGAAACAAAATCCTGAGTACTCTTAGTCTGAGACCGAGTACAAATGTGGTCGAGAAAGATTATGGCATGAGAAAGAAATTTTATTTCGACAGTCTAATTCAGATATTCTACTAACTATGAGTAACGTTGGACATACCTACATGTCAACTAACTCTTATTAGAGTTGTAGACGGTTAGGTTAGGTTTAGGGTTAGTAGAATAAGTTGAAATTTAGTTGAAAAGTCACTTATAGTCAGTAGAATGTGGGTAACATTGGGAAATATCATAATAAAGTATTAGTGAAAGTTGCGACGTATTGTCAAGTATGGTGACCCATACTTGAAATTTGTGCTCTGCATTTGTCCCATCCAAGTGCACACACACACACACACAGCAGGGAGTAGTGAACAAGTGCGCACACACACACACACACACATCCAGAGCAGTGGGGGGCTATTGCTACAGCACCCAATTAGGGGTTAGGTGCCTTGCTCAAGGGCACTTTAGTCATGGTATTGAAGGTGGTGAGAGTGAGAGTCAATTCCTGCTGGTGTGGGAATCGAACCGGCCACGTTCAGATTACAGGCCCGACTCCCTCACCATTAGGCCACAACTACCCCTGCAGATATTTGCAGATATTAAGTCATTCTACTAATACTCTAATGAATGCTGACATGCAGATACAAATTTACTTATAGTTAGTAGAATGTATAAAGTGGACTATCAAAATAAAGTGTTACAGATAATAATAATAATAATAATAATAATAATAATAATAAAACTGCTAAGGCAATTATTGGCCAAAATGTAAATTTCAGATGTTCTTCAAAGCTGAAACTAAAGAAACTAGTGATCCTGGAAAAGGTTTAATTAATTGATTAACACGCAGTGAAAGTGACTGTGGTCTTTTTCCCACAGAGGTGACAGGTGAAGATTGAGTAGATTTGTGTTTGTGGTGGTGTGGTGTCCTCTGAGACGTGTGAGAGCAGGAAATCAGGACGGCTGCTGTCTCATTAAACGCCACTGCACAGACAGGATATGGCAGTGAATACAGGAAGTGAGGGCAGAGTCCTATCGCTCAAACAACACATACACACACTCGTACTCAATCTCTCATCTTATCTTTGGGACTGTCTTTATTACACACGCACACACATACACACACACACACACACACACACACACACACACCCACACACACACACACACTCCTGTTGGTGCTGTTATCTTCTTTTCGCAGGGTTTCCTATGGATTCACGCCCAGCCAAGGTCTCAGTTCGTCATCATGGATCACAGCGGTACAGGATACACACGCTGCATGTTAACTCCCATTATAATTATGGTCATTGACTATAGTTTAGCATTCATGTTCAAATACATTACTTTTTAGCCAGAAAAAAAAGTTTATCATCCACCAGGCAAGTCTATTTAACACCTCTGCTCTTTGCAAGCACTCCACTGCAAAAATGGGCTTTTAATAAAACTTGTCTGTCTATGCAGTAGAAAGGTATTAAAAAAAAAAAAAAAGTGCTGCATGACATGAGAAAAGGGACTGTGGTTTTCCCTTTTCCTGAAACATATAGGAAAACTTAAAACACCCATAAAGAACTGGGCAAGATCCAACTGTCCGTAAATGTGGATACAAAAATGCTCAAGTATGATCTGTAGTTTTTACAAAAGCCGTCAGACATTTGCGAACAAACAGAGCTATCTTAACATGGAGAAAGACTACATGTTGTTATTTTCTACAGACATTGAAACTATACAAAGGTGGTAATGGTGCCCTTTAAGTACTTTTTACATGTGTATTTTAATATACATGAAGTTAATTTCAGCCATGTTGTTCTTTTCTTTTTCCGAAAGAAAACAAGTATTTGTCAAATTTACCTGTACTGTACTGACATTCGCAAAAGTATGCCTCACTTTCAGAACATTTAAGTTCACCTCTCCCCTGGTGGAATGATCTTCCAAACTCCACCAGTCACTCACAATCATCAGAAATGCTTAACTCTTCTTTGGGCATTTACCACACAACTATTAATACATTTAGTCAATGTTATACTTCCTTCCAAAGTGATGAACTAAATTACAAATAAATAATTGCATCTTTTTTTAAATATTATATATTTTATAGCACAGCTTCTAAACTAAAATCTACTCTACTATTCCACTGTTATATCATCTCTGTATTCATGGTTATTTAATATGCATCAACGTCATGAAAATTAGGTTTAAAGTGTCCATGGTGAAAATAGAAAGGGGTGTGGTGTCCTCACTGAGCTAGGGAAGTGAACTTTGGGTTGTGCAGAGGGCCATTTGGTCCAGAGGCGAAGGGCTAGGCAGCCATTGTCTTCGTGGCCCTTCCTGTACCTCAACGACACCTTGTGCATGGGTGATACAGCAATTTTCTAGGAGATGCTGTGTTGATAGCTACAGTGATGACATACGGTAAAACAACCATTCTTTGCAGTATGTGCAGGTACTGTAAGTCCTATAAAGTACTGGTTGATAATGGATTTGTGCTCCACAAATGCAAACCATCATGACACACCCAGTGTCACAATATTGCACAAACTGCAAATATATTACCAACCAACACATATTCTTGTTGTTGTCGTGAGTCATCTTGCTGTTATGCCTGATGATTTTGGAGTTAATTACTTAAGAGTGCAATTTATCATGCAAAAAAAAAGCTAAGTTTTTGTGTCAGGCTATGTTGTAGAACTAAATATAACCGTATAATTGTGTATTTTGATTTGTGAGATCTACCAATCAGAGAGATTTCACATTTCAATCGATTTTTTGATTGGTTAAAATGAATGGAAAATTTCTCATGTTTTATGGTGTCTATGCTGTTTGAAGTAGTTAGAGCCTGTAGTTAACCTGTTGTTAAAAATATGATTTCTTGTTAGTATGACATCTGGATCAACATCAAAGAAATAGTGATTGATAAAAGCTGACTGTGGTGTCATCTTATGTCGCCTGTGTCTGGGCCAAAAAGTTATGCATGAACCAACCACAAAGACAACAGCTAACTAGCACTTATTTTCTGCACCTGTGGAAAAAAAATCTCCATACCAACAGGTGGCAATAGTCTATATTTGCCATTCAATAAGGAAAACCGAAACAAAGAATGAGCTCACTTACCTTTTGACTTGATGGTTGTCTGAATGGTGTCAATGGTGTGGAACCACAAAAACTTAGCCGACAGACGTTCAATGACAGCCTGACATTTGTAGGAGCAAAATTTGTCGCTTGTAAAGTGCTTGTCTACTTGAACGCCTCTTGTCTCAAGTGGCTTTCTGTTGTCCATGCAAATAAGCTATAGTAATAGATAATAATTTGTTCTCTGATCAGATAATTAGCAGACGTTATTACTCCATCACCTGCATGACGTCATTAACGACATTTCTATTGTTGAACATGTTTTGAACAACAAATCTGCAACAAAAGTACTACATTTCTGTAAATTTCTCCAACAATACATCATACTAGAGTGGTTATGCCGTGAGTTATGTCATTTTATGGGAAACACACACCAGCACAAATGCCTTCATGTGCTATCGGGATTATAACAAAGGCAAGTTTAGTCTGATACATGAACAGCCTCTTAAGTTGTATTTACGACTCACAAACTCTGAGGTAATTGTGATTGAGTTTCCAAGTTGGGTGAGCAATAATGTTTACTAAATACTGTATCTTGAATACATTTTGGCTTTAATAAAGCACAAACAAACCTAGTGTCCTCCATGATTCCTATTCTTTTATAAAGACAAAGCACTTGAATGTGACGACCTCAACAACTTTAGAAGTAGGAGGGAGGAAATTAAATATAGATGATCCAGATTGCAAAAGAGCAAGGATGAATGAGACAGATACAGCCAAAAAAAGCTAGACGGTTTCAGCTACAGTATGCTGGTGTTTAAGGTCATGGCACAATAAACCCCACTCATTTATCAGTTCATGTTCATGACCCCTTTGTTGAGGACTTTGTGTGTCCTCAGTTTCTCTGGGGACAATGGAGATGGTTTGACTCATATTCCTGCAGTGGAAGCCATTTCACGGCCTGCTCCCCACTACAAAGCCACTGCCACTACATCTCCAGCCAAGAATAAGCCTGTTATTACCATATAAAAGTCTAATGTAATTGATCCCACATTCTGTTCAACTGTTTCTCAGTGAATCTGGTAGCAGATATCAAGGCAGGATAGCAGTTATGCATTTATCTTTATTATTTATTCCTGTGGTACAGTGTTAGTGGAGACTTGCAAAGACAGAAGTTATTTTGTGCTGATATGGATGGACCTTTTAGAGTGATGACCAAATCTAAATACTGCAAAGACCTCTTAGTTACCTGAATAAGTACTTAAAAAGGCAGTTAGATGCTTGCACTGCTGTGTTCTCACTGAAGAAGACTTTTTGAGTTGCAGTTTGTTTTTATAGTATAACAAACTAGATGTCTTTGCCTTTTTAGGTGAATATGGTTTCAGAAACAAAGATTGCATAGTTGACCTCACTTATTATGTGTCTTATAAAACAATATGTATATGGCTATCAAACTGATAGATCAGTTTATTGTGTTATATAAAAATTATTGGCTAAATGAGTAATTTTGCATTTAGTGAATGAAAAATACAAGCATAGACGATCAAATCAGAATAAGGGGCTGTATTCACAAAACATCTTAAGGGTAAAAATAGCTCCTAACTTGCGGATTTTGGAGATACTCTTAATTTAGGACTCCTAAATTTTTGCTCTAATATTTCACAAAGCACTTTAGCGCTAAAACTAGCGTTAGAAGTAGTTAAGAAGACCAAAGAGGACCAAATCACAAACAATCCTAAAATGGCTGTTGCCGGCAATCCACCTCGGCAATCTGCCCAAAGACACTGCACACCATTGAGCCAATAGGTGATAGAGTGCTGAGCCTTTTCTTCATAAATGCAATAAATATTTTGATTTACAGATTTTAATCTGTGATGACATAACAAAAATTTTCATTTATGTACAGGCAAAATGTATTGAATGATCAAGAATAAAACAAGTTGAAAATAATGTCATATCGTCTGGGCTGATAGCCAACTCGGGTGATCTGAGTTCGAGGGCTCGTGGACCTTTCCCATTCCTGCTTCTTTTTTAAAAACATGAAAAAGCTTTAAAAAGCTTTAAAAATATCACCAGGTGGGATTTCTGATGTGTTTTATGCCATAAAATAAAATGTGAAAATATCTTGAGCTTGTGTTCACCACAGACCTTATTTCAGGCATTTAACCAAAAACCCATTCAAAAAACCCATTGACTTGCGGACGATGAAAACGGAAGTTCTAAAATGTTAACTCATTTCCAGGTTTTGGCCTAAAAATATGCAATCCCTGCAGCACTCTATTACACAACAAATATCACCTTTTGGATTAAACTTGGTAGACTAAATAAAGTTGCCTTGCTAAGGCTAACTTCATGTAATGCATTTTTAATGTACACTACTGATTTGTTTGAAACTTTACAAGTCATTTTTTATTTTGGGCAGTACTGTTACAGTACAGTTTTTAACTGCATTTCGCAAGATGCTAAGTGTGTTATAGGAAGTGAAAGGAGGTTAATAAAGAGAAAGTTGTGCTCACACATGACAAGCACTTCAAGTTATATCTGAGTTGTTTCTATTATTGTACATTTATCAATATAGATTTAAAGACAAAGGTACATGGTGTCAGAGAAAATAAAGAACTCAAACAGATGAGAAGATGGACTCCGCTGGTGTTCCGAAGCCCATGATGCACTGGGATTACCTCGACTTGCCTAACACATAGAGGAGATTTCGACAACACGCCGAGCTGAAGTTCAAAGCCCCACTCCACGAAAAAGCCTTGGCTCCTTCCTCCCTCGGCCTCCCCGGAATCCATTGGTCATACAGCTCCTCCGGGCTCCCTAGTTTCTTCGCTTTCGTCCTCGGCCCCACCGGCTCAGGCTCTGCCCTCTGGATTTCTGCCTCCATGGCTTATCCTCAGTCTCCAGCACCATTAGCTAGGCATGGGGTCATCAGCTCCATATGGGTCTCAATCTTCGGCAGCTTCTCGGTTGGTCATCCCCAGAGTGTCGTCTTCCATCATGACGACTCCACCAAGGCTCCTCCCACCTTCCACGCCACCCTGGGGCCCAGCCCTGGCTGGTCTATGGACCACCACCTGGCTCCTCCAGCTCCTGGCTCCTCCCACCTTCCACTCCACCCTGGGGCCTCGTCCTGGCTGGTCTCTGGACCACCACCTGGCTCCTCCAGTTCCTGGCTCCTCACTAGCACCTCTCACCTTCCACTCCACCCTGGGGCCTCGTCTCTGGACCACCACTAGTTTCTTATTCCCCACACTGTTTAATTTTCTTTTGTCCCACGCCCTCCTCCAGAACCCCCTCTCTCCTATGGCGCGAGGACATGCCTTCCCAGGAGGGAGCAAAATGTTACATATATTGTCAATGAGCAGCAGGTGCAATGCATTCTTTAGCTTTTCGCTTCAGAGCCAAGCGGTTCATTCATATTTCCTTCTCTCCCACAAAGCGATGTTTCTAAAAGAATCAGCTTTTCAGGAATAAGCTTCTCTTCAGTGTTGACGAACAGTGCAGCAGCGGAGTTGATCTCCATATCTTTTTCTTTCTTGTATTTTTTGCCTTCATTGAGCAAAAAGCTGTCTTTACAGCGCCTAAAAGGCTGTTCTCACAGCCGGTGCGCTTCAGAGCACTGAAAAGTTGTTCTTACGCCTGGTAAGAGAGCGCCTTTAAAGAGAAAGTACATGACAGGCTGCACATTTCCCTGTCTGTTTTGCTGCAACCGTTCCCTTGCGTGCTTTGGCACTTAAAAAGAGCAAGTCCCTGAAAGAGCTTGCATCTTTTTAAAGATGACATTCTACTTTATACTTGTGTATAAGACGTGCTTACTCCTTGAGGTGGATCCTGTTTGTCAAATGGTGTTCTTCTCACAGACAAGCAAGGGTTGGAGTGAAGGCTGTCTCCCTCCACCCTCAAAGTTCATGCTGCCACAATATCTGCATATTACGACCACATAGATGGCAAGTCTGTTGGGAAGCACGGCCTGGTCGTCAGGTGCCTTAGGGGGGTGAGACAGTTAATACCTCCTTGACCTCCCTCCATACCCTCTTAGGACGTTGCTCTGGTGCTTTGAGCACTTCAGAATGCTCCCTTTGAGCCTTTGCAGTCAGCAGACTTAAAGTTTCTCTCCATGACTTTGCTGCTGGTTGCATTGCCCTCTATCAAGAGGGTAGGGGACCTGCAGGCATTTTCAGTCGACGAATCATGCCTAGAGTTCTGACTGGGTGACTGGCCACGTAGGACTGAGACCCTGGCCTGACTATCTGGGTGACTGGCCACGTAGGACTGAGACCCTGGCCTGACTATGTGCCAAAGGTTCCTACCACTCCCTACAGGGTCCAGGTAGTGAGCCTGTAAGCGCTGCCTCCAGAGGAGGTAGACCCAGCCCTAGGGTCCAGGACTTTGTCTGTTACGGAGGCAAATCATTTAACCATTGTTTATCATGTAATACTTATATTGTTCGCCATGGGACACAAAAAGCTTTTTTACACAGGACTAGAAAATACAACAAAAGGCAACACAAATTCACAAAAGACATCAATTTAATCTGCTGTAATCCACATCTCTAGAATCCATACAACTGCGAGGAACAGATGCAAATTGAATTCTTTATCCAGCGATTTTTATCTCCATCAAAAAGCTTGACACTACAGTCGTGGCCAAATGTTTTGAGAATTACATAAAAATTAGTTTTCACAAAGTTTGCTGCTAAACTGCTTTTAGATCTTTGTTTCAGTTGTTTCTGTGATGTACTGAAATATAATTACAAGCACTTCATACGTTTCAAAGGCTTTTATCGACAATTACATGACAATTATGCAAAGAGTCAGTATTTGCAGTGTTGGCCGTTCTTTTTCAGGACCTCTGCAATTCGACTGGGCATGCTCTCAATCAACTTCTGGGCCAAATCCTGACTGATAGCAACCCATTCTTTCATAATCACTTCTTGGAGTTTGTCAGAATTAGTGGGTTTTTGTTTGTCCACCCGCCTCTTGAGGATTGACCACAAGTTCTCAATGGGATTAAGATCTGGGGAGTTTCCAGGCCATGGACCCAAAATTTCAACGTTCTGGTCCCCGAGCCACTTAGTTATCACTTTTGCCTTATGGCACGGTGCTCCGTCGTGCTAGAAAATGCATTGTTCTTCACCAAACTGTTGTTGGATTGTTGAAAGAAGTTGCTGTTGGAGGGTGTTTTGGTACCATTCTTTATTCATGGCTGTGTTTTTGGGCAGAATTGTGAGTGAGCCCACTCCCTTGGATGAGAAGCAACCCCACACATGAATGGTCTCAGGATGCTTTACTGTTGGCATGACACAGGACTGATGGTAGCGCTCACCTTTTCTTCTCCTGACAAGCCTTTTTCCAGATGCCCCAAACAATCGGAAAGGGGCTTCATCGGAGAAAATGACTTTGCCCCAGTCCTCGGCAGTCCATTCACGATACTTTCTGCAGAAGATCAATCTGTCCCTGATGTTTTTTTTGGAGAGAAGTGGCTTCTTTGCTGCCCTTCTTGACACCAGGCCATCTTCCAAAAGTCTTGGCCTCACTGTGCGTGCAGATGCGCTCACACCTGCCTGCTGCCATTCCTGAGCAAGCTCTGCACTGGTGGCACTCCGATCCCGTAGCCGAATCCTCTTTAGGAGATGATCCTGGCACTTGCTGGGCTTTCTTGGATGCCCTGAAGCCTTCTTTACAAGAATTGAACCTCTTTCCTTGAAGTTGCTGATGATCCTATAAATTGTTGATTTAGGTGCAATCTTAGTAGCCACAATATCCTTGCCTGTGAAGCCATTTTTATGCAACGCAATGATGGCTGCACGCGTTTCTTTGCAGGTCACCATGGTTAACAATGGAAGAACAATGATTTCAAGCATCACCCTCCTTTTAACATGTCAAGTCTGCCATTCTAACCCAATCAGCCTGACATAATGATCTCCAGCCTTGTGCTCGTCAACATTCTCACCTGAGTTAACAAGACGATTACTGAAATGATCTCAGCAGGTCCTTTAATGACAGCAATGAAATGCAGTGGAAAGGCTTTTTTGGGATTAAGTTCATTTTCATGGCAAAGAAGGACTATGCAATTCATCTGATCACTCTTCATAACATTCTGGAGTATATGCAAATTGCTATTATAAAAACTTAAGCAGCAACTTTTCCAATTTCCAATATTTATGTAATTCTCAAAACTTTTGGCCACGACTGTACATGTTTTACGGCAGTGATGTCAACGCTTTCACCTGCTTCATCACAGATTGCGACATGCCGTGAAGTGAAGCTGAATACCATTTTCATGGATTAATAACTTAATTCTGCTCTGTACATGATACAAAACTATTATATATCACCAGAAAGCTGCTGCGACTGCAATACATTGTCATTCGGACTACTATTGGTGGCGCTTTTGACATTTTCTTAATAAAGATGTTATTGCGATTAATTTACACTTTTCTGTCTATTGTGTTTTTTTTATTACTACATATTTTTAAGAAATGGTTATGGGTAACATTAGGTTTGTAGGTTTGAGTGAATTTAGTGGCACAAAATATACTTTGGATGCTATAATGTTACTAAAATGGTAATTTTCCTTAATATTTATGTCCATTACATTCATTTTATATTCTCTATAAAATGGTTATGTTTGGGTTTACTGATAAAACATTTATAAATGGTAAAAGGGAAATATATAAATATATATATATATAAATATATATCTTTATGATATAAAAGATTTGTAACTATTTTTTTTGTTTTTTTGCTGTAAAAGTGCAATATGTTTACATTTAAATGTTGCCAATATATTCATCTTGTATCTTTCACTATTTATACAAACGTACAAAAAAGTATATTTTGTGCCTGTAAAAGTTATGTATTAATATAACAAAGAGACCATTCAATGAGTGCCATAATTGAGGATATAACTTTTACTTTAAAATAGGGGGTAAAATTGTCTTAGTACTGTATTAAAGGCCATTTAGCCTTGATTATTGGCTTATTGTGGTCAGTAAACTTTAATATCACCCAATAAGTGCCATAATTAATGTTGATATACCTTCAAATTGCGAAGGAATATCCACAAATGGTCAAATAGTCTTAGCAATTTATAACTGCAAAACCAGCAGTTTATTGTTCAGTTAACTTAACAGAATGACACAGAAACATTAATTAATTTATATTAAAAATTAATTATATCACTACGCAAAAATATGGCTTAAGTTGTAGATAATGACTAAAAGGTGTTCACTGTGTATTCTGGTAATCATTAATGACCAAGCTATTTTTGTTATATATATATATATATATATATATATATATATATATATATATATAAATAAAGCATATAGCATGTGTTTCTTTCAAATGTTTAGTAATTTGTAAATAATGGCTAAAATCCCTTACTATATGTTAAGTTAACCATTAATTACTATTGTGTCCATGCTTTATTAATGCCTAATTGTGAAAATTACTATTGTTTTTTTATGCTTAACTAATGCATAACTCAGGACCCTTAAAATGTAAAGTTAATCGTTAATTACTAGTGTAATTAATGCTAATGCTAATGCTAACTAATGCTTTATTGTGAACAAGTTAATCATTAACTAATGATTAATAATGCATTATTCTGGACCCTTGAAATAAAGTATAACCGAGAGTTCTGACAATTTTGCCACAGAACTGAAATTGTTAGTTAAAGACTGCGGATATGTCAATACAGACAAAATGGTAAGAGTGTTCGCCATAATCTTCGCAAAAAGGAAGAAGACATTTCTGAACTACGGACCAGACTTAACCCTTGAAAGAGTCATTGACATTGCACAATCTCACAAAATAGCACAAGGAAGATAGCTAAAATCTATGGCCAGACAGCACAGTACAACTGACACACAGGTTACACATGCCGCGTTCAAACGAGGCAATAAACAGAACCATGCAAAAACAAGAGCCGAACAAGACAACATGAAATCTGCAACATGCGAACGATGCAAGACAGAGAAAAATGTCCAGTCATGGGTAGACAGTGCAAGAAGTGCAGGAAACCAAACCATTTCGCGAAGGCTTTGCATATCGCAACAGCCGTAGAAACAAACAAACAAACAAAATAACTGTGCATGCCATGAATAACGAGACCGACCAAGTTTATGAGCCACACCAGGAATTCTCCATTGACACGATAACACAAGAGCACAATAACATGGTAAAATTTTGCCAAAATTGAAGTAGGTTTAAAGCTACAAAAGATTTGACATTGCGGCGTAAGTAAATATAATCCCAGAAAATAAAATAAGAGATGTTATCGATATCAGCCAACTAAACAGAGCAACATGACTGTCAGGATAAGGCGGAAGAACATGCAGACTTCAATGCAAGCACAAAGAGACCAAAGCCATGCAAGAATTATACATCATTGACACTCAATCACCACCTATATTACAATTCAGAGCATGTCTGGAAATGAATCTTATAAAACTAGTCCTCTCCATGCAAATTGACACCAGGCAAAGTGACGGTCTGCTAAGCGAATTCACTGACGTTTTTGAAGGAATTGGAGAATCCCCAGGCGAGAGTAAATACACATAGACCCCGCTGCAGTTGCAGTAGTATATCCCCTACGAAAAATGTCATTAACACTACGTGGACACCTGATGGAGGAATTAGATAGAATGAAGCATCAAGGAATTATCACAAAGGTAACAGATTGGGTCAACGCTTTAGTCGTATTAGAAAAACTCCGCACTGGAGCGTTTTGAATATGCCTCGACCTAAACAAGGTGATCAAAAGGCTGCACTATCCACTACCAACCTCAGACTCTCAGTTGCAAGGTACTTTAGTGTATTAGACGCCAGATCAGGATATCGGGCCATTAAACTGACAGAGTCAGTTTCCATCTGAGTTTCCATCTGTCAGGGTCAATTCCATCTGAGTTTCATATGAGAAGATTTAACCTGCTATGATCTTATTGTGAATCTTCCTGTAAAGAAGTTGCTGTGACTCTACAGGATAACCGTTTCATTATTTACTCACCATTATGATGTTTCGTTGCATATTTCTTTCTTCTGTGGAGCCCATAGGGGAAGTGCAGCAGAATGTCTGAGCTGCTCTTATCCACATGATGAGAGTGAATGAGGAACAGGGACTGTCAAAAAAATGGATAGGCCTATTGATGAATCAATGATGGCTATTAAGCAATGAATGCATAGACCCATCATTTGCTATGGAAAGCTGCAATTTTTCATAAAATGGAACCCATTTGTAAATATTTTGAACAGAAAGATGTGCATGCAGGTATGTGGTAATATACAGTATGCCTAATTAATTATAATTAATATATTTAGCCTATTAATATAATTCATTCATACATATTAAATGTATATATTAGATTATATTTGGTGTATTATTGCTATCAGTTCAACACTATTGTTTTGATTATTATTATTATTATTGTTGTTGTTGTTGTTATTGTTGCTATTATTGTTTAATGATAATTTAATTTGTACAGTTGTGGAAGAAAACATAAAATTGCACTTTTCAGCACCAGTTTTACTGATTTTTGTCAAGCATAAAACTAACTACCAACTCTAAAATATGTAGCATTGATGACTGGAGCATAATGTACAGTAGGCCTACCTGCAACACAGGATAAATAGTTTCAGCTTGTTGAAAGTATGCCCTGCCAGAGGAGGTCTGGATTTCATTTGAGTAAAACAAACTGCAAATTGCCCATAACGTGCTGTGAGAAGTGCCTTGATTCACCTCGTTAAAATGGACGGAAATCCATCCACTAATTGATTGCTGCATATTCAGTAACAAAGCCGCTGATTGGTTTACCTGTGGTCTGATTGCTATTTATGTTTAGCTTTGATGCATTTCCTACCAAGCCTTTCTGAGAGTCAGGTTTCATTGTGAGCTACTGCAGACAACGTTACTAGAGCTCTGAAAAAAACGAAAAAAAAACGGGGTCACTTTGTTGAAGACTATAGAAAGGCTTCAGAAAACTTCAGGAGAAGGAATATCAACATTGTATTGGAACTCATTGACTTAGCCTATAGGCTAGTTCAACATATGTTGTCAGTAACTATAAATAATGTGATATACAGTCTCAAGAACACAACTCCGGATATTACAGAATTACAGATATACACAGAGACGATAATTCAATTAGTGACTGGTTTCTGAAGTTTGTGAGCTTTGCGGCAACAGACGAATGACTGCGTGAGATATCATGCCTGTAATGCTGCTCTCTGCGGTTAGATGGCAGCAGTCAGCTGTCATGCTTCACATCAACACTTCCACAGTTTCTACAGAGAGTCTGACTTTGCTGCTGCACATTTCATTGTCTTTTATTCACTACATTGTGAGGAAAAAGTCATTTAGATAGCAACGAGAAATAACACCAGAGAAAAGGAAATCGCGCAAGCATGGACACGAAAACAAGCGTGTGTTTTTTAGAGCGCCATATGGAAGGGGAGGAGAGATCACACAGGTGAGGTCAGAGATTACTGACAATACTGACATGATTGAAGGTAGCGTGTTTCTTTAACTATGGCCATTTTGGCTCCGTGGTCTGAATTCTGTTATTTATTCTGAACATTTGCACCACAGTGTCACTTCTGTCACATTTCAAATTATGTGTTGTGTTTCACAGCCTTCTGAGACGGAAATGACTGAACATTTTTGTCTTAAAATGGGTAAATACAGTTGCCTTGCTAAAGCTAATTTCATAGGGAGAGTTTTAATATATAGGCTACTATAAAAAGCATATAACATTTATATGCTTTTGTATAATTTGACAAAATTATTGCGGAATGATAATGATGCTTATTAAATTGTTTTCACAAGTTAAGTTTGTTTAGATTTTTCTTTGCTCTCTTCACACATGATTTTGTTGCTAAACAAGGACGTTTGAAAAAAATAATCTATTATATTAAAAATCGAAATCTTTATTAGTGGCAATATTGGTTTTAGGGAGGAAATAACTGCACAGCTATTTTTTATTCATTATCACACAATAAATATTGAAATAGCTTATTTCGTTATTTGTTTAGATGATTTTACATTATTATTATTATTATCTAAGAATTTTTATAATGGATTTGTGAGTCTGAGTCAAGGATAAAACAATTAAAGTCATTATATAAAGTACATCTGAGAAAATAAATACAAAAATAAATAAATAATGCAAAGGCATGGGAAAGTTGAAATCTTTTTGTTTTAATACACATAAACTCCTGTGCCTGAAGTTAACAAAAAACCTGGCAATAATGAGATTAAATGAGAGACACAAACCTTGATTATTACTATTCATAATTACTGTTATTGAGTCAGTTTCAAAATCCTACATTTGCATGATTGTTTTACATAAAATGGGCCCTATTTATTAATCACAATCAGAATGATTTTTTGGTGTAAATCATTTATAATTCTTATGTAAAAAGCACCGACACAAAAAAAATGTATGGAGAAAAAAAAGATCCTAAACCTTGAATGTGTGTTGTCAGTAATAGTAGTTAAAAAATAATGTATAATTACAAAAAAAGTGTAATAAAAACATTAATGAGTGTTATAACTACTAAGCAGTGATTGGTTCTTGAGGAATATGAGTTTTGCTGCAACAGACACATGACTGTCCTTCCTCAGTAACACTTGCATTTGATTCTGGTAATCTTGATTTTTTTTTTCTCTTCTCTTTCTCTCTTTGGGAATGTTTAGTCAGGGTTTCTCCCCTGCATCAGCATTTCAGTGCTGAGGAGTGATTTAAAGGGGCACAGGGCTGCCCGACGGGCCCGGCAGTGGAAATAAACAACCCCCCCCCCGCCTCTGACTTTTTAATTAGCCCGAGGTTTGGGCTGACAACTCCTCCTGACACCACCAGCGCAGTAACTAGCTATTACACTAAATATTTGGAGTGTCGCACAGCTGAGGCTGACAGCGTTGGCTTCCTAGGGGGCCAACAAGAAACAAAACGCTGAAAGAAATATTATGGAAATCGGGGGCAATACGAATGTGTGCAATGATCATGTGCCAGTGGATTCATCAACGCATGAAGTTTTAAAAGGCCGGTGGTATTTCTAGTCGTGTGAGGGGTGGGGGGTGCTTCTTGCTTGATTGCATGTTAACAATTTTAATGAAAGTCTTGAGGGATGTTGACTTGGCACCGCTTTTAGAATGTATTGTGGGAGGGAGATGCACGTCGGGCTATTTGTAGGGTCATGACTTTACTAAGAAATGCGTCTGCCCACCTGGATTCTGTTGTTTGGCGACTCGTGGAGGTCTGACTTCATTCTGTGCTGCTATTACAAGTTTTAACCGTGTCAGTTGAATATGAACATGCTATTGCATTGTCTTTTTGTTGTTTTGAAACTGTCCAGAGGTTCTCTTTCATAGATCAGGACACATAATAACATTCTCACTTATGATAATTTAAATATCTCCTTTTTAAAAAATATTGTTAGTAATTTTTCATTTGAATGAATCACAATTTTAACTTTATCTGAGTGCCTCAAATTGACAAAGTGACATTGTATGGACGTTTACTCTGGTTATCATCATATTTTGTGTTTTGTTAATCTCTGTCTGTGCACAACGGTGATAACCCGTGGTTGAATTACTGAAACATTAATTTCATGATTCACACCCACACACCACTAAAATAATTTCTAAATGAGGAGTTTCAAATATCAACACGCAATAGCTGGTGAAAGACAGGTGAGGAAAGTGTGTTGTGCCGTTACTATAAACAGACTTGTTTTTTTGGGTTGTGAGCAGACCTGCTGGAGTCACAATTTAAAAAAAAAAAAAAAAAAAAAAAAAAGATATTCACTACAATCATTGTTTTGCACTGGTTTTGTTGTTGCTTTCTAATTGCTGGTTGCCGCTGGAGCTTGCGCACCTGATGATAGATATTGCCAAGCATTCTGGGATTGAGTGAGAGAGAGAGAGTGAGAGTGAGAGTGTGAGTTATTCCCTTGGCATAAATAAAAGCCTAATTGGTAACACTTTACAATAACGTTCATTAGTTAATGTATTAACTAACATGACCTAACCGTGAGCAATACATTTGTTACTGTATTTGTTAATGTTAGTTAATAAAAAATAAAGCTGTTCCTGGTTTTTGTTACTTCACAGTGCTTTAACAAATACAACTCTTGATTTTAATAATATATTTGTAAATGTTGCAATTAACAAAGATGAATAAATGCTGTAGAAGTGCAGTTCATTATTAGTTCATGTTAACTAATGAACCTTATTTTAAAGTGTTTGTTTCTAGGATACACACCAATAATAGCAAATACATAACAGGTATAAAGCAAAAGTAATGTTTTCAGGACATGTGACTGTGTATATGCTATATAATTATTATTATTATATGCTCTGAACTGTTTCAGACCCACCTGATTCACTCTTCATGTTCAAGGACTCTTGTGTTCTTGAACGTTTGGTTCAACGGGTTTGTCTATAGATCCTTATCAGTGTTTGGTAAGTTACTCAAAAAAACGTAATTCATTACTAGCAACTAATCACACATTCAACAGTGTAATTAGATTACTGTAATAATTGCTCTCTCTAAAAAATATTGCATTGCTTATTAGGCTACTAATTATTTTCTAAATCCAGTTTCAACCTCAAACAGTTGAACAATACAAGGATAATAGACATGAAACTAATTCTTTCAAATGAACAATATACAAATGCATAAATTATTCTTGAACTGACCAAAGTATTTAAAGGGAGTATAGGTTACATTAGGTTAGGTTACATAGGTTACATACATTTTAATGTTAAATACACTATTGTTTTATATTTAATTGTTCTATAGTCTATACCAGTGGTGGCCAGTGTTGGTCCTGGAGAGCCACATCACTGCAGTTTTGTTAAATTTTTTTTAAAATATTAAAAACTCACCTGTCTGTAGCTTTCTTGCAACCCTTCAGGCCTTGATTAGCTTGTTCAGGTGTGTTTGATTAGGGTTGGATTAAAACTCTGCAGGACTGTGGCTCTACAGGACCGAGGTTGGCCACCCCTGGTCTAGTATTTAATACATCAGAAATAACAAATAAAATTACAGAAAAATAAAGAGTAATCCCTTACTTTACTTTTTCAAAGGAAACACAATTAAATTACAGTAATTAATACAGTAAGTAATGCATTCCTTATATGAAAATCAGAACAAATGAAAGCTAATATGGATAGAAAACAATTGAGTGCAAAAGTTTGAAGTACAAACTATGTGAATCAGTATGCTTTAATATCAGATTATGTATTTAGCGCATGATCATCTGTAATTATTAAGTATTATTAAATAATACTACATTTAGTCACTTCTCTCAGGCATCACAATGATTCAATTTTGTAAACACTATTGGACCTGGATAATAGTATAATATTAATATTAATATTACAGTCAGCATTTGAAGTGTTGCTGTCAGTACTGCATGTGTAGATGGTGAGAGTAGGCGGCCATTTTTCATCACAGAGCTCGGGCTTTCGTCCTCCCCGGCGACTCTCCCTGAAAGAGGGGGAGTGATCCGCCTCTCGGACCTCCAGCGTCTGAAAAACAGGCCCGCCGCAGGAGAGCTGATTCCAGCGCTGCCATTAGTGGGCTGCAGACCTCAGGCCTCAAACCGGCCTTTCTTTTTTTATTCCTCCCTGATGTACTCAGTTTCTCTCCAGAGTGGAGCGGCTGGTAAAATGTGACTCAAAACAGCGAGCGATTTGATTATGATGACCAGTGAAGCGTTTCTCGTTCTTTAAATTGTTTTAACGCCAAGCTAATATCAAGACGAAATGGGGGAGGGGAGTTTGTGATTAATTACTTTGTAGACAGACTTATTTAAAGAATGGTGCACTTAATTGATTTATCCCATAAGTTTGGCAGTTGAAGCGGAAAGGGTGTGTGTGTGTTTAACCATTTACTAAATTTTCACTGGAATTTCTTCTGGGAGGTCGCCGGCATATTAAAACATATCTTTTGTATTCTGTAGCTTCTTTCCTAAAGAATAAGTGGTTTGTGTTTATGTAAAAAGTTGTGTGAAAATGTATATTTTTTTTTTTTCAAATTTACTGTAAAACGAAATGTTATGCATGTCATCACTGCAGTTTAAATCTTAATACAATACAGTGTATTTTTCATTACGTACCTGTATGATACACAAATAGTAAAAAACATAAATAAACATGTACTATATACTTAATCTTAGGATCATTTCAAAAACAAATGGAGCTTTTGTCCATATTCATTTAATTAGCTTGAAGGACAGTTGATGTATTTTGATTTGAAAGTGTAAAATAAGCAGATGCTTTTAAAGACATTTGCAAATGTAACTCTTTCAACATTATTTATATATGAAAAAAAAATACATCTCACATAGGAAAACCATTTTATAATTTTCAGTATGTGCTGAAGTAACACAGATGAACTCAGATGGGTTTATTTTGATTGTGTATTTGGTTTTGTTAATGGAAATACTACTTGAACAGTTTTCCTTTGTCAAAATCGCAGACTTTCCAAACAATACCATTGCAGATCTCTCTTTGATTTTGTTTTATTCTATGTTTGTATATTAATTGCTTTCTCATGCAATATGATTTTTTGATATTAGCAGAAAATTACAACATTATTAACATTTAATGTGTAATTTAAAATATCATATATATATATATATATGTATATATATATATATGTTATTCTTGTAATACAATTTTGTAAGTTCTTAAAACCACTTTTTGTATATTATGCATGTTTTGATTCTATATAAATTAAGTTTTAAAAACTTGAATACATGATTTACAACTGCAGTGTGTGTGTGTGTGTGTGTGTTTGCGTGTGTGTGTGTGTGCGTGTGTGTGGTCCTGGTAAACCCTGTGTTGTAGAGACAAAATGTCCCTAAAAAGATGGGAATGTCTGAAATCCTTGTCCTTGTAGGGGCATTTTTTTTGGTCCCCATGAGAAAACAGAATTATGTTTTTTGAAAGTATAAAAATGCAGAATGTTTTCTGTGATAGGTATGTTTAAGATTAGGGTTAGGGTATAGAATATAAAAAATCTTTATGTCTGTGTAAACTCCCCATAAAACATAACCCAATATTATTCCTTATTTCTTTCTAATGTAGTCGAGCCAAAACTGTAATATTATTTATATTTATTAAATTATTATCATTTATTAAATTACAAAGGAATTATTAAGTATGTAATAGATTTTTTTTGTCTACTAGACTTGGACTTATTGATCATTTTAAATTCAATTTGATGAATTGATGAATTCAATTTGATGATGGCAGATGATCTCTCTCCTCTACCTCCATCTGTCCATCTCTTTCACCCCCATGTTAGCTCCTGATCTATTAATAACCTCAGTGGCTGTGAGCAATCGCTCAGTGTCTACACCTCCTTTCATTCAAGCATTTACAAGAATTAAAAACAAAAGCAAACAGCCATCACAGCACAGAAGAGAAATGCTCGCAAAGACTCTAACTGACAGAAAGTTAAATACTGGAGACTTGCAAGGGAAAGACAGAGGGCTGCATTCCCCATTAACGTTATATTTATTTACAGACATTCTTTTTGGTGCAAAAAAAGAGTTTTGCCTTTGCATCAAACAGCGTCTTTTAAACATATTTAAATAATGCAGCACGTCAGATATTTGCAGTGTGACACACAGACGGGCCACACACACACACGTGGGTCTGGTTAAGTGATTGTGTAATAGTGGTGCGGATTTGGCAGTCAGAGGTTGAAGTGTTTCTGGATTCAGTGGCCAGACCATAAAGACCAAAAATATACACCCAACCAATGTGAGACACATGTCAGCAAACAGACCAGATAACAATCATGTCAAAAGTTGCACAGCAGTGTGAAAGATCTAATATTGGACAATTTATATTAACATATCAATTTAGCAGGAAAAATCATAATAAAAAAAAAAAAAAAAAATGACAGCATTTATTCAGTATGTATCTATGTGAAGGCAAATGGCTTTTATATAAAGGCTAATGTCTTTTCTAATGTTTTTATTAAAATTTTTAACTTAATTTTAATTTTATATATATATATATATATATATATATATATATATATATAAGTATAATTATATGTTGTATGCACGCACACACACACACACACACACACACACACACACAAATAGTCACATGGACAGTAGTCTCGCGTAGGCCAGACCTTCAGACTGACGGCAGAAGGTCTGGACTCTATCGCAGCTTTCATTGATCTAGGACTGCCTGAGAGGACGTTTGACTGACATGTAACGCAACAAATCACTATTCGTTTTCATTTTACCGACGTGCATCTAATAAATGATTAATTCAAGAACGTTGTGCAAGTTTATTGCAACAATCAAGCCACAAACTTCAAATACTTTTGAAAATCCAGCGTTTAGTTGATCCTGGTAAGGTCACCGTTGTAAACACGATAGCGTTCTTTTTCCACAAGGGGGTTTGACATCACGGCATTTGTTCGCAGGAGGACCGCGAATGTGACACACGTCTCCCTGATGTCCTGTAGAATTCAACCAATCAGATGACGACTTTGAAAATCCTGAAGTGTTTACAGTTAAGTGTGCCATATGCATCAGCCAACGGTCCGTGGGAGTGACGTCTGATGCTGAGATTGCATGGACAGTGACTAATTAATTTGCTATCTTTGAAACTCTTTTGTCTAACGTGAAAAGTGTGAATATTTGCTGTGTCAAATATGTATCAATACCCCAGGCTTTGATATTTTCAGTTCTGGTTTAACTAGTAAAAGTTATTATCAGTTGTTCATCATTATTGCTGTAGTAAAAATGCAGAGAATGCAATTTTCCGGAGAACATCACACATGATGCTAAGCTAAAACCTTGAGAAGACATTAAATAAATATTCATGTCATATATTCCTTTAACTTGTCTGTTATTGGCTAGCAACAATCTCCAGCGATCACATGTACGTCTTAAGTGCACTGTCTGTCCTTTTGGATAAAATTGTCCGCATAATTCCTAATTCCTGCCTAAGTTAAGCTCAGCGAAATGTCAGTTCCCACATATTTTGACTTGTTCCTTAGTTAAATACTGTAATGCTCAGTGGGGGAACTTACCATGATTGTCCCCAAAACTTTTGTAATTCCAGTGTAAGTGCATTTCTATCAACTCATATGTTTGTTTTATGTAACCTAGAAAATTCCACACATAACTTCCAAAATGGTTTAAAAAAAAAAAAAAAAATTCACCAGTGAATGGCATGCTTATATTTTCGTGTTAGTATCATTTAATTTGTCATACTTGAATAAATTTGAAAGACTTTTCCCTCAGTTTATTGAAGGTAAGAGAAAGGTGGTGTGTTTGTTGCCAGTGATGTTAGAGGTTATTTAGGCCTGTGAGGGTGAAAAGAGCCCTCTGTTTTCTCCATTTGAACGTTTGAGATGTTTGAGAAACCTCTGAAAAAGGAGGGAGGAAAGATACACTGATGAAAAATGAGTTTATCAATCATTTTCAAAGGTCATGACACTCCAAGCCAACGTTAAAGAACTAGTGGAGACAAAAGCCGACTGTGTTGTTGCATCATGTCGTTTGTGTCTGGGACAAAAGGCTGTGCTTAAACACACCACAAAGACTACAGTTGACTGCCAACTAGCATGTGTGTTCTGAGTCTGCGTGTAAGGAAATAACGGTCTATATCAGTAGTCTATATTCCTCATTCAAAAACTAGAAATGCAGATATACAAACCGTAAACAAAGCAGCGCTTGCTTACCGTTTTGAATATCAATAATGCTGATCAATTTCTTCATTCCTGGTGGCTCATGTAGTTATGAAAATATTTGTGTATTGGAATTCTGAGATATGATGACGCAAATTATAATAGCCTTCTGTCTGTGCTGTCTTGACTTCTTTGCTCGCCTTCATCACTTTTGCTTTTATTCTTGTGCACTGACTCGTTTGCTAAACTGAACAGCCAATCAGAGTTCTGAATTGCTGAATCGGGCAAACTGCCACTGACATGAGCCCGACTTTATTTTACAGTGTCATTGTTACATATGTTACATGTAGTTACTTAATATTAGTCAGTATTTCAATGTATAATTACAGTGTAACAAAGACACCTTAAAATAAAGTGTAACCAAATCTTTTTTTTTTTTTATATATAAAAAATAAATGAAAATTAAAATC
The DNA here is from genome assembly GCA_038088235.1 of Zacco platypus. Lineage (NCBI taxonomy): Eukaryota > Metazoa > Chordata > Actinopteri > Cypriniformes > Xenocyprididae > Zacco > Zacco platypus. The sequence goes on from CM076080.1 coordinate 8,984,614, forward strand.
TCTTTCCTGTGGGGACCTTTCTTTTTTTAATACAATAAAAGTAAATGAGGATGTAATGACTGGTGTGCTATACTCAATTTCCTCTGAGGCTGTACGTCAGTGTGTGTGAGGAACAGACTGAAATTTAAGACATTATTCAGTATACAATATAACACTTAGAATATGATGAACAAGTCATTCAAGGAGGAAAGAAAGTAATATGGTTAGGAACTAAATGGGGGTGGGTAAATAATGACAGACTTTCATTTTTTATTTTCAGAATCAGATCATAGAAGGAGTTTGAGAGGAGATCTCAACAATGTGCAATCAAAAGTCAGAGATCTCAGTATGACTACAAAATGTCTTCCAGGACCAAATGATCTCTATATATTTATTTTAGTAAAATGATTTTAACAAATGATCTGAGCTATGCCATCCACATGAATTTTTATAGAATCCCAGCCAATAAAAATGCTATAAGAAAGTTTTGCTAAAATGCTATTTCTGAACATTCAAAACATCCAGTTTATTTTTTTTTTCTTTTAATTTTTGGTTATATGAACATTAAGGGATAATATGAAATATTCATAAATATTGACTGATAATGTCATAAAGTCAGAATTGCGAGATATAAAGTCACAATTGTGTGTTATAGTCAGAATTGTTAGATATAAACTCACAATTATGAATTATAAAGTAAGAATGGGAGATATATAAAAAAAAGTCAGAATTCTGACTTTACAACTCCAATTGCGAGTTTATATCTCACAATTCTGTGAATAAAAGTCATAATTGTGAGATAAAAAGTCGCAATAACTTTCTTTTTATCTTTTTTTTTCCAGTGGCGGAAATGGGCTTCCATAGGATAGTTCACCCAAAACTGAAAATTCTGTCATTAATTACAAACCCTCATGTCATTCCAAACCCGTAAGACTCTTTGGAATGCAAATGAAGATCTTTTTGATGGAATCTGAGAGCTTTCTGTCCCTCCATACAGCAGCTATATGAATTGAGTAGTTTAGTTCAAAATTTTTGGAGTCCCGATGGCTTTATATGATTTATGATTTAATTTAGGCTTTTATTCACATATAAACATTGATCAGCAAACATAGACAGAAGCTCAACCGAACCTGCTTGATGCGTGAGAGAAAACCTCTTGCAGAAGCAAGAGCATAACACGTGCTACGTAACACACGAGAATGAACCTCATTGGTTCTCGCAGGTCAAAAAAACAGGTCAAGCACACACCTGTTGTGTGCGTTATGAATGTTTATTAGTGAATATAAGCCTAAATTCTGTTCTGTTCTGAAAAGTTGTACTAAATTCCTTAATGCATAGGGATTAGTTTTACAATCATATGAACTTTCTGAAGCGTCAAAGTTTCAGTTGCTTAGCTGTCTATGGAGGCAAAGAAAGCTCTCAGCTGACTAGTGTCTGTATTCTACATAGCATGAAACATGCTGATGACGAATGATGTCTGCGTGAACAGGGTGCGCGAGGGTAGGTAAAAACATACTTTGACAGGCAGGTAGGACATACTATTGTATCCCTAGGACCGAGGGATGATTGGATAAACATTTTATGGTTCTACACCTTCCACAGACGATATAAATTCATTTAGACCACTTAAAGGCACAATATGTTTTTTTCGCTGCTAGTGGTCGCTAAAAAAAATAACAAAGGCGTAGATTGATGACACAGTGAATGAGTATGGAATCATAGAATTTGTTGTCATGCCAATGGATCTAATAATATTTATGGGGAAATAGTGTTTATGGATGAGTGAATGCATGTTTTTAACATGACTGTGGTATGAAGCTGGCCGTGGCCGAGAATTGCGGGCGCGATTACTAATGAGAGACAGATATCAGTGACACACGCGAGTCCTGGGGGATATAAAGAAACGAGGACATTTCATTCTACCGAACTACTCGCAAGTGCTGAAATTCTACTCATACAGGTCAGTTTATTTGATGAATTAAATCTGTGAGGGAACGCAGCGCTGTTTCACTTGGTCTAATGTTACACTATCATAATACTAAACTGTATTTGAGTGTGTTGAAAGTTGTAATGTTATTCTGTGTATTAGTTTGTTGACTGTATGAGACTTAACAGTAAGCTAGATCAACATTAGAATATCATACTGATGATATTCTAACACTTCGTCGTGTTGAGCTATATAACATTGACGAGTCTTATGTAGCCTACATTTGCTTACCTTGTCTAATAACGTGCAAGCGCGCCGTCTCTGTCAAGTCAAAGTTTGTCGCAAAGCTCTCGCCATCTCGGAAACCCCACGCTGATATTGATCCTCATTTTATTTCTGCTTATGTACGAAGTTTGCTTGCCATGGTCCATAATGTTTAAACGAAACAACAACAGTGTCCTGCTAGCCGTTACTGTTCTTGTCTGTTTCCATGGTTACTATGCAGAACAAGCGGAAACCAGGAATAACGCAGATATTACATCATTGACAGGTGACAAGTGACAAGGGAGGCACTATTTAAAAATGTGAATTTCTCTGAATTTACATATTCCTGGAAATATTTAGGATAATGTAAGTGCACAGCTGAATGAAATATATAACACTGTGCAAGTGGTTTTTGGATATTTTAATATAAAAATTTTACATATTGTACCTTTAACTTAGTGATTCCTATTGGGATGTGAAGAGACTTTGAAAAATGTTAAGAGATCAGCATAACAAAAAATGTTTTTGAAACAAATCACCTACCCTCCCTTTAAGAATAGATTGTACCAAAAATGTTCATTTGTGTCTTTTTTTAGGTGAAAAATCATGTCAATAGTTAAAATATAATATATCCATTTAGTCTTGTGTAAGAGGAATCTATAGCAATAACATTTTCTTCTGGGGATAGAGAAGTTAGTCCTGATGTCCTTTTATCCACATTCATGTATATGACAAAAACTACAGGACAAATGTTACAGTGTCTCACAGTTTCTATTAAAATTCCTTTGTTGCCTTTGATAATGAAAGTACATAAACACAGAATGGCTGAAAAAGGAAGCCATCATATCGAAACCACCACAGCAATGCTGATTCGTATCGCTAGAAAACAGCCAAAACCCATTACAAAATAAAATTTATGTGCATTCCACCGAACCAATACATGTGACTAAGAATAATAAAGTGAAAATACTATGAGTCAGGTGTGAGTCCATCCGACCAACACTCCTGCTCCTTATTGTTTTGCTGGGAGGTTCCTCTGGACAGGAAACTAGCAGGTTGTTCCAGACGGAGGCTGAGAGTGGAACATTTCTTTATTCAAGGGCGGGAAGTCATTCCATCAATGCAGAAAAACACCAAAGAAACGTTTCCTTCCCCATCCGTTTCCCAGTGCGATTCAGTTGAAAAGGCACAATTCTTTTCCCTGGAGTCGCATGTTTATGCACATGAGACCGCAAGATCAACACACATTAGACGTCTAAATATCCATGGAAAGAGCTCATGTCTGAACAATGTCTTATTTAGATGGTGTTCTCTTTACTGACGACAATGATGATGATGATGACGTGACATGAAAAACAGAATGACAGTTTATGGTCACAATATTGAAGACATAAAACATATTAACAATATTAATATTAATATTCACAAAAAAATTCAAAACCTGGCACAAATATTAGTCAGGTTCCGCTGATATCTTTCAACACCTGATGTCCATGGAACTGGACATTAAACTTGAAAAGAAAAAAAAATAAATCTTGTGCTCTACAATTCTCAAAGATCAAATTAACTTGTGTTGAATATTATGACTTGATACTATTAAGATTATAATAGATATAAGCTGATGAATTTTGAACATGAGCAAATAAAAGGTCAAATAAATAAAGAAGCTCCTCCTTCTTCTCCTGTCTAGTGATGCCTGAATCTCAATCAGATTAAGTTAGGAGTCATGGCTTCATGATCATGGACCAATCAGAGACCAGGCAGTACTCATATTATAAAACAACACATTTTATTGGTTTAAATCAAAAACCATGTGATGTCCTTTCCAATTGGTGCAGAGTTTGAAGGGGTTTTAAAGTCAACATAAAATGGCGTTCGCAACCCATTTTACTTCTGAAATGTGACGTGTTTCTGAGTGAAACAGGAAAAGCCGCAAAAATACTGTATAGTGGGACTATTTTATCCTAAGTAATGCAACTCGCTTGGAGTGTTGAAAAATTAGGGTCTTGGTGACGTCAGCCTAAAACAAAAGATGTTTCAGGGGTGAAGCAAGGTATTACATTTTAATGAAAGATTAAAAAGGAAAATATTGTATTTTTTGGAATAACGTGCAGTGGTGAATCGCATAATATGTGGAACATGAATTAGAAAAAAATGGCTCAATTTTGATTCCTTGTTGATTTCAATGCAAATTCTGTTCTGTGTCTGAACTTGGTGTTAGGAGTTGTGACAATTTACTGAGTTTCAAAGGAGATTCTTGACCGAGTTAAAGAGTTTCCACTGTGGACAAATTATCCAGTCATATTTTCAGGCGTGTGGTGATGTATTCTCTGTACTGAGCATGTATTTCACAGATGACAGAGTCTAATAACAAACCTCAAGTCTTGTGGCAGTGCTTGTACTCGAATTAGCAAACAGTGTAGAAAAAGAGGCCCTTGTTGTCAGCGTCTTGACTGACAGGAAATGGCCCATAATCAGTGCGCATTTGAGCGCCACAGCATTCCTGTGAAATGACACAAGTTCAGCTGGGTAATTAGCTCATTAGTTAACATAAACACGTAGCAAGCTCTGCCCAGCTGGTGGCGTTAGTGCTACATGCGCGCACACACACACACACACACACACACACACTAGTCTCCAGGTTTAAGACTTTCACTGGCTGTAATCCTATAAAGACTCAGATTGTTGATTTAAGTAATTCTGACATCTGTTACAATGAAGATTGTTCAGTGACACTTTATAATAACTTCCACGAATAACATTAACAAACATTCAGTTATAAAATACTTAACAGCTCATTGCTTATGCATACATTTATAATGCTGGAAATACCATAGTCATATTTGAGTCTATATCAACTACTGATCTGTGTGCAGCCAATGCAATGATTTCAATGATTTCCAGCTCCTGGTTCTGTCCGTCCGCTCTCTCCAACATCTCTAAAATTCATAACCATGAAAAACATGCCAGCCAAATAATTAAAACTTATCAATCAGAAGACCTAAAATTTATTTTGAATATTACTTGAAACAAGTGTATAAAAATTCAGCATTTTTGTTGAAAAGCGTTCAGTGACACTATGATGAAATGCACATGATTTTTAGTGCGAGAAGAGTTAGACGAGGCATTTCGTTGACACTGTTTTCTTATAAAAACTTGTATGTTTGTGGATGTTTATTTACATGACAATGGAGTTTTGGCTGCCTGAAATCGCACGTTTTTGAAATGTGGTTTCAAAGTGCATGTTTTTGAAAATGACTCATGTCTCCATATCACAGTCTACAGGCACATAGTGAATTTACTTTAAGTGACATCGCCGATTACTGGCCTGACATGAATAATACAGTAATTTTCGTAGATCTGTTTGAACAGGGATATTTTTGACAACATTGTCATATGTATATGAAAAAACAGAAGAAAAAAAAAACTTTTGTTTACGTCGTTGTCATGTAAACATACCCAGAAACAAATATAATAAAGCTCATCCTCCAAAAGAATGACCACAGTTTCTCTCTATGAAAAATGACTTTTATTTTGAAATTTCAGTTCACAAGAAAGTTGTTCAATAAGTTTTCATGCACTAATTTCTGTCAGTCAAAAAGAATCCAATCTGATTTCAGATTCTCACAGTTCTGTTTATATGAACAGTTTGAAGTTATTAGTTTGCGATTCAATTCACATACTCCTTTACATATGCATTTATGTACTCTGAACAAAATTTCAGCGTATATACAGTTGACGCATTCAGAACCGGAGAAAGCCACCAAAACTTGTTGTTTTACCTTATGACATACTGAAGTATATGACAGTTTTTTGTTTGTTTGTTTTTTTTTAGCAAATATGTAGTAAATAATCATAAGATGTAAAACATATGTAAACCAGATATGTTCTTATTATTAAGCCAGCTCACATCACAGCACAAGATGAATCTGATTCAGAAAAAAGTTGGATTCAAATGTTTACTTCAAGTGCCCTATTGTTTCCTATTGATTGTATTATTTCAGATCTATACCACCTCTTCCAATCTGACCAAAATTCCATATGGATCGAGCTCAGTCAGATTGGTAGAGGTGTTTAGATTATTAGATTTTCAATCTGATCCAATCCAGTCATTAAAAGGTTATTTATGTGCATGTTAATGTACAGTGACTGTCATGAGATAGCATGTAGCAGTAAATTCATGAAAGTTGTGGTACATTTGCTTCACTGTTATTTTTATATTGTATCTTCAGCACTGATTACAGAAATGATAGAGAATCCAAATTCCAGCTGCATGGGAATTATCAGTATTTTCATCCCAGTGGTATTGAGATGTGTCCAGCAATACTGCATTCGACATAGATTTTGCCCATGATGCAAGGGCGATCGCCTGCACACATGGAACAGTTTACGACATGGACCTGTTGCATGAACCTCAGATTATGTGTTATATGCTTATCATAGTCCCACTGAGATGTCATGTATTGTTTCATGTTTGGTTTTGAACTGGATATTCAGTGAATCCTGCAAAAAGACAAGCAGAATTAGCCAACATTAATCCATCTATATCTGAAAATGGCATTTTGTTTCAAATCACAGAGTTTTCCAAAAGCTGCTTGTCAACATTGAAGTGTCTGAAAACGTCTCGGGTTACGACTGTAACCCTTGTTCCCTGAGAAAGGGAACGAGACACTGCGTCGATACGACACTTTGGGGAACGCCCTCAGCGTGACGCGTCTGAAGCATGAATGAAACTATTCCAATCCTGATTGGTGTTGCGTCATGACGTAACATGTGACGGCATACACGGAAGCTACAAAGGGACGCCGGCACACAACAGAGTTAGCTTTCGCGATGAAGCAAGCCGCTCCCAGGCATGGAGAGGTGTGGCAACGAGACGCAGTGTCTCGTTCCCTTTCTCAGGGAACAAGGGTTACAGTCGTAACCCGAGACGTTCCCTTTCGAGGGAACTCGCACTGCGTCGATACGACACTTTGGGGAACGGATACCCACTATGCCAGACCGAAACATGCCTGCCCTAGTGTGAAGCGGAACCCGGCACACCTAGGACGAGAGGACTCGTGCACCGAGCGTGGAGGGACGGTGTAGACTATAAAAAATATAATGAAGGTATGTGGGGTGGACCACCCAGCCGCATCGCAGATGTCCTGCAACAGGACCCCTGACAGGAGGGTCCTAGAGGACGCCATGCCCCTGGTAGAGTGGGCCCTCAAGGCCACAGGTGAAGGCAGACCGCGCACCTGGTAGGCCAAGGCAATAGCTTGAACAATCCAATTACTGATTGTCTGCCTAGACGCAGGAAGTCCTTTTTTTTTTTTTTTTTTTGGTGGTGGTCCACAATACACCAACAACTGCTCCGATCTCCTCCAATGAGAGGATCTTTGGACAAAGATCTTCAAGGCTCTGACAGGGCAGAGCTGATGAAGCCTCTCTTCTTCCGCCGCCACATGAGGTAGGGGGTGGAAGGCCTGAAGAACTACCGGCCGTGCCACCCTAGATGGCACCCTGGGCACATAGCCGGGCCTAGGGTGAAGAATGGCCTTAACTTCCCCGGGGGCAAACTCCAGGCAAGTCGGCGAGACAGCCAAGGCCTGGAGGCCGCCTACTCTTTTGAGAGAAGTAATCGCCAGGAGAAAGACCATCTTGAAGGTCAGGTTCTTCGCCATAGCCGACTTAAGCGGTTCGAAGGGGGCAAGTGCCCGTCCCTCAAGAACCACCGCCAGATCCTAAGTTGGGATCCGGGACTGAGTCGCAGGCCTCACCCTCCGTGCACCACGGAGAAAACGTATGACCAGCTGGTGCCTCCCCAGGGGCCCATCACTTAGAGGAGTGTGGAAAGCCGCAATGGCAGCCACATACACCTTAAGTGTGAACGGGGTAAGACCAGTAGAGAAACGATCTTGGAGGAACTCCAGCACTGAAGCGACCGGGCAGTTAACTGGATCCAACTCACGCTCTCCACACCACGTGTAAAATACATTCCACTTTAGGCCATACAATCACCTTGTGGAAAGAGCCCTAGAACTGAGTATGGTCTCAATCACTCTAGCTGACAAACCAGCCTCTATTTTGAAATTTCAGTTCACAAGAAAGTTGTTCAATAAGTTTTCATGCACTAATTTCTGTCAGTCAAAAAGAATCCAATCTGATTTCAGATTCTCACAGTTCTGTTTATACGAACAGTTTGAAGTTATTAGTTTGCGATTCAATTCACATACTCCTTTACATATGCATTTATGTACTCTGAACAAAATTTCAGCGTATATACAGTTGACGCATTCAGAACCGGAGAAAGCCACCAAAACTTGTTGTTTTACCTTATGACATACTGAAGTATATGACAGTTTTTTGTTTGTTTGTTTTTTTTTAGCAAATATGTAGTAAATAATCATAAGATGTAAAACATATGTAAACCAGATATGTTCTTATTATTAAGCCAGCTCACATCACAGCACAAGGTGAATCTGATTCAGAAAAAAGTTGGATTCAAATGTTTACTTCAAGTGCCCTATTGTTTCCTATTGATTGTATTATTTCAGATCTATACCACCTCTTCCAATCTGACCAAAATTCCATATGGATCGAGCTCAGTCAGATTGGTAGAGGTGTTTAGATTATTAGATTTTCAATCTGATCCAATCCAGTCATTAAAAGGTTATTTATGTGCATGTTAATGTACAGTGACTGTCATGAGATAGCATGTAGCAGTAAATTCATGAAAGTTGTGGTACATTTGCTTCACTGTTATTTTTATATTGTATCTTCAGCACTGATTACAGAAATGATAGAGAATCCAAATTCCAGCTGCATGGGAATTATCAGTATTTTCATCCCAGTGGTATTGAGATGTGTCCAGCAATACTGCATTCGACATAGATTTTGCCCATGATGCAAGGGCGATCGCCTGCACACATGGAACAGTTTACGACATGGACCTGTTGCATGAACCTCAGATTATGTGTTATATGCTTATCATAGTCCCACTGAGATGTCATGTATTGTTTCATGTTTGGTTTTGAACTGGATATTCAGTGAATCCTGCAAAAAGACAAGCAGAATTAGCCAACATTAATCCATCTATATCTGAAAATGGCATTTTGTTTCAAATCACAGAGTTTTCCAAAAGCTGCTTGTCAACATTGAAGTGTCTGAAAACGTCTCGGGTTACGACTGTAACCCTTGTTCCCTGAGAAAGGGAACGAGACACTGCGTCGATACGACACTTTGGGGAACGCCCTCAGCGTGACGCGTCTGAAGCATGAATGAAACTATTCCAATCCTGATTGGTGTTGCGTCATGACGTAACATGTGACGGCATACACGGAAGCTACAAAGGGACGCCGGCACACAACAGAGTTAGCTTTCGCGATGAAGCAAGCCGCTCCCAGGCATGGAGAGGTGTGGCAACGAGACGCAGTGTCTCGTTCCCTTTCTCAGGGAACAAGGGTTACAGTCGTAACCCGAGACGTTCCCTTTCGAGGGAACTCGCACTGCGTCGATACGACACTTTGGGGAACGGATACCCACTATGCCAGACCGAAACATGCCTGCCCTAGTGTGAAGCGGAACCCGGCACACCTAGGACGAGAGGACTCGTGCACCGAGCGTGGAGGGACGGTGTAGACTATAAAAAATATAATGAAGGTATGTGGGGTGGACCACCCAGCCGCATCGCAGATGTCCTGCAACAGGACCCCTGACAGGAGGGTCCTAGAGGACGCCATGCCCCTGGTAGAGTGGGCCCTCAAGGCCACAGGTGAAGGCAGACCAAGCACCTGGTAGGCCAAGGCAATAGCTTAAACAATCCAATTACTGATTGTCTGCCTAGACGCAGGAAGTCCTTTTTTTTTTTTTTTTTTGGTGGTCCACAATACACCAACAACTGCTCCGATCTCCTCCAATGAGAGGATCTTTGGACAAAGATCTTCAAGGCTCTGACAGGGCAGAGCTGATGAAGCCTCTCTTCTTCCGCCGCCACATGAGGTAGGGGGTGGAAGGCCTGAAGAACTACCGGCCGTGCCACCCTAGATGGCACCCTGGGCACATAGCCGGGCCTAGGGTGAAGAATGGCCTTAACTTCCCCGGCTGCAAACTCCAGGCAAGTCGGCGAGACAGCCAAGGCCTGGAGGCCGCCTACTCTTTTGAGAGAAGTAATCGCCAGGAGAAAGACCATCTTGAAGGTCAGGTTCTTCGCCATAGCCGACTTAAGCGGTTCGAAGGGGGCAAGTGCCCGTCCCTCAAGAACCACCGCCAGATCCTAAGTTGGGATCCGGGACTGAGTCGCAGGCCTCACCCTCCGTGCACCACGGAGAAAACGTATGACCAGCTGGTGCCTCCCCAGGGGCCCATCACTTAGAGGAGTGTGGAAAGCCGCAATGGCAGCCACATACACCTTAAGTGTGAACGGGGTAAGACCAGTAGAGAAACGATCTTGGAGGAACTCCAGCACTGAAGCGACCGGGCAGTTAACTGGATCCAACTCACGCTCTCCACACCACGTGTAAAATACATTCCACTTTAGGCCATACAATCTCCTTGTGGAAAGAGCCCTAGAACTGAGTATGGTCTCAATCACTCTAGCTGACAAACCAGCCTCTAGGTACTGAGCCCCCTCAGGGGCCAGACCCACAGTTTCCACAGCTCTGGCCGAGGGTGTAATATTGTACCCTCTGCCTGAGACAGCAGGTCCCTCCTCAGAGGGATGCCAGGAGTGACGTGATGTCTGAGAACCATACTCGGGCCGGCCAGAACGGGGATACTAGCAATAGACTGACCCCTTTTTTCTGGACCCTCTCCAGGACTACCGGGAGCAGAACGATCGGGGAAAAAGCGTACAGACGCAGCCTCGGCCACGTCTGTACCATGGCATCCAACCCCAGTGGGGCTGGATGCGTGAGAGAAAACCACAGTGGACAGTGGGTCGTCGCTCGAGACGTGAACAAATCCACTTCCACTGGGCCGAACCTCTTGCATATTGATTTCACCACCTCTGGATGAAGTTCCCCCGGGTCTCAACCCCTGCCTCAACAGGACGTCTGCTTCCTGATTCTGGTCCCCGGGGACATACATCGCTCTGAGAGACGACAGTTTCCCTGGGCCCACAGGAGAATCTGATGCGCCAGTCTGGACAGAGGGCGCGACCTCAGACCCCCCTGATGGTTCAAGTACGAGACCACCAACATATTGTTCGCTCGTACTAGGACATGGTGCCCGCAGAGATCTGGGAGAAAGCTCCTCAGAGCTTTGTAGACCGCCAGCATTTCCAGTCAATTGATGTGCCATGAAAAGTGCTGGGCCTGCCACAGACCTCTCGCAAAACGGCCCTCCATGACCGCGCCCCAGCCAGTAAGGGATGCATCTGTCGAACGACTTTGCGGCGACATGACGCTTCCAGTACGGAACCTTGGGACAGGAACCAAGGTTTCCTCCATATGGACAGTGCACGAAGGCATTGGCGCGTGACCCTGATCATACGGAATGGATTTCCTCTTGAGGAAAACCCCTTGGTTTTCAACCACCACTGTAGGGGTCTCATGTACAGAAGGCCAAAAGGAATTACGTTGGACGCAGCTGCCATGAGCCCCAGCAGTCTTTAAACTGCTTCACAGTGATAGCGTGGCCTAGCTTCATGCTGGAAACCATCGCCAGGATGGACTCACCACGAGCGGGAGACAATTGTGCCCACATCGATCTCGAGTCCCATACCACCCCCAGGAACACAGTTCTCTGTGCGGGCGACAACACGCTCTTATGGTGTTGAGTCTCAACCCTCGGCTCTGAATGTGGCCAGGAACGACATCTCGATGCCGAACTGCCATCTCTCGAAACTGGGCCAGAATAAGCCAGTCATCGAAGTAATTTAGCACACAGATGCCCTGAAGCCACGATGGTGCTAGAGCTGCATCCATGCACTTGGTGAAAGTGCGAGGGGAGAGAGCTAGGCCAAACGGAAGAACCCGATATTGGAACGCTTCCCGAAAGCGAACCTCAGGAACTTCCTGTGATGGATACATGGAAGTATGCGTCCTTTAGATCTATCGTGACAAACCAGTCCTCGGATCTGATCAAACTCACGATGACGGGAATAGTGAGCATCTTGAACTTGAATCTCCTCAGAGAACGATTCAAATGCTGCAGATCTAAAATTGGACGCAACCCCCCATCCTTCTTGGGAACAATGAAGTACCGGCTGTAGAACCCGGACTCCCTGTCTGGCGGAGGAACACGCTCTATGGCCTCCTTACCAACAGCGAGTGAACTTCCTGTTCCATAACCCGACCCTGCTCTGGGTGCACCACAGTCCAGACCGCCCCATTGAAACTCAGGGGGCAATAGCCGAACTGCAGTCTGTACCCCTTTTCTACTGTACGCTGGGCCCACGGAGATATACTCGGAATGCATTGCCATGCGCCGATATAATCTACTAAGGGAATCAGCCTCTCAAGGCTGACCTCGGGTGTTATTGGAGTATCGTTCACGACCCCCTGAAACGGAATACTGGCAGGGAAAGGTCGAAAACAATTTTCTGTGTGCGGATGCCGTCGCTGCCAGGCCGCAAGCCCTTGGGGCGGACACTGCAGCATGCGTTCGCTGGAAATTGATGCGGCCCGAAGCGTACTGGACGGCGGGGTTCCAACATCGATTTCCTGAGGGTTCCGCCCAATAAAACACAGCCATAAAACACCAGACAAGTGAAGCATGATCTGGATGATAGGCTGAATATAGTATATTAAATAAATAGACATCTAAACTTCTCAAAGTAAGATGACCATTCCACATTTTAATTCATCGGAATAAAATGCAGCCATTAACATACTATATTGTTATTTATTGCGGAACCGAAATCTACACGTCGCCTCGGCAGACGCGAGATCAAAGCCATACAATCTTTACTGCAGTTAGCAGACTCGAAATCTACGCGTCGCCTCGGCAGACGCGAGAACAGAGCCACTAGATTCGTTTGCAATTTGCAGACTCAAAATCTACGCATTGCCTCAGCAAATGCGAGATCAGAGCCATAGAATCTTTACTGCAGTTAGCAGACTCAAAATCTACGCATCGCCTTGGCAGACGCGAGATCAGAGCCACTAGATTCGTTTGCAATTTGCAGACTCAAAATCTACGCATTGCCTCAGCAAATGCGAGATCAGAGCCATAGAATCTTACTGCAGTTAGCAGACTCGAAATCTACGCATCGCCTCGGCAGACGCGAGATCAGAGCCACTAGATTCGTTTGCAATTTGCAGACTCAAAATCTACGCATTGCCTCAGCAAATGCGGGATCAGAGCCATAGAGTCTTTTCTGCAGTTCATGTTACACAAGACTTTTTTATTCGAGATACTTCTGAATAAACACAGCCAGCCCCCTCGAGAGCTGACTGTTGGTGCCCCGCACCCAAAAGTGATATGCACCGATCGCGTGTGTCCCCCTTTTCATAAGCGAGGTTTCACCCGTGGCAACACTGAACATATCCACATCCTCAGATGCAGATAGCTCAGCATCATGCTCCCGCACTGGGCAGAAGAAACCGCAGAACGGGCTTCCGCGCCAGGAACAGGAGCATAGGAAGACACACTTTCAAGTTCCAACGGGACACACAACACCAAATAGGACTGACAGCTTGACAGAAAGCGCTTGCTGAAGAGCAAAAAGCTAACTCTGTTGTGTGCCGGCGTCCCTTTGTAGCTTCCGTGTATGCCGTCACATGTTACGTCATGACGCAACACCAATCAGGATTGGAATAGTTTCATTCATGCTTCAGACGCGTCACGCTGAGGGCGTTCCCCAAAGTGTCGTATCGACGCAGTGCGAGTTCCCTCGAAAGGGAACCCTTAAATCACCTTACTGCGCATACATGAAACGTAACAAAAGCATGATTATTTCATAAGCACCATATTCCACCACTCACTGGTGTGTCCAGGTCACATTCAAAATCGCCATTCTATGTATAGTCTAATACACTATTATAATTTTTTGCTACAGGACAAATAAATTATCTATGAAATTTTCTGTCATATTTGCAGCAGTGTCATATGGAAAGTACATATATCTTCAACACTGTGAAAGTGAATAGCAAGTACAACTATATAACCGATACTGGGGAATGTCCCCCAAATCAAAAACCTTATTTGGAAAGGCACGGATAATGGCTTCAAAACAAATAACAAAATCTACAGAATAATAGGGAAAAAAAATATTCGGCAGACACCGTCACTCCACATGTTTGTTGGATAACAGGTGAGTCAATATTATATATAAACCTCTAATATTATTAGACAATAAGTGTGAAGTGAATAAGTGTCAATTCTATGAATGAAATGAGCAAAAACCTAAAACTGTCTCTGTGCATTTCTTTGAAATGTTTTGAAACTTGTATATGATTTTATGACTTATACAAGGCATATTTGTTAAATGATGACTACAAAGGGAACAGAATCTTCTCAAGTAATTTTACGAACATCCTGTAAAAGTTTCATGGGGATACAGATATGATAAATTCTGAAGTTGTTACAGACACAGATACAAATATTGGCTCTGCCTAAACAGGGAACAAGGAATTTTTCTGGCAAGGTTCTCTGGAAGTTATAAACAAATGTTCTTCCAGTAACATTAATAGGATGTAAATTAAAAAGTTATCTGGTCTTTAATAATATTTTCAAAATTCCCATTCTTCAGAGAACATTCAAAAGGTACTGTTCCCATAATGTTTGCAAAATTTTTAAATGTTCATATAAGAAACATTAGGCATTTGGGCCTTTATGGCATAACGTTTTCATAACTTAATGGAAAAGTTAGCAAAATGTTCTTTGTTAGCTGGGTAGATACTGTATATATGGGTACTAAGTAGGTCACATGACCAAATGTGCTGTCATTTTCAAATACCTCCATTTTCACAGTCCTCACTACAACTGGACAAAAATGCTGTCTCAGTGTAGATGGAAGGGCAAAAAGTTTTGACATTTTTCCTATTTAATATGGATGTGGCCTTAAACTCAAAAGCCACCCTTCTAGCAACCACTCAGCTAGTGCTTGAAGTGCCATTTTCTTGACCTGCAGCTACATCATTTGTTCATGTAACTGGGATGATGTGGAACAAAGGTTAAGGTTCAGGGCTGGTATCCTCTGATGGGATAAAGCAACAATCAACAGCCATCTCATCCATGTTAATCTTGTTGGTCACACTGCAGACCTTCCCACAGTAAAATTTGGTCCAAAATATTGCTCAACTGCATATGAAACATGAAATATATTCAAACAGAAAGGCATATCCTCTCCTCCAAACACAACAAGTCTTTTTTTGCATCTCCTCTTCCTCAGCGTTTCTCCCTTCCTTCTCCCAAATCATTGAGTGCTCTTGTTTCAGACATGCGTTTCTGTGAGTCTGGCCCCTGAGGGCCGGGGGCCAGGCTGCTTATCGCAGCACTTTATCAGCATGAGGGAAGGGGATGTGGGTTACAGCCATCCAGCGGCTGTCAGCAAACAGGCGTTTTGTAACCTGTAACCCAGAGCTGTGTGATTTGTGAGTAGAGAACGGGCTGTTTGAAGGTGTGAGCGGCTCAATGAGTGAGCCTGTACAAGTGTTGAGTATGTGTGTGCTATTACTGAAGATAACATGTCTGGCCTTGCAAGACTAATACATGCGAAAGTCATTTATGATTACTTGTTTTTACATTTTGCATTACCATGTCATCTGGACAACAACTGCTTGTTTTGAAACTGGACAGTGTTGACCAAGTCATTTACACTCACCCTCTGCCACATCATAAGTATATTGTAGAAACCATTGGAACCAATGGTGTCTATGATTTATTAAGGCTTACTGTCCTCTTAAGAAATGCGGCCCTGATTGTATATATATATATATATATATATATATATATATATATAAATAATTGATTATAATTTTTCTCAGAATATTTTGCAGAGTGTCTTGGCTGCTCAGTCTTTTCCATATCTTGAAAATGGATGTGGATTGTGCTATAAGAGCGGCGACAATGAAGGACGAGAGAGGACCAGGCCTGGATTTTATGTTATGTTTTATTATGTTTGCGTCAGTCGTCCATGAGGGACATTTTACTTTTGCTTTGTTGTTTGTTTATTTTCAGTTTTGACAGTTGAATGTCCGCCGGTTCCTTCTCTTCGTATATATAAACTGTGTTACAATTGACCCGTCGCTGGCAGTTTGATTGACAGGTGATCTGACCAATCATAACCCAGAATCCGCCATTTTGTCCAACAAAGCAGTCAAGGGAGTTAGTAGATTAACGTTGGTGAATTTGAACTTGAAAAATTGTGTTGAAACACGGTTGAAACAACATTCCTTCTAATGTCAATTCATGTTTATTTGATTCTATAAATGAACTAGTATGAAGAGATGGTTGGTTCACAAGCCGCTTGAAGGATCTACAGCGATCTGTCACGACACATTAACGAGCCACTATACGGTATTTAGTGTTTAAACTTCTTTAAAAAATTACAATATTTGAAATTTGAAACTTTGTTTCCTATCAAAAGTAACCTGCTCTGTTTTGTCTGTCGACGCGTTGTCAGTGTCCATTGCTCCGCCATTCTACTTCCTTCTTCTTTTGTTTAAAAGCGTTTTACATAACTTACTTAGTGCATATCGCCACCTATGTGATGGTTTTGCAATCATTTTTTCAAATTTTTCATTTAATGAGTAATCTTTATTCCCTGAGAATAAGAAGTATATTGTTTGTATGATGCTAATTATTATAAGATATCACATATATTTTATAATAGAAATTATAGCATAGAAAACATACTGTTATAAAAAGGGGAAAAAAGCAGATCCGTGTGTGAAATGACAGAAAAATAAATATTACAATTGAATAAACATTTAAACATCACCGCTTAATAGTGCTTATATATATAGTACATTATAATATTGTGTGTATATATAACTGTAATATATAACAAATTTAGTTACATTAATATAATATTAATTATATAACATGCATCTGAATACCTCTTAAGCAAACTAACTGTGGAATATAACCTGCAGGAAATGTTCAGAGAGTAAGTTGCTATAGCTACTGAAGATACCCTGAAAGTCTTCTCCGTTTTTGCAACTGAAAGTTGAGGTTATCCGCTTACTTACTCGTAAACATACCCAGGTATGTCACATAACCTGCTTTTTGGAATACCCCCAGATCATTTTGGACTGTTCTCAAGTCTTCTGTTCCTGTGTGTTTGTTTCTTGCTCAAGTCTGGATTACTGGCTGCTTTTCTGTTTCTGGATTGTCACGCACTCCGTTGATCTACAGACATCATTCAGCTCATTGCAGTCTCCTCGATGCCTGCTGCTATTCCTGCACAATTACATCTGACCTCGCCTTGCTTAATTTTCCTGTTTATTTTTAATAAGTTGTTTAATGCATTCATGACTGGATCATATCCTGACACATTCCTGCTCTGATAAAATATGATACTTTGGACCAATTTAAGAAAATACTTAACTTAATAAACTTCATATAACTTTATAAAATGACCAAATTTAATAGTTTATATATTTTTGGTTTGGTTTTGGTTTTTAAGATTAAAAAAAAAAAGAAAGAAGTAATTTCGCAAAGACAAAAAATGAGTAGAAAGATTATTTAAAATAGATACCATATATACTTAATATATTTTATGTAAACTTAAGCCAAAATGATACTTAATGTAGGTCAATGAAATATCTTTTTTGCCATTTCACAACTTAATTACACAATAAACAAAAGCTAAATTAAAATTAAAGTAGAATTTTCAAAAACATTTATAAAACTAAAAACATTTTATTAGTTAATGTTTATTTAGATGCACTTACTATGAATTCTAATAAATTCAAAAGACCTTAATGTTTATTTGGAAGTCTTAAAAAAAATGGAAAAAATAAATAAAAAAGAAAACCCACAATAATTTCATCAGTCAGTAAGGCATATTCTGTATATCAACACTCTGGTGTCAGGAACAAATATTATTTAAGCAAAATAGTGTATTTATTTATTTTTTTATGTTATTTGCTTTTAGCCAAACTGAACAAAATAGGTTTAAACCAGAAACCATGATTTTCGATTAGATCAATATAAAAGTTCACTTAAAATGCACACGGTTGTTGCATAATTTTTTTTTTTTTGTTAAAGTGTGTCTAACACAAACCACTGGTACTGTATATGAACATTGGACCATTGTAAACAAAGATCTTTTGGTTGCTCCTTAGCTTGTGTTGCACACGTGGACAGGTGAGGCCGGCCACCAGAGGCCCAGGAACAAACACAGGGGTGCTTGTTCTGCTGTCACACTTTCGGCGGCACCTCGCACCCGTTTAAAGAGCTCAGGGCATCATGTTACATTAGCATCCTTTTTTAGCTCAGCACAGTCCCTGCACCATGGGTATAATACACTCTTTCATTAGCACATCATTAGCCATATGAGACATTTTGTGAAGGAACATCAAGGAGGCAGTGTTGAAAATGGAAATTGCGCCACACCTCAAAGCCACAGTGATGAATCCTTGAGAAGGCAGAATTGCTGTTAGTACGAGCCACACAGGGTTCTCTGGGCTTCAATATGTCCGTCACAGGCGACTTTCATTTTCAGACAAAGCTGAGTTTATATTGGCCTCCTAGCGAAACAAGGATTAACCCATGGCCCTCTGTCTATTGATATGAATAGTTCCACTCATGGCAAGCCGGGAAGGTTGCGGCAGCTTTGAGGAATTACAGGGACTAACATGTGACTGAGACAGTGTTGATGAGGTTTGTAAGAGGGAACAAGGGCCAATGAAGGTGATATTCACTGGAAAAGACTGTTGTCACTCATTGTTGTTTGAAAGTAGATGACGATCTTAAAGAAACACATTTCTTAACCAATATTAGTATTCCTAATGGAAAAAGCATCAAAGAATCTAGTGTCTCATATTCAGAATTGTTGCTATCGGCATAAAGTGTGGTCCACTTTGTGGATTACTGGCAAAGATCTGCCCACTTAAATAGGTACTTTGCTGTATGGAAAGAGTTTATTTTGGTTTTAATGTGCCATTGGGATCCAGGTATGGTTGAAATAGTTAATATTGTACCACAATATCAGTGGGGGGGGGCAATGTTGGGGAAACTTATTTTTAAATTGAATGCATTATAATTATATATTACTCCCTAAAAAAAGTAACCTACTTTTTGTTGAAAGTAATGTGTTACATTACTTTTGTGTTACTTTTTTCTCACTTGGGTTTTGCTTGCTTGTTTGTATTTTATTGACAAAAATTGTTATATATTTTTGGCCCTTTCATACCCAAAAAGTCAAGCCTCAAGCTGAAAGAAATGCAAATCACACCTGTACAGTGAAGGGCGCAGCTCAAACAAACCTTTCAGCTTTGCTGCCATTCTGGAATACAGGAAAATAGGAAGCAGGCAAAGAAAGTAGAACACTCAACTTCAGGGAGGAAATAAAAGCAAAACATAAATGTAATGTTTAACAAAAATCATTTTCAAAGATATTGGTCAATAAAGTGAGATTAAATGCATAAAGTATTATTCATGAAGTATTAAACATAAAGTTTATTCTGTTTAACATTTAATTATTGCAAGTTTGTGTAATATTCTGAATTTGCATTTCACTGTTTTGCTCATTTTTAGGAAGTTGCGTTACTTATTTGAAAAAAGTAATTAACTTAGTTATTTTGTTTTAAATTTAAAAGTAATGCATTACTTTAGTTCTTTAGAAGAATATAATACAAATAGTCTTTAATCTAACTCACTGGACAGGCAGAAGAAACACAGGGAACAGACGTCACAACCACTAACATCGATGAGAAAGGACACGAATGGAGGAAATATAGAGGGCTTATAAACAAAAGAGTTAATGGGATAATTAAATAGATAACGGCATCATTAATCAAACACAATGGAAAACTATAGGTCAAAGGAATAAACACACTAAACAGAACACAAATCTAACAACTATAATGCGTTACCCCCAACATTATAGAAAACACCAAACAAAAGAGCGGAAGAATGCAGACACTTCAAAAGTTGAGCCCAGCCTAATAAGTGCAGATTATTTCACATATGCAGTTTAGAAAACAACATGTTATGCTTATAGATATTACGATCACTTACTACAAATGTCTCACACAGTGTCTACACCGGATGCAACTATTTGCCACATCACATCCCACCACAACAGCTAGAACTGTCCACACTAGATGCAACAAAGCAACCATTGCAATCCATTTGTCCTTCATAGCAGAAGTAATGCAGGAGCTTGGGGTACGTCAGAAATAGAACGGGGCATCTGTCGGGGATTTGGTGTGTATGTTGCGTCCAGTGTAGACAGAATTACTGATTATAATGGGTTCTGTTTTCTTTAGTCACATCGCACTGCCCGTGTTTGGTGTAGACACTGTGTCAAACAAAACTTTAAAAGCTGTCATAGCAGATTAGTATCTTATAAACATGATCTTGTTGTGAGATGGACATGGACATTGGGTAAAGCTAGCCAATCAGATTAGAGTTTGCCAGATCAAGAACGTGCTTATGCATTAATAAACATTTTGGGAAGTCTGGGTGGCTGAGACTAATATGAAGCGAACAACGGTGCGTTTCCCAAAAGCATTGTTAGCTATAGCAAGTTACGTCATTACTAAAATAGTCCAAAGATTTGGTGTTTCCTGAAACCATAGTTTCAAACTTGTGTGGCTGGAACCATATTTTCTTATTTTTATGACATGTGGACTTAAAGGATTAGTTCACTTTCAAATGAATCTTACCCCAAGCTTTACTCACCCTCAAGCCATCCTAGATGAATATAACTTTCTTCTTTCTGATGAACACATTCAGAGAAATATTAATAAATATCCTGACGCATCAGAGCTTTATAATGGCAGTAAGCATTACCAAACGAGTATGAGCAGAAGAAAGTGTCTCCATCCACATCCATCCAACATAAACATATCCCACACAGCTCCGGGGGTTAACAAAAGCCTTCAGAAGCGAAGCGATGCGTTTATGTAAAAAAAAAATATTTATTCATATTTAACAAGTTATGAAGTAAAATATCTAGCTTCCGCTACCGCTTTCCGTATTCTACTTATGAAGAAAGTGTAAAACTCTAGTAGTTCAAAAAGCTTACGCTTTGTCCGACGCCAGTTCCGTTTTTTCCGTAATTTGAATACGGAAGGTGGTCTGGTGGAAGCTAGATAGTTTAGTGCACAATTTGTTAAATATGGATTTTTTTGTCTAAATAGTGTAATGTTAAATAAAATTAGGTAACACGTTCAACTAATTATAAGTAACCTTGCAACTACATGTCAACTAGCAGTCATTAGAGTATTAGTAGACTGTCTGCATAATGTCTGCTAACATACTTTGCAACTACATGTCAATTTATTCTATAAATTCCCTAATCTACCAGTCTACTAGTACTCTAATGAGAGTTATTTGACATGAAGTTGCAAAGTTATGTCTTATGACTTATAGTCATAAGAATGTCTAAAGTGGACCATCAAATTTAAGTCTAACCTAAAATGATTACGGATGTTTTTTGTAAATCATACAGTATTCGTCATAATGTAAAATTTCATTATGATAAATTCGCATACCTATCGTATCTATTGATGGCTTCTCGTTGAAATCAGTTCCTAGTTCATGATATAATTATTAAGAGTGAGCTAGAATTGGTTGTGAGAGTCTGTGCACGTTTTAAAAGCATACACTAACAACAAAAATGACATACTTTAGACTCAGTTATAGAGAGAGGTGTAATCAAGGCAATTTGTGTTTAGAACAACTTAATTGAAAGGAATCATCAGTAATGACTTCATCAATCATAGCTGGATGGTGCCACCCTTTTCCATCCAGACAAATCATGTTCTGGCCCATTACATAGGAAAAGTAGAGCGAGAGAGAGAAAGAGAGAGATGTAGGTTGACAAGCGCTGGAGGTACTATGAAACCGCATACTCATCAAAACAAAGTTGGTGGTTAAAATGAAGTAATAACAGTGCAGACAAACTTGGACACAGAGGATATTTCAGACAATGTTTGTTTTTAGAAACAACTTAACAATTCTCGAAAAACAACATGTTGGAGGGAAACATCAAGTTGGTGTTGAGCAATTAAAGAGATGGCAATCATAGATCGTTAAAAGAAGCTGTCACAGTGAAAAAAAAACGTAAATGCACTAGCAATTCCTGAAGATCAACACTCCCTAAATCAGATTAATGGAAACTTGATTGTTTAAATATTTAGTAATTCATGCTTGTTTAATATCATTCACAGACTGCGATACTGTGTAAGTATAGGCTTAATCATACACTGTAAAAAAAAAAAAAAACAGCAGCTGTGGTTGCCAGAATTTTACCGTAAAAAGTATAGTAGCAACGTTTTAGGTATTACGGGACTGTATTTTACAGTTCAGAACCATACAATTTAAAGGTTTATATTGTAATAATTATGGTTCATAACTGTTTATTTTACACACTGTAAAAAATTCAGTTAAATTACAATAAAAAAGTGATATAATGTTGATTTACCAACCTATTGTACAACTATATTATATAGCAGCACCATGTCCCGTACTTGATCTGCAGCTGCAGCAGCAGCAGCGCAGCTGATCTATACAGCCAAGACCAAATATAGCCACATTTTCATACCAAACAGTCCGAGAGTTGTCATGACAGATGCTGTTATTAAAACTACTATTACTGCTGCTACTACTATCACCAGCACTATTACTACTTCTGTTTTTACTACCACTACTATTACCACTACTGTCAATATACCATTTCTTGTACTGCTAATACGTTTAGTTAAATACTGCTATTAAAGCTATTATTACCATCATTACTACTTCTTCTGGTCTTACTACTAATTCTGTTGTTACTTCTGTTATCACTACCTCTGCAATTATGATTACTGATTTTATTACCATTGCTACTACTACTGTTATATATTCTATTTCATTTGGAGACAAGGAAATTTCAGTCCCTGAAACTGAAAATCTGAGCACTGACCCACAGACAATGTCAAACCGTGCAGCAGTAGACAGTGGTTAAGTGCCTGTGACCCTGTGCTGGGGACGATTGGCCGTCCTGAAGGCCCATTTCCTGGATTTTAGAGCGGCCCTTCTCTCCTCCTCTCAAAAGGCAGAGCTTCCTGTGTTGAAGACCAAATAAGCTTCACTCTAAGAGTCTATTTAATGTGGGCCCTTCCAACACTGCCCTGCACATGGTTTATTGTTGCACATGGTTAGATGATTACTGTCAGGAAAAAAAAAGAAAGAAATAAAAAGAAAAATATTTTTTTGTTGTAGTAAGATACCTTACCTTGTAAGTATTTTGCCACATGAAAGATGGGTATGCAAAAATGCCAAGGCATTGCATTTCTAATCGTAAACTGCTCAAGAGTGACTGGAGGTTATAGTATGATAACCTTTGCCCTTTACAAACAACTGAAATTGATTACAGTCACTCTCTAATGTGTCAAGAGCAAGGATTCTGTCTATTGGGTTTTCAAGGTTAACACACAATAATATTATCTTAGCGCCGACACTACAAGGGCAGGTAAACACATCCTTGAGCTACAAGTATTTGTCAGTGAACAACCTTAAAGTAGTCCAAACACAAACAGATACACTCATGAATACTAACTTGAACACACACGCGCGCTTGAAAGACTTGTTATCTCCTGGGTGTGCCAGCTGCAATGAGCAGGAAAGGCCAGAAGTTTTAAAGCACTTCAGAATTGTTTTTCCTGACACCTCAGTAGACGGGAGGAATGACCCCATCACCAACAGCCTTCTCGCCCGGTTTCTGTGGCTGTTGAGTTACACTGGAGTAATGTCAAGAGGGTTTTTTATGGTATACAAAGAAGCACACTTTTTGTAAACATGTAAAACAGTTACAGTTACTAACATTTTCACAAACATATATGAAAACATTTACAGATGTTATAGATGACTCACACAATAAATATACTGCCAAACATACAGAACTACAACACATTTTCATGGTGAATATATGTGTTAAAATCCTATACATGTGTCTTTACCTACTATTTACTAACATTTAAAGGAATCATTTGATACAGTGTGGACATGCATGTTTTTACATTGTACTTATATTTTTAAAAAAAAGGTAACACTTGATTTTACAGTGTCATTGTTACATATGTTACATGCATTTACTATAGTAATAACTAAACATTATGCTTAATTACATGCAATTAACCCTAACCCTATAGTAAGTACATGTAGTTAATTGTCATTACTCAGTACTTAAATGCTTAAATGTATAATTACACTGTAATACTGACAACTTAAAATAAAGTGTAACCAAAAAAAAAAAAAAAAAATCCCTGGATGTAAGTTCAACAGTAATTAATTTCTGTAATTACATCTATTATTATACAGTGTTGACCCATCCCTTACGCCTTAACCCAACCTTAAACCTACCCATATCACCAAACCTGTCCTAACCTTACTAGTATCCCACCTCAATATCAGTGTTTTGCATTTTGAACCCAATATTTGTATGTAAGTATATACATAAATACACCTAATATAAAGTGTGACCTTTGATTATTTGTTTTAAATAAATCTCATAATTAATGACCTGATTATAAATCCTGCCTGTTGAGTCTATAACAATCATGTCACTTCTTCTTTCATAATTCATTTTTCGAAACGTCTTATATAGCACATTTCCCTCCATGCTGTCCCGCCACAGATTTATGACAATCCAGTGATCCTTCCAGACTGCAAATTAGCGTAACCTAAAATATATATACTGTCTATGCAGGTATGTGTGGTGGAGGGCTCGCACTGCTCTGCGGTCAGTTTCACCTCTTTAAACTCAGAGTCGGAGCATTCATAAAGGAACGGCACAGCTGGTCTCGGATCATCAGCGCTCAGGCAGGTCTAGAACAGGATGCATATGTGGGCCCTGCGTGTGGCTCATATTCCACTGAGTGGAATGGTTGAGCCTTCCAGGAACACGAGGAAAAGGAGTCAAAGAAGGAAAACTGAGGTTTTGCTGCTATCCACTCATTTTTGGACAGCTAGAGAAAGAGGGAATATTCTCCATGCATCGTTTTCTCTCTCAAACGTTGGTCCTTCTTGTTCTCTTTGTATCATTCTTTGTCTTTTCCCTTCATGTTGGCAGCTCTCACAACCACCACTGCACAAAATTCCTACTCTGCACATTTTGCAGACGCTGGTCTACAGGGAGGAAATAGAGAGGAAATTGTGCTGAAAGTGTAAAAGACTCTCTCTTTCTTTCCATCTCATACTTCAAAAAAAAAAAAAAAAAAGGAGAGAGAAAGTTTTTGATGTACTACATAAAAACGGCTAAAAATAAGTATTGCTAATATGTGTTCTGAAAAAAAAAAACTTTTGAGTCAGATTAATGAGAAGAATTGCTGTTTTTCTGGTACATATTATAAACTAAATGCATCTTCATACATGATTTTTGGTAAACAATTATTTTGTGAATTTTCCTTCTCCATTTTTTTAAATACTTACTGTATCTTTAAAAGTTTAAATGTTTATTTTTGTCCACACACATTTCCATTTTGATTGGCAATATATTGCTAATTGCTAATATTTTGAAAAATATGTCTTCAAAGTTTTCAATTTCATAGGGCTCACAATAAAAAGTTATGATGTCATGTTATGAAGGTCTGATCTGTTTACACACAGGAGGAAAGAAACTAAATTCTGCTAAATTCACCTGTATTTGACACAGACCATAGTGCCAGCCTGTGGGAAACTTATCTGTCTTTTTATAACCGCTGGCTCTGAGGTCACTGACCATGACGGACAGGAAGAGAATCGTAAATCTGAGCTCAAGTTGATGCCTCTGAAATGTCCTGGCACGTTTTCTGCCCCCATTAGACACATAATAGTAGTGCTTCGCTGTACACACTCAATTTGTCACTTTTTCACTCCTGTCTGTGTTTGGTCTAGAGCTCTGTGTGGTTTGTGAAAATGACGGTGTGTGTTTGTAGAGGCAGGGAAATGTGGAGATGGTCTTTTGCCATAAGGGTGCGTGTTATTACACTGAAAAGTGTCTTTTTAGGACCATTTTATAACCTGTTTTGTGTAAGTGTGGTTGTAGTTTCACATTTTACATTTACCGCTTAATTCTTTTGCAACAGTCCACCAGATGGCAGGGTAACAAACAAACAAACAAAACAAAAAAATGACAAATAAATGACGTAAATTCACATTAAACAGAAGTTCAAATACAGTGACATTCATCTGCCCCATGAAAACATCAACAGTCAAAATAATAGGCTGAAAAATTTACAATGATTTAATGTTTAAAAATGTTCAACCAAATGACACAGTATCCTGCAAAACAAAGTCTGCAAATAACTAATGCTCAATGGAAGAAAAAAAAAGGAATAAGTGTGACTCTTTTATTGATTAAAAAATGGCAACACTTTATTTTAGGGTCTTTTAACTAGTTGCTTATTAGCATGCATATTTCTAGAATATTGGCTATTTATAAAGAAATAGACATTTGAGGTGTCAGATAAGTTATTATGATTAAAAATGCAATAATTGCATAATAATGATTGAATGATTGATGCAAAATCTGCAGAGCTATTACGCCGTTGACAAAAAAACAATGGTAACAACGCCCAAACCTTTACATGTTGCACAATAATAAAAGCATAAATGTTATGATACCGAATTGTTGCAATGAGATATTGCATGCATACCATAGAGCCTGCAGGTGAAGTAATACCACCATTAATTTCTCAGAAGCAAGCCAAATTCTTACTGAAGAGAGATAAGGAGAAGGTGTGGTGGGTTCCCTAGGGTGCTTCTGTGTCATAGTAGATGGATGGGACTATTTTTCTACGTATGTGTCTGCTCATCAGTCAGGAAGGAAGAGTGCAACTCTTGCTCCACATCCTGACACACAGAGACACATCCTGGCACACTGACATCAGGAATGCATGTAAACCATTAAGCTGCAGAGTGTGAGTATTAGCCCAGATGTGTAATAATCACACTGTACCGTGATTTTGCAAAGTAGCACATGCTCCTTGATCAACGTCTTGTGGTGGTCCTGGATCAAGATTCTGTCAAACAATAATAACCCTAACCAACTGCTTATCAAGCATCCTCAACACTGCATATTTTGTATCTTTCTTATCAGTCCACACCCATTTGAGGTCTTGTAGTATATAATAATGAGCTAATGAGTTCAGTCAGATGTATTAGATGAGGGAGACATACAACATGTGTAGTGGTGTAATGACAGTTTGAGTGTTGAGTGTTTGGCACTTAAATACATGTACATCTGCTGGTGTTACCACAGTGTCCCTGGAAATTCCCGAAGTGTCAAGTGCACCACAGTAAATGAGTAAATAATGACTTGGCCCATGTGATGTTTTTACCCATTGTGATTCATGCAAACCAAACATCACAGGTGAGATAACAAAAAGAAGCCTCGTATATATTCTCAGCTATGATGAAATGTCTAGTTCATAAAACTCTCTATAGCGCAGACTGATAGGTCCTTTATGTGCAATTTGCAAGTAATCACATCATTTACATTGCATTTGGATTGATTGACCTCAGCTGATTTTGTGGCCAATGAGCTTGCTTGCTCAATATTTAAATAGTCTGGTTCAGAGATTGTTGTGAGCTGGTCCTGCAGCGTGCTATTAGAGTTCCTCTGAAAACCTCCACCTCCCCCAGCTCCACCTGCCTAGATCTACTAGGAGATTTATGTATGTCTATTCATGCAGCATAATCATATCTGTGTATCTAACGACAGTAGCAAGTTCATACTTGCTTTGCAGAAGCAGCATGCATAGCATCTAGTCCACCAATACTAAATACCTTATATATATATATAATATATAAAAGGTATTTAGTCTTGCTTCAAATGAAAGCAAACTCTACAAAGTGGGTGACCACAAGCATTGCTGTCAGGCCGTATTTAGTTTTGAAATGCTTTATAATTTGGCATGACTTGATCAACTCAACCCTGTTCAATTGAGTCTATGATGACGTCTTGTGCCATTGTGTGAAGCGCTTCCACTGGTCACTTTCTACTTCTGTATGTCATGTCTAAATAATTTAAATTACACTTGGAAATATTTTCTTGAGATCTCACTTAGCCTCAAAAAACCACACCAATGCAGTATTAGAGATAGTAGCTGCCTTTACATGGACCCTAATAATCCGATTTTATTTGGACTAGTAGCATAGTCAGAATAATAAAAAAAGTCACTTGTAAACAAGCCAATCGGCCAAATCCAATTAAAATTTAATTTGGATTGTAAGGGGTGGATTAAACCTTTTCTAATTCGATTGAGAGGACGTAAACTTTTGATCAGACTGAAAACCAAAAGTGGAAAGTGCATGTGCAACTGTAACGGAGGCCACCTAGTAGTTGCTGTGCAAGTAAACCTCACTCCTCTGACCTCAAGAAATGCTCTGGCGACAGATACTAGCCTTTAGCCTCCTTGTTAGAGCGTCCGACTCCCATGCCGGAAGACCCAGGTTTACGGGCTGAGTAGGACCCGAGTAGAGGGGTTACATTGGTGCCATGACCCGAACGGGAGGTTTAGGGGGGTGAGTGTAACAGAGGCCAGCTAGTAGTTGCTGTGCGAGTGAACCTCACTCCTCTGACCTCAAGAGATGCTCTGGCAACAGATGTTAGAGGTTGCAGCCTTTGCTTTCCTTGTTAGAGTGTCTGACTCCCATGCTGGAAGACCTGGGTCCGAGGCCCGCTCAGAGCGGGTCAAGTAGGACCCGGGTAGAGGGGTTACACAATGACATACAGATGTGTGTAATTGCTGTTGTTGAATGAACTGACATAAATGACTGTTGTGTCATTTCTTAAATTCTCTTACCACTCATCATCTGTGAAGTGGAGTAGGACAATATCCTATCAATCCTTTTTCCAGACTCTCATCCACAGATGCCTTGTTTTAGGTATGGGAAGGGGTGTTTTTACTGCTTGATACATATCATGGCACAATGGTTCATGTGCTCGTCATCTCCTAATTAGGACCCAGAATAGACAAATATTAAGTCTGCTCTTTAAAACAAAGAAGCTATGTGGGAGAATGGTTAATACGCACAAACCACGGGAAACTCTGTATATTTGTGCAGTGTGCACATGTAACTCTATCATGCACTCTATTTAGCATTCATGCAATCACTACATTTGGAATCATCAAGTGGAATTAATTAATTCAGATTGAAACAAAAGGTGTCCATATATAAACGTAGTGTGGATTTAGTGTGTATTAAGTGCACTGAGCTTTGACATTTTTCAGACCTGGGACAATCTTGTGCTCTGACTTAATGTTGCATGCATGCTTTCTCAAGTGGCTAAGATTGCAAGTATGGGTATTGAGACAGTCCCGATGTTTAACTGGGAATCTACTAATTTATTTAGTTTTACTGGGGTTAAATAATTACAACAGCGACATTGACACCTGCAAAAGTAGTTGATTTTATTGTGTTTATAGCCTAAGATGAGGACTACCAAAATGAGGACTACTAGCTTTTTGGTGGCCTATTAGCTCGAAGCATGTTAGAAAAGTATAGGTCTACGTGTGGGCTCTATCCTTGATTGGGATTAACAGAGCTGGTAACACTGCATTGGAATGGCAGGGATTCCTGGAAGTATGGCAAGGGAACTTGAAGCTGTGGAATGAGAGCAAGTCCGCTTCCATGCCTGCTCATGAATATAAATAGAGCCTGGAATGTCATAAATCAGAAATGCTGAGTGAGTGATGTGGCCTGGATGCTTTTACTTTCCTAGTTGGTTCGCCCTCTCTTTACCACATTTCTGCTTGATTTCTCCTTCCCTTCAAAGATCAGGTAACACAAAAAAGAGGAGGCCTGGCACTCACAGAACACAAGTGTATTCATCAAGCCTCTGGTCAACCGTCTGGGGTGGAAGACTTGACAGGAGAAGGAATTTGGCAAATTTGTCAGAGTTCACCAGTGCTAATCAGGAGGAGCGAACAGGATGTGGGGCTCCTGCTCTCTACCTCATTACCACCAAATGGAGCACCAACCTGGGCCATAGAGCCGGCAGCTGGACAGCAGGAAGAACAGAGTATGTGGACTGTGTATGGAACTCAAAGGGTGAGGGGCATTTGATGACATGATGTGTGCTGGCATTGGAGGTGTCTTGAACAGGAAGTGTCCTTGACACTTGGGTCGTGAAGAGGGCTGTAGAGCAGTACATTTTTGGATGTGTGAAACAATAATACAGGTTTGTATATTGGAGCAAAGTACCAATGAATTTTAGAGCTGGATTATACTGATAAAAAATTATTCAGTAAAGTAAATACTACAGAAAAAACAACTGAATATGTTAGGTCAGGTAAGAATTTAAAAACATGGTACATTTTATATTAGTACTCAATGGAAACTTAAATTGGGAAATTACAGCGTAAATATCAGCATTATAAAATTCAGTGAAACCTATTCAACTTTCTGATACTGGTGTTCCCATCGTGCACTGGGGCATACATGAATAATTAACATTATGGTTGGATTTTCACTGTTTTTTTCCCAGCTGTATTTACACTGTTTTATTGTTGCATTTGTTGCTATAGGTTTAGTAACTTTTTTGTGACGTCTGGAGTTCGTTTTCTACTCAAAATGACATTCATAATTAGGAATGAGTAAAAACAAATGTTAACGTTATTGTGTATTGTCTACCAAAGTATTGAGATCTCTGTATCCAGGTGGGTACCACATTACTTCTACTTCTACTTCTACGTCTACACAATATATATTGTATTATTTACTTAGATGTTCTAAGCAAAGCATAAAATCATTGCTTAATTCAGTGTTATGTTGGTTTGAGTAAAATATATTTAAAACTGAGCATTGCAAAGTAAACTTCAGCTTCAGCAAGTAGAAATTACTCAAACTTTAGTTGGCCAAGTTATTTATTTGTTTGTTTATTTATTTAGTTAATTTTACTTAACTTAAATGTTACTTAATTCCATATGCAAAATTACGTTTTTTTTTTCAGTGTACCTTTGTTCACAGAGGTTGTAGGAGTTTTTGAGAATCTGTCATTATTATTACTGTTCATATATTCATGTAGAATGAACACAGCACTAAAGTTCAACTCCAATAGTGTACCTCAAATCTTAAAGGTTTGTTAAAAATACATAAAAAAATATACTTGTATATATGTAATATAGTTGAATTTTCAAGTTTAAAGTGTTAGATTCTTTCGATCAGCATTTTTCTCTTTTTTTCTAAATAAAATCTTTTCTTGTTTTTTTTTATTGTCTATTTAAATTATATTTACAAACTCAGCATACATGTTAATGGTCAATAACTGTAACTTATTGAAAGCCATTTGTTTTCTGAAATAAAATGACACCATGAAGATAGCATATTGTGTGAGAATTTTATAATAAAAAAAGAAAACGGGCTATTTTAGCATTAGGTTCTAAAGGGTTAATGAAATATGTAAATTTAAGTTAAATCTGTAAAACCTAAAATGTTGCTACGGACATGTTTACTTTAAATTTATGGCAACTACAGCTGCTTTTTTTTTTTATCGTAAATTTCACAGATTTTTTTTTTTACAGTGTATGTCAAAGAAGTAATAGATAGAAGTAATTATGAAACTACATATAAAGATGTGCTAAAGTCCTACTTAAGAGATATTTCACCCAAAAATGAAAAGTATCCCCATGTATCTCCATGTTTGTCATTGCTTCATTGCGTTTGGGTCAAAGGTTGCTCTTCCGCCCAAATGGATTAATTTGATTATGGATGGATGCATTTTTTTGGTTCAAAATACGGGCCACTCACAACCAATATAAACCTTGGATGACTAAAGATATTTTTAAATATATCTCCAACTGTATTTGTCTGAAAGATTCATCTGAAAGGCTTGAGGGTGAGAAAATCATGGGATAATTTTCATTTTTGGGTCAACTAACCCTTTAAGTCAGTCAAAAGAAGCACTTTTCCATTCAACTAATTGAATTTAATATAAATTGAATTTATAATAAAACTGTAACATACAATTGTCAAATGCTGTATAGATGATCATACACGAACACGATGATGAAGAGAGAATGTAGTCTTTAATAAATCCAAAGGTAAATCCAAGCAAGACGTAACATGGACAATACCCAACAGTGAGACAGAAACAGAACTGAACTTAAATAGTGGGAGGATAATGAGATGATTGATTAGTGCACAGATGTCCAAAACAACAACTAGTGGTGGAAAGTAGTGTAAAGAGGAAAACTAAGTGACACTCTGACAACAATTGACCCTTCGCAAAGACCCGCCCCCTTTAGTTACTGTTGCTTTTGTCCGACAAGCCATGCGCTCTCACGCAGTGAAGAATACATCCCAGAGCAAAGAGGACACTGACAACACGTCGACAGACATGAAAGAGTTTCATATTTAATATATCGTAATTTTTTTAAAGAAATTTAAACAATAAATACAAACAAAAAAATGAAATAGTTCATTTATAGCATCAAATAAGCATGAATGGACATCAGAAGGAATGATGTTTCAAGCACGGAAAGACGTGAGTACACACAACTTTTGAAGTTCACCAACGTTAATCTACTAACTCCCCTGACTGCTTTGTCAAACAAAATGATTGGTCAGATCACCTGTCAATCAAGTGTCTGAAAACATTACGTTCTGTATACACTTTTTTTATACTAACACACTTTTTTTTATACTAAAAGTCTACACTTTTTTTTTTTAACTGAAAAAAAGATAAATCATAGCAGAACATTTGCACCTTTAATTTTAAAATCTATGCAATGGCACTGAAAACCAAAGTGACACAATTCAGAGAGCGAGAAATAACCCCCGATAAAAGTACAAAATGAACATAACCAAAGTTCTTTTAAAGTATATTATTTGCACAAGTGCTCGTTTTAAAAGTATGGTAAAGTGTGCTTCTTTTCACAAGGGGTTGTATCTATAATTTAACAGCTTCTCCATGCTAAAAACTACGCTCATGTGTGTTTTTCTCTATGTTAGGTGGGGTTGTGTCTCTAGAGGGAAGATCGTTGTGACCTGGGTGTGCTGGGTCAGTTCTCAGTGTGACCGCTGTGCTTGCTGGGATGTCACTTCATCTCCACTGAATCCGTATGGGACTTTCTTTGGCTCTTTTATTCTATAGCGTTACACCTCTCACTCTCTCTCTTTCCATTCTCTTTCTCAGACTCCCTTATCCACAAAACACATTATGTTTAATTCCCTGTTGTTCTGAATGTTTGTTGTTTTTTGGGGTTTTTTTTTTTTTTTTTGCTAGTTTTGCTTGCATAGTTCACACATTCTCTCACTGCTATTCTCTCTTCTGAGTCGTGAACTCTTGCAGAGCTTAATGAATTCTAGGTGAATCCTGCTGTGGCTTGATATTTGTGTTTCAGGGTTGCAGTTCGTTTCAAATAACACCCAAACTTGTAATGCACCATTTTGCATTTGAAATATCACAGAATATATTTGATCTAATATATAATTTATCATCTCATTCTAAATATCCTTAAATTATATCAGTTATCTAATATGTTTTAGTCGAAATTAAGTATTTTTTTTCCGCAAAGTTCACATGACACTGTAAACCCGGATAAGTTGAATTTACTTTAAAGAATTTGAGGAAACTGGTTGCCCTAAAAAAAGGCAAGGAATGTTACCTTAAAAATGTGAGTTCATTTAACTTAAAATATTTTATTATACTTAGTAGTTATTACACATATATTACATATAAGTTCAAAGTACTAAGTTAAATTTAAATAAATTTCTATATTAATTTGCTTTATAACTAGAAAATTAAGAAAAAAAATAAAGGTATATTCATACAATTTTATTTCAATTTCATACCAAATACAACAAAACATGAATGAAAACATGAAAACATGAACATGGAACATTTTTCTCATAAAACATAAACAAATAGTTTTAACAAATCAGTTTATTGTTAAAGGTGCTCTATGTAGTTTTTTTGTACGGTAGGCATCGCTAAACAATTCAAAAAATAACAAAAGCGTAAGATTGATGACACAGTGTATATGGAATCATGGAACTTGTCGTAATGCTGATGGATCTAATAATATTTATGGGGAAATAATATTAATGGATGAATGAATGCATGTTTTTAACATGATTGTGGTATGAAGCTGGAAGTGATTACTAGTGAGAGACAGATATCAGTGACACACGCGAGTCCTGGGGGATATAAAGAAACGAAGACATTTCATTCAACCGAACTACTCATAAGTGCTGAAATACTACTCATACAGGTCAGTTTATTTGATGAATTAAAACTGTGAGGTAACGCAGCGCTGTTTCACTTGGTCTAATGTTTCACTATCATACTAAACTGTATTTGAGTGTGTTGAAAGTTGTAATGTTATTCTGTGTATTAGTTTGTTGACTGTATGAGACTTAACAGTAAGCTAGATCAACATCAGAATATCATACAGATGATATTCTAACATTTCGTCGTGTTGAGGTATCTAACATTGATTAGTCTTATGTAGCCTACATTTGCTTACCTTATTTAATAACATGCAAGAGCGCCGTCTCTGTCAAGTTAAAGTTTGTCGCAAAGCTCTCGCCATCTCGGAAACGCCACACCGATATTAATCTTCGTTTTATTTCTGCTTATGTACGAAGTTTGCTTGCCATGGTCCATAAGGTTTGAACGAACAGCGTGCCGATAGCGTGTCTGTTGCCACGGTTACTATGCAGCACAAGAAACCAGGGATAACGCAGATATTTCGTCATCGACAGGCGCAAGTGACAAGAGAGGGGCACTACTTAAAATTGTGATTTTCTCTGAATTTACAAATTCTTGGAAACATTTAGGATTGTGTAAGTACACAGCTGAACGAAATATATAACACTGTGCTAGGGGTTTTTGGATATTTTAATACAAAAAATGTTACATATTGTACCTTTTAAGCACATGAACAGTCTATCTCAGAATCACAACAAATTGCATCAAAACTATATGGTTTGTCCACACCCCTGAGTTCACAATATCGGCATTATTGAATTTTAGGTGTCAGCTCACCTTTTCCCAGGTTGAGCATTACCTGCTGAATAAAATATAAAGGATTTTTCATATAGTTAGAAGTCCAGGTGCAGGGCATAAATCCGAAAAAAAAAAAAAAAAAAACACAGAGAAGCCTGAGGTTGGTCAGTTCATCCATCACCAAACATCCTTCCAAGGATTCAATTCTTCCATTTCTTGATCAGCACAGAGGATTCTCACGTTGTCAGTATCTCCAAACAGAGGAAGAAAAACACAAAGACATGATCATGTCAGATAATGCTGTTGTCAAATACTCAAAATCATATGCTGTGCATGTCGTAATTATTGTAATTCCAAGATGACAACTTGTGACGAGGGAATTATGCGTTTCTACGTGTACACTATAAATGGCATCTATATACAATATAGATATACAAGTAGGATCTCTCAGAAAATTCCCAGTTTACAGGTTGTAATAACGAGTTCTAGAATTTCATAATTATGGTAATTACGACTTGAATGCAGCTACACACCTGGTTTACTGTAGAAAGAGCTGGCCATTGAATTACCATCTGGCTGATGTCAGGCTTGTAGTTGACAACTTTTCTGTGAGGAGCAAACATAATATAATGTCACCTGACTTTATGGTTTACATCTAATTGTGCACTGTATGCAGGTAAATAAAATAATCAGCCTCAGAACAGGTCACATGACATACTGCTGATCTGGAGTAGTGAAGGAGGCATAAGTGTACATATTGTGCACAAAGTGTGAAAGGTTGTTCCCCGAGACCTGTATTCAATCGTGCTGCAATTTTTACAGCCCCAAGCAGCACACGAAACTCATTTTTCTCAATTCCAGTTATAAGCGTTATGGGAACGTTGCCTTGCACAATATGTATCAAATGGTTTCAGTGGTTTATGATGTAAGTGGTGTACAAAAAGTTCCGTCTCTAGTTACTTAAAACCTCGATAGTAGACTTAATTTTAATAGTCAAAGCTCAGACTTGTCTCGTATTTGGCTGCTTTATTCTTGGATAAGAATTATGAAGATGCCCATAATGGGGTAATTTAAATTCACACTAAATGAAAAAAATATTTCTTATTGTGGAAAAGGCATTTTCTGACTTTTTTTTACCCATTTTAGCTTTTCTTGTGTTTAGAATTGTCCCGCCATTGTGAAAATGAAGCAAATAGTCAAATACAAAATCACATACACTGCATTCAGTATTATTACAGCACTACAATGACATGACGTGGTCCCAGGGAAGCACAAAGATGGAGTAAAAGGAACAAGGTATCTTTAATGTCATACAGGTAAACGGAACACATCTTGACACCGAGAACGGACGAGGACTGAGGGAAAACACATGGAATATATACAGGTGCAAACACAGGGAGGAAAGAGGTAATTGACAAGACACAGCTGATGATGATAATGACAAACGAGTGGCGGGAAAAACCCAAAACAAAGAGCACATGTGGAACATGACAGCTGTCGAGTCCAGAACAGCTGTACACGTAACAGATACAGATATTTACAGATAGATACTCCAAAACATGCAAGAACAAAGATAACTAATGGATCCTTTATGGTATGATATGATATGGTACGACTACAGTTGAATGCAAATAGTAAAAAAAGAGAGAAGTAAAAGTAAATAGTTTGTTGTATATCCTACATATAGGAAATAGTTTATGTAGTATATAATATAGTCAATAATAAAGTGTATAATATTGTCAATAAACAGAATGCAGTAAATATATATAATTATACAATAGTATAAGTACAATTATATAATATCACAATGATATATTGATAATAGCATGTATAATACTGATACCGATGGTTTAGCTCCATCCCTAATCCTGACAGTCTGACCTGACCTGTCCTTTCCACTGTCTCCTCAACTCTTTGTCTTTGGGAAACCTTCAATATATGAGAAAAGTAACTAATGTAACTAACTAACGTTACAGTAATTCACAAAAACTCAGTCACCTAACCGAAACGAGTGTTTGTCTTAAAAGTTGGTTTTAAGAAAATAAAGATGCATTTTTAAATTTCAGGAAATTTAGTTTATAAAGTAAGATAATATAATATAATATAAAACTGTAATATAAATCATGTAAACTCATGTCTCAACTTTCACAGCTGCCTCCCATGGCCAACTACTCTATATACATACAACCAGAAACAAATGTTCAGCCTTACCTGTGAAAGGTTATTCCCCAAGACCTGTATTCAATTGTGTGGCAATTTGTACAGCCCCAAGCAGCACACGAAACAGGCATTTGTCTCAATTCCAGTTATGAGCATTATGGGAAAGTTGCCCTGCACAATATGGTGGCGCCGTTGACGTATGATCCAGAGGCCAATGGGGCGTCTAGGTATTTTATTATGTCTATGGGTGTGATCATACGCTCCAGGGACCAGCCAAGACTGATCACACCGGTGTGATCGTACGCGTCAAAGCGTTAAAATGGTTCCATTTACACTTGGCCAAATAAATGTGTATCCAGTAAGAGAAAATGCGGGAGGTGACCAGGTGTCAACAGGCCCTAAGAAATAGACCATGCCTTTACTCCATTAGGACTACAGATCAGCTCACACTTTCACATGTTACAAAATAGCTGCATGCACGAATGTACAGATGAATTGTATTCTTCACAACTCAATAAAGCTCAGTGGCACTGTCTTGTAGATGTGTGATAATAGGTTATTGACTCATCTTGACGTGTGGTCGGGTAAGTTTATATTTGACAGTGTGGCACAAAGAGCTCAGATTATGCTGAATGGACCTGCTTGTGACCTTATATTGAAAACTACAGAGGTTTCACTGGGAGAAAAGGAAATGTAACAATGTAACAATGAGATTGTTTCTGGCTTCCTCAGACATGAAAGAGACAGGGCAAGAGCCACAGCTATTCTGAGCCTTAAAAGCCCCATTCCTTTCCTTATTTTAAGGAATGTTTATTTACGAAAAGATTATTTGGAGTATTTTTAGAGTCCATGAAAGGTTTTCAAGATGATGCTGGTTTCGGTCAGTGAATTCACACAGAGAACGGGGTGGGTTTGTTAGACAGCTGCCATCAGCGAGCGTTTGTACGTGTGTATATGTGTATACACCCGCACACAATAGCTGTCCTGTAATAGTCATGTGTTATGGGCAGAAAGACCCCGGGGAAGAAACAGAGCTTCCTCCGATTACACGGTTAGCACATCCGACACTTTCATCTCTCCAAACAGGACAGCGTATTACAGGTGGCAGTCATGTAGACACGATAACAACAGCACAGGAATAGTTAAATCAGTGTTTTGTGGTGTGAAGTTAATCAATGAAGTAATACTGAAAAAATTGAATTTGTAAAACACGATCTCTTTCGAAAGTATTCTTAGTAGTACTAGTAACACATTTTAGTTGTGAAGTTGTGAAAAGGGTTTATTCTTTAAATGCTGTATATATGTTGATATTGTATGTGTGCACAATGTATATTGGGAATAATTACAATATGTATATATATATATTATTTTAATATATCTGAAAGAAGTCTAATATGTTCTACAGGGCTGCATTTATTTGATCACAAATTCAAAACAGTAAATTGTAAAATATTATTACAATTTAATTTGAGATTTCGTGCTCAAGAAACATTTCTGATTTTTATCAATGATGAAAACAGTTTATTTTTATTAATACATTTCTTAAGCAAAGATGCATTAAACTGACCAAAAGTGACAGTAAAAATATTTATATTGTTACAAAAAAAAATTAATTAACATTTTAATTCAAAATAAATGCTGTTCTTTTGAACGTTTTCTTCATCAAACAATCAATCCTGGAAAATAATGATGATAATAATAATAATGGTTTACACAAAAATATTAAGCAGCAAAAGCTGTTTACAGCATATGATAAGAACCATTATTAATATATGAGCACCAATACTAATTGATAATTGAACAGTAAGTCAGCATAATAGCATGATTTTAGAAGGATCATGTGACTCTGAAGACTGAAGTAATGATGCTGATAAATTACATTTTAATATATATTCAAATAGAAAAGCGTTATTTGAAATTGTAATAATATTTCACAATATTAGTGTTCTGTTTAAATGGAATTATGACACACCGCTTGACATGTCAACTTGAATGAAGTTTTGAGTGAAAAAGAGTTGTGAATTTGTTGTTCAAATGTAGTGATTAAAAAACATAGAATTTCAAATGTATTGGACATTTTGACTTAGAAACATAACTTGAGTCAAAGCCACAAGTCTGACAGTGTTCTCGTAACCAAAAGACAGTTATAATAGAGAACATTTCATGGAGATCTTGGAAGGAGTACAGAAGTGTCAGGGAGAGGTAAGGAATGAAGAACAGAGAGAAAGAAACAAAAATGCTCTGAGTAAAATGCTCCTTTCAACATCTGGATATTAAAAGGTCTCCTGTAAGAAGGAATGTAGTCCAACATTTCACTTTTGTCTTCTCGCCGTGCCGTCTTGGCTTCAGACCTCCAGAACTGACAAGAATTGGCCTCCTTCCCGGAGAACGCAAGCGAGGGGGAGGAGAGCAAGAGAGATCTGCCAGAACTTGACCTCTACAGCCTCCCCGTCTTTTAAGCCTTCATTGCCTTTTTGCTGCCACAGAAATGGTTACATAATTGTAAAGAACCAGAGCAATTTGTTTGTTTTAGCTTCTCAAAGCTTCCCACTTCTCTCAGCTGCTTTCAATTCCACGATGTGTTTCCCCACGGACAAGGTTCGACCGAAAGCCTTTCTGTGAAGCCAACGCTCTCTATACACAAACCAATGGAGATTTTAATAAAGAAATTCCACATAAGTCAGGCTTTATTCAGCATTATTCAAATGATTCCATGGAGCCAAGTCAGATTATCCTCTAGAAAAGGATTAAAAGAGTTTCCAAAAATCCAGATGTTGTAAGACAAACTATAGTCAACTTATCTCCTGAACATACCTCTTTTTGTTATAAATAACAGGATTAGAATAGTTATTTATAATATAATCATTTTAACTAATTGATTATATTTAAATATATACAACAGAAATATGATTTTATTTTCTTTTTTGCAAATTCTGAGGGAATTTTTAAAAATTCAGATTAAAGATTTCAGTAAAATAAAAATTACATTTGGGAAATTTCATGCATAACATTACATCGATTGTACTAAATTGTATATAAGTATAAAACGTCTTGTATCAGATGAACACTTGAGTCTATGATGAATATTTTAAAAGCAATCTGATGAAGCAATTTAGATCTCAAGAGCTACAAACACACAAATTCAAAAGGAAAATGGACATCTTCACCCTTTATCCAAACATTATTAAAAGTTTGTTAAAAAATTTTTAAGCATATCTTAGAAACGTAGATGTAGAACTTCTGACGTAGAACACGGAGGCTCTGCACTGCGTTCACTGCGCTCACTGCGTCAACTGAAAAAATTGTTGAATCAAGTCATTGCTTTTGTTTTTTGCGCACAAATAGAATTCTCTTCGCGCCATTACATTAAGGTTGAACCGCTGTAGTCACGTTGAATGTTTTAACAATGTCTTTACTACTTCTGTGGACCGTGAATCTGGTAATTCCGTTACTTTCTGTGGGAGATCCTCAAAAATATCATAATTTGTGTTGAGCGAAGGTCTTGCGGGTTGAGATCTTCATGACAGAAATTTCGTTTTTGGGTGAACTAACCCTTTAATAACTAATAATGTAGTCAATGTATGCTTTTTCCTGTAAGCTGTGAATATTTCCTTATATTTTGATGGTTTAATCGATCTTGTAGGGTCATTAAAAAAAAAACAAATATCCTCTCTGGACATCACTGGACATCTGACCATTACTGTATATTCAAACTCAAACCCAAAATCACAAATCTGACACAGCTGTGATTTTAAGATAACTGAACCTCAGTCAGTCTAAGACAGGGGTGTCCAAACTCGGTCCTGGAGGGCCACTGTCCTGAAGAGTTTAGCTCTAACCCTAATTATGCACACCTGAACCAGATAATCAAGGTTTATCTAGGCATACTAGAAACTTACAGGCTGTTTTGGAGCTGGTTGGAACGAAGCTCTGCAGGACAGTGGCCCTCCAGGACAGAGTAGTTCTTAAAAAAAAAAATCAGCCAATGACAGACAAGTTTATTTTTAACTCCTAGTGCAACATTTTAACTCAAAGTCTTCCCTTAAACCCATTTCACATCACTCTTTAAGCACGCTGAGGCATTGCTCCCAGCTAGGGCTCAGTGATAGCTCATTTAAGCATTGATATTGATGGGCTGGCTGATGGGAAACCACCACGGGCCTCTGACAGATGAAAAGCTTGAAGACTTTAACCTAGCGCTGGCCTAGCGCCAGGACGAGAGAGAGCACAATGGAGCAATGTTCACTGACAGAAGAGCTGCAGCGGGGCTTACGGCTGTCAGCATGGCCTTCAGCTCTGTCACCAGCCGACACACAGCCTCTTCACGGACCAGTACACCACAGGACGACTAGCTGCTAGACTAGCTAGATGATTACCAGGCTGCCGTTATGGACCATTTGATCTGACACGTGACCCTTACTGTAGAAATTTACCGTAGTAACCATTCAGCAAAACACCATACTTAATGCAGCGATTGTTACTGTGAAACCATAATAAAAGTGGGATTACCTTGAAGCATTAGTTGAAGCTTTAAGAACTTTTTGTAATTTTAAACAAATATTTATTTATTTTAGTTCTGTCAAATCGATTTATCATGAATTGCATCTAACATAAAAGCTTTTAAACAAAGCTTTTGTCACAAAGGAGATCTTCTTTGGATAGCATGAGGGTTCATCTGTGAGAAGAAAAATGATGGCTTTGCCCACAACAGCACTGTCATGCAAGGTGTAATTTATTTACAGCACAGAAGATATATACAAAAATCCACGAGTGATAGAGTGAAGATATATATACAGTGTACAAAAAAAACAAACAAACACAAAGATACCGAAAAAAATACAGTGTCAAAGAAACAACAAACTGGAAAATAAAGATCAGCAATAAAGGGTATCTTCAATATACTCGCTTTGATGGAATTGTGTCTGGCCGCCATTTTACAGGCCAGACTGCGCCCCTCCTGTGGACATACCATTTCTTAGATAATTAAAAAGCATTAATATTCCCTTAAACTTCACATATATACAATCCAACACAAATCCTCATATAAACATTAAAACACAAAAACCAATTACACAAAGAACTGTTGTTTTTCCTCACATTTGTTAGTCTTTAAACACATGCAATAATGGTTTTGCCCAACTTCGGCACAGTGAGAATATGTGGCGTCAATAATGACGTCATGAGCGGGTGCCGATCAATCGCTCGGTTTCGCCGGCACCACCATCAAGACTGAAGAAAACAACAAACAAACAGGGAATACACAAGACATAAATGACTCAACATGCATGTGTTATATATGTATGATCGCAATATGACTGCAGCAGGAAATGTAGCGTGTGTCGGCCTGCCCATGTCTACTTTATCACAATATGTGTGTGTATACTGTATGAAAACAATAAATGATAGGATGATGAGGAAAAAAAGTATAAATGAAACTCAAAATGAACTGCAAAATAAGCTTTTAGTCTCTTTATTAGCTATGATGTCATCTTTTTACTGGCATTCTAAAGATTGTCAAAATAAACATAGAGCTGCTGTATATTTGTAGTAATAGCAAATATCATGGTTAATGGCTGTGACATACTGTCCAAAAGTTTGCGGTTGGTAAGAGCTTTTAATGTTTTTGAAAGAAGTCTTTTCTGCTCACCAAGACTGCATTTATTGAATCAAAAATACAGTAAGAAAAAAAACGGTAATATAGTAATATTATTACAATTTGTACAAAATATACTTCAAAATTTAATTTTCAGCATCATTACTCCAGTCTTCAGTGTCACATAATCCAATCATTCTAATGTGATTTGTTGCTCAAGAAACATTTCACTGCCCCCACAAAAAGTTATTACTTCGTGTTTTTGTCTTGTTTTCCATTACAGATATCTAAACATTCTTAAATGAAAATACATTTACCTAAGAAACAATATGACTTTTCATAATTAGTCATTTTTAGAAACATATATCAAAAACAATATATGCCAATGGGGCTGGAAAAATAAACAATAGTATTTTTCCTAATATTCACTGATAAGTTTTCATTCTAAAAATGATACATGCTTTTGCATTTCGGATTGTTCCTGTATTTTTTTTTTTTTTTTCAATTTACACCAACACTGCTTATATGTATCAAACTTTAATATACAAGTGTAGCCAAAGTTTCTATAGTACCGTAATTTAAAGTATCATAAATACCTGATGATATATGTCATCATAAATTGTTTTTATACAGTATACACATCATCATCATCATTATTTGTTGTTAATTTTTCATATTACTTTGTAGCTCTGAGGTCTATCTTGGCCAAACCCCGATGAAACTCATATTTGATTGTCAGGATGCTGATGGTTGTCGGGCTCTCGGTGGATTATCAGAGGATATAAATCTGTTATCAAAACAGTATGCAGATTAGACCATCAAAATATGAGTGAAGACAATACTATAAAAGTGCAGCACTGCCAAGAACTTAGCAAATTATCAAGACAAAAGAGTGTGACAGAGTTGTGCAGCCAACGGCCAACAAAAACAACTTACTTGTTGATAGTGACCTGTATCTAATACCTCCAGCAGAATAAATCACGTGTCAAACTCAGGGTAAGAGTTCTGTTGGCCAGCAGCTCACAAACCCAACATCGGGACTATTTACGATGAAACACGGGAGGGCGACCTAGAGGAACACAAGGAAAAATGACAGGCATGTGCGCTGCCCCCCAGATTTTATTTGTTGTCTTTTATTCCCGGGGTACGCATTAAAGGCAGGAAAATGAATATGATATCTTTTAACATCTAAACTCTGAGAAGCGTTTCAGTGGCTCGGGAACCAGCGCCCCCCACCCGCACACACCCACGCCAACATATTTCATCTGCTCTTCCAAGATGTTTGAAGCCTCTGACCCAGCTGGATTCTGCTTTGAGCTGGAAGCGTTCAAAGTGTTACACGGACACTAATCATCGTGGCGAGCAGCGAGAGACGCCTCCCCGATGCGGCCCGGCCGTCAGGGCATAGCTGGGTCGAAGAGGGACGTTCTTTGATCCCGTTCATCTGAGCAAGAGCTTTATACTTCTGTTACCGTCTCCATTAGCATGTTACATATCTGTGCCCCCTCATTGGCTGCAGTATTTAGACTCTTCATTCCAGCATTTGTTTTACACAACCAGTCAAAAGCCGGGAGTAATTACAATTTTTAATGTTTGTAAAAGATGTATATATGCTCACCAAGCTGCGTATGTGATCAAAAATACAGTAATA
Source organism: Zacco platypus (assembly GCA_038088235.1). NCBI lineage: Eukaryota > Metazoa > Chordata > Actinopteri > Cypriniformes > Xenocyprididae > Zacco > Zacco platypus. Next base: position 9,029,207 of record CM076080.1, read on the forward strand.
TTGTGAATTATTATTACATGTTCACATAACCATTTGAATATATTTTATTTTCTCTGATGGCAAAGCTGAAATTTCAGCATCATTACTTCAGTCTTCCGTGTCGCACGATCCTTCAGAAATTATTCTAATATGCTGATTTGCTGCTCAAGAAACATTTCTTCCTATCAAACTGTTGTGTTGCTTCATATTGTTTTGGAAACAGTGATACATTTCCATTCAAAGGTTTAGGGTGAGTTTAAGATACCTTCAAGCCAGGTTATAATTACCGTAATTAGGAGATTTCAGCTTGTAAAAAGCATCCTTGTAGAACTTTATTTACAATTTGTAAACTGGGAATTTTCTTAGAGCTCTTACTTGTACCATATGACCACTGTACCATCTGACCTCTGCAGATTCACGTGTTGATAGTAATAGTTCCCAGTCCAAGGACGCAAATCGCTGTTGTTGTCATCTTGAAATGACGGTAACAGTTTGATTGACAGGAGATCTAACCAATCATAACCCCGAATTCACCATTTTATCCGACAAAGCAGTCAGGGGAGTTCGTAGATTAACGTTGGTGAACTTGAACTTCAAAAATTGTGTACTTATGTGTTTCCGGGCTTGAAACAACATTCTTTCTGATGTCCATTCATGTTTATTTGATGCTATAAATGAACTAGTATGAAGAGATGATCGGTTCACGAGCCGTTTGATGTCACGACACATTAAAGAGCCACTATACGGCATTTATTGTTTAAACTTTTATAAAAAAAATACTATATTTTAAATATGAAACTTGCTCTGACTTGTCTGTCGACACGTTGTCAGTGTTCTCTTTGCTCCGCGATATATTTTTCACTGCGTGAGAACATGATGTGTGGTGTGAAAGCGCATGGCTTGACAGACAAAGCAACAGTAACTAAAGGGTCTTTGTGAAGGGTCAATTATGACATGTCATGAACGCAGCATTATATTCTTCAAAGAGTCCTGAAAAACTGCAGCGTGGCTTCAACAAAACATTTAGCAGCATAATAAGAACCATCATTAATAACTCTAAACCAATGATAATTTATAACAACTGAGCAGTTATTAAGCATATGATTTCTGAAGGATCATGTGACTGAAGTAATGATCCTGAAAATGCAGCTAGTATAAATTACTAATACATTTTTAATGAATTACTTTTTAAAATATATTATAACAGAATAGTTATTTTACATTGTAACTTTATTTCACTGTTTTTTTGATCAAATGAATGCAGCCTTGGTGAGCAAAAACATCTGAATTATTCTAGACTTTTGACCATCAGTTCAGTCTTATCAAAAATCAGTTACTGTTTCTTGACTTCCTTAAAGGGCTCTTAGATTCTTCAAGATCAAGTTTTAACTCATCAATCACCAGAACATTGATTTGTAAAGAACCATATACAGCTTTTCATATGACATCACATTGAACAGAATCAGTGGAGCTTCTCTGAAAGAATCATATGTTAACATGTAAAAGGTTTCTTATGACATCATGCAGCTTTAAGATCCTTTTTTTTAAGAGGGCAGAAAAATTATATATGGGGTAGAAGACACAACAATAGTTTACCTCTCACAATCACAGCCACATCACACTGTGTCTGCACTTTATAGAGGATTCAATAACATCATATTTTCTCCCTCTGTCACTCTCTTTTTTTTACCTCTCCTCCCTCACGCTGAGAGAAGAGAACAGAAGGGTAGGTGGGGAGAGATGAAGAATGTCTTATACTCCTGAGTCTGTCAAACACGTAACAAACGCAGCTGTAAAGAAGAACAGAGGGAGGGGGGCTGCATTTGCCAGTACAAGACAGAATACTTTGAGCTTTCTCTGTCCCATTTGTGAAGCTCTTTGTCACCTGTCTATGAAGGCTAGTAGGTCAAAGCAGAGTTTGTTTTCCAGTTTTGAAGACTTCTGCACTCATCCGTTGTCTGATGGGAGGGAATTCCAGGCATTTTCACATCTTCACACGCTGAAGTGTCACGTGACCTGACCGGCTGTGGGTGTTCCTACCTGACTGAGAGATCCAGGGTGAAAATATTCAAACATTGTGAATGGCAAATGCTATAATAAATGCTTTTATGGTAATTACACTTTTTATTGCTTTACAACGTGTCTGTGTCTGTAGTCTTAAATATCACTTACTCAATGAGGATTTCTTGTTAATGTAAATAATATGGCTTTCAAATAATTCCAATTTTGAACAGGACATTAAATTGAGAAGATAATAAATAATATATGTTGATCGTTAAATTGCTAGTCTTATTAAATACACATAATATCTGAAAATCTGTGCTGTCTGTTTTTGGATTGAACATAACATGGGAGACTTTGATCTCACACCTTGTTCTATAAATCTGTCTGCTGTCCCGCATCACATTCTCCACAAATCCGTGTGATGATAGTGCCGTAAGAGTTAATGCTCTTTTTATGAACACATCTTCTTCTGTGCATAAGGTATGTGTAGATAGATACAGACTGACGACGTCTCCTGTCATTCCTGAGATGCTGGTCTGACGCTGGTCTCATCTCATAACACCCCATTACCTCGCCCCACATCCCCCATATTTCTCTCCTCCTGTCTTTCTCTCTCACCTTGCTGTCTCACTATATGGAGGTAATTCAGCAATGAATCACCTGACACTAATGTTAAACAGCCATCGACCCCACATCCCAGATAGCAAGAATTTATGTGTCTGCTCAATGAGAGGTCAAGTGCTTCTAGAAAGCACTGGGGCCAGTTCTGCAGTGGTCACGGCTTCAACGTGTTTACTGGAGAAAAGAGAGAATAATTACGTGGCTCACAGATAAAGTCAGAATTATGATGGAAAATGTGTGCATTATGTACAGTAACTTCCTGGAAGAATGAAAAGAATTAAGGTAATTTTTAGCTGTAATTGTGGAGATTGGTATTGCGCAACACGAATTGTCTTTTAGGCCCCTGAGCACAATCAGAAACTTAACACAAATGGAAATAGCTTGGATGGTTTTAAAAATGTTATCCTTTTGTTTGGTCTTCCTTCAGTGAGTTTAAACATCCATGTATTTCACCATTTGCATGTGATTACTCTACAGTAACAGATTTATGACACAGTTGTAATGTAATAACAGTATTATTACACAGTTATAATCTAATAGCAGTATTACAGTCATATCTTAATAACAGTATTATTAGTGTTTCATGTGTGATTCCATGTGATTACAGAAATTGCATTTGAAGTACAAATTAACTGTTGGATCAATGCTCTAGCAGTGCAATAGCAACATAGTGTTCATAAAAACCACATCAAAAGTGAAACAACCATACATGTCTCTAAGTTTTGTGAATCAATAGCTACTAAAGGATGCACTCTAATTTAAATAAAACTGTGACTGCCATATATAAGACTCTGGGGTCTTAATTTGACATTAAATCTGAGCTGCCATCAACTTCTGTTCATGTCATGTGGAAACTATGGGGCTAGTCTGGGTAAACACGAGAGAAAAGAGACATTTTCCCAGTTCTCATGAATGCAGATGACCTTGACGATATCAAATATTAAACCTTTAATTCCTCTACAGCCTGCTGACTGATGCTGAGCTCAGATAAAACTGCGGGGAGAGATAAGGTTTCATTTTCTTTGTTGGCTAAATGCTTGGCTGAAAGCTTCTGTCTCGGGTTGGTGGTGATGAGATTTGGCCCAACTAGACCCAAATCTCAGTTCTGCACACAAGGATTTCACCTCTTGTTAAACATCTCTACAAACACAACAAACATGTTTATCTTCGTTCTTAAAAATAAAGGCTCCAAAAGGGGTTTTCACAATGATGATGAAGAAGACCCATTTGAGATCCGCAAAGAACTTTTCAGCAAACAGTTCTTAAAAGACCCTTTTTTAGTGTAAAAAATAAATAAATAAATAATATAAAAAATTCTTCATGGAACCATGATATCAAAACAACCTTTATGTTTATGACTGTTTATGTTTTATGCTTACAACTGTATGTTACATAAAATTGCAATGTTTTTAGAAATAACTCATCTTTCACATTAAAACAATAAGCACATTGTAGGCACATGATAACACAGAACTATGCGGACTGTCATTCGGACAAAATGAATGACTTTAGCATGATGTCATAAGAAACCTTTATGTTTCCATATGATCCCATCAGGGAAGCTCCACTGATTCCAATAGCCTATTTAAGTTCCTATGATGTCATATGTAAAGTTCTAAGGTTCTTTACAAACAATTCTCTGAAGAATCTAGTCCTTAAAGCAAGTCAAGAAATGTAAATCATTCTAATATGCAGATTTGCTTCTCTAGAAACCTTACTGATTATATATTCAATATTTTCAATATTGAAAACAGTTTTTGCAAAAAAACATGATACATTTTATTCAGGATCCTTTAATGAATAGAAAGTTAAAAAAAAAGCATTTATGTAAAATAGAATTCTTTTGTTACATTACAAATATTTTTACTGTCACTTTTGATCAATTTATTGTGTCCTCCCTGAAAAAAAGTATTAATTTCCTGAATAATAATAATCTTAAAGGTCCCAAAACTTTGAATAGTAGTGTACATGAATGTAATGTCATAAAACTCATAGATGGTTGCCAAGTCTTCCATACATATCAACGACATAAATGTCCCTGACAGTCACTTCAATTAATGCACAGGGACAAAAAGTCACGCAATATAAGTTTACAATGACTCTTGCTTGATTGGCGGCTACAAGTGGCAGGAATCTCCTTCAGATTGTCGGTGGCAGATAGTTTCTGCTGACAGCTGCTGTTTGTGAGCTGAATCTCCTCTCCTATTGAAACAGGAAGTTGGGTGGCTCATATCAAAGGATTCATCTTTTTTTTTTAAAGGCCAGTAGCATAGTTCACGTCACAACCATAACTGTGATTTCCTTCTTGCTTTTGCTATTGACGCAGGTAGGCGGGACATTCTCGTTCTAGAACTCATCTGATCGGACAAAAGTTAGTATGACCACACACAGCTCTTCCATGGTGTAGGAAAATGTAATTCTTCCTAATATTTGTTCATGTGCAACACATAAGCCTATCCAGCATATAATAAAAGAGAAAAGACATAATTTGTTATCTGTCCTCCGTCCCGCAGAGGAGAGATCTGCAGCAACTCACTCATCCCTCTTTCACTCCTGAATCATAAACACACATCTCCTCTACCTGTGAAATATTAGTGGCCCCGCTGACAGTGCACTCTAATGGATCACCTCACACTTGACGACAGAGAACTTTATTTATGGCTTTTGTCTGTCAGTCACTCTCTCTCTCCACACCTCGCAGTGAAGGCGGGGGAGACAGTTGGATGACCCCTGGGCTGTCAGCAGTCTGGGATTCTTTAGGAGCATAAGCCCTTACACACACACACGGTTAAACTCTGGGGAAATTTGAAACCGTTTATTAGAAACACTTTGCACCCTTCAAGAACACTGGAGCCACCATAAATAATGACACCAGCAAAGCTACAGACGTGTGTGTGTGTGTGTGTGTGTGTGTGTGTGTTATGATTGATATGGTCTGCATGAGTTGAGTATTGTAAGAGATTTGAATGTCAAAGTTAAGACACGGGACTACATTACAGAAATAAATGACATATTAAAATATATTAAACATAGAAAACGTAATAATATTGTACAATATTACTGTTTTTACTATATTTTTTATCAAATAAACACAGCCTTGGTGAGCAGATTTCTGTTTAAAACATTTCAAAAAATCTCCTCGACCATAAACATTTGAACAGTTGTAAATGTGTATATTGTAAAAAGCTACCAGAATATTGGAATGAAGCTGAAGTTGCGATAGTATTTCCTTCCCTATAGTGACATATATCGAAGTGAAATGGTTTGGGAAATGTAGTACAGGATTTCATTTCTATGAGGAATTGATTGAATCGTGAAGTTGGGTGTTGCTAACTAAATGGAGGCAGATCTGAATGGTAGTTTGCTGATATTTAGTCTTGCCCTCCGCAAAGACACGTCATGAAGAGAACATATATATATATATATATATATATATATATATATATATATATATATTATAATGATGTGCACAGATAAATCATTTATAAGTACTGCAACATTCTGTAAAATAAGAATTGTTGAATTTGACTTCATGGTGACCAATTTACCAACATTTTACTGTAGTAGCTATAACTGGTAACAACATTTGTGCATTTTCTCAAGAGGTTTCTAGTTGTGTTTGACTGTGTTTTACGTGTCAATAATTCACTGGTTAAGTCAGTGCTGATTGCCTATACAATTCTACAATACTAACCGCTAGCCCTAACCTACATCCTAACCTTAACGCCAGTATAGCAGTGGCCACATTACTGTTGTCATGATCTGATCCATCCGTGATGTTTCTGACATTTGATCTTTGCTTGACAGGTGACTGAGTGATTGACCAATGAAATTGGATGAGTGGCGGGCTTTGCACTTAACTGGTTTAAAATCATGCGACATAAAAATTTTATTAGTTTCATATGGTTAGGGGTATGTAATTAATCTGAACACTACTTTGCATACAATATACTGTAAATGAAATTTCATTAAAGAACATATATGCTTTTTTCCATATTCGTTTTTCGTGTGTAATGTTGCGGTTTGAGCATGAAAAAGGTCAAAAGTCACTCCAAAAGGAGATATTCTGTTTTTGAACACCCTGTAACGCCATTGTAGTTTTGAGAACAAACACATCACAATATTCCTCTTTAAAACAATTCCTGCCCAAGGCATATGCAAAATAAAGTGGCTGGGCCTGGTTGAGTTAGTAGTGTGTCGTAATTCAAGTTTATGGTAATGAGCGGGACATTTCCCAAACACATTCAAAGCGCTTGAATAATGACAACACACTGATCCAGTCGACCAATTAGAGCATATTGTGCTTTTCAGAAGGAGGGGAGAGTTCCGTCATTACCAATCAAATTCAATGGAACTTGCGACCATAGGTGGCTAATAATGCTTTTGGGAAACAGTGTCAAATATAGGAAAAAAATAATGTGTGTTTTGAACATTCAAGCATGAAAACCTATTCTAGTAGAGGCCAAAAACAAAATCAGGTCTTTGTAAAAGGGCTCTTTAAATGATTTCTCTTACATGTTAAGATGACTGTGCCACAAGAGTACAGGCTTTGCAAAAACGTGTATAGATAAATGTAATTTTGAGCTAAGCTTAGACATAGAACACACACACACACACACACATACTCACACTCTCTCTCTTTCTCTCTCTCTCTCTCACTCACACACACACACACACACACACACACACACACAAACACAAACACACACACCCTTCAGGGAATCCCCTTTCATAACAAGGGTGAATTCCTCCAAACATCTGAAGATGAATTAACAGTAAATGGCTTGAGTAAAGCTATTTTTCTCCCATAGTGCTCTTGTCTCAGCAGTGCACCAATATTTAAGTCAGGACAAAGTGTTCGACTCTGACAACTGATCCAAAACGTTGCCTGACAAGATTACTCACCTTATTATCAACTTAACTCTTAATAAATGCCAAACCATCCACAATTACGGCTTTCATTTCACATGAATCTCAAAAGCACACACTTTTCTTTTTTTTTCTTCTTTTTTTTTTTTTGCTAACGTTGCATGTTGTTGCAATTTTGGGCACCATTAGAAGCAGATTGAGCAGCTGCTGGTTGGAAAAGTGACTGGCTTTTGTGGTGGGACCCTGCTGGGTGTAATAATGTCTCTGGGTGCTGCAGGCAGACGGTGGGTGTGCTGGTTTAACCCAGCAGAGGTTACGCCCTCCGCTTTAATTAGTACCAGACCAGTCACCTGATGGAGGTCACCGCTTCAAGTGGTTGTGATTTGGATGAAACCAGCGTCTGGTTTGGATCTGGCAGAGGGGTTAGAGGTGAGAGGGTGAATTTACATAGATTAAGAGAAAAGGCTTTGTGTACGGGAGGGCTGAAGCGGATAGAAAACGCTTCAGATGACACTGCGGCTGGATGCCAATGAAGATGAGTTCAGAGGTTCACACAAATGCGTGTGTTCAGATGCGGTCTTCTCTGTGCTATTCTATTGTTTTTTAAGATATCAGAACATGAACTCACTCAGTCCTCTACAAAATTCACATTTATGTATTTGCAAGATTGCATCTCTATATGTATCTAGCAAGCATCTATTCATTTTGATGTTTTTTTTTTTCTGAATGTTCATTAAGTCACCAGAGGACATATTACAGTGAACCTACCACCATTGTTAAGTAGTGTTTTTAGACAGGACATACACTTTTCAAAAGTTTTGTTGTTGTTGTTGTTTGTTTGTTTGTTTTTTTTGGAAGAAATGAATACTTTTATTTAGCAAGGATGCATTAAACTGATCAAAAAGTGACAGTAAAGACATTTATAGTTCAATAAATACTGTCCTTTTGAACTTTATATTCAAAGAATCCTGAAAAAAGTGTTACAGTTTCCCCCAAAATATTAAGTACAACTGATTTTGGATCAAATAAATGCATCTTTGGTGAGCAAAAACTTTAAAAAGTTTTATTCTTATATAAAATTGACAACAGTAATATTATAAAAGACAACAATGTTCAATAATTGATTATAAGTTTTTATAATAATTACAATTAAAATAAACAATTATTCTGGCAAATAAGATAACTATACTGGACTGTGTTTCCCAAAAGTATCGTTAGACAACTATGGTTGAAAGTTCCATTGAATTGTGTTGATAACGACAGAACTTGCAACCATAGCTGACTTCAGGAAACGCACCCCAAATCGGTCATGACCTCTAAACTGACCACTGTTTCAATCAACGTCCTTCACTGCTTTATTAATATCATATTTCACTCAGCGGCCTCTTTCCTCTCACATAATAAATTAGTAGTGAAGTACCATACATTTAGACAGTCATTATCACAATATAATTTATCTATATTATCTCTCAGCCTGACTCTATAGTGTATTGATGTACATGTACATAGTTGCAGCCACATTTAAATATATGCCCTCATCAGTAGAGCAGTAGAGTTTCTTTGGAGGATTTTATTTTTATTTATTTATTTTTATTTTTTTGGAAGTCCTCTAAATGCCCCCGTTTGTCTCAGCATCACACCCCCCTCCCTGAGCTCTGGGCTCTTTGAAGCCCCTCCACCCCCCACCACAAACACTGATGCTCAGGAAATGAAAAAAAGAGACATGCGGTCATAATCCTGACTTTAAACACTTGTAAAGAGTGACAGGCTAAAACCTCTCCATGACTCCATGTCCACCTCACTAAATATGATGGAGATTAATAAAGCCATTTGGAGGCAGAAATGGATTATTGGTCAGGACATGTTTTTCATGAAGAATGCAAAAAAAAATAAAGGCATGCATTTTGTTGTTATTCTGAGCTGTAGGGAAAACTTTTTATTTATTTGTGAAGTTTAAGTGGTCGTGTTCTTAATGTGTTTATAATTCTAAAATTGCTAAAATACAATTAGTTTCTAAAATCAAATTTCTTGTTGTGAAGTGGTGATGTGACTAAAATAAATAAAATCAAATCAAATAAAAAGTAATAAACAAATCACCTAGTAGTCAACCACTAGAAACACACAGCAACATTCAAATGTTATTCATAAAATGTTTAAGTTTGATTTAATATAAAATATTAACACAATTATACATGGTAAATAAAATAATATTTTAATCGATCAGTACTAACACAGAAAAGATATACAGTAAGTGCATATCTGTTTGGTTGAGACTGGCTCTTGCCCTCTCCAAGAGTGACACTTTATAACCAGCGTTTGCCACAGGCAGCTTTCCGACGGATTGTGTCAGCTTGTATCGAGAGAAAGAAACTCAGTGGAGTGTGAAACAGCAGCCTGAAAGCTTCTCCTGGAACATATTTTATCTGAACGCCGGCGTGTCTGGGCACACAACAAACTCCAGCCGTGGTGAATGGGGACAGCTGTTAAAATCACCTGAGGTTTGCTGGACTTGAACTGGAATTGAATCCACACTGGCTGCTGTGAGGTCATCATCACTCATATGACATCATCGTCATCTACGACTGCATGTAGACGTGATTAATAAAGTCATACTTGCTGGCAGAAGTAGCTTTGCTTTTTTTTTCTTTTGGTTACACTTTATTTTATGGTGACATAATTTACACAAATACGTACTAAGTAATAATTATTAATTACATACTTACTATATAATTAAGGTTAGGTTTAGGTTAGTTTATTGTAATTATGCATTATTTACTGTTAGTAAGTGTGCAATTGTTATCTTAAAATATTATTACTTTAAAAAAAAAAACAGCTTTTATGTGCGGTTTATTGAATTTACCTGACATCAGAACCGATCAAATTCTAATGAAATAGAATATTTATTTTATTTTTATTTATTTTAAAAGGGTGTACATTATTACATGGTTAATTGTCCTTATACATTATTATGCATTTTTAAATGAAGGATTGCTAAAATAACACAACATTGATCATAAATCTCTCTCTCAATTTTTTTTCTAAAAGAGAGCTCAAACTTTCAATGTTATCATATGATAACATCAATATAACATAAATACACACATACATATGAAAAAGATTGACACTGTTATAATGTTTATCTGTCAGTTTAATGCTGTAAATCTTACTCAAATAATTGCCCCTCACACACACACACACACACACACACACTCACAGGCAGTGTATGTGAAGTACAGTTGCAGCTCTTCAGCCGCTGACGAGCCCTGCGTTGTGTCCATGCGACAGGAGCGCGGCGACACCTTCCACTGATGGAGAGCTGGACATTAACCAGCTGCGCTCGTGTGGATTTAGCTTCCGCAAGGGGAGACGTTCAGGTCCATTGATGGCAGTTGACGAGGCTCAATAAAAGAAACAAATTAGCATGGCTTGGTGAGGACAGACATCATTCACATCAACATTATTTGTGGCATGACCACTGCACCATCATGCACACCTCCTGCTGGAATCTGATGCTAATTTGGTTGTATCCAAGTTATTTGCATACAAGCACAAATAATTTACTTCCTTCTTGTTTTACAGGTGAGATTAGTGAAAATGAGAGACTTTACATTGTCCTCAAAAGTATTCGTACACATGAGTCACATACTTTGCATACGAACAGCAATGGTGTTTGTTTACGAATGAGTTGGCTCTATGCACATGCAGGACGATCTTTTCCACTGTTTCGCTATACACCTAGAAATGTTGAATAATGTTTTATGTGTTTAGAATGGTGTGTGTTTTGGATAGTTGAGAATAAATAAATTGTTTAATAGTTTATTTTAATAAGGTTTTCATATCAAACATAATGCCAAATTATGGTATTTTAATCTGGACATTATAATCTGTACTATAATTTCATTGAATAATTTAAGTGGTATACTCTATATATATATACAAACAAAGTTGTAAATTTGACATTTGGAATTAAACATTTTGACATTATATAGATTAAGGTTAGAGGATATATGAAGATGGTAAATGGATACACTTTATTTACACTTTAGACATTCTACTAACTGTAAGTAACTTTGCAATTACATGTCAGCTAACTCTCATTAGAGTACTAGTAGATTGTAGGGTTAATGTTAAGTGTTAAGTAGAATAAGGTAACTTATAGTCAGTAGAATGCCTGTTGAGGACCATAAAAATAAAGTGTTAGCAGATTATTTTGATTAAGCAGACACTCTACTAATAGTAAATTGTACCTTTGAAATAAAATGTTACCTGGTAAAAATACACATGTATGGAACGACAAAGTTGCAAAGTATTTTCATATACTTTAGCTAAAAACAAAACAAAAAAACATTCACACATTCAATGCTAGCATCTACGCTAGCAAGACCATCAACTCGTTCTAAAAATAAATGTGGTAATTTCTCTCTAGACTGCTTTCCCTCAACATCTCTCGCTGTTTTATTTTCACCGCCTACCCCGTAATGACAAAAATGCCCGCCACTACGGCCTGGTTAACTTCGCGTAATTTTCTTGTGGCTAAATCCATCGTCCCTGCTTTATGTCAACACACGGCTTGCCTAAAGGCCCCCAGAGCGCTGCACGTAATAGTACGTGGCCCAAAGCGCACTCAAAATCTCTCTGTCTGAGAAGAACCTTGCAGAGAGAAGGCTGAGAAAAAGAAAAATGTTAATATTAGCGGCTAAAAACAACGGCCCCCTGTGACATGCTGTGCTGGGAGTCTTGTCACAGATTGAGGCAGTTAGCCGCTAACCTAAAACCACTGCCGCTCTGGACGAAAACACCTGCTCGAAGTCCTGCGGCTTAATAATCTGTCTCAGCTGTATACTCCACTTTTATCTCACTGGGTTCACTATGTTCTCATAAAGAAGTCTTTGTGTCTGATTTGTGGTTTCATCAGCCACCAGTAAGCAATATGAAGAGGGCTTTCTCATTGCGGCTCTTATGCCGCTCCCCTCTACTGTATTGTTTATACATGAAATGAGGATATGTTTGAACAGGCTGCAGTTACCAGAGGTCAGACTCCTGCAAGGAAGACAGAAAGTCACATGAGTGAAAGACAGATGAGAATTACACCACACTATGTGATGCTCACAGAGCATTCTGATTCTTTTAAACAAACGTCCGAACAATTCATAGCAGAATTTCCGGTCCCACTTTATATTAGGTGTCTTTAACTATTACGTACTTACATTTAAATTAATCATTTGATATAATGCACTTATTGTGTACATTTTTGCATTGTATTTATATTTAAAAATACCAGCATGTAATTTCCTCTGTAATTTATTTCTGTAATACATTCATAATTACACCGTTGACCCAGCCCTTACACCATAACCCACCCTTAAACCTATCCATACCACCAAACCTGTCCCTAAATTTACCTGTATCCCACCTCAATAGCAGCAAAAGTGTTTTGCAATACGATATGAAGACAATTGATGTAAGTACTTAGTAGTTAAGGCCACCTAATATAAAGTTGGAGCAAATTTACCAACATAAGAGATCATACATGGATGAATTGTTGCTATTGTTATTCAAAAAATGTACTTATTTCTTCACTAAATGCACATTTTACTTTATTAAAATGTACAGTTAACACAAAAATTGCACAAAATGTGACAGTTGAGTATATTTTGACTAAATTACCAGAGTGACTAAGACACACACAGTCTGTTATGTTTTTAAGAATTGTTAGCATATGTTTGTGTATTTTTTCCATATTTTTCTCAATTTTATCATCTTGATAAATCAACAAAACATTGATAAAAAATTTTGAATTATTTTTTTTTTTTTAAATGAATAGAAATTTGCAATAGGCGTAGTGATTATTAGTAATTACATAGTAAGTACATTACATTATTTTGATTCATTAATTTTTGGTAACACTATTTTACAGTGTCATTGTTACATATGTTACATGTAGTTAATGTAGTAATAGCTAATATAATTTCATGCATAATTACACGCAGTTAACCAATCCCTAAACCTATAGTAAGTATCTAGTTAATTGTCATTACTGACACCTTAAAATAAAGTGTAACCCAATTTTTGATTTCTTGATTTCTAACAAATTTATATTTATTTTTTGTCATCTTCTGTTATTGTCACAACTAACACTTGTAAAATAACTGGCTATTTACACAATTTACACAGTTTAGTGAAAAATGCATTGAATTATATTTATAAATTAACTTATGTTAAAAGTGTGGATAGAACCCTGTAGAACCAAATGCTTTTCAAGAAAGCTTTATACCAAAAATATTCTCCTGTTTACTGTCAGGAGAAATGTCTTAAATGATTGCATAATAACTTAATGTTTAACAGGTTATTTAGAGATAAAGTGTGTTTATGAGCTTTTTAAGTCATACAAATATATTACAATTAATTGCGACAAAATTAATTTATGAAAACTAAATCTATAAAATGATCCAATGATGGGAACCCCTAAAAAGTTCTACACATGGAGTGCCTGAAAGAACCCTTTAAGGTTCTATATATTGTAGAACCTTTTCTTCTAAGAGTGTTTAGTAAAGCAAAAAGCCCCAAGAAGCCGTGGTTTACAGTGAATTTATAACAGCTAAGGGATGTTGTTAGGCACAACACGGAGAACCCTTAGCTGAAACCCCCTTAGCTGTTATAAATTCACTGTAAACCACGGCTTCATAGGGTTTATTGCTTTTATAAAACAGTAACCAAACAATACATATATTAAAGCCAAAAAACATGTATCAATGCAACTTTAATGAAGTAAAATCATTAAAAGCCTTCCTTCCGCAGGAAAAAGTAATCCCTGACCATGAACAGCAACAGACGATTTCATTTATTACACCATTAGATGTATGAAGTTTTTCCAAAGTTTCTAATCACATAAATAATCAATATAATTATAATCAGCCATATCTTCCAATTAAGCAGATGCAATGTGAGGTAATAAACTCAAATTCCACACAAACATTTTTTGTGAGGACTTCGACCAATCAACCTGCAGTAATTGAACCACTATGCTCTCTAGAGCTATAGGGGACACATATTGTTTATTTAAGAATGTGAATGAGTGGCAGCAAAACATAAATAATAATTGTAATAATAATAATGATAATGATAACAATAAAAATAATAGTTAATTACTGTAAGAAGAGTTTGCTACTTCAGGCATCTGGGATTTCTGTGTGTTTAACTTGACAGCTTTCACCAGGGCTGAAATTAATCTTACATCATGGAAGAGAATATTTACAGAATAGTCTCATCTCATACATGAATATTTGTAATGATCATATATTTATTGTTATGGAAATCGTCAAAGGTCAAGTTCGCTAGATTTTAAACCAACTTTCATTGCCTAAACACTGTTTTGTACATTCTGCTGTACAGATGTTAAAAAGTCTGTCAAGTCTAGAGGCTTTTCGAGTGCATGGACAGCGATTTGGGTTAAAATGACAATGACGTTAACAATGAAAATATCGACGCGTTGGCTGAACATTTATACGAGAACACCAAAATAATTTGCTGTTTCTCACAAACACGAG
Source organism: Zacco platypus (assembly GCA_038088235.1). Taxonomy (NCBI): domain Eukaryota; kingdom Metazoa; phylum Chordata; class Actinopteri; order Cypriniformes; family Xenocyprididae; genus Zacco; species Zacco platypus. The sequence continues at coordinate 9,044,227 of CM076080.1, forward strand.
CACACATACTTCCCTTTGTGTGCGCAGTGGGATGTGTTTTTGTAGATCATTTGACGGAGAAATATTTGAGCTGCATGAGTTCCTCTGTGATGTTCTGCCAAGAGGGAGTGGGGAGCTGTTGAGACCCTCCAAACAACTCTCAGTTCCCAGAATTCAGCAGGCCCCTGACGCCCACCATCGCTCCTGCTCGTAACAGCCAGGAGGAGGCCACTGATGTTTGGACAAATATGTGTGATACACTCAGGATCCTTTCATGCAGTACAACTGCTGCGACAAGACATCTCCATTATGATTTAGTGCTGTGGTTAAGGTTTGACCTTTTAAGATTTGTGTACAGCCCATTTTGCCAAAATCACTGTTTTTTATTATTGTAATTTTTTGTTTTTATGCAAATGCTTTCCAAGCTGATTCTATGGTGTCTATGACCAAAATTGAGCTACAACAGGACGAAATATTTAAATAAACTTACCTTACCTAGCCATTTTCAACTAGTCTATTTTCTCTGCATACTTAACATTCACTTCGATTAATCACCACTGTCTGTTTCTCTGAATAACTAAACCACATTTTTGAGGCAGCATGCTGTGAGTAAGTGTTTTTATCATTATATTCATTAAATGTTCTGGAGTATGATTAATATTGTCTTATCAAATGTTTCGCACTAGTTTTCTACACTGATTTATATTGCACCACGATAGCTTGGAAGAGACCTTTAGACCTTGCATCCTCTTTCTTTCTCTCTTGTTCATCTGGCCCATGCCTCACCCTGGTTCTGCCTCACTGCCATCCCAGAATGTGTGATGCATGCTGAGCCGTCCCCTTGGCGGTCAGGGGGCCATGTGTCTGCTCAAATGCCTACTGAGACACTCCTTATATGGCTGCCCTGAACTCCTCTCACCTCCGCAACTTTAGTACCATCATCATGAATCACTGCAAGTGACCAGTAACATCATAAATAGTAAGCACATATCTAAATGTATTGTTTTTAGCACAGCCACATATATAGTTAGTTCAATGGCACAGGGCAACTGTAAGGACTGCATAAGTTAGTGATGGGTCTCTATTTTGGACAAATTTTAAGGCAGTAGAAAAGGTAATCCCAGAATGCATTGAGACAAATTCTTCATTTAAACGTATCAATATGCGGTAACACTTTATTTTACTGTGTTACTGTTACATGTAGTTACTGTAGTAATAACTAGAAATTATGTATAGTTACATGCATTTAGCCCTAAACAAAACCCTCACCCTAACCCTAAACCCTATAGTACATGCAGTTAAATATTATTACTCAGTACTTAAATGTATAATTACACTGTAATACTGACACCTTAAAATAAAGTGTAACCCAATATGCAGTTAAATGTGTCTTTTTGTGCTTATTAGAGAAATGGTTAGCACTTTATTTTACAATCCTGTTCACCATGTACATAGGATGTAATCATTACCGTAATTACAATAACTGTAATAACTAGGTACTAACCCTGAACCTACCCCTATACCTATCCTTAACCCCTGTAGTTACCTTATATATTACCCAGTATTTTTTTTGTTTTGTTTTGTTTTTGTTTAGGTAAGTACACTGTAAACACACATAAGTGCATGTACTGTAAAATAAAGTGCAATACAATATTGCTTACAATAGCAACATATTAATGCCAAACTCTTTTGGAACCAGCTATGACTGTTGAATGTTCCAAATGCTTCACTTTTGAAGTTCCATTTTAGCAGCCTATGTAGAGAGCAGACAACGGGCAGCTCACTTGGTTTTGGAATAGAGCCACTGATCATCTGGTATCTCTCTTTTGGTCCCGGTTTTACGGTGAATAAAATGTTGTGCCTCTTCCACTGAATGATATTTCACTGATGACCTTCAAAAAGGCTGAATGAGTCCTAAACTTTGTCAAGCATCATTTCTTTTCATCTTTCCTGTGCCTATCATTACACTTTATATCTGCACTAAAGACTGCACAAATATAGTCCATGGCATTTTCATTTAAAAAAAAAATAAATAAATAAAAAATAAAGGAAAGGGGAAAAAAATTGATGTTGTTGCTCAAAACTTATCGGGAACAATTTATTAAAGGAACATAGATTATGATTTTATGCAAAATAATGAGGACAAGTGATTTAGAGACACACAGATGGAGAAACACTTGATGCTTGGGAGTTCAGCTCGATTCTAAGGAAGTGGTTGAAGCTTATTCCAAACTGTTTCTCAAGTTTCACATTTAAGCTGAACTCGTCTGATTGATAGAAACAAATGAAGTGTGGAGTCAGGGTGATGTAATAAACACACTTGTTTTTCCTCCATTGTTGGCTGTTTACTTCTGTAAAGGCCCTTTACATATTATTTTTAAAATTATTCAGGGGTTCTATTATTCATAAGTCTTAAATTTGTTTTTGAGGTGTACTAGAATAGGTTTTCATGCTTGATTGTTGTCAAACTCATTATTTTTCACATATTTTAAATTATTGCAGCTTCTTTCTTCTCAGTCTGTCTCAAACGATCTCTGTTTAGTTCCTGTTTCGATGAAGCCCCTCCTTCTGAAATACGAAATCTGCTCTGATTGGTTAGCTGGCTCAGTGTGTTGTGATTGGCGAACTGCTTAAAGCGTGTTCCGGAAATGTCACCCCCCCCTTATCATAACCATGAGTTTCATCTGCTTAGGTGTAAATGCTAACGGTGGCATCAATTTTGCCATACCAATTAGAGTCCAATTCAGACCCTAACAATTCTTACTAACATGAGGATCGTGCAGAACCTTTGCAAGCACAGATTTTACAGGATGTTTCAGAGAGCTAAGTTCCTAAGGATCAGTGAAAAGTCTTACAAAAAGCGAAAAGCCCCATAGCTAAACACTACAATAACACTGTAATGTTAGCTAGCAGGCTAGTGGAGCCAAACAGCTTTGTCCTTTGCTTACATCGTAGCAACAACATAACACTTCTTTTTGGAACTGTTAATAAAAAACACAACAACGTACTTACAGGTTGTGAGCCATAAACAACTGACAAAGGGGGAACTGTTCCGTGTTTCAGTAAAAGCTTTTGTGCGTAGCTTGCATTGTTCTCTTTAATGTTCTGGAAGCTGTCCTCCGTAAAATGTACAGCACACAGATAAATGTTGGGGTTTTAATGTTCAGGAACAATGATAAAAAATAAATTGTAATCACTTTTTCCTAGTTTATCTGCCTTAAGAAGGCCAAACAAAAGGGTTTTGGAACGCTACTAAAGCAGGGTTTCTTCTTCGTCTTCTCAAGCACAGCTCAACCAGGCCACACCCATTTCTTTGCATATTCTGTGGGCGGGGACTATTTAAATGAGTGACATTGTGACTTCACAAGAAGTACGATGCAGTCCCAACAAGCCGTTTGTTGTAGTTCTTGAAAAGTGTTTTCTGAGAGAATATGTCACTTTGGAGTGGACGTTGAACTTTGTAACCTTGCCGATCTTTTTTATGCTCAGTGAAAAAGCATAACAGTGTTGCTCATATTCGGGATATGTTTGGAACATTTTGATTTTTGATGATGGCAATATAAATGTAGAATGATGAAAGGAGTTGTAAGTGGTTGCTTACTATCCCAAATCAAAAGATCTCAATATTCTGGTCTCCAGATATGACTCAGGTCCCTCCTTAAATGTAAGCATATAACGTTTTGCTATTTTATCATACATAGGGCAAAAGGTGTAAGTCCTGTAGCTTAGAAAAGAAACAACACACCTCTTAACCAACCCCATATTTGAGGTATCATTCATGTTTATAGCACAATTAGCACAGGACAAGTTACAGTACAGGGCCAAAGTTTAATACTAGTGAACGAAGTATGAGCAATAGTAATACTGACCCTTCACTTAGAAAGCACCACTGATAAAATATAAATTATTCTGTACTTTACGTGATTGGTGTGTACCAAATATCCTCTAGTGCAGTAAGAGATTATGTTCACAGAGGACTGCTGTGAGCAGAGTGCAGGTGATATTTACATTTAAAATGAAAAGTAAATTAGTGCAGAACTCCAACTCAAGAAGCATGTTCGGGTCATTGAGTCATCCAGTGCTGAGGTCTGAGCCTCAGTCCTGCGCTCTCTTGAACCTCACCGAGAGCACTGGGGCAGGACCCTGGGGAATGTCATTCATTGCCCTGAGGATTTGGTTAGGTGGGAGGCCAGGTTTTCCTGGTATTTCGCCACAGCCCAGTAAATAAACACAGAGTCCAGCTGCAAAGGGCTCAGCGCAGCTTCAAGAAAAGAGAGTTGGGGATAAAAGAGCAAGAGAAGGGGATCTTAGTTCACCTCCCAGTCAGAGGGGGTCCCTCTCCTCTCAGGCAGGAGAGGGGGATAGGAACTTGGGGAGGAGGGTAGGAGAAGAGGATGGTGGGGGGGGGGGTGGAGAGGTAATTGCCAGCGAAACCTGAGCAGCTCTTAAGCGGCGTTGCCATAAACTTGGGGTCGTAAAGTGAGCACCTCCCATGTAGTCATGCAGTAAAAACACACAAGGTCTTGAAGCCCCTGCTGGCTGAGGGAGATTCAATGGACAGCACAGGGACGTCTGATCTAAGAGGAGGTGCCCTTCTGCTGACAACTCATACAGTCTCCTGACGAATTTATTGTTTTATTTGTTGGAAGTCTTTCCTTTTTGAGATTTTTTTTTACAGTCACTTTACTGATTGATTATTTTATTGGTGTATATGAGGTGGTGGTGTTAGACTAATAATTATAAAGTGGGATTTTTAACATGTCCCTCACCAAGTTTTCACTGGAAATCTATTAGAATATGAATCTCCTTGTTCATAATTTTAATTAGTGTTCTGAAACTCATTTCTGGCAAAAACCGCATACTGAACTCCAGCTGTAATGGGAATTGTCCATTCTTAAATGTGCGTCTTGACAAAAGGAAATCAACCAAGGTCATTTGGATCCTGCCACATGTTCTTAAGCACTGTTCTGGAAGTCCACCAATTCTCCATGTCAGCCCTAAATTGGGCCTGTCGTTGTGTTTTAGGGGATTTTAGCCGAGGCCTGGCCAGGGCCCCTTGTGAAAAGTGCTTCCCTCAGCAGTTGCCTGTCTAGGCCCACTTCCTGTGCCTCAGCCTCTCTTTTTCTCAGTGTTATTGAGCCCACCAAATGGCCCCGATTTCACCGGTGGTCTCCACCTAATAATCAGGATGATGGACATGTTCCATTGCTCATGGCCTTGGTTTCCACCAGAAGCACACCAGGCCAGGCCAGTCCTTTTGTACAGTAACAGTTGATTGGAAAGAAAAAAGGAGTCATTTGCAAAGCCTTAATTTCAACATGGAATGCATTAGTTTGTAATTACATTTAAAAAGTCTAATTAAGTAAAAGAAAAAAAGGAATGGTCATCAGTTGCAAAGGGGGCTGGGGTAGCTTTTCCCCCCTGTGTTTTTGAAGAAATGCAAGAGTTTTGTGTGGCACATGGGAGGAAGGTAACAGGAGAAGAGGAGTTAATCTGGATCAGTTAAGGAGTGTTTACACCACAAATGAGCTCTGAATATTCTCCAGTGCATTTAGGGGGAATTAGAGTTGCAGTGGGATAATGAGGTGTATGAGACTGTGATTTACACCAGGCACAAAAGAATGTCAAGCACAAATAAACACAAGTATGATGTATGAATGGGGTGAACGCGGACCCTTTCAACTTACTGTAAGTGGACAAAATCCAATTTAACCAACTATGAAACTGAAAAGGGGGGAAATTTATGGAAAAGTTGGATATTAGAGTAAACATTTGGTGATGAGTGATAAGAAAAACTAATGGCACAAGTCAGCATTTTTTCAAGTTAAACTTGAAAAATAAAACAGCAAACATCTTCATAATTTAGCACTACCCACCATTTAGTCCAGATCTTGTCCACCTAGCTGAATATATAGTCTATGTGGGGACAGAAATTATGTAATAATTAATGAAGAAGATGAATGCTCTCTTTCTCCTCACTGACCATACACAGCCATATTATGTATGCATACACATTCCCATAGCTTCTGCCCTTGTTCAGACACCTCTAACAAGGTCTTTTCTGAAACCTATCCAGTCACTCCCTGAGGAGACTTGAGCTCGCTCTGGGCGGTCTTTGCTTCTCCCAGCACTTCACCCCAGTATTCCATCCATCCAATCAAAACACAGCAATCCAAAACTACAGATTAAACCAGCCCTTCCTCTCTCTTTTTTTCTTCACTTTCTCTGTGCATTTTTTTCTTGTTCTATTTATATTCGGGGACATTCCAGAGAATATTAGTAATGATCAGATCCAATAAAAGCAATGACTGCTATGTTCTCTACATTCTCCTGGTCCTCAGAGGAGATCTGAGTGATGATGGCTCTCTGGGGCCACCTCAAGGAGGCGGTAAGAGTGCTGAGACTGACCTCCCATACAGGGTGTGCTCTTCCAGGTACTGTCGCTCACAATACTGTTCTGTTACTGTGTTCTTATACCGTGGTCAACTTGGCATGGGCTAAACTTTCTACTGCTATGGATGTTTAAACAACTTTAAACTCAGATTTACATAAATACATTTATATCCGTATGTGTCTGCTTCATTTGCAGATATGTATTAGATTAGCTTCGTCTCACAACCACCACACCGTACATATAAAGTAACATACAGTCCTCCCAACCCCTTCTGAACAAGTGAATGGATAGCATGGGCGAATTGATGACCAAAGTAGTGGAGGCCCAGAGAGTCTGATCTCTGATGCCTGGTTGTGTGGCTATGAAGGCAGACATCTTAGTCCGGATAGAACTGTCTTAGGTGCATACAGCTCAACAGATCCAAGCTTGGGCATGCAATCTGAGAGTTACTGTGTGTGTCCAGATGAACCACATACTGGCACATATTAGCAGAGCGGTTCCTGCTTCCTTAGCTGCATGTAACCACCCAAGTCATAAAAATAAAATAAAATAAAATAATGGACTGCTTCCCACAATCCATACGTCACAAGCAGCTGAGAGAATCAGAAGAAATGGGCTACAAAGGATGACTGAGACAATTAAGGCAGTAGCTTTACTTTACCCAAAAAGGGGAACAAAACCAGCAGGTAACAAAACCTGTAGTATGCTATAGAGATGAATCCAGAGATGAACAGCTATCACTGACACACATCCTAGTGTTTCTAGACTATCCAAGCCATATAAATCAATAATTGTTTATCAATTGGCTCTGTACTGACAAATAATGATCTTCTTTTAGTTTTAAGTTTGGTTGTAAAGAGATGGGCTGGTGGAGTGATTTGTAAATACTCAAAAGGGTGGTGTTTGAAGATGAACACAATACACTTGGAAGTGTTCCCTTCTACTGGTTTGACTGCTCCATCATCAACCAAGTTTGGTGCATTTTTTGGATCATGTGGTTGGACTGCACGCAAATGCAAGAAACAGAAGGTTGCTGTTGCATGCATATATGCATGTTTTCCACCTAGGTGCCGGAGTGTTAGTCACTAAACTCTATGATAATTTTAAATTTCTTTCTTCCTGGAAGTTCTCCCACATTTTCCCACATGTGTGGCCTGTGTCACCCAAAGTCTAACAGTCTGTCCTGTCCTGGCCTGGCCATAGATCTTCTGAAGCAATTGAGGTGGTGGAACAAGTCTTTCCCCTCTTAAACAGGAACTCCAGGAGTTAGTGGAGAGATGTGTTCTCCAGGACCCACAGGCAGGCCAGTGTAATCCATCATCACACCCCCTGGAGTACTCGTCAGGCAGAAGTCCTGCTGTGTGCCAGAGGTACATAAGGAACTAAAAGAATGAAACAGCTGGGAGTTATAGAGGAATCTGGTATCTTGTGATCAAGCCTTATTTTGGTGGTCAACGAACCCAACGACACCTTCTAGTTTGAGCTCAACAGCTACCTCATGTTCATATGAATGAACTCATTTACTCCTAAGTGTAATAATACCACACAATACAGTTTATTCTCACTGTACAGTTTTACAAGGTAATCATCAAGTTAATTCCTATATTTAACTTCATGAACAGTTGTTGACTGCTGAAGTTGGTTTTGACAAGTATGAAAATTCCCATAGTAAAATTTCATTGTAGAAGTTCAGTGGTTTCCAAAGACTTCCTATTGACTACTATTTCCCGAATAAGCAGTCAGGATAGTCATAGCACATATGCCATTAGTAGATAAAGTAGAAGAATTGAATAAAGGCAAAGAAACCATAATTATGTAAGAGAGAGAGGATAGTTTAGCATGAGATGGGAAAAGAAGGAACAGGGAGTTTTATGTTACCATGAAAGATCAGGAGTGTGAAAGGGGGAAAAGAGAGGAAAAACAGCATCTGACGGTGAGATAAGAAAGGAGAGATGATGAGGAGGAACATCCTCCATCGACACTGCTGGGAGGGACCAAAATCAGACCTGTGGGAGACTTTTCCATCAGCACAGCTCCATTACATGCCGATCTACACACATACACACATTGATTTTCCATGAAAAGTGTAACACTTTCTTCACGATACTTTCAAGCATCCCAACCACAGAAACACCGGCTGTGAATTCAGGACTTTTGGCATACAGGTGGAGTGTTCAGAAACCTGATTCAAAACATTCACTACTTCTGTTTGTAATGACATAGATAAACTTAGAGGGACAGTTCACCCAAAAATAAAAATTCTGTCATAATTTTTTAACCCCCATGTAGTTTCAAACCTGTATGGCTTTCTTTCTTCTGTGGAACATAAAAGAAGATATTATGAGAAATATCTGAGCAATGTGTAAAGTTTGTAAAGGTACATTGTAAAGAATATCATGGACCAACAGGATATACGGTATGATCTCCTTCCCACCGGCTCTTGTGTTAAAGGAAAGCTGCCTGTATATGTTGGCTGGATCTGATGCCCCAGTGAACGGGGGGCACCTCTCGCAAAGCAACCAACCCCTCACTTTTTCCCTCTTTTTCTTCTCTCTTTCAGAAAACAGTACCTTTCTGTTCCGCACCGAGACTCTGTCCTCCCTTGCCGCTTGCCCTCTCTCTCTCTGTCTCTTTCTTAAATAAATCAGTGTTGGTTGGGGCTCGACCGTCATAAATCAAGGCCTGTCCACTGCTGGAGTCTACCCAGTTTAGTTGTCACTGCCTGGCCTTCACTCAGGATTAATTAAAGCCCTGATATAAAGGCCAGATGTGCTGGGGCACACACACACACACACACGCTCTCACACACACAGGCACATACGTACACGTATACCTTCACAAGTAGGCATTATGAAGGTAATACACGTATTCTAGCTAATATATGCATATCTGCTCATTTAATAACATATGAACTTGTAACAGTGTGTCAGCAGTAGCAGAGTAAATTCATAAGATTGATAAGACATGCTCACAATATGACAACCTGTGCACACACTTCACAAAATCCTGCCATTTTTACAGAAGCTGTCTTTGCTGGATTAATTCTGTAAAAATACAGTAAAAATGTAAAAAATAAATGTAAAAAATATTTCTGAACAACCTTTAGGTTTTAAATTTTAATTTGTAAGTAACAATCAAACAATCAATCAATAAACAAACAAACAAATAAACAAACCTGCAAAGCCAACAGTCCTTAATTAGTAATGCCACTCTGTTACTAAAATCTGTTTGTACTTTTAACTTATACTGACAACTTCCATAATAACACTGGTGTGTCCACAAGCTGAAGGAAATACTAATATATAGGCGGTGCACAACACACACACACACACACACACACACACACACACACACCTACACACAGCTAAAAAACACAATAAGTTTGTAACATAAAACCCTGATATATATAACTGATAACAAAAACTATTAAAAAATATACCATATGCAGTACCATCAAATGTGAGCTGTCAAACAGGAAGTTCTGGGAATATACTGTTTTTCGCTGTAAATTATTAGATGAATTTTTCTTTTTTTTTTTTTTTTTTTTTAATACATGAAATGTCCCATTAGATCTTTAAATTAGATCTTTTAATTAAATTAAAGATCTTTAAATTAGAAGCCTGCATTTGCAGCTAAACTGTGGTCAATGAGAAAGTTAAATGATAAATAATTAAATAAAATAAGGGAAAATCATTGAAATGAATAATAGTGTAGAATAAGGCAATGATAAAAATATATATTTGTAAATCAAAACATTAAAAAAATCTGTAAAATTACAACTTAAAATGTTTTGCATTAACTACTTACTGTATGATGTGTAGAGTGTGTTTGTGTGTGTTAGTGTGTTGTATTGTGTTGTGTTGGAGATGGCTGTGAGGGTCAAAGGTCACAGTGTGAGCTTTATTGCGTGAGGAGTGACGAGTCAGAGGAGGAGGAGAAGGAGTGACATACGGCTGTGTTTGAGAGAGAGCGAGAGACGGGGCAGGCAGGGCAGGGGTGGCTCATGGGAGCGGTGGCTGCTTGTGGCAGGTCGCCATACTGTCTGGCCTCCCTTGACTGCAAAAGTCACTCCTGCACACAGGAAATGAGAGTATATCCCAGCTTCCCTTGTTCACACAGCTCTCGTCTGTTTAAGCTCAGATGTAGTGATATTACCACAGAGCTTACTTTCACTATGCTCTACACTCACTATACACACACTGGAGTGTTTTAGTGGTGTTTGTGAAGGCAAGTGTCACTATTTCTCCAGCTCATATTTAGGGTTGGGATTGGAACACACTAGTAACGTCCTAACAAGAAACTTGTTAACATAATAAAATCATGGCAGCAACATTTATTATTATTATTATTTTTTAAAGTAGAAATTTGTCACTATTCTAGTAAATGTTAGTTTGCAGATAAGAAGGGTAAACTGTAATAGAAAATTTAATAATATTAAGAATATTTTATTGGTGCAAAGTTAGGTTACACTTTATTTTACAGTGTCATTGTCACATGTTGCATGCATTTATTATAGTAATAACTAGAAATTATGCATAATTACATTCAACTAACCCTCATCCCAACTCTAACCCTATAGTAAGTACGTGTAGTTAATTGTCATTACTCAGTACTTAAATGTATAAATACACTGTAATAATGACACCATAAAATAAAGTGTAACCAGGTTTGCATTAGGGTTTGATTTAGGGTTAGTCGTAAACAATAATGCATAATTTACTGTTATTACTACAGTAACTATGTGTAACTTGTTACGAGAACACTGTAAAATAAAGTGTTACACAAAATTATTTGTAAGTTGTAATGATTCAGTGAAACCAGGTAACACTTTACTATTAGGTTCCAATTGTGAACACTATATTTCTAAGGCATTTATTAATCTTAGTTAATGTTAATTTTAACATTTACTAATATGTTGCTCAACTGTAAATGTAAATGTGTTAATATTATTTAATAGAACTGAGGTAACATGAAATGTAATGAACAGTTGCATTTTTATTAATGTTAACAATTCCCAATGTTAGTTAATGTGGTTAACTAATGTGGTTTCACTTCATTTTGGTGGCCCCTTTAACACATTCTTTTGACTATAAGTAACATTGCATCTACATGTTTACTAATTCTTATTAGAGTGTTATTAGAGTATTAGTAGACTGGTAGGGTTAAAGTTGGAGTTAGTAGTTACAAAGTTAGCTATAGTAAGTAGAATCACTGTTGGAGGGCCATCACAATAAAGAGTTAGCAGATATTAAGCAGACAGTCTACTAATGGGAGTTAGTTGACATGTAGTTGCAAATTTACAGAATTTTAAAAAGGGACCATCAAAATAAAATGTTACCACTAATGTTAAGGATATACTTTTTTTTTATTTTTTTTTACAGATTATTTGAAAAGTTGCAATCACAAATCGATGACATGTTAGCTTGATGGCAAGTTCTCTCATTGAATCATTAGAATCAATGCGCTGGTTCACTCAATATTGGATGTTTGCATGTTCGGATAAACCGCAGTTCTCCTGTAATGGTCCTGCTGATGAGCTACTGGCTCTTGGTTCTCTTTTAATGGTCGCCATTTTGTCGTCCAGTTAATCTGCGTGTTGACAGGATCTTTCTTTTGGTTTCTCGCTTCTCGACCACAGATCTCCACGCTTGCTCCAGCATAGGAACATGTCTGTTCTTGGGTGTGTTTCCCAAAATCATCGTTAGCCAACTACGTTCGCAAGTTTCATTGTTGTCAGTATAGTTCAATGAGTCAGTGCTCCCTGAAACCATAGTTCCAATAAACATTCGCAAAAAGCATCGCAGAGTTGTGTGGTTGGAACAACAGCTCTCGGCCTGTTTCTTGTTTGCATGACATGTGGGCCTAATAAATTCTCATCTTATCTAAATTCGTATCTTCAGTACAATCTTTGTCTTTTATTTTATATATATACAAATGTAACTGATGTATTTTAGAGAATTAAAGCGCCATTTTTTGAAGAGTGCGCATGTGCGCACATGCTGTAGTTCGCAAGAATGATCCTGTGATTGAATCTGGGAATAAAATAACTGAGATTATTACTGCACCACCTGTGTGACATCATAGACCAACACGGTTGAACGACAAATTTGCGACTATACGGTTTCGGAAAACAGTTGTGACTAGCTTGTTGATTTCTTCAATGAAGCATCGTACTATGGTAGCTGAGACAAGATGATCTGGTTAAATCGAGTCATGGGTTTAAAGCTGATCTGAGATACTTTAAACACTGATCCAAGATCCATTAGCATGATTTTTTCACAGATTCCAACAATTCCTCAGCAAATGTTCATAATTTGTGTATTGTACAATATATTGTCTGTTTTTACAGCAGATCACTGGAGAATTGTTCCCTTGTTTGGCGTCTAAACTTTGCCAATTTTAAGAAGATAAAACTTGTAGCTAGCAGATCATTATTAAATATTTTTCATATTATGACAGATTCAATCAACATGTTAACATTTTACCTTAAAGTTATGAGACTTTTGATAATTAAAACACATTTACAAAGCTGTGAGAAGATGAGAGAAGAAAATAGTTTTTTATGTTTTAAAGATTTTTTTTAATAAAACAAAAATATAAGGATGATTCACTTATAAAAACCACTAAATATAAAATAAATACAAGTTAAGTACATTTAATTGGGAACCAATGTATAAAATTCTACCCAATAAACAGACATTCATTTAACTGTCGACATGTCTGTCAGTGGGGATAGAGATATTAGATTAAAGTCAAGTCAACATGTCTTAAATTATTACCGACATGTTTGTTATTTGCCCCCTCACCTGCCCCTGTGCTCTCTTGCCCCCTGCAGACGCCCACCCTGATGACCGGCACACCTGCTGCTGAAGGGGACAGGACAGAGATTATTTACACATACTCACGCACACACCCACAGACACACGCACACACACACACACACACACACACACATGCAGGTTTGTTTTGCTATCTTAGTGAGGACATTCCATAGGCCTAATGGTTTTTATACTGTAAAAACTGTACATTCTCTCCCCCTACACTAACCCTGCCCCTAAACCTACCCATCACAGAAAACATTCTGCATTTTTACATTTTTAACAAAACATTGTTTAGTATGTTTTTAAAGCTATTTGAAATATGAGGAGGTATGAAATGTCCTCATATTTCAGGTTTAGGTTGTAATACCAGTGTCATACCCATGTCACTATACACATGTCCTGATATGTCACAAAAAAGCAGACACACACACACACACACACACACAAACGCACACACACACATTTTGTTTTTCATCTATCTAAATAAGGACATACCGTTTTTGATTAGAATCTTTTTGATTAATAATAATAATAATTATTATGATGATGATGATGATGATGATGATTTGTTTATAATTAGTATTAATTTATGAATCATTTTTACCTTTGCGTAAAGTATCCATGAGTGTAACAGGAGTGTAGTGCAGTGTGAAATAACTTTGAGTATGATTTTGTAATATTATTGTATACCGTAAATCTAAACAGGCAGTTTTACATTGGGATAATCTACTTGCATTTATGTACAGCTGTAATTTTCACAATTAATTTGCTGGTAATTAAATTAAATGGAAAACTTTACAATAATGTCTCATTACAGCATGTACTAAATTATGTTTTATTAACAAAGTTTTGAAAGAACATGTTCAAATAACCAACCCTCACTTTTGACTCACTTTTGCGGTAGCTGCCCCGAGGCTATGGAACAGTTTACCGGTGTATTTGAGACAATTATCATATTTCAATGATTTTAAGAAACCTAAAAATAAAATCATATCTTTTTTACATTAGCATTTGAAAATGTATGAGTATTGAGGTATAGTTGCTGTATTTACCTAGTTAGTGTTCAATGTGCAGATGTTTTCTTTTTCTCGTGGTTTTGATTTTTGTAATATTCTCTTTTTTGATTTAATTGTACAGCTCTGTGGTCAACTATGTTATTTTATTATGTGCTCTATAAATAAAGTTGGAGTTGAAGTTGTGGTCTGAGAAATGATTTATCCAATCAGTAAAAGAGAAGGCCTACAGTATATATATATATATATATATACACATATGTATACATATATACATATGTAGTGAAGTCTCACACTGTATGTTCCTCGACAGTTTTCAGCATCCCTCCGCCACCCGGACTCCTCGCTTTTGGTTGGTTCCTATCACAGCCAGGGATACGGGGGTGTACTCTGGGTTCGGGCCAAAACACCAAGCTTGGAGCCCTCTGCTCGGACAGCATGCCAAATACGCTTACTTCTTTTACTCTATCTGATTATTTTTGAGTGTGAACTCATGAAACTGTTAATGTTGGTTAATAAAAATGTTCATCTTCATTCACAGTCCATTAATTAATGTTAACAGATACTCTTTTAATTTTAAAAATGTATTACACTGAAACAAATGGTAATCTGAAATAATGTAAATTAACTAGTTTAATTTAGTCAGAAATATAATTTAATATTGCTGAATCAAACTAAAATACATTAATTTATACCTAAAAATATATACATTTGTATATATATTTACATTTGTAAGGGTTAAATCAAATAAAAACACTTCTTTATGGTAAGAATTGCATGATACCACTTTTTACAGTGTAGTAAATGACAGCAGATTGTAGATCAACTACGATTAATAAATGAATTGTTAGTTCACACTAACAGTAACGTTTTAGGTCAAATGAAGATGATAAAGACGCAAAAGGATTTAATATGCAAAACAAACTTAAGTAAATCCACAGGCAAAATGGCAATGTAACAGCATGTAGACACTAATAACACGACAATACCATGCAAAGAACTGAATGAAACGAGTACTTTAAATACACAGGGTGAATTAACTCAATGACAAACAGGTGACAACTAATTAATCAAAAACCATGGTAACAAATGCAGAGCGGGACAATGGGACAAATTAAAACTGAGAGAAACAAACTAAAAGTCTTTGAAAATGATGTAAACAGGCAGAACATGACAGAACACCCCCCCTACGGGAAGGTGCAACCACATGCCGTAACAGTTCAACTGAGGGAGGGAGCATGGGGGCTCAAGAGATGGACGAGAAGCTGGCAAAGAATTGTAAACAGCTAGGGATGCTGGCCGGAGAGACCAGGGTGGTGTAGATAGTGGGAGGAGCCAAGGAGGAGCAAATGGTGGAAGGATCCCTGGAGGAGCAGATGGTCGAAGAGATCCAAGAATGAATGCAGGTGTAGAACAGGAGGAATGCTGGGAGTTGTAGTGCCGAGAAGGTGACTGATCTGGTTACTGTGACAGATTTGCTGCTCAATTCTGATTATTATCAGTGTTGAAAATAGTTGTACTGCTTCATATTTTTTGTGGAAACTGTGAGACAACAGAAAGTTAAAATGAACAGCGCTTTTGTAACATTATAAATTGTCTTTATTGTCACTTTTAGCAATTTAATGGTTCTTGCTGAATATATATATATATATATATATATATATATATATATATATATATATAATTTGTTTTTAACTATTACTATATTTTACTTTTTATATTGTATATGCTTTTTATCCCTTGTCTTGTAACCAACAGTTTTGGTCAGAACCTAGCTATCCCTAAATACCAGGCTGCAAGACGTGTAATTGTCAATGTGAGAGCGTTGAGTTGCGCAGCAGTTGAAGTGTGTAATTTTGATGAGCTGAAGTGAGTCGGTACAGTATGCAGGTCTGTGAGATGCTCAGGAGCCAGCAAACCCCCTCTGTTTATCTGCTCTGTCTCTGTCCGACACACGTGTGGCTGGGATTGTGGGATAGCTCCCCTGGGCTGCTGGACCACACATGTGGAGAGCATGAACTTAGTGCTGCCTCCGGAGAAAGAGAGAGAGAGAGAAATGAAAGGGAAGTATAATGTTGGCTACCTCAAAGGCCGCGTTGCAGGAAGTGGAGGTCTGTCTTCCTGTCCGGCCTGTGTATGGTATTCACATGTTGACAAGGCTTGTATATTTCCATTGATTTGTACTGGTTGCTCAGCCATACTGTATGTTTGTGATTGTGTTTGAAACGATCCTTCTTGAGTTTGAAAAATGTCTGTCAGCATTTTATTTTTAGGTGCCCTTGTTAAAGAGTAATCATACAAATAAGTACTGAGTAATATTAATTAACAACATAAACTTCCTTTATAATCAGGCCTAGGATTGCTATAGAGGTAGTTGCTTGCAACTATGGCTAATTTACTGTTATTACTAAGTACATCTAAGATGTGTGACATCCATTCATCCATCCATCCATCCATCCATCCATCCATCCATCCATCCATCCATCGCTCTGTCTGAGTGTCTAAAAAACAATAAAATGCCAGTAGTTATAATTTTCAATTACTGTTGTCTTATCTTGACAATATGAAGCCTATATGATGTTGTGTGTAACTGTTAATTGTGGAAGTAAATTAACTTGATTGCAGTAATATAGGTCATATTTGAGGTTTTGTTTGTTTGTTTGTTTTTGTCTGATTTTCTGAATGGCTGCATATAATCGGCCCACTAGAGGGCTTCTACAAATACATGCTCTCTCTATAATGACAAATACTACTCAAAATATCTCTCCATAACTGAATAGCTAGCATAAATAAATAAATAAAAGTGTCTTGGGAAAAAATATGACTATTTTTGAATAAAGTGTATTTTTGAAAGTTGTAAGGAAACATATATATAGTAAAAAGTCTTATATATAAACTATTGGTAATTTTTTAAAAGAAGTTTCTTCTGCTCACCAAGGCTTCATTTATTTGATCTAAAATACAGCAAAAAGAGTGATATTGTGAAATGTGTTTACAATTTTAAATAACTGTGTTCTATTTGAATATATTTTAAAATTAAATTTATTTTTAAAATTTATTTCTGTATTGGCAAAGCTGAATTTTCAGCATCATTACTGCAGTCTTCAGTGTCACATGATCCTTCAGAAATAATTATCATGTGCTGATTTGCTGCTCAAGAAACAATTATTATTCTTACCAATTTTGAAAACAGTTGTGTTCATTTTTTTTCCTGATTATTTAATGAATAGGAAGTTAAAAATTTATCTGAAATAGAAAGCTTTTGCAACATTATAAATGTCTATACTGTCACTTGTGATCAATTTAATGCATCCTTGCTCAATAAAGTAATATTTTCCTTAATTTCTTTCGAAAAAAAAAAAAAAAAAAAAAAACTCCTACTGACCCCAAATTTTGAATGGTAGGGATAATGTTACAAAAGCTTTCTATTTCAGATAAATCCTGTTCTTTTGAACTTTTTCATCCAATAATCCTGAAAAATATATATATACATATGTGCAGAGGAGAGGAGGGGCAGAGAGAAGCGCCGGACGGCTGCTGAAACCCGAGCCTCTGCCCTGCACTCTTGCCTCTCTCTCTGGGACTCTCAGCTTGGACCGAACTTAATTGTGTCCCGATATAAACAACAGGGTTAGTGTGAGATCACAGCAGCAGCTGGGACTCAAGCTGACTGAAACGGGATTTAACCGTGACACTCATATCGAACCATATGAAAGGGATATTAAACATCATGATGAAGGATGAATGAGCCAAGGGACTTTGAAGGAACTCATAGAATTATGTAAGAGAATACAGAATATACAGTAGAAGAATCTCCCAAAAATGAAGGGCTACCTGTGGACAACATAGTTATGTTTATACCTAGACTATTTTTAGGTAAATCTACAGTATATTATTGTAAGTGTCACATTTTGATTCGAAAGGGAAATTATTTCATATATAACATATATATAATAACAGCTTCAAAAAGGATTTGGACTTGTAAACCATGCTTGACTCTTTTCAAGCAATACATGACGAAATGAAGCTTGTTAGGTCTGAAACAGACAGTCGATTTAATTTTCCAAATTAAAAGTATTGTGCCTCTTTGTGTTTGTAAAGCATTAATGAAATTATCCTCTCCAAAATGACGAGTACTTAAATAAATAAATAAAAATATCTTTCAGTAATGGCATTTAATTTAAGCAATTTCAGCTTATATAAGATTCACACATTTTTTAAGTCAGATTAATATAATTTAATTTATATAATATAATCAAGTGGATTTCACTTAAACATTGGGCAGCAACTGCACTTAAGTTTTAAGTTTAAAAAGGTGGAAATATTTTACAGTGTATTAATTATACTCTATATATAATTGAAACTTTCGAATCGTGTTGAATTGTAAAGAAACTCAGAATGCTGAATTTCTCAAAAAAAAAAGTGTATATAACTAAGTAATAATAAAATTGTGAGTGATCATGATTAATGTGATGAACTGTGATTTCTCTGATTGAACACTGCAAAAAACAAAAAAAACAACAAAAAAAAATGACCTTTTTGTTGTTGTTGTTGTTGCTTTGATTTACTAACTTGATATTTGGCTATCTAAAGTACAGTAACAATATTCACACATTGGTTACTGAGGCTTCAGTGTTTGTGATGTGAACAGAGAAGGAGGACATGCTCAAATTGAACTCCCGCTCAGGCTTCGGACCATAAAGACTCAGAGCCAGACGGGACTGGCCCCCACGGCTCCAGGCAAGGTGAGAAGAGCCGGGCAGACACGTCTCTCACAGACACCCACTCCGATCGATTTGTTCCAGCCAGCCATAATGGACAGCCAGAGGATTCCATTTCATTAGCCCAGATCCGTCCTCCCAAACCCAGACGACACTCTCCATCTCTCTACAACTCATGGGTCACACATCACATCACTGTTCTCACAAAAACTAAAGGGAGAAAAGCTACTTTTTATTTTTTTTTATTTATTTATTGTCACTTTGTTTTGTGTTTGCAGCTGATATGTAGCACTGGGAAGTATTGGAAGAAAATATATTTTAGTGAATGTCACATCTATCGTAGATTTTAGATTAAAATGTAAAACATTGCATGCCTAACCAAATCATCAAGCTATAGAGTATCAAAGCAGATTCTCCACACTCACTAACATTTACTTTTGTTTGAGACACACTGAGTTACAGTATCAGAGCTTGTTCTCATACTAAAACATTCCTTGAACATCATTGTATCACACGCTTTAAATACAAAACATACTTTGTAGTAGTTGTAAACTAGTACGCTTTTAAAATATTTAAAGGCAAACAAACAATTTGAACACAAACCAATGATGAAGCTCATTCCAATAGAAGGCTGAATCACAGGGATAATAAAATAAGTGTATTTTAAATTTATTTAAAATTAAATTTGATAGATTTATTTCAGTCAAAAGTGCTCATTAATTAATACTTGGTAATTTGTTGAATTATTCTTTGTCTTATTAGTCTTATTAATCAGTCTTGTATAGAAGTTGTGGACTTGATGGATTTCTCTATTGCTATTGACTGTGTTTGATTGTGTGTTGTGGCAACATTTAGAGTAGGCTACGTTTACACGATGTACTAAAAACTGAAACGATTTTCCATTGCTTTTTTTGTTTGTGTGTGCAGAAAATGTTGTCAAAACTATCTCTGTTCACAAGGATCTTCGAAAATGCTGTATTATTTATACCAGGGCAGTAGTTGGCGATATGACTTTGTAAAGAAACTTTATAGACTGAACATGTACCATGCCATCACTGTTTTCACAAATTCGAGTCTGCCTGTAAACTAACAGTATCATTTTCAAAAACTTGCTCTTTGTTTTCCTTTTCAGGCCCCCAAAATTCTTTCGCTGTATATATGAATGGAACAAAATTAACCCTTCTTTGCATTTGGGTCATAATAACATTTAATTATTTTTAATGGTTTTTAATCTAGTTTCTTAGTGTCTAACATTAATATATTTTAGGTTATTGGTTTTTCAATTGAACAGAAAAAAACATAAAAAAAATGTCTTGCAATGTAATAATCAGATTCGACGTCATCCATCTAAGTGCTGCAGTAAATGTGCTGCTCCACAACTCAGGCATACAATGTCTTTTTGAAATATAACATTTTCACTTAAATTAACCATTTGATATGTTTGTGACATCCATAGATGAACGTTTTTATTCAAGTAAGACATGTTATGTAATATGATTGAACTAGCCTGAATACCTTAAGTTGAAAATATGGAGATGAGGTCGAAGTTGTTGAGGCATGATACTGGTGTAATACTTATCAGAATAAAAAAAAAAAAGCAAACAATGGATTTGAACACTACTAACACAGTAGATGGCAAAATGGCCTCACAATAGTTTGGTGCAGAGTTTCTGTGGGAACCGATAAAGAAAAGTGAACATCATCCACTGACATACATCGACCCTGCCATTTTAGCATTCCCAGCTCTTTTCCAACTGTCAGGACAAAGAACATTCCCAGGGAAGTGAACACTTCACGAGGCTTGCTACTTCCAGTTATTTTGCCCCCTCAAGACAGACCACAATTTACTCTGCTGGGTGACTGCCAGAGTGTAAAATGCCCAATTTCAGCGGGAGCTATTTAAACTCCATTCTGCTCATTCTCTGCTCCTATCGGCATGATTTTACTCCTACGACTAAATGATGCCGGACGTCTGCTCTCATCATGTTGCTTGTTAGCTGAGAGGCAGTAGATGTTTAGTCCCATGATCCCGAACTTCGCTGGATGTCATGGAGTCGAACATAAGAACAGCTGCCATATCAAACCAGGGTTTGGGATAAAACACTATAAAAAATGCTTTTTGGGTCAAATTTGGGCAAAACCAACTATTGGTTTGAATTTTTTAATTAAATATTAAATCTAGCAATTGGGTTTGTCCATATTTGAACCTAACATGGGTTGAAACAGTCCAACAATTTTCAGAGTGTAGCTGCTGATTTCAACACATATGTAATGAGATTTCATTTCATTTTTTCATTTCTTAGCAGACACTTTTATCCAAAGCAACTTACAAGGGGAGCAATTAGGGGTTAGATGTCTTGCTCAAGGGCACTTTAGTCATGGTATCAAAGGTGGAGAGAGTGCTGTTTATTCACAATCCCCACTTTCAATTCCTGCTGGCGTGGGAATCGAACCGACAACCTTCTGATTACAAGCCCAACTCCCTCACCACTAGGCCACAACTACCCAGATGATTACAGTTTTTAATTGACAGCAGAGAATACAATGGTAAGAACAAGACTTCCTCTTTGTTTGATGTGTGACAGCTCACAGAATGGCCACACCACCTTCCTTCCATGGAGAACATCTCTGAATTTCTCCAAACGGATGATCATCAATTAGTTGCTCTCGCTATGAGCTTAGTCAGAGAACAGGTTAAACTCTTTAATTTCTATTGCCAGTCTTTTCACATGGGTGAAGAAACTATAGGTGTAAAACAAGCTTTGTAGGGAATAAATTAAGTGTGTAGGAAAGTGCGTTGGACATTTCCTGATGAGTTGTTCTTTCATATGAGATCAACATGGTCTCATCCCTATTCGTCACATGCTGCCGTTTGGTCATTTACCCTTCACGTCAACACTCCGACGTCGAGGGTACCCCCTATTCATCAATAAGCCGACGTTCAGGGTCTTTCAGTAGATTTGAATGCAAATCCCTCATCGTCGGATTTTGACGAAAGGGGTTTAGGCATCCAGCCGTTTTCCTGCGCTGATATGATAATATGATACATAAAATAAATATAATGTCACTCTATTTGACTGTTGTAGGCTTCTTACCGTGGTGGAATAGCGCTGGGCAATGGTTTCTGCGATCGTCGCACACAGTGTGACGCGTTGCACAAAATTGCGCCAAAATATTTATATTTTATATCCTTGCTTGAACATTTAAAAGAATCAGCATGATTAAATTATAATATAAAATCTTAATATAAAATATTAAGACTGTACTTTTTCATTATGATTGATATTTTGGCGCAATTTTGTGCAAGGCGTCACACTGTGTGCGACGATCGCAGAAACCATTGCCCAGCGCGATTCCACCACGGTAAGAAGCCTACAACAGTCAAATAGAGTGACATTATATTTATTTTATGTATCATATTTTATTTTTGAGCTCCTGTAACACAGAAATTTCCCCAGTGTGGGATTAATAAAGTATATCAAATCAAATCAAATTGTTTGTTGAATCACAATGATATAAAATATCTCACCTAAATTAAGACATGTTTAAGCCTACAGCAAATATGCAGTCCTGTAAGTCCTGTAATTATGCCATTTTAATGTAGGCCAAAATGATATATATTATATATTTGAAATTATATATAAAAGTCGTGGTATCGATTCAGACAAGGGTTTCTGCCCCACGAAAATGTATGGTGACCGCACCAACAGTCCATGAGACAACGCACGAATATAATAATTATATATAATTAATATAATAATTCGTCCATGCGACGAATACACATTTGCAGCACAAAATCAATCGCCTGAAGCAATATTTTCCAGCGCAGGAAAACGGCTGGATGCCTAAACCCCTTTCGTCAAAATCCGACGATGAGGGATTTGCATTCAAATCTATTGAAAGACCCTGAACGTTGGAGTGTTGACGTGAAGGGGGTACCCTCGACGTCGGAGTGTTGACGTGAAGGGTAAATGACCAAACGGCAGCATGTGACGAATAGGGATGAGACCTATGATGACCTATGATGACCTATGTTGATGAGATAAATGCAAAATCTTCATATTTAGTGCTATCAATCTATATATCAGATCATTTACTATTTCACACACTGGCAGGTCACTCACACATAACCCTTGAGTTCAAAGCCAAGTCATGGACTTCCAGTATCTACTCCTAATTAAAAACCCATCTCCTGTCCGTCCAGAAGAACTTTTACCCCTCTGCTCACATTTCTGCTAGAATGAGTGCAGGAATGTAATAATATCCTGACAAAGGACACTTACTGGAATACCACTGCGTTAATAATTTTCCTGAACTGCAAGAAGTGTCTTATTTAGTGCTGTGCGGGAAGGGGAAAAAAGAAAAAGAAAAAAAAAGAAGATTTTTAATATATTCAAATGCATTGTATATATATTAAGGTTTGAAGACTGGAAACATTCACAATATATTCACATAGAAAACTGAAAACAGCTATTTTACACTGTAATAATATTTCACAATATTACCGTTTTTACTGCATTTTTTATCAATTAAAAATGTTCAAATTTGCCCCTGACTATTTTCCCTACAGTACAGTGATGGACAGGCAAGCGTGTGATTTGAGTTTATTTCAAGCTTCTCTTGAAGTGGATTGTGAGATTAATGTATTGTTAGTGTAAAGTAATTGTAAAGAGCAACTGTGAGCAGGAGCACTGAACATATCTGTTGATCCATTCAGAACTGAGTGTGAGGAAAAATAACACTCCCATTCAGACCACAGTGGACATTATACCAATCAATCACTGGCTCAGGTAAGATTCTCATTGTACTGTTGAGTGATATTTTATATCGTGTAGCTCCACATTTATGTTGTTGATCATTTTGAAACTATTATTAGCATTTCTAAATGGTGTTTAGTCACATAACTGAGAGCAAAACACTGAAAACTGTATCAGATGTCGTTCAATTTTCCATCTGAAAGATATAGAACCCAGCGAACGTGTTTAGTGTTGCCCAGCCCGCAGCTTTACAAATATCTGTCAGTGAGGTGCCAGGTGCAAATGCCCAGGAGGATGCAACATTTCCAGTACAGTAAGCTCACAGCCTCATCGGGCAGGGCACGCCTTGTGCTTGGTAAGCCAAGGTGATGTGCTTGTGCTTGGTATGCCAAGGCTGCTTGGAGACAGCCTTTCCCTTCTGCTGGCCTCCATAACAGGCAAAGTGCTAGTCTGAGGTCTTAACACTTTCAGGGGTCTTCTCGGCGAGAAGAACACCACTCGACAAATAGCTTCCACTTCAGAGCATAAACTTGTCTCGAAGATGGTGCTTGTGCTGAAGTGATGGTGTTAAGTACCTCTTGGGAAAAGTCACCTAGAAGCTCTGTGTCACATCCAGGGGTCAGTCATGGAGTTTCTAGAGGACTGGGGGCAGGTGCCTCAGAGTGCCTCATCTCTGAGAAAGTAGATCCTTCTTCAGAGGAATTGGCCAAGGAGGGGTTTTCGCGAGGACCATCGTCTTTGCCCTGTAGCTACTCAGTGCAAGATGTACTGCTAGCAACTCGAGGTAATTGATGTACCACTCCAGATGAGGTTCCATCCAAACCCCTGAGACCGCATGCCCATTGTATGTGGTACCCTAGCCGGCGGCAGAAGCATCCGTGAAAACCAAAGCATGCCTGGACACTTTTTCCAGGGGCACTCCCGCCCGCAGAAACAAAGGGTCTACCACAAGCTAAAGTTTTGAGAATGGGCTTTTCCTAGTTGACCTGAAGACCTAACTGGCTGAGGTGATTGAGCACCAGGTCCCTGTGTTTGACCTGGGACTGTGCTAGTATGAGCCAGTCATGGAGATAGTTGAGAATGCGAATGCCACGTTCTCTCAGGGGAACCAAGGCCGCCTCCGTGACTTTCGTGAAGACTCGGGCTGACAGGGACCACCCGAAGAACAGGACTTAGTGCTGATATGCCCGACTCTCAAACGTAAAGCATAGGAACAGCCTGTGTCGAGGGAGAATGGAGACATGAAAGTAAACGTCCTTCAGGTCCATCGCTGCAAACCAATCTTGGGGAAGGGTGCATTCAAAAATGTATTTCTGCGTACCCACAGTGGGGCAGCGAGGCGGAATGCAGGGTCCTGGTCAGGGGGACTCTCTCAGCGGCAAGGAACCAAAACTCGAACAGGTGACAAAAATGGAGAAAAAAACCTTGGGAGAAACCAGGCTCAGTTGGGGGGCCAGTTCTTTGGCCAACAGCGAACAGTGCTTGACTGATTCAGGCAGAGTTACAGGTCATAAGTCAGAAAAAAAAAACTGACCAATTTTTGGACACTCCTTATATGTATGAAAAAGGATTGAAAAAATAATGGGAGGACCTTTACTTTATACCAAAACAACACTCATATGGTATAATAATTGTTTATGTACTGGGAACAAACATTTTGTCTTTACAGCTTGGTCTGACCATGGTATTCACACCCTGGAAAACATCTATTGTAAAGAAGGCCTCAAATCATTGTATTGAGTAGAATTTTCTTTACCTGGATTCTCTTTTTTCTTATACTTAAGGCTGAGGTCAGCTCTGAAGGCTTACAGTGTTCCCTGGTCCACTAATATACTACCACATCCTTTATGGGAGTGGCTAAACTCTAATACTCTCTCAAGTGGCTTAGTCTCTAGGGTCTGTAACTCTATTCTTTTACAACAATACTCCTATATTCCAGTGGTATACTCCCGGGAAAGAGAACTAACAGTTAAGCCTGAGTGGGATGTGGTATGGGCCAATTGTTTCACTTCATCTAAGAACCTCAGATGATCAATTATAAGCTTATTAATAGGACATACATTAATCCAAGTATACTGTATAAAATGAAAGTTAAGTCAGATCCTTATTGTCATCTCTGCAATAAGTCTATAGTAGGCTCATATATACATGTTTCGATGTTCTGGGAGTGCCCCACTGTAGTATTATTCTAGACTTTTGTATTCACTGCTCTTTCTGAAATTTTACACCTAGAGATACCACAGGATCCCATGCTCTTATTGTTATTGGACAATTCTACACTCCAGGTAAATGCACAGCAAAAAAAGACTCTACTGGCACCTGATACGGCCGCCAAAAAGACTGTTCTGAAGCTCTGGATAGAGCCAACCATCTCTATAAATTTCCATTGGCTAATGTACTTTAGAGATATTGCTTTACTAGAGGGTTCTACGACCAAGTTCAATGGAGCAAAGAACAGGACTATTCAGAACTGGGCAGCAATTGCAGAAGTGTTGCTGGATGAGTTAAAGCCCAGATCTTTTATCTCACTTATTTGACGTACCCCATCACTTTTTCTTTAAGGTGGACAAGTTTGCATGGCATCTTTTTGTATATAGTTCATCTCATTTATGATTCTAGATCTAGATTTTCTCATTACATATCACAATAATCTTTTATTGTGTTTTGAAACAATGATTATGTAGGATGAAAATTTGTACAACTAGAATGAAAGCATGATATCACTTTTTGAAAGAATGACTAGCTGTGTTACAAGTGTGATCAGTTTGGAGTTTTGTATTAAGAGCTTTGAAAATACACACCTTACTTTGTGAAAATAGTACCAAAGCAAATAATAATAAAAAAAACTGTAATATCTGTTAACGCTTTATTTTGATGTTCCTCGACAGACATTCTGACTAAGTGAATTTGCAACTACATGTCAACATAATGTACTAAACCTAATCCTAACCTAACAGTCTACTAATACTCTAATGAAAGATGTTAGATGTTAATGTTAGATGATTTGTAGTTGCAAATGAATGAGACTTAGTTGACATGTAGTCGCAAAGTTACTAGTCACTAGAATGTCTAAATCAAAATAAAGCTTAACCCAAATAGTTTACTGGTCTGCAAGTCAATAACCTGTCGCAGCAATGTGCTCCCAGTATTCCTAAAAGGAAAAATCTACTTGTCATAGCTTTCAGATGTCATGAAGCGTTACAAACAAGATTAAGTGAATTAATTGTGTAAAAGCTGTTAAACTCTGATGATTGTCTGTGTTGGAGATTTGTTGACATGTGTGATTACTGAACAGATGTATCTTCAGTGTGCTGACACAGTCATCTGAATCCACTTCACGGCCCTTGAACAAATGTTAGCAGCTCTCAGAGACGCATTTCAAACAACTCTTCACTCTTCTTATCCTCTCTTTCTCTCCCAGATATCTTGCATTTTGATCTGCCTTCTCCTTCATTCTCCCTCTCTCTACATGCACTTTTGGGAGGTTGTACTTGTTTTCTTTCATTAGTTCACAGTGTACTGTCTATTTGAACTCCTCACAAACACTTCCTTTCAAATATTATTCATTATTTAATTTTTATTACTACTCGACATTAGAGATATTTGGATGATTGAACTTTGTCAGTATTAAGGAAATAAATTACAGGTGTGTACTTTTTATATTAAAGTCTGTGTAAAGGCAATTCAGACAATTGTTTCTAAACAATTGTTTGTAATAAATGTTAAATGTTAGAAATGTATTGCTGAAAAACGTTATACAGAACTGTTGAATAGTGGAGTCAGACCGTTAAACAGTTTTTCACCATTTTTCTGTTCAGGATTTTTTGGGCAGGTCTGAAATCATGGCTTGATGAGGCACTGGAGCTACCTAGCATGGCCACTCCGCTAACACTAACTAGAGACCATTAGCGTTAGTTAGCCTATTGTTCGCTAGCTAGCTAGGCCTTCATCACTTAAATGCAAATTAGCTGGTTGCGATATTTTAAAAAAACAGCTCGGTCTCCTTAAATTTCCTAAAACCGATTATATCAAGAAGAGGTGGATTAGTTTTACTTTGATGGAGAATTGAGGATCATCACCAAGATCTGCCTCTGCTGTGAACATTTAACACTGGATAATTTTACAAACTTCATCGAAGACAACTGGAATGAATTTTCACTGTTACAGGTGAATGGGGCCAAACCAACTATGTCCCACCTCTGTCTTCATCCTCTCATCCCGCCAACAACTGGTGATATGGGGCCGGACTGGCCATCTCCCATCCTGGCCTTCATTCTCCAGTCTTACAGCGCCAACATCTGAAACCGCAGTCGGCAGTTAGTGGCCAATAATAAGTGTCAGTTGCCTTGAGTGACAGATCATTTCAAATTCACTTACCAGTAATCTTACCTTTTCTACCTTCCACAGTTTTAGAACATTTTTCAATCCTGAAACCCTGAACTCACTTCACTGCCTTTTCTGTTTGCTCTCAACCTGTTTCTTTACTGTAAAATGGACCAGATCAACAGAGCAAAAGAGTGAGTAATATTGGTAAATTATGAGTAATAAATTGAATATCTGTAAACTGTTATTATATGTAATACTACATCTGTAAAAACATTTTTACAGTATTTCAGACTTCTTACCTTAAAAAATGAAGTTCACTTTTTTTTCCCTAATGAAATTAAACTTCCATGCCACAAGCTCATACCACCATGAGCCTCTTCCTTACAATTCTTTTACAAGGGGTTTTTCAATGGACAACAGAGCCAATTTAGATAGACGTTCTTGTCCCATTGCACTGTGCAGGTAGTCCCCCCCCCCACACACACACAGATATAGCTCCAATGGTAGCACAGAAACATGAAAGTTCTGGGATAACCTTGTCCAAATCATACAATTTGAATTCTCTGAGAAGGTCACACAACATGCCACTTTCTCCATGCATGTCTCTTTCAGAATAAAACTCAGATGTGAGCCTGTCTGCATCAAAATGGTGACCATAGATGGTGATTAGAGAGTGAAATGCTTCAACTGGAAATTCATTGCGCATCTGCTCATACAATGAGTTGTTCAGCAGCTGAAGAAACTTTGAGTTATCCAAATCAACAAATCTCTTTTTGATTTGCATCATCTGGTCAATTACAGACATGTAAAGTAGTCAATAGTACCCTTTCACATCCCTTCCCCCTTTCATTTCGGCCCTAGACAGCCTTGGAGCACAAAAATCTGAGAGATATACAGCCCTGTATGATATTTGTGTACATCAGATGTCAGTCTTCAGAGTCCAGATTCTGGAAAGAAAATTTTCTGTCTACAAAATGTAATATCCATTCCCTTGTGTTGTGCAATGCTGAAAACAACATCAGTCAGAGAAAACATGGCTTTAAATGTCAAAAGTAAAAACAGCAACTGTGGACCCATCTAGTTCCATCTAGCAAACGAGACCAGCTGACGTGCTCCAGCAGAGCCGTTCTTTTTGAAGAGGGAGAGAAGAATGAAGTGAATCCTCCTAAATTTGCAAAAAACACTCAGGCACGGTATGCTTTTTGCTCCCTGGCTAAGAACAAGATTTAACCTGTGCGTATAGCAATACACAAACACAGCCAACGGAGCAACTGCTCTCACCTTAGTTTGTAGACCATTGAGTGCAGAGGCCATCATGGCTGCTCTGTCATAGGTTTGCACAACCAGTTTCTCCTCAAAAGGAAACAATGCCATTGCCATGGTTACAACTTAATACACAGATTGTGCATCACGTCCGGCGGACACATTGAAAACACATTGACAGTTGTGCTTGATTGCTTACACCTGTTGTTTCATCTACTTGCCATGCGAAAAAGGGAACTGCATCGATATCAGCCTTAATGGTATTGGAAGCAACAGAAGCAATAAAATGAATTAGATCATTCTGGATTCGATTTGACGTTCCAGACAGTTCAGTACTTGTCTGTAGGTGCGTCGCTAGCAACTCATCATGTTGATCAACTCATCAAATTCTCTGTAGTTACCCTTGTTGAAGCTAGCAGATTCACAGCGACCACAGAAAGCTTGTTATTTTCTGGCAACCAGAGTGGTGGTGTCAATTAAGCGCTTGAGCACTGCACAATTTTTTTTTCACAGTATGGTTATGCTTTTCCACTTGAAGTCTAGCTCCCTCAGCCAAGACATGCTCCATGCGAACATTCCCCAAAATATTAAGTTCAACTTGTGCACTTATATGGTCGTTTGAATTTGCATGTCGTGTGACTGCCCGCTCCAGGTTTTTAACGTCATCAAATCCATATTTGGTCCATGTGCCATTTCGGGTACTTGAGAAAGGAAGGCAAGGACAAAACAACAAACGCTTCTTTTTACTCCCAGTAATCCAGTCCACTCTTTGTTTATTAATCTTGACAGGGGGCTGTGGCATTCTGAAAGATTTGATTGTTTTTTTCTCCTTAAAGGACAATGTGTCGAATGAAAAACCATGTAATATTCTGTCAACAATGGAGATCTCCTCTGGGTCCGCCATTACTGCCATTATTTCAAGTTGAGGAAGATAAGAAGATAGGTGAGATGTTGTTAGTTATTATGATGGGTTAATCGATGGCACTGCCTCCTCTCACATGACTTTTGCCCATTCATTCTCAGTTACTCTCCACTAAACCCACTTGAGGGGCTCTGTTCATTCTCTATGAGGGAAATTGAGGCATGTTGGACAGTGTTCCTTTAAAAAAACAGGTGACTTACACTTTTTATATACACTTTTTAACATTTATAAACATTTATATTTGCATATTTTTTGAAGAGGCACTGCCTCCCTTGCCTCCTCGGAGGAATTGCCCCTGGTTATAATTATAGTAAGTAGTCCGCAGTAACTCTGCTAAATTTTGCAACCCTCTGACACACTTTTTTTGTTCATGTGCATCAGTGTTTGACTCGATTAGATAAGTAAGTTGAGAGAGATGGCAGCTTTCCCATCCTCCAGTTTTTGAGAGCAGCGAATACTGCCTATTTTTTCAAGATTTTGATAATTTCTTTAATTTACTTAGCATTTTTCTTTTATTTTTTTTTCGAATTTGGCTTGGTGGTTAATAACATTTTGCTTTGATGTAACAAACTCAGAACACATCTTTTAATATTGCTTTACACAGACTTCAAAATTAGGGCTGTCAAGCGATTCAATTTTTAATCTAATTAATAACATGATTTGACAATTAATTAATCTAATTATCCTCTATTTAATTGCACAACAATATTGGCTGATAAATTACCCCAAAAGATAATTTAAAGTCATTATTGTATATAGCATCAAATACTAAAAGTAGCTTCAGAAAGAAACACTTTATTGTATTCAACAAAGAATATATTACATATGAATAAGAACTAAAACTGCCAGTAAGTGACGGTAGATAACCTAATGATTAAGTCATTCATTCATTCATTCAATTAATTCAAACGGCTGATTCATTCAGGAGTGAAGTTCTCTTCAGGCTTGTTGGACTTGAAAGGGCGCTACACACACCAATCGGTGTGTGACAAAGTACCACGAGAGCGAATAGAGGCAGAATTCTTTTGAATTACTCTGGCTGTACTTTGATGTCATACACCAATCGGTCTGTGTAGCGTTGCTTTAAGACCAACAAATCTTTTATGAATAGTCCACTGAATTTCACTCAGTTCACTCGGTCAAAACGTGCTTTGGTTTGTTTATTAACTCATATGATCTAAATATGAGACTCAAACATTTTTGCCCACATATCTTGAATTTTACTGACTGTGTTCAATTCGGACTTTCTGACTGTATTAAATAAGCTTCATCATTGCTGCCTTGCATAATATTCGTCATCAATCAGCTATATATAATGTCAGATGAACTACATAGGTCTGGGATGGGATAAGTGCATTAAAAATCTTTATTTAATTCATTATTGTTTTACCATAATTAATGTAATTAAATTGTTAAATAGACAGCCCTAATTAAAATATGTTCTTCAAATTAATTCAGATTAATATGAAAACACAATTAATACATAAGTAAAATATTTGTAGATTGATTGGTTTGAGTGACCTGACCAACACAACAACATTGGCTTAACCAATGGCATGAGATTTGGGTGGGACTATCTGTTTGACTGACCAATGGCAAATAAGAGAAGTGAAACGGAAGAAACAGAGAAAAAAAAAGTATCTTTGACTTTCACTTTGCTTGTATTAGTTTGATAAATTCAAGCACATTCGCACCTTAAAATGGATTCAAAATAAATTTAAAATATACTCACTGGCCACTTTATTAGGCAGTAGTTTAATAAATGCTGGTAACGGGTTGGACCCTCTTCAGAACTGCCTTAAGATGATTTTAGCTTTGTTACATGGCACGTTATCCTGCTGGAAATAGCCATCAGAAGATGGATACACTGTGGTCATAAAGGGATGGATAAAGGAAGCAACAATACTCAGGTAGGCTATGTTTAAATTATGCTCAATTGGTACGAAGGGGCCCAAAGTGTGACAAGAAAATATTTCCCATACCATCACACCACCAGCAGCCTGAACCGTTGATACAAGGCAGGATGGATCCATGCTTTTATGTTGTTTATGCTAAATTCAGACCCTACCATCTAAATGTCGCAGCAGAAATCGAGACCCAGGCAATGTTTTTTCCAATTTTGCCATGAAATTTTGGTGAATCAGTGTGAATTTCTACCTAGATAGATAGACAGATAGAAAAGATATTTGCTGAGCTGTTGACCAGGCGTACCTAATAAAGTGGTCAGTGAATTAGATTAAACTATATATCAATAGAAGAATGGCTGACCTGGTTATGATGTTTAATCTTATTGAATTTTGCAGGCTGACAAAATTTGATCTAATTTCATACTTTAATATTTTGAAATATATACACAATATTAACAATATTACCAAATTGCACTGAGTAAAATGTTTTAGATTTGAAAAGAAAAAAAAAAAAAGACTCTGTCTATGATTAAGCCGTCATTAGATCACTCTTAACCAGTCGTTTAAAGACAGTAGCTAAACAACTCCCCATAACGTGCCGGTTAAATATTAACAGGGTGCAGGAGTTTAACAGGTGAAAGTAATGGATTAACATTGAACACAGGAAGAGCTGATGCATGTTGTGTGAGTGTGCTGTAAGTTTCTCAGCTGTTCAGCTGCCTGAGGTGCAGATCAAAACGTTTTAGCTGAGTTATCAAAACAAAGGTTCACTTATCAGGAATGTCAATGAAGAGATATGGGCCTCCAGTTTTAGGAGGAGCGGCCCTTCTCTCCCATCACGCCCTGGGGTCCTCTGTTTCCCCAGATTTACAACCCGTCATGTGTGTGCACAGGTTCGTAAGCTCAGATCTGTGAACTCCCAGTGAGAAGTTCTGGTTCCCGGCGCTTTGAAGCAGTCAGTCTGCTGGAGTGAATCCATAAATCCAACACATTTACGTTGGAGGGCTCAAGCCTCTTTACATGGAGGGCTAATTGCTGAACTTTGCCATCACTGAATTAATCAATCATGTCTACTGATTTACAAAAAAAAAAAAAAAAGAAGTGTTGCTGTTTTACAATGTTAAAACTGTAAAAATGTCTATGATTGCTTTAAATTATGATTAATTGTGTTTATTATAATACAATTAAAATAACTTCCATTAATGTATTACCTTATATTTTGTGAACCTCCTATAGATTATTAACATTTGCATGTCTTTTGCATGAACGTTTTTTCAAAAGAGGTTAACATTTTAGAGCACCCTAACATTGTATTTCTCATAAAATACACAATATGGTTCAACATGACATATCTGTGGCTCATTATGAAGCACTAAAATTCACTTTCACAAAAAAAAAAAAAAAAACAGATGAGTGTTTCTGTGTTGCCAGCGGGGAGAACATGAAGTTTTGTTTTGATGAGGTTATGTTTTGCCCTCAGTATGAACTCCTGGTTCCTAACCTCTGGCTCATCCACACTCGCATGTATTAGTTTCTTTTTCTCTTTTTACTGTCCTGTCACTTATTCTTATATGATTAAGACGTAGAACAACTCTGCCCAGTTGTGACGAAACATTTACTTTTCCATCTTTTAAAGTCAACTTAGGTGTTGTAAATGCTGTATACATGGTTTCATTGTAAATCATTCATCATATTATATATCAATAATTTGTACAATGTGATTGTAAAGTACTGCTCCAGGACTCAAAAGTTGGGGATCCAAATGCAGTATTTATTAGAAGGGAAATCCACAATCGTAATCCACAAAACACAGGCAAACAGTCCAAACAAATACCAGGACAGGAACTCCGGCAGACAGGGTAAACCAAGAGACAGGGAAACAGGGCAAATCCGGAGAACAGACAAAGGGTCAAAACCAGGAAAACAGATAAACGTAGGAGCACTCAGAAAAGCAGTGATACACATACAAGATCTAGTGATGAGTGACTGAGAAGACCAGGCTTTTATAGGCAGAGCTAAAGAGGCTAAACAAGCTTATCAAGGTAGCAAGGGGGTGTGGACCAATAAGTGTCCATGGTAACAAACAAGGGCAAGGAAATTATGAGGTGAACAAACAATGGAGACGAAGGGAACACAGGCAGGGATCGTGACATAGCCCCCCTCCTAAGGAGCGGCTTCCAGACAAGAAGTCCAGGGAAGGAGGGCGGAGGTGAACAAGGGGGCAGGGTGGAGAGCCAGGTCCATGAAGTGGAGGAAGGCCTGCAAACAGAAGCAGCAGGCGGCCAAGGTGGTGCAGGCCGGGCTGATGACCAGGATAGCGCAGGCTGTGCAGGTGGCCAGAAAATAGGCAATTCAGGGACAACCTCCGTGGTCACATCAGGACAGACAGAAAACTCAGGGATGACATCCTTGGTTGTATCAGGGCAGACGGGGAACTCAGGGGCAACCTCAGTGGTCATATTTGGCCAGACAGGGAGTTCATAGGTCACGAGGCTGGGCTCTGGGACAAGAGAGAGCTCTGGAGTGGACTCAGAGGCTGGAGCAGGCTCTGGAGCAAACTCATGTGTTGGAGCAGTCTCTGGAGTGGACTCATGGGCTGGAGCAGGCTCTGAAGTAGACTCTTCAACTGAAGCACAGTGCACGGCCCAAACACAGCAAATGGCCATTGCAGTAACAGGGAGTACTGTCGACAGGGGGACCGCCTCAGAGACTCCCAGGCTTGGCAATGTATCCTCCAGACTTGAAACTAGTCTCAAGAGCTTAGGGAAAGTCATTCACAGTGCTCTTGATGACCGAGAGCATAGATGTCACGTCCATATCGGCTGAAAACTCTGACGAGGCACCCGTGATGGCTAGAGGTTCTGGTGTGGCGGCTATGATGGCTGGAGGCTCAGGTGTAATGGCCATCTTGTCCAAAGACAGAGGCGTAGTGGCCATCTTGTCGGAAGACTCTGGACAAGACTCTGGAAAGGCGGCCATCTTGACTGATGATTCTGGTATGCCAGCCATCTTGACTGATGATTCTGTTACGGCGGCCATCTTGACCGGGGACTCTGGTATGGCAGCCATCTTCTGAACATGCTTGGGTGCGGGAACCACAGCACAGGATGTAACAGAAAACACAGGACTGGCAAACCTTAAAACAGGACGTGCTGGTGACCAACGACGAGCCACGCAAAGTTTGGCAAGGAAACATGAGGTCATCATGACAGTGATTCATACATTGTTTTTATTTTATTTTTTTTAAGGCTGAAGGTTCACCCCAAAACATAACTGTCAGTGGGCCGTAAGCAGATTGTACAAAAACAAATTAATGAAAAACAAATTCATTAGAGTTGACCATTGATTCGTCAAAACGTAAAATATTAACAAATTTCCATGAGAAGTGTTGATTGTCGAATGAGTCTGTGTTGCTTGTTTCATCCATTGGAAAAGTAACCCAAATTATTATTATTTATTATTATTATTCAACCCAAAAGCTTCTACTGCATGAAAGTTTTAATCCAAATTGAATCTACTTGAATTAAATGTCATGATTATGTTGTAATTAAATAAATGTATGTAATTCATAAATTCATGCTGTAATTGAATTGCTCAAACATGATTTGCTGTTAAGATGTACAGTGAGCTAGACCTTCTCAAACTCCTTTAAATGCAAGCAAGACTTTCAGCTTTTACGCCTTGTAGTTCTTATAAATGCAGCCAGTGTACTGGAAATAAAATGGCATCACTGGTTTAATTAGTGTGGAGGGAAGCAAACACAGGTGTGGATGTCTGACTGCATCCTGTGGCACCTCTAGAAAAAGACTCGGTCTGTTCCTCCCACCAAACCCGCGGGGAAGTGCGGGCCGCGGGCATGCTTTGAAGTCCAAGAGCTGCCCAAGATCTGGATGGTGGCAGCCTAGAAAGAAGCCCTGTTTTGTAGGATGAAAATGCAACATCCCACATCAAAAAATCTCTGCTTCGAGGGGTTGACGAACTGCTTTCAGGTTTGTGCCGGAATTTACACACTGCTCAGAGGGTCACCAGAAAGCAGTTCTTTCCCAACTTCCTGCAGCCGTGCGAGTAGAAATGAGCACTTTAGGTCATGCAGATATTTTTGAATGAGCTAAATGATGTTTCCTGTTCCAATACGCATTAATAGTCTGGTCCCGTCCCTGAAACCACACACTTCCACCCAGCTGCCTGACTGTATAATCCTCCATACTGTACCCTTCTTGTTCATAATACAATTGTAAAGGGAACACTAAAGGGTATGGGGTCAAAGCATTAAAACTACATTAAGAATCCAAGTGTGACCCAGGAGAGCTTTATATAGCGGTTCAGGATCTGGAAGGTTAAGAAACAGCAGTAAGTCCTTCTCCCGGACAATAACTTCACTGTTTTTCGACTGTCGAGCTCTGCTGTGGGTACGGGGCAGATCAGGTGGCCTTAACGCTGTAGCACTGCAATGTTCCTTCCATCTGTTTTTTCCATCTCAGCAAGTTCTTCAGATGCTTCTACCTTTGGCCACTCAGGGAGAAACTTTGAGTTTCAGGCAGTGGCTTCTTACAGACTGAGATGTGATCAACTGCCAACTGGTTCTCTATGTGTGTGTGTGTGTGTGTGTGTATGTATGTATGTAAATATAAATGCATATTTTAATATTAAAACCCCTCTCTTCCTAAAATATAATAACAATAATAATGATAATAATAAACTACTATTATCATGTTTATTAAATGTTTATTAGATTGCTAGATGGTTGAAAATGGCAAGTAACATGTACTTTGTGAATTTTATGTAAATGAGCCATTTACAAAAAAAATACACAACATCTAATAATCATCTAGCATAAGCATAATAAAACTTTGACTTAGTATGTTTATGTTTAAATTTAATTAATCCTTTTCAATAGTTTACTGCAGTTGCTGTCACTGGCTGAGGATAAGAAGATATAATTAATATGCAATATTATGTATAAATAATTACATAAATAACAAAAACAAAATAATTATTTTATTCCTGATATATATATATATATATATATATATATATATATATATATATATATATATATATATATATATATATATATATATATATATAATATGTGTGTGTTGTGTACACACACAAACATACACACACACACACACACATATATATATATGTATGTATGCAAATATAAATGTATATTTAAATTTAAAATTGTTTGTAAATATAAATGCATATATATATATAAGATATTTACATTTTAAGCATTATTTTCTACATTGTTGTTACATGTTGCCTGATCACGTGGAGCTGCTTTTGTCAATAAATACTTTCTGGTGGCTAATCAAAATAGAGATAAGTGTCACACAGATATAATTATCTGTGGTTCATTCTGTACACTAAAAATGGAAGGTCAAGTCTATTGTGAAGTTAAGTTCTGTTGTATATAACAAATCTAGTAGGTTAAAAATACTGAATATGGCAGATATCATATGTTACTATGTTTTCCAAAAATAGCCGCTGACAAAGAAAACTATTCACCCCCATTTAAACATGCGTAATTCAGTAAAGCATAAGAGCAAGAGAGAATAGTGCCGTTTGAGGTATTTGCACAGCAAAAAAAAAAAAAAAAAAAAAGGAGAAAAGAAAATAATATTATTGCAGATTACAGTTTCTCAGGTTTAGTAATATAGCTTCAAGCCCAGCAATCTTTGCAGTTGTGTGTGGCCCAGACAGGAAATTAAGAAACCTCCGAAGCTTTGTGCATATTTATATGAGTATTATGTGGGAACATCAAATTTCAACAAAAGCGGAACAGGGTTCAACATGTGTTTGAGTCTTCATGTGAGGCCGGTGTGTGGACAGACAGTTCGGGGGTCCATCAGCCTTCAGACAAGCCACAGTGAAAGAAAAATCCCCCGTGTCACTTAATAACTATTTCATTTATTTACTTTTGTCTCATGATTACTTGTTTAGTAAGCGGATACTTTATAATACGTGTGGATTGTACTGACGCCAGCAGTAACGATCCGTGTCACTGGATTCATATGTCGGAATCTGGATTTAGTACAGGTAAATGTGCCATGAATTGTTAAGACTCATATTTGTCTTGACAGCAGAATGTTACAGTGGAGATATTGTTGACCAAGACCATATTTTGAACAAGACCACAAGACCACTAACATAAAAGCATGTTTTAAATTCAAGTATATATATTTTGAACATTCATGTATATTTGCTTGGAAATAGAAACTTTTGAATGATTTAAAAGAAATAATAATTATGATGTGAAATGAAGACGACAGATCAGGTGGTAAGCAATAATTATTATTTACAGTTACAGTTTGAAGAGATTTATTTGAAATGTAATAGAGAAACCCTAGCAATATCTTGCCTCTCTCATGTTGGCTTCCACTCATTCACCGTGTCTCATTTACACAGATGGTTCTTATAGTGGAGGATTAGAGAGCATATTTCCCCAACAAGAGAGAATAAAACACCCTGCTCTTTCTAAATTGTATTATTTCTTAATCGAAGTCCTCCACAGAGATGTATATTTATGCAGGAGAGGAAAGACTGTGTGTTGCTGCAAGTGTAAATACGCTGGAGTATTGTAATCTCCCGGAGATTAGAGGGATCATTTATAAAAAAACATCTGAGGTAGGTCCATCATCTCCGTTCAGAGACGGTTAGAAACCTTGTTCAGGAGGCTTTTGCAGAGAAAATATGCTGAAATTACAACAACTGTGGTCTTCTCACACTAGTGCAAGTTTTGTAAGTGAAGCTATCTTTTTAGACAACAATTAAATATTTTTTTATAACAAAAACAGCTTGCTTGTGTCTTGTATGTTGTGTTACAGTAAAATGCACAGCATTTCACTTATGACTTTTTTATGGATAACTTGCATTTCGTATATGGAAAATAAAATAAAATAAAATGGATTTACAATATAAACGTTTAAAGTAAAATTAAGAGACATTCAGACTTTATAGTGTCAAAAAGTCTTTTAGTGTTAAAAACAAAAACAAAAACATTCAGAAAATAATTTGTTTCTTATAAATTATTCATGCCTGTGAAATTAGACTGAATATTGTTTAATATATTAATATATGGCATGTGTGACATTAGATTAAAATTGTGTTTATTCATATGCTAATTTTAAGACTTACAAATAAACATTTCACTAGTTTTAAATTATTTCGTTCATGTAAAAAAAAAGTTTTTTTTTTTTGAAAATACAGAACCCAAAAGTATTCGCAAATGCATTTTCTTAAAAGCCAATATAATGTCCTTTGCATCCTCTATAACTGCATAAAAGGGCAAACATTGATTATCATGTTAGCTACAAGCACCTATTTTGGGAATAATGTCTCATTTACGGAGAGGCAGCGGTCAGTCTGTCCTCTGGCTCATAGGTGAGCGCTCTATTCCACAAGTCAGTGGAGATCATGGGAAAGCATGTAAACCTATTAATCACTGTTAATGGTCCAGAACCGTGCGCTAGAGCTGCCCTCTGCCTCAGACACACACACACACACACACATAAATACACACAGATGTGGTAACAAACATGCGGAATGCACTTTTCACTGAAATATTGCATTCATTTCTTTCTTTTGTTTGTTTATTTGTTTGTTTAAAGAAAGCAACATGAATTATTTTTTATTGATTTTTTATTGCTGTCCTTGTTGTCCAAAGTCTAGAATCATAATTCATCTTAGATTCAACAGATATTCACAAAAAAGAACATTTGAATTAAATCAGCAAAATAAAACCACACAAAGCTGTTCTACTGTTAAGAGTCCCACAGACAAACAGAAGGTATGAAGACAAATCACTTATCCATGATCATGAAAACTGCAACAAAAAAAAAAAATATCTTGCTGTTTTATGGACTGCTTTAATATTTAAAGGTGAAATAAAGTCTTTATGGCATGTTTATTTGCACATATTGAGCTCATTTTATATACATTTTATTAAGATTTCAGTGGTGTGTGTGCATGTGTGTGTGTGTGTGTGTTCTTGGTGGGTGTCTTAATGGCCACACAGTGGCCCCACATCTCGGTTAACTGTCTATCCTGAAGGATAATAATGTGGTGCCGAAAAAAGAGGCAGCTAAATTGTTGCATTGGTGAAGTTCTCACAGTCGCCCCATCTAGCAGAGGGTGAGGAGGTGAACCGTGCTCGCTTAAAGAGATCCTCCCACACGCTGCTGGCAGGTCACTGACAGAAGAGAGAGAGAGAGTGAGAGAGAGATAAAGCGAGATAGAGAGAGACAGAGAAAACAACTGAAATGACAAATAAAGCATCTCAGTATTAACAATATGATTCACCAGCACAACAAAATATAAATATGCACATTTACATGAAGAGTGTTTTCTCTTAGTGAAGTTAACATATAAAGGGTTAATAGACTCAAAAACAAGAATAAACCACTCATGAAAACATAAAGGAGATATCTAGCAGAATGTCCAGGCTGCTCCTTTCTAGCCAAAGTTTGATTTAATCAAAATATGATGTGACAACAGCCAGGTTTTACATTTAGCAGACGCTTTTATCCAAAGCAACTTACAAGTGAGGTAATTAGGGGTTAGGTGCCTTGCTCAAGGGCACCTTAGTCATGGTATCGAAGGTGGAGAGAGTGGTGTTCATTCACAATCCCCACTTTCAATTCCTGCCAGCATGGGAATTGAACCAGCAACTTACAGGTTTCAAGCCTGACTCCCTCACCATTAGGCCACAACTAAGCAACTAAATGCATACTAAAGTCACAATAAAGCATACTAAAGTCAGTTTTTAGGAAAAACTTGCAAATTGTCTGTTTTATTGTATTAATCTTTTGTGTTGTTGATTTAGTGGGGAAGTGGGCACATTCTTTGCCACTTGTTATATTGAACAAAATAGTAGCAACTGTTTTCAAACAGGTTTCCTGCATGAATAATGTCCCCATCTGCCAATTTTCAGACAAATCGGTAGTCCTGCAAACTCATGTAACTAGTTGAGTCAGAAAGTCAAACAAACAGATCAATCTTAAGTGTCACTGTATTAAGGTGGAGTCACATTTGTACGGCAGAATTCTTCAGATAGATTGCAGTCAAGTCAATAGGAATCCACGCAATTGGGAACTTCATATGAGAGACACATGACGTGATATTGTCCCCATGCAGGTTAGTTTGTTGAACTTTTAACATGCAAGCACGCTGTATTTTAACAATATAAAGCTGCTTGGAAGTGACCAGTGAGTAAGCAGGACTTTATGCATCGCTACACTATTGATAATGAACCTTATTTATGCACGAAATTTCAGTGAAATTAGCAAAGTTTCGCTAATGTGATTGCGGCGTTAAAAATTTGGAGGAAATCGATCTGCAAATGTCTTATAATTGTCTCTGCACATTAAGCTGGGATTTGAAAATGAATTTTAACATTGAAAAATGATCCACATTACCTAGAAGAACGTTATGAAAAGTCGGTATATAAAAAAAAAGATTATCAGAGAGAAATATTCTTTAAAGACTGCAGATTAAATGTGAACATGACACAGTTTCTCATATTATCTGAAGACTCGCCTCATTGTGCAGTAGCTCCTCTACTGTTACCACCAGTGAGCCACGACAGACAGCTGTTATTGTTTCATATGTCCCATCAGGTTGTCTCATATTCACTCAACGACACGCCTGAATACTGTGAACATGGCTACCATCACAGCTGTAGCACTACCGCCACATGTCTGTCCTCTCAGACACTGGCCAGTATTTTTGGCAAGCCTTTATTTGTGACCTCGGGTATTCTTCAGCCTTGCCCTTTGGCAGGTGAGAAAGGAAGCCGCGAGAACTCGGTAGCCAGCGTAAAAAGGTCACAAGAGAGTTGCTACATGAGACAGAGTGGCTATATGAGACCCAACTACAGCACATGGCCCTGTTGAAGAGTTGAAGAATGAGATTATGGGGCAGTAAATCAGATCGGATAATCTCCTTCTTGACACCACACGGATTCTGGATGGTGCAACTGCAAGAGTGGCGTCATGCCACCGATGCAATTTACTCGTAGTGCATGCCACGACACGGGATGTGGTGTTTGGATTGTGAGCGGAAGAATGTGAGGGCGGATACCTGTGTCTTACTCAAACAAATGTGTAATAAAGATACGCACCCCACCTGTCCAAAGGAGGGATGGCACTGTCCGAGACGGAATGTTTTTTTTACTCTAAGCGAATGTCAATTTTTTGAATCAATTAAAAAGAAATATATCATACAGAAAATCTGTTGTCTGATCAGTTGTGGGTTTATAAAATGTACATGATGTACAACATGAGATTTAAATTTTCTAAAAAAAAATATTAGCATACGAGTGATAGTGTTTTTGGTCTCAGTAGTTTTTGGTGCACTTATATGCAGTTTCTAGGGTGGTTGCTTAGTAACCCAAGCAAAGTATCCTCCTCCAAGTCCTCATGATATTCTGGTATGCAGATTAATTTAGCTAATTATTATATTGGAAACAAGGTGAAAATGGTAAGTCTAGTTGGTTAGAAAAATAACAGCACACCATTCTCAAACAAGCCATGTGATTTGAGGTATCACTTCCAATAGCACAAACTGTGTGGGATTCATGAAAATCATTGTATTATGTTGTTTGACATCTATATTGTAATAACAATGTAATATGATTGTAATAACATTGTTATTATTAGAATACTTAAGTTGTAGATTGTTTTTTCTGTCTTATTTGCATTATAAAATGTGATTACTATCATCATTTATGTAGTTTGGCAGTTGGTACTTACCAAAACTGATTAAATTGGTTATCTATATAGCAGAGAACATTTTAATTTGCAAATTAAGATCTTTATTTGCTTTGCCTTGCTCAATTTAAATTTCATTCCAGCCACGATAACACGCTCTCCGGTATTTTGTTATTGCTCCTTGTGTTCAAGGGTCCCCATGGGATGGAGCTAACCTAATAGAAATCAGAATGAAAGAGTTAACCTCACTGCCCTGCCCTGGTCAGCCCATCCCCTCCGTTTGCCCGCCCACCCTCCTTTTCATCTTCGTAGGGAGGGAGGGACGAGGAAGAGGAGGACAGGAATCCCGTCTTGTGTTTCTAATATCTTTATGAAGAAATCCCTCCGGGCCAGGAACGTCTTGGGTGTTCTGAGAAAATGCTCTATGAGAGACCTGCCTCGGGAATAACTGACAGTTTCCCGGCAAAGAGAGAGAGAACGAGGCTAAAGTAGACCCTTTCTTTCTCTCGATGTGTCTGTTACTCTCTCCTCCCTGTGGGCGGAGGTAATGAGCTGAAGTGGGCTTGGTGTCTGGTAATGTAATATACACAGCGCCCATGTCAGGTCTGGATCCAATAATGTGTCATTTAGCTTGTCTGGAACAGATTGGCCTGCCGTGATGGGGTTGAACTCTTGCCCGGCTGAGAAGTTCTCTACACCCCAAATCCCTGTTGGCACCCCACCCTGTCACCCTTCCCCTAACCTCGGCGAATAACCCCGACCCTCCATCCTGACAAAGGTGAACGTCACCCGTTTAGCCACAAGCGTAAAGTTCCCACCACACGTTGTTTTCGGTGAGCCCCCTCCGAGGTCTGGTTTGCATTTGCAGAGTATTCAAAGACACCCGCTACCAACAGGTGCACACGTGTTTATGGTGAAAGTGGGCTGTGTGGATATTAGCAATAATAAACAGTCCGGTGTCAGTCTAGCACACTAGCTTTGTTTTTAAATGGATTGGAGAGATAAAGGTTTTTGGATTAATTGCAAATTGATGCTCATGAAAGAAGGTTCAAAACGAACCGCTCGTACACATGGTTTTGACTGTTTTATTGCCAAATGTATTTGAGTCATATGTGCTCATTCTGAATTGAAGAGCTGTTCGAAGTTACAAGCATGTCAATCCTAATTTCCGCATTGCAGTTGTAACACGTGCATTGTATTAAAGAGCAGAATGATACTCTCCACATGTGTGACTGCTACAAATTTCATTTTTACTTGTACGACATTTTTTT
Organism: Zacco platypus; assembly: GCA_038088235.1. Classification (NCBI taxonomy): domain Eukaryota; kingdom Metazoa; phylum Chordata; class Actinopteri; order Cypriniformes; family Xenocyprididae; genus Zacco; species Zacco platypus. The sequence goes on from CM076080.1 coordinate 9,088,316, forward strand.
TTATGTTGTCAAATAACCCATGCCTCACAATAAAAAAGAAACTGAACTCTTGTATTGTCAGCTTTGGTGTTCTGATTTTGACTGATCAAATGTTAGCTGCTATTGCAGAGTTGAACAAATCCCTACTTCTATATATAACATTTTTATTTTTATTCGTTTGTTTATTTAACAGGGACAATGAACTAGTCATTGTAACGCACAGACAACAGACGCCGTGTACATAGGGCATATAGCATAGACCTAGTTTGCAGCCCTCGTCCCTGTAATTTAATCCAAAATCGATAAAAAAAAAAGTAAAAAAAATATATATATATATATTTTTTTTTACTGTGGATTGCAAAAGAAGATGTTTAACAGAATGTACAAGCTGCTAAGGGTGAGCAGAGACTGTCAAACTGCAAATATATATAAATATAGTTTTAAATTATTAATGTATTAAAGTATATAATATATTAAGATACAATCTTGCTTTATGCTGTGGCTCTCAAATTTCATTCATGTATTTGTACATTCAAACATCATAACTTTAGATCTATTAGGGTTCCAGTGCCAGGTTTGACTTCAGTTATGCCATGATGTCACTGCAATATATGACACAAAGTCCTTTAACACTTGCCTCAACACACCTGCCTGGAAGTTTCTAGTGATCCTGAAGACCGTGATTAGCTGGTTAAGAATTCTGCAGAACAGTGGCCGTCCAGGAGCAGGACTAAATATCCTTGGAATAATGTAATCAGTGGTCTTCTATTAACAAATAGTAGTAACGGAGTCACTCCATTATTAGTTTAGGCAACAGTGTTATAGTCATCATTCAGTCTGAATAATAAATTTTTTTTGAGACACAGCAAAAGAGACAGCAGCCATGAAATGGAGAGCGATGGCACACTTATTTTGTGCGGTCACACCCATATAGGTTTGCTTGGGATGGGGGCGTCTGATTTAAGGGGCTTAATAAATGTGATATAGTGTTCAGAGCAATTGCTCAGACAAGAATGTTTTCTCTTCTCTTTCAGCAGTTTCTGCAGTCGGAGATGCTTCAGGACAAGTACTATGAAAGACACATGAGGAGATTGACTGGTGTGTTACTGTCACTTCGTTTGAGATTTCAATCTAGAACACTTTTTTTTTCAAATAAATAGAGATTGCATTCATGATATGTGACATCTATCACATTGTTTTCTGAATGTATTTTCAGGTTTCAAGGAGAACCCTGCTTTAACTGCAGTGTGAATCTGAAGAACCTTGAGGCAATAAGTTTTTTAACCATATAGTCAACTCAAGAAAGTTATACTTTATTTTGATGGTCATTTTAGACATTCTACTAACTATAAGGAACTTTGCCACTATGTCGGATTAGAGTGTTAGTGGACTGTAATAGACTGTTAGGGTTCGAAATAATAGAATAAGTTGAAATGTACTGTAGTTGCAAAGTTACAGTACAATGTCTGTTGGGAGGGGCATCAAAAAAGTGTAAAAATAAAGCAGATATTAATTAAGCTAAGTTGACATTAGTTGAAAAGTTAAGTCGCAGTCACACTAAACTTTGAGCAAATGAAATCTCTTTGGAACGGTTGTGTTAAAAACATGAATTCAACACATTAATAATAAATTCAAAATATAAAATGATACAATTTACTCCACTTTCCTGCAACGCTGCAGTTTAACATTTCTGTTTTTATAATTCAGCTACGAGATTATGCTGTGACTTATCAATCTTCTATTGGTTACAATGCTGTGAGAATCAGATACGAGTTTTTAAAAAACCGTGTAAAAAAGTTTTTTTTTTTTTTTTTTTAAAGTGCAAAAGCCTTCATTTTTAAGAGTGTGCTCAAGTGGTTTGATGAGGCAGAATGAAGTAATTTTGTTAATGCTATTTCAGTTATCCAGACATTGGCTACCTCATTCTTATATTCAAGGGTATTGTGCATATAAATCACAGGTCAAGTAGTATTGCTCTAAATATTGTGTCCAGCTGCAGGTGTTATTTGCCTGCTGGACTCTATATCGCTAGACAATGGCGTTTTTGTGCACATGTGCGGCTCAACCAGACCCAAGTGCAAACAGGGAAGAGAGGGCTATTTTTTGTTCTCTAATCACAGGCAATTTGCTTAGTGCGGTGGAGGCCCTCCGCCGAACATCGTGAGTGAACCCGAAATGAGTAGGATTTATGATGTGCCTGCCAGCTTTCCTTCCCTGGTACCAATCTCGCTACAAACACACACACACAGTTTCTCAGAGCAGCCCTAACATGGCTGACCCACAGCTGGCTCTTATTATGGCTCCATACAGTAGCCATTCTTTTTCACGTCCCTCGCTTTCCCTCCACCCGCCACTCTCTGGCGCTTATTAGAAATGTAACATACTGGTTGGGGAGTTTGTTACAGATTTATGTGGCACAGGTGCTCCCTTTAAAACTGCACAGGGCTAGCATTAGCCTGCAGAGCTATAAACATGGCCTCTACCACACTCAAGTCATAAATGTTCAAACTCTGTTGAAAAAAAGCACACCATTAGGTAATTTGATTGGAAATTAAGGGCCAGTGTTGACATGCATAGACATGATTGTAACAATCAGCTCTTAAAAATATTAACATTAAAATGACCCATGTATTATGTGCTTCCAAAAGTTGGATTTTTTAGATATAAATGACTGGGATTGTAGCAAAAACCTAAAAAGCAATAAAAGTATGTGTCTCAAATGTCTGCCTTTTCAGTGTCCTATACTTGCTCCCAGAATATTAATGGTACAGCAGGCTATTTTTACTCTAAATTTATTGCAGCGCTCAGGGATTAGTCAATACAGGAAATGGGGCACATTAGAGATTTGAATAAATAAAATGCAGTATTTATAGTGTGCTTGACGTTGATAAGGGTGATATCATGCATCAGGGTGTTATTAAAATGACATCAGGTCTTGGCATAGCCCAATGCAGTACCAAGGGAGCATTTTGACTAGTCGAGACCATGATAAAGAAAATGCCATCAATCTTTTAGAATTTAGGTGGAGAAAGTCACTGGCAAGAGCTGTGTCCCAATTCAGAGGCTGCATCCTTCAAAGGACGCAGACATCAAAGTCCATGCCTTCGAAGGTCACAATGGTCAAAACGAGCATTGTTAGATGGGAAAGTCTATTACGGATTGTTCTTGTCGCCTAGCAACTGTGACAGTTGCTGTTGATGAGTGGCAGTAACGTGTGAACTGGACTTTTTTACATAAGGTTATATTAAACTGTCTAAATACGTTCACAATGGTCCTTTTCTGCATATAATAAAAAGAGTATAACTATATATAAATGTATCTTAGTAAGATTTAAGTTATCATTTGAACCGAATTAAAGATTTAAATCGATTAGATATTTAAGTAAGCTGAAACCCATTACTTGGGTTTAAAAGTGTAATTCGGTAATATCGCTCAAAAAAAAATCCTATTGTCATTGGTATGCAATGAATTGTGGGGTAGGCAAGACCGGATCCATCTGTTGTATCCTTCATTTGCACAGGAAACAAAGAACCCGCTAAGAGGAGCCATCAAAATTGCCTCCGGCGATGCAATCGGCCTTCGAATGCAGACTTCGAAGGATGCAGCCTCTGAATTAGGACGTAAATCACAGTATAATCAGAGGAAAATAAGGCTGCATGAATGGGAGGAGGGAGGTTGAGTCATTGGAATAGTGCCACTAGTGGTATGGAGTGGTTACGTCAGTCGTGATTTAGCTTCCGCACAGTTCACGCTTGGTTTTACTGCATGTCTTCTTGAAGTGAGCTGAACAAGGAACAGGTGAGGACTAATTATAAATGATGACAACTCATGAAAGAACTAGAACTCAGGCAAAACAGAGAAAGAAAACAATGACTTTGAGGCCGTTTACAAAACAGCGTTTTCAACTAAAAACGGAAAAGGTTTTACACAACAAAAGCGTTTTGGTGTTTTCAAACGCAAGCTTTTGAAATCGGGTTTTAAAGTGCAAGTTTTTGATAACAATACTATACTAATACTAAAATTTGTGAAAATGGTGACGTCATGCACATGCATATTACGTGTTGAGTCTTTAGCTGGGTATAGTCTTTCTTTACAAATTAATATTGCCAACGACTAGCCTGGCATGAATAAAACAGCGTTTTTAGTGGTTTTCGTGGATCCGTGTGAACAGGGATTGTTTTGACAACATTGTACACGAAAAATGCAAAGGAAAAACCTTCCTGTTTTTAGTACATCGTTGTCGTGTAATTGTGTAAACTGCTCCTAGTTTGTAAAGACTAATAGTTTGTGTATATATCTTGTAAACTACTTGAAGGTAGTGTCAGTCTCAAACTGATGAGGAAAAAAAAATCAATTCTTCATTTTCTCAGGATTCTGCCATTATTTGAACTGTTTTGTAACATTATAATTGTCTTTACTGTCACTTTTGATCAATTCAATGCAACCTTGCTGAATAAAAGTATCAACTTTAATAAAACTAATAAAAAAAACTTACTGCCCTCTAAACTTTTGAAAATAATTGTGTATTCTAAGTAGGGGTTTTTTGTGCAGTTTATATGTGAATTTCTCTCAATATTTAAACATAATATTAATTTGCATTATGCAACATTGTTTTCTAAAGCATATAATTTTCCTCCGGTTCTATGAAGAATTATAGGGTTGAGGTTAAGGTTAGGTGAGGATTAGGGCTGAGGTTAGAGGTTAAAATTTTATTTAAGGTTTATAACTGGATCTCAACACACATTTTGGGCCATCCTGCTACTATCAGCAAACACAGTCACAAAATAAGAATCCTATAATTTTATATCAGTTGTTTCTAACTAACAAGTGCTTAAAAAAACGTATGTATTCACAATGCACTCTGCATTCTGTGCATATTTTGATCTGCAGAACCCTTGTGAGATTCATATTTACTGCTATTGTCATTCAATCCTGCTCTGACCTCTAACCAAAGTTCATATAATGCTGAGCAATTAGAGTACGACTAAAGTCAATGGATAGACACGGATTTGCATTTTGCCCTGGTCATTGTCAAGTGTTGTTGATATTTATATTTGGTGTCTGTTCTGGAGTGTAATTTTAATGTTGAAAGAAAGTGAAGCATATTTTTGTAAAAGTAAGCATAGTCAATGGATCATAAAAGCTATTGACATCTGCTCCTCAGTTCCTAGTTGATGTATCAGAATTTTTATCCTTTTACCAACCCAGAAATGGTAAACAAGCTATACAAAGGAATACTAAGGGACATGCTGTCTCTCTCTCTCTCTCTCTCTCTCTGTCTCTCTCTTTAAATGTAGAGTTGGGCATCAAATTCCAGGGGCCTTCTCCTTGAGGGTTGTTTTTGTGCGGGGTCAAACACCGTCCCTCCCTTGTACTGAGGGTCACACTGTGTCCTCTCTTTGTCTCCGTCTGTCTCTCTCTGGTTACCGACATGCAGGTTGACACTGAACGCCTGACCGTCACAAACACACACGCTTGAGCTCACACTGAGTGATTGATGTTCAGCATGGCCTTTCCTTGTCTTCCATGCACATCTCCAGTCAGAGGGCTGGCATAGCATTTCATGAGTTCAGCTGCATGGCGCCCTCAGCGAACACTATATTCCTCTTTCTCTCATTTTACTGACATCTACCTAATTCCCTTTATCCCGCAAAGTTAATTGAGGTCATGGCAACTTACTACACTTACACTCATGACACTGAAATAAACGCTAAAAGCCATTAGTCCATATTGGGTTATATGATGTCATGAGATCCATCGAGATTTTTTTTTTCTGTAATTCTGGTAACTGACTGGCATAACCCTATAGGAACCACCTGTCAGCAGCCAAAAAATAAAAGCAATCTCCTAACAAAACCCTAGCAACTACATAGCAACAAACCAGAATACTGTATACGCCCTCCCATTTTTTTTAGTGGCGGAAATATTTTTATATTAATTTCTCCCATAGGGATTTCCAAAAAGTCTTTTATTAAAGCGTTTTAACCCATGAACCAAGCCAACAAGCCACTAGGTTAATCATAACATTGCAAACTTTGATTGGAAGTTGAAATATTTGAAAATCAGACAAAAATATAAAAGGTACAAGACCGATTACTTCACAGCTTTAGTGAGAGAAAGAATTAAAATCCCATGAGAACAGTATAATCAAATTAAAATGTCATTCACAGTGCTTCATGGGAGTGGGCAGAGCTAAAGAGCTTTTTTGGCATGTTTTGTTTGTTTCGACTCCCTGATAGAATTTTCTGTACAGCATCATGGGTAATGTAGTTTTTCACCACAAAAACATTGTGTTAAACACAATTATTTTAAAACTTAAGTTGAAATAATTCAGGCTGACGTCTTCAACAGAAGCAAATGCTTTCAATTAATAAATTGTTAGCTAGTGTTTTCTGTATTTTCTTCTACAGTTTTGACGTTGATGATGCTGACTTGTCATCTCCGCAGTAGTGGATGGCAGAAAGCGAATCCTGTATGCTTTCATTAGTTTTTTACAAAAGCATGACGTTTTGTTGTCACTGTGAGTGCACACAAAAAGTAGACTGATGTATTACTCTTATCTGTATGACCAAAAATGACACCGTGTTTTAAGTGCAAGGGATCGCACTGGAGCCTCCATGTTAGCTGTCATGCAGTAAACGTGCTACTATTCAGCTTTCACACTCCACACAGGCAATTTAATAGCCTATATTTTTCTAGATTAACATTAAAGCCAGCGGCCATGTAACGTTGCTACTACGGTAACACTTTACAATAAGGTTCATTAGTTAACACAGCATTTATTAATCTTTGTTAATGAAAATTTTAACATTTACTAATACATTATTAAAATCTTGTTAACATTAGTTAATGCACTGTGAACTAACATGAACAAACAATGAACAACTGTATTTTCATGAACTAATGTTAACGAAGATTAGTAAATACAGTAACAAATGTATTGCTCATGGTTAGTTAATACATTAACTATTGTTTAACTAATGAACTGTATTGTAAAGTGTTATCGCTACTACTTACATGTGAAAATCAGTTCAGTGATAAGCCAGATTTGAGGTCGATATTGGATGTCCTGTCCGATGTACTGTAATTACCACATAGACCAGCTGTTAGCAATTTGTCCATCACAGACTGTGTGACTTTGGCACTTTTTTTTCTGCGATTAAGCGAAAAATACTAAGGGTTAACTAAGCCTCTTCTCGTCGACTGATGGTAAGTCAATTATTTGGGGCAGTCTTACTGGTTTCACAGACAGGGCATAGATTAAGCCAGGATTAGGCCTTAGTTAAATTAAGCCATTTAAGTAACTTTTTAAAATGAGCATTAGAAAAAAAAAAAAAAAAAACATTACTGGTGTGCATCTTGAGAGAAAACAATTACACTGAGAAATTTTAAGATATGTCATTGCAAGGTTCTTTCCGTTAAAACAGCTCAAACATGCATTTTTGCCTGGGACGGGGCTTAAGCCTTGTCTGTGAAACCAGACATATAAACTATAATCACTGGCTTCCAGTAACGACCGTGTGCACATTCATGAGAGAGTCAAGACCTCTGACCCGATGTATAATGTAAGCTTAGATGAGAATTAACAAATGTGGAAGTGCAGAGAATAGAGGAAAACAAAATGGCGGTCAGCCAATTAGAGGATTTTGATATAAGAGAAGATGAGTTACGTCCTGCGTCAGGTCAGATGTCACCCTTCTGCCGGAACTGGACTCTCTCATGATTGTGTCATTGCCGGAAGCCAGTGATTAAAATTTATATTTTTAAATATGGATATTTTTCTTACCAACTTCACTTCAGAAGGCATTTATTAGCCAACTAGAGTCGTTTGGATTACTTTTATGATGAGTGGACATGCTTTTTTGAGCTTCAAAAACACAATAAATGCCATTACAAAGAAGGGAAGAGCCAGGATAATATTTAATCAAACTGAAAGGATAAAATCATACACATTTAGGATGGATTGAGAGTAAGTAAATTGTGGGATAACTTCATTTTTGGGTGAACTATTTCTTGGCATTGCATTGTTTTCTATGTCATACTATTGTCATCCTGAACTGGACTCGTCCTGGTCGGTCTTCTGTTACTCTTCTCTGAGTCTCACGCTGGCCAGACTCATATTACCCTCTTTTTGTTGTCCCTTTACAGTAGGTCAGCTGCCTCACCTGACTGTGGCCTTGATCTAGATCACATGCACCAGTGAGGAATATTTCATTCTGGTGCCACTGCTGAGGAATGCTGGGACAGCATGTTAATCCTCCTTGTGGGTGCAACACCTGTTGGGCTCATCTGAGAGCCTAAGGGGGACAGTGGCATGAGTGCTGTGATCTGATTCCTTAAAGGGATAGTTCACCCAAAAATTACCCTCATGTTGATCCAAGCCCATAAGACTATGGTTAATCAATAAAACACAAATTAAACTATGGAGCACATCACAAATGATAAACTCAGAAGCTCGTGTGGGTGACACGGCATTGAACATGGATGTCCAAGAGGGCCACTGTGGAGTTTAGCTCCAATTTGCCTCCACAGACCTGCCTGGAAGTTTCTAGTATGTCTAGTCAATCAAACCTTGATTATCTGATTTGAGGTGTGTTGAATTGGGGTTGGAGCTAAACTTTGCAGGACAGTAGCCTTTCAAGAGCAGGATTAGAGACCCCTGCCCTAGAATAAACCTCAGTGGTTCTCGGGCTTCATGCACATTTGAGCTTCCACATTTACCACTGGTGATTTGCTCTTTGTCACACTACAGGCGAGGAAGGAAGATGAGTAGAAGAAGATGTGGATCCAACACAGCTAAAATGTTTATTAAACAACTAAAACAAAGAAGGGGAAAATCAAGATGAGGGCAAAAACATAACAGTTTCACACAAAAAGACAATGACAATACTGGACAGTGAATGGAACAAAACTTACACAGGCGTTAACTGAACAAGAAACAGGTGCACAAACAGAAGCCATGACAACAAACCAGGGCATAATCAGAAACAGAAAAGAGAGGGAAAACAAAAGAAGCAGGAACAGAACACAGGGAAATAATGAAATACAAAAGTTCATAAAACAGAACATGATCATACTGTATGCTGGTCAATCAGTGTTTGTATGTAAATAAAAACCTTAATTAAATCTGCTCATCACATAAAGCAATCGTATCTGTTTATAAGCTTTGGATTAAACTGCTTGATTCATATGAATTTGTTTTTCAGTGCCTTTATGACCTTATTGAATTTTCTTTATTTTGGTTTCCTGCACAGTAAACACTAACGCTCAAAATAATTAATTCCACTACTAAAAATATTTGTTGAGATTTTATGATAATGTTAAGTTAAATGTATGAATTAGCTAACTCAAATATTTCAAGTTAAGAGCAATTAAAATGTAAGAGTACAAAACAAAAATATGCAAGTTCTGCTTACTTAAACAATACATTTCTTGATTTCGATGTAACTGATTACCTCAAATGTTTTGAGTTTTGTCAACTTTTTTGAGTTTACAGTGTATACTTTTATTTGAGGGACAGAAACCTCTTAGGTTTCATAAAAAATATATTTTAATTTGTGTTTTGAAGATTAAACAACATCCTATAGGTTTGGAATAACATGAGGGTGAGTAATTGATGACAATTTTCATGTGTGAAATGAATTATCTCTTTAAGTCCATATCTAAGTTGGCATGGTATGTATTACAGCAGTTGATGACTATAAATAACATTTTTAATGTTTATTCAAAAAAGATTATTAACATTATTACGCCTCAGCAATATATTTAATATTTGGTTGCTTATCTCTTTCTCTGTCTCTCTCTCTCTTTCTCTCTCTCTCACACACACACACACACACACACGTTGTGTTTTCATTTTTTACGGGGACATTCCTTAGGCGTAATGGCTTTTATACTGTACAAACTGTATATTCTGCCCCCCTACACTACCCCGAACCCTAATCCTACCCATCACAGAAAATATTCTGCTAATTTAATTTTTCCAAAAAGGTGATTATTATATGATTATATGATTTATAAGCTTGTTTCCTCATGGGGACCAAAAAAATGTCCCCACAAGATCAATATTTACTAGTATTACTATACTTGTGGGGAATACCCGCCTACACATCACACATCACACACACACACACACACACACATGCACACTATACTTTGCTGAAGAACAATGGATCAGAGGGAGAAAAAAATTCTCATGAGCATATGAAGATATGCAACAGTATACAGTATAATAATAATAAAACATTGTAGAGAGTAAAATAATAAAATAGTTGGGAGAGAAGCCATTTCTACTTGGTTCCTAAAATTTCACACATTCATCCACATTCATCTACATGGCAAGCTAACGGGAAGGAGGCTCCGAACCCCCACTTTCTATGGCAATTCAAGGTTGTTTAAACTAAACCAACTGTTCCTACGACATCACAAATCCCCCTCCAGCACAGGCCAGAGCCGCGAGGCCTGTCAGAGGAACGCCGCTTTGCATGTAGCCTTGATTATTATCTGCTCCAAAAATTACTTACAGCTGCCCTCTTCATGGCTGACGGTCAAATTGTTTATATATCGAATCTGTTGGAATGCGGACAATTACCGTTTTTATTTTCTCACACCGCCCTCCCCCAAATCCTCCCCACATTACAGTTTACATGAACTTCTTCTTTAAAATCTTTGTTTAAAAGGTTTTTACAGGCCTCAGGGGTTTGCTGCTAGAGATGAGGAATTTGCTTCGGTGGTCATGTTCTCGCCGTGTTCTGGTAGCACGTATCTTTAACTGGGAGAAAGGGGAGATGACTGTAGTGTCTTGCCCCCCTAGATACCCCTCCAAAGACAAGCAAATGATTATAGATATAATGTTTGTCTGAGATTTCATTTGTGTAGCGATACCATCGTGGCTAATAGAGCCTTAACAAGGCTTCACACCGGCACATAAAGAGAGGGTTCTACCACCCACCATTAAGGTCTGCTGAAGGTTAAACCAAGCCAGATTTGTAAGTGGCCCAGTCTCACGGCTGAAACTCACAGGGGTCGCTATCAGGGCAAACTGTGGAGAGCGGAGCCAGAAAACTTGGTTTCGGCTAAATGTGTTATCAACCCAGTCGTGCATGATTTGATTTGTTGCATGGGAGCCAGAAGGGGCTTGAATCACTGAAACTTTACTGCTCCCATGTATGTTGCTGAAATCTGAAGAAAAATCATGATAAAGTGCTGAAGTTGACCTACACTGAGTGGTGACATGCTCGCTGCAAACGCGTGCGCACTTGATGCCGTCAAATATACTGAGACTGTATGTGAGAGTCCATGTGTGTGTGGTTTGGTGTTTTGCTGTCAGCAGTCGAAAACAATTCTGTGACCGAATTTGTACGTGCTCTTGGCGTTTAACCCATTATAATTACAAATGAGATACTCACCTAATAGCATCTAATAGCTTCCAAATGGACTCCCAGATATGAGGTAATTCTGAAATATCAGCCCTTTTCAAATTCTACCAGTCTTTATTTTATGATACACAAAATAAAAAATTACCTGCTTTTTTGGTAGATCAATTACACTCAAATTTTAAGTATTTTAAAATGAAACTAAATACTTTAACCAATAAAGACTCTGGCAAGCAGATTTTATATACTAATCAAAATCACTAATCAAACTACAGTATAACCCATAAGGGGACAGAGAGGATGTCTCTCTTTAATATATATGTCACGTACTGGCTTGACATGATTATCCAGGTTCAAGAGGCTTGACACAGATGAACGGTGAAATCGCATTTAATAATCCCAAGAAACAATAACGAATATATATATATATATATACAGAGCATACCATGAATCTTGAGCTCATGTCGACTGACTTTTTTTGATTGTCTCCAGTATTTTCAATCTTCCATAATTCGAAGATTTGTCTCAAGGCTGTGTATGGACAGACATGTATGCTTTGATACCCGGGGGTCATATTTTATATCCCATAATGTTGCGAAATCAGTGCAACAAGATGAATGGTAAGAGAGCACCGTTGTTTCCTTAATTGAAAGGTCACTGAAAAATGACACAGTTCGATCGTAAAATTGTCTGTGCACTCTGTTACGCAATGACTTCACATAAAACTGTCTATAATAAGCAAAGAAGCCATTTTGGGAGGTGAAATACAGGAATTGCAGTGTGACTCACTGTGACCTTTTTTGGGAGTGGAGAGGAGAAACTGGCAGGAGGTGACATCAAAGAGGAATGAGTACTGCTGCAATCCAAATGTCCACTGAATGCCCCTTAAAGAGCACCCCAGCCTTCACTCTTGACAAAGAGCAACAAGGGAGATTCCAAAGTCAACAATGTTTTCTCCCCCCAAAAACCGCTCCTGTGTTTTACTCTTTTGGCCATGCCCTCAAAGGCGGTGGGGTGGTCTTGTTAAAAAGACCTCTAAAGGACCCCCCTTTCCCCAATTTGTTTTCTTGTGGACAGAAATAACATCAAGTTCCCTTGAAAAATCCCCTCACCCACCCACACAGTTAAGTGATGATTAATGAGTCTATCGCAGAAGAAGCTGCGGGGATGTCTTGTCGCTAAACTCCCAAGAAGTAGATAGTCAACTTAAAAAAAAAAAATGAGAGAGTGGATTCAGGCCCAAAATCTAGAAGCTGAACCTGAACGCAACGTCAACATCCTTTTGAAGTCTTTCCTATAGTGTCAGTCCAAGCACCACAGGATGCTCCATTTGATAGAAATTGTGCTGGATTTAAGCTGATATCTCCTTTATTTATACTCATGAAAAAAAAATTATGTTCCTATGCTGAATAACAGTTATATGGAGCTATAGTTACAGCTGAGGCTCCTCCCAGTATTTATCCTATTACGATTATGGATAGTGGCCAAAAGGTGGAAACTGGGAACAGGGTGCCCAACAATGCAAAATAATGAAAAGAACTCATGTGCATCCATTTTAACAGAGGACAGAGATAATGCACCTAAGCCAACCTTGAATTCAGTGATGGCTTGATGGTGTCTTTTTCTTCACAATTTTCAGCTTCTTGGCTGGGCCTGTTCTCTATGAAATAGAGATGGAATAAATGGAACTCTAAGGTAAGGATCTTTTGAACATGAATTTTTTTTTTTTTTTTTTTTTAAGTCAGTGCATTTTTCCAAGTCTTCTTTGGCAGTCTGAATATAAACTCGTTATTCACATACAGTATCACTTAGGTTATGATGTCACTGAGACACTGGGAAGGACTTATAATACTGTCCTCTGGTTACACAATGCCTATACTCCAATGCCTATACTCACTATGTATTTGGTGGTGTCATCCACTGACAACCTGCCTCTTGAAGGTACTACAGGATCTCCAGATCAGTCTTTTTTGGAACCTCCGCTTTGTCATATCCAATTAAGAATGACTCACCCTTCACAATACAAAATAATGCTTCAAATTCCCATCTAGGGTCGTTGCCATGGCCTATAGCGGTTAGCATCTGTAATCTCTTTACTACCTATACCATCAAGAGAAAAGAAAGAAAGAAAGAAAGAAAACAGGATCAAAACTGTGCTAAGATTATGCATTTTTTTTTTTTTTATCTAAAGACAAGACACTGTTTATCTTGTTTAAAGTGGCATGAGATCAGTGTCATCATGGCCAGCTGGCCACATCCACTTGAGCTGTGTGCAAACCTCATGCCCCCTCTTGTGTCCAGCTGCAGCAAAGGGAAACAGTGTCCATTTAACTAAAGAGGGGAAAGGTTCAGGGGGGTTGAGACTTGGCCTGTCTGGGAGAGAAAGTGATGTATGCTGGGACGGAAAACCGCATATCTGTAGTCTGACAACTGGACTGTTTTTCTGGATAGGGAGGCAGACGGAGTGGAGCACGGTCCCACTGTGATGAGTCTGACTCTGGCCCACAGAGAAAAGATCCATTTGGGCTGCACTAGAGGCTATAGCAGCCCTGCTTAACCCGGCCAAACATAAACACACACATACACATACAGGGTTTTTCATTGGCCCCCCCTCACCCTTAACACGGCCAGCCAAGTCTCTCAGACAGTACAAACACACACACATACACTGTACACTCGGTATAACCCTCTTTAACCCCGTCTACTGAGTCCCAGACAAGTACACAAAAATGTGAAAAGAACTATGTATTCTTTAAAATTACATTCTGATGAACACTCAAATACTCCTATGACAAACAGAAGGAACAGTCTAATTTATAGAGACCATGACAGGGATAAATATGGTTGCACTTGTTCCAGAGAGAACAATTTATTGGTTGAAATAGCCTAGTTTGGGTTGTTACCTCTAATGGCAGGAGACACTAAATGTGTGCAGTGTCTCATGCACACACACAGTGAGAATTTTAACACATATTATATTTGGGAGTGCTCAATGCCCTGACTTAATGTGCTGGCCAGACATGCTGAAAAAGGGCTTACTGAAGCAAAACCTCCCTCACACAGTCAGGGACATGTAAAACACCCGCTAGACTGTGGCTCCACTTTCACGCATACTGGAGGAGAGAAAAATAGCACTCCATTTTTATAATTCCACTATTTCTTTGGAACATGCAGCGAAATTGAAATGACCATAATAAATTCATTCTTAATGGTCTTTGTGGGAGTTTTGGAGCTGCAGTCTGGGGTAGAGGAACACTCACACTTATAGTTAAAAGGGGGAGGGGTAAAAGAGAATATGATCAGACAGTAAAGAGACAAAAGAGACGAGCCTTTGAAGACATGTTTGATTGAAGAGTTTGTGAATCAAGAAATCCGATTCCCAACCCTATTGTAACATACTTGAACTGAAAGATTTTCATGACGTTTGGTTCCGTTGACAGTTCTGGAACTTCTACGTTTTTCCACCAAGAGAGTTGGAATACTACAATACTCTAATACTATTTGCACCCCTAATGTAAGCAGTGTCACAACATAAGAAAAGCTGTTATGGCTGAGCTTGCAGTGTGAATCTGGTGAGAAAGAAAGACTGTGTGCCACCAATAATTACACATGTGTAATATTGTTCCACACAATAACAATCAAACTGTATATCATGACAAGTATAGTCTGATTTGGAATGATTTTCATGAAGCAGTTCTTTTTAATGAATCGAACAAAAGACCCTCGAGTCTTTGCCTGTGACGTGTAAGTGTAATTACAGATAGGTTTTTCATATGTCAGTGTAGATAAACACTGAATCGTAATTGTTAAAATGCTTATAATTCCTACTCTGATTAACAAACAATCTCGTCTTAGACGTTGCACTGTGCATGTGGGTTTTTATCATCAAATAATGAGCCTTTTTACTACTGTTGTACTACTTGTTTTCCCTCTCTACCATACTTACAAGAGTGTAAACACCAGCGGGCACCTGGTTCATCCAGGCCTGAGTCGACTATGAAAGGCTCCATTAAGATAATAAGGGTGTCCGTGTGCCTCGGGCGCCGAACATGTTGTTGTAATGCAGATCCCCAGGAGCACCCAGCTGCACGGAGCTCTGAGTGCCACTGCCCCGTGAACCATGGAAAACGGCCCCACTGCAGTTTAGCAAGTTCACTTTTCAACAATGTAAGGTGTCATTTTGCACAGGCAGAGTCCAGAAAGCTCGTGTGGATTCAGTGTACCATTTGTGCCAGATGCTGGCTCAAATTCTCTGCTTTATGTCAACCCAGCTGGAGGACAGTAGTTTAGGTAAAGATCATTGAAGAACTTTACTAGTAAATCCATTTTTCAGCGCTCTGGAAGTGCTTGATCATGCATGCATTGCGGGAAAGTAGAGAGAATGTGGTTGAGAGTTTTCGAATTTTATTTTTTGTAATTGTGCATACACACCATCCAGACTACATGAACAAAGCACAGTTTGAGTTGGGGTACAAATTCTTTCAACACTTATAAGGGCCAGATTTGCAAGACGGCATCCATCAACAATCTGCCCAAAAGTCTGAACATTATTTTTCCCTTCTATGGGAGTCAGGCAAAAAGAAACGGAACAGAGCGAGAGTGGAGAGGAGAGGAGGGAGTACAGCGGGCGTAATTCAAACAGGCGGCAGGCAGGAAATTAGCGGACGGCTAGTTCCTGGGACGATGCTGCATTTAGTTGGTACCAGGAAGAAGAAAGCACAGTGGTGTCGCTAAGGTAACAGTCAGGTCATTGAAAGCGTGGCTTCCTTCTTTTTAAAAAACATGATATTTTTTTTCATGCTGCCTCCGCTATCTTGGTTCCCACATCCCCTAAAAGCTCATTTCAATAGCTCGGTTACTGAATAAAGTATGCATGCTACAGTCTGCGAGAGGCCTCCCGCTGGTGCGGCTGTTCCGTTCCAGACGCCAGTTGTGGCGTTCAGACCGTTTCATTCTACAGTTGTTTTTGTGCGCAAACGTATTGCTTCGTCCAATGGGAGGAAGTCGGGGAATCGTATGAATGCGAGATCAAACGGTGTTAGACTGGAACTCAGACGTGATCTGATTAGTTACTGTTAATGGAATCTCTTGACTTGCTTTTTGACTGAAAGCAGAAACTTTGGCGGGCCGGGCGCATGGGGTCTGCTCAACATGCTCTGCTGGTAGAAAGCTGAGGAAGCACAGATGTCTGCTAGATTACCATCGGTCTAATCAATATGTTTTTGTAAATGCAGTAGACATCTTGGCTCAAATCTTGGGGGAGCATGCTGTATTCCCACAGTTTAGTCTGCCACATTCAGCGACAAAGTTCAGCTTATTACGACATGCTAATTATGATGATCTTTGTGTAGCTAAAGAAGATCAAATCTCACAAAGGGTTCAGATAAATCGCACCGATTCTTTCTGAGCCGCGAGCTGTTTACATGTTCCAGCCAAAATGTGAAGAACACACACTGAAAGCATCAAAATTGTAAGTGTAAATAACCAATTCAGTAAGCTTGTTAAAGAGCTGAAATTTGTCCATCTAATACACACAACAAATGTGTTTCTAACTATGTTAGATGGTGTAAAAGGAAGGTTTTGGGTTATTGTCAATCTAATGTGTATGTGGATAGCTGGTGATTGCCAGGGCTGTAATTTTTTCTCACTTCATTCTGTGAGCAAATTCAAAAATGTGTGTGCAGTAAATTCTCTTGCCCTGGATATTGGACACTAGAAGCATTAACATTTATCATAAACAATAGGCCAATTTAATGGACTCAATCTGGATTCATACAAACAATGTAAAAAACAAATAATAATAATAATAATAATAATAATATATGAGAACAATGAGAACGCAGGACAATGATGATGATACATAACAACAGAGCAAAGGAGCAAAAGCTGCTGTAGGTCCGCTTACCTGAAAGCCTCGATAACTGGCAGAGTTAAAGAAAATTTCCGTCTTTGGCAAATAAATATACTACGGACAGCTACATTGGACAGGAGCATTGGACAGGTTGTATGGAATATATATATATAATATATATATATATAAATGTGTGCTGGTGAGAACTGAACAGCACATGTTGCAATTCGTATTTAAACTAAGTTTTTGTATTTAAGCCCTGCCAATTTATACATTCAAGGGCACGGAGATGCGAAAGACAACTTTCTCTTTCAAGTCTTGTGCTTGAATGGACAGATTCACACAATAATTTTGTCAACATGCCGTCTTGGCGAGTATCCTAGCAAACATAGGTTATGTCTTAAGTGAACATAAACAGTCAAGAAAAACAATGCATGTGTGTCAGTATCAGTGTTGTAACAATCGTCAGCTGAAGTGCCCGCTATAGCCATTAGAGGGCACTCCGCCTTGGACCATGCACTTCACACTCTCACTCTCACTCACTCCATTCATGCAAACTACATTTCCCAGAAGCCCTGTACCTTTCACTGATCACCTCACCAGCTGCAGCTCATTATCAGGACCATATTAACACACAGCACACACACACCATTGCGAGGTCTTGTTACTCCATGCGATAGCATTTCTGAGCATTTCATTCCTGTCTTGTATACCCGTTTCCTACCGTCTTTGATGTTTCTCTGCCTGCCCCTTGGACTTATTGCCTTGTGTTATTGGACTGTGTAACTTGCTGCCTGCATCGATTTCACCACCTTACGACCACGATTCTGCCATCCCTCTGCTATACCTGTTTGCTGTTCCATGACCTATGCCTGTGTGACCACTCTTGTTAATAAAAGGCCTGCATTTGGATCCCACTCTGTTGACCCTTCATTACAAGTGTTCTGGATCTGTGAATTATGTCTTGGAGCAGCCTAATATTCCCTCTGTCCGTGTTTTTAATGTTACTCAAACAACTTGAGACCAGGAAATCACTTACTGATTTTATCTGAATAGCTTTTGCGACTTTAATAATGATTAATCTTTATTTAATTTACACAATGAAGATTATATGCAATGTTGTTTTACATTTGATTACTTAATTAGATTCTGTACCAGAAAACTACTGTTAGATACCTGAAAAACCAGAAAAGCACTGTTTATTTTATTTGTATCTTTGCTCTATTGTATATATTTGTGCTGCTGCTTGTTGTTTGTTTTCTTTATTTGACAGTAGTCCTTTTTTTCATAAAAATAGCACATACCGTACGGACTGAAATCAGTGAGAATAAAAGAACTGTAAGTAATTTGAACTGTTATACATGTATATATTGTTTCCCACTCCTCTTATATCTGCTTGCATCTCTGATCTCAGATCAGTTCTTTCTCTGTTCATCAGCACACTCTGTTCCCACCACTAGCTGTAATAACATGGGCATAAGTCACCAAGGGCCCCCTATTATAAACAGGTGTCAGGGTAGCAATAAAAAATGACAACTTAATTCAGACCTGAGACGTTTTGTAAGAGTGGATTAACACATCGTCAGGGGCCATTTATTTTTATTGCATTTACATGGCTTTAGGGAGGTGGCTCCAAATAATGGCAGTCCTGCCTGAGAAAGCCACCTCTGTTCAGAGATGGATCTGTCTCTGCATGTGTCTGTGCATCTGTGTACATATGGATGCCTGTTTTTCCCAGACACAGTGTATGTCTGAGATTTAAATGGTTTTCTGTGAGATTTCAAAAGTATCACAAATCAAAATCCTCCTGTACTGGATTAAAAAACCTAAAACCCTGTTCAACAAATACCAATATTTATCTGTACACTTAAACAAGTATACATTCACTATATGCACGTGATCTCATGAGAATACGTGTGTATTTTTATGTAAAGTGTGGTTCTATCACACGCACATTTACTTACATAAAACGTACAATATTGACGTATTTATAGCAGTACAACGTAAAAATACTTGCCTACCGTTAAGTCATTTACGTATCCAAGTGTGAATGTGTATAAATTCCCATGTATTGATATTAAAATCGTGGCATTAATGTTTTAAAACTGTTGTATTCAATTGTCATATCAATACATGTTTTAGTCGAATTTAATGAATGCAGTTTAATATGAAATAACATTTCTGTTTGTGACTTGTACTGCAAACTCATTTTGGAGGATTGCATACTGTTAAACAGGACTACACTTTGAAACCTTAAAATGAATACAATTTCTGTAATTGTTTAACCATTTTGTAATATTTAGTTTATTCGCTGTGAGACACAAAAGGCGTTTTCTTCTATGCAGCAACTGACAATACAACAACAAGACACACCAAAGCACAACATAAATTTGTTCGCTGTACTCCAAATCTTTATAATCCATGTGTTTGTATGGAACAGATCCAAATTCAGCGCTTTAGCCGGTGATTTTATTCTCAGCAGCGACCGTCACAGCCAAAGCCCACATTCTTTATGATTCAAATTTGAAAGTCGCGCCCTCTACAAGCATTACGACATGGTTTATGACACTGATATCTAACACTCATTGGTTCTCACCTGCTTCTCCACAGATTCTGACATGCCGTGTTTCAGTGGATTGACATTTTAAATGAGTGTGTGCTTTGTTCACAGAGAGAAGCTAGATTCATATTTTCATGGATAATCAGTTAAATTCTGCTCTGTACCCTGTAAAAAAAACTATTACCTCCAGAGAGGACTGCAACTCCAACTCATCACCATTTAAACAACTTTTGGTACCACTTTTGACATTTTTGCAATAAATAAATTATTGTGATTAAGCTTGTTAGTATTTTATTTATAACACTACAGTTCAAAGAAATGTTATGGGTAAGTTTAGAGGTTGGTGTAGGATAATTGACTTAAAATATAGTTTTAATATTATATTTTTAATAAAATTGTAATTTTCCTACACATTTCTGTCCATTATGTTTTATTCTTTTAACATTCTGTAAAAAATGGGTATGTTTAGGTTCGGGATGGGGTTTAGGGATCCTACTTTTATCTACAAAACGATCAAAGGGAACTATACACATATCTTTATGACATGAAAGATTCTTAAATAGTTTTTTAAAGTTTTTTTTCTGTAAAAACTTGAGAATGAGACCAGGCTGCTACAGCTCTGGAAAAAATTAAGAGACCACTGCATATTTTTTGTTATTTTGACCAGTTGTTGCTTTTGGCAAATAAATGCTCTAAATTACAATATTTTTATTTGGAATTTGGGAAAAATGTCAGTAGTTTATAGAATAAAACAAAAATGTTAATTTTACCCATACTTATAAATAGTATACCCAGAGAAACTGATAATTTTGCAGTGGTCTCTTAATTTTTTCCAGAGCTGTATATGTAATCTGTACATAAACAAGAGTCAATCATTCAGGGTCATCATACCTGTTTGAATATTTAGAATATTGAGCATTGGGTTTGTTTGGATAAATAATTTGTTAAAGGATTAGTTCACTTCTGAATTAAAATTTCATGATAATTTACTCACCCCCCATGTCATCCAAGATGTTCATGTCTTTCTTTCTTCAGTCGAAAGAAATTAAGGTTTTTGAGGAATATATTACAGGGATTTTTCTCTGTATAGTGGACTTCAGTGGTGTTCAATGGGTGGAAGGTCCAAAATGCAGTTTCAGTGCAACTTTAAAGCATTCTGCACATTCCCAGACTAGGAATAAAGGTCTTATCTAGCAAAACGATTGGTCATTTTCTAAAAAAAATAAAATAAAATAAAAAAATTATATATTTTTTAACCACAGATTTTCTATGGGGTTAAGGTCAGGTGAGTTTGCTGAGCAATTAAGAACAGGGATACCATGGTCCTTAAACCAGGTACTGGTTGCTTTGGCACTGTGTGAAAAAGTTGGTATATAGTTGGTATAAAGTTGGTAAGCAGCAGGAAGCATGAAGTGCTCTAAAACTTCCTGGTATACGGCTGTGTTGACCTTGGACCTCAGAAAACAAAGTGGACCAACACCAGCAGATGACATGGCACCCCAAACCATCACTGACTGTGGAAACTTTACACTGGACCTCAAACGAGGTGGATTGTGTGCCTCTCCTCTCTTCCTCCAGACTCTGGGACCCTGATTTCCAAAGGAAATGCAAATTTTACTTTCATCAGAGAACATAACTTTGGACCACTCAGCAGCAGTCCAGTCCTTTTTGTCTTTAGCCCAGGTGAGACGCTTCTGTTACTTTCTGTTGTTCAAGAGTGGCTTGACACAAGGAATGCAACAGCTGAAGCCCATGTTTTGCATACGTCTGTGCGTAGTGGTTCTTGAAGCACTGACTCCAGCTGCAGTCCACTCTTTGTGAATCTTCCCAACATTTTTGAATTTTGTTTCACAATCCTCTACAGGGTGCGGTTATCCCTATTGCTTGTGCACTTTTTTCTACCACATCTTTTCCTTCCCTTCGCCTCTCTATTAATGTGCTTGGACACAGAGCTCTGTGAATATTCAGCCTCTTTTGCAATAACCTTTTGTGTAACCTTATGCAATTTTGTGCAACGCGTCACACTGTGTGCGACGATCACAGAAACCATTGCCCAGCGCGATTCCACCACAGTAAGAAGCTTACAACAGTCAAATAGAGAGACATTATATTTATTTTATATATTATATTTATTTTAAATATCATATTTTATTTTTGAGCTCCTGTAACACAGAAATTTCCCCAGTGTGGGATTAATAAAGTGTATCAAATCAAATCAAATACAACTGTTTGTTGAATCACAATGAGATATAAAATATCTCACCTAAATTAAGACACGTTTAAGCCTACAGCAAATATGCAGTCCTGTAAGTCTTGTAATTATACCATTTTAATGTAGGCCAAAATTATATATATTATATATATGAAATTATATATAAAAGTCGTGGTAGCGATTCAGACAAGGGTTTCTGCCCCACGAAAATGTATGGTCACCGCACCAATGATTGTGACAGTCCATGCGACGACGCACGCTACTGCAAAATACACATTTGCAACACAAAATCAATCGCCTGAAGCAATATTTTCCAGCGCAGGAAAACCGCTGGATGCCTAAACCCCTTTCGTCAAAATCCGACGATG
This sequence comes from Zacco platypus, assembly GCA_038088235.1. Lineage (NCBI taxonomy): Eukaryota > Metazoa > Chordata > Actinopteri > Cypriniformes > Xenocyprididae > Zacco > Zacco platypus. The sequence goes on from CM076080.1 coordinate 9,110,661, forward strand.
AGGGATTTGCATTCAAATCTATCGGAAGACCCTAAAAGTCGGCTTATTGACGAAAAGGGGTACCCTCAAAGTCGGAGTGTTGACGTGAAGGGGAAACAACCAAACGGCAGCATGTGACGAATAGGGATGAGACCGTGTTGGTCTTGCCCTCCTTGTGCAAGGTGTCAATGGTTGTCTTTTGGACAACAGTCAAGTCAGCAGTCTTCCTCAAGATTCTGTAGCCTACAGAACGAGACTGAGAGACCATTTAAAGGCCTTTCCAGGTGTTTTGAGTTAATTAGCTGATTAGAGTGTGGCACCAGGTGTCTTCAATATTGAACCTTTTCACAATATTCTAATTTTCTGAGATACTGAATGTGGGATTTTCTGTAGGTGTCAGTTATAATCACCAAAATGAAAATAAATAAACATTTGAAATATATCAGTCTGTGTGTAATGAATGAATAAAGCCATGCTCTCTCACATCACCATCATGTTCTCACGCAGTGAAAAATACATTGCGGAGCAAAGAGGACACTGACAATGTATGAAACCGTTTCATATTTAAAATATTGCAATTTTTTAAAGAAGTTTAAACAATAAATACTGTATAGTGGCTCTTTATTATGTCGTGACAGATCGCTGTAGCTCCTTCAATCGACAATCAACCATCTCTTCATACTAGTTCATTTATAGTATCAAATAAACATGAATGGACATCAGAAGGAATGATGTTACAACCACTGAAAGACATGAGTACACAATTTTTCAAGTTCAAGTTCACCAACGTTAATCTACTAACTCCCCTGACTGCTTTGTCAGATAAAATGGCGGATTTGGGGTTATGATTGGTCAGATCGCCTGTCAATAAAACTGTTTGTGAAGGGTCAATTATGTATTCAATCTCAATTTAAATACATAAAGTACATTTGCCATTTAATATATTTAGTTATTGTAAGTTTGCATAATATTCTGAGTTTTTAATCATTTTGAGGAATACTGAATCTGTTTTTGTCCAATTGAATGCCTTCTCACATAACCATCATGTATACACACAGTGCACACAGCGCCTCTGGAGCTACTCCTGAGTTTTCTCAACGCGAGTTATGTAATCAGATAAATTTTTTCAACTAACAACATTGTTATTTTCAGATTTTAATATTTAAATATTATAATATTAAGTTTTAGTAATTTTTGTGGTTATCTCATTTTATTAGTTTTTAATGTGTATGTAGAATTTATACATATTATTTGTATTTTTTGATTTTTTGATTTAGTATTTCAACTTTAAACGGAAATTAGAAATTTTAAGTTTTTTAAAAAAATACTTAATGTTTATTTTATTGTGATTAACAAAACTATTTTTTTTTTTCATGGTTTTTGTTTTGGTTTACGCTGACATCCCTGGCAACTGGCTATTTTGAAAATGGCCTTCAGTATTTCCTTTGAAATACTTGCTAATTCAAGAGGCAATATAACAACAAATGAAAGAAATCAGCACTCACCATACAATTTTTGGGAACTTTGAGTGTTAACTAAGATCATTATAAAGTGAAAATAATACCTTTTCACATATATTCCAGACTTTTGCATGGCAAATTAATTTGTTTTCAAGGATCAATAAAGCCTTAACCAATGAGAAGATACAATAACTATAAACGTAAAACTTTTTATGAAAGTAAAAGTCTCAGATATAATGTCTTCAATTCTTTAAACAATCAAATGAAGCTTGAATCCCCAGTATTTATTTGTAGAAGTTTAACAGTCTGTATCTTTCTCTCGGCTCGGCACGTTGCATCTGTCTTTTATAAAAGACATCAAATAGAGACAGAACAGCTGGAGTTGACCAGCACCTGTTTCCTACACTTCCACTACACATGCAGTTCACAAGCTTCAAAGAGCCACAGGAGCTGACCTCTGCTGAGAGCAATGCCAATATCAGACACATACAGAAGTCATGAAGACATTCATAGAAGACTGCATGTTAACAAGAGCAAGCGCAAAAAGTCAGTACTCATGCTCTGAAATAAAATAAAAAACTAAAATTACTCTTTCTTGCTCTCTCTCTCTCTCTCTCTCTCTCTCTCTCACTCTCTCTCTTTCTCTCTCTCTTTTTCTCTCTTTCTCTCTCTCTCTCTCTCTCTCTTTATCTATCTATTTATCTATCTCTCGCTCTCTCTCTTTCTCTCTTTATGACTCCAATGACTTCAATGACTCCAAAGAATGACTCCAATGACTTCCTTCAGGCTGAAGCTCCCACTTTATATTAGGTGGCCTTAACTGCTAAGTACTTACAATTAAATTAATCATTTTATAAAATGCACTTATTGTGTACATACATGTTTTACGTTGAACTTATATTAAAAAAAACAATACCTGCATGTAATTACAATTGTAATTAATTTATGTAATTACATTTAAAATTACATTGTTGACCAATCCCTCAAACCTATACCCATACCACCAAATCTGTCATTAACTTTACCCAAATCCCACCTCAATAGCAGCAATAGTGTTTTGAAATACAATATGAACAATATTAATATGGTGTACATAGTACATAGTAGTACATAGTAGTTAAGGCCACCTGATATAAAGTGGGACCAGTGCATCTAACATAAAAGTTAAAGTGTTAGTTCATCCAAAAAATTAAAATTCTGTCATTATTTACTCACCCTCATTTCGTTCTACACCTGTAAGACCTTTGTTCATCTTCAGAAGACAAAATTAAGATATTTTTGATGAAATCTGTTGGCTCAGTGAGGCCTCTATTGCCAGCAATGTCACTGAACCTTTCAAAATCTAGAAACATATTTAAAACAGTTCATGTGAGTACAGTGGTTCTGCCTTATTATTATAAAAGTGATAAGAATACTTTTGTGTGCCAAAAAATAATAATAATAAATAAATAACGACTTTTCCACAATATCTAGTGATGGCGGATTTCAAAACACTGCTTCGAAGCTTTATGAATCTTTTGTTTCAAATCAGTTGTTCGGAGTGCCAAAGTCACATAATTTCAGCAGTTGATATGTAATCCAAATCACGGATTCGAAACAAAAGATTCATAAAGCTTTGAAGCTTCATGAAGCAGTGTTTAGAAATCGGCCATCACCAAATATTGCTAAAAAGTGGTTATTTATTTATTTTTTTTGGCTTACAAAAAGTATTCACATCGCTTTATAATATTAAGGTAGAACCACTTTACTCACATGAACTGTTTTAAATAGGTTTTGAGTACCTTTCTGGATCTTGAGAGGTTCGGTGACATTGCTGGCAATAGCTGAGCCATCGGTTTTCATCAAAAAATATCTTAATTTGTGTTCCAAAGATGAACGAAGGTGTAGAACCACAAGAGGATGAGTAATAAATTACATTAATTTAATTTTTTCATTTTTCTTTTGAAAATACATATCAACTTATTACCCTATCCTTACCTACTAATATCTACTAATACACTAATGATAGTTAGTTGACATGTAGTTGAAAATTAATGATAGTTAGTAGAATGTCTAAAGTGGATAATCGAAATAAAGTATAACCAATAAATTTTTTTGACCTCTGAAATGATTTTTTCATGATCAAGGCAATGTGCGTGGGAAAAAATAATATTGACCAAATGGTGATGCTTCACAATCTAGTCAAGTCCTGATGGATTCAAACAGGTCCTGCCCTACACATAAACATACAGAGGTTAAATGTAGGCCAATATAAAATCTGTTTTTTCTCACGATAAATAGTTTATAATTCTAGTCTCTGACTTTTTGTGAATGTGATTTATCTAAAGTATTTTATTAGACAGAAAGTAGAGATCTGCACTATCTGATTCACTTATCAATCAGAATCTATTAACATGCACCAAGCACTAATGTTTATCAGCTATTGGCCACCCACTCAGAAATCCCACAAACACAAGAGGGGGACGAGTCTCAGCTGTGAGTAATGCTACAGGTCAGATTTGGCCTCATTACCTTCCTGCTGTCACTCACAGACCACTGACCCCAATCTGAGTCCTTTTCCCACAGAGTTCACGCACACACACATGCACACACACCCATAAAGAGACACTCACTCTTTAGTACTTAGAAAACACTCTAATGCCTGTGCTCACAGATGTCATCAGTAAAAGAACACACTTTAGATAAACAAATATCTGCATTTATATCTCAACTACTGATCTAAGGTTTCATTAATGATCAGATTTGGTGTATATTTACCTCATATATAAATGATAGCTATATGTGGTTACATTTACATTTAGTCATTTAGCAGACGCTTTTAACCAAAGCGACTTACAAGTGAGGAAAACAAACAAGCGATTCTTCATGAATTGGCAAATAGACACAGGAAGTGCTCACAATACAAGTTTCATACATTGCTCAGTAACATAAGCTAGAGTAGGAAGGGAAAAAGGAAAGGATAGATTTTTTTTTTTTTTAATGAAGGGATTAAGAGTTCACGGAAGAGATGAGTTTTACATACGCTCAGTGTGCACCAGTGTTGAGGAATCTACTTTGAAAGTTTTTGGCAACAAGTTACAAGCTAACTCAAGACTACAATGAGGAAGTTAAATGTAATAAATATGCAAAATTTGAACCAGTAAATGGATAAATGCATAATCAATATTTATTCCAGAAAGCATGCAACGCATCATGGCAATTTGGTGCATTGTTAGCACCGCACAGGTGTGTATATCGGCCTGTCTCATCCAATCAAAATTGAAAATCATAACTATCAAAAACAAAAACAGTAACAATCTGGTAATATAACAAGACTCTCTTTGAAAAAACAAAGTTTGCTGAACTGAATCAAAGTTAATTTCAATGCAACTTGAAGAAAGAAAACACATGAAAAATGTGTTTTATTGCTGACACACTTCAAAAGTAAAGCTATACGTGTATACTGTGACAACAGTAATGTAACGGTTTTTGATGATACTTGTTTGATGCAAAAGCTTTTTAGATGTCAATTATTATCTTATGTACTGGTAATATTGTAAATCACAATGTAATAATAAAAGTTACAGCTTCAGTATTTAGTGACTCAGAAATTGTCGTGTTTGTCATGTTTCAACCATCAGGAGCCTTTTTTTTTTTTTTGTAGAATCAGCACTGCTGCCTCAGATAAGCACATAATAAACACAGTCACTGCCATTCCCAGTAACCTGTGAAAACACAAAGCCAGTTCGCAAACACTGTCCCGTGTGCTGCGTGACGCTGCGTCCCACATCAGCGCTGTCCACACAGCTTCTCTCGTCTTCTCTTCAGCACTGTTGTTTTGAGTCACACGCTATCTGTCCTGTCAGCAGGTGGGGTGTTTGGCCGATGAGGGACACGGGAATATCAGCCTCTTCCTGGATCTGCTTGTTTTGTGTCTTATCACACCTGTTCACAGCCTCTCTTCCCTCTAATGTTGAGGAAAAAACATGAGCTAGGTGGCGAACATACATCATTTTTTAGAACTTTAGGGTTCAATAGATAAGCTTTGTGAAAATCACAACTAATTTTTGTAATCACAGTATAATTATTTGCATGTATACTGGCAGCAAAAAAACATTCTACTAACTAGTAGACTGTCAGGTTTGGGTTAATAGAATAAGTGGTAATACTTTAGTATAGGAAACACAAATAAACTATTAACTACAAGTTTCCCTTCAATAAACTCCTAATTTACTGCTTATTAATAGTCAGTAATGTAATTGTTAAGTTTAGGGATTGGGTAGGATTAAGAATGTAGAATAAGGTCATGTGCTTAATAAGTACTAGCCAATATTCTAGTAATATGCATGCTTATAAAAAATGTGTTAAAAGACCTTAAAATAAAGTGTTCCCAAATAAGTTGACATGCAGTTGCAAAGTAAAGTAGAATGTCTGTTGGGGAGCATTAAAATAGTGTTAGCAGATATTAAGTCTACTAATACTCTAATGGCTGCTACATGGTTGACATGTAGTTGCAAAGTTACTTAAAGTTAGCGGAATCTAAATAAAGTGTTACCAATGTGCTAAAATAAACTTTTTTCTCTTCACAATAACATTCACTGATGAATTGTGCACAATAGGACTAGATAACTGATTCATTAAGAATGTAAATGAGCCCATTCTGATTTCATGTTGACTCTCAGTGTGACAGTGTGATGGGTCCAACAAATGATTTGGGTTTTGTTTCTCATAGTCTGCTTCTGGCTTTAATAACCCCGGCGTACTAATGACATCAAGATGTTTGTACCGTGTGTCTTGTGGAGCATTAGCACAGCTCCAGTAGTGCTCGATAAAAATGGTTATAACACTTACATATGTGACCAAAATGAGCAAAATGTATTTTATGGGGTCCATGGTAGTCAATCTATATGGCCTGCAGTGTGTGGCAAGAGTGTTGAAAGCACTGGGGTTACTGGTAGGTTGAGAGTTTGTGTGCACAGCGCCTGTTTCAACCAGCAAAATAGGTGGCTGGAAATCAAAGAGGACACACGTGTGCACGCACACACACTCCTGCACCTGATCTTCATTTTTCAATTTGTAGCCAATCTTCGTACAATTGGGCACCAAATTAAAACGTAAACAGCACAGATATCCATCTTGTTTACTTCAAAGCTTGCGAAGGGCCCCTCCTCACACACACTTACAGTCATGGCTGAGTTCCTCCCCGCTGTGTCTGCATTAGTCGTAATCAAGTGCTTGTTTAAAGCAGTTATCTTCTGACCGCCTGCAGAGCTCTGATGATGACAAGTGACAGACTGTCCCGAGCCAAACACAAACTTACCTCCAGATCAGAGCACAAAAGAAGCTCTTAAAAAAAAAATCTTATGTACGTCATTTGATTTATATGCAACATATATTGAAAAGGAGGATCTATTTTACATGTTCAACTTGTGTGTATTGTTGATGTTTGAACATGAAAAAGGTCTGCAAAGCTAAAAAGGTGAGTTATTCTCTATATCAGTGTGCACTGTTTCTGAACTCCCTGAAACGCCTCCGTTGTAGTCTTGAGTTTTCTTCTGGGAATGAACATGTCTCAATATTCCTCATTTAAATAACTCACGCTCAAGGCATATGCAAAATAAAGGGATGGGGGCCTGGTTGAGTTAGTAGTGTGTTGAAACCCACAATTACGGTAAGGGTAATCACAACACACTGGTTCGGCCGACCAATCAGAGCACACTTCAGAAGGAGGGGTTTTATAGAGACAGGAACTAAACAGGGGTGCGTTTCCCAAAGTGAACTGTGGTTGAAAGTACCGTTGTCACCAATAGAGTTCAATGGGATTTACGTCCATAATTGACTTACGATGCTTCCGGGAAACGCATCCCAGAGGGATACTGACAGACAGGGAAGAGACGACAACAGCAAATATAAGAAGGTGTTGAACATTCAAACAGGAAAACCTATTCTATTAGATTCAAAAAACAAAATCACTTTGTAAAAGGGCATAATATGGCCTCTTTAATTTTAATATATTCTAATGTGGGTGTTGCATTTGTGTTAGCTATGGATGGGCTGGGTTGGGTCATGACAGAAGAATGTGTTATGTTTCTGGGGCACTAACAGATGTGCTTCCTCCACAAAGGTGATTGGGTGTATGTCAGGTTTTATGTTTTTCTCTGCAATGCATTGTCATAACGTAATAATACATGGGTGTTTGGTGTGTGAATCATAATGTTCCTCAGCTGGGACTTCTGGTTTCTCACTTGAACCTTTAGTTTGTGTGTGCGTGTGGCTGCTGAGAAACCTTCGGCATGTAAAGTAGCTGTGGAAGAAAGAGCTCATTGTGTGATTACATGTCAGCCACACGTTTCCCATCTGAAAGTTTGATTCAGAGTGTCAAGAGAATCAGCAGAGTGAACACACACTCCATCTGCAGCAACCTTCAAAACCTTAAGAAATATAACAGAAATTAGGCTTTAGTGAGATGTTATAGATATAACCAAAATGTTCTACTCATACCTGGCTGAAAACCTCATTAATGAGACATAAACTGATCTAAATACAGCTTGAGTAGTGCATGTTTAACCATATACCATGTGTTTCATGACATATAATTAAACATATATAGAGTATATAGTGCGATTATAACTGCTTTTTTATGGTCTGCTGAGAACTGATAAAGTTAGTTTTTAGTTTGGTAAATTCTTGCTGAATAGTTATGTGATCAGTCTGGATTGATGCAGGGGGTCTCGAGGTACAGTGTGGAATCATATTGGACATCCAATAAAACAGAAAAAGAACATCCAGCTTAACCTTGGTGTTTTAGCTCTATTTTGGAACATGGGAACAGATTTACTGGATGAGGCTAGACTACCTACCACTGGGGACCTGGATGAGTTGGTAGACCATCTTGGATTAGAAACAAACCAGCTATCATATTAAAAAAAAAAATATCCTTGAACTGGTAATAACTGTTGATGATCCTGCCACTGGTTGGCCAGTGGTCAACCACCTAAACAAATTTGGACAGCTATGGTCTAAAACACAATTACAATCTTTTACTGGATTTAGCTAAAAATCAGTAAGCTAATGACAATATGATATGGTTTCTAGAGTCATCCAATATGTCTGAAATACACAACACTGTGCTCAAGACAGAATTTTTTGGTAAAATAACAGATCTTTGTTTGTTCTTGCTATAGTAAATTACAAAAATTATTCAGCACTGTAACTTTTATCGGAAAATTTGTGGATGATTGTCTGTGCAGCATATTGACTATAATAAATATAGAAATATCAGAATGCTATTGCTAATATATTAGTAATAATATATTAGTAAAATGTTACTAATATGACTAATTCATTGTATATCACTTTTATGATCAGAAAACTACTAATAAATGCCTACTAGGTGAAACAGTAGCCATTATTCCAAAAACTGTTATTTTCCCCTATTTTACTCACTTGTAAACATTTTTAAACCAATGAACTGAATCAATAAAACTGTGGCTGTAAACTATATCATATTGGAAATATAAGGTGTTAAGAGCATTACTTTGTGTGATATAGTGTTGTGTGCCGTGTACTCTATGGTATACAGTAATTGTGTAAGGTCATCCATGTATTTAATGCATATGTATAATTCACATCCACACAGTCCACATCATTCTGAATACAGCAGGAATAGGGAGAACAATGTTTGAAAACTCTATTTATGTCTGTCAAGACATCTGGGTCAGGGCCACACATGCTACGAATTAAGCTTGCATACAACATATTCAAAAAGTAGCTGCATGTTTGACACATTTCTCTGTTGAGAGCCCATGACTTGAGCGCAGGTACGTACGTCTCTCTCATTTTATCCCCCAATTCTCTCTGTGTTTATGTATGGTGCACTTTGTCCACAGGCCAGACATCTATTGTCTTATTGTTGGACATCTTGAGAGGGTAGAGTTCAGCCCACTGTTTTTCCTTCTCCGTCCATAGAAAGCAATTGATCTCAATCAACAGGCCATTATCTTCAGCAGGCAATTATCCACATTGTCACTTTTGCATTTGACCCTGCGACCTCAGCAGATCACTGGGGCCTGGAGAAACCTGAGCAGACCGCGTCTAAACTTCCCTGCTCCCTGTACAACCAATATTACAGAGGCCCCTGGGGGCCTTTTGCCAAAAAGGCTTGAAAAAAAAAAATCCATTACTGAGCCAACAACCAGACTGTGGCACAGCTACGTCTCGTGGGTAATATGTAACAAGAACGTTGAGTGACGTCTCACTACGAGTCTCTCACCAATCACTATGAAACTTTTCAGCGTTTTGTTCTGAAATTGATATTTTATTTGAAAAAGTTTCATGTAGACAATACTTAGTTGCCACTTCAATATTTTTCCCGAAGCATCGTTATCATTAACAAATTCCGTCTTTGCTAACAGTTGAATAATTCTGTGTTTACTGAAACCAAAGTTCAAACGAACATTCACAAACATCATCACACATTAGGTGATAGCAAATACAGCTCTCGTCTGGTGGTTTGAAGCATATAGATTCTTGTTAGTATGACTGACTTCAATGTTGGGAAATGACATGGAAGACATGCAACATCTCATAGATCTCAAATTGATTAATTTGAAGATGTTATTACCTGTGCGTGATGTCATTAACAAAAGTTCTATATTGTTGAACCAATGTGGTTCAAATGATAGTGGTGCGATCATTTTGAGAAACAGTCATGACAAGTTGGTTAGTTTTTCTAACAATTCATCATACTGTGGTAGTTAATCAGTGAGTTTCACGGTTTTGGCATTGTTAGCTAGCCATGGTCACACATAAGTTCCGTTGTAGAAAACATACTGTAGTTCCAGTGAACATTCGCAAACAATGTCGCAAACTTACGTGGTTGATGCAGTTCTTGAGTTGGGGTTAGAGTTGTAAAATGACATGTGGACTTAAATAGATCATGCTTTTGAGCACAAGCAACACTGAACAAAATTCATTACATTCTATAAGATTTCATACCATTTAACTCTCTTTCCGGCTCGCAATTAAAAAAAAAAAAGAAAAGAAAAGGAAAAAAACTGCTAGCGCGAGCATTTTTGAATATCTGAACATACAATATCTCAAAAGAAAGAACAGAGCCTCTGGTTTTACACAACAACACCAATTGAAGAGTTATTTTGCAAAAACATATAACTCCGTTTTTGTTAATTCTTACAAATCATGTTTTTTTTTTGTGCATTCCAAGTAATATCAATCAAACTGCAGTTTGACAAAAATTAAAGTTCATTTAAAGTAAAAAAAAAAAATATATATATATATATATATATATATATATATATATATAAAAGCAAAAGCAGATACTCCACATTTTCATTTCAAAGTAATTGCATTTAAAACACACTCAAACATGTGTACACACACAAATGTGCACACACACATTAACAGATCGGCACACACGCAAAAGAACAAAAGAGGTTTCAGCATGTAAGACATGTATAGTGTACAAGGAGTCGAAATTATATATCCTCAATCACTTTAAGTCGGCTTTGACATAACTCCCCTCAGCTAACGCAACTTTTTGAAGTGACTAGAAGCTTGTCACCTGACCTGAATACTGCACACTGATTCGCTAAAATGGAGTTACCGGTTTCTGTACACAAAACAACAGTGCTTGTCGCCATGTACTGACAGTGGAGAATATCGGCTTTTCTGACAAAACGGATTTAGGGTTCAGAACGTGCTATATGTGGAGAATAACTCACAACAGTCAGTTCAGTTTTTGTTAAAGTGGCGTTTATCAGTTTTTGCAAATAAATTCTTCAATTCTAGCTTCATGCATTCCTTTTTATCAACATTGATTGTGGCTAAGTTTAAAAAAACAAACAAACAAACAACCAAAAATTTTTTTCTTCTTTGAATCAAACATCAAAATAAAACTTTCATGATGGATCAAACTTCAAATGAAGCAAAACAACAAGGTAAGTTTTTTGTTCCGCCGAAGAAAATAAGTCATTCTGCATTTGGAACAACATGGGTGAGTAAATGATGACAGACTTATTTGGGTACAAAAACAGTAAAGTGGTCCTCGGTTCATTACAGCAGCATGTCAGAATAATTATGTGGTGGAGAAAGCTGCTGGCTAAATGAACTGCCTTTCATCATATTATGTCATTAATGACCGTCCTGAACTAACATGGTACAAAGACAGAGGTGGACAGAGGTGCGAACAGTTTCAGTAAATAGTAGTGACTAGCTAGTTTGTCTCTACAACAAAACATCATACCATGATGGTTAAGCAGTGAGTTATGTCATTGTATGGGAAACACACCCTAGTTTAGTTCCTGCCTCTTTGAAGCCCCTCCTTCTGAAAAGCACAATGTGCTCTGACTGGCCGGCTGGACCAGTGTGTTGTGATTGGTCAAGCGCTTCCATCTTGTTTGGGAAATACCATAACCTTGAGTTTCAACATAATACTAACTAACTTAACCAGGCCCTACCCCCTTTTTTGCATACACCTTGGCCGGGAATTATTTAAATGAGAAATATTGTGACGTTTTCGTCTTCAATCTTCAATCAAAAGTCTAAGATCTTAATATAAACTCACACATTGTTCTTTTCCCAAGACAAAAGGATCTGAGTTGTCTGCATTCACTGTGCTTTAGTCCTTTAGTCATGTCGCATTAGTCCCTTTTGAGTCTACTTTATTGCTCCTCAGTAAGCACCTGCTAAAATTAAGCTTTATGAAAGTAAAAATGGAAGATGTGCATGCGACTCAGATTTGCTTGCGCACATGGCATTTGTTGTATGTTTGTGTAGCTTACGTCTGACGAGAGCCTCAACGTAAATGAAAAGCAGGGCGCTTGTGCTGGCACGGCCATGGCCAGGGCTTCCTGCTAGATTACCTGAGTTCTGGCTTCCTGTTGCTTACACAGACCTTTCCCTGACACAATCAGATCTGGCCACCAGTCAACTCATGCGTGGCCACACATAACTGCTGAGTTACGCGATGAACATCGATATAATTCACAACGGTTGGAGGATTTCACTGAGTGATAAAGTCAACAGGCACTGCCAAAAGTTAAAGTTCATTTTAGATTTGTCTTCATCTGGCACTGTGCCCTGATTAGAGCTTAAAACGTTCAATAAATTCTTTACGTTTCCTATCCCTAATCCTGATATATGTGGTAAAGGTAATTGCTCCGTGAGAACAGATCAAATTTAGACTGAGCTCTTTTCTGCAGCACTGAAGGCAACCATTTATCCTTGTTTTCTGGTGAGGCATTCAAACCCAGCTGATGTAATATCATGTAAACAAAGTCATCTATCATATTTTTAGACTTTCTGAAACTCTCTTCTGGATTACTCATTATTATTTCATTCATTACTCATGTACAACAAACCGAAAAACCTCCTTATTTTCCCGGAGCATTTCTTTTCCCTATATTACAGACTAAACTGTGACTTTTCTATGAACTGATCATAATGGTATTTTTTGCCTATTCTCTTTTTTGTTGGGGAATATGTTAAAAAATATATTTGTAAAAGGAGTAAAAACAGCACACATATGAATGCCTGTCTTTAAACACCTTAATGGTCCATGGAACAGGACTTGGCAGGGTTGTGGCGTGTGAGTAATATCCTTCTGTAAGCAGTGGTTACATTTGGGAGACTGGCAATAAATGACTCTTGTGAAATGGAAGTGTGACAGCAGGTTAAGCGAGGAAGGGGACCATACCATGAACATTATACGCTGTTATGGAAATCGCAAATAAGACATAATGGCGCCCTGTGCGTATCATATTTTTGCCTATGACTTTTATTTAATACAATTTAAAGGAATATGTTAAAATGCAAATAAAAAAGTTAGCCATTTAATCATTCTCATGTCATGCCAAACACATTTTGTTTTCATTCTTCTGTGGAAGCAAAGAAATTCTGAAAACAAATGTTAAAATTCTCATTTTTATCATTCACATACACAATAAAACTTTACGCATCAAGAAGCATCGTGATGTCAACAAAAAAATGGCAGTGGTTATAAACATCTCATTACCAAATTCAAAATGGCAATGTGTAAATTCATACGAGATGTTATAACTGCAGCAGGGGATGTGTTTTAAGTAAACAGCAGTCTGATCCTGACACAAAGATATTGTATATCATATGAAACAAGTTATGGTGGTTTCTTAGCGGAGCTTAATCTTTCATCATATGAAAATTTTTTTTGTTCTACAGAAGTCATACAGCGTTTGGAACAACTTTAGGGTGGCAGACTTGTCACATTTGGATAAATTATTTCTTGAATATTACTAGATGAGACTGCCATTCAGATAGCTTCCAAAACTCTTAAAGTTGCATCTGCTATTAGATACTTTTCCCATTTTCCCATCTGAATCATTCAGACCTCTTCAGCTCAGAGATATAGACTGCACTTCTTCCCCACCTCCAGTTTATGAGTTTCCTTTTAATAGATACTTTTCCCAACTGAAACTCTGAATCATTCAGACCTCTTCAGCTCAGAGATATAGACTGCACTTCTTCCCCACCTCCAGTTTATGAGTTGCCTTTTAATATCCTCTTGAATGCCTGGGTGATGGTGAGGCGTCCTTCTCTGATTTGCGGGGGAGATCTTGTAATCCCCGTACTTCCCCTTTTAAGCCTCTTCCTCTTGCTGTCACCCTACTGGAGAAACTATTGTTGGGAAAAGCATCTTCCTTATCCCAGCCTCATTTCCCTCTTCTCCCACAGATCTGGGAGATCTAGTTCAGAAAGCCCCTCAGGCAGAGCGGGGCCACTGAGGGACATGGAGAGGTGGACAGGGAGGACACAGCAACGGTTGTGTGGGAGAGCTCCAAAGGTCACCGACCACAGCGAGGCCACGCAAAGCACCTAACTCAAGGCATAAGTCGCAAACAGAAAGCAGACCCCAAACTGAAAAGATAGGGGTCTGCTAAGGGTCAGGACATCAGTTGAGAGACCTTAGCAACATTCTTGGCCATCGAGCCAGTGAAAAAGAAAGTAGGCCTAAAGGCCGCTGGCAATTGTGTGTTTCTAATTTTGACTCCACATACCATTGTGAGAAAAAAAGACATTCCTCAATTTCTTCTCCTCACATGATAAAGCAAGCAAGTGTAATGGTTCCAGCGATAACCTCTAATGGAACAGTACTATTATTATACATTTTCACAGACAACTAGTCAGTTTTAAAGGTAGGGTTTTTTAACACTTTTTGGGTCACACTTTAGTTTAGGATACAATTCTCACAATCACAATTAATAGTTAGTTAGGTAGTTGTTATATATATATATATATATATATATATATATAATTTATTTATTATTATTTTTTTTTATCTTCTGTCGAAGTCTCAGGACCAAGAAATGTTAAGAAATGTCCAATCATTGCATTCAGTCCAATTTTTGCATTCGTAGTAACTACCATAATTAAGAGCCATGACGCTACCTGTAACGAAGAGACAGTGGAGTGGGATCCAAGTGCAGCTTTATTAAGAATAGAGTAGTCAAACAGGCAATGATCGATGAACAACAAACAGGAGTGGCAAGGGATAAACAGAATCGTAGTCGAATACACAGGCGGGAACATCGGGACAGGCAGCAAGAATCAGACAACGGGAAAAGACAGCCAGAATCAAAAACAGGAAATCAAACACAGGGAGTAACGCTCGAAATTGACAGTGGAAAACAAATCAAGACTTCGTCGAGAAGTGGTGTGTGACCAGTGCTTACATGGTGTGGGTGATGAGTTACAGCTGGTGATGGTAATTGGTGACTGGGTGATGAGGTGCAGCTGGTGCGGTAATCAGTGACTGGGTACGGGGCTTATGGGAAATGTAGTCCGTGTGACTGAAATAAGAGTGTGAGAGTGTGAAAGTCCAAGGTGAAGTGCCCTCTAGTGGTTTTTACGGGCACTTCAGCTGACAATCATGACACTACCCAGAGCTGTTCCCATTAAACACAGATTTATTACTTACATTATTGTAATGTTATATACTTTGAGACATGAGGTAATTTAACGCCTATTCTCTAATACTCTAATGACTGCTAGACATGTAGTTGCAAAATAAGTTATTAGAATGTCTAATATAGAATGTAGAGTTGTAAGTATGCTAGTAGGCGTCTTGTCGTGGACTCAGCTAGTATGTGAAAGGAGACTGAACCTCGAGATTGCCTGATATGGCATGAGTAATTTTTGCTCAGAAGAAATTTAGCCATCCATGACGCACGACCTTAAACCTTGCAACATTTGAAAAAGTGTACAAGCATCTCTGATGTTTCCGATGATAACCTACAAGGTTGATTTTTGGTAAAATTTATTTTGATGATCTTTCTAGCACTGCAGTATTGTTTATTAATCCTAGCAAGCAATATGTTTTGCATTTTATGAAATGAAATCATGTCGCCCACAGAATAAGCACACCACTGGGAGTCAAGTTGAGAACTCTGCCAGCTTGTGGCAGTTGAACTGTGAGGCTGCCTGATATGGCATAAGTAATTTCCACTCGGATGAAACTCAGCCATCCATAACACACGACCTTAAACCTTGCACAGAGTAAGGAAAAAACTTGGTTTGGCTCCAGTTCTGACTGGATCCTGTCTGCATTTCCAATAAAGTGGATTTGTCGCTGGGCGGAATGCCTTAGCGGCGGAGTCCGAGCTGCTCTCCGGCTGATAAATAGCCTTTGTGAGGGGAGGCGAACGACAGGAAGAGTAAATTTTAGCCAGGAAGGCAAAAAGAGAGGGGAGGGAGCAAGGATAGACAGATGAGGGGGAGCTATGTTATATAGCTGTGTGATGAAAGCACGAGATAGCAAAAATTAGACTTGAGAGTTCAAATATTCTATTCATGGACATTTGCAGTTGACTACATTGATGTCAAGAGAGATCCGCATCATTGTGGGCAAACTGTTTTCCACAAGTTTTCAGGGATGCCTGCAGTGTTTTTACTCATTGAAAACACAATTTTTGTGTTGCTGTATGTCAGAACGGCACGAGACACAGTTTTAAATATCAGAACGCACATTCGTTCGGTGAGTGGTTTGTAAGATGATGGTGACATTTAAAATATTTCTTAAAGTCCCCTGTTCTCACTGACCACTCAAAAGAATCAATTTCCTGTCATTGTTCGACTTAGGAATGCATTTCCCAAACTGAGACACAAAAATCAAACTGAATGATATGATGCAAAAAATGATGGAACTACATTACACAGTTCATGTCAATCAGCATTTTGGATGAGGATTAAGCAGTAGTTCAGGAATATGAAAATCTAAGCACACTGCCAATAAAAAGTTTGAAATAAATAAGAATCTTTTTTTCAATGTTGTTGAAAGAAGTCTCTTATGCACAAGAATTTATTTGATCAAAAACAGAGTGAGAACAGTAATATTGTGAGATATTATTGCAATTTAAAAGAACCCTTTTCTATCTGACTATATTTTAGAATGTGATTTATTCCTGTGATGGCAAAGTTCCTTCAGAAATCATTCTAGTAAATCCAATACCCCAAACCTTTTAATGCTAGTGTATTACGTTTTCCACTAAGAAATGAAGCAGCACAACTGTTTTCATCATTGTTAATAATTGTTCTTGAGCAGCAAACCAGCATATTAGTATGATTTCTGAAGGATCACATAGAAAACTGTTATTTCAAATTATAATAATATCTCACAATATTAATGTTTTTACAGTATTTTTGATCAAATACATGCAGCCTTGGTGAGCAAAACTGACTTCTTTTAAAAACATTAAATACATCTTAATTATTCTAAACTTCTGAACCAGTAAACTTTTTAAACCAGTAGCTTATATTTTACCTATTTAGCTTTAAAATAATTATAATGTAGAGAAAAGTGACAAAGGTTTTGGAAAGGCATGAATGAACCTGCACAGATTTAATTCCTCTAAAAATGCTCAATGAATTGTATCATGTAAGAGTTTAAGCTAATAGACCTATTATTGACTTGTGTCAGTACAGGCCTCATCAATCAGAAGTTATGAGTCAGTGCTGCTCCAGCGCTTATGTGTGTCAATGGACGAATGTCTTTTGAGAGGAGATGTTGTGTTGGTGTTGTGAGGAGAGGGATGGGGGTGTAGAGGGGTCTATCTCATGCTAACTGAGTTAACTGATAGCCTCAGGGGATGTTGGGGGGGGTGGATACTGACCTCTACCAACGTCTCTCCTGGGACCGGTGTGAGGAGAGACAAACATTCCAGAGCAACTCGCCGGCCAGCAGAGACCCCCTGAGAGAACCAGAGCGACAGAGAGAAAGAGAGAGCGAAAGAGAGAGAGAGAGAGAGAGAGAGAGAGAGAGAAACCATGGAGAAGAGCTGGAAAGGAAGAAAAATGGACACTTTCGCTCTACTTGTTCTACGCACACATATGCAAAGCAAGCTCAACACGGACGCTCCCTGGTCAACATTTCTGTAATTAATTATGGCATAATTCTTAACAGGGCTTAAAAGAGGGGGTCTCTCTGTCATTCCGTTATGGTGGACTGCCGCGGTGGTCCTTGGGCCCAGGACCTCAGATGTAGCTCTTGAGGGGCCCTCACCCTCTAACACCACTGTTCTTTCCCAGAGGAAGAATCCCTCATGTGTTCACCCTTCTGCATGGCCTCTTACTAGATTTCCAGCAGCCTGCCTTAAGATTACCCTACAGAGCAGTTGAGAAGTCATCATTTCTGAAGCTTGGGTAAATCATAAATCACTTTCTCTCTGTCTTTGCAATATTCTCCCTTTCTCATGAATAACCCAAGTAAATGGTGCTATTTCTCTCTGAAGTTTTGTATGTATTCAAGCCAATAAACCAGGATCACTGACTTGGACAAAAAATAGTAGCATTATGTGATGGACAAACATCCATAACACAAACCTGCTTTTGTATTATGGTTGAAATGAAAGTCGATTTAATGCTGAAGAACAAGATGGCTAAATGGTCAAACAATTTCTTTGCAAAAACAGAGCAACTACCAACTTTTTGTTGTTAAGTTTTGTTCTGATTCGACTGTAAAAAATGTGATATCCACTGAAAGTGATCTAACAGGCAGCCTGGCAAATCATATCATTAATTAACTAAAAAATAAAAAGGAAAAAAAAGATTGTCAAATAAAATTGATCCTATGACTCATGAATGCAATCAATAGAAAAAGGGAAGTGGTCCTAAGACCGAACCCTGCAGAATACACAAACACAAAATCAATCCTGAAAGACCAAGTCTCTAATTCTACTAAAAATACTCTGTTTATTAAAAGTTAGTCTCGGGAAATTCACAACACATTTATGATGACTAAAAACCAAACTAAAGCAACTTCTATAAACTTCTGGTTACTCAGGACTGGTGTGGTCAGTAATGTCTTAGCAAATGTTGAATCTAACTGCTTATTCTCTTCACACAAAAAAATCACCAGTCTCTCATGTTGCGTCATCTATTTCTTAAGGCTACAGGAAATAGTCACATATAGTTCATGTGACCAAAATACTGCATTTCCTTGGAGTCCTAATTCTTCTCGGTATATTTAAAGATTTCAAAAGCAGGCCATTTAGCAGCATCTGCTGATAAACTTGGAGCCATGTTATATTTTCACTACTAAGTTAGCTAAATAAAGCAGGCCTCTGCTACTAAAACCAAATATTCAAGAGAGGAACAGTCAAAACTTGACAGAAAAGGCATACTTGACATTCCAAAAACACCCCAGAAAAGCTGTGCTTGTTTTAAACCCTGTCCTCCTCTTCAAATCCCCTTCCACGGTTTCCAGAGTCTCTATGGCATCGTTTGTCTTTATACGGTCACAACAAACACATGCGCTCATAAGTAGGAAACCAGACTTTTTTTATCCTTTCTTGGTACAGTCATTGCTAGTACATCTTACAGCAGTGAATGGGTGTAAACATATGGGATGGCTATTCCTGTCCGCTCAGAACAACAGAGACATTTTTCAAACTGAAATTCATACTTGGATTTCTTTCTCTCAGGACTCTCTTCCATCATTCTAGCAACTCACAGAGAGATGCTTCCCCCTTTACTGTCATTTCACATTAACGGTGGGGTCTTACTAAGTGTTGGCCTATGACTTTGCTTTGAATTACAGCCTACTGCACAGAGAGGGCACTACACTACGACTTTATGGCGTTATTATGCAAGCTTACGCTTGACACTTGAAAATTTATGGTAAGCTTGTGATACCGTTACAACGCTACCACTAGACAAATAAATCAGATAGGATCAAATAGAAGATCTTGATTTTTCTTATATGATTTTCTTCAAAGTAATAATTTGAGGATGGCTAGCTTGCCCAGCAGAAGAAAAACAAATGTGTCCTTTTCACTTCAGAGGCTCTTCAGGTTATAGCTACCCTGAAACACTTGTGATTTTTGGCTTGTTCTGAAGAAAGCATGAGAAGTTCTTACCTGTGCCGCCACTAATGTTAGTGGGGCATTAGTATATGGTTGCTAAAACTAAGCCAAATGTACTTTTCCATATACTTGATGGTATAAGCCAAATATACTTAAGTATAATTTGAAATATATCTGATAAAAAAGGTACACTGAAAGTATATTGTACTTTCATATTTTTAGTCTAAAAGTATACTAATAGCACACTTTAATTTTCCCTTTATTTGGTCAAAAATCGTAAGTCCAATCACACCTCTCCTCAACCAGCTGCACAACTCACAATAAATATTACTTGCTACATTTACATGTACACAAATAATCTGTTTATAATCAGATTGATGGCTCAATCAGACCGAAAAGCTTTCATGTAAACACATTAATCCATCTGATTAAGCTTGATCTGAATTATTTTAGAATTTGATTCAATTTTGATTCTCAGTTGTCAAGAATAACACAGCAAGTTAAAAACTTGTTTCCATTGTGGTCCTTACAGAGAATAGATCGCCAGAGCTACTTTGTGATATCTGATCTTATCAGGGGCCTCTTAGACGCCTTTAGAGACCACGTCATCGTTGTACTTCCAAGACTTCGCAGTTTCCCACCTCCCCCATGAGTCACAGCTCAAAAATGACAGCATCCAAATTGTGTGTGTGGATTTTGTGTGGGCAATAGATATATATTTCAACTATCATCATTGGCTAAAAATAACGTGCTAGCCCCCATTAATGGGGTGCTGTTAAAAATCACAAATTTGGCATATCTGCAGCCTTCTCTGTCCCAAGAGAATGTCATTAGGCGGGTCTGGGAAACTAGACTGACACTGGCCCAGCCAGACAGAAATACACACCATGAGAATGAGAAAGCGGGCATATTTTTCTTTTTTTCCCCCAAATCTTTTTTATTTTAATAGCCCGATGACTGACACACCCAGCAAGCAGAAAGCTAACCCCGCATGGCCGTTGACAGATGAGATAGCTCATTCATTCAGTGGGCAGCACAGTATGGCAAAGACGCACACATGCAAAACGTTCTCAAGGAAGAACCATTTGGTTGGCAGGAATATTGATGGGAGAGATGTCTATCCTCAGGACTCCTGTAAACATTGATCTCAGTCGAGGGTTTTGAACAGTTTGTCCTTTGGACACATACACATTCTACTTTTCCCATCCTTGACGGATACAAGGACACATAGACTCATTGACTTTCACCCAATTTATATTCAGAAAGACTAATTTAACTTTTTACACTCCAGCTAACATGAAAGGTTGATTATTCACTTTTTTTTCTTCTTCTTTGAACTATGGTCACTAACACACAGATTTGAACTTTACTACACATTCAGTAAAAAAACTTTCCAGGTAACCTAGTACGCCGGCTGGTTGAACAACATTTTAGGGCATCAAAAATGCAATCCTGATTATGCTGTCCTCTAAGATACATTGTTTTACACACATTCTAAAAGCACCAATATACTTCACGTGAACTAAAAGAATAAACTGGTCTAACATCATTTTGAACAAAATTAAATTTTCTTGGAGTTACATTTCAAACAGCTTGCCAAAGAGAACTTTCTGTAAAAGTTTGAACTATGCACCTTTGAACTACCATTGGTCTGTGGCGATGACGTAATAGGTAGGTGTGGTTCTGAGGCTACGCTTACTTTGACGTGGAAATCATCTCCAGTTCATTTCTTCGGGTCAGTGCATCAAGGTCTGGCGTCCGTGAGTAAAGACACACTAAAGAGCTGCTTTATAGTAGAAATTGAAGTTGTAATTAACTGAAAGCAACACTGACTGTTTTTCATGTTTAATACTGTTAAGCTGCTTTAAAGCAATCTATTGTATAAAGTGCTATAAATGTGACGTGACTGGAGTGCTGAACATACACATCGCAATGACCGGATACTTTCTGTTTTCTGACCGCTGTCATTTTTGTTGTGTTCATGTTGTTGTCGAGAGGAAAGCGTGCAACAAAAATTCACATATTCATCTAAACATCGCTCTCAGCAGTGTGGATGGAGTCATTTCAAATTTCTTTTTTACCCCAAACCAAAGTTTACTTTGCCTTATGTACTATATCGGGCCTTGAAGCAGCAATTGTATCTTTCACAGAGAAGACAATCCCAGAATGCATTGTGCTGAGTTCACTGAAAAAATAATAATAATCAAGATTATACTTATGTTTCATTAAAAGCCAAAAAAAGGTGAATCTAATTAAAACAGACGTTTTACACAATATTTGCTATGTATTGTTATGCTAATCGTCTTAGCGAGATGCTAAATGCAAACTCTAGTAGAATAAACTATGAGTTAAGTATATTTTGCAGTTCATGTGAGGAGTGGTATTTATGTAGCTTGTATGCCATAAGAGTTGCTTCATATGTAGATCATCTTAAATCAATTACTTATGATGTTTTAATTTACTTAGGATGCTACAATTTGATTACATCTGCATCTGCAGCTGCCTATGTAAACAGTTGGTCAGTGTTAAAGCAAATCATGCCATAGTAATTTTTAGATAAAAACAAAAATATAAAGATATAAAGACAATACACATTTTGTGAGTATGCAACATGTTTGTTCCTGACTTAGAATCATGAAGTGATATATTCGGTTTGCAAACGACAGGGCTGATCATGCCCGTCCTCAGCCAAATTGTTTTTTAATTTGCATATGAGTTATCAGTTAGCTGTAGATATCAGTGAGCTGCTACTCACACACACACAATGGACAGAGGAAACAGACTTATATGTAAGTTTTTGTTATCTGTTATTTAAAACATTCTCTGGCCATGCATGCTGTAATCCCAGCACAATGCTGTGTGACGCACATTTGTCAACTGATAACAAACAAAGAGAAGATGAGAAGGATTTTTTTTCTATTGATGAGGTAGTTCATATTTTATCACCTTGCAGTGTGGCTGAGGGAGGAAGCGCACTTGAAACATTTATTTCAAAGTATGTTTAACCCTAAAGCCTACTGTATCATATCTGATGCATGAATTTCATTCTCAACTACTCATCTGATTGGTTGAATTCTACAGGATTTCTTAAGATGATGTGAAGCAAAAAAAAAAAAAACTGATTGGTTGCTTCAAGTGACCTCTGGGTAATCTTTGGCCAATAAAAGCTGCTATGGAGTCCAGACCTTCTGCCGTCAGTCTGGACATGTGATTCTCCTGTGAGAAAGTGCACCAAAACAAGTGATTTAATTTTTGCTAGTTGTACCAAAACACATAATTTATGGTCAAAATTGCAGCTGCACTCATTACCCTTTTCATTTGCTTCCTAGCCCGTCTGAAAGCCATGTCACATGGGTTTGTTCATTTAATAGTTCACCCACTCACCTATCAAGCGATTATTATGGGATGTGTTAGTTATGAGAAACCGCACCAAAACAAGGCGTTCAAACGTGGTGGCGTTGTCCCGCAACATGGTCCAAAATGCAGTTGCCCTCAGTATCATTTTCTCTGCCTATTTTCCTTTTTACCTGTTTCCTTGTTTGCAGCGTAACAAGGCTTTGTCCATTTGATTATATTTGTGCATAGCACCTGTGAATGCAATGTAGGGTACAATGAAAGAAGAGGAGAGGGTCTTGGCTCAATCCTGTCACACAAGTGGTCATAGCCTACACATTGGAGAAGCATGTTAATACCAGGTAAAAACAGTCACTGACCACTTATCACAGGTGTGAAAGTTGGAAATGTGGGCTGATGGGACAAAGCGGGCTTGGATCAGATCCCATGCTCCTTCAATGGGTGGATAAAGGCCATTTAATATATTCCCTTTCCTCCTTGATCAGTTGTGTGTAGCTAAGTAGAAGCTTCATGATATTCTGGTTGAAATCTCCCATCAGAAAAATGCTAGTAGGGGAAACTATTTTCCATGTAGAGAATGCTAGTTGCCAGTGTGGCCAGTGCTGTTTGCAGGGTTGCCGTGATGTGTACAATACAATGCAACTAAAAGAGATGAGTAGAAGTGTCTACAGTACATAGAATGGAGGAAAATTCCAGATATGATGTTTTAATAACAAAGTTCGGGAGGAACACATTCAACTGATCTACCCAATTTTTTCTGCATCGCTCCACCACTCCGCCTCTTCACACTTGCCTAGTGTGACGAGCAGGACGGGCGAGAGCCGTGACGCGATTGATAATGAGCTGCGCACGGCACCGGTCTCACGGAGGAGCTCCAGAAGCATAAAAGAGGAGCGACTACAGTGAAGGACGAGAGAGGACCAGGCTTGGATTTTATGTTGTGTTTTATTATGTTTGTGTGGGCGGCAGTCACCGTGAGGAACTGTCGGCCTTATACTTTTGTTTTGTTGTTTGTTTATTTTGGATAATAAAAGTTATGTTTAACGTTCGCCGGTTCTCTCCTCCTTCTTCCCGTTCTTACGAACTGTGTTACATTGGTTCCGAAACTCGGGAGGAAGGAGGAACATGCTGTCGAAGAGCCATCGCTGCTGAGGGACATCGTGGTGCTGAGGAGGTCAGGCAGTGCGGTGGAGTGAAGACCGCTAGTAGCTGCCCAATGCGGTGGTACTGGAGCGATTGTGCAACCGGAGAGCTCGCTGCCGCTGCCCTCACCCGGAGGAGTCATCGCCGGCCGCCAGGGGGCGGAGGAGGATCGAGCCTTCCACCGAGTGTCCAGTACCATCGCATGTCACCGCGAGGAAGAGCCTCTCGGCTGGCTAAGGACCAAGCGGTAGTGTGTCCGGGAACCGGACCAACAATTTTTTTCTTTTCCTCTCTCCCCCCTCTTGCCTTTGTCGCTCCTCGTGCTTCTGTCTCCTTTTCTCTCGTCTCGTCTGTCCTTACCCCCAGGTGCTGCGGCCGCCGAGACTGGCCCCCGGGGGGAGTGAGCGCAGTCTGGGTACCCCCTGGCCTGTGAGGGGCAATGGGGGTATGTGATGGGAACTGCGCGAGGCCAGTGACGTGATTGATAATGAGCGTAAGCTGCGCACTGCACCGGTCTCGTATCTCTCATGGAGGAGCTCTGGAAGCATAAAAGGGGAGCGACAACAGTGAAGGACGAGAGAGGACCAGGCCTGGATTTTATGTTGTGTTTTATTATGTTTGTTTTATTATGTTTTACTTTCATTTTGTTGTTTGTTTATTTTGGATATTAAAAACATAATTAAAAGTTATGTTTAACGTTCACCGGTTCTCGCCTCCTTCTTCCCGTTCTTACGAACTGTGTTACACCTAGTTAATATCATAAGATATGGGGGAATACTCTGGGTTCAGGTGATATTCTGATCTCGGAGCCCGATAGAATGAAAAGTATGCATATTTGCCATGCTATCTAATCATTTGTAAGTGTGAGCTCGTGAACTAGAGAGCCGTGACTTCAGTTGTTGTAGGAAAACCTCACCTTAACCTTTTGTTTTTTCAATGTAGTAAATGCTTCTGAAGTAATTGCAGTTTGTCCTTTTTGTTGGCCCAAAAAGGAACAGTCACATCCTCTTAATTTTCATGGCACAAGTGTATTTGCATGTAACATTTTGGTTGCTGTATTATTATGTAAACAATTAAGGCTTTGTACTTCACTTGTTTTCCAATATCCACGTAGTGTCCATCACATGCACAAAAATGGGTGTAGTTGGGCACTGAGGATGCTGATTTACAGCAGACCATTTCATTTGAGCAATGTAACTTTCATGTTTGGTTGACTGCATTTTAGTTTGATGATGAATGACTGAAATGTCAAGTTATAAATGCTATAACTGATGTTGTGTACGCGAGGCACCTGTGCAATCACTTGCATTCAATAAAATAAATATAGAGGGTTAACATATAAGTAATCAAATACAATGTGTTAGAGTGTCACAAAAACAAGCATCACAATTTTTTTTCTTTTGTTAATCTGTTAATTATTTAAATAAAATATATGCCATGTAGGCCTAGTCCTATGTATTCCTTTTATAGCCTATAGACTTAATTTTACTCAGTTTTTCTCAGTTCACGGAAGTGCTACAAGTGCGTGATGTGACAATGTGTGAATCCTTATTTTCTTTTGTTTATGCTGCTACTTGCACATATAAAAGGTAAACCCCTAAAAAAAACATTTTATGGTATTTTTAATGGGTCACAAACACTCATCTATTCTAAATTTATTAGTTTATGATCGACTAATGAGCTTCGGTTGTTTGTCAGGTAAATAATCTAAATGATCAAAATGCTCTCATTGCAATTCTCCACCAGATTTAATATGCCACACACAAGCTCACGCAAACTCAAAACGAGCTGAGACCTTAATATTTGACCGTAGCCACCTATAACGTCCATTTTGATAAATGGCAAGTTTTGCATGGCAACGGCCTTACCGTTGTACGTTTCATGAATGAGGCCCAATGTCTGTAAAATCTGCAGAAAATCCACAAGTCATAAATCCTACAGTCTCGCATAGCCAGACCTTCATATAGACGACAGAAGGTCTGGACTCTATCGCTTTCATTGGCCAAGGACTGCCTACGAGGATGTTTGATTGACATGTAACACAACCAATTACAGTTTGTTTGGTTCCGTGTCATGTTTAGGGGCGTAAAAAGATAAAGTCGATGTCCCTACAATAACTGACCGACATGAATCTAATATATTATTCATTCAAGAACGTTTTGCAAGTTTACTGCAACAATGGAGCTGCGAACTTCACATACTTTTGAAAATCCAAAAGTAGTTGATCCTTGTAAGTGCTCATTATCACAGTTGTAAACACGCCGGCATTCTTCTTCAATGAAGATTGTTTGGTGTCATAGCATATGTTTCCAGGTGGACCATTAACCCTTTGCCGCGTACAATCACATTGGTATGATTAGAATGTTCAGAGCATCACGTGATCAACTGCCAAATTCAAAACTGCTGGCGCTGAGCCAGTGACAGACGAGTGCAGCGCTTTCAATACATCACAAATATGCAGTGTTTTCAACCACATAATGTTTATTTTAGGTTTCAGACATTTAAATGCACATAAGTACTAACAAAACAATACATTTAGAATTTGACACTGACGTCTATGAAAGCGACAATGACAATCCTAGATGACACGTTTTATTCAAATCAGATGCACATAGTAAGTAACAGTAAAAAGTTTACTATATTCTTCTATCAGTTCACCGGCTCACTAACTTTCATGTATTTCGGGAGAAGTTGATGAATTCAAGTGTTGAAAATTCAACAGATGCGATTCTCTGTACTACGGTGCAAACTAACACGGCGGCACCCATTGCGCGTATAGCTCAACTAACCCGATCATTATAAAGGTGTTTAAACAGCAAAACATCCACTTGCACATATATGAGAACCAGAATATCCGATAGTTCCTGCTATAGTTAACAAATTTGTGAATATTTAAAAAAAAAATAAGAAAAATGAAATAAAAGCAGACCATCAGTCATACAACGCTATTGTGGCTGCGGTGTGTCACCTGACAAGCAATGACGCATCACCATGGAAACAATAAAGGGATACGTTCTAAATAACAGTTCCCTTGAAAAACTCACGCTGAGCGCTCAGCTAGAATATTTTCAACTTATGCACGAAAGGGTTAAAGAACGTGACACGCGCTTCTCCCGGACATCCTGTAAAAATCAACCAACCAGATGACGACTTCGAAACTCCTGAAGTGTTTCCAGATAAATGTGCCGTAAGCACCAGACGTTCAGCCATCGGTCCGGGGCGTTACATCTGGGTAGCCAGGAATGTATTTTACCATTAATCATTATAGTTCAGCTGACAGACAGTGTGTCTGAGAGGAGATAGGCCTACTTCAAGTTAATGAATGAAAGGAGAAATTCAGGTGAGAGATTGTTAAAGAGTTAATGTTGCTCTGCAGGGAGGAGTTGAGGCTTGGATCTATTTGCAACAAAACAGTATTGAAACAAAAATATGAAATATTAAATATGAAACAAAAAGACATGTGGAAACCAAGTCAAACATGAATGCAACAGCTTTACAATAGGTTACATGCAAAGAAAACAACAGACTAAATCACTGGGTTGTTTATATAGACAAGACAACAAGGTAACAAGACACACCTGAGGATACAATCAAGGGGAACCAATGAAACAAAAGGACTACAAAGTGACAACAATCCAACCCAGGAAACAAAGTCGTGACACACTACATAATAAAAGTCCTTAAAACCCAAACACATGGGAATCTGTGATAAATACAGTATGTGTGACATGACTAGCCTTACTTGATCAAATGTGTATCATCATTTTATTGCAGTGCAGAGGAGAGGGTTTTCTGAGTTTTGCGCACATAGTATAAATCAGGGGTGTCCAATCCCGCTCCTGGAGGACCACTATCCTGGAAAGTTTAGCTCCAACCCCAATTAAACACACCTGAACCAGCTAATCAAGGTTTTTAGGCATACAGGAAACTTCCAGGCAGGTGTGTTGTGAGAAGTTGGAGCTAAACTCTGCAGGACAGTGGCCCTCCAGGACTGAGTTTGGACACCCCTGGTATAAATTTAACTTAAAAGCTATTGCTGAAACAACTGCAAGCACTAAACTGGTAGCTAAACTGGTAGTTCTGGGGAGTTAGCTCAGTGAGTAACCACTCACTTCTAATGCACCAGAAGACCTGGTTTCAATCCCCACCAAGGGCAACTTCTCACTTGTAAATTGCTTTCAATAGAAGCGTCTGCCAAATGAATAAGAATGTAAAAAATTCCATTCAAATGGAAAATTTGGTGATCTATATAAATATGAATATAGATTTGATTTCTCCAAGAAATTGCTAGATTTGATGTTAAAACTGAAAAAAAGTCTTACAAGTTGCTAAATAGGCATCATGCTTATAAGATACTTGTACTACAGTATAGAACTGAGATAACATTTATTTGCCCTTCTACAAAATAAAAGATGAAAAGCCATGAATTATTTTGTAGATAAATATATTTTGATTTATTATTTATACATTAAAGAATAATTTTTTAAAAAAAAAATCAGATTTTTTTTTATTATTATACTGTTAAAATATGGAAATGTGCCTTAGATTTGCCACATTTTCTTTTAAGTATATGGAAACATTTACATAAATTCTTGTGCGATTGTATATTCTTTTAACACATTTAATACTTAATATAATTATTAGTGTGCATTTTGAGACAAAACAATTGCACTGATATATTTTAATATTTTAAAGATGGCTAAAATATGTATTGTATGGGACTAGGGACTTTATCAGTGAAACAGGGGGAATGTGTTATTCAAAAATAAGAAATACACTTCAAGGGTTATTCTGTTCTGTCGAAATACATTATACAGATGTGCAAATGTTAAATTGCATGTAGTGTTGTTCTTCTTATGTCTCGTAGCCTATCGTTTTGCTCTGCTCTATTACACTGAGCTTCTATGCATTGCAGATGTCAACATTGTTAAAGCAACAGTATTGTTTCTTCAGTCAAGGGACATTACAAATGAATTCTTCTCTCTCTCTGTGTGTGTGTGTGTGCGTGTGTGTGTGTGTGTGTGTGCGTGTGAAAAGGTGACTGGGCAGATTTATATAAGGCCAGATCAGCCTTAAAAATAATACATTTACAAAACATTTACATTTACATTTAGTCATTTAGCAGACGCTTTTATCCAAAGCGACTTACAAGTGAGGAATACAAACAAGCGATTCTTCATGAATTGGCAAATAGACACAGGAAGTGCTCACAATACAATACAAGTTTCATACATTGCTCAGTACCATAAGCTTGAGTAGGAAAGGAAAAGGGAAGGATAGGGTTTTTTTTTTTTTTTATGAGGGGATTAAGTGTTCACGGAAGAGATGAGTTTTCAGCTGTCTCTTGAATATTGCCAGGGATTGTGTATATATAACTATGACAGTTAAACAATCAAGTGAGTTTAATCAAAATTTGAATCTCTGCTAACCACACAAACGTGAACATTTGTCTATATATGTTTTAATGATGATGAATAAATCTGTATTTACATCCTAATGTCTTTTTTGTGGCATGCCATTATATATTATAATGTTGGCTCATTTCTCAGGTTCTTAGAATGAATGGAAAACATGCTTACAGTAATGTATTTGCATGTATGACATGTTAATGTATTTGCTGTTCATTAGCATCATCACATAAACCCTGACTATTCCTATATTTAATGTCGGCATGAAATAAAAGTTGCAAAAGTAATTTTCATTTAGTGACTAAGAGTCCATTCTTCATTATTGTGATGTACATCAGAGTGAAACAGCTTCTGGAACAAGTAATAAATTTAGGTGGGGCTTGATTTCATCCATGGGGAATTGATTGAATGGTTGTGGTTTGCAATTGGTGGATCTCATGTGAGTGACAGGTTGCCCCGCCCTCGTGCCGGTAAACACATGAGAGAAGAGCCGCAACAGGGAGGGGAAGCTTTTTTTATTCTACATTATGAGGCACATAAATTTAAAAAATAATAGATAATGATGTGCACGGATGAATCGTTTATAATAAATAACGCAATATTCCATTAAAAAAAAGTTTTGATTTCATGGTGACTTTATAATGGTGTCCTTGTCTGAGCCAATAGCATTGGTCTTTTTCAATCCCGTCCCTCTCTTTCTGTCCACGCTACTTTACATTAAAGGATGGAAACATAATTTTATGGTGGGAATGCCTCTGATCAGGCAGGTCATGAGCTGAGGGAGGTGTATCTTACCTTCACACACACACACTCAGAATGTAGTGCGGTGAGGGAGCAGTTGTTCATCAGTCCCCGGGGTTCTGTCACAGAGGGAGAAATGGTGTGTGCAGAAGACTGATGCAGACATCCTGTGAGCGGGAGACCCGTGTCCTCCTGAGACCCCAGCATTCACTGCAGTGCTGCTGGGATTACTGGCAATAATGAGTGGAAATTCTGACGTTAACCGCGAAACTGATAGTAGAAACCTCACAATATACTTCAACTTGCAGTAGACAGAGATTTGTTGTTATTGTGTATATAAAACTTTTTTAAGAATATTGTTTTATTATTTATTTATTTATTTAAGTAGCTACACTCACATTAAAGGAATTGTTATATTACATATATATACCATTCAAAGGTTTGCGTCAGTGGCATTTCTTTTTAAAAAATAACACTTTTTATTTGGCAAGGACCTATTAAATGAATCAAAAGTGACAGCAAAGACATTTACAAAACTTTTCTATATAAAATAGTGCTTTCAAATAATTCTTTTGAACTTTCATCAAAGAACACTAAAAAAGTGTCATGACTTTTAAAAATAAAAATAGAAATCAGTTATTTTAAACTGTAATAATAGGCTATTTTTCATTATTACTTTCTTTACTGTATTTCTGGAAAAAAAATGCAGCGTTCATGACCATACAAGACTTATTTCTAAAACATTTAACTTCTTCCCTGATATTGACAATTTTACTCAATCCATGTTTTCACTGTTACACAATAGGGGGCGCTTTTCCGCATCTCCTGAAAAAGTACAGAATCTCCAGAGCAAAACACGGGTGTAGAAGAAGCAGAAACCAAAGATAGAAGCATTGCTTACGCACATGTAAAATAAAGTGATCATCTGGTTTGAATTCTTATTCTGGTTTGAATCTTGCCAATTGATTTAATTATCTGTAAATCTCTTCAGGTGACCTTTGTAATCTCTTTCAGGGATTTTTTTTTTTTTTTTTTAAGAATTCAAAAAAAAAAAAGTTTAACTTTAAATAGTGGCGAGTAATTCCGTTGACCTCAAGGGTTAATTCTAGGGCTTTGGGGCCACTTTCATCCCCCAGAGTTCCCCAGTCCTGCCAGCGCTCGGGTTACATTAACAAAAACCCAGAGACCACCGCAAGGAAA
Source organism: Zacco platypus (assembly GCA_038088235.1). Taxonomy (NCBI): domain Eukaryota; kingdom Metazoa; phylum Chordata; class Actinopteri; order Cypriniformes; family Xenocyprididae; genus Zacco; species Zacco platypus. The sequence goes on from CM076080.1 coordinate 9,142,275, forward strand.
TGAGTTCATATCGCAAAATTAAGCAAGGATTTGGGTCTAAGCAGGCATCTTTAAACACCAGACAGATGAGAGAGCGAGGTCCAGTCCCATTGTTTGACAAAAGTGAGAAATTCCTGCTCTTCCAAAGAGCCGTGAAGAGAAATGCAATGGGCCTATAGGAGAGAAGCAGTTTTGCCACAGCATACAGCTGTACAGTAGCGTTGTGATTTCAACATCTGTCGAGATATGGAAGACCCGCTCAGTGGGAAGAAAATGCATTTTTAATAAGACTGACTATTAATTCCAGATGAAAAAGCCAGTTAAACACTGAGTCTGGGCTGAAATGTGAGTGTGAGCCAAGTGGCTCAGCTGGCTGATTGCTCTTTTACATAATCCTTAAAATGTTTTTACATAATCTCTGATTGTGTTTACACTCGACATCAGTCAGGATTAAAGATGTGAGCCGTCCAGCCGTGCCAAGGCAAATATACATCTGATGCAAGGCCAGAGAGAGCGTTTATCAATGCTGCAGCTCAAAGTAGAGCTGCACGATTCTGGATAAATTGACATTTTATTGATTGTTTTGTTTAAAATTGAGATCACGATTCCCTCGGAATTCTGAAGAGACAAAATAACGTCATTTACTACATGTGCTGACAAAATGTTAATCACTGCAGTTTATTTAAGAATATATATGTATATTTTAAAAATCAGTTTGAATGAGTGATTCAATGACTCATAAAGACTGTACTTGTTTCCTGGTTGAATCAGCGTTTTTGAACAAATCTCTCGAATGAATAATTCAATGGCACATATATTTTTAACAGTCACTTGTCGCCACCTACCGGCATAACAATGTAATTTATACAATCTTTATTTGATGAGTCAAGTTACTTTCAAAAGGTGATTTTGATTGCTGCTGTAAACATCAATGTTTATAGCCTCTCTGAACTATATATTTTTACATTCATAAAAAATTTGAATCATTGTAAGACAGGAATAATGATACTGTATGTTTATGAAGCTGTTTCATAACTATAGCCTACATGACAACTGCTCTCTTTCTCTCTGTCTCTTGGTCAGCGCAGTGACTGAACTTGTCAAAGATTTAATAGATATTTAATTTAACATCGCCGAATCGTTAAGGAATAATATTGCCCGGGTGTTTGTATCGAGATTGTGACACTTTTAACAATTAACCATACAGCTCTAACTCAACAATGTGGGAATACATTCATACAACATTGTCAGCGACGTAAGGATTCTTTGATGAACAGAAAGTTCAAAAGAACAGCATGTTTACTTCATTTATTAGAATCTTTGGTCACGCTATATTTTGATAGTCCACTTTAGACATTATACTAACTATAAGTGACTTTTCAACTTCGTGTCAACTAGCTCTGATTTGTCACCGGTGTAGCAGGGACAAGAAGAGGTGAGTATCTTCAGCAAACTGTCTTTATTCGATGAACACAAACACAATAGTCCAAACAAGGAGGTGTGAAGACAACTATTGGAACGCACAGCGCACAGAAGGCTGATTGAAAACTATGCAGACTAACAATGGTAACTAAGGAAACAAAGGCAAACAGGCACTAAACACAGGCATCATTAGAGTATCAGAAGATTAGGTTAGTAGAATAAGTGGACATGAAGTTTCAAAGTTACTTATCTTATAACGTCTGATGAGGTGCAAAATAAAGTATATTAAGATATTAAGCAGGCAGTCTACTAATACTTAAATGAGAGTTTTTGAATGGTAGCGTAGTTTACTTTACTTTTAAATATTTTCTTTTACGCTCTAAACACAGATCCTCCGTCAATGTACAACAAAAGAGCAAAATCTGGTAAGGTCGGATGGGTCAGTAATGCAGTAACGTTTTTAAAGTGGAGCTGGTTCATTATTTAACTACATTAGTTAACATGAACTAATAATGGACGGCACTTATACAGCATTTGTTAATCTTTGTTAATGTTAATGTCAACATTTACTAACATATTATTAAAATCTTGTTAACATTTGTTAACACTGTGAACTAACATGAGCAAACAATGAACAACTGTATTTTCATTAACTTTAACGACGATTAGTAAATACAGTGACAAATGTATTGCTCATGGTTAGTTCATGCTAGTTAATACATTAACTAATGTTTAACTAATGAACCTTATTGTAAGGTGTTACTGTGGAGCTCAGTAAAGGGTCAATAACTAAATAATTTCACTTTTTATAAAGAATTGTTTGTAAACATAGATCAAGGGTCGTGACCTTTACCACACACGCACAAGCCAAACGCTCTGAAATACTTTCAGAGGATGGCATGGGACCTGAGCTGGTGAAGCAGGCAAACACACACACACACACACATACACACCCATGGGATGTTTGGAGACTGGCGGCACCGGTAGAGAAAAGTCATCAGAGTCAGTGAGGGGCCCCTGGTCCAGCTGAGAGGGGGGAGGGACAGGGACCCCTGGTGTGAAAAGACCCTAATGGCCCCAGCAGCTGAGAGGTCTGGAATCGTCATTGGGAGGTTCTCAGGTTTGTGTCTCTGAGTGAATGTGAGTGTGTGTAGGAGAATCGTAACTGTTGGTGTCAGGTGACCCATAGCTGAGCGACGCCACTGTAGTATTTCTGTCTTTATGTCACATACGCACAAGCCAATGAACATGCAGTCCTGGCCTCCATAACACCTCTGAAACTTCTGTCAGGACCAGCATTTACACACTTCAAATTATGCCATTATATATTATTCAACATATTATACAAACTTTCTGAAACTCTTAAGCCGCTTTTCCACTGTCGGGCTAAACCATTCTCTTTATTAGTAGACTGTCTGCTTAATATCTGCTAACACTTTATTTTGATGCTCCTTAACAGAAATTATACTGACTGTAAGTAACTTTCAAATTTAACTCCAAATTTATGTCAACTTATTCAAACACCTTATCCTCTACCTCTACCAACAATCTACTAAAAGTCTACTACAGGGTACTTATAATGAGAGTTAGTTGATAAAGTTACTTTTACAGTAGTAAGTAGAATGTATAAAGTGAACTGTAGATATTCAGTTTTTTTTTTTAAAATGGTGTTCTTTTGAACTAATCTACTAAAAGTATCTTGGTGTCCACAAAAATATGAAGCATTTGATAATAATAGGTAATAATCAGAAATGTTTATTGAGCAGCAAATCAGCATATTACAATGGATCATGTGACACAGAAGACTGGAGTAATGATGCTGAAATTCAGGTCTGTTTTGTGTGCGTGTGTGTGTGTGTGTGTGCGCGTTTTTGTGATTTATGAGGACACAAATTTGTGTAATGACATTACACTGGTATTATGACTTAAACATGAAATATGAGGACATTTCATGAGTCCTCATATTTAAAAAAGCTTTAAAAACATACTAAAATGTTTTATTAAAATGTAAAAATGCAGAATGCTTTCTGTGATGGGTAGATTTAGGGGTAGGGGTAGTGTAGGGGGAGAGAATGTACAGTTTGTACAGTATAAAAAACATTACGCCTTTCTCCTCATTAACATAACACAAAATATTCCCACAAATATGGCAATATCTGAAATCCCCCCATGAAGAAAACAGTTTATAAATCATACAGAATTTTGTTTTTTGCAAATGTAAGAATGCAGAAGGTTTTCTGTGATGGTTAGGTTTATGGACAAGGGAAGGAGTGAGAATATACAATTAATACAGCATAAAAATCATTAACATGGAAACCCAATGTGTGTGTGTGTGTGTGTGTGTGTGAGAGAGAGAGAGAAAGAGAGAGATGAGCATGGTAGGAAGTCATTAGCATTTTCAAGTGCTGTTGATCACAGCTTTCACACTAAACTGCTAATGCATTCCTTCTCTTTATCCTGTTAAAGATGTTTATTGGTGATCATTAGATCTGTGGTGACACGACAGTTTTATAACAATCTAATTTTACATTTGAATATAGAAACAAAAACAAACAAAAAAAAAAAAAAAAAAAAAAAAAAAATATATATATATATATATATATATATATATATATATATTTTATTTTTTTTTGTATATATGTATATATATATTTCAATATTACTGCAATAATGGCTGCAATGTTACACGCTTCAGGGAATCAACTTATGGATGCATTACTTATATCTCTGGGATAAGAGAAAGTATTTTATCATCCAATAAACTACACACACACACACACAATGTAGATTTGAATAATTTGAGTAATTGTAAAACTTTATTTTTATTTTGTTAAAATGAGTTGATGCATTAGTTAACATAAACTGAGGAATATTTTAACAGCATTTATTAAGCTTTGTTAAGTTAAAAAAACAATTGTTCAGTGTTCACGTTATTTCACTGTGCAATAACAAATATTAACAGATATAACTTTTGCATTAAAAATGCATTAATAAATGTTGAAAGTCACATTAAGGTTAATAAATGCTGCTGAATGCTATATTGTTCATAGTTCATGTTAACTAATGTAGTTAATTAATCTTGATAATTCTCTAATTTTGTAATGATTTTGTATTTGTAATGATGTCACTAATTTTCTCAGCTGTTCAAGTCTCACTAATCAGGTACAAATTACACATATTCTGAAAGTCTTTTCCTGAGGTCTGAAACATGGATGTTCATCTTTTGCATGTGCTGATGAAACTTTTGTTGAATGCATTCAAACTGTGTGTCATTTGTGGCCTTTATCAATGTTCACCCTCTCTTTTCTCTACTCCCTTTCTTCAAAATCCGAGAACAACAACTGGAACTGTTTAATAGCGCTCAAAGTCATAAACGCTCCGTTGACATATCTCAACAGCACACCATAAAATGAACTGGCCAAAGAACTGATGAGTGATGGCAAAACAAGCTCAAAATTCTCAAAAGCGTCGGATTCATTTGAGAACTTGTAATTTTACAATAACGGACCTGAGAGTGTGATATTTTAACATGACAGGGCAAACTAGATGAACTATGCTATGGTGTTTGGGGACAATTGAGAGTCTCTGATATTCTTGATTGAAAACCACGGCTACATTTATTTGATTAAAATACATTAAAACAGTTATACTGTGAAAGTATTACAATTTAAAATCACTATTCTCTATTTTTTAATCAATTTTTAAAAAGTACTTTATTCCTGTGATCATTACTCCAGTTATCAGTGTCACATATATATATATATATATATATATATATATATATATATTTCTTGAACTAAACAAGATGTTTGTTTGTTTATTTATTTATTAGGTTTTGTTGCTTTATTTATTTATTTATTTATTCATTTGTTCGTTCATTTATTCATTCATTTATTTATTATTATTTTTAAACTAAATTTCTATTGCCCTGATGCAACACTTGGACGTTATGTATTTATGTATTTGGATGGAAAGTATGAGCCGTTCCATGAAGCAATTTACTGAAGCATGACCAACATAACAGATACTCATCTTCACCTGGTAAGAGTAACATTCAAAAATAATTGTAGCCAATTAACATTGCTCTTAAAAAGCTTTAGCCTTCAAGCAAACTTTCTTGTATTTAAAGAAATTACATTTAATTCAGTATCAATCTATCCCTGCCGCACAAATGAGTTCTTCAGCAGATCGCTGCAGTAAACCGCTCATCTGGATGATTGTAGGGGCTCATTATCATTGCTAAATACACATTCTTAGATGCTCAAATCAGCAAAAATTACAAACTTAGTATTTAAGGTCAGTTAGCTCTTAACTGAGCTTAAGTACTATGTTTGTAATTTGTGCTTTTTTGTTTTGTTTTTGTTTTTTATTTTGACTGTTAAAAAAAACTGTCTTCATATTTCATCACATTACAGATGCCAAATGACTGTCAAAAATGTAAAGATGCACGGAATGATAATTGCAGTATGTTGCATAATAAATGTGGCTGTGGTGTCTCTGCATGTTTGTTTACCCTGATCTCTTGTAGTACCATTAAAAAAACAATGTTTTTTTGGTTTTTTTTTTCCAAATGTTTAAATAACTGTCCTGGTACTGATTGTAAATGTAAATGATTGTCTGATCTAATGTGATGCATATGATGCAAATGTAGGTAAAGATATATATATATATATATAGAGAGATATTTATTAGCTGAGCCTGAGGTTAATGCATCTAGATATTCACACACAACTGATGTAGAGTTGAACAGGCTTTACAATTTACATCATGAATATCAACTTAAAATTGAAACGGATGAATCAGTATTTACTTGCTTTAATCCCAGTATATTATATATATTATATTTATTTATTTAGAATTTATTACATTTTAGAATACTTTTGAATTTTCAGTGGTGTGTGTGTGTGTGTGTACATGGAGGTGTCGAGGGTCTATGGAGGTGGTGAGTCAGAGCCTGGATGGTGACAGATGAATGGGGAGAATTATCTACTCACTGGGGCAGATAATTGCTCCATTTGGCCCCATAGTTGGTGAATGACTTCTAATTAGCCCTCCTCCTGCCCCCCACCACCACCACCACTAGAAAAACACTCCCGCACATGTTTGACCAACTGGGTCGCTTTGGTGATCGTCACAAACACTGTGAAGAAGTCAGCGAGCACTGGGTGCTGATTAGCACTTCATACATTTGGCCTTGAATAGATCATATGAACATTATGGGACAGAGAAACCTCCCTCCTCAGGTGACAAGAAGATTGTGGAAGTTGTTTGGGTTCAAACCCTAATAATACCCTCGATCCAACCACTGAATACAGCTGTGAAATGTAAAATATTTCACTAAAGCAATTAAAATACTTCACATGAAGTACTTAAGCATTCATACTTCACAAGTCTTCCTATATATAATTCATCTTTGATCACAGAAATACAATAGGTTTTACAAAAAATTCATATAGAATACAGTTATTTTAAATTGTAATGGCAACAACAACAACATATTTTTTTACTGTATTTTTGATTAAATAAATGCCGCCTTGGTACAGATAACTTGTTTAAAAACATAAAACAATATTTTTGAAGCCCATATACAATAAAGAAAGTTATATATTTCTTTGTGTGTGTTTTTTTTTAATTTTTTATCTAAACTAGGATCTAAACTATGATGGCCTTAATAATGGTTTCTAAAGAGGTAAGTATATATATATATATATATATATATATATATATATATATATAATAAAATATATATATATTATAATAAAAGATATGTTCTGGCTTAGGGTATGTTTACATGACAACGATGTACTAAAATCAGAAATATTTTTTCTTTTGCGTGTTTTTCGTACAGACAACAACGATCCCTGTTCACACGGATCCGCGAAAAATACTAAAACATTTTATTCTACCAGGCCAGTAGTTGGCGATATAACTTTGAAAAGAAACACTACATGCTTATAAATTGAACAAACGTAATATTCATGCATATGATGTCACTGTTTTCAAAAAATCTTGTTTTTGCTGTTTGCATGGAGACTACAACAATTTTGTTTTCAAAAACATGCACTTTGAAACTCGATTTAAAAAGCTCCGATTTCTGGCCGCCAAAATGCTGTTGTCATGTAGGCTAAACAGAGTCACAGAAATGAAGCGGGCCCGGGAAGAACTTTGAGAAGTATTCTGTAGATGTAGAACACATAAAACCCCAATTTGTCCATGGCATTGAATTGTTAGCACATCTTCCTTGAGGTATTCATGGCACTCAAGGTGTTATCACCTGGTGCCATTTATTAGTGCAGATGGGAAGCAATTTGGAGCTCATCAGCCCTGTTAGCTGAGCAGCAACAAAAAGTTATTTCTCACTTCCTGCTCAAGTGAAGCTAGACTCTTGCATTCACACCATCCACCCAGTTAGGAATGAGCAAATGGCTTGCATTTGTACACAAACCCTGAAAGTGTCACAACGCCACTTAGGTGGTCTTAGCAGGACTGCAGAGCGCTAAATGTTAGCATTTATGCTTTTGATGACAGTGACGGAGGTGGAGATCTGCATTTGCATTTCCAGGCATGCGGAGATCAAGGGTGGAGAAACTAATCGGAAAGGTGAACAAATCGTGACACCATCTGTTCATTCACTTCAGGCCTTCTGTCGTCAGAAGCATTGTGTTGTGGAAAATCTTAGAGGATAGTATTGCAGTTGATCGAGTTAAAAAGTGTATTTTTGTGCAGGTGTCATTAAAGATAGTATCAGCAATGCAACACTAGCAAGAAGAATCAATGCAGTGAAGGCGGTGACAGTTTTAGGGGCTGTTTTCTGGGAAAGGTTCGAGGTTGTCAGTGGGAAGCTGTGGCATGCGGTGGTGTGGCCTAGGAAAGGTCTTCCTACCATGGGGGGTCTGATAGCAGGGTGAAAGGGTGTCAGGAGGGTAAATAATGGCTCACACTGAAGGCCAAAACCGCAATACCACGCTGATGACATTTAAAGGATGCCAGTATGTAGAAGTCATGACTGAAAAGAGGTTTTACTGTATTTTTTATTAATAAAATGCAGCCTTGGTATAGATAACTTCTTTAAAACATTAAAATATATTTTTGAATCCCATACAAAAAACAAATATATATATATATATATATATATATATATATATATATATATATATGTTCTGGCTTAGGATACGTTTACATGACAACGAAGTAGAATTCCGGCAGTGTAGACGCTGCTAAGTGTATTACTGCCCTCAATAGGTCAAAGTTTGTACTAAATTGTTATATACGATATCTAGTGCAAGTATATAACAATTTAGTTAAAACTTTGACCCGTGGAGGGCAGTACTAAGCAGCGTCTACACTCCCGGAATTCTACAAGAAGAAGAAGAAGAGAGCTAGTGCAAGACAAGCATTTGTGGTTAAAAAATATGTAATTTTTTGTATTTTTTTTTTTTTTTTTTTGAAAATGACCAAATGTTTCACAAGATAAGACCCTTATTCCTCGTCTGGGATCGTGTCGAATGCTTTAAAGCTGCACTGAAACTGCAATTTGGAACTTCCACCAATTGAACTCCACTGAAGTCCACTATACAGAGAAAAAGCCATGAATGTTTTGCTCAAAAACCTTAATTTCTTTTCGACTGAAGAAAGAAAGACATGAACATCTTGGATGAAAAATGATCATGAAATTTTAATTCAGAGGTGATAATTCAGAACTAATTGTTAAGAAGTCATAAAAGTCAAGTGACTTTTCATTTCATTAATATAATTTCTGAAAATACAGTTTTAATATAGTTTTCAGATTCAAAAGTACACAACAAGTGCATATTCATTTTCACAATTAAGCACACTTTTGAACAAGGGAAAAGAAGGTCTAAGAGGGTTAATAAATGACATGTCACACTTAAAATGTCACTGTCACTTCCAAGGTGGTTCAAGATTAGCACTTTTGAGGGCTCTTACAAGAGTGACTTCTTCCATGTCTGCTGCTTTTGACATCTCAGCTCAGCATGGCCTGAAGAACTCTGTGTGTTTGTGCCATCAGTAGCTCAGCATTGTCATGACGTCATTTCCCTGCAGCTCCAGAATGATCAGTGCACACAGTTGAGCAAAGATGGCAGGCTGCATACTTACTGAGCAGCTGCCATTGTGATGAATGGGAATGCTAACAGATAGCTCTGTCCAGGTGTTCCAGAATTCCATCAGCAAAACTGCTCATTCTTAGCAATTCTGATGTACAAATTCAACTATTAAGCAGAATTTTTTCCATCGGAGGTATATTTTCCCTGGTCTCCTTTGGTAGAAACTGGAAATTGATTAGCAGGCATTCTGCGCTCTGCTTGTTTGGATTGATTTTCAATATCCCAGCATAAACGCTAAAACAAAGCCTGGGGTGGAGGGGATTTCTCAGAGGGCACCCTGGCAAAATAATCAGCCATTACAGTGATGAATGATTTCAGTGTTCGCTTCCCACCGAAAAGTGCCCCTTGTTTATGGATATGAGGATTTTCCTGCAGGTGCAAAATATTTCTGCTAAGCATGCTTAAGTACTGGTCAAAAGTACAACCTGAGATAAAAGGCCAGGCACATTCCTTGTACTGTGATGTGTATTGTGTATCCAAAAAGCCGCACTTGCAAGTGGCAAACTGCATATCTCCATAAACACCCAATGGAAGCTTTCCAAAACTCTTTTGGGATTCGGTTAATGTAGCTGCCGTATATCATTAAAGTTGTCATAATGTGTGTTTGACAAGCAGGGATTTATCACCTGCCTCAGGGGAAGAGAGGGATATGAGAGTCAAAACAAGAATTATGTGAAAGAGTGGAGCTACAAGGACAGGTGTGTGTTTTACTCTACTGCTGCGAATTAAGCTGCCACTTATGCATACCTTTCACATGTTTCACCAATTTATGAAGCATATTAATCTGTTGCCCCAAGTATATAGAAAGTTGAGCAACAATATCTGAATGTCACTGCATTATATACCAAAATATAAAAAGGGGCATTTGTTTTATATATTTCAAACATTATATATTACTCTCGATATAGTTTTAGCATGTTATTGAATATGGCATTGTTAATGTATTTGATCTTGGTGGACTAAATATGCTACGCTGCTGCTGCTGAGTATGGTACTTGGTACTACTTACATACACACTACTGCTGCATAAATAGACATGCATAATTCCAGTATAGTAGATCTAGGCAGGTGGAGCTAGGGGAGGTGGAGGGTTTTCACAGGAACTCTGATAGCACTGCTGGACCAGCTCACAACAAATACTGGACCAGACTATTTAAATGCTGAACAAGCAACCTCACTGGCTACAGAATCAGCAGAGGCCAATCAGCTTGTTCCATGGGGTATGGATGTGATTAGGTGTGCACGACTTGAAGTCTAGAGAGCCGTCTGCTCTCTAATCGCTCTCGCTGTACTTTGATGTCATACACGATTGGTCTGTTCACAGCCCTTCAAGTTGAACAAACACTCACCCATTTTTGGGTCAAATACGGGGTTTGACAAGCATGGATTTATCATGCTTGTCAAACATGTGACTAATAAATCTGCAAGCAATAGGTGCACTCTAAAAAATGCTGGGATGTTTCAACCCATATTTGAACCAAACATAGGTTGAAACAATTCAGCAACTTTTTTTTTTTTTTTTAGATTGATGTATATTTGTTAGTCATACAAAAACAGGTAAGATTTCTTCACTCAAAAAAGGTTAGTTTATTACGAACTATTTACATCTATTTAATTTTATTTAAATAATCATATTTTCAAATTACATTTATTTCAAATAGCTTAGAATTAGCATAAATATTTTTCATTGTAAAAAGATGCATTCAGTTAAAAAGTTAAAATGTGACTACCTGTGGAAAAAGCAATATTCATTTAGTTAAAAAGTCTGAGTTTGAAAGAATACATTTTAAATAAAGAGATAAAGAAATTAAGAAATAAATATTGATAAATCTGGTTGTGTATTTAAAATCACATTCAGTTTAGTACAAGCATATCTTACCGGTTTCACCTATATATGACTCAAAAATCACATTAAAAAAAGTCACATTATTTTTTTAGTTTGTTTATGTTAATACTGTGTAATGGATGGAAGTTTTATATTCCGTTCAAATACATAGATCTTAAAATTAGGCCTAAATATATTTTGAGCTTTGAAAGTAAAGACAATTGTGTCACTGTGTTTGGAGGAGTGTTAGTGGAACATGACCATATTTATTGCGATAAACTATACTTGTGTTACTCAACAGGAGACCTGTGTGAAATTAAAAATTGTTGTTTAATAAGAGTAAAAAAAAAAATTCTCAGAAACGTGAAGTTTCTAGATTGATTGTTTGTCTAGATGAAACTTGCTGGGATATGTTTTATTGGTTTCACTTTATTTCGATAGTTCACTTTAGACATTCTCACTATAAAGTCATTGGAGTATTAGTAGATTGTAGTACACTGGGTTACTGGGTTAAGGTTTGAGTTAGAGAATAAGAATAAGAGAATAAGTGACTTAAGGTCAGTAGAGTGTCTGTTGAGGAGTATCAAAATAAAGTTTTACCACATATTAAGCATGCAGTCTACTAATACTCTAATGACTGCTAGTTGAAATGTAGTTGCAAACTTACTTATAGCTAGCAGAATTTCTAATGTGGACTATTGAAAGTATTACCATTGTATTTAATGCAGTGACATTCATACATTTTGAGTGTGGCTTAAATGTTATTGGGCCATGTATGCTTTTTATGTTTTGAATGTTCGTGTAAATGCACTTTTTTTCCAGAGACAAACTGGATGTGTTGGAGATGATATATCACAATCTATATGACTGTTGGCCGGGCATTATGCCGTAAACCCAGCATATGTGGCTCACACTAAAGCTGTCACTGGCAGATTGAGAAATGCACTGCCACCCTGGTACCTGCAAGCATGCCGTCGATGAGGCTGATAAAAAGCCTGGATTGTCTAGCGGTAATCAGAACCAGATGTGCTCATGGACCCCACACCTCGCCGCTCTCCTCAATGTCTGCAACTGCAGTGTCTTGAGAGCAGGCGGGTTCGCAGCTGGATGACCTTTGACCTGAAACGAGGGGGAGCCTTGCAGCTAACAGTGCGAGGAGGACCCAATCATATCCTTCAATCTCCGTACGGTTCTCTGTTATTATTTTTCCATCTTGAGAGAGACAAGAGATTCTTAAAATAGAGGAACTAAAATGGACCTAATTAAAGTCAGAATGAAATCAAAATGGGCAATTATTATTATTTTTTAATGGAATTTTGTATATTACCAATGATTTATTCATGCACGTCATCATTTTTATTATTTTTTTAAAATTCAAGTTCCTTGTAATAATTAATTAAAATAACTTCTCCTCCCTCTTACAGTGGCATCTCTTCTCTGATGGCATGTTTACTGGCACAAAGGTGGGGCAACCTGTCAATCACATGAGAAACACCCATAGCAACCCACAAACGATCCAATAAATTCCCCATGGGCAAAAGCCCCGCCCTACATTTGTTCTTGTTCCAAAAGCTGTTTCACTTAGATATATTTAGCAATTTCCCCACTGCGGGACAAATAAAGGCTTTACTTACTTATATACGTCATAATAGGGGAAAATGGATAAAACTCGGTTACAGTTTATTTCATTAGCCCACTTTAGTCATTCTATTAACTATAAGAAACTTTGCAACTACATGTCAACTAGCAGTCATTAGAGTATAAGTAGACTGTTAGTTTAGGGTAGGTAGAACAAGTTGACATGTCGTTGCAAAGTTACTTATTGTCAGTAGAATGTTAGGGAGCATCAAAATAAATTGTTAGCAAATATTAAGGAAACACTCTAATGACTGCTAGTTGACATGTAGTTGCAAATAATTAGTAGAATGTCTAAAGTGGATGGTCAAAATAAAGTGGTACCTAAAACTCATTCATTAGTGCATTACAAGTGACTTGGGTGGATTCACGCATGCAGAAATTCATTTTAAACGTGAATAGGTGATTTATGAGTGATGTATCTATCCATGCATCCATTTTCCAAATCACTTGTTGTCTTTAGGGTCAGCTATCACAGCATCATGGGGCTCTAGGCTGTGAGAAAGTAGTCACTGTAATGATGTTTTATTAACAAAGTTCGAGAGGAGCAGGTTCAGCTAATTAACCTAATTGGCACAATTGGAGAGTGTAAATACATCAGACTTACCTCTGTTTGTTTGACAGTTTATCAGCATCCCTTCTCCATCTCCTCACTTCTAATTCTATGTATTCTTACCTCAACCTGGGGGAGTACTCTGGGTTTGGGCCAAAATTCCAAGCTCAGAGCCCTCCCCCCAGACAGCATGCCAAATATGCATAACCTTTACTCTACTTAATAATATGTAAATGGAAACTCGTGAATGGTAGACCGTGACTACACCTGCATACAGCTGTCGAGTTGACCTAATACACAGCCTACATTATGGGTGCAAAACTCAGTTCCTGAAGGACCAAAGCCCTGCAGAGTTTAACTTCAACCTAATTAAACACACCAGATCTTGCAAACCAAGTCATCCAGGCTTATTTGAAAACTACAGGTATGTGTGTTGGAGCAGGGTTGTGGCCCTCCAGGAGCGGAGCTCTGCACCCCTGAACTACATCAAATATGAAGCAAACTCAATTGTCATGACATTTGGTCACATGATTTATGAGAACCAATGATGTCTGACATTAGTTGACTTTTTAGTTTTGTTTAGTTTTGTTTTTACAACAAGGTTGATGAAACCTGTGTATGCATGGTTTAATCAATGTTTGACTGATATGGTTTGTAAAATCATACATTGTGAGCAAAATAAATTTTAAGTAAATACTTTCTCGGCATGCTCTTGATGTCTAGAAGACATTCTACATATCTGATGCAGCATATATTAAAAAATAAGTTATTTCATGCACAGAAAATCTGCATACTGTGCACAGTACACCGTATATATTAGTGTAAAAAATACAGTGTTATTCCTACCATTGCATGCCTTGGTCAATGCAAGGTAATCGCATGTCTTTCAGTATAAATAAAGGTCATGCATCCTGAAGACTAGAAGCTTTTTGGAATAAAAATGTAAACATGAACTGTCTACAATACATATGTATCTTCGTCATTGTTTGCATAAGAAGAGATGTGTGTAATTTGTTCACTGTTAAAACACTTTCTGTGCTCTCAGCAGAAACATCTACAAGTACGTTATTTGTTGGTTAATTTCCTCCTAAAAAGTGTAATGTGCTATCAGAACAATGCTGTTTTTGTTTCAGCATCCCAACCAAAAGCACTGTCAGTCAACTATGATCACCACTTCTGTCTTTACCAATAACTATTAGGTGTTTCCTGAAACCATATTTCCAGCGAATCTTTGCAAGCAGCATTGCAGAGTTGTGAGGTTGCTGAACTGCAGCTCTCGTCTTGTAGTTAGAAGCATAGTTTCTTGTGAAGTTGACTGTTTTTGAAAAGTACAAAAGTGAGTATGTGCTCTAGAACCCCAAAGGAACCCTGGATTGTGACATAGGAGGGAACCTGCAATGGAAACATCTGGAAAAAAAAAACATATAATTATAACAAAAATGAATTATCAATAATAATCTCACATTAATTTGATATCATTACTCCATTCACGCCATTAACTGGAGTTCAATACACTCTTAAAACTAAAGGTTCTAAAAGCTGGTTTTAACAATACTGCCACAGAAGAACCAATTTGGTTTCCTAAGAACCTTTTAAGATGCCAGTAAAGATTTTTTTTTTATTTGTAAGAATGTATTGTTGAAACAAATGACATTAATGGGAACTACTGTCGCCAACGATCATCACACAAATATGAAAATATGTTTGAAGAATGTTATGGCTGTAAGCTTGCCAAGTCCAAATAGACGTTAACAGTTTGAAAGAGAAAGAGAGATTTGTTTTAATGCATCATGATGGATTTGTGGCTTTGTGAATAAGTGCTGGTGCCAATTTTCAAATGGCAGCAAAAGGGGAACTGAGCAGAAACTGATGTGGTTTCTGTCCAACTCTTGTCTGTTTATCACTTGAATCAACATTAAATGTTATAGCAGGAAATATTTGTATTTTCTACTTAGCAATTGATAAAGATGTATAAAGAAGTAAAAATCCATGTGTAGTCGACTGAGGCCAAGCGGCTCGCATACCTGTATGTGCGTCCGTCGCCTGAGGACATAAGCGGTTGTGAGGTAATCGACAACCCGGTGGTTTGAGGTGAACGAGGGAGTTCTTCTTCTATGTCTTTGACTGTCACATTAAACCACAGCTTCATTACACGGAATCAGTTTGTGCGCGAGCCCGGTAAAAGATCCTTTGTGTTCAGCTTGCCTCAGGGTCTCGATCTGATTTATATCATAGCCATCTCCTGTCAGTATTGCAGACTATCAAATTGCTTAGCTGGTTGTGTACGTCCTCAATCAAATTTGGATGTCACCTCTGACGCAGGTGTGGACGGTCGCACATGCAAATCACTCTTTTGTTTTAACCACAAAGTGACAGGCTTGACATACATCCATTTTTAAAAACTTACTGGGAACTAAGACATGTTGTTGACATGAAAAAGACAAAAGGACATTTATAGTCTACCATATTTTCTAGAAATTTAAAGACTATAAGTTACAATGGGTCAAAATTGCATTGTTGAGAGTTACAATATCTGCAACAACTGTATATAAGACACTTTGTACCTTCACACTTAGAAATAATTGAAGGGAACACTTTAAAATAGTTACTGTATAATAACTATACATTATGCATAATTACATGCAACTAACGCTAAACAACTAAAACCCCACAGTGAGAACATGTAGTTAATTAATATGACTCAGTAGTTAATTGTATAATTACATGGTAACATGGAAAGGAAAAATGACATAAAGAAACATTATAAACACTACAAGGGGTGCCGTTCATGCAGAAAGCTTTTTTTTTTTTCCCCATTCCAATACTCTACATTCCATTGTTTTTCAGTGTAAACACATGCTGAACCGGTAACACTTTACAATAAGGTTTGTTAGTTAACATTAGTTAACCTCATTAGTTAGCATGAACTAATAATGAACTGCACTTCTAGAGCATTTGTTAATCTTTGTTAATGTTAATTTCAACATTTACTAATACAGTATTAAAATCTTGTTAACATTAGTTAATGCACTGTGAACTAACATGAACAAACAATGAATAACTGTATTTTCATTAACTAACGTTAGCGAAGATTAGTAAATACAGTAACAAATGTATTGCTCATGGTTAGTTCATGTTAGTTAATATAACTAAAGTTTAACTAATGAACCTTATTGTAAAGTGTTACCGCTGAACCATTACGCTTGCTTGCGTCACACATATTTTGTAGCGTTTTGCGCATGACACAGCATTCTAAAAATGTGGCAAAGTATTTTAATTATGTACTACTTAACTACTTAAAATACATTCAACTCAGGGTTTTTTCTCATTCAACTGACCTGTGTCTGTCTGTACCTGTTCCTATATATATATTGTTTATGTATATTGGATAATTAAGTGCCCTTAAGTATTATGCACTTACATCAAAAAATAAGTGTACTTGTTGTGTTAATGTAATAGCATACTGCAAAATCATGGTCCTTTTGAGGTAGATACGGGTAAAGTTGGGCACAGGTTTGGTGGTATGGGTAGGTTTAAGCGTAGGTTAAGTTGTATGGGATGGGTCAACAGTAAAATTATAGATGTAATTACAGAAATTAATTACAGCTGCAATTACCTTCTTTCATACTACAGCTATTGTTGTGGATTTTTATCTGTTTGGCACCATAGTTTAGTTCGATTGGTTGGTGTGAAAGCACAACGCATTATGTATAATTTGCATATCTGTATGCTCTCATCCATTATAGCTTGACATCTCTAAATAAATCAACTTCAGAGAGTAAAGGTGCAAAAGTTTGGTGGTAAATCCAAAGTGTCAAAAACAGTGAAGCACAGGAGTTGGGGTTGAAATGAATCAAATCAAGCAAATGAGCCAAGTGTGTGAAAAGCCTAAAACAGGTGAGGAAGGCACCGCAGGCCAGTTATTTCCAACAGTGAGAAAAGTGTTTGACCTTTGCATGACATCCTCTCCTTTGGGAAGCCTAAACAGTACATTACCCAGGTACTGAATAGGGTTTGGGCCACAAGTCGCCCTACCGAAACCATAAACTCAGGTCACTGTTTAATCCACATCCTGCCTCCCTTGGGAACTGACATGACGCTCTATTTTGGTGTGAATTAATCACCACTTAAAGACCTCATTATCTTATCCCAGCCAGTCCAGAGGAATGATTAATTAGCCATTGGCCTACGTGCCCTGGACTCTGTCAAATCCTCAGCGTTTCCAGGCCAAGCCGACTCTCTGTTTTGAGTTTGCTCCATTGCTGAACCGAAAATACCTTTGCACTCTTTAACACACATTCTCCTGGAGCCCAAATCTTGTTTTGTTTTGTTTTTGGTATTTTTGTCATTTAAAGCCTCATAAACCTCACTTTTCATTTTTTTTCTTATGTTGGAGCTGACACACTAGTCCAGCAATATATCTTGTAGGATGTATGGGACAAGGTTAACCGTCAGAAGATGAGTAGGGGTTTAACTTTGATTTATATGAACCACATTAACCCTGGTCTGGCTGCCTCAGGTAGACAGAAGAGTAATCGTAAGTGTTCATAGTTGTGGAGACAGGCTGATGGGATGGGGGAGGCCCTCATCACTCTGAAAAACTCCAGCAGCTGATGACGGAGATGCAGTCAAAAAGAATGTTTGCCAAAAAGCGGTTGGTTGTTTGTTAGTCAGACAACATATCTGAGCTACTTCAGACATCTTGCAGAGTTTTGCATTTCTTTAATTCCTTGGAGAAGAAGCATTTTTTTTTTTTTTTGGAAAGTTACCAGGGCTTCTTGCAGCACATGCCAGAATAACTGATTCGACCTGAAATTCATGCAGTTTAATTGTGAAAACTCAACACTAATGCTGCGAACTGCTAGTGGTCAGATATGAATACATTTTCCAATCCTCATCCTAAAGATCCACAACTTCCCATAATGTTCATATTGTCAGTAAAAGAGTCAACAACATTAACAGAAACAGGTTTTTCAGGAGCAAATTATCTGATTGGCTGAGACTTGATCTTGATCTCTCTGCAGATTATGCATGTCATAAATCTGTTTGATAGACACATGTATGGAATCCGATTTGTGCCAAATAAAACGAACTTAACTTTTCAAGAAACTAATGAAAATATAAATTGAAACTGAATAAAATGTCTTTGAAACAGAAAAAATAATTTTTTGCTTATTGCTTTCTCCCTTTTCGTTCACTGATCTGTACTTACAGATGCGTTTCCAGAGTTTTCATTTACGCTTCTGAAGTTTTCGTTTACGATTCCAGAGTTTTCGTTTGTCATTCTGGCACAAACCTCTTGTGGGGGCGGGGCTAGAAGTGGTGTGTTCTTATTGGCTGCTGAGTTTCTGATTGATAGCTTTGCGACCTGGAAGTGAAGTCATGTCAGTGTTCTGTTGACATGTGCGGATGTGATGAACTGTAGCGGCTTCCTATTTCACTTTAGTCATATAAAGATATTAGTTTTGTTTTTGAATTTTATCTGCTGCTACTACTTGAAAGTAATGAGGAAATGAAAGTCTTGAGGTTTAATTGTACTAACTGTTATACGTAATACTGAAAATATTGCATAATGTCCAATGAAAATATACATTGTTTCGTTTTATATTTTAAACGAAACAATGATCCTTTGAACAGTTCCTGTTACAGTACAAAGTGACTAAACAGAGACTAGATGGGTACAATATGTGGTAATGGAGTGCAATATTTGTCTTTATAAATAATGACTAAATAATAAATAATAAGTCTAAATAATCCATATCTGTGAGTCCACATAATACAAGTGGATTGTAGCCCGGCAGTTGGTCTGGAGCAATTGTTAATAGTTAAAACAGTTTAATTTGTCTATTATTTCACTTCAGAAGACATTGATTCATCCACACGGATCACCGTCACAGTCGCTGTGCATTTATTTTTTAAGTGTCTTTAGGACTCTTTAGGATTTAATTTGTGTTTATCTGTAGAAAGAAAGTAATATGCATCTGGAATGGCATAAGGGTGAATATGATATATGAGAATTTTTATTTTTGGGTGAACTATCCCCTTAACGTTCATATTGGTGTGATAATCCAAGATCAGCATAGACTGATAAGAATAAAGTGCAACCTATTGTGTATTTGTGCACTGTTTGTTTTAATCTAGAACTCCAAAGAAATTTAAATATTTGCACAATATCAAGTGTCTGAAGATCAAGATCTAGATCCCAGTCATCCATAGATAACAAAATAAGATTCTTGTGTGATGGGGACAGTGAATTTCTGGTACTACCACTCTGTGGCAGGGTGAATAATTCTGCTGAAAGAGGCCACAGCCACCAGGGAATACTGTTTCCATGAAAGGGTGTACATGGTCTGCAACAATGCTTAGGTAGGTGGTATGTGTCAAAGTAACATCCACATGGATGGCAGGGCCCAAGGTTTCCCAACAGAACATTGCCCAAAGCATCACACTGCCTTTGCCGGCTTGCCTTCTTCTCATAGTGCATCCTGGTGCCATTTGTTCCCCAGGTAAGCGGCCATCCATGTGATGTAAAAGAAAACGTGATTCATCAGACCAGGCCACTTTCTTCCATTTCTCCTTGGTCCAGTTCTGATGCTCACGTGCCCACTGTTGGCTCTTTCGGCAGTGGACGGGGGTCAGCACGGGCACCCTGACTGTTCAGCGGCTATGCAGCCCCATACACAACAAACTGCGATGCACTGTGTATTCTGATACCTTTCTATCAGAACCAGCATTAACTTCTTGAGTAAGTTGAGCTATACAGTAACTCGTCTGTTGGATCGAACCACACGGGCAAGCCTTCACTCCATACAGGCATCAATGAGCCTTGACTGCCCATTACAGTCACTGCTTTTTACTTTTACTGTGCCATTTTAGTGCTAAAATTAATGACTGTGACGTGACAAAATATTGATAATATTTAAAGGTGAAAATCAAGTTAACATTATTTATATTTTCTTTGTGGTGTGGTGTATGCTTCAAAGCAAACCATGTACAAATTCTTCAGTCAACACCATTGCTGTTTATTTTCTCCTTAAAACTGCAGTGCAAAGACAGTCCCAAACCGCCCACATCCTACTGTCACAAACATGTAAGCAACCATGCCAATGTGTGGGGAAGTACTTTTTCACAATGAGCACAAGAACACATTTAAGTAGGAACAGGAAAAATCGGGTACATAGCAGTATAGAGGGTGAATTGTGTATATTATGTAATTTAGCTTTTTAATATCACTAATTCATGTTTATCACTAGGATATGTACCGAAAACTAATGGGCTATTATTAAACATCTTTTTAAAAAAAAAACACACACACAACTTGATTCTAGAGAATTAATCAATTACAGGCCAATCTTGAATCTACCTTTTCTGTAAATGATACTAGAAAAGGCAGTATCATCACAGCTATGTTCCTTTTTAGACAGAAATGGTATCTGTGAGAATTTTCAGTCAGGATTTAGACCATACCATAGTACTGAGAATGCTCTCATTAGAGTTACAAATTACTTGCTCTTATCATCAGATCATGGTTGTATCCCTCTTTAAGTGTTACTGGATCTTAGTGCTGCATTCGACACTACATTTACATTTAGTCATTTAGTCATACGTAGCTGGTAGACACTATCGACCACATCATTCTTACAAATAGACTCGAATATTATGTTTGCATTAGTGGAATTGCATTGGCATGGTTTAAATCATACTTTTCTGACCGTTATCACTTTGTAGTAATAAACGAAGAGATGTTGTATCGATCACAAGTTCAATATGGTGTACCACAAGGCTCAGTACAAGGACTGTTGCTTTTCACTCTGTACATGCTACCCTTGGGAGATTTCATTGTTATGCTGATGATACTCGGCTCTATATTTCTTCGTGCCCCGACGAAACTTACCAATTCACAAAATTAACGGAATACGTAGCTGATATATAAAAAAAAAAAAAAAAAAAAAAGACTACTAAACTCAGATAAAATAAATGACAAAATTCAGAAAAAACAGAGATTCTAATTATAGGACCAAAAACCTCATGTAACAACCTAGAATACTGTCTAACATTTGATAGCTGCTCTGTTATGTCTTTGTTGTCAGTTAGGACCTGGATGTGTTCTTTGATATCAATCATTTATTTGAAAGTCACAGCATTCATAAAACCGCATTCTTTCATCTTAAAAATATATCTAAACTCTGTTAGTTCATGCATTCATGACCTCTAGGGTAGATTACTGTAATGCTCTACTGGGTGGTTGCCCTGCTCGCTTCATAAACAAACTACAGTTGGTCCAACAAGCAGCTACCAGAGTCTTTACCAGAACCAGGAAGTATGACCATATTGGCCCGGTTCTATCAACACAGCATCAGCTCCCTATTAAACATTGTATAGATTTTAAAATCTTGCTAATTACTTGCAAATCACTAAATGGTTTGACTCCCCTGTACCTGAGCGAGCTCTTAACGCATTATAATCCTTCAAGTCTCAGACTCCTCTTACGATCTCAGAATTCTAGCCAGTTGAAAATACGTAGAGTATCAAAATCAACCGCAGCAGGTAGAGCCTTCTCCTATTTGGCACCTAAACTCTGAAACAATCTTCCTAGCACAGTGGCACAGATCCCCAACAAACCGTCCCAAATCGTTGCATACTGTCCCATACCGGTGTGATGAATACGATCTTCAACTAGATGGAACTGGATTAAATATATTGACTGTTGCAATCCCATATTGAACTTATGACCTGTAACGCTGCATGTATCATAATCAAGCACTGTTCGCTGTTGGCCAGAGGAAAACTTGTCTTGGTTTCTCCCAAGGTTTGTTTTTTTTCTCCATTTTAGTCACCTGTTGGAGTTTGGGTTCCTTGCCGCTGTTGCCTTTGGCTTGCTTAGTTGGGGACACTTGAGATTCAACAATGTTTTCAATCTGCCTGCATTGGCACCATTGTATGCGAACTGAACTGAGCTGGATGATCACACATTCTCCAGTGCTGATATACAGAAATTAACTAAATTAATAACTATTGATTTTTACAACAGAATGAATCCATACTGAATTTATTTAAGCTGGACAATGACACCATTTTCTTTAAGAGCTGCTGTGCAGCCAAAATTATTTGCCAATTATTACTGTAAAGCTGCTTTGACACAATTTGCATTGTAAAAAGCGCTATATAAATAAAGGTGACTTGACTTGATTCTCCACTGGCTTTCTATGATGTTCAAAGCATTTCTAAGGATGCTAACTTTTAGAAGGCAGCTAACTCTGAGATGATGAAAGGGTTTGATGAAAGGGATGAACATGGTTTGTGTAGCTGATAATGTAGTCAAGTAATAATGAAATGTAGTCAAGCCAAAGGCTTATCATATCAATCACCATTGTGTGTCTGTTTTTGTAGAGAGCGATACATTAATCACATTACCATTCTGATAAATTGACTTGTAGACAAGCCTATAATTTGCCTATAATTTGCAAACATATATGGCTGAATTAAACAAGCATTTCTACTTTTACTACAGTTGACCAAGTTGATCAGGTAGTCCAAGCTGGTGTGATTGAGTGGAGGCAGGGACTAATTTGTATATTCATGGTTCCGTGTACTACATGAAGCAAGGGTGTAGAGTTACATTAAAGCTGTTTTAAGGCATGAAGAAATTATTTTCATAGGAAAAAAGCACTTTTAAATATGTAATGTTGATTATCAAAGATGAGTTTTGAGGGATAAAATGATTGACTGCAGGATGTCTTTAAAGGGTATTTGTTGTCAGAAGTCAAAAGCTTTGGCTAAAAAAAAAAAAAAAAAGTGTTCTTTTTGTCATCATGGCTGTAGGATAGAAATAGAAACTCTTTTGGAGCCTGAGCACCAATCTGTGGTCATGATGTCATACCATATAATCATGTAATCTACTAAAAGCAGTTTCAAAGCCCCAAATTCATAACAAATGTGTGCTTTGTCATGTCTGTTGTTTCAAGTTGAGAGTGGAAAAAAACAAAACGAGCATGCAGCTTCCTGTTAATAACAGCTCAGTGACAGTTTTAGAATTTGTTCCAAGTATGAATTGACATGTTGACAATATGTTGGTTTTGTCTTTTATGCGCTTGGGAAAGACTTGATCAGCAAGATCGCCTCCAATCTCTGACCCTGCCAGAATGGCAACCTGTTTGTCCTTTATAAGTTATATGTACATGTCCATTTTAACTTCAATCCATATATATGTGAAATGTTACAGTCAGTTTGCATTGAATTCCGGAGCTCAGGGTTTGGCTGGTTTTCCTCTGCAGTGAAGCCCCTGCTGGAAGAGACTGGAACTACACTATTCTGGGGCAAAAAATACTGCATCCCTTGACAACCATTCAAAAGCAGCCATTTATTTTATTTATTTTTTGCAAGCAGTGTTTATTTGTTTTTGTGTGTGTGAAAGTTATTTGTCGTCGGCTGAAATATACTGTAATATTTTTCCGTCACATGGTGTTTATGGGCTTCCATCAAAAAATTCCATCATTTTTTAGGAACTGAGTGCCCATGAAATAAGATTCCAGGAGTCACGTCATGTACTAAAGCTGCCGAGCAAATGTCATTAAGATGAATGTGAATGCTAAAGGAGAGCTTTCTCTTAATATGTCAGAACTCCTTGGCTAAAACTGGGCAATTTAAATTGAAATCAAAATGGCCAATTCTCATTTTTTTAGGTATACTGTAGTATTTATTATAAATGATTTATCCCTGAATGTCATTATATATTTAAATTAATGTACTTCGTAATGTACCTCGAATAAATTTCCCTCCCGACATCTCTTCTCTGATGATGTGTTTACTGGCGTGTGGGCGGGACAACCTGTCACTCACATGAGTCCATAAATACCAAATCCCAACCATCCAGACAATTCCCCAAGGACAAAATGAAATGACAATGCTGTAAAAACAATCCCCGTTCACCAGGATCCATGAAAACAACTTAAAATGCTGTATTATTAATGCCAGGCCAGTAGTTGGCGATGTCACTTTGTAAAGAAACACTACGCAGCTATAGACTGAACACGTAATACACATGTGCATGACGTCATCGTTTTCAAAAATTCACTTTTTTGTAGTTTACATGATGGAGACTGTATCATTTTTATAAACTGCCTTTTTTTTTATAAACCCATTTTCAAAAGTTTGTGTTTTCAGAGTACCAAAATACCGTTGTTGTATAGAGGAAGACCAAAACGTGTAAAAAATGTGTCATTTTTAGAAATGGCCCCTTGAACAATAATACAGCAATATTAGCTCTGTTCATAGCTATTGAGCTACCTCTTCTACAACAGCATCAGGACTCATCAATGGAACCTAGTAAGATAGGAGACTGACAGGGGACAGACGAATTTGTTGAATAAAGTCGTTATTTTTGTTTTGTTTTTGTGCACAAAAAGTATTCTCGTCGCTTCTTCACATTAAGGTTGAACCACTGTAGTCACGTTGACTATTTTAACAATGTCTTTACTATTTCTCTGGAACCTGCATGTGGTAATTTTGTTGCTTTGTATGGGGGATAATAAAAAAAACTCTTGGATTACATAAAGAAATATCTTAATTCGTGTTCCGAAGATGAACAAAGGTCATACAGGTTTGGAAAGACATGAGGGTGAGTACTTAATGATAGAAATTTCAGTGTTGGTTGATCTAACCTAACTATATTACATTATATTACTCCAGTATATTACAAAAAAAAATATTACGAAAATATTATGCATAAGGAATTGCCGCTTTTCATATACTGAAAAATATATTACAATGTATTTATATTGTCATGCAATTTTATATTCTATATATATATATATATATATATATGAACATGTACACAATTGAGGAAAATATATATTGTGACATTTGCATTTGTATTTAAACTATATTTATAGTTGTAAAATCTTAACTATGCGAATTGAGATGAAAGTTTATGAATATATGTTCAGCTTGATTTAAACCCATGCGTTAACTCATGAAAGAGATTAATTAACTGAATGTTTCAATTAAAGTTATTACATGTCAAAATGTTGTGAATACAATGTTTTGTCTTCGTCACTTAATTTTTTTTTATATGTGTCAATATACTGTATATCCATAAATATGTCCATGCATGTATTGCAGTATGTTGAAAAATATAACACTGGTTTCCCATTATGGAAATTTGATATATTGTATTATATTTTCCAGTACATGTTTCATCCAGAAAATTTTTACTCTCCATGTTTATGCTCTGGCATGTACTAGTTTATTACAGGTGCTGAAAGCAATGAAAGCATCAGCTGAAACAGAAATCAACAATAGTAGTTTAACAACTTTAGATTTACACAACCAGGTATAGCTTACCATTAAATGCTCACCGCCATTATGGAAAATTGTTAAAATAGCAAGACAAACAAACAAAAAAACGTGTAATGAGAGTGGTGTAGTGCAGTCTCACAGATTTTGGTCAGCACCCATTTTGGACGGGTACAAACAACTTTATCAGTGCGCGCAGCTAATTCTCACTGAATTCCCTCCAAAGTGTCTTTGAAAGTGAGAACGTGTGTGAAGCATTCATATGAGGTCTGTCAAGATAACAGCTGTGTACTGTTATACTGTGACTGAAGTGCCACGCTACACTGTAACTCTGTTTACCTCTGGAGCTGTTCAATGTTTAGACAGAGAAACATTTAACTGAGGACAGTTCATTAGTCAGGCAGTGTTTTACTGGATGAGTTATTATATAACTCCTGTTAACACTGATTATGAGCTGGCTGTCAACCAATGAAACAGCACAATGGAGTGATGCGTGACTATGCTGGTTTTGTAATTCAACCGTATGTGTAAAAAACGCAAAGATGTAAATAAATATCAGATCAGCTTTGTTTGATGTTACACTTTGACAAAAAAAAAAGTTATTAGAAAAAATTTGAATCTCAGATTTTGACAAAAAGAAAACTAAAAGTTGCTTTCTTCTTAGCTGTTATGTAATGCTCTCCTTAAGACTATATTATATAAAACACTTCAAAAGTCATGTATTTGCAAAATTATTGTGAACATGAAGTCCACACCTTGTGATTTTTAAATATGTATATCAGCATTCTTACACATACTCATGGTCACTCTGTGGTTACAAATCTCTCAAGTTCCGGAGAAACGTCCCGCTCTGGAGGGACTATACGTGAATGATCTGAATGGTCAGTTTACGTTAACACTGCTGGTTAATGTGTAGTGTCATAGGCCCTGCTTACACCTGATATTAAGAAGTGTTTTCATCAATCCGATCACAACGCTTTAATACAGGGTCTGAAACGTTTTGAGCTTGTTCCAGAGGTAGTCGAAAAAGCATTCGACCAGATTGCTTTCATTGATCCTCGATCATGTGGTCGGAGGCATTCGGACAGCCACAAAAGATGCCTCTTATATAGACCTTCTTTGAGTTTGTGTATTTTAACTAGAGCTGTCATTTTACCCCGATAATGCGCTGTGAAGTTATGCAGACTTCTGTAAGTTATATTTGTAAAATATATTTAGTGTCTTTTTCAATATCTTACACATTTTTGACATGAATATGCACGTCTATTGACGAACCATCACAGCATGCAAAATTGATCACCTTTTCCTCTAAAAGTGAAAGTGATGCAAGTGAAATGATTATGTTTAGTTTGAAAACAATAATAGGGATGTTGTTTTGATGCTGTTTAGGTTTAATATCAATTCAAGGTTGGACTACAGTACCACTGTCATGTTTTTGTTAGGTCAAGTTTTTGTTACCTTGTAATTGTATTTTTGGCATACTAAACGGTTCACTTAGTCTGCAAACTAATTTTGTACTTAATGCACTCTAATTGTGCAGAAGTAGTGCAGAGGTCCAACTAAAGTTATACTTAAGTATATTTGATTCTGTACTAATGCAACGATCATTCAATCCTTAACAGACTTGAAGTATACTAAGTATGAAATAAATGTATTTAAAATCATTTTGGTAAAAGTTTTATTATTTATTTATTTTTTTTACTAAGGGTATGTTTTGCTTAGTTTTTTTTTTTTTAATTTTCTATTCAATAGTTTTCTCATCAGCTTTATTTGGGATC
Source organism: Zacco platypus (assembly GCA_038088235.1). Lineage (NCBI taxonomy): Eukaryota > Metazoa > Chordata > Actinopteri > Cypriniformes > Xenocyprididae > Zacco > Zacco platypus. The sequence goes on from CM076080.1 coordinate 9,169,887, forward strand.
TTTTCCTCAGCAAGTATTGATGTGTAATTGTAATTGTGATTAATTATCATGTGATTATTAATCATGATTAATAATAATTATTAATCATGTGATTAATAATTATCATGTGATTATTAATCATAATTAATCATGTGATTAATTATGTCATAACGTGTGATTAATTCAATTCAGCTGACAGCTCTATTTTTTTTTTTTTTTAAAGTAACTCTGTTATAGGTCCCACAATTGAGTGTTTGAGAAAGAGGCGTTCACCAGGCAATCGTGTGTGTGTCACTGCGACCTGCGCTACAGTTGACTGAAAGGTGAGGTGTGTTGATGACTTCTGAGCAGAAGAATGCCTTTCATTGCTCCACTCTTTGCAGCGTTCCTCGTCATGCTCCGTGGAGGGCAGGTGCTCCAGGGTGTGAAAATAGGAAGCACTAGGACAGGCTTGGCTGAGGTCCATGCCCTCCTGAGATAAGACAATGCCCCATCGCTCACCCCTCTGACACGGAGTAAGACAGCCTCGTGGCTTTTTCACTGTTGGCAGCCACGGAGGCACCACATTTGAGTAAAACAGGAAGGACCATCCTTTGTTCCCAAGTGAAAGAGGAATGAGGGAAAAACACAGTCATGTCCCTCGTCACTGTTTATGAGTAAAATCTGATACCTTAAACAACCATTGCGAGCTCTTAAAAAACAATTAAATAACTTAATTAAAAGAAAGATCTTGCAAAAGTATTTGCGATGAATGTGAAATATAGTGGCAATGAAGAAAAGTATGTTTTTACATTTACTTTGCTGTTGAAGGGTCCTGTAAAACACAAAAACAAAATATTGATGACATAATTTTACAGTTCTTGTTACACATGTTAAATGTTACAATGTAACAGTTAAGGATTTTTACTTAGTTAGAAAAACAGTTGGAAAACAGTAACCCAATAATCTGTTTTATTTGAAAAAAAAAATCATTTTTTTTACAGTGCACTTTAATTTAATGTGTCCTTGTTGCACATGCATATAGTTACTATAGTAATAAATTATAATTACATGCAGTAAATATACATAAGTAAATATACATAAATTATACATAATTACATGCAGCTAACCCTAATCCTAGCACTATAGTAAGAACACATTATGGATTAAAACTAAGTGTATAATTACGCTAAAACAACATGTAACATGTAGCCTAAATATATTAATATAGTAAATTATGCATAATTACAAGCAACTGACCCTAAATCAAACCATATCCCTATATTTAGTAGATATTGTTAATTAAAATCACTCAGTACTTGTGTAGTTACACTGTAACAACTTCACCTTAAAATAAAGCTCAACCAAATGTTATATGGTATACATATGACTCGATATGTCAACAATAAAGTGTCAAAAAGAGCAACAAAAAAGTGACCATAAAAACTGGCTCTCCTGTTACAAGTAAGAAAAAATCCAGCAGACAACAGGGTCAGCGAACACACAGCGCCACAAAGAATTGGATCCCGTCCGAGAGGAGCTGAGTGTCTCATCAAAGCCCATCTGATAATTTTCCACAAGATCTTCCTGTCAGGATGTTATGATTCTCAAAATTTTTGGTGGCCAGTGATAAATGGTGACTTTCACTTCTCCCCTCCACCCCCCACGCTCGCATGTGATGTCATACTGTCCGAGCTCTTCTCCCATCATGTCCTGCTCCTCTGTGCCACATGGGATTACGGGGACTTTCAGAGAATGGGACTGAAATATTTCTGTCTGCATATGTACGCGCATAGTTTATTGTGACTGGACGGTTGAATTTCAGCTTAAAGGTTCAAATAGGATGATGAGTGATTATTTATTTTCATGCTTTGAAACTTTTTTTGACAACCCTAACAAACTGGTTTTGCTGTGAAACTCTCAGCATATGACTGACAGTTCATTTCGTTTTGTGTTTGCCTTGAGTTTCGTTGTATCACTCATTTAGAAACGTCTACAACTGGTTCTCACAAGAATAACCCTGAAAAATGTGTGATTTCAATTCTAGCATATTTATTTAGTAATTCAGCTTGGATTTAATAATTGTTTTCATCAAGCAGATGAGAGAAAGCCACAGTAGAAGGCCGTGTTGGTTTTTTGGCAGGGCTCAGAGTTTTCTCAGCAATCGTGTCCACAAACGCATTAAATCAACAAGCTGGGGTGCTTTGTTTGTTTTCACAGTATATCTCACCCTCACTTTGTATTGGATGATTGGTTTTAGATTTCCTGCCTAGTAATGGAAGCCACTGCAGGAATGTATTAGCACCGCGGCAGCACATGCTAGCGTGACACACAAAAACATGGGCGCAAACTGCCTCTGTTGCAGGCGGGGACTATGAGGAACATGTGTGTGTTACAAAATGTTACTTATTTCAAACAGTGTTATGTATCCTAGTGAAGAAATAGATTAAGCAATTGATATAACCCTAAAGATGTGGTCACATTTACAAAATTTTGCAGGAAATAATGTTCATTATCCTTTGTCAATAGTGTAGTGATGTACAGAACTCACACAGAAGTCGCTTTCAAACCAAGCAGCTTTCTGTTGGTCAATGTTGTCACTGCGAAATCTGTACAAAAAATCTTTCCCAATCGTGTGAATTGACCCTTCGCCAGCAGTTTGATTGACAGGCCATCTAACCAATCATAACCCCAAATCCGCCATTTTGTGGCAGACAAAGCAGTCAGGGGAGTAAGTAGATTAACGTTGGTGAACTTGAACTTGAAAAATTGTGTGTACTCACGACTTTCCACGCTTGAAACAACATTCCTTCTGATGTCCATTCATGTTTATTTGATGTTATAAGTGAACTAGTATGAAGAGATGGTTCACGAGCCGCTTGAAGGAGCTACAGCGATCTGTCACAACACATTAAAGAGACACAATACACTATTTATTGTTTAAACTTCTTTAAAAAATGACAATATTTTAAATGTGAAGCTGTTTCATATCAAAATTAACCTGCTGTCTTGTCTGTCGACGCGTTGTCAGTGTCCTCTTTGCTCCATGATGTATTTTTCACTTCGTGAGAACATGATGTGTGGTGTGAGAGCGCATTGCTTGTCAGACATAGCAACAGTAACTAAAGGGGGCGGGTCTTTGCGAAGGATCAATTCCTATTGAAATTACTTGATTTTGCCAGTGAAAATTCACCAAACAATGATAAGTGTGACCGCAACTCTTAGAGTGTGTGTACGCTAAAATCCACTCCAACATTCATATTTATATCAACAGTCTTTGGAGTGGAAAAGTGCTTAGCACCACGTCAGGGTCCTAGCAGACTTTCGCGCTTTTCCTTGTGGCAGAGAGTCACAGTTCAGCTTGTTCTCTGAATCTCACGTATGCACATTGAGAAACGATCGTAAGATCAAACGTAGGATGGTTTCTACGCAGCATTTTATAAATGAGGCCCCTGGTCTCTAGATATGGTTTGGATCCCTCCTTCAATGGAAATCTTTTTACTCATTAAATATAATGAATAACAAGCCAAAGGATTTGAGGACTTCCTACTTTATCATACATTGTAATCTAATGCAGTGGCATTCTTAAGAATGAAATATTGTTTGTGAGCACTGGAAGCGTTTAGCTATTAGACCCTGACAGTGTGTTTCTAAGTGTCAAAAATCATCTGTTGTGCCAAACTATCTTTTAAACTGCTTTAACTGGAGTGTGGTAGAACAATACATCTGGTGGCTGTGAGTAAGTGTGTGTGAGAGTGAATTTCCTCAGCCGTTTATCTCCAGTGTCGGTGGCAGCTGAGATTTCTGGCTTGTGATGTTTCCCCTGTAGCCATTGTTCTGCTGGTGGGCGGGACCCTCACGCTGACGGACAGCTCTGCTGATCGGCCTCGATTTCCTGTGTAGACCCAGACTGCTCGTGCTGTTTAACTTATACCTCTCTTATCACTCCTGACACTCACACACACACACAGACAAGGAGGAGGGGAAGGAAAAGCAACTACCACTCGTATCAAAGAGGTGTTTGAGAAGTGTCAGCAAATGAGAGGCAGAGAACATACGGACATAGCTTTACCAGTTTATACTCTTACAGTCAATACAACAACATATAGCAAAAATACACAAGGACAGACAGATAGATAGATGATTGATAGATAGATAGATAGATAGATAGATAGATAGATAGATAGATAGATAGATAGATAGATAGATAGATAGATAGATAGATAGATAGATAGATAGATAGATAGATAGATAGATAGATAGAGTGTATCTAAGTAACTTTGTAACTACATGTCAAATAACACTCATTAATTTGCAACTACGTGTCAACTAACTCATTAGTAGACTGTTAGGTTAAGGTTAAGGTTTGTAGATCTGGCATGTAGTTGTAAAGTTACTCATCAGTTGAATGTCTGTTGGGGAGCATCAAAATAAAGAGTTAGTAGATTAAGCAGACAGTCTACAAGCACTTTATTGGCTGCTGGTTGTGATGTAGTTGAAAAGTTGTATGTTATAAGAATATCTAAAGTGGACTATTGAAATAAAACGTGTTGCTCTGAAATGGGTTAGATTATTATGTGTGCTGTTTGGCCCGCTTGCTCAGATTTAGGACAAAGGGGGGAATTACTGTTGATATCAAATTAATTATATTTTAATATAAACTAACTTTGAAGTCATTGTTCTCTGTTTCAGTGTTGGCGTAGTTATTGCATTTCGACTTTGTAGGTCAGTATGTGCAGTGTTGTGCTTGTTACATTGTAATTACAATAGAATATCAATGAACAACATAAAATGAAGGTTACACTTTATTTTACAGTGCCGTAGTTACATTGTAATTACTCAAGTACTGAGTAATATTAATTAAGTATCTGTACTTACTATAGAGTTACAGTTAGGGATTGGTTTAGGGTTAGTTACTTGTAATTATGCATAATTTACTGTTATTACTATAGGAAGTATATGTATTAACGTGTAACTACGGCACTGTAAAATAAAGTGTTACCAAAATTAATTTCATTTACACTTTGACTTTATGGTTACACTTTATTTTAAAGTGTGTTTGTTGCACTGTAATTATACATTTAAGTACTGAGTAATATTAATAAACTACATGTACTTACTATAGGGTTAGGATTAGGGTTTGGGTTGGTTAATTTTTGTAATTATGCACAATTTATAGTTATTTTACCATCTGACTACATGGAACATATGTAACAATGACACTGTAAAATGAAGTGTTACCGACTTTATTTGTCGTTGTTACAGTGTAATTATGCAAATGAGTGATTAGTAAATATTAACAAAACGTACTTAGGGTTACGTTTTTTATTAGAGTTAGTTGCTTGTAATTATGCATAATTCACTGTTATTATCAATTGAACTTTCCCCTCCACTTCTCAAATCTCTTTTGCTCTAAAGACGCATGATCATGTCTGACGTCGGTGGTGGTCCATTGATTCTCACTTATCACTTGACTGATCATGGCATGACTTGCATGAATGTTTTGATTTGAAAAAAAGAGGTTTATATTTAGCTAATAAAATATTAAGTGTCAGTCAACTATGCATTCAGAAAACACTGAGTTTGGAGCAATATCTCTTATTGTTTTGGTTGACAAATTCCTTTTGCAGAGTGTTTGTAACATTATGAAGGTTTGTGCATTTCGGCGGGTGGGAGGGAGAGGGTGATCACACTTTCTTAACCAGCCGCTGGCTCCCTGTTTGGGCACGACAAGACACAAGATTTTAGCTGATGATAAGATAAGTATGTTTCAGCAGAGGCCGCTGCAAAGGAAATGCCTATCTGATGGGATTTTCACTTCTTATTTTGAATGGAAGGAAAAGACAGCAAAGAACGTTTATTTTGGCAGCCCTGTAAACAACAAAGAAACAAAAAATTAATACTTATTTGGAACTGGGACAGCCTAAGCTACTTCTGTCACTGAAGGACCTTGGTGTTGTCGAGCAAATTTATTCTTTTTTTCTTGTTTGTTTTTGTCTCCGTGACTCTCATTTTAATAAATCAGATCTTTTGGGTGAACTGGTTCCTGTGTAGAAATCATTGTGTGAAAAATTATTTGAAATGTCATTGTTATTTTTACTGCATTTATATATAATATTGTTTGTTTGTTTTTTTTGCTTTGCTCAGTTATATTTTGAGTGTTAATCTGTTCAAGATGCCAAATTGGAATCCTCATTGGTATTGTGATGGATAAATTACTGCTGATTACTAAAATAAATGATATCATCTAATCTTATACGTTTCCCATTTAATAGCTTCAGTGCATTTTTGCTTCTTCAAGACAGCAGCTTGACTGTAGTTTAAATATGTTTTTGTTTCCTCAACACTGCACATTTCCTCCATTTTTAGATGACAGAGAAGAGAGAGGGAACAGGAAATGAGAGAGTGATACAGGGTTGTGACATGACAGTTTTTGGGTGTGGAAGAAAGAATTGACAGTCAGATCTTCCACTCTTCTCCCTCTTTTCCTTTCTTTCCTTTCAGTGTTTCCCCCTTCGCCTTGTTTGTGAAGGTTGTCTTCTTGAGTCGAGTGACCTCTGGCCCTTGGCCACCGCTCACATGTTTGCAGTGAAGGCTTTGATTGGATAATGCCAGTCTTCGTGAAATGAGGTGAGGAAACTTTTGCTAAGTCTTGGCCTCGAGGCACATTGTTCCTGTGTGGGTTGATCTGAGCCATGCCAGCCAAACATACAGCCAAAAAAGACAGTTGAAAGTATTTCCTACGTATTTCACTTTTAAAAGACTTGTATCTGGTTTCTTTGGTATTTATTTAGCTCATATCGTTCAAATCCTGGTATGCAAAAAAAATAAAAAAATAAAAAATAAATAAATAAATAAATAAAAAAGCTTGTACATGTTAAATGCAGCCTTGTTTAAAATGTTTAAAAATAGCATGTGGGAATTCCCAGGTGTGGTAAATTTGCAATTTAACTGTAGATGTAGCCATTAAGCAGACACACTTCAGAAAAAAACAGTAGCTAGAGCAATCTAGGCTATATATAAATCTTGAGCATGGATTCCCATGATGTTTTTTTTTTTGTTTGTTTTTTTACAGATTAACAGTGTACTTGCATTAAAAAAGGCATTTGATAAACACTCAAAACAGCAAATGATGCCAAAATGTTTATTTAAAAATATCTTTCTGATTTTACCAGTTTACCAATACCAAACTATAACATAAATATTATATGCAAAATACACTGCACATTTTGACAAAACTGAATTTTTGGGGGTTTGTTAGATTATGATGTGTCCTGTTTAGCATAAATGCTCACATTCAGAAAAAAGGGTAAACTGATATTAATATCAATTTATTCAAAATTTTAAATAAATGAAGTCAACTGAAGTCATTTTTTCTCTGTTTGTTCTGTTTTCATTTTGCTTTTGAACAACATGAAATTATTTTGTGAAGCAGATAATTAATACGACATTAATTCTATTGAATTATATTAACATAATATATCTTTAACATGGACATATAAATGTATTGTAAGTTAAAATAATGTAAACTGCACCGACATATCGGCCAACAATCGGTATCGGCCGATGATCTTTTTAAAAACAGCCAATGATCAGGGCCCGATTATATTCTGTCAATCAAAATGCGACTCATACTGTGAAGAAAATCTCTCCTGTGTTGAATTTAGTTGACTCAATAACGCATTAACAGTTTAAAAAACTAGCCACATTAAAGCAGGCTCTTTTAGACCCTATGAATCACCTAGAGTTCAAGCGAGGGTTGCCACGTCTGCGTTTTTTGCTGCGTCAAACATTATTTGCCTCCCACACAATAATCACAAAGAGTTGTGTGCTTTGTTACAAAGTGACAAATTATGTCCATTTTATCACAAAATTCAAACAATAAATGGCATTTTGACACTCTTAACTCTTTCACACATAAGTTTAAAATATTCTGGCTGAGCTACCAGCATGAGTTTTTCAAGGTGAACGTGTCACTTTATTGTTTCCATAGTGACGTGTCATTGCTTGTCACGTGACACACCGCAGCCACAATAGCGCTGTATGACTGATGATCTGCTTTTATATAATTTTCACAAATTCACAAATTTGTTAACTATAGAATGAAATATATGATATTCCGATTGTCAAATATGTGCAAGCGTGTTTTGCTGTTTAAACACCTTTATAATGATCACGTTAGTTGAACTATAAGAGCAATGGGCGCCGCCATGTTAGTTTTCACTGCAGTATAGGGAATCGCATCTTGGATTTACTGCACGCGAATTCATCCACTTCTCCCGAAATACATGAAAGTTAGTGAGCCGGTGAATTACTACTATTTGAGTGCATTTAAATGTCTGAAACCTGAAATAAACCTTATGTGGTTGAAAAGACTGCATATCTGTGATATATTGACAGTGCTGAGGAGCGCCAGCCAACGCGGGCAAGAACGTTTGAATTTAACAGTTGATCACGTGATGCACTGGACGTTCTAATCACACCGGATCACACCCATGTGATCGTAGCGTCAAAGGGTTAAATGTGACGTTACAGACCGCTGTAGTGCAAGCAGCAGCGCGGAGCACGAGTCTTTTCTTCCACATTATTATATCTCAAAAAACATGCATGAGCATCAAAATTTATGTCGAAAGGTACAGTGCAACTTACCGGAATGTCTCATCTAATCACTTATCTCTGTTTGAACCGCGGAAAGATGTCAATAACAGCTTATGAACAATATGTCACAAAGTCGCATTTACCTCAAGAATGTTTTCCAATTTTCACAGTTCCTTTGTTAGTGATAAAAAAGCATGTTAATACTTTATTTTAGGATCTTTTAACTATTTGCTTATTAGCATGCATATTACTAGGATATGGGCTGTTTATTAGTACCTAAGCACATAATATTCTGCTTGACCTTATTCTACCTTTTTAATCCTACCCAGTACCTGAACTTAACTACCTTACTAACTATTAATAAGCAGTAAATTAGCAGTTCGAGGTAAACTGTTACCAAAAACAAAGAGCTTATTTACTGCTAATTATATGTTTGAATAAATTTACCATGAAGACAAGTACTTATGAAAACTACCTAGTGCAACTCAAGTTATATACAAACATTTCAGTTTTTATTTGAGTGCAATTATTATATCTGAAAAGAAATAGTAGCTAATATTATAGTGTAGCAAATGAGAGGGTTCCCTGTATATTTTGCAGCAGTATTTGGGAGAGCATTTGTTTTTTCCTTAAGTAAAATCAAACTATCAGTATTGGCATCGCTAATAATCCGCTATTGGTATCAGCAGAGAAATTTAGTATCAGTGAATCTTTAAAGTTTTATATATATATATCTGTACATTGGGTTTTGTCTGTACCCAGCTCATGAAGGTAAGACGCATGTGTTAGCAGGCACTGAAGGAGCTGTACAAAGCCAGAAGATAATCAGACAGCTCCTCTGTAGAGCACTTCTCAAGGCAAGATGTGCTGTTTATTTTTCTTGGCGGTGGAAGCGCTTTGGCAGTGTGGTGTCGAAGACCACTCCAGTCACTTGAAACGCTCCAGGTCAAAGGTCAGAGTGCTTAAAGTGTAGCAATTGTGCTGTATGACAGACTTGAAGAGGCATAATTGTATGATAGTCAACCTTCGATTGTGAAAGCGATAACGAAAATAGCAGAGAAAACAAATGGATTTTAAAACGTCCACATTCGCAGAGGAAAATGAACTTTACTTGTCCTAACAGGCCATGATATATGTGACTCCCTTGTATGGATGAGCCAGAGTACAGTATCTTTAGTTGAAGTTGCATTATTCACTATGTTACTTTCACTTTGAGGTTATTAGGTTTTCAAACATTTCAAAACTTACTACAGCCATTTCACGTCCACTTCATTTGACTCGCAGCGCTTGAGAGCCACCCACCTCCCTCCCATCCTGACATGGTCCCAAAAGTGTAAGGTCATTATTAAAATTGTGCATCAATTAAGATAAGGAAAAATGACTTTCTCTGTCTGGCCTTTGAAGTTTGTGGTTTTCCCCTACGCTGCTGTTTCAGAGCAGACGCTGAAGAGGGGGTCGAGCTGCGCTTGGCATTGACTTTGATCTTGTAGTCAGGCAGAAAGTTTTTTCTTTGTATGATGAAACTTACCTTCAGAAACTCTCTGACATCAAGACAACACCTCATGGATTTATGCAGCTTTGAGAATCGTGCTCCAACTTTCTTTTGGCATTGCACGTTGCTAGCTGTATTTATGAGACTAAGACTAAATTCAAATAATCTGTTTCTGTTTACCAATATATATGTTTTACAATCCGTTTTTTACAATTTTGGTTACGTATAATTGTGCTACTAATTTAGAAACCCAGACTCATTAGGAAATGTGCCTAGAATGTGCAAAATGATATTACTACATTGCTCCAGTAGGTGGCGCTAAAAACCTGTTAAGTTTAAACAGATAAAAGTGAATCTGACAAAAAATTGTGTTGCTTGTTCGGAAATTAAATGTCCAGTGAGTAACGCTTAAAGATCAATGCTCTATCGCGTTTTGAAAATAAGTTAGCATCTACACTAAACATGACCGCTAGTGCTAACAAAGCAAACACAAGATAAAAATGTGTTTGCTGAAGAAACCGTGTCATTTTAGCTTGCTTCTACAAGTTTTGAGCTCTTTTATTTTGATTTGTGTTTTACAAGACCCTTGTGCTCATCACAAATGTAATGCTATATCAGGTGAGCTACCGAGCAAGTTTACCATGCCAGAAAAGCCAAATATATGGATCTGCTTATGTGTTAATTTTCAAATTGTGCACTATGGTAAGTGTTGTAAGGTCATAACATAGTACTGTGCAAAAATAAGTCTTTGTTAATGGAACACATGCCACGTAATCACAATTTGCGTGAAAAGTAATAAAAGTTGTTGGTGTTTTACTGCCCCTAGTGTTCATTTCAGTTTCAGTTCATTTTGGAGTTTTGCAAAAATGTAGATACAGGCATGGTTTTCCGATGAGCTTAGTTTTGTCACCAGCACTGTTGCGGTGCATTAAGGTGTAATTAAGGTAAAGTGAAGGTCTCCACAGGTATGCGTGCAAGATAAAACTCGTTGTTTAAAATATTGTCTTTTTTCTTTATTTTTTAAGGTGTTACATTTTACATGATTTATGTTGCCTTTAAGAAAATGAAAAGGAACTTTGATTTCAGGACCAAAAGATCAGATAAGTGAGCCAGGGGCATCAAAAGTATGTGTTGCTCGAGACACTTACCAACAGGACTTCCTTTTAAAAAGCAGACCTCCTGTAAAATCCCTGTGTAATTCACACACTGCTCAAGCAGGCAAAAATGTAAGACTGGTCTGCAGCTTTGTCAGCTTTAGGACATTATTGTGCATATTCTAGAGCATATCCTTGTGCGTCACATATTCAAATATATGTGCATCCATGTCTCCAAAATAAAAATATAGATGCCAGAATGAGGGTCATTGACCAAACCGTTTCTTTTACACTTTTGTCATTTATGCAACTTTCTTTATCAAACGATGTGCTTGAAATGAATATATCAATGAAGTTGTTTCCATCACATCAAATTGACTTTAATATTTTGACATGATGTCTTCCACACTCGGCCAAGAAACCAAACTTAATGGTAGCATGTAAACAAGAACTATATCTAAGCAGTTTAAATAAAGGAGCTGTTGAAAGGTTTCTCTGAAGTGTGTGTGTGTATGTGTGTGAGTACTCTTGAATTTGTGGGGTTCAGAGAGCGAGAAAGAAGGACAAAGGGAAACATGGAAGTTTGCCATACCTCACTAACATCAGTAAGGGACTATCAAGTGTCCATTTCGGCTTTTGACTATCGCCATTGGCATATTACTGCATTTCTCGTAGATTTTACCTTCCGTCTTACCTGTAACTTAAGCCAATATTTTGTGCAGTACGCATTCCTGGAGACATTATAAAAAGTATGATATGAGTGAACTCTGCCAAATGTTTCAATTGAACAGATTTAATTTAAGCATTTCTCCAGGACCCCCACCCGCTTCATTGAGTTTCTCCACTGTCTGTATGAGAGCTCTCAGTGAGGACGGTTGAATTTGATAAAACAGGACGTATTTGGTTTGTCTGAGGTTACTGCTATGTCCCATAATTGGATCCATATGATAGCGTTTGTCTGTTCATAAATCCTAAAAAAGGATTTGTAGCGCATATCTGTTCACGTGAAATTTTTAGGGTGAATATTTTAATACTTTTGATGAACGCTGGTCGTTAATAATTGGCTACGTTCATATACACACACACACCGTCCTCTGATTCGTCATGGACAGTTAAAGACAATGTTGAGACTCTGAAACTCTAAAGGAAACACATGAGAGATCATTGGTGTCTTTTTGCAAGAGACACATCTCAGAGGCAGGAGACTTCAGAAAATGCCAGATTAAAAAAAAAAAAAGAGCAGATTTGTCAACGAATTCTCTATGGAAGCTGAGGGATACTGAGCAGGGATTGTGGGATTGACAGTGCTAAAGTTTCTGCTGGATTAAAATACTAAATCACATTGTTACTTATAGTATAAGTACTTTTTAAAAGTATATGTGTTAAGAAACAATCCCTCTCTTTATAAAGAGATACAAGTTAGTATGGTCACACTTTATTTTACAGTGTCATTTTTACATATGTTACATGTATTTACTATAGTAATAACTAGAAAGTATGCTTGATTACATGCAATTAACCCTAAATCAACCCTATGGTAAGTACATGTTGTCATTACCCAACACTTAAATGTATAATTACACTGTAATACTGACACCTTAAAATAAAGTGTAACAATTAGTACTTGTATGTGGCTGTTTGTTTAATTAACATTATATTAACTGCAATGACATTTATAAAAAAAAGTGCAAATTCAATACAGTTTCGTACACTTCTTTTTCACAAGGGGCTAGTTCACACCTGAAGTCGTAATGAATTGAAAAAATGACCTTATTTCCTTTCCTAATAGACAATCCTGTTCTTATTTTGAACGATTCATCGGTGCACGTTATTCTAAAATAAACAATGTTTGTGTGTTATTATTTCAAAAGCTGACATGATCAAACCCTCTTATTTTACAACCCTCCCTTACAGCCACCTGTGAATGGAGAACCAATCACGTCCCATTCTTCATTTTTCTCATCGGAAATGGGTTGCGAACACATGTTGACTTTAAGGCTGACGCTCCAGCACCGTGATATGCGTGTACAGCCGTGTGTATATGCATCTGTCTGTTTATGACACTCAGCTTGAGGAGGTAAATCCTGGTTTCCTGGTATTCTGAACACAGGGACAGATCATAATCAGAGTGGAAACATGGAATAATCTTGCACGGAGAAGAGCCCTGTATAAATATCTCTGGACACAAGCAGTGAGGGGTTCTGTTTGTCATCTACAAAATCTTTACAATGTCATAATCTGCTTTAGTCACTACCGATGATGAGTGAGTATTTACTAGTTTAATTTCCAGAGATCAGTAACATTCATACAACCACTTATTTTAAAACGCTCCAATGATAGATATCTTTGTCTAGAGTAAAAATCGTTAACACCATGTCAGCTTTGCTTTGTGAGATCAGTTTAGGATGTTTATCAAACCTGTCCATCAAAACATTTCCCATTATTATTATTATTTTTTATATACAAGTATGACACAAATTGTCCATGGCATACAGCACTTCCATTGTTCATTTTAGTAAAACAAACATGGTATTTCTGACCCCACATGCTCTCTGGCCAGAACGTAAAAGAAGAAAGAAAGAAAAATAATAAATAAATAAAATAAAACCCCATCTTATGCCTTGTCCCAAGATCTCTGCACCTGTATATATAATGTATTTCAAAGCAGAAGAAGAGATCTAGGCTCGGATTTCCTGCATGTTTATACTGATCCTGGTCAGAAAAACAGATCCCAGAACTCTTCAAGGAAATTGGTGAACATCTGCCCAGGACTTTATGTTGAAATCTCAGAGTGCTGATTAGAATCAATCCCCATATAATATTTTATTTATGAGCATATGAAGATAAACCTCATCCTGCATGGTACTTCTTTTTAAAGATGATGAAGTTAATGAAATCCAATCCTGTATACTTGTAATGCAAGTCTTTTGCAGCCTTTTTATGTACCAGTTAAAGTATGACAGGGAGAAAGAACAATATAATCATGGTGGTTTTGTGCATATTTATATAATGAGAGTCCTTGTTTTTGGTTGTAACAATATAACAATAAAGCTATGTGAGCATAGCCATGTCCTATAAGCCTTAGCGTACTAGAAGATAAAACTATAATATATTTTTTTCTTTTTAAAAAAAAAAAAAAATAGCCTAGTTAAAATAAAATAAACAAATGTTATTAGCATTGATATTTTACATAGATTATTATATTAATTTATTTACTTTGATTTGCAATGTTACCTTTCTTATGTTATAAAAAGAACACAACGACAAAAGGCATTAATAAGAAAATACAAAAATAAAAGGCATATTACGAAAATAAATTACATTTGAATGAAGAACAGTAACCACTGAAAAGGAAAACCAAAAGTCAGGGATAAGGCTATTTCGGAGGACAATGTGGATATTATCCATATAAACCTTGAACGGTTTTAAAGTATCACTTAAAAGGTGCAAATGTTTGTCGTTGCAGATATAAAACTGGCTAATACAGTAATCCTAATTATTGGTGATATTTATTAATGACATTAATTATATGTGCATACATAGACTTATAGCAGAACAAAAACCTAATAGAGTTACTTTTTTAGAGTTAAATTTTACATCAAATAATGCTGAACATATATACACACACATATACATATTTTATATATATATATATATATATATATATATATATATTAGTTGAAGTTCGAGCTTATAAATCGGACGGGCCTGAATCTTTCAAAAACAACCGGCATTTTGTCCAAATGAAATTTCGTTAATGTCGATATCCACAATCAAGTTCTCATTTCTACTGTTAACAGTTTTGCAAATGTGTTCAATTAAGACCTGCGCAAAAGAGACAGTGACTTTTTGACCCAAGAAAAAAAGCACAGGTTCACATGCAGGTTTCATTCATCAAGACTTTCACAAATGATCATGTTTTTCCCTCTCTGGTTGAGGTAATTAAAATAGGAAAGGGCAGCCAAGACGTCAGGGGGGAAAATCTGATCGTAAATTTAAATTGGAGACAAAATCTTCTGTGTCAAAGAAGCAGAATCGAGATATTCAGGTAAAAGCGGCTATAATTAGACTGGCTGTACATGAGCCCGTGGGTCGGTGAGGTGGGCTGAGGGTCTGGACTCAAGGCGAGCCTGTGTTAAACTGCGCGTTTTCGTGCCAGGGTGCTTAGGTTATCCAAAGGTCGGTGGGCTCGGCCATTTCCCTTAAGTCAAAAATCACACTGGTCCCTTTATTCGCGCAAAGAGCGCCTTCCAAACGAGTAGGAGCCAGCTATGGGCGTGTGGGATTTATATGAGTGGTTTAGACTGGATGGAGATGCCAATAATAAACGGTGACTTACTTCTTAAATTAAGATATTGATGCTTTCAAAAGTTTGTTCAGAAGGCCGGTGTTACCGACTTCTGTGACCCACCAAATTATGCGACCATAGACTTAATGTAGGCTAGTGACGGCATGATTAGAATTGGGATTAGGATATAAAAAACAGCAATTCGTAACTATTTTACGTTTTGGTGAATTGGTGGCTAATTAGTGTAAATTCGAATGATCTGTTTACACCCAAGTGAGTCACAGAACACCAAATGGCAAATGTATTCGATTTTGTAAGAAATGTAAAAGATATATATTTTTATATTATTATCCAACACGAGCGACTCTTGATTCTGTAACCTGAACTGCGACGTGTTAAACCCAAGTACCAAAAACTATTCTGCAGCGCTTCATCCGTGGGGAAGCCATTT
The DNA here is from genome assembly GCA_038088235.1 of Zacco platypus. Lineage (NCBI taxonomy): Eukaryota > Metazoa > Chordata > Actinopteri > Cypriniformes > Xenocyprididae > Zacco > Zacco platypus. The sequence continues at coordinate 9,185,768 of CM076080.1, forward strand.
ATTCGGCTTAAATAGAAAAATCGCGGGTTTCGAAGTACGCTAAAAAGGAGGCAACGGGGTGGGATATTTTTTTCAGGACAAGTCTTTGAGCCTTTAACTGGCAGTTTGACTGTCAGACAGAGCCCGAGTCTATGTGGACTCCTAATTGAAAACAGATGGCGCTTTGAGGTTGGGCTCTATGCAGCAACTGTGAGTTTGAGACACTGCTCTTTTCCATTCAGCCTCGGCGCTCAGTCAAGCATACAGGTGCACGGTGTGTTTCTCTCTCTCCCTCTCACCTCAACTCTTCTGTCCTCACTCAACCGGGAAATGGAAACGTCTATACCGACTCGGATTGATCCAGAATGTGGGTCTGGTGTAGCGCGTGACCTGAGCAATGCAAATGAATTGCATTTTAGAGGATGAGTGTTTACGCTTTGTGGCTTTGTTAAATTAGACTTATAAGTACAAATAACACTCTTGACCATATTATGAAATAAGTAGGCCTACACAATGTTAACGCTATTCTGTGACTGGTTTGCAATAAAAATTAAAAGACAGCCGCTCCATTTTCAAAAATGCATTTGAAGGAAAATATAGTATTAATTAACGATAATGTTTTTATTTTATTTATTTGTTATATACTTATTAAAGTGTATTTTCTAAAAGTCAAATAAAAAAAAACATTATTATTTAACTTAGACTATCGTTTTTATCCGCAACATGAGTTCTTTATTAATAGATTTCAACCAAATATCAGTCGGAAAAAAATCTGAAATATTAAAAATAAATAATAGCCACACACGTTTTTATCCGTCTTTTCAGAATAATAATAATAAAAAAATAGACAACATTCTCATTGTAGCAAAAAAACTCGTAAATATTCGAGTTCGCTTTATTGGCATAGAACCAGTTCAGGTCAAATTCATATCACATCTTCTAATGTTTTATTTCATTTTACATCGTTGATAAATGAAATGAAGCACACTTTGCTAGCTTCAGCAGACCAACTTATCACGAGCTTGACACTGAAACGGATATATAAGTAAACACGACGTAATATTCGTTCATCCTTGCAATAACGAACGTAGATGTAAAAATAAATATAGTTCAGAAAGTAAACAGTTTAATGGATCGGTTCTACAACGAGAGTTGACTTGAGTGCGTCATTCTCCATCTTCACAAAAAGAGTTTTGCGCTTCGTGACTGATAAATGATAAAAATAACTTATTTTAGCAACATTTTAATTATTTTAAAAGGGTATTATAACACGGTACAGATAGTCCAGAATTTAAGATGCAGCCATATAGTATTATTTATATATAGGCAAATAAGCTTACTTCTAGAGATTTGTTTTCTTACGTAAAAATGTATGTTCATTTGTTTTGTGTTTTTCAGTGAGCCATAGTATAATGCTGTTGTGGCATATGGAGAGATTATAGCCTACGCCTCATAATATCAATTGTTTTTGATTCTGTCACGTGAAATCAAGATGTCGATATGTTCCTCCCAGCTTTAAATGGGAATTGAAACTGGAATGTTTCGAAGAGAGACACATCAAAGGAATGCTGAACATAATCACTTTTTTGTGTCTGATTCAAATCCATGTAGCAGAGTGTGGGAAGGTGTGTGGATATGCTTACAGGAATGTGGAGAATGGAATGTATATTGTATTTCAAAATAATATGAATTTATATGCGTATAGTCAATCGAAATGGAGGGGCGACCTAAATATCTGGACACAGGAAAGCATGCATAACATCTGACCAACAAAACTGTTTGTGTTCGAAACACATCGAACTAAATGATCAGAGTTGTGTGTCATTTTATTAAAAACATATTTTAAAACTACGTTTTAGGATGAAAATGAGAAGAATTTCTAAAATAAATAAATAAATAAATAAATCAGGCTAGCCTATTCTTCTGGAATTATGTTTGGTTTATGCTTCAACAGCCGCTTGCATATTTCTAACAGCCTAAGTATTGTTTGTATGTGTTTTATTAATACTTAAATAGCTTTTAATTCGCTTTTAATCTATTTGGTGGTTAAAAAAATGCTTTAGATTGATCAAATGATGCAAAATTGCATTTCAAATAATTATTTGAACATTCAAATTAAAGGCGATTAAACAGTTATCAAAGCAAAATAGGCCTTATGCAAAAATCCGCAACGCTACATGTTTAAAATCGAATTGTTTAACTCCAAGAGCTCGAATTAGAAGTTGAATTTAAAAAATAAAGGCCTGCAAAATGTGCTTCTCTTCATCTGGACTGTCCTATAATTCAGACATCTCTTGATCACTTTCGATTAGACTGAGTTCTGACTGTTCGCGTGGGAGCTCATCATATAGATAACAGATTTAAGAAACTGGTTTGGACAACACAACACGTTCATTTAGCTTTTCTCCTGTGGTATTGTTGATGGTGCTCCGGCGGCCGACATCCTCCCTATTGACCCCCGTCCCCTTCTGCCTTTTCCGTCTCATGAAAAATGATTCCTGCGCACTGATTGAATTTTATTCCTTCCTGACCTGGCCCGTTCTGTGAGGGCGCCATCAATCTTGGGCTTAACACGACGTTTGTTTATTACTCGGGAAAGGCTCTAATGACTTTTATGAGCATGATTACAACTTTTTTTTGGTGGGGAGAGAATGCGCTATGAAAGGCCAAAATTCACTGTGACCAAACTCACATGAGCTGCATAACGAACTTAATTTGTTAGTGTCATGTTTTAGTTTTACCGATACTGCAACGTATTGTTATTATCATATAGGCTGGTTATTATTATTATCGTTATTAAACGACCTATATTTTAGGTTATTATCATTGTCGTTGTTGTAGTTTCGCCGTTTACCCTGAAATGCCCTAAAAAAAAATTATGAATACTTATTTAATAGGACTGTTATCAATAGGACTCCATGTGTAACTGAATCTGAACATTCTGAAAAAGCACAATTTTATAAGAAAAACTCAAACCGAACGTGATATGGGCAAGTTTAATTACCACATACCATACAGAGTGAAAGAGGCAAATCCGAGACGTTTTGTTGACGCACGCTAGTTAATTGGCCGATTAATTAACCGCTGTAATCACTACCAACCGCTCATGCAATGAAAATATGTGGGGCACAGAGGCAATGAGAACACGTGTGCATTTGCCCTCAGGTCTTCGGGCCTAACTAGGCTGTAGACTCAAAATGTTAAAAACATATTGTCTGTAGTAATAATAATAATAAACTTAAACATTTAAAACCTATTCTCAAATATCAGAAAGCTTTCGTATGAGGCATGATCAATACACTATTACACAGACATTTTATTTATTTAGTAAGCCAAGTAAAATCTGATCCTCTAAATGCTCCTATTATCACATCTCAATAAAATAAAAGGATTCGATTGCTTGTGTTTTCAAATAGCACTTCTGAATTAATGTGAACAAAAAAAAACTATTAAACATATGGGCATTTTAGTGACATTTCATTAACCTGACTGGTGGTTGTTCTTATAAATGCACCAATTCAATGCCCTAATACTTTTGTGAATTGTTACACTGGAGGTTTATTCTCTGTATTAGGCCTTTTTTGAGGACGCGCCTCTGAAATATTATATTTATTAAGTCCAACCGCTGCGCCTTCTAGAACTTGCTGAATCCTCCAGTGGTGATTTGAGTATCTTTGGCATGTCTGGTATGATATTAACGAAGCTATGCGCAAGTAAACACGTGGACACTGAACACAAGCGGTGAATTACAATGACTGAAACACTGTTACTAAAGGCCTCAGGTCAAGATGATGACAGACAGACAGCCCACGCCAGGCATATGGAGTTGGGTGAAGCAATAAGAACAAATTATAGCAAAACACGTCGTCACCTCGCAGCAATTAAAATATAAATTGTTATGCATTGCAAGATTTAGATTTTATTACTACCGCTGCTACTGCACTGTAAAACAGAACATCTGTAGTTATTGCATTAGGTAGTCTACCTGATATAACCCTTCAGAATGACTTTTGTTAATGGAGTATTGAAGTTGATTCGGTCACATGATTTTTAAATTTTCCTTTTTTACTTAAAAAAAAAACAGAAATTAGACACTACCACTTAAACCACATTTTTTAAGGTTACAACTGACTATTTTTAGAGTTACTACGACAAATAATAATAATAATAACAATGATAACAATTTATTATTATTATTAAATAATACGCCTTAATTTCACTTCACTTTTATAGGACAAGGGTTTTTGAGAATTTAAATGTAGCCAATTAAATAACAAGATATTTTATATTCAATATATTTCAGCATAAAAAAGTAAAATGTTGCTACAGAACACTGAAAAAAAAGTGTGGTAAAATCACTAAAAACACCTAGACATAAATAGCTAACATTTTTTTGAAAATTCCTAAAAGCAAATAGCGGAACTGATGAGTGAATATTTAGCATTTCATAATTCCCTAGAATGCTGAAATAGGATTCATTTGCATGGGGAGGGGGGGCTTCTGATCATATTGCTTTTTATGAAAATGATCAGAGTACATTGCGTTCTAAATGTGTGGTTAGAAGCATTTTAAGATTAGGCGGTCGTTTGGATCAAGCAACGCTCAACTGTGCCACAGTAACGCCGAATAATTTAGGCACGCTTATTTGGATCAATTATGTAGGTGAATGGTCTTCAAGCAATAGAGCTCTAAATGCAATATTTCTCTATAGGCTACTAGAGCCCAGTTTTGTTCCTCCAGGCTTTAAGAAATCAGGCGTAGCCTAATTTTAACTCAAATAGCATGGCAATTTATTAAACAAACAATGCAGTTCCTTCAGAATACGTTTTCAACAAAAGGAGATAGTTTAAAAGAATATGGCGTTATACATGTTCCGTTCCTTGTTATAATGGAACATTTGGACAATGAATGCAGTTCAATTTAGAAACACTTTTTTGGTGTTTGGTCCATAATATCCGGCTACACTTTAGAAATAAATTACTATATGCAATTTACACGTAATAACAAGTCCATAAACGTCTGACGCATTTCAACACAGCCCAGCATACAGCTCACAAAAACGAAGAAGACTTACGTGTTATTCGAAGTAACACTGTCCTTAACAAACCAAGATCAAGTGTGTCTGACTCGCGTTTGTGTTCTGTTTCTTTTTCAGTCCATCGCGGGGTGGTAGGCAAATATCAACGTCTCTCGGTACTGACGAACAAGGGGCAAAGGGGAAATCAACAACAACAACATAAAGAAGAAGCTCGAAAAATACTTGTTTGGTCAAAACTTGCTGCAGTCATACACAAAAGCCCCCGACGTGCGGTATATGGGCTGACTCGGGGGAAACGACATTTGACAGCTGTTATTCCCGTTCACCGGTGAATTATTCAGACCGATTCTCTGCGATTCAAACATCTCTCGAACCGAATGAAAGTTCTGCTGCTGCGTCGGGTACGTCGCGCCTAGATGGCCAATGTCTCCGGCCTGGTTTAGGTACCATGAGGCGAGGCGCCCTTGGTGCGGATGGTGGCCCTCCTGGGCCGAGCTGAGATTCCCGTGGCTTAAGGACGACGTGGTGGTCGTGATCGAGTAATCAGGCAGAGTTTCATCCACGGTGGTGGTGGCCGCCAAGTGGCCCGAGCGATCTCCGCCCGCGTACAAGCTCATGGCCTGCATGTTGCAATGATAGGTGGCGTTGGAGGTAGTCGAGATAGAGTTCTGGCTGCAGGGCGAGCTATACACGGACGTCTGGTTGGGAGAATAGTTCAGGGACAACGTGGGAGTTATACCTGTTCGCGAGGAAGCCACGAGAGACGGGGTGAGATCGCCGGAGTTCTGAGGCGAGCCCCGGAGGGAGGTCATGATGTTGTCCACGCTGAAGCCCTGCGCAGGGGCCTGGCCGTGGTGGTGATGCTGCTGCTGCTGCTGTTGCTGTTCCCCGGCGCTGTCCAGGCTGAGAGAGCGGGTGGACGGGATGCTGTGCGGGCTGCCGCTCGACATGCTGCTGCTGCTGTCGGGGCTCTCTATCTTGGGAACAGTGCTGAGCGTGGGCGAAACGGCCTGCGGCGGCGTGGACGTGCCGTTCTCGGTTTTAATGTCCTGAATGCGCACGGGCTGCGAGCCCGGCACTGACTGTTCCTGGTCGCGGCCCTGCTGCGGTTGAGTCGGCTGCTGCTGTTGCTGCTGGCGGGAAGGTGCATCTTTGACATTTCGGTCTTCCTTATCCTTTAGAGCGTCCTTCTTTTTGAAACGCCGTCGTCGCCTCAAAAAGCTGCCGTTCTCAAACATATTATAAGAGTCTGGGTCGAGGGTCCAGTAGCTGCCTTTGCCAGGTTTTTTGTCATCGCGGGGCACTTTGACAAAGCACTCGTTCAGGGACAGGTTGTGTCGAATACTGTTCTGCCAGCCCTGCTTGTTGTCCCTATAAAAGGGAAAGCGCTCCATTATAAACTGATAAATACCGTTAAGGGTCACCTTCTTGTCCGGGGAATTCTGGATGGCCATAGTGATGAGCGCAATGTAACTGTACGGTGGTTTTACCATATCCTTGGGCTGCGGCTGTGGCGTGTACGGTCCATACGCCCTCGCCATGCTGGCGGGGTACTGGTCGTGGGCCGCGTGAGAGTACATGCTCATGGGGGCTGGCATCCCGGTGTACCCCCCTCCGGCGGCGGCCCGGTAATAACTTTGGTCGCTGCTGATGTACGGCACAACTCCCAGCGAGTTGGGACTGGAGACGGAATAGCGCGCCTGCATGACTTCTCTCCAAACGGTGCTGGCGAAAAACAGACGTCGGGAAGCCTAAAAGCAATCCACAAATCCACTTGAAATGCGCCTCCTCTGAAACTGGGAAGGCAGTCCACCCGAGAGTCCACGTTCTGCCACCGTATTTACAAAATGAGACTGTTGGACCGGGTGTTGATTAGACTCGCGTACTTGCCACCTCTTTCTGTCGGAGCGCGCATTGGAAAACTTCTGAACACTAAGCATCGGTCACTACATAATACTTTTGCGCACTTCAATTCTTTTCCCCTTTTGCTGCCAGTAAGACTCCTCCCAATAACATCTAAGTTGTCCAATGGGAGGTCGGGCCGTGCAAAGAGAGCGGCCACACACAAGGTTGAAGAAAAACGAGAGGTGTTGGGACGTCCCAGTCCACCCCTAGCCAAACACACACTTCTCTAGACGTTAAAGAACCATACTCTCCACAAACTAGCACGGAAACACATCAAACTGAAAATACTTTAATACAACATTCTAAAAGTGTGTTTATAAATAACATCGGCTATGTCCTTAAACCATCTAATGGTTTAAAAATGGAATAACACAGATGTATTTTAAAACCACGGATTCCTCATCGTTATCATGGATTAATCGATTAATTAATTTATAGGCTCTCACATTTAAAATAAACTTTGCCGTATTGCAAATATGTGGTAATAAGGAATTGCAATGATTTGTATTTCGCACCAGCTCATGGAGTCCATTAGAAGGTTTGGAGAGTATTTGTTTTCAAATGATCAGTATGGGAATTAGTGTAAATAATCTCCGGTTCGAGGTTTCCTGAATTTTTAGTCGCAAAGCCAGTTCTTTATTATTAACACTGGCTGTTAGTTAACGGTCTCAATCAACACCGGTGAGCGGATCAAAGCACGTCATTCAGGGCAGAGCGCTCATTATGCTGGAATTAAGCAAGTTAAGACACTGGAGCAAGAGCCGAGGTGCGAAAGTTTGCTCCAAGTGCGAGCGAGATTAAAAGCCCAGAGAAACAAATGGGTAAAGCAAAACACCTCACATGTGTCACCATTGGTCAAACGGGAGAGAATTATGTCATCCTTCACTTCTACGCTGTTTTATGGCATGTCAATAAAATTGGTGTCTTCATAAAATAGTTTACTTCCAAAGTAATTCCCTAAACTTTATATGTATTTTTTTATTTACAATATAAGGAGAATTAAACGGTTTAAATCGTATACGTATTGGCATTCTTTTGAAAAAAAAAAAAAGAAAGAAAGAAAGAAATAGTAATTTCTGTTTAAACAATATTATTGTTTCTGGTCATTTGTTTCTTTTAACTTTTAATTTTCTAAACAGTCCTTTTGATTTTCACAGCGCTTCTTCAATCTCATTCAATAAACGGGCCTAAAAGTACGAAAGAATGCTTTTTCATGTAATGAGTACACATGCGTATTATTTTGAGGTGAAACCAAACAATCCGCCCAAATTCTTAAACTGTAAGACGGCCACGCATCCTTTATGAAAGGAAGTTTGGGGGAGGGACACTACATTTAATTGTGAATGATAATTGTGAGGCCAAGTCGCGGTCACAATATCTTCATAATCCCCCACAGGTCGCTCTGATTAACTGACCATGGACTAGTTGATACTTCACTGGTTTCTCCTTACAGGGACCCGGGCATGAACTTTTTCTTGTGCCCCAGGCTATTTGTACAATTCAGTGCGCGCCTCTTACTTAACCCCAAACTTCTGCCCACCCGAACTCCCCATTCCAGCCAATTAAACAAGCTACCTCTGTATAACTTGAAAACAGGGTTGTTAAATGTCGGATTTTAATTGTGAAGCAAAATAAATGGTTTAGCCTTGATAATTTATTAACAAATTTCAGATATTATTTTTGTCCAGTGGCCCTTTGATAGGTGTAAGAAAAAAATCAGCAAATGCGAGATTTATTTATATTATACATTTATATAGGTGTGTGTTTTTTCGGCTAAATGTGGTGCATGTGGTAGTCACTAACTCTTTAGTGAAAAATATGATCTAAAATGTAAAAGTTAGTTCATGTAAATACCTCCTTTCGATAGCAGCTGTGTGTTACCAGTACGACTGTAACCAGTTAGCAGTACTAGTAGTCTATAAACAAACAACACGATTTAATCTCCCGATACACTAAACTCTGGTTTTAGTGGATTATAGGCGGTAATTATTTTTGTCATTCTGTTCTCATTTAAATGCTGTAAATATTATTTAAATATCAATCTTTTTGTTTGATGGCTTTATTTAATCATTATGTGTGCATAGCGACACTCGGGCAATTCTATCTGTATGTAATTAACAAATAGAATTAATTCTGGTGTATGAAAAGAGGCCGCACTTCATGACAGCCTAGCTATTACTGATGAGCGAAAACAAGATCGATCAAAACTGTACAAATACAGTATTGTAAAACGACTGCCTTTTCGAAAATAAACATTAGCCTACAACAAATCGTTTAATACACCCACTATAGAAAAATAAACTTCAATTCAATATCGAATCAACAATATTGATTATTTTTGTATGAAATGGTAGTCTCTGAGGTTGTGTAAGTATCGGCATCCCAAATAAAAACACCAGAAGATTTAAAAATATATATAAACTACACAAAAGGAGCGGTATTTTGCTAGTTCGTTCTAAGAAACAAGTTAAGCAACATTCTGAACAACATTTGATAAACGTATGAAATAACCAAATAAAGACGAGAATCGACTGACTTTTGTCTAGTTTTGATTGTCCGATAGGAGAAGGAAGTCTATGGTGGTCTCAGAGTAAGGAAACAAATCAGAGTCCTTTGGTCTTAGCGCCCTCTTTCGATCACTAATGGTCAGTGTAGAAAAGCTTTGTAGCCAGTTTATCTGATAGAGTTGTCACTTTTATGATTTACAATTGGTTATAGAAAAGTAAACACAAATAAAAATCAAATCAAGAAAATTGATAAAAATGAATAAAAACACGGGGGGGCGGGGGGCTCTCATATTTGATTCAAATGCACAACAAAACAAAAGTAACATTTAAATGCAATTATAAAAAATATTTTGGTGCTACAGGCGCTTCACAAAAACAAAACAAACTACAAACAGAAAAAAAAAATTCCTAAAGGATAGAATTGCAAATATAGCCTACTTTTATGTACAAGCCTCAAGTGACTTTACAGAAAATCCAAGACTACATTTTGATTTGACATTGCTACCCCCTTGTGTTCATTATTTATATTTTTTCCACAAAAATATAAATTAGGGGCATTTAAGTTTAGTTTATCTTTCAACGCATGAGACAAATGACATAAAAATGATTTAAAATAATTTCTGTAAAAATCTTTATATTCAATACTAATATACAACTATGGAGAACTTGTCATTGCACCAATTCTTTTAGTAAAAGTAGGCAATATACAGTGTAGGAATGTCAACACAAAGCACCTGTGGAACACCATAGGTGACAATTTGGAAATAGTATAACTCACCAGGGCCCAAATTCAGTTAGATCTGGGTTGGGTGAACATTTTATCATAATTATACCTACAAATCTAACCAATTCTATGCATGCATATAAACTTATTACAGGAGTGTTGGAAGTCATTGTAGATTCAGTTTTGGAGTATTTAAAGTGCATTAGGGTGGAGAAAGACAAGCAAAGGCACCTGCCAGATAACTGCAAAATCTAAATAAAATACAGTTACCACACTATCAGTCTGACTTTAATATCACACCCTTCACTTTGATTGAATAAATTAAAAATTCAATCAATTTATTTATTTTTGTTCAAAAATTAGAGGTAATGTTAAATTGATAAAATATATGAAAAAATTTAATACAAAATTGTTTAAGTAGCCAAAACAAACTGGGTGACATGATTTTTGAAGATAACTGTATAGGGCCTACTCAGAGCGAATAAAGATGTTGATCTGTTACAGATATTTTGTTAGTCTCATAAAATGGACTTAAAACTTTCTTTTATGTTCCCTGTTTTGCTGGCAAAAAATGTATTCACAATTTAATTGTAGTGAATAGCAGAAATAATGTTTCTGAAGCTTTTTGAAGACTTTCCTGAAGCCATGAACATCTTTGCTCAATTAAAACTGTATTAACCTTGAGTAAGCTCAGTTGGCTTCTTTAATACATTCAGGTTGACCAGTGTTTTACAGCCTATTATGTTTTTATTGTGGTATGTAACACTTTACACCAGGGGGCAAATTCTACGGAGCCCCTAAAGGGACGTAGTGGTGGAAAAAAAAATTGGGATGGGAGGAATTAAAAAAAAAAAAATCTTTTGCGTTCCGTCACAAAGATATTATCGTTCCTTTGCAAAACCTGTTGTGAGCTCGGACAAAACCTTCCTGTTTAATGTCCCTCTGGCTGGCAGTAGTGTTTATTAAGTCAGCTCCGTGCATTAATATATACAAATGATGCACGGCTCATTTAGAGTTTGAACTTGGACTCAAATATAAAGAAATGCAGGCAGTGCTTAAGGAGTTCAGTAAAGTTGGCAATATATTCACACATTAGAACATCCCGAATCAATATCTCGTGAGCTAAACGTTGTTATAACACAAATGACAGCTATTTCCAACATAGACAACAAGCTACAACAACCCGATTTTCCTCAAACAAGCTTTATAATATAAATTGGTCTCTTAGCAGGCAGAAGTGAGACAAGTCCGAAGGGACCATCTGAAAAGTGCTAAATCTGAAATGCATTTCTACAAAAATAATCATGAATAACTTCAGTGTTACACACTGTAGTGTAACCAAACTCAGTTAAAACATCAATGCTCTCCTGCTGGTTACACTACAACACTTAGTTTGGCAAGTAGCACATAAAGGCCTTCTTTACACAAATGATGTTACGCAGCTTACATATTTACAACCAGCTTTTGCATGATAATTGCTTACTGCATTTGATGGAATTACAATTTATTAAATGTTTTACTAATAACAGTGAAGTTATTGATTTTGTTACACAATAATCATAAAAGTTATATATATATATATATATATATATATATATATATATATATTCAAACTAAGTGTTCCAGTACAACCAGCAGGAGAGCAGTGACGTATGAACTGAATTTGGTGCGTTACAGTGAAGTTATTGAGTATTTTTCATAATATAAAATGAGCAAAAGAGTTTTGGGTTGTGCACTTTCAGACGGTCCCTTGTCTCGCCGTCGGCTCATAGAGACAAATGTATACAGTGGGTATGGAAAGTATTCAGACCCCCTTAAATTTTTCACTCTTTGTTATTGTAATGATGAGGGAGTCAGCAAATAAGATCCAAGTGCGGCTTTATTAACAAAACGTAGTCAGACAGGCAATGGTCAACACAACAGCAAACAATAGTGGCGGGGAACAGGCAGTCTCGTAGTAAATATCCAGGCGAATGGTCAGAGGCAGGCAGATAAACAACAAAACGAAGACACAGGCAGGATCCGGAAACAGGCAAAGCAAGACAGGGGAATAACGCTCGGAATTGCAATACAAGATGTACAATACTTCGCAGTGAGTGTCAGTGAGAGTGGTGCTTATATAGTGAGGGGAAGTGAGTGTGATATGATCCAGCTGGAAGGGTGATTAGTGACTGGGAAATGCAGTCCATGTGACAGGGTCCATAGAATGAGAGGGCGACATCTGGTGGCAAGTGGAAGACAGGCAGAGCGGATTCATTACAGTTATATTGCAGCCATTTGCTAAAATCATTTAAGTTCATTTTTTCCTCATTAATGTACACACAGCACCCCATATTGACTGAAAAACACAGAATTCTTAACATTTTTGCAGATTTATTAAAATAGAAAGACTGAAATATCACATGGTCCTAAGTATTCAGACCCTTTGCTGTGACACTCATATATTTAACTCAGGTGCTATCCATTTCTTCTGATCATCCTTGAGATGGTTCTACACCTTCATTTGAGTCCAGCTGTGTTTGATTATACTAATTGGACTTGATTAGGAAAGCCACACACCTGTCTATATAAGACCTTACAGCTCACAGTGCATGTCAGAGCAAATGAGAATCATGAGGTCAAAGGAACTGCCTGAAGAGCTCAGAGACAGAATTATGGAAAGGCTCAGATCTGGCCAAGGTTACAAAAAAATTTCTGCTGCACTTAAGGTTCCTAAGAGCACAGTGGTGTCCATAATCCTTAAATGGAAGACATTTGGGATGACCAAAACCCTTCCTAGAGCTGGCCGTCCGGCCAAACTGAGCTATCGGGGGAGAAGAGCCTTGGTGAGAGAGGTTAAGAAGAACCCAAAGATCACTGTAGCTGGGTTCCAGAGATGCAGTCGGGAGAAAGTTGTAGAAAGTCAACCATCACTGCAGCCCTCCACCAGTTGGGGCTTCATGGCAGAGTGGCCCGACGGAAGCCTCCCCTCAGTGCAAGACACATGAGAGCCCACATGGAGTTTGCTAAAAAACATCTGAAGGACTCCAAGATGGTGAGAAATAAGATTCTCTGGTCTGATGAGACCAAGATAGAACTTTTTGGCCTTAATTCTAAGCGGTATGTGTGTAGAAAACCAGGCACTGCTAATCACCTGTCAAATACAGTCCCAACAGTGAAGCATGGTGAGAGAGCAGAGCCCTGACTTAAACCAAATAGAGCATCTCTGTTCACCACCGTTTACCATCCAACCTGACAGAACTGGAGAGGATCTGCAAGGAGGAATGGCAGAGGATCCCCAAATCCAGGTGTGAAAAACTTGTTGCATCTTTCCCAAAAAGACTCATGGCTGTATTAGATCAAAAGGGTGCTTCTACTAAATACTGAGCTCAATTTAATTTTTCTACTCAATTTTTTTACTCAATTTTTCTTTTTTAATAAATGTGCAAAAATGTCAAGAATTATGTGTTTTTCTGTCAATACAGGGTGCTGTGTGTACATTAATGAGGACATATTCAAATGTATTCAAAATACATCAATCTGTTCCGGCAACGCCATCTTCTTCACCAGCTGCCTCTGCATGTCCCATGGCCCGACCAGCGACCTTCTCCAGCGAGGTGGAGGACTGCAACGGGTTTCTGCTCGACATGCAACTTCACCTGTTCGTAAATGATGAAGCAAGGGTAGTGTATATGATCAATCTTCTCTCTGGCCGAGCGCTACAATGGGCTCACGCATTGTGGATGTCCAAAGTGGAAGTAACCAGCTCTCTGTCTGCCTTTACTACACACTTCAAGGAGGTCTTTGGACAAACCACCTCTGCCTTATCAGTCTCCGATCAACTGTTTAACATCAGGCAGGGCACAGAGCCTGTGGGCGCTCTGCATTTCCGTACCCTGGCAGCTACCAGTGGTTGGAACAAGACGCCTTACTCCCTGCTTTCCGATTTTTTTCGATTTTCTCAATCGAGACATTCGCCAGTTCATGATCGTTTACAATGATAGCATCGGCCTGGAAACCTTCATTCAAAAAGCTATCCATGTATCACAACGCTACTCAGCCTGCGCCACTCTCTCACCCGTCTGGCAGCCTCCGCCTCCCACAACACCAGTCGCTCCTCCAGCACCTGAACCCATGTGTATCGACGCCTACCATCTGACTCCAGCGGAGCATCAGTGGAGACTATTTCATCGTCTCTGCCTGTATTGTGGGGGAGAAGGACACCAGATCGCCACCTGTCCTGTGAGACCTCCTCGGCCCGCGGTGAGTATGATCCAAGTATACCCAACTATTTCTCATTTAATACAAACCACTGTGTATATCCTAATCCGTAACACATATGTTTCAGCGCAAGCCCTCATCAATTCGGGGTCCGCAGGGAACTTCATCTCTTGCCAGTTCCTCCGGACGCTCAAACTCTCCAGGAAACGCTGTTTTCAACCCTTAAAGATTCAAACTATACTCAGAAAGCCGCTGGGCCGCGTGAACAATTCTCCCCTACACTGATGCTTCGCATCGGCTGTCTGCACAAGGAGGACATCTCGTTCATGGTGCTGGAGGGATCCACCACCGAGATCATCCTGGGATGCCCGTGGATAGCAGAACATAACCCTGTGATCCACTGGTGAGATTCTCAAATGGGGTGAGGAGTGCTTTCAATCCCGTCTAACGTCGATCAAGAAAATTCCTAGCTCTTCCTCGTCAAGATTCATCAAACCTACCTCCGTCCAGTTGAATTCTACCTGGTGGAAAATCCAGAGGTTTCCAGTCAGATCCAGATCCCCTATGAGTAGCGGGTGTTCCAGGATGTCTTTAGTAAGCGGTTGGCAACTCGTCTTCCCCCTCATCGCCCATGGGACTGTGCAATCGACCTGCTACCTGGGGCCACCCTAAGGCAAAGTCTATCCACTGGCCATGGAAGAATACATCATGGAGGCTCTCAAACAGCAGTTTATTCGACCATCTATGTCCCCTTCTAAGTTTCTTCTTTGTCACCAAGAAGGACGGAGGCTTGCGGCCGTGTATTGATTACCGGGCACTCAATTCCCAAACTGTCAAGTTCCGCTCTCCCCTTCCTCTGGTCCCTGCAGCCCTAGAACAACTGCGTGGAGCTCACATCTTCTCGAAGCTGGATTTGGGGAGTTTGTACAACCTGATTCGCATCCGTAAGGGAGACGAGTGGAACACAGCCTTTATCACCCCTTCAGGCCACTATGAGGATCAGGTTATGCCGTATGGCCTATCAAACTCTCCGGTAGTATTCCAGAACTATATGAACGAGATCTTCAGAGATCTTCTCAACCAATTCATCATCGTCTATATAGACGACATACTCATCTACTCCAAGTCCTTTGCTGAACACAAGACCCATGTAAGTCAGGACCTTCAATGCCTCCGTGAACATCAGCTTTTCCTGAAGCTCGAGAAGTGTGAGTTCCATATCCCATCAGTCTAGTTCCTCGGTTACGTCATTGACCACCACGGCATGAAGATGGACCAGAGGAAGGTGGACGCGATCCAGAACTGACCCTTACCAAACTCCATCAAGGAACTGCAAAGATTCCTTGGTTTCTCCAACTTCCACCATAAATTCATAAAGAATTACAGCCAGACCAGATCTGCACTTACATCACTGGCCCAAGTCTCTGTCCTGGACTCCATCGGCCGCACAAGCATTTCAAGAACTAAAAGAAGCCTACAGCTCCGCTCCAGTCCTTCGCCACCCGAATCCTGAACTTCCCTTCGTCGTCGAGGTAGATGCCTCGCTCACTGAAGTCGGAGCTGTCCTTTCACAACGGCAGGGTGACCCTCACGGTCTCCGACCATGGTCCCCAATTCATCTCCCGAGTCTGGCAATCATTCTTTAAACTTCTGGGAATATTCGTCAGCCTCTCTTCCGGTTATCATCCACAAACCAACGGCCAGACTGAGTGAAAGATCCAAGAAATCGGGAGGTACCTGAGGTCATACTGCCACCAGAACCAGAACAGCTGGAGCCGGTTCCTACCCTGGGTGGAGTACGCCCAGAATTCCCTGAGTCAATCCACCACCGGACTAACTCCGTTCCAGTGTGTATTAGGATACCAACCACCCCTCTGTTTCCCTGGTCAGGAGAACCTGCGGAGATTCCAACTGTTCTAGACTGGTTCCACCCGAGCGAGAGGGTGTGGGACTCGGCACACATACATCTAGAACGGGCAGTGCGAAGAAATAGGAACCAAACCGACTCAAAGCAGGAAATTTGCCATGCCTAGAGTAACACAAAAAGACATGAACTTTCTTTTATTCCACATGCTCTTAAATTGCTTTATAAATAACTTATGCATGAAGTCTATTTCTGCTTTCACTTGTTTGTATATTGGTGATGTATTACCTCACAGAAATGAATGGTACTATTATATGTCTGAATTATTTTATTTTAATTTAATCAGGTATTTAATGGTTGTTTCTGAATATGTGTTATCTGTGACACATTTCAGGGTTTTGTGCTGCAATATCCTGCCTTGTCAAACTTTAAATAAAACTAAACCAAACTAAACTAAGCTAAGCTAAAGCAAACTAAAGCTGAGGGGTGACAATGTAAAGATAACATAAACACAAAGAGGTACATTTATTAAAAAGACTTTATGTTCATTGTAATGTACTCTCAAAGTACAGTACTCATGTTACTGTTAAATGTGACACCAGAAATAATCCTCTTACCACTGTTGTCCAATCTTCACTAAAACTGAGTCATATTATTGTCTGAATATTATTGACAAAAGTGGTGTAATGTAAATTTTGTAGACAGCAAACTGTAACAAAGGTAGTCTAGCGTGTTGCTTTGAATCTGCTTTGGCACTTTATGTATGTATTTCTGGTAACATGACAAAGCTGTAGGTGGAATATGACATTGTGGTTACTAAATGATTACGTTAGCTCTGAAGGATTGTTCATACATGAATTAAAAAAAAATCAACACATTGTCTGCTCTTCATACATTTTGGGACCATAAAAAAAAAAAAAAAACTATTTTCCTTAAGGGGACACTCCGATGTACTCTAATCCTAAAGGCTAATGTAGAAATACACTGCAACACAGAAGTCAGAATTGTGTCCAGCGCTAGTTTTACTGAAATAATTTGAGAGATGAATTAAGCAAAAAGCAACTTTCCAAATTTCAAGATTTAATGGTATTCTTTAAATCCTTAAAAGTCATACGAAAAGTCAAAAAAGCCCTTAAATTAGCCTATGTAATCTTTTGAAGGTATTTTTTGATGAATAAGCCCCTTATATTTCTTATTTATGTTTTTGTTGTTGTTGTAGTGTGTGTTTATATAGTTTATATATATTTTTGTTATGCTGCTATTTGGACTTTTTGTAATTGTATTAAGAGTTACTGTTGTTTATTTGGTAATTTGTATATACTTTCAAGCAAAAAAAAGTGGCTCTTTACTGCCTCTTGGGGTCTGGATGAAAATGACACATCACTTGCTTTGACGTCACAAGCTGCCCCCCCCCCCTCTTTGCAAGATGAAGAGAATAAGACAAAACAATGAACAATGAGGGATATATTACATTATCACACTTTGCTTATATGTTATATGTAATACACCATAAAAGTATGGAGGACGAAACCTGCAAAAACAAAATAAATATGTGAATAATTAAATCCATAAATAAATAAATTATAAAAAAAATATACAAAAATAAATATATAAATAAAGTCTATTCCTGGGCCTCAGGAGGATATGATCTACAGTATCGTAGTTATATTCACCATAGGTTTTCATATAAACATGACTGTATTCATTTTAGTTTCTGAAAGTACGCTGCAACTACAGCAAATGGTAACAAAGTATTTGAAAGTGGAGCACGCAAGCTCATTGGCTACTGATACAGCAAGAACCAATCAGCTTTGCCCTAAAAACAATGACTTGATTACAGGCAGGTTGAGTTAAGGACCAGTATGCACCATCTGGATTTTCATAACAGAACTTTGTTTTGGGGTAACGATTCCAATAAGCTTCAAGACTGACCTAAATCTTTGTAATACACAAATAGCTTCATTAACCTAAATAGCCAATGGTGGTCCCGTGCACAAAATTATATTATGATTGTCCACAGGCTCTAGTCTGATTTATTGTAGGGTTATGTTTTATTTTATTCTTATTCATTTATTTTTATTGACCACTGACATATCTTTTGTGGGACGTTTCTTTTCCTTTGTTCCCCTTATGTATATATAAGAATATGTACTCACTGAATGGTAAATTGTTATAAACAACTTGAAACAATCCTAATAGTAACAATAATAGTTGTATTAACAATAATAATAATATTATCAGCAATAGTAATAGTTATAATGGCAGAAGTAGTAGAGGCAGCAGTAATAATAATAATAATAATAATAACAGTAATCTTAACAATAATACTAATAATAAGAGGAATATCTAAAAAAAAATAATAATAATAACTGTTCACTGTCCAGCCTCAACTGATGATTGCTTTCATGCATTCTGGCAGTGCCCACTTGAAGTCATTCTGGTCGGAGGTTATGAGCAGACTGTCAGACATCCTTGGGCTCAGCATCCCAGTTTGTCCCATAATAGCCTTACTGGGAGACATGTCTACTTTACAAATTCCTAATAATCTCAAACCATTCTATTAATCTCGCTGTCCATAGCAAAGAAACATATTTTACTAAATTGGAAAGACAGAACAGTACTCTCAATAAACCAATGGCTCAAATTATTATTAGTACACTCAAACTTGGAGCAATTAACTGCATTTGCACATAATTTTGATTCTTTCAAACAAACCTGGTCCCCTTTTTTTCAGTATCTAAATAGGAGAACTGATTTCTCTTTGCCATAAAACACATGTTCAAAAGAAACTCATAAGGAACATTTTGTGCCCCTTTATATAATGTACTCAGCTTATATCCTGCCAACTTGTGTTGATTACTTCTCATAACTCTAATTCTACTGCCTCTAAATTTGTCGTCTACCCTTTCTCTTTTTTATTTTTATTTATTGTAGGATTATGTTTTAGACAGACTCTACAATGCAGTGAAGTTTGCAACCACTTAGATTTTTATTTACAATTTTATTTAGCGTTATTGCGGGAAGCACAAAAATAGGTCTTTGTCTTTTCACTTCAAAGGTTTCTCACAGGCCGGGACTGTTTAAAAGCATTTAATTTATTCAAATGATATATACATATATACAGATTGGTCATATATAAAGCACTATGCAAATAAAGATTACTTGTATTGACTTTTAAAAACAAAGTGAAAAAATGACTTTTAAAACAACACAAATGTGGCTGTGACGACTTCTTTCCAGTCTTGCAGTCTCTCATGTTCTTGCTCGGACATGGACGGGCTCGGAGTTCCCTGTCAGGTTGGGGTTGGACTTCAGGCTTCGGCTCAAGCCCTCCACCAAGGACAGCAAGTACGTTATTTCCTGTTCCAACACAAAGATTATGCGAACAAGTCAACTCATGAATGATTTTTTGTGCTGAAATTCTGTTTGCATCAAGTCAAATCACATTTACTTATATAGCGCTTTTTACAATGAAAATTGTGGTAAAGCAACTTTACAGTAATAATTGACAAATAAATTTTGGCTGCACAGCAGCTCCCAAAGAAAATGGTGTCATTGTCCATCTTAATCTATATATTATTGATTCATTCTGTTGCAAAGATCAATAGTTAAATTAAGTCATGACATAGTTATTAGTCTAGTTAATTTATGTATATTAGCACTGGAGAAAACAGTGATGTAATCGTCCGGCTCAAATCACTGATCAGCATCACTGATTCTGTTATTTTCTTGTTTGTTACTGTGAAGCCACTTAGACACAATCTGTACTGTATAAAGCGCTATATAAATGAAGGGGACTTGACTACAACAGGAACATTACAATGAGCACAAATTTGAAAATCTCACTACAAATAATCCAGAATTGAAGACAAATGATAATAATCCTACTCTGTCTGATACACTTCCTCACACTTGAAATCACGAGATGGCGTGACGAGAGGTTTTCCTGGACTTCCTGGACATCTGCTCTAACGTCGGTCGTTCAATTGGATCCCAGGCTAGGCACTTTCTAATCAGATCTCTGCATTCTGTGCAAATTGTAATAAGGAGAGAGCTATATATAAAAAAATCTTACATACTTCACCTTTAACTGTTTCTGTACAGAGACTTTGCTTTATGTGTGTTTTTATCAGTGTTATCAATATTATTCACTCACCTTTGGATAAGTTGGAGTTCTGAAATGGAGCTTTTGTTTGTTTGATTTCTGTTTGGTTGAGAAAAGGGCGACATGCGTTCACCATGTTGTACAACAGCACTCCTGGAGTCCAGACATTTGCTGGGACAGCGTGAAATCGAGGTTCTGTCAAGACTTCAGGTGGGCAGTAAGACGGTGCTCCTGTAAGCAAGACATTTGCACATTGTTGAGCTTTTTTTTAAAGCATCAAATAATCAGTAAGTCACTACATTCAGTTTTCTACACTCATAAAATGCTCACCAGTGTATTCGTCACTCTCGTAGCCATCACTACTAAATAGTTGACCAGCGCCAAAGTCTATCAGCTTGAGCTCTAACCTTGTTCTCTTCAACAGGAAATTCTGCGTATGAATCTCATTATGAAATACCCCGTGCTCGATGCAGTGTTCTATTGCCAGCACAGCCTGTGACATGATGACCCGTGATACTGGTTCATCCGGTCTGGGTTCATGTTTGATGAAGTTCAGCAAGGTCTCGCAGGGTTCTGGGTACTCTATAATGAGAGTGAATTTTCGAGGGTGTTCAAACCACTCGTATAGATGTATGACGAAGGGGCTTATAGGTTCTTGCCTCATCATCAGCAGCAGCACTACTTCCGTGACAAGAGGTTTGGGATGCCCAGGTTAGAGATAGTAGACAGGAAGTTAGCTGGGTAAAAATCTGAAGAAAACATGCACTTTTCATAAGATCTTCTTAAATATGTTCAAAATAGCCTTTTCAAAAGTTATTTTATCTTTTCTCAAAGTTATTTGGTGCCTCTGGGCTTTTTTGTCAATCTCATTTACACCTAATGCTTCTGACGGGTGTATTAACTACAATAATCTGCACTTCAATACATATTCAGGTTTTGGCCAACTTACAATATCAAGATAACGATCGCTGTCAATCTTGAGCACCCGCTTGATGGCAACCTGCAAATAAAATAAATAAATTAAAACAGTTTCAATAACAGTATCAGTACTCAAGCACCTGACCTTGGAATAAGAATTAAACCATCTGTGAATTGTTTTAAATATGTTTTGATGCATGCAAGACCAAATGTTTGTACAATTTTGTAAGATTTACCTTTTTGCCATCAAATTTGCGTGCTCCCACGTACACCCTTCCGAATCCTCCGGATCCGATCATCTCTCCCACGTTATAGAGAGACTCGAAGGACTCTGAAAAACAAACAAAAAAAATATGAGAAATATATGAGCTTGGTAGATCCATTGTTTTATTTTAAAAAATCAGCGCTGGTTGTGTTGAGAAAATAATTTTATTATGGGCAGAACAAAATTAATATTCTCTGAAAACGAGCCTTAAGATATTTTTAGTGGAAAACAGGATGACAATAATGTTTAAAATGGTGCTGGAGAAATAATGACGGGCGATTTACCATTCTTTGGCTTGATGCCAGAGTGATCTGGAGCAGGTGATGGTGGCTCAGGATCAGGCTCTGGCTCCAGATCTGGTGGAGGGACAAAAGGCTCCACAACATCCACAGCACTACAGCGGCAACAGCACTGGAAAGGATGCTTCATAGCCTTCCAAAGCCTGTTGAGGAAAGAATGAATTATTTTCCTCTTCCTACATTCTGTAGGCTTTTCTGAAATGAAGAATAACAATTGAAAGCACAACTATTAGAAACATCTCTACCGTGAAATTAAGCAGTGATACAATGACATCATTTACATTTTACTGCTAAATTCTTATCTGTAATGCTACAAGTCCAAAGTATTTGAAATATTTCTGAGCCATCTGCCTGACTTCTGCTTAATGCCTGCATAAATGTCCCAAAATCTTATTTCACAATTATCACAATAAAGTTATTTTTCTTATTACACACATTTCCAGGCTTCATATGGCCAACTTCTGGCACATGTGGCTCAGTTCTGCTAATGGTAAAGATTTATATGGGCCATACCTTAAAATATATTTAATATATAAGGCTATTTATATTATATTAAATAGAACATATTTAAATGAACCAACCAACACCAACCAACTGCCCCTGTATTTCAGGTTAGGAAGTAACCAGGTGAGTGTGAGGAGACAGGGTGTTGGAGGAATGCTGAAAAACTGTTGAGGAATAGTGATTATATATAGGCCTCCACTCATGCTGATTGTTGACAGCTGGTTGAAACGACGTGATGATTGGATCGATTATTTAAATGTGCTCCTCCCGTACTTTGTTAATAAAACATAATTTTGACAATTTTGTGTGTATTTGACAACTCGAGAGCATTAAGTCGCGAGACCAAATCATATTCGGGATCGTACGGTGTCTGAGAAGAGGCTTTCTGTGCGTGTGTTTCGGGTGCGTGTCAGACAGCACAAGTACCATTGATCTGTACACTTTACACCGCCAACCTTCTTTCAATCTCACCTGTTGGACTCTTGTTCACAGGAGAAGCCTCCATGGCACCCTGAACAGTAAGGCCATTTGAAGTCTCTGCTGGCTCGACAGGAACTTGACCTGGCAGCAGAGGGCACATCCACTCTTCTGTCGTACCTGGACAAACACCGGTTGCTGGAACTGCTCTGTTCATTTCGGCTATCCGCTCAATCGCCACTTCACCTCCAAACGACCATGTAGGATCCTCTGCTGCTAAGGCTCAATGACTGATGACCGCTCTGCCACTCCCTCTTCAAGTGAGCCTGACCTGTGGACACAGAAACAGCCAACTCAGAAGACAGAGGAGTTAAATATCCAGGAAGCTCCTGGGTCTGTGTCTGGCAGCAGATCTTGATCACACGGTCATCAGAACCGGGCTCCAAACATCACATTCAGACATCACATAGTTATTAATGTTTTAATAATAATCAATAATCAATGTCAGTGGTCAATTGTAAATTGTTGCTTGAGTTACTCAAATTGAAAAGTTTATTTCACATGCAAGGAATCAAATACATGTGATCACGTGGGGGGAATCACATGGGTTACCTCGCACAATTTTCTTCACATTGATGTAGTCAATCATTGTACAACATCATACCATGACATACCATAAAATAAAAAACTAAAGCACTGACCTCCTCTTTCATCCATCATGTGAGCCATCGACATCCACCTGCAAACTGCAATAAAAACAGTACAAAATACAATACAATAAAATAAAATTCTCCTCAGAAAAACTCCTCCAAAAAAAAACATAAATAAAAAAATAATAATAATAATAAAATTTAATTAAATCAAATAAAAGCAAACTCCTCCTAAAATAAGAATAGAACAATAAAATAAAAGTATCCTGAGAAATAATATGAACTCTTTCAAAAATGTAACTCTATGTAAAGGATATATCCTGCGATGTCCTTCTAGAATAAAAGTCTCCACTCAGAAATCCTCCTGTTATGAATCCGCTCCGTCACGTTCCATCCACCTGCCACCAGAGGTCACCCGCTCACATCATGGACTCCATACACCACACTACATTTCCCATAAGTCCTTCATCCAGTCACTGATCACCCTGCCAGCTGTGCACGTTACCTTCTCACCTGATTCATATCTCACCACTATAAAAGCACCACTCACACACACCCACTTTGCGAAGTCTTGTTCATTCTGTACATTACTGAGCGTTACCCTTGTCTTGTTTTTGCCTGTTTCTGAATCCTGCCTGTTTCTTGTTTATTTGATGTTTATTTGCCTGCCTCTGACCATTCGCCTGTTTATTTACTACAAGTCTGCCTTTTCCCTCCTACTTTTGTTTGCTGTTGAGTTGACCATTGCCTGTTTGACTACGTCTCAGAATAAAGCTGCTTTTGGATTTAAACCCGCTGACTCGCTCATCGTTACACCTCCGAACAGCTTCAAAATTTCAAGATTCGCACAGAAAATCCTCTGCAAAGTCTGTGAATTCGCCTCATCTCTCAATCAACAGATAGTGATAACTCAGTGTATATATTCAGTCAGAATTCACAACTCGCGTCGCTATAGCAACTAAAATGCTCATCACTCATCTGCACGCGCACACACGTGCCTGAGCAGAGCGCGTGAGTGTGCATCGAATCTGAACACATTTATTGAATAGTTACAAACTTAATTTTGACTTTTTCTTTAATACATATGAGATTTATTTTTTTTGAACAGTTCTTCTTCTTATTATAATCTGTGGAATTATTTGTGTGCAAAATCTTCATTATTCGTAATTGAGCAAAAGCTCCACTGCGCAATTAAGACACTTACATTCAAAAGCTGCGTTTCCCATCTTCAAACATTTTTAAATAGCTAAAACGTGGGGGGGGGGGCGCAAACATTTTTTTTCTCCAATTAGACATGCAAAAAAAAAAAAAAAATGTTCATGTGTGTATGGAGGACGAAAGCTGCAAAAAACAATAAATGAATAAATACGTGAAAAAAATAAATACAAAAATAAACCCACAAAATTATAAATAAACATAAAAATAATTAAATGTGTGAGCAGATAAATAATTTAATAAGTAAAACGAATGTTGGGAGAATTAGAAAACTGTTGAAGGAAATGTAGAACAGAGGGTTTTACGGGGTCCTTTTAACTTAACCATTTATTCATTTTTAAATGTAGCTGCATATAATGCTAATGAGAGGGTGTCAATCAAAAGTGCCATTAGCTGACAAAATAGTAGTAAAATGTAGCTGGTGCTGACCTAAAACATGTATAGATGCATCTGCTCTAAAGAAAATAGCCTTGTTCGAGATTGTGCAGACCGATCGGCATATGACCAGTTTACAACTCTCGCGAGACAAATAAGCAATCGCAGTTTTAAAAACATCAATCTTATTTATCCTTAACTATTTATTATCAATAAATGAGCCTGCAACATATTGAACTGAAACCACTTTTTTATTTTAAAAATGGAAAAACGGAAGTTATTAAGCAAAAATCATTGAGGGAATTACACTATCCACTCATCTCCAATCACCTGTGAGCAGAATAGAGCTGGAGGGATGGAAAAGGATAAAAAGATAAGAGCAACAGCCACATATTTATAGCTTTGTAAAATAACTTCAAACCAAATGTATCTATTTGTAGGCTATATGACTACTTGTTTTTTGTTTAAATATAGCCTGTGATAATTTATACATTGCAAAAACATTGTAACAACTACAAATTTACCTTATGTAATGATGAGCGAGTCAGCGAATGAGATCCAAATGCAGCTTTAATTCCAAAACGTAGTCGTACAGGCATATCCCCTCCTCTACCCCCCTTACTCCCATAATGTTTGGGTCCGCCCTAATCAAAATGGCCAGAGGCTCTAAAACTATTGTGAATAATAAAGGGCACAATGGGCATCCTTGACGAGTACCTCTTGAAATTGTAAAAAATGAGGAAGTCATGCCATTTGTCATCACAGCTGCTCTAGGATTTTTATATAATAAACTAACCCAAAATCTGACAGGGCTGCGGCCAAAAATCCCCACTCCACCCTGTTGAAAGCCTTTTCGGCATCTAAGGATATAGTCGCGATCGGGGTGTTTTCTGAAGAATTTAGTCAAGTCAAGTCATCTTTATTTATATAGCGCTTTTTACAATGCAAATTGTGGCAAAGCAGCTTTACATTAATAAGAGAATGGTGTCATTGTGCAGCTTATTCTATATATTATTGATTCATTCCGTTGCAAATATCAGTAGTTATTAGTCTAGTTAATTTAAGTATAGCAGCACTGGAGAAAACAGTGACGTAATCGTCCGGCTCAGCTCAGTTCGCATACAACGGCGCCAATGCAGGCATATCAAAAACACTGCTGAATATCAAGCAAGTGTCCCCAACCAAGCAAGCCAAAGGCAACAGCGGCAAGGAACCAAAACTCCAACAAATGGAGAAAAAAACCTTGGGAGAAACCAGGCTTAGTCGGGGGGCCAGTTCTCCTCTGGCCAACAGTGAACACTTGTCCGATACTCAGGCAGAGTTACAGGTCATTAAACCGATTTGGAATCGCATCAGTCAAAATATTTAATCTAGTTCCATCTAGTTTAAGATCTAGCCACATCAGATGAATTAACCTTCTCATATTATCGGCTGATGACCTTCCTTTAATGAAGCCCACTTGGTCCTTATAGATTATACTTGGTAGAACCTTTTCTAACCGTGATGCTAAAATTTTTGCCAACACCTTACAGTCCACATTAATAAGACTCACTGGCCTAAAATTAGCTGGATCAGTTAGATCCCTATCTTTTTTAGGAATCAGTGTTATCAATGCTTCCATGAAGGTACTAGGCAGTTCTTCAGCTTCAAACGCCTCTATATAAACTTCTGTTAGAATTGGGGCCACTATATCAACATACTTTCTATAATATTCTGCTGGAAACCCGTCTGCCCCTGGTGATTTACCAGATTTCATAGAGGTTATTGCAGCTTTGACCTCCTCTTCTGTAATAGGAAGGTCTAGAGACGCCGATTGCAATCCATCTAATTTAGATAATTCTATATTAGAAAAAAATTGTTTCAGTTTTTCTCCATCCAGACTACCTGAAGATGTATACAAATGTTTATAAAACTTCTGAAAAACCTCATTTATTTCTTTTGTCAGTGATACCATTGTATCTCCTTTCTTAATTGCCGGAATAATGTTAGCAGCATTTTGTTGTTTTAATTGTCTGGACAGGAGCTTTCCCGCTTTTTCACCTCCTTCATAAAACCTAGTCCGTAGCCTAAATAGTGCATATTCAGCTTTTTTATTATATATATCATGTAATTGAAATTTGTATTTACAAATATCCTGATATAAATCATTAGAGTAGTGTCTAGCCAGCTCTTTCTCCAGTGTACAAATTGTTGCTTCCAAGTTCTTAACCAAGTCTCTTCCTTCCTTTTTCTTTCTAGCTGCCTGTGCAATCAGTTTCCCTCTAATGTATGCCTTTGAGGCCTCCCATGCAGATGCCAGCCGATAAGTGCTTCCCACATTCAGGTTAAAGAAGGAGGACAGATCATCAGCCAATAATGTGCTAAATTCTTCATCTTGTAATAAGGCAGTATTTAATCGCCATCTTCCCTTTCTACCGTTTTCTGTATTTAGAGCTATATCCAATTCCACAGTTGCATGGTCTGACAATACTATTGCTCCAATTTTACAGTTTACTACCTGATCGGTGATAGAATTAGAAAGTAGGAAAAAATCTATCCTAGAGTGAGATTTATGGCAATGAGAATAAAAGGTATCCTCTCTTTCTGTTGGATTGACCAGGCGCCATATGTCAGTCAATCCAATATCCTCTGTTAACATATGAATGGCAGCCCTATCCCTTAGTATAGAAGGTCCCTGACATTTACTCTTATCCAAAGCCCCATCCATAACCTGATTAAAGTCCCCAGCCAAAATTATTTTCCCCTCTTTGTCACCAAGAATCTTGTTTACTTTATTAATAAAACACGGCTCTGACTTATTGGGGGCATATACATTGCATAATATAACTTAACTCCATTAATGAGGGTTTCTATACATATAATCCTCCCCACATCGTCTTTAGTTTCTGTTAACATTACAAAATTCAGCCTTTTATTTATTAGGATCATTACCCCATTTTGTTTGCTCATAAATGATGAATAAAATACATGTCCCACCCAATCTCGTTTGAATTTGAGCGCTTCATTATCTGTTACATGACCCTCCTGCACAAAAGCAACATCCACCTGTTTATGTTTGAGATATGACAGGACCTTTTTTCTTTTAATTTGACTTCCGCATCCGTTAATATTCCATGTTATAAACCCGATGTGACTACCTATGTACAATACAAATTAATCGCACGTTATCGTGCGTGTAATCAAATACGTTGGGTGACTGTCTTCTATTGGAGAATGGCGTATTAAACCGTGATGTACATTTATTCAAATTTAACAAACGACAGTTGAACATTTCAAACACCAAAACTACCTTCTGCAAAATTCTATTGCTCAACAAAAAGTAACAAACTCTAAAACCCCCGACCCAAAACTTAACAACAACAAAAATAAAAACAAGTAACAACCAAAAAAGAATGGTCATACCAAACAACGTGGACCGTGTTAGTTCAAACACCTCGAGATTGCGGTCCGTGAAGTGCTGAATCAGCTATCCAGCCTTGCCTTGGCTGTCAAAACTGTTCCGAGACAGCACAGTTATACGACTCACCTGCCCACCCACCCTGACCCATATACTCCACTTTGGCGATCTTGCAAGAAATATTTGGTCCCATCATTCTGTTGCCCCGCAGCGTTCTTTGATGAACTGCTCTGCATCCGTACTCGATGTAAACACCTTACTCTCCCCTTGCCATGTAAAACGAAGTGAGGCTGGATATGCCAGCCTATATTTCACGTTGACGCTTCTCAGCATCCTCCGCGAAGCGGTGAATTCCCTCCGTTTTTTGGCCAGCTCTCTTGACATGTCGGGGAAGAAGGAAATCCTGCATCCCTCCCAATCGGTCATTCCCTTTTCTCTGGCCGCTTGTAATTCTTTCTCCCTGGCTGACGAACGCAGAAACTTGATCAAAACTATTCTCGGTGGCTGATCTGCACTGGACCTGGGAGTGAGAGCGTGATGTGCCCTCTCAATCTCGAACTCTCCATTCGGATCAATACCCAGGTATTCCGATAAGATTTTATACACGCACTTGATCGTTCCACCTGCCTCCAGCCCTTCTCTCAGACCGATCATCCTCACGTTGTTACAGCGGCTCTTATTTTCTAAATCCTCGATTCGGTTCCACATAACTTCCAGGCGTTTATCATACCGCTCGCCGTCACCGACGAGCTTCGAAGTGACGTCTTCCATATTCGAGATGCGGCCCTCTGCTTCGTCCAGCCTTTGTTGGATTGCATTTACCGAGTTTTTAAGGTCGTTAACAACCTCTTTGATTGATGACACATCCGTCGCTACTACTTGTAAGGTAGCACTCATTTTGTTTATTTCGGATAATAAGTTTTCCATCTTTGAACCTTGTTCAGTCGGCTGGGGTGATGGCGACTCGTGTGTCGGCGAGGTCTGCCTGGTTGTCATGCGGCTCGTCGTTGTCCCCTTAAAATATTTAGATGTGGAGGTCGACATTTGCGATCTAGACCACTTTTTTGTTACACAAGTGTTTAATCTCGCCAGGGACACTACTTTTAAGAAATAAATGTGGAGTAAATATGCTCGAATGAATTGAAAATATTGGTGGGCCTACGGAGCTACATGCTACAACTATGCTGGCATCTTCCTCGGCGATCCCACGTGACTCCTGCTACACCATTTGAAAATGTCTTTGCGTTTTGTTTTTGATTTAAGTTTGTCGCTTTTTTTTTTTTGGCAATGGCAACCCAGGATGTGGCCTGTGTCCCACCCACCACCTTACAGGACACAATCTAGTCCTAACTCTAAGTGCTGACTTGGGGTGAACTATAACCGTTGCCAAAACAGCCAACTGGCACATGGCCGGTCAGGTCAGTCCCGCCCAGAGTGCTACACCAGAGCTAGGAACCAATATGACAAAAAAGGCCAATTCACGACAGATTTCGTATTTTACAATAATTATTTCAGGGCATTGTTTTGCTAGGCCATTTGAAAATGTCTGCATTTTGTTTTTGTTTTTTATTTAAGATTGTCGCTTTTTTTTTTTTTTGGCAATGGCAACCTAGGATGTGCCCTGTGTCCCACCCACCACCTTACAGGACACACCCTAGTCCTAACTCTAAGTGCTGACTTGGGGTGAACTGCAACCGTTGCCAAAAGAGCCAACTGGCACATGGCCGGTCAGGTCAGTCCCGCCCAGAGTGCTACACCAGAGCTAGGAACCAATATGACTAAAATAGGCCAATTCACAACAGATTTCGTATTTTAAAATAATTATTTCAGGGTATTGTTTTGCTACGCCATTTGAAAATGTCTTTGTGTTTTTTTTTTTTTAATTTAAGTTTGTCGCTTTTTTTTTTTTTGGCAATGGCAACCTAGGATGTGCCCTGTGTCCCACCCACCACCTTACAGGACACACCCTAGTCCTAACTCTAAGTGCTGACTTGGGGTGAACTACAACCGTTGCCAAAACAGCCAACTGGCACATGGCCGGTCAGGTCAGTCCCGCCCAGAGTGCTACACCAGAGCTAGGAACCAATATGACTAAAATAGGCCAATTCACAACAGATTTCGTATTTTACAATAATTATTTCAGGGCATTGTTTTGCTACACCATTTGAAAATGTCTTTGCATTTTGTTTTTGTTTTTTATTTAAGTTTGTCGCTTTTTTTTTTTTTTTTTGGGCAATGGTAACCTAGGATGTGCCCTGTGTCCCACCCACCCTAGTCCTAACTCTAAGTGCTGACTTGGGGTGAAGTGCAACCGTTGCCAAAACAGCCAACTGGCACATGGCCGGTCAGGTCAGTCCCGCCCAGAGTGCTACACCAGAGCTAGGAACCAATATGACAAAAAAGGCCAATTCACGACAGATTTCGTATTTTACAATAATTATTTCAGGGCATTGTTTTGCTACGCCATTTGAAAATGTCTTTGTGTTTTTTTTTTTTTTTTATTTAAGTTTGTCGCTTTTTTTTTTTTGGCAATGGCAACCTAGGATGTGGCCTGTGTCCCACCCACCACCTTACAGGACACACCCTAGTCCTAACTCTAAGTGCTGACTTGGGTTGAACTGCAACCATTGCCAAAAGAGACAACTGGCACATGGCCGGTCAGGTCAGTCCCGCCCAGAGTGCTACACCAAAGCTAGGAACCAATATGACAAAAAGGCCAATTCACGACAGATTTCGTATTTTACAAAAATTATTTCAGGGTATTGTTTTGCTACGCCATTTGAAAATGTCTTTGTGTTTTTTTTTTTTAATTTAAGTTTGTCGCTTTTTTTTTTTTGGCAATGGCAACCTAGGATGTGGCCTGTGTCCCACCCACCACCTTACAGGACACACCCTAGTCCTAACTCTAAGTGCTGACTTGGGGTGAATTGCAACCATTGCCAAAACAGCCAACTGGCACATGGCCGGTCAGGTCAGTCCCGCCCAGAGTGCTACACCAGAGCTAGGAACCAATATAACAAAAAAGCCAATTCACGACAGATTTCGTATTTTACAATAATTATTTCAGGGTATTGTTTTGCTACGCCATTTGAAAATGTCTTTGTGTTTTTTTTTTTTTTTAAATTTAAGTTTGTCACTTTTTTTTTTTTGGCAATGGCAACCTAGGATGTGGCCTGTGTCCCACCCACCACCTTACAGGACACACCCTAGTCCTAACTCTAAGTGCTGACTTGGGTTGAACTGCAACCATTGCCAAAAGAGCCAACTGGCACATGGCCGGTCAGGTCAGTCCCGCCCAGAGTGCTACACCAGAGCTAGGAACCAATATGACTAAAATAGGCCAATTCACAACAGATTTCGTATTTTAAAATAATTATTTCAGGGTATTGTTTTGCTACGCCATTTGAAAATGTCTTTGTGTTTTGTTTTTTTTTAATTTAAGTTTGTCGCTTTTTTTTTTTTGGCAATGGCAACCTAGGATGTGGCCTGTGTCCCACCCACCACCTTACAGGACACACCCTAGTCCTAACTCTAAGTGCTGACTTGGGTTGAACTGCAACCATTGCCAAAAGAGCCAACTGGCACATGGCCGGTCAGGTCAGTCCCACCCAGAGTGCTACACCAGAGCTAGGAACCAATATGACAAAAAGGCCAATTCACGACAGATTTCGTATTTTAAAATAATTATTTCGGGGCGTTGTTTTGCTACGCCATTTGAAAATGTCTTTGTGTTTTGTTTTTTTTTAATTTAAGTTTGTCGCTTTTTTTTTTTTGGCAATGGCAACCTAGGATGTGCCCTGTGTCCCACCCACCACCTTACAGGACACACCCTAGTCCTAACTCTAAGTGCTGACTTGGGGTGAACTACAACCGTTGCCAAAACAGCCAACTGGCACATGGCCGGTCAGGTCAGTCCCGCCCAGAGTGTTACACCAGAGCTAGGAACCAATATGACAAAAAGGCCAATTCACGACAGATTTCGTATTTTAAAATAATTATTTCGGGGCGTTGTTTTGCTACGCCATTTGAAAATGTCTTTGTGTTTGTTTTTTTTTTAATTTAAGTTTGTCGCTTTTTTTTTTTTGGCAATGGCAACCTAGGATGTGCCCTGTGTCCCACCCACCACCTTACAGGACACACCCTAGTCCTAACTCTAAGTGCTGACTTGGGTTGAACTGCAACCATTGCCAAACCAGCCAACTGGCACATGGCTGGTCAGGTCAGTCCCGCCCCGAGTGCTACACCAGAGCTAGGAACCAATATGACAAAAAGGCCAATTCACGACAGATTTCGTATTTTACAAAAATTATTTCAGGGTATTGTTTTGCTACGCCATTTGAAAATGTCTTTGTGTTTGTTTTTTTTTTAAATTTAAGTTTGTCACTTTTTTTTTTTTGGCAATGGCAACCTAGGATGTGGCCTGTGTCCCACCCACCACCTTACAGGACACACCCTAGTCCTAACTCTAAGTGCTGACTTGGGTTGAACTGCAACCATTGCCAAAAGAGCCAACTGGCACATGGCCGGTCAGGTCAGTCCCGCCCAGAGTGCTACACCAGAGCTAGGAACCAATATGACAAAAAGGCCAATTCACGACAGATTTCGTATTTTACAAAAATTATTTCAGGGCATTGTTTTGCTACGCCATTTGAAAATGTCTTTGTTTTTGTTTTGTTTTTAATTTAAGTTTGTCGCTTTTTTTTTTTTGGCAATGGCAACCTAGGATGTGGCCTGTGTCCCACCCACCACCTTACAGGACACACCCTAGTCCTAACTCTAAGTGCTGACTTGGGGTGAACTACAACCGTTGCCAAAACAGCCAACTGGCACATGGATGGTCAGGTCAGTCCCGCCCAGAGTGCTACACCAGAGCTAGGAACCAATATGACTAAAATAGGCCAATTCACAACAGATTTCGTATTTTAAAATAATTATTTCAGGGTATTGTTTTGCTACGCCATTTGAAAATGTCTTTGTGTTTTTTTTTTTTTTTAAATTTAAGTTTGTCATTTTTTTTTTTTTGGCAATGGCAACCTAGGATGTGGCCTGTGTCCCACCCACCACCTTACAGGACACACCCTAGTCCTAACTCTAAGTGCTGACTTGGGTTGAACTGCAACCATTGCCAAAACAGCCAACTGGCACATGGCCGGTCAGGTCAGTCCCGCCCAGAGTGCTACACCAGAGCTAGGAACCAATATAACAAAAAGGCCAATTCACGACAGATTTCGTATTTTACAATAATTATTTCAGGGCATTGTTTTGCTAGACCATTTGAAAATGTCTTTGCATTTTGTTTTTGTTTTTTATTTAAGTTTGTCGCTTTTTTTTTTTTTTTGGGCAATGGTAACCTAGGATGTGCCCTGTGTCCCACCCACCACCTTACAGGACACACCCTAGTCCTAACTCTAAGTGCTGACTTGGGTTGAACTGCAACCATTGCCAAAAGAGCCAACTGGCACATGGCCGGTCAAGTCAGTCCCGCCCAGAGTGCTACACCAGAGCTAGGAACCAATATAACAAAAAGGCCAATTCACGACAGATTTCGTATTTTACAATAATTATTTCAGGGCATTGTTTTGCTACGCCATTTGAAAATGTCTTTGTGTTTTTTTTTTTTTATTTAAGTTTGTCGCTTTTTTTTTTTGGCAACGGCAACCTAGGATGTGGCCTGTGTCCCACCCACCACCTTACAGGACACACCCTAGTCCTAACTCTAAGTGCTGACTTGGGTTGGACTGCAACCATTGCCAAAAGAGCCAACTGGTACATGGCCGGTCAGGTCAGTCCCGCCCAGAGTGCTACACCAGAGCTAGGAACCAATATGACAAAAAGGCCAATTCACGACAGATTTCGTATTTTACAAAAATTATTTCAGGGTATTGTTTTGCTACGCCATTTGAAAATGTCTTTGTGTTTTTTTTTTTTTTTAATTTAAGTTTGTCGCTTTTTTTTTTTTGGCAAAGGCAACCTAGGATGTGGCCTGTGTCCCACCCACCACCTTACAGGACACACCCTAGTCCTAACTCTAAGTGCTGACTTGGGTTGAACTGCAACCATTGCCAAAAGAGCCAACTGGCACATGGCCGGTCAGGTCAGTCCCGCCCAGAGTGCTACACCAGAGCTAGGAACCAATATGACTAAAATAGGCCAATTCACAACAGATTTCGTATTTTAAAATAATTATTTCAGGGTATTGTTTTGCTACGCCATTTGAAAATGTCTTTGTGTTTTTTTTTTTTTAATTTAAGTTTGTCGCTTTTTTTTTTTTGGCAATGGCAACCTAGGATGTGGCCTGTGTCCCACCCACCACCTTACAGGACACACCCTAGTCCTAACTCTAAGTGCTGACTTGGGTTGAACTGCAACCATTGCCAAAAGAGCCAACTGGCACATGGCTGGTCAGGTCAGTCCCGCCCAGAGTGCTACACCAGAGCTAGGAACCAATATGACAAAAAGGCCAATTCACGACAGATTTCGTATTTTAAAATAATTATTTCAGGGTATTGTTTTGCTACGCCATTTGAAAATGTCTTTGTGTTTTTTTTTTTTTTAATTTAAGTTTGTCGCTTTTTTTTTTTTGGCAATGGCAACCTAGGATGTGGCCTGTGTCCCACCCACCACCTTACAGGACACACCCTAGTCCTAACTCTAAGTGCTGACTTGGGTTGAACTGCAACCATTGCCAAAAGAGCCAACTGGCACATGGCTGGTCAGGTCAGTCCCGCCCAGAGTGCTACACCAGAGCTAGGAACCAATATGACAAAAAGGCCAATTCACAACAGATTTCGTATTGTACAAAAATTATTTCAGGGCATTGTTTTGCTACGCCATTTGAAAATGTCTTTGTTTTTGTTTGTTTTTTAATTTAAGTTTGTCGCTTTTTTTTTTTTGGCAATGGCAACCTAGGATGTGGCCTGTGTCCCACCCACCACCTTACAGGACACACCCTAGTCCTAACTCTAAGTGCTGACTTGGGTTGAACTGCAACCATTGCCAAAACAGCCAACTGGCACATGGCCGGTCAGGTCAGTCCCGCCCAGAGTGCTACACCAGAGCTAGGAACCAATATAACAAAAAGGCCAATTCACGACAGATTTCGTATTTTACAATAATTATTTCAGGGCATTGTTTTGCTAGACCATTTGAAAATGTCTTTGCATTTTGTTTTTGTTTTTTATTTAAGTTTGTCGCTTTTTTTTTTTTTTTGGGCAATGGTAACCTAGGATGTGCCCTGTGTCCCACCCACCACCTTACAGGACACACCCTAGTCCTAACTCTAAGTGCTGACTTGGGTTGAACTGCAACCATTGCCAAAAGAGCCAACTGGCACATGGCCGGTCAAGTCAGTCCCGCCCAGAGTGCTACACCAGAGCTAGGAACCAATATAACAAAAAGGCCAATTCACGACAGATTTCGTATTTTACAATAATTATTTCAGGGCATTGTTTTGCTACGCCATTTGAAAATGTCTTTGTGTTTTTTTTTTTTTTTATTTAAGTTTGTCGCTTTTTTTTTTTTGGCAATGGCAACCTAGGATGTGGCCTGTGTCCCACCCACCACCTTACAGGACACACCCTAGTCCTAACTCTAAGTGCTGACTTGGGTTGGACTGCAACCATTGCCAAAAGAGCCAACTGGTACATGGCCGGTCAGGTCAGTCCCGCCCAGAGTGCTACACCAGAGCTAGGAACCAATATGACAAAAAGGCCAATTCACGACAGATTTCGTATTTTACAAAAATTATTTCAGGGTATTGTTTTGCTACGCCATTTGAAAATGTCTTTGTGTTTTTTTTTTTTTTTAATTTAAGTTTGTCGCTTTTTTTTTTTTGGCAAAGGCAACCTAGGATGTGGCCTGTGTCCCACCCACCACCTTACAGGACACACCCTAGTCCTAACTCTAAGTGCTGACTTGGGTTGAACTGCAACCATTGCCAAAAGAGCCAACTGGCACATGGCCGGTCAGGTCAGTCCCGCCCAGAGTGCTACACCAGAGCTAGGAACCAATATGACTAAAATAGGCCAATTCACAACAGATTTCGTATTTTAAAATAATTATTTCAGGGTATTGTTTTGCTACGCCATTTGAAAATGTCTTTGTGTTTTTTTTTTTTTTAATTTAAGTTTGTCGCTTTTTTTTTTTTGGCAATGGCAACCTAGGATGTGGCCTGTGTCCCACCCACCACCTTACAGGACACACCCTAGTCCTAACTCTAAGTGCTGACTTGGGTTGAACTGCAACCATTGCCAAAAGAGCCAACTGGCACATGGCCGGTCAGGTCAGTCCCACCCAGAGTGCTACACCAGAGCTAGGAACCAATATGACAAAAAGGCCAATTCACGACAGATTTCGTATTTTAAAATAATTATTTCGGGGCGTTGTTTTGCTACGCCATTTGAAAATGTCTTTGTGTTTTGTTTTTTTTTAATTTAAGTTTGTCGCTTTTTTTTTTTTGGCAATGGCAACCTAGGATGTGCCCTGTGTCCCACCCACCACCTTACAGGACACACCCTAGTCCTAACTCTAAGTGCTGACTTGGGGTGAACTACAACCTTTGCCAAAACAGCCAACTGGCACATGGCCGGTCAGGTCAGTCCCGCCCAGAGTGCTACACCAGAGCTAGGAACCAATATGACTAAAATAGGCCAATTCACAACAGATTTCGTATTTTAAAATAATTATTTCAGGGTATTGTTTTGCTACGCCATTTGAAAATGTCTTTGTGTTTTGTTTTTTTTTAAATTTAAGTTTGTCACTTTTTTTTTTTTGGCAATGGCAACCTAGGATGTGGCCTGTGTCCCACCCACCACCTTACAGGACACACCCTAGTCCTAACTCTAAGTGCTGACTTGGGTTGAACTGCAACCATTGCCAAAACAGCCAACTGGCACATGGCCGGTCAGGTCAGTCCCGCCCAGAGTGCTACACCAGAGCTAGGAACCAATATAACAAAAAGGCCAATTCACGTCAGATTTCGTATTTTACAATAATTATTTCAGGGCATTGTTTTGCTACACCATTTGAAAATGTCTTTGCATTTTGTTTTTGTTTTTTATTTAAGTTTGTCGCTTTTTTTTTTTTTTTGGGCAATGGTAACCTAGGATGTGCCCTGTGTCCCACCCACCCTAGTCCTAACTCTAAGTGCTGACTTGGGGTGAAGTGCAACCGTTGCCAAAACAGCCAACTGGCACATGGCCGGTCAGGTCAGTCCCGCCCCGAGTGCTACACCAGAGCTAGGAACCAATATGACAAAAAAAGGCCAATTCACGACAGATTTCGTATTTTAAAATAATTGTTTCGGGGCATTGTTTTGCTACGCCATTTGAAAATGTCTTTGTGGGTTTTTTATTTTTAATTTAAGATTGTCGCTTTTTTTTTTTCTGTGGCAATGGCAACCTAGGATGTGCCCTGTGTCCCACCCACCACCTTACAGGACACACCCTAGTCCTAACTCTAAGTGCTGACTTGGGTTGAACTGCAACCATTGCCAAAAGAGGCAACTGGCACATGGCCGGTCAGGTCAGTCCCGCCCAGAGTGCTACACCAGAGCTAGGAACCAATATGACAAAAAGGCCAATTCACGACAGATTTCGTATTTTAAAATAATTATTTCGGGGCGTTGTTTTGCTACGCCATTTGAAAATGTCTTTGTGTTTTGTTTTTTTTTAATTTAAGTTTGTCGCTTTTTTTTTTTTGGCAATGGCAACCTAGGATGTGCCCTGTGTCCCACCCACCACCTTACAGGACACACCCTAGTCCTAACTCTAAGTGCTGACTTGGGGTGAACTACAACCGTTGCCAAAACAGCCAACTGGCACATGGCCGGTCAGGTCAGTCCCGCCCAGAGTGCTACACCAGAGCTAGGAACCAATATGACTAAAATAGGCCAATTCACAACAGATTTCGTATTTTAAAATAATTATTTCAGGGTATTGTTTTGCTACGCCATTTGAAAATGTCTTTGTGTTTTGTTTTTTTTTAAATTTAAGTTTGTCACTTTTTTTTTTTGGCAATGGCAACCTAGGATGTGGCCTGTGTCCCACCCACCACCTTACAGGACACACCCTAGTCCTAACTCTAAGTGCTGACTCGGGTTGAACTGCAACCATTGCCAAAACAGCCAACTGGCACATGGCCGGTCAGGTCAGTCCCGCCCAGAGTGCTACACCAGAGCTAGGAACCAATATAACAAAAAGGCCAATTCACGTCAGATTTCGTATTTTACAATAATTATTTCAGGGCATTGTTTTGCTACACCATTTGAAAATGTCTTTGTGGGTTTTTTTTTTTTTAATTTAAGATTGTCGCTTTTTTTTTTTCTGTGGCAATGGCAACCTAGGATGTGCCCTGTGTCCCACCCACCACCTTACAGGACACACCCTAGTCCTAACTCTAAGTGCTGACTTGGGGTGAACTGCAACCATTGCCAAAACAGCCAACTGGCACATGGCCGGTCAGGTCAGTCCCGCCCAGAGTGCTACACCAGAGCTAGGAACCAATATGACAAAAAAAGGCAAATTCACGACAGATTTCGTATTTTAAAATAATTATTTCAAAGCATTGTTTTGCTAAGCCATTTGAAAGTGTCTTTGTGTTTTTTTTTATTTAAATTTAAGTTTGTTGCTTTTTTTTTTTTTTGCCAATGGCAACCCAGGATGTGGCCTGTGTCCCACCCACCACCTTACAGGACACACCCTAGTCCTAACTCTAAGTGCTGACTTGGGTTGAACTGCAACCATTGCCAAAAGAGGCAACTGGCACATGGCCGGTCAGGTCAGTCCCGCCCAGAGTGCTACACCAGAGCTAGGAACCAATATGACAAAAAAGGCCAATTCACAACAGATTTCGTATTTTACAATAATTATTTCAGGGCATTGTTTTGCTACACCATTTGAAAATGTCTTTGCATTTTGTTTTTGTTTTTTATTTAAGTTTGTCGCTTTTTTTTTTTTTTTTTGGGAAATGGTAACCTAGGATGTGCCCTGTGTCCCACCCACCCTAGTCCTAACTCTAAGTGCTGACTTGGGGTTAACTGCAACCATTGCCAAAACAGCCAACTGGCACATGGCCGGTCAGGTCAGTCCCGCCCAGAGTGCTACACCAGAGCTAGGAACCAATATGACAAAAAAAGGCAAATTCACGACAGATTTCGTATTTTAAAATAATTATTTCAAAGCATTGTTTTGCTAAGCCATTTGAAAGTGTCTTTGTGTTTTTTTTTATTTAAATTTAAGTTTGTTGCTTTTTTTTTTTTTTGCCAATGGCAACCCAGGATGTGGCCTGTGTCCCACCCACCACCTTACAGGACACACCCTAGTCCTAACTCTAAGTGCTGACTTGGGTTGAACTGCAACCATTGCCAAAAGAGGCAACTGGCACATGGCCGGTCAGGTCAGTCCCGCCCAGAGTGCTACACCAGAGCTAGGAACCAATATGACAAAAAAGGCCAATTCACAACAGATTTCGTATTTTACAATAATTATTTCAGGGCATTGTTTTGCTACACCATTTGAAAATGTCTTTGCATTTTGTTTTTGTTTTTTATTTAAGTTTGTCGCTTTTTTTTTTTTTTTTTGGGAAATGGTAACCTAGGATGTGCCCTGTGTCCCACCCACCCTAGTCCTAACTCTAAGTGCTGACTTGGGGTGAAGTGCAACCGTTGCCGAAACAGCCAACTGGCACATGGCCGGTCAGGTCAGTCCCGCCCCGAGTGCTACACCAGAGCTAGGAACCAATATGACAAAAAAAGGCCAATTCACGACAGATTTCGTATTGTAAAATAATTATTTCAGGGTATTGTTTTGCTACGCCATTTGAAAATGTCTTTGTGTTTTGTTTTTTTTTAATTTAAGTTTGTCGCTTTTTTTTTTTTGGCAATGGCAACCTAGGATGTGGCCTGTGTCCCACCCACCACCTTACAGGACACACCCTAGTCCTAACTCTAAGTGCTGACTTGGGTTGAACTGCAACCATTGCCAAAAGAGCCAACTGGCACATGGCCGGTCAGGTCAGTCCCGCCCAGAGTGCTACACCAGAGCTAGGAACCAATATGACTAAAATAGGCCAATTCACAACAGATTTCGTATTTTAAAATAAATATTTCAGGGTATTGTTTTGCTACGCCATTTGAAAATGTCTTTGTGTTTTTTTTTTTTTAATTTAAGTTTGTCGCTTTTTTTTTTTTGGCAATGGCAACCTAGGATGTGGCCTGTGTCCCACCCACCACCTTTCAGGACACACCCTAGTCCTAACTCTAAGTGCTGACTTGGGTTGAACTGCAACCATTGCCAAAAGAGCCAACTGGCACATGGCTGGTCAGGTCAGTCCCGCCCAGAGTGCTACACCAGAGCTAGGAACCAATATGACAAAAAGGCCAATTCACGACAGATTTCGTATTTTACAAAAATTATTTCAGGGCATTGTTTTGCTACGCCATTTGAAAATGTCTTTGTTTTTGTTTTTTTTTTAATTTAAGTTTGTCGCTTTTTTTTTTTTGGCAATGGCAACCTAGGATGTGGCCTGTGTCCCACCCACCACCTTACAGGACACACCCTAGTCCTAACTCTAAGTGCTGACTTGGGGTGAACTACAACCATTGCCAAAACAGCCAACTGGCACATGGCCGGTCAGGTCAGTCCCGCCCAGAGTGCTACACCAGAGCTAGGAACCAATATGACTAAAATAGGCCAATTCACGACAAATTTCGTATTTTAAAATAATTATTTCAAAGCATTGTTTTGCTAAGCCATTTGAAAGTGTCTTTGTGTTTTTTTTAATTTACATTTAAGTTTGTTGCTTTTTTTTTTTTTTGCCAATGGCAACCCAGGATGTGGCCTGTGTCCCACCCACCACCTTACAGGACACACCCTAGTCCTAACTCTAAGTGCTGACTTGGGTTGAACTGCAACCATTGCCAATAGAGCCAACTGGCACATGGCCGGTCAGGTCAGTCCCGCCCCGAGTGCTACACCAGAGCTAGGAACCAATATGACAAAAAGGCCAATTCACGACAGATTTCGTATTTTACAAAAATTATTTCAGGGTATTGTTTTGCTACGCCATTTGAAAATGTCTTTGTGTTTGTTTTTTTTTTAAATTTAAGTTTGTCACTTTTTTTTTTTTGGCAATGGCAACCTAGGATGTGGCCTGTGTCCCACCCACCACCTTACAGGACACACCCTAGTCCTAACTCTAAGTGCTGACTTGGGTTGAACTGCAACCATTGCCAAAAGAGCCAACTGGCACATGGCCGGTCAGGTCAGTCCCGCCCAGAGTGCTACACCAGAGCTAGGAACCAATATGACTAAAATAGGCCAATTCACAACAGATTTCGTATTTTAAAATAATTATTTCAGGGTATTGTTTTGCTACGCCATTTGAAAATGTCTTTGTGTTTTTTTTTTTTTTTAAATTTAAGTTTGTCATTTTTTTTTTTTTGGCAATGGCAACCTAGGATGTGGCCTGTGTCCCACCCACCACCTTACAGGACACACCCTAGTCCTAACTCTAAGTGCTGACTTGGGTTGAACTGCAACCATTGCCAAAACAGCCAACTGGCACATGGCCGGTCAGGTCAGTCCCGCCCAGAGTGCTACACCAGAGCTAGGAACCAATATAACAAAAAGGCCAATTCACGACAGATTTCGTATTTTACAATAATTATTTCAGGGCATTGTTTTGCTAGACCATTTGAAAATGTCTTTGCATTTTGTTTTTGTTTTTTATTTAAGTTTGTCGCTTTTTTTTTTTTTTTGGGCAATGGTAACCTAGGATGTGCCCTGTGTCCCACCCACCACCTTACAGGACACACCCTAGTCCTAACTCTAAGTGCTGACTTGGGTTGAACTGCAACCATTGCCAAAAGAGCCAACTGGCACATGGCCGGTCAAGTCAGTCCCGCCCAGAGTGCTACACCAGAGCTAGGAACCAATATAACAAAAAGGCCACTTCACGACAGATTTCGTATTTTACAATAATTATTTCAGGGCATTGTTTTGCTACGCCATTTGAAAATGTCTTTGTGTTTTTTTTTTTTTTATTTAAGTTTGTCGCTTTTTTTTTTTTGGCAATGGCAACCTAGGATGTGGCCTGTGTCCCACCCACCACCTTACAGGACACACCCTAGTCCTAACTCTAAGTGCTGACTTGGGTTGGACTGCAACCATTGCCAAAAGAGCCAACTGGTACATGGCCGGTCAGGTCAGTCCCGCCCAGAGTGCTACACCAGAGCTAGGAACCAATATGACAAAAAGGCCAATTCACGACAGATTTCGTATTTTACAAAAATTATTTCAGGGTATTGTTTTGCTACGCCATTTGAAAATGTCTTTGTGTTTTTTTTTTTTTTTAATTTAAGTTTGTCGCTTTTTTTTTTTTGGCAAAGGCAACCTAGGATGTGGCCTGTGTCCCACCCACCACCTTACAGGACACACCCTAGTCCTAACTCTAAGTGCTGACTTGGGTTGAACTGCAACCATTGCCAAAAGAGCCAACTGGCACATGGCCGGTCAGGTCAGTCCCGCCCAGAGTGCTACACCAGAGCTAGGAACCAATATGACTAAAATAGGCCAATTCACAACAGATTTCGTATTTTAAAATAATTATTTCAGGGTATTGTTTTGCTACGCCATTTGAAAATGTCTTTGTGTTTTTTTTTTTTTTAATTTAAGTTTGTCGCTTTTTTTTTTTTGGCAATGGCAACCTAGGATGTGGCCTGTGTCCCACCCACCACCTTACAGGACACACCCTAGTCCTAACTCTAAGTGCTGACTTGGGTTGAACTGCAACCATTGCCAAAAGAGCCAACTGGCACATGGCTGGTCAGGTCAGTCCCGCCCAGAGTGCTACACCAGAGCTAGGAACCAATATGACAAAAAGGCCAATTCACGACAGATTTCGTATTGTACAAAAATTATTTCAGGGCATTGTTTTGCTACGCCA
This sequence comes from Zacco platypus, assembly GCA_038088235.1. Lineage (NCBI taxonomy): Eukaryota > Metazoa > Chordata > Actinopteri > Cypriniformes > Xenocyprididae > Zacco > Zacco platypus. The sequence goes on from CM076080.1 coordinate 9,229,073, forward strand.
TTTGAAAATGTCTTTGTTTTTGTTTTTTTTTTAATTTAAGTTTGTCGCTTTTTTTTTTTTGGCAATGGCAACCTAGGATGTGGCCTGTGTCCCACCCACCACCTTACAGGACACACCCTAGTCCTAACTCTAAGTGCTGACTTGGGTTGAACTGCAACCATTGCCAAAACAGCCAACTGGCACATGGCCGGTCAGGTCAGTCCCGCCCAGAGTGCTACACCAGAGCTAGGAACCAATATAACAAAAAGGCCAATTCACGACAGATTTCGTATTTTACAATAATTATTTCAGGGCATTGTTTTGCTAGACCATTTGAAAATGTCTTTGCATTTTGTTTTTGTTTTTTATTTAAGTTTGTCGCTTTTTTTTTTTTTTTGGGCAATGGTAACCTAGGATGTGCCCTGTGTCCCACCCACCACCTTACAGGACACACCCTAGTCCTAACTCTAAGTGCTGACTTGGGTTGAACTGCAACCGTTGCCAAAAGAGCCAACTGGCACATGGCCGGTCAAGTCAGTCCCGCCCAGAGTGCTACACCAGAGCTAGGAACCAATATAACAAAAAGGCCAATTCACGACAGATTTCGTATTTTACAATAATTATTTCAGGGCATTGTTTTGCTACGCCATTTGAAAATGTCTTTGTGTTTTTTTTTTTTTTATTTAAGTTTGTCGCTTTTTTTTTTTTGGCAATGGCAACCTAGGATGTGGCCTGTGTCCCACCCACCACCTTACAGGACACACCCTAGTCCTAACTCTAAGTGCTGACTTGGGTTGGACTGCAACCATTGCCAAAAGAGCCAACTGGTACATGGCCGGTCAGGTCAGTCCCGCCCAGAGTGCTACACCAGAGCTAGGAACCAATATGACAAAAAGGCCAATTCACGACAGATTTCGTATTTTACAAAAATTATTTCAGGGTATTGTTTTGCTACGCCATTTGAAAATGTCTTTGTGTTTTTTGTTTTTTTTAATTTAAGTTTGTCGCTTTTTTTTTTTTGGCAAAGGCAACCTAGGATGTGGCCTGTGTCCCACCCACCACCTTACAGGACACACCCTAGTCCTAACTCTAAGTGCTGACTTGGGTTGAACTGCAACCATTGCCAAAAGAGCCAACTGGCACATGGCCGGTCAGGTCAGTCCCGCCCAGAGTGCTACACCAGAGCTAGGAAACAATATGACTAAAATAGGCCAATTCACAACAGATTTCGTATTTTAAAATAATTATTTCAGGGTATTGTTTTGCTACGCCATTTGAAAATGTCTTTGTGTTTTTTTTTTTTTTAATTTAAGTTTGTCGCTTTTTTTTTTTTGGCAATGGCAACCTAGGATGTGGCCTGTGTCCCACCCACCACCTTACAGGACACACCCTAGTCCTAACTCTAAGTGCTGACTTGTGTTGAACTGCAACCATTGCCAAAAGAGCCAACTGGCACATGGCCGGTCAGGTCAGTCCCGCCCAGAGTGCTACACCAGAGCTAGGAACCAATATGACAAAAAGGCCAATTCACGACAGATTTCGTATTTTACAAAAATTATTTCAGGGTATTGTTTTGCTACGCCATTTGAAAATGTCTTTGTGTTTTTTTTTTTTTAAATTTAAGTTTGTCGCTTTTTTTTTTTTGGCAATGGCAACCTAGGATGTGGCCTGTGTCCCACCCACCACCTTACAGGACACACCCTAGTCCTAACTCTAAGTGCTGACTTGGGTTGAACTGCAACCATTGCCAAAAGAGCCAACTGGCACATGGCCGGTCAGGTCAGTCCCGCCCAGAGTGCTACACCAGAGCTAGGAACCAATATGACTAAAATAGGCCAATTCACAACAGATTTCGTATTTTAAAATAATTATTTCAGGGTATTGTTTTGCTACGCCATTTGAAAATGTCTTTGTGTTTTTTTTTTTTTTAATTTAAGTTTGTCGCTTTTTTTTTTTTGGCAATGGCAACCTAGGATGTGGCCTGTGTCCCACCCACCACCTTACAGGACACACCCTAGTCCTAACTCTAAGTGCTGACTTGGGTTGAACTGCAACCATTGCCAAAAGAGCCAACTGGCACATGGCTGGTCAGGTCAGTCCCGCCCAGAGTGCTACACCAGAGCTAGGAACCAATATGACAAAAAGGCCAATTCACGACAGATTTCGTATTGTACAAAAATTATTTCAGGGCATTGTTTTGCTACGCCATTTGAAAATGTCTTTGTTTTTGTTTTTTTTTTAATTTAAGTTTGTCGCTTTTTTTTTTTTGGCAATGGCAACCTAGGATGTGGCCTGTGTCCCACCCACCACCTTACAGGACACACCCTAGTCCTAACTCTAAGTGCTGACTTGGGTTGAACTGCAACCATTGCCAAAACAGCCAACTGGCACATGGCCGGTCAGGTCAGTCCCGCCCAGAGTGCTACACCAGAGCTAGGAACCAATATAACAAAAAGGCCAATTCACGACAGATTTCGTATTTTACAATAATTATTTCAGGGCATTGTTTTGCTAGACCATTTGAAAATGTCTTTGCATTTTGTTTTTGTTTTTTATTTAAGTTTGTCGCTTTTTTTTTTTTTTTGGGCAATGGTAACCTAGGATGTGCCCTGTGTCCCACCCACCACCTTACAGGACACACCCTAGTCCTAACTCTAAGTGCTGACTTGGGTTGAACTGCAACCATTGCCAAAAGAGCCAACTGGCACATGGCCGGTCAAGTCAGTCCCGCCCAGAGTGCTACACCAGAGCTAGGAACCAATATAACAAAAAGGCCAATTCACGACAGATTTCGTATTTTACAATAATTATTTCAGGGCATTGTTTTGCTACGCCATTTGAAAATGTCTTTGTGTTTTTTTTTTTTTTATTTAAGTTTGTCGCTTTTTTTTTTTTTGCAATGGCAACCTAGGATGTGGCCTGTGTCCCACCCACCACCTTACAGGACACACCCTAGTCCTAACTCTAAGTGCTGACTTGGGTTGGACTGCAACCATTGCCAAAAGAGCCAACTGGTACATGGCCGGTCAGGTCAGTCCCGCCCAGAGTGCTACACCAGAGCTAGGAACCAATATGACAAAAAGGCCAATTCACGACAGATTTCGTATTTTACAAAAATTATTTCAGGGTATTGTTTTGCTACGCCATTTGAAAATGTCTTTGTGTTTTTTGTTTTTTTTAATTTAAGTTTGTCGCTTTTTTTTTTTTGGCAAAGGCAACCTAGGATGTGGCCTGTGTCCCACCCACCACCTTACAGGACACACCCTAGTCCTAACTCTAAGTGCTGACTTGGGTTGAACTGCAACCATTGCCAAAAGAGCCAACTGGCACATGGCCGGTCAGGTCAGTCCCGCCCAGAGTGCTACACCAGAGCTAGGAACCAATATGACTAAAATAGGCCAATTCACAACAGATTTCGTATTTTAAAATAATTATTTCAGGGTATTGTTTTGCTACGCCATTTGAAAATGTCTTTGTGTTTTTTTTTTTTTTAATTTAAGTTTGTCGCTTTTTTTTTTTTGGCAATGGCAACCTAGGATGTGGCCTGTGTCCCACCCACCACCTTACAGGACACACCCTAGTCCTAACTCTAAGTGCTGACTTGGGTTGAACTGCAACCATTGCCAAAAGAGCCAACTGGCACATGGCCGGTCAGGTCAGTCCCGCCCAGAGTGCTACACCAGAGCTAGGAACCAATATGACAAAAAGGCCAATTCACGACAGATTTCGTATTTTACAAAAATTATTTCAGGGTATTGTTTTGCTACGCCATTTGAAAATGTCTTTGTGTTTTTTTTTTTTTAAATTTAAGTTTGTCGCTTTTTTTTTTTTGGCAATGGCAACCTAGGATGTGGCCTGTGTCCCACCCACCACCTTACAGGACACACCCTAGTCCTAACTCTAAGTGCTGACTTGGGTTGAACTGCAACCATTGCCAAAAGAGCCAACTGGCACATGGCCGGTCAGGTCAGTCCCGCCCAGAGTGCTACACCAGAGCTAGGAACCAATATGACTAAAATAGGCCAATTCACAACAGATTTCGTATTTTAAAATAATTATTTCAGGGTATTGTTTTGCTACGCCATTTGAAAATGTCTTTGTGTTTTTTTTTTTTTAATTTAAGTTTGTCGCTTTTTTTTTTTTGGCAATGGCAACCTAGGATGTGGCCTGTGTCCCACCCACCACCTTACAGGACACACCCTAGTCCTAACTCTAAGTGCTGACTTGGGTTGAACTGCAACCATTGCCAAAACAGCCAACTGGCACATGGCCGGTCAGGTCAGTCCCGCCCAGAGTGCTACACCAGAGCTAGGAACCAATATAACAAAAAGGCCAATTCACGACAGATTTCGTATTTTACAATAATTATTTCAGGGCATTGTTTTGCTAGACCATTTGAAAATGTCTTTGCATTTTGTTTTTGTTTTTTATTTAAGTTTGTCGCTTTTTTTTTTTTTTTGGGCAATGGTAACCTAGGATGTGCCCTGTGTCCCACCCACCACCTTACAGGACACACCCTAGTCCTAACTCTAAGTGCTGACTTGGGTTGAACTGCAACCATTGCCAAAACAGCCAACTGGCACATGGCCGGTCAGGTCAGTCCCGCCCAGAGTGCTACACCAGAGCTAGGAACCAATATAACAAAAAGGCCAATTCACGACAGATTTCGTATTTTACAATAATTATTTCAGGGCATTGTTTTGCTAGACCATTTGAAAATGTCTTTGCATTTTGTTTTTGTTTTTTATTTAAGTTTGTCGCTTTTTTTTTTTTTTTGGGCAATGGTAACCTAGGATGTGCCCTGTGTCCCACCCACCACCTTACAGGACACACCCTAGTCCTAACTCTAAGTGCTGACTTGGGTTGAACTGCAACCGTTGCCAAAAGAGCCAACTGGCACATGGCCGGTCAAGTCAGTCCCGCCCAGAGTGCTACACCAGAGCTAGGAACCAATATAACAAAAAGGCCAATTCACGACAGATTTCGTATTTTACAATAATTATTTCAGGGCATTGTTTTGCTACGCCATTTGAAAATGTCTTTGTGTTTTTTTTTTTTTTATTTAAGTTTGTCGCTTTTTTTTTTTTGGCAATGGCAACCTAGGATGTGGCCTGTGTCCCACCCACCACCTTACAGGACACACCCTAGTCCTAACTCTAAGTGCTGACTTGGGTTGGACTGCAACCATTGCCAAAAGAGCCAACTGGTACATGGCCGGTCAGGTCAGTCCCGCCCAGAGTGCTACACCAGAGCTAGGAACCAATATGACAAAAAGGCCAATTCACGACAGATTTCGTATTTTACAAAAATTATTTCAGGGTATTGTTTTGCTACGCCATTTGAAAATGTCTTTGTGTTTTTTGTTTTTTTTAATTTAAGTTTGTCGCTTTTTTTTTTTTGGCAAAGGCAACCTAGGATGTGGCCTGTGTCCCACCCACCACCTTACAGGACACACCCTAGTCCTAACTCTAAGTGCTGACTTGGGTTGAACTGCAACCATTGCCAAAAGAGCCAACTGGCACATGGCCGGTCAGGTCAGTCCCGCCCAGAGTGCTACACCAGAGCTAGGAAACAATATGACTAAAATAGGCCAATTCACAACAGATTTCGTATTTTAAAATAATTATTTCAGGGTATTGTTTTGCTACGCCATTTGAAAATGTCTTTGTGTTTTTTTTTTTTTTAATTTAAGTTTGTCGCTTTTTTTTTTTTGGCAATGGCAACCTAGGATGTGGCCTGTGTCCCACCCACCACCTTACAGGACACACCCTAGTCCTAACTCTAAGTGCTGACTTGTGTTGAACTGCAACCATTGCCAAAAGAGCCAACTGGCACATGGCCGGTCAGGTCAGTCCCGCCCAGAGTGCTACACCAGAGCTAGGAACCAATATGACAAAAAGGCCAATTCACGACAGATTTCGTATTTTACAAAAATTATTTCAGGGTATTGTTTTGCTACGCCATTTGAAAATGTCTTTGTGTTTTTTTTTTTTTAAATTTAAGTTTGTCGCTTTTTTTTTTTTGGCAATGGCAACCTAGGATGTGGCCTGTGTCCCACCCACCACCTTACAGGACACACCCTAGTCCTAACTCTAAGTGCTGACTTGGGTTGAACTGCAACCATTGCCAAAAGAGCCAACTGGCACATGGCCGGTCAGGTCAGTCCCGCCCAGAGTGCTACACCAGAGCTAGGAACCAATATGACTAAAATAGGCCAATTCACAACAGATTTCGTATTTTAAAATAATTATTTCAGGGTATTGTTTTGCTACGCCATTTGAAAATGTCTTTGTGTTTTGTTTTTTTTTAATTTAAGTTTGTCGCTTTTTTTTTTTTGGCAATGGCAACCTAGGATGTGGCCTGTGTCCCACCCACCACCTTACAGGACACACCCTAGTCCTAACTCTAAGTGCTGACTTGGGTTGAACTGCAACCATTGCCAAAAGAGCCAACTGGCACATGGCTGGTCAGGTCAGTCCCGCCCAGAGTGCTACACCAGAGCTAGGAACCAATATGACAAAAAGGCCAATTCACGACAGATTTCGTATTGTACAAAAATTATTTCAGGGCATTGTTTTGCTACGCCATTTGAAAATGTCTTTGTTTTTGTTTTTTTTTTAATTTAAGTTTGTCGCTTTTTTTTTTTTGGCAATGGCAACCTAGGATGTGGCCTGTGTCCCACCCACCACCTTACAGGACACACCCTAGTCCTAACTCTAAGTGCTGACTTGGGTTGAACTGCAACCATTGCCAAAACAGCCAACTGGCACATGGCCGGTCAGGTCAGTCCCGCCCAGAGTGCTACACCAGAGCTAGGAACCAATATAACAAAAAGGCCAATTCACGACAGATTTCGTATTTTACAATAATTATTTCAGGGCATTGTTTTGCTAGACCATTTGAAAATGTCTTTGCATTTTGTTTTTGTTTTTTATTTAAGTTTGTCGCTTTTTTTTTTTTTTTGGGCAATGGTAACCTAGGATGTGCCCTGTGTCCCACCCACCACCTTACAGGACACACCCTAGTCCTAACTCTAAGTGCTGACTTGGGTTGAACTGCAACCATTGCCAAAAGAGCCAACTGGCACATGGCCGGTCAAGTCAGTCCCGCCCAGAGTGCTACACCAGAGCTAGGAACCAATATAACAAAAAGGCCAATTCACGACAGATTTCGTATTTTACAATAATTATTTCAGGGCATTGTTTTGCTACGCCATTTGAAAATGTCTTTGTGTTTTTTTTTTTTTTATTTAAGTTTGTCGCTTTTTTTTTTTTGGCAATGGCAACCTAGGATGTGGCCTGTGTCCCACCCACCACCTTACAGGACACACCCTAGTCCTAACTCTAAGTGCTGACTTGGGTTGGACTGCAACCATTGCCAAAAGAGCCAACTGGTACATGGCCGGTCAGGTCAGTCCCGCCCAGAGTGCTACACCAGAGCTAGGAACCAATATGACAAAAAGGCCAATTCACGACAGATTTCGTATTTTACAAAAATTATTTCAGGGTATTGTTTTGCTACGCCATTTGAAAATGTCTTTGTGTTTTTTGTTTTTTTTAATTTAAGTTTGTCGCTTTTTTTTTTTTGGCAAAGGCAACCTAGGATGTGGCCTGTGTCCCACCCACCACCTTACAGGACACACCCTAGTCCTAACTCTAAGTGCTGACTTGGGTTGAACTGCAACCATTGCCAAAAGAGCCAACTGGCACATGGCCGGTCAGGTCAGTCCCGCCCAGAGTGCTACACCAGAGCTAGGAACCAATATGACTAAAATAGGCCAATTCACAACAGATTTCGTATTTTAAAATAATTATTTCAGGGTATTGTTTTGCTACGCCATTTGAAAATGTCTTTGTGTTTTTTTTTTTTTTAATTTAAGTTTGTCGCTTTTTTTTTTTTGGCAATGGCAACCTAGGATGTGGCCTGTGTCCCACCCACCACCTTACAGGACACACCCTAGTCCTAACTCTAAGTGCTGACTTGGGTTGAACTGCAACCATTGCCAAAAGAGCCAACTGGCACATGGCCGGTCAGGTCAGTCCCGCCCAGAGTGCTACACCAGAGCTAGGAACCAATATGACAAAAAGGCCAATTCACGACAGATTTCGTATTTTACAAAAATTATTTCAGGGTATTGTTTTGCTACGCCATTTGAAAATGTCTTTGTGTTTTTTTTTTTTTTAAATTTAAGTTTGTCGCTTTTTTTTTTTTGGCAATGGCAACCTAGGATGTGGCCTGTGTCCCACCCACCACCTTACAGGACACACCCTAGTCCTAACTCTAAGTGCTGACTTGGGTTGAACTGCAACCATTGCCAAAAGAGCCAACTGGCACATGGCCGGTCAGGTCAGTCCCGCCCAGAGTGCTACACCAGAGCTAGGAACCAATATGACTAAAATAGGCCAATTCACAACAGATTTCGTATTTTAAAATAATTATTTCAGGGTATTGTTTTGCTACGCCATTTGAAAATGTCTTTGTGTTTTTTTTTTTTTAATTTAAGTTTGTCGCTTTTTTTTTTTTGGCAATGGCAACCTAGGATGTGGCCTGTGTCCCACCCACCACCTTACAGGACACACCCTAGTCCTAACTCTAAGTGCTGACTTGGGTTGAACTGCAACCATTGCCAAAAGAGCCAACTGGCACATGGCCGGTCAGGTCAGTCCCACCCAGAGTGCTACACCAGAGCTAGGAACCAATATGACAAAAAGGCCAATTCACGACAGATTTCGTATTTTAAAATAATTATTTCGGGGCGTTGTTTTGCTACGCCATTTGAAAATGTCTTTGTGTTTTGTTTTTTTTTAATTTAAGTTTGTCGCTTTTTTTTTTTTGGCAATGGCAACCTAGGATGTGCCCTGTGTCCCACCCACCACCTTACAGGACACACCCTAGTCCTAACTCTAAGTGCTGACTTGGGGTGAACTACAACCGTTGCCAAAACAGCCAACTGGCACATGGCCGGTCAGGTCAGTCCCGCCCAGAGTGCTACACCAGAGCTAGGAACCAATATGACTAAAATAGGCCAATTCACAACAGATTTCGTATTTTAAAATAATTATTTCAGGGTATTGTTTTGCTACGCCATTTGAAAATGTCTTTGTGTTTTGTTTTTTTTTTAATTTAAGTTTGTCACTTTTTTTTTTTTGGCAATGGCAACCTAGGATGTGGCCTGTGTCCCACCCACCACCTTACAGGACACACCCTAGTCCTAACTCTAAGTGCTGACTTGGGTTGAACTGCAACCATTGCCAAAACAGCCAACTGGCACATGGCCGGTCAGGTCAGTCCCGCCCAGAGTGCTACACCAGAGCTAGGAACCAATATAACAAAAAGGCCAATTCACGTCAGATTTCGTATTTTACAATAATTATTTCAGGGCATTGTTTTGCTACACCATTTGAAAATGTCTTTGCATTTTGTTTTTGTTTTTTATTTAAGTTTGTCGCTTTTTTTTTTTTTTGGGCAATGGTAACCTAGGATGTGCCCTGTGTCCCACCCACCCTAGTCCTAACTCTAAGTGCTGACTTGGGGTGAAGTGCAACCGTTGCCAAAACAGCCAACTGGCACATGGCCGGTCAGGTCAGTCCCGCCCCGAGTGCTACACCAGAGCTAGGAACCAATATGACAAAAAAAGGCCAATTCACGACAGATTTCGTATTTTAAAATAATTGTTTCGGGGCATTGTTTTGCTACGCCATTTGAAAATGTCTTTGTGGGTTTTTTATTTTTAATTTAAGATTGTCGCTTTTTTTTTTTCTGTGGCAATGGCAACCTAGGATGTGCCCTGTGTCCCACCCACCACCTTACAGGACACACCCTAGTCCTAACTCTAAGTGCTGACTTGGGTTGAACTGCAACCATTGCCAAAAGAGGCAACTGGCACATGGCCGGTCAGGTCAGTCCCGCCCAGAGTGCTACACCAGAGCTAGGAACCAATATGACAAAAAGGCCAATTCACGACAGATTTCGTATTTTAAAATAATTATTTCGGGGCGTTGTTTTGCTACGCCATTTGAAAATGTCTTTGTGTTTTGTTTTTTTTTAATTTAAGTTTGTCGCTTTTTTTTTTTTGGCAATGGCAACCTAGGATGTGCCCTGTGTCCCACCCACCACCTTACAGGACACACCCTAGTCCTAACTCTAAGTGCTGACTTGGGTTGAACTGCAACCATTGCCAAAACAGCCAACTGGCACATGGCCGGTCAGGTCAGTCCCGCCCAGAGTGCTACACCAGAGCTAGGAACCAATATAACAAAAAGGCCAATTCACGACAGATTTCGTATTTTACAATAATTATTTCAGGGCATTGTTTTGCTAGACCATTTGAAAATGTCTTTGCATTTTGTTTTTGTTTTTTATTTAAGTTTGTCGCTTTTTTTTTTTTTTTGGGCAATGGTAACCTAGGATGTGCCCTGTGTCCCACCCACCACCTTACAGGACACACCCTAGTCCTAACTCTAAGTGCTGACTTGGGTTGAACTGCAACCATTGCCAAAAGAGCCAACTGGCACATGGCCGGTCAAGTCAGTCCCGCCCAGAGTGCTACACCAGAGCTAGGAACCAATATAACAAAAAGGCCAATTCACGACAGATTTCGTATTTTACAATAATTATTTCAGGGCATTGTTTTGCTACGCCATTTGAAAATGTCTTTGTGTTTTTTTTTTTTTTATTTAAGTTTGTCGCTTTTTTTTTTTTGGCAATGGCAACCTAGGATGTGGCCTGTGTCCCACCCACCACCTTACAGGACACACCCTAGTCCTAACTCTAAGTGCTGACTTGGGTTGGACTGCAACCATTGCCAAAAGAGCCAACTGGTACATGGCCGGTCAGGTCAGTCCCGCCCAGAGTGCTACACCAGAGCTAGGAACCAATATGACAAAAAGGCCAATTCACGACAGATTTCGTATTTTACAAAAATTATTTCAGGGTATTGTTTTGCTACGCCATTTGAAAATGTCTTTGTGTTTTTTTTTTTTTTTAATTTAAGTTTGTCGCTTTTTTTTTTTTGGCAAAGGCAACCTAGGATGTGGCCTGTATCCCACCCACCACCTTACAGGACACACCCTAGTCCTAACTCTAAGTGCTGACTTGGGTTGAACTGCAACCATTGCCAAAAGAGCCAACTGGCACATGGCCGGTCAGGTCAGTCCCGCCCAGAGTGCTACACCAGAGCTAGGAACCAATATGACTAAAATAGGCCAATTCACAACAGATTTCGTATTTTAAAATAATTATTTCAGGGTATTGTTTTGCTACGCCATTTGAAAATGTCTTTGTGTTTTTTTTTTTTTTAATTTAAGTTTGTCGCTTTTTTTTTTTTGGCAATGGCAACCTAGGATGTGGCCTGTGTCCCACCCACCACCTTACAGGACACACCCTAGTCCTAACTCTAAGTGCTGACTTGGGTTGAACTGCAACCATTGCCAAAAGAGCCAACTGGCACATGGCCGGTCAGGTCAGTCCCGCCCAGAGTGCTACACCAGAGCTAGGAACCAATATGACAAAAAGGCCAATTCACGACAGATTTCGTATTTTACAAAAATTATTTCAGGGTATTGTTTTGCTACGCCATTTGAAAATGTCTTTGTGTTTTTTTTTTTTTTAAATTTAAGTTTGTCGCTTTTTTTTTTTTGGCAATGGCAACCTAGGATGTGGCCTGTGTCCCACCCACCACCTTACAGGACACACCCTAGTCCTAACTCTAAGTGCTGACTTGGGTTGAACTGCAACCATTGCCAAAAGAGCCAACTGGCACATGGCCGGTCAGGTCAGTCCCGCCCAGAGTGCTACACCAGAGCTAGGAACCAATATGACTAAAATAGGCCAATTCACGACAGATTTCGTATTTTAAAATAATTATTTCAGGGTATTGTTTTGCTACGCCATTTGAAAATGTCTTTGTGTTTTTTTTTTTTTAATTTAAGTTTGTCGCTTTTTTTTTTTTGGCAATGGCAACCTAGGATGTGGCCTGTGTCCCACCCACCACCTTACAGGACACACCCTAGTCCTAACTCTAAGTGCTGACTTGGGTTGAACTGCAACCATTGCCAAAAGAGCCAACTGGCACATGGCCGGTCAGGTCAGTCCCACCCAGAGTGCTACACCAGAGCTAGGAACCAATATGACAAAAAGGCCAATTCACGACAGATTTCGTATTTTAAAATAATTATTTCGGGGCGTTGTTTTGCTACGCCATTTGAAAATGTCTTTGTGTTTTGTTTTTTTTTAATTTAAGTTTGTCGCTTTTTTTTTTTTGGCAATGGCAACCTAGGATGTGCCCTGTGTCCCACCCACCACCTTACAGGACACACCCTAGTCCTAACTCTAAGTGCTGACTTGGGGTGAACTACAACCGTTGCCAAAACAGCCAACTGGCACATGGCCGGTCAGGTCAGTCCCGCCCAGAGTGCTACACCAGAGCTAGGAACCAATATGACTAAAATAGGCCAATTCACAACAGATTTCGTATTTTAAAATAATTATTTCAGGGTATTGTTTTGCTACGCCATTTGAAAATGTCTTTGTGTTTTGTTTTTTTTTAAATTTAAGTTTGTCACTTTTTTTTTTTTGGCAATGGCAACCTAGGATGTGGCCTGTGTCCCACCCACCACCTTACAGGACACACCCTAGTCCTAACTCTAAGTGCTGACTTGGGTTGAACTGCAACCATTGCCAAAACAGCCAACTGGCACATGGCCGGTCAGGTCAGTCCCGCCCAGAGTGCTACACCAGAGCTAGGAACCAATATAACAAAAAGGCCAATTCACGTCAGATTTCGTATTTTACAATAATTATTTCAGGGCATTGTTTTGCTACACCATTTGAAAATGTCTTTGCATTTTGTTTTTGTTTTTTATTTAAGTTTGTCGCTTTTTTTTTTTTTTGGGCAATGGTAACCTAGGATGTGCCCTGTGTCCCACCCACCCTAGTCCTAACTCTAAGTGCTGACTTGGGGTGAAGTGCAACCGTTGCCAAAACAGCCAACTGGCACATGGCCGGTCAGGTCAGTCCCGCCCCGAGTGCTACACCAGAGCTAGGAACCAATATGACAAAAAAAGGCCAATTCACGACAGATTTCGTATTTTAAAATAATTGTTTCGGGGCATTGTTTTGCTACGCCATTTGAAAATGTCTTTGTGGGTTTTTTATTTTTAATTTAAGATTGTCGCTTTTTTTTTTTCTGTGGCAATGGCAACCTAGGATGTGCCCTGTGTCCCACCCACCACCTTACAGGACACACCCTAGTCCTAACTCTAAGTGCTGACTTGGGTTGAACTGCAACCATTGCCAAAAGAGGCAACTGGCACATGGCCGGTCAGGTCAGTCCCGCCCAGAGTGCTACACCAGAGCTAGGAACCAATATGACAAAAAGGCCAATTCACGACAGATTTCGTATTTTAAAATAATTATTTCAGGGTATTGTTTTGCTACGCCATTTGAAAATGTCTTTGTGTTTTGTTTTTTTTTAATTTAAGTTTGTCGCTTTTTTTTTTTTGGCAATGGCAACCTAGGATGTGCCCTGTGTCCCACCCACCACCTTACAGGACACACCCTAGTCCTAACTCTAAGTGCTGACTTGGGGTGAACTACAACCGTTGCCAAAACAGCCAACTGGCACATGGCCGGTCAGGTCAGTCCCGCCCCGAGTGCTACACCAGAGCTAGGAACCAATATGACTAAAATAGGCCAATTCACAACAGATTTCGTATTTTAAAATAATTATTTCAGGGTATTGTTTTGCTACGCCATTTGAAAATGTCTTTGTGTTTTGTTTTTTTTTTAATTTAAGTTTGTCACTTTTTTTTTTTGGCAATGGCAACCTAGGATGTGGCCTGTGTCCCACCCACCACCTTACAGGACACACCCTAGTCCTAACTCTAAGTGCTGACTCGGGTTGAACTGCAACCATTGCCAAAACAGCCAACTGGCACATGGCCGGTCAGGTCAGTCCCGCCCAGAGTGCTACACCAGAGCTAGGAACCAATATAACAAAAAGGCCAATTCACGTCAGATTTCGTATTTTACAATAATTATTTCAGGGCATTGTTTTGCTACACCATTTGAAAATGTCTTTGTGGGTTTTTTTTTTTTTAATTTAAGATTGTCGCTTTTCTTTTTTCTGTGGCAATGGCAACCTAGGATGTGCCCTGTGTCCCACCCACCACCTTACAGGACACACCCTAGTCCTAACTCTAAGTGCTGACTTGGGGTGAACTTCGACCATTGCCAAAAGAGCCAACTGGCACATGGCCGGTCAGGTCAGTCCCGCCCAGAGTGCTACACCAGAGCTAGGAACCAATATGACAAAAAAAGGCAAATTCACGACAGATTTCGTATTTTAAAATAATTATTTCAAAGCATTGTTTTGCTAAGCCATTTGAAAGTGTCTTTGTGTTTTTTTTTATTTAAATTTAAGTTTGTTGCTTTTTTTTTTTTTTGCCAATGGCAACCCAGGATGTGGCCTGTGTCCCACCCACCACCTTACAGGACACACCCTAGTCCTAACTCTAAGTGCTGACTTGGGTTGAACTGCAACCATTGCCAAAAGAGGCAACTGGCACATGGCCGGTCAGGTCAGTCCCGCCCAGAGTGCTACACCAGAGCTAGGAACCAATATGACAAAAAAGGCCAATTCACAACAGATTTCGTATTTTACAATAATTATTTCAGGGCATTGTTTTGCTACACCATTTGAAAATGTCTTTGCATTTTGTTTTTGTTTTTTATTTAAGTTTGTCGCTTTTTTTTTTTTTTTTTGGGAAATGGTAACCTAGGATGTGCCCTGTGTCCCACCCACCCTAGTCCTAACTCTAAGTGCTGACTTGGGGTGAAGTGCAACCGTTGCCGAAACAGCCAACTGGCACATGGCCGGTCAGGTCAGTCCCGCCCCGAGTGCTACACCAGAGCTAGGAACCAATATGACAAAAAAAGGCCAATTCACGACAGATTTCGTATTTTAAAATAATTATTTCAGGGTATTGTTTTGCTACGCCATTTGAAAATGTCTTTGTGTTTTGTTTTTTTTTAATTTAAGTTTGTCGCTTTTTTTTTTTTGGCAATGGCAACCTAGGATGTGGCCTGTGTCCCACCCACCACCTTACAGGACACACCCTAGTCCTAACTCTAAGTGCTGACTTGGGTTGAACTGCAACCATTGCCAAAAGAGCCAACTGGCACATGGCCGGTCAGGTCAGTCCCGCCCAGAGTGCTACACCAGAGCTAGGAACCAATATGACAAAAAGGCCAATTCACGACAGATTTCGTATTTTACAAAAATTATTTCAGGGTATTGTTTTGCTACGCCATTTGAAAATGTCTTTGTGGGTTTTTTTTTTTAAATTTAAGTTTGTCGCTTTTTTTTTTTTTTTTGGCAATGGCAACCTAGGATGTGCCCTGTGTCCCACCCACCACCTTACAGGACACACCCTAGTCCTAACTCTAAGTGCTGACTTGGGGTGAACTACAACCGTTGCCAAAACAGCCAACTGGCACATGGCCGGTCAGGTCAGTCCCGCCCAGAGTGCTACACCAGAGCTAGGAACCAATATGACAAAAAAAGGCCAATTCACGACAGATTTCGTATTTTAAAATAATTATTTCGGGGCGTTGTTTTGCTACGCCATTTGAAAATGTCTTTGTGTTTGTTTGTTTTTTAATTTAAGTTTGTCGCTTTTTTTTTTTTGGCAATGGCAACCTAGGATGTGCCCTGTGTCCCACCCACCACCTTACAGGACACACCCTAGTCCTAACTCTAAGTGCTGACTTGGGGTGAACTGCAACCTTTGCCAAAACAGCCAACTGGCACATGGCCGGTCAGGTCAGTCCCGCCCAGAGTGCTACACCAGAGCTAGGAACCAATATAACAAAAAGGCCAATTCACGACAGATTTCGTATTTTACAATAATTATTTCAGGGCATTGTTTTGCTACACCATTTGAAAATGTCTTTGCATTTTGTTTTTGTTTTTTATTTAAGTTTGTCGCTTTTTTTTTTTTTTGGGCAATGGTAACCTAGGATGTGCCCTGTGTCCCACCCACCCTAGTCCTAACTCTAAGTGCTGACTTGGGGTGAAGTGCAACCGTTGCCAAAACAGCCAACTGGCACATGGCCGGTCAGGTCAGTCCCGCCCCGAGTGCTACACCAGAGCTAGGAACCAATATGACAAAAAAAGGCCAATTCACGACAGATTTCGTATTTTAAAATAATTGTTTCGGGGCATTGTTTTGCTACGCCATTTGAAAATGTCTTTGTGGGTTTTTTATTTTTAATTTAAGATTGTCGCTTTTTTTTTTTCTGTGGCAATGGCAACCTAGGATGTGCCCTGTGTCCCACCCACCACCTTACAGGACACACCCTAGTCCTAACTCTAAGTGCTGACTTGGGTTGAACTGCAACCGTTGCCAAAACAGGCAACTGGCACATGGCCGGTCAGGTCAGTCCCGCCCAGAGTGCTACACCAGAGCTAGGAACCAATATGACAAAAAAAGGCAAATTCACGACAGATTTCGTATTTTAAAATAATTATTTCAAAGCATTGTTTTGCTAAGCCATTTGAAAGTGTCTTTGTGTTTTTTTTAATTTAAATTTGTTGCTTTTTTTTTTTTTGCCAATGGCAACCCAGGATGTGGCCTGTGTCCCACCCACCACCTTACAGGACACACCCTAGTCCTAACTCTAAGTGCTGACTTGGGGTGAACTACAACCGTTGCCAAAAGAGCCAACTGGCACATGGCCGGTCAGGTCAGTCCCGCCCAGAGTGCTACACCAGAACTAGGAACCAATATGACAAAAAAAGCCAATTCAGGACAGATTTCGTATTTTAAAATAATTATTTCAGGGTATTGTTTTGCTACGCCATTTGAAAATGTCTTTGTGTTTTGTTTTTTTTTAATTTAAGTTTGTCGCTTTTTTTTTTTTTGGCAATGGCAACCTAGGATGTGCCCTGTGTCCCACCCACCACCTTACAGGACACACCCTAGTCCTAACTCTAAGTGCTGACTTGGGGTGAACTACAACCGTTGCCAAAACAGCCAACTGGCACATGGCCGGTCAGGTCAGTCCCGCCCCGAGTGCTACACCAGAGCTAGGAACCAATATGACTAAAATAGGCCAATTCACAACAGATTTCGTATTTTAAAATAATTATTTCAGGGTATTGTTTTGCTACGCCATTTGAAAATGTCTTTGTGTTTTGTTTTTTTTTTAATTTAAGTTTGTCACTTTTTTTTTTTGGCAATGGCAACCTAGGATGTGGCCTGTGTCCCACCCACCACCTTACAGGACACACCCTAGTCCTAACTCTAAGTGCTGACTCGGGTTGAACTGCAACCATTGCCAAAACAGCCAACTGGCACATGGCCGGTCAGGTCAGTCCCGCCCAGAGTGCTACACCAGAGCTAGGAACCAATATAACAAAAAGGCCAATTCACGTCAGATTTCGTATTTTACAATAATTATTTCAGGGCATTGTTTTGCTACACCATTTGAAAATGTCTTTGTGGGTTTTTTTTTTTTTAATTTAAGATTGTCGCTTTTCTTTTTTCTGTGGCAATGGCAACCTAGGATGTGCCCTGTGTCCCACCCACCACCTTACAGGACACACCCTAGTCCTAACTCTAAGTGCTGACTTGGGGTGAACTTCGACCATTGCCAAAAGAGCCAACTGGCACATGGCCGGTCAGGTCAGTCCCGCCCAGAGTGCTACACCAGAGCTAGGAACCAATATGACAAAAAAAGGCAAATTCACGACAGATTTCGTATTTTAAAATAATTATTTCAAAGCATTGTTTTGCTAAGCCATTTGAAAGTGTCTTTGTGTTTTTTTTTATTTAAATTTAAGTTTGTTGCTTTTTTTTTTTTTTGCCAATGGCAACCCAGGATGTGGCCTGTGTCCCACCCACCACCTTACAGGACACACCCTAGTCCTAACTCTAAGTGCTGACTTGGGTTGAACTGCAACCATTGCCAAAAGAGGCAACTGGCACATGGCCGGTCAGGTCAGTCCCGCCCAGAGTGCTACACCAGAGCTAGGAACCAATATGACAAAAAAGGCCAATTCACAACAGATTTCGTATTTTACAATAATTATTTCAGGGCATTGTTTTGCTACACCATTTGAAAATGTCTTTGCATTTTGTTTTTGTTTTTTATTTAAGTTTGTCGCTTTTTTTTTTTTTTTTTGGGAAATGGTAACCTAGGATGTGCCCTGTGTCCCACCCACCCTAGTCCTAACTCTAAGTGCTGACTTGGGGTGAAGTGCAACCGTTGCCGAAACAGCCAACTGGCACATGGCCGGTCAGGTCAGTCCCGCCCCGAGTGCTACACCAGAGCTAGGAACCAATATGACAAAAAAAGGCCAATTCACGACAGATTTCGTATTTTAAAATAATTATTTCAGGGTATTGTTTTGCTACGCCATTTGAAAATGTCTTTGTGTTTTGTTTTTTTTTAATTTAAGTTTGTCGCTTTTTTTTTTTTGGCAATGGCAACCTAGGATGTGGCCTGTGTCCCACCCACCACCTTACAGGACACACCCTAGTCCTAACTCTAAGTGCTGACTTGGGTTGAACTGCAACCATTGCCAAAAGAGCCAACTGGCACATGGCCGGTCAGGTCAGTCCCGCCCAGAGTGCTACACCAGAGCTAGGAACCAATATGACAAAAAGGCCAATTCACGACAGATTTCGTATTTTACAAAAATTATTTCAGGGTATTGTTTTGCTACGCCATTTGAAAATGTCTTTGTGGGTTTTTTTTTTTAAATTTAAGTTTGTCGCTTTTTTTTTTTTTTTTGGCAATGGCAACCTAGGATGTGCCCTGTGTCCCACCCACCACCTTACAGGACACACCCTAGTCCTAACTCTAAGTGCTGACTTGGGGTGAACTACAACCGTTGCCAAAACAGCCAACTGGCACATGGCCGGTCAGGTCAGTCCCGCCCAGAGTGCTACACCAGAGCTAGGAACCAATATGACAAAAAAAGGCCAATTCACGACAGATTTCGTATTTTAAAATAATTATTTCGGGGCGTTGTTTTGCTACGCCATTTGAAAATGTCTTTGTGTTTGTTTGTTTTTTAATTTAAGTTTGTCGCTTTTTTTTTTTTGGCAATGGCAACCTAGGATGTGCCCTGTGTCCCACCCACCACCTTACAGGACACACCCTAGTCCTAACTCTAAGTGCTGACTTGGGGTGAACTGCAACCTTTGCCAAAACAGCCAACTGGCACATGGCCGGTCAGGTCAGTCCCGCCCAGAGTGCTACACCAGAGCTAGGAACCAATATAACAAAAAGGCCAATTCACGACAGATTTCGTATTTTACAATAATTATTTCAGGGCATTGTTTTGCTACACCATTTGAAAATGTCTTTGCATTTTGTTTTTGTTTTTTATTTAAGTTTGTCGCTTTTTTTTTTTTTTGGGCAATGGTAACCTAGGATGTGCCCTGTGTCCCACCCACCCTAGTCCTAACTCTAAGTGCTGACTTGGGGTGAAGTGCAACCGTTGCCAAAACAGCCAACTGGCACATGGCCGGTCAGGTCAGTCCCGCCCCGAGTGCTACACCAGAGCTAGGAACCAATATGACAAAAAAAGGCCAATTCACGACAGATTTCGTATTTTAAAATAATTATTTCGGGGCATTGTTTTGCTACGCCATTTGAAAATGTCTTTGTGGGTTTTTTTTTTTTAATTTATGATTGTCGCTTTTTTTTTTTCTGTGGCAATGGCAACCTAGGATGTGCCCTGTGTCCCACCCACCACCTTACAGGACACACCCTAGTCCTAACTCTAAGTGCTGACTTGGGTTGAACTGCAACCGTTGCCAAAACAGGCAACTGGCACATGGCCGGTCAGGTCAGTCCCGCCCAGAGTGCTACACCAGAGCTAGGAACCAATATGACAAAAAAAGGCAAATTCACGACAGATTTCGTATTTTAAAATAATTATTTCAAAGCATTGTTTTGCTAAGCCATTTGAAAGTGTCTTTGTGTTTTTTTTAATTTAAATTTGTTGCTTTTTTTTTTTTTGCCAATGGCAACCCAGGATGTGGCCTGTGTCCCACCCACCACCTTACAGGACACACCCTAGTCCTAACTCTAAGTGCTGACTTGGGGTGAACTACAACCGTTGCCAAAAGAGCCAACTGGCACATGGCCGGTCAGGTCAGTCCCGCCCAGAGTGCTACACCAGAACTAGGAACCAATATGACAAAAAAAGCCAATTCAGGACAGATTTCGTATTTTAAAATAATTATTTCAGGGTATTGTTTTGCTACGCCATTTGAAAATGTCTTTGTTTGTGTTTTTTTTTTTTTAAATTTAAGTTTGTCGCTTTTTTTTGTATATGACAATTTATATGTATATGTATATTGTATATATTTTTTTTATGTATAATATAACAAAAAGAGGCCAATTCACGACAGATTTCAAATTATTAATTTAATTAATTATTAATTACTAGTTCAATTTATTTGATTGTGTTTACATTATGTAAATGTGGTTTTCAAAAGTAAAGGTACACCATGTAAATTTTGGTGCTTTATTGGTTAATAAACAACATTTCATGCCTCTTGCAGAAGAACATAGCTGTAGCCACTTCTCACTGTTTATGCATATGAGTCACGATGTAACTGGGCTACTCTGCAGCGGTTGGCGTCCCGCTCAGTTTAAAATAGTTAGAATAAAAATGTTTATTATTAGGCACGTGCACCTTTTGGTCTGTGACTAGATAAGTGCTTTGCCCCATGCTGGTGGCAGTAACAAAAAGCACATTTTTCTGAATGTGTGCCTTTAGCCCCTTTGTAACACCATATTATGTATAGAGTACAACTTACATTTCATATTTCTATATTTAATTTTTTTATAAAAATGTTTTAGTGCCTAACACTTATTTTATAACATTATTCCTACAACTGTAATTGCAATATAATAATAATATTAATAATAATGATATACTAATAGTCATTTCTGTCAGGAATGTACATTGATTTTGCTTGTAATTTAATGGTGTTCTACAATATGTAACTACTACAGCATGTAAAAACTGTCTGTTTTATAGCAATTAAATAATTATGGCTCAGCTAATCATAGTCATATCACAGCGATTCATGGACTCACTCATATAAATTCTGCAAATTCTGTACAAAAAAGTTACACAGTGTACCTTTAACTATAACTTTTCTGACAATTGTCAAATCTTACTTGTCGGTGACTCTTCTGGCATCTGTTGTAGTCTCATGCCTGCTCGTCTTGTTAATGTGGAGATTTATTTCGCACTTTCCACTTGCCTGATGCCCTCATTGTGCAAATCTGTGTGGCCAACAAATCAAAGATCCATTATGTAATAACAGTTGAAGAAAACCGTTCAAAAATATGTGCACAAAACGCAAGTTATACGCACTTGTCAGAGTGATCCATCGATGCATCGTCGAGAGACTGTCTCCATAAATACATACAAACATAGATACATAGAACATTTTTAGAGTTTTCTTAAACGGTGTTCTACTGTGACGTCACATGGAATCAGGCCTACACCGACAAACGCAAACAAGCATGGGGGGGGGGGTGTGGCGCTGTGATAGGTGGACGCGTTCTTAACATCTAATCAGGAAATTTTTAAGTAGGACGATTATATAGCCATTATAATATAGACATTGCTACCCAGATAGCACACGTACATCGGGCCGATGTCGACCCAATGCAGAAAGTTGCATCGGCGCGATATCGCTCAGAGAGCTTTTGCTCATTGGGAAAATGTCGCCGAGACGTCGGCGTCTGATCGCGAATGCTCTCCGGCCGACGTGCAGACGATGCAAAGCTGTAAATCCCGGCCGCTTTGCAGGTGCTTTCTAGGACCTGTATTTATTTAGGCTGAGCCTCTCGGGCTCCACCCAGGTAGCACACTGACACAGAATCAACCTAAACCTTTTACAAAGCATCAAAAACCAACGACTTCTGCTGAAACGATCTGATATTAGTTGAATGAAACTACGTTACAGAATAAACACGTGTTCAACATGAAATCGATCTGGTTTGATTACCTCACGTTGAAACGATGTTGATTTCAGTTGGGTAAAAGCTTTATACAATTAATACATTTTCTGTTTTAAAAAACTTAAATACTAACAGATAAATTTGCCTTTGTGTAATAATCACACATCACATTCAGTTAAAATTGCTTTAATATTTACAAAATAGTTACAGCCTACAAATACTATATTCAAACCTTCAATATGACTAACAGAACAGACATTTACATTCAAATACACAAGAGGTATTCAAGTAAATTACAGGCTAATATAAACAGTCTCAAGTTACAAAATGCAATATTACTCAAGAATAAAACTGGTCATGTTCTTTTGTACCAAATGCGTTATTTTTATTGGAGCACAAAAGGAGAATGAGGCAGAACATCATGAGACTGACAGCCTGAGTCACAATTCACCATCACGGTTTCTTTTCTAATGGTGACTGAGACTCTCTGACTCTCCTTTTGTGTTCCACAAAAATAAACACATATGGGTGAGTAGATGGTTTATAAAGAAATCTTACCCGTGAAATTAGAGGACAGAAGAATATAGCAGATGAATTGGTTTTCCTTTGCAATTAAAATGTAAGTTCTTCGCTCTTGTATTATCAGGAATGTAAACTCCTTGGGTGAAAAAGGTGACAAAGATGTAACCCACAATTTCAATAGCATAGACAAAACCTTTTAAATGACTTTTTTAAAAACATATTATGGGGCAAAAAAGGGTTTAACTCACTGAAAATTCATTATTAAATAGCCATGAGAAGGTTGCAATACTAGAGAAACCAGAAAACTATATGATCATTGGACAAGAAATACTGATCGGGTCAGCAGGGTCCAGCCAATCCCTTGATAACAACTAAATATCACTTGTTTATATATTGATTATACACAAAATTAATAGTAGTTAATAACACAGACGTGGTTTGGCATGGGTAAAATGTGATTGGAAAAAAAATTAATCAGAACATCGACTCAAATTATGAATGTGCTGTATAATATCTAGTATTATTGTAGCAAAACTGAGACAGTGGAATTTGTATTTGTAGTGAATATTTCAGTAAAGTCATTGAGAATGTGTATTAGGAGATGCAAACTTGTAGTTTTCTTTTCTCTCTCACAAACACAGTTACATTCATACATAAATAACACACAGATCCTATTCTACAAACCACAAATTAAGACTCATAGGCTCATTTTTTTAGATCACTCAAATAAAGTTTGTAATGAAAAAATCCTATCATCCATAAAAATGACTTGTATCCCTCTCAAACATAGTCCTGATTGTAAAATAGTAATATTTATAATAATTAGCTAGTTTTCATTTATAGCCAAAACCTCAATTCTACAGTGCAAGGCCATTTCTGGTGCTGCTGTGTTGATCACTGATTAATTAATAATGAGGAGAACCTGTTCAACACTGAATAGAGCACAAGTGTGAGTGGATCTCACATACTGATATGTCATATGTCAGATCTCGCATATCAGTTCACAAAAAAAATTTGTCTATGACTTCACACTTTTGATACAGGTGTGCAGCAACTGCAGAATAAACGTTTTTCATTTCATTCATATGCACACAAATGCGGGAGACCAGAAACGCAAGCTAATGAAAATAAGTTTGGTTTGGTGAACTCTGACCTGTGACTTCCCATCACACGAATGTGTGTAAAGAGTAGATAATTGATACACGGTGTGATCTCTCAGCTGAATTCAAAGAATTTATTATTTTTGTAAAGCAGAGGGGATTGTATATTTTTATATTTTGAATATACAATTTGTTAAATGTTGAATTCATATTTATAAAAAGACGCAGCAGATCATGACGTCATATCACGACTGTTACAGTGTCCGAAGAAATTTAACACGCTCAAAGTCTAGCGTGTCCGCAGTTTAAATGCGAGCATATGAATTTCTTAATTGTGAGTTATACAATAGGACACATGTACCACCAGAAAAGAATTTGAAAAGGTGTAACCGTTGTGTTTTTTGTGAGAGAGAAGTTTCCAACTTCTAAAAAAACTTTTTCTCTGTGACTTTTAATTTACTAATGTGTGACTATTATTAAAACTACAAACCCCACTGTCACAGGTGCTCAGTTTTACTACAGTAATACCCTCACAGAACATGGTAGTAATCAGGCGTCCATGCAGAAGCAGAGGTCAGTGTGGTGTACTGTTGGTACATCTGTCCAGGCCAATATCTGATGTCTTCATGCCTTCAACTGGAGATCCCAGAGAACCTGGAATAACAATAGTACAGTTCAAAAACCATCGTACATATTCATTACAAAGTGTCTCATCTGGCATCACTAATTATCATTCCAGGTTCAATTTAATTTCAGCTCAATACACAATATTTGTGGCATAATATTGTCCAAAAGAAACGGTTTTGACTTGCACTCTGAATATTCCTTTAATTTAACAAAATTAATGTAAAATATAAAGCATCCATGCATTTACAAACCTCATTTGGGTTAATATGATGGTGGAAAACTTGAATCAGTGTTACACAGGAAAGCCTGTCAGTGATGTGCTGTAAAGAAAAAGGAAGACATAACACAGTAAAGCTGTATTTTCATAGTTGGTCATTTTATAATAAAGTAATTGTTTTTAAAAGATCTTGTTAATAACTTTGCTTAACAATACTAACTTATTAGTAGTATTAGTAGTAGTTGTAGTAGAACATATAAATTTTTCCTAAACGCAAGTCATGCCCTCCTCATAACTTGAAGCTTTACCGGTCTCCAATGTTTCTAGTCAAATCAGCATATTTTCCAAGCTAATAATGTAACATTAAAAACCTCTTCCGGAAGCTCAAACATAACACACGAGAATGAACCTCGTTGGTTACGCAGCACATTTGAGCTTCTGGAAGAGGTTTGTTCTTTGTGTTGTTCAGGTTCGGTTGAGCTTCTGCTTATGTTCACTGATCAGTGTTTACATGCAAGTAAAAGTCTAAATCTGTTCATCATAACAAGCGATCACTTCTCTTCAGAAAATCTGGACTAAACCACATGATTCATATGGATTAGTTTTCCGATCTCTTTATGAAGTTTTTGAAGCATCAAAGTGGAAGTTACAAAGGCAGTCTATGGAAGGAAATCTGACAGCATTCTGTCATCAAAAAGATCTTCTTTCTTGTTCCGAAGATGAACAAAAGTCTCACTGGTGTGGAAAGACATGAGGGTGACGAATTAATGACAGAACTTTCATTTTGCAGTGAACTAACCCTTTAAATCGTTCCAATGTAAGTCAAGCTTCACGCTCGCTCTGCTCCACCGGTGAACACGCACCGTAAAAGGAAG
The DNA here is from genome assembly GCA_038088235.1 of Zacco platypus. NCBI lineage: Eukaryota > Metazoa > Chordata > Actinopteri > Cypriniformes > Xenocyprididae > Zacco > Zacco platypus. The sequence continues at coordinate 9,254,392 of CM076080.1, forward strand.
CGGATGTGTGTCACGTCATGGTCAGAGACAGGAGAAAGTGAGAACGCACAGCTGGTCGAAATATCAATATTTTTGACACCTGCTCACAGAAGTTATATCATGTAACTCACATGAACAGTGGCAGCTATTGGGAAACTCACCGTCTTCATGTAATGTGTGTAGATGACATCAAGGCCTTGTCCTGAAGAATGTCAGCGCCAAACGCGAGGGATTACATCTGTTAACAAATTACAGCCATAACTGAGAACTCTAATGATATCTTTACCCTGATATTGTATTGGTGATATAAGTCAAACATTTTAGAGGCTAAGTGAGTAAGCTGACCAGATTTCTTTGAAAAATAACTTGCATGCCTGAAGTTGTCAAACCCCTGAACCACAGTCAGCATTTAAGGTAAAAAGTATTTAAGAATGTATCAGCACAAAATGCATACAAATAAATAAATCAATCAATAACAGTGGAACACTGTAGTATGGTGTCTGGGAAACATGACTCAAAACAGAACTAGAGAAAATATATTAATCTTTTTAGTTTATTGTAACTATAAACTATCATAACATTATATTTGTCACTTTTCACAGACAGTCTCACTGAGGTTTAAACTGTGAGACTTCTTTCAAAAACATAAATCTAACAGATCCTAAACTTTTGAACAGTAGTGTATGTTTGAGGTTTTGCTTACTAGTCATAAGGTTTTTAGCGTGAGATTTTCTTCGACAGGGTGCTGGCCATCAGCATGGAAGAATCTAGGAACATAGGAAACAGTTTATCACAGAGCCTATATAATGTCTGGTTTAATAGAAGGAAACAAACTAAAACACAGGTGAAATGCAGATAAAGTAGAATTTACAGAATATACATACAATAATTTCTTAACAGAATTTGTTTTAGGGTTACTTCATTTTACTTTGTTCAGTGTTACTTACGCTTGGATGTCAGAACCTTACAAACTGTAATAGATAAAAAATAATTATAGGTGAGTATTTTGTGGGGTAACACTTTGGTACAGGGAACACATTTACTATTAACTTTTGCCTAAAACTGTTAATTTACTGCTTATTAATAGATAGTAAGGAAGTTGTTGTAGTGTTTAAATTTAGGTAGCATTATTGGGCAGGATTATGGGAGGTAGAAAATAGTCATGCAGAATAAGGCTTTATAAGTACTGATAAACAGTCAGTATGCAAATTAATAACTATTTAAAACTGAGAGTTGTTCTCCATACTAAAGTGTTACCTTATGTGGAAAAAAATGCGTATGAAGTTATTTAATGTGTTCCTCAGTTCACCTGAGTCTCCTCCTTCTCTGTCAGCAGCTCTTGGACCTTCCCCCTCCGCTGATGTACAATTATTATTTTTTCACTCCTGAAATCACAGAATATTTTTTCTTCAATGTAATTGGTATTAAATTATTTAACATGAAATTAAATTGTGGTGATTTATTTACCATGAAAGACCAAAATGCGTTTCAGCTCATTTTCGCGCTTCCTGCAAGTGACGTCATCGATTGAGTTCAGTACTCTTTAATTTAAATAAATAAGGCCTAGTTTACTTCCAACTACCCATTGGCAGATTGCCAGCAAAACCTTAACAAAATGATCAAAACCTCTCTTCTGCACGCAAAGATGAGATTAAAACTCAAACTTTCATTAGAGCTAAAGCACAGTTAGCCAACCTCTTCTGAATACGGTTAAGATGCTAACGGACTTTTTCGAAGACACTAAACTATTTCAATAAAGAAAATATTCGACAGAAGCGTGTCAATTGCAAGTAAGAAACGTGTCCAGAACAGTTTTATATTACTTGTGTGATTTTAGGGACTAGACTCACCTGAAAGCAGAGAAAACAACGAGAGTTTTGCAGCTTGTCAGTTACTGCGGTGCCGCGCCGTTTCCATAGTAATTTCCTGCTCGCCAGTGTTTGAATGTTTGACGCGCACGCGCATTAAAACACGTCAAAGTCACGCAGCATTTACAAAAAAAAACAAATCTACCAACAATTACCAGTTTAATGACCTCGTCCGCTTATTTTGCAGATATGTTCAGATAACTTCGCCACTAGAATGACCGTTTCTGAACTAAAAACAAGTTAGGTGACCTCGCATCCGCCGTTCATCTAGCCCTTCAACTCCGAGAAATTGTGATTACAAACTGCCTGTAGTAAACCGAGTGCCTTAGTAACTTTTAAGTGTCACAGAATTAAAAAAAAATGATTTTGTTTTCTAATTTACCTGAAGCAAAAACTTACCTGAAAACACAGACGCCGTAGTCGTCTTTTCTCTGGTGGGTTGAAAGAGATGAATGATCACGTGAACAGAGAAGCGCGGCAGCGGCCTTCAGTCGTGAGCCGTCCCAAAGCCGACGAGCTGGAAATAGAGCACTGACTGAGGATATTCGCCAATGCCTGGCCGATGCTTCATAGATGTAATAGATTTGAGGCCGACGTACCGATCTGGGGCCGACGTCGGCACAAGGAGTCTCTGAGAGTTGTGGCGACCGAGATTCAGATGCTACAAAAGGCGACTAAAACTCTGAAGGAAGAGGTGGATGAATGTAAGCGCTACAGTTGGAAATGGACATTAAAGCTACACGGTGTGAGAGAGAAGGATGGCGAGGATGCCCGGAAAGCTGCAATTGAGGTCCTTAGCAACGTAGTTCCCGGTATCAGCGACAACCTTGAGGATGCAGTTGATATCGCACATCGCCTTGGCCAGAGAAGAAAGGATGGTTCCCACAGATCCATCATCATACTTTTTGCTCTGCGTCGTTTTCGTGACATCGTTTGGCAAGCTTCCAGAGGCTGCAAATTTCTCCTCGAAAACAAGTTGCGACTCACGGAAGCCCTTTCACCAGAAGATAGGGCTGCCAGAGAAAAACTTTGGCCCCTTGTTAAGAAAGCCAGAGATGAGGGAAAGAAAGCCTCCTTTCGCGGTTCGTTTGCCTTAATCGACGGGAAGAGATTCAACTACTCTGATGTAAAATAGTCACTTTCTGCGGTAGGCCTATGCTCCTTTAAAGATATATTCAAGGTGCCATGCATTTTTATTTTCTTTGTTTTACGTTTATTTGACTCGCCTACATTTGGAATTTTTCTAATTGACTCTTAGGCCTACTGTTCGCTCCTATGATTCCCCTGGGCAACGAATTTTGTGAAACTCTTTTTGTTCCTCCTCTCGTTGAACTGTTAATGTTACAAAGTACACGGTTCACTTTATAATGACTCTTTTCTTCCTTTTTGGTTACCATAAAATGTTTAATGACAAGCAAGGCGGTGAAGTGAATTTTCTCAAATTAATGTTCGTGAATTATCTTTGGTTATATATTGTTTCCATTTCAAAAACAGAATTTGTTAGTGTTTGTTCAGATATAAGAGGTACTAGAATTGTTTTCTGTGTTTAATGGATTTTAAGTTCAATTCTTTTTCTGTTATATCCTTAAATGTAAGGGGTTTACGTGACGCAGTAAAGAGGAAAGCTGTTTTTTTATTTTGTAAGAGCAGCGAGTCGGATATAATTCTTCTTCAGGAAACACACTCGTGTGAAATGGATGTAAAATTTTGGAAAAATCAATGGGGAAATACAATTTACTGTAGCCATGGCTCTAGTCATTTTGCCGGAGTTTCGATTTTGTTGCACAAGTTTAAAGGACGCATTCTAGGAGTGATGTCTTCCGATGAAGGTTGATGGATTATTTTATCGCTTCAGCAGGATAACTCAATCTTTATTATTTGTAATATTTACGGGTGTAATTCCCAATCTGCCAACAAGTCTCTCTTTTCTCAGATAACCTCTAAATTGAAAGAAGTACTTACCAAGTACCCAGACTCTTTTGTGATTTTGGGTGGGGATTTTAATGAATGCGTGGATGATGCCTTGGACAGATTTCCTCCCAGAAGCAATGATAGTCTGCATTTAAATAATATCATTTTATCATTATGCGCAGAATTTTCTCTTGCAGATACATGGCGTTTTTTTCATCCTGAGCTGCAGGAATTTACTTGGTCTAATAGAAATATGTCCTCCAAATCGAGAATTGACCTCTTCTTGATCTCTTCCTCAGCTCTTCAATTTGTTATAGATGTCTCTCATTCTTTTGCACCCCTCTCAGATCATAAACAAATAAGTCTAAAATTGTGTAGCAACACTGATAAAACTCCAAAGTTACGTGGTTATTGGAAATTTAATAATTCCTAAAAGATACTTCCTTCAATGATGGTATTAGGAACTTGTTTTCGGATATATTTTCAAAGAATTTTAGTGATGGTTATAAAGCGAAATGGGAATTCTTTAAGTATAAGGCTAGGCAGATCGCCATTAGAAGAAGTAAAGATTTAAAAGCCTCTAAAAATAAAAAAATATTTTGAGTCTGTTGGAGTTGGTCGGAATCTGTTGGACATGCTGGACATGTTTAATCGAGCGGGGTAAAGTTAGTTTTAGGTTTGATATTCGCTGCATATCCCCCCAAGCTGCTATAGGGACCATCTGCAAATTCACGACACCGAATTAGTGCTTACAGGACTATAGTAAATGCCTAGTGTGCAAACTGACTTATTATAGTTTGCCAATATCTCGCTTTAGACAGTATATCCCCTAATGTTTGTACAGTACACAAAGAACGTTAGTTGTTAAAAAAAATGCAGTAATTCACCAAATGTGTTTTTCTTATTCAAAAATGTTCCTCGTTACAAGATTGACTTACTACAGGTTAAATTTTGCCAATATCTTGTTTACTGTATGTACAGTACAAATATTTTTAGAAAAACCATCACAGTAATACACCAAAAGGCTTTTTTCAAGTTCCAAAGCTTGTAGTACCTTGCTAGTGACCAGCCTCACTTACTACAGGTGAAATGTTGCCAATTTCTCCCTTACTGTATGTACAGTACACACATATTTAGAGAATAATCATCACAGTAATTCACCAAAAGGTTTTTCAAAAGCTTGTAGTATCTTCCTAGTGACCAGACTGACCATTTTTCTGTCTAGTCTTGAGCGGTCAACAGGTGACTAAAACAACAATTGCTAATCCTGACAGTCGATTGTTAATAGCTTTAGGCCTATGCATTAAATAGTGAATCTCCATTGACACTATAGGTTAGGGTTTGGTAAAACACCTTAGAAAAAGACTTGAAAGTTCCAAAATAGGCAAATGATTTCGAGAAGTAGACCCACATAAACACATTTACAGCCACTAAGAGTGATCTCGCCAGCAGGATGCATTATCATGTAGTAATGTTATTATAATGTAGTATATGTACTAATGTAGTATAATGCCTTTATCTGTCATTCACTGTACATAGAATTTGCTATTAACCCCAAGCATCAGAAATTCATGAAAATTTGGCATGTTGACATTGTGTTTGCAAGATATAGGCAAAATAGTTGTTTTTTTATGGGGCACACCTACAAATAGCCCTCTATGTCAGCGTCAGACTCCACAAGGATTAAATGAATAGAATTTTTAGGTTTTTTTTTTTGTCCTGAGTGTCTGAGGATGATGCATGCAAAGTTTAGTAAGGCTCTGCTGCTCAGGTATAATAATAATATAAAAAATAATAACCATATGAAGAAGAAAATAAAAATAATTGAAAAAGCAGTATGGTTCCTGTACTTGGACCCCTAAATATAACTAGTTTTTGTTTAGATGAGTACATGTATATTTAACATTAAGAATTATCAGCTAAAAACAATAGTATTTAGTATAAACTATTAGATGTTAAATCGATTTCTTAACTTAAGACTGCCACAAACATAATAGATTAGTTCATCTGCATTAATGTACAGTTAGTTTGTAGTACATGTATAACAGTATATGTAAGGTTTCAAGCCTTCAACTTCAATATACGTTCATGTACTGTTTTGTAATTTTTATTGCCATTTTTTTCATTATAATTTAATGCATATTTTAAGATCTGGACAAATCTGTCACTGTCAATTTTTGGAAAGGACAACAAACAAAACAAACATTGGTTGTGGGTCATTTGGCATGGGAACCGCAGGGGAATTAAAGACCAAGTGCTGTTATCGAGGAAGCTGAATAAGAGCCATCCTTCAGATCCTGGGTTAAGATGGGATTTTCAATACTGAACATAGAAAAATTAAACTGTTTATTTACCAGACAATAGAATACCATATGCATGCCTATATGAATAAAAGTGAAAGCACAAAGAGACTGTACATTCTAAACCACTACACTGTAAAGTTAATCATGTTTGAAACATTACCCAAAATTACACGCCAAGGCTTGAGAAAAGTAAGTAAAATTCAACAGCATAAAAACATGACCCATACAAATTGAATTACAATAGATAATATTGAAATATAGACTCACAGATCTGACATAACACAACAACACAGTTTGAAGTAATCATTACAATTTATTATGTTGTACAGTAGTGTTTACAGTTGGTGTTATTAATCTGTAAATGTATTACACAGCATGTATTATATTAAGTGTAACAGTTTCAATTGCTTTACAGGTAAACTTTGAGAATTATGATGGTGCAGTGGGATTCGTAAATATTCACGACAATCACTGGAAGTTTGTGGTAAGCAAAACCATTTATCAACTGAACATTTGATTAATTCAATAGTTTTAGTATTGTTAATTCAATGAAAACTGTAGTACTATAGAAACAATATTGAATATTATATTTTTTTAGAATTGTGGATATATGTATACTTATATTTTTTCCTTTACCTTCTTGTCCTGTAACTTACCAGAAAAATGAATGTATAGCTCCTTCATGCCATGTTAGAACAAATATATGTTGTGGACCTTAATAATGTCTCAAATGACGTCAAAGACTCAAAACAAGCAGCCACACATTTTCGGTAAGACAAATGAGAAAAAAATATCATAATTCCTTATATTTCTTTTCCTTTTTCTTAAAATAATAACATTTTACGTTGAGAAAATATTTCAGGATACGATTCAAAGAACATGGCAGAAGGGACTGGTTAAACATAAGATGGAAACCCAGTACCATTGTCCACACAGTGCAAGAAGATGCAACAAGTTGTGGGGTGTTTGTTATGCAGGTGATTTTTATTGATTTTGTAGCAGGTTCTTGCTAAAAAGTGAATTCAACTGGGAGGGTGTATTTATTTACAAGTGAGCAAGTGCAAGGAAAGTAGACCAGTGGATACTTGACAGTACTCCTCAGGTCCATATCTTCATAATATAGTGCCTCTTTTAGTGTTTCCAGTGAGGGTCTTCGTGAGTAAAGAAAAACACTGGGGACTGCCACCGGGCGGCCTGCTACGGCCGGCTACCAGACAGCGCATGTGCTGGCTACTAGGGGCCCAAGTGGTGGAGACTCCACTGAAGGGAGGCCTTCTAAGGCCTACCACCTCCAACCAAGTCAGTAGCAGTAATAAATATCAAACAGAAGCCTAAGCTTAGGTATCTACACCCACTCTGTCCTGGAGGAGGCCCTCAGGCCTACTACTCCAGCTAAACTAGCTCTCTCCATAACTGTAGCGAAGCACAACGGGGAATGTAACCGACCTAAAGGGAGGGCCAACTTTAACCAAGACTCTAGCTCGACAGGGACAATCTGTCGTCCACCTCAGGGAATGAGGTTTCATCAACCCACGCTCGAACTTCGTTCGGCAGGTTTAAGCAGAGTCTAGGCCACAGCATCGAATGCGTGGTGGCTACCGTCAGCATGACCTACTCACCCTAAACATGGAAGGGAACCGTTTGTCTCACTACACTTACTACTTATCAGGGCGGCCCTGTTAATGGCCTGCTCCCAGAGCTACCTGGCACTGGCCGGGGCTTCAATAAACCACAGAGTGGAGACCTACCCAATGGCTCTCTTCCTCAGACAGAGAGGAAACGCCTTGGTAGGACACATCAGGCGGCCCATGGGCCGACACTGACCCAGCATTTCTGAGGTCCACATGTTGTATCAGTTTGTCTGACTACACAAAACTATCCTACCCTGAAGCGGCTGTGAAGGCGGCCTGTCTTGATCATACAAGAGGGCCTGCCTACACACAGCAGCAGCCTTAACCACATTTCAAAGTGGGAAAGCCAACTCATAAAGCGGCAGTTTACCCGGGGACCTAAATTTTCTTTCCTCAGATACAGAAAAAATCCCTAATGGCATCTCGCCTACTTTATTTAGCCACGCAGGGGACCTCAGGGGCTAAAAGTATATAACAATATTCCTAAAAAAGGTTTTTCTCCCTTTTTTTTTTTTTTTTTTTGGAATTTATACACAAATCGCCCTGCCGTTTGTTTTTGATATAACTGCATATATATTCATATATATATATACCTCCATATATATACAATTCAACTGGGAGGGTGTATTTATTTACAAGTGAGCAAGTGCAAGGAAAGTAGACCAGTGGATACTTGACAGTACTCCTCAGGTCCATATCTTCATAATATAGTGCCTCTTTTAGTGTTTCCAGTGAGGGTCTTCGTGAGTAAAGGTGAAAGTCCGCTGAGCAGACAGAGTTCACTCGGTGTGGAGGGCTGCTGGCAGAGAATCCGTAACACCGACCTCCTGTTAATCACTCTCTGGCAAAGAAACACAAGCACAAGTGTTAGTCTTGGTTAAGAGAAGAGTCTCTACCTTTTCTGTCTCCACAGGCATTTATATCGCTGTCTTGCAGATTAATTGAATGCCATCGGCTGGGCTTGGTGATTGTTCCCCAGCTGGTTTGTGTGTGTTGTTGCTGGCAACTCGTCACAATTTGTATTTGCATTTATGAAACAAATACAAATTATTTACTATTTAGACAAACAACTTAGTCATTATGACATGTAAATGTTTTTTTTTTCCTGCAGACAGTACAAAACCTTTCTTAAATTTAGCATTAAAACATTTGCCTTCATTTCAGGTAATCCCTGATGCATTCGACATTGATCCCAATGAAGATAACTTCACACAACTGAGAAGACAAATGGCAAAGGATATTCTTAATGGATCAGGTACTCTACAGGATAGCTATAGAAATATTCTATATGAGTTATTGTACTGTATTAGTCTAAGAATAAGAGGCTGAAATACTAGTTTAGAATAGAGTTTACATACTGCAACTTATGGTTAAACAGTAATAGAAAAATTATATAAATAAAATACCAATCAATCAATCAGTCAATAAATAATCGATCAGTATTACTTGTTTTCAGTTCTCTGACGGTCTTACCGTAACAGCCAGTATATGCACGAACCACGAAATATAGTGGCGGCTAGATTGACTGTGCATTTCGCGGTGGCGGCTGGGTTGACTGCAGTTTGTTGGCAGCGTGAAAATTACCGTTTTTTTCTCATAGAATTCTAAATCCAACGGCCAACTTGCTTGTTGGTGTTAGTTGGCGTTTGTTGGTGCGGTGTGAATTACCTATTATGATGGAATGGACAAGATGTCACTGCAGATTAGCCAAAGGAAATGCATGAAATGCTCCTGTGTGACTTCCCTGTGCACACTTTTCTGTTCACGTGGATGAAAAGCTATTAAAAGTATAGCAATCACAATTAAAATATGTCTAAGACGCTTTAGGGGGTTTGTGTGTCATTATGTACTTTGAAGCTGATGCTCTTGCAGTTGTTCGTTCTGGTCAAATTTCAAGTAATAAGTAGACTACTACAGGATGACTGATAATAATAACTTGATTAAAAGGCGGAATCTCGAGCAGTGCCCTCTGTTGGTCAGTACATCACAAGATGTTATACCTAGTTGGTATTTCGATTTATGCCAGTGCAGACTGCCTGAGAAAGCCGAAAAATGATCTCTTATAGGTCTTTATAGAATATGTATATGTATATATATTTTTTTTAATTCCCCCCATCCCAATTTTTTTTCCACCACCACGTCCCTTTAGGTGTTCCATAAGATCCTTCCTTATTAACAGAAGAATAACATTAAGAAAAAACATTAATAATTGAATCACACAAACCCTGCACCAGTTTATCAAGTGGATTGACTATTGTACATTAATCTGCGTGTGAGTGAGTAAATGAGAGTGAGAGAGGATTTGATTGAGTGTGATTCATTAATATTTGTGAGTGAATGTGTGTGCGCGTGTACGAGTGAAAAGTGTATTGTTTGTTTGCTTGCATGTGCATGGTTGTGCTTGCAAGTTTGAGTTTTTTGTTTTGTTTTGCTTTTGTATGCATGGTTGGGTTCGCCAGTCTATATGATTTTTTTTTGTGTGTGTGTGAATACAATATATTTATGTGCATCCCCAAAAACTATCCATAAGCTTTTCACTCAATGTCAAACACTGAAGACCAATTATTAGACACTGAAGCTGACATTTCCTTATAAACAGTGAATAACCATTTACATTGCACTTACAAAAAAATGAAATGTGATAATTTTCTGTTACCTTTGTTGTTTGATTATCTTCACTGACAGATGGTTGCTGTCACTTTAAAGAGTCTCACACTGTCTCGAGTCCCCCACCTACGGTGGCCCAGTAATGCACAACACAACGAAAAAGCAAACATAAGTTCACAACACAACGAAATAAAGCCGCAACACAACGGAAACGAGCCGCAACACAACGAAAACGAGCCGCAACACAACGAAAAAAGCCACAACACAACAGAAACAAGCCGCAACACAACGAAAAAAAGCCACAACGGAAACGAGCCACAACACAATGAAAAAAAGCCACAACACAACAGAAACGAGCTGCAACACAACGGAAATAAAGCCACAACACAACGGAAACAAGCCGCAACACAACGAAAAAAAGCCACAACACAACTGAAACAAGCCGCAACACAACGGAATCGCCACAACATAACGAAATAAAGTCACAACACAACAAAAAAAAGCCACAACGGAAACGAGCCACAACACAATGAAAAAAAGCCACAACACAACGGAAACGAGCCGCAACACAACGGAAATAAAGCCACAACACAACGGAAACAAGCCGCAACACAACGAAAAAAAGCCACAACACAACAGAAACAAGCCGCAACACAACGAAAAAAAGCCACAACGGAAACGAGCCACAACACAATGAAAAAAAGCCACAACACAACGGAAACGAGCTGCAACACAACGGAAATAAAGCCACAACACAACGGAAACAAGCCGCAACACAACGGAATCGCCACAACATAACGAAATAAAGTCACAACACAACAAAAAAAAGCCACAACGGAAACGAGCCACAACACAATGAAAAAAAGCCACAACACAACGGAAACGAGCCGCAACACAACGGAAATAAAGCCACAACACAACGGAAACAAGCCGCAACACAACGAAAAAAAGCCACAACACAACGGAAACAAGCCGCAACACAACGGATTCGCCACAACATAACGAAATAAAGCCCCAACACAACGGAAACGAGCCGCAACACAACAGAAATAAAGCCACAATGGAAATGCTCTCGGTGCTCAGTAAAGTTAAGAGTTCCTTGCCACTGTTCTAAGAGTCCAGAGTCTTACAATACCATGATTAGTTTTAAATATGTAAACATTGTATATCGACATGAAATATTAATTAAAAATCACATTTGTGCACAATACCTTCATATTTATTCCTGTGAATGATTTGACGCACTACCACGGCGCATGATGAAGGGAATGTCTGCCAATTCCACCAAGTGGTTAAAACGAATACTTTTTATTCATTACAATAACTTTGTTTTAACATTTAAAAACAAACATGTTCAAATTCCAAAGCTTGTTAGTTCCTGTTGGTAAAACTGACTTACTACAGGTGACATTTGTCAATACCTACTGTAATTCTCCAAAAGGTTTTTTGTTGTTGTTAAAATTGTGGCAATACCTCCTTTTATGTACACTACACAATTAGTTTTTATATATGTATATATATATATATATATATATATATATATATATATATATATATATATATATATATTATCTACTTACCTGGATCAGATTCAGAACGATGATGCAGATTTGAAAACACAGATGGAGTAGATCAAGTCCATTAATACCCCGCAAAGCTTCACAGTCGTTTCCTCTTCGTGGGCTAATCCTTTAATTCGGTAATGATAGGCAGTTGTGATTTACATGCTGTTTAATGATTGATTGCATTTTTTACATTTGCGTGAGCAATCATTTGTTTCAGCTGCTTCTTCAGTGTTTTTATCCGGAGATTCTGTACTCTTTCAGAAGATTCATAACAGCGCTCCCCACCGTATAACAGTGAAAACATGGATAGCTGGAAAATTCAGTCAATGACAGGGAAAGAGTAAAGTAGATTTTAAGTAAATTCCTATGTACACTACCAGTAGACTAGCCAACACAAAAATTCAGACACTAAGAATTAGGAATATATCTGTTTTCTTTATAAATCAATATTTTCAAACAATGTTTTTAAAACTATATTTAAAACTATGTATTAAAAAAGGTATATTCAAATAGGCTACACTACTCAATCAAAAGATTAGACACATACAGGCCAAGTATACTTGGAATACTTAATTATACTTTTAAGTAAATTTCAATCAAAAGACTGAGAACAAGTAGGCCAAATATTCTTAGACTTTTCTGTTAGTCAAGTACTTGAGTGCAATTTTAAGTATATTTCTGAGAGGTATATAAAAAGTAGACTTTTGAAAGTATACTTCCTTATTTTTAGGAAAAGAAGTATACTAATAGCACACTTGAATAAACTTATTTTCCGTAAGGATGGTATGGCAGCAACAGGGAAGCTTGATTATATCACTGGTCAAACAAAAATGAAGCCAGTCTGTGTGCTTGAGTACAACAAAACGTCTCAGGTTACATATGTAACCATAGTTCCCTGAGAACAGGGAACGAGACGTTGCGTCATACAACGCTAGGGGAACCGCCTCTGCGGGGACCGGTGTCTGAAACAGATATCCAATCTCCTCAATATGAACTTGAACTTGACCGGCGACAGCCCATGACGTCATAATGACGCGCCCCACGTGTATATAAGGGGCGCTCAGATAACATGTCATCCGCTTATCGTCTGAAGGGACTGTAAGCAGGCGGGCCCCGAGGCATGGCAGGGAGACGCAACTTGCCAAGAATACCCAACATAATCATTTTTTGGGGACTGCCACCGGGCGGCCTGCTACGGCCGGCTACCAGACAGCGCATGTGCTGGCTACTAGGGGCCCAAGTGGTGGAGACTCCACTGAAGGGAGGCCTTCTAAGGCCTACCACCTCCAACCAAGTCAGTAGCAGTAATAAATATCAAACAGAAGCCTAAGCTTAGGTATCTACACCCACTCTGTCCTGGAGGAGGCCCTCAGGCCTACTACTCCAGCTAAACTAGCTCTCTCCATAACTGTAGCGAAGCACAACGGGGAATGTAACCGACCTAAAGGGAGGGCCAACTTTAACCAAGACTCTAGCTCGACAGGGACAATCTGTCGTCCACCTCAGGGAATGAGGTTTCATCAACCCACGCTCGAACTTCGTTCGGCAGGTTTAAGCAGAGTCTAGGCCACAGCATCGAATGCGTGGTGGCTACCGTCAGCATGACCTACTCACCCTAAACATGGAAGGGAACCGTTTGTCTCACTACACTTACTACTTATCAGGGCGGCCCTGTTAATGGCCTGCTCCCAGAGCTACCTGGCACTGGCCGGGGCTTCAATAAACCACAGAGTGGAGACCTACCCAATGGCTCTCTTCCTCAGACAGAGAGGAAACGCCTTGGTAGGACACATCAGGCGGCCCATGGGCCGACACTGACCCAGCATTTCTGAGGTCCACATGTTGTATCAGTTTGTCTGACTACACAAAACTATCCTACCCTGAAGCGGCTGTGAAGGCGGCCTGTCTTGATCATACAAGAGGGCCTGCCTACACACAGCAGCAGCCTTAACCACATTTCAAAGTGGGAAAGCCAACTCATAAAGCGGCAGTTTACCCGGGGACCTAAATTTTCTTTCCTCAGATACAGAAAAAATCCCTAATGGCATCTCGCCTACTTTATTTAGCCACGCAGGGGACCTCAGGGGCTAAAAGTATATAACAATATTCCTAAAAAAGGTTTTTCTCCCTTTTTTTTTTTTTTTTTTTGGAATTTATACACAAATCGCCCTGCCGTTTGTTTTTGATATAACTGCATATATATTCATATATATATATACCTCCATATATATACAAATATATATACATGTAAATATATGCATATACATAAATATGCACACACACACGCACCCCTCATGCGTATGTATATACACAAATACATACATACATATAAAATCTCTGTCAGCCACCTAAACAAGGAGAGCTATATTTCTATGAAATACACAGTAATTTCCTTATAGCCATTCTCACTTCTTTTACAGAAAAAGAAACAATTCCCCTTGCGGCCACCGGGCGGCGGTCTCCACCATGGGAAAACATTTACACCGCCGCCCTCACAGCCTAAAAGAGAGTCTCACTATCACGCCAACGGCGGGCCGTCAGAACTAACTGTCATCACAGGCCCAGCACCGGCCTGATGTAGAAACATGGCATCTTGAGAACATGGATTGGCCGACCTCTATGAGAGAGAGGGGATCAATCAAGAGCGACGATTTTTACCGTGTCTCTGATCGATCACCTCTCTCAGGTCTTTTTTATTCCTGGAGTCTCGCCTCCTTTGCGACCTGCTCCTGCCCGGAGGGGGCGCACGGGAGGCGACACTCTTCTTCTGGCCCTGTCTGCGACCCGCAGATCGGGACGGGCCAGCCACTTGTCTGGGCAGGGACTGAGAACGCAGGGGGATGCAGGTCTTATAGGCTGCCGAGCGCGCCCTCGCCTCTCTGAATCTTCCCACCACCGCCTCAACGGAGGTGCCAAAGAGTTCAGCCGGCGAGACCGGGGCATCGAGGAGAAAAGCTTTCTCTTTCTCCCCGATGTCCGCCAGATTCAACCACAGATGGCGCTCCGTGGCCACCATTGCTGCCATCGATCGACCGACCGAGGCTGCTGTTTGCTTGGTGGCCCGGAGCGCCAGATCTGTAGTGCGGCGAAGCTCCGCAACCGCCTCGGGGGAAAGACCCGCCCCCTGGTCCAAGTCCTTCAGCAGGTCAGCCTGGTATGCCTGCAACACAGCCATCGTGTGCAGTGCAGCACCAGCCTGTCCCGCTGCCGCGTATGCCCTGCCATTTAACCGCGATGTCATCTTCAGCGGTCTAGATGGCAGGGATGGAGCCCCTAGTGTCGATACTCGCCCCGATGTGAGATAGTTAGCGAACGTCTCATCTATCGGGGGTATCGACACATACCCACTGTCTGCCAATCCCTCGATGTCAGCGAAGTTCGCTCGCTGACATCGATGGATTCGCGCAGAATATGGGTTTTTCCATGCCTTCGTGACCTCAACATGCAGGTCCGGAAGGAATGGCAGGCTCACCTGAGCTGGTGGATCATCGCTAAGACGTCCGCGCTCGATCTCTCTCCTAACGCGCCACCACCGCAACTGCAGTTTGCCGGCAGCGCGCTCCATGACCTCCAACAGCTCAGCATACGCGGGGCAGGGCGGCTGAGAGGGACCAGCACTCTCACTCTCATCAGCCGCCCCCTGTTCTGCCGGAAGAGCACTAGCTGCTGAGCCCAAGGATGAAATAACACTCCCATCCTCGTCCAGCAGCTCTATCTCGCCAGCCGCTGAGTCGTCCGAAAGGTCCACACCCTTTTCGAACTGCTCAGCGAGCTCCACCTGGGAACCCCATGATGCAAGTCTCCGCTCTGCCTCGGCACGAGCGGGACCCGAACCATCTGGCCCAGATGCCGAACTCTCCTCTCTCGAGAAGAGAGCCAGACGAGACCTGAGCGTCCTCAACGGGAAACGCTCACAATTCACACAAGAAGCTCTTCCCCCAGACAGTGGACACACAAAGTGTGTGTGTCATCTGGTGTCAGAAAACGGGGACACGGATCCACACACTTTCTAAACCCTCTGGTTTTCTTTGTGCATTTCATTTTTGCCGTTTCACACAAACAGTCCCTGAAGACGATGAGAGGATGACATGTTATCTGAGCGCCTCTTATATACACGTGGGGCGCGTCATTATGACGTCATGGGCTGTCGCCGGTCAAGTTCAAGTTCATATTGAGGAGATTGGATATCTGTTTCAGACACCGGTCCCCGCAGAGGCGGTTCCCCTAGCGTTGTATGACGCAACTCGAAGTTCCCTTTCGAAAGGGAAAGATTGGGACAGTTGACAAAACTGACATGATGACTGATTTTCTTGAATGCACCAGGAAGTCTACCAAGTGGTACAATAAGATCTTCTTTCACCTACCAGACACGGTTTTGCTTAACAGCCACATTGTCTACCGGAAAATTACTGGTGATGAATTTATACAAATCATTTAAGCATAACTGTAATCAAGATAAAAAGTGATTACATGTTCAGTTAATGTAAACTAAAGTGTTATTTAAAAAAAATTCAATAAACAGACCTCACTCTCACAAACTATTCTATCCTCCTCCTCACTCCCTGTTGATGTGCTCTCTACTATGAGTAGGAAAGGAAATCACCTCCCTGCAATTCAGGACGAACTTGATGAGAGGGCTATTGGAGTAGTACAGCACATTGCGGTGTCCATCCAAAGGAGGGCGTCCTGCCTTAGACACTCCTCTGCGCCTTACAGCCAGGTTCCATCTGAAGTCCCTCAGACCACTTCCCAGGGCAGCAAGACCAGGCAGCACTGCAAGATCTGCCTCTCCAGCACACCCAAGACCAAGCAGAGGCACCTCACCAAATACATGTGTATGCTATGCTTTGAGGAGTACCACACACTGTTGCATTATTAGGCCTGTGAAAAGTCAGAGTATATTTATTTGTTTGTGTATTTATTTATTTATTATCCATTATAATTATATTTGTAATTTGTTTTGTAATTATATTAGTTAGCATAAATGTATGTATAATATAGTTTGTTTTAAACAAAACATTTACCAAATGTCAGAGTGTATATATATATTTTGGGGGGTTGTGATGATGATATAATCTTGATTGTTAATCATTGTAAATATGTTTGTAATTTGTTTTGTAATTATATTAGTAAGTATAAACGCATGTGTAATATAGTTTGTTTTAAACAAAAACATTTACCTTACATGGAAAGAGATTTAATAAAACATACATGAAATATGTACATTGTTATTTCTTATACATTTGAATTGCTTGAATAATGCTAAACTTATACTACACACATCTCTCACTTGCAAAGCAAGTTGTATGTTATTTGACATCATGTAAACTATATTTGTCTATGTATCAACAACACATTGCAAGCTAATGGTGAGGTATGGCCATATATATGTTGCTGATATATAGCGAAACAGTTTACATGATGTCAAATAACATTTAGCTTTTCTCTGCTTTGCTAGTGAGAGATATATATAACTCGGTCACATATTCTAAAACAAACAAGTAAATCAATCATGGAGATGTTTACCTATGCCCAAATCCAACAGCAACGTGAAACTGCTTTCTAAAGGTTTGACAGAACTTGATTCGGCTCGCATACTCCCTATTCAATGAAAGCAAAGAACGAGCCATCCCTTCTCGACCTGCAAAACAATATTGTCAGAATCCTGACACAAAAAAAAATAACGAAAGAGCTGATGGTTTGGGGGGGGGGGATATCATTAGAAAGAACTCTGACGGGATTGAGGCTCTCCAGAATTTTACAAATTCTGAGAGGCTACTCACTGCAGAGCCATAACTTCCAGCTTCCCCTCTCTGGAGCTTCAGCTCCCCCCTTTTGTGACCTACTGTGGGAATGATGGGTGGAGCTGCATCCCCCAACCACACCCTAACCCTACCCATAACCCTATCTCTCCACCCATTAAACAGGTTAAGCTCCGCCCTTGAGCTCCAGAGAGCTCTGCAGCGAGCACTACTTGCAAATTCTTGACTCGTGAGATCAATCATCGAAGCAGATCTGACTGGACTGAAAACATTGAACGGTTCCCATGACAAGAAAATAATGAATCTGAAAGTTTAAGTGAACGAAATGGAGAGCTATAGAAGGCGCCTGAAGTTACGTCTTAGGTTTTGATGAACATGTAGGCGAAGTCATTAAACAGAAGGTTGTGGACATCTGCGCTGCAGTGCTTCCAGATGAAAAGGGAAAGTTGGCTACTGAAATTGACGTGGTTCATCATGTGGGAAGGAGGCTTGACATGACCAGAAGCCAAGAGCTGTGATTCTCGTGTTCTGATCCAGGCCTATCAGAGGCTTGTGGAAAAGTGCAAAGAAAAGCAGCTTTTTGAAAGAAGACATTAAGGTTTACTGAAGATCTGGGGCCGTATTCACAAAACATTTATCTTACCACTAAGAGTTCTCCTAAATAGCAGTAAAAGTTCTTAGCTAAGAGTTTTCTCTTAAAAACTATTCACAAAGCTGCTGAGACAAAATTTTACTAAGGAATAGAGAAAACTCTTAAGCTAAGAGTAAGAACGGGGTTGATTTCATTGCTGTGGATGATCTCAACACACTTACTAATATGCCCATTGGCTGATAGGGAATGATTCTCCGCCAGTGATTTAATCATAGAAATATGTAGAAATGTAGGCTAAGTGTCACTAATTCAACAAGTGTTCAGCTACACTGTAAAAAAATAATTTCATGATTTGTTATCACATTTTTTCTTTTGTCAAATCAACTTTGTAACACTGTTTGAAAGAACGGGAAGAAGGAGGTGGGAACCGGCGAACATTCAACGAAACTTTAATAATAACATAAACAAACAACAAAACGAAAGTAAAAGGGTGGCAGTTCCTCACGGCGACTGCCGCCCACACAAACATAATACAACACAAAATAAAACCCAAGCCTGGTCCTCTCTCGTCCTTCACTGTTGTCGCTCCTCCGTGAGAGATTCGAGACCGGTGCACATATGCTGCTTGGTCTTGGATGTTTATATACCACAAAACGTAACAGAAGAACCGACCCAAAAGCTGAATTGGGCTGAAGATAGGCTCCTTAACATCCAACAGAATGGACGGCCTTTGGAACAGTATGTGGAGGAGTTTCTGGATGTTTCCCATCAGGTGAGCTGGAGGGATGTAATGATTAATGCCTGCTTCTGGATAGGACTGGATGATAATTTATTTCATTCCCTTTCTCCTGGTGATTGTTATAGGTCTGTAGCGGACTTTATTAATTATGTGCTCGATCTAGAGAATTCTGATTTCTTTGTAGCTAATGAGGACAATCTAAAGTATCTTCCGGTCCCTATCCAGAAGCATGTAGGCACCCCAGCTCACCCTAAACCAGCACCCTCCACATGCCACTCCAAAGGATCTTCATATTTTTGCCTGCTGAGGCTTACACACGGAGCTGCCATCTCAATCCTCGGTTTGCCAGGCAAGATGAATGCCCGTGGCCATTGTGGTCAGTCTGATGGTTTGGAGCAGAGCCACGGAGGCCACGCCGCCCTGGACTTCTGAGCTCCCGACTTCGCCCTGGCCACCTGGTTTTCCCTACCTTTTCAATTCTTTTACTTCAATGAAAGGTTAGATTTATGTGTTTTTTTATTTAAAAGATTAAAAGAATTAACAATGCAGATTTATTTTTACATGCTTCTTTGTTCATATTTACCAAGGATGCCAATAATTCTGAGCACCACTGTAATTTTGTGTGTATGTGTGCGTTCAAGCAAAAAAAAAAAAAAAGAACAAAGAGAACTGGATTAGGTGTTCACTTCTGGGGCCTCATTTATAACCATTGCGTACGCACAAAACATGCCCTGAAAGAGGCTTACGCTACTTCTTCTTACTCTCACGCAAACTCTGACCCTCCGTACGAACATTTTGGAGACGGAGCAGTTTGGCGACACTTATGGTGAGCTGAAGGACTGACGGCAGATGAAGGAAATGAACTTGAAGTTGTTTCATAAACATAAAAATCACTTTTAATCCTCATTAAGCATCCTAATCATAAATACATGCATGTTCACAATACCAATTTAAATAAATGAATGGCAATGAATTATAAAAGTATATCAACTGAATTAACTTTAATTTTCTAATTATCTTACAGTGGGCGTTATGGGTTTACCACTCATTGATTGATTGCCATGATGAAGTTTAAAGGATTGAATATGATCACTGTAAACATATAAATACTACAGTGACACTTCTGCATGTAGTATTGCATTATGGATGCGCTGGCATTGCTGGAGGACTATGCCAATGGTAGACCTAGGAGGGAAAAGGTGTTTAGAGACCATGAAGATTTCCTGGCCCACGATGATGACTGGCTAATAAGCCAATTTAGTCTCCCTATAGCCATGCTGTTGGATCTGTGTGCTGAAATGGGCCCAACATTACAAAGGCCAACTACATGAAACCGTGCCATCCCGGTACCAACCCATGTCCTTTCAGTTTTAGGATTTTTAGCAACTGGAAGTTACCAGTGGGAGTTAGCCGATAGGAATATTTACAAATATCATGATGCATTTGTTTTAGCGCAAAGCTTCTTTTGAAAAGTTATAATTCTGTATAATTTGTCATAGGTCTGCATGGATTTCACAGCCATCCCTGAGCTCCTTAATGCCTGCTGTTTTAAAATGGATTATTAAAATGTCAAATTTATACATACAGTTTCCTTACACTATTTGGGAACAGGCCAATAATGGCAATTTGCAGCAATGTCCAGATTCCCAAATGTAATTGGCGCAATTGACTGCACTCATTTCTATAAGGGCTCCACATGAGAACAAGTTCATTTATGTGAATCGAAAAACATGTGCATTCCATAAATGTGCAAGTTATTTGTGAAGCCAACATGATTCTGACAAACGTTGTGGCACAATGGCCTGGTTCAACACATGACTCGTTTATTGTAGCGCACGGTATTATTGGGAATAGACTTGAGGCAGGTGCTGTGTGCGATGGGTGGCTTCTTGGTAAGTGAAAGTACATATAACGGTCTGTTTTCTAACAGTTCAAGCCTACTGTACAATTAATCTGTTATACTATGCCTGGCGTTGGCTCCTCAACTCATTTCCAAACATTCAGAGTGCACAGCAAATGTACTACAATGATGCCCACGGTAGTTGAGAGAACCATTGGCCTCCTCAAGTGTAGATGGCGCTGCCTTGATGTTTTGGGTGGTAGACTTTTATATCAACCAAAAAAAAGTCTGACAGATCATCATGGCATGTGCTATTCTACACAACATGGCACTGATCAATCGTGTCCCTCTCCCCCCTGACCTCCCTTACCAACAGCATGAGGAGCCTGACCCACACCCCCATCCCCTACAGAAACGGCATCATCAGGGAGCAAGGCTCCGCGATGAAGTAATGTGGCATTTGTGAAGGTACAATGCAAAGGTTCATTTAACAAGATCTTTTAATGTAGATGCAATGTCATACAACACAACCCTTATTTGCTTAAGCTCATCTGCGATGACTGTAATTGCATCGATTGTGTCCCTCTGTGTCTGAGGAACAGCCTCAGTCAGCACCCGGCCACTTCCAACCGTGCCATGCGCTCTGGACACACTTATGCTGGGGACCTCCGGATGCTGTACAGCCACTGCAGACTCAGCACAGGGAGTCTCCTGACCACCCTGTGCTCCCATACCCTCTGGAAGAACAAAGCCACAATAAAATATTGTGCTATTTTATTTTGTTTAACTGTACTCATGCATGCAATAAAATGATTTACCTGGTTCCCCTGTCTCCACCATGTCTGTGTCTCCCTCCCTGTCAGACACAATGCCTCACACACTGCTTTCTCCGATTATTGAAGCCAGCCCGGTTTCCAGTAGGGTGACAGGCAAGCCTTTTTTTTTGCCCCCATCTTTATGTCGGACCACTTCTTTTTTATTTCCGGAATATTTTCGTCCTGTTGGCTGAACCAACTGCATTCACAGCTGCAGTGACATGTTGCCACTCCACAAATTTTTTTTTTTGTTAGTGATGCCACTGCTATGGCTACCAAACAAAATGACTTTTCTTTCCTCCACCTCCATCACAAGAACCTCGATTTCTGTGTCTGAGAAATTTCTTTCCCTTTCTCTCTTTTGCTGCCATTGTTGAACATTAAAAACCATTTGCTGGCTCATTCTAATATGCATGGCCACTTAAAGAGGTGATTTGCATTGGCTATATATGGTTGAATGTGGGCGTGTAAAGGGCGGTATGTCAGATTTTTTCATGTGCGCAAATGATCAGGTAGGCTATGATTTATAAACGTAAAATTGCGTGCAAGTGTGCGTGGGCAAGGTGTTATAAATCTCATTTTTTGTTTGCGTACACCATTTTCAGATTTATGTCATATGTTCACTTTTAGTAAGGTTTATACGCAAATTTTTCTAAATGAGGCCCCTGGTCTGGCCTGGTCTGTATGGATCACATATCAACTACTATCTCTACTTATTTGACATCACACATCCTGCAATGTCGATGCTGATCTATTAGGTATGAAGAGTGACTCTATTATTTATTATTATTATTCTATTATCGTTATTTTGGAAGATCTGTATGATCATTTTTAATAATTTAAATCTGATCGCTCAACCACTGCAACTGTTGAGCACCATAAAAACAACTTCATACAATTATTGCAAGTAAAAGTTTTCATGGTCTTCAAGTTTGAGGACCTTAAGCTACTAGTTCTATCCAACTACAGCAAGCTTACACTAGAACAAGGTTGGTAGCCCCCCAGTAAGGCAGGTCATGCTGTTTCAGGCCCATGGCCAACTCTGACACCTAAATCCAGAGAAGTACAAACTACTCGTCTGGCCACTAGAGGGGAGTCATCCAGATCTATTGGAGAAGCAGGGCTAATAAACTTGCAAGCAGCAAAAGCTACAAGGAGGCTTTATGCTGTTCGGTTGGATAGGTTCCCAGATTGATGTGAGGTTGATTCATTCTTGTCATTCCTCCAGTTCCTTTTGGAGACTGGTCTAACATACTGATCGCCATACGGGCTATTGATGTTACGCAGTTGATTTCCAATCTCTTGTTGATGCTTTCTAACAACCATTGGACAGATTAGGGAACTTCTTACACTAAAGACAGCATTGCTTGCTATTTCTTCAGTTCAGCATCTATTTCTTCAGTTCAGTTTTATTTTATTTTGATCTCTTATTAATTTCTGCTACATTTGAACTTTTATAACTACAAAAGGTTATTTTATATATATATATATATATATATATATATATATATATATATATATATATATATATATAATTGTTAGCTAGCTAGGCTAGTCTAACTGCACTATCTAGCTTTACATTTAATTGATGCTTTTATCCAAAGCAATTTACAAGTGAGGAGGCAATCAAACCAACAATAGGGCAACAAATGCTGTGACTAGTCCCAGTTAGTCTAGCACAGTACACATAGCACGTAACTGTTTTAACAAATATAGAATAGTAAGTACTAGTATTAATGGGTCAAGTATTGACTAACAAGATTGTGTCTTGAGCCATTTCTTGACAATGGCTAAAGACTGAGCAGCTCGGGTTGAGTTAAGCAGGTCATTTCAAAACATAGGCAAACGGATGTCCAGGACAAGAGGCTTCATCATAAGAACAGGCAATGAATACTGGGAAATGAAGTTCATAATGGAAAAACACAGGAGTCGGTCACAGGAGTGCCCTCTGGTGGAGATGAAGGGAAAACAGAGCAAATAATCCACCTATGATGGAGTCCAAAACAAGGATATCCAGGACAACAGGCTGATGCAAACTGACTAATAGCCTAAATGCTGTAGCCAATTAGGATTGTTCATAGTTAGTTAATATTAACTAAAACTAGTTAACTAAAGTTTACCAAACAACATTATTGTGAAGTGTTGCCATTTATTTATTTAATTATTCATTTATTTAACTTCATAACTAGCCTACCCCTTTAGGGCTTACTGTTTTTAAATAGTCCCTGAGCTACTTTTCCTGCTCTGTGCCAAAGACCTGCTTTTGCGTTGGGAAATCGACATTAGGTAACTTGAGGCTTTCCTCAGCTTTCTCTTCTGCAACCCCCTGACAAAAACATGTTCCTGTGGATTTGTTGACGCATTTGCAAATACCAATGCAGTTATAACATGTAATGTGATTTATTTTAATTGTAAGTAAATGTTTAGACATCACACTCCCCAATACATCCCTGACATAAAATGGTCTACAATTTACAATGTGATCACAGACAACTGACCCCCTCCTCCTCCCTCCCACCCACACACACATTTTTTCAAATTTTGTTCTAACCAGCTTCAACTCACCTCCATGGAAGTTTCTATAATCCATCCCTGCACATTTTACAATGAAATTCACTTTAATATGGAAAGATTTATGGACCTTAATAAGCTAATATTGATTTTCCCTGTTCAAGTTAACATTTTTGCATAAATAAGACATAAAAAGTTCAGTTTGCGTTAACTACTGTGATCACATTATTACAAAATCCTGAAAAGACTGAAAATAGGGGAAACCAGATTGTTGTAACTTTGAATGAGTAATACTGTTATCTTAACCAAATAGAAATGAGCAACAGGGCTAAGGTCACATGCATCTCTCTACAGTGAATTAACAGAGGAAGCAACTTCCGGTTGAGATAATCCCTAGGAGGGGTGTCTGGTCCTGCTTCTGGAGACCTACTGTCTGGAAGAGTTGAGCTCCAGTCTCACCTAAACACACCTCAACCATGCAACTAACCAAAGTGTTTAGGATTAGAAACATCAGGTTTAGAAATATTGGAAAGTGTTGGCTGGTCACGGACACTAAACTACTGGGCTGAAAATGGGCCCACTGAGTTTTTGTTTTTGTTTTTGTTTTTTTGTTCAATCAAACAGGAAAAAATGTACGGAGAGACATGGGCACTTTTCCGACACAGAAAGCTGAAGAAAAAAAAGCCAGACCAAAAAATAGCTTGCAAGTTACCAGAGCAATGGTGTAGAGATTATTTTCACCAAAAGATGGAGCTGCAAGATTAACTTAACATGAGCTAGTGTAGAGCACTTTTATCATCTATTATTAAAAGAGGTAGCCACTTACTAACTATTCATTATATACTAACCACATACATTCTATTCACAATATTTTACATCACTTAGTAACAAAATGCTGTCGTTGTATTTGCATGTGCTTTTTTATATGCCCAGTGTTGTAGTCAAGACCAAGGCAAGGCAGACCCAATCAAGAACAAGACCAGATCAGCACTCAGATTCATCTGTGAAATGTTTTATTTTTAATCAATAAATACAGTTAGAATAATAAGACACTATGCAGAGCTGTTAAATTCATCATTGCACGGTAAAGGTGGCACAGAAGCTGCATCTGAATGTTTAATAAATGTTTTGTTTATTGAATGTTTGTAAATTTGATATCATATTTGCAATTGTGCTCACATTTGTGAAATCTCTTGCTCTTATCATATATTTTTTATAATAATTATATGATATGTTGTATTATAAAAATGTAGATCTCATAAAAGTACTTTTTTGCTATAATATCTTCACATTTTGTTGGCATTTGCACTTGTATTAATGATTAATTTCTGACCCGGCACAGCATTATGAATAAATCAAATTCAAAATAATAAGCTATTGATTGCATCTGAAGCAAGAAGTTTTACGTCCAATCTCATTAATTATGTTAATAAATCAGACAATGCACCAACAATTTAGTGATATCCTCATATTTGTGGTCTTGAAATAAAATCCCATGTCCTCATAGTCATAGATCTTATGTTTTCTGAAGACTTCATTCTTGAATCTTGATCATTTACATAATTTTTTTTTTTTTACTTTTTCAAAGTAATGGACACTTCATACAATTTTAATTTCCTGTAATTGCATTCAAAAATCTTAAAAATTTTTTAAAAAAAACGTTAGACTTTATAGACATTATAGCTTTATGTGAATTAAACTTACCAATGAGAATTATATACTTTAATTAATGTGTTGTCAATAATAGGAGAACCAGTATAACAGTTAAGAAAAGGGTCATAGAGTCATGAAGAGAGGAGACTGAAGTGTTCGACTTGAAGCGGCGCTGCAGACCGATTGGTGTATGACATCAAATGGCAGACGGGTCCATAACTATGACTTTGACATCACACCGATCAGCACCGCTTCAAGTCGAACTTATGTTGGGAGGGAAGGTTTTTGAATAAAGATAAAGAGTGCACATGAATTTAAAATAAATAAATAAATGATGTGGACACTGCAACATTCTGTAAAAAAAAAAGAATAATTGACAACTTTGATTTAATTATGACTTTTAATACAATTAGAAAATTAGTAAATGTCTATAAAATATAATAATAACATAATTCTTATAATATTTTAATTGTTTTAATATGATCATATTTTTTGTTATTTTGTAAAGTCATAATTTTATTATAATATAATATTGTTTTGACCAGTTTGTTATTTTGGTAATGTACTAATTATAACAATAGTTTATGGAACTCACAACAGTTGAAAAACAAATACATAGCCAACAAAAATATACTGTAAATCCACAGACAATATCAAATGAGATTAGATGAATTGATAAATGCAATGACGCAATTGATGCAATGACCAATGAACTAAGAATTGTCCCCCAGCAGTTTCTATTTCAGAAAACTTAGCACCTTAATAAAATTATTAATATTAATAACAGCTGAAATATTCGCGTTTCTCAGAACGGTGAGGACAGCGCACAGCTGAAGGCGCCACTGGAAGCAACGAACACTTTTATGCGGCCAGCATTTATGAAGCTGGACAGTACCTGTTCCGGCCGGTAGGTGGGACTGTCCTCTGGCAGATTCAACAAACCGTCAATGAGTCAAAGGCCCAAGACATACACTATTCCTTTAGAGATCCCTTTGGGAAGGAGAATTTTTAATAATGACAGTTACAGATAATGAAATATTGTATAAAAAACCATGGTTCGTTTTCGTAAAGGAAGCACAGGGTTTTTCTGCGCTTCAGAAGCGACTGCAAAGCAGTTTTTTTACTTACTCTATTTCTCAATTGTGCATGGATGCCTTTTACAGCAAATGCTCATCACACACAATCACAGTTTAAATTCACTCCATTTATTGATTTCATTGAGCTTCACAGTAGCTTAAAGGTTTGATGGTTTATTTTGTGGCCCGTTGCCTGTGTGGGACGGAAACTTTGTCCTAAGATGGCGATATTTCGGCAGAAACAGGTATAAAAGTGGACGTCCTTGATCTAAATCGAGTTGTTCTGAGACATTGACATTCCCTCATTGAATGTGAATAACGTGATAAAGAACACGTTTTCATTAAATGTCCACTGTGGCACTTGATGTCGTCCAGTGGCCGCCAAAAACACTTTATAACAACCACAGAGGGTTATTCACTCTGATTAACTGAAATTGGCACTAGTACTTTAAAGCAGGGATTCTCAACTCTGGCCCTCGAGAACCACTTTCCAGCGAAGTTTAGCTCCAACCCTAATCAAATACACACGAACAAATCAAGTCCTTCAGGATTAGGCTAGAAAGTATCATTTATGTTGCTTACTCATGCTCATTGCGTCAATGGCTGTTTCCAGCAACTGAATTATAATTTGTAATGAATGGACAGTTGATCAGCAAACACGGTATATACTACAATAAAGACAAAGCCGATTCAAACATAGTTTTAATTTTTAAGTACAAGCAAATTTTACTAAAGCGTTCTAGAATAACCCGATTCGAAGTGTTTCTACTGAAAGTGTGAATGAACAGCATAATTATTCGGAGTATGCTTAGTATAAATGTATGCACTTTTTTAAAAGTTAAACTTTACGTATAGGCTAATTATTTAAAATTATTCAAAAAAATAATAATAATTGTAAAACAGTACCTAGGTATAGTTAAAGTAAAGTAGAGTGCACTTTTTAAGTGGCAAGTATCTAGAAAGTTTAAATATACTAAGGTAATTATTTACATTTATTGTAATTATATTTAGCCTACTAAAAAAGATTAGAGTTGGACGACTGAAGTGTATAGTAATTATTTGCAATTACTTGACAGTAATTATTTGACAAAAGATGAAATAGATGTAAACGAGCAATTTTTTTCCTCACGATAATATTAGAAAAACTTTACTTTTAGTATTATTTTGAGGAAAAATTATGTACAAAGTCATTTAAATAAGCGTCAATATCGACATAAATGTAGCTATTACTAATAAGTTCAAATCTAACAATTACATATAATTATGAATTTGCATTTTACTTTTCACAGTATTTGACGTAACAGTAGATGGCGACATTGCACCAGGTTTACCTTTTAAAAATTCAGTTGTTCTGCATAAGCCTATATGAGAAATATGGATTCGGCTGAGAAAACCTGGACGTTCTCTATTCGTTCTACTCGTTGATAATTCAGTAATCAAATTCAGCATACTTTTATTTGATTGTCTCTGATTTTATGGGACTCGGATTCCGTGCTTGAGTTCATTAAGATGTAATTGAGAAATTAGCTTTTATACGTTTTAATAAAAGCGTGTAATAGGGCGTAAATGCGCCTTCGATCGAGTTTTACTAAACTTACTGTGATTAAATTGGTCGAAAGTGTGACTTTGTCAGGGTTTTGTTGTCGTAACCCAGTTTATTTTCTCTATTGTATCCGTTTTTACCTTCTATTTTTACAACAATCTACGTTTTGTTTACCCTTGAAGTGCCTATTTTATTCTGAAGAATCCAGATATTCTAATTTCTAAAATGGACACTTTTAAATGCAAATGCATAAATAAATACATTAAACTAAAATATTGCTGGTTCAAATATTTTGCGTTTTTTTATCCAGACAAACAAATAACTCATTTAAAGAATACGCAATAAATAAATACACTTGCTGCTTTTGAGAATACATCGTTTTATTGTACTGTACATAACTGTATTGTCAACTTGTTAAACTAACAAAAGTGCAATCATTATTATTCTATTATGGTTTTCGTAGGCCTTTTTCCTTTTACACAAGAAATTACCCACAGACCTACACATTCACCCCTGAAAATATAAGAGGTGGAATCATCGAAGAGCTGTCAAAAAGAAACACACATAAGGTTTAGACAAATAAGATAATTTGTATTCAAGTGGGTTTGTGACACGCATCAAATCCCATACAACTGAACTATAAATTCTGTATTTCGTGGTGTTGCTGAGTGCATCTAAAATAACAAGTTTTAATTTTACTACGACTTTATTTTGCTCGCTTATTGAGCACATTGCCCTCTCATCCTCATTGAATTCATACAAGAGATTTGGCTATTGATTATGGACTGGAATAAAACCGTTTTGTTAAACAAAGTGTCTCCTTATTTGCAGATGTTTCGAGGCTTTTCCAAGATAGTAAATATAATTCATAAACTTTCCAACACGCGCTCGCTCCCTCTGGAGTCCTCAATTCATTTCTTCCTTCATGGTTTCTCTCAGTGAACTTCACTTTCACGTCTTCCATTTATTTTATGTGGAGAAGCGTGCATCAAGCACACACAATCTCGTAACTTGTGAGTTCGGTCCGTACGTTAGATGTATTATTCTCCCCCTTTCCTGCTTGTCATAGTTTAAATTACATAACGCATGGCTTTACATCTTGACAGACTCCTTGGTGATGATGTAGCTGATGATGATAGTAGGATCCACTGGTGGATGGATGGAACGACGTTATACCGTTGAAGTTCAGCACAAAGTCTTTTCTGTCACAGACTGGCGATGAGTGGCTTTGGTATCGAGACATTCCTACAGACGAAAACAAAAAAATGACAGACAATTATTAATATATTGCTACATGAACATCTCTAACAAACGTACGCGTAATTATCCTTAATTGTCTTTAAGTGCACGCACTAGAGTATACAGCAATTTAATATTATTTTTATGTTTAGAAGAAACAATGCATTCGTCATTTCAACGTCATGTCAGTCTTTAAAGAACAATGGCGTTGTATTTTTAATCCCCTTTTGTTTTAACGCCGTATTCGAATTCTACGACAATTATTCACGATGTGTTTGTTGCATTTTCTTTTCATTAACATTTTTATAATGACATTTTTTTGATCACCTAAGCCTCATAACAAAGCTTCACATGGAACACAGTAGTCTGCACTGGCTAAAACTGAACCTATCGAGGGATGTGCGTGTGAAATCCTCTTTAGTTTGCAGTAATGTTGGGTTTTCATTACCGATCCACTGGCAAAGACAACTTTGTTTGCGTAACCTTAAAAAATGATGGAAAGAAAATTCCCAAACAGCGCATTAGGGCCTTCTGCGTCATACATTAGCTATTTTCCCAATTAGACTGTTTCTCCAAAACAGCGTTGCAATGAAATCAACTTAATTGCCACGCACAGAAAATAATTCATAACAATAATTCATAACACACTGGCTAAATATTGTAGGTTTCTGAAAATAATTTACTTAATTGTACTAATTTGAGGGAATAAAAAGTAGAATGATTGTACAGTACGCATGTGATTGTACAGTTTGGCTCAATGAATTTACCCATTCATTAAATGTATTATTATTGTAAATTGATATCGATGAATAGGTATAAAGAAAACAGTTGCAAAAGGCCTAAATTGTATAGGCTATAGCTTATTAAAAGCAAATCGATACGCTATGCTACTACATTGAAAGATCGAAGAAATATACAGGCCTAGGCTAGGCTAAATTGTTACTTTTTGTATAGGCACAAACATGATTTTAAAATCGTGTTGTTTGCGTGCTTAAATTATGTTTAGCGAGGTTTTTAGGTTTACATTTGTTTTTTATTTGTTTTTTAAAAATGTTTTTATAATAACAGCATTTTACAATACGCTAAATCCTGATAAACTTTATATGCAAGTAGGCTATTAAACCGAGACATTTTAAACACTGCAGTGGCGGCTTTACCTGAGATGTCGGCCGAGTCTCTGCCGTTGTGATGGAGATAGCTTTGATCCAGAGAATACGGAGGCATACTCGAGTGTAATCCAGAGGAGGTCGGGCTGCTGGAAGTTAGTGGCTGCTGTTTAATATAAGGAGACACGCCTGATGAAGCCCAATGTGCCGAAGCGGCTCCATACGGCGAATGGCACTCCAAAGAGCCGCTCATCGCCGGGGGTGAGTGAAGCGGGCTGTTGCTGTTGTCTGGGCCGTACTCGCCGTTGGAAGCGACTTGGCATGCCGTCATGTACGTTGAGCCCGGACTTGGTGACATGTGTGAGACATGATGACCTGCACTAAGGCCATCGTAACCCGCGTGAACGCCAGGCACCGCGTTGGTCATCATATCCAGATTATAGCCATTGGCATGGCAGGCCAGGGACGAGGAAGGCGACTGGAAGTCAAAGTTCTGCGGCAGCATAGAGGCGCCGAAGCCGATTCCGTTCATCATGCGGTACATGGGTTTGAGCGCCTGGCATTTCCTTCGGAAACCGCGGGGCCTGCGTCGAAAAGAGCCCTCCTCGAACATGAACTCGCTCCCGGGGTCGATGGTCCAATAGTGGCCTTTACCCGGCCGCCCGAGGCCCTTGGGAAGTTTGATGAAACATTCATTGAGAGACAAATTGTGTCTGACAGAATTTTTCCAGCCCTGGTAGGAACCCCTAAAAAACGGGAAGCGAGCCTGGAGGAACTGATAAATTTCACTCAGCGTCAACCTTTTGGTCGGAGAGCTCTGTATCGCCATGACTATAAGAGCGATATAGGAATAAGGTGGCTTTTCGGGGCGCCTCATGCCCGAATTGGACTTTTTGCCTTTGCTACCGGTCGCAGCTGTGCTCTCCAGCACTGTCTGTGTGCTCTGAAGCGCCGAGTGCATACCACTGGATGTCGGGCTGGATCTGAGGGGAGGCGGCGGGTCAAGCTGCTGCTGAGAGCTTTCAGTCGTCATTGCTAAGCCTTGCAGCGTAAAGGAAGCTGAATGGATATAAAACGATGGGATCAGTCTTTTAAAAAACTCAGTCAAAAGCACCCACGGCTGTAAAATAAAGGAGAGAACTATAAGTACTCCAAGAAAATCTCTCTTGAAAGCCAATGACTCTTCAAGGCGGCCGAGGTCAGTGCGCCAAAATTCTGCTCTGCTCGCAGGACGCGCTCCTCGTTGAAGCCACCAGCTGTGTGTCGCTAGGATAGCGACCCCTCCTTAGTCTCTTGGTGGCCATCGTGAGGACTAATCCTTTAAGAGAAGGAAACTCAATGCTCCAGAGTCCTCTGGCGCAAAGACGTGCGGCCAAACAAAACGCGACCACCTATCAATTCGTAAATCTCTTTCTGCCCCCTAGATCCCCACTAAATTCCTCCAAGAAATCTCCTCAAACTGTGGAGACCCACCCCTTTCCATGTCTGGCATACCTCCAGCTATCGGTCTGGCAGGAGGCTGTGCAGAGTCCGAGTAGAGAGACTCCCCACCTCCCCTCTGACAACCTAAATACACGCAATAACGCCATTTATCAAGCCTAGTCCGACATTTCAATCAACAGCGCCACACGCCAAACACCGGGGCGAAAGCTGTCAGACCTCCAGTAATTAATGGCGTGTTTTGGTGAGAGTTCTGGCACTAATAGATGGGAGGTTGAAATAAAAAAAACGGACTTCTAGTGTGTGGCGCGTTCGTATTGCTTGCGCGTTTCGACCAAAGAAAGAACAGCCGTATAACGTGTGAAGTAAGAGTTCGTTGCTTCGTCAAAGAGAGAAGAATGTGAGCGCGTAAGGCAGTGACCTGGTTGAGTATCTAGTCAAGTTAAGCATGATGGTGGGGGTGGGCGAAAAAAGTCCCTCTCCAAGTGTATACAAGTTCTTGTAAAGGGCTGTTCTGGATAAATGATTTTGACATGAGTGGAAGCAGGCTTTTTCCATCAGCCGCTGCGCCAGTGCTTGGATACCACACACAGCGCAGTGTCAGTTTACCGTCCCGGACCCCGATCATCCCCCCTGAGAGGCGAACTAATTAATTGTGGAAAATGAGCTTAATTGGCCATACGAAAAAATCTCCAGTGCAAAGCAACATCCATGATTATCGCGAAAGAAAAACAATAAATAAAATGTCCAAAGTCACTTGAAATCTTTTTAATTATTTAATTGATAATTTCTAAAAACAAAAAAAAAAAACCTTAAGAATCGATGTCGATTAATATAATAATAATAATAATCCTGTTTTATGCTTTACGTCGGTTCTATAGTTAACGAACTTTGTTTTATTATCATTGCACGTAACAGTGATTATTTCAAACAATTCTCCGTGTGTCTATTTATTTGCTCTATAAACTAATCGATTTTGATGAGAGCCTCTTAAAGTTTAAACATCAGGCCTTCACTGCAGTTTTGGCTTCGTCATGAATAAACGCACTGAATGCTGTGATTCCGAAGGCAATTTTCACAACCATATCTCAGGCAGAAACAAGCAGCCTCGCATTTTTATCAAACACAACAAAAGGATGTAAAGATAAAATCAGCCCTCGTCATAACAATAAAGGTAAAGAAAATAATCGCCCCAAAAATTCCCGGCAACATCAAACCCACTATCCCTGCTGAGCTCAGGATGCACGCTTGGCTTAGAAAAAGCCGTACTCGGTGCAAAAGAAAAATACGCGAAAGTCTTTGAAGGTTTAACACCACAGCCTCTCGTTGTGGGGATAATGTTGTTGTACTAGACTGCTGGATTCCTCTACTGTTGTTGGTGACCTTTTGACTAAAGGTGACAAAACTGACGTCGAGTATCTGATTGAATTCTGATTGGCACTGGCAAGAGCTGTCAATATTAAAGTTTTTTTACTCTCCGCGTGACAAGAGGCTCTTCGGGGGACGGATATTTTCAGTTCTGAGCAGAAAATATAAATATTGAATTGCTAAATATATCTGTGTCCGCTCTCGGGGAAACTCTGCGAAGAAAAAAACAAAGCACCGAGTTCTCGAGGCGCCTACGAATGACGAATGTTTCTCCCCCTCACAAGTCCAACAACTTCAGCAATTGTTTAAATTTCAATCAAACAAATAAACGGCATGATAATAACAAAGATTACGCTCTTTGGGGAATTGCTGACGTGGGTTTTAATTTTCCCTGCATCTTCATCTTGATGTGTAAAAAAAAAGGAACAACAAAAAATATGGATACGTATTAAAATGTAGTCCACAATCTTTTATAAAAAAAAAATGCCATTTGATCATGTGAATGGAATTTGATTATAATAATCTTATGAATGAATTTTGATTATAATAACCTTGATTTTGAAATATCATACTTTTGCATGCACTGTTCTGTTATGTAGGCTAGTAGACGATATATTATACATTGCCTCCTGTAGGTTGCAGTATAGTCTCTCCAGTTGTAGCCCTTTTAAACGCCATAAATGGCAACAGGCCTTGTCAGTTTTATTGGTGACTTTCTCCTTGACGTCATATAAAATATGTAGAAGTTGAGATCGATATTTTTTAAGATTGCCAGGAGGTGGTGGTTTGATGAGTGAGAGAGTGTTGCAGATAAAACATGATGTCAATTTAATTTTTTTTTAATTTTTCAATTTTTCAATTTTTTTTTTTTTCACTAAGGACATTTGTGACAGCAATTTATAATTTATTTTTACTGAAGGCACTATAAATGACACAAATACACGGACATTTTATGTGGGTTATGGTCCTGTGCATGCGAATGCTAATATTGACATTTTTACTCCTTAATTCATTAATTTGGCAGTTGATCGTGGATTTTTTATCATAATTCCACAAATCATTCTTTTGAAACGGTCTGCTTTGAAGGACAATGGTTTGTTGATACGTCTATCACCCCCTAAAAAAGGGTCAGGGTCTATACGATACTGATAAAGATATCGAACTGATTAATAAATAAATAAATATAGTAAAATAAAAATAAAAATCGAACGAAACCGTAACAATAATAAAAACAACAAAACTACTAATATTACTAATAATAACAACACGATTGTTTTATTGAACACAATGAAAATTGTTTGATGGATATTAAGGCGCAAGCTTGAGAGAAGGACAAGGACAGATTCAGTTTTACAAATTAAGCATCTTACTCGGTTTTTAATACCTTAGTAGGCAAATCACTTAACTTGGCCTTGAAAACTGAGTTATGTCATCTTATCTTCAGGACCGTGGACAGCTCGTGGCAACGTATGGAACTTTTTCACCTTGTTTCCCACTGGGATTTTATTTCAATGTTCACAGCTTCCGCAAACTGAGGCTGTTTTAACTTGTTTTGTTGTCTTTCACCAAAGTCTAAAAATTGCCACGTTCTCAACGTGCTGGACTATTGATATACTGTACAAATTTTAAGAATACAGATGGGAAGTGTGGGGGAGAAAAAACACTATAACACGAACTACACCTATAAAACTCCCTGGTTATTGAAAACATTATAGATTAACATTTTATGATGATTTGAGAAAATAAACTTAGTCTATGCACACATGACAATCTTGAAAACCTCTGACGATAAAAATATTGACTGGTCAATCAATTTTGGTTTCATTTTAAAGCATATTTTATTATTCAATATAAAATGTGCATGCATTCTGCCAGTACATATACATTAATTCCAGTTAACGAGATTGATGCAGGAGCCTCATTTTCATAAAAGACCTCAAACTGAATTTGTCTCTCGAATAGTTTATCTTGAAAAGTAAATCTGAAATGAATACAAGTATCCTATCTTATTTTACTTTTGAGGCACCTGGTTCAACACACTTAAACACAAATGACAAATAAATACATTGAAAACAACACAACCGATCAGTAGCACAAAAAATAGTATATTAAATAGTTCACAACTTTGTGTGTTCACTCTTTTTCATTTTGCATAAAACTTTCCGAACAATTTACCAAGAGGCGATTTATGCAAGCGGATGAAATGTGTTTTGCAAAATGTTTTTGTCAAGTCACGAGTGCCCAGAAAGTGCCGAAGTTCCCCATCCAAGACCCACCCAATATTATGACAACAAATAGTCAATCTTGAACGGGCTATATGCAGACGCTGCCACGGGTGCTACTGCTGTGGTGTGAGGGATCGAGAGACAATCGGATGTCAGCTGGAAAGGGAAAAAGTCTCGTTGGTGTCGGTAGCTGATGGCAGGGTCCTCGGGGGACCCGTAGGATCGAAGCACCTGCGTGTGAGTGAGAGCGACCGGGGAGCTCCGCATGACATAAGGCACCATGTCCACTCCCCCCTGCCAGGTGTCAGGTTTGTGAACGGGGCGTTCCTCTTTCCTGAAAGGTCGGCTGAGGATGCTGTCAATGGCGAAAGAACTCGTAAACTTGGCGCTGGAAGGAGGCGTAACGATAGAGTCCCTGGTGTCCGCTGCAGCAGCTTGGCTCGGCCCCTCTGGCTCCTTGCCTGTTTTTTTGCTGATGCGCTTTCTCCTTCGACGAAACACTCCGTCCGCAAAGGTGTATTCGCTGTGCGGATTCAGCATCCAGTAGTTGTCCTTGCCCCACGGTCTGGAGGGATCCCGCAGCACCTTCAGAAAGCAGTCGTTCAGAGACAGATTGTGGCGCACCGAGTTCCTCCAGCCGGTGTAGCTGCCTCTAAAAAACGGGAACTTTTTCATGAGGTAGTCATTGATTTCGGCTAAAGTGAGACGGCCTGAGTCCGAGTCCCGGATGGCCATGGCAATCAGAGCGATGTAAGAGTACGGGGGCTTGGGTCTCCGGGTATAAGGCTTGCCTTTGCTCTCAGCACCCGGAGGAACAGGTGCCGGACTGTGCGCCACGCAGTCTCCATCCGAGCCCAGCTCTTCCTCTACGGACATCGGCGACGGGATACTGCCCTCTGCGTCGCTGCAGAGCTCCACGGGCTTGGAGTCGTAGTGACCCCCACAGAAAACTTCCAGCTTCATTTGCAGACGTGACTTTGTGGCAATATTAACTGTTCCCACAAAAGTCTCTCTGCTGAAAAAGTTCCCCAAACACTCGAAAAAAGGTTACTTCAGAGCTAGAATAGCCACGCGGCGCTGTCAAACAATCCCAAGTGTGAGAGTGACAGGACCTGTACCTGCTGCAGATAAATGCACTTAACATCCCGAGCGGGCGCTCAGCTGTCTAATATAGCAGCTCACCTCCGGGTATGCCTACAGGGGGCGGGGCCTCGTGAGCTGTCTTTAAGTCTTAAAATCAATCTTACAAAAACACACAAGGATCATGCACACCCTGTTTTGAAATAAAGCGGTCGAGCGTATGTGGACAAATATCACTTAGACTTATGATGAATTACTTTGTTGATTTCAACCGAGTTTCGTCACAGGAAGGTGGGCTCACCTGCGTCTTTGCTCACCTTTGCTCCACGCACTCCTAGAAGAATTTCATGTCGGGAAACCAGGTGGCGTGCGTTTATCAGACATGACACAGGCAGCCGTGCAGACAGGAAAAACCTTTACCTATAGGGAGTCCTGATTCTACACGTAACAGAATCAGAGTTGGCTTAATCATTGTGACAAACCTGTTTTGTCTGATCTTTGCTAGACTTATGGTGCTGTGTTTATTAAGTTGTAACATATTGTAATAATTTCCCAGCATTTTTATGTCAGTTTAGATGTGTCATTCACATTGCTTATTAGAGTAATGGCAGAAAACAACTAGTTGATTACAGCAAAGGAGGGTATTTTTAAAACAAAGTAAAAAAAAAACAAAAAAACATGATACTGTTTAGCATCTTTATCATAAACATTCATGCATGTAAATAAGATGCACAATGTCAATTATGAATTCAGAGTACGGTTAGGGAGCAGTTTTAAACTCAACTTAGGTTGCATCAAAGATTATATTCATAAAACAATGAATGGACAAATTTTGACATGTTGTGACTCTTAATGCAGTACCAATTAAAGACAGTTTATATTATATAAGCAAACAGAATGTGTTATGAGTTATGCTTGAAACATGTATTATGCAAACTGGTGCCATGGTTTTATATATGTGCACTCTTAAAAAAGGGACTGTGGAGTTCGAAATAGGGTTATAGTATAGGGTTCTTGACTCAATTTTAAAGAAAACATTATAAGGTTCTATGTAGACAAATGTTTAAATGTGAAAGTTAGTGATAAAGTATGTTTAAGAGCTGTTTGATTCATAAATTGTAATCAAAAATATATTATAACAAAATTAATTAAAACTAAATCCATAAAATTATACTTTGAAAACATTTTCAGCTGGTTAAACTTAGAAATGAAAGTTCACCTGCTGCCTTACAAATGTGAGTGAACTCAACTAGTCAAGACAATGCATTACTTTAAGTTTAATTTTTAACTTAAAGCAATTTATTGTCCTGACTATTTGTGAGTTGAAACAAAGGTTATTTTCAAGTTGAGATAACTTACATTTTTAAGTTTAACCAGCTGAAAATATTTTACATATGATGCGCAGAACTCTTTGAGCTTCTACAACTCAAGTGTTTAAGTAAGCATATATATATATATATCACACAGATAAGTAGCAGTTATTGTGACATTTTTCTCTAGTTCAGTTACGCAAAAATACATACATTTGATATGCTTCAATGTCATGACACTATTTTTTTTTTTCGCCCAGACCTATTATTTTAAAAGAATAAAAGCATGTATTTCATAATATATACTGTCTGACAGGATTAATACTTTGTTCATTCACATTTGTTTAGTTTTCTTTGAAGTAAGAAATGTCAAGGTGGTGTATCCATCATGACATCACAATGAAGAAAAGGCTGAAAAGCCCTCATTTTGAAAGTCATCTTTCTCTACCTAACTGCTCTAAGTTCACAGAGGTTGAGGTTAAATTTATTTACGGTGTCTTCACACTTGTAGTTCGGTTCACTTGATTCTTCAGTCTGGACCAAGAGAGAGAAAGAGAGAGAGGGAGAGGGAGAGAGAGAAAATAATACATTGTGGCAGGCCTAACCTATATTTTGGGATGGAACTTGTATGTTCGTGATGGTATTTTTTCCAGCTGACAACTCGTGAAGAGCTTATGAAATGTGTGAAGGAGTCAAAACAGTGGCAGGAATTCCTCCGCTATACAAGCTCTGCTGCAAGGATACAGCGTTTCCAATGCCTTCACTGAACTGTAATGGGCACACTTGGGCATTCTGTCTTTTCTAGGGTTGCATCTTGTGAAATCATGTATAGTTTTTTGTCTTTGGTCCATGTTGGATTCATATTCCAGTTGAACCACACTAGAATTCACGTGCGCATCAGGCTTCGGATGGTAGCGTTCACTCTTATTCAAATGAACCGCGCTAACAGAGCTATTCACATTGTACTATCTGTCTTTCTAATATATAACTCCATCACAAAACAATATTAATAAACTGTTTGGGATTTATTATTATTTTTTAAATTTAAAATAAATAAATAAATAAAGCCATACCTTCATTCAGTTCTAGATATACATAATAAGCATTTGAAATTTGATTATTTTTGTAAGCCTATCTGATCATTACGAGTTACCTTCGGAATAGACTTTCACTGTATAGCCATGAGACTGTGAAAACAATTTAAGGGCGTAACAGAGAAAAGCATGATGATGGCATCCTGCATACAGTCCCTCGCTAATTAAAATAGATAATAAAGTATAATAAGTTCCATTGAATGTCCACAACATATTATTTAAAACTCACCTTTACAATTCAAATTTCAAAGGGAAAGATGACCATTTAGTGACTCAAATGATGAAATGTACAATTTCAATTAGTTTTATAAATATAATTTCAAGGTTCGCTCATTTCTGAAAGCAAACAGTCACAGCTAATTAAATCAGACAAATGTCAAACAGAGATTATCCACCACAGAAAATGATCAGCTTGTTTTTAATGAACTTGTGTTACTCTAATAATGGCATCTGGGTAACACTGGACAGGTTCCATTATTTAGCATTAGTTAAACAATGAGCAACTTGTTTTTAAAAGCATTTATTATTCTGTTAATGTTAGAAATCAAATTGTTCATTGTTTGTTCATGTTAGCTAACATTACATGAACTGCTGTTAACAAAAACAACTTTTGATTTTAAAAACGATATTAGTAAATATATTAATAAATGCTGTAAAAGTATTGTTCATTTTCTTCCTGTAAACTACATTGTAAAACAAATCCTGTTTTTCAAAAAAAAAAAAAAAAAAGGCAGCTGTGGTTGCCAGAATAATTCTGTCAAAAATAAAGCAAAAATGAAACTACACAGTATGAGACTATAATTTACAAAAAAAAAAAAAAACAGTAAATGCAACAACACACACTGCTACAAAAATCTACACTAAAAAAGTTTGTTGGATTTACATGATTTAATTTTGTACATCGGTCCTACCTGAATCAATTAAGTTGAACAAACATAATTTGTTCATGTAACTTCATTATCATGGAATAAAGTCATTTTAAGTGACCCAATTATGTAGACTCAAAGTAACATTTATGAGGCTCCCTGACATGATTCAGGCATTCAATTTCATAGATTCATTCATCCAATTAAATTTTATATATTTTAGTGTCACGCAACTATATTATAGGAATGCACTGGCTAGTTAACAATCTTTTAGCTAGCAATAGTACACATTAGCATCTTAAATGCTCCTTCAGCAGTTAGGAACTTAGCTGTATCAGCCCACATCCTAAGCAAATGCTTAACTCATCTCTCTGTATTGTTTTCTAATAATTCCAAGACAACTGAACATTAAACACTATCACACACTATCAAGTCTGTCCCTTTCTCATCTTGCTCAAAAATACATACAATTACACTTTGATGGGTTAGTTCAACCAAAATTAAAATTATCCCATGATTTACTCACCCTCAAGCCATCCTAGGTGTATATGACTTTCTTCTTTCAGACGAACACAATCTGAGATATATTTACATTTGTAAGGCTATATTTTGAAGACAAAAATTATGCATCCAT
The DNA here is from genome assembly GCA_038088235.1 of Zacco platypus. Taxonomy (NCBI): domain Eukaryota; kingdom Metazoa; phylum Chordata; class Actinopteri; order Cypriniformes; family Xenocyprididae; genus Zacco; species Zacco platypus. The sequence goes on from CM076080.1 coordinate 9,295,149, forward strand.
CCATAAAAGAAAGTAATCCATACGACTCCAGGGGGTTAATAAATGTCTTCTGAAGCGAAGCGTTTTTGTAAGAAAAATATCCATATTTAAAACTTTATAAATTCAAATAACTAGCTTCCGGTGGACGACCGTACGCAGAGTGTGGAGTTAGTTTGCAGGGGAAGAGTATCCTTTGACCTCAGGCGGACAGAGCAAAACAAATCACCAGTCACGGATTATAAATCTAAAATTATAATTTTTAAAGAGAAATGTCGGAGGATTTTGATATAAGAGAAGAGAAGTTTGAACCGCGAGAGGCTTCTAAGCTTACAATACTCCAACATCCTGCATCATACATCGCGTCAGAGGATTACTCTTTCGGTGAATGTCAACTTGTGCATTCTGCGTACAGTCGTCTGCCGAAAACTAGTTTTTTGAATTTATAAAGTAGTAAATATGGATATTTTTCTCACAAAATTTTGCTTTTGCAATTGCTTTGCTTCAGATGGCTTTTATTAACCTCCTGGGGTCGTATGGATTACTTTTTTTAAGGGTGGATGCATTATTTTTGTCTTCAAAATGCGGCCCCCCATTCACAACCTTGGAGGACTAAGGAAATTTTTTAAATATATCTCCGATTGTGTTCGAATGAAAGAAGATAGTCATATACACCTAGGATGGCTGGAGGGTGAGTAAATCATGTGATAATTTTCATTTTTGGGTGAACTATTCCTTTAATTTCAACATTTACTCTCTCTTGATTTGGCCATATGCAAAGCATGCTGGGAACTAACAAGCCCCACTAATTTCTGTTAATGCAACACGAATCATTAATGTAATCCCAACACAAACGGAATAAGTAAACTTCAATTTTATATATATTTAAGTGGATTGAACACAATCAAGTTAAGTTAGGACAAAATGTATAGCAATTGTGTTGCTTTAGTTCATTTTCATTAACCAGTTTGAACAAGCAGCAAAATGAATTTTTTGAGTGTATTTTTTAGACCTTTAACATATACTGACAACCATCATAATAATGCAAGTAATAAAAGAGGAGGCCACATGAAAAATCGTAAAGAAGCACAATCAGGTAGTTGTGGCCTGATGGTGAAGGAGTTGGGCTTGTAACCTGAAGGTTGCCGGCAGGAATTGAAGGTGGGGATTGTGAATGAACAGCACTCTCTCCACCTTCGATACCATGACTAAGGTGCCCTTGAGTAAGGCACGTAACCCCTAATTGCTCCCCTTGCAAGTCGCTTTGGATAAAAGCGTCTGCCAAATGAATAAATGTAAATGCAATAAACATTTATTAAACAACAGAAGATCATAAAACAAACATGCATAACTGATGATAAAACTACTAAAAAACATGATTATTTAAACAAAATACCTTCAAATGTGAAGTGACATGTAGGGAATTCTGGGAATGTCAGTTTACAGTTTTTAACTGTAATTTATAAGTTTATTTGTTCTTTTTTTACTTCTAAAAACTGTACAATTAACAGCATTTTATTTTAAAATTACATGAAATATCCTGTATATAGTACAGTAACTTACTGTTAACCTATTAAAATTAGCATTTTAACAATATTTTACATTTAAAATTACACTCATTTTTTTAGTGTATTAGTAAACATAGTGAACGAATCGCATAGTATAACAGTAGTGTAATAGTGTACAAAAAACTAATGTTAACAAAGGAAATATAATTGTAAAGTCTTCATGCAAAAAAAATCATGCAAAATAAATGCACACACCCGACTTCGCTAACTACATTTTTTTAATGAGCATAAGATTTTGGATCTTATACTGTTATTTTTATGTAGTTCATTATAATTTGGCTAAAGTCATGATGTGAAATGTCAGAGGCAGAGTTATTTTTCTTCCACCAGTCCAGAAGGAATGGGTATTCCTCTATGAAAGCCTGGCCTGGACCTGCTTACTCCACACTAGCCTAGCCAAATAAATATGGCACATACTGTGGTCTGCAGCGCTACGTTATGCAGGGCAGGTTCAACAGAAAATTATGATGGACCAGTAGAGTTATAGGCATGTGCACCCTCTAATTTTCCCCTCCTGTGTTTATATGTGGCTTTCCAGAATGAAATTGTTTCCAGTAATCTGGAGCGCACAACTAACAGGCTCAAGCATAAACAGTCGTGAGTGTAGGCCAGTTCTGATGGGGTTTTTCTTGAACAATACAGATGGAATTGAGACATTCATCACAAGTAAAGAGGAGCTTTCTCTCTACTTCTCTATCATTTTTTGGTTCATTGTTCCTTTGTACTGACAACAGTAATGACCTTCAGACTCAGTAACCTTTTAATATAGTTTACATTATAATGTTCCTCAGACACCAGACCCATCTGTATCATCAAATGAGCAAGTGCCTCCACACCGCTTGGAGGTCAGTGAAGAAAGAGCACACAACTGTAAGCCTGGAAGACTAACTGCTGTTGCAATCTCTTTTCCACAGCCCAGAGACTTTCATAACACTTGTTTATAATCGCAAACAGAAACAGCGCTTTCAGCCAGGAGTGATTCTTTCCACAGAGACACATTACATTTAAAATCCTCCAGGAACAGTTGGCACATAACCCAACAGCCTCTTCAAGAAGTGTTGCATGCTTAAGTTCAGTGTCTTTTAAATTAATTATGAAAATGCGGTCAAATGTTGTCAAGGTGTGATTAAGCAATGTTTAGCCACAAACAAGGTGTTTCAGTTTAGTTTGCACCAACCCTGGGCTTTAGGCACCATGAAAGTGGCTCGGGTTTTAGTGGTGTTCATCGCCATATAACTTCCACTCTATGGCTGACCTCCGGTGCAGGTTTTTTTTTGGGTCAGAGATCTCAAACCAAAATTGGACCAATCAGCTAATTTGGAGCAAAATGACACATGTCTGACGCAATAAAGTCACTCCCCCAGTTTATCTTGCTCCAAATTAAAGGTCACTAAAATATTTTTAAAGACAAAATTGTCTGGCTTTTTTAACGATGATTATTTATTATAATGATCACATGATTTATATAATTATTATACCCCTAATCCATTACACATGAATAATTTTAATTAAAAGTATTTAGTTTAAATGACTATCAATATATAAAGATAATATGTAATATAAATAAGATTTGAAATCTGTGGATAAAAATTACTATATGTGAGTTTACATGTTCAAGTCTCTGGAAACCTATATATATTATTAACTATAAAACCAACTTCTTAACTTTCCTTTACTGATATAAATGAAAGTTAAGAAGTTAGTTTTTATAGTGCTTATAGTATACTTGCACTGATTTAGCAAGATATTTTCTTCTTGCAGTGTAAATGCATTTATTTTCATTTCATTTTTCATCATTTAGCAGACGCTTTTATCCAAAGCGACTTACAAGGGGAGCAATTAGGGGTTAGGTGTCTTGCTCAAGGGCACTTTAGTCATGGTATCGGAGGTGGAGAGAGTGATGTTCATTCACAATCCCCACTTTCAATTCCTGCTGGAGTGGGAATCGAACCGGCAACCTTCAGGTTACAAGCCCAACTCCCTCACCACTAGGCCACGACTACCCATTTATATACTTCAAGTTCGAAAGAAGAGAAAATTGAATCTCGCCGACTGTCTCGAGGGAAGTGAATTGCAGTTTCAAGGCATGTGATTGGATTGGATTGTCTGCGCTCCATGAACTCAGAATCAAAGCCTGAGTGGACAGAGATGATTAGCGTCAAAGGTTGATCGGACTGGTTAGGTAACTCTGTGTTCAATCATGGTATGAGCCCTAGGAGTTTGTGCATTGTTGTTGTCTGTTACAATGAATTTATCAGGAGGCAATGATAACAGAACAGAAGTTCAAACACCCAAACCACTGTTTCCTAAACCAGAATTACTCCTCCTTAATGCACTTTATAATACTGAAAAACATAAACAAACAAACAAACAAGCAAGCAGTACACTGATTATGCACTGTGGCTAGTGGGGTCCCCTGTGACGTGAGGGTGGGTGAACTCTGACGAGGACTCTGACATCAGCACATCTGTGCCCACTTCTCACGTTCCAGGGCCCATTCGCCCAGATATCATGGACCAAGAGCCAACACCAAAGCTACGTCATGTCATGGCCACAATGTCAGAGTCTCATCACGTCATGGCCGCCATGCCAGAGACACATCACATCATGACCACAGCGCCAGAGTCTCCTCACATTATGGTCCGAGTCTAGTGGTCTCAGCGCCTCCATCTTCAGTGGTACCGGATATGGTTCCAGTGTGGAGACGCTGGAGTAAAAGGAAATATCTGACTCAAACAGATGCTGTTTATTGGTTGATTGATGGAATGATTGACAGATTTATTAAGTTATTTTTATTAGGGAGCACTAGAGCTTTTCGCAATAGTATAGTGGAGATCTTTAGCTATTTAAAATGGTGTGAAGTGTTGAGCCATTTGGTTTCATAATTTAATATTATGCCAATGACAAAATATCAGAAAGTGTCTAATAAAACCAGCCAAATTTTACGGCAGTGACTTCATGAAAGAGAGAAAAAAACAGCATTAAAATGCATTTGCTTGCAGTATGGCTGATTGTCACAGTCACGTGTAGTCCTGTCTTGTCATGTTTAGTCTAGTCTTCATACTTAGATAATCAGTCATTGTCTGCACCTGTGTTCACTAACTAGTTTCACCTCCTTCACCTGTGTATCATTGTCATCAGTGTATTTTAGTTCCTGCCTGTTCAACATTCACTGTCTGTTATTGTTTGTGCGTAGCACACTGTTGCGTTTCTCATCCGTTCCTGTTAAACTTATAATAAAGCTGTCTATGTTTGAAACTTCGACCTTCGTCTTCAGTCTTCAGACGTTACACTGATGATGCAATATTCTGAATTTTATTTTATTATTTTTTTATTCATTTATGTTTTTGAAGCACATTACAATAACATCATGAGAGATTCCAAAACAGGGAGACAAACACCTTAAATGGGAACATGCCTGTAATTCCATGCATATCTTTCTGTTATTTTGACACCTCCAACAATACACACAGTACACTGCATTCTTCACATAATATTTCACAAAGCAAATAATCACAGTCTTTAGCACTTTCTGTTCCATAAATACCTATAAAAGCATGGTTGTTTGGAAATGTGTTTGCATTATAAATGTGACATTAATTCTTATCCTGTGTGTAGACGATCATCTATAAATGCTGTTCTCAGTTCCCAACTCAAACTTCAAAATCTTTAAACACAAAGAATTACATGGAATGGCTGGTGGATATAAAACATCTGTATGATATAAATATGATGATAAAGAAATATGCAAAAGAGAGAGTCAACTTACTGAAATGCTATTTGAACTTCTTCTGACAAACTTTAACTCCTCCTACAGCTTTAACATGTTAAATCATGTTAGCAAAATGCTAATCATGCTACTAAAGTGCTAATCATGTTTACAACTTGCTAGTAATGTGGTAATGTTAGCAACATGTTGACATGCTAATTAATTATAGCAACATGATGGCAATGCTAACAACATGCTAACAAAGTGCAAAATCCTGCTAACATCTATTTATCTGTCTATTTATCTATTATCTATTGTCACATTAAAACATGCTAGAAAATGTGTTAAATCATGCTATCAACATGCTAATCATGCTAACAATGTGCTTAATCATGATAGCAACATGCTAATAATGCTAGCAACATGCTAACAATGTGCAAAATCATGCTAACAACATGCTAGCAGTGTGCTAATCATGTTAGCAAAATGTTAATCATGTTAGCAGCATGCTAGCAATGTGTTAAATCATGTTAGCAAAAGGGGAGACTGGGGCACAACCTATCACTTTTCAACTTTCTCAGTTTGTGTAACTCTACTTAGGGTTCAGACACTTCCTTTTGTTCCACTATGATTTCACAAGTCTGAAATTAATTTCATACAAATATGAGGCTTTGTTTTATTAATACAGTGTATACTTTTTTCATTATTAACCCCGAAAGAAAGGAAGTGAAATGTGACAACATGCCCCATAGGTGGGGCACAATATAACATGTGATGGGGCACATTGTAACATGAACATATGACAGCTTAATCTGATCTAATCAAAAAAATATACATGACAAACTAAAAAATTTTGTTAATAGAAGACATTCTTTTTTCCATATAAAATAATACCTTTTTTTAAAAATCAAATTTAAATAATTTCTCACAGAACGCAAGGCAATAGACGAGCCAGTACAAATGCTATAAATTTCTTGACATAATATTTTCTAAATGTTCAGGTTCTTCTTCTCAGTCTTTATTCACCTTCCCCCCCAATGATTTCTCAAGAGATATTTATAAAAGTTAAATATGCCAATTATATTGGTAACCATATAGAATAGCAGTTCTAATAACGGGACACATTGTAACAGTGTTTCAACTGATTTGTGTAATTTTAAATAAACAATATAAATATATGAATAAATATAAATGAAATATAACTCTTACTATTGTGAAATAAATGTTCAGTGATATCTTCCAAAGATTTCTGAATTTTGGTACAATGTTTTTTCTATATATTGTCGATATGCAACTGGTAAATACACCAAGTTTCATCATGTTAGCATGTGTGGAAGTATTTAAAGCATGTGTGTTACAACTAACCCTGCACTCCCCTATGCTGGCAATGTCCTTACCATGTTAACAACAGGCTTGCAACATGTTAAATCATGTTAGCAAAATGCTAAATCACGCTAATAACATGCTAGCAATGTGCTAATTCATGTTAGCAATGTGGTAACTATGTGCTAATTATGTGAGCAACATGTTAGCAAAGTGTTAAATTATTTATTTCTCTTTTAATAAACAACAGTTTTAAATCATGTTAACATGATAATCATGTTAGCAATGTGCTAGCACAAGCTAAATAATACCAGCAACGTGTTAATCATAGTAACAACATGCTAACAATTTGCTAATCATGTTAACAACGTGTTAGAAATGTACTAAATCATGTTAACAACATGGCAATCATTTTATCTGTTTTTCTGATAGACTGTATTGCCTTCACAACCAATAAACTTTAAACTACTTTAAGCTTCATACTTCAAAATGAAAAACCTTTAATACTTGCTTTAACAAGCTTTCTCAAGCCAACTTAAAGTTTGTCTTGTACTTTTTTTTATCTAGTTTCTTTTGTAATTACAGTACAAGGATCAGCAATTGAACGTGAATGAAGTTCAAGTTCTTTCACGCTCTTTGATATGAGGGGTAGAAACCAGAGGCTGGTGCAGAAACAGGTCTTAACCTGCTGAGCCCATTGTGGATCATCTATTTTGGTAACAAGGTCTCCTCATCTCGATACTGTATAAAACCTTATGATGGAAGAAAGAATACATTGAGACTGCCACTGAAACTAACAGAGAATAAAGTTACTCAAGTGAAGAACTGCATTCTGGAGTCTGCACACAATGAAATGCAATGAAGAAGACACTAGGCTGAAAAGGATTTTGTGAAATTATGATAACTTATGATACATTAAAATATCAAATTCAGGCTTGCAATGAATTTGTTTTCAAAGGGTTCTATTGAGAATTTTAATAAGCAGAGGTGCTTATTTATGATGCTTATTTAGCAACTTTTTTATTTGATATATATAATGTGATGAAAAGTGATAAAAAAATCTTTCAACTGTTGAGTTTAGATGTAGTATACAGTATCTCAGTTGTATATATATATATATATATATATATATATATATATATATACACACAGTGGGTACGGAAAGTATTCAGACCCCTTAAATTTTTCACTCTTTGTTATATTGCAGCCATTTGCTAAAATCATTTAAGTTCCTTTTTTTCCTCATTAATGTACACACAGCACCCCATATTGACAGAAAACACAGAATTCTTGAAATTTTTGCAAATTTATTAAAAAAGAAAAACTGAAATATCACATGGTCCTAAGTATTCAGACCCTATGCTGTGACACTCATATATTTAACTGATTCTACACCTTCATTTAAGTCCAGCTGTGTTTGATTATACTGATTGGACTTGATTAGGAAATATATATACATATATACACACACACACACATATATACACATAACAGTTGTAAGATTTTTCATCACTTTTTATCCAATCAGACATATGATTTACACATGAATCCCTCTCTATCTTGCCACATCAAAATTATTTATATAACACTTTATCCACCTTATTTTTAATGAAAGATCGGGCACAGCCATTTGTAAATTGAATTTATCTGGCTTCCAGGGTCATCCGTTTCCAGTTATTTTTAACAGAACAGCTCATAATGCTGCTTGATAATGCAATATGGTATATCTTAACATATCATTTTTTTGTTTCGTCGTAATTATAAAAACACTGGTTTTTAGCACAAATAGGTCATCAGCTGGAAAAAAAAAAATCGGAAAGTGATTCCAACTATCCTGTTTCTCTGTGCCATTATCCTTATAGTTGTGGTGTGGACTATTTAGAATGATTTTCAGAACTGTATCTTGATAAACTGGCCTTTAATATTGTAAAATGAATCAATTATGAAACAAAATCAATTTCAGCTATAAGCACCTCTTCAAAGACGGTAGTGTCATTACTCAGCTTATTTCAGTTGATTGTTGTTTCAATTCAGTTCAATAACAGTGTCAATGCTGTGAAGTTGCAGTGTTGCAGAGTTTAGCTCCAACCCTATTCAAACACACCTGAAACAGCTAATCAAGGTGTTTAAGGTATAATACATTTAAATTTTGGCCCTTTTTACACCAGATATTAATATGTGTTTTGGTTGATATGGATCCCAAGTGGACAATGCTAAATGTAAGTGTAAGCAGCGTCTAAAACATTTTGTGCTTATTCACTTTCGACGACTTCCAAAGGTAGTTGAAAATTAATTCGACCGATTGCTTTTGCAGTGTAAATGCCCATGTGGTCGAATGAGTTTGAACAGCGCAAAAGATCTCCTACACTCCGTCGACAGACCTAATGCATACACATTATAGGAAGTGCGTTAGACAGAAAGGATTTAAATTTTGAAGACCCAAGTTTGGTTTGAAGACAAAAAAATGTACCAAGCACAATGTTCTCTCTCCATTTCTGATTTCTAACACACACTCACCGCATTTGGCGTGGTCTTGCGGCTATCAGAGCAGAAACAAAATCTGATGCCCTCCGTGTTTTTCCGTCGCCCCCGGATGTGTTAAATACATAAATTGTACAAGCTTATTTTGTCCGTTAGATCAAAAGATCTGAAAAAACCCATACACTTATCTGACCCTTCTCTGGTTGAAAGTGGACATAAAAAACAGATTAAAATAGCAGGTGTAAATGGGTATGTATCTCCCTCGTCTACTTGTGATCTGATCGACCAAAATGCATCTTAATACCAAGCGTAAACAGGGCCATAACATAAACTCACAAACTTCCCTAAGCACTTCTACCTTGGGGAATCTCCACACCATTTTGAAGTGCATTCAACTTCGTCAAGTGGGCGAGGGAAATTTATTTGGACCCTTCGATTTTGACAGAGGGAGCAAGTGTACTCAATATGTACACTTCAGGCAGATCGCGATTGTGACGTCACAGCAGATCACGCTTAATTTACCCCCACCCCATACAACTCTAATGTATGACATTGGAGTTATTTTGACATTTAACCTTATAATACTTGTAGCTACCTTAAGCCGTTATTGTTTATTGCATTGTTCATTTGTGTAATTTTTTCCAACAGCCCAAGGAAAATAAATTTGCCTTGCCATAAAACAAATTCATAAGGAAAAAACTGTAAATAATAAATCCGCTGTATTACGATTCCAGAGACTTTGGATATTACATTTAAATACATTGCAAGGATTATGCCAGTAGTGGTCACTGTGCAACGTAAGCAACATCTGAGTGAACAAGATGGAGGGAGGTTAGTGAGGGAAGGGCATAAAAAATTGGACTTTGTCACAGCCCAGGTAAATGTATTGTATCAGGGTTGATGCTTGGGTCTTCAGGAAGGTAGCTCTCCAGGAGCAGGGTTGGCTATCCCTGCACTAGACACAGATTTTCAGAATAGCAATCAATCAATCATTCCCAACTGATCCACTAATCATTGGAACAGAAAGAACCATTTTTCATCTCTTTTTCTTTTATGTGACCAAAATCACAGTGGTAATCTCTCAAGACGCAGTATCGAGTGAGCGTGCCGTGCCACTCCCCTGGCAGTATCCACACTAACCTTCCCACCTCCCTCTCACTGCTCTTTTTTTCTGTTTAAACTTGAAAAAAAAAGCCAAACAACTTACTCACGCATGAGGTTTGCACGAGATCCTGGTGTACCCTCCCCCATCTGAGTCTGTTCTGACTACCGTCTCTCTTGCACTGCTTTGCTTTTCTGTGAAGAAGCACTGAAAGAGTAATTGTCCTGAGCTTAAAGATAACAGAAACAAGGGAATACCATTTTGTAGCGTTATCTTCTCATTTGCTCTTGTCCAGAGGATTGTTTTTCCTTAAATGGTTTAGGAGACGTTTCATTTCATGTTTCTCATAAAATTGCAGACTGAGACAATTATTGTAAGACAATAGAGGTATGGAATCATTGCAGTTGGTGGCTCTGATCATTGGGAGAACATTGAAGAAACTTTGGAGTTCAGATTGAGATCTCTAACTTTTAATTGCAGACATGACAAAGCAGAGCACCATTTGGAGACATTGTTGAGTTATTTTGTGAAACTCAGAAGACACTGTTTTCTATGGATAATCATGCTTAAAACAAGAAAAAGAAAACAATTTTAATTCAAGAAATGTTCACTAGAAACATATGCAATTTTGTGTAACAACTATACTGTATGTGTCTTGTGTCCATTTTCTGTAAAGCTGCTTTGAAACGATATGTATTGTGAAAAGCGCTATGCAAATAAATTTGAATTGAATTGTCTGGAAAATAACAAAAATACTGATATTTTTTACGTTCTTGTTGAATTCTTATTCTTGCATTGGTGAATTTGCTAGAATGTAATGTATAAGTCAATAAATTCTGTATTAGCAGGGGAAAAAATGTGTAAGAGCTCTGCGTGTTTGCTGAATGTCTGGCTAGGATCTGTTCTCTACGTCTGGCAAGAGATGATCTGAGAGAACACAGAAAAACTTTCAGAGAAAGACATACATTTGCAGCCAGTCTTTATATTGTCAATGTCTGGTTGCAACAGCGATGAAAAGGGGCAGGAGCTAAGCACAGCTAATTATTTAATAACAAACTCAAAATAACAAAATACTAGAAAAACTCAAACAGACCAACCAAACAATATCCGAAAAGAACAGTCAATGAAGAGAGAGAGAGAGAGAAAAAAAACTTAAATAACCAGGCAATCTAATCACTGAAATGAACAACAGGTGCAACAACTCAAACAATGAATGAAATACCATGGAAACAAACTGAAACACAGGAACAAAACACGTACAAAACCCACCCACCAACAGAAACAGATGATCCCTCACATATAAACACACACAAGCACACAGTAAAACAATTATTTTCTTTCTTAGTATTTTTCAAATATCTAAATATTCTTAACTTAAGACACATCTACTAAAAGCAAAATGCGATCGAAAGATATAAATGCCTGGTCTTACAGACAAGCCTAGTCCCAGACTAAAATGCATGTTTAAGCTGTTTTAACTGAAACCAAAATATCTTAAAATATGTCAGTGCATTGTTTTCTCAAGATGCACCTATAATATTTTTTTTTTTTCACATGCATATTTATAAATGCATATTCATATCTACTTAAATGCCCTAATTGAACTAAGACTTACTCCTGGCTTAATCTAAGCCCTGTCTGTGAAACCAGGCCTAAGTCTTGTTAACGGAAAAAAAACGTATTAAATTTAAGTGATTTTGTGGTCTGCCAGTGGGATCAGAAAACTTAAATCAAACGAAAAACAAGATTATTTTTCACATTTTTTTTCTTGTTTTAAGCTTAAACTTACTCAATTTTGATAAATGTTACAAAAAGCAGGATTTAATATCTTGTGTAATTTTGCTTCTCAAGTAAATATATTTTGATTTAAGAATGTTTAGATATTTATACTGGAATAGAAGACAAAAGTACAGGTTTTTCTTATTATTTTTTATTATTTTCTTTATTTATTGCGGTGCAGAGACCTTGAAGTCAGAGGATTCTAGAGTTGTATTTGCTCGTTTTACGTGTCAACATTAGATTTCAAACACAACTTGCCCCATATGAGATATGTGGAACAAGCCATGACAGGTCAGGAGCCTGCAGAGACTAGTGTAACTTACTGAAGCAGGAGAGCTTTAAAACAACTTTCATGCAGCTGATTGTATAATGACACTTTTTGACAAGGGTGCTAATAGTTTACTCCTTGACTGACATTCACAAGCTGGTATGCAGATCTGTTGAGCCGCCGTCTAGCCGTTAGAGGGTAAAATATATAAATGTAGGTGATCACTTTTTCCAAATATGGCCTTCAATGCCAAACCCATTGGATTGTTTTGGTCTATCAGATAATAATTTTTTTCTTATTAATATTACTGCTTTATAAGATCCGAGAGTCTGCGTTAATCAAAGATAGTGTCAGGAAGATTTGTGATAGGCCTAATAAAATTACATTTCAAAAGGAAAGCTAGGCTATTGTTACAGTCTGGATCATTTTTAAACAGCCTTACAACCCTTATTACAATTCACTGAGTCCAGCTGATGCAAATCACCCTTGAAATTACAATAATCATAATACATATTGCATTCAATATTGCATCATTGGGACCTAAAACCAATCAGATACATAAAACCGCCACGTTAACTGTGAGTTGCAATTACATGACAAGATTTAGCATTTTCTGAAGACAAAAAAATATTAAAAAGTTCAAAAAACAATTCATATCCAGTAATATTATAGATTTGACTGCTGATTAATGACACTATAGTCTTCTGTAGAGCGGGGTTTCAGCTAAAATTTGTTTCATATTTGGTTAATTTCATTAATTATTTTGCTGTTTATTACTGTGAAGCTGCTTTGAAATGTGACTTGACTTGGTCATAGTAGTAGTGAGTTGTGGGTTGAAAGGCTGTTTAAGTATGGTTGTTAAAAATTGTGTTCCAATTGACCCGTCGCTGGCAGTTTGATTGACAGGTGATCTAACCAATCGTAACCCCGAATCCGCCATTTTGTCAGACAAAGCAGTCAGGGGAGTTAGTAGATTAACGTTGGTGAACTTGAACTTGAAAAATTGTGTGTACTCACGTCTTTCCACGGTTGAAACAACATTCCTTCTGATGTCCATTCATGTTTATTTGATGTTATAAATGAACTAGTATGAAGAGATGGTTCACGAGCCGCTTGAAGGAGCTACAGTGATCTGTCACGACACATTAAAGAGCCACTATATGGTATTTATTGTTTAAACCTCTTTAAAAATTACAATATTTTAAATATCAAAATGTTTCATATAAAAGTAACCTGCTCTATATTGTCTGTCAACGCGTTGTCAGTGTCCTCTTTGCTCCACGATGTATTTTTGATAAACATGATGAACATGATGTGTGGCTTGAGAGAGCTTGGCTTGTCAGACATCGCAACAGTAACTAAACGGGGAGGGTCTTTGCGAAGGGTCAATTCAGAGGTTGCATCCTTCGAAGCCCGCAATCGATAATTGTTAAATGGGACGGTCTTGCCTACAGGAGAGTGTTCTTGTTGCCTTGCAATTGTGACACCTGCAATTGACGAGTGGCAGTGGCGTTTGTACTGGCCCTTTTTTAAAGTTACATTCAACTGTCTGAAAGCAAAACAGGGCTCACAACTTGTCTATACATGTTCACTTTGGTCTGTTTTTAGAGTAAACTATATAAAATTGCATCTTAGTAAGATATAAGGTCACCTGCATTAAAGTTGTTTTATTATTTTTATATTTAAATATTTGAGTAAGTTGAAACCTAGTGGCATTAAAAAGCACAATCCAGCAGTTTCTCTCTCTCTCCCCCTCTCTCAAAAAAAAAAATCCAGTCATCACCTGCACGCAATGAATTCTGGGATAGGCTAGGCTGCGAAGGATCCATCGGTTGTGTCCTTCATTGGCCGGGAAACAAAGGTGCATTTCGAGGCCACATTAGGAACAGCATTCTTTTCACCACTGTGCATAATCGGCCTTTGAAGTCCTCCGAATTGGGACAAAGCTAAGGTGTTTAACATGTTGCTGTGTGGTAGCTAAGGTGTTCCGAAGGTTGCTAGGTGCTTGCTTAATTTTACCAGGTAATAATTGCAGTGAAACCGTGGTAATCTCAGCCAGTCTTTGTATTCAGAGTTTTGAAAAAGAAAAAAAGATGAATGCAAATTCACGTCAACATTCAATATAATATGTATTCTGCACCTTTATTTTTATGTGCCGATAACTCTTTTTCAGCCGTACCCCATTCTTCAAAGACAACAATTACCGCTGGCACAGAAATAAAGGAGGGAACACAGTGCTTCTCCTCACCTGTAAATGAACTTGGTTTCTTGCAATCTTAATTGCTGGTACCGGTGCATTTTTGCTTCCACCTGCTCTGACAGATTGTTTACCGCAGCCCTGAGGTGAGAAGACAACACAACCAAAATAGAAACTTCAGCAGGCAGCAGCCTGTTCCACACAAAGCCGTCCAGGTTATTTACAGCATCTCCATTTATTTTTCACAGGGTTGAAAGGTTCATTTGCAGCAAAGCCACAAATGAGAGAAAAGGGTTGATGAACAGGCAATTTGAATAACACCAAACTGTGTTTGCCAAAGTAAAGTATTTTATCTGATGTGATGTTTCTTTGTGTTAGATTGTACTAGTTCTCTTCTGTTAGTCTGGGGAGCCATTGTGTTCAGGAGTCAAAGCTGAACCCGGCGACCTGTTGGACGTTAATAGGTTCAAGCTTGTTTGCATACAGTTGTCTGGATGCTGAAGTGTCACAATGTCCACCATTATGGCAAAATCGCAGTGTACAGTTTGAATTCGGCATTGATACCTCAACAATCTTATCTCTCTCCTAAACCACGGCAGCTTATGCAATGTCAATTACATTCAAATGCACAGTTAAGGGAAGCAAATGCAAAGCAGAGCGCTTGTTTTCTGTCTGTTTGGTGAATGATATCTCATTGAAAATCTCTGGGACTTCCAAGCATATTTTCATGAATCACTGATAACCTGAGGGAGAAATGCTCCAGCAAACAATCATCAAAGCAAATAACATTAATTTTTGTAAGAATGTCAGACAGCAGTATGAAATCCGTTCACACAATGATCCTCCCTTGGCTGATTCATTGTCAACAACAACTATATTTTCTCCACCGAATGAATCACCATTCACTCCTGTTTTTCAGTTAACTGAGAAAGCAGAGATCTCCATGACTAACACTTAAAAGTCAAATGTTTTTTTTTTTTTTTTTTTTCATTTTTAGCATTAATGCAACTCAAAAGCATCAAATTAGCCAAATAAGTAATCAAATGGTGGTACATAAATAGAAAAACGTGGGGCAACTTACCTTTTCTGTTAGGCTGAAATCACTTTTTCAGCTCAATTTGTGTATCATATTTTCAGAAAGTCAACTAATCTTTGAGAAGATTGTGTACCAGTAGCATCTATCATCTGATATGTGGATATGTTATATTTCACAGTTTTTCCATTAATGTCATGCCAATATGGCATTGGTTTTGGACCTTTTACTGACACCTATGGTAGTGTGTATGCAGCCATTGTAGATATGGCCATGATCAAATCATTATTAAGCATCTAATTTAATTCATTTAGATATATTAAGGGATTTATTGATTATTGTGTATGTAAGGGAGCTACCAAAATAAAGTGAGTGGTACTCAACTAATCGTCTGATCTCCATCTAAGAAAACATTTTCTTATACCACTGTTATGACATGATTTTAAACATAAGTGCAATTAATTTCTTTAACAGACAGTGAACATTGATATGATGCCATTTTAAAAAAATAAGTAAATTTCTTCAACAAGTAGTGCACCTAAGAGCCTTGGGTTAAGACGTTCTTGGCCTAGCTTATCTATTTGAGATTTTAAGAGCAAAAACCAAAGTCATCTGAGTAAACAGTTACACCCTTCACATGCCAACGAAGCACTCCAAGCTTGAAAGATGACTATTTTTGCATGATGATGACTATGTATGCACAGTTGTCAATCACAGTCAAAAGCAGAGGTCCCGAATCCGACCACAAACTATAGCTGGGTGAAACTCGCACTTGAAGTATTCGCAGACCGTGGCTTGGAGTCGAAGGTGTCAGCAGGGCCGGTCTTGTCTCTGAGCTGCTCCTCTTGTTTGGCCTCGGGCGTCTTTCGTGCAGACTCAACTGGGATCCCCTGCAGGTGAAGGTGGCTTAGATAATATCACAGTTACTACACGCAGAACCTGTTTGGGTTATTTTCAAAACATGAGGGGAGGGAGAAGTACAAGAAAAAAAAATGCAGCAGCAGCAACAAAGAGGCCTGCGTGCAAACAGCGTCAGGAACTCCCTTCAGGTGAGCGCGTGGAAACACGGGCTTTGCACGAAAAGGCCACATGCGTAGAAACGGTTCAATGGTTCACACTTCGGCGAGGGTGTGCGTGCGCGAGCGAGATGGCTTATAAAAACAAGAGTTACTCGTGGGGCATGCAGAGCATGTTTCGTAACAAAGCAGATCGGATTTATGACAACTGTGAACCTGCGCTTTTATATGCGGATTATCGTGTGCATATTAGAGCACTGTTTGTGTTGTCTTTGGCAGGTCTGAACCTGCTTGACCCAGTCACCCGCAGCCTTCATCGTCTTTTTAATGATCGCATTTCCAGTCAAAGAAACAGTCACGCAGAACCCCCCCCCTTTCTCAGTTTCTTTAACAGACAGCCTCTCTGTCACAACAAATTTAGATAAGTGAAAAACAGGGGTGAATTATGACATTTGAGTCATTTCTCAATGGCCAGTTAGGGGAAAATCAAGACATTGTTTTGCCTCTTTACTGAAGAAAGTCAAGCCGCCAGGGAAGGATAGCTGCGTGTCAGCTGCAGGCTTTCGTAAACATAGCTTGCTGGTGGTCTGAGGGGGAACCGAGCAGATGTCTGCCGAGAGGTAGGCGGCATGCGGCCCCTGGGTTTGATCAATGGCAGCGTGTTCGCCATGACGCAATCGAAGCTGACAGCCCAGTTTAGCAATATTTATTTCCTCTCCACATGCCAACTGCAGCCAGGTCCTGCGAGCGCTTAATGCGTGCGTGCATGCTTAAAGCTGAAGTGTACAATTTCTGCGCCACTGGCGTCACTAAACAGAGCTGCAAAACTGACTAATGTTTTCAAAGAGGTTTCCCAAACATGCAATCCAGTGAGATTACATAACGGCAGAGTCTTACCAGTTCTTATTTAATATACACACAGTGTTAACCAAAGGCATTTTTACTATTGTATTTGCTGAGGACAGGGATCAGAATGGACAGAATTTAACTTACAAACGACTTATATTAACCACTAGGCCATGACTCCAACGTAATAGTATTTTTCATAAATGAATGTCATATTGAAATAGTGTGTAATGAACATGAAAAACGCACCCCAGTAAAGTATTTGTTTGTACTCTTAAGTGGGTTAAGCTTAAACTGAATTGATCTGGATAATACACCAACTTTCCAACATGAACAAAGTTATTGAACTGAACTGAATCAACACTGAAATGAATTGAGCTTAATAATGACACTGTCTTCTGTAGAGCTGCTACTGCTGAAATTAAAGTTGTTTCATAATTGATGAATTTTACAACCTTAACATTGTTATTTTATTAATGTGAAGCATCTTTGTGAGGATGTTATGTAAAATGTCAGGATGTGTCTCCACTATTTGGTCCTCGTCTGTGCAGTCAAACATGCTGCATGCTTTGATGTTTACATAAGGGTTTAAATCATCAGTTACAGAAGACATGCAGTGCACACTGACGCTGATGATTACAAATGAAGGGTGTTTCCCTTGTAATCACTGGACATCTGTCTTTCTCGGTCTCAACATATTTATATAATCACACTACAGTCAAGGCAGTAACCACCATAGACATTGAGGGGGACAACAAATGGAAATGGTCAAATGACAAGTTTAAAGACTTTTTTTCTGCCTCGCAGTCTAACAAAACTCTATAAAAATGATTGAGACTACCAATCAAACCAAAGAAGGCAGGCATTAATGTAAACTGAAGACTAGTGGAAATTCCACACAACACATCGTTTTAAAGGGGACCTATTATGTCCCTTTTCACAAGATGTAATACAATTCTTTGGTGTCCCCAGAATGTGTCTGAAGTTTCAGCTAAAAATACCTCACAGATCATTTATCATAGCTTGTAAAATTTGCCCCTATCTGGGTGGGATGCAAACAGCTTTAACAGCTCGCGTTTCGGTTGCTCAACAACAACAACGCTGGAGAATCTCACACAGTCAAAATGACGATAGTCAGTGTAATTCAGCCTTACTTTGTTCAAACAAGAGTAGGACACTGATGGAGAGACTCAGGAAGAAGTTACAACTTTTAGAATGCAACTGGACATTTCTGACTGGTTAGTGGATAAATTTATGTACTTGCTGCGGAGTTGATCGATTAGCATGTGCCATCATGTCAATCTTTTGTGCATAACCTGTATATACGGCCACTATACATAACGTACCTGTTTGCCAAACAGAGCCATACACATCAGTCTAATGTTTATGATTGCTATCAAATGCTGTGAAAGGTCTGATATTTTTTTACAAAATATCATTTGGAAAGAAACGCTCCTTTTTTAGCAATTGAGCTTGCCAGGATCAACTTGCAGGCTATCCCTGCAATGAGACTCTAAATAGTGTTCTGTGCTCATCTGTGCAGCCAACGACAGAACAGTTAGCATGCTTTGCTTGAACTTTTGTCATGGCGTTAGAACTGGTACACTGTTTTTGGGTGAACTAACCCTTTAAACATGGAAAAAGTCAGATTTTATATATATATATATATATATATATATATATATATATATATATATATATATTTAAAAGAAATATTAAATGACTGACAGTGATGTCCAGTGATGCAAAGTATTCAACTGTATTTTTCCCGGCATTTCGAAGTAAAGCACCTTTATCAGTTATGTGATATTTTAAAAGAAAATGATATTTGAAAATAGTTCAAATGCACTAAAACTTTTTCTTTATTCCCTTAAAAGGTAGGGTACTACAGGCATTGTTGTTTTTTTCTCCAGTCAGAAATCTCCCCTTCAGCAACACTTACATTCACCAAATGTTCGCATCACTGTGTATCCAGTGCTGAGGAATCCTCTGGAGCTGAAATTCAGATATGGTAATGGCCCAATTGACCCTTCACAAACAGTTTGATTGACAGGCGATCTGACCAATCATAACCCAGAATCCACCATTTTATCCGACAAAGCAGTCAGGGGAGTTAGTAAATTAACGTTGGTGAACTTTAACTTCAGAAAATGTGTGTACTAGCGTCTTTCCACCCTTGAAACAACATTCCTTCTGATGTCCATTCATGTTTATTTGATGCTATAAATGAACTAGTATGAAGAGATGGTTGGTTCACGACACATTAAAGAGCCACTATACGGTATTTATTGTTTAAACTTCTTTAAAAAATTACAATATTTTAAATATGAAACCGTTTCATACGTTGTCAGTGTCCTCTTTGCTCTGCGATGTATTTTTCACTGCGTGAGAACATGATGTGTGGTGTGAGAGCGCATCGGTTGTCGAGCATAGCAACAGGGGGCAGGTCTTTGCGTAGGTTCAATCAAAACAGACTAGGGCATCTGATCAATCAGAAAAGCGTAGACCAATCACAACAGACTGGGGCATCTGACCAATCAGACCATAGTAGGCTCACAGGAAGAAAAAAAAAAGGTTCAGAGAGACTGAATCTTCGAATGAATCGTTTCAGACTCTTTCATAAATGAGGTGATATACAATGTTATTTATGGCATTAAATGTGTTTTCTGACCTTTGGTGCATGTAATTCTATTATAGGAGACCTCCAAAATAAAATTAGGAACCTCTGAAATAACATAATAGTGGCACTTTAACATTTCATTCCTAAAATCATGGTGAACATTAGATGATGCCTCATTTGCATATTTAACACAACATTTAAGAAAACTTGTAATAACAGTTGTCTGAATTTACTGTGATTAATCAACTGAGGAAAGAATGGTAATATATAATAGTTTTTAAATTCTTTCCCTGTAGTCCCCTGTAATTCTATTATTCCTCTTCAATTCCTTTTGGCATAAATCTGCAATTCATTTATTGTTTGAATTAAAACCATTAAAACCATCCTAAACTTTTGCCTTGCTATCTAAATATTTTTTTAAATAAAAAAAAGTCAAATCAGAGTGTGTCAGAGTGGGTAATTTGCTCGTAATAACACCTCCAGTTGTTGTGTTGGCTCTCATCCTGTGCTGAGATTTTATAGAGAAGCAGCTAAACATGATGGGTTGTTTCTCTAACCTATCTTACTCTCTTTCCAGCTCTACTAGTAATATTTATAGTAGCTTTTAGTAGTTTACATAAAAGGATTTTAAATAGTTTACATGAATTTTTAGTATTTCAGGACATTTTGTTTACAGTACCATGCAGTCAAGGACATGTCCTCAAAATTAAGAGTTTTAAAATCTCGCTTTTTATAGGTTTCATTTAAAGAGTCACAGAAAAGTAAAACATCTAAATCAATTTAACTCAAAGTAAGGGTTTTTTTGCTTTTTTGCCCTTTTCAAAGAAACTCAACATATTTCCAGGTAACTTTCTGGAAAGGTTGTCTCAAAGTTATTAAACTTTCTTCCAGTAACGTTAATAGAACATTCATTTAGAGTTATCTGGACTTCAATAATGTTCTCAAAATGATATTTATATATCTTATTTGGACAGAAATTTTTTATTAAACTTTTTATTTCAGAATGTTCAGAGAACATTCAAAGTAATCTTCCCATAATGTTTGCAGATTGATGGAATGTTCCCTAAACCTTCACATAAACATTTTTAAAAAACTGTATATTTTTTAACGTTTTTTAACTTTAAGAAATAACGTTTTCATAACTGGACGGGAACATTAGCAATATGTTCTTAGAACACATTTGCACAGTTGTATCAATTTTTAGTGCAAGTGTTGTTTGTGTCTGCCTCCACACGTTTATGTCTGTGGTAGTTCAATTTCTGTTTGTTTAACTGAGTGTGTGTTTAGGGTGTGTATGTTCGCCCGTGTGTTATGTGTACACAGCGAGCTTTCTGTATGTCTGCTTGTGTCTAGTGCTGTGATTCATCTCGTGTGTATTTGGGTTTCCCACCTGAGCTGTGTCATATTACGGTCTTTTGTCAGTCACCTATTACATACGTCTAAAAATAGGCGCTGATTGTATATGTGGCTACTGATGGCCCCCACCCAATCGACATCAACAATCTAATAAGTTCAAATGATTTATGCCCAGCTTTTATGCTAGGCAGGTGTTTGACGTCAAAATGGACGTCAGTATGAGGAATGCAACCACACAGGTAATGGATTTCAAGTTCAGCTTTAGTGCTGTAAACTCTCACCTGGGTGTTGACATAAGATCAGGTTTACGGACAGGCTATTTATAACATTACAGTTGGAAGAGGTTTTATAAGGCTTTGCAAAAGCTTATTGACTTATTGGCTTGTCCTATTCAATTATTTAAGTCATTTATGGGTGGTTTTTACTGTGTACACACAGGACACTATTGTTACAAGTTATATTGTGTTTCAAGTACAAAACTTTATTTAGCTGAAGCGGTAAGAGCTATTACAAAACCCAACAATATTCATAATTACGTAAAATACAAAAATTGAATAAAATAAAATGCAAAGATTTATTTAGTAATTTAATCATATTTTTTTATAGCCGAATGAGTGCGTGGACTATGTGCTTCTGTACTTGAGATTGTGATGATGCCAGTCCTGTCTGATTCGGTGATTAACTCGTCGTAGCATTTCAGAAGGAATGTCCTGGATTCCTGAGCAGGACAGAGTTAATACATGAACATGGGGTTGAGTGATCTAGGTATGTACTGGAGAACAGGTGGGAATTCAATGCCAGGGGTGTTTCGGAACTGCCCCTAAAAACAGCTCTTATTTCAGCATTACAAAGAGAGTGCAGCTAAAGCTACAGAGACAACAGCAAATCAACCGTCTCAGCTCGTGTATTAAGACGGGCCACTGTGTAAACAGGAATGTGAGACATTCATAATAAATCAAAGCTGTTTAGCCAAGATAAGTGTCTTTTAGAAATCAGTATACATAAGAAATAGGGATGTTAATGATTAATTGACACTAGATTAATTGCCGATAATAATTTGATTAATAAAACTTCTCAAAGGTCGTTTCAGTAAGGTCATCGTCAGAGTGCGTAGTTTTGAGGTGCGTGCGCCTCATGCGCATGTGTGCAGCAGACACACAAGGAAAAATTAAGCGTGTGCACTGTAGTATTCTATTAATGTCTTCAAGCTATGCAATGAATTAGGTAGGCTAGCCATTTATTTGGAAACATAATTAACCAAAGGTCCAAAAAGCCATCCAAACAAGTGATTTTACTGAATATAAGAACTACTTAACACCAATAAATGTACTTAGTACATGGTTTGGTCGACCGGTTAACAAGTGGACCACACTAAATACAGGTGTAAACGAGGTCTAAAACGCTTTGAGCATGTCCTCTTTCGACCACTTCAACCCTGTTTACACCTGGTATTAAGATTTGCTTCTGTCAATCGGATCACAAGTTGACCTTTTACCTTCCCGTTTTCACCTGGTGTTTTAATCTGTCTCTTTTGTCCATTTTCAACCACTTCTGATTTCTTCGAGGGGAGGGTCTATGGGTAGGTAAATGTATGAACTTTTTTTAGATCTCTTGATCTAATGGTTGAAATAAGCTCACACGATTTACATACGAAAGTGACAACCACAAGACCAAGCTTGTGTCACTGCGACGCAAAAAAGGCTGTCCCAATTCAAAGGCTCATTTAGGTGCAGCCTCCAAATGCGTCCTTTGTTTCCTGTGAATTGAAGGATACAACATATGGATCTTTTGCAGCCTTGCCTAACCTAGAATTCATTGTGCAGCAGTGATGACAGGATTTTTTCAAGAGAAATTGGCAAATTTTACCAAAAACTCTTTTAAACACTAGTATTGATTTTAAACTTCTAGATACAAATGTAAAAAAAAAAAAAAAAATCAGTTCAAATGTTGACATATCTTAATAAGATACGATTGTATATAGTTTAAATTTATTATATACAGAAATGGACCATGGTGAACATATTTAGGCAGTTTGTGATTGTTGTTTTGTTCAGTTTATTATAACTTTAAAAAAAAGTCCAATACAAATTGGATACTCCCACTCATCAACGGCAGCTGTCACAGTTATTAGGCAACAGCAACAGTCCTCCGTAGACTAGACCGACCCATTTAACGACCGATTTGAAGGATGCAACCTATGAATTAGAACACAGCCAAAAATGCTTGTTGTATTCTACCAGTTGAAATCGTTTCAATGATATATTACACAATTCTGTTGTTTATGATGATTTTACAGAACACGTTGTCATGTAAAGCAGTCATTTTTTCATGTGTTATGAAAATAGAGTACTTCTAATATGTCAGCAAATGTCACAAGAAAAACACTTGTTAAAGGGATAGTTCACCCAAAAAGTGAAAATTATTCCATGATTTACTCACCCTCAAGCCATCATAGGTGTGTACGACTCTTCTTTCAGACGAACACAATCACAATTCCGGCGCGACAGCCATACGCATTCAACGTACAGCACGTCCAAAAAGCGTTAACTTCCGTGACATAGTACATAATTCCATGATGTTCTAGACAATGACATGATGTACGTCATGGCGTAATGAGAATGTCATTGTATACTACGTCGTGGAAGTTAACGCTTTTTGGACATATGTCGAATGCATATGCCTGTCATGCCGGAACCTTATTATTTTACTTTATAAAGTTTTAAATAAGGATATTTGTCTTACAGAAACGCATCGATGCACTTCAGAAGGCCTTTATCAACCCCCTGGAGTCGTATGGATGTTTATTTTTATAGATAAACATCTTTTTTTTTTCTGAATTTGGGGTACCATTCACAACCATTATAAACCTTGGAGCCCTAAGGATATTTTTATAAATATATCTCCGGTTGTGTTCATCTGAAGAAGATAGTCATATACACCTAGGATGGCTTGAGGATGAGTAAATCATCATTTTTGGGTGAACTATTCCTTTAAGTGATGGTTATATTCCCTATATTCACTGTAAAGCCAAGCTTATCAGCTTTGAAAGGACACCTATTTTGTGTTGGTTAAGCAAGTGGTTAAGTAACATGAAAACTTAGTAGCACCCCTGCTTCAAGAGGATAAGGTTAATGATTAATTAATCGTTATTTAAACAACGATAGATCATGGGAATTTATGTAAATTGACATTCTTAGTAAGAATCACAAAAATATTTTCTTTCAATTTCAAAGGAACACCTCCCGTGATTATAAACAGTGTAATTGGAAATAAGTGGTGCAATCTAGAGGTGTTTCTTTTATAATTTCTGTTCTAGGGTGTGTTAATTGCATAAATAGCTGCTTAAACTAGACTGATACCAAGATCAAAGCTGCCTAATCCCTCTTTTCACTCATTATTTGCCAAGGCAGTCACCCATTTTTAGTTAGACTATCGTCTAAGGGTTTTTAAATGTTGCTTGTTACAGAATGTTTAGAGAACATTCAAAATTGATGTTTCCATATTGTTTTCGGAATGATAAAATGGAATGTTCATGTTTCTTTAATATTCACATAGGCTAACCGAGAAAAAATATGAAAACATTTTAAAAATGGGAAGTTTTTAATGTTCAGAGAACATTCTGAATTATGGTTTTCATAACTTAATTTGAACATCAGAAAATGTTCTTGGAACATATTTTTGTTCACCCTTCACCAGCAGTTTGATTAACAGGCGATCTGACCAATCATAATCCCGAATCTGGATTTTTTCTGACAAAGCAGTCAGGGTGAACTTGGTGAACTTGGTGAACTTGAACTTGAAAAATTGTGTGTACTCACGTCTTTCCACAGTTGAAACAACATTCCTTCTGATGTCCATTCATGTTTATTTGATACTATAAATGAACTAGAATGAAGAGATGGTTGTCGCTTGAAGGAACTACACCGATCTGTCAAAACACATTAAAGAGCCACTATATGGATTGTTTAAACTTCTTTTAAAAATTACAAAATTTTAAATATGAAACTATCTCATATCAAAAGTAACCTGCTGTCTTTTCTGTCGACGCGTTGTCAGTGTTTCTTTGCTCCGGGATGTATTTTTCACTGTGTGTTTAAAATATAATGATTAAAATATCCACAGCAGTAAAAAAAAAAAAAAATCATATATAATATAATATAAAAAAAAATCAAAAAGTCCCAGTGTTAAGCGTGATGCTGTAAACGCAAATTTCAAGCAAATCAATATAATGACATTTATTTTCCATGTATAATTATTGAATAGTTGCCAGTGCTTCATTTAGCTTTTTAAAACACTGTGGGGTAGACTACAGTGAATACAGTAGAGACACTTTTTTCATCACTACACAAAAACCAGATGCTTAAACGAAGTGATTTTTTTCACATATTTCCTTAGCTTGTATACTAAAATATCATAAATCAATACTATAAGTAGTTTATATTTTCCACAATTATCTCATAAACAGTGTAATAGTGTATAGTTGAAACAGTACCATGGTACAGTTAAGACACCTATTCTTATGCTTTAAAGCTGGCTAACCATTTACTGCAATTGTAATTAAGTTTTAAAAATGACAATTGTGCAAAAGTTTTAATTCAAATTTATTAATTCCCTTTATTTCAGTCAGATTCAGTGTGATCACTCACAGTGTCGTGAAATATGTCAGTTTTTAGAGCACAGAATAACGTTTGCAATGGTATAAGTTAAGTTTAACAGCCATAAAAGGAAAATAAGCTATTAATTGTGGAAGGGATATGCTGAAGGGAAAATCTGACATAAATAAATAAAATAAAAACTTTTGCCGATATCTTTGCAGTGGAAAGGCACACATCTTTCAAATTTCCCATGATCAAAGAGAACACTAATATACATGTGCAGAGAAAAAAATCACGGCTCAGACTTCATGTGCACATAAGTTCTCTAAGGTGTTTCAACTGTACACATATTCCAAATGTACTCTACCCTACATTGCTGGTATTATTGTTCGAATTTAGAAGATAATCAGTGATATACAATTATATCAAAAACAGGCTGTTTTGTACCTGTTTGTATATGTTTATTTACATAATTTAAACCAAAAAAAAGGTGTTTTTGTTTTTTGTTCCACTGATCCACAAATGTTTGTTGATGCAATCACACATCTCAGGTGTGAGTAATGACTCTTTTTGCCGTTGCTAAGGAGGTGCGTGAGAGCTCGTTCCACTTCATTTCACCAATCATTCCACCTGCTGTCAGATTACGGCTATCAGATGAACGGCACAAATCACTTTTATATAAACATCTGCAATCATTTCAAAAATGAGGCTGCGCAGCAACACCCTGATGACAGGACTTTGAATGAACTTCAGAAAGAGTGCAGTTCTTGGCCGTATCTCATCAGACAGATCAGAAAATATGTGTTTGATGAGCAGATGTGTGACGTCCTCTCAACTCAATGCACTTCCTCTTCCTGTAAGCTTGTGCAAACAAATACACACAACTGCATAGCAGACGGGGAGAATAAGACAGAGTCACGATGACGTAGAAAGGGCTTTCACATTCCAAGCCCGCATTGAAAAAGACTCATGAAATGTTTGGCCAGCCATCATCTTTACAGCGAGATTGTAAGTAAGATGGAACCAGCTTTGAAACACCTGCCAAAGGATTCAGTGGGCTGATATGGAGGGCAGAAATGAGCGCTGTCTGACAACACATACTTTCAGTGACAAGACTAAAGAAACAAAAACAAAGCTATGGCAAACAGTCGTCTCACGCACAGAGCAACCGGCCTGAAAAGCCAATACTACAAAAGACCAGTTAGTTAAGTGGATGAAGACAATACCATTAAAAAAATAGTTTCCATTGCAAGTCAAGCTATTTGTGAATCTGTTCATCTTTCACAGTGAAGAGTACTGAGCAAATTGAACAAACAATAGACCTATAAATCTACATTTTTCTGTGGTTTTTGTTGTAAAACAATTATGGTTGTGCTATGTGGTTTGCTAATGTTTGCTGTATAGAGTTTAGAATCGATCCTCAAGTCTTTAGGCCACATTCACACAGCAGCGATATACATTGAACTTAATATGGTTACATTCACGCATAATTAATTTATTCATGAACTGGACTTCAGAGCTTGTTATCTTTCAGGACTGGAGAGAGGGAAAGAAACTTTGTGCTGCACAAATGCGTCTTGTGGGACTTACAGGTTTTCATGTGTGCTTCCGCTAAGTAGTACAGTGACCTGACATGTTCACTTCATTTAGTTTTGTTGTGGCCACGACATATTAACTTGTGAAAACCTGTCGTGGCCTCGAGATCCTATGTTGAGGGAATGATAGTTTTTTCTTGTGGCCACATCTTTATTTTGAGGGAATAACATTTAGCTTATTTCTAATGGCCTCGAGTTAAATGCATAAACAACCTGTGCAACCATAGCAACCTGAAACTATTATAAATGAATAGGCCTATAATATAATTATTGTAATTAAGAAAACAGAGAGGAATTAAATAATTATTATATTAACATATTGCCTTTTATACTGTATTGCGCACAATGGTGCCTATAAAGATTCAAATGAAGTTTATCAATAGATGTTAAAAGAATATGCCTTGTACATTTTTTTTCTATCCCATCCAACAGTCTTTTAAATCCATTTGTTGTTGTTGTTTACATTTTTATTCATTATGTATTTGCTTATTTTTCCCCTGCATTTCCTATATCTCTCTACCTAATTAACTTTCTATGTTAGGCCTACTTAAAGTATATATTTTGTAAATACTGTAAATGCCCAAACACCAATAAAGTTTTGACTTTACAGATCTACACCAGATCTGCCATAGCATTATGACATGTTGGTCCCATTTTTGCTGCCAAAACAGCCCTAACCCGTCGAGGCATGGACTCCACGAGACCCCTGAAGGTGTGCTGTGGTATCTGGCACCAAGATGTTTGCAGCAGATCCTTTTAAGTCTTGTAAGTTGTGAGGTGGAGACACTATGTGTCAGACTTGTTTGTTCAGCACATCCCACAGATGATCGATTTGATTAAGACCTGGGGAATTTGGAGGCCAAGTCAACACCTCAACACTTTCATGTTCCAGAAACATTTTTGCTTTATGGCAGGGCACATTATCCTGCTGAAAGGGTGTACATGGTCTGTAACAATGCAGGTGGTACATGTCCGAGTAAAATCCACATGGATGGCAGGACTCAAGGTTTCCCAGCAGAACATTGCCCAAAATATCACACGGTCTCCGCCGGCTTGCCTTTTTCCCATCGTGCATCCTGGTGCCATGGGTTCCCCAGGTAAGTGACACACCCGGCCATCCACGTGATATAAAAGAAAACGTGTTTCATCAGACCAGGCCACCGTCTTCCATTGCTCCGTGGTCCAGTTCTGATACTCACATGCCCACTGTTGCTCTCTTTCGGCGGTGGACAGGGGTCAGCATGGGCACCCTGACTGGTCTGCAGCTATGCAGCCCCATACGCAACAAACTGCAATACATGCCTAACATATCCCAGCCTACATATATCTAGCCTACATGTATGTTTTGTAAATACTGTAAATGGCAGAGAGCAAATGAAGCTTTGATTATATGACTTTATATCTGTAGGTGCACATGAATTTACGGGAAGTTCACTTTTTTGGGAATTTAACATATTAGGCTATATAGGTTTAATAGGCATAATAATAATAATAATAATAATAATAATAATGAATGAAGACATGATCAGTGAATGTATATATATATATATATATATATATATATATATATATATATATATATTCATTCTTAATTAAAGCATGCATCTTGCAGGTTGCAGGTTGTTTACACATTTAACTCGTCACCATGTTGTTCCCTCAACATAAAGAAGTCGTGGCCATGAGAAAAATATATCGTTCCCTCACCATATGATCTTGAGGCCACGGCTTTCTTTACATCACATGGCCAAGACACAAGAATGTTGTTACGACAAAATGATCTCTTGGCCACTACTTATTATCATATTCCCACATATTAATATCTAGTGGCCACGATAAATTATTATGTTCCCACGAGTTATGTTGTGGCCACGACAAAACTAAGTGAACAGAACATGTCACCTCCTAGGCACCATAAGATGTAGATATGAGCTTGGTTTCTATCATCTGAAGGTTTTACATCCTCTCACTGTTCTCTACAGGAAAAAACATAAAAAATATGACTTGCCATCTCATAACTGATAATAAATTTAAACTTCGTCAATTTTTTTGTTGTTGTTGTCATAATGACTCCTAAGTCATAGGCCTAATTTTGCCTTTTCATCTCATATAAGTTACTTAATATGTCAATTTCGAAATAAGATTTACAAAATCATGTTTTTGTGGTGGAAATTGGTTTTCATACTGTGGTGTCAGTACACTCGGACGAGTCAAGGAATGAAACTTGTATAAATATGGGTAACACTTTAGTTTGGTGGTCCACTTAGACACTTGTACCTTCAACTTAACTGACTGTCCGCTTAATATCTGCTAACAATTTATTTTGATGCTCTCCAACAGACATTCTACTGATTATAAGCAAGTTTATGCCAATCTATTCTACTACCCCTACCCCAAAATATTTCACAAATAATCTAAAGTGCAACTTTAATTATAGTCAAGAGAATGTCTAAAGGAGACCATAAAAATAAATTGTAACCTAAATAAGAGATCTAATATAGCCTATAATACAAAAAGAACAGGTGCTTAGTACTTTAACAATCTTGGTTGTAGCTCTATTTATGTGTAAATTCCTTTTATCTGAGAGCCTCAAAAACATGAAAGTCAAGATTCTCAACAGCATATGTGGAGCAAGCGATAAACAAAGCTCCCCTGAGTCACCTCTGTGTTATTATTCAACAGGGAAGTTCACTCAAAGAGCCTCTCCTGTGGCCTGACTTTAACCTGTCTGGGAGCTGGCAGTAGTGCTAGCCAGTAGAGGATGTTTTCCTTTCCTCATCAAGTTTTTGTAGTCCTGGAGGAGGGGAGGAGGGAGCTTGTGGGACGAGGAAATTTCTATTCTGGTCCCTCAGACAAGGAGTCTTTCTCTCTAGGGGGTCTTTGGTGTGAGTTTGACCCACAACCCAGGGGTGACGAGACCACAGGAAGGCCATATGAGCAGGCTTGCAAGAAGGGGAAGGAAGTTTCATCTCCATGATGCGCACTTACCTCAAAAACCTCTTCCCTTTGACCTTATGGTTGCTGCATACGTCCTGAACTAATGACACAAATAGCATACAGTCAACAGATCATTAAGATGCAACAAAAAGCCAATAAACCGGAGTGAATATTTTGCAACACACACAAAGAATAGAACTCAGATGATCAGAGAGCAGGCTGGTGCCCCAACCCGAACAATGGAGGAAACGGTACACATTGGCGGGGCGGTTCAGATGAAAGCACTTCCTGTTCTCTGACCTAATGTCATTCCTGTGACGTCACTTTCTGTATAGTATCAAAACATACCATTCTTAATGTAATCTACGTAGGCCCGATCTGAAAATAACTACCAGACAAATAGCAAATGACCGTCAAGACCGTCTTTCAAAAAAACATGAAGCAGAAATATAAAGAAATGTAATTATATTGCAAATACAACATAGTGTGGGGTGTTAAAGGGATACTTCACCCAAAAATGCAAATTAAATAAATGAAAATTAAATGCAGCTGGACAATCTAATCAACTCTCCCTACTATACAACTACTATATCATATACGCACATTAAGGCCTCTAAATTATCAAACCTTTGCTGAAAAGCCTTTTGTGCACAATCTACATGCCTTCTATCGTTTTATTGATAGTTATACCTTTTAAAAAAACAAACAAAAAAACAAATAAAAGACCTTTTGGTTTTAATAACCTTTTTATCTTTTAATGGTATTTATATAATTGCAATATGTATTACTAAAAATGTCATTGTTATTTGATGCCTAAATAGAGCAATCCTTTCAAGTTTTAAACTAGCTTTATATTTAAATGTTTTAACTAGCGTCAAATCAACAGCTGCATAAGGGAATCACTTAAGCATTTAAGCAGCAGTGTTTACTGCGTGTGTTTATGCAGCAGCGGTCTATTGCATGTCATTGCTGTTTTATATGCTGTTAGCATGTACATGAAAACAGTTAAAGTGATTAGCGTTTGCGCTTTAAACTGTGTTCACCATATTTAGCGGTATAACTTTAATGACGAATTCATTTATTTCCAAGAGCAAAGTTTTCATTAGCTATGCTAAATGTGTGTGGTTGATTCAGAAGCTTGTTGTGTCTGAGTCATGCTAAAAGAACAATCGTAAAGTTAAATAAGGCGTCATGTTTATAGTCTTGTGGAGTAATTTACTTAACAGGAGCGTTATGCAGTCGTGTCTATGCAGCAGCAAATGGTCTGTTGTTTTTTTTATCTATGTAAGTATGTGCTGTATAAGCAATGGATGAGAAGGTTAAAGTAAAATAAGCATTTGCATTAATCACTTACATGTTAGCTGAAATAATAATAATAATAAAAATGACAAGTTCTTTTATTTCAAGGGTTATGTTTTCATTAGCTATGCTTAACATCAGCGTCAGAGCACACTCCTGTCATTCATTATTGCTCCTAATGGCTTTCGTTTATCAAAAAAGAGTAGATATTTCATTTATCAAATAAGACCACATAGCCTTAGATCACTAGTGTTAAGCTAGTTGGCAAAGGAAGCAAAGCCTTATGTCACTATTGTTAAGCCTGTCAGCTAGGTAGCCAAGGCACACATAGATAGTAAAACATGAGGTCCCATTAAAAAAGAAAGCAGTACATATGTCATAGCGATAGATCTCTTCTAAGATTAGATGTTAAATGCATATCTGCCAATGCAGCAGTTTGTTTTCTCACTCAACATCATGTGTATATTACTTGTATTGTCTATTTCTCCCATTACCCTGTGCAACTGTGTAGGGGGGAAAAAGTTGCTATACAAATGTATAGCTATAGTCTTCCTTCAGCATATTGCCATAGGCTGTACAACCTATAAATGATCTGATTAGATGTTTGAGTTGAAGAAGGCTCTGCCATTTTCTTTCCTGATTTGTTGGGGGGTTAATTCATGTGTGTTACATGTTTAGCAGAAGCAGCATGTCTTACATGCTCACAGCAATGTCTGTGAATGAATTGATAGTAGCAAGCCTCCGTACTTTGCTCTACAGCACCAGATCTATTCTGCCAAGACCAACAACATTACCATTGCCATGTCCATGACCATGCCAATCTCCCGAGAGTTGTCATGACAGAAATAGCATTATGTTTTCAGTCGCATTGTTCTTGTTATGAATCCGGTCCTGCACTTTACACCCACTCACCACTAGAGGTCACCTGCTCGCACCATGCTTCTCCCTCACCACACTACACTTCCCAGAATCCCTCACACGGTCACTGATTATCCGCCAGCTGATCCTCGTCATCACTCATTAGCTTCTTCCTTGCACTATAAATAGATCACTCAGCCACTTACACTCTGCGAAGTATTGTTTGATTTCTATATCACAATTTCTAAGCGTTTTTCCCTGTCTGGTTACCCTGTTTTTGATCCTGCCTGTTCCTTGATTGTTTGACGATTCTCTACCTGCCTCTGATCACCCGCCTGGATACTACCTCGAGCCTGTCTGCCCTCCAATATTGTTGTTCGCTGTTGTTGACTTCTGCCTGTCTTACCACGTGTTCCAATAAAGCTGCGTTTGGATTTTACTCGCTGCCTCCTCATCATTACAGTTCTGTGTGACTTTCACTCGTTATGAATTAAACATGTTTTACGGCAGCGATATCAAACGCTCATTGGCTCTCACCTACTTTGTCACAGATTGCGACACGACGTGTTTTGGATTATGTGTGTTTAAATGAGAAGTATGCACCTTCATGGAGTGAATCAGGATAACATATTCAGCGGTTAATAACTTAAATTCCCTTTCGAAAGGGAACGAGACGCAACGTCTCGTTCTCTGTTCTCAGGGAACTATGGTTACATATGTAACCTGAGAAGTTCTGCTCTGTATCTCATACAAAAAATATTAAATACCACCAGAAAGGACTGCGACTGCAACACACTGTTATTTAGACTACTTTTGGTACCGCTTTTGACACATTAAATGAATCTAAAATTTATCAAAGTTTGATGAGCAATTGTACAAGTATCTTTATGATATAAAAGATTTAGTATTTTATGTTTTTCAGCTGTACATTTATTTTTTGTAAATATGTCACTATTGTACTGTGGCAAGGGAGGTTCAGTGGAGTCTGCAGCGGGAGAGCAAGGCAAGAAACAAATCGTAAGTGGGTCAAGTGCAGAACGACTAACACCTGCGTCTCACTGCAGTAATTGGTGTGGGGAGAGAATAAAAGCCGCTGGCTGACAAAGGCGAGTGAGAAGTAAAGTTATTAAACGTAATTTCGGGAGGAGAACGCCCATCTAATCTTCCAATTAATACCAAGGTATAAAACCAGCGTCTTACCTCTTCCTGTTGTTGGTTCTTTCGGCATCCCTCCTCCTCCCCTTCTCCTCCTTTCCGTACAATTTTGCCTGTTATAGGGAGCAATCGGAGCTCGAGTAGAATATCCTCTCTGAGCCCCCCTACAGCAGACAGCAAGCCAAACATGTTTATCACTTCCGCTAAGATTATATAGGCACATGACCTTGTGAAACTACTGGTAGACTTGTAACAAGCTGCCTGACTGTGTTCTTGTTTTCCCAAGAAGAAGAAAGACCTACTTAGACAGGACCAGAAACAGTCGACACCTGTCAAGAAGAATGGTGGTTAATGGGGTCATAGACGAACTAGTGTGTTCCGATGACGAGAAGGGGGCAATGGTTTACCTGCCTTCAAGGTTTTGAACTCTAAAGGGAAGCACTCAGCTTGAGACTGACTCAAGATAAATGCCTCAGCGCTCCAATAACTGGGACTTGGTGTTCCTGCACCTAAGGTAGCCACCCCGTAAAGAAACTGGTAAGTTGCATTAACCAAGGATTTCCAGGAGGTGAATTGAGCTATTTCAGAATTGAGCAAACTCTGATCACCTACAGCTCTGGACATCTCTGATCATGAAGAAAATGAGGTGCCTGATTCCACCTACTGGGACTTGCCCACTCTACAAGTGTCCTCCTCCCAGGTGATGTCATCAGCCGGGTTGTTTGTTGAATCCACATATCTCCATGAATGCAGGTCAGTCAACTCCTGGATCTCGACCACTCTAGTGCCAACAAATACTTTATACTAGCAGGTTTCAGACTGTATCCAGATCAAGACAGAAGTAGAGTCGGTCCAGAGTGTCGTCATTTCAATATGGATGGTCAGCTCTTGCAATAGAAGCTTAATGAGCTGTCCACCTGCCAGGTCTGCAGCATAGTCAATTGTTGTTTGGAAGCTACCCTTGACATGGACATCATAAAGGAGGAGTTGATTTCACTCTGCTGCTTGATCAGCAGGTACGCTACTGCTCCATATGTCACTTTGACCGCATCACAGAAAATGTGAAAGCTGAATCTTGATGCCTCCTCCTTGACATGTGAAAGGATGTAACAACTCTTCCTTAGCAAGTTTAGGTACCTCCTGTTCCCAGGCTCACTATCTCTCAAGAAGATCTGTGGGAAGGCTCTGGTCATCCTACCTTCTAGGTTTAGCCCAGAGCTTTTGGACAATAACTTTAGCTCCTAAAGTAAAGGAGGAGAAGGGTCATATTGGCATGCCAGAACTTTGTAGATATGCCACATTGTTGGTAGAAACTCATAAAGTGTCAGGTAGTGCCTGTATCCCAGGCAATTATCCAGACCTAGAGCTGGCTCCTGGCTCCTCAGAATGATTCTTTTGCTGCCACAGCTCTATACTCTGTGATTTCGTATTCACTGGTAAATGCTCAACAACTGAGGGGACATTGCTGGCCCACTGCTGTATTTCAAATCCCTCAGAGGTGAGAAAGGATCTCATTTTGTTGACTTAGGTCATCAGATCCAATTAAAATAAGCTGAATATTACTGAATGATGGAAGAGGAATACCCTTTAGGTGACAGTAGCTCCAGTGAAGCTTCTTGACAGGGAATGTTTGCTCAGTCAAGGTCAGGAGAGGTGCAAAGAATACGCTGGAAAGGTTGTACCTCTCTTACTGTCCCCACAGCAGGGTAACATTATAATATATAGTGCAAAAGGCCATAACTTCCTTCTTTTGTTGTAGTCCTAGCTGCTGGATGACTGCTCTGAGAATAATGACCCACTGGGCACCATCATCAATGATTGCATGGATTTGTATAGACTTCTCGCCTTTCCACAGCAGCACGGGGTGACTTTTAGGAGACGCGTCCTGTAGGGCTGGGTGGTGACGCATAGATGCGGCCTATTAATGTTGTAACTAGCATGTTGTTAGGGCCTGTGTGATGTAGAACTCTTTAAGTGTACGTCTCCACAATCTCCACATGCTTTCTTCAATGTACACTCTTTGCAATTGTGACTGGTGTATCCACATTTCCAGCATCTCTTACATTCTCTTATTCACGCAATGATTCACTGCATTGGCGCCGTTGTATGTGAACTGAGCTGAGCTGGACGATCACATCACTGTTTTCTCCAGTGCTGATATACATAAATTAACTAGACTAATAACTATTGATCTTTCAATAGTGTGGAATGAATCAATATAAATATATAGAATAAGCTGGACAATGACACTGTTTTCTTTGGAAAAAAACTATTTGCCAATTATTACTGAGAAGCTATTACTGTGAATGAATTTTCATTGTAAAAAGCACTATATAAGTAAAGGTGACATGAGTTGCTCAGGTGGGCATTCAGCAATCTCACTGCAGAGAGAGAGAGGTAATGCTCTCCAGTATGACAGAATAAACACTAGCATTTTATTCTCTTAACTGGTTACTGAATTTGAAGAGCCTCTGTTCGGACGGGCTGTGCCCCTTTAACCTTTTTGGGCTGATTACTGCCATGATAAACAGAGATGGCCAGATCTGAGGCTTTGTGGAGCTGAAGCCCTGTCAGTATGATACCATTGAGCCATTTTCGATGACAAACTTTGGGCCTGAGCCTTGACTTTAACCACTCTGCAAGTTCATGCAAAATACATGGATTGAGACTGTCAGTGCTCAGTCTTCCCCGTAATTGGATGTGCTCGATGAAAACGTCCCAGCAGGTTTTAGGGAGTTTACTGAGCAGCCTTTCAACATGATCAGTGCAGAGAGCTCTCTTGTGGTCCATCAAGAGAAACGGTGAAGGAAGTACACAAATCAAGTACTTGAGTAAAAGTACAGATACGTATAATAAAATATTACTCAAGTATTTAGTACTGCTTTTAAATTTTACTTGAGTGAAAGTACAAATTACTTGATTTTTAAAAAGTACTGATTGATGAATGTTTATTTTGTAATTTTATATAGGCCATTTTTATATTATATATTTTATATGATCCTATTGCTCAAAATAATTATGAATGATTATTACTTGTCAAATAGCCAGCACTAGTCAATATGGAAGATTAGTGGATGCAGATACATAATATGCAGGCCTAATGTGTGCTGGCAAATGTATGTAAGTGTTGGGGAAGATGAATGTGCATGCATTGTTTTAATTTGTGAGAGCTGCATGATTCTGGATAAAATGAGAATCACATTTTTTTTTTTTTGTTGTTGTTGTTTCCAATAGAGATCATGATTCCACAAGGATTCTGAACAGACAACTAAACAAATAACATGCAGAGGACAAAACATTAATTGCTGCAGTCAATTTAAAGATATTTTTTTAAAAAAATGGTTTTGAGTGAACGATTCAATAGCTCACTTATAACTACTTCATTTCACTACTATTTTTACTGGATGACTCAATGTTTTTGAAATCTTTGGAATGAATCATTCAATGTCAAATACATTTTTAACAATCCTTTCCGTCTTATTGTCGTTATGGTGTAACCGATACAACCGTTATTTGAAGCGCCAGGTGAGTTTTAAAAGGTGATTTGCTCTGTTTTGATCGCTAATTTATATCGAACTTATATTGATCGCCGTGCTTATATCCAAACTATAAACTTTTATTTCGGTACTTCTGTGATCATTTGGATATTTGTAACACAGAAATAACAATACTGTGTGGTTAACTTGCTTTCTCTGGCTCAGACACAGAAATATATGTTATTTAGAAATGAGTTCACGTAGGTGTTTGAATCGAGATCGATTACATAGACACATTGATGTGGACCTGTTCGCATTGAAGCTTATCAGTGGGCTTAAACAGATTGCCCTTTACAGCAGTTTAGTTCACAAACAACTGACAGTTGTAACCTAAATACTATTATTTCATATGTCTGGCTTTAAGTTTTTATTTTCATATAAACATTGACCATTGCAAATACAAAAAGTGCATTGCCAAACGACAGCTCAGACATACTTGTTTGACTTTGTGAGAATAAACTTAGTAAACTACCAGGGTTACACCCTCTCATTACAGTGACCTGGCTTATCAGAACACACAAACACAAGGCATCCCCTGCTAGCCTGTAGTGACACACCTAAAAATACCAAAAATATGATACCATTCAACTGGGTTTCTGGTATGCAGTGCACCTCTAACACACAAACCGCAGTTACTAAAAAAATAAAAAAAATAAAAAACACCTTTTAATTTGTATAACCATTAACTTAAAGAAACAACAAAACAACAACACCAGCAATGACAAACAATAAAGCAGTAAATCATTCTCATTATCCATTTGAGTCAAGATTGTGTTTAATGCAATCAAATTCAATGATTTATCTTACTCTTTCAAGTGAAGTGCAATTAACATGTTTGTGTCGTACAAAACTACACAAACAGGATTTACATTAAAGGATCCAGAGCTATAGGAATCCCTTCACGAGATTTCATTTCACTGAACATGAATCATTTCACGTAAGTGAGAAGCAGGGAAAACTTCTTAAGGCTTGTCAGTTATTGCTCTTAAATAGTTTTCAGTGTTTAAGAGAATCACTGCATAGTTTAAATTCCTCCTCGTCGAGGAGGTAGTCTTGTGAGCGCAGGTGCAGTTGTCATCTCACAACATTTGCTAAGATTCATGAGGTCAAGGTCTCAGTGCATTTTGGTTTCATCTACCTGAATCCAAATGACCTTGACGTTCCTTGAGTCAAAAACTAATACTGATCCTGAGACATGGGACAGAACTTCTCACAACTTTACCTGCCATCAGTATCTAAAATGGCAACATTTCTACTTGTAAATCAATGATCACAGATGATCACTGGAATATTGTGCACATAATAATAATAACGTAATATTTAATTTCATTTACATTCTCAATCTCTACAATATGCTTAAATCTGCCTGTGCTTAGACCAAAATCAATGCTTTATGTATATTAAAATATACTTCGGGGGGGAAAAAACATAGCTGTGCAGGTAGCTGTGGCTATATTCAAGGCTGGGTAGGTTACTTTTAAAACGTATTTCACTACAGATTACAAAATACATGCTTTAAAAAAATTTGTAACGTATTTTGTTACATTACTCAAGTTTAGTAACTTAATCTAAATACCTTAGAATACTTTGGAATACTAATAAGTGTGGAACAAACACAAAAAAGGTAATTGCAAGTTTTTATCTCACAATTCTGACTTTTTCCCTCAGAATTGCGTGATATAAAGTTGCAATTGTGAGTTATAAAGTCAGAATTATGAGATATAAACTCACAATTTTGAGAAAAGTCAAAATTATGATAAACTCACAATATTGAGAAAAGTCATAATTATGAGATATAAACTGACAATATTGAGAAAAGTCTGAATTATGAGATATAAACTCGCAATATTGAGAAAAGACAGAATTATGAGATATAAACTCACAATATTGAGAAAAGTCAGAATTATGAGATATAAACTCACATACTAAATTCACAATTGCAAGAAAAAAAGTCAGCACTGCAAATTTATATCTTTATAACTTGCAATTGTGAGTTTAAATCTCACCATTCTGAGAAAAAGAAGTCAGAATTGTGAAATGCAAACTCACAATTGTGAGGGAAAAAAACAAATTGTGAGAAAAAGTTGCAGTGACCTTTTTTACAATTATAAAATGACTCACAAACAACTATCACAAAACATGAAAACAGTCAAAAACATGAAACTTAACTCTGCTTTTTCAGTCAGAGAATCACCAATTGCAGTTTAAATGACATTAAAATTCAAAGTAATCACTTTGGTAATCTAAAATACTTTTCAGATGTAACTGTAATCTGATTACCATCCATTTAAAATGTAACTGTAATGAAATACAGTTACTCCAATTTTGTATTTTAAATACGTAACTAAGTTACTTGTATTTCGTTACTCCCCAACCCTGGCTATATTTTCACAATCCATTAACTGTGACGACCAAATTATAAAGAAAATGGGATTTTTTGATGATTTTTTTTCATTTTAAATAGGTCACCAGAAAAAAATGTCTACTGCATTTAATACATGTAAGATATGCATATGATTTTGTCAACACCATCAGCTAAATTCTAGAATACTAGAATTTGTCAGTGTTTGAGAGATTTTAGTACACAATGTTGTATCAGATGGCGTTGACACAACTACAAATACACACACACACACACACACACACACACACACTCATTGATATATAATATATTAATATATTGTTTTCTTCTTTGACTCCACAAACAATATCCATCAGGTGTCAAAAGCACAATAATTTGTTAAACAGCTTCTGAGTGGGTGTATTTGTGACATTGCAGTGAACTGCCGCTTAGGTGTAGGGTTTTTTTTTTTTTCATAACAGACTCTTCAATGCTTTTCTTCTCTGTTCCAGCTAAGGGGATTTCTGTAGACTGTCTTGTAAACATCTGAACATTGCTTTGATTGATACTGTTGTGTTTCCATAAAACATGTCACAAAATCCATAGGACTGAGTAATAGTGGGGAAGTTTCAGACAGTGTTGATAGAGTACCGTACTGTAATCTATCTTTCCACATTTTATTTTCATTCCTTGTGATTCTTGAATCTTTAATTAAGCATGTTTAAGCACCAAACATCAAAAACAGGAGTGTCTGGTGTGTTTATATACTGCATGTGTGTGACTCTCGTGACAAATATGGCCTTTTGACCCTGCAGCCAAGCCCATTGTGGGGAATCCCGTCTGATGCTTAAACCTGTTTGGTTGCTTCATCTCTTCTTTGTTAACAACCTGTTTTCTAGCAAACTGTCTGTCATTGTTTTATCAAACATATATTGTTTATTTTTAAACATTCCAGGTTGTGTTTAGGCACACTCATATTTTTTTATTTACTGAATCAGTCCTGAACACTAAAAGAAATTTACTGAAGACCCATTAGGATTGGCAGATTTAGTGGATGTAGCTCAAAGGCTTTCAAGGGATTACAACATATCAATAAAACACTGACAATCCCATATACTGTGGGGCAAGCAATAATGTAAATTGTTGTATTAGTTCGTGAAAATGACTTGCAATTTCTGAGTAAAAATTCAGTTACACTATTTGCTATTTATACACAACATTTTGTTGCCCCAAAAGACATTCTACTTACTATAAGTAACATTGCAGCTTCGTCAACTTATTCTACTAACCTGAACACCTGACCTAACAGTCTAATACAGTCTACTAATACTCTAATGAAAATTAGTTGACATGTACAGTATCTGGAAAGTTACTTAGTAGAATGCCCAAAGTCGACCATTGAAATAAAGTGTTACCTAAAGTGATATCTCTCTTGTTGTTGGGATATAAGCAATCTGCAGTGATTACCCTAAAGCTGTTCTAACTAAACAAAACAGCAGGTATGTCGACATTGAAACGCTGGTGTCTAAAGCTTATGACTTCCAAGAACTGTCAGCACATTTCAGCACATACCGAGACATTGCTTTGTCTACATATTTCACATGTGTAGGTTGTTTGCGTGTGAGTATATAAACTGCTATCTTGTCTTAAGATAATCAAATCACAAGACCTGCCGATATTGTACAAGTATTTAAATTTCAGCCACAGACCAGATAGAAATCTTTTCAGTCATTGTGTATTTGTCAGCACACAACAACCTGCTGTACCCTAATCAGTGCAACAGGGCGTAACCTACTCTGACATTACTTTCAAACAGTACCTGTCTCTGTACAAAGATATTTAAAAAAATAAAATAGTTCAAATTTCAAGATCCACCTCGCTAATAATAAACTGAAGTAGGATGGGTTTCCCTTTGAACCTTGAGCGCACTTCTGAAAGGTTATTTCGAACTCTATTGGCACCGTGTTGTCTCAGCAGCTTATATGATGTAACTTTATTGCACCATACCAATTTTCTGACTCCTAACCCCTGAAATCTCACTAAAGAAATGATTTGTCAGGTAACCAAATGTGGTAATATCTAAATTAATTTGAAATAATCTACAGGCTAATCAAACTCACCAACAGCAAACGGAGGTTTAAGTTTACTCAAAACCACAAGACAGAGGGCAGCAGAATGAAAGTGAACGCAGGCAACTTGAGACACACTTTTAAGAAGTTTACCTTCATACTTAAAAAAACAGTGTTCAGGGCGTGAGATGCTGAAAAAACGGTAAGATGCAGTAAACAAAGGTGTTTGTCTGCATGTTTTCATGTGTTCTGTTCATTATGCACTGTTTCCTTTGTTCCCACTCATTTGTTACCATAGTTTTTTTATTACGTTCATCACGTTTCTAGTTGAGTTGCTCATTAACTTGTGTATTTAAGTTTAGTTCAGCTCTTTGTTCGGTATTGTCTTTGGTATGTGTGCAAAGGTGTTGCATATGTTTTCTCTCTTTGTCTTTGTCTTTATTATCATTTTTGTCAATAAAGTAAAAAGCTGCATCAAGATCCAGCTCTCTTCTTGATATGGAGTGGAGCTCTGCCCATACTCCTGTCACTGAAGATGTGTTATGCGAGGTCCCCGAAGATTGGTGATTTAGTTCCCTGAGGCCTCCAGCCGCCGCTGGTCCCAACCTAGAATCAAGTCTCCTTTGTCTCCACTGGTCCCACGCAGCCTCAAGTCTCCTTCGTCGTCGCTGGTCCCACTATGTTGGGCACAAGTACATTGATATTTAAGAATAAATAGTGAGCTATTTATCAGGGTTGTTGGTTAGTGTGCCAATATTAGACAAATTTATAGCTACCCATTGATTTCAGAGATTTACAGATTTACAGAATAACAATTAAAACTACAGCAATACCACACATTAGTTCTAATTCATTCATTCTGCTTACTATCGCATCAAGAAATTGAGAAAACACTCACATTTTGGGTAGGACGATGATAAGAAACATGCTTGACATCATACTGTGTGAATCAAATACAATGTCTTAAAACAAGGACAAAAATAGATATGTTGAGATCAGATACAAGCAGACGTCAGTTTATCTTTTGTAAAAAGCCACCCAATGGCAGAAATTTGTAACATCAGATCTGTTGCTCTTGCCTAATGGCCCACATGGCTGAATTGTGTTTGGAGCAACGGGAGACACTGTCAGCACCTCAAGAGACCACTAGAAAGATATTTGCAGCTAAAATTTCAGCTCCTCATCTATAGATACAGCAGTGAATACAGGTTAGAATACGGGGACATCTGAGATGGTGTAGCTGCGGGTGGATTTTAGGGTGGAGTGTGCTATAAGAGTAAGAGTTGTGTAATAGATCATTTGAGATCATATTCATGCCTGCGCTATTATTATAATAATAATTACTTCAAAAGATGTTCTTATAAATGAGGCTGTTATCTCCTTTGATCTTTCACAGATTCATGTTCATGAAAAAAATAAACTGAGTGACAAGCCTAGCTGTGATGAAAACAGTAATAAATCATTTTATTTCAATTTACTGGGCATTTCATTTAGGAAAGGATTCCTTTAATTTTTGCCTGTGAAATATGTTTATTTGTAGACAAGATTAAACACTGGATCTCTTAATAAACAATGGCTAGATAGGATGTGACCTGCATATGGCATCTTTGCTCGTAAGCATTTTTGTGAATATCCTTGAATGGGTTCACCACATAACCAACTCCCAACAATTATGGCTTCACTTTTTTGCCAATTCACTTTTGTGGAAGAAACACTTTTAAAATCTTCTAATAACTGCAACATCACGTTCACATCATTTTGATCTTTAATTAGTACCACCACATCATCAGCGTAAGCTGATAATTAAACAGTATTGGTAGACTTTGAAAGATCCAAATCTGACATCTCAGCTCTTAACTTATTTAGAAGAGATTCTAAAGCTAATATATAAAACATGCCAAATGCAAACATGCAACAGTGCACAACCTTGCCTAACCCCTCTTAAAAACTTAAAAGGAGAGCATAAGTCACCATTTATTTTCAACATACTCTCAAAGTCACAAAGCTTTAATCGTTAATATAAAATTAGGATTAAAACTAAAAGCTAAAACATTCCGCAAGCAACTGTGCTCGTTTTTCG
The DNA here is from genome assembly GCA_038088235.1 of Zacco platypus. Classification (NCBI taxonomy): domain Eukaryota; kingdom Metazoa; phylum Chordata; class Actinopteri; order Cypriniformes; family Xenocyprididae; genus Zacco; species Zacco platypus. The sequence goes on from CM076080.1 coordinate 9,338,885, forward strand.
AAAAAAAAATCTCTTATTAAAAAAATATCAGATTTTTCTTCCAGGCACACAATATGTCTTCTGTGAATTAATAATTTGATCTCAAACTCCTAATCTATTCGCCAAGGCATTCGAAAATATTTTGTAGCCACTGCACAACAAACTCACTGGCCTCCAGTTCATAATAACTGCTCTTCGCCAGCTTTTTGGCAACTATTCATTAATTAAACTCCGATTAAGAACCTCCTGTAGAAGTTGGACCTACCTCTGCCCAAAAAAGATTTACAAAAATATATTGAAATACCATAAATTATGGGTGTTTTTCTATTTTCCATACTTTAAAGAGCTCTCTCTTGTTCCTCTATTGACACAACTTTACTAAATCCATTATTAACCTCTTAAGATAACTGCAAAAATATTTCGAGAAAAACATTCAAACCTTGTATAGCAAACAGTTCACTCTCATAAATCCTCATAAAATTTGACCTCTTTCCGAATCGCTATAGAATTGAGTAAAATGACTCTCATTTCTGACCGCAGAGCATCAATAAATCTATTTTTCTCATTCTTTTTTCCATTTAAATTTTTTTTTTGATGGTTCATTCATAGATTCAGTACTCTGAAAATTAGATCTAATAATAGCACCCTGATAATGCAGTCAAAGAAGCTTAATTATTTTAGAGACTCTAAATTAGTTTTTTTTTATTTTGGTCAACTAAAAGAGTTCTTGAAGTTTAACTAAATCTATCTTTATTATTGACTGAATTTTATCTTGTGACATTGAGAGTACATTCACGAGGTCACACTTACAAATAAGTCAGAGTAAATGGTATGTGTATTCAGTGTGCTATCCAAGGAGAGGGTTCTGAACTTGGTATTTGGCCCGAACCCATAGTACTCCACCCTTATTCCTGGCTATTGTAGGAACCAGGCAAGCGTGAGGAGTTGGAGTGGTGGAGAGATGCTGAAAACTGTCAAGGAGCGTAGGTGAGTCGACTGCTATATATATATATATATATATATATATATATATATATATATATATATATATTAGGGTCCCCCTTACATTTTTCACTCTTTGTTATATTGCAGCCATTTGCTAAAATCATTTAAGTTCATTTTTCCCCTCATTAATGTACACACAGCACCCCATATTGACAGAAAAACACAGAATTATTGACATTTTTGCAGATTTATTAAAAAATAAAAACTGAAATATCACATGGTCCTAAGTATTCAGACCCTTTGCTGTGACACTCATATATTTAACTCAGGTGCTGTCCATTTCTTCTGATCATCCTTGAGATGGCTCTACACCTTCATTTGAGTCCAGCTGTGTTTGATTATACTGATAGGATTTGATTAGGAAAGCCACACACCTCTCTATATAAGACCTTACAGCTCACAGTGTATGTCAGAGCAAATGAGAATCATGAGGTCAAAGGAACTGCCTGAAGAGCTCAGAGACAGAATTTTGGCAAGGCACAGATCTGGCCAAGGTTACAGAAAAATTTCTGCTGCACTTAAGGTTCCTAAGAGCACAGTGGCCTCCATAATCCTTAAATGGAAGACGTTTGGGATGACCAGAACCCTTCTTAGAGCTGGCCGTCCAGCCAAACTGAGCTATCAGGGGAGAAGAGTCTTGGTGAGAGAGGTAAAGAAGAACCCAAAGATCACTGTGGCTGAGCTCAAGAGATGCAGTTGGGAGATGGGAGAAAGTTGCAGAAAGTCAACCATTACTGCAGCCCTCCACCACTCAGGGCTTTATGGCAGAGTGGCCCGACGGAAGCCTCTCCTCAGTGCAAGACTCATGAAAGCCCGCATGGAGTTTGCTAAAAAAACACCTGAAGGACTCCAAGATGGTGAGAAATAATATTCTTTGGTCTGATGAGACCAAGATAGAACTTTTTGGCCTTAATTCTAAGTGGTATGTGTGGAGAAAACCAGGCACAGCTCTTCATCTGTCCAATACAGTCCCAACAATGAAGCATAGTGGTGGCAGCATCATGCTGTGGGGGTGTTTTTCAGCTGCAGGGACACGAGGACTGGTTGCAATCGAGGGAAAAATGAATGCGGCCAAGTACAGGGATCTTCTGGATGAAAACCTTCTCCAGAGTGCTCAGGACCTCAGACTGGGAACTGATTCATTTGATGCTTGAAATCATAAAGTCTCTCTGGATCACAGTCAATTAAAGTCCCCCCTGTAATGAAAATAAAGTTTTTAATGTTGTTTATATGTCTATGTGGTGTTTTTAAGCTTTAAGACAAACCATGTGCACATTCATAAGTCAACACCATTGCTGAGTATTTTCTATTTAAGACTGCAGTGAAAAAAAGAAAATCTCGAATCCAATCTGGTACTGGAATACATTCGCCAACGACCTTGGTCACACCTTTCAATAGACTATGTCACCGATCTACCTCCATCAAATGAATTCACAACAATCCTAGTTATCATTGACTGCTTCTCAAAAGCCTGCCATCTAATACCTATGAAAGGCCTTCCACTGCCATGGAAACTGTTCAAGCACTGTTCCAGCATGTTTTCAAAGTTTATGGCATACCCTAAGATATTGTTTCAGACAGAGGAACACAATTTACCTCACAAGTATAGAAGGCCTTCTGCAGACAGCTGGAAGTCAATGACAGCTTAACCACAGGATATCATCCTCAGTTCAATGGTCAAGTTGAGAGATTGAATCAAGAGATTGCCAGGTATCTACGGTCATACTATGGTCGTCAACAGTATCACTGGTCAGAGTTTCTACCATGGGCAGAGTACATGCAGAACTCTTGAAGACATTCATCAACTGTATTCATCCCATTTCAAAGCATGCTTGGATCCCACTGTGTCGGACAGTGCTCTTGTATGTCTGCAAAGGGCTGTCAGAAACCAGGAGATCCAGGCCAATAAGCGATGTCACCCACATCCTCCCTACCTGGTCAAAGGGTCTGGCACTCCACATGGGACCTCAAGTTGTGGCTACCACGCAGGAAGCTCAACCCAAGGTATGTAGGCTCATTTAAAATCATAAGACAGACAAATGAGGTCACATACCAGTTGGAGCTTCCAGCTAATTATCGTGTCTCTCCCTCCTTCCATGTTTCCCTCCTCAAACCGGTTTATCCGGCTGCTGACCCCAACATCGAGAACCAGGAACCACCTACACCACTGGACATTGATGGATCTCCTGCATATGCGGTAAAGGAGTTGTTGGACTCCAGACGGAGAGGGGGTCAGCTCCAATATTTGGTGGGCTGGGAGGGGATCTTTACAATAAGAAACTTTTACTTTTAAAAGTCTACCTTTAATTATTCCCTCGATTTTGTATGATGCGGATATAAAACTTTTCGAAAGCAAAATCTAAACCCATTGCCCAGTCTTTTCCATGAATGGGAAAAGAGACACCGCCCAACATAAAGAAAATAGACAAGAAATAGACACCTTTAACCATTCTGACTATCACTGAATTCTGATTGAGCATTTAGTCTAGTAAGAATCTTTTTTAAGCAATAAGTTACTTGGTCTGTAAAAAGTTTCTCACTCCTGTTTTTGCCTTCAATAAATTGCAGTATATCTGGAAGAAAAAAACCTTTTCAGTTTTAACTCTCCTAGAGACCTCACCTTTACTGTATGACTTGCCTCCCGAACATCAAGTCTTATGATCTGTTTACTAGTATGGCGTTTCTTGATTTTCTTTTTGAGGTGTTTTAAAATAATAGATTTCTAATTCAAACACTGTGTTCAACATGTTCGCCAGATTCAAACACACTGTTGTCATCTTCCGATTAATTTGATTTTGATTTCAACAGTTTTTTAGGATAAATTACTGATAGTGGGAAAGTTATTTTGCTAAAGCACCTATCAGGACAGAGATGGTAATCGACTGTCAAGTCAATTTCAAGCTGCAATTTCAATGAAAAACTATGATGGTGGATAGGCTTGCGGATGAAAAGTGAGCAAACTTCAAGCCCCTCACAATCAAGTAAGTGAAAAACCAGTAGCATCAGCAATAATGTTTATTACACCCCTGTGAAATTACACTTGTTGAAAATCAAATTATTCAAAATTGTATCACCTTTCAATAACTGCATTATTTGTAAGTTGACAAGTAGAAGACATAACTACTTGTGGTCTCAGCCCAACACTTCATCACAACTTTTCCATTCAACTAGGTTCGCCAGCCATAATTTCTTCCAGGACAGCCAAGAACCTTGGATTTGTAATTGATGATTAAACTTCACAGACCACATTGCTAAAACTAATTAATAAAATTCATTGCATTTGCTTTTCTCTGCGCTCAAAGAGCTTTACATATGAAAGAGGGAATCTCCTCAACCACCACCAATGTGCAGCATCCACCTGGATGATGCGACGGCAGCCATACTGTGCCAGAACTGTCACCACACAACAGCTTACTGGTGGAGAGGAGACAGAGTGATGAAGCCAATCAGCATATGTGGGGATAATCAGGAGGCCATGATGATGGATCAAGCCTATGGGCAAATTTGGATTCCAGGTTTGTACCCCTACTCTTTTAACTGACAGTTCCTGCAGATTTGCCTTGTAGCCTACAGCATTAGAAAGATCAGGTTCTTCCAATCAGAGCATGCTATACATTCTCCATGTCCAAGCTCCTGTTCCATCCAGACTGGACTATTGTAATGCTCTCTTGGCAGACCTTCCAGCATGCACTGTCAAACTTCTGCAATTGTTCCAAAATGTTGTGCAAGAGTGGTGTTTAACTACCCGAAGCGAGCACTCGTCACACCTCTCCTCATAAACTTGCCCTGGTTGCCAATTGCTGCTCACATCAAATTTAAGGCACTGATGTTTGTTAACAGAACCACCTGCACCCCTTTACCTAAACTCACTACTTCAGACCTATGCGCCCTCGAGAAGCTTGCATTCTGCAAGTGAACGACGCCTTGTGTTGCCATCCCAAAGAGGCACAAAATCACCGGTGGGAATGACCTGCCTAACTCAAGCAGAGCTGCTGAGTCTTTAGCCATTTTCAAGAAACAGCTGAAGATGCATCTTTCTCATCAATATGTGACTGATTAATACTAACATTTACAATTCTATATATCTGTATATTAAAAAAAAAAAAAAAAACTTTCTACATGTTCTGTACTAGACTACCTAGTCACACTACTTGCATATCATTGCCCTACAGTTGGTTTGTTTGTCTATTGTTCTCCTCATTTGTAAGTCGCTTTGGATAATAGTGTCTGCTAAATGATTAAATGCAAATGTAATGTAATGTATTTCCTCTTATGAACAATCATAATCAGTTACTTTAGTTAGACTATGCAGGCCCCAAACTAGAAACTCAACAAAAAAATGAATACACTGAAACACAAGTTAAACAAACCTGTGATTATTCGTACAAAATATTGATTTCTAATTAGTGTGCTAGTATAACTTAACATCAACAAAGTTACTATTCAACTTCTTAAGTGTGCAAATTAGAAACATATGGTAGCTTGCTTCCATAATTGAACACAATATAAATATATTCTGTGTTTATAATTCACAATTCAGATTGCAATTCTGACTTTGCAATTGTGAGAAAGTCAGAAATGCAAGATAAAAAGTCACAATTACCTTTTTTATTTTTATTTTATGGCGGAAACAAGCTTCAACAGTAACAATCTCTGACACTAATAATGCAAAATAATATAATTTGTTTAAAGATGTCATTTGGTTAATATTATTTGTTCAGTTATTACTGCACTGCCTCACACTTTATTTACAATACTGTTTATTATTTGATTATTTTTTCTTTGGGAGCTGCTGTTCAGCCAAAAATGATTTGCCAATTATTAATGTAAAGCTGCTTTGCCACAATTTGCATTGTAAAAAGCGCTATATAAGTAAAGGTGACTTGACTTGACTATTTAAATATCCTAATTCAAAATATGGTATGGTTTAAATAGTTTTCTGACTTGCATTTTACCGCTTAAAATTGTGGATTTTAAAAATTTAAGTAGCAAAATTATTGGTTTTGCGAGCCCTAATTTATATGAATATATGAATTAAATATTTTAAAAATGTATTGCATACCACCATAATGGCCCATTTCAAAAGTTTAAATGATTTTGTTGTTGTTCTTCTTCTTCTTCTTCTTTTTCTTCTTTAAAAAAATAACAGTTCCCACCCTCTGTAGGGGATCATGATGTAATATTATTTTTGCAAACAGTTTTCACCATTTCAGTAATGAAGGTTTCCATCTTTGAGACATAGTCTTAAATATAGCGCCTGGCAGTGGTTTAAAAGTGGACATTTGTATTGATCTCTTCTTGTAAACTCAGATATTCTGTGGATTTGGACAAATAAACTAGGCTATACCACAAGGCAAAAAGAAATTTGCTGGCAATTTTTACGCAGGTGGTGGGAGAAAAACACTGGCATTCTGGTTTCGAGCAGCAATAAAATCACAGAATAACCCCTGGAAATTTTGAAATTACTTTGTGTCCCCATGAGAAACAATTACTGTCTAGACAGGTTTCTTTTTTTTTTTTTTTTGGACATTTATTTTGTTGGTAAAGAGAATTAAAATCCCATGTTTATTCTGGTCAGTACATGTTGCCACAGTTTTTGTGAATTATGAAAACTGAATTGTCACCTCACTGTGTGGAGCCTTTTTGTGTATCTTTTTGTGTCTCTGAATTTGCATGTTCTCCCTGTGTTGGTGTGGGTTTCCTCCAGATGATTTGGTTTCCACCACAATCCAAAGACATGCAGAAAGGATGAAATGGCTGAAAAAGTCTGCGAGTAAATGAGTGTGAGTGTGAAAGCGTATACTGGCCCCCCGTCTAGTGGGTTTCCCAGCCTACAGCCAGAGAAATTGGGAATTTACCCTTTAGTTCAAAAGACAATTAATATTAAGTAATATTATCATATGATCTATCTGCCACAAATGTACTGCAAATGTTTGTGGGAGTCCATCAGAAATGAAATATGTATGCTCTCTGCTTGCAGTGCGTCAGTCACGCTTGTCTAGAACGTGCACACCAGGGTTCGGATGGTAGCATTCACACTTATTCAAATGAACAGCGCTAACAGAGCAATCACACCAAATTCGTTTTATTTGAACCAAATCTGTCAAGTGTGAAAACACCCTTAGATGCAGATCAATTTCTGTGGACATTTCTAAAGCACAGACAGTGCCAATAGAGCATAACACTTTAAAAAAAAAAAAAAAAAAAAAAAAAACACTGCGCACTGTCACCACAAACCTCACAGGTGGAATGGTCTTAATGATTTTTTGTTTCTTCATCTGAGGAGTTCTGGAGTTCAGACTGTTTCTTCTTTCGCAAGAGGTGTTTTGAAATCAACAATCACAGGTTGTTATTGTAACTTTTGTTACCAGGGATCAGGTCTGTCTCCATAGTGACATTGGCAGAGCAGAAGGGTCATAAGGTGGCAGAGGACACGACTCATTGTGGTTTGTGGAGGCTGCCAGGAGGGCGTGAACGCCACGGCACGCTATACATGCTCAGACACTCCCCGACTGTTTACTGCCACTTCAGGGTGTTAGCTGAAGCAAGAAAACATGTGCACAATTTCTGAAAATTTTTTCCCCCGCTTTAAGCTGTCTGCATTCTCGTTTAATGTTTTTGTTCTCTTGAATTGAATCCATTTGTGGTTTTATTCCATTCTCTCTAAGAACAAAAGATGTTTCAGATAAAACCTTCTGTGCTAATTTATCATATAATAATTGAAGAAAGTTCATAAGTCTATTTATTAGTAATTCAAAGAACAGTTTACCCTAAATTAAAATTCTGTCATGTCATCATTTACTCAACCTCATGCTGTTCCCAACCCTATGACTTAAGCGCAAAAGATGATTTAGTTAATCATACTATAGCTTCTCTTTATGTTAATTTGTCAAAGTCACCAAAAAATGTTTGATTATAGTTTGTGCTATATTCCAGGTACACTATTCGTGCAGAAAGTCTTGTTCAGTAAGTCGTATTTACTGAAAATGTTCACCTCAACCAGATTGGGGTAAGTTAGTTTAAAAAAAAAAAATAATAATAATTACTGGCTACTAATTACATCTTCAACAGTGTAATTAAATTACTGTATTAGATTATTACTACTTTCTAAATCCCATATCAACCTCGACCAGTTGAACAGACATGAAACTTTTAATTTTTTTGCACTTTTAATTATTTTAAATAAAGAATATACAATTTCATAAATTGTTCTTGAACTGAACAAAGTTTGAGAAGGGAGAAGGTTTCTGTAACGAGGCAGGAATGGGATCCAAATGCAGCTTTATTAAGAAACGTGATCAAACAGGCAATGGTCGAAACAGAGGCAAACAGGTATGGAGGAGGTTAGACAGAATTGTAGTCGCTAAACTGGCAAATAGATTGAGGTAGGCGGCAGGTAATCCACAGTCCATAAAACAAAAGCAGTAAATCCAAGGGGCAGGCAGAGAACGTTCAAAAAACAGGAAAACAGGCAAAAACAAGACCAAGAAAACAGACATGGGAAATAACGCTCAGAAATGACAGGCGTGACCAAATCAAGTATCTGAGTGTGTGGAGCTTAAATAGTGTGGGTGATGAGGTGCAGCAGGTGCGGTAATCAGTGAATGGGTACGGGGCTTATGGGAAATGTAGTGAAGAGTGACTGCAGTGAAAGTGTAAGTGTATGTGTGTGAGTCCAAGGTGAAGTGCCCTCTAGTGGTCTTCACGGGCACTTCACCTGACAATCATAACAGTTACATTAAAAACATACGTTTTCACATTAAATTTTGGACATTAAATCCACTATTGTTTTAAGTTATGATAATGTTATTTCTGAATGTTCTCTGAAATTTTAAAGGTTTTGTAAATGTTAAAGGAACATTCCATTTTGTCATTCTGCAATGATTATGGGGATGTTACTTTTAAATGTTCTCTGAACATTCTGAAACAAGTAGTAACATTCAAAAATGTTTCAGAAAAAACTTCCATGAACAATGTTTAAATAACATTTTGCGCTAATATTTTGAGAACTTTATTAAACACCAGATAACTCTGACTGAACGTTCCATTGCTACTATAGGAACGTTTGTTCGTAACTTAGAGAGAACCTTGCCAGAATGTTAGCCAGAGTTCTGAGAACATTAGCTGGGAATTCTCTAGAGGTGATTTCAAAGAGTCTCACAAAGCTTTAGAGGACTATAATAGAGCATGGACCACATTCATGATACTTTCATGGGGAGGGGAAAAAAATTCATAAAAGAAAGTCATGTAGGTTTGTAATGCAGGTTTGGCATTATTTTCATTTCTGAGAAGCCAATGTATTGTATCTGTTATAAATGCAGACTGACTCAGTGACCTTATAGGAACATGTAAATAATCAAACTCGCCCTTACAGAACATCAAAACTAATCTAGCAGGCCTAACCAGCTTCTTTATTGTTTTGTTTGACATTTAAAATAAGCTGCTTTCCTTCCTCGTTATTGTTGTCTAGTCATTACTTATTTAAATTAAAGGAGTAAATCCAGTGTCTGGTGTATGATTCTTTTAAGTACTATGATGGAATATTGTTTAGAGAGACCTGACACACACCTGACTAATGAGCAACCAACCAAAACTTCTCAATTAGTTGTTTAGATGAGATGTCATAATCCTCTTCATAAAATACTGGAATAATTGTTGAAACCTCAGAGGGTTATTGATTCAGATTAAGAATCAAAACTTGCGCACGGTATATTTATTAGGTACATTTATTTTTTATATAACATTTTTGATTGAATGAATTATATGTTGAGTAATTAATTAATCAAGTACATTTAAACCACAATTAACTGCATATCAATATTTGATGAGCAACCCCCCTCCCCCCAAACGAATATAATTCAAATATAATACAAATTCAAATATAATACATTTTGTGGCAAGCAAAAATAGTTAAATGGACATTCCTTTTTGCAATCCATTTTGCAGTTGAGTATGACAGTCTATCCAAGGTATTGTTAGGGCGTACAAGGTGTGAGGTCGAAAACTCAGGAGGTCGTAAGATATGTTACAAATCAGTTCAGCTGATAATTGCATTGAAGCAGTTGGAGTGTTGACATGTTCTTGTGCACCATCTGTGCATTTTTTTTAATTGCTGATTATGGATACATGTAGATGGATCTCTCTTGCTGTGATTAGGGTGTTTTTAAGATGCTGTGTTTAGTTGTAAGAAGTTTCAACTTTTATAAATGCATCTCAAGACCTCTGCAATTTCTTTCATTCTGTTGTTCTCCTTCCAACAGTTTTTGCATGAAAAACTCTGATTCAGACATGATTCAGTTCAGACTTCAATGGTCCGAGATAATTTTTTCAAAGTTATTTTATATTAAAGGTATATCTCTAGCAGTTAAAAAACAAAGTTGCATGCATTTTGCTGAATAAGTTTTTGGTTGTGCTTCAGCTCTGTGCTGATGAATATGACCCTTCACAATAGATAATGCTTTACAATGAACTGTATAATAAAATAATTAATAAAATACTATTAAATACTATTATTTTATCTATTCAATAAAATACCTTACCTGTTAAGTAATAAAAATGCCATATCAATGTCACTTTTACATTTCAAACCCCTCAGTTCTCGAAAAAAAAAAAGTTACATAGTGTATCTTTAAATATTTTATTATCTTAAAGGCTGTCATGATATCAGATTTTTCACCACATGGTTATTGTGGCCTAAAGAATTCTAGATAACAACACATCGCGATATCTATAGAAATCTTGAAAAAAAAAATAGTGCTATCAGTCAAATAGAAAATAAAATAATATTATTTTATAGTATTATATACAGTGATAAAAGGCTATGTCGGTTGGCATTGCATTATAAATATACATTATCCCATTATGAAAATACCCGAGATGGCTTGAAGAACATAGATAAACCATAATAGTGTTGCGATAGTGTTAATTCTCTTCACGATTAATCAGTCAAAATGTCTCTTTTATTTAGCCACAGTGATCGCTGGATGTCTTTGGCTACATTCAAAATTGCTTACTCTCGAGTAGGTGCTTATCTTGAGTAAGTAATTTCTTCACGACTGCTAAAAAAAGTATGTTCTATATACTATGAATGTATTGTGGATATATTACATCTGTAATGCTGTTATTATCATGCAACCTACCAGCATCAGTTACGTAGCTTTACAAATCCTCTCCCATGGCCTTGTGGAATAGTCAAGTGTCCATTGTATGCACACTTCAGAATCTTGATGGAAGTAGTAGGTCATCTGGGTACTTTTTGCCTACTGTAGTAGTACTGTGAATTCGGAGCAGCCATTTTTCTACTGAATTGTTTATGCAATGCTTCTGACATGGCCTTACATTTCTGATAACTAACATTAACCCTTTGGGGTCTGAGGATTTTTGGGGCTCTGGAACAGTTTTGACATGCCCTGACATTTGACATATGCTTTTTTCAGTTGCTTATAGACATATTAATAGCAAAATTGTCATTACACTGTATTCATCATGAACTAGGCTACCATAATATGTGAGCAACATATGAGAGAATAACGTTTAGGCATGGTTATCGAAAAAATAAAAAAGTCACTGAAATAAGGCCACAAAACAAATACTAAACATGTGTCCACAAGACTTCTGAGTTTCGAATGTTAAAGGCTAGATTATTTGCTTCAAAATGATGTTAAAATCATCCTGCCTACTCATTCACATAAAATATATTGATTTAAATTTTGTAAGACACTTTTTGTTTAGAAAGACAGTATGCATGGAGGCATGAATAGTCCTGAATAATGCTGTGATTCACACCTCAGGAGACAATGACCCATATAATGAGCCTTTCAGTAAGGTATGTGAGAGAGAATTACACAACAAAGAGCATGAGGACAAAGTAGTTTATTTTGTTGTTCAATCTTAAACCATTTGTGTAATTTATTCTTATGTCAAAAGGCATAATTGACTGCATTGTTCATAAAATTGTTATAAAAAACTATTTTAGCTAACCTTAGATCTTTTAAATTCATTTTTGATGTCTTGACGTCCTTTTTTTGATCTTCTTAGTTTTGGTTACCTTTCATTGGAGAGACAGAAACCTATCAGGTTCCATTAAAAATATCTTAAAGGTGCAGTAGGTGATTCTCTACAGAAACATTTTTTGTTATACGGGCTGAAAGTCTCCTCATATCCTAGCAATCACTATATTAAACGGTCTAAATGTAATTTTATAAATATGTATATATATCTTCTGTGGAAGGCTTAGGACCATAAAATGTTCAGCCAATCTTTATATTTGGTCCTAATGAAATAAATACAATGTACCCTGTTCGCACAGACATCATACGTCATCAGCGTGTCACAAAGCAACGCAAAACAACAGCAGCTATCTTTTACAGTTCCTACCGAATCAATGGGCTTATGCTGCGTTCACGCCATAACTACTGTAATTAAGAGATGGCACCGGTGACGTTCTAACCGGAGCTGTTCAGTCAGACTCTGAATTATGCGTATCCATGTATCAACACCGAAATTAATTTCCGGCAGTCAGGTACAAACTCGCTAAGTAGTTGACGTTAATTATTTTTGTAATGTTATGTGCTTTGAAACATAGTTTAAAACCATTGAGGTAGTTTGCCGCCATCTCTTTGCCGAGAACAGCTGTGTGTGTGCCATCATGTGCATGAGGAGGCGTGGCTTTCGACAGCGATTTTCACGGAAGGTGGGATCATACCCTTTCAATGCTAGCAAGCTAACATTAGCATTTTCCATATCACCTACTGCTCCTTTAATTTGTGTTTTGAAGATTAACCCTGGTTTTTTTGTAATGACATGAGGGTGAGTAAATTATGACAATTGTCATTTTAGAATGAACTAATCCTTTAAGTGATCAGATTGTCGGCAGCCTGTGAGAGGCTGAGAGTTGGTCATCCACAGTATCATCATCAGTCACTGGCATAGCAACTTGCACATTCAGCTCCTCTTGATTGGAGAATGCACCTATGAGGAAATGTGCTCATCATCACAAATAGCTACAATGGAGATGTTAGACACACAATCAGCTTGTGAGAGATCCTGTGCTTCATAGTCATGCTCATCATATGTATGCTCAAGACTCAATCTCATCAATGAACACTGCAACACTGCAAGTAAGAGTTTCAGCATCCCCATGATCAGAACTAACTATTTTGGTTACAGGCAAATGGAGGAAGTTCACGTGCAGAAGAACATTGCAATGTACTTGTAATGAAGGGACAGTCAATGGAATGGGATCCAAATGCAGGCTTTTATTCAACAGATTTAGTCACACAGGCAAGGATCAAACAACAGCAAACAGGTATATCCGAGGAATGGCAGAGTCATAGTCAGTAAACAGGCGGAAAGGTCGGGCCGGCAGCAAGTAAACAAAGTCCAGTAACACAAGCTGTAAACCCAAGGGCAGGCAGATAATAATCAGAAACACAGTGGAAACAGGCAGGGTGACAACGGGAAACAAAACAGATATAAACGCTCAGAAATGACAACATAAATAAGATCAAGACCTCACAATGAGTGCGAGGCTGAATGTCTCTTTTATAGTCTGTGTAATGAACTGCAGCTGGTAGAGGTAATCAATGACTGGGTAACAAGCTGCAGCTGGTGCGGTAATCAGTAAGTGGGTACAGGACTTCTGGGAAATGTAGTCTGTATGAATGAGTGAGTGAGTGAGAGTGTTAGTGTGTGATGTATAGTCCATGGTGAAGTACCCTCTAGTAGTTATCACGGGGACTTCAGCTGACGATCGTTACATAGCACCCCCCCCCCCCCTCTTTAGACACTCCAAGACAAGGCCGTAACGAGGAGACCGGGGAGGAGGTGGGCTAAGGGGCAGAACGAGGGACCAGGTCCATGGAGCGGAAGCTGACATGACGGTTGGAGTTGAGCAGGTGGCCATGGCAAGACAGGCTGAGCAGACAACCAGTGTGGAACAGGTGGAGCAGATGGCCAGGGCGGAACAGGTTGAGCAGACGACCAGGGCGGAACAGGCTGTGCAGGCGGCCAGGGCGGAACAGGCTGTGCAGGCGGCCATGGTGGAGTGGACGACCACCACCGCAGTTCAGACAGGAATGAAAACCCCCATGGAGGAGTAGACCACCGCCACTGAGATCTAGCCCCTCTGGCAACCACCATGATAGATCAGGGGAGACTGCAACAAAAAACAAAGAGAGGTTAGTAAAGGCTGCCAGAGCCATAACAAGACAAACAAGGAGCTCAGGAACGCTCCTCAAGGTTCTGGCTAGGACCTCCTGACTGGTCGTGTGGAGGCAGGCAGACAGTTCAGGGACCATTCAGGTTCAGGACAGTCAGGACGTTCATTGACAGGACTGACAAGAAACTCGGAAATAGCTTTTGTGATTATCTCAGGGCAGACAGAACTATCAGAGATGACCTCCGTGGCCATATCAGAACAGACAGGAAGTTCGTAAGTGACAACTGTGGTTGTATCAGGACCAGCAGACAGTTCATGGTTGACCTCCTTGGTCATATCTGAACAGGCAGGAAGTTCATGGATGACCTCTGTGGTCACATCTGGACAGGCAGGAAGTTCAGGGAAGGTCGTCGTGATTATTTCAGGACAGACAGGAAGTTCTTGAATGACCTTCATGGTCATATCTGGAAATACAGGAAACGCAGGGACGACGTCCGTTGTCGCATCAAGGCCGACAGGGATCTCAGGGGCTATGATAGCATTGGCAGGAAGGATGACGTTTGGGTGAAAAGGCTTAGATACGGAGTCAGAGACCTCCTCCAAGACTTCAGAAGATGGCATAGGACTTGATTTGGGGGCTGCTGAAACGGCCTCTTGATTTGCACTGGCAGGCTCAGGAACTAATTCAGTAGTGCCCTCTTGAGCTGCCCTGGCATGCTGAGCGACTGAGTCGGAAGTGCCCTTTTGATATGCACTAGAGTGCTCTGAAACTGACTCGGGAGCGCCCTCTTGAGCTGCACTGACGTGCTCAGGGACTGATTCTGAGACTGACTTGAAAGCGTCAGTAGGAACGGACTTAACAATGTCTTTAGAGAGTGCTAGAATAAGTACAGGGATTGTCGCAGGATCACCTCTAGGGGCTACTGCAATGTCAGCTGAGTGCACTGACATCAGCGGTGTATCATTCAGACTTGCTACCAGTCTCCAGGGGTTAGGGAAAGCCTTAACGTCCTCAAATGAAGCACTCACGACAACCGGGAACACAGATGTGGAGTCTGTGGTGGCTGAAGATTCTGACGTACTGAATGCTGGGGGTTCTGGTGTGACAGCTATGTCGGGAAAAGGTTCTAGCCTATCAGCTGAAACTTGACGAGGCGCTGGAAGCTCTGTTGAGACAGGTTGAGCCTCTGGCAGTTCTGCTGAGGCGTGATGAGACTCTGGAAGCTCTGCTGAGACGTGACGAGGCTCTGGGAGCTCTACTGAGACGTGACAAGGTTCTGGAAGCTCTGCTGAGACGTGACGAGACTCTGGATGCTCTGCTGAGATGTGATGAGGCTCTGGAAGCTCTGCTGAGACTTGACGAGGCTCTGGAAGCCCTGCTGAGATGTGACGAGACTCTGGAAGCTCTGCTGAGATGTAACCAGACTCTGGAAGCTCTGCTGAGACATGACAAGGCTCTGGAAGCTCTGGAGCGGGTTCGTGGAGCTCTGGAGAGGATTCTGGGAACTCTGGCAGAGTCACAAAGTTCATAGGTCCCTCTTGGTCAGCCATAGCTGTGCAGGCGGCAGCCGCGTGGGCGTGAGGCTCGGTTACCACGGCCTTCTTCCGGCGCGGCCTGTGCCTTCGTCGTGGCTGGGAAAGTGAACGATTATCTGTGACTTGGCTGTGTTCACAATGATCAACAGTGACTTGACTACTTTCATGATGATCTATGGTGACTTGATTGCCTTTATGCTGACTAATGGTGTCTTGACTTGAGTTGACGATGATCAATGGTGATTTGACTATTTTCACGACGATCGGCGTGTTGTGACTCTGGATGATCAGCTGCGGCGTGTTGTGACTCTGGATGATCATCTGCGGCATGCTGTGACTCTGGATGATCAGCTGCGGCGTGCTGTGACGTGTCTTCCAGGGTGAACTTTGAACCGCACAGAATTAGTGCGTATTCCATATAGTCTTTGAGACTGCACAAATTCCCCTCAGGAAACCTGATTCTCAAAGGTCTATTCAGTCCATGATGAAAAATTTCTTTGAAAGTGGCTTCATCGAATGGAACATGATCCGATACCTCACAAAATTGTTGAATGTATTCCTCGATCGGTAAATCCCCCTGTCGAAGCCATATTAGCTGATCAAAGTAATCCATGGTGTGACGGAGAATGCTGTTAAAAGCCACTGGTTCTGGGTGAGGCGAGGTCTTCTGTAATGGGACGGTCAACGGAATGGGATCCAAATGCAGGCTTTTACTCATCAGACGTAGTCATACAGGCAAGGATCAAACAACAGCAAACAGGTATATCCGAGGAATGGCAGAATCGTAGTCAGTAAACAGGCAGAAAGGTCAGGGGCTGGCAGCAAGTAAAAAAAGTCTAGTAACACAAGCAGTAAATCCAAGGGCAGGCCGATACCTGAGAGATAGAGAGAGTGAAAGAGAAAGACAAAGAGATAGAGAGACAGAGAGTGCCCAAGTAAAAGAGCAGAGAGTCAAAGAGAAGAGCAAGAGAGCAGAGAGTAAAAAGAGACAGCAAGAAAGCAGAGCGTAAAAGAAGAGACCAGAGCAATAGTAACAATCTTCTTTTATCCCTTCCTTGACCATGTGACTGTAACCCAAATGTGAGACATTCAAACTGGCCAATCAGAAGTAAAACTTCTCCCACTGTACTGAAGGTGTGACAATTCATAGACCCCCGATGCACAGGCATCTTGGCCTACAGGCCTTGATCACTATCAGCACCTTTGTGTCTTCCAAATGCCCCTTGTAGCATGAGAGAGGGGGTTGAGACAGCAAAGCAAATGTCTTTGTTCATTTTTAAAATATCTTTGGATATTTTCATCCCTACATCGGTAACAAGCTGCAGATGGTGCGGTAATCAGTAACTGGGTACAGGACTTCTGGGAAATGCAGTCTGTATGAATGAGTGAGTGAGAGTGTGTGATGTATAGTCCATGGTGAAGTGCCCTCTAGTGGTTATCACAGGCACTTCAGCTGACGATCGTTACAGTACAGTCGTGGCCAAAAGTTTTGAGAATTACATAAATATTAGTTTTCACAAAGTTTGCTGCTAAACTGCTTTTAGATCTTTGTTTCAGTTGTTTCTGTGATGTACTGAAATATAATTACAAGCACTTCATACGTTTCAAAGGCTTTTATCGACAATTACATGACATTTATGCAAAGAGTCAGTATTTGCAGTGTTGGCCGTTCTTTTTCAGGACCTCTGCAATTCGACTGGGCATGCTCTCAATCAACTTCTGGGCCAAATCCTGACTGATAGCAACCCATTCTTTCATAATCACTTCTTGGAGTTTGTCAGAATTAGTGGGTTTTTGTTTGTCCACCCGCCTCTTGAGGATTGACCACAAGTTCTCAATGGGATTAAGATCTGGGGAGTTTCCAGGCCATGGAACCAAAATTTCAACGTTCTGGTCCCCGAGCCACTTAGTTATCACTTTTGCCTTATGGCACAGTGCTTCATCTTGCTGGAAAATGCATTGTTCTTCACCAAACTATTGTTGGATTGTTGGAAGAAGTTGCTGTTGGAGGGTGTTTTGGTACCATTCTTTATTCATGGCTGTGTTTTTGGACAGAATTGTGAGTGAGCCCACTCCCTTGGATGAGAAGCAACCTCACACATGAATGGTCTCAGGATGCTTTACTGTTGGCATGACACAGGACTGATGGTAGCGCTCACCTTTTCTTCTCCTGACAAGCCTTTTTCCAGATGCCCCAAACAATCGGAAAGGGGCTTCATCGGAGAATATGACTTTGCCCCAGTCCTCAGCAGTCCATTCACGATACTTTCTGCAGAAGATCAATCTGTCCCTGATGTCTTTTTTGGAGAGAAGTGGCTTCTTTGCTGCCCTTCTTGACACCAGGCCATCTTCCAAAAGTCTTCGCCTCACTGTGCGTGCAGATGCGCTCACACCTGCCTGCTGCCATTCCTGAGCAAGCTCTGCACTCGTGGCACTCCGATCCCGCAGCTGAATCCTCTTTAGGAGACGATCCTGGCACTTGCTGGACTTTCTTGGACGCCCTGAAGCCTTCTTTACAAGAATTGAACCTCTTTCCTTGAAGTTGCTGATGATCCTATAAATTGTTGATTTAGGTGCAATCTTAGTAGCCACAATATCCTTGCCTGTGAAGCCATTTTTATGCAACGCAATGATGGCTGCACGCATTTCTTTGCAGGACACCATGGTTAACAATGGAAGAACAATGATTTCAAGCATCACCCTCCTTTTAACATGTCAAGTCTGCCATTCTAACCCAATCAGCCTGACATAATGATCTCCAGCCTTGTGCTCATCAACATTCTCACCTGAGTTAACAAGACCATTACTGAAATGATCTCAGCAGGTCCTTTAATGACATGAAATGTAGTGGAAAGGTTTTTTTTGGGATTAAGTTAATTTTCATGACAAAGAAGGACTATGCAATTCATCTGATCACTCTTCATCACATTCTGGAGTATATGCAAATTGCTATTAAAAAAACTTAAGCAGCAACTTTTCCAATTTCCAATATTTATGTAATTCTCAAAACTTTTGGCCACGACTGTACTATACGCTCTTTATCAGCCCTGTCATGGGTCTTAAAGACGTATATGCAACAACAGTGTACACAACTGGCTCCCATCTGTCAACAAGTTTTCCTCTACATACCTTGTTAGTCACAAGCACCTGGTCACCAATGGCTACCACACACAACCACGGTAATCGGAAAAGTGCTGATTTGATTGGCACCAAGTGTAACTGGTGTTGTCAGCATTTTTTTTTTTTTTGGTGGAATAAATAGAAGACAGAAGAACAGCTGATAATAGCTCGACTCTTCATTTAATCTGATAAGACACAGACAGTATTTTTACAATATATGAATGTTTGCAACAATGTCTCAAATTCAGCTCTTCCTGTCTGACGATGAGTCCAACTCGTCAATCAGACGCCACCGAGCCCCAGGCTTTTCATCACACGGGTGCCGGCCTGCTCGAGTATCCACTCGCTCAAGATGCTGAGGCCAACCCTCGCTACTATTGGGGAGAATTCCAGTTTCCTCGCTGGCATCCTCTTATCCTTTGGCCGTGCCAACGCTCCCGCCTATCCCTTCAGTGAGCCTGGGCCATGCCAAAGATTCCTCACTCACCTCCCGCTTCGGCTCAGCCTTTCACCGCGGCTCTACCAGCCATAGCACTATATGCAGCTGGGCTCGCTGACCCTCCGTTAGCTTCTCAGTTTCTCCTCCCGCTGTTTCTAGCCCCTTTCCTTTGCAGTGGCCTCCAGTTCCTGTAGCAGAAGCTAGTGTGAGGCTGCCTCCGCTTGCAACACAGACTTACACTTCTCAGTCTTTTCCACCATTTGCCTCTTACGCCTCTCTCAATCTTCCTCATCAAGCCCCACCGACAGTCGTGGCCCCAGCTTCTCTCCCTTATAGCCTTCCCCTAAATACAAAATCACATTATTCTATGTTCACAGCAACTCCGATGCCTGTCCCATCAAACGTAGTCGCCTCGGAACCACCCCCAGTGGCTCACAACATCCGAGCACAGATCCTGTCAGGTGCGGACGTAGACCTTTAAAATGAACTCTCACACCTTCCCTTTGTGATTCTAATGGACAGATAGACTGCCCGGACACAGCCTCTGTTAAATCATCCAGCTTCGTACCAAGACCTGCAACCATCAACCTAAATACAATTCTGACTTCAGACACAGAGCATCTTCCTCTACTGACAACACAGCCTTGCAACAACTTCAATATCAGCACGTGCACCAGACAGAGCTGTCGATACTTGCACATATGCAACTTTTGCGGCGGTGCTCATGCCCGTCCTGTATGCCCAATATTTAAAGCTGTGAACAAATAAACAAAAAATTACTCATTGACACCTTTGAATATTTCTCATCTATCTATCAAACTAGCTCACCACCCGGACTCCAACTTGACTGATTATCTACTGTCCGGCCTCAAACATGGTTTTAAACCCAGCGTGGAATGCCCACTGTCCCAAAACATCATCTCTAATAACCTCCAATTAGCTCTCACTGAGCCTGCTTAAAAAGAAGTTGAGTCAGATTTCATGATTGACCCTTTTGATTTTTTTAATTCAACCTTTAATTCCGCCCTCCTGAGTCATCCCACCCACTCATAACCTCATAGCTCAAAACGTTTTTTTCACAGCTCGGAATTCCCATTGCCCAGGAAAAAACCATGGGTCCTCCCACATCTATCGAATTCCTCAACATTAACTTAAATTCAGTAAAATACCAGGCTTCCCTGCCCAAGGAAAAAAATATATAGGATAATACTTGTCTCTTCTACCTACCTAGACATTTCACATTGTTCCATACGCAAACTCCTGTCCATGCTTGGCCACTTTAACTTCGCCATGTGCATCATTCCACAAGGCCGCTCTTTCATCGTGCACCTCCTCTCACTTGCCTCTTCGGTTCACTCACTAGAGGACTCCATTTCCATAACTCAGGAGTATAACTTAGTTAACTCAGGATTATGGATAGCATTCCTTAAACAGTGGAATGGCCTATCCTTTTTCTAGAATAATCTCGTTTCTTCCCCCATCAATATCCAGCTATTCACAGACACAGCTCCCTCATTCAACTTTGGGGGGGGGGGTTTACCAAGTACGCTGGTTTGCGTCTCCATGGCCCCCAGGTTTAGGATGCAATTCTCAGTGCTATTCAAGCTTTACCCTCTGATAGTAGCAGCCTACCTGTGGGGGAAAGGATGGACTGCATGCAATATTTTAGTGCATTGCAACAACGAAGCAACAGTCCAGTTCATTGATAAAGGCCATTGAAATTCACTCGCTCTGATGCCATTTTAAGACTTCTAATCTGGTCTCATCAGCATCTGATCAATTTATCATAATTGCTAAACATGTACCCGGGTCAGAAAATCAAATCGCTAACTTTCTGTCTCGCTTTCTGTTTCAGAAATTCAGCATGCTGGCTCCAGTGGCAGACCAATTCTCAACTCCAGCACCTCACTATTTAGAACTAATATTCCCATAACCCACTTTCTCTTTCTCTGTCCAGTGAGTATTGATCTCCTAGCGGACTCCCAGTCGAGCTTCCATGTTTTCTCTTTTCTCCGTCCAGCGAGGCTTAACCATCCAATGCCATGAGCATTGAACTCCCGTTGGACGCTACGAGAGCGTCCCAAATTCTTTCACCTGCAGTCGGCCGATAGGACCCGCTTGCCCGACACCATGAGCAGCTCCCATTGGAGGCTACATGGGCTCTCTCGGTCAGTCGTTCGAACCTCTCCACTCCCCCGTCCATCAATCAGTAATGTTCATCGGCCAGTAGGGCCCATCCGCCCAGCGCTATGAGCTGCTACCGTCTGAGTTAACATGGACCCTCCTTGGTCAAGCAACCAGGCTTCTCAAAACACCAGATTGGTAGATCTCAAAGCTTTTTGGGGAGTCTTTTAGTCTGGCGTCTGTTTTTTGCTCTTTTTGGGGGAGTACTCTGTGTTCGGGCCAAAATTCAGAGCTCGGAGCCCTCCCCGTGGACAACATGCCAAATACGCTTAACCTTTACTCTACTTAATTATATGTAAGGGTGAACTCGTGAACAGACAGGGCAAAGGGCAAAGGAGAAAACATTCAAGCAATGTAATTAATTTAACAACATTATTAACTAAACAGCATACCTAATAAGACACAAACAATATTTTTGCATTGTGTGAATTCACCCTTTTTCATCTCTTCAAGATAAATGTAAAGTGCAACGCAATTAGCAAGTGATCAAGTTCATCCATGAGACACAAAACTAATCATAACCTCAATTAAGATGAAAATATGAAAATAATGAAACATACATAGAAAATAAATTTATAAATATGATTTAAACCAAAAAGCCAATTATAAAAATGATTTCCACAATCACTTTACTAAGTCTTAATGAATAATATTTTAATTATATGTTGTTACAAGGTATATGTAAATCCTGGCTGCCTACTTGGCCTGCACACTTCTGTAAAAGAGATTTTTAATCTCAGAGAGATCAAGAGTGACAGTAAATACATTAATGATACAAAAGATAAATAAATGCTGTTCTTAACTTTCACAGTATCCTGGAAAAGGTTAGTATTGATAATAATAATAATAAATGTTTCTTGAGCAACAAATCAGCATATTAGAATGATTTCTGAAAGGTCATGTGACACTGAGGACTGGAATAGTGATGCTGAAATTTCAGCTTTGCCAACACAGAAATCAATTACATTTTAAAATGTATTCAAATAGAAAACAGTTATTATAAATTGTAGTAATATTTCAAAATATTACCTTTTGTGTATTTTTTTAAAGAAATAAATGCAGCCTTGGTGAGCATTAGAGACCTCTATTAAAAACATAAAAAATCATACAGATCCCAAACTTTTGAACGTCATTATATATATTAGTGCACATTTCCGTAAAAACATGCAAACAAAATCTGCCAGTGTTCCTTCATTCTTTTACATCTCGTACAGAGCCCAGCGTCAATATGTGTAAACAAACTAAAGTGACCAGGACTGGACACTTTCTCACTAATCCCTTTGAGAATGTAATGAGAAAGGAATTCCTCCAACTGTGGGATGGGTATTCAGAGATTTCACTATTCTGAGGTCTAGCCAACTGGCCTGTCCCAGCAGGGAAAAGCACAGCAAACTTAGCTTCTCATTTGGCCGGCTGTGAGTGTTTCTGAGAGCAATCTAACGCTGGCCGTTCAGAGACAAGGCGAAGCCAAGTGGGAGGGTTGACCTTCTGTTAATTACAGTGACTGTGATGTCAGAATCACTATTAACGTCCGGGACAGAGAGATGAGAGATTTTCTTCAGCTATTTTTGACTGGCATGGAGTGCTGTAGCAACACACTCGCATAAACATCATCCTGGCGTCACGATTATTATGTATTTCACTCTGATGCTGTATACAGTTTTTTTTTTTGTTTAAAGGATTCCAATACTGTTACAAGGATAAAATATTGAGGTTAAATTGAAAATTCTGTCATTATTACCTTAACTTCACTTTGCACTTCTATAGAGTGTACAGTAGAGGGAACAGCTGATTTTAACTGATATTAACTGTCAGATAATAATGACTATAACACCATTAAAACAGCACTCTTATAAAGTCAAGTGATAGCTTTGTGTGAGGAATACAAACTGAAATCAAAATGGTAATGCCCCTACCATAGGCAGAGGTGAGTGATTTTGAGTTTAATGTTAACGCAAAATCCTGAGACCTTGTTTATAAGGGCCATCTACTGTAGGAACAAGCAGACACACGCATAAGCCACAAAGCATGTACAATTACAGTGG
Source organism: Zacco platypus (assembly GCA_038088235.1). NCBI lineage: Eukaryota > Metazoa > Chordata > Actinopteri > Cypriniformes > Xenocyprididae > Zacco > Zacco platypus. Next base: position 9,362,352 of record CM076080.1, read on the forward strand.
ACAAACCCTTAGGTATAAAAGCTTGTTATGAGGAGGATAAAATGGCTTATCCACACACAATGTGGCGAAACTGTTCTGCACCACACTGAAAACATACTTAAAGTGTCATGTCTAGTGTCACAATAAAGTGTTTCAAAACTTCAGCAAGTGTTACATTTTCATACTTGAATTCTTTGACAGTTAAATTGGACCCTAAAACCTTTAAAATGTGTCAAATAAATATTTATTTTTCAGCACAATTACGATTTTTGAATTATTTTATTAACATTAAACATCTATAAAATATCGACTTATATTAGGGTTGTCAAAAGGTTAAAATGACTGTCATATTTTATTATTATTTATTTATTTATTGTCAAGTCACCTTTACTTATATAGCACTTTTTACAATGCAAATTGTGTCAAAGCAGCTTTACAGTAATAATTTGCAGTGAACTATTTGATGCATTAAGATAAAGGAAATGTAAAAGTAATAATTAGCCTATCGTAAATATTACATCAAATCCACATTATCCTTGCTGTGTGTGTGTGTGTGTGTGTGTAATATATATATATATTACTTTGTGTGACTTTGTGGTTAGTCACCAAGTTAGTGATATGTGATATCCATCTCCTTTGGAACAAATATAAAGTATTTAAAGAGAAACCATAAAAAATGACGTAGTTCTTCCTATCTTAAGTTTGTGTGAGGAAAAACTTGTGTGAGGAAACACCCCCCCACCCCCCCAAAAAAGTCACATTCCCACAGTTTGTCCCAAAGGACCTTCGGCTAACCATGAGGTCAGGGTAACTCCGGACAGCCGTCTAGTTTTCTGCATGTCTTTCTGCGCGTTGCATTAGGTAGTCGACTCCTGTAACAGGGTGGTCTGCTTCTGCCTACAGACTCAATAAATACAGCGCTGCTCTGCAGGCCAAAACATTAATAGCAATTTATAGGTAGAGAAGTATAAATACTACAGACAATTATTCTGATAAGCGTCTAGATGCATACTGTATTTCATGTCTATTATGACAAACCAGGATAATCTGAATTAAAAAGTCTCTCTGTGCGAATGCAAGGAATTTGACACAGGACGTTTTCAGGACTGGGACCTCAAGTTCAGCCGAGGTCCAGAGACACGGCGCCCTACAGATGAAGTGTCCTAAAACCACCCTGTCCTGCATGCTCAGAGAATTCCAGTATAACAAACCACAGACACAGGAAGAGGGGAAAATGAATGGGGGTCAAAGTTCAGACTCACATGGTCATGCCTGGTGCCTCAGACAAACAGGGAGGCTGCAATTATGTACTTAGCCAACAATCATTCGACATCTGAGGTCAGATGCAATTTCTGCAAGTCCAAAATGTGTCTATGTTCAGATCCAGTATCATCTGCTCAACATTATGTGTCAATGTGGATCCATGCACAGAAATGCTCGGTGATTGTTTGTTGTGTGAGCTACGATGCATAATAATAGATTAATAGGTTAATCTAATAGCAAATGATGCAAAGACTTTCATTTCTCTTGACTGCACACAGACGTACACAAACAGTAAAACACTCAAGAGAGTGTTGAGGTGCGCCCTCTGCTGCCGCTCAGATAAATACACAGACAAACCCCTTCAGTCCTTTCACTGCAGTGTAATAAGGGTAAATGCGATTTACACAAGGTAAAAAGTAGTAACCTACAATTGTTATCTCAAAGAGCTATTACTAGCTGATTTAACTCCTAAAATTGAGTTCTGTTGGTATAAAATAAAGAATGAAGATTGATTCAGTGATGTTAAATAATATTGAAAGACGTTAGATGTTACCATTTTTATTCATTGTATACAGGTTTTGAGATCACGAGTATTTTTTCTTTCCATTCAGTTTATCAATTTTACTGCTTAACCGTCATTCTTTTGTACAAAAGAGACATTTCTTCAAAAATCCTAAAAGAGATTTTGTCATTGCTAAAACAGTATCAGTATCATCATGCACAATTGTAAAATGAATCCACACTCCCCTACTGATGTCAAATACCTTGATGCAGCTTCAGCCCATAAAAATAGAGCAAGCCATCAGTCATATGAAATCAGGATCTGCCTAGTTCCTAATCTGCGAGATTATCGCACAGCCAGTGAATGTAAGCAAACACTCGGGACATTAATGTAATGATAACCATGTGCTAATGCTCGTTTCGATGCAAGTTCCCACCAGCGTTTGGGTTGAGGGAAAAGCTCTGAAGCATCTCATCCAGTGCCACATGAGGTGCTGAGGTTATTGTTCTAACCGAGGTTGTTAAAATCTCAGCATTTCTGTGAAAACATGGCTTCCTGGCACAGTTAGTACTGCCCTCCGCCATAAACCGCGGCCGAGCCCCGTAAGCCTCGCTTAATGGAAGCACAATATTAGCCCAAGCTTAGCACCGTGTCCTTTTCAATCTGAACATTTTACAAGAACTGTTCTCGGTGGGGCTGTTAGGTAATGTGACAGTATTACGTTCTCTACCTTTCAGTCCTGTGGCTAATTTTGTGGGCAGAGTTTTCCGTCTCGACTCTCATCTGGACGTCTGTTTTGCGTAACGATGAAGGAGGCCTCTGTGTTTATTGCTGATCTCTATGTACTCTTCCTCTTTGTGGTGAGTTCACACTCAGCCCGTAACAACACAATACAAATCATTGCTCTCCCACAGAACATCTTTATTCGATAAAGAAAAATGCGAAAATCTGGCTGCGATAGGCTTTGTGTGGAAGCAGAGTCACCTGAACTCAATCAAATTATATATACATATAAGAAGTGAATTATGGCCCCCCAATAGGAGACCTTTAATTGACCTTTATATGGATTCTTAAAGGATGTTTAATGAAGGAATTAATCTTTAAAGGCCAACTGAAGTGATTTGGAACGCGCAGCAGTTTCATGTGTTGACGTAATTTTAAATAAAACAGGAAGACAGGGCGGGACACATTGAACAGCTCCTCCCCTATTTTAAAATAGCCAATATCTTTTCACTTATATCACAGCTCAGCCAGAGCTCAGAGCCGTTGAGCTCAGTAAAACCTCAGTTTCCTTCAAATCTCCAGATCTACCATAGTGCACAGGGTGGCAACTGCCACCCTTACAGAAAGCTTTTCTTAGGGTGGCAGTTGCCACCCCAGAATTATCGCAGAATAAAGCAGTATTTCAAGTACAGCTTTTCAGCAGCAGTGCTTCAATGTGATGACAAAAGAAGACAGCATAACAAAATAATAGCAAAAAACATGTCTTTCATTAAACTGTGTATCATGGTTGCACGTGCTTGCAGCACACCCAGTGTAGTCAGCTTCATTAAAAAATTACTCTTACGAATCAGTTCTTTGTGAGTCAAAGAACACACAGCGCAGCCCAGTTCACTTATACGAATTGTTTTACCATTTGTTTGTGAATTGGAAAATTACTGCTTCTCGGCTAACTCAGAAGTGCACTGAGGAATCTAATCCCAACCGTATACATCTGAGATTCATTTTGCAATTGTCTGGCAAGCTGATTCTTCAACCGCACACTCCACTTTCATCATGGATTAGGCCTTTTGCCATCTGACGAAACGATAACATGAAATCAATAAGAAGATCCTGCTATATACATATACTACCACATTATAGCTAACTGATTCAGTTGACCCAATTTCCCAAACCATTCATTCAGTTCTCAAAAGCTCTACATTCGGTAGCAAAACTGACGACACAACAATCAGAATCTCTGCATCCCAGAGAGAGAGAGCTGAAAGAGTCATCTAGAGGATTTTTATACTACTTACAGAAATACAGTATAATTACAATACACAGTATCGGTATTTTAGATGAGGGAAATTTCACTATTTTGTGCACAGTAAACTGTAGCACATGTACACCCTCAAACTTGTGATTGTCAACTTTATTTGCATTCATTTTTTGTTTACTGTATTTAAGCAGAACAGTAATGATGGCCAATGGATATAGTCTTGTGTCAGAAGACCAATATACTGCAAAATTAACTGTAATGAAATTTGGCCAAATGTGCAGAGGATGCTGAATTCATATACAATTATTTGGTATTTGAACTTATTTTCATCTACTGCAAGACAGTAGTAATATTAAAAATTATTTTTTCCAGAAGTTCATTGCTGGTTTTTTTTGTTTGTTTGTTTTTTATACTGTATCTGCATCTGTAAATTTATTTGTTAAATACTGTAAAGGACATTGAGCTGCAAAACAATTCCTGAATCCCAATTAGAGGTTTTTCTAACAGGGTTATGAATTGCTGGTGTTCACTGGGCAGGAAAGTAGTCTGTGTATAACTTTTGTGCGTCACCTAAGGCCAAAGATTGATTTTGACTAGAATATTTTATTTTGACCACGAAGTTTGAAGTTTGTGCAAGTTGATGTGAAGTTTAGAGATTGTGCTTATAGTGGTGAAATGGTGAATTGTTTCATGAATTGTGTGTTAGCAATCAAGAAAAACTGCAATAAGATTGGAAAGTTTGAAAGACAAATTTATACTGACTTGTCTTAGCCAACTTTAAAGTCTTGTTTAAAAAATGTAAATAGTTTGTCAGTTAGGCCAGAATAGATAGATGTTCAGGTTGTTTGCTAAAGTGTTGCTAGGCTCTTGCTATGCAGGTGCTGGGGTGTTGTCAGAGTATGCGGTTGATAGGGCGACCACACACTTTGTTAATAACAGAAACTGAAACATTGTTTTCAAAACTGATCCAGTCTCTGTGCTTTGATATTATTGTATTTCTTTCTTATGTCAAGAAATTCAAAAGTTTTTGTACTAAAACATGTGATGTATACAGTCCAAGCAGCCTATAATATTGATAAAACCCCTCATCTTCTTTAGTGATCATCTTTCAGAAACATTTAGAATCTGTTGATATTTTTCAAATAGAATATCTTGACTTGGTGCCATGATGGATATTGAAATTTAATTTTAAACAGTATAGATGATTACATTGTGTATGTCAGGCCATAAATCCTGAAAAACTATGCATGGTTTGGAGTTGCCACTCCTCACAGACCTCATGCCACCCCTTTTGACACCCTATAAATAATTTTCTAGATCCGCCCCTGCTAATCTCTAACATTTCTCCTCCTAATCTCGTGCATATCGCTTTAAAATATGTGCAGAATTCGAATGGGTCTGATACGTTATGTGGTCTGCCAGGGGCGTAGTCATCATTTCAGAAGTGAGGGGGATAGAAATGTCAGGTGTAATACCGATTTTTATCAAATTGACAGATTTTATTTTTAATCTCATTTCTTGCTTTTAATTCGGTTAATTCAGCAAATATACTGTTGAACAATAACCCTTAATAACTATAATATATATTTTATGACAATTTTTTGATTGGTTTATGTTCTATAAACACTTGTGCATTAAGTCCTCATGGATTATATTCAATGTAAAAAAAAATATCACAGAAAATATACAGTACCTGTCAAAACTTTGGAATAGGAAACATTATAATTGTTTAATGATTTTGAAAGACATCTCTTCTGCTCACCAAAGCTGCATTTATGTAATCAAAAATACAGTAAAAACTGTGATATTGTGAAATATTATTACAATTTAAACTAGCTGTTTTCGGTGTGAATATAAATGTAATTTATTCCTGTGATCAAAGCTGAACTTTCAGCATTATTACTCCAGTCTTCAGCGTCACATGATCCTTCAGGAATCATTCCAATATGACGATTTGCTCAAGAAACATTTCTTATTATCATCAATGTTGAAAACAGTTGTGCTGCTTCATATTTTTGTGGAAACCATGATCCAATTCGAACATTCGTGGTAAGATTAAAACAGGAATTTATATTTTTATTCATCAATCATGCATTAAATTGATCAAAAGTGACAGTGAAGACTTTTATAATGTTACAAAAGACTTCTATAATAAATTAATGTGATAAAGGCAAATAAATGCTTTTCATTGAATTTTCTATTAATCTAAGTATCCTGAAAAATAAAATGCATCAACAATCTGAAGCAGCACGACTGTTTACAACATTTATAATATTCAAAAATGCTTCTTGAGGAGCAAATCAGCATGAATACTGGGGTAATGATGCTTAAAATCACAGGAAAAATTACATTCACATAGAAAACAACGATTTTAATTTGTAATAATATTTTGACATTTAATAGTTTTTACTGTATTTCTGATTAAATGCAGCGTTTGGTGAGAAGAGACTTCTTTCTGAAACATAGAGCTGTCAATTAACATTTCCTTATTCATATACTTTATTGTCAACAAATACCTTGAGATGGCTTGATAAACACACACCATATCTTGTCGCAATCGTGTGTTTTTTTTGTCTTCACGCTTCATCAATCATAATGTTTCTGCTGTTTATTCAGGGTGCGTTCACACTTGTCATGTTTGGTTCGATTAAAACGAACCCTGGTGCGATTGCTCAGTTAGTGCGGTTCGTTTGAACATATATGAACCCTGGTGCTCACAACAAGCGGACCGAGACCACTAAAAGATGGGGTTCGGTCCGCTTCCAAACGAACTCTGGTGCGGTTCGATTGATATATGAACGCAACACGGACCAAGGACATGTAAACGAACCAGGAAAAGGACGTGATTTCACAAGATGCGACGCTACAAGTCAGCTGATTTGACGATGCGGAAAGATCAGTGTATCCAAAATGAGGGCAAACGTGGAGCAACGAGGAGGTAAATTGCCTCATCAATATTTGGTCCGACGAGCATGTTTCGGAATCCTGGTGCCGTTTTGAATGTTTTGAAAATTTCAGGAGCTCTTCGTGAGTTCTCAGCTGGTAAAAAATAAAGCATATGTACACGCATAAAATGGTAGCGTTTAATCCAGCACGCTGTTTTGAATGTTCGGTAAGCAAGCGCCGTCGCGAAATATACGTCATAAAAGCCGACCAATCAGGTTGTGACCGTATCCCTATGCCTTTGGTTCGGTAACTTTAAGTTCGCTGTTAAAAATGCCAGTGTGAACGCTAAGCGGACCAGGACTATATGTTTTGTTTTTGTTTTAAGACTAAACAAACCGAACTACAAGTGTGAACGCACCCTCAGCTGCTGCTACAGCGAACCAATAGCTACTTATTACTATTACCTATTACTTCTACGAATCCTTTTTGGACTCAAGAGAGGACGCCCTCCGGCTTCAAGTATGAACGAAACATGCATTACAGGAGAGTGTTAGGGCTCCATGTTCAGATCAACTCATTTGGATAAGAATAAAATGACAGTGTGCAGGTCATGCACAGACTATCTTGTCTCTTTGAATTTAAATCTATATTTATTCACATTGGCTTCTACCTGAACACACTTGCCTGTGTAATAATGGAAGTAGGTCAGTAATGAATTCACAACGTGGCATCGACGTTACCGCTTTTCCTTTACTTTGAATGGGTGAAGTCACAAGCTGCCGAACAGAATTGTGTGTTCCGCCTCGTCGCTTCACCCGTGTTGCTCACTTTTCAAGCACCAACACAGGCGTCGGCAATCAAATAACCGTATGTAAATAGCCAAGAGCAATCTCTACCTAATTGTTCATGCAACACAGGAAAGCAATATGAATTTCACTATGATGGTAGTGTCAACGCCAAGCTTCAGCCATGCCCTCCGTCATGCGTTGACGCCGACGCCCTGTGTGAATGCAGCGTAAGAGCTGTGCGTGTAAACTTCACTCCCCTGGCCTTAAGAGGGGCGCTAGTGTGAAGACATCTTAATGGCTGTGGTCTTTAAGCGTCCTTTGTTAGTGCGCCCATAGACATAATAAAATACATAGACTTCCCATTGGCCCCTGGATCGTACGTCAACGGCGCCGCCATATTGTGCAGGGCAACGTTCCCATAGCGCTCATAACTGAAATTGAGAAAAATGCCTGTTTTGTTTGCTCCTCTCCGCAAAATTCAATTCAGGTCTCGGGGAATAACCTTTCACAGGTAAGGCTGAACATTTGTTTCTGGTTGTATTTGGTCATTATATAATTATATTTACAGTAGTTGGCCACTGGAATCAGTCAGAAAATAGCTAGCGATGATGCTAATTAGCTGTGAAAGTTGAGACATGAGTTTACATGATTTATATTATAGTTTTACGTATATTATTTTATGAACTAAATTTCCTGAAATTTAAATATGCATCTTTAATTTCTTAAAACCGACTTTTAAGACAAACACTCCTTTAGGCTAGGTGTTTTTGTGAATTACTGTAACGTTAGTTAGTTACGTTAGCTACTTTTCTCATATATTGAAGGTTTCCCAGAGACAAAGAGTTGAGGAGACAGTGGAAAGGACAGGTCAGGTCAGACTGTCAGGATTAGGGATGGATTATTTCCTATATATATTATATACAACAAACTATTTACTATTACTTCTCACTTTATCTTTTTTTTTTTTTTAATATATGCATTCAACTGTAGTTGTACCATATATCATACCATAAATGATCCATCAGTTATCTTTGTTATTGCATGTTTTGGAGTATCCATCTGTAAATATCTGTATCATTTTAGTGCTATAAAAATACAGAAAGCAGCGTGTGTGATTTGTATTTGACGATTTGCTTCATTTTCACAATTGTGGTCAATTTTAAACACAAGCTAAAATGGGTTAAAAGACAAAAAAATGCCTTTTCCACAATAAGAAATTTTTTTCGTTTAATGTGAAAATTTAAATTATTCCATTATGGGCGTCTTCACAGAATAAAAGAATAAAGCAGCCAAATACAGGACAAGTCTGAGCTTTGACTATTAAAATAAATATTATGTTGAAGTCTACTATCAAGGTTTTAAGTAACTAGAGATGGAACTTTTTGTACACCACATACATCATAAACCACTGAAATCAGTCTATAAATGTAAACGGTATTCACGTTTTTATCCAGAAAAACAGCAGCTCGCCAGTTTACTTGCATGTATTTACAGTGCAGTCTTGCTCTCAGCAATATGGCGGACACGTTGACGTATCGCAGCAACGTTCCAAAGTGGCCAATGGAGCATCTATGTGTTTTATTATGTCTATGAGTGCGCCCTCCTCTGACGCCGGAGACCAAGGTTCGCATCCGCTCAGAATTGATCAGTTTGGATTGGTACCCGGAAAAATTGCGGGTAAACAGCACAAAGTTTCTCAAGACTATTGTGCATTATGGACTGTCTGGAAAAAATTTTAAATCACGCATTTAATGTCATTGGACATTCAGAAAGAGAAAAAAATGCTTGTGTGGTTTCCGTGTGCTCATGCACCTGTTTTCTTTTGAATGTTTCATCCTTCATTCACAGAGTAAGGTACACAACATACCCTATAAAACACTTAGATTTTACATTCTCGGTCTCTTAAGGCACACGAGTGGAGTGGAGTGCGTGCATGTGTGACATCAGTGGCAAACAAATCACCTGCCCCGGAGCAGGTTGGTCACGGAGCGTCAGTTACAATGGTTTTTACAATGAACACCTCTAAAAGCCAAGTCACTTTCATACCTAAAACCTGGATTGGCGCAAACTAATCTGAAACTTACCTGGCTAGCCAGCTAATCCGGCTTCATGGTACAGGCCCCTGGAATTATTAGGGATTAAGACCTTAGCCATTGTTTATAATTACCAATTATTTCTACATATACCATAACAATGAGTTGTATTAAAGCAAGCTTAAAGTGTTAGTTCACCCAAAAATTAAAACTCTGTTATTAATTACTCACTCTCATGTTGTTCCACATCCGGACGATCTTTGTTCACCTTTGGAACCCAAATATATTTTTAATAAAATCTGAGAACTTTCTGTCCCTCCATAGAGATCCAACGAAACTACCAATTTCAAGGTCCAGAAAGGTATCATTAAATAACTCCTTGTGACTTCAGTGGTTTACCTCAATTTTATGTAGCAATGTGATGCCTTTGTTTGCGTAAAAAAACATCATTTCATAATTATTTACATTTTCATAATTTTTACAAATGTAGTGATCTGCAACACACGTTCACGAGAGCACAGAGGTAATGTAAGGAAGTAATAATACAGTATTTTTTGGGAAAATCTGTACTTATTTGAGTATTTATATTTCTGTCAACTTTTACTTTTACTCCACTACATTTCCTAAATAAAATGTATACTTTTACTCATTTCCCCAAAGCATTTTCGTTACTTACTACAAAATAAAAAAGGAGGAACACAGACTGTAAGCAAGCATGTGCAAACAAGTGCTCGCACAACCGCAGTTGATTTCATTTTCTGGGTTGCGTCCGTTGCTGGAGCGGCCGAGAAGAGTGCGGTACGAGAGCGACCTCTAGAGGCGGAAAAAAAACCGATCACAGATGCTTACAGTTTGTTTTGACACGTGAAGCAAGGCTGCGTGCTGCACAGAACTAAAAACATATCTAAAACAGACAATAAAGCGGTATGCTATACAGTACACTACAGTATTTGTTTTCATATAACTAAAGTAATTAGTTTGTTGACTAGATGCTGCATTAGTGGAGAACAGCAGTATGTTTGCTGTCGAGGCTAAGAGGATGCTAACATTAGTAGTAAAGTTACCTCAAGTGGTTAAAATAATGTGACAAAAACACCAACTGTTTAATGTCACGATTGTTACCCTCTATTTTCATTAGTTTATATACATTTGTTCGATTTTATACATTCGTTATCCAGCGAAGTTGCATATTTAAATTGTATCTAATCATGCAGCTGACAAAAAAAATGTATTTGATTTCATAGAATATGCCTTTGTGCATAAAGATGGCCATTTTAAGTATGATTGTTTGGATTTATATGAAATGGTAACACTTTACAATACCATTTGTAACATTAAAGGTTAATAAAAGTGTTGTTCATAGTTAATTTCAACATTTACATTGTATTTCAATGTAAGTCAATTTCAATTTACATTGTAAGTCAATTTCAGCATTTTAAAGTTGCTTCTTACATTAGTTATAAGCACTATTAGCACTATGAATTAACATGAACGATCAAGGTACAATTAATATATTCAGGGTTTTTATATTTAAAACTTAAAATAAACATTTTTCCATTTTAATAAATTCAAAGCAAACAAAATATAAGAAATATAGTTAAAACAAAAAAAAAATCTTGCTGCTCAAACTGTATATAGAACAGTTTTTAATAATATTTTTACTCGAGTAATATTCTAAACCAGTGGTTCTCAACCTTTTTTTCCCAGTGGGCCGCACTATGGTCCAAGTGCAAGTCTCATGGGCCGCATATCATTTACATATGATGTCACTAATAAAAACCAATCAGATTTAATATTATTGTATTCGCAGATAATATCATTATTATACCTAGATGTTGTGCACACAGAAGAGGCACAGTGGATAATATTATTTTGTAAATTAAGTGATAATTTATGTTTTTTGCACAAAGCACTCGCTTCATAATTCTGTGGTTAAACCACTGGAGTCACATGGATTACTTTAATGTCTTTCCTACCTTTCTGGAACTTGAAAGTGGTAGTTGCGTTGGATCTCTATGGAGGGACAGACCCCTCTCAGATTTCATTAAAAAATATCTACATTTGTGTGCAGAACATTTTCTGTTAGGGTTAGATTAGTTTAAAGATATGCAAGTCTATCTAATACATTTATAGTATATAGCTAAGTAATCTGGTTATCTTTTAGTTGGAAAATTCCTTTAACTGCAGCACAGAGTCATTTACAGAGACATATGGGCTCAGGCAGAATTAAAGGAACATACCACAGTAGGTAGCCTAAAGCTGTTTAAAAAGTCTGCTGGACTTAGCTTGAAAAAACCAAAGACATTTGCAAAAAATTATTCCATGTTTGTGGAGTGCTAGGATGGAGAGCTAAAAAGGAACGTTATGCGGAAAAAAGCAATGGAATGTTGAAAATGCTGTAGACTTTAATTTTGAAGGCTCTAGCTTTAAACATGAGCCGAAGCAATTTAGCACAGTAACAGCTGTAATCTTGAGTGTTTTTGCAAGCTTTCTAGATTCTCAGGAATTTACCACTTTAACCTTGTGATTATAATAAGTCACAGGTAAATGTTGTACAACACTATCATAGCCAACATGAATCTGAAAACAATCCATTATAGTCTGAACCTATAGAGACCAGACAGGTAAGAGGAAAGAATACAAGGATCTCGACACCGTGCAAATATTTGTTCAGGTGTACCTCCGCATGCCGCCATCAGACAATCAAGGCCACGTTCATATGAGCTTTAACTCGCAACAAGCTAAAACCCTGCTCCCAGAAAACCATGAGGTCATTAGTTGCGTTGTTTATTGAACGTCACCACAAAACATCTTCCCCCAAATACCCGTGTGGGTCCCTGAGGTAATTTTGCTAAGTGCAGTGTTTATGCTAACTAACTAGCCCCTTGATGTACAGCCACTTACTGCAGTCATGAATCGACTAGTCTTTCAAGGTAAGCACCAATCAAGTCCTGTATAACTTTCATCAAGTTATCAGACCAAGCCCTTCACACCACGAAAGTGCTCCAGTTCCCAGGTAGCCTAACACACTAATTTTGCTTATCAGAGCGGCCCTTGTCTTGAACTTGTGAGTGTTCGCACTAGACATCCACTGTGAGCCTGGGTGGTCCAAAGTTTGACCACGTTATACAATATGTCATTCCCAGAACAAGTGGAAGTGCAACACGAATGCTTCATTTAAAAAGAACCAACCCATTAGGTCAAGGGAATTAAAAAGCAACTGCAGTCGTATTATAAGTGCATACCAAAGGACAGCACCAGGGTCGGGGAACTCAAAGACGCCTATACTTACAGATCAAAATAATGCAATACTTTTTTCCATCAAGAGCCATAATCAAAGTGCTCCCCTTCTCTCAATACAGTATGTAGCAATGCAGTAATAAATATAAAAATATATTCCTTTTTTATATTTTCACCTTTATTTTTAAGAGTGTAAGAAGTCACGTTTATTCCAGTGTACTGGTTGAGATTGAAGGTATAGAATGAGTCCTTTTGCTTTGCTCCATGTGTCTGTCTTGTGCTGAAATGTTTAGAATAGGCTGTTTGGCGATTTTGATTCATTTATAAAAATGTGTTTGACTCTAGTTTTCTGTTCAAGTGCAATGCTGTCACAATAATTGAGATTCTCTTTGTTTTTGTGGCTGATAAATACTAATCTGTTATATAAAATAAGTCTATATGTTTCCACCATCAATTTTTTGCTGACCCTGTTAAAAAGGAATGGAGTAAATGTAAAAAATTCAAAGTAACCTGATTCATTCAGTTTTTCAGGTTCTCTCAACTACTATCTTTAAAATTGTCCTAGGTAAGACTATTTTGTTAAATTTGTTCATAATTGCAAAATGTCTCATTCAGCCAGTAAATTTGAGGAAACTACCTACATTTTTGTTCAACAAATATTTAATTAGCAACAAATTAATCTATCATTTAGCCATATATACACTTTCATATAAGATACTTTTTAAATGAAGTTAACCATCTTTGTTTCTGAAGTCACGGTCACCTTACAAAACCTCCAGACATACAAATAAAAAAAGATGAGTTCTTAACATCTCAACATGGCAAATAATTAACAATAATGACAAAACACCAACAAAAGTTTAAACAAAATGAATGAAACAATAATACTGTAACAGTAACTGCATAATTTATTCCGTCTACAGTGGATGCTGGGAACTTGTGTGCCATTTCATCAATATTCTTCATTTTGAACTGTGTTTGACTTGTTGGGCCAAGATTTGGTTTTATGTAGTTTCAAAAAATTCACATTGCTTAGCATTTGTGATTCAAAAGGTCCCGTAAGCTGGAAAATATGTGGTTGTTTTTTGTTGTTGTTGTTTTACATCTAACTTACTTCAAATGATTTTCAAAGTGTCTTCCCTGACAGAGTAGTACCACTTAAAGACTGATATACGTTGTTGTCACATTTATATGCGTGTTGTGTTGATCAAGATGGTTAGCAATTTGCTGTTTCAGCTGAGGATCAGCAGTTTGTTCAGGACGGGGCCAGAGATTCACTCTCGCGCTTGTGAAGCTCAACGCTATAGTAATCCATTAAACTGCTGTAAGCCACCCGCAGTTACTATACACAGATCGCCTCAATCTGAACATGAGAAAAGGAAAAATCTCTTTCATTTTATTTTTAAGTTTTCTACAAAAAATAATGCAGGTGTTATATGCAATATAATATTACAAACTTATGACAGCCCATCATTTGCAAGTCTCATTTCCAAACTCTTTTACAGTAGAATAAGTTGCCTGGTGACCAGAAAGTAAAAAGTCGATTTGAAACGAAAGTTACAATATTCCTTTCTTCCCTATTGTGACATATATAAGAGTGAAACAGCTTCTGGAACAAGAACAAATGTTGGGCGGGGCTTGATTTTGTCAGTGGGAAATTGATCGGATGGTTGTGGTTTGCTATTGGTGGATCTCATGTGAGTGACAGGTTGCCCCGCCCTCACTCCAGTAAACGCATCATCAGAGAAGAGATGTTGCTGCAAGAGGGAGGAGAAGATATTTGAGGTAGGCCTACATTAAAGGTACATGAATGATGTTCAGGAATAAATCATTTACAATACTACAGTATAACATAAAAGTAAGACTTGTTCATTGTGATTTCATGATAACTTTAAACAAACAAAAACGCTCTTATAGTTGAGCTGCTGTTTTGTCTGGATTACAGCTTTGCTCAATCTGGACATGCTTAACCATCTTCACAAACTGCAACTGCTTTTAAAAACTGCTGAAGGAGTTTGTATGCATTTTCTTTACTTTGCACTCCATGTCAAGCATTAAAAAAATAAATTAAAACAGTGTAGTTTTGTAAAGAAATTCAAGCTTGGCACAATATATATTTGCCTGCAAAACGTATTTCAAGCATTTAAGCAGATGCTACAGATCCGAATGTTTTTAAGGTCATGAGAAGCTTAAATTCAGACTGTTTGGATTGGTTCAGACACGGAGATGCTTGACGCTGTCACTGTCCCATGTTCCTTCATTCCTAGCAGAGGAAGGCCTTTGCCTTTGGGGTGGTGGTGATGGTGAAGGGGTTGTTCTTGCAAATCCATTTCCTGTCCTCCACACCCACACTAATTAGATATTTGGGTGGCCTTGTTTATTGACTTTGCTGAAGAACGGTGGATTATATTAACATTTGCACACCGCTTTCTCAGCAGTGCAGCATTACTGGGCCCGTCCCAAGAGAGCTGTTGGAGACGGGAGGGAGCGACGTGATTGGGAAGGAAGGGAAACAAGCCGCTCTGCCTCCAGTCCTGCCAGCCGCTTTGCTCTGTACAAAATATCACAGTGCCCCGTTTCTTGAATATCGCGTCATAACACACAAAGAAAGTGGAGATTAATGAGCTTAGAAATAAACAACTACAATGCATATATTAGAGATGTACCATTGTATAATTTTGTTTTCTTCCCTAAAAAGAAAAGTAGCGGCCTGTAACAATTATTACTATTCTTTTAAAGTGGTCCGTATTGCTCAGAATGGAAGTTTATGTGCATTCATCAGTTGGGATGTTTACTCTTTAAAGTAAATTCAATAAAGTGGCTAAAAATTTAAGAAATTGAATAAAAATTGCCAACACTACCTCAAGAAATAATATTACTGTGTGATTAAAAATACATTATGAATGCACCATATTGTACATTTAGTGCAAAGTTTGTCTTTCAATTTGCATATTTAAAAAAAACTTTTGAAAGTTGAGATGCTAAAAATGTATATAATAAAATTAATTTCTCCCGCAAATTAGATCATTTTTCTCATGATGGCTGAATTAAGTTTGAAGATGTTTGTATATTAAAATCAACATTATATTACAGATGTCTGTACCATTTTATTTCCTTGAAATGAAATTAAAAATAAAAAAAGAAATCCGCATGGGATCTTACCAAGTCTAAAATTTCTTAATTATTTACTATAAATACAAATATTTCACAGTAAATCTGCCTCAAATCTAATGTTTAAATTACTATTCCGCTAAGGCCCCACTTATTAATGTTTTTAAAGATGTCATGCGCTTTGTAAATGTGATCTTAACAGTTTATCAGGCACTTCACACATACTGTACACAGCAAACTGACTTAATGACAAATGAAACTGTATTTAAGGAGCAAATACAATAGAAACCTTATAAACTAATGTATACTAAATATACATTAATCTATGGTAACCACAAATAACATTTCTACACAAAAACTATAGATTTTAAAGAATGGCAAGTCATATTTTGTTCATCATGAAATAAGACAATTTGTTTATTGCTCAATAAGCCTTTTTCTGGAGATTTAGAACAATATTTCCCAGATTTGCAATGATGTAATCAGTTGTGTGTGTGTGTGTGTGTGTGTATATATATATATATATATATATAATTAGTTACATTTATATATATTAGATTATTTCTTTATCTTTACAGATAAATGTATCTTGTTTCAAATAAAACTGATTTATATTAACCATTATTGTATTAGTAAAGCAATTTATATTAAATTTTATATGCAAGTAATGGGAATAGAAATAGTGCCCCTATATGACACATTTTGCACAATCTTTGCTTTTGTGTGTTTGTTTGTTCATGTCTGTCTTTGTTAACTGTCCACACTGTAAAGTCCATAAAAATAGGGCACAATTTACTGTATAAATATGAAGGAATTTTAAGCATTGCTTTTTTTTCTTTTTTTTTTTAACAGGTATTTAACTGTATTTTGAATTACCCATTGTATTAAATTGTGTTTTAAGGGTTAACGAAAATTCCATTGAAGTTACAGGATAATGTCTTGGCAGAAAATTGTACATTTTCCGTTTTTTATTTTTTACAGTGCACACCATGTTTTCTTCCATCACTGGACAGTTAATCTGTCTAAACGCACCTATATTTGAACAGTTCACTGTTGAATGTTGTGATTGGACAGTTCATCATTCCAAACAGCATCGCTAACACTGTTTTTGAAATATAAACAAGATACAGATGTAGTGCACAGCCTGAAGCTAGCAGAAAAGCCAGTGATTGCTAATAAGGATTCTTTCAGAAACACAATCTCTGTAATTCACTGGCACATACACATTACAGAATACAAACTGCAATATGCATATTTCAAAATACAGTACACCCATATTACCACGTACAGTTTATACAATGGAGGAGAGAGAGAAAGACCCTACACACCTTATTCAACACTTTTAAGGTTGAACCTTTAACATCCACTGAACCTTTCTATTCCAAAAAAGTTTCTTATTAGTGGAAAAAAGTTCTTTACATTAATAAAATGTTCTTCACAATAAGAACAGATGGAACTGTTCACTGAAAGCTTCTTTGGGGAAACAAAAATAGCTTTCAACGGCATCGCTGTGAAACCCCCTTTTGACCCCCTATTTTCAAGAGCGTATTTAAGACTTGTAAAGTGTGTGTAACGTGTTAATGTAAATGTGGAGTAACATATGAAACTGCATTATAAGCAAATAACATGTAGAATTTTGGAGATATATTTTGTTCTTTGTTTTGTTGTTTAAAGTGAATATATATTAAAAAACTGTGGTTTCAGTTTATTTTGATGGTCCCGTTAACATCACCCACATGTCTACTAACTCTCATTAGAGTGTTAGTAGAGTATTAGTAAACTGATGAGTTAGGGTTAGATTATGTACTTGGAAAGTTACTTATAGTCGAACGTCTGTTGGGGGATCGTCACAATAAAGAGTTAGATACAGTTTTTTTTTCAACTGCTTGCATACAAAATCTTTACTTGGCACACAATTTCTGAAATACGACATTCAAAACACCAGAACCACACACCAAATCTGCTAAACCATACACTAATTCTCTGCCTTTTTGCAAAACACAACACACAATTCTCTATGTAACACACAAAGATCTAACAGGAAGTATCTTTTCCTTTTTCAAACACAACCATTGTTTCTGTCCAACTACTTGTGGTTGATGTATTTCTTTTCTTTTGTACAGTGTAATACTGTATTTACAACCACAAATGCTCACATTAAAAAAAAGAAGTTTGGTTTCAATCTTGCTTTTGTGTTTACCGTGAATTTTTCAACATCTCTCTGCCAATTACTTTCAATCATTTACAGAAATGTACATAGGAGCTCATGAAAGAAAAGCTTAATAGGTTTTGAATAACTGTGTATGATATATCCAAAAATAGAATATTATGGCAAAGGTGTAAGACAAATGCTTGGTGTTTGAGATATTTTGAATTCAGTGCTTCATTTTGCAAGACATGTGAGGCACTTTGCATTTTGTGTCTGCAATTCTTGGATTTGTGCGTTAAGTTTTGAAAAAAGAGGCAAAGTTTTGAAATTGTGTGTAGGCCATTGAAAAAAAAACGGTAATTCAAAAATTGTATTTGCACTGTGAACAAACATGAACAAACAATGAACAATTATATTTTTACCAGCTAGCATTATCAATGATTAATAAATGCTTTAAAAATATATTGCCAGTGCTGGCTAAATTACTTACAAATTGTAGTTGGTTACTGATTCCAAATTACATGACAAAAATTGTAGCTAAGGTAATTACATATTGAAGGTAATATAATCGGACTACTTTTTCATTACTTTTGACCTAACCTGTTTATCACATTAGTTTGAATAGGATAATCTTATACATTGATATAACAATACAAAGAGACAGAAAATATATTCCATTCTTTATCAACTACAACAAGTGCATGAAATATAACACTACGTAAGGGTTTTACAGACTTGTTCATGAAGAAACTGCAAGGGTTTGGTAAGTTTAAAGAAAAACTATTAGTTAAATATTTTATTTGTTTACCTGCATGTCATGTGACCATTAACCCTTGTCAGAGAACTGTGAACTTCAGTTTATTATTATGTATTAATAATGACGTATTTTTATTATTGACCTAACTTAAAATCTCAGGGGGTAAAATCTTCAAGTAAATAGGTCAAAGAGGTTCAGCTGACCCCAAAAAAAGTTGGGGAAATTATGTGAATTTGTACATTTTAAAGTGTTTGAAAGACAAAAGCCTTCTAAAGATGGTGAAATCACTCACTAAGAGATAAGTCAAATAATAATTAATGAGTTCTCAGGAGCTAATTAGATATGCAATGTTGCGAAAGCATGTCTGAAAAGTGAAATGATTTTTGTAAATCACATTTATATATCTCAGGTTTCAGTGATAGGCTCGTGACTAGTGTGTGCAATTTCAAAAACCTGGAAAAACTTCTGAACTTATAGAAAGTTTAGAAAGGAACATTTAAAAGAACAGTAGTAATAGGGAGTAATCAATGAAATATTGAATTATTAATAGTGCCATTGTGAGAATAACGTAATCGTAATCAATAAAAAAAGCAATGTAGTCTGATTACAAGCATTTTAAAATGTAATCTAATCTAACTACAAGTACTTGATTTTTAGAATCTGATTACGTAATCGAGATTCCATGTAATCAGTTACCCAACACTCTTATAGTTCATGTTCACTAATGCATTTGCTAATGTTAACAAATGATACCTTGCTGTAAAGTGTTACCAGAGTATCTTTACAAATTAAATGCATGCTTAAGTGAATGAACATATTTCCTTGTGCCTCTGTGCAGATATTTGTTTACACACAGCTCTTGTGTGTGTGTGTGTGTGTGTGTGTGTGTGTGTGTGTGTGCGTGTGTGATGTATGAGGCCGCTCTCGCTCTATCTGGGCTCTCAGGAGCGGCTGTAGGATGTCAGATTCAGGCCTCCTTAAAGTAAACACACACTCTCTCTCTTTCTCTCTCTCTCTCCCTTGACTTTTCTCATTCTCTCAGTCTGTCAGCTGGAGACCACACAGTCGGACCACACAGAGTCTGTGTCGGCCCCGGCCCCTCGCACGCAACACAACCCCGACTTGCGCACTCACCGCACAGGGCATGTTTCATTACGCGCACCCGCACTGGTGTTTTCCATGAATGCGTGTTTACATAAAATACTGAGTGAATTGTATTTTGTTGAGATGTACATTAAAAGAATTGCAGTTCAAAGAGCGTCTAATGGATTTCTCATGAGAGTGCATAGTAAACATGACTTACTCATTTGCTCACAAGGTGTTTCTACTGATTTTCAAAAGGGACACTTTTCTATTTTTAGTTGTTTTCTATCTTAGATGGTCAAACGTGAACTCCCAAACAGCTGTGTTTATGAAAATAGCACAGTAAAAATTATTCTGATATTGGCCACGGACAACTGTTTTTTTTTCTGTGATTCATAATAGTCTTGGTTGCATATTTGTGTGTGTGTTTCAGTCTCAGAGCTAAAAATACTGACCCAAAGACGTGTAAAATGCTCATATTGCAGTATCAGTGGACACAGCTGTTTATTTCTTACTGATTTTCATTAATAAAGTGAATATTTGTTGATCAGTTACAGTCTGAATTCATGAAATTACCTGCAAGATGTATTCTCTAATTGTAGTCCTTGTATTAAGTTTGTATTTAGTGTCACATTGAATTTAAAATGGTAAGAGGCAGCCTTTTCAGTTTTGCTTTGTTTCATGTGATGTGTGAGTGGTAAACTGGATAAATACACACACACACACACACCTACGCACACAAAATCAACAGGATTGCACGCTGAAAGGTTAGTTTATGTACTGCTTCATTGTGAAGTCAAAGAGACTAACAATTTAGTCGTCTAAGATTGCCGGTCATGAAGCGATGAAAGTGGTGCTTTCATTTTCCAGTGGTTCAGATGCAGGACGTCCAGACACTGTTTGCTGACTGATGGTTTGTTTCACCTCGTCCGGCACCTTCTGACCCTTTACCCTCCACATTGTGCCCCCGGGGTCACGTGTGAATGCTTGTATTTAACTTGTGAATCTAGAACAAATATACAGCCGATTCACTGAAATGTGGAGTAAGTGTAGAGTAAGTCTTTTCTGGAGCGATGAGAATATGAACATTTTTAGACCATTTGGATGATTATGATTGTGACTATGATGCAAAGTAATAGCACTTTTTTCAATGCTCCACTTTTGACATTCTCCTTACTATAAGTAACTTTGCAACTACATGTCAACTAACTCTCATTAGACTGTCTGCTTAAAGTACTGTATGCCAACAGTTTATTTTGATGCTCTTCAACAGACTGGCTAGCATGTCAATACTCTAATGAGAGTTATTTGATATGTAGTTGCAAAGTTACTTATACCGTATTTAGTGGAATGTTTAAAGTAGACCATCAAAATAAAGTGTAATCAAATCATACAATAAAACCACTCTACGTGTTTTCTCCATCAATGAAATAAAAATGAATAAAAAAAGAAAGAAGACAATATTACAATTTAAAAGATTTGCTTCATTTTTTAAAATGTAATTAAAAATTATTTGTATGACTCTATTTTGTTGTTGCAAGCTTCTCACTTATGGAATATGTTTTTTAATATCCTTTACACACAGCAACTGCTATCACTGACATGAACAGAAAATCTGATGTGAGAAATGTGATACTAAAAGAAAAAATACTCTAAATTTTAAAAAAAGAATTTAACATTTAGGTTATACGAATACCAGGATCTCGTGACATTAATTTTGTTTTGTGAGATGGCTCCTTATACTTTCAAAGTTATTATATAGACATTAATAGTTCACTATCCTTCAGTGACTATTTAGAAATCTAATCAGATGGGAAACAAATCTGAAAAGTAAAAATGAAGAATGAAGTGGGAAGCACAAATCTTCGTGTCTCAGCGGTGATTCAGGCCCTCATATCTCATCCGAGCATAAAGCAGAGCTGAAGCGACATCAGTGACGTCAGAAGAGGCGAGTCATGGGTCATTAGCAGAGATCAGAGTGCATGTAAACACTGCAGTCACAGCTCACAGACTCCCGCTGGAGAAGAGCTCATCCCGCTGATCTATTGCACAACAACCACCGCCCCCTACTGGAGATGACGGATACATACGTAAACTAAAACATCATCACCATATTTCCTGAAAACTGATGAGTACGAACACTGGCATCCATTTAGGCAAGACTCGGCGTGTAACGAAGGTAGATTTATACTGAAAAGGGAATTGTATAGGCCTATAGCTAATTGTAAGGTCTGAGTGCTTTTATACTGATTATAATTACAGTTTCTATTGTCCAAAATGAAAATTGTTACAGCTGTTGAAGATGACTCTTTTTTTTTTTTTTTTACAGTTGAAGAAACTGTTTCAGCTCGTTTAGAGAACATTGAAAAGTAACGTTCCCATAATGTTCAGAGAATGATAAAAAAAAAATGTGATGTTCCTTAAATGTTTGTATAACCAAGAAAAATAAATAAATAAAAACTGGATGTTTTGAACGTTCAGAAAATATTCAAAAATAATGTTTATATGCTATATTATATATAGAGGCTATATATATATATATATATATATATATATATATATATATATATACTGTGACAATCAGCTCCCTGTTCTAGAGATCGAAGAAAAAAAAGCTGGAGTGCTTATAATTCTATTTGTTACATTTTACCCCCTCTCGATCTCTTTTTAACCCATGAGATCACAAGAGACTGCTTTACTTCAAGTTATAAATGCTATGAAAATAAACCGCCGACTGGCTGGATTGGCTTCTTGTTTTGAGATGTTATCATTAGCTTGACCGAATGCTTCTCTGCTACCTATATAAAAACATTAGAGGGACACAAAACACACAAAAAATCCTTTGTGTTAAGAAAACAAAATTTTTAATTTTAGTAATAGGATAATAATTTTACAGAATTGCATGGTTCACGACTTTAAGAAAATCGTACATTAGCTTACTTAGTCGTACGTTAAGTTCATTGGTTGCAGTTTGATGAGGGTTAGAAAGCAGACAGTTTGTGCGATTCCCCGTCTGGAGTTTGGGCGCGTGTCCAGTGTTTTGAGAGAACGCGTCCTCTGCTGAGTTCTCACAGATTCACGACATACACGCGCGCGCGCGCACACACACTAACTGGCTTGCACCTCTTCCAGGTAGTCCAAATAATTTCTTTATCTCCTCATCTGTTTATGCAGACAGCCCGTGCCAATCAGTTGCTTACAATCGCCATTCTTACAATTTTATTACAATCATACATCGGTTATTGCTTTCCTGATACGGACGCAGACTCATTGTTTTCATCGTTCAAATAAACACGAGTATACAAATACTGTTATCGCCAATATTTCATTTTGCACTGCTCTTTCTGAAAGAACAATAAGTCTTGGGATGTGCGTGGATTTTCCTGCGTTTGTATTGGCCGATGGGGTCTGATTTTTTACGGATCTCTTGTTGTTCTGATTCAACAGTATTTTGGGGTGATCCGAGAGAACTTGTTGATAAAATAATCTACACTGAAAAAAATGAAATTATGACATCTAAATTTACTGGTTTTAAAAAATATTATACAATATTTCTGAATCAATCGACTTCCTACATTACTTTATACCAACAAAATATGCGTTAAATCAAGTAAAAACAGCTCTTCAAGGGAATAATTTCAGGTTTTACAGTGTAAATAAAATTAACCTCAGAATTATTATCCATAAATGTTAAGCTGCAATTGTTATTAATTTAGGCCTAGTTGTTTCTTCTTTTTGAATGCAGTGCTGATCCTTTTTTTAAAGCATAAATGAATACATGAAACCTAATACTGAATCTATAATGATATAATCATATTAAATACAATAATAATAATATCAGCTAATACAAGTAATGAGTAACAGAAAAACCACGGCTTTCCTTTAACACAGGATGTCATCGTGTGTCACTGCAGAAAACAGGAAGAGAGAGACAGCCGACGGTCTCGTCCTGATAGAAACACTTGGAGCGGTTCACGAAACAGGCTGACAAACACTGAGGTCATAAAAGGACAAGCAAAGGTCACGGCGGGTCAGCGACCCGAATGTTGTTCTCTATGAGGTGTTGACAAGAGGGTATAAGTTTATTAAAGGGTCTGAACAGGAAAATACTCAGCGTGCAAAATAAAAAATGATAGTAGAACTTTTTCTCTTTTTTTTGTTACACATGTGACATACTGCTTACTATGATAACAATTATAATTATATAATTATAGTAATAATAGCATATAAGCAACTAACCCTAAACCAAATCCTAGGCCTATGGTAAGTACATGTAACTAATTAGTATTACTCTACACGTATTTGTGTAATTACACTGTAACAACATCATCTTAAAATAAAGTGTAACCAAAATAAAAGTAATGATGTAATTGTACAAATAAGTACAAATACAAATAACTTTATTTTCAGGTGTTCATGTTACAATGTAATTACTTATTTAAGTACTGTGTAATAATAATTAACTACATGTATTTAGGGTTATGGATTGTGGTTTGGTTTAGAGTTAGTTGCATGTAATTATGCATAATTTATAGTTATTACTACAGTAACTACATGTAACGTGTAACAAGGACAATAAAATAAAGTAGGTAACACTTTATTTTACAGTGACGTTGTTATATGACTATAAATTTTGCATAATTACATGCAACTAACCCTAAACCCAACCAAACCCTAATTCTAAACCTATAGTACATGTAGTACTTAATATTACTCAGTACTTAAATGTATCATTACAGTGTAACAAAGACACCTTAAAATTAAGTGTAACTATAAAGTGTTACTGCTGAGTAATATTAATTAATTACATGTACTTACTATAGCGGTTCGGATTAGGGTTTGGTTTAACGTTAGTTGTTTGCAATTAGGCATTATTTATGATTATTATTATAGTAAGTATGTGTCTGCATCACCTTAAAATACAGTTACCAAAAAGTCACACTAATGAATTCAGTAACATTATATGTTCATGTTACATTGTAACTTAAAAAGTACATTTTGTTTGGAAAAAAAAAAGTTCATTCATTACAATTAGCATGTATGAAAGTAGTGAGTAAAAGAACATGAATGCATGATGTATTTTGACCAGAAACTCAGTAACTTAAAACTCAGTAATTAAAACTGTCTTTTGGCTACAGATAAATACTTTAATTAATGAACAAAAACTTCATTGTAGGACTAAGTTAAATTGAACCAAACAGATGATATCTCTTGATTCTCTTCGGGGAGGTCCAGCACAAACCTTCACCGACATACAGAGAGTGATTTGAGCTTCAGAGATGTTTGTAGGATCTTCACCAAAAGACCTCTCAACTTGTCCAGTCTGAAAAATTTTCAATTGCTCCTAAATGCGATCTCGAAATCTTCTGACCGCCACACATTGGGTTTTGAAACAATGCTAGATTTGTTTCTCTGGTGCTGAGTCACTGTTGGAGGGATTCAGGTCGAGTCTTTTGTCCATGTTTAGCTCTGAAGGATCTCTTTGGGAGTACATCCATTTGCTCCGATAATGGATTATAGACAGTGAGAGAGCTTCCAGCTGGTGCTGGCCTACGCTGATGAAAAGCAGACCTCTCCAGTCATGTGTGTGTGTGTGTCTGCGTGTCTGTGTCTGTGTGTGTGTGTGTGTGTGTGTGTGTGTGTTCGGGCCTGTAGAGGACTGGTGTGTAAATTCTCAGTCCTAATCAAACAGTTCATGAAGAAAATGTGAAAGAGCATTTGAGGCGTCATTGAACGGAGACAACGTTTCAATCCTTAGAATCATGACGATTATTTAAGATTTCACTTTTTGACAATTATAATTGCTATTTTCCACAAGTGGAGTTGACTTTGCTATCCTTTTATTTCATAAAAGCATTAGTTCTTTGTAGTGACATCTATGAAACGTGCCATTTATTATTGACAATATTGCATTGCAGAAATAACAGGAAAGATTGCAAAAATGGGAAACGTTTTATCAAATAAGTATAAAATAATACAACAAAATTTTTTTTACAGTGTTCAAATTTCAGACCCTGTTCATGCAAAGTGCCAGTTACATTTCACAACCCTTTCCTACCACAGAACCCCATTCATATGTGTTGATGTGTTATGAAGCTAGCATGAAAAGGTTTATGATATTGATATATTAATGTTTTACATGGCTTTATTAGCATTTAGGTGGGTTTATTTCTGTGGCACAGTAGAAATATATCTGAATCATGCAATGAAAGTCCTTTTCAGTTTTGAAAGATGGTTATTTTTTTAAAATGTCAGTTTTATAAGATTTTAAACATTCTATAAACACTCGTAAAATGGTTTGTGCCTCTTGTTCAGTTTAATTAATTAAAATGAGTTGAAGCGACACAATTTTGGAGCATTTTGTCAGAATTTTATTTCATTTCACTAACTGGGCAGTGGATCTGTAGCTCCCAGCATGCTTTGCCAGGAGTGCATTAGGAGAGTAAATTTAGAGATTGAGGGTTATTTTATATGTTTATCAGTTAATGGAAAGACATGTTAGTGTTCAGTTATGTTGGACATTTAGAAGAGTTATATGTCATATTTTTGAGTTTTGTGGGTACCGTTGTGCTGAATACTTTTGAGCTTCGGCTGTATACGGCTAATAATGATAGTTATTAATTTAACCCTTTAAACCCTTATTTTTCTCAGTGACATACACAAAAGTAAAGACTCATAATTCCAAAATTATAAGGAGAGTCAAAAAATGTAATTACATTTGGCCATGCTCATGCTGAGAAACTGCTAATAAAATACGCATACACACACACACACACATATATATTATTACACATATATCATTTTACATAGCTTTTTTATTTGACATGCAATAACTTGTTTATTTGAAATGCAATAAGGTAAGAGGAAAACTTATTTTTGGTGAAGTTCCTCTACATGTGAGCTGCATCTGCATCAAATTTTGTGGTGATAGCATAAAGTAATCAAAGGTTACAACCAAGGTGGAACCAAGGTAGCCTCAATGTTTAGCCCTTGACACCCCCATTAAGGGCATTTTTCAATTTTTCCTCAATGAGGAATATCTCATGATCGACACAATGGATTGTGTTAATTTTGGACTCATTTTAATCAGAAGCATCCACTAATGATGTACCATTTTCTACTCTAACTCCACACAAGAATACATTTTTCATGTGTATACAAAATACATTTGATTTTACTTGTGCACCTGTGGATTTTAACTACATGAGGAATACCTGGTGATCGAAAATCTAAGAATTTGCTAAAAATAATGATGTGCCATTTTCCACGATCGGAGCATGTTTAATGAACTTAGCGAAAATGTGACATAAACACCATAGCCTATCCATACATGTGGGTCTTGCGGGGCATAAAAAAGCTTCCAAATGCCACCTATTTTGTGTTGATGAAGGCAGTAGTTTTAAAAAATTTGATTTTTATTCTTTTTTGATTTTTATGCTGGGTGGCGCCTGCGGGTGGCACACTACATTTTAGAAGGAGTACTCAGCACTTGTTAAGAGTTGATCAAAATGGTTCAATGCATTAAATGCTTTAAAATGATGCCTATTTTGTGTTATTCAATTCAGTGGTTGCTTATTTGATCATGAATAAAACGATTATGAATGGGGTCATTAACTATGTTTTTTATCTTACCCTGATTCACTATGGTAAGCCTATTATAAGTATTTAGGCTATAATTTAGACCTGTCTAGAAGGAAAATTGCATACATACGTCACTCGCCTGTATGTGTCTCGTCATATCCATAAATAGAGAAAAGCTGCTCCTGCTTTTTGGCGATGGCATGAACTGAAACATTTGAAATGTTGCAAAAGCAATGCAGCATTTTTATTATTATATATGCACACGCTGAAAATATCGCTTTCAGTTCAAATGAATGGTTTTAAACAAATCTGATTGATAATGTGACTTGGAAATCCAGTGCAAAGTTGTTTTTGTGTTAAAACAATTGGTCTACAAATATTTTGGTCCCACTTGACATTGTGTCTTTAACTACCATGTATTAACATTTACATTAATCAATTGATACAATGCACTTATTCTGTACATACATGTTTTATTTATATTTAAGATAAAACTGTAATTTCAGTAATTACATCTATAATTACAGCCTTTGCATTACATTTACCCACACTTAAACCTTCCCATTACACCAATTCTGTCCCTAAGTGTTTTCCAATACAACATTAACACAATAAGTACAAAGTAGATGAAGAAAGTGAGACCAATATTTAAAACAGACTTGCTAAATATATATATTACATTATTTATTTAAAAAATACAGCATTTTCATATGGAATAATATGTTTCAATGCAATTCAAGTTTTTTTATGACGTTTGAATGGGCACAAATGAATTTGAATAGCAGTATTACTGCATTACATAATCCATTTCATCAAATGGTGTTTACGAGCATGAATTACTGGTGTGTGTGTGTGTGTGTCAGAGAACGAGAGAAGGAGAGAAATAGGCAGAGGAAGAGAAAGCGATGCGGGAGGTTGCATGTTCTAGTTGTTCTGTGTATGTTCTGCCTTCCCTTTTTTATCTCCCATCAGGGATCCAAGAATGAAGGGGCCTTGTTTATTGTTTTACCTCAAGTTCCTGAAACTGAAAATGTCCTGGACCGCTGCCAGTCATGCTGAGTGACAGCGAACTGCCAACTACATCTTAAAATAGATCTTCCATCCCATCCACTACGTGCCACAAAACGGATGTCTTTCTCTAAGCATTATCTTTTCACTTGGAAAGCCTGGCCATTTTTTTCTTCTTCTACTTTTCTTCTTCTAATTATAATACTGATTTCATTGAACTAATGTGATCTCTGTTCACGCTCTTTGGCAAATAGCTTTTCCCTCATTGAGAGTCTGACCATTTTTATAGATGATGTATTCATTCGCCTTCATCTTGGTGTTTGATTTACTTAACCTAAAAGTTAAACATCTGAGACGCATGGGCAGCTGTCGAGTTTTAAAAGGGAAGAGAGTGTACAATGTTCCTTAATTTGCCGGGGGCTTTAGCACCGCTGGGACCACCCATTGAGCTGTCATCTGAAAATCAGACACAAACCACCCAGCAAGGCCAATGCCAACCTCTCTTACTCACACAAAATCACACGCATGCAGTCACAAGCACACTTTAACCCAAAATGCGAGGTACTGATTGTACCAAAAACAAACAAACATTTTTTTTTTATTATTATTCCTATATTGTGTTTTTGCCTGTTTTATGTTGGATTTTTTTTTGCGTGCACTGATTTACATAAACGAACCGTCTCAGGAAATTGTAAAAAGTGGTAACCTTGTTAGGTTCTACCTGATAAATTTGGTTTTCTTGGTGTAACTTAAAATATTTAGATTGATTCAGGATTGTTAAATAACATTTTTATTTAAATAAAGTCAATTCATTTAGATTTTTCACAAATTTTCCAGGTAATCTAAATATGTGCTTCAAGTCAGCATCTAAATGACCTGGTTTTCTTCTGTTCAAATATATGATTTAATCAGACTGAATCTAAATGAATATATCAGGCAACAATGAAGGTATTTTTAAAAGGTAATATAAGAAATACATATTTCTGGAGGTTTCCTATTTTTTTATTATTTATTTATTTATTTATTTATTTTACAAAGAAATGATCAAAACATTCCTATTTAGTAAATGTAGTTGTAGTCAAGACCACCTAAACTGAGACCAAGACCCGTGTGTGTCAAGACCAAGGGGTTACACTTCATTTTGAGGTGTCTTTGTAACACTGTAATTATACATTTAAGTACTGAGTAATATTAAGTAACTACATGTATTTACTATAGGGTTAGGATTAGGATTAGGGTTTGGTTTGGTTTAGGGTTAATTGCATAATTATGCATAATTTATAGTTATTACTATAGTAACTACATGTAACATATGTAACAATGACACTGTAAAATAAAGTGTTACTAAATAAAATTAATCAATAACACTATTTCACAGTGTCCTGTAACTTGTTATATGCATGTAATTTGTGCATAATCACATGCAACTAACCCTTAACCAAATCCTAATCCTATAGTAAGTACATGTAGTTTATTAATATGAACTAGTAGTTAATGTATAATTACAATGTAACAAGAATACCTTAAAATAAAATGTAACCAATTCATCTTTGCACTACAGAGGTGGTACAGAAGCTGCATCTGAATTCATATAATTACAACTGCATAAATTTAGCTGAGATTAATGTTTTAAAAACAAAATGTTGTTTATTGAACATTTGTAAAAAGCCAGTATCACATTTGAAGTTGTGCTCATATTTGTGAAATCAGCTCTCTTGCTCTTTTGATAATGCCTAATTATATCATACGTTATTAAATAAAAATTAAGATCTCATTTAAGTACTTTTTGCAGTCATATCTTGAATATTACAGGCATTTGTATTCATTTTTGACACAATCCCTTGTTGATTTCGGACCCGACGCAACAGTAACAAAAGATAACAAATTAGAAACAAGTTAATGATTGCATTTGAAGCAGGAAGTTTTACATTCAATCACAGTAATGATGTTAAAAAATAAATCAGGCAGTGCACCAGTAATTCACTGAATCCCCCGCAGTAGGTCCTTACCGTTCTTGAAATAAAATCCAGAGTCCTCTTAGTCCGAGACCGAGACCGATTACAAATGCTCTCAAGACCAAGACCTTCAAAAATGGTCTCGAGATCAGTCTCAAGTACTACAACGCTATAAGTAAATGTAAAAGCAATCTTGTAATCATATACTGTATATAAAAATTGGATCTTGATTTGATATTGATTTGAAAAGCTCACTCTACACTGGAAAAGAGTTGTTTATTTTGAAAGAGTTAGTGACAGATAAATATGTTTGGTCTGTGTTTGCTCTGAGGAATGTAGCTTAACTGGTCCCACATTTTATTAAGTGTCTTTACTATGTTTTTTTAAAAGTCGTAATAATATTAATAATAATAATAACATATTTATTTTACAGTGTCATTGTTACATGTTACACGAAGTTACTGTGTTTATGTTGTATTGAAAAACACCTGTGCTGATATTGTGATACGGGTAAGTTTAGGACAGGTTTAAATTAAATGAATTAGAATTACACATACAATTTTTGGTTGCACTTCATTTTACAGTAAGTGTACTAGCAGCGTACTTACCAGAGAAAGTACTGGTTAATAAAAGGTAAATACATAGGTTAAGGTTAGGTTTATGGGTAGGTTCAGGGTTAGTTATTACCATTTTATTGTAATTCCAATAATAAATACATGGTATGTACATAGGAAACAGGACCGTAAAATAAATTATTTGTAATGTAAGTACAATGTAAGAACATGTACACAATATGTGGATATCAACTGATTAATTTTAAATATTGAATAAAATGGTAACATCTAAATTAACCGGTTTTATTCAAGTCAAAAATATTATTTAACATCATTGCACCATATAGCCCTATTGCCTACATCAAGTTATACAAACAAAATGAATTTTATGGGTTAAATCGGGTAGAAATAGCCCGAAGGTAACAATTTCAGGTTACCATATTTATACAGTATTGTCCGGTTCACTTAATTTACATTTTTGTTGTTGTTATTGTTGTTGTTTATTTTAGTGGAATATCAATGAAAAAAAGTAATTCTGAAGGTCTAGCCTATCTGAAAACCGTGTTTCATTGACTCCAGCATCAGATAAAGTACAATTTTAAAAAACATCGTTGTTCTGCAAGCTGTCAAATTACTGATAAAGAATTTTATAACTCTAGTGTTATAAATCCTTACAGTATTGTATCATAGCTATAGGCTAATGTAGGCCTACTTTAAAACACTAAGAACATTATTAATGACGCCCAAGTGCAACATTATCAATGTAATAGAATTGTAATATTTATTTCGTGTCAAAATATTGCTAAAGATTTAAAATACGTTAGCCTGTGTTTAGGATATATGACACGCCGTCTCAGACGAACAGTCGTGTGAGAAGGATGCAGTTTGTACAGCGACCAGAGGAGGGCAGCAGAAAATACTTCTTTCACATCCCTTCACATTCATCAGAGCATCCGCACGACCTCTTGTCTATATTCAGCCAGGATATCGATATAGCACGCACAAATAGCACGCACTGGCCAGAAATTCTGTTTGCTTCTCTAAAGTTACTTTGAGAGGTCTCTAATTTCATCTTTTATAGATCTAAGTAGGCTACTTAAGCAAGTAGGCCTACACTGAATAACACTCTTAGAAAAAACTCGATTTTAAAGAACCCTTTATACCAAAAAAGGTTCTATACAATGAAAAATGTCTTAAATGATTGCATGACACTTACATGTTTAACGGGTCGTTTGTTTCATTTTGTTCTACTGATGTCAACGAGCTGTTTAATTCAAAAAAATTAATTAAAGTTAAAAATAAAATATATAAAGCTAAATCCATAAAATGATCCCATTGGAATTTATAGAAACTATAGGGTTTTAATTTGTTTATTTATTTATTTATTTATTTATTTTTAGAAGGACAGGTTCAAATATTCATAACAACCAGATTGAAGACTAATGGATTGCATTAATGTTTTTTTCTTTCTTTCACAATATCTGTTAAATATGTTAAATATGCTGGACTATCAGTCCATCTGCACCTTTTGTTTGTTTATTTATCAACAAACAAACAAACAAAAAAGTGGATTTGAAGTAAAAAGTCAGGTTCTATCAGCGTCGCTTGAAACTAAAACTTGTTTTCTGCAAGCAAGTACTGATAGTATTGATCTTATTTTAGGACATTTCTGTCACAGAATACCTGCACTTGATAGTTCACTGTTCTCATCTGGCTGATCGTAATGTTTGATCAGCTGAAAGTAAAATAAGTTTTCAAACTATCTTCGTTCTCCTCAGGTAGCACTTCTGCTTACCAGGTGAGACGTGATCACAGCTCTAACCCAAGCGAAAGTGACAGTCCTTTCAGGAGGTTCCTGTCCACACTTCTGCCTCCTGCTATTTTTACCTCCAAAAATAAGAAGCAGGACAGTTTGTGGCCCTTCTTCTATGGGAAACAAAACCCGATGGAGATCAGCCGAAACGCCTCCACTCGCAGGTCATCAAAACCTGTGGCTCTGCATCTCTTCAAAGTTTCTGTGAAATCTATTTTTAAATCTCTTCACTTTCCCCACTAATGAATGTAAAAGTAAAATCGAGTCATCCAGTAGATGTTGAACAAGTCAGCTAACACAAATGGACTTTTATATTGTCTGAAGAAAAAGCGTGTCGGTGCAAAAGTCATTGCCACAGTGCTGAGGTGTCTCAGTTAGTTGCCAGAGCATCATTATTTGGTTCCTAAGGTGTTCAGAGCATGTTTACTTTCCGTTGTTAATATGTTCTGGGTTTTTGCAAGGATGTTTCTACGTTAAAAGGCCTTTTTATTGGCATTGTGTGAACAGCTTTTAACGAAAACGAGACCGAAGAGCTATCTTTGAAAGCCTGTGATTTTTATGTGAATATCTTCTAATCTTCTGATCAATGTCTCATGAAACTAATGCTTATACAATATTCAGGATGCTGAAAGAGTTATTCTGTACAAAAGAAAAGGGGTGAATTCTAATTAAACTATAGTCTCACATAGCCAGATAGCACATGTACGTCTCCAAGATGTCTTTTACAGAGCACTTCATCTGGAAAACATCTGTTGTATGCAAACATCTGAACATCATTTAAAAAGCGGTTTACATACATTCTAAATCATAAACATCTTAAAGACATTTTCTAAATGTCTAGAACATCTGACAAGTCTCAGAGAAGTATTGCAGATGAGCAAACGCTCTAAAAAAATACATCTTCCAGATGAAAACACACTAGACATCTCCGCGACGTACGTAAGATATCAGCTACAGTCTAAAATATACTATCAAACTGTCATAAACAGAGTAATTTTAATTACCTCATGATGACGGCGAATTGCAGAGCTCGTGCAAACAGATCCACATCGCTATCAGACCTGCTTCTTAACTGCTGTTTTCTCACCGCTGTCATTTTTATTGTGTGTTTATTGAGAGGAAAGCGCACAGCACATATTTACGTTCATCTAAAAGTAGCGTGGGCGGCGGTATAGTATATCGCTGCAAAGGTATTTCCAAATTTATTGTACTTCTAAGCGAAGAAGAAAAATAACTTGGCCGCAAGTATATCAGGGCATTGAATCACGTTCTTTTAAGCTACGGTTATTGCATGTTGGCCCTTGTTGTGCCTGTTTAAATAAAAAAGTCGTAATAAGTAAGTATGTTTTTCCGCATCAGCATTTATTTGTTGATCCTTATTAATTTCGTTTCAAATACCGTTTCTGAAAGTTATTTATATATAAAACACTTATTCATGATTAAGTAGTATCGTATTTAATTGAAACTTATTTTTATCATTAGTTACATGAGGCAAAAGAAGTTAAAATGAAGGATAAACTGAAATTCACTGCAATTCAACAAAACCTCTGCTTTTACGTAGGGTATTTGAAGGCTGCTATTGGATCACTGCAGGTAAACGTCATATTATGCGGCTACAGAGAGCCTATGAATGATATATTCTGCCTAATAAGAACAAATGGGGCAACCGAATAAAGTGCACAGTTAGTTACAAATTAGCTAGTAGTTACTAAGCCTCTAGTGTTGACTTTACGTTCCAATTTAAAAAGAACTTACGAACAGCTGGTGCAACCCTACCCTGTTTACTAGGACTGAGGGACGTGGGTCTCTATTCTGGCCCTTTGAATATTTAGACAGATACCACTGGATGATTTCTCTGATGCTGGTTTGTAAAGTGTAAATAGCAAAAGATTCGGTACACATACGGTACACACACCTCGTCTTTCTCCAATCTGCCCACTCCTCAAACACCCCCGCACTCAATATACTTACAATAACACACGATTTCAATCCCCCGTTTCACCACCAAACCAGCG
The DNA here is from genome assembly GCA_038088235.1 of Zacco platypus. Lineage (NCBI taxonomy): Eukaryota > Metazoa > Chordata > Actinopteri > Cypriniformes > Xenocyprididae > Zacco > Zacco platypus. The sequence goes on from CM076080.1 coordinate 9,397,050, forward strand.
CTGGTCTATATTAACAAGGGGAATTTTCTTGTTGATTTCCCAGAGACAGTGCGCTCTATAGTCATATAATTTTAGCACAGTATGTGAGGGTGTATATTGCCTTTGTGACACAACAGTTTACTGTACGTGCGGATGATTTAAAAGAACAGAGTAACCCCCCTCGGCTGAAGTGATTTACTCCTTCTGTGCCAGCGGCTCGTGTGTGTGAAACAAAAGCAGAAGTCTTAAATGGTAACTGCTCCGTGTAACGGCTTGTAGAAACAAGTCTGCAAATGTTCATTCTGGATATGCGATCTAATTCTTGGTTAGAAAACATGAACCGTCACGTCTTTTGCTCAGAAAAATGTTGACCTCACTTATTAGTCTGCAAAAATGCAATATTGCAGCTCTGTCATACTCTTAAACAAAGAGAATAACCTAACCTAGAGTACATATGTTGAAATATTGGCTATTTAAAGGAATCATGGGGCTCGTTGTCACGAGGTCTGTCTTAGAATTTTTGGAAGGTTTTGAGTCAAAAGTTCAAATGCATAAATGCTTGTTTGAGAGAAAGAAAACTTCAAAAATTTGTTTGAAATCAGTCAATTCTGTCTTTCAAACTAAAATTTGAATATTAACATATTCTTGTAATATCTGTTGGCTAAGTGAACACACATTCAGGAAAGAACCAACTACATGAATCATGTTAATATTAACCAGAGCACAAGAGCATTTTCATAAATCTAATGTTGGGGCAAGTTGTCTCATGTTTTGTAAATCTGTATTTAAAAAAAAAAAAAAGGTAGGTAATATTTGTTGGCCAAGATGATAGTTTGTTCTATTTATTTATTTATTTTCATTACCTTTCTTGTATTGCTCTTTTTGCTTGGACTTGCATATTTAAATTCAATGCATATCCTGAAATATAATTAGATCATTACACAATCAGATAACTGTATTATCACTTACTCAGAAATCTATCAATATGTGACATCACAAATATACAATTCACTTACAAACGCATACATTTTACATATGTTGTGAACGAATTTCCATTACACATGGAAATAGTTATTTCAAATCATTTTGGAGCAAAGATTCAAGCAATTTTACACAATTTCTTGTCAGTGAGCAGAAGCATCCTGTGTGTAGCAATTGTCACATTGTCATTACATTGAACTGAGCAGGTTTAGTTGAAAGAAAACAATCTGTTTCGATAATGATGATTCAATACATTTCATCTGTAGGTCATGACCTTAAGACTGATTTTATTCCTGGGTTCTGTCCCGAATGAGTCACTTACTAAAGCACACAACCAAAGAGCAACATATAAATGTATGAAATTGTCACCACATTTTTTTGAGTTTTCTGAATCTTTTTATGGTGTCGCTGAAACTATAAACATACTAATACTTTTGAATTGTGACAAAAACAGACAGCACTGATCACGAGTTTGGGAAATGTACATCAGATCTCTGGCATAATATCAATATAAAGATATTTTAAATTAAATTAAATATTTTTCAGAAGTGCTAGAAAACACATTAACCGTGGATTTCATAGTGAAGCAATGCAGAACGAGCAAAAACATGAAATGAATGTAGTTTACGTCACATATATAAATAAAGCTCTTTATTCATCATTGAATTCTCAACATATTTCACACAAAATGATTCAGTGGATATTTCTTCTAAGGCCTCGCTCGTTTTCCTTCGGCGCTACGCTACAAATGTTTAAGCAAGAGTCATGTTTACATCCTGTTATAGCACTTGTGGTTGAAAAACTGGAAAATGACTAAGTAGTATTAATAATGGAGTGGAAATCAATATCCACGCGTTTTTTAAGGTTTCATTTCTTTGAAGGAGACGATAACATCGTTTGTTTACATTGGCAGAGACGGACGACACTTTCCCTCCATGTCTACCAAAAACACGTCCTCGCTGACACAGTGAGTGCGAGCGATAGAAAAAGCTCACGGAAAGATTTTACCCGTCACCTCGGCTTCCTGTTGGGGGAAAGCACCAGCGCGCAGGCGGTTGCGCGCCTCTTCCCGCTCACGGTCTTCACCTACCATTTCAAAGAGGTCCTGCCCTGTTTATCAATTGCTTGTTTTGTCCCTCTGACTTTGCTGAATGAAAGGAAGAGACGCGATGCGTTGCAGATCTGTGGTTGGTTTTCTGGCCTTTGGTTGCTCTCTGATGTGCCAGCCTTACTGTAGGTTGTCTCCAGGCCACAGGGAGGTCGTGTGGGGAAGAACCTGACAATAGATCTTCATTCAGAGTTATAAATAGACTTATCAGAAATTGCAAGTCAAATACAGAATCATGCACCCTGTTTTGGAAAGCAGATCAAGCCACTCTTCTGCTGGAATGACTGAACCTCACTGTCATTCAACAGATCTACATTACATCTGTATAACACAGGAAATTGCGTGTAATAATTTCGTTCATAACATTCTTCTGAATGTGACAATGACCCATGAAGCACTGCAAATGATGGGACTGATCATTAACCACAGTAAAAAAAATAAAATAAAAGTACTGATTTACAGTCATGGATTATAATTAGAGAATAGTGTCAGTATGAAATTTTTAATGCATTCAATTGATCAAAAGAGACAGTAAATGTTCAAAACAGCTCAAACAAATAATGTTCTTCTGAACCTTCTATTCATCATTGATAATAATAAGATCTTAACCAGTAAATTAGCATATTAGAATGATTCCTGAAGGATTGTGTGGCACTGAAGACTGGAGCAATAATGCTAAAAAATTCAGCTTTGATCACAGGAATAAATTACATTTTATAATATATTGTATTTTATAATTTGTAAAAAAAAAAAAAAAATCACAGTATTTCACACTATTACTGTTTTTTAATTACTGTATTTATGACCAAATAAATGCAGCCTAAGAGACTTGAGCAGAACAGCATTCCTCTGTTGCTCAAAATGAAGAATATCAAGGGTCATGGATTTGATCTCCTCGTCCGAGTTGTCCATAAGGAATTTGATCAGATCAATCATTTTCGACTCAAATAATCAGACTGGATAAAACTGTCAAAAAAGATTGTTCTAAAGAAGTTTGCTATTTGCCTTTTAGTACATAAAAAATAAAAATAAATAAATGCATTTATCAAAAATAAATAAATAAAAGATTTTGCCACCAAAAAATAATCCCTCAAACAGCTGTCAGTGTCAAACTAAAATAATACATTAAATATTATCTCAATTATTTATCGGTGTCACAGTCACGTCTGGTTTGTTTTAGTTTTCATGGACTTTTAGTTTGTTTTCATTCATTCTCATGTCTTCCTTTGTTTGACTTTCCCACCACTCGTTTCTTACCATGGTCATCGTCATTATGAGTTTATGTGTTTCAACTGTGTATCGTTAATTACCTCATTTGCATGCACTACTCAAGGTCCTGCTTTTCTTATGTTTATTGTCCGGTCTTGTATGTGTGTGGTTGTGGTTGCTTTGCCTGTCTGAAGTAACGCTGTAGAATATTATTAAACTCATTGGAACCTTTCGTCTTTGTGTCTTCGTCAGCAGAGCAACCGTTACAATCAGTTATTTATCAGACTGTTTTCTGTCTTGTTTTTACATAACCTATGCAATGTGATGTACAGTAGTCCCATTTCAAGCACTGCTAATCAGATTTGGTTATCTGGAAAAGTTTGTTTCTGGATTCAGTCGAATATATCTTTGAAAAACCAGCACAAATGTAAAATAAATTGGATCTTTCTAATCCAGAATAACTTTTTAAACAACTGGGCCCTGGGAATAACAGATTGTTGCTTTAGATAAGAGTCTATCAAGAGCATAAATGTAAATGGTGAATTTGTCTTCAAGATTATAGTGTAAAGATCTTTCTATAACAGCATTGGTAAATTTCAATCTATAACTCCCAAAACGATGTTTGGCAAATTAGTAAAACTTGCTATTTCTACCAGATATGACCATTTATCAGTTACTTTGATTGGAGAAGATTAAAGTATTCATCCAAAAATTAAAATTATGTCATAATTTACTGACCCTGGTGCCGTTGCAAATCAGAGTCTTTAATGATTATACTTTAATTATGATTATAATAACTTTAATGATGTCTTTACTACCTTTCTAGGGCTTGAAAGTGGTAGTGTCATGGGCTGTCAATGGAGGGACAGAAAGCTCTCAGATTTCATTAAAACGATCTTCATTTGTGTTTCAAAGATGAACAAAAGTCTTACAGGTTTGGAACAACATTATGGTGAATAATTATCGACAGAATTTTCATTTTTGGGTGAACTAACCCTTTCATGTAATCCATCTGATTTATTTCTTAACTTTTTGTGAGTTTTAGAATTTAGATGTTACCACATAAAACACATTTATGTTACCTGATAAAATACCTTTTCACATTCTTGTCTATTGTATTCTATTCTAGAGTGCAGTAAGTCAGTGCCAATAAAACAACTGCTTTCTACACAAATTTAGTGATGTCAATTATCTTGTAACTATGCAGTAGGATATTTTGTGGTCTCTTGTTGTTGATAAGTAGCAGTTGTTACAGAAAAGTAAAGGTACTAATTGGTGAATGATGAATCATTTTCAGTAAATGTGAATGTGTGCATTTGAGAGACAGCTCATTAGTCAGACAGCTATGCAGCTAACCGGGTTATCAGGGATGTGGGTGGGGGAGGCACATGTCTTCTCAAATGTCAATAAAGCCCAGTCAACATGTGTATACATTCTTCTTCTCTCCCTCTCTCTCTGTCTGTGTCAATATCCCACATTTATCAGTCTCCCACTGCCTCACATGAATGGAGACACATGGACGTACACACACGCGTCTGAGGAGATGGCTCAAAGTCTTTACTCTAAAAGTAAATCAGGTCCATGTTTCTCAGTTAGGCTGTAGAGTGAGTAAGTGGTTGAACTATGAGCTTTTAGAAACACACACACACACACACACACACACACACACGTAGCATTTAGTTTTGCTGGAGCACCAAATATTGAGTCTTACACTTACAAACTACATTTCCCATCAGCCCCATACCTGGCACTGATCACGTTGCCCAGCTGTAGCCCATCTGCTGGCCTATTTAACTGTATCTTCTCCATCCCTTTTTGAGAGGTCTCGCTTTTCTGAGCGTTTATGCCTGTTTTGCCTGCCTGTTGTGACCCAGTTTGTTCTTCATTTATGATTCTCTGCTACCTGCCTTTTGTACTCTCTGCACTTCAAGTGGCGCTTCATTACAGAGTGAAAGTTTTGTGGCTTAAAAATTTAAACAATACTGTGGACAGAGGTTTACAAAAAGTTGTGAACTTCTTGAAATGGTAAAGAATGAAACTGGGATGTAGAGTTCAGGTCACAGTAAAGCTTTGCCTGATATCTTCTCTCATTGTGTCTAGACGGAAAAAAAATCTGACTTTGACTCCAGACTTCATTTAGAAAGTATTCATTGGTGTCAGTTATTCCTTTTTTGTTGCAATGATAAGTTGTTGCATGTTTAAGTTATTTCCTTTTATGTTGATATAAAGTAACCCAGCAAACGGAGAACATTCTCAGAACTTTAGCTAACATTCTGGCAAGGTTAATTATGAAGAAACATTCTTCCAGTATTAATAAATGTAATTTATTGGTTTCTAGGTGCATCAAGTTTTATAGCCTATTCATGGTCAGATGTATAAAACCAAACATCGCATATGATCTTGGGAAACCCTATGTTATGGGGACAAAATGTCCCCACAAAGATGGCAATATCCAAAATCCTTGTCCTTGTGGGGACATTTTTGGTCCTCATGAGGAAATCAGCTTATAAACCATAAAGAAATTATATTAAAAAAAAATAAATTAAGTTTTCTCTGATTGCTAGGTTTAGGGGTAGGGGATAGAATATATAACGTTTGTACTGTATGTCTATAGAAAGTCCCCATAAAATATGGAAAACCAAAGTGTGTGTGTGTGTAGAGAGAGAGAGAGAGAGAGAGAGAACAGGTCAGCACACTTAACAATGTTTCAGTGAATGAAGTGAAACTTGATAAAGTCACTTCTCTTTTATTAATGCCAATTTTAACAATCCAAAGAGTTTTCAAACCACATTTTGTGGACACAATTGATTTCTTTTGATTGATTCCATATTAACTATTTCATTCATAGTCTTATTTTGAACTTAAAATGTTTGGCGCTTTAATTAAGGACAATGAAACTCAATCCATTGTTCTTGTGGCATCATCGAATGACCTTTTGATTCAACTGAACAACAGGACCTGGCTGAAAAGTAGAATCACTTATGTGAATACATGCCATTACGTATCCCACAACAATCTGTAAATTAGTAAGAAGCACTAAAAATGGCACATGAGTGCTTCAGGTTTCTGTTTGTGCCTGGGGAAGTGTGTTTTGAGTAAACAGTTCTGAATATGGACCGCAAGCATTTCTGCTATTTACCAGACACTGGAAATGTTATTGCACTCGGTTTATGCTGCATTTCTACTCATGTCTACATTGCACTGGGTTTAATTCATTTAGGAATCTGTCAGGAACATGTCCAGGTCGTATTTCACCATAAAATCCAAACCATAATTTACATAATCAAAGAAAAAATGAATGAAGCCTGAACCATGTAAGCAATGTTCCAAGACCAATACAAGTTGAGCTTGACATAATTGTCATATACCAATGCAAAACCCTCAAATGGTCCTAAAAATGGTCCTTTGGTCCAAATGGTCCTTCATTTACTTCAAGCAAAAAGTTGTTGTTTGTTTTGGCGGTGAACAATTGTGTGTTCATATTTAAAAGATGACATCCAGCCATGCTTTCCTGTCTGTTGAGGTCTTTTGATGCTTGCATTTAATCCATTGACAACATTCATAACTTTGAAATGTCTTTGTTTCACTGACTGTCAGACAGTCTACAAGTGAAATGTATACATCACTAGCATTGAAATTTTGTGATGTTGATCTGGTAGTGAACCTCAATACACAGGTATTGTTCTGTTGTTCAGAGACAGGATCTCACCTCAACCTTTTACAAGCTGCATATAACATGACAAGAGTCAACAATACATCCAATGGTTGAAGGTTTGTGGTGCATTGAGTCTCTATGGAGATGCAGAAAGAGGTTGTGGGAAAGTGGATGTGAAACACCTGGTAAATCAGGTTCACCAGAACAAACACGGATTTGTAGTTTCACAAGCTTTACCGTTAGTGAGTATTACAGATCACACAAAATCTTCCTACTGTACAGATGGAGTCTCATGTTCCTTAAAATGATTATCACTTGACATATAGCTGTCATAATCTATTATGATACGAGGCTAGGTTGAAATTTTAAAGTTCTACTTACCTCAGGAAGAAACAATCATTTGGAAACCAATATTTTTGTCAGCTATGTTACTACATCCTGATCTGAAGAAGCCATCTTTAGGCAACATAGGCTCAAGTCAAGTCAAGTCACCTTTATTTATATAGCGCTTTTTATAATGCAAATTGTGTCAAAGCAGCTTTACAGTAATAATTGGCAAATAATTTTTGGCCGGACAGCAGCTCTTAAAGAAAATGGTGTCATTGTCCAGCTTAAATAAATTCAGTATGGATTCATTCTGTTGTGAAAAATCAATAGTTATTAATTTAGTTAATTTATGTATATCAGCACTGGAGAAAACAATGATGTAATTGTCCAGCTCAGTTCAGTTCACATACAATGGTGTCAATGCAGGCAGATTGAAAACATTGTTGAATATCAAGTCAAGTGTCCTCAACTAGCAAGCCAAAGGTGACAGCGGCAAGGAACCCAAACTCCAACAGCTGACATCAGGTGACAAAAATGGAGAAAAAAACCTTAGGACAAATTAGGCTCAGTCGGGGGTCCAGTTCTTCTCTGGCCAACAGCGAACAGTGCTTGATTATGATTCATGCAGCGTTACAGGTCATAAGTCCAATTTGGGATTCCAACAGTCAAAATATTTAATCCACTTCCATCTAGTTGAAGATCGTATTCATCACGCCGGTATGGGACAGTTTGTTGGGGGATCTTACACATTGGAAAAACATGCCCTGCAAAACCCCCAAAACATACCTATACATATAATTCACTACAGTTTCCAAATAAACACTAGATGCAGTACAACGCATCAACTTTGTTTCTTTTATCAAACAAATTATGATTCATGAGTTCACACTTACAAATAATCAGATAGAGTAATTAGTATGCATATTTGGCGTGCTGTCTGAGGAGAGGGCTCCAAGCTCGGTGTTTGGCCCGAACCAAGAGTACTCCCCTGTATTTCTGGTTAGAAGTAACCAGGCAAGTGTGAGGAGACGGGGTGGTGGAGGGATGCTGAAAACTGTCGAGAAACATCGGTGAGTTGACTGCACACTGCACATGTATATATACATATATATAGGTCTCTGCTCATGCTGATTGAGTAGACATGTTGTTGGAGTGATATGGAGATTACTTAGATTACTTAGTTCCTCCCGTACTTTGTTAATAAAACATCATTTACAGGGGCAGATTATCGATTAGTAATTACATGGTTCTTTGCACAATACTGTCATGACCTCAAAACACTTTGTTTGGGTGATTTGTGCCACATTTTGACGTTTGCATCACATAAAAATCTCCATTTGCAACCTAGGCTCATTGTAAAAACATGCCTACCAACATTTTTGCCAAACTAAAAAAATGCATCTATATACAATTCACTGCAGTTTCCAGCTGAAATAACTACTAGTGGCAGCAAAACAATAACATTTATTCCTTTACACACAAATTATGATTACAGATGCAAAATGTGGATTAATAATAACTTACTTTCACATGGTTTCTTGCCTAATAATATGTTATTACCTCAAGACACTTACCACCATAGAGCATGATCTGTAAAATTATACATTTTGATGCTTGTATCAAATAAGAAGCTCCATATATTTGGTATTTATGACATGGTAAACTTGCTCGGTAGCTCACCTGGAACAGCACTGCACAGCTTTAAGCAGCTGATGGAAACAAACGAAACTGCAGATGAGGGTAGAAAGCTGCTAGTGCTGTAAGTTTTTTGGCTTTTATTATGACTATGTTACGCTAGTGTGTTCCAAAACAATGACAAAATTTGTATTTAGAAATTAAAACTTACAGTCTCTCACTTATATGGACCAGTGATTTTGATGATACCGCACTGCACTTCAGCTTCTGGTCAGCTTAATTTTTTTCGTGAAGCATTACTTTGTAGCGTGTCAGCTGTGATAAACAGACATCCTCTCTCGCGTTATGTGTGTAACAGTGGCCAGCTAGTGGGAGTTGTGCAGGTAAACCACTGCACACTGACGACCGCTGGAGAATGCGGTGTTTAGCATCATTGTTAGTGCTCTCGCCTCACCTGCCAGAAGCAATCAGAGATCGAAAACAACTCGGAGCTGGGTGGTTAGGATTGGAGGGTGAGTTTTGGAGGCGGAGCAATGAAGAGAGGGGTGTGTTTGTTTGGGTTAAATTCAGATATCTACAATGTCCAACAGCATTTTTGAAATATGGCTTACCCCACCTTTAATTGACTGCATTTTGTGTAAAAACAACATGAATTGTGTTAATGGTATGGTCACAACAGATGGATGTTGTGTTAATTGTGTTTAGATTTTTGAAAATGTGACTACAGATTGTAAAAAAGTATGTTAGCAATTGAAAAAAAATGAGTGAAACCTCATTGAAGAACAGAATACATTTTGTTTACATCTGCTTTCCCACAAGATCACATGAAGTCCTCTTTGACGTGATAATTTTAATAGTCCCTTGTATGTGATGCACCACAATTTTCAAAGATTGTTGTGTGTGCATGTTTGAAATTTGAGAATCTGTAAAGATTCTCCTTATGTGTGTGATGCAACCAGATTTCATAATCGGTTAAGATTTTAAACTCCTGTAGTCTGAGTCCAGCTTTAGATGAATAATCTTTCAATTATTTCCCAACATTCTCTTTAAAGAGCTTTGTGTTATATAGGGATTCATGTTTTTGAATCTATATTTAATAAAGACACTTTGACAATATGTCACACGTAGGTGTAGATATGCACATGATGAAAGGAGTATCAAAAATAAACCGTCTTTATTTAATGCACAAAAGAAAACTCATGAGATCACAGGACAAATACGCCACGACCACGTTAACCCTTTGATGCATAACATGGGTCTAAATTGACCCGTATTCATTCCTTATGTTGTTTCAATCATGTCAGAGTGTTCCTTTGCTGAATCTTTGAAAGAAATGTATGTATTTTATCATTTATTATTCCAGGTATTCTTTAAATATCTTGTTTTTGATTTCCACAAATCATTATGTTTATTTTTCCTTTCTTACTTTACAAAAAGACAGTTTTTGTATTATTAAATTATTTACATCAATATTACACACATGGTTCAAAAATGGCCCATATAGAAACATTTGATACTAACCTTTGAATGTTTGGCCAAGATTGCCTTGACTTTGAAATTGATTACTAGTGAGAAAGAGGAACATGTCCAAAACTATTAGCTTGCTTGCTGTTGACTTATTCTACTCTAGCTACCTAATGTTAGCAACAAAATAAATAGAACGTTTATTACATTCAATATCAGACAGGTCTTCGATGTCATCAAAGGAGTCTTCTTCATCTAGTGGAGCTGGATTTACACCTACAACTCCAGATTGACCCTGTCAAACATAGTCTAGGTCATCAGCATCAGATATTTCAGACTCTGAATCATTTCCTCATTTTCCTCATCCTGTTCTGTATGCAGCATCTCTACAACCATTTCAGCCATTTTAGTATGGACTAGGCTTACCAACACTGGATAAAGAAATTCAAAAGCACATGAATATTTTCAAATGTACCTCAAACCGTTGATCAAGTATATACTTATTATATATATTGTCACTGTTGGACAGAAACCTTGTATGTCCAAAACTGTTACTTTTTAGGAACACTGACAGACATAAAGGGTGACCAAGAGCATGAAATTATGACAAAGAATAAAACGAAATAATGAAATATAATATATAGCCTTTTATGTGAAATATAATAAGACTTACATGCGTTAAATACACAAAAGCTGCCACATTGAGTTGTAAAATGTGTGGCTGGTGTATAGTTTTCAAAAATTTGCAAATAGGAACTTCTATATAGATTTTTGCAATTACTATATAGGTCATTTTTGACCCATGTGTACACAAAAACTGTTTGTTTATAAAGTAAGAAAATAAAAATAAACAATGATTTGTGCAAACCAAAAACAAGATATTTAATGAATACCGGGAATAAATAAATGATAAAAATACATTTCTTTCAAAGATTCAACAAAGAATCACTCAGACATGGCATAGGGAATGAATACGGGTCATTATAGTCCCATGTTATGCATTAGAAGGGGTTTGCACATGTTAAGCATCAAGGGGTTAAACTGAGATGATACCAGATAATGAAACACAAGAAACAGAGAGCTTAAATACACAGGATGATTGACTGAAACAGAACAAGTGTTAAGAACCAGGGATACTAATAATGATCAGGAACACAGGCAAAACGCTAACAGAAAATGAAAATAAAACGGGAACGAGACGGGGGGTATTCCAGAAAGTAGGTTATGTGACATAACCAGGTATGTTTAAGGATAAGTATGTGGATAACCTCAACTTTCGGTTCCAAAAACAGGCAACTTTCAAAGTAAGTAAGTACTATGTAGCCATAGCAACCGATTCTCTGAACATAACCTGCTCCGCAGCTGGTTCTCTTCAAGGGTTAGTTTACTTCAGAGGTGTTCAGTGCACGCATGCTCTATTAATGAGGCTCTAGTGGACCTGACTGATTGAGTGCAAAAATATTATATATATTGTTATATAGATATATTAAACGTAATGTTTATTTTATTTATAATATATGTTTATCTTAATTATATATATATATATATATATATATATATATATATATATATATACACTCACCTAAAGGATTAATAGGAACACCTGTTCAATTTCTCATTAATGCAATTATCTAATCAACCAATCACATGGCAGTTGCTTCAATGCATTTAGGGGTGTGGTCCTGGTCAAGACAATCTCCTGAACTCCAAACTGAATGTCAGAATGGGAAAGAAAGGTGATTTAAGCAATTTTGAGTGTGGCATGGTTGTTGGTGTCAGACGGGCCGGTCTGAGTATTTCACAATCTGCTCATTTACTGGGATTTTCACGCACAACCATTTCTAGGGTTTACAAAGAATGGTGTGAAAAGGGAAAAACATCCAGTATGTGTCAGTCCTGTGGGCGAAAATGCCTTGTTGATGCTAGAGGTCAGAGGAGAATGGGCCGACTGATTCAAGCTGATAGAAGAGCAACTTTGACTGAAATAACCAGTCGTTACAACCAAGGTATGCAGCAAAGCATTTGTGAAGCCACAACATGCACAACCTTGAGGCGGATGGGCTACAACAGCAGAAGACACCACTGGGTACCACTCATCTCCACTACAAAAAGGAAAAAGAGGCTGCAATTTGCACGAGCTCACCAAAATTGGGCAGTTGAAGACTGGAAAAATGTTGCCTGGTCTGATGAGTCTCGATTTCTGTTGAGAAATTCAGATGGTAGAGTCAGAATTTGGCGTAAACAGAATGAGAACATGGATACACCATGCCTTGTTACCACTGTGCAGTCTGGTGGTGGTGGTGTAATGGTGTGGGGGTTGTTTTCTTGGCACACTTTAGGCCCCTTAGTGCCAATTGGGCATCGTTTAAATGCCACGGCCTACCTGAGCATTGTTTCTGACCATGTCCATCCCTTCATCCTCTGATGGCTACTTCCAGCAGGATAATGCACCATGTTACAAAGCTCGAATCATTTCAAATTGGTTTCTTGAACATGACAATGAGTTCACTGTACTAAAATGGCCCCCACAGTCAACAGATCTCAACCCAATAGAGTATCTTTGGGATGTGGTGGAACGGGAGCTTCGTTCTCATCTCATGCATTGATGATCTGTATTCAGACTGTTTTTTTGTTTTAGTTTTCTATGTTGGAATGTATTTCTATAATATATGATGTATCGGTAACACTTTACAATAAGGTTCATTAGTTAAACATAAGTTAATGTATTAAGTAACATGAACTAACCATGAGCAATACATTGGTTACTGTATTTACTAATCTTCGTTAACGTTAGTTAATGAAAAAACAGTTGTTCATTGTTTGTTCATGTTAGTTCACTGTGCATTAATAATTTTAATTATTGCATTATGTGCATTTTAATAATGTATTAGTAAATGATGAAATTAACATTAACGAAGATTAATAAATGCTGTAGAAGTGCAGTTTATTATTAGTTCATGTTAACTAATGTAGTTAACTAAAGTTAACTAATGAACATTATTGTAAAGTGTTACTGATATATCCATATAAGCAATGTGGAAGGAAAATACAAAATAAATGTATACAGCCATTTTATCTTTCCAATGACAAAGTGTTATTTAGTTTAATCAGTTTTTATATAATTAGATTTATATTATTATATATTATTTATCAAACAAATAATATGACAATATAAGTTCTTATTCACAGTGATTAAAGATTATTAAATGAAACGATTGAAAAATAACTGCTCAACCATCCAATAGGTGGTGATATGCATATGGCAAATAGCCATTAAACAAAAGAAGAAGAAAGAAGTCGCTTTTTCTTAGCGTCGGTTTCCATAGTGACACGTTGATTCTTCGCTCTGTTGATAATGTCTTGGATGTTAACCGTGAACTCTGGGTTGACTGAATTTAGTCCCAGACGGGTTTTTGGAACCAGCATACCTTAAGCAAGGTTTGGGTTAATCAACCAATGGTTAAGGGTATGTTTGAAGGTGAGATAACCTTGCTTTCTGGAATACCCCCCAGAGGTTTTTTTTTTTTTTTTTTGAATTGATGTCAGTAGAGGAGAGGTGTCACAGACCAATACCACCACGTCATCACCACCAGTTCCACCCACTCGATCACCGTCACCTGAATTCTAAGCACCTGCACCTCATCACTGACACTCACCATCAAAACACACCTCACAGTTCAGTTCAGCGTCTGGTCTCGTCAATTCACGACTATACAGACTTACCTCGTGGTACTTACCTACTCGCTGCCCGTTACCCGTCTGATCCTGTGAGTGTTTGTCCGTCCGTCCGTCATCTCCTCTGCCAACTGTTCACCGATCACCTGTAACACAGAAAACTTACCTTCACAACTAAGTCACCGTTTATCCTAAGAGACTGTTTGCACTTACCCATCTCGGCCTGTGACTCTGTTTACCTGTTGTCTGCGAATAAAGACTCTATACTTACCATCTCTCCCTGTCTGTGTCTGACAAGAGGCTTTACTACAGTGAATAAATTTTTTTTTTTTTTGCTTTTTTTTTTACTTATCTTTAAATTAATCAACATTGGCTAATCTTCAACAGATTTGCCTTTAAACAATAGTTTTGGATTTATCTATTTTAGAGTTTACGACAAAAAAACAAAAACAATTCTGTTTGTATTCTGTTTACGGCACTTCTCATTCTTTTCTATGGTATCTGTAAACAGTGACTGTCTGACTGTCACACAACTCAACAGAAAATTCAATGTCAAGGCACCTGTGATTAGTTATCAAGGCACACTTGAGGCAAGTTGGCCGTTACGGTTTCTGCAATGGTGGAGCCACGGACCCTTGTATCTCCCAATAGAGCATCCAGCAGGAACTCCTTCTAGTGACCAACATTTTCTTTCTTCTGTGGAATATAAGAGAAGATATTTTGATAAATGTTTCAATGTTATTTATATGTTTGTTTTTATACTGAACGCAGACTTAAAGGATTAGTTCACTTTCGAATCAAAATTACCCCAAGCTTTACTCACCCTCAAGCCATCCTATGGCTCATGAACACAATCAGAAGATATTTAATAAATATCCTGATGCAACCAAGCTTTATAATGGTAGTGAACAGGTGTCACTAGTATGAGTTCCTGATTCCACATCCATCCATCATAAACATATACTCCACATGGCAAAGTGGGGTTAATTAAGGCCTTCTGAAGCGAAGCAATGCGCTTGCGTAAAAAAATGAGCCATATTTAACAAGATATGAAGTAAAATATCTAGCTTCCTCCAGACCACCTTCTGTATTCAACGTATGAAGAAAGTGTAAAACTCTTGCAATTCGCTATACGTCCTAAGCCTTCCCTATTCAACTTACGGGAAAAAGTGTAACTGACGCAAAGCCGGTTTACGCTTTCTTCGCAACTTGAATATAGAGGGCGATCTGGTGGAAGCTAGATATTTTACTTCATAACTTTTTAAATATGGCTTTTTTTTTTTTTTACATAAATGCATCGCTTCACTTCAGAAGGTTTTTATTAACACCCCCCCCCCCCCATAAATTACCCTTTGAAAATTACCAAAGGGTATTTTTCCTTTGAAAGTGAACTAATCCTTTAAATGTCTTCCAAAATAAAAGCTTGAGTGTGTAACATCTGAAAGTGAAGAATTTAAGGCATGTCAGAATTGTGACTTGTGGTGTAAAATAAGTCCTGCTCTAACTTAGAAATTGAATTTGAAAAACCACTGTCACCTCTCATTTGCATGTTTGCAGGACTTGACATGCATGCAAAAGGTTGAACATTGGAAAAGCAGGAACACTTGTCATCAAGAACGCCTGCATGCATCTTTATAATATTTGGGGGTGTCCCAGGAGGATTATGTAATTAGAGAAACTTGACTTGAAAAAAGCAGCAAGAGCTATCATAGGGTTAATCCCATGCAACAATATGCAATTTATGACCTTATCATTATACTTTGGTAGTGCAGCCTTTAAGTATTTTTTGATATTTGTATTTCATATTTGAAAGACTTTCTTCTGAGAAAGACTAAGGAGTATTTTTCTTTGAGGAAAAAAAAAATCTATTTCGTAGTGCTCAGAAAGTTTCTTTGAAATGCTTTGTTTCCTGATGATTATTTCTACTGAACTGGGGGTTGATGCTGCAGACTTGAAGAGTGATCACGAGTTCTGTCTCTCATAGTGTAACCATTCGGTTTAGTCAACCTTGACAGAAAGAAAGAGGCAGATAAAATAATGATTCCCCTCTCTGCCCTTTAACATTTCCTCAGTCAATGACATTTAAGAGATTAAACACTTTAAACACATTTACAGTTCGGAAAGATTTATATATATATATATATATGTGTGTTATAATACCTTCATAATCTTTATACTAGGGTATCATTGTTAAGATTTCTAAATTCTCTAAATTATACTCATGATTTATCCATGAAGAATTCATTGTATCTTAAAAACAGTTTCTCTTGAGAGATAAGAGGGATTGATAATGTCAACTGAAAAGGAAAATCTTTTCAGAAATGAGCAAATTTTAAATATATACAGTGTAAGTAAAATATTCACTGATTAATTGCTTCAACACAATCTCACAAGAAAACATAGCAGTTTTAATGAGTGTGCAATTCAGTACAATTTCATATATTTTGTGATTCATATAAAAATGTATGATTTGTATGAAAAATGTAAGTATGGAGTTCTATGCCTAAAACGAAAACATACAAATGAGGTTGTACAAATTCATACGAATATACAACAAAACAAAATTGATACAAATTGAGGTGAGACTGTGTTGATCATTCACAATAAGACTGTGATTGTAAGAGTACATTAAGAAAGTAAATAGGGCCAATATGGGTTTCATGTTAACTAAAAAGAGAGAGAGAGAGAGAGAGAGAGAGAGAGAGAGAATTGTGAGTTTTAAATTTCAATGGTTTGACATTTTTACAGTACATGTGTCATTTCAGGAAATAAAAAAGTGAATCATGTGAATGGACAGCAAGACTGTGAATATGAATTTCTATGTTAAGTAATAATCCAGATATCTGAGAATGGGAAATAGTCCCCTTCAGGTTGAACTGTTGCCCTCCCTCCACCCTGCAGCCCCCCACACTCTTCTCTTCGTCTCATTGTTTTTCTTGTGGGCTAGTCTTCCTGTGCACCTGTGAATCAAGCTTCCTGTGTCTTTCTCTCTGCACTCACACTGTCCCTTAAAACCACTCTGCTTGCGACTGCTATCGCTCAAGCATAACTAAAAGCCAAACAAGTAGTGCGAGCACAGACAGCAATACAACAGTTATATGCCTGCAATCATATCAACACACATACATACAAATATGGTTTTGCATGGGACACCAAGTGTGCCCATCCTAATTTTGTGGATGAAAATTTATTTTGTACACGAAATGCTGTATTTCATGACAAAGTGCTGCTACGCTTTAATGTGTTTTGTACAGAGGAATATAAAAGTAAGTTACTTTTTGTCTACTGAAATGTTTAATCCTCACATCGTTTTGTGTACAAAATTCTAAACCACAAACTGCAAAGTGTAGTTTATGGGGGCAGGGGGGAGGGGTGCATTTTATGATCCTCTTTTGTGGATAAAATAAATATCACATTCACAAAATGAATATTTTGTGCTGCTGTACTTTGAGCATTACGTATACAAAATGAATTAATTTTGTACACAATCAGTTTATGGTTTACAATTTCGTGCACAAAATTATGTGATGATTTTTTCACTTTATGCAACTGAGGTATGTGGTAAGTTATGTTGTTAAGGGAAGAAGGAGATGGGAACCGGCTTTAATATATCGAAATAAACAAACACAAAATGAAAATAAAAACTCATGGATTGTCAGAAACTGAATGCGCATCTGTACACTGCATCCAGTGTAGACAGCATCAATGATTATAATGGGTTCTATTTGTTTTTGACGCCACGAGACGCTCATATCCTGTATAGGCAAGTGTCAGCCGTTAAAGGTGCAGTAGGTGATCTAGGAAATGCTAACGTTAGCCTGCTAGCACTGAAAGCATACAATCCCACCCTCCCTACAAATCGCCACCCAAAGCCACGCCTCCTCCAAAACACATGTACACTCACACACACACACACACTCCTACGCATAATCCAGAGTCGGAATGAACAGCTCAGGTTAGAACGTCACGGTTTACCATATTTTAATTGTGATGCTCCGTGACTGACGTCTGTGTGCTTTGTGTGCATTTAAATCGTTTAACATAGTGATTGCTATCAGGATATGAGGAGACTTTCAATCCGTATAACAATGTAAACATGTTTCTGTAGAGAATAACACCTTTAAGCAACTTTGGCAGGGCCTATGGTATGATGATGTAAACTATTTTGCCCATGTGACATCACAAATTCCACAATATCCAAGCGAGCCATTTTTGGAGCTTAATTAATTTCATTTCTCATGTCATTACCATTTTTAAAATACTTCCCTAATATGTGACCTTTAAAAATGACTCAATTTAACCCAGGGGTGGTGCTAGGCATGGGCTAATGGGCCTGAAGCCCCGAATGTTTTGTTTCCTTGTCTTTCTCATAGAGCTTAACACTTAATTAGAAAAATAACTGTGAATACGAATACAGCTGTCGCGATTACCTAATCATGAAAGGTGCATATTACAGCATTATATTTATATTTTCCCCCTTTGTATCAAAGGTACTTACATCATGCTTTTGCAGTGTTGAGAATTGTAGCCAATCACAGACATGTTCGTTGAACGAAGTGGCCAATCAGAGGAGATTAAATGAGTCGCTGCTTTGATATTTTGCGCAAACTCACTGAGTTCTACACTTTCATGATCCTGTAATTATAGCCAATATACTGTAGACATAAATAACTTCAATCTATTTGATATTCTTGATGCTACTCTGTTGCACTCAATTACGTAAGTGGAAAAAAATCGGCAAAATTTGTTAAGCCAAGAAGAAGCAAACAATATACAGGACAAAACTAGGATAATAAGAAAATATCTTTATTTGACTTAAAAAAAAAACAAACATCCAGGTTTGAAATAAAATAGGCATACAATAACAACAACCAATTTAAAAGATCTTTCTCTTCATGCCTCTTTTATTCACACATCTGACATCATCACAGTTTTTGTGGGCAATTACCTGCTCTCGTGCGAGACACACACACACACACACACACACTGGGGAGAAGCAGATTTTGTTATGATAACATTTGCAACTTTAGATCTTTACTCATAGGCAGATAACAATCACACACACACACAGAGCAAGACACACACACACAACCACAAACTGTTTCTTAGTATTTAGAATTATATAACTTCTTGTCAGATGCCATTCAGAGAAATAATTACTTTGGTTACATTCAAAATATCTATACACCTATACAGTACATTCGGTTTTGCATATAGACACATACATTAAAAACAATGAGAAAAATAAAGAATTGTGTTAGAAAAGCAGAGGAATACAAAAATCTATGCAAATATACAGCAATTTATCAAAAAATATTTGGCCCATTAACAAACAAGTATTACTATATTTGGTGAGGAAAAAGTTACATTTGTAGTTGTTAGCTTCTTTCTGAAATGTCCATATGAATCATTTAGAAGTCCAGGGGGGTCCACTAAAACTAGCTTCATCTTTGCATTCTTTTCTAATGTTAGCATGAGGATTTGAGTGAAAAGTTGAACTTGTCTAAGCATTTGGTTGTTTTCTTTCATGACAGTTGACAAAAACAAAACCTGAGGATCATCTTAGAATCACATGATCCATGACATATGTACTATTATCTGCCATATATGAGGTCATAACCAGTTTTACACTTTTCAAAATCCAAAAGCTGAGAAAAGAATCTATGATTTTCCATGTGTTTTTAGACATTTCGACTTCACAGTGAGACATAATTCACCAGAAACTTTGATCATCATCAACAATTTCATAATTGTATGATTGTTGTGTCTGAAGAGCTGGATTTTCTTTCAAAACATGCGCATTGTAGCTTTTGGGATGTGAAAGTGGGCACTTGGTTTGGCAATCAGAATATGATTTCAAGTCTTTATTACCATATTAATGATCCTCCATTTGGTTTCATTAATCTTCGCTGTCTCTGAAGCTGTTTTTATGTGACAGTTACTCTTGCATGTGTTGGATGCTTCTCTGATACTCTTCTACAGGTAAAGCACCTTGACTCTGAAGCTCATATCCACGCAAGTAGTGGCCATTGGTCTGGCCTGCAAAATACAGGAGCTGCCTGGCAAACATGGGCTCCACCTGTGAAACAAGACAAGACATGTTCAACAGATCTCATCAGCTTGCACTGTGTCTACACCAGACTAAAAGAATAGCAGAGTTCACACCACAACGGCATAGAGAAAGATATAGTTGGAATCTCATTCAGAACAATGTTTTTTTCCAGCTGATGAACGATAAAAACGCTGACAGCCAATCAGAATTCATTCTGCTTTAAAGAGCTTGAGTAGATAACAAAACTGGAACGCTTGCTTGGAATAAACAGCGTTATTGTCCACTAGTTTGGGAATATAGTTTTCGGTATGGTTATCTTTATAGTGTTCACTCTTGGTGTGAACGGGTCTTTAGTGAGGGAAAGAACTACAATCCCATGATGCATTGCAAACAGCATAAATGCTCTTTTGCCGCAATTTGCTTGGCACGATTCTGGTTGAGGGAATTTTCTGACAAGCATCTTGGGTCATGTAGTTTTTCACCACAAATTCTGCTGTTAAAAAGAAGGGAAAAAAGTGAATGACTTGCATTCTAAAGATCTTACTACTCATCTGGGCGCGAATTGAGATGTCCTGTACATCTTATGCATCGGAACGTAATTTCGTTCTTTAGTTACCAAGATGATGCTGACATTTCATTCAAAGCATCGCATATGTTCCTTTGAAATTTCAAAGCGGTGTTGGTGAATTATGATTATATCTAGGATGAGATTTGTGAAAAATTTGTGGGATGTTTTGCAAACGTTTTTTTTGTCATTCATGAAAATAAATCACGAACCACAGTGGGTATTTCGTGTAGCTGTTAAACTAAAGTAACATTTGTAGAATAATTATGAACTTTAATGAAACATTATCAGGACATTTCACCAAAGAATTTATTTCAAAATCCATTTTTACATTTTAATGAGGGAGCACGCTGGCGCATTTATTGAACGCTAATTCAACATGATTAAAACCTAATAATAAACATAAAAAAAAACCTAATAAGAAAAACATGATTTTAGAACAATCTGTAGCGCCACTTGGTCTGGTGTGACAAAACACTTTTTTATAAATGTCAATATTTCATACAAAACAATCACAAAATGCATTGTGACATTTTGAAAAGTCGTGCATGCATTAAGGCCCCTGGAACAAGCATCGTAACTTAAATGTGCTGCATATGTCATCTCTCATCACAGGAGCGGAGGCGCTAACAGTTCTGATTTTATTGTTTTTAAACATGCATATCTTAGATAAGATAATGTATATATTGAATTTTATATTTTATACGTTTTATTGGGAAAGTAGCAATGATCACTGTTGAGAGGGGGATAAAAATAATTTAGCAGATGCAGAAGAAGTATGGGCCTGCTACTGCCATAAAGTAGATCTAGGCAGGTGGAGCTGGGGAGGTGGAGGGTTTCAGTGGAACTCTGGTAGTGTGCTGCAGGATTGGCTTACACCAAACAATGAACCAGACTATTTAAAATGTTGAACAAGCAAACTCATTGGCTGCAGAATCAGCAGGGGCCAATCAGCTTGTGCCGTGCGGTAATGATGTGATTGCTTGCAGATTTCATGTAAACGACCTATCAGCCTGTGTCCTCTACAGTTTCATGACTGAACTAGATATTTATTGCACTGAACATCGTGATACGTATCTGAATACATCGTTTGTGGAAATATGCATCTACACTAACACATCTAAAATAAATCATGGTACATCAAGCTGCAGACAGGCTAGGATTAGTATGAAGGTGGCTGGTTTTACCTGAGCTGTGATCATTTTGCTCTGCCGCTGAGGGTCAGGGAACTCGTCTCCAAAGCACAGCACCACCTGAGAGCGAGGCATGGGGCGGCCGTGGTGAATGAAGCCCTGCAATTCTGCATTGAGAAGAACAACAGATCTCATCATCATTAAACAGATAATAAAGTCAAATTTTATTTAAGGGTGAATGTCACACACAAAAAATTTTGCATGAAGGACATGAAGTCATTTTGGATCATTGAACATTTTTCTCATTTTGCATTAGACATTTTTGTCATGACAAATAAGCACATTTCCCCCCTAAATTCTCATTACCAAAATGCATGCTTTACCTTTTGTAATCATTTATCAATGGTAGATAATTCTCATTATATTTTTTTACGATAATACACTGTAAAAAAATTTGAAAAAATTGTGAAATCTATTTCAGATTTCACAACTCAATCAAATTTACTAGCAATTTGAAAATTGTTTCTACATCAGTTTTTTTTCTGAACAACAACCATGATGTATAAGTGCTTCATTTAAATAATTTTTCAAATTGCAGTAATGAAAATGAGATTGAGGGATGGAATGTGTTAAATCTGATTTCAATAATAGTTCTGAAAAATTGAATCTATTTTAAATAGATTCAAATTGTAATGATTCAAATTTAATTGAATTTAAGAAACAATTAAATATGCCATATAAAATATGAACTGGTACAAAAGTGTTTAAAATGACTGATGTCTTAATGTCAATAGACATTCTTTACAGTCATTACTCTTCCTATCAAAGAGTAAAAAAACTCCTGATGAGCAATAATGTGAACACAAGACCCCTGTTCACATAAACTGATGACTAGTAGAAAGCTGAAATGCAAATGAACTTTAGCAGGTGCAAATGGAGTCTGTATACATGTATGTGATGGTCAGGAACACTCGCTGGAAAATCCCATGTTATCGAACATCGAGTGGAACATGTGACATTACAGACAGACCTAATCATGTCATGTGGCAAACCACACATAGGTTAATGAACATGGTTTCACGTACACACCGCTCACAGCCACAAGTTAAATGACAGGCCTTTCCCCTGATTTGACAAAAGATCTGAATATGGGCCAGAAAAGATGCTCACTTCAAGTTAAAAACACATCAAAACAATTCTTCAGTATATCCACAGATAAGCAAACAGTTTTGAAGGGGGTGCCATCCGATAAAGATTATTTATGTTACCCTGTTTCCCATCATCCTAAAGTCTCTTAAAAACAAAGGTTCTTTACTGGCATTCATGGTTCTATGAAGAACCTTTCAAATCCACAGAAGCTTTCCACTGAACACAACATTATTATAATATTCTCCACACTATGAAAAGGCTCTTTGAGGAACCCAAAATGGTTCTTCTATTGCAGGGATGTCCTGCAGAGTTTAGCTCCAACTTGCCTCAACATACCTGCCAGAAGGTTTCTAGTATGCCTAATGAGATATTGACTAGCTGATTCAGTAGTATGTTTTGTTGGAGCTGAATTCTGCAGGACAGTGGCTCTCCAGGAGCAGGACTGGATTGGACATCCCTGATCTATCTACATTTAGTTCTTTATAGAACCCTAGGGATTATTGACTCAATTTTAAAGAACTCTTTGTGCCAAAAAAGGGTCTATACAACACTATAAAGGTTCTAAAAGGGCTTTCTTAAAGGGCCATAGAAGAACCATCTTGGATTCCCCAAAGAACCTGTCAGTGAACCGTTCTTAAAATAACAATTTCTTTCCCTAGTGTGTCAACATTTTAATAATCTGAAGAACCTTTTTGACCATAAGGAAACCTTTGGAACTTGTAAAATTGGGAACTTGTGGAATGGAAAGGTTTCTATGGATGTTAAAGGTTCTTCATGGAACCATAAATGCCAATAAAGAACCATCAGAGAAGGAGAAATGTCTTCAATGATTGCATAAAACTTATGCAATAAGTATATTATATATCATATCACATGTTATCTATGATATATGAAGCACCTGAAAGAACTATATAAAACCTTTTCTTTTAAGAGTGCATGAAAACCCTTTTTTGGAACCTTTAGTTTTAAGAGTGTAAGAAGAACATGGACTCTTAAAAAAGGACTGCTCATTTCTACATTGTGAATCATTCATATGGTAGTTCTTCCTTAGATGGTTGCACTAAACTGAATGTGATTTGGTTTTACGGATAAATTGCACACCTGCACGTTCTTCATGAATTAGATATGTGTGGAAGCATGTGTGCCACATCGCCAACCCAAACAATCACACTGTTTATCTAACAGCCCATAATTGTGTTCAAAAGGTCTAAATAACCTGCATCTTAATTAAAGGACTTTAGTCAAAATGGACAGACAAAACACCACTGGCCTGAGATCTTCAAAATATACCATGAAACCAAGTCAGAGGCAGGTCTGCAATGTCTAAACCAAGCAATTCTCTAGTAATGTTGCACTGAAGACTGAAATCTTGTCTAACCTGAGAGGAACTGCTGTGTGTCCATCAGCTTGCAGGTCTGGTCTTTCTCCAGCTTGTTTGGTTTATCTGCATACGGTGCCAGCGGACCTTCCCAATACACCCTGCCTTGGCACAGCCGCTTGGCATACAGCCCGTCCGGTGCCAACCACAGCAGAACGCCACGCTCCAAGATGTTGGGCAACTTCTCGGCCCCACGGCGCTGGGACTGGGGGTAAGGGAAGGGAAAGAGCACAGGCTCTGCCCCACCATAGAGCCTTTCCTCTGGGCATGGAGAAGAAGGGGATGAAGGGGATCCCGGAGATGGAGAGGAGGCGATTCGACAGCCGTCAGGACTGCTGGTGGTGACTTCCTTAACAAGTGACTCACGGTAGTACAGGTTGATGTGCAGACGACAGTCTACAGATAACAACATAAAACGCTTTAGAGTTTAGTCATGGTGACTGTTTTTACATAGCCCAATACCAAAAAGTCCACCCAGCAAAGATCTTTGAAATCCTCAAAAGTCTTTTGATCATATAATAACGTTATATAATGCTCTGTGTGTGAGACATGTTCATTTACCTGAAATGGCCATGGCTTCAGCAGATCTCATACTGGGGTCCATTGCCACTGGATGGGTCTCTGTAGGTGAGTAGGTGTAGAAGGAGCCAGATATCTGGTATCCTGGAAAGTGTATGAGCATTAAAATAGTTGATTTTTTTTTTTTTATCAAAAAAAAAAAAGTGATGACAAAGGTTCCTAAGAAGGTAATATATAAAATATTATCCCAGATAGCAAATATATGTTCTAAGATGTTTTTTTTAAAAAAAGTTCCCATTAAGTTATGAGAATGTTATGCCTGAAAGTTCTCTGAAAATTCAGAACGTCCATGCAAACTTTAAGGTAGCTTTCTATTTCATCATTCTGCAAACATTATGGGAATGTTACTTTTGAATGTTCTCTAAACATTCTATATTATATTATATATAATATTTAAAAAGACAGTAGACGACTGCCCAACCAAAACGTTTAGGGGAAAAAAACATACCATGGACAATGTATAAATAACATTTTTGTGCTTACATTTTGAGAACATTATTAAAGACCAGATAACTCTTAATGAACATTCAATCAACATTACTGGAAGAACTTTCATTAGGTCTTTGAACTTTGAAAGATCCTTCCCAAAACATTAGCTAAAGTTCTAAGAAAACTGTAAGCGGGAATGTTTGCCTTTCCATCTCTCTCATTGCAATTCTTCAACAATCAATGTCGGAATGGAGACCAGACCATGACTGGACCTGCTAAGATCCAGATAAAGACTAGACCAAGGCCTAAACCAGAAACCCAGGTCAAGACTTGTCAGTCCAAGAACCATGCTTTCCTTTTTAACAAACTTATTTCTGCTACCTTCATTTTAAAATCAGAGCCTTTTTTATGGTGGTTAAGTAGATTTTCAGGACCATGCAGTTTTTGTAAATTCTGTAATGGTGAAAATACCATAAAGTAACTATCAACTTTAGTAAATTTTACTAAAGTGAAGTAAACAATAATAAAACACAGATATGGACAAAGACTCTACATTTTATTATTTGACAAAGGACCAGCCTGTGTGATCTTGACAGGCCTCAAGACCAAGAGCGATAAAAAACGAGTTGTCGACAGTCAAAAGTCTATATGTATTTAATGTTTATTATTTACTTATTTCTAGCTAAAGCTAATAAAGGGGCTTTTAACAAAATGTCAGCTAAGCTAAAAGTATGGTCTGCGACGCAAATTCATTGGTACATTTTGAGTTCACCGTTTTACAGAGTGAGAAGAGGTATTAATAAACTTTAATACAGAGTGTATCATATATATGGATTTCCTCTTTCTTTTTTTAAAGTCGACTAATGTTGCTCGCCTTTTGAAAAACGCTCTTCTCAATCATTACAGGAACAAGCGAACAACTGAGAGCAAAAAAAAAACAATAATATATAATAATATATTGTCTAATATGGTACACAACATATGGCGTACAATTACTTTGGATTACAAATGCCATGAATTTAAAGTTGTCAACTCATTTTGTACTATTCGAGAAGCTGGAAGCTGGTACCATTGTCACAGGGTGATGCATGCCAGGGTAAAGAGCGCGTTGGAGGATACGGACACTGGCCGTACGGTAACTCTGCGTGAGGCGTTTGGGCATGAGGCTGGTCTGCACTATATTCTCTCCAGTCACGTCTCTCCTGGGGGTGCATATATCCCGGCATCTGCAGGGAGACAATGGGAAGGTTTTTGAGGCCTTATCACTATCACTTGACTTCCCTGAGAAAAACAACAGCGCTGCTGGTCACCAGAGTGGGTTTTGTTTTGGTTACTGATACCCAGCATGGGATACTTAGTATGCAGGAATGGCTATTA
Organism: Zacco platypus; assembly: GCA_038088235.1. Lineage (NCBI taxonomy): Eukaryota > Metazoa > Chordata > Actinopteri > Cypriniformes > Xenocyprididae > Zacco > Zacco platypus. The sequence goes on from CM076080.1 coordinate 9,423,745, forward strand.
ATGTTCATAACTAGCTTAACCAATGAGATTTACCTGGATGACCAGCTTCACCAGTCATGCTTCATATGGGTATGCTGGCAGGGCTACGTCTCCCAAAAGCATTGTAAGCCTAAGTAGATCGTAACTATTGTCACCAATGGTCTCTACAATCAACTTAGCTCACAATGCTTTTGAGAAGCACAACCCTGGACTACCTGGTCTTTTCAGCAGTGTTGATTCAGGAAAATTTGATTCACTTTCACTTCAGGGTTATTAAAGTTAACCAAAACTAGAACTAAAACCATTAAAACGTTCACTGCTTGGAAACATTTCGTTTCATTTTGTTTTGGACTAATTTAACTAAAACTACTGAAATAAAAATAAAAACTATAGGCCTATAGAAAACAACATAATAATAATAATAAAATGACAAAACACAAAAAATACTACAATTTTAACTAAAAAAGAAATAAACGTTTTTTATGAACCTGAAATAACAGCATCTGCTAGAAAAAAGCATTAAATGTAAATATAGTAGATGTAGATGCAATGTTAACAGGGCACTGAATATGATGGTGAAGTGTGTCATCACATCTTACCTGAGGCTGTAGAGGTGGATAAGGAGAATGCATGGGATAACTAATAGGAGTCACATGTGTCGTGTTGTCCTCCATACTACTGGCCTTAGAGCCTAAAATGCAAAAATAACAGCTCTTCATACCCTTTGCAGAGTATAACTGCACACCAATGTTTATGAATTATTAGCAGCATAACCTGCACATCGTTATATTTTTAATTAATGTCTCATCATTATCTTGAACCAAAAAAACTTCCCCTCCCATTTGCAGCGACAACATTTCTCTGATGATGTGTTTACTGGTGTGAGGGCGGGGCAACCTGTCACTCAATTGAGATCCACCAATAGCAAACCACAACCATCCAATCAATTCCTCATGGGCAAAATGAAGCCCCACCCTACATTTTTTCTCATTCCAGGAACTATTTCACTGCGATATTCATCACAATACGGAAGAAAACACTTCTATTTCATGCTGACTTTTGACTTGTATTTTGTTTGGTTTACCGAAAAAGCAAGCATAGATTTCGGGAAGCTGTTAAACAGCCAACCCATCTGATGAACAAAAATCTAACTATTTTACAAGTTAGTGATTTTGTATGAATTTAAACAATTTATTTTTGTGTTTTTTAGACCGAGGGGTATAAGCCGATAGTACGAAAATATACTAATGTACAACTCATATGAATTCACCACCAATTTTCAAAATTGTAAATAGTTTTGGCCAACAGCTAAAGGCCAACAGCCTTTAGTTTATGCCACAGTCATGATTTGCTACTTGCTTGTCAGAGACAGGATAACATTTTCATTCCTTAGAGCATTTGATTGGTCAAAATCCAGTCCAAGACAAGCAATCAATATTTTTGCTCTTTTTCGCCAGAAGAGATCTGTACATTTTTTGAAAGTGTGTATCTGCTAAAACACATAATCAAAAATGCACATTCACTTACAGTTCCAATCTTGCCTCCACTTCACAGGTAGTTCACAAGCTCTATAAATAGCAACTACATTAATGTGTGAATCTATTTCACCATGTCACCTTTTATGAAATTGCTGTTCTTGCACAAAATACTTGAATACTTTTGTGTCCTGTACCATAAGTCTTCATGATCTCGACCCTACATCTCAAAAGCACAAGCTTGTATGAAGCAAGGTCTGAGGGGTGATTTTGTTGCTTGTGCTGTGCACTTGGTAACCGAAGCTCTCTATAAAAAGCTTGAGGGATTTTAGCACATGTAGTGGCTTCCTCTTAGCTTCCTGCTACACATACTGAGGGCAAGTTACAATATTTAATGTGAATGCATAACATGCCTTCACCTTAGTTTGGCAAAGTAGCTCTGCTCAAAATGAGCTCCTTTGTGAGCTTTTTTTCAGCAAGAGCTAGAAAGGTCCAATGCATCAAACTTAGACCAAAAACTGCACACTTTAAAAAGATGACTTCCTATTACCAAAATGTATATTCATGCATTAGAAGGCAACTAATAAATTGGTAATAAAAGACCTTCAATTGATACACGCTATGATATATTTAAATACAATTCACTCATTGCTATTCTTGAAACAAGAGAAAACCAAGCATCCAAATATGGAAATTACCTCTCTTTGCTCCTTCTGGTATTATCCTGTAGACCTTGTAAGGATCTGATATGTCCAACTGGCTTCGCTCCACCAGTTCATCGAAGTCATTACTTTTGTTCAGGGCACAACGGAGTCTCGTCTTCCATGTTGGAGGGTCTGGTTTGTCCAAGCCTTCCCTGTATTTGCCTTTGAACAGGGCCCAAGCCTACAACCACGTAGATGAGATGAGAAGAGTTAGACAAATAGGGGAAGTAGAAGGAAATTGGCCAAATGGCCAATTATGAACAGGAAGCTGCAAATAATGTACATTAGAGACAATGAAAGTCAGAATGGATAGTCATTATTATTCTTAATAATAATAATATTAATATGAGATTAATGAAATGCTAAATACTTTATATTTGATTGATTGAACTGTCAATGTACCACAGTACCAATCCACCCATTCAATGGTTTTTCTTATCTTACCCTTCTCTATCTGATAGGAAATTAGTCCTCACAATCCATGTTTCACAGTTTAAATAAAACCTATTACACACACTGTCAAATATGTGCCTTGATGTATTTACTATAATAATAATAATAATGCAGTTGCCCCAAAACGTATGTGGACACTGAAGCCACTTAGAGGTGCGTGGATGCATCGCATCAGATAACAAAATATCAAGCCACGTGGGTACAAACAAATGCGTTTTTCTCGGAACAAACTGCAATTTTCTTCATCATTGGGTTCGAATCAGCTGGTATTTTGGTGTTTTTGCTGGATTTATTTAAGTCATGTTCACAGGTGTCTCGACACATTAACTATGGGCATTATCTAATGATTTGCAACCACTTCTCTGTTCATTTTCAACACTAGATCTATTGTTGTATCATTTAACAGCAAACCAACTTCTGTCGGTCAAATGCTTGAAAAGTGTCTAAATTACACTTGTTTTGATAGTACGACGTTTAAACATTTTCTCTCTTTTTTGGGTGGGGGGGGGACTGTACAATTTTAAATAAGGTCTAAAATTGAATAAAGAACATCCTCTGACATTTCATCACGCTCATCCTCCTCGTCCTTATCAATCACCTTGAAGAGCGCCGCGTCCTCATCGCGGTTGTAGTCCTGTTTCCCCGCGTGCTTCCAGGGAATCCTGAAAATGGTTTTCTCGTCATTTTCCCAAACCAAGCCGGGATAGTCCCCGCTGTCAATCTGATCGATGAGCCACTGTCTAAGTTTGCCATTCCCACAACTGACTGACATGCTGCAGTCCCCATCTAAGTTCATGTCTGTCAGGGAGGCATGCGAGAGCAGGTGCACATGCAGTGAGCAGAAGAGTGTTTCAAATGAGTTCATGCATGCACATTCCTTAATAACAAACAAAATAATAACGTCTACTGCAGGCGTTCAGGTGAAACCACCAGAAAATTTTGTAGGCTATAAAAAGCATCTAGGAGTATGAAAAGAATGAAGCTTCAACTTTACATGCAAGTCAACAGTTGTAGTTGAAGTTTAATACAATAACAATAAATATTATTGTCATATATATATATATATATATATATATATATATATATATATATATGTAGTTAAATATATATTTTTCATATATATATATATATATACATAGTAAGAAAAGAATAGCCTATAAAGCACGAAGCATAAGCATCATAAATACACAGGCTCCATGTGGTTACACAGCTTGCTCAAAGTTTATTTTCTTTTAAATCAAGTCACATTCAGCTCATTAGTTAGCCTACTTGAGGCTGACTGTCACACGGATCAAGACTCAAATCTTACCTTAGTGAATGCAGACAGCTTGACTTCACTTTCAAAGCCGACACTTCTCAAGTCATGTCAGAGGAAGGTGTTTCTTAAATAAAGTACGCTAGGTGGAGAGATGGGTGGAGCGTTACGTGGAAGTCTTTCTCCAGCAGCATTAAGACCTAAAGACTTCAGAGAAACACGACAGAACCGCAAGAATAAACATCCAACATACGGGAAATCCCTCTGAGACACACATACACACACGATGGAACAAATATATGTCGATAAAATATGCCAGAAAATCTCCCAGCACTCGTCATCTGTTATCCTGGTGTTTGATGTTTGTTTATTTAGGTTTGAGGAAATTCACAGTCGTCACAGTCACGGAACAAAACTGAGTGTGTCCCATCAAAAGATGCTTATGACAAAATAATTGTCTTTCTGTGAATGTTTAGAAATGTTGCCGAGTCGTACAATGCTCGGGGTCAGTTTAAGCCCCCAAATATTATAAGCAGATCATATATTAAATATGAAACTAATCAAGTGTTTCATATCAAGTTATTTCAAATCTGCTATCAAGTGTTGAATATGCTGCTCCCTGCTGTCTGCCCATGAAATAACACCCGAGTTACCGTCTACCTTATTGTCATAAGAGCATTATTGGGTAACAATGTGAAGAACAATGTGGATTTACTTTTAAATTGTAAAATATTTAGATACAAGTTTAATATGTGCTGGATGATGATGTATCAGCCAAGGTGTTATTATAGGAAATAAACAGAAACATTTTCTAATTTAGTTGTTATAGCACGAAATGTAAAATATTAACCAGGCATAAGAAGCCCCCCTGGACAGTTACAGAATGAATATTACTTTTGATATAATTGTTATTTTATATATATATATATATATATATATATATATATATATATATTCTTTTTTTTTATTAAGGGTCATTAATGTAAAATACTGAATCAACTATTTGCAATTTTATTTTGACAATTTGAATAATTCAATAACTGATTACAGACAAAGCAGAATCCCAGTAAAAGAGATTAATCTGAAAGCAACTTGTGTACAGGCATATGAATATTAACATAGGCTATATTTAATTGAGTTTGCCCCATGTTAACCTACAACTACAAAATACCCGTTTGTTGATATTAAACAACATGTGCAGTTATTATTATTCAAATTAAACATTTAGATTCTTTATGTGACATTGACATTAAAACATCCCCTCAGTAAGCTTTGGTAACACGACTTACAGTAATTCAGCTTCTCAAATTTCCAGCAAGTGTAGAGGAAAAATACAAACAGTCAGTTAAAGACCATAGTATAAATCAATAATATAACTGTAAATACTGAACAAACAAAATATGCCGTTAACATCGCTTCAGTAGTAAACAATAAAACCTTGCATATTTACAAAAGGAGTCCTTAAGTTAATAAACAGTGCTATGCCATAACAAACACCATCACTGTGCCGCATTAAGATGTCAACTCGTGTTTCTAATCGGAGATAACAGTCATTGACATCCCAAGTCTTCGAGGAATGGCCTGTGACGATCTCTCAGTCGTCCTGAAGATCGTTCTCCTCTGGTGTTGAGGTGCTGGTCACCTGTGCCAGCAGGTTACGGATTTCCTCCTCATCATTAAAGGGGTTTTCCTTGTACTCCTCCTTCAGCCACTCTCTGAACTGAAAATATGTGAACAGTTATAGTCCAGCGCTTTATTCGGACATGCACAGAAAGTTTAGTGGATACTGACTATGATTCTTATTAATAGAATCCTAAGCCAGTTGTATTCAGATTTCTAGAAACCATTATTTGGTAATGTGGATCATGCATTTACATAACACAAATTACCCCTATAGAGCTACTGTATCGTATTTAATATGCAAATTTCTAAAGCCTGTAAATTATTAATATGATGAAAAGTTTGATGAAAAATCTAAATGCCTTCTTTCCTCTGATTGATAGTCTTCATTTACTCGACCAAAAATCATCTTAATACCAGGTTTAAACAGGGCTTTAGTATACAGACGTTCATGGTTCATGTGTCTTTTTGCTGTGAAGTGTTTATTGATTTTTAGTAAACATAAGAATAACTTTTGTAATTGTAGTAATTCAAGATGAACACTGACTGGACTGAAGCAACTAAGGTTTAATTGATCCATATCCATATTATTTTTTAGAAAAATTATGTTCAAATGTTGAGTGTCAAATATGATGATTTAGGCTTTTGATCAAGGTTCATCTCTCAATCATCATTGTTGCATTGCATTATATGTTTTAAAACTACAGAACTTTCATCATAAAACTAAGCATATAAAAATATAATCCACGAAGATATATTATTGAGAGATATAGAGTGATGACTGATATTTACATGCATATTATTTAAGTAGTCTGATGTACTGGGTTATCCTGCTTCATGTTTTGCACAGCTCATAATTTACCCAGGGTTTGCAATTAACCCTGGATATTATTCATGGATATATCCTGGGTTAATCCCTTTCTAGATGAATATGTTTACATAAAAGCTCTAGTATTGCGCATCCTCATATACTGCCGACTGTACTATCAAGTTTATCCTGAAAGACTTTCCAGACTATAAAAGGTAAGAATGAAACAGTCTCTTCTTTACTCCAAATATTGCATCTTCTGTCACCATTTTACATTTTCCCCCTCAAATGCTGAAACTACCATTTATAAAACATGCAGAGTGTCAGTGTTTCTGTGACTCTGTCCCTCTTTATATTAGGTGTCTTTTAACAACTATGTTCTTACATTTAAATGAATAATTTGAAACAATTCACTTACAATGTTAATGCATATAATTACATACGTAATTAATATTTGTAATTACATTTATAATCAGGAGTTAAAGGTTTAGCTCACCCAAAAATGAAAATTCTGTCATTATTCCACACCAGTAAGACCTTCGTTCAACTTCGGAACACAAATTAAGATATTTTTTGATGAAATCTGAGAGCTGTCTGATTCCTCCATAGACAGCAATATAATCAACACTTTCAAGGTCCAGAAAGGTACTAAAGACATTGATAAAATAGTCGATGTCACTGCAGTGGTTCAACCTTAATTTTATGAAGTGACGAGAAAAAAATATAGCTGCAAGCAGCGATGACGGTCCCAAGCACTGGTGGCACCACCAACCCCGTGGTTTCCGGGCAACTGTGCACGGTGGGCAGTATGCACTTAAAACGGCTAAACAAAAGGACTATGTCAAAGTCATTTGAATGCACCACACTTATTCCAGCAGTTGGTGCCTATATGATCACAAACCACAACCATATCCAATAGATCCTTTAAATTGAGATGAATTTCATGTCATAGAATGTCATAGGTCAATTTCAAATGAGTGCAGAATATCATCCTAATCTGCTATGTCTGTGTTTTTCTCAGACAACCTCTATAAAAAAAAATTCCAGAGCAAATTACTGTAAGGGTGGTTCACCTACAGGGGTTCAGGCTGCAGGGTTGCTGAATGACTAAAGAAATGTTATCAGCAAGATTGTAGAAAACTGTACATTTCTTGTCTATTACCACCCACTGCTACTTATACCAACGGCAGAAATAAGTGCAGTTACAATAGCAAAATATGTGGGAGAGCATTGCTATAGTGTAATGATATTGTATTGCAATAGAGAGCACATTAATGTTAATACCAAATCAAAACTAGTTAGCACATCAATTGAAAGGGTTTAATGACAATATCTGATTATGGTTATACTTAAAATAGTTACAAAATGGATGTATGAGATGATAAAATCATATACCATTAATCGTACCCAGCATGTATGTAAAAAGTTACCTGAGAGATAGAGAGGGACAGAGCGTGCTCAAGAGAAAGAGCAGAGAATAAAAGAGACAGAGTAACAGTTACAATCTTTTTTTTATCCTTGACCATGTGACTGAAACCCAAATGTGAAACATTCAAACTGACCAATCAGAAGACTAAAAGTTCCTTCACTGTACTGAAGGTGTGACAATTCCTAGACCCCCCCAATGTACTCACATTTTGGCCAATAGGCCTTGATCACTATAAGCTCCTTTGTGCCTTCCAAATGCCTTCCAAAAGCAAATGTCTTTGTTCATTTTAAAATATCTTTAGATATTTTCAATCTTACATTACATACATTGCGCAAATTCAACAGTTCTCTGAGAAATGTAATCCAGTCTAAGTGTAATCCACGTTAAGGCCCCCAAAAAGCCCGGGGTGGTTGAAAAAAAAAAAAAAATCCTTAGAAAAACAATAGGGCTCTGTGCCTTGGTGGCTTCGGCCCCAATAATGGCTTTATTAAACAATATCTTCTCTTCTGTGTCATTCTCCTACACAGTTTACAGCGCTTTCAGGTTCTGCTTCAGAACTCCGGCTCAGTATTGGCGACATCGACTTTTTTTTTGGTTCATCTTAAGTCTGACAGATAGTAACAGTAACATATAGTAATATAGTATAAATAATATTAGGTACATACACACATAACTTACAACCATACATTAATTTAGATTAAGAAAAAAGAAAACACCAGGCAAGTATAAATAAAGGGTAGTTGTGGCCTAATGGTGAGGCAGTTGGGCTTTTAACCTGAAGGTTGCTGGTTCGATTCCCACGCCGGCAGGAAATGAAGGTGGGGATTGTGAATAAACAGCACTCTCTCCACCTTCGATACCATGACTAAAGTGCCCTTGAGCAAGACACCTAACCCCTAATTGCATCACTTGTAAGTCACTTTGGATAAAAGCGTCTGCCAAATGACTACAAATGTAAAATGTAAATGTTAATGATAATCAATAAATAATAACAATAATAATAATAAAATAGGGAGAAAGAAAAGGCATAATACATATATATATGGAAAAAAGCAAATACAACAAGATGTAGTCGTCTCCTTAAAATATTCCAAAGGGCTCCAGACTTTTCAGAATCAAGTTTTGTCTTTTGTTTTTTTGTGATCTTTTCCATCTTGAGTGCATATAAATGGTCAAAAACCTATTGGAGCTGCTGACTTCCAGTCCATAAGAATAAGTCACCTAGCCAGTAGAGTTGCAAAGGTTACACTGTCAGCATGTAATGTGTTTAAATGAACAGATCCTGCCAAAATACCAAACAATACTGTTACATGGTTAGGATCTATTGGCAAAGAAAAAAATTACAAAAAAGCACTTTTTATGAAGACTTTCCCCCAAAAATCGGACAAGATTTGTTTGTTTCGGACAAGACCAGAAAGAATTCAATATCGTGGCTGGTTCAACTGTGCAGCGACGACAGGTTGGGTTAAGATCAATTTTGTTTAATTAGTTCTAGACCAATGGACTCTATGCACTACCTTGAACTAAATGAGTGTGTGTAGCATTTACAGATGAAGAGTGTACTCGGGCAAGAATTAGATCCCAGATATTTTCCTCAAGCGTCAAATTCTTTGTCTGGGTAGGTTGAATTTTTCTCAAAGTTGTGTAAAGGATGCAAAATTATTATCTATATATAGTTGACCCACTGTAGCCAAGCCATGTTCCCTCCAAATGTTAAAAGCCCCAATCATCAAAGAGGGTGGAAATGACATATAGCAAAAAACAGGTGCTATAGTACAAAGCTCTTTAAGCCTGTTAGTGCTAAATGGAATTAAGACCAAATCCTTAATGAATGAATTAAAGCAGTATGCTTAAAGGGAATTTGTACACATAGTAAGGATGTTAAAAGTAGATACCTACAAGAGGATGTGTCCATCAGCACTCATTGAGACATTTAATTGCAAATGTTGATGCACCCAATTGAACAGATTCCTGGTGTTTACTGCCCAAAAATAGGTTTGAAAATTTGGCTGAGCCGGGCCACCCAAATTCTTTGGTTTCATAAGATGACTTTGATTAATTCATTTTGACTTGTTCCACATAAAAGAAGAAATACTATTCCGCTGCAAAACGGTCAAAAAAAAAAAAAAGGCACTGGAAAATATTTAGGAAGAATATCCATTTTGATAACATTCACCCTTCCTATCAAAGATAGAGGGAGACGTTTCCAGGACGGGAAGAGAGGCTTAACATGATTATGGAGAGGACTAATGTTGCCTTTGAACAGGTCAAAGTATTTATGGATCACCTGAATCCCCAGGTAATTAAAATGATTTCTGAAAACCTTGAATAAAAAATCTGAATATGAACTCTGAAGCACTTAAAGGCTCTAGCCAAAATAAGTGGGTGCGGATGATTAGGAATACAAGACAGAAAAGAAGAAATAAAAGTAGGATCATCATAATTAAGTGCATAAACATTTGCAAGAGTCAAGGGGGACGAGAAAAGTGCTCCTGAAGCAATAATGTGTCTTCCTTTATGATCTACAATAGTTTCAGAGGCTACAAATGGGACACATTTATGCAATAAAATAAATAAAACCTGTCCTACCCAATCCCCTTTTAATTTAAAATGGTCAGTAGAACAGAGATGCATTTCTTGCAAGAAAATAAAGTCTGCCTTTAAGCTCTTCAGATGGTTTAAAAGGCACCTATTATGCAAAATTCATTTTTACATTATGTTTGAACATAAATGTGTGTTGGCAGTGTGTGTACACATCAATACGCTGCCCTCTTTTCTGCAATCGCAGGGGGAAAATCAGGGAAAATGTTTTGTCTTTGAATTTGAACTGTTTGGCTTGAATTGCCCTCCACAGAATGTCCTCCTTGACATCAAATTGGTGAAAGCATATGACAAAAGTACCCCTTGTGCTGCCAGCATACGATGGGCTCGGGCAAGAAGCGGGGGTTCACAGAGCCTGAATATTTCTTGCAGTGCTTCTCTGGACCCAAATTGCTATGTCGTGAACAGCATTCCAAATTTCTTTTCGAAACTCGGCTGCATGTGTGTCAAACTTTTGGTGAATTCCACCTTCCAAAGACTTAATCGCTGCCATTATTGTAGCACCATCCGTTATGCTAGTTTCATCTTTGAATGACTCTGCAGATCCGTTAGAGCTCGCCAAATCACTCTTTTTCTGTTGAGGAGCCTTCGACATTAAGGCGCGAAGTTCAGAAATATCCCCTAAAACATTTTAACAGCTGTGATGAATGAGTTAAAATGAATTGTAACCTATGTAGAAAGTAAATATAATGATTGGTTTGCAGAGCTCCCGACCTTGCGACTTCACATGGCAGACGCTAAACTGGAAGTTCCACATCGACTATTTTAACAATGTCTTTAGTACCTTTCTTGACCTTGAAAGTGGTGGTTAAATTGCTGTCTATGGAGTCTGACAGCTCTCGGATTTCATCAAAAATATCTTAATTTGTGTTCAAAAAAATGAACGAAGGTCTTACGGGTGTGGAACGAGATGAGGGTGAGTAATTAATGACAGAATTTTCATTTTTGGGTGAACTAAACCTTTAAATTGGGCCTGATGCAAACATCGATAACATAAAAAGCTAGGTATTCACCAAAATGCAAGGATGGTTCTATCACATTTAGTGTAAGTGGCGATGTGAATGTGACACTACTTTTATACAACAGTTCAATAAACAAGTAGTTAATAAAGTCACTTACATTTTAGATGCAATATTGACTGTTTTTGTTCGATTTCAGAAGCGAAAATAGTTCCAAACAAAGATCACATCAAAAAGATTTGATTATCATCAGATGTCGCTTTGCCAGCATCTAGAATGAGTTTGATCAGCATTTTAGTGTTCATAGTAGAGGGCTCTGTCAATTTATATTTTACAGTTTGTCAGTTGATAAGATTTTGTAGGCTTTGCATATACATGTGCACCCCTCGAAAGCCTGAAGTTTCAGGTCAATGGTAAAGTCATCAGGTTTGTAAAGATGCTACCACAAAAAAAAAAATAATTTTAAAATTTTAAAATTAAAAAAAATAAATAAAAATCACAACAACAAACATGAAACATGAATTCATGAGGTTCAAATGGCCCTGTTGGCTTAAGTTGAACTGAATCTTCATCAATATCTTATAATTGCATTTGGGTGCTAACTGCTGACAATGTCATTTCAGTCATCAAATGTGGAGGAATCACCTGCTGTAGTTGAGTGCTCTCAAACACCTGCAGCTGGGTCTGGAAGCCCACATTCGGTGAAGCACAAGGTCTTGCCACCTTCACTGCAGCCAGAGCCTCCTGCCATCCCACAGAAGTCACAGTCATAATGTACGCCACCACCAGTGTCACACTGCGCGACACGCCAGCAAGACTAGATTACATGAAATCAGAATTCAGCCACTCACTAAGTTTCTTTTACTAATTTGATTCTATATTTTCACAAAAGCTTAATTGACGGTACAGGGTAATGTGAAATAATGATTACTGGTGTTGATGAGAACGAGTGCCAAACCCTAAGCATTCAACTTCATAGTGCAATTTTGAAGTTGCAAAAGGACGAACATTCACATTTCAAAGAAATCCTACAGACCTCATTATGTTTTCCAGAATGAAGCACTCTACCCATGTGCTGTATTATAATGTCATATAAAACAGAGGCTCGTGCTTACTGTACTGTTGTTGTTTTTGGGAAGTTCAAAAATAGCCCCCCTGACACCTAGTTATCAGCTGTTCACATTGTCACACTTGGCTCGATTAGAGCTGATATCTTGATGGTGTTCACATTTTGCTTCCTCATAAGGTCAGGTCTTGCAACCAGGGATTGACATTGACATTTTTTTGACATTAACATGTTTTTCAAAGTTACTAGCCACTAGCCATTTTCATTGGCCACAATTTTGACATCAGCACCATGGGGGAAAACAGTCATATACATATTTTTAATATTATCTCAAAAATTGGCAACAGGTATATTAAGATGTTGTCATTTTACAACCTGACGCACAGATCCATTATAATTTTACAGTAGGTTACTGTGAGGCACACACTTTGACTTTGGGACCAGAGTAAAATTATGTGCAATATGCACAATCCAACGCCGAAATCCAAGCCCTCTAACACCAACAATATTCAATCAGAGCAAATTAATTGAGTGAGTGAGGGGTGGCGGGTTTGAATGTCGACTCGCTGTCGGAGAGATGAGAGAGCGAGAAACCGCAGCTGGTGTCGATTATGTATTCTGAGGAAAATTAAGCGTTTCAGGTATTTCAGTATCGATATGTATCGAAAAATCAATATTTTTGACAACTACATTGCACTTAGTTCATTATTTCTGATACCTTTTTAAAAGACTTCAATTGAAAAATGTATAGCTATATTAAATATAAAACTCAACCTGCCAAAGTGGCTAGTAGGAGTGACTGCGTTACACTCCACTGCTGAAATCCACCCACATTTGGTGGGTTGGTGGGTATCAAGCCTTGCATGAAACCATATGGGTCTACTAACATCAGTTAGTTTACAGTATAGATTTCAATAGGACATACAAACCCCTCACTTACCAGTGAACTAGACAGCCCTCCCCTTTCAGTCGGGACTCGTGCATGAATATGATGCTCTTCTTAAAATGCTGAATGCTGTGGAGGAGAAAGAGACACATTTTTTTAACCAAATGTCGGTCTATACAGAAATGACACAAATGTGAAGGATGTTACAGTGAAATATAGCCTGTTTTAATGCACTGATGTCATTTTTGGACAATGAAGACACACTTAATGCAGCACACTTAATGTCATGGGTTTGTTTGGACATTTTATCATCTAATGCATTGAGGCAGTAAGTGTTGCTTAATAAGATAGTTCACCAAAAGATATTTTGAAGAACAGTTTTGTTTTTTAAACAATGAAAGTCAATGGGGTCCAAAACAGCTTTTGCTGTATGGAAAAAAAATACAAAACACTGATGCATTTTATTTTTAAATATCTTCTTGTGTGTTCCACAGAAGAAGAAGAAAACAGTTTTGGAATGACATCTGGGTGAGTAAATGATGACAGAATATTAATTTTTGGGTGAACTATCCCTTTAATTGTCAGAAAAAAAAATATTTTGGCAGTTTCAGTACATCTACATGTCGTAGAGGTTTGCGTTCAGACTATGAGCACAGTATGATGCTGACAGCACTGTTCCTCCAGTGGCGGGAAGGTCATAACCGTAACAGTAAACAGAGAATTACGAGACATCCTGTATACATGATGTTTTCCAGATGCAGATTCCTCTGCGACTGGCCAGTCTACAATACTTTTTTTTCAAACTTGAATATTTACTACCTTCACAGTTCCTGTCAAGAGTTTATGTAGGCTTGATAGTTTAGTCTGACTCAGTATTGTGTGTAAAACAGGATTAAAACATTGGCTTAAAAATAAAATTAGTTTATTAGCAATTAGCAATTCCAGTCCTTTATTCTGACAGGTTGAGTCGCATTCAAATCCATTGTAAATTATTCTACAAACATACACCAAATAGATTTTAAAATAAATATTTTTATGGACTAACCTCTCCACGTTGTGCCAAACAACAGCACTAAGCTGTTCTAAATTCACTGTAAATCACAGCTTCACAGGGCTTATTGCTTTATTTTATACTCTTATCTGCACACTTCTAGTAACAAGTAATGAATGTTTCTGTGCTCTTGTTTTACTCTTAGTATTTAGTTTTGTGAATAACAGTCTAAATTAAATCTGTTCATCATATCAAGCAATCATGTCTTCAGAAGACTTGGATTAAACGGTTCAATTCTTATGGATTACCTTTACGATGTCTTTTTGTACTTTTACAGGTGTTTGATGCATGAAAATTAGGTTGCATGGGCAAAAATAGTAAGAGAATATTAAAAATTTCTCCATTTGTATTTGATGAAGTATGGAACTGATGACAGAATTTTTATTTTTGGGTGAACTAACCCTTCAACCATTGTGCTCTCCTTGTTCTTGGTCCCATGCAGTTCAACAAATAAATTCCATTAGTTTTTTTTAAAAAAGACTTTTCCATTTATGTAGGGTACCAAATTTTTGATTTCATATATTTAAATGATTATGTTTTTTAATGCACCAATTGAGCCCAATGGACAAACTGATGGGTTGTGCTCTACACAAGCACTTGCAAAGATAATTTAGAGCAGAGCAAAACTAGAAAATTAGATTCAAGATATTTTCATGACTTCCAGGTTTTCCATGATATGGGCATTCCAGAGTGGACAAGTCTTCATGACATGGACTACTATGAGGGGTTTGGAGGACATGTTGGGTGTCTTGTTCCTAAAACCTTATGTGTGTTTAAGAATGTAGGTTAGAACTGAACATATTGTTCAAAGAAATATGACCTTTGAATAACCTACTAGCAACAAAATACAGACATGTTTTGCTTGAAACTGTCCACAAGTTGTCAAGAAATCTAGAATTCTGACTGTGGTTTCTTTTTTTCAACATGTTGAGAAGAAACAACACGGTAAGGTACGGTAGCGTTTCCTCCAGCACATCCATCCTTTTGACAGGACCAGGATGAGAAAGGGTTGGGTTTGTCCAGTTTGGTTAAAGAGGGTCAGTTTCACATTACGCATGGCCAGGTTTCACAGGCTCATAAGGGTGACAAGAGGGTTGATGGTAAAGGGGGGATAAAAATAAACACGTAGTGAGACCAAGGCATCACTGCAGAACCCAGCTCATAACTTCCTTCCTGCACCAAGAGGGCCACAAGAGGAAGTGTGCGTATGTGCTGGTCTCGTCTGTGTGTGTGTGTGTGTGTGTGTGTTAAATGCATGCACACTCAAGGGTGTAACTAGTTTGATATGACATGTAACCAACATCACAGACTTAGTGTAATGAAGACTGAGGAAAAGACGAAAGGGAACAGCATGTGTAAATGCAGAACTTATAAAACATTTGCTTATGAAAAACATTTATATTTTTGCAGGTTGCCACAGTTACTCGCGCTGCCCACTGGCGGCCAAATAACTATTAGCAAAGATGCCCATCAGAAATGCATAAAGCCTACTCACAGGTTTTGTGTGGGCGCATCTGCTGCTGGGATACAAAGATAAGTCATCTCCTAAAGAAACGGAGGAAAGACAGAGAATGTGTCAATATGTCTCAAAATATAAGTATGAAAGACAGAGAGTAAACCTTTTCATGTCACATACAGACTTTTTTTTTGTTGCACATGCCCACAATGTGTTCATTTTCAATAATAAATTCAAAATATAGCACTCTCATAATTCATGCATGAAAGCAGAATATTTTATTGTTTTACCCAATAAAGTAACGTTGTCTCTACTGGCCTCTGACTGACAACCATCCAATTTGCAACTTCATGCAAGATCTTGCAACTTCATGCAAGAGTACTGTACAATACACAAACTTCAACTCATAAAATTCGACAAACGCAGAAAATTAAGTTTAGTTTAATTAAATCAAAAAAGTTTCTTTTACAGTGTACAATGCTTTCGCCACAAATAAATGGGTGCAGAAGGGGTCATTTTTCTGTAAGAGATGCCACTCACTTAGGAAGTGTATTTGCAAAATTTAAGACTTTTTAAGACCTGAACAAATAAAATAAATACAGTATGTTCCTAGAGAATAGTGTTGCACAATATACAGGTACCAGAAAGGTATCGCGATACCCTGCTATTTTTTTTAGATAAGAATTTTTATTTTTATAAGAGCCGTATTTCTTAATTAACATCGATGTGTGACAGCAGGACTTGTGTTCAGAGCTCTGCTTCCACTCACTGCAGGGAATAAAATATATACAAGCAGTGCATGATACAGAAAGCAATAAAAACATGCATGCATTAGAAAATAAAACTTGGGATGTGTTTGATTTAAAAAAAAAAAAAAGTTAAACACTACTTGTGTTGCTGGACTCAGACCTGAAGCATGTGCACAGAAAGCTGCCTTTCTGACAGGATGATCGCAACTTCAGTTCGCTTTCACAGATTATTGGGCTTGAATTGTCTAAAATATGTCCAAATGCACGTCCTGGGGAGTATTTGTGTAAACACAATCGTCTCGGTTACATAGGTAATCCTCGTTCCCTGAAGGAGGGAACGGAGACGTACGTTGGATGACCGACGAATAGGAATCTCGCTAGAGAGGCCAATCTACTTCGAGTGTAACTAAAACGAGCCAATGCATATTGGCATGCAATCATATGCAGCAGCTGCTCACCTCACAGCGCGGGTATATAATGAGCAGCAGGTGCGTTGCATCTTTAGGTTTTCGCTGAGGAGCCGAACCAGATAGGCGGCAGCATCAGCGTGGTACAGCAACTGTGGCGACGGGACATACGTCTCCGTTCCCTCCTTCAGGGAACGAGGGTTACCTATGTAACCGAGACGTTCCCATTCAGTCGGATGACCGACGAATAGGAATCCCTACCAAAGCGCCACAGGAGCTGCCCTCTTCCAGCGCTCTGTTGTAGCCACCTGAACCCCCTTGCCTGAGGACGGTGGGACAGGGCTAACACAGAGAGTGTCAATCACTGCTGTTCCCAAACCCATTCAGTGAGACTATTGGATAACACTGGGAAAGCGTACCCTTCGTGTAAAAGGGACGCTGCGGAAGCCACATCCTTCCCCGAAGGAGTTATGTGGAAAAAAAATGGACTAACCGTGGGGTTGTCATATGGAAGAACTGGGGTGACTTCACTCGATGAGAGGTGGGTTCTCCCAGAGGGAAAGACACGGGCTTCGATTAGGAGCAACCGTGGAATCAGACATATGGGATACCCGTAGGGTCACTCATATGGAACCCAGCCTAAATCCGGTTCTCAAGGATGCAGCGGAGTATAGGCCTGGCGCCAGACGCTCCGCCACGTCGGCTGCCGAAGGGAGATCGGAGGACTAAACAGGGTCTGCCTTGTAGGGACTCTCTGGAGAATAAGCACTTATAAGTGCAGCAAGCCAACACTAAGCCGGGGCCTCTCCGTGCCTCTGACCTGAGGCGAGAACACGGGAGGAGACCGACTCAACACGAAGGCTATAAAACCTAGCGAAGGTGTTAGGTGTCGCCCAGCCCGCAGCTCTACAGATGTCTGTCAGCGAGGCGCCACGAGCCAGCGCCCAGGAGGATGCAACACCTCTCGTGGAGTGTGCATGCAACCTGAGCGGGCAGGGCACGCCCTGAGCTTGGTAAGCCAGGGCGATGGCATCCACTATCCAGTGGGCCATCCTCTGCTTGGAGACAGCCTTTCCTTTCTGCTGGCCTCCGTAACAGACAAAGAGCTGGTCTGAGGTCCTAAAGCTTTGAGTTCTGTCTACGTACAGTCGCAAAGCGCGAACTGGACAGAGCAAAGCCAGGGCTGGGTCTGCCTCCTCCGAGGGCAGCGCTTGCAGGCTCACTACCTGGTCCCTGAAGGGAGTGGTAGGAACCTTGGGCACATAGCCAGGCCGGGGTCTCATTACCACGTGGCTGTCACCCGGCCCGAACTCTAGGCACGATTCGTCGACCGAAAAAGACTGCAGGTCCCCTACCCTCTTGATGGAGGCCAACGCAGCCAGCAGCAAAGTCTTCATAGACAGAATCTTTAAATCTGCTGACTGCAAAGGCTCAAAGGGAGCATTCTGGAGTGCTCTCAGCACCAGAGCCAAGTCCCAAGAGGGTATGGAGGGGGGACGAGGAGGGTTTAACCGTCTCGCCCCTCTAAGGAACCTGACGACCAGGTCGTACTTACCAACGGATTTGCCATCTATGTGGTTGTGGTATGCAGATATAGCAGCAGCATGGACCTTGAGGGTGGAGGGGGACAGCCTACGCTCCAACCCTTGCTGCAAGAAGGAAAGCACGACTCCGATCGAACATCTTCGGGGGTCTTCTCGGTGAGAAGAGCACCACTCGACAAACAGGATCCACTTTAGGGCGTAAGCACGTCTTGTAGACAGTGCACGTGCCGAAGCGATGGTGTTAAGTACCTCAGGGGGTAAGTCACCTAGAACTTCCGCGTCCCGTCCAGGGACCAGACATGGAGTTTCCAGAGGTCTGGACGCGGGTGCCAGAGGGTGCCCCGTCTCTGAGAAAGAAGGTCCTTCCTCAGAGGAATGGGCCAGGGAGGGGCTGTCGCGAGGAGTGAGAGTTCCGGGAACCAGGTCCGGTTGGGCCAATAGGGCGCAACTAACATGACCTGCTCCTCGTCCTCCCTGACTTTGCACAGTGTCTGTGCAAGTAGGCTCACTGGGGGAAACGCATATTTGCGGAGGCCCCGGGGCCAGCTGTGCACCAGTGCGTCTGTCCCGAGTGTTCCCTCGGACAGGGAGTAAAACAACCGGCAGTGGGAGGTTTCTGTAGAGGCAAACAGGTCTACCTGAGCCTCCCCGAACTCCCTCCAGATCAGCTGGACCACCTGGGGGTGGAGTCGCCACTCTCCCGGCAGCGCAGCTCGTGAGAGCTCGTCGGCCGCACGGTTGAGCACACCGGGGATGTGAATGGCACGAAGCGACCTCAGATGCTTCTGACTCCAGAGGAGGAGATGGCGGGCGAGTTGTGACATGCGACGGGAGCGTAGACCACCTTGACGGTTGATCTACGCAACGGTCGCAGTGTTGTCCGTACAGACCAGCACATGCCTGCCTTGAAGCGGCCCCTTGAGGCGGCTCAGGGCGAGCCGTACTGCCAACAACTCGAGGCAATTGATGTGCCACTGCAGTTGGGGGCCCGTCCACACCCCTGACACTGCATGCCCATTGTACGTGGCGCCCCAGCCGGTGGCTGAGGCATCCGTGAAAACCACAGCATGCCGGGACACCTGCTCTAGGGGCACTCCGGCCCGAAGAAACAAGGGGTCCGACCAAGGGCTGAAGGTATGGCGGCACTCTGGAGTGATTGCCACCCGGAAAGTACCACGTTGCCACGCCCATCTCGGGACTCGGCCGTAGAGCCAGTGTTGAAGCAGTCTCATATGAAGCAGACCGAGCGGAGTTACTGCCGCTGCGGCCGCCATATGCCCCAGGAGCCTCTGAAAGAATTTCAGAGGGACTGCCGTCCTGCCGTTGAACGTATTCAGGCAGTTCAACACCGACTGATCACGTTCCTCTGTGACCGAGTCCAACTCCATACCGAGAAAAAAGATCCTCTGCACGGGGGCGAGTTTGCTCTTTTCCCAGTTGACCTGAAGACCCAGCTGGCTGAGGTGTCTGAGCACCAAATCCCTGTGTTTGCACAACTGATCCTGCGACTGAGCCAAAATGAGCCAGTCGTCTAGAGAGTGGAGGATGCGAACACCCTGTTCTCTCATGGGAACAAGGGCTCCCTCCACGACCTGCGTGAAGACGCGGGGAGACAGGGCCAGCCCGAAGGGTAAGACTCTGTACTGATATGCTCAACCTTCGAACGCAAACCGCAGGAATGGCCTGTGTCGCGGAAGGATCGAGACATGAAAGTACGCGTCCTTCAGGTCGATTGCTGCAAACCAATCTCGGGGACGGATGCTCTCGAAAATGCGTTTCTGCGTGAGCATTTTGAACGGTAGCTTGTGAAGGCTCCGATTCAAAACTGGCAGGTTCAAGATCGGTCGTAACCCACCAGTAGAACCCCGACTTCATAGTGGCTGGAGGGACCGGCTCTATCGCGTCCTTCGCCAGTAGGACCACGATCTCCGCACGCAAGACAGGAGCATCGGCAGCTTTCACTGAAGTGAAGTGGATGCCCCTGAACCTCGGGGGACGCCGGGCGAACTGAATCGCATAGCCGAGCCTGATGGTCCCAATGAGCCAGCGAGACGGACTGGGGAGCGCTAACCAGGCTCGCAGAGACCGTACAAGCGGGACCAAAGGAACCGTAGGCGTACCCGCCGTGGGGCAGCGAGGTGGAACGCAGGGACGCAGCCTGGGAGGCTCTCTTTGTGAGGCGGCCCGAGGCGGGGTCAGAGTGTGCTGTGCAACACTTACCTGGTTCCACGGATGGACAGTGGGAGCAGGCGAAGCCTTGGCTGCCTGCTGCGCGCTGCTGTCCGCTGGCGACAAGAGGAGGATGAGAGTGGTGAGGTTCTAGCCCTCCCACTACTCTCAGAGTCCTCTTCAGACCCGGAGATGAAGGAAACTGCTCTTTTATTGAAAATTTGGGTACCGCCGGCTGTTGAGCCAGCGGCGGAACATAAAACAAACACAAAACAGGATTCTCCACCCAGCCCTCCTCCGGGGGAAGGAGTGGTGCGGTCGCCTGTCCTAGGGCCTCTTGCTCTTGGCTTTGCCGCCTTTCTTGGCGGGGGCCTGGACAGGCTGGGCACCCCAACCACGACCGGCTCCACGGCGCCGCTTGGACGCCGGCTGCTGCTGTTGGGGAGGTGCAGCAGCTGACCGCCTCGGCAGGATGTGCTTGATGGCCTCAGACTGCTTCTGTACAGCCGAGAACTGTTGGGCGAAGTTCTCGACCGCGTCGCCGAAGAGGCCGGCCTGGGACACGGGGGCATTAAGAAACCTGACCTTGTCGGTATCCCTCATGTCAGCCAGGCACAGCCAGAGATGGCATTCCTGGACCACCAACGTGGACATTGCACGACCCACTGACCGCGCAGTGACCTTCGTCGCTCGAAGCGCGAGGTCCATTGCGGCACGAAGTTCCTGAAAAACTTGTGGATCGTGATCACCCTCGTGCAGGTCCTTCAGTGCCTCGGCCTGATGGACCTGCAACAACACCATAGCGTGTAAGGCGGAAGCGGCTTCCCCGCAGGCCTGGTAAGCTTTGCTGGTCAGGTCCAACGAGTGCTTACAGGCCCGGGAAGGGAGAGACGGCTCCCCCCGCCAGGTGGAGTTAGGGCACAGTTGCATAGCAACGGCCCGCTCCACAGGGGGTATGCGCGAATATCCCTTTGCCGTACCGCCATCAAGGGTGGTGAGGGAGGAGGTCCCACTGGCACGGTTTCGGGCAGTAAAAGGTGCCTTCCACGTGCCAGTGATCTCTTCATGCACCTCCGGGAAGAAAGGAACCGAGGTGGGGGGCTGAGAACCAGCCCTTGCCACCCCGAGAAACCAATCGTCCAGCCTCGAGGGCTTGGGACACGGTGGAGGGTTCCACACGAGCCCGACCCTGTTGGCGGCCCGGGAAAGCATAGCCATCATTTCCGGGTCCGACTCGGGCACAGCTACCGTTCCCGAGGGAGGCAGCTGCGCCGAATCATCATCCTCGAAAGTATCAGGCTCACCCTTACAGGAGGCGGAGCCTAGACCGCAACTCCGTGATGGTCATCTTCCCGCAGTGGGTGCATGACTCATCCACAAACGCTGCCTCGCTGGTGACCATCCCGAGACGCCAGGTAACGACCACATCCAGAAACACACAAGCAGTACGACATCTTTAAAAAGACGCGAACTACTCGTGCAAGCTCTTTTAGGAACTGCACTTTCAAGTGCCGAAGCACGCAGGGGGAAACCGCGGCACACAGACAGGGGAAAGTGCAGCCTGTCGTGTGCGCTCACTCTTGCCGCTCTTACCAGCTGTGAAAACAGCTTTTGCACGCTCTCTCACAGCGCACCGTTACCTCACAAACAAGACAAGACAAAGAACACACAAGAGCGCGGTCCCGCTGCTGCGCTGTCCGCCTGCACTCTGCTGAAGAGGATTCAGAAAAGAACTTCTTCTGTCACACTCCGTAGAGACCATGAATGGTTCGGCTCCGAAGCGAAAAGCTAAAGATGCAACGCACCTGCTGCTCATTATATACCCGCGCTGCGAGGTGAGCAGCTGCTGCATATGATTGCATGCCAATATGCATTGGCTCGTTTTAGTTACACTCGAAGTAGATTGGCCTCTCTAGCGAGATTCCTATTCGTCGGTACGTCGAAGTGACCGACTGAATGGGAACAGGTATTTCTTTAGTGAACGTAAGTAGTATAGAAATAAATCAGATGTGTTCCAATATATTGGTTCCGTGCAGTTCTAAAAGGGGTCATGAACTGCACTGTTATATATTTCATGGGGTGCGCTTATGTCCAAATGATTTTTTACATCAACAATGGTCATAATTTAAACATAAAAGGTATTTTTCCTACCATCATTTTAGCCCTCTGATTTGAATGCACTGTTTTAAGGGGCGTGTCTGCTGTGAGAGGTCAGTGTCAGTGCTGTGATTGGCTGACATCTTTGCATATGAAATAGCAAAGTATTACTCTGTATGTGGAACTCTCTCAAAATCGTTTCGCATATTTTTACTATTACAGGTGTCAAAGTTAACTAATCATGAAAAGTGTTGATTATAGCATTATATTTAGATTTATAGCATTAAATTTAGATTTATAGCATTATATTGTAACATGAAAGGTTGCAGTGATGAACATTGTAGCTCAACACAGACATGCTGAGTACATGAATGCAGTGATCTCGTCATTGCAACTCGATTTCTGCACTCTCACAAATACTTTCATCATAACTAACAGTGCAAGCACAATGTTGATTTTAAAAGGAGCAAGCCCAGAACTCAGTAACTGATGAACTCGTGCTGTTTGACTGACAGCTCCAGCGACTGTAAAGGGAGTGTTCTTTGATCGCTTTCTATATATAATTTAAGAACAGTTTAAATAACTGATTTTTTTTTCATCCAACTAAGAAAAACAGTCATTAGTTTGATTTACTGACACATAGACAAAGAGCATCTGACTGAACATGAATCATTATTATTATATGAATCAGAGATCAGTAGTCACAGATCAGGCATTAAAATTAACACAGTTACTCACATGTTGTCGCATTACAGTCGCATCCATATCGTAAAAGTCTGTATGCAAATTGACCAAGTAATCCACAGTGAAATGTACCGAATACAAATAAATAATGCTCAACTTCACATATTGCCATCCCTGAAGCCATTTTTATTGCTTGCTAGCTCTAGTAATCCAGTGTTAGCATCTCTCTGTTACCTACAACATGGTAATCGCTATTCGGTGGGTGGAGCTAAACAGGCAGTAGAAGCAAGCGTTGATCATCTTCTGTGGAGGCTGTGTTTAGCCACACTATTACGTAATAAGGTGGCACATTCTACGACCTGTCGCTTTGGCAGATTGGCTTCAATATAAACTGTTTTTAGATTAGTAATCTATTATAGTACAATGACCTCTTATGTGTCAAAAGATCAAGGGAATTTTGATTACTCAGTTCATGATTCCTTTAAAGGGTTAGTTCACCCAATAATGAAAATTATCCCATGATTTACTCACCCACAAGCCATTTTTGGGTGAACTAACCCTTTAAAGTGACAGCAGCCTATTAAACCTTCTGCTGTCTATGTGATGAATGAATGTTAATAAAAAAAAGTATAGCTTAGTGTAGTTAATTTATAGAGTGAATACTATCAAGTGCTTTTTTTCCATTTGATTACTTAATTTCGTACTGTCAAATAGACCAACTGCAGCCTACCTCAAAAATGAAAAGCACTGTTTATTTCATTTGTATCTTTTTTTTTATATAGTATGTCAAATTGTCTGTAATTTGCATCTTTGCTTATTTTTAATAACAAAGATAAAATAAAATTTAATAACTATATTGGGATTATAAAATTAAATGTAAAAATATTAAATTAATGGTATCATGAAATAGGATTTTGGTCATATCTCCCAACCCTATCTCAACCTGTTCAGAACTGTGAAAGGTTAAATGCGATTGTTGCAAACATCTCTGTAATAGCGTTGTCAAAAGTACCGACTATTATACCACGTCGGTACTGAAATTTTGATGCTTTGAGTGCTGTTGAGTGGATTCGGAAAACACCTCTGATTGGTCTCTGGGTACACACGCTCATCAGACATGTCTGTGATTGACTACAATAATCAACCCACAGAAGTGTTTGAATTTGAAAGTGTTTCAAAAGTGCTTTACAACATGGTTTTGGAGTGTTGATCGTTGTAGCCAGACATATCACTGATGAGCGCATGAACACAATTACCAATCAGAGGTGTTAACGAATCTGCTCAACAGCTCTCAAAGCATCACATTTTTAAAATTCATTACAGACTTGGTATCGCGGCCGGTACTTTTGACAACACTAGCTACTCTGTAAGGACACTCACACTGAGACATGTAATTATTATTTTATTAAAATAAAGGAGAGGGAATGGTCAAAAAGCTGGTCAACTCCCTTGAGTTTTTGGTTGTTTTTTTTATTAATTTATAAAACAATGAATTTTAAGTTCTGTCATATTATTCCATTTCTTTTACCGTTTTAGTTTTTTACCATGGTATCAATTCAGTATCAGTATAGAGGTATTTTGGTCAGGTATCCTATCAAAGTCATAATTTTGGTATGACTACTACAGAATAAATCCATTTAATCTCAAAATAAATCCTGCATATCAGACTCTTAATTGAACAAGGTGTAATACACATTCAGCTGTTAAACAGGGTAGCCGGCTGCAAGTGTAAAATACTGAGAATGAAGTATCCTGAGACGTGTCATTATTCTGCTGACATGACACTGTGATCGTATGTTCACATTGGTATAGAGAAGCTTCTATATATTCTATATACATAAAAAAATAAGTCCAACTACCTGTAAAATGGGAGCGGCAGTGTCATGGATGGAGAGGATGTGTGTGATGTTGTTCCTCGCTAATTGCTCTCTGTCTCTGGCATCTGTGAAAATAAATAAACATTTATTATCTTCCCTAAACATGAACCTTATTAAAAAATCGTGTTGTCGATTCCAGCGCTGTCCATTCTTACCTTTGAAATTACCCAAGTACAGGTCTGACAGAACCTGGAATGACACAAGCAGGTTTGTTCAGTCACAACCAAACAAAAATAATACAAAACTACATTTTATAGCACTCCAAAAATAAACAACTAATGTGTTTAAAGTCACCACGAAATCAAAATGGACAATTCTTGCTTTTTTTATTTGGAATATTGCAGTATTTCTTATTCTTGCACATTGTTTTTTTTTGTTGTTTTTTTAAATTCATGTGTCTTGTAATCTTTATTCAAAAAAAGAATATTCCTCTGTTTTGCAGTTCTTCTCTGATGATGCATTTACTGCTGTAAGGGCGGGGCAACCTGTCACTCACATGAAATTGACCAATAGCAAACCACAACCATCCAATCAATTTCCCATGGACAAAATCAAGCTCCATCCTACATTATTTTTTCTTTATAACATTACAACATTCTCTGATTACCCTCACATGAAACCATGTAAACAAGGTAAAAAATTTCTAGAATCTAATCCCAATGGATAAAATCAAGTCCTGTCCCCTTTTTTTCCTCAGTCACTCAGACATTTTGTAACAGGGAAGAAAACACTGTCACAATTTTCGACTATTCTGGTTCTGATTTTGCAAATAAATTTGACCAGAAATAAATCTGATTGCTTTTCAGATTTTACAATTTGAGAAAATCACATGCATAAACTAATTAAAATGATTTCTTGTTTTGATGAATAGTACATTCTTCATAGAAGCTGTGCATGATTTTATACAAACTCTCAAATAAAATGCATCTTAAATGACCAAAGACCAATTGAGCCTTCGTCGGGAGTTTGATTAAGAGATGGTCCTCACTGCACAACATGAGATCCGGGGATGAGGTTGGATTCAGATTCAACTTCTCCCACTTTACATACGAGAAAAGTCTCGCTGCAGCCTGTGGTGGACATCTAACCCCGCCCACATCCAAGAGTGACATCAGTAGCCAGGCCATTGCCGGCCTTCAGCCGATTCTTAAGATTTTCTTGGTCATGTCAATCACAGTACTAGGGGGTATTCCAGAAAGCAAGGTCAACTTACCGTCACATATACCCTGAACTCTCGGTTAATTAATCAAACCTTGCTTATTCCATGTATGTTGGATCCAAAAACTCATCAGGGAGTAAGTTCAGCCAGCCCAGAGTATGTTACTGGTTAACACACAAGACATTCTCAACCGAGCAACGAATAGATGATTCACCATGGAAACAGATGCTAAGAAAAAGCACGCCATTCTACTACTTCTTCTTTTGTTTTATGCCGATTTACATAACCTACTTAGTGCACATTGCCACCTATTTGGTGGTTGTGTAATCATTTTTTCAATCTTTGGAGCAGGTTATGTTCAGAAAGCAAGTTGCTACAGCTACTTACATACCCTGAAAGTTACCTCTGCTTTTTGGAAGCAAAAGTTGAGGTTATCAGCTTACTTACTCTCAAACATACCTGGGTTTGTCACATAACCTGCTTTCTGGAATAGACTGCCTACACCAAACACTGATTCTTAAACATACCTGTCTCAACCCCCTGGATCACCCCCTGGATCTTGTGTACTGCAGTGAGGAGCTACTGAGATTATGGGCTGTTGCCAGAGAATTGCTATGTGGTTGCTAAGGTGTTCTTGAGTAGCTCTTAGCACAATGCTAAGTGGTTGCTATGGAGCTCTGGGGTGTGTTTCCTAAAAGCATTGTTAGCTAACTATGGTCGTACTTTCCATTGAACTCTATTGGTAACCACAGAACTTGAAACCAATGCTGCTTTTGGGAAACGCACCCCTGGATGGTGTCGGCACGTTTCTATGCAGTTGCTAAGGTGTTCCAAGTGATTCTTAGCAGATCGCAGCATGGTTGTTATAGCGTGTTGCTGTGGTGGTGTTGTTGGTGGTTTACATGTGGTTGTTTACTGGCTCAAGTAAAAACAGTCCAACTTCAAGTCTAACTTTGATATTAATTGTGATTTTTTTTTCATCCGTTTAATAGTAATCAAAAGTAACCACACATCTTATCAACTAAACACATAGTTTGAGACATGAAAAAAATACCATAGCCTGGTAATTTATAGTAAATACTGTAGTGCTTTTTAACCATACTATAGTAAATTGAAATATATTGCATATATTATAGTATTTAAAAACACTTTGTTAATGAATGCTACAGCATACTGTAGTATTAACTATAGTGAACTTGTAAACTGTAATAAATACTTTTTACTATACTAAACTGTAGTATATTGTAGTATAATATACCCTATAGTTGTAGAAAACTAGTACAGTATTGGGTAACGTAATTTGTTATTACTATAACGTTAGCTAGTTGTTATATTACCACAGCAACTATAGAATTACCACAATAAATTAATTTAAGTACTTTACTATAGCATGGTTCAAAAACACTATAGTATTTACCATAAATTACTATGACGTTAGTATTTTTTTTTTTATGTGGCACAAAGTTTCATTCTCAGAGGTTTGTTCAAATCACTAGTCCAAAGTATGAGCAACAGTGACGCTTCCCTTAGCCAACACCACTAATAAACACAAACACTGGGAAGGCAGCGTCGTGTTTATGTTGGAGACGCATCGATTCGTGTCACATCGATAATCCCTCTCAAACTTACGGACATAGCACTGCAGAAGGAGAAGAGGGAAGCATATCCATCTACCTTATTTATTCCGTTTCCCATGCCACGGTGTATGCAGTGGCTAGTATGTCAGGGGTCGGCTTGAACGAGGCTTGTATCAACAGTTAATCGCTATAAGAGCTCACATTCAACTTGTCGTGTACACACTCAGTCTCGAGTTCCTGGACGAGCTTCTCTTAAAGGCACAGTACACAAAACAGACACGAAGCACTTCATTTACTCTCATTCCTTTATTCGCAGTGATTCATGCAATCAGTTCTGTTTTAAAGTGAAATAGCTGTATTTCAGATTGCAATCAATAATAATCCATTTAAAAACACAGACATCAGTGTGATGCTTCTCTGTAAAGTGGGTAAGTATATGAATAAATACATTACTATGACCTTGGAGAACAAAGAGGACATTTTTCATTTGTTTTCTGGAAAGCAAGATTCTGATTGGTCATTTCAGTCTATCTATCTATCTATCTATCTATCTATTTATCTATCTTTCTATCTATCTATTTGCTCCACCACCCTACACACCTTGGAATTAAAAAAAAAATATATATATATATATATAATATTAATGGAGCATTTTCAAAATTCCCCTCGCTGTTTATTTAGTGTAATTATTAAAACAATAATAAATGTTCAATTGGTAAGCATCAGTTACCTACATAAGCAGTTAAAAACGTACATCACTAAATTGAGTGTGGCCTCGTGATCTGGTTTTCTGCTGTTGATTATGTTTGTCTACCTGAATTTTACTTTCACTTTGTAAAACAATATCCCGGAAGAAGAAGAGAATAGCGTTATGTCACAAGGTATGTTATACTTTATTGTGTTTCTGGTCAGTTTTAAACGTGATTTTCTAAAAAATCACGTGATTTTTAAACTTGAATGAGGTCTCATTGTTAAAGGCAACAAAGGAATGGAGTAAAGTTTGGTCGTATCTGACTTGTATCTGTAACTAATTGATGGAAAAGTTTTGCCAGAGGAGATGTCTCAGCGCAGTCAAATGCAACATTTAGCGTACTGACGTTTTATTATCTATTATTATTATTATTATTTTATATCTAATGTGTTTCTCTGAACTATGTTTTCTGTGACTTTTGAGCGTCGGGGATTTAAATAGCGATTTTTTTAGACATTATGTTCGCCACTTCCGCAATTCTGTATGAACTTCGGTAAAGTTAGTGTTGTATTTGACATTATGTCCATTATTATTATTATTATTATCATCTATTATTTGAAAAAATGTTCATTACATTCTCTGTTTCTATCACATACCTTGGAAATTTTTTCATGTTAATTTTATTAACCCTATAAATCCATTAAAAAATGCAACACTTTCTCATTATGATATCACACCAAATGTGAAGTGTTGCTAATATATATATATATATATATATATATATATATATATATATCTTTTCAAATAATTATAGTAGTGTACATGTATATATTATAATATTCTAATTCCATTACATTAAAAGATCGTTTGACCTATATAACATTATCACAGTTGCCAGTCGCCATGTTTTTCTTCACTAACATATTCCTGAATATGATGCAAACGTTCATCTATACTTTTGATCTTGTAGTACAGTTTAAAATCTAAAAAAATTAACAAATTAAAAATAAAATACAAATATCCAATAAAAATACTAAAGGTGTACTTCCCAAATCAAGTCTTGTGCTATATGAAGAATTATATTTTGAGTGTTTTACAGTTTTTTATGTCTCGCAAATTAAGTTTAATGGAATTACAATATTTTATACATATACACTGCCTTGTGTCATGAAAGAGATATTTTTTTCGCAACATTTCACATTTGGTGTGATGTCATTCTGAGAAAGGGTTAAATGTTTTAATGGATTCATAAGGATAATAAAATTGATATGAAATTTAAAAAAAAAATTGGGCTTTGTGCAAAAACAAATTGTATTTCCAATTTGGTTTCACTGATATGGGCATTTTTGTGAATGTAAAACAAGTGTCAAAAATAAAAATCGTAGTCTCCAACCTATCCACATAAAGTTTTAACATTGTATACTTCTGTTGCTCTTAGGGAAGTGTTCTTCAAGAATAGAGGAACTATGGCTACAGCATCGAGCCTGAGTCTCATGAAGTCAAAAGATCTGATCAAGAAAGAACCTTTGGATTATGGAGGGTTTGGAGAAGTTTACCTATGTTATCACAAAACACTAGGCCAGGTGGTGCTAAAGACGGTCTACACAGGACCGCCACGAAATGGGTTAGTCAGAGGCATATTTATTTGTGACTTTGATTCTTTATGTTTTGTTGTCTTTAAAAAATTCCATTTAATATGACTGACTGTCAGCCGCCAGAAGCAGTCTCTTCTGGAAGAAGGCAGCCTGATGAGCAGACTAAACCATCAGCGAGTGGTCAAGCTGCTGGGTGTTATTCTGGAAGACGGAGACTATTCTTTAGTAATGGAGCTCATTCCTAAAGGCAACCTGCTCACCATGCTGGAGACGGTAAGAGACTGAAATCTCAACATCTGTAAGTTTATTTATACCTTTAATTAGATATTGTGCCTTTTAATGAGCAAAAAGAACAGTATCACTATCTGAGTTGACTTTTTTGAAGTCGGCATTAAGAGGGAAGTCACGCTAGTCTTTGCTTCCCTATTGTGATGTATATCAGAGTGAACCACTTCTGGCACAGGAAAAGTAAATAAAGATGTGCAAAAAAACAAGAATTGTCTATTTTGACTTCATGATGACTTTAAACATTTCTGTTTCTAAATCCCTGTCCTCATATTTTAGTCAAGTCAAATATCTGTGTCATTACCTGAATTGCTTAACTCCTGTAGTGAACCGGGTGCTAGGACAACACAACTCATCAGATTCCTTCTCAGTTTTGAAATGTGGCACTTGAATAATTTCCTCTTTTTTTTTTTTTCTTTTTCTTCCACAGGTAACCGTTCCAATTTCTGTGAAAGGAAGGATCATTTTGGAAATTTTGGAGGGAATGGTTTACCTCATGGAGAATCAAGTTATTCACAAAGATCTAAAACCTGAAAACATCCTGGTGGACAAGCATTTCCATATAAAAGTATAAAACGTATTACTTAATTCCCCCACAGAACACCCTTTTATAAAAGTTGTGCAAAAGCTAAAAACGTAGACCTGTTTCATATTAAGGCAAGACACTACAGGCAAAAATATTTAATTTATGCACTGGTAAATCTTTAGATTTTTGGGCTATTTAGCATTTCATAATATGTAAGTGCTTCAGTTTTATTCCTATTGATATTGTGAGTTTGTTCATTTATCATTTGCCGTATTTTATACATCATTTTATTCCTAAAACATTTTTTTCTGGCTGTTGATATATAGTTCTCTAAAACCTTTGACTACGATATGTCAACAAAATGAAACAAGAATTTTGAACCTGGCTTTATCCAATGCTCAGATTTATCTTCTGGGAATGCGTACAAATTAGAGCATATTTAATTATATAATGTGTTATTTGCATATATAAACATAACATTTCAGAAATCTTGTAAAAATTGTTTGCCATTCTTAATGCACTCAATCCCCTTTGGAAGTACAGTGATAACTAATAGTTAAAATTTGTACCCTGTTGACCTGTGGTGTCTTGCCTTAAATGAAAATAATTATTAATAGTTTAGATTATGGTCTTATGTGGCCTTAGGGCACCAACCTAAGCCAGAGAAGACAAAATTATGATCATAATCAAAATCGCTTGTGTGTAACTCTATGAACTAAAACTTTAGCTTTTTGTAATTTTGAACTAAATGCTCTCTGACGCACAAATCATTTATGATATAGGGAAATAGAGCCACAGTTTTTTCCCTGATTGCAGCAACTTCCATTTTTCTTATAGATATTTTGCACCGATTTCCCAAGAAGTGACGGTTTTGTTCTCTTGAATACATGTGATGGAAACTGTACTTTATTCACAAATATTTTATGTGATGTTCCAGTTTAGTTAAATTTAAAGCTTTGGATGGAAACATAGCTACTGTGTATTGTGTATAGCATTAAATAAATTTGACTTGACTTGACCTGTAGCCAAAGACTGGTTTTGTTTGTTTTGCATCAGATAGCAGATCTCGGTCTGGCCACATCTGAGACGTGGAGCAAGCTGACGAAAGAGGAATCTCGCCGACAAAGTCGCCTGGGCAAGAAGTCCAGCGTGCGCGGCGCTGGCACGCTGTGCTATATGGCCCCCGAGCATCTCGAGAGCATCCACACCCGATCCACTGAAAAATCTGATGTCTACAGTTTTGCCATTGTAGTTTGGGTCATCCTCACGGGCCGTGAGCCGTATGAAAGTGAGTCTCGTTTCAGAACCACTACCTTTTTAATTCTGTGGAAGGATAATGTTAACGCTGTTCTTTTCCATGCAATACTGATCTTTTCCATACGAGAGACTGTTAATGCATTTTCTTGGTAATGATTTTGCTACCCACAGTGCTACCCACTGAGCCACTGAGCCAGGAGGCCTTTCTGTGTGTTCTTTCATCATTGCTGTAATTTTAAACAGCACAGTTCCTCTTTCTCAAAGGGAAAAAAAACTTGCATAAGGGGGCCTTGATATAACACGTTTTAGTATTAAAGGGGTCATATGTTTAAAAAAAAAAAAAAATCTATTTGCCTCTTGTAATTTTATTTGCACCAAAACAGCCATTATATAGTTTAACATGACATTTTCTATTATTAAATAGTCCATTCTTGCCATTGTGCTTTTAAGGCTACGTAAATACATGCAAATCATCTTTAATATTTGCCCCATTTGCGCTATAACAAACTCAAGACCAATATTTAAATAGAAAGTGATTTTTCTGTTACTCCAGATGCCAGAAGTGAGGACCATATCTGCCACTGTGTGTGTCAGGGAGAACGGCCCAATGAAGCACTAATCCCGAGTGACACACCTCAAGAGATCTTAGACCTTATGAAGACATGCTGGAACAAGGAGAGTCAGTACCGCCCCACATTTAAAGGTAGAAGCACTAAAGTTTTCTCCTGACATGAATGTTTTGTCACATGTGCCAATGTGAATGAATTGAGAATATTTACCAGCTACAAATCCTCCCCAGGCATGTTTTGCAGTGTTTCTGTCAATTTTGCACATTCATTTACAATCTTAAAAATAAAGGTTCTTTATTGGCATGGTTCATTGAACCTTTATGGAACCTTTCCATTGCATAAAAGTTTCTCTATGATGAAAAAGGGTTCTTCGGATTATTTAAATGTTCTTTACACTAAGAAAACAATGGTCCACTGGGGAGCCAAACATGGTCCTTCTATTGCATCACTGTAAAAACCCCCTTTTGGAATCTTTATTTTTAAAGAGGATCTATAATGCTCTTTTTCAAAGTCTTGATTTTTGGGCTCTACTAGAATAAGCTCCCTTTCGAAGTGAAACTGCGATGCTGCATCTGGTATTGACGCAATGGGGAGTGCCATCAGCGTAACTAGTATCTGAGGCACGTTTAAACAAAAGCCAATAATCATTGGCAGACAAGCAGTCCATGACGTCACATGCGGAGATCCTGTGATTATAAAAGCACAGCTGAGTTACACATAATCAGCTTCAGGAACTGCTTGTTTGTATGTGCATATAAGATAAGAGGTTGTTGAAGAGTTCAACTTTCGAGGGAGCTGGATGCGCCCATTACGTTGCATTTGCAGTAAGAAGCTCTGTGCTTGTTTGATTTTCCCCGAGGGATAAAAATGTAGCGTTTGCACGGATCTCGTACGGCTGTCGAGGGATTGGAAGGTACTCATGGCATTGCATTTGCAGTAAGAGGCACTGTTATGATTTGATTCTCTCTAGAGAGATAAGAATCTAGTGCTTTTCCACTGTCAGGACACCGCGAGCCAGGGCTTTAGCCGGACCCGGCTGGGCTAATAGCCTCGGACCTGTAGCACAGAGCCCAAAACCATGCTGTGTTTCCACCTTTGGGCCAGAAGCTTTGCAGCGTTTCACTAAAACCTGCCCATAACGTGCCTCTCTGGAACAATGTCACACAACCCCTCATTTCACCAACAAATGGAAGTTTTATCAGAAAACTAATCAGAAAGAAATCACTGGAAACTAGTGACATCTCAAAATGAACATGATTAAAGCAGGCATTTGTTGACATTTTTGTTGTCTACTAAAGATTTATAACCCAGGCAGTCAAAGAAACAGAGGAAGCTCCCGAAAAACTGAGTTGGTTTATTTTATGACATATGCAGAGCTAAAAATGGAAATCAGACAGTCTGGTAAGAGATTAGACTTACTGACAGATAAAATAAATACACGATTGTGATAGCCTATATGATTTGTCTGATTTCTTCAAGCGGTCAAATTTACCATGTTTACTATGGTAATGGTTAGCGTGCATAGTCTTTTGCTTTGCATCTAAACATATCTGCCTTATATGGTGATCAGAATTCATATCGGTCCACAAACAGAAGTTATTTCAAACACTTGCTGCTATCTGAAAGTGAGATTTGAGCTAAGTGATTTTAAGTCTTTAAAGGGTTAGTTCACCCAAAAATGTAAATTCTGTCATTTATTACTCACCTTTGTGTCGTTCCACATCCGTAAGACCTTCGTTCATCTTTGGAACACAAATTAAGATCTTTTCAATGAAGTCAGAGCTTTCTATCCATCCATAGAGATCCAACGCAACTACCGCTTTCAAGGTCCAGAAAGGTAGGAATGACATCATTAAAGTTCTCCATGTGACTCCAGTGGTTTAACCTCAATTTTATGAGGTGCAAAAAAAAAAACAACATAATTTACCACTTTACTTACTAAAAAATGTATCTGCAATGCGTGTTCACAAGAGCTTCACAACATATGTGCATGTGTTCACGTGAAAGCTGGCACTGTTGCATGAACACGCTTTGGATAATATTATTTTGTAAATAAAGTGGTAAATTATGCTTTTTTGCACAATGGATAAATTGGAGTAAATAAATGAATAAATAAAACTAGGACAGGGACAAACAATGATAGATATTACAAAATTTACAGCAAAAATGCCTGGTATGCCAGAATTCAGGCCTACGTGTAACTGGGGCATTTTACACTCATGGGGGCTACGCAAGGTCTAACAATAATTATTGGCTTTTGTTTACACACCGGTTACGCTAATGCCGTTGCCCATAGCGTCAACAGATACAGCATCTTGTTCCCTTTCTTAATTGTTTTCATGCTTGTTTACCAAATGCTGATATATGGGATTAATTGTGATGAATTAGCTTAGCATATAATTAATTTGATTTTGAATTTTAAATGGTTTAAAATTTAAAAAAAGTTTTGGTATGTTAGTGACAAACAGCACAGCTCATTATGTGCAGTAACCCTCTTTCCTCTCTGTTTCAACTGTCCTGGAAAAATAAAGTCTGAAAAATATATCTTAAAAGAAGTGCGTGCTGCACTGATGTTGACAGATCATTCCATGGATGCTAATATAGTTCTCATTATAATTATTGTTATTGGAGTAAAGGGCCTATACTCTGTTTTATTTGCTTGCCAAAGTCAGTTTTTAATTGCTTTTGGCAACCGTTCATTTTGGGCCTTGATCACATTGGAATTTGTTTGTTTTCTTTTTCTTTTTTTACAGATAGCTATGAGAAGTTTTTACCTTTTTACCAAGATAAGCTGGCACCAAATGTAAAAGAGGATCTGGAAAGTCTGATGGTGAGTTTTTTGTTTTCTCTCAGCTCGTGTGTCATGTGATCTGTCAGTGTTGGTATGTCCAAAAATTGACTCATTGATTTTTTTTTTTTTTTTCCCTCATCGCTCATCATAGACATCCTGTGACATTTCACATTTGATATATTGCTGCTCTTAGTTGATTGCACTTCACATTAGGCTGTCACTATTTCATATAGATTTTTTCTTGCAAACACAACAATTATAAAAATATTTGAGACATTTGAGACAATAGCATTTATTATTGTAATTGATTAGGTCATAAAACATAAAACAAGGCCTCCTGAGAATTGCCTGAGAATTGCAGAAATGCCCTGAAATGTACATAATAAATACTTTGTTGAATAGTATTATATTCTTTCCTGTGCAATATTTGTTTTATGATCTCTAAAGGAAATCTACGGGGCCCCTGAAGGGACATGGGGGTGGAAAAATATGGGCTGGAAGAAAAAAATATATTTCAATGCTTTTGCATTTTCTTTGCAAAACTTTTGCATTCCCCCTAGAAACGTTGCATTCGCTCGTTAAAAAAGAAATAAACGCAAAAGCATTAACATATAATTTTTCCTCCCATCTCATTTTTTATCACAAATAGGCCTACAATACTCTGATGTAAGATATGTTTATTTAAAGTCTATTTATTTAAAACTTTTCATTTTTATATGCACCGACAAAACTCTGTCATATGATATTGTTTTTCAATATTGTTATTCCTTATGCTTTATAGTAACACAGTCAAGATTTCTATGAAATTGTTCCATAAGTGTCGCTTGCAACAACCTACACATCCCAGTATTAACGTTCCAGACACATTATTTGTATTAAAGAATCTATGTTCACAAACCACTGTTAATATTAATAGAAAGCAAGCATACTGTATGCGTGGTTTGGCATTTGGCCTTACCTAATGCAGCAAAATCCTCCGTTTGGACTATTTATCGTCCTTTGCTATAGCCTATGATTATCACTGTGTCAGTCATCACAATTTATTTATATGCGAATGGGCCTATGTATTGAAGCATGTATGTATATATATATATATATATATATATATATATATATCACCTAGTCCTAGACAGTGCCCAAAGAGCACTATCTTTATAATCATTAAAAAGCTGTCACTCATTCAATGAACACAATCTCGCAAAGTTACATTATATTAATCAGAGAAGCTGACTACACAATGAATCTCTTATTTACATAATGTGTACACTTTGTTAGAGATGCAGTCAGGATGCCTGCAAGTGAAATATAGAACAGCTGTGGAAGTATTGTTTCATTACATTGCTTTGTTTTGCACAGAGATTGTATGAGGGCCCTGAGGAACTCGTAGAAAAGCTGAAATCCCTCACAACAGACTCACTCACTTCTGAAGGTAAGCAAATGTATTCATAAAATGACATTCAAATTTGTTAAATTTGTATTCACTCCCTCAGCCGTTGTATTATAAACACTCAAGCAGCAGTTTTCTCAACAGAAGTGCTCTTTTTCTATCAATCATGTGTCGCTCTGTATTTTTGCCCACCCAGCCCGGGACTGATTAATCTAAACTAGTACTGTCTTTATACACCACACATTTCTAAGGCCACATTTACATTACTTGGTTCAAGTGACACAATTCCAGCACAGATCGGATATGACCCAAAAACATGTAAGCTGGAAAAATAGCTGATATTTTCTGATTGGTTTCATGGCCTCATATGTGGAAATATATCTGATCTGAATTTGCATCTGCCATGTAAGTGGACAGATCAGATATTTCCCTGTCAATGCGAGTCGAATGTCATTGAAAAAGCGATGGTGGGGAATGACGTCAACTCAGGTGGACACCAACCGCAATTGCATGATTCTTTTCAATAAACAGTTGAAGACAAAGGCTCAACCCAAAGCTTGAGTTGACATTTCGTCTGCGCCCTTTGCAAATAGTGCTGTTTTTACTTCCTTTTTAGCCTAAACTTTTCCCGGGTCAGTACGTCTACCTTGGGTTGTTTTGCCAAGTGTACAGTGTAAATGCAGATATTGGATATGGGTCACTTTTAAAGGTGTTGGTAAAAAAAACAACAACAACAACAACAAAAAACAGATAGTTAACAAATCAGTATTTGGTATCAAGACCTGCAGTGTAAATGGTTCGTAAGAGCAACAACACTGACTAAATTTTATTAAGATGTTTCATTGTCTGTAATTTTTTTTTTTTTTTGCAACAAAGTTCATTCTATGTGAGGCACATCAGATGCTCATAAAAGTAATGATACTTGTGTCCACAGACCCTTTGCCATCTTCCAGAGACTCTCCAGCATCATTGAGGAGCTCAGAAATCGGGCCGGTGGAGGCCAGCATTGAAGATCTCAGCTTCAGGCAGTCTGAAGAATCTCTCCTGGAGATTGACGCAGCACCTTCTAGCTCTCCCTATCTAGAGCAGAAACTGGCACAAGAGTACAACTATCACAAATTTGGTAGTCGTATAGTCGATCAGCCAGACACGGGATCACACAACGTCTATAATCCACTCCCACAGCAACCGGCCAGTAGCAGGTTGGTCGGAGATGTTTCTTCTTCTGTGAAGTCTTGGACTAAACCCAACACTTATCCAACCCCACAGGACAATCTCTATCTGAGACCTGGCGCTGCAAGTTCGGTTGATGATTTTCAGAGGCAAGAATTTGCAAGTCAGTTCTCTGTGCCGCATGAGTATGACAGACTTCATCATCCTCATCATCCATTGTATGATCGTTTCAAGTCCTGTCCAGATAGTGTATCTGCAGCAGAGTCTCTCATGCCGGAATTAAACCCTGGTCTGCGTATTAGCTCACCTCTCATATGTCCTCCATCTGACTCAGGTACGGTTAACAATTAACAATTAACAGCTCATACCTTCAAACTCGTCAGCTTGTATGAAATTGGCCTTTGTGTGGTTTGTGCAAATCCAAGGCAGCGTTATTTTAGTATCTTTGATATAATATTGCAGTTTTTGTTAATACTTAGGATTGGGTTTTATTTTTATATTTTCTCTTTTCACTTTAATTTTAGTCATTTTAATAGAAGGACATTTTATTTTCATCTTACATCTATATGATGCCTAATAAAGTAGTGTTTATAAGCACAGCGCTGTTTTTTTACAGGTGTAATCCCTGTACTTCTGCTTTTGCATAAGCACCATCTGCTGTCAGAGAGTGAATTCACATTTTCATTCAACACATCTGCCATTTTTGTTCAGACCAGTAACATACATAATTATTTATTAGGCTGAAATCTGAGGTTCATCATTTTATTTTTGTCAAAACTTGTATTATTTGATGTGTAAAGTTGTTTAAATCATCACCTTTTCTGCTGGTTCGGTATGAGAAACTGCTGAGTTGGTTTCTGTTTGAATGACGTGCCTTACTGGGACCATACTCTAACTTTACTCCTGTTTTGTTTGCTTTTCCCTTAGGGTGGCCTGTGACCATCTCAAATGCCAGTGCAATTCAAATCGGGAGTTGCAACACAATGAATTTGCGAATATCTGATAACGGCCCCTTCAGCTCATTATCGAGTGGAACCAACAGAACCAGATATAATGAGCTTCTGTTGAAGTATGGTAAGACTTTCTCACTCTGTTAGGCAGTTATTGTGTAAAGTTCTGGATTTAAAAGTTTAAAGTTTATTATTTATTATTAGTTTTGTATTATGGTTTTTTTGTCAAATGTTGTACTTTTAGGGTTGTGCAAAATGGCCAATTGTCATAGTCAGTGTTGAGGGAGTCTTGTATAATTAATTAGGTTGTGTCAGGGTGTATGTATGGGGTTGGATTCCTGCCAATATTCTGTGTGTGCAAGATCATATTTTGATCGTGCAAAAGAGCATTTTGCACGCGTGTGAACTGAGTTGAGAAGAAGTCTTCATCTCGCAAATAAGAAAGTATTTAGACCCGCCCTGCGTGGTCGCTAAGCACCGACCGCTCGCCTGATCAACACAAACACAAACAGCAAGAGAAAAAATAAATGGTTCAAAAAACGTTTGTTCAATGGCTTTAACACTATCAAAGTTCCTTTAAGACTGTATAGAAAGTCTTTGACACTCTTCATTTTAAAATTCAAATTTCTACCACTCGACGACCACACATAAGTGGCTTATTTTTAATCAACATCAAATCGTATTATTAGATAATGGCATGTCCTAGTGTTTCCTACACCACAATTAACTAGTAAATTAGTTCTAACTTCTTACTAAACTGGAAGTTATGAAATTAGTGGAGTCTTGTGATTGTGTCAATGTGTCAAGCCAACCAATCAGAATTTAGCAGCCTCATATCTGATTGGCTGGAATTTTGGTACATTGTAACGCTGGTTTGTGTTGAGCAGGCGAGCACGCAGGGCGGGTATCAGGAGAGCGAGCAACTGAAATCTTGCACGTGCAAAAGAGAATGTCCGCGCACATCCAAATAAACTTCTTTTAAATGCAAAACTGATTTTCGTTCGCTCGAAATACTTTCTTATTTGAGAGGATTTCTCCTCAACTCAGTTCACGTGCGTGCAAAATGCCCTTTTGCACGCTCAAAATATGATCTTGTACACGTAGAATATTGGCAGGAATATGTATAGACATGACGTATAGCCCTTCAGTATAGGGTAATTCATCAAATTAACAAGCAAAATAACTCTAACCATTTATTGTACAGAACTATCAAAGGACAGCTCATTTTGAGATTGTTGCAGACTGTGCTGCTTATGCACAGACACAGAAATAGAATGATGAGTGTCTTAATTTGTTTTAGGCTGTGTAAACACAAACTACATTATATGCCAATGCGACTTATCTATTTCAATGCAAATTTGACCCGGTGTGACATTCCAGAAAATACGGTAATCCTCATGAAATACAGATTTATGTATTTTCCAATCTGAAAAGTGTGACCTACATGAATTGCATAAATCCGAGAAAAAAATTGGGGGTGAAGCCAAAGCACAGCACTGTGTTTATTTTCAGTTCATATTAAATGCTACTGCGCAAGTGCTGTGTGTTTGAGCTTATCATTTGCATTTGGGAAAGCAATATGCGGCAACCATCTTCAGAAATTCGCAATGTCATCTAAGAGAAGCCTTAAGGGGATGATACACGGGGCAACTTTTTGAGCAATGTTACCGGGTAATGTTGCCAACCGATGTTGCTTGGGCACTTTCCCATTGAGAATGGGCAACAAATTTCCATCTAAAGTATACAGATTGAAATTTGTTGCCCATTCTCAATGGGAAAATTGCCTGGCAACACTGCTCAAAAAGTTGCCTCATGTATCATCACCTGGTCTCCCTTTGGTTTTCCGCCAAAATAGAATTTCAAAGGTTTAATTTCTGGAGGCAAAGAACTTGGGACAATCATGTTAGTAATGTAATTTTACTGTTGTTCTGTATAATAAAATAAAAATAAAACTATACTAAAATAAAAATAAATACTAATTATTATTATTATTGTTATTTTATATATAAGTCAGT
Organism: Zacco platypus; assembly: GCA_038088235.1. Taxonomy (NCBI): domain Eukaryota; kingdom Metazoa; phylum Chordata; class Actinopteri; order Cypriniformes; family Xenocyprididae; genus Zacco; species Zacco platypus. The sequence continues at coordinate 9,464,989 of CM076080.1, forward strand.
AATATTAACAATTCTTTTTATATTTCATTATAACATGTATTGTATTATAATATAATAAATTATTGTTATATGTTATTGTTAAATATTTTCAAATTTGCAGTACTTTAGTGTATTATTGCAAAACTAAGATATTTCGTTATTAATTTAATAACATAAAATACTTTATATAACAAAAGTGTTATGAACTTGATTAATTAAACATTATTTTTGATTATTAAAATTGAATTAAACCATCAAAAACTCAATCCAGAAAATTAAAATAGAAAACACAGATTTTGGGAAACAAATAAAAGGCCCTACTTTGCCACATCTGATGAATGTCTCCATTTGACTGTGTTGTCATGTACAGAGGACCACAACGTCACTGAAGGTCACCTGGAGCTTGTGCGTCAGAACGTCGGTGGCAACTGGAAGCAAGTGGCTCGTAAACTGGGGCTGACCGACATAGACGTGGAGACCATCGAGCATGACTATGACCGTGATGGCTTGGCAGAGAAGGTGCACCAGACGCTGGAGCGCTGGAAGATGAAGGAGGGTCTGTTGAGCATCACTGTGGGTAAACTGTGCCGTGCGCTGGAGGGCTGCATCAAATCCAGCGTCCTCCTGCAGCTGCTGTTGAAGTGTCAAGACTGTTCTGTAGTCCCTTGAAATGCCAATGTAGGGTTGTGTCACAATTACTTTCTTCACTGGTGGATTGGATCGGATGGGGTGAAACAGGGCACTTTCCCAACCTTTATTAAACCATTATAAGGCTGTGCAGAACTTTTGACAGAATAACTTCCATGGCTGTTACACAGTGTGTTAATTTTTACTGGATTGGATGCATGTTGGTTGCTACAGCATAATGATTACAATGCTTTACAATGCTGTAAACATATGCTAGTATGTCTTTCTGCCATGTAATTTGAGTTCATAATAGAGTCCCACAAACTGTTTTTAGCAACTGACATTCTTTTAAACTTGAATCAACCTTTTCAATCAACCTTCAAGGATCACTTCTTCTTTTTTTTTCAAGAATCAAGGATTAAGATTGTGGCATGCTTTATTTCGATTTTTCTGTTTAGGGATTTGTTTTAAAATGATGGCTGACAAATGAAATGAAAAACCAACATATAAGCAGTATAGTGTTGGGGTCATAAGAAATACCTTTCTTCAAAAAGATATTCCCCTCACTTGGTCTTTTTAGAGAGCACTGTCTACGTTAGCCAAAATCTCAAAATACAGCAGTTTATTGAATCGTACACATGGGGTACTTTTTATTCCTGTATGCACCCTCCCAACCAACATGTGGTGATGTTTGTGCTGCTTGTTATAATAGACAATTACACAATGGCCTGGGGGGAAGGGGTTGTGCACGCACACACACAATATTAATGAACGCCACTCTTACATGCAATTGACTCTTCACCGGGAGTTTGATTGACAGGCAATCTGACTAATCATAACACAGAATCCACCATTTTGTCCGACAAAGCAGCAAGGAGTGTTCGTATATTAACATAACATCAGTAAAATGGTCTTTACTGATGTCTTTCCCTGGTTGAAACAACATTCCTTCTGATGTTTATTCATGTTTATTTGATGCTGTAAATTAACTAGTAGAAAGATGATCGGTTCACAAGCTGCTTGAACCGATCTGTCATGACACATTAAAGTGCCTCAAAACAGTATATTTTGTTTACATTTTTAAAAAATGACAAAATTTTAAATATGAAACTGTTTCATATCAAAAGTAACCTGCTCTGTCTTGTCTGTGGACATGTTGTCAGTGTTCTTACATTGCTCCGTGATGTATTTTTCACCTCGTGAGAACGCATGGCATGTCGGATATAGCAACAGTAACTAAAGGGGACGGGTCTTTGCGAAGGGTCAATTGATAGATAAACAGCATGCTCCTATTTCAGAGTTGTTAAGTTGTGGATATTTTCAGCAAACTGTTTGCTTTATACATTCAACATTAAATAGGGTTTGTTATAATTCAAATGAGCTGTGAATATGCATTTAAAAACAAACATTATTATAATTAATAAATTCATGTCCCTGAATGAGTGTGGTTTTAGTGTGTTTAATTCAAAAGCTCTGCTTGAATGTTTGTGAACATTTTCATTACAGGTGCTGGTCATATAATTAGAATATCATCAAAAAGTTTATTTATTTCATGAATTACATTCAAAAAGTGAAACTTGTATATTATATTCATTCATTACACAGAGACTGATATATTTCAAATGTTTATTTCTTTTCATTTTGATGATTATAACTGACAACTAAGGAAAATCCCAATTCAGTATCTCAGAAAATTAGAATATTGTGAAAAGGTTCAATATTGAAGACACCTGGTGCCACACTCTAATCAGCTAATTAACTCAAAACAACTGCAAAGGCCTTTAAATGGTCTCTCAGTCTAGTTCTGTAGGCTACACAATCATGGGGAAGACTGCTGACTTGACACTTGTCCAAAAGACGACCACTGACAGCTTGCACAAGGAGGGCAAGACACAAAAGGTCATCGCAAAAGAGGCTGGCTGTTCACAGAGCTCTGCGTCCAAGCACATTAATAGAGAGGCGGAGGGAAGGAAAAGATGTGGTAGAAAAAAGTGTACATAGGGATAACCACACCCTGGAGAGGATTGTGAAACAAAACCCATTCAAAAATGTGGGGGGGAATCACAAAGAGTGGACTGCAGCTGGAGTCAGTGCAAGACATGGGTTTCAGCTGTCGCATTCTTTGTGTCAAGCCACTCTTTAACAACAGACAGCGTCAGAAGTGTCTCGCCTGGGCTAAAGACAAAAAGGACTGGACTGCTGTTGATTGGTCCAAAGTTATGTTCTCTGATGAAAGTAAATTTTGCATTTCTACAGACTGATCGACTCCATGCCACGCTGCATTGCTGCAGTAATTCAGGCAAAAATTGAATTTGGTATTTTCCTTAGTTGTCAGTTATAATCATCAAAATGAAAAGAAATAAACATTTGAAATATATCAGTCTGTGTGTAATGAATGAATATAATATACAAGTTTCACTTTTTGAATGGAGTTAGTGAAATAAATCAACTTTTCGATGATATTCTAATGACCAGCACCTGTAGATATTCAAAAAGTCCTACAAGTAGGCGAAGAGAACCCAGTCAAACAAATGAGACAAACATATGTACTTAGTGAATTATTTATTGAGAAAAAATATCCAGTATTACATATCTGTCAGTGGCAAAAGTGGCCAGAAATTTCTATTTTTGTCTCATCTGTTTACAAAACTTTTTCAATAAAACAAAACATTTCAATTTTCTAACAGCCATCTGCTTGTCCACATGCAAAATGCAGACAGGCAGCAATGTTACTTTTTGAAAACAGTTCTCCTTGCAACTTTGCCAGGCACACCATGATTGTTCAGTGTTCTCCTGATGGTAGACTCATGAACATTAACATCAGCCAATGTGAGAGAGGCCAATTTCCTTGAATTTCCTCTATTTTTACACAATCTGACTGTGGATTTGTGGAGTCCAAACTCTTTAGAGATGGTTTATAACCTTTTCTAGTCTGATGAGCATCAACAATTCTTTTTCTGAGGTCCTCAGTAATCTGCAAAGAACCCTATCCCCTCTGTGAAACATGGTGGTGGTAGCATCATGGTTTGGGCGTATTTTGCTGCATCTGGGCCAGGATGAATTGCCATCATTGATGGAACAATGAATTTTGAATTATACCAACAAATTCTAAAGGAAAATGACATGACATCTGTCCATGAACTAAAACTCAAGAGAAAGTGGGTCACGCAGCAAGACAACAAGCCAAAGAATGGTTAAAGAAGAACAAAGTTAATGTTTTGGAATTACCATGCCAAAGACCAGACCATAATCCAACTGAAATGTTGTGGAAGGACTTGAAGCAAGAATTTCATGTGAGGAAACCAACCAACATCCCAGAGTTGAAGCTGTTCTATACTGAGGAATGGACTAAAATTCCTTCAAGTCATTGTGCAGGACAGGTCAGTAGTCACCGGAAACAGACCAGATAACGAAAGCAAGAGTTCATATACTTTTGTCACTTATATATATGTAATACTGGATCATTTTTCTCAATAAATAATTAACAAAGTGTATTTTTGCCTCATTTGTTTGATTGGGTTCTCTTTGTCTATAGGACTTTTGTGAATATCTGATGATGTTTTGGGTCAACTGAAATGGAAATTTTTAATGCTTTAGCTAATTTCGTACAGCGACTTTCTATTTTGTTAAGCTCAACAGTCTTTTGCTGCATATCAGAATTATATTCTTTGGTTTTACTCATTGTGATGGATAAATTAGGGAATTTGGCCTTTGTGTTTCTTCATATATTTATACTCCTGTGAAACAGGAAGTCATGGCTGGATAGTTTCATGTTCCATCTCCCTGGTGTGATACAAAAATGTAAATGGGAATACTCCTAAGAATTTGTACTTCAATGAAAGGTTAGATTTTTGTGTTTTTTTTTTTAATGAAATATCAAAAGGATAAACCATGCAGATTTATTTTCACAGCATTCTTTGATCATATTTACCAAGGGTGCCAATACTTCTGACCATGACTGTACTATATATGAATATATGTTTTCACTAATCCATAATTGTACATTTGAATTGATTTTAACATTTGGAATGTTAATATAGAATTTGAATTGGAATCACAGGAAATGAAACAGCTATTCACTGATTTCAACACAGTCACAACAGTGGAGTTTTACTAGTCCAAAACTAGTTTGGAACAAATATACCCATTCATTCGATTCATTCTATGGTTTATTATGATTGCCATACTGAGTTTTGAAAACTGTTCTGAACAACAACAACAAAAAAAACATTAAAAAAAACTGTAACTGTATTGCTCCAATCTTATATTTCAAAAAACTAAAGGAAATTATTTCTTCAGCTTCAATGACAAAGTTTTTAAAAGTAATTAAATATTACACTGTTCAAACTGATTAGATCTGAATCTATATGAATAAATAAAGAACTTGTTGCTCTTACACTAATTATTAAATAAACATAAATACATATTAATAAATATAAATAAATTATCATTTAAAATGCCTGTTGAGGCAGTGCATGTTCCAAAACGAGAATGTGACGTCATCACCTGTCTCTACACTGCCTGTCAGTGGACAAATCTGGAACTACCTGGAAAGTTCATGAACTGGCTGGTGCTGATGAACATGCAGTATAAAGCTGAGTGACTCGCAGCTCTCCAGTCAAATCTAAAAGCCTTACAACAAAACCACCAGCAAGACTACTTAAGAGGAAATACAAATTAGCCACTGAAAATGTTGCATGGATTCCTGCCTTCAATCAGCTCACTTATGGGAATTCAGTGGTGGGATGGCACACCTCTTTGCAGACACGCAGATGTACTGCAGGAGGTGAGGAGCAGTCTGGAGCAGCTGGAGAACCTCCAGCATGAGATCTTTGAGGAGATCCAGCAGAAGGAGATCTGCCCAGTCACCTGCACAAAGGAGAAAGAGGGAAGCGGCTTTGCTTTGACACTGGACACTCGAGACTTTTCCCCGGAAGAACTGTCAGTCAGGCAGGTGGGCAGGAAGCTGCAAGTTAGTGGAAAGAGACAGAAGCTCCAGGAGGATCATGGAAAAGGCTCATACTCATGCAGAATCCGAGAGTTTAGACAAGTATTTGATCTGCCTGAAGGAGTGAATCCTGAGGCGGTAACCTGCTCAGCAGCTGATGGAAAGCTTTACATACATGCGCCAGTAAATCAGCAATCTGAAGCAGACTAGAGAATGGTTTAATAATGACTGTCTGTGAAGCTGTGAAGACAGCAAAGAGACAAAACAAAGCCTCTGAAACAGCTGAAAGCACTGAGCTCATCTTTGCTGGACACTACTGAATCCATGCAATGACCTTTAGTTTTATATAAATCATGTGTTCAGGTTAATTTGTTTTGTAGACTTTTATTATGTCAGTAAACTAAACTTTTTCTCATTTGTGGTAATTTTCACTCATTTGCATAAAAGTAAAAACTGCATTAATTGGCATTCCTCTTTGTTTAATGCTATTTCTTCATTGTTTAATTTTTAATGGGATGGAATGGGAGACCACAGCAAATATTATATTTTTTGGATTCCCATTTTCTCCAACAGACAAAACCCACTGTTGTGTTTCCACTTTTCAAAAGAGAAAGAAGAAAGATTAAAATAAAAAAGCTCCATACAGATTAAATTAGTTGTAAAACAACTCACCTGATGTTCTGTTCAGATCTGGACTTTATCAAATTTATCAATTTGTATCAAGGGTGACAACATAATAGAAGTGAAACCTATTAAAATGAATATATTGTATCTTTAAATCCTTTCTTTATTTTATTTTTGTAATTTTTGATATTCTAAAGGTGATTATGCTCTTATGTAAATATGATAAACAAAATTTTTTTGTAAAGCTGTTAAATAATTAATACAAATAAAATTTTAAAAATGCATTCGATTTAGACTGTTGTTACACTGTAAAGATACAGTTAGTATGTAGTTACATGCATGTCTGTTTATGTCTTGTTGTTGTACCAATGAAACAATGAGTATTTTAACCTTAACAAATTGGCCCCAGCATTCTCTTCCATTGTGTTTTACAGTAACCCCCTGACTTTTTTCTCTTTCTTTTATTTATTTATTTTTGACAAAAAGGAGGAACAATTTAAAATGAATGGTTGTTCTAATTAACATTATCCCACAAATGCTGTTGAGTGAACTTGAACTGAACCCAGAATATACCTTTAAATTGCATTTAAACTGGTTGTTTAGTTTATCTGGTAAATGCACATCTGCTGTTCTCATTCATCAGCATTCTGTCTTAAAAGGTTATTCTCATGGTTTTGTTCACAATCATCAACTTTCCCAGAAAAAAACTTTCAGCACAAGGTTCTGTTTATACATAACCCTGAAACAGAAAAATGCCACTGAAATTATGGAAAAGGCTGTTCTTTTGGTTTATTTGTTTGTGTGTGTGTTTACAACTGGTCAGCCACCAAATGCTGGCGTGATGGAATGAGTTCACCTATAAAGCTGCTTTGCAGAAAATATGTCGTCCTGCTCAGTTCAGTTCTCATCAAATAGTGTCAGTGCAGACAGATCAATAATATTGTTGAATATTAAGTGTCCCCAACTAAGCACGCCAGAGGCGACAGTGGCAAAGAACCCAAACCCTATCAGGTGACAAATGGATATAAAAACCTTGGAAGAACCGCAGGCTCAGTCGGGGGACCCGGGACCTTTACCATCAAGATATATGATTTATGTAATTATTATACCCTTAATCTATTACACAAGAAATTTTAGTTGAACAATTATTATTATGCATTTAGTTTAAACGTATATAAATATATAAATAAGTAATATAAATGTTTTAGAGTCAGTAGATAAAGCTTTAAAATGACATGTGAGTTTACATGTTCAAATCTCTGCTCTCTGGCTCAGCGGCAGCACAAACATTGATTTGAATGTTCCGGTATGATTTTTGTCAAAGTTTTAATATGCGAAATGTTATAATTTAGGAAAGAGATTGTATGGGTGTTTGAATCGAGATAGTGATCTTTTTATGATTAATTGTGCAGCAATTGCAAGGTAACAAAAAAACTATAAAAGTTACAAGATATTAACTTATTTAACTGTATTTAATCGTCTTCTTCCATTTTGCTTATCATCAGTGTTTTTTTGTTTTTTTTAAAAAATGCTGGGAAATCATTAGGCTTGTTCGACTTGAAGCAGCGCTACAAACACCGATCGGTGTATGACGTCAAAGTACCGCGAGGGCGATTTTAAAGTCATACAGAGCAGTCTGCTCTCTGATCACTCTCGCAGTACTTTAATGTCATATACCGATCGGTCTGTGCAGCGCTGCTTCAAGGCAAACAAGCATATTAAACCTCACAACATGTGACCCGACAAGAGCGATTATTAATAGGCTGTCTGTCACCTGCAAAAAAACAATAATGTTTTAGAGAAGAAAAAAAAACATCCACCGTTTTTCAAAGCAACTTTCGACTGGTGGACCTTGATAGAAATGTTGTGGAGTGAAAAGTACAATATTTGTCTTTCAAATGTAGTGAAGTTTCCAGAAAAAATAAAACTCAAGTACAGATACTCAAAAAGTGTACTTAAGTACAGCATTCATGTAAATGTACTTCATTACCGTCCACCTCTGCTTGCGTCTCAGAGTGTGCAGATGAAATGCAATAAACACTTTCATGTTATCTTGCTTTTGGATGCTGGTGTTTGTAAACGCAATCGTGGTTCATTATACCAAATGATTCTGATGACATACTTTGGCTCAGGCATTTCAGAATTTAAAACCAACATTTGAGATGCTGTGCAATGATACTGATCCACTGTTTAGTCCAGTTTTCCCATCACATCCTCTGTTGAGGCAAAGTCACATGAGATTTTTGTTGCACATCGAGGGATTTATTCAGTAAATGTGTTTCCATTGTAGTTTATTCTTATCAATAAAAACAATTCAGCGCATACGTTTTTATGCGCATTGATATGTAGCATCTTGGCGCTGAAATGCACATAAAAATAGGTGGATGGAAACATAGCTAATGAATCATTATTTTCTTGTTTATCACTGTAAAGCTGCTTTGAATCGATTTTGTATTGTATTAAGTGACTTTTTACTGTCCTGCGGTGTGATGAGCTGTTTTAAATGTTTGAAAAACTTCTATGTTATGCCAGTAAAAGTGCCATTGACCCATCAAAGTTTCCATTGACTATCAATAACATCTATCAAAATTTTAGGTTTAATTAATCAGCCATACTCGTGTTAACTCCTTCACAGGTTTAATCAGAAATAATCAAGAACATGTAATCAGAAATATAAAAACGGCATGACCACATTCGCTATTGTAACAGGTTCATTCTTGACTAACGACATAGCTGGAAAGTCTGTGATTCTTGTATTTGTTTTTGAATTTCACTCTATTTACAGTTCGTCCTTATTTCCACTTTGATCACCGTGACTTTGGACAATGTCTTTTCACGTGAGTCAGCAGATTGCTGGATTGGGTGAATCTCCTCCCGCAGAGAGGGCAGTGATACGGCCTCTCTCCTGTGTGCACTCGCTCGTGTCTCTTCAGGGCTCCCGAATGACTGAAACTCCTTCCGCAATGTGAACACTTGTACGGTTTTTCTCCGGTATGAACTCGCTGGTGCATTTTCAAGGCGTTGGATGTAATGAAGGCGCTGCCGCACTCAGAGCACACGTGATCTCTCACACCGGTGTGTATGTTCTCATGATCTTTGAAAGTGCAGAGGCGCGAAAAACTCTTGCCACAGATAGAACACAAGAAAGGCTTCTCGTTTGAATGAATTGACAGGTGCGTTTTTAAGTGCGACGCCAAAATAAATTTCTTACCGCACTGATCACATGTAAATGGCCTTTCGCCAGAGTGATACCGCAGGTGACCTTTGACATCCGTGGCCCGTTTAAAAGTCTTCCCGCACTGAAGGCATGTGAATGGCCTGGCTTCTGTTCTCTTAGTTCTTTCTTTGTCAATGTTTTGTGATGAACTGAATGATTTTTCTCCATCTATGAAATGCTGAGATTTCTGATACTGATGGTCCGATTCGCGGTTACACGCAGCTTCGTTCAGTTCCTGGCTTTCATCTGTTTCTTCTGCTAAAATGAATAGATTATATTGTCAAAACTCAATTTGATCAACTCTACTTGGTTATCAGTTACAGTGCAAATTTCATTTTACGTGCATTATGAGTTCTTTTTTCGTGTCATTTTATTATTTATCTGGTGACTGCATTCCTCAGCAGTCTACAAATGAATCAAGATCGGACACAAACCTTTTTGTTCTTCATCATTATCTTCATTTTTTATTTGCGATGTTTCCGGATCGCTCATGTCTTCAGTCTCTTTAATGAACAGCAACTTTACAGTAATTTGCTATGAAGATCTCAGTTGTTACACCTAGTTTTTCCTGGTTGACTGGATGCACTTCTTCACTTGTAGGATGGTAAATGCATTTAGAATTTACAGGTGAATTGCAATAAAGGTGCCAGACCTGAGGAAAACACAAAAAAAGTTATTGAATTTACACAAGGCAAGCTTACCGTTATTTACATTACCTGCTTTTATTTCAATAGAGTGTCAGTCTTATGCATTTACATTTTTATTTTCCCACACATTAACCTTCACAGTTAATAGCATACTTCACAAATATTTATATTATTAATAACTTACTGGTTTAACTCATACCTGCGTCTTCTTCAGTGACTTGCCCTTTTTATACAATTTAAGTTATTGGTTTGTTTGAGAGTTGGTCTGTTTGTGAACATTGTATATTGAATATTGTGAGTTTATTAATTTCAAATTTAAGTCTAGGACCCTTGGAACTCGGCCGATACGGACATACTGAATTACCCATTTACTTACTACTGGCATTTCCAGCAGCGAAATCATACGTTGATTTACTCAGAATAGCGTCAGAGCTCTGCTGGTTATGAGGAAAGTCTTTCGTCAATCGTGTCAGTAGCAGAAACATCAGCAGAAACATCAGCGCGGGTCCGTAAGCTACTTACGATAGTTGCTACTGGGCCGTCAGTTTTTATGTGACAACTTATTCCAATGCAATTAAAAACAATGTTCATTGCATAAAAGCCCAACTAAGGATGCGCAAACAAAATCTCGTTCAAAAATCGCAAAACTCTTTTATGGCCTTTCGTTATATTAATCTGAATGTAAACTCCTCCCCGTGTCCGTGTGTGTAGTGACTGGATCATGTGATCAATCGTCCAGCTCACGTGATTCAAATAATCTCTCGCGTTATTTGGGATTTCAGACATGCTAGTAGAACAGTTTAGTTATTTCCTCGTCATTATTACAGAATTTCATTCATTCATTTTATATTTTACAGCATTTAATAATCTTGGTTAATATATATATACTGATATAAGGTGTGTTGTCATAATCATGGTAACTTGCTTGAAAATCAAGCAATAATGAGTTTATTATTTTAGGTGCACACAATCATTTACTGTAACGATATAAATAACAGTCTAAAAATGCAAGCTGATATATTCTTTCGATATAGATTAAATATTACTTTATTGAAAATTTCTACTTAACCCATCAGTGTTAAGGCATGTTTCACAGAAAACCCATGCTTTATATTTAAATCTCATATTGTTCGCAATGTTTTCTAAATACAGTGAACATTTGCACAAAAGGTCTACGTGACACTTTGATTAGAGAGAGGAAGAGATTATTTTTGAATATGCTACACTTCATTTGTCACATCTATCACAGTCCACGAAAATACACGTAAATTGGTTATATTATAGCTATGTGTTTTATCTAATAAACCAAATTACTCATTTTCATATTATCTTAAACATCGCAACATATATTTATCGCCAAATGCTTAGCCAGCTACTTTTAAATATTACATTTTTATTGATTAAATCAGTAATATTTTGGTTATAAACGCACTTGGATGTGTTAGGCTATTATACTGTTAGTAGGAAGTACTTGTAATAGTACTTGCTACACTGAATCTCCAAATTAAAGTAGAATATATATATATATATATATATATATATATATATATATGTGTGTGTGTGTGTGTGTGTGTGTGTTATTTTAAACATTTGTTTAATGCCATATTTTTACTCAATTATGTATCAACGATACTTATCTTGACAGATGGATAACAATATCTGAGACTGAAAAAGCTTTAGGCCTCGGTTGTAAAGGAACACCAGACTATCGTCAAACCCCAACAGGTATTTATTAAACAGATGGAATAAACTGATGAAGCAGACGAGTAATGGCGAAGTCAGTTACTGATGACTTACTGAATAACAAAGTCCTTTCCTTTACCTGGTTACAAATTGGGATAAGACTATGACTGTGGAAAAATGTTCATTATACTTCAGTAAAACATTATATAGCCCATTTGTTGAGTTTAGCAAACAAAAATTGTATTTCTTAGGCCTGAAAGATAATTGAAAAAAAAAAAAGTTTAATTTTATAAGATATTGCTGAAAAGGCCATTTTCTGTTGCTTGAAATGTTTAATAGGTTTATAAAATATTTAATGAAATAATTTTGAAATTGTGAGAAGTGAAACAAGTAATGCCTTATTACGCCTGCTCCTTTATGAAACAGTTATGAGTGATTAGTTCACTTTCAAATGAAAATTATCCCAAGCTTTATTCACCCTCAAGCCATCCTATAGGTGTATTCGACTTTGTTCTTTGCGTTGAACACAATCGGAGTTATATTAATATATATCTTGTCGCATTCCAAGCTTTATAATGGCAGTGAGCGGGACCAACGAGTATGAAACTGAAGAAAGTGGCACATGCCAATGAAAACCTAATGTGCCACTAAACACAGCAGCTCAATGACTTCTATGTGTAAGATCCCACATGACTAAATGTTAATATCCCTAGTTACTGTTCCTCAATCAGTTGTCTTGGAAATTATTCAGTTTATAATATATTGTAGGGGAAGTACAGTTAAGACCCAGACCAGTAGATAAATTAAGACCACAAATCGAGGTTTCCATCAATCAAATTTTTTACTTAAAATGAAGTTGTTTGCAATGTCAAGAGCAGGAGTTAGTTTTAACATTCATCATATAGGCCACTTCTGCTTTACAATTGAATACAGCAATAGAGGGTATGCATTGACGTCACTTTCCCACTAGAACACGCCCCCTCAGCCAGACTGAGAGGCAAAAGAGCCTGCTGCATGACTGCATTTAATAGGGGAAACTGAAAACATGAGTAAAACATGAGCAAAACAAACGATTAAAATAAAGGTTGGACTTGATAGTGTTCTTGTTACAACTTACCAAAGATCCATGGATATTGACATGCAGCCAGGAATAGTGTTCACAGACATTTATGTGCCTGATTTCAATGCCGGGGAAATACATAAAGCAAATTTGCCTGTGAAAAGTTTATATATACACAATATGTAGGTTTAAATCTGGGTGATGATTTACAACAATGTTTTATATATAATCCAATCCTAAAACTTGTATAGTTTTAGTCAGTGTTTATTTAAAAACACTCAATTGTGTAGAATATGGTAAATATTTAATTAAAGAGTTGTCAATACAATATATAGGGTATGATTTTTACCTCAAAATTGAACATATTGACAACATGATCATGGAAAATCCATTTATGCGGATACTACTGCCTGAAGTCTAGTTGTTTCTGTGAATTGCAGTGATCAATTTGCTTCTCTTTTTTTAGCTTTCGGCAGTCTGTAAAAATATACCTGTTTTCTTGTCAAATCTATTTGTACAGCTAATCTTAAAGCTCTTACCCATTTGAATGTGGTTTGTGTTTTTAGCGGCATTCACGCTGAATACCAACGCTACCACTCGGTGGGCATAACTGGAGTCCCTCCCGGCAACAGTGACATCACTTGCATACCCTCTATACCTATAGTAGTCAGGTATCAGTGATTTAGGCAAGGGCGCACAGGATTCTGATTGGTTAACACAGATAAACATGGAAAGTCTCCAACATGGCCTTCATATCTGTACATCAATTGTCAATTTGTAAGACAGTCTCTCAGTTCAGAATGTCACGCAACAGCATATTCAAAATTCTATCCTCTCATATGGGCCCTCCAGTTGTTTCATCTCTCTCACCTTGCTGCCGCCATTCCAGATTCTATAATGAAGGACTAAGAAAGAGAAAGAACAGAATTCTTCCAAGTAAAAGCTAACAGTCTTTTTCCTAAAACAGTAGGGGAAAAAAAGGATTTTTACACAATTAGAAGTTTGAACAATATCCTTTTTTACCATTCTTAGTAAAATATGAATCAGAGACTTTAATTAGAGACTAGAGACACGTCTCGACCTATGTGAGCTTTGAAATGGGTTGATAATTCCTCAAGTCAATTGACCCTTAGCAAAGACCCGCCTCCTTTCGTTACTGTTGCTTTGTCCGACAAGCCATGCGGTCTCACGCCACACATCATGTTCTCACGCTGTGAAAAATACATCGCGGACCAAAGAGGACGCTGACAAAGCTTCAACAGACATATGAAATATTTTCATATTTAATATATCGTAATTTTTTTTAAGAAGTTTAAAAAATAAATAGTGTCTCTTTAATGTGTCGCGACAGATTGCTGTAGCTCCTTCAAGCGGCTCGTGAACCAACCATCTCTTCTTACTAGTTCATTTATAACATCAAATAAACATGAATGGACATCAGAAGGAATGTTGTTTCAAGCACGGAAAGACGTGAGTACACACAATTTTCAAGTTCAAGTTCTCCGAGGTTAATCTACTAACTCCCCTGACTGCTTTGTCAGACAAAATGGCGGATTCGGGGTTATGATTGGTCAGATCGCCTGTCAATCAAAGTCAATCAATCAACTATCGAAAACTTAAAAGCAATTCAAATACATAAATCTTAAAATTGAGTCTAAATATTATTAAGTGTAGAAAATAGTAGCATTTTGCAATATCATGCCAAGGTTTATGAACCAATAATCTGCTTACTTTATTAATGCCCTTCATTTTTTGGGTGTTGAGGACATTTTAAATGCCATACCATTTACAAAGTTTCCACTTCTTTGCCTAGTGAGCAGAGTATTTTTCTATGAGTCTGTAGATTTCTGGATGAGCTGAATCTCTTCCCACATGAAGGGCAGTGGTACGGCTTCTCTGCAGTGTGCACTCGCTCATGTGTTTTCAGGGATTCTAAGCACTTGTAGGGTTGTTCTTCTTTGTGATTCCTTTGGTGCATTCTCAACTCACGAGGTCTAGTGAAGGCTTCACCACACTCAGAGCACTCATGAGTGTTTACAGTCTTATGTGTTTCCTGATGCTTCTCATTCGCATTCATTTTAAGGCGTTTCTTCAGGGCTGATGGCGATTTAAAGCACAGATGAGTATTGAGACTGACTACCTGTATGAATCGCTTTCCACACCGATCACACGCATAAGGCCGCTCTCCAGTGTGAATCCGCATGTGCACGGTAAAACTTTCTTTACGTTTAAAACTTTTCCCGCACTGCTGGCACGTAAAAGGCTTCTCTCCAGTGTGAACTACCATGTGAATCTTCAGGTGCGATTTCTGCGAAAACATTTTTCCACACTGAAGGCATGTGAAAGGTTTCTCCTGAGTGTGAATTCGCATGTGCAAATTAAAGCTTGCTTTACATTTGAAGTTGTTTCCACATTGATGGCAGGTGAAAGGCTTCTCTCTGGTGTGAACTCTCATATGAATCCTCAGGTTACCTTTCTGCGTGCAAGCCTTTCCACACTGAAGGCACGTAAAGGGCTTCTCTCCAGTGTGA
The DNA here is from genome assembly GCA_038088235.1 of Zacco platypus. Lineage (NCBI taxonomy): Eukaryota > Metazoa > Chordata > Actinopteri > Cypriniformes > Xenocyprididae > Zacco > Zacco platypus. The sequence continues at coordinate 9,480,305 of CM076080.1, forward strand.
ATTCTAATGTGATTCTTAAGGATTTTCTTCTCTGTAAAACTCACCCCACACTGCTGACATTTGAAAGGCTTTTCTCCAGTGTGAATTCGCACATGCATAGTAAGGTTTCCTTTGCATGCGAAACTCTTTCCACAATGATGGCATGCAAAAGGCTTCTCTCCAGTGTGAATTCTCATGTGTGTGTTCAGGTTTACTTTCTGGGTGAAGCTCTTTCCACACTGGAGACACGTGAATGGCTTTTCTCCAGTGTGAACTCTTATATGATTCCTAAGGATCCTTTTCTCTCTAAAGCACTTTCCACATTGAGGGCATGTGAATGGCTTCTCTCCATTGTGAATTCTCATGTGCATATGAAGCCTTTCTTTGCGTGTGAAACTTTTCCTACACTGAACGCATGTGAAAGGCTTCTCTCCAGTGTGAACTCTCGTGTGCCTCGTTAGGAATCTTTTTTGAGTGAAAATCCTTCCACACTCTGAACAGGAGAAAGACTTTTTGGCTTCTTTTCGTTTGGCCTTTTCTTGGTTCAAATGCCAGTCAGTCTGTAAGCCACTTAAAGATTTTTCTTCAGTATTAAAATTAGAAGAATTCTGATAGTAATGGTGCTTGTCGTCAAGGTCATTCAGTTCTTCGCTTTCTTCTTTCACTTTCATTAAGCCTAAAGTGAGAAAAGAAAAGTTAAAATTCATTCCAAGCTAGGGATATGTTATCTTTTAAGGCCCTGATATTCTCAAAACAAAGTTCTTTTCCATTTTTGGAAATACCTTGTAGCGATATACTGTTAGCGAACATTAGACAGGCCCTCCAGAAAAACGCGATTATGCGATCGCTTGATTTCGTGCATAATCAGCCAAAGTCCGCATATTTATGCGGGGGTCGCATTTTTTCAAATACGCCGCACTTTCGCTGCATAAATTGCCGATTTCAGCAAGCAAAATATGCGGGGCTAGCATGATTTCATAAACCTTGTATTTTTATTGCAAAAAACTCACATATATTTTAGCAGAAAGTTGAAAAATGTTGAGTTTACTTCACACAAGTAAAGCGCCATTATTTTCCCCCATTGCCATGGGAACCTTATGAAGTGACGTAATTACGCAACGTGAACATCATCTGCAAACCCCGCGGTGAAACCATGATGAAGCACACAAATCATTTTCATTTGCCACCAAAAATTAGCGCAAAAGACCGCGCGAAGCAGTTTCCTGGCGTGTTACATGACAGTGCGAATTATTTTGCACTCCGTGCAACTGCGTGTTGGACCACAGACGACGCTGTATATTAGTAATATGTAAAATAATTTACGTTGCAGTAAGAGATTGCATTTTGTGCATTGTGCAAGCACTTAATTTAACAGAAGATGTCTGTTTTGTATAGCTACCTCTGTAAAGCAGGAAGCACACATTTTATTTTATTTTTATATTTTATTTATTCATTTTTACAGAAGTTGTTGAATATTCCTTTTGTAAAGCTATAGAACTTGTTTGACTCAATGTTTTGTAAGTTTGAGCCATGTGTTAATGAAGGTCTGAAATAAAACAGAATGAGAACTTAACTATTCTGTGATTTAGTATGCTTGCTTATCATAGGAAGTAATAAGAAATGACTCTTTACATGAAGGTAGTAGTCTAGTGAGAACAGCGTGTTGGGTGAATCACCTTTTTTTCCTCTTTTGCATCAAACCGCATTTTTTGCAAGTTCCCGCAATTTGATCGCATAAAATTGCAAAAATATCCTGCATATTCCATCGCATTTTTTAAGAAAACGTGCCGCATAATCAAGGATTTTTGCCCGCAACAATCACAAAAAAAAATCTGCGTTTTATTGGAGGGACTGATTAGATGTTCAGCGTTTAGATGAATAAGTAAATATGTGCCAGCTCTGCAATTCAGATCTCCATTCAAGTCAAGTCATGTTTATGTAGCACTTTATTCCAGAGGTCTTCAACCCAGCCCCTGGAGACCCACTGCCCTATAGAGTTTAGCTCCAACCCTAATCAAACTCACATAAACTAGATGATTAACCTTGTTTAAACTGCAGATTCATTCAAGAATGACGCAGTTGTCATTGAATCTCTGACTCAACTGATTTGTTCTAAATGCTGAATCATTCAGTTATGAAACACGGCTGCGTGTTTCTGTGAGATGCACTATGATTCTGCTGCACTGAACTGTGCTGATAGAATGGTAGAACCCTTGCATTACCAAAGCAATGACTGACGCATTTGTATTACATTCTAAAGATCTCTTTTATCAGAACGGAATGTACGAAATGGAACGGTTAAGCAATGAGAACAGTTTGGCCTAAAGGTGGAAAAGTGGCTAAAGTTACCACCGACCTCAATGTGTGCAAACAAAATAAATCAATATTTAATTTAATTAGACACCTTGTTCATTCAGAATGAAATCATTCCGATTGATAAATCCGAACTGAAGTCAAGACACTGAAATACATCAGGCTGTTTCAAAACCTTTGCTCAGACTGCACAAAAAGTAGCATGTTCTTTCCTAAAATTAGATTCTATTCCTAAAAAACAAACATCGCCTTGGTTACAGTACATCACAACATGTCATATCACAACTCCTGTATTGCGATACGTATTGTATAACCAGATTCTTATATATCATACACAGCCCTGATGTCAGGAAAACTAAAGTTTGTGTATTTAATGTTTTAATTGACAAAGTTGTCACTCAGCTGGATTGGTGCTACAAATTATATGGATCTTGAGCAAAGCTTTGGAACATGCCAACAATCAGAACTATACAGTCTTATGCTGGATTTCTCTATTTCAGGAGAAGTACTAGACAGATTTGCAAGATGACTTCCCAGATGAAATCCAATTGAAGGATTTTACACACGCACACACAAAGTAGTGCATAATTACATTAATTAATTATTTGAAGCGTGCAGTATGATTTATATTTTTGTTGTATGAGCAAAAATATCCTGTATTTGACAAATTTCGGAAATGTCAGCAAGCTGACTACCTAGATAGCGCTGTGGGTGAATGTTTATGGTCGTCAATGAATAGGGCGCTTAATATTTTGGATTTAAAAACATTTTCACAATAACGTAAAATAGGCAGGAATAAACCTGGTGTCCTCCATGATACCTGTTCTATGAGGAAAGTAGGACCGGATATCATATGATAACTTAAATGTGTACTATCGTATGTATAACTACAGCCATCTTTTGTTATCTTATTGTTCCTCGGCAGTTATTAATGAATGAATGAATAATGAATCAAGAATGACACCAACCTCTTTGTTCCTCAGTATCTTCATCTTTCACTCTGCATGGCTCAGAATAACTCATGTCTTCAGTTTCCTCTTTAATAAACTCCATCGTTATAACAGTAACGTCTGAATTGCAAACGTATGTACTACATAAATCCCCGTTGTTTGGTGGAGTTACTCCTCTTTTTACAAACGCATCTTCGCCACATTAGGATGACGACATTAAACGCAATGAAACTCGCATACTTCTTCAACGTAGTAAAAGTGCCAACACCGAGCTAGCTAAACTTTAAAATACGCTCGTTAGATTTGGCGGATGTAAACAAAACTTTGACGCGCGTGTTCTTGTTGATGTTGTTGTTGTTCTTCTTCTTCTTCTGTGTGCTCTTTTCCTTCTCCTTCTTCTTTGGTTTCTTGGGGATTCGCATTACCGAGTCCATGCCGCCGCCTTCTGGGCTGTTGTAGAGGCGGGAACAATGATTATCTAGTCTTTGAGAAGAAAGAAAAGTCTTGCTTTCTGAAATACACCTCAGGTCAAAAGTTAAATTGTAAACATGTTTGCTGCATTAAATCCTTGTTGCATAATATGCCAATGGTGAAAAAGCAGATTTTTGTGTTCACTTAGAGTTGGAATACATGTGACCAGGGTCAACCTGCCAAATGCAGGTGGATTTCAGCAGTGGGGTGTAATCAGTGGTGGACAGTAACAAAGTATTTATAGTTCGTTACTGTACTTAAGTACATTTTTCACGTATCTGTACTTTACTCAAGTATTTTTTTATTTTGAGCAACTTTTACTTTTACTTCACTACATTCCTAAGCGTAAGATCGTACTTTTTACTACATTTCACAAAATCATACATTTCACATCGCTGCTCATTATTTTAAAATGAAGATCACATGCTCAGAGACGTCAAAGCTTTGTCCGATTCGTGTACGAACTGATTCTTTTCAATCATCGTGTTAAATCGGTTCACAAATCACATCAAACAATTCATTCGCGAATTAAACTTGCAGATCGTATTGCAGCTGTTCTTGATTCAATAACTCAATGATTCAATGATTTGTTCAGAGCGAGTCTCCGCTGAACTGAATTTACATTGTTTGACTGAAAATTAGCCAAGATCTGGGGGACCTCTGAGTGCGTGCGCCACTGAGGTGAAAAGTAAGCCTACTAATGTTTAATTTTAGGATTAATTATTGTAACTGAAAATCTGTAAATAAAAAAAGAGCTGCAATCTGTTTAAGCAGACTGAAATGCTTTAATGTGGACACGTCCACACCGGTGTCTACAGATCGCGATCTCGATTCAAACACAGATGAAATCAAATTTTAAAACTAACTTGGCGCGTCAAATAACTGTTGTATCGATTACATCATTAAGGCACTAGCTAGGTGGCGACAAGTGACTGTTAAACTATTTGACATTGAATGATTCATTGAAAAGGTTTGTTCAAAAATATTGATTCATCCAGTAATAAAACAAGTGAAGTAGTTATGAGTGAGTCATTGAATCATTTGTTCAAAACCATTTTTTGAATAAATTAAATTGAATGTTTTTAAATAGACTACAGCAATTAATATTTTGTCCCCTAGTAAATAATTATATGTTATTTTGTTTAGTTCTCTGTTCGGAATCGTGGGAGAATTATGATCTTTATATGAAAGAAAAAATTTAAATTTTTGCATGTACGTTCATCTTCTCCACTGCTGTAGCAATTTCTTAAAATTTTATGTACTTAGCCCTATATGTTTTGTCTGTTTTTATTCTTTGTCTTGTATTATGTATCTGCATCCACTAATCCTCCATTCTTTCTGACTAGTGCTGGCTATTTGATATATATATAAAATCATTCATAACTATTTTGAGCAATAGGGTTATATAAAATATATAATATAAAATTAAATTATATACGTGGCCAATATACAATTACAAAATAAACATATATCAGTACTTTTTTACTTAAGTAAATTAAAAGTCAGGTACTTTTGTACTTTCACTCAAGTAAAATTGAAAAGGAGCACTAAATACTTTCACTTGAGTAGTATTTTATTATATGTATCTGTACTTTTACTCAAGTATTTGATTTGTGTACTTCGTTCACCACTGTGAATTGATCATGGTTTCAATATCATTCATTGAAAAGAAAGTTACAGGCAGGTGGGGCTAATCAAGAGAGCGTTTACATGACACCGTTATCAACAAGAATGGATTGAAGTATCGCCGAAAATCGGTATCGGCTAATAAAAGCAATCCGAGTTAACCGACTGTAATGAGGGGACAACAGGATGAGATCCAAAAGCAGGCTTTAATTAGAAGAGTAGTCACACAGGGATAGGTCATGGAACACCAAGCAGGAATGTCTGAGTCGTATTCAGGCAGAGATTAAAGGGTAGGCAGCAAATATCACAGTCCAATATACAAAGCAGTAATCCAGGTGCAGACAGGGAATAATCAAACATGGTAGAAACGGCCGGGGCCGCAAGACAGGTAACAATGCTCAGAAGTGACAAAAGTATATCAAGACCTCGCAAAAACTGTGAGTGAGAGTGGTGCTTTTAAGGGGTGAATGATGTGCTTCAGGTGTTGGTGTAATCAAATTCTCTACCATTCTCTCAAGAACAGAAAACTGTCTCTGCTCTCCCCTCCTCTGTCTCTCCTCATTAGTTTGATCAGCTCATCCTATCTGCCTTTTTTTGGCTGGTGCTGTGTTTTTCAGCTGGTGCTGGTGCTGGTCCTGGTGTGTCCTCAGGGTTGGAGGATATTACGATAGGGGGCTGTTGGAATGCCTCTGTCCCAACACCTCAACCATGAGGACAAACTACAGCCAAGTTGCATCAGTGGGTTTCCCAATCACTCCCTCACCTGTCCCAGGATACTTGCAAACCAAATAAACCATGCCTGTTAACACCAGTGGTGTACTGTGGTCACCATTGTGGGATAGGCTGGGATGCGAAGGATCCACTCATTCTATCCTTCACAGCCCAGGGAAAGAAGGACAGTAGGCTGCATTCAAAGAACCCTTCGAATTGGGAATTGGGACAGCCTTCGTCGGATCGCGGTGACATAATCGGCCTTCAAATGCAGTCTTCGAAGGATGCAGCCTCTGAATTGGGACACAGTCTTTAACAAAAACACAATTTTCTCCGCTTTTTTGAAGGAATTTAGGAAATGGATTGTTCATAGTGTAAAAACGGGGATGTAGAAAAATGTATTTTATCACTTAGCTCATTTACTGAACATCATTATTACATAAAGACTTTACACTGTTGTAACTGTAATTAATTAATTGTTGAAATTAAAGTGCTTTTTAATGGGTCTGACTGAGTTGACAAATTAATGAATTAAATTTATCAAATTAATTTATGAATTTTCTTACATGGTTCATTAGCTGAGACGCACAGTGTGATGCTCCTCAATATTCCACTCTATGCACGTGCTCAGTTCAGTTGCTCATGGCCCATGTGAACGCTCATGTATCGCTCATGCTCATCGGAAAAGCAAAGTCTGCAAAAATTATTTTCCAACATGAAATTTCTATGTAGTAGTATACTTGTTTCTGTTTGTAATAGCCCTACTGTGTTGTAACATGGTGTGGTATAGCTGTGTTGGGCACTACACTCATTCACTGATCCACTCTGCTAACATGCTCCAATAACATCTTTGTAGGACAGTACATCATTTGGATAATCGGTCAAGAAAATAAATCTGTTCAATCTGATTCTGTTGCAGAACTAAATAAAGAATAATCTATTGATATTTTCTATCCAATTTTAGTGTGTTACTTTCAATTAGACTGTGGTTATTTTATTGGCTTGCTTTTTTAAAAAAAATTTAAGTATCATTAAAATTATTTAATTTCATTAAAAAGTCTAATAATAATAATAATAATAATACAAGTACACAAAAAAGCCTATTTAAAATAAACAATTTTTTAAAAGTATTTTCAGTTTCAGTTTTCGGCCAAGTGCATCCATAATTTTCGGTTTCGGCCCAGAATTTTCATTTCAGGGCATCCCTAAAATATATGCACTACACTACATTACAAGATACTACATTAATTGTATCTTACTTAATTTGTTAGTGATGTGTTCTGATTATATTTTAATAAAGAACCGAAGTAGACACGTAATTTATATCATTTAAAAGTTGATATGAAAGTTTTGTTCTCTGATTAAAGTAAATTTTGAATTTCCTTTGGAAATCAGGGTCCCAGAGTCTGGAGGAAGAGAGGAAAGGCACACAATCCACGTTGTTTGAGGTCCAGTGTAAAGTTTCCACAGTCAGTGATGGTTTGGGGTGCCATGTCATCTGCTGGTGTTGGCCCACTGTGTTTTCTGAGGTCCAATGTCAACGCAGCCGTATAGCAGGACGTTTTAGAGCACTTCATAGACAGGTGTTTTGAGGCAAGTTGGAGTTAAACCCTGTAGGACAGTGGTCTCCAGGGAGGTATTCCAGAAAGCAGGTTATGTGACATACCCAGGTATGTTTAAGAGTAAATAAGCTGATAACCTCAACTTTCAGTTCCAAAAATGGAGGTAACCTGAGCAGGTTATGTTCCAGGGTTAGTTTGCTTAAGAGGTATTCAGATGTGTGATATTTAATTAATATAGTAATATTAACGTAACCAAATTTGTTACATAGTTACTGTTACCGTATGTATACATATATATAGTATAAAGCACTATTATAATGTTTAAACGTTTAAATGTTTATTCAATTTATATGTAATATAATATGCATTTATTTTATTGTAATCCCACACATGGATCTGCTTTTTTCCTTTTTATAACAGGACGTTTTCTATTCTATAATTTCTATAATAAAATACATATGTGATATCTTATTAAATGTTTAGCATCAAACAAACAAGTCTTATTCTCAGTGAATAAAGATTACTTATTCAATAAAAAGATTGAAAAAATGATTACACAACCACCAAATAGGTGGCGCTGTGCACTAAGTAGTTTATGTAAATCGCCACTACACAAAAGGAGGAAGTGGAATGGCGCGCTTTTTCTTAGCGTCTGTTTCCATGGTGAATCATCGATTCGTCGCTCGGTTGAGAATGTCTTGTGTGTTAACCAGGAACATACTCTGGGTTGGCTGAACTTACAAACATTCTACCTTCATTTCATATTACTATTTTTAATTGTTTGAGACGCATTATTATGCTTACGTAATAAAATTTAAAAAACTTCAAATCCATTTGACCGTTCTGAATCGCTTTAAACACTTAAAGGTTCAAAGCCACAAAGCCTCTGCTATATCCTAGCAGACACATTGGAGCAGCTTTATGACGCCACAGCACAATCAAAATAAAAGTCATCTTTAAATACGTCAGGAAGTGAAATGCATATTTAAACAGATGTCGTCAAAAGTTGTGATACATTTGCATAATAGTAATGATAATAATATTGTCATTTGACAAATTCAAGTTCAATGCCCCAAAACGCATTTTTAATTGTACTGAAATATAATGTAATCACATTCTGTGTGAAGCCTCGCTTGGTAGAGATGGGGGGGGGAGTGTATTTTCACCTCAGTGGACAATATATGCATTTAAATATTCATTTTCCCAAAATAAAATAATTGCATTTTTAATGTACAAAACAGCGTATGAACGACACTTTTATTTTGATATCTGTTGTGGCGTCATAATGCTGCACCAGATTTAGTGCTTTTGCTGGGATTTGGATAAGGAGAGGTTTATGGCTTGGAACTCATTCGTATTTGAGGTGTTTAAACCGATTCAGAGGTGTTTTGTCCTACGAAGTATTGCAACAGCGTAATAACGCTGCAAGAATAACGATAAATGAAGGTAGAATGCTGAACTGTTGTAATGTTTTATGTGAGTGGTGCAAAATTGAGTGAATACATAATGTTTAAATTGCACCCACACGAGTTGTCATCTTAAATCTTGGCAAAGCGTGCAAACAGGAAGCACTTCAGCTGAAACAACTGAGATCTGGGTCACACGCTGTTATAAACATGGAGTATATTAAAGAAGAGAATGAAGACATAAAAATTTCAGAATCATGCAGAGTGAAAAATGAAGATACTGAGGACCAAGTAGGTTGGTTTCCACTTAAATCTCTAAGTTTTTCCATTCTTACAGTGATATAAACTGACATTAGATGAGGAATTAAGTCATATAAGGACCTGTTATTAAATCATATAAGGTCCTGGTATTAAGATGGGTTTTGGTTGACTGGATCACAAATGGACGAAACTAAATACAGGTGTGTGCAGGGTGCAAGAGCTTGTCCACTTTCAACCACTTCCAGAGGTAGTGAAATGCTACCTAAAACTAAAGCATGGATATGAAGGCTCCCACTATGGCAAGCCGTTTTGACTTTCATTCATTTTCAGGATATGAACTTGCGATATCAACAATTACATTTCCACTAGTAAAAACGTAAAAAACGTTCTTTATCAAAAGTAACAAAGCATAAAGCTTATTGTTATTTATTGAATGGGAGGCACGCTACATTGTTTTGTTCATTCTTCAACTGAAAAATCGGTTTGTAAAAATGAGAATCGATTAAAATCGAGAATTTTTTTATTTTTTACCCAGCCCTATTAATCAATAAATAGAAAATATTCACAAATATAAATTCTTAAAAAAGAAACAAAGCAATTAACAATATCAAAAATAGCACTCCATTAATACAAAATAAATTTTACATCAAAAAGAAGAAACAAAGGATTTAACAACATCAAAAGTAGTGCTCCAAGTCTGAAATGTCTTTGTCTTTTTGGTCCATGAATGTGAGCTGTTGATAGCTCCGAAGATGCAAATAAATGTGCTTGCATTCATTTCATGCAAGTATGTTTGAGGTTTCGTTTACCATGTGCTCTGTGTATTGATCAATGTGAATAAAAATTTTAAACTTAGTTTACCCTGGTTGTGAATCCATGATCTAAATGATCACATAACTACAGCAGTTTAGATTTGAATTCCATCAGTCAGAATTACAGAAATACGGACCACATTTACTAAATGGGGAAAATTAGTGCGAGAACCTAATCCCGCAAAAGCGCAGATGGGAGTGGAAAGTTCTGTGGCTGATGTACTGACAGTGTGCAAATGAAAGAACACAGACACAGCCTGCAATCCACCAAAAGCAACGCAAACTGGTGTAGGGTCACAAACAAGCAGAGCTAATGCTTGTCAGGTGCAGGTAATCTACTAACAATACAGGTGCAGCAAATTGAAAATGACATGGCTTGGCAAAAGATATGTTTGTATACCAGCTTCCTCTGTCAATCCAAATAAATGAACACAAGTGGAGAAAATTATCTCCTTTATCTCACGCTCTTTATTCTCTGCAGTTCCTCCTCCTACAGCAACTACCGCAGCACGTCAAGAGCAAAATGAATTAAAACATGCTTTTTGGGACATTAAATAATGGCGCAAATACCAGTATTGTCTACTGCAAACCTTAGGAAATAAAATTACAGAATTTAGTTAAATGCTCTACTTCCAAAAAGGGATATACTCCTACAAATGTGTATGCAATAAGGTCAGCCACGAAATAACTTATGTCTTTTCATCGCTAATTTGTGACTGTGTGTCTTTAGTAAATCCTGACAGTAGATTTGAACACCAAAACAGGGTTTGCGCTGGTGCAAACTGTTAGTAAATCTGGCCCGTAGTCTTTATTTATTTGATGTATGCTACTTTGTGCCATTAAACTGGTGATTAATTCTATTTCTTGTTTCACCTTTCTTTCTTGAATTGATTTTTGACCATTTATTATGTTAATTTTAGACCTGATGCTGCTGAAAGAGGAAAGTCAAGAACTGAATGAAATGGAGGAGAAACACCATGATTTCACAAGTGGAGACAAATCTTTTAGTAGCGCAGAGACTGAAAAGAGTTCCTCACAAAAAAGAACTCTGAAAACAGAATCTAAAAGTTGTTTCACTTGCCGTCAATGTGGAAAGAGTTTCACGCGTAAAGGACACCTTCATAGCCACTTGAGAATTCATACTGGAGAGAGCCCTTTCACCTGCCAACAATGTGGGAAGAGTTTCAATCAGAAAGGAAACCTTAAAAGCCACATGAGAATTCACACTGGCGAGAGTCCTTTTACCTGCCAACAGTGTGGAAAACGTTTCACTCAAAAAGGAAACCTTAAAAGCCACATGAGAATTCACACTGGCGAGAGCCCTTTCACCTGCAAACTGTGTGGGAAGAGCTTTGCACAAAAAGGAAACGTTAGGCATCACATGAGAATTCACACTGGAGAGAAGCCTTTTACATGTCATCAGTGTGGAAAGAGTTTCACACAAAAAGTAACCCTTAATGGCCACATGAGAATTCACACAAGGGAGAACTGTTTCATCTGTCATCAGTGTGGAATGAGTTTCACAGACATGGAACACCTTAACACGCATGTGATAACTCACACCGGAGAAAAGCCTTTCAAATGCTCTCAGTGTGGAAGAAAGTTCCGATTAAATAAAAACCTTAAGAGTCACATGAAAATTCACACCGGAGAGAAGCCTTACATGTGCCATCACTGTGGAAAGACTTACGCACACAAAGGAAACCTTAAGGTTCACGTGAGGCTTCACACTGGAGAGCGGCCATTCATTTGCCCTAAGTGTGGAAAGTGTTTCACACATAAAGGAAATCTTAAGAGTCACATAAGACTTCATACCGGAGAGAGACCTTACACATGTCTTCAGTGTGGAAAGAGCTTCACTTATCAAAGAGACCTGAAAAGTCATTTGCAGATTCATTCCGATGAGAAACTGCAGTGTTCTGAGTGTGGAAAGACATTTACAGAGAGGATCAACTTCATAAATCATCTGCGCATTCACTCTGGAGAAAGGCTGTTTAATTGTGATTACTGTAGTAAAAAATTCCTTTTGCCATCTCACTTAGAGATACATCTAAAAAGTCATGTTGTTGAGAGACCCTATTTTTGTTCGTTGTGCGGAAAGGGTTTTAAATGGCTCGGCAATTTAAAATCGCACCAGAAAATGCATAGCGGTGTGAATGCCTGTACCAGAACAAGCTACTTGAAACGCCACCAACAAATCCTTACTGGAGAAAAAACGGACAAGGTTTCACAAAGTGGCAAGCTTTTCACTGCTTCAGAAACTTTAATACAAACAGAAGAAGGGTTACATGTTGGAGAGAAGCTATACAGCTGCTCCTCATGTGGGATGAATTTCAGCACTTCAATTTATCTTTTGGCGCATAAAAAGAAACACTGTCAGAAGCAGTCATAAAGAGCAAAGCTCATTTTCATTTAAATTGTGTGTATTATGATCAAAATGTGTAATTTCTCCCAAAAGAGGGTCATCTGATCCCAGTTCTGTATTAATCCAATAAACATTCCTGGCTATGCAATATCACAATGTTTAAAGGGATGCTTTTTGTTCATTTTTGATTGTGGATGAAACTTATCTATTGTTTAACTTTAGTAATTGTTTATTAAGCGTTTTTCTTTTGGTTGTTTGTGGAACAGACACAGTCTCTGTTAAACTACTATAGTTTGGTGATAGTCATTATGTGTTGCCATTTATATGAACTAAGTAACAACTCAATGAGGTTAGCGGATATTCAGTTAAGCAAATATGTCTGCGTAATGACCTGGGTCCCAGTATGTGCTAACACGAAGACTATCAGCCAGATTGCTAGAGAGAAGACCAGTGTCTTCCCAGGAGGGATGGAAACATCTCATTTTAGCTTGTCAGGTCTACCCCAAGAACTTATCAATTATCAATGAATCCTATCCTATTTTCTGGACAAATCTTAGGGGGTTTTCACATTGCTGAATCCGAGTGATTCTGATAGGACTCCCTCTGCACGAATACATTGCGGGCTCACTCTTACTCAAATCCAAGGTAAATCATTGTCATTGTCATACCATATATGTGTTTTGTTGAACTAATGAATCGTCATTGGCTATGGAGGAGCAAGTTAATGTATGTGCAAGTTATAGTGAAGTATATAGTGAAGATATAGTGGTTTGCAATATTATCTTCAAATTTGGTCCCTCATGAATTTTTGACCCAGCACAAACGTATGAATAAATCAAATTAGAAACATTTGATTGCATTTGAAGCTGTAAGTTTTACATCCAGTCACATTAATGATGTTAATTAATAAATCAGACAATGCACCTGAAATTTGGTGATATCCTCATAGTTGTAGTCTTGACCAGTCTTGAAACAAAATCCTGAGTCCTCTTAGTTAGAGATTAAGTCAGAGAGACTCAGTCAGAGTCAAGACCGAGCACAAATGTGGTCGAGACCACAAGACCAAGACCTTCAAAAAGTTGTCCAATCTACCAACTCCCCTGACTGATTTTTCAGACTAAACAGTGGATTTATGATTGGTTAGATCATCTGTTAATCAAACTCCTGGCGATTGCTTTTATATACAGTTACCACATACCTGGCAAGGTTTCCCAAAAAATTAACACAGCAACAAAAATCTAGTTGGTTATTTTGAACTTAAAACTGTAATTCAATCCTGCAACAAAGACTACATGTTGTCTTTAAAAGCAACAGGCGAACAAATGATGAACATTCACTTAAATGTTAGCTTGATTAGTATGTTAGCACACAGCCAGACCCACCTAAGCAGCAGATTCTTGTGTCCCACCCACATACAATGGTTCCCACACCCTGTACGCCAGGTGAAATGCTAAAAAACTTTCCATTGCAATTTTGCGAAATATTCTTCTTTTTTTTAATTGCCTGAAAAACCACCTCATGCGAGAGTAAAAACTTTGTTTGCGATATATGAGAGCTTTTTTGGAGGTGAGATGAATAAGTACATGTTCATATTTAGTTTAGAACTACAGTAACCATCATATTTACACAGCACAAACAACAACTCTGCGCTTTATTTCTCTCTTCTCTCAACATGGGGACAGGAGAGGTGTCAGTCAATAAATGTGAAAAAGTAACTTTTGTGACTTATTTGAAAAAGTTTTGTTACTTATTTGTATTTTGTTGTAAATTGAAAAAGGATTGCGTTACTTTACTAGTTACTTGAAAAAGTAATCTGATTACATAACTCAAGTTACTTGTAATGTGTTACCCCCAACACTGGGCTCACGTGTTTACCTTACTTCTTCTCACCACTGCTTCCTGATGTCTTCAATGCTGTATCTGAAATTGAACACCTTCCCTACTATATGAGTCCCCGGATGACCTACTATTTGCATTCGGTGGACACTTAACTATCCCATGAGGCAGAGGATTTATTGATGGAAGTGAAGCGATGCTGACACTGGTGGGTCACATGATAATGACAACATGGCAAATGAAGTACATCTGGATTACATTCATACTACACACATTCATACTAAATAAAACATACGTTTTTTAATGGTCGTAAAGTTCAAATTCAAATGTAGTATACCTACTCAGATAGTACACCATTTTGGATGCACCACAACCACTCCCCTACTATTTATGCCTCCTACCTCAAGTTATGCCCCCTACAATGTAATCGCTGATGTCACTGCTCTTCTTCTACTACACTTTCCTAGCTTTTTAAGATTGACTATCGCCACCTAGTTATAAGGCATACAGGTCGTATAACACAGTGGTTCTCAACACTTGTTCTGTCTGCTGCATGATTAGGATACTGTAGATTTTACAGTTAAAGACCCAAAAGACCAGATATGAAAAATGAAGACCTGGAGTCAGAGTTTAAAAAAATAAATTAAAGAAAATATTATTGAAGAATAGTTTGCAGTTTCATCAGCAGAAGCCAGCTTCAAGTCTCACAAGGAGTTCGTAGGGCACTCTCTCTCTCGTACATTCACATTTCCACAACAATTATACTCTAACTGAGTCCACTAACTACGTCATTACTAACATTCTGATTGGTTAAGAAAACTAGACAAAAATGGTAATTTTCCACACATGGACAGATATCTCCTTCCATTATGATGCTGACAATCGGACCCTGAACTTAATCACAGAATGTCCTGTTAAGTCAGGACAAGGCGTCGACAGGTCACAAGCAGAGTCCATAAATCGTGATAAATCGCTCAAAATATATATATTGAAGCGGCAGTGGATTCCAGAATCCACCCCTTCAGTATAATTTGAATATGCAACTTCGCTGGATAATGAATGCATAAAAGCGAACAAATGGATTTAAACTAATGCAAATAGATGACAGTAGATGAACAGTTGGTGTTTTTGTCACATTGTTTTAATCGCATGAGGTACATGCTGGTGTTCTCCACTCATGCAGCATCTATTCAACAAACTATTTGCTTTAGTGATATGAAAACATATACTGTAGTGTACTGTATAGCATGCCGCTTTGTTGTCTGTTTTAAATCCATTTTTGAAGGGTCCCACAGTTCTGTGCAGCGCGCAGCCTCACGTCATGTGCCAAAACAAACTCTACAAGGCATCAGTGATAGTTTTTATTTAGCCTCTAGAGGTCGCTCCAGTACCGCACTCTTCTCAGCCGCTCCAGCAACTTACTCAACCCGAAAAATGAAATCAACCACAGTTGTGCGAGCACTTGTTTGCACATGCTTGCTTGCAGTCTGTGTTCATTGAAAATTTAAGCAAGTTCTATACCTGTCAACTATAAAAAGTTCAAAAACACAAAAGCAAAAAAAAAATATCCATCTATAAGCTAGTCTTACAAACATTTCATACATAAACCACAAAATAATTTACTTCAAAAGATTATTTTATTCAATGAAATCCATGTTTGTTTCTTAGCAGGTGTAACTTGTTGTAATACAGTCGTGGCCAAAAGTTTTGAGAATTGCATAAATATTGGAAATTGGAAAAGTTGCTGCTTATGTTTTTATAATAGCAATTTGCATATACTCCAGAATGTTATGAAGAGTGATCAGATGAATTGCATAGTCCTTCTTTGCCATGAAAATTAACTTAATCCCAAAAAAACCTTTCCACTGCATTTCATTGCTGTCATTAAAGGACCTGCTGAGATCATTTCAGTAATCGTCTTGTTAACTCAGGTGAGAATGTTGACGAGCACAAGGCTGGAGATCATTATGTCAGGCTGATTGGGTTAGAATGGCAGACTTGACATATTAAAAGGAGAGTGATGCTTGAAATCATTGTTCTTCCATTGTTAACCATGGTGACCTGCAAAGAAACGCGTGCAGCCATCATTGCGTTGCATAAAAATGGCTTCACAGGCAAGGATATTGTGGCTACTAAGATTGCACCTAAATCAACAATTTATAGGATCATCAGCAACTTCAAGGAAAGAGGTTCAATTCTTGTAAAGAAGGCTTCAGGGCGTCCAAGAAAGTCCAGCAAGTGCCAGGATCGCCTCCTAAAGAGGATTCAGCTGCGGGATCGGAGTGCCACCAGTGCAGAGCTTGCTCAGGAATGGCAGCAGGCAGGTGTGAGCGCATCTGCACGCACAGTGAGGCCAAGACTTTTGGAAGATGGCCTGGTGTCAAGAAGGGCAGCAAAGAAGCCACTTCTCTCCAAAAAAAACATCAGGGACAGATTGATCTTCTGCAGAAAGTATCGTGAATGGACTGCTGAGGACTGGGGCAAAGTCATATTCTCCGATGAAGCCCCTTTCCGATTGTTTGGGGCATCTGGAAAAAGGCTTGTCAGGAGAAGAAAAGCTGAGCGCTACCATCAGTCCTGTGTCATGCCAACAGTAAAGCATCCTGAGACCATTCATGTGTGGGGTTGCTTCTCATCCAAGGGAGTGGGCTCACTCACAATTCTGCCCAAAAACACAGCCATGAATAAAGAATGGTACCAAAACACCCTCCAACAGCAACTTCTTCCAACAATCCAACAACAGTTTGGTGAAGAACAATGCATTTTCCAGCACAATGGAGCACCGTGCCATAAGGCAAAAGTGATAACTAAGTGGCTCGGGGACCAGAACGTTGAAATTTTGGGTCCATGGCCTGGAAACTCCCCAGATCTTAATCCCATTGAGAACTTGTGGTCAATCCTCAAGAGGCGGGTGGACAAACAAAAACCCACTAATTCTGACAAACTCCAAGAAGTGATTATGAAAGAATGGGTTGCAGTCAGTCAGGATTTGGCCCAGAAGTTGATTGAGAGCATGCCCAGTCGAATTGCAGAGGTCCTGAAAAAGAACGGCCAACACTGCAAATACTGACTCTTTGCATAAATATCATGTAATTGTCGATAAAAGCCTTTGAAACGTATGAAGTGCTTGTAATTATATTTCAGTACATCACAGAAACAACTGAAACAAAGATCTAAAAGCAGTTTAGCAGCAAACTTTGTGAAAACTAATATTTATGGAATTCTCAAAACTTTTGGCCACGACTGTAGGTGTAACTTCCAGGGGTGTGGTTTGTAGTACTGCAGGATGCAGACAGACCGTTCTCTGTGATATAAAACAGTTTAATGTTGTTATAAGTAATATGTCCCTTATCCATTAGCAGGGCCAGTTCTAGACATTTGGAGGCCCTAGGCCAAAATTTATGTTGGAAGCCCCCCACTCCACACCCAAATATAACTTATATTATTTCTTACCTTTCTAACATCTGTTATTAAAATTTGTATATTTTATTTTTTATATGTCCATATTAATTAAGGTAATCTCTTATTTGTTTGTTGGGGATGCTATCATGTGTTTTTTTGTTTTGCTTTTTGTAGTCATTTGTTCAGTAATTTATTTACAGTAGCCTAACACACTCTACAGGGCTACAGTAAAATTCAGTAAATTAACATCATTCCTTAATCATTTTTTGGACAGCATTTCCCCCTCCTATTAATTTATTGCTGTGGCATAAATACCTCAAATCTGTACTATACACTCTTAAAAATAAAGGTTCCAAAAGGGTGTTTTTACAGTGATGCCATAAAAGAACCATTTTTGGTTCTCCATAGAACCTTTCAATGATCAGTTCTTCATGGAACCCTTTTTTTTTCTTAGAGTGAAGAACATTCTAAAACAATCTGAAACTTTTTTTCCACAGTAAAGAACCTGTTGGTTCCATGGATCTTTTCAGTTGGCCAGGATTTCTAAAAATCCTTTCTTTGTGTTGGTCTTAAGTAATATTCTAATTTTCTGAGATGCTGAATTTGGGATTTTCCTTAGTTGTCAGTTATAATCATCAAAATTAAAAGAGATAAACATTTGAAATATATCAGTCTGTGTGTAATGAATGAATATAATATACAAGTTTCCCTTTTTGAATGGAATTAGTGAAATAAATCAACTTTTTGATGATATTCTAATTATATGACCAGCACCTGTAGATTCAATGTCGACATGCAAATTTGTGTGATAGGTGAAATTGTTGTTACACAGCATCCTAAAGTGTTTCCCAGTTCTTCAGTCTGTCAGTTTCAATAATGGATATAAGCAGCTCTGGAGTTGGAGTTTTGGTTCCTTGCTGCTGTTGCCTTTGGCTTGCTTAAGTTGGGGACACTTGCTTGATATTCAGCAGTGTTTTTGATATGCCTGCGTTGGCGCCATTGTATGCGAACTGAGCTGAGCCGGACGATTATGTCACTGTTTTCTCCAGTGCTGATATACATAAATTAACTAGACAAATAACTATTGATATTTGCAACGGAATTAATCAATAATATATAGAATAAGCTGGACAATGACGCCATTTTCTCTGGGAGCTGCTGTGCAGCCAAAATTATTTGCCAATTATTAATGTAAAGCTGCTTTGCCACAATTTGCATTGTAAAAAGCGCTATATAAATAAAGGTGACTTGACTTGTCTCTGTGGATCTAATAACCTAATATTTAAAACATTAAATAAAAGTATTATGAATACCTTTCTTTGTAGAGAATACATATTCATTTGCATATTTATCAGTTAAAAACACAATTAATATTTAATATGAATCAGACTTCATAGATTTTTTATTGTAAAAGTTACATCATTCAAAATAAATGTAAATACATATTTTTCAACATTGCAATAATTTTATTTGCATTATCCACATTACAAAACCCCAGTACGGTCCAATGATACTGAGGATCATACTCTTACAACACTGATGGTCATTTGGGCTCATAATTGGTATTCTACATGATTTTGTCCTATATTTGTCACTGCAATTGAACTTTAAAAGTCAAAATCAGTCGTTATGGCATGCCTGAAGGCCAGAACACACCAAGCTGTTGGGCCGTCAGGCTCACATCATCAGCAGTTTGCCCGATTCAGCATGTTGAATCGGTATCTGGGCCATCGGTGAGAAAGGGGACTCTGATTGGATGTTCAGTTTAGCGATAGAGTCAATTAACAAGAATTAACACGAAAGTGATGAAAGAGAGTCAAGACGGCACAGACAGAAGGCTCATCTAATGTTATCCTACCCGAGAATTCCAAAATGAGAACATGAGACTAGCTTAAAATGAAGAAAGTTATCAACATAACTGATAGTCAAAACGGTAATCAAGCACTGCTTTGTTTACATTTCACATATCTGCATATATCCTTGTTTCGGTTTCTCCTTTTGAATGACAAATATAGTATATTGTTAAGGTGTCCTTTGTGTTTTAAACTCTTTCCACATTGAAGAAATGTGTTAGGTTTCTCTCAATGTGATTTCTTGTGTGACTTATGGTTTTTTCCCACTCTGATGGCATTTGGAATGTCCACCTTCACTGAGATTTCTCATATGCCACGTCAAGTTTCCTTTATGTCTGAAACTCTGTCCACACTGAGGACATGTATATGGCTTCTCTCCAGTGTGAATTCTCATGTGTTCATTAAGGTGTCCTCTATGAAGGAAGTGTTTTCCACAGTGATGGCATGTATATGGCTTGTCTACAGAGTTACTTGTTGTGCGACGCTTTAGGTTTTTTTCATTTGCAAAATTCTTCCCATTTTGATGACACGTGGAAAGTCCATCTTTTTCACTGTGAATTTTTTTAACGTGCCATGTCAAGCTACCTTTATGTGCGAAACCCTGTCCACACTGATGGCATATGAAAGGCTTCACTCCGGTGTGAATTCTCATGTGTTCATTAAGGTGTCCTCTATGAATGAAACTCTTTCCACACTCATGGCATGCATGCAGCTTGTTTAAAGAGTGAATTCTTAGGTGAACTTTCAAGTATCCTTTATAACTAAAACTCTTCCCACACTGGTCGCATGTGAACGGCCTCTCTCCAGTGTGAATTCTCATGTGTTCATTTAGGTGTCCTTTATGAATGAAACTCTTTCCACACTGATGACATGAATATGGCTTCTCTCCAGTGTGAATTCGTAGGTGAACATTCAAGTATCCTTTATGATTAAAACTCTTTCCACACAAATGGCATGTGAACGGCTTCTCTCCAGTGTGAATTCTTAAATGATCATTAAGGTGTCCTTTATGAATGAAATTCTTACCACATTCATTGCATGTGTAAGGTTTCTTTTTAGTGTGGATTCTCATGTGACACTTAAGTTTTTCTTGATGTGTGAAACTTTTTCCACACTGAAGGCAAGTGAACGGGCTCTCTTCAATGTGAATTTTTGTGTGAACTTTAAGTATTCTTGCATTTGGAAACCTCTCCCCACACTGTTGGCAAGTGGAAAGGTCTTCATCTGTGTGGATTCTCATGTGCCATGAGAGGCTTGCTTGATGTGTGAAACTCTTTCCACATTGATGGCATGCATGAGGCTTCTCTCCAGTGTGAATTCGTATGTGTTCGTTAAGATGTCCTTTATGAATAAATCTCTTTCCACACTGAGGGCATGTAAAAGGCTTCTCTCCAGTGTGACTTCTCATGTGAATATTAAGGTGTCCTTTTTGTTTGAAATTCTTTCCACACTGATGGCATGTCAGAGGCTTTTTTCTGGTACAATTTTTTGTGTGATCGGTAAGGTGTCCTTTTTGTGAAAATTTTTCAGACTGCAAGTTAGTAAAAGGTTTTTCTTCACTTATGAAACTTTCAGGTGTCTGGAAATTGCGATTTTCCTCCACTTCATTCAGTTCTTGACTTTCCTCTTTCACTTCCATCAGACCTAGAATTAACATTGAATGGTTAAAAATCAGTTCAAGACAGGTGAAAAAAGAAATGCCAAAAAAGAGAAGCCTAATTAAAGATAAATTAACTTTTTTTCAATTATTATTATTTTTTGTCATTCTGAAAAACCTGCTAGAGTATTCACAATGAAATGTAATAGGCCTAGGTATTTTAGATGTTTATATAGTAGGGGTATAATAGTTCATGTATTTGTTCCAAACCTTCACGGTCAGACGGGCAATGCAATCCAATCCAGAAGGGGGCGCACAGTAATACAACACTGTTTACTAACCGCCACAAAAGGAAAAAGAGCAGAAGAAGAACAGTGCCTGTGCAAATGACTTGAGTGCTCCAATTCTCAATATTATCTAGTTGCTTTTTATTAGCATGCATATTACAAGGATATTGGCTGTTATTAGTACTTATAAGGCAGATTATTGTACATCCCATAATCCAACCTAATAACTAAACTTAACTACCACTTTACTAACTATTACAGGGTCATGAAACCCCAAAACACATTTTTTGAGAAGTGAACAGATTTGTACAGGCTGCACATCAATGAAAACACTAAAAGGTCCTCATTAAGTTTATCTATCTTTATTCCACATTAAGTGGAAATTAGTTCCTTTTTGCATTTGTTGGAGCAATTTTGTCTTCTGGTTTAAAAATCAAAGTCCGAGCAATGTCATGGCTTCTGACGTCAATGCGTAATGCCGGAAAGATCCGGAGTGTTGATTAGCTTCCAGAGCTCCAGTCGGTGTTGGAAGAACGAGCTGACGTCAACCGTTTCTGAGCACTTCTCTGCATTTATTCAGCAAGAAGAGCGAGAATGAACGCTTTTAATCCAAGCACTGTGCTGTATTATGCATGAGATGGCATTACATCGGAGTTCAAAAGACACTCGCCTGTCCATTCACTCAACTGTGTTGCTCTCCTTCAGGCACATATAAGTGTATGTTTCCTCAGTAACACAAAAGTGCTGTTTGCATTTTATCCACGATGAATTTAGAGATACAGTATGACTACAGATGGGAAATATCATGTAACAGAATTTAAAATGTAAGAACACGGAGCAGCGCGCATGAGCGGTTTCTGCACAGAACGACGTAATGAGTACTAACAACACTCGTCACGTGGATTATAGATCATATACGGACTGAAGCATGTTTCCAAGTTTTTATAGACATATTTCATATAATGTAGTGCTCTAAACATTATCCAGTACTGTGTATGTGCACATATTTCATCATGTCTTCTACAAATGAATATGTAACCCTGGATCACAAAACCAGTCATAAGTCACACAGGTATATTTATAGTAACAGCCAATAATACATTGTATGGGTCAAAATTATCGATTTTTCTTTTATGCCAAAAATCATAAGGATATTAAGTAAAGATCATGTTTTATGGGGATATTTTGTAAATTTCCTACTGTAAATGTCAAAAATGTACTTTTGTGAGAGGATATCCTTTGTAAGGACTTAATTTG
The DNA here is from genome assembly GCA_038088235.1 of Zacco platypus. Classification (NCBI taxonomy): domain Eukaryota; kingdom Metazoa; phylum Chordata; class Actinopteri; order Cypriniformes; family Xenocyprididae; genus Zacco; species Zacco platypus. Next base: position 9,502,993 of record CM076080.1, read on the forward strand.
GACAACTTTAAAGACGATTTTCTCAATGTTTTGATTTTTTTTTTTTTTGCACACTTAAGATTCCAAATTTCCAAATAGATGTATCTTAACCAAAATATTGTCCTATCCTATCCTATCCATAAATTGACCCTTATGACTGGTTTTGTGGTCCTGTGCCACATGTTCTGATAGACAGAGGAGAATTATTGGGCCAAATTGTTGCGCCAATGGAGAGTGACCAATAGAAACACGTCTTTCACTCTGATGCTTAGATACCACCCACTGAAGCACAGCTTCAATTGAATTCAAAACGTTTCAATTCACAAGCAAAGGTTTTAGTCACAAACAATGACAGCAGAACAGAAAGCAAAGAGTTATATCGATTACTTTATTTTTACAATTAATAATTACAATTTACAATGGTTATTTTTGCTTTCAAACAGTTTGTTTTATTAGAAAAAAAAACTGTCCCTCATTTGTTGTCATAAGATTATATTTTTCAAACACATCAAGGTGCACTCAACTGTTTTTTCCTCTGCTCATGTGTTAATATTATTCTGTATAATGAGTGTGTTGCAATACTGTGTTTTATTGGCTGTTGTCTCCCCTCTTACACCCTTTATTTTTTATTGAGATTTATTGAGGCAAACGTCATAGTTAATAGTGAGAATTGGGCCCTAAACTAAAGTGTGGCCATTTTTCCTATTTTACCGAAATCATACTAAACCTTGACTCCAAAACTGAGGTATGTACCAAACCGTGACTTCTGTGTACCATTACACCCCTAGTAGGTATGTTCTCTGTCAGAGTCAGTTTAATTGTTATTTTACTGCTATTATGATTTTAAGCCAGTGGTTCTCAATTTAAGTCAGGTACCACCTCCAATTAAATCCAAGTGCAAGTCACCAAGTCTATTTTTGAAGCAAAGTTTCAGTTGCTTGGCTGTCAATGGAGGGACAGAAAGCTCTCAGATTTCATCAAAAAAGATCTTCATTTGTGTTCTGAAGACGAACGAAAGTCTTACGGGTTTGGAAGGACATGTGGGCAAGTAATTAAAGGTTTAGTTCACCCAAAAACTAAAATTCTTTAATTACTCACCCTCATGTCACTCCAAACACATAAAACCTTTGTTCATCTTCGGAAAACGAAAGAAAAATGAAATGAAAAAGCTATTTGAAATGCATGAGCTATTTGCCCTCTGATAGACTGCAACACAATTATCACTTCAAGGCCCATAATAGTAGTAGATATCGTTAAAATTGTCTATGTGTCTACAGTAGTTGAAGCGACGAGAATACTTTTTGTGCACAAAAACAAACAAAAATAACATCATCACACGCATCGTGAACAGCGTTGGCCGATACGCTGCCAATACAGCGTTGGAACCCGGAAGAGCTGCACCGTGTTTACTACATCAACTGCGAAGGACACTGACATGGAAGAGGAGAAATTGTGAATAAAGTCCTTACTTTTGTTTGTTTTTGTGCACAAAAAGAATTCTTGTTGCTTCATAACAATAAGTTAGACTGTTTTAACAAGGTTTGGAGGGTAATTAATTAATCATCTTTGGGTGAACTAACCCTTTAATGCACAGATGCAATATAATGACAAAGATTTTCTTATAACTGTTTGTGTTCACTTAAGACATAAGGCCAAGGCAGGTATTTTGACATATTTGACCATTTCAGCACAATAAGCAGCAAACAAGAACTTGATTAAGCACTCTTAAAAGCTATGTGACCAGAAACTTTATATGAATGCTTCAGGTGTGAGCACACAGAAACCGTAGCTTGACAGTAAGGACTGCCCAATAAGAAAAAGATGTAGCTGTCGAGTCAGTTTTATATAAGGCTTTATTTATACACTCACAACCACTTTATTAGGTACTAGGACACCTGTTCAACTGCTCGTTAATGCAAATATCTAATCAACCAATCACATGGCAGCTACTTAATGGATTTAGGCAAATAAAAATGTTCAACACAATCTCCTGAAGTTTAAATTGAGCATCAGAATGGGGAAGAAAGGTCATTTATGTTACTTTGAATGAGGTATGGTTGCTGGTGCCAGGCGAGCTGGTCTGAGTATTTCCGAAACTGCTTATCTACTGGGATTTTCATGCACAGCCATCTTTGGGGTTTATAGAGTATGGTAAGAAAAAGAGAAAATATCCAGTGAGTGGCTGTTCCGTGGGCAAAAATACCTTATTAAAAGTCCGAGGACAGACTGGTTCAAGCTGTTAGGAAGGAGAGAAAAAAACATTCTCTCCAGTCATAAAAAACATCAAATGCTCTGAAATTAGGCTTAAGGCTTCTCTCTGGTGTGAGTTTTTGTGTGATTCTTAAGGTTCCCTTTGTGTTTAAAACTCTTTCCACATTGATGGCATGTGGAAAGTCCATCTTCAGTGTGAATTTTTTTAATATGCAATGTCAGGCTTCCTTTATGTGTGAAACTCTGTCCACAATGAGGACACATATATGGCTTCTCTCCAGTGTGAATTCTCATGTGTTCATTAAGGTGTCCTCTATGAATGAAACTCTTTCCACACTGATGGCATGCATATGGCTTGTCTATAGAGTGAATTCTTAGATGAACTTTAAAGTATGCTTTATAACTAAAACTCTTTCCACAATGATGGCATGTATACGGTTTTTCTCCATTGTGAATTTTTAGATGAATATTCAAGCATCCTTTATGACTGAAACTCTTTCCACACTGATTGCACATGAATGGCTTCTCTCCAGTGTGAATTCGTATGTGTTCGTTAAGGTGTCCTTTATGAACAAATTTCTTTCCACACTGAAGGCATTCGAAAGGCTTCTCTCCAGTATGACCTCTCATGTGAATATTAAGGTGTCCTTTATTGTTGAAACTCTTTCCACATTCGTGGCATGGGAAAGGCCTCTCTCCAGAGTGAGTTTTCATGTGCTTCTGAAGAGTTAGTTTACGAGCAAAGCTCTTTCCACAATGATAACATGAAAAAAGTTCTCCAGTGTGGATTTTCATGTGACGCTTAAGCTTTTCTTTATTTGTGAAACTTTTTCCACACTGAAGGCAAGTAATAGCTCTCTCTTCAGAGTGAATCCTTACGTGCACATTAAGATGGCCTTTATGTTTGAAACTCTTTCCACACTGATGGCTTGTTAAAGGCTTCTTTCTGGTATGATTTGTAATGTGATCCCTAAGGTGTCCTTTTTGTGAGAAATTTTCAGACTGTGAGTTATTGAAACTCTTTTCTTCAGATATGAAATGTTGAGATGTCTGAAAATCGAAGTTGTCACCAAATTCATTCAGTTCTTGATTTTCTTCCTTTACTTCCATCAGGCCTACAATTAACATTCAATTGTTAAAAAAATCGGTTCAAGAAAGGTATAACAATACAAAAGATAGAAGCCCTATAACAAAAGATATGAAGTAAATTGTTTTTCTATTTATGTGTACACCATGAAATCTACTTGTACAGTGATTTTCAATCCCGGTCCTGGGGACCCACAGTAGGTTATGCGCAACAAACTTCCAGTTCAAGTCTTTTGTATGTGCTTTATTAAATTTAGAGTCGTTTTGCTCTAGATACCTTCAAAGGAGCGAGCAAAGATGAGCATAACCAATGTCCATTGAATGCCGATTGATATCTAAAAGTTTTTGGTTTCTCACAAACATTTAAATATTTAAATTAAATAAAATGCCAACACTAAAAAGAACCAACTAGATTAGCTGACTGCCTTAAAACTCCACAGATATTGTCGTCCGTTCGTACTGCAGGTAACACTTTCTACGGAAAGCGAATGCAATGAGACTCGTTTTTCTCCGTTTATATGACATTCAGCATAAAGTCTACTCTGCACATTTTGTATTTCTCCATTATTTAACAAACCTGATTCAGATCATTATTTAACACCTCATTCAGCTCCATGAACTGAAAAGTGTGTAGAGTATTGGGTCCCCAGGGCCAGGACAGAAAACTACTGTGCTAGACTATTCATATGACATATAATGTCATTATAAATGCATTTTGGTGTGTACACTGTTAGAGTAAGTTAATCATCAGTTTGCGTCTTTCACTGCTAATTGCGCTTGAACAGTTTAAAATTGCTTGAACGTTTAAACTGATAAGGCTTTAAAATGAATACACAGGGTTTCGACAATAAGGACTGGCCAATAAGTCCGAGGCCAGCATGAAAAACACTCGGGCCAGTTGACAGAATTCTCACTGGCCCAACTGGGACAGTCATGCGTCATCCTGAAAGTTTATCATTTGCACCTGTTTTTAAGTCCAGCCAATTTAAACATTCAAGCTATTTTAGACCATTCAAGTGAACGAAGATGTGAAAGAACTCGACTGGATACTTGAGTGCTGTCTGAGACGGTTTTTTGCATGCACGCAGCTAAAGTGTGCACACGAAAAGCCACCTCTCAGTCAGGACAAATACTGAATTGAGTTCTCTTTCGCATCTTTTTGACCTTCAACGGTTAACTACACACAAAATTGTCCAAATGCCCATCTTGGTGAGTATCCTCGTTAACATTTACTTAAGAAATAACCAATTGTTTAACAGTTGAGAACACTTGTATAAGTATACTGGATTAGGTCTTAAAATAGCAGCAACCTAATATACCTTCTGTTGTCTATGTCCTTAATGTTAATCAAATGATAAAACAGAATCACTAATGCTCTTAACTGAGTAACCTTTGTAATTTTAATAAAGTTAGCACGCACCCATTTTTTCAGCTGCCTTTGTTCCTATTTTCTTTCCTATTCATTTTACCCATAGGGTTTTTTTGTTAAAGAAACAAAAATCTTTGTTAAAGAAAACCAAGCCAACCAGCTATGAGGTGAATCACAACATTACAAAGTTTTATTCAAAGCAAAAAAGTAATTGAAAAGTGGATAAAAAAGACAAAGATACAAGACTTAAAGGCTTTAGTGAGGGAAATAACTACAATCCAATGAAGCACAGCGAATGACAATTAATTTAAAAGGATGGAGAAATATAAAACTATTCATTTAGGGCTGCAACTAACAATTATTTTGATAATGTGTATATCTCACAATTCTGACTTTATATCTCACAATTCTGACTTTTTATGTCAGAATTCTGAGATAAAAATTCTGAGATATTTATTCCATTTATATCTATTGCTTGTAATTTTGTTTATTTGATCTTACTTTATTACTGACTGATTACTTGTCTTTAATAATGTTTGAGCTTCATATAAGTTAGTCCAGTGGTTTTTCCTGTGTTGTCGAAATTGGAAATAGAAATTAGTAGAAAACAAGGTTACAGGATTCAAAACAACAAAACAATAACTTTTTTGTAGCGGGGCCACTGAAAATGATGACAGTTAACTGTTTTATTGTTTCTACTGGTATATCGCCCACCCAAAAATGTGTAATGTGTCTGTGTTAAAAATCAAATTAAGTGAAATTCAGTAAAAAGTAAAAAACATATACATTAAATTAGTTAGATGAGCTAATTATTGGAATCATAGCGCAGTGTCGTTCTCCAGCGTGCACCACATCACTCACAGACATGTGCTTTTAAAATGCACTCATGAATGTTTGCGTAAGCATCTGAAGAACATCAAAGGTTTCTATTTACATGTTCTTGCAGTGTTGAGCTTTGTAGCTAATCACAGGCATATCTGTTGGATGCATGAACGCAATAGCCAATCAGATGCGTTTAAGTTAGCCAGAATCCGCTTAACGCCGCTCAAAATGGAGGAGTTTTTGTTCGGCACACTCACAAATACCTTCAATATAACCAACCAAAATATAATGTCAATAATAGATTCATTGCACAGCTTTATTGATTATAATGGGAGTTTTTGCAAGAGTGCACCTTTGTGTACCTCGTGTTGTAATTAGCAGCTTCAGTGATTTTAATGCTGGGTTCCAGGAAAAGCTTTGGAAATTTAGGAATTAAGCCATATAAAAATGAAAAGATTAATAGCTGAATAATAATTAAAAAAACAAAGTTTGGAGTTCAAGGATGCTGGTGGAAAGGACAAGCCAGCATACAGAAACAACTAATGATGAGAGCACAGGTAGAAAGGCACTACTTCAACAGCAATGGCTTAGACCAGGGTTCCTCAATAGGCGGCCGCAAGAGAATGCTTGGCCTGTGCTAATGTCAAATAGTGTTGTCAAGGTAATGTATATAAGTACTCTGTCGTGAAAATTCAAATGCAGCATCATTCTTTATGTTGCATAACCACTGGTGCTTTGAAAATGCAGTGGTCACACGCAGTTAGTCTGTCAGCGACTCAAAAACTGACTAGGCAAAATAGACTCAAATGTGAATGGACTGAACATTTTTGGTTTATTTTGTCTGACCAACCACTACAAAGAAAGCAAGCAAACTGTATGTGAGAAAGTAAAGTGTTTGCTTTTATATTATTAGTTACAGAAAGGCAAACTAAAGGCTAATATTTTCTCATTTACCTTCAGCATTCAGCAAATACACATCTATATCATTAAAACAAATCTCTGAATGTCTAATTAACATTTCATTTTACAGACCTTGCAGATTTATTCAAATACAAAAGTGAGATTTTCTGAAGTGTTTGTAGCCCGTGTGAACGCGTGTATTCTGTGCGTGACAGTCGGTCCGTGTGAAATGGATTCGGACTTCAGTTCAGCTTCACTGGAAACGTGATCAATATATATACTGTATATATATAAAAACCAAATATAAAATATTTATATTTATATATATACATATATATAATATGAAATATTTATATATAATATATTTATATATAAAATATTTTGATTAATTTTCATATTTCTAATTTATTAAATATGAGTTAAAATAAATATAAGTTATACATATATACCAGATTTATATCGGCCATCAGCCACTGTGATTTAATTATATTTAAGATTAAGACGACTATTCATCAAGCAAGCATTGATTGAATTTGTTGTAGCAAAAAAAAACCAAAAAAAACTACAGATTGTTTCTGGACTGGCAACAGAATTTAAATACACAGGTTATTGGAGATATATCCAGCTGCAGAACCGGAAGTGGGGGGTGGGGCTTAAACTAAGCATGCTCGTAGTTTTCTTTTGTTAAATACAAGCGGTTTTCACATGGATTTTGATCGGATATGTCTACAACATTTAACAATAATACTTTTCTGTTCATATAACTGGCATAAGATATCATGACACGATGAGCAAAATTTTAAAACATAGCCTATAAACACTTAATATAGGCTATATAACTTCATAACAGAAACATCATACACTCACCGTATTCTCAATTATGTTTCTGTTGTCAAACGTCTCATTGGCTTAAATGCATGTTTCAATTGTTCAAGGATTTGCAATAATTAAATACATGTAGGCCTATATATATTTGACATTAAATGCCCATACCTCAGTGTCTTTAAGTAGGCTACTATTTGTCACAAGTTCACAACATGAACATGTACAAGCAAATAATATCACATACAGTCAAGGAAAATATTTTACTATATGGTTACACATTTATTAATATATTTTCAAAATTATTTCTTCCCAGTTTATGCATTTACATCTACATTTATTCATTTGGCAGACGCTTTTATCCAAACAACTTACAAGTGAGAAGTTGCCCTTGGTGGGTATTGAACTGGTTACTCCCCACAAATTATGCAAATTAGTTCCAGCCGTATGAACTAACAAAAAATAGTTTGTATGATCCGTTAACATGGTAATAAAAAAATCCTCATTGTACATTATATCTTATGCATATATGAACAGAAAAGTGACTATTAAAAAGACATCCATAGATAAAAATCCACCCCACACTTCCGGATCTATTGGTTGATTCTGATTGACGATGATAAACATAGCAAATGGAAAAAAAACAATCTGATACTGTATGTGAAATGATCGGTGCATTAAGTTTTTGAGTGTAAATACAAAATAGTAGACCTGACACTTTTTCTGTGTAGCGTGTAACTTTGTTCATTTTATTACTAATGTCTTAAATCAGTCACTTAACTTTTCAGATATAAACTTAGATTTTTAAGCTTAAACTAGTTCGAAACACTTTTTTATGATCTGTCCTGACAGTGACTTTTTTAAATATTATGAATAAATGTGATGGTTATTACAAACGGTATCTTTACATTCATTTTGCATTTATTGTCAGCACTGGGCTCGCAGTTCACATGGGTAAGGTTACTTTGTACTGTGTGTGGATGGCCGTGTTTGTCCGCCAACAACGAAGACCATTATTTGACCCAGGAAAAACTCTTAATATTTTAATATTACTGCCTTTGGTGATACGTATTGCACAGTTTGAGAACCACTGTTCTAAGTAGCCAAATGCAATGAAAAGGTTAAAGCTTTGTTTTTCCTATTGCTTGAATGCAGTGCAAGTGGCTTTAGATAAAAGCGTCTCTCAAATACATTAATGTAATGTAAATTTACTATAATGTTCCCGACAAAGTTACTGGCAAATCAAGAATGGACACCAACCTAATGGTTCCTCAGTTTCCTCTTCTTTTACTCTGCATGGTTCTGAATCACTGATGTGCTCCTCTTTAATAAACTCCATGTTTATCTATGCCACGTTTTCTTCACCTTGAGTTTTTCGAGCGTTTCTAGAATATTTTGATGAGAATTAGCAGTAGAAAGAAAAAGAAAGGAAATTAAATCACTATATTCCTCATGTGAATGCACTTTGCACATAAAATGTAACTTAAATTAACAACAATAGCACAACACATTTTAGCACTATTAAAAAAAAAACTGGCGCCATGTACGAAAGACCAACTATCAGCAAACAAAGCATTACCATATTACGTTGAATACATTAATTGTACTTTGGCGATAAGAAATGATCTAATAACACCATGTTTTTGTAATATATGAGCTAAAAACAATTTTTATTCATGCTGAAAGTTATACAGACCTTAAATCTTGACTGGCTCACGACAACCTTTCCCTCCGTCGAATAACAACTGGGGACATCAGGCGGCGTCGCCCCGGAGACGACGTTATGACGCAATGACGTCATGACGTCACAGCAGGTCAAAGAGGCAAAATAAAAGACCTGTTAAATTTCTTTAAAAAAAACGAGACAAACATCAAAACATTTTAGAGTATTTTTATTTGCATTTAAACTTAAAGATCCCATAAAGTGTGTGTTTATTGTTATCAATAGTAAATAAGTTTATGTAAACATGTAAGTAAATATATAAATAAATTTAAATTTATTTATTTCAGTGTGCCCATTTGTGTGCAGCATTGATTCTGGAAATATGATTTAAAAATTCTTAAATAGTTATAAGCCATAAACTAAACCAACCTGCTAAGAAGTAAATGACAACATTACAAACTTTGATTTGATGCAAGAAAGCATTTGAAAAACTGACAAAAAGACAATGGCTTAACAACTTTAATGTGGTAAAATGGAGTATTGTGAACAACTCAATCAAAATAAATATTACAAATAAATATAAAACTATTGATTTAAAAATGTTGAAAGTATAGACTTTTTTATGTTTATTGCAAAATCTGCATAGTATCCATAAAATATTTAAGTAATTTGAATCCATCATTTGCAGTGCTTCATGAGAGTAGGAGGAATTTGCTTGGATGTTGACTAAAACAGTTTAAATTAATGTGGACAGATGGCTTCAACAACGCAACACACTGAAGTTTTACGTTTTTGAGTGAGCTACACCACCACCTACTGCAGCTGATGCCCATGGGGGATTACAGTTGCTCGCTACCCCAGTACATTGAGTATGCCTTGTGGTTGACTGGTTCTCCCTCACAGTGAAGGAGGTCCAGGGGCATGCATGCTCCACTCACTCCCAGCCCATTCCATACATTCCAGCCCTTAATCCTCCAGAGAGTGCCCCAGCCCCAGAGCCAGTGCCACTCCTGACACGGACCCTCAACCAGAGGCCATGTCTTCCCCGGAGCTAGAACCTGCTGCCACATCTGTCCCTGAGCTGGCACTCATTGAGCTGGATATCCTGGAATGCACTCCCATCTATGCTCCCACTCCTGGAGTCTTTCTTTCCAGCCAATTCCACCCAGCTTCCAAGACACTTGTGGCATTGGCAACCAATGAGTTGTGTTGGGTAGATTAATGATGATGATCGCTACCGAATAAGCTAAAGACCAATCAGCCTACATCATCAGAGTTCCATGGCAGAACTAGGTAATAAGTTAAGACACCATCTCTCTTGCAAGTGTGGTTTCAGCGCCAACAGCAGACATGCTGCATTTGAGAGCAGAGAATACTGCTTAGTTTTTTCAAGACTTTGATTACTTATTTCATTTACTTGACAAAATAATAATCAACATTTATATTTAGAGAAGACAATTAGACTACCTAGATAATGGGATACGGAGAGATAGGGACCTAGATAATCGGTTGGGTGTGCTGGCCAAAAAAAAAAGTAAAGAACCACGGTGTTAAAGCATTTTTAGAGAACTAAAGTTATCAAATATGTTTTCATTTTCAACTAATTCAGAAGTATGAAAGGGAGGAAAGTTATGATCACATAATATGAGTGACCTGAAAATCGCGAAATTTCTCCAAATGTGCCCTAATGGGTGTTCTTTAATGATCATCACCAATAAACTGGAGTAGTTTTTAATGTCGATAAATATATTTGAATTTTAATACATGATTGATTTTGAATGTTCATTTTGTGCTACTGACATTTTAGGAATCAAACAGAACCAATACTGATTAGCATTAATCATGAATGTAACATTTTCTACTTAAGGGGGAACACTACAGGCAAAAACACTTTTTTTTTTGTTTTTTTTTTATGATTTTACGCCTTTTGTCTTTTCATAAAGCATTTTTTGGACTGGTGGAAAGACAACATCCAAAATGATTTTGTACAAACATTCAAACATTTTGTACCACTTTATATATTTGCATCTATAGATTTCAATAACAGTAAATATCTTTAAAGGCCGTTTTCTCAAAATGAGTTTTTTTCATTACCTCCATAAAAACCTTTGACTTTAATATGTAAAAAAAAAATTAAACAAGAAGTCTGAACCTGAATTGATCCAATAATCAGATTTTTGTCGTAGAAATTAATGGAAATTAGCACATATTTAATTAGATACTGCCTCATTTGCATATTTAAAAAACATTTCAGAAAACTTGTAACACAAAAAATGTTTGCAATTCTTAATGTAATCAATTAGCTAAGTATGGCGATATCGATCAGGGGTTTTTTTTTTTTACCCCATTCACCTGGGCTTTCTCGAATTAAAAGTAAATGTAAAATGCAGTAAATCATAATGCAGTATATCAAGTATTGAATAGGATTAGCCACTATCCAGAAATCTAACAAAATGTGAAATTATAACCAAGTAACGTAAACAAGTTACAGAATGCCAATGATATAAGTCAAGATTAACTTTATTGTCATTCAGCAATTATACAGATGTACAAGAGACATTTTTTTTACTAAAGGATTAAGACATGCAATACAAAAATATTTACAAAGGAGGGAATAAATAAATTCAGCCTGCCTTTAGATCAGCGGTTCCCTAACTGGGGTATCCCTGGTGGTACATGAGGTGACAGAAGGTCTGAGTACACAAACAAAATGCTGAGTTTTGCCGTTCATTTATTTCTACCACACCTTAAAATCACATTGAAATCAAGGATGTATTTCTAACAGGCAAAATGGTGTAGTGCCTTTTTTTTTAAATCATCTTTTGCAGTCAAAACTGACTGCATACACACAAGCATCTTCCATATGACAGGTTGCTTGCGGAGTATGCTGCCCATAATACTGCCGTTCTCGACAATGTATCTTTGAAAAAGTGAGGTTTTAGCACTTACTAGCATGAAGAACAAATATAGATACAGACTGTGCATAGACACCAATTTAAGACTTAAATTACAAAAACAGAGTTCTTATTTTTTTTAATGTTGATAATATATTAGCAAGAATGCAATTTTCCCCAAATATCCGCACAATTGCAAATGTAACATTGTAGAATTATTTTAATAACCAAACGTGAAAACCAAGTGATGTACATTTTAAACAGTATTGTTTGCTCTATTTTGCTACAAAATAAGAGTTCCAATGAAAGCATCAGCCAAACTGCAATGTACAGCGTTGTTTTGCGATTCAATGACTCATTCATAGTAACTTGCTTCCTTATTAAGTGGTTGAACTATGACATCACTTTGTAGGGCAATTGGCAGTTAGCATCACACTGGTTCCCTCGACAAAAAGCCAATTGGATTTTGGATTATTAAAAAAAACAACAAAAGTTTGATACTTTTTGATGATTTTCACAGATGAAGATAACTTTTGTGAATTTTGAGTATAAGTAAACTACACCACAGGCACACAATTTCAACATCAACACTAAGCTTCAGACAACGCTTTCAGTGTTTATCTAAATACATTTTTCTTGAAAGTTTGAATTAGAATAGTTTGTAAGATCGTAGTTATAAGCATAACAAGGCTGAAAAAGCAGACCGAGTTCACCTGTTCGGCATGATGATGTTTAATGTCGCCAACAGCCTCTGTAGTCTGATTTAACCGCTTATTAGCAACCATCATGCAAGACATGTGACAGCTTAAAAAAAAATCATGGATAGGTTAATACTAATGTATTTTATGTCATAGAATAAAAGGTGAAAGTATCTTGAGCTTGTGTTAACCACGGACCACATTTCAGCCATTTATCCAAAAACCCATTGACTTTGAGATGATGGAAGCGGGAGTGCTAAAATGCAAATTCAGTTCCAGGTTTTGGCCAACAAAAATATGTCATTGTTCCACCACTCTCTTGAATGATTCGATGACTCACTCAAATGAGACAGTAACTTACCGCCCCGTGTTGGCGCTTTATTATTTAAAAGTATCACTTAATTTTTTACCATCATTGCATATTTCTCCATTTAACATTTTATAAAATAAATAATTTTTAAATAAAAAAAGGATTTATAAAGGTAAAAATATTCTCAGGAAAATCAATTAAAGGGGGCAAATATGGTCCCTTAATGGAAAAGGACTGACTGCAGTCTAACTGGATGAGAGGGGGTACACAGAAGGATGGTAAATGCTTCAGGGAGCATACCACTCTAAAAGGTTTGGGAACCACTGCTTTAGACTATTCATTTTAGCTATGGCAATGTGAATACAAAGAGAACAGAGTTTAATTTGGGTTTATATACAGAACTGGTTTAAATTTGGGCTTGCAAGCTTTTGTACTTTTAAACATGAGAGAGTGTCTTTTTTGTTCTTTTATCAAAGCAGCAACAATACAGAATGTTAAATATTTATTTATTATAGGTCAAAATCACACTATGTTTTTCTTGACTTCCCTTATATTTTTCTTTTTTGGAAGAGCACCAACGTCACCATTGGGTCATTTAACCGTCTTAGATATCAATCAATCAATCACCCTTTTTGAAGAAATTCTACTTTTGGCTACATCTGAATGTCTCACTAATTTTTGCTCTCTGTGTAAACTCTAAAGCCTTTCTAAAACAAAGGTTTTTTTATTTTTCATTTTACTTCTTTTTTTCCCCCCTTTTTTTCTAAGAGCCTGTAGTTAAAGTCTGTGGTGAAAATCCATCCATTTTCCAAACTCCTTGTCCTATGTTGTGTCAAAAGGATGGGTCTTTGACTGAAGGCCAGTCCATCACAGGGCTGTGATGACAGTCCTCCCATATAAATGGAAGTGAGCTTCCCTCCAGTTTGCACTCATATTTTTAGGGTTCTTGGAGCAATGAACCCTTCCCAGGGGTTTCTCCAGTGTGGGTCCGTTGGTGCCGTTTTAAGTAGCTTGCTCTGGTAAAAGCTTTACCACACTCAGGGCACACATGAGATTTCTCACTGGCATGTATTTTCTGGTGTGATTTTAAACTTCCTATCAGTTTAAAACTCTCTCCACACAAAGAACACAAATAGGGTCTTTCATCTGTATGAAGTTTCAGATGCGCCTTTAAGCGTGCTGCCAAAATAAATTTTTTGCCACACTGATCGCAACTAAATGGTCTTTCTTCAGAGTGAATGAGCAAATGCGTTTTGAAAGTGTTGCTCTCTGCAAACCTCTTGCCACACTCAGAACACTCATGTAATTTCTCTCCAGAATGATATTTCATGTGCATGTGTAGGCTTCTTTGAACTGTGAAGCTCTTCCCACACTCGTGGCATGTGAACGGCTTCTCTCCGGTGTGAGTTCTTATGTGCGTCTTAAGGTGTCCTTTACATTTGAAACTCTTTCCACATTGAGGGCATGTGTAAGGCTTCTCTCCCGTGTGAATTCTCATGTGATCTTTAAGCTGTCCTTTATGAGTGAAACTCTTTCCACACTGAGGACACTTGGAAGGCTTCTCTCCAGTGTGAATTCTTATGTGAATTTTAAGGTTTCCTTTATGTGTGAAACTCTTTCCACACTGAGGGCATATGAAAGGCTTCTCTCCGGTGTGACTTCTCATGTGTCGCTTTATGTATCCTTTATCTGTGAAACTCTTTCCACACTGATGGCATGTGTAAGGCTTTTCTCCAGAGTGAGTTTTTATGTGATTCTGAAGGATTACTTTACGAGCAAAGCTCTTTCCACACTGATGGCATGTAAACGGCTTCTCACCGGTGTGGATCCTCATGTGACACTTAAGGTTTTCCTTATGTGTAAAACACTTTCCACACTGAAGGCAAGTTAAAGGGCTCTCTTCGGTGTGAATTCTTGCATGAATCTTTAGGTTTCCTTTATTTGTGAAACTCTTTCCACAGTGAAGGCACGTGAAAGGCTTCTCTCCAGTGTGAATTCTCATGTGACACCTGAGGCTTCCTTTACATGTTAAACCTTTTCCACACAGATGGCATGTGAAAGGCTTCCCACCTGTGTGAATTCGTATATGATTCTTAAGGTAGTCTTTTTGTGTGAAGCTCTTTCCACACTGTTGGCATGTGAAAGGCCCCTCTTCGATGTGAATTCTCATGTGACACTTAAGGCTTCCTTTATGTGAGAAACTTTTTTCACACTGAGGGCACGTGAAAGGCTTCTCTCCAGTATGAACTCTCACGTGACATGTAAGAGTGCCCTTACATGTAAAACTCTTTCCACACAGGTGGCATGTGAAAGGCCTCTCTCCAGTGTGAATTCTCATGTGGCCATTAAGGCTTCCCTTACATGTAAAGCTTTTCCCACACAGATGGCATGCGTAAGGCTTCTCTCCAGTGTGAATTCTTACGTGATCATTAAGATGTCCTTTGTGAATAAAACTCTTTCCACACAGATGGCATGTATAGGGCTTCTCTCCAATGTGAATTTTTATGTGATCTCTAAGGTTTCCTTTATGTGTGAATGTCTTCTCACACTGAGGGCAGGAGAAAGAATTTTTGGCTTCTGTTTGTGAGACATTATTTTCAGTTGGCGAGGAACTAATAGATTTTTCTTCAACTAAAAAATGTTTTGGTTTCTCAAAATAGTGGTTCTCCTCCATGTCACTCGGTTCTTGACTTTCCTCCTTCACTTCCATGTGGTCTAAAATTAACATATTAAATTGTCATAAATCAGTTCAAGACAGGTGAAACAAAAAACACTGAAGTGAAGTCCAACTTAGGTTATGTGATCCCTAGTGTGATAAAAGTTAAAGGGATAGTTAATATAATAACCAGCTTCCGACAAACATCCATACGCAAGTCGACTTACAGCAGAAGTGTAATCTCTGACGCGACATGTTATATTGACACAATGTGGAATCACAGAGGTTAGAGCAAAACAAAACACCATTCACGAATTAGTCTAAAATGAGAATTTTTAAATAGAAATATTGGATTTTGATATTAGAGTAGAGGAGCTTGTGCCAGCCCTATTTGTTTGAACTCTTACATCCTATGTCATACATCGCATCAGAGGTTACGCTTCCACCGCAAGTCATCTTGACTCGGTTGAGCTGATTATTATAGTTTATAAAGTTTTATAGGTTTAGTTCACCCAAAAAAGAAAATCCTGTCACTAACCCTTTAAGACCTGAAGGCATTTTTAGAGTTGTTGTTTTTTCTGAGGGACATACACAAAAGTAAAAACTCCAAAACTACAGCAAAGAAAGTGAAAAGTATCAGTTTATCAGTTGATAGAATACTTTTAGAAAATATAAATTCTATTACATTTGGATATTCTCATTTTGAGAAAATGCTGATAAAAGACTAAAGTATAATTTTTATTATAAATTTACATATCTATCTTATTTGACATGCAATAATTCAGGAAGGAAATGAGATGAGGAAAATTCTCCTAACTGTGAACATAAAGTGATAGCATGTCATGAAAAGTTACAACATTTAAAACCAATGAAGTTGGCATTTGGACGTAAACACGGAAGCGCTCACTGTAAACAGCATAAGAGAATGACACAGAACAGAGTATATTGTTGAATAAAGTTGTTATTTCAGTTTTGTTTTTGCACACAAAAGTATTCTAGTCACTTCATAAAATTAGTATTGAACCACTGCAGTCACGTTGACTATTTTAACAATGTCTTTAGTACCTTTCTGGACCTTGACAGTGGTGGTTAAATTGCTGTCTGGAGGAGTCCGATACCTCTTGGAGTTCATAAGAAAAAAATAACTTAATTTGTGTTCTGAAGATGAACGAAGGTCTTTCGGGTGTGGAACGACTTGAGGGTGAGTAATTGACCTTTCGCAAAGACCAGCCCACTTTTGTTACTGTTGCTATGTCCGACAATCCATGCACTCTCACGCCACACATCATGTTCTCACAAGGGGAAAATACATTGCGGAGCAAAGAGGACACTGACAACGTGTCGACAGACAAGACAGAGCAGGTTACTTTTGTTATGAAACTGTTTCATATTAAAAATATTGTAGTTTTTTTAAAGAAGTTTAAACAATAAATACCGTAAAGTGGCTTTTTAATGAGTCGTGACAGATCGCTGTAGCTCCTTCAAGCGTGAACCGATCATCTCTTCATACTAGTTCATTTATAGCATCAAATAAACATGAATGGACATCAAATGGAAAGTTGTTTTCAAGTGCGGAAAGATGCGAGTACACACAATTTTTCAAGTTCAAGTTCACCAACATTAATCTACTAACTCCCCTGACTGCTTTGTCAGACAAAATGGCAGATTCGGGGTTATGATTGGTTAGATCACCTGTCAATCAAACTGCCTGCAAAGGGTCAATTAATGACCCTATTTTTGGGTGAACCCTTTAAATATGAATAATTTTCTAACAAAAACCCATAATTTTATTACTCCCTGGAGCCATGTGGAATACTTGTAGGATGGATTGAGGGTGAGTAACTCATGGGATAATTTTCATTTTTGGTGAACTATCCCTTTAATAAAATATCCCTATAGAAATCTGTAAAATTACTAATGATATAAAATGTTAGAATGACACACAGTGTTATGATACTCTGCCAGAATCAGCTTAACTGTTATTTTACTTCTTTTATAAAATTCAAGTCTGATGAAATTTCTATAGCTTTATTACTTGTATTACTTCAGTACATTGAATGCCACATAAGTCGCTTTGGATAAAAGCATTTCCCAAATTCATAAATGCAACAAATATATTTAATCAGGAACCAAGAATGGACACCAACCTCTTTGTTCTTCAGTATCTTCTTCATCTTTCACTCTGCAGGGTTCTGGATCATTCATGTCCACAATCTCCACTTTAATAAACTCCATCTTTCCAGCAGTATGTCAAGCAAGATCTCAGCTTTTAATCTGAAGATCCTGCTTGCCTGGAAACTTTCTTTGTCACGTTTAAGTGGGAATAAATAACAGAGAAAAGGGTCAAGTCAATCACTCCATTCCTCATGTGTGTCTATGGCTACAATATGTTCAAAATGTCCAGAGCAAAATGCTCTCAGTAATATTAACATGTTCTTGAAACGGATATTAAAAATAACTTTAAAACACCTATGAACCGTTTTATACACCTTAAATTCTAAAGGGTTTAAGACACAAACATTTCCTCAGTTTAAAAAAAAAAAAAAAAAAAAACAGCAACCGGAGAAGTGGCGGCGCAGACCTTATGATGTCAGCGGTAAGGAGTGACAAAATAAAAGACAACTTTAACAGTCTAAAATAAAACTAAACAAATACTAAAATATATATTTAAAATATATAAAATTAAACGTAAATTATGTATACATGTTGTCAAGTTATATGAATGTAAATCCTACGAATGAAAAAGTCCTAGATTTATCCAATTCATTACAATAAAAATAGACCATTTTATCCACTTAAATGATAACGTCGTTTAGGTGTAAACTGTCGCCCGCGCCTGATGCACATCCACTCTCGGAACTGCTTGTTTAAGAAAGGGGGCAGTACATATCCGACGGACCTGCTTCCTGTTTTGAAACGGGTTGCTTGTTACTCATGAAGATGGTGATGATGATGTCAATACGTTCTGTATAGATCTTCGTGCAGAAGACATGGCTGTGAGCTCGGGCTGCAGTACGGTGTTGATGTCGGTGCGGGTGTCGGTTCGGCCGCTCTGTGTTGGCTCGGATTCCCTGCGGCTGCAGCTCAGTATGAACGCGAACCGCGCGGGACTCTTCACGCTCACGCTCAGACACACCGACCGCGGAGGACGCAGCGTGGTATACACACAAACACACACACACACACACACAGACATACACAGGCGCGCGCACGCACACACACACACACACACACACACACAGCTGTCAACTGTTATGTTTAGCTGTCAACCTTTGTATGAAAATGAAAAATACTTTTCTCTCTGATTAGTGCTATCTGTCTACCTCCCAGTCTGTCATTCAGCCTAGTTTGAACACTGTTTACCATCGTGTCCTTTGAATAGATATGCATGCTCGGTTATACGTAGTTTGTGTTATATTCCAACAATTTATTATTAAAAAATAACCATGAGCAATTTTCTGTAAAGTTCTTAACAGCTGTGACGCAAACTTTCCTGTAACTGAAAAACAATTGCTATATGAACTTAGCGTCAAAATTATTCAACCCCACAGAGACTGTAACGAATTACGAATGTATGGTCTTATAAAGACCCAGAGTTTTATTTATTTATTTATTTTTTAAAAACAACACTTTATTACAGGTTCTTTTAAAGCTAGCCACTGCTCTGCAGAGTTTAGCTGAAACCCTGATCAATTTATAATGTAATATTTTTGAGCAACAGGATTTTTTTTTTCATAATACAGCCATGTCACAATTATTCAACAATGCTGTTTTAAATCACTTACTAGTATGGTATGGTAAAAACTCAATTTAGCCTTTTTGAACCCT
This sequence comes from Zacco platypus, assembly GCA_038088235.1. NCBI lineage: Eukaryota > Metazoa > Chordata > Actinopteri > Cypriniformes > Xenocyprididae > Zacco > Zacco platypus. Next base: position 9,522,231 of record CM076080.1, read on the forward strand.
ATGTCGACAGTTAATTACCTTTAGTTGTGAGACTTGTGCTGAAGTTGAGTAGTAACTACAGCCAAGACAAAAGAGCTCTCCCAAAAGGCTGGAGAAGCTGGTTTATTCCATCAAAAATGATATAGCTGCAAGAATGTTTCCAAAACACTAAAATTCCCTAGAGACACAGTTGACAGCATCTTTTTAAAGCTTAAAATGTATGGTAGCGAACCCTAATAGGATGTTAATTGATCAGAGCAGCAAAGTGATCGTGGCACTGCCACTTCTGTTCTGCTCCTGCTACGCGCTGCCTGTTAATATGGTTTCCGAAAAAATTACATGCTGCTTACGCTCTGCTTATGCGTCCAGTCTGAAACAGGCCTGAGTGTTTTAATATAATTTTGTTCACAAAAGCAGAATGCATGTTGAAAGTTATGTGACGTCCCAAGTATGGTAACCCATACTCGGAACTTGTCTTCTGCATTTAACCCATTGAAGTTTGTGCACACACATTAGGAGCAGTAAGTAGTGAACACACACACACACACACTGCATGGACATAGACACACACGTAGAGGTGGGAAGGCATTTTGCTGTGGCACCTGGGGAGTGATTGGGGATTAGGTGCCTTGCTCTAGGGCACTTCAGTTGTGGGTATTAAGGGTGGGAGAGAGTGCTATTCATTCACTTCCCCACCTATATTTTCCTGCCGGTATTGAGAATCGAACCTGCAACCAACAGATTACAAGTCTGACACTAACAGTTAGACCATGACTACCCGGTCAGGGGTGTTCATGTTAGAAACTGTTTCCCAAAATAATATAATAGTTCCTGCATAAAGTGCTCTCTGTTTGGATTCACATACATCTTTTTAACACTCTTTCTTGGAAAGTCACAAATCAATCCTCACTTCCCGCAAACGCAATGTGTTGTCACATGCTTATGAGTCAGACTAAAACGTTTTAGTTCGCCAAACTGCCTTGTGGCATATTGACTATTCTGTGACTTTAGATTGTCTTGCATAACTAAAGTAACATGTATTATATATCATAACATGTATCCTGATAACAATCACTGTCACTGAAGCTGTTATGATGAGCTGTTCTCTCTCTCTCAGTCTCTAGCAGAGTTTGATCTGCGCTCAGTGAAGTATGAGATCACGTCGCCTCGATGCCACGAACTGCGTCTCACCAAGCCACCCCACGACTGTCTCACGTTTACCTTCCGCAGTGAGCAGGAGGCCCAGGAATGGGCAACTGTCATGGTATCATCACTGAGAGAGTCACACAGAGGTCAGTGGGCACAGCAACATTTAACCCTATAAAGTTACGATCTTATCAGATACATGAGTTTCTAAGGCCTTTAAAATATCTACATGATCAAAATTTTGATAAAATAAAAACTGTTGCACACAATCTACTACATGCCTTCTCCTGCCCTGATAGTTCATACTGTTTTAGCAAGTAAAAGGCCTTTTAGTGATTAAATAAATTCATTTAAAAAAAGTCCCTCTTCAGGTTGTGAAATCTTTTATAAGGTAAACATAAGAATCACTTTACATAAGAATCTTTTTTTTTTTTTTCAACACCTACTGGACTGAAGCAACTTAGATTTACTCAAATTCCCATACATTTATTTTTTGTAAAATCTTATCTAGTTATAAAATAATAGTCAGAAAACTGTTATGATCTTATGTCAGTCTTTACAGAGTTAAGCTCACAGCTTTTTTTTTTTTTCTGAAAATCCACAAAATGGTGTACAGAAAGACATTGTAATAGGAATTGAGTGGTTTAATCCAAGTCTCCTGAAGAGACCCGACCACTTGATATGATGAACAGATTTAATTTAGTCCTTTATTTATAAAAAAAAAAAGATCAGCGCACATACATAAGAGTTTATCAAATATAGTAAATGGGGAAACTCAATTATGCTTTCCTGATGCATGAGACACAATCAGTAAAGATTGATCAGCCTGTTATTATTCATATATCTCAAAACAAGATCAGAGAGACTTCAAGCCTTTTTAAACTTCTATATTTTAAATACATGGCAAGCAAAATGGGAAGAATATGAAAAAAGCATTAAAAAAAGCACGCCAGATGTGCTTAGCCTTTCTGCTTGTTAAATGGCCTTCTAAACTTTTTTTAAAGATGGACTCTGCTCTTACTGTTGGCTCGTTGTTCAATCACTTTTTTTTTTTCTGTCTCAGTTGCCAACATTTCACATTCCTCACATGATGGACTGCAGTATATGAAGTGTGGAGAGAAAAACTCTGTCTTGTCGCTGTCAATGAAAGGTTTGTTTTCTAATGGGAGAGTTGACTAGGTTTTAGCTTGTTTTTTCTTGGTCATTAATTTAGTTTAGGAACATGGATATTTTTATAAAATATTTATAATAACAGGTTTTCTGCAGGTTTTAAAAAGGTCTTAAAGTCTTAATTCTTCCTTCCCCAAATTAAGGCCTTAAAAAGGTCTTTAAGGATTAGTTCAATGAAAATTACCCCAAGCTTTACTCACCAGTCATCCTAGCCATCCTAGGTGTATATGACTTTCTTGTATCTGATGAAGATAAATGGAGAAATATTAATAAATATCCTGACGCATCCGTGTTTTATAATGCAGTAACGTGCTACCAAACGAGTATGAGCTGAAGAAAGTGTCTCCATCCACAACCATCCGTCATAAACATATTCCAGATCTGGAGTGTTAATAAAGGCCTTCTGAAGCGAAAAAAAAAAAAATTGAAAAAATTGTTTCACAGAAAATAAGAATTCTTATCTTACATCGTTTTGCTTCTCATATAAATGTATCTTGATTTAGGAGTCTTTATTTGCATAGGAAAACGAGACAAAAAAAAAACAGAGCATCAAGAACATCCCTTTTTTGCAGCGGGATCAAAAGATACAGTTAAAGTTATATCCGTAGTCTGGGGGTTGGGAGCAGAGGTATTATTTTTTGTAAAATGAACTAAAAAGTAAAACAACTCATTGTGATTCTCCCTAGACATTTACATTTCCATATTGTGTTCCCCTTCACTTTATTTCTTAAATTTTCTTTACTTGGTCTTGAAAAGATTTTTTTAAAAAGAAGGCTAGCGGTTTTGAATATTAATTCGTTTTAGTTTACCTTTTCAATAAGAAAATATAATAATAATGATTTGAATAATTATTTTAATGTTTTTTTTTCTTGTGCCTAACAGCGCCCCTTAGCTCTTCTAAAATCACTGTAAACCACATCTTCACTGGGCCTATTGCTTTATTAAACTGTAGTTTAAACTGAATTATTTTATGCAGAGTTGACAAACCCCTTTGTCATGTATTTATGTTCTCCTTTTGAAAATATTTGACTGTCAGTTTATTTTGCCTATTATTATATTGTCACTGTTTTAGCTTCTGGTGTTGTAAAAATTTTTTTTTTTAAATTGTGATATGATGATCAAATTTAACAATAACACTAGTAAAACATTAAATAACTGTTCTGCATATCAGTTATTGGACATATAAATCTAAAAATTAGCGGTATTGGTTATAAAAAGTCAGTCTCTAATACAAGTCTTATTGCTACCAAGTACATTTCATGTTTAAGTTCATTGTATCTTTTTGCTTCTTCTGCCTGCTGTAGAGGAGCTGTGTATAGAGCTTTCTCGAGCAATAGAGACGGGAAATATTCATGCAGCTGTGCACTACGCCACTGATCTGGCCCGGCAGCAGATCGCACTGACTATTCAACCAACGCTGCGTGATACTGAAGACAGAGAGATAAGGTATGTGTGCTACTGTGTGTCTGTGTGTGTGTGTGCTCTCATTATGCCTGAATTATATTAGATCTCTCTCTTTCCTCATAGTCCTCATGGTGGGTATTTAACACACATTTTTATCTGTGTTGTCACATCTCAAAGTATGTTTAATCACTTCTTTGTATTGATGTAAGGGCTATCAGTTTGTTAATTTAATGCTACTATTAGTACTACTACTACTAATACTACTACTTGCATGAATGTGCTAATGACTTTCCTGATCAAATCTGGAATAGAAAGCAGAAAAAAATCAACATGCATGTAGATAAATTTATATAATTTATATCTTAAAGTCCTGATAGTGACAAAGAGTTCATGAATATGCTTTCATTTTCAGCTTAGCTGTGGTAGTAGAAGATGCATCATCTTCCTGTTGTGTTACAGTAAAAATCCACCCTCATGTGACTGTCGCTTCTCTGAAGCAGCAGGTAGGAAAGAACAAAATGTATTTTGATGAAATTAAGTCAAATAAAGTCTTTTTGATTTGCTTAATTGTCAGGTGGTAATCTAAAATTTTTCTGACTTGTCTCTTCCAGATGTTTGTTGAGTATGGTTTTCACCCCAGGGTGCAGCGCTGGGTGATCGCTCAGAGTCTGTGCTCCGATGGTCGTTCTTTAGCATCGTACGGCATCGATAGGGATGGTGACACAGCATTTCTTTACCTCTTGTCTGCCCGTCACGCTTGCCTTGATCACCAGAAGGACCAGGAAAACAGCATCCCAATGCTGACTGCTGCTCCACCACCACCAAATGCCTCGCTCGCCCACACGCCGGCCAGTAGTGGCCCCAGCAGCCATGACTGGAGAGGCTACAGCACGTTACCACCTCGATTTAGCCACAGCAGCACAGGTGAGAGAGGTTCACGCATATTTGTTTGACGGGGTCCAAAATTACAATTTTGCTAAACATGACTGAAATGACAACATTTACTGGCCCTATATATTTTTTAAAAAAACAAAAATTAAATATAAAACTTGTCTCTAAAGGGAAATATGAATAATTAATCATAACTCCTTATAATTAAATACAAATATTTGAATCAATTAATCAAATTAACTTATGTTGCTTAATTAATATTACAATCAATTAATCTGTTCGGCCACTGAACACTCAGTATTGATCATCTATCAACTCTTCAGAAAGGATATTTTCCGTAGCCACAGAAAAACAACTTTCTTAGCATGTAGCTGTGATCGTAATGTTATCATTGGCATTGGTTTATAAGCAGATCAGAATCAACTCGCAGAAATGTGCACAAAAGTTTTAACTAAATCACAAACACATAGCTAGACTAAACACACAGACATACAAATCATGCATACATGGGAAACGAGAGTGGAAATGAATTGAAGCACAGCATAATGAGGGAATAGAGCTATGAAAAGAGTCATTTAACATCCTGGAAGAACCATCGGTTTCTCACTATCAAGCACCTTCATTAACAAAGGGGTTCACAACTTGAATCGCCTATAATAAATTAAAATGTATGATACTTGCAAATGCCTTAGCTGTTGCAGTCTCAGGAGAAATTCTTGATGGTTCGGTCCAATGATGCTGAAGTTGTAATCAATATCTTCTGTGTTGAATGAAGAAATGACGACAAACTTGCACTGTTAATTTGACCGTGTTGTCGAGGAAGTCATTATACGACAAGTATTTAGATAGGAAACAGCTCTTAGATAGAACAACTAGATAATGTAGCCTATCATGCATGATAGGGATGAGCGCTACAGCTAACTTGACTTTTGTTTAAATGGAAGTTTTTTTTTTATCCGACAAATTTCTTAATGTATTCTGCTAAAAAATAGGTCATGATTATGCCATACGTCCAGTAAAACAAAGCAGTTAATCCTCGGGCAGGCAGAGAACGGTCAGAGAACAGTAAACAGACAGGGTCAAAAACAGGAAAATGTACTGGGGCAATGTTCAGTCATTTAAGCGAATATGTCAATTAGTGGAAAGGATGTCATTTCTATGGGCTGCATGTCTGATTCTTGTATTGAAAGCAAACAATGTTCCAAGTGTCTTTGAAGTGTATGGGTGAAGCAGGAGGCTGATCGCTCTATGTGGAGTCCAGATAGTCTGGCTTCCCCACTGGGAATTATTATGACATCTGCATGGGTGGGGGTTAACTTTTACAATTGTGTGTTTGTTTGTTTGATTGATCCAGTCATTACAAAATTGAAATATATTTTTATTGTATTCTTTATTTAACCACAGTGGAATTAAGTCCTGGCATATTAGTGAGTCTGTGTTATCGCAGTATCATATGCTTGATGTGAGAAATTCCAAGTGTCACATGGACTTTAGAAGGAAAAAAGTATCCTTTACTAGTAGTAAATGTCAGTTGAGGATCATCTTTAGTAGATGGCTTGTATGTCTTAGATTTCCAGTCACTTACGTCAGTAATGGTCAAACTGGGGGACAGGGACAGGCTTCTTTTATACTACCGTTCGAATGCTTGAGATTGGTAAGATTTGTTATTGTTTTAGAAAGAATTCCTTAGCATAACCGGGGAATTGAGTTTTGAAAAGAGTCATTTAACGAGCTGGAAGAACCATCAGTTTCTCACTTTTTATACTACCGTTCGAACTATTGGTGATAAACAGTTTAGGACTCTTAACCAGATAGACCAGGTGCTATCAATTGAAGAAAATTTACTGAAGAATAGTTTGCAGCCAGCTTCAGGTCTCAGAATGAGTTTGTAGGCCACTCTGGGTACATTCACATTTTCACAGCAATTATACTCTTAACAGAGTCCACTAATTACGTCATTATTAAGGTTAAAAATATTCTTATTGGTTAAGAAAACTAGACAAAATTGGTAATCTTCCACACATGGACAGAGACTCAGAAGCATATTTCCTTCCATCATGATGCTGACGATCTGATCCTGAACTTGGGGACAGTATGTCTTATGAAGTCAGGACAAGTTGTCTGCAGGTCTCTAGCAGAGTGCCAGTTGTCCACCAGTACCCATAAAGGACCTGAACACTGTGCACACATACAAAGACACACACATGATTCACAGCTTCTTCAAGGCTAAAGTTGATCCGAGCTCTGCTCTGAACGGGAAACTTTCCCAAAACATACTGATAAGTTGAACTTTTCTCTCATTGAGAGGTACAGCCAATATTGATGATTATTTTCTAGTGTTTGAAAATGAAAATAAATGCTTTAGCATATGTTGAAGTCATTCAAACAATTTTAATATTTAGAAAGATAATTGTTGATAACTTGATTTATAAATCTCTCAAAATGTATATATTGAAGAGACTTTGGATTCCAGAATCCAACCCTTCAGAACATTTGTAGTCGGTAAGATTTGTTATTGGAACAGTAGAGTAATATTCTTTATTTAGACATATTACAAATTGAAATAACTTTTATATGAATATATTGAATACATTTTAAGTTGTAATTTGCACTCACTTTATTAGTTACACCTTACGAGTTGAACCCCCCTTTTGCCTCCAGAACTGCCGTAATTCTTTGTGGCATAGATTCGACAAGTTGCTGGCAATTTTCTTTAGAGATTTTGCTGCAGATTTTGTCGTCTGCAGTCTACACATATGATGCAAATCTCCCGTTCCACCAAAGGTGCTCTATTGCATTGAGATCTGGTGACTGTGGAGGCCATTTGAGTATTGTCATGTTCAAGTGACCAGTTTGAGATGATTGGAGCTTTGTGACGTGGCGTGTTATCCTGCTGGAAGTAGCCATCAGAAGATGGGTACAATATGGACATGGTGCGCAACAATATTCTGGTTGGCTGTGGTGTTTAAAGAATGCACAATTGGTACTAAAAGTGTGCCAAGTAAATTATCCCCCACATCATTACACCACCAGCACCAACAGCCTGAACTGTTCATACAAGGCAGGATGGATCTATGCTTTCATGTTGTTTATGCCAAATTCTGACCGCAGCAGAAATCAAGACTCATTAGACCAGGCAATATTTTTTCAACCTTCTGTTGCCCAGTTTTTGTGAGCCTATGTTAATTATAGCCTCAGTTTCCTGTTATTGGCTATCATGAGCGATCTTTTGCTGCTCTAGACCGTCCGCTTCAAGGTTCAACGTGTTGTGTGTTCAGAGATGCTCTTCTGCAGACTTCTGTTGTAACAAGTGGTTATTTTGGTGACTGTTGCCTTTCTATTTGCTGGAACCATTCTGGCCATTCTTCTCTGACCTCTGGCATCAACAAGGCATTTTTACCCAAAGAACTGCCACTCACTGGATTTTTTCTCTTTTTCTGACTATTCTCCATAAACCCTAGAGATGGTTGTGTGTGAAAATCCCAGTAGATCAGTAGGTCCTGAAATACCAGCCCATCTGACACCAACAGTGTTTTCTCAATTTTCTTATCAATGTTGAAGATAGTTGTGCTACTCCATATTTTTGTGGAAACTGTCATTTTTCCTTTGAATAAAAAGTTCAAATGAGCCGCATTTATTTGAAATAAAAGCATTTTATAATCTTACAAATAATTTATGTCACTTTTGATCAATTTAATGCAACATTGCTGAATAAAAGTGTTAATCTAAACTCTAAACTTCTGAATGGAAGTGTATGAAGGTTTCAGGGATCTTCACTGGCATGATCCCTGCTTGCTTCAGTGTGTTTTTCTCTGTTGAATAGGCAGTAGTGGCTGTGGCATAGATAAACCTAGCGTCAGTGACATCATTAACCTTGAGATGTTGCAACTTGGAGGGCCCAAACTGAACACACAGGTAATAATTACATTCATTCACATTTATCATTACTTGAAACTAAGCAATGCAGCTGGATTGTAAATAAGTGGCCGGCGGCCACATAATCATGAACCGCAAAAACACACTCCCACAGACAGTGCCGTTATAGCAAGGACGGCTTAAACGGCTTATGAAACCTTTCAAAGAAAGAGATCACAAATGATTCCATGAAAAACAACATTATAGGGTATATTTGTATTAATTTGTATCCCCTGATTGATGTGGAACAGTTGGATTTTCATATCTCTCTCTCTCTTTAGCCAGGCTGGTCCTGCCCCTCTTGTACATTCATAAATAAGTCAACGAGACCAGGCTGTGAAATCTGCAGCACAGATCGACCAAACCCTCCAAATCTCAGTAGCGTTCAACAGGTGACTTCACCCAGCAACTACACCTGCTCAAAACATTGCCTGTGCTGGAACAGTGTGTGGACTAATATGCATTTGTTTTTTCTCTACTACAGGAAAAAGCAAGAAGATCTAACCAGTGAAACTGTGTTGTAAATACACGTAGGTATCGAGACAAAAACCCTATAATCTCTCATTCATTCACGTTCGAATGACATGTGAGGAAGTACAACCAGACTCCAGCTCATGCCCTCCAATCCTGAGGTTTCACATGCTAATCCTCCACTTGTAGTTTTAATAAGAGTTGGCTTGCATCAAAGTCACCATCTCATAGTGACTATGCAGCGTATTTCACCAGTGGGGAATATCAGTTGGTTTTCCTGGTCGTGTCACAGTGCAGTTGTCAGTAACTAGTAACTGCCCAACTGATTTGTTGTTTGGTTTCTCTTAATTAAATACTGTTGAGCAGTAGTAATGGATAGGCACCAAAAGTTATTTCAGTTCATTTTATCACATAACGAAAAACAAAACGGAAGCCTCGTCATCTGTGGCACTTGTTGGTACAAACTCAGTCAATTCAATCTATCTATCTAATAAGCACACAAGTTCTTATTTCAAATGGGACAGAAGAATCTTTTAGCTTTGGTTGAAGATTCAGATATGTCATCTGAAGTAAAAAAAAAAAAAAACAAGCCTGGCAAATCTTCAATGTAAAATTAAATACTGATTAAACAGCATTTCAAGCTTTTTTTTAAATGTCCTTGCTGGAATGTGCTTGATTATGCACATGTCAGAATTGGATCTTACCCATTTGCAGATGTGACTGCTTCTTTTGCTCTTTATTCACAGACTCATTTGCTGTGTATTGGAATTTCTGTTTGTTCAACAGTTTAGGAATCTTCTTCACTCGCTACATGGTGTGTCAGTCAGTGTTCATGTCTGTTTTACTGGAACAGGACAAATATCATTTTATTATATATGTTCACAAGCTCTATTTTAAGGGCTTAAGTTTTAAATGTGACTTTGTCATTATGTGACGAGGCCAGTACATAGTGAAAAAAACAACTGTTGTATCAGCTAAATGAAACTTTCATAAATGCATGTAAATTTTATGGACTAAAGTATTACTTATTTAACTGACTAGAAATTCTCATGAAAGACTTAGTTTGGAACAAACAAACTACATTCAGACAGGGTTAAGTGCATTTATTTTATTTTTTTATATGCCATATTATTTAATGAACAATTTATTGTTTTGAATTGGGTTGGTTTAAGTTGTAATTGCATTGATTGTGAGTATTGTAAATGATTGTTATACAAAAATAAATACCTGCATTTCACCATGGCTTTGCTGTGAATAAACATAATAGATTGACTAAACTTTAGTCTCTTGAAATGTGAAATATTTTACTGTTTAGTAATGGAATGTGGTCTGTCTTGTTGCATATTTACACTTTTTTTTTTTAAAGATGTTTAATAGCTTAATAGTTGACTGACATTAATGGAAACTATTATATCTGAATGTCTCAAGTCACTGCAATCTTTAAACTTTCTGTATATGTTTACAGAATTATAGAAGTCAAAACTTTTAATTTCAAGTAGATGTAAACTTGAAGAAAAATGTATAATTTGTATTTTAATTCATGTGTACTTTGACTGGATATACATAGACCAACATTAAGCAAATATTACAAATGAAATGTTAATACTGTAGATGATTTCCATTCCTCTCCTGTGGTGAGAAGTTGAGCAGGATGTAGTTATCTATTTATATCACAATTTCTTTGTTAATGTCTCAAGAAGTCTGACCCATTCTTGGGAACTTTGCACCTAGCACAAGCAAAATCCTCAGAGGATGGAAGATTTGTGATTTAATGATAACTACAGCTCAGCTCAGTGGTGAACATTTGGCTAACTGTTAAATTCAGCTGGTCCAGGAATAGAGCCCATCAAAAGGAACCAAATAATTTAGACGACAAAAAACAATTCAAAATCTTCACACTGAGAAACAACAATGTCCTTTTCAAGAGAGATCAGCCCACTGGTGAAGAACATGCTTCTCTCAGAGAAGGACGTTTTATCGAGACAAGCGGCGCGGATTGAAGCTGAAATTCAACAGGTGTGGTATTGCTTTGACAATAGTCTCTTCTTGTATTTTTTTTAAAAATGTTAATATCATGTTTTGGTGAAAATTCTTCTGATGCCAAGTAGAAATTGGGCAAATGGCAACATGGATAGGTTGTGTAACGTCCTTATGGGAGGGAAAAAACTTGAAACTTTTGACTTTATTGACATTTTTATTCACTTTCGATCATATTGGAACTAGATAACCAATTCAAAATGTGGTTCCTGAATTAATTCTATTTTTTGAGCAATACTCTGATTTTAACATATGATTCCTTTTTATGACTCAATTTTTTTTTTAATTTTGCTTCAACTGATTTTAGGGTGAGAAAAAAAACTATAATGAGGTGCTTGATTTGTCTTCTGGAGATCTCCACAGAGGGGGAATAAAACCCATCACCTTTGTTCGTCAAGTAGGTATCCGCTTTCTGCCAGTCACTCCGTTGTATGGAGAATAAAAACAAAAAAAAAATGTTGGGAAAAATATTTCTTAACCTATGCCTTTAAGAGAAATAGGAACTATTTTTTGGTAACACTTCAGAATAATGTTCATTAGTTAAGCATTAGTTAATGTATTAACTAACATGAACTAATCATGAGCAATACATTTGTTACTGTATTTACTAATCTTAATTTATGTTAGTTAATGAAAATACAGTTGTTCATTGTTCATGTTAGTTCAATGTTAACTAATGTTAACAAGATTTTAATAATGTATTAGTACATGGTGTAATTAACATGAACAAAGATTAATACATGTTGTATAAGTGCAGTTCATTATTAATTCATGTTAACTAATGAACATTATTCTAAAATGTTACCATGCTTTTTGCTATTTTTCAGGTCCTTGCTGCTTGCTTCTATCCAGCACTTTTGGAGGATGACAGTCTGCCATTAGATGTTAAAGAAAGGGCAGATGGTCTCCTTAGACAATGTGATGGTGGAAGCATAGGTAAGCTATTGTCCCTGCTCAATAGATATATTGGCATACCTTGCTGTTTTCATACATTTAAGTGCCTAGCATTGTAATAAATGTTTTCGTGTTAAAGTGATAAGAAAAGTTGAATTGTCAAATGTTACAACTTTATGGGATCAGCTTCAAATTAACTTCAGATTTAAGCATCCCGTTTCATTGTTGTTTTTTTTTCATTTTTTTTTTTATATAAACAATGTGGACAGACAGGTCTGATGAAACGTTAATTGAAGTATATGAATTGCATGATTGTAGTGTTGAATACTTGCATCGGTACGTGCTTATCATGTAGTGACAATCTCTTCAGGCTCATACACAGATTCGTGTGGAATCCCCAAAATCAAACACTGCCTATCTAAGTTCATTACCAGGAGAGATGGAGGAGTTCCTTCCTCACCCGACAACATCTTCATCACATCTGGGTCACAGATGGCTCTCAAGGTTTAGTCAACAAAAATCATTTATCGTCAGACTTTTTCTTCCTTTTAAATATTTTTAAAAGCAAATGCACAAGCATACAAAAACTTTTCTTTGAAAATATAAAATTGGACGCAATAAGTGGCACTGAGTAAATGTTTTCATTGCAGTTTATGCTGAAGCTGCTGGTTCAGAGCGAGGTTCCGTGTCAGACTGGTGTGCTCATACCTGTGCCCACCTACGCTTCCTTTACCATTGCTCTGAAGGACCTTAATGCTGCCATCATACCTTACCATTTGTGTGAGGAGCAGGGCTGGACACTGCAGGTGGAGGAGCTTCGCAGAGCGCTCCATGCAGGTAGTAGGACCTGCAATCCAGTAGCGCTTTATATCTGCAACCCAGGGAATCCTACAGGTACAGTAATACATTATCCTTATTATTGTGAGAAATCTGTGCTATCTGGTGACTGTAATGTTCTTATCTTAATCACAGTCAAGGCTGGTGTAGGAACTAAGACATTTTATTCAACCAGTAGTGTCCTTCCATTTTGCACATGCATTTCCACACACTTAATAATGTTAGGTTACTGACATAACCCTGGTTCTCTGATAACATGAAGTGAGGTATCTCACTACGGGGAACGCCTTCAGGTGTGACCGATCGCAGAAGCACCAAAAACACAGCATCTGCCAACCATGGCAGACCAATCGCTGCTGCGATCAGGGAGTCCCACCTTTCTGTATATAAACCGCAGCTGTCTGGCGTTTCGTTATTCTCCACATATCTCTTGTCCATTCAGGACAGGAATCCATCAACTCTCCCCACGAGCTGGCGGCCTACGGCCAATCCATAAGTTCCTCTCTGGGTTGAGCAGAGAGGCACCAGTCCGACTTCCCAGCCACTGCCACGCGGAGTCTCCGCTCTTGGGTTTTGACCGAGAATGTTGCGCAGTGATGACAGCCCTCGGGGTTGGACAGAGCTGCCTGAGCATGTTTAGCACCCAAACAGGAGATGCAGAGGCCGTGTGAATCCTTCGCAGAAATCCACATTCCGCAAGCACACGGATGAGGAGGACGACCTTTTCCTTCGGGGCTCTCCAGCTCTTTCGCAGTAGCCATGGCACCTGTGCTCTCTTCGTATGGTAAGCCCACTACAACGTGACACAACTAGTACGGAGCTGTGCTGCGATAGAGAGCTCTTATTTTCCTACTTTTTGGTGCGTGGTGAGCGCCCAAAAACTTGGAAAATAAATAGAAAAACTTAGAGCCGAGAACTCGCCTTGACACGTTAGTTATTTCACTCTAAAAATGAAGTCACTCAACAAACGTTAGGAATTTTGCTTTTGGGACGTTACCTTGCGGCTCCATCAGTAAACCGTTAAGCAAATAGCTCCCAAAGCCTGCTGAGTACAGCTTCCGAAATCTTCCACGGGGAAGAGGGCGAGAATGACGAAACGGCAGATTAGTCTGCCATGGTTGGCAGACGTGGTGTTATTGGTGCTTCCGCGATCGGTCACGCCTGAAGGCGTTCCCGTAGTGAGATACTGAACGAATGTTAGAAAGAGAACTTCTTCCTTATTGTCTCTCCCCAAAACACTTAACTAAGTTTGCTTGCTCCCTAGTGTCTATAATTAACGTTAACATTAAACATTACAGTGACCAAAAGTTGAGAAAATGAAAATGGCTTCTTGGAATTATGAATGGATGTATGTTGCTTTGATTATCAGGTCACATACAGAGTAGGAAGTCCATAGAAGAAGTGATTCAGTTCGCTGCAGAAGCAAGGCTCTTCCTACTGGTTGATGAGGTTAGTTTCTCTCTGGTAATGTAAGAGATTTCTGTCATTAAAACCAAAGTCCCTTTCAAGGAAAGTCTGTTTACTCTGCATCCATGTTACTTTTTCACATTTATTGACTGACAGCTCTCCTGTTCATGTTGAGAGAAATAAAGTGCAGAGGTGTTGTGTGCGCTGATGGTTATTGTAGTTCTAGACTAAATGTAAAGGTGCATTTACTCATTTCACTTGCATGAAACATTCGATATTGTTTAAAATGAATAAAAATGGTGAAATACAATCTCAGAATTTTTACACAATCCTGTAAAAATAAACTACATTAAATTACACAAATATACTTTATGTATTTAATCTCACTTTATTTACCAATGTCCTTTGCTGCTGACATTCAATGATCTAATTCAACCATACTAATAAGCAAAAATTATTTTAGATTATACTTAGGAATAAGAATGTTGAACTTCCTTCTCTTGTATGCTATTCTTCTTTAATCCAGAATGGCAGCACAGCTGAAAGGTTTGTTTGAGCTGCGCCCTCTACTGTACAGGCGTAAATATGAATTTCCTTCAGCCTGAGGCTTATTCATTTCACTTTTGTTGTGAAAGGGCCCTAACATTTGCCAAAAATAGAACTTTTTTCTTGTTATTAAAAAACAAACAAGCAAGCCCAGCCCAGGTGAAGTAATGCAAAAGTATGTTACTTTCCATAAAAATTAATATAATGAATTGCTTTTTTAGGGAGTAACGCAATATTGTAGTGCATTACTTTTAAAAGTAACTTTCCCCAACACTGATCTTTCTCTTCAGGTCTATCAGAGCTGTGTGGTTGGAGAAGATACTGAGTTTGAATCCTATAAGAAAGTGTTATCAGAAATGGGCTCTACTATTTCCAGCACTGTGGAACTGGCCTCCTTCAACTCTGCCTCCAAGGGCTTCATGGGAGAGTGAGTATCGTGCTGTGCTCTTGAGTATTATTCCTGATTTCTTTATAAGTATAATTACACTGTATCCATCCTTATATTAATATTAGAATAAAACAGGGCTAAACGCACACCTTAAGAAAAAAACATGCTTTTCAATATTCTCAGTGTGTATGATTGCAGAAAAAATATATATGTTTGTATTGAACATTGATGGAGCAACAGATTTTGAAAATAAATCATAAAAGTGGTTCATTTTGTTTAAAAATCTAATAAACGTATGAGATGTCGAGCTTGGGCCCTTTACCTCAAACGGGGCAAAAAAGGCACACAGTATTGATACAAATACTTTAGCCAAAACAATGTTTTTAATAATGTCTAGGTTAATACTTGTTCGAAAGAATCACTTTACCAAATTTTGTAGTATTTTCGGTTTATTTTGATGAATAAAATAATTAATTTTTCTCCAATAAATATACTGTAATTAAATTTTAATATAAAAATACATTTTAAAAATACAGAAATAAAATTAATTTAAGTTAAGATTCTGAAAAAATTAAAGGAGATCCCATAATATTTAATATAGATTTACTGTAGTAATAATAAATGATATTTTATTATATGATTAATATCATATTTTAAA
This sequence comes from Zacco platypus, assembly GCA_038088235.1. NCBI lineage: Eukaryota > Metazoa > Chordata > Actinopteri > Cypriniformes > Xenocyprididae > Zacco > Zacco platypus. Next base: position 9,537,974 of record CM076080.1, read on the forward strand.
ATAGATATTTTTCATTATAAAATATGGGTATTATCTCTAAGATGGATACCCAATTTGATATATACGATATTTACCATCTGAATCAAACCATGTCATGTCAACAGATGGAAAAGTCAGCCAGCTGTTTATTATCATGTTAATTATTGTGTGTTTTGCCTCAGAATCAACTGCGCTGCTTCCCGCGAATGCATCAAGAATCAGATGTTTAGGAAAGTGCTGCGGAAATTTTTGTGCCATCTCGTGGTTTAAAGGAAAATAAAATCAAAGGCGCCTTTAGCCCGTTGTACCCTACTCTGGATAAAAATAACAGTAATAATAGGAGTGGGCCAGTTAGTATGATGGTTGCATTGTTATTCAATCATCAAATGGAGTAAATCTGTGTCTCTTCTCTGACAATTCTTTGGGTTCAGGTGTGGGCTTCGTGGTGGCTACATGGAGCTGGTGAATCTTGACCCTGCGGTGAAGGAATATACTCGTATACTTCTTTCGACTAGGTCCAGCCCATCTGTTGGTGGACAAATTGCACTTGACCTTATGACAGATCCTCCAAAACCTGGAGATCCTTCATTCCCCACCTTCTCTGAGGTTAGTATGCTCCATATGAGTATTTAACATATTCAGAAAAATCACATGCACAGTTTTTTTTCACAAATGCCCAGTCATACCCAGCAAACATAGCTGAGCACATTTCTCAGATCTTAGATCTAGTTCTGGTCACTGGTAGAAGATCACTGGATCTAAGTGATCTAGAGGGAACATGACTTACGAGGTCTTCAAGATAGGATGGAGCAAGGTTATTGATGGACTTGTATACCAAGACCAGTTTTGAACTCGATTGGAAATTGGGAACTTAGTAGGATCACTTCAGAATCAACATATATACATATTGTTTAAAAAGGACAGGTAAAAATAACGCAAATCATACCTAGTGTGCATAATCTTTTTATGTAGAAGCCATTTTTTTTAATGTATGAAGGGCACCAATCAGCAAAAAACATTTATTTTAATTTGAGGTGTGATGTTAGTATTTTACAGTGAAAAAAAAAATGGAATTAGTTTCTTTTGTGTCTTCGTAATAGAGATCAACCAATATTGCTTCATAAGTTCACTCGATGCTACGTCAGTAGCTGACATTGTGTGAGTGTCTAAAAAAAGACAATAGTATTATTGTTCAGCTGAAGTGTTGATTCAGTTTAGTTCGGTTCACTAGCTGTGTAAAGTTAATTATCAAAATTCAGCTGTGATGTCCTCATCCAGCTCAGTTCAGTTCTCATCTGATAGTGTCAGTGCAGTTAAATCAATAATATTGCTGAATATTAAGTGTCCCTGACTCTGCAAGCCAAAGACAACAGTGGTAAGTAACCCAAACACCAACAGATGTAAAAAAAAAAAGGAAAAAAAATGCCTTCAAGAAACCAGGCTAAGTTGGGGGCCAGTTCTCCTCTCACCAACTGAATGAACATGGTGTGCTTATGATTCCAGGCTGAATCACAAGTCAGGATTGATATCAATCAGAATATTTCATCCCGTTCCTTCTACTTAAAGATCGGGATACATTACATTGGCATATGGAGGAATATTAGTCAAACAAATTATCTGTCTATCACAACTTCTTGATTTTGAGTGACCTAATTTATTTTTTTTCTGTCAGGAGGTCCAGTCCATTAAAAATATGATGCATAAAAATGCTTGTCGGATTCAGGAGGTCCTTAGTGAGCTACCGGGAATCAGCTGCCACCCACTGAAGGCAGGATTTTTTGTCTTCCCCTGTCTACACCTCCCTCCAAGGGCAATAAAATGGGCCAAGGTAAGAATCTGTGTGTTACACCAATTTGTAAATGACACTGAATTTAAAGTACTACTGTTGTTAAATAATAGTTACACCAGAGAACATGTATATCACCGCAAATCTGTATGATAGCTGTTTCAAATTCTGGAAACAACTGCCATTTCGCCTATCTCACCAGTCTAAAATTCAATAGCATCCCTACATGACAGAAAAAAAAGTCTACATCTGTTAAAGATTTGTGTGTCGCATGCCGCTCTTTGTTTTCTGAAATGGCTACTATAGCAATGACGTTGTGTTGGTAGGTATATGCCAAAAACAACGACCGCAACATGGAAGGGTTTGTAATACAGATGTAGTCTAATTTACAACATGAAAAAGCTACACTAGACTACTGTGTCTTATGAAGCAGCGGCAAAAACATAGGAAGCTGGAATTAGCAGTAACTTGAAACAGATTTGTAAAAATCGCATTTTATGTGATGTTGTTGGACTGACAGTCTGAAAGTGAACCTGTGTTATAACAACTTCTCCAAAAGCTACCGGTAATTGAGGTCAGGTGTTGAAGTTAAGGAGATAAATAAACCTGTCATTACTACAACTATGAAACTAAGCTGCCAAGCATCTTACAGATTGCAGAGCATTAAATAATTTTACCTAAAATTGCCTAGTCCAACATATTAAAACATTCAACTCGATATTCATGTTACAAACATGTTAACAAGTAACAAACAAAATATTTTGTATCAAAATACTTTAATGTTTTGTATATTTGTAGTTTTAAAATACTGTAAAATACTTTATAAAAAGTCTACATGATGGCATCATAAAAATGCGGCCTCTGATTGATGCCTACTCAGTGGTTTGCCCAGACTTGTTGAGATGAGAACAGAAAATTGATCCATATGGAAGAAGGTGGTCAAGGTAAGAGACGTGCAGGCTGCCACCTTTTCATCAATTTTTTGCAAACATTTCTACAACATTTAAGTAAATGTTCTTACTACACCATTAATGTGTATGTATCCTCTATACGTACTTCTATGGCTCTCAATAGATTCAGTGGTTGGAGTTGGGTTAATACTCCTTGACAAGTTCTGTATTTTCTGATTACATTTCTGGCTACATTTAAAATGAAAATATGTTGATCATATAATAATTGTTGAAATGTTAAAATGTTTGTTTTCAACTTCCAAATACAGTCATGTGAAAAAGTTAGGACACCCTATTGAATTTCATGGTTTTCTGTATCAGGGCATAATAAAAAAAAATCATCTGGTCTTTGGTAGGTCTAAAAATTTGGAAAATAATACCTCTGATTAATAACAACACATGACATATCACACCGTGTCATTATTTGTTTAGCAGAAATAAAGCCAAGATGGTAAAGCCAAAACTTAGGATACCCTTACTGTTAACATAGAAATTAAGAGGGTAAGTAATGATCAGGCACTGCTAATCAGATACTTAACTTTGATTAATTGATCATCAGCAAGTTTTGGCAGTTTGCTGGTCTGGAGCCTTCAGATATGTGTTAATACAATGCCAAGGTGTTTTGTACCCACAGGCCTTGAGCACCTCACAGTTATTGAGTCGACCATGAACACTTCTTTATACCAAAGTATTCAAGAATCATATGTGAGGCCATCCATCCAACAGTTAAAGCTTGGCCAAAATTGAACTGGACAATGATCCAAAGATCACCATGAAATCTACACCAGAATGGCTGAAAAAGAAAAGAATAAGGTGTAGCCATGACCCAGTCAAGTCTAGACCTGAAAAGCTGTGGCGAGAGCTGTGCATTAACAAATGCCCACAAACCTCAATAAACTTAGGCATCGTTGTAAAGAAGAATGGGCCAAAATTCCTTCAGAAAAATATGAGAGACTGATAAAGGCTTACAGAAAATTATTACTTCAAGTTATTGCTGCTAAAAATGGATCTACAGGTAACCGAATCAAAGGCTGTCCAAACTTTATCACCCATGTTTTTTCCATCTTGGCTTTATTTTTGCTGAACAAATAATGACACCTTGTGATATGTCATGTGTTATTGTTCATCTGAGGTTTTATTGTCCAAATTTTACAGTTTTTCTCAATTGGTTTGGCACATTTTTAGAAACAGTCTTAACATTCTCTAAACTGTGAGTGCAAATGTCACAACTGTTTGCTGGAACTTCAGAACTTTATTGCATGTCTGCGAAATGAAGTTACTCACCCAAAACATTTCATTCATGCTTCAAAACCTAGTTATCGTGTCAGTAATTTGGCCAAGGCCACCAAAATATAAAGTATTTTTGTCATCGTGTGAGCCACACTGGTCAAAATGTTTAGTTATTTTTTCACCATGACAGTCAACCATGAAAATGAAGGTTTTATAACAAAACTCTGATATTTTTTGAGAAGAGTCAATAGTACATAGAAAAAAAAATATAAAAACATTGTATTTATACAGTACATTTATTTTTGTACGAATGTATTACATGTAAAATTCAATCTTGCTTGTCCAATTACTGTACATTACCACAAATACACAAACATACCAAATAACTACAACATAACATCCATGAAAAAAAATATTCTTGGTGGACATCCTGTTGCTCTTGTTGGTCAGGCCAGAGATTTTCATCAACATCACATCTGATGTTTTCCATTGCCATGCACCGGGGAAAAAATCTCCTTGAATACCGCACACATTCCCTGCAATGATCAGCTGTGATGTCCTCACATGCAGCATTCATGGCATCCAACAGAGACATCTGATCTTGTGCTCTATGATCATATACTTTCCACCTCCATGCTGAAAAATGTTACAGCTGTGGTTGTGCTTTGGACAATCTACATATATATGCTCCCAAACTTGACTGGTTAAATGGTTTAATGGTTGATTCAAATTGTATTGCAATTAGAGGTCATTTGCCAAATGTCAAAAACAATGTCAATGCCAGATATTTGTGGAATATACATGCATGTATACCAAGTTTTCATAACTGAATGAATTGTTTTGAATGTGATGATACACGATGAAAAATGATTGAGAAGTTGTCAGGAGTTTGACAGTTTAAGTGAGAATCGACACATCAGTTTTGATCAACAAGCCATATGCAGTTAGTTGTTGTGCAAACTGCAGACAATTGTACTTACTGTTTGCAAACATGTGCCAAAGCATTTGCAATTTTCTCAAATCAATAAGAAATTCCAATCTGATGTGAACAAGAAGCTACAGTCGTGGCCAAAAGTTTTGAGAATTACATAAATATTGGAAATTGGAAAAGTTGCTGCTTAAGTTTTTATAATATCAATTTGCATATACTCCAGAATATTATGAAGAGTGATCAGATGAATTGCATAGTCCTTCTTTGCCATGAAAATGAACTTAATCCCAAAAAAACCTTTCCACTGCATTTCATTGCTGTCATTAAAGGACCTGCTGAGATCATTTCAGTAATCGTCTTGTTAACTCAGGTGAGAATGTTGACGAGCACAAGGCTGGAGATCATTCTGTCAGGCTGATTGGGTTAGAATGGCAGACTTGACATGTTAAAAGGAGGGTGATGCTTGAAATCATTGTTCTTCCATTGTTAACCATGGTGACCTGCAAAGAAACGCGTGCAGCCATCATTGCGTTGCATAAAAATGGCTTCACAGGCAAGGATATTGTGGCTACTAAGATTGCACCTAAATCAAAAATTTATAGGATCATCAGCAACTTCAAGGAAAGAGGTTCAATTCTTGTAAAGAAGGCTTCAGGGCGTCCAAGAAAGTCCAGCAAGTGCCAGGATCGTCTCCTAAAGAGGATTCAGCTGCGGGATCGGAGTGCCACCAGTGCAGAGCTTGCTCAGGAATGGCAGCAGGCAGGTGTGAGCGCATCTGCAAGCACAGTGAGGCCAAGACTTTTGGAAGATGGCCTGGTGTCAAGAAGGGCAGCAAAGAAGCCACTTCTCTCCAAAAAAAAACATCAGGGACAGATTGATCTTCTGCAGAAAGTATCGTGAATGGACTGCTGAGGACTGGGGCAAAGTCATATTCTCCGATGAAGCCCCTTTCCGATTGTTTGGGGCATCTGGAAAAAGGCTTGTCAGGAGAAGAAAAGCTGAGCGCTACCATCAGTCCTGTGTCATGCCAACAGTAAAGCATCCTGAGACCATTCATGTGTGGGGTTGCTTCTCATCCAAGGGAGTGGGCTCACTCACAATTCTGCCCAAAAACACAGCCATGAATAAAGAATGGTACCAAAACACCCTCCAAAAGCAACTTCTTCCAACAATCCAACAACAGTTTGGTGAAGAACAATGCATTTTCCAGCACGATGGAGCACCGTGCCATAAGGCAAAAGTGATAACTAAGTGGCTCGGGGACCAGAACGTTGAAATTTTGGGTCCATGGCCTGGAAACTCCCCAGATCTTAATCCCATTGAGAACTTGTGGTCAATCCTCAAGAGGCGGGTGGACAAACAAAAACCCACTAATTCTGACAAACTCCAAGAAGTGATTATGAAAGAATGGGTTGCTATCAGTAAGGATTTGGCCCAGAAGTTGATTGAGAGCATGCCCAGTCGAATTGCAGAGGTCCTGAAAAAGAACGGCCAACACTGCAAATACTGACTCTTTGCATAAATGTCATGTAATTGTCGATAAAAGCCTTTGAAACGTATGAAGTGCTTGTAATTATATTTCAGTACATCACAGAAACAACTGAAACAAAGATCTAAAAGCAGTTTAGCAGCAAACTTTGTGAAAACTAATATTTATGTAATTCTCAAAACTTTTGGCCACGACTGTAATTGTTCAGAGATCTGAACATAGTGTTTCGGGAGAAAAACAATCATTTGAGAATTGAGCCAAAGCAATTGAGAAAAACTGTAAGACTTGCCACCATGGAATTCAGCATGATGTCTTAACTTTTTCACATGACTAGGTGTCCAATGACTGATAAATAAGCTGAATAAACATTAAACTGTTGGTTACTTTAAAACTAACCTTCATCTGAGAGATCACGGGGATATGTGAATATTTGATCTGTTAACTGATTGAATATATCAGATGTATTGCATGACTCGGGCAGAGAAAAGCTGTTGCGATCAAACATTGTTTAATGATCAACTGAGTCAGTGTAATGGTGACGGGATCGATCAAATCGACCAATTGATGGAAGGTTTGTGAACAAATTTCATGCTCCTTGTTAAAGTATTTTTAAAATACAAAAATACAGTAGTTTTTTGATGTATCTTGGCCCAACCCTAATGCAAAGAACCTTTCTGTGAACAGTTCTTAAAAGAACCATTGATGTAAATAGAAGAAAAATGCCAATAAAAAAAATTGATTTTAATAGTGTAAAGCACTCAAGTAAATCAACTAAAGGATGGCTGGAAAAGAAGTTTGTTTTGGATCAGGTCAGAAACCTTTTAGGGGACAAAGTTGTCCATTTAAGTTAGCACTGGAATTATTTATTTACATCTATTCGTTTAGCAGATACTTTTATGCAAAATGAAATGAGAAACATCACAAGTAATTTGTCATAAGGCAGAATGTCATTTTCCTCCAATCCCAAAGTCAATGTAAAAATCAAAATGCAAGGACCTTCAGATTTCTGTTCGAGTCTGTTTGTCTCTACATATGGCTGAATGTAATACTGATACTGAAGTGAGACTAGCATAGCAGTGTTTGCAGATGTCGTGATACACGATGTGAGCTGTGACCATGATCAGTTACAGTGCCTTCAGTCAAGCCATAAACTAACTAACACTGAATAACTATCTAACCAGTCACAGCACTGAAGAAATCTCTTTAGGCAATACTAAAATGCAGTTACCTAACTGTAGTTTTCATGTTTTCTACAGTTAAAGTTCTTTTCTCTTTGTAGAAAAGGCAGATGGAACCAGACATGCTGTATTGTTTGCATTTGCTAGAGGATACAGGTCTGCATGTGAGGCCGGGCTGTGAATATGGACAAAGAAAGGACAGCCATCATATTAGGTTTTTGCACTGCCACTGTTGTATGAGTGATGTGAATGGTTACCTCATAGAAACATTCTTAACTAAATCATGCTGGAAAATGAGAATTTACTTGATCATTACTTTTTATCTGACAGATTTCATTGTTGTTTTCAATTGCCAAATTCTGACTAAATGACAGCCAGTTATGCTCACCGTAGTAGAATTCAAATAAACTGTAAACGTTAGCTCATCTTACTTGTAAGCATCATCTGTGTATTCCATAGATTCTCTGAACCAAATTCTTAATTGTTTCTCAGGATTTTGGTGGCAACTCATGAGGACATAATGGAAGATGCTCTACAAAGACTGAAGACGTTTCACATGCGATTTATGAAGGAGTTTTCTTAAGTGTCATCTTATTTGCTTTTGTTAGTTGCTTTTGTCAGATTGTGAGATTTGTTTGAAAGTAAATTGAATTTAAAACTGTAGGAAAATAAGCAATGTTTTTCAGAGATGAGATGGTCAACACCCTTTGATTTGATTTAAATTCCTCTGTTGTAAGGATCATCCACTGAGCCAACAATGATATCCAGTTGTATCAGTCTTTTTGTGGTGCGCAAAGTAATTTAGTTCCAATTAAACTCTTTGTCAGCCTTAAATTTAGGTTGAGAGATTACATGAATATTGGTCATTGTCTAATAAGCCTCTCCAACTTACCTTTAGCTAAATAAGTAAAGTCACCTTTATTTATATAGTGCTTTATATACAGATTATTTAAAGCAGCTTTACAGTGATAAACAGGAAAATAATGATTCAATGATGAAAACATTGTTCAATTCTGCAGTAAAGCAGCTCTAAAAATAGTGTCATTGTTCAGCACAGACTCATGGCCAGCTTCAATTCCTCCCTCAATATGCTGGTGTGATGATGTATCCCGATCTTCAAGCAGAAGGAAGAAATATTCTGAATGATATCAATCCACAATCTGACTTGTGATGCAGCCTGATCGCACCATGTTTGTTCATTGACCAGTGGAGAACTGGCCCCCTGACTGAGCCTGGTTTTTGCCAAGGATTTTTTTTTCTTTTCTGTCACCAATGGATTGTGGGTTCTTTGCCACTATTGCCTCTGGCTTGCTTAGCAGACCCATAATATTCAGCAATATTATTGATTTGACTGTACTGACCCTATTAGATGAGAACCAAAATGAACTGGACGATGACGTCACTGTTTTCCATAGAACTGCTTTATAGTTAAATTGAACTGATTTCATATTTGATTATCTTTACAGAGTTATTGAATGGAACTGAATAAACACTTGATTAGTCAGATAAACGCATCATGCCAATCACATAATTCAATACAAAATTCTCAAAGATAAATCTGAAAAAGAGTTAAAGATGTATAGGCCTTACTGAAATACAAGATTGATATACAATATTTACAACAATGTTAAAATCCTTTGATTCGACTTAATTTGTTCCTTCTACTCATTAAAAGATCACTCAATGCAATGTTGCGGCTTTTTTTTTTTAGTTTTTTCTTAGTATAGTATAATAGTAAATGTGTTCTGCTAAGTAAATAGGTCATTGAATTGTATCCTATTACTTGAATGTAGTGGCAAAAATAAAAATGACTCGTTGCACAAGAGACAAACTTGTTCAGTTGTATTTCTCAATTATTTTATTTCTTGCTAGAAAGGTCAGACAGACAATAATTTTCTTCCACATGAACAACGCAAAACAACAACAACTATAATAAATGAAATAACCAAAATAAAAATTAATTGGACTATACCAAGAACAGAGAGGAAATAAAAAAAATAAAGTGAAGGAAAAATGGCCAGTTATTGCCAAAACTTATAGCAATTATCTTACAGAGCACAGGAAACTGAGTGACCCATAGCTTTCACCATACAGCAACATAACTTGCTGCTTTACCACTTTACCATACAATGCATCATTATTCCCCGTACAACAACATAACTCTCTGCACTGTAAAAATCTTTAAGCCCATTCAACAAAAAAATCTTAGTACTAATGTCCTCTTGTCTTTTCTTGTTCACTCAACATTTGTAAATAACAGTTATACTGACTGAAAATAAATTGTATGTAATACAAAAAAACTATTTAGTTGAGTTAACATTGTTAGTTTTCTGGAGAGGTGCAACTATTCTATAACAAATCTTTTTAAGTTGAGCCAATTCAACATTTTTTGTCTGTAGAACTCAATATCTGGAGTTGAGTAAACAAAAAAATGCTATTGGAAATTAGTACCAAGAACTGTTACGTAAAATGCAATAACTGCCAAAAATCAAAAACTGAAAACAGTGAGTCAAGAGAATGTTAACTAAACCTTTATTTCAAAAAGCAATTCAAGAAATGTTTTCAAAACAACTTGTCCAGCCTTTTGAAGTCAATAAAATTCTATTTAGCCCTCATCATGACAATTAGAATTTCTATTAAAGGTATAGTTCACCCAAAAAATTATGATTCTCTCATTATGTATTCTCTTATGTCTCAAACTCATTATTACTTTCTGCAGAACAAACAGAAAAGTATACATCTCCAGTGGTTTATTCTGTCTTCTAGAGCAATACAGTCAGTTTTGTGTAAGAAACAGAAATATTACTCCATTATAAATCATTAAGAATTTTTTTTGGTAAACTATCCCTTTCAATATTCTTACAGTAAAAAAAAAAATGTCCTGAGATACCACTTTTTTTATTCAATAATGAATAGTAAGTGATTCAGTACACAAAATACAGTAACATCTAAACAAATCTACAAAGATAAGTTCTGCGCTGCCTCAATCGTGTATTTTAGTCCTTTTGTATATTCAATATCAAGTTGATAGAGAAGTCCAAAGAGTACCATGAAAGCAGTGGGAAAGTCAGATTGGTCCTCCATGACCACAGTTTCCTCCAGAATGATGCAGAAGTTTATGATCTTTATGGTTTCACACTTAATTCTTCACTTCAATTAATTCATTCACGTCTTTTCTTCTCCACCTGTTTTTGTCTGACCCAATGAGCATTTCGCTGTCCAATGGTCATGCCTTAACTTTGCAATTTCTAGTATTGCATTAATATTGCATCCTTCTCAAGGGCATTTAATCATTTTTTGACTTTTCAGTCTGAGTGAAATCTTTTTTTGTGGCTCATTTTATCTGTAAAAGAAAACCTGCCTTATTATGCACACCTGAATATAAAGCGTTTTTAATTTCCAGCCTTCATGAACAATTATGTACCACTTAAACATGATTGAATATAAAACTAATAGTAGTTATTAAGGTCGATGTGGTTTGGAATTGGCAAAATGTGCTTGGAAAAAAAATATCAGAAAATTAACTTGCCCAATAATTCTGCACACAATGTAAACTTTGTTAAAACACTAATAACACCTCTTTTCAATCGTAGTAACATATGCAACGAGCTACAACCTAATTTTCCTCCAAACAATCCTTCCTCCACACTGGAAGAAATACATTGATCTCTATGGATATGCGCAGGTGGCTGAAGGGACCGTCTGCAAAGTGCAAGGCCCGAAAAGCGTTAAAAAAGTCAATAACTTCTATGTTGTACACTGAAGTGTCACCAAATTCAGTTAAGACATCCCTGCTCTTTTGATGGTTATACTACAACACTTTCTCAAAATCGTTTTTTTTTTTTTTATGACAAATAACTTCGCTGTTACACTGTACAGTCAGCAAATTCTACGGAGCCCCCTAAAGGGACAGTGTTGGAAAGAATTTAGGATGGGAGGAAAAAATATTTTTGAACGTTTTTGTGTCCTCTCGCAAAACTTTTGCATTCCCTGGAGAAATTTTAACAATGGAGCGGTTAATAGTGTTTTATTTTGCACTTGGACCCAAGTATAAAGAAATATGTTCAGTGCTTAGTTAAAGGCATGGTTTGACGAAAGTGAAAGACACCTGAACTTATTACTTAACTTACTCCAGTTAAGGTGTCTTTCACTTACATCAAAACCATGCCTTTAGTCCAAGTGCACAATAAAACTCTATTAATCACTCCATTGTTAACGTACAGATCTGTCTGAATCACAGCCAGAGGGAAATTACACAGAAAGTGCTTGTCCGAACACACAACAGGTTTTGCGAGAGAACGCAAAAGTTTGCGAGCAGATGCAAATGTCTTTGAGGGGGATCCCAAAAAAGCTTTCAAAAATATTTTTTCCTGCCATCCCAATTTTTTTTTAAACCACCCTTTAGGGGCTCTGTAGATGTCAAATTGTGGCAAGACTTTCAAGGCAATAAATGTCAAAAATCATCTGCACTCTCACTCTGCAGAAAGGCCTTTTAGCTGTGAACAATGTGGGCAAAAGTTTTTGGCATCACAAAAAAAAAATCTATGCAAATGTTTTTTTTTTTTTTGTGGAAAGTTTTTATTGCTTGACTATTTTAATGAGCACCAGAAAATACGCATTTGGTGTGAAAGATCTGCATTGCAGTGGTAGAAATAATGTGGCAGTCCTGTAAATCTGTTGGATCATGATCTCCGTTCACACATTAATTGGATTTTGCAATAATACTGGCTTTTCTTGAGTTCAGTGCTGCAGGATGTGATTTATAGGGTACAACGGGGCTAAAGCCACACCTTAAGAAAAAAAAATTACTTTTCACTTTGCCCATAATGTATGATTGCAAGTAAATGTATGAGGTGGCAAGGTGGACATGGGGTAAACGGCTCACCAGCATGGGGCAAAAGGCACAAAGTATTGATACAAATACTTAAATAATAAATTTAATAAATTTAATAATAAACTTAATAAATAATGTGTTTTGAATAATGTCTAAGTTCATATTTTGTTCAATAAATATAAAAATATATTTTAAAAATACAGAAATTATTTTAAAGATTCTAAAAAAAAAATAAAGCTTCATTGAAGGAGATCCCATAATTAATATAGATTTACAGTAGTAATAATAAATGATTTTATATATATGATATGAATATCATATTTTTAAATATGATTGTTTCATTATAAATATGATGATTATCTCTAGGTGAACACCAAACTAAATACGATAATAACCTGAATCTAACAATGTCATTTCAACAAATGGAAAAATCAGCAAGCCTACTTATGTTAATTATTGTACCTTTTGCTCAAACAGCAGATGTACTTTTTACCCGAAATACCATACTTTTAAATATTCATGTTATTGAAAAACTGTTGCTTTAATCACCTTGAACAAAACTGTAAAAAATGAAAATAATACCTTTGTCTCAAAATATATTGAATTTTAGCGATTTTCATTTCACATCTCACATTTTTTAAAAAAAAACATCAAACATTAGCTCAAATTAGCACAGTAGCATCTTTGCGCTGCAAAGTATTTCTGTCTCTCAAACATTCAGATTTTATTCTCCATGAAATATGTTTGTGCAAAAATGTTTTACATGGTATACTAGTGAGAAATGTCACTGTTCTTTAAACTTAAATAAATTACTTTAATTAGTGCAATTTAAGAAGTTTGAGTCAACATGCCGCGGACATGTATGATTGTGTTCTGACAGGAGAGAGTTTGATCCATCCTACACAATCTTTGTCCCGAGTGTCTTCACAGCCGTTTGACTGGAATGGAAAAACATCAATGAATTTACAGTATCACAGACATATGTGTAAATTAAAAACCGTCAGCCTTTACATCGTCTGTGCTACTGTTGCCGGAGTATAGACTGTTGTTGAAGTCATCCTGATCACTGCTAGCTTCTGCATCTGTGTTATTTAGAAGGTCCACTAATAAGCCAATAAGCTCACTGTCCTTCCCGCTGTCTGAGCTGGAGTTGGATTCACATTTAGACGGTCGAAGATTGCGGTGGATCATGGCCTGTAGGGAAGTGCGCAGGTCCCACAGTAACTCCCAGACATGAGGAGGAAACTCCCATCGTATGAGTGTATGACCTGGTAATGCCACCTCTACACGATCTCCTAGAACTTAAAAAAAAAAGAAAAGAAAATTATTACCACTGTATCCACAAAACCTTTCAGAGCAGACATGCATTTATAAATCAGCTTGCAACATTCATATTTCAGTATGAAGTGAATAATACAGAAGCTTGTTTCCACCACAGAATAAAAATATAGGTAATTGCGACTTTTTATCTCACAGTTCTCCGAAAAAAAGTACTAGAAATATTAAGAATTGTGAGATATAAATGAGCAATTCTAACTATTTCTCACTCAAAATAGTTAAATAGAAACTTGGAATTGAGATTTCTGAAGTTAGGATTCTGAGAAAAAAGTCGTAAGAGTAAGAAATACTAAGAATTGCAAGTTTATATCTTACAATTCAGGGGGGAAAAATGTCAATTGTGAGATATAAATGCGGAATTTTAACTATTTCTCGCAATTCTGACTTTTTCCTCAAAATTGTTAAATATAAACTTGGAATTGAGAGTTCTGAAGTTAGAATTGTAAGATATTGAAAATTGCAAGACAATTGATATTGCAATTGCAAGAAAAAAGGTTAGAAAGATAAGTCGTAATTACACTTGTCTTTTTTCTTCTGTGGCGGGAACAAGCTTCCCTAGAATTGCCTTTGACTTGCTTAGTTGGGGACACTTGCTTGATATTCAGCAGTGTTTTTGGTATGTCTGCATTGGTGCCGTTGTATGCAAACTGAACTTTTCTCCAGTGCTGATTTACATAAATTAACTAGACTAATAACTACTGATCTTTGCAACGGAATGAATCAATACAAATATATAGAATAAGCTGCACAATGACGCCATTTTCTTTGGGAGCTGCTGTGCAGCCAAAAATTATTAGCCAATTATTACTGTAAAGCTGCTATGACACAATTTGCATTGTAAAAAGCACTATATATGTAAAGGTGACTTGACTAGAATAATTATCAGAATCCTAGATCCAACTGTCTGGTGATGGCAGGCATTGCTTTACCTCTTTCGCTGAGGTCACAGTCTGTCAGGAGCAACAAAGCGAGTGGATGAACCACTGAAGAGTCTCTCATGAAGATTTGACCATTTGATTTCATAGCAGAGAAGTATGTGAGCCAGCGACTCGGGAGATTCTGATTTCCCCTAAATGACACACAACATATGACTTCAACTCAACAGAACAACAAGAATCATGTTTCTTAAACTGCAACGAAGATTGTGAAAGATCATTTTCATTTTCGCCAGCACAGTCAAGGTGGTGACTTAATGAGGAAGTCAGATACTTTTATTACTAAATGTGACCCTGGACCACAAAACCAGTCTTTAGTATCACGAGTATATTTGTAGCAATAGCCAACAATACATTGTATGGGTCAAAATTATAGATTTTTCTTTTATTCCAAAATTCATTAGGATATTAAAAGGTGCAATGCGTAGTTTTTCATCCACTTGAGGTCGCCTATTCAAAACAAAGGCGTAGCTTGATGACGCCAAGTTTGAGCGTGGAATCATGGGACATGTGGTCTTCACCTCACAGCCGGTGGAAAAGAATCGCGATGGGACTCGGTCAGAAATCATGTTCATGGATGCGATTATTAACATTACTGTTGAGTGAAGTAGAGCAGGGCAAGTGGGAGCTGAACGAGGCCGCTGGAGCGATTGTTAACGAGAGACTAACGCAAGACATGCCTCGTGAGCGGCAGAACTTTTATTACTGTTTTCGCTTTTTCAGTCAAGCATATGAGGTAACGCAGCTCTCTTTATCACATTATTTGAGCGTGTTGAAAATGATGTTATAATGTTACTCTGTGCGTTCGCTCGCCAGCTGCTGTGAGACACTGGTTGCACACTGCATTAAGCTAGATCAACTTTAGAATATCATATTAAATTCTGGATGGCTTGTGTTGACAAATGGCATGCAATTAATTTTAAAACATTGTATGATGGAGAAAATGCTGCATTACTGTTAATAACAAGAAAGCTGCATCTGTGTTAGCTACTTGAAAAAAGGGTTTTTCTCTAAGGCATGGTAAAGCATGGTACTTGCAAAAAATCATTAGTCATAATAATCATAAAAATCAAATCAATCGTAACAAAACATACAGATACAGTCGCAAAAAAAAAAAAGATGGTGGATAATGGTCAGGATTCATGAATATGACTTTAAATACAGGATAAATCTATGCTGTAAAGCCCAATGTACCATACTTTAAAAAAATTCCTGTAATATAAATTTCTACAACAATACAATCAATAAAACAGCAATGTCAATCCATTTAGCTCAGCAGTTGTATTAATATCTCTATCTGACTCTATACATGTATTTACCTGTTGACAGAGGAGCGGTGCAGCAGCACAGGGGTGCTTTCTGTACGGTAGGAAAGACTTTCTGGCCGAAATCTTCCACCTTTTGTCACTGTTCCTTTTTTCACCTGGTAAAATTCAGATATTTTATTAATAGATTTGTACCTACAGTATACAGAAACTGTGCCTGATGCAGACAGGCAGTTGTTTTTTTTTTGTGCTGTGACCAATAATTAAGAATCTGTACTGCTTTGCCTGTTTTATAAGGAAATACAATTCACACAGTAAAACAATAGTACTCGGGCTTTTCCCCATGAAACCAGGCATCAAAACAAAATTGACAAGTGCAATAGTTTAATTAATGCAGTACTTTTCATACAAAACTTTTCATGAATCTGTTTGAATCTTTACAACAACAACAAACAAAAAGGTCTGAAATGATCTTTTTAGAAAATAAGTATCATATTATATTAAAGCCTGATACTAATTATATATATATATATATATATATATATGTGTGTGTGTGTGTTCTGCATCTGTGTGTGCGTGTTCTATATACTGTATAAAGTGTATATGAGATGTGAGTGGTACCTGTATGAGGTTAGGATAAAGTCCTGCAACCAGCACTGCTTTAAGGAGCTGCTCCTGCTGACTGTACTGGTTCAGATGAGAGGAGGGACGCATACATTCAGCAGAATGATCCACCAGTCCTGCATCAGCCAAATTTTCACTGAACTGTTGCATCAGGCCTGTTTATGAAACAAAGTTTTCCTTTTACTATGGCTAAAAATGACTGAAACTGCATCAAACTCA
The DNA here is from genome assembly GCA_038088235.1 of Zacco platypus. Lineage (NCBI taxonomy): Eukaryota > Metazoa > Chordata > Actinopteri > Cypriniformes > Xenocyprididae > Zacco > Zacco platypus. Next base: position 9,554,732 of record CM076080.1, read on the forward strand.
ATGAGCATTTTACACTTAATCTTCACAAATGTAATGTAAATGCATTCTCCATCTGAACTTTAAAGACATGTCTGAAGGTTTTTACTTATCCAGGACACGTCTGGCAAAATTTGTCTGAAAGCAAAACATCAAACATGTTTTTGTTCTGCCACAAGTTCAAGATTAATTTTACTATACAGTTTTGTTTTCAACAATGATTTTTATGGTTTCATTTTTATTTTATAGACCCATTTCCATTTTGTAATGTATTTTAGTTTCAGTAGTCAAGGAACTGGAGAAAAAAAATCAACAGAACATTGCCAGTGTTTAGATTTATATCTAAAATTACATTTAAATTACACATTCATTCAGCAGCTGCTTTCATCCAAAATGACTTACGACCAAGCGATTCATCATAAGGAGACAATAAGGAAGCCACATCTGTACACAAAGGAGTCTCATTTGTGGACATCAATGCATCATCTCTATTTATCTGTTGCTTTCTGATTTTTATGGAAAACAAGACATGCCCTAATTCACAGAACAACAGCGCATCTCTGTAGAGAGTAAATTCAAGGGGCATGTGAACCGGTCACCTCTTCCTACTAGTTATAGCACCAAATAAACATGAATGAACATCAGAAGGAATATGTTGTTTCAACCGACGTCAATACACCATTTTTCAAATTCAAATCCACCAACGTTAGTCTACTAACTCCTCTGTCTGGTTTGTTTGTGGGATAAAATGGCTGATTCTGTGTTATGATTGATCAGATTGCCTGTCAATCAAAATTGAGGGACTCGCACACAACTATTGCAAAAGCTGCAAAAATTCAATGATGCTAAAGAAGGAACTGATGCAAGACCTGGAGGGTGTAAACATTTGAACAAGATGTGTAATTTTTTCTTATTTTATTTAAAAGTCTCTTTATTATTATTATTATTTAGTACTGTCCTTCAGAAGCTAGAGAAGATACCTGCATGTTTCCCAGAAGACAAAAGTAGTACAATTTGCCCTGATCATCCAATTCAAAATGTTTATTAACATTATGGAGATTCTGCAAGGGGTATGTAAACTTTTAAGCACATCTGTACATTTATTATGTACATGTCTCACCGTGTATAAACCGCAGACTGGCTCCAGACAGAGTATATTTTTCCAGAAACTCCTGTTTACTCTCCTTGCCTTGTTGCTCTTTCCAGTTCTGAACAACACGACTGAAGACTAGATAATCACTGCAGCTGGAACCACTCAGAGCCGCCTTGGCCTACAGAGAGATATATATTAGCACAAAAAAAAAAGTGTACTCATGCAGAAAAAATGGATACATGAGTGAATGCTACTACAGACAAACAGAATCAATTCTTCAAGTGGCTCACTGACCTTTGAGACGAGGGCCCGGTTCTGCATGCTGTTATAGAAGGGATCTCGAGTCAAACAAGCTGCCACAGACAAAATGGGAAGAACACAAGAAAACAGAGCCGAGAGAACCAAGACTTTCCCCAACCGTGGGTCACACGACATGCAGGCCACGCGCTGTCCCAGTGGAGTCAGATTCTCTGAGCTGTCCAGCACGCCTGAGTGTGAAAGAACAGCAAGAGCTTCAACACGTGACAGAACAGCAACATGCAAAAACTTTACATTTTATTTAAAAAAACAAACAAAAAAAACAAGTACTGCTAATGACATCTGTTCAGATCAACAATCATGCAATTGTGGTGGTGTGATGAATCACGTGTGTGTGTATCAATTATAGCATTGTGATTCATGGTTAACATGCATTTCAAGCTCGGCTATTATCTTTAAATAAAACCTGAACTAAAGCCATGAAAAAATGTTACTAAAAAAGTAAACATTAACTGAAGTAAAATAATAATATATATTCTTAGTGCAAAGAAAACACTTTGTGCAAATAGACGCTGCCAATCATTTTTTAATTGCTTGGTATGAGCTGCGAACTGAAGTGTTTAAATCTATTTAAATTTGAAGTCGCTGTAACACATCATATTTCAAATGACCACATGCAAACACACAAATCTAGAAACACATCAGTCTATCTGTCTTTTGAGAGATAAAATACGATCATGATGTAACTAACATGAAGGGGTTTTCTCCATCTTTTACTGATTGAGTCAAGTGTGTATATGTGAATTAGACAATGACACTGTTGTTGCTCTTGACAATATTCAGTCTGTTTTGCCTAGTTGTCAGCTGTCACACAGAACAGTATGAAACAAATCTCACTTCAAATTAAATAAATGTTCAACAAAATGACTTAATTGCATGATTTAACAGATTCCCTTTGACAGCTCTACTTAATAAAATGAAAAACATTTACCAATTTCCATTAGGTTCTTCACAGCAACTTTCACTGCATGACTGTCTGGGGAGTCAAGCACTTGTGACAGAAAGTCCACAGCCTACATGAAGAAGAATAAATATAATGCTTTCAGTCTAACGCAGTAAACTGATCTTGACACATCCTATGCAGAGAACTGACAAAATTAAGCCTCTTTTCTGAATTTTAAAGCAAGTAGATCAAAACAGCTATTCTGTAAAAACAGTGACAAAAAATGATTTTCCAGCAGATTTTAACATCGTTTGCTCCCTCACTTTGCTATCTGGACAGTGAATCTTGGCTTGAATGACCACGCTCTCCAGAGGGGTGCGCAGGATTTCAGGGATGGGAAATGCGTCCATGCTGTCAAGCTGTTTTCGTGGGAAAAGGTGGTAGGCATGTCCAGGTTGGCAGCGACCTGCCCTTCCTCTTCGCTGAGTAACATTTGCTTTTGAAATCCAGACCGTGTTCAGACCAGAGACCTGAGAACACAGAGCAACAATCATCTTTAAACAGCTTTACTTTTATTGCTATGGGAGTTTCACATAACAAAGTCACCATGAAATCAAATTTGACAACATTAAATATTGAGGCACTTGAATTTAAAACAATAAAAACCCCACCCTCTTGCAGTGACATCTCTTCTCTGATGCGACCTGTCACTCACATGAGATCCACCAATAGCATATACAGAAGCCGTTTCACTTGGATATACGTCACAATAGGGAAGGAAAGACTTGCACAATTTCTGTTTCATATCAACTTTAAAACAGGGGGAAGGACCTTTGTTCTGGGGTCGTAGTTCTGTTCTTTCTGAGAGCCGGCATCCACCACATGCACAATATCGTCTATAGTGATGGACGTCTCAGCGATGTTGGTGGCCAGCACGATCTTTCGCAGTCCCTTTGGAGGGTGCTGGAACACAGTTTGCTGCTCTGCTACAGCCATACTGGAGTGCACTGCGGTGGAAACAGTGACCTCAAAATGATTGGCATGTATTTCATAAACAGATGAGTAGGGAGTAGTCAAAAGACAAATATTAAGTAAAGGTTTGATTTAGTGATCAATGGATATACCCGCTACGGCAATTAATCAGATGATTATGGCTATGTTCAGACTGCAGACAAATTCAATATTTTCAGGCAGACTGTCCGCACTATTAATGATCAAATAAGACATAACCAACCTATCTGCCCACGTATATAACAAAGTTTTCAAAATGGATTCAGAAAAAAAAAATGGAGCTGCATCTTTCCGCTTTCCAAATAAGAGTCCTGTCGAGTCATGGTGCAGAGCTCCTTAGTTACAGGAAACTGGTATATATTGTGAATAACATATGAATACTTGAAGCATTTCTGTCACCAGTTTTGACGTTATCGTTGTGTCGTGTTAAGAGTGACTGACAATTTGAAATCTGATTTGAGCAGCCAGTGTCCAGACTGAGCTGTTCTATTTGCACTTGATGTAAATAGACACTTCCAAGTGTGGTTTGAATAAAAAAATTAAAAAAACAGATTTTTGCTGGCAGTCTGAACATAGTCAGAGTGCTGTAGAGATGACTCTTTTGGTAACGTGTTATTTTACTTTGTTACACGTTACATGTACCGACTGTAATAATAACAGTGAATGAATTATGCATGGCACAAACCTAAATCAAACCCTAACCCAATGGTAAGTACATGTTGTTAAATAATATCACTCAGTATTTAAATGCATAATTATACTAAAGTGATACTTTAAAATAAAGTGTAATCTTATTTCTGTTGGCCGAAACCTGGAAACAAGTTCACATTTTAGCACTTCCCGTTCCATCGTCCTGAAGTCAATGGATTTTTAGTTAAATGCTTGAAATAAGGTCTGTGGTGAACACAAGCTCAAGATATTTTCACATTTTATTCTATGATATAAAATACCCCCTGGTGATATTTTTAAAGCTTATATCAGTCATGATTCACCCTGCTCTATCAGCACTGGCTGCTGAAAAACACAAGCTGGTTGACTGCCAATTTGTGTGTTCTTCTTCTATAAGAAATAGTGCTTACACGGTAAAATCATCTGTGAGCCTGATCTGAAACCAGCTTTTTCTTCCAGTTTCTGTTGTACAACTTTAATGTCTTGCCATCCTGGGAGGAAACACAACACAGCACCTGGAACAGAGCAAACACAGTCAGTATAGAGAAAAGAGCAAAAGCTTAAGCAGATACAAACATTTACATCTGATATGAAAGAATGTGTATTCTAAGAAAAAAAGGTTCAATGGGGCTCTGTAAAGGACCCTGGATTCTTCGCTCGATTTTAAAGAACTCTCTATATGCAGAAGGTTCAATACAAGGAGAAGTGCCATGACTGCATAATACTTTCATGTTTAATTCGTAATTTTTGAATTAAATGCATTAAAACAACATTAATCAATTAAAACTAAATCCATAAAATGATCCCATGATGGGAAATCCAAAAAGGTTCTATTTATGAAGCGACTAACAGAAATAACCCTTTAAGTTTCTATATAGAAGCTTTTCTTCTAATATTATGGTTTGTTTTCAGGAACTGCCATTTGTGTCCCTTTTAATAATGATACTGATATAATTAATGGGAAAAAAGAGACACTAAACTGTTAAAATTCATTATATTATTTGACAGATGTGGTTAGAGTGTAATGACAAATATTAATACAAAATATGAATTCTACTTCATCTTATTTTATTTTTAAAAAATCCCTGCGATAAACATCAATATCTTCATTAAGAAGATTGACCTCCATCCAGTGTGAAGGAGACTCAGATTTGAAGCAGACAAATTGACTTGGATAATAAAGCAAGTTTCTCTAACAGTCTTCATAACTAGTGTATTCTTATTAGGTTTACTTAGGCCGACAATAATTCTGACAGTGAGATAAAAGTGTAATGTGATGTGGTGCAATGATCTATTCTAGTTGAATGGATAGTTAAAAATTTCTGTTCCACAGAAAAAAATAAATCACAACATAAAGATGAGCATGATAATGGTCAATTTAAAGGAATTATTATCCATTGACATTTAGTGCAAAACTGAATTTTTTTTTTTTTTTGTAGTATGTGCAATTTCTTATAAAGGCACACCGCAACTCCACTACCTAATTTTTCATATACAATTATATTAATGCCAAACTTATTGTGGCAAAGTTAAAATAATGTAGTAACTTGTGTAGCAGGTTAGGAAGAACAAATAAAAGCCCTGATATACTCCTGATATATTCGAAATCGAAGAACGAAACGGTGTGATGTCATTTCGAGGAAACAAAAAATCATGCCAAAACGGAGTTAATTTGGTGTTCGTTTCAGGATTTCGAAACCGCTTGCCTAGTTCATTTCTTCTGTTCAGTCCGCCGAGGTTGGATGTCCATGAGTAAAAACATTGGAAAGCTGCGTTATACAGGGTTTCTGCAGGTGTCATCAAATCTAATTGAATGTTTTTTAATGCCCCACAGAAACCCTGTTTAAAGTAGAAACTGAAGTTGAAATTCTAATTAAAAGAGACACCGAGACTGTATTTTTATGTATAACACTGTTAAAAAAAAATCGCTGCACTGCATAAGTGATAAATCTATTAGACAGTCTATTAGCGAACTGTGCCTAGTGTGAGTACACCCTAAACGTAACGTGACTTCACTGGACTGCCAAACTGCAGAGCTTGTGCAAATATACACTCTAAAAAAATATATTGGAATAATATCTTTTGAGTTATGACAACTTTGAATTAAACTGTTCAACCAACAAACTACACCAAGTTAGATGAACTTAATTTGTAACAAATACAAAATTTTAAGTTGATTATTCAAAAAAAGTCACTCCAACTTAAGCTAAATCTTACAATGTGTAAAATGCGTTAACAGCTGGCCTTTTGGAAATCATATAGCCATCTGATAAAACGTATGAAGTGACTCAGAAAACGCATTAAGTAAATACTGTAGGCCCAAAGATAATTCTGATTTGCGCACCCCTGAAATCATTTTTACCTGGCTCTCCATATCTGTGAATACGGTCTATCACATCAGCCACCAGATCAAGATCAGGAGCGACGTCATTTTCTGCCTTGAGACAAAAAATAAAAGCAAACCTTTTTAGCTGGGTTCTGAACACAATTTAAAATTCTTACAAACATGAACAAAGAAAAACGAAGCAGAGCATTTATTTTAGCCTTCATCTGAACTTACCACCCCGTTTCTCTTCTCCCTGCTCTTCTCCAGTAACGGTCGACCTATCTCTGCCATCACCTCCTCCAGGTACTTCGCCTGCACCGGATGCATGAATCCAGGCACACGCACCACTGGGCAGCCGCCGAAATACTTAGACAGCCGCTGAGTGTCGCCCGTCGCGCTCATCAGAACCACTCGCAGCTCTGGATTCTCTTTCAGGACTGAGAGTAGCAGGGCCAGAAGCAAGTCAGTATTGACGTCTCTCTCGTGGACCTCATCAACTACTACATGGCTGATGCCCAGGAGACTGGGGTTGGACTGCAGTTTCCGCAGGAGGACGCCGACAGTGAGGAAGAGAAGAGCTCCACCGCTGCGCTCAGGTGGACGTGATTCAAGACGAACCTGTAAGCGTGAGAGACATCTGGTTAAGTTTCAAGATGATGCTTCATTTCAGGGACAGGTGACTTTTTCTATCCTAAACACAAAAATGTATGTGGTGGGCTAATAAAATAATATGCTCTAAGGCAGAGTTATCATTGAGAACTAAAACCATTACAAAAAAAAAAAAAATTATATACATATATATACAAACTATAACAGGATCTCAATGATACTAAAATAACAACCGCTCGGAGGTCGTGGTTCTTTCAAATGTTTTTGCAGCTTCAAGTAAAGAAAAAAATTTCACATTTTCAAATTACACAAGCTAAACTCTGCAGGACAGTGGCCCTCCAAGAGCAGGTTTGGACACTATGGCTTTAAGCTGGTCAAAATAATTATTTTGAGATGGTCAGCAGCCCTTGTTGTTTTTGTGAACTACAGAGAAATAATAAAAAACTGGATTCAAACATGTTCAAAATGTTTTTTGCTTACTTATGTTTGGACATTCTTCTGTTTGTCTGACTAACTAACTAATGTCTTTGTGAAACTGAAGTATTATGCTGTACATGCAAATGAAACGGGCTTATAAAAAAGAAAGAATGGGCAGGAACTTGGTTGCAACCATCAGTTCTTGATTGGATGTTGAGATGTGGGTGTTGCCCTTAAAAACGGAGGTATCAATAGTATGAAAGGGGTGCGGGGTTTAAGCCGACTAAATGATTGGAGAAGTCCTGCATACGTCACCAGATTAAATTCATTACACTGGAAGATTCAGTAAAAAATTCAAGGTCAACAAATTACTCATGTAATAATATATGTATCACATAATAAATCTAACACACAGCTAAGATAACACACAAAGCAAAAAAGCACATATTTCTAAACAGACTGAAATGGCTTAAATCTTTTTTATGTTCTTGCCTGGTATCCCACACAGTGACGGAGAGAAGGTCCCATCTCCTGTGCGACACGGTGCGCCACAGACACAGCACTGATCCGACGAGGCTGTGTGACCAGGATGTTGCATTTCGCCCCCTCTCCGCTCCTAACGCACCCCTCCAACAAGAACCGTGGGATCCGTGTGGTCTTGCCACAGCCCGTCTCTCCAGCAATCACAACGACTTGTGATGATTTCACTGCTTCAAGCACGCTCTGTTTATAGGAGTCCACCGGAAGCTCCACCCCTCGTCCAGGCCCCGCCCCCATCCACAGGCTGACGAGTTGGTCGCTGAGGCTGTCTGCCTCCTCTGGGCGCAAAGTGCGGTATGGCTTATTGGTTATAGCATCTGTAATGAGGTCGTCATCATCATCATCATCTGTACTGATGGAAGACGATTGAACTGATAGCTGCTCCTCTTCATCCCACAATTTTTTAACTTCAGCCTCCACTGGATACTAAAACAGATATCAAAAGGTTATGACACAACAAAATTGTTTGAATAATTGAATAAAAATATATTTTGTTTTACTGCACTGGTGGATTTTATTCACTGGTTTTGAACTTCTGTTTATCAGTCCTTTTCTTTCTTGTTCATTTCTGGACCATTTTACTAAACATTTTTACATTATTCTGGATTTTTCAGTTCATAAAAAATATATTTTTTTTTCTTTTTTTAATATTACCTTTCATAATGTGTAATATAGCAGTCTGTGAATGTAAATGATCTCCAACAGATTGGGCCATATGGCCAAGAAGACCAGAGTAGGCTCATGAAAAGGAGAGATTTAGAGAAACTGAATCATCAGACGAGTACTTTGAGAATCATTGAAAAATGTGGTGATTATGAGAAAATGAAAGCGTTTTTTGACCTTTGATGCATGTAAACTGTTGTAGTAGACCTCCAAAACAAAATTGGGAACCTCTGAAATAGGGGCACTTTAAATTTGAAATTTAATATGAAATGTTTATCCATTATGTACCTGGTACTAAGTGAAATACCGATTGACCAAAGCATCTGTCCAATGTGAATTACTATGCATGTCACCTGTGAGAGGTACTCTTGAATCCTCTGTTCTAGATCCTTGGGAATTTCAATACGGCAGGGTCGTCTTTGCCTCTCGCCAGCTTCACGCACCTCCTCCTGATGGTACCTGGCATGAGTCAGAGGGTTGTTCTGCTCATCCAGAAGCTTCAGTTCCTGTGGGCATAACCATATCAGTCAAGTAGTGAATATCAGTACTGATGCTTGATGACAAGCACACTACTTCCTTTTGAAACAGGTAGTAAGGGTTATCAATAGTTACTTCACTACTATGAAAATTGATTTGCTCCTCAAAACTGCTACTGCTATTATTACAAGGAGGCATTCAAAGCTGCGCTTCTGAGAATGGTGGAACATTCATGCCATCTCAGAAATTTGAAACTTAGAAGTTCTTAAATTCAATTAACAAGTTTGTTAGTGGACATAACTTGTATTTATATATTTCTGACAAGATGCAGCACAGATCAGAGCAGCATTTTCTGCAACGACGGCACACAAAAATAAACACACAGTGCGGCCTGTGCTGATCTGATTCATGAACAAAGGACAACGGACTCTTGTGAGCGAGTTCCATAGCCTGTTAACTGTCAGCCTGTAGTGAGACACTTGGCCAGCTTTTTTTTTATGCCCTTTTCCCCTGGCATATTATTAACTAGGTATAATGCGAATGCTTAAACACTAAAATGGTTTTCATATCCTGAGAAAACTTTTGAAATTTGACTGCATTACTATGGAAACGGCACTTAAAAACTTTAAAAGGCTCAATTTTTCTGATACGAACTTTGAATTTAGAACAAAGCATGGTTAGACATATGGCTTTAATTTTCTAGAAAATTTAGAGTCCAAATAATTTTGTCAAATATATATTTTGTATAAAATAAATAATGTTCAGTAAATTTGCTTGACAGTAAACTTTAACTTCTATAACTTTTTTACACATTTTTTTAGCGTTGAGCGTTTGCCCAACACAAACCAACCTTAAACCGGAGACAAGCCAGTGCTGCTGCTTTTGACTCCGCTTCCAGTCTACGACGGCCATGGGCTGTAAAGGTCATCTCCTCTGGCCAGCGTAAGGTCAACTCACATGTCTTTACCTTCCCACCAGTAGTTCTGTACCGAAGCAGCTCCTTCACAAGGAATAACAGAGAAACAAAAACATGTTTTTAACCCAATTATGCTAACGCTGACATTGCATGGGGTCATGTAAATGTGTTTATCCATTATCCTTTATGAGAAGTAGTGGTTCAGTCAAAATACTGCTTACCTTTTAACATCACATCTCACATAAAACATGGAATTGTTCTGATACACAAATGATTAGTTTTGATGTCACTACCAGAGAAAAACTTGATTTTTTAATGAAGTCTTGTAAATTTGGTTTACTTGTGTTGCAGCATTACTGGTTTACATATAAACAGGAACAACTGCTTAATTCTATAAACTGATTTCTGATTTTTGACTTATCAGCTTATCGATCTGAATGTAAACATGCTTATGTTGTCTATTTGTCAGATGTTTGCTCGTCAACAACAGTTTCTAACTTACTCTGACTCTACTGGATGATGTGGCCACCTGAATAACAGTACCAAGAAGTGCCTTTGGCTTTGGAAATGTGGAAAGTGCCTCAGTCACTGTTGGATCCTCGTCTATTGGCCTATAACATATCAAATATTAGACACAGATGGATATCATCAAATGCACAGACATGTACAACAACTAGATATAAAACAGTGTCAAATTTATGTGAGAGTAGTACATCGATCAGGCGTAACATTATGACCACCTTCATAATATTGTGTTGGTCCCCCTTTTGCTGACCCGTCGAGGCATGGACTCCACTAGACCCCTGAAGGTGTGCTGTGGTATCTGGCACAAAGATGTTTGCAGAAGATCCTTAAGTACTGTACGGTGTGCGTTGGGGCCTCCATGGATTGGACTTGTTTGTTCAGCATATCCCACAGATGCTCGATTGGATTGAGATCTGGGGAATTTGAAGGCAACACCTCAAACTCGTTGTTGTGCTCCTCAAACCATTCCTGAACCATTTTTGCTTTGTGGCAGGGTAAATAATTCTGCTGAAAGAGGCCACAGCCACCAGAGAATACAGTTTCCATGAAAGGGTGTACACGGTCTGCAACAATGCCAAGGTAGATGGTACGTGTCAGAGTAAAATCCACATGGATGGCAGGACCCAATGTTTCCCAGCAGAACATTGCCCAAAGCTTGTCAGCTTGCCTTTTTCCCATAGTGCATCCTGGTGCCATGTGTTCCCCAGGTAAATGACACACCCAGAGATCCACGTGATGTAAAAGAAAACGTAATTCATCAGACCAGGCCACCTTCTTCCATTGCTCCTTGGTCCAGTTCTGATGCTCACGTGCCTACTGTTGGCGCTTTCAGCGGTGGACAAGGGTCAGCATGGGCCAGGGTGACTGTCTGCGGCTATGCAGCCCCATACGCAACAAACTACACATCAATGAGCCTTCACCACTGTTCCTTCCTTGGACAACTTTAGATAGATACCACTGCAGACTGGGAACACACCACAAGAGCTGCAGTTTTGGAGATGCTCTAGATGATGTCGTCTAGCTATCACAATTTGGCTCTTGTCAAACTCACTCAAATCCTCATGTTTGCCCATTTTTCCTATTTCTAACACATCAACTTTGAGGACAAAATGTTCACTTGCAGCCTAATATCCCACACACTAACAGGTGCTGTGATGAAGAGATAATCAGTGTTATTCAGGGCATGTGTCAGTGGTCATAATGCCTCATCGGTGTACATTGAATCATTCCTGTCCACATTCCTGTATTAATGAACCGCACCGTACCTCCGAGACATCTTGAAGGAAAGGGGTGCTTAACACTTTGCCTGGGAAGGCATCAATTTTCAGCTGGTATATAGTAACGATGTGGGCCAGAGGTCTTAACCCCTGCTTCTGGGGACCCACTGTACTGTAAACAGTTTAAACAGTTTCTCTCAAACCCCAATCATACACAACCTGATCCAGCTAATCAAGCTCTTCAGAATCACTTGAAAATCACAAGTTGAAGCAGGTTGGATATAAACTTTGCAGGACATGGTGGGTCTCCAGGAGCAGGGTTGAAGACGTTTGATGTAGGCAATAAGTTGACTTATAAGTTGAGCAGCACATTGGCAGTATAAAAAGTGCATCTGGACATTTGACTTCAGACAAACACTGTAGCACTGTACCCATATGACAATGTGATGGAGGTTTTCTGAATCTATTTTCTGCTCCTAGTGTAAACAAAGACCAATTCGGACAGTAATTGTTTCTCATGAAGACGTTTGTAAAAATAAATCAGCATGGCTCCTCAGCAATGAAACAGCAATGATCCTATGAACCCCAAAACAGATCCAGCATTTCAGTAATAAAACCATCCTTATTTAAAATGCATGCACATTACCATACAGTGCATTGAAGTGGATAAAAATATTTACAATAACACTTTTGTATTGATCTCTTCTTGTAAACTCAAACATTTGGATCCCAAAAGCAGTTAAATTACCAGATGACCTTTTGGTGACATAAAACAATAGGTAATTTGGCTAGGAATGTTTACGTGGGTGCTGGAAAAAAACAAACAAAAACACGGTCATTCTGGAATCAGATGGCAATAAAATTCACTGACTAGCCTCTGTAAATGTTGAAAATACCTTACATTCCCATGAGAAACAATTACCCTCCAAATAGGGGTCAAATCACTGACAAAATGGGGTGCCTCAGGGATCTCTGCTTGGTCCCTTCCACTTTTTTAAATACAGAAAAATCATCAGACATATTAAAAAGGCACATTGCTTTTGCATACTACTTCACTAACAAGTGCTCATCCCTGTAAGCATTTCAGTCAGTGATGTATTCCAATGTAAATTGCATTAGATTGCACTACACATTTACTGTCATTTATTACTTGCCACATTGCGTTTACCGTTTACATCATCTGTGCCCTTTTTGTACTTCCAAAGTGGACCTGTACAAGTATTTTATGATTTGGTGACTACAATCTCATTTATATGTTTTTATGCGTTTCATTCATTTACATACTTGAATATGACTGGAATGACGAATAATTTGATTTGATAAACTCAGGTGCAGTATTCAGAAAGAGTATTAGACTACCCTTGGGCTCTTTCCTTCCAGGTTTTCTTCTGGGAAGGCAGAGATTCAAGATGCTCACGGACAGACACATCCTCTTCTTCATCTTCCCAGACAGAGGTCTGCCTCCCTTTCTGTCTTGTCTTATCTGTTACGGATGGTTGCTTTCCTTGACCAAGGACTCCCAGCTCCTAAAGACACAGTGCTCAATTTTCAAGATTACTAAACCAACAAATAGTATTGTAATCATCTTTTTCTTTTATGTAAACAACACAGAAAACAAACCTTATTTGTGAAATTACTTTCACATTTTAATGGTTAATAATTATAAATTATATACTCAGAGATGCATCAAGCATCTCATCAAAAACCTTCATTATGAATTTCTTCATTAATTATGAATTTGAATACTGTTTTCCATGCTCCTTTCATAAAATTACAATGAGTGGAGACAAGCTTTCGAGCTTCAAAAATGCAGCAAAAGGACAATAAAAGGAGTCCATACAACTCATGCACTATATTATCCCTTTCTGAAGTCATTTGCTAGCTTAGTGTGAGGAACTGACCAAAATTCAAGTTTAATTTAAAATAGAATTCATGTATATCAGCTGTTTACATCTGTTAAAAAATTCTCTAGAAACTCTAGACCGAGAAATGTAATGAAGTAAACCGATTTTAAACTATGACAGTTTTCATTTTGATATACACATTTAACATTAATATTCCACTTTTATTAATACCGATAACCATTGAAATTACATAGTCATTCGCAAAATTAATTAAAATTACATGAATTTAGATGGTGGATGTGGTACTTGTGATCACTTTTCCTTTGACACGCTGTTTTAATGAGTGCTGGGTGCACAATAATTCCTCTTTAAACTAAACTGGAGATCTCAGGCAAAATTATGACAAAATATTTTTAGTGAGAATGATAATCAGTGATGCACACTTCAATATTATTGCAGATACTGCTGGTTTCAGTGGTTGAACGGTCCATTGCGCAGTTTGACTAGGTCCAATGATAATAGCATACTGTACAACCGCAGCTGCACGGAGGTGTTGATGTCGTGTTTAGGCATCTTTAAACAATTATGAAAAATACCACTGTATTTGAAGGCTACAGCTTGAAGAAAACGGTAATATTTGAGATGGGTGGAGATGCACATACACACGATCCTCAGCTGACTGGGATTTATAAAGGGTTTTTTGCACAGGTTCTGGCATATGCATGGTTTTATGAATCTGAAAACTTGTGGGTACGCAGAATCTAGCTTTTGTGTCTACGAAAGGATGAAAGGATGAAATCTACACCAAGTTCAATGATCCAGCTGTAGCAGTTAACAGCTCACTGAAGGGGGGAAGATTATCAGTGAATAACAGCATGGTTATTGGTCACAAGTAGTAATATTGACTACTTTTATGACACTTTTATGGTGCTTTTATCATGGTCATTACATGGACTACTGCAGTTTTGAGAATTTTAAGGCCCTAATATACTTCAAGGAAAATTGAAGACGAACTGGTGGCGTCGTTTCAAAAATTAGGCCAAAACTAAGTTCATTTGAAGTTTATTTCGGGAGGGCAACGCTTGCTAACAGTCCATATTCTGTATATTCCATGGCGCAGGTGATGGAAGTGACTCTACAGCTCATACTTACTCTGAGTTTACAAAGAGCTGCAGCTGCTGCTTGACGCTCTGCTTCCAGTTTGCGAGACCCAAAGCCCTCAGCCTCCATCTTCATGGGCCAATGAAGAGTGACGGTTGCTCTCTAGAAGACATTGTATAAAAGGATACAAAAAATTCAATGGTATTACCATAACCATTACACAGTAACATTTCATGAAGCGACAGAATATGCAGCTTCATTTGAATGAGCTGTCCAGACTAGGGACCTCATTTATAACCGTTGCTTACGCACAAAACATGCCCTGAAAGAGGCGTACGCCACTTCTTACACAAAAGATGGGATTTATATAAAAAAAAAAATTAACAGGAAAATTTGCCCACCTGCATGCACATTCTGACCCATGCGTACGCACTCTTTTACTAGAGTGAGAAAAGTAATGAAGTAAACAGAAGGATTTTAAACCAGTGCTTCCCAAACTGTGGGCCGTGGCCCCCCGGTGGGCCATAGCGGTATTGCAGGGGGGCCGTAGCTAGTCCAAATCAATATATTAAAATATTTAAAATATTCCAATTGTTCTAAAATTAGATTTTTTTCAAAGTATGTAAGGTTAGTGTAATGGATTTAAATATATTTGTAAAGAATGTTTACATCATAGTTCTCATAATTCACTTGAAATTCTTACAAACTTGTTAATAAGTGTTTTTGTAGGTAAATGTTGGTATATATTTTTTAAAGGCAGGGTCGTGGAGCTTTTGCAATGTTTTTGGGGGGCCTTACCCCTCTTAAGTTTGGGAAGCTCTGTTTTAAACTGTTTTCATTTTGATATACACATTTACATTAATATTCCACTATTATTAATGGCGATAAGCCCTAAAACTACATAAAGTCATTACGCATAAGTTAAACAAAAATGATATGGATTTAGATAGTGGATGTGCTACTTTTGATCACTTTTCCTGCGACACGCTGTTGTAATGACAGTGAGGAGTGATAGGAGCACAATACTTCGTCTTTAAACTAAACTGCAGATCTCATGTTGTGACAAAATATTTTATTTTATATATTTTATATAGAGAGAACGATGATCAGTGATGCACACTTACTTCGATATAATGAAAGACACTGCTGGATTCCATGGTCGAACAGTCTATTGTCCGGTTTGAATAGGTTCAATGTTAATATCTTACTGTACAACCGCAGCTGCACGGAGGGGTTGATGTCATGTGAAGGCATCTTCAGACAATTATGAAAAATACTGGTGTATTTGAAGGATACAATTTGAAGAAAATGCTAAGATTTGTACGTTTCATTTTCAAAATACTTTGTCAGTGAAGCACCGTGACAGACAATTGTATTTACACTGCAATAAATAAGTCCAATCTGTTTCCACTAAAGTAGCCTAAACATACTAAAGATATTATCAGCTTATCAGCAAAATTAAATTAAAACAATTAAAATACTATTTAGACAGTGGAAATTAATTAATCAACTCTATTATAAAAACTTTATCTGAGAAGTATTATATAGCTACAATTTTGTTTTTTGGATATTTTGATAAATTTATTTTAGAACAACAAGGACATTGGATGATTTTTATCAATGTAATATGTATGGCACAAATGGCATTTATAGTCCATATCTAATATTCTTCCAATGTACTTTTGATGGTATTAAAGGTGTCACATGGATGGGAATGTGCATGGAATTGATATGCAGACGAGGTTATGCATAGTAAAACTAGGCGTTGTAAACTCCATATATGGTGGTTTCAGGGAGGAGACAGGGTGGAGATGTACGTACAGACAATTTCCCGCTTACTGAGATTTATAAAGGGATTTTTGCGCAGGTTTTGGCGCACACATGGTTTTATAAATCTCTAAACGTTTGTGCGTACAGACACTTTTAGGATGAAATATACAGTATTTTTTTATATATATATATATATATATATATATATATATATATATAAAAATGAGGCCCCAGGAATTTTCAAACTTTTAGATGCCACAGACCCCGAATATATGATCATAAATCATGTAGACCCAATTTAAATATATTGTAAATATATTATTACTATACAGACTTCCGAGAGAGAGAGATTTTGTTTTGTTTTATAAATTATTTTAATCTTTTATTATTTATTTTATACATTTACTAAGATCGCAGTTTATTCTAAACAAAAAAATTATTAATTAATTTTTTTTTTTTTAATATAAATTATTTTTACTTTTTTTTTTTTTTTTCTCCTCTAAACATTTCCCCAAACCCCGTTTGAAAACCCCCGGGGCATTCTACTATCCTTTCATTCTAAGTCATCAATTCTTTTAGACTGTATAACGTTTTAAAGTCAGTTACATAAAAACGTAGATTGGTCTAATTTGATACCGAAAAGTAAGTCGGATTACCCCTAATTAACTGTTAGATGGTCATACTAGTACTTAAGACACAGTCAACATAATGGCAATGTTTATGCAATCCCCTGCTGGTCTAGGGTGCGAGAGCTGCGTCTAACCTTGACTTCTCCATCAGTGCAGCTGTACTGGAGGTACTCGGACAGATCAGACAGACCCAATGATTTGGACAGTGTGGCGTACAGAAGGTTCTTTGGTTGAGGAAACTCTCGGAGAAGATCTGGGCGACCTGTACGTAAATTTGCGACACTGTCAGAAATAAAAACGCATGTATTGAGATTCATTAGTCTTTTGCATGATGTTCATTCATCTTACCTTTGTGAACTGTTTCCGGCGGAGAATGGCGATGTTTATGGATGACACCGGTTTTAGTCCTATACGAACTTACAAAAGTCCAGTTTGACCAGATGTCTTTATTAATTTCAAGAGTATTTCTCCTCAAAGCGATGAGTGCCCGAACCGGCATGAGTACTGCACGGGACATCGCCATGTCTAAATGTCTTCTTCGCCGCTTTTGACAAGAAACCTACTAGAATTAGTATAGTATAGCGCCACCTATATTTTCAACTTACTAAAAACAAGTTAAAAATGAATGATGTTCAAATATGGAATTATATATATATATATATATATATATAATAGATAAAACAACATAAATGTCTTTTTTTGTATACTGCCAAACATAAAGTAAGCCTTTTGCTCCAGTAAAAATATTTTATTTATAACTAACAAAGTATACTACATTGTTGCATTACACACATTAGTACAGTAGCTTAACAAACACAAGTACGTATAGGTCAACAAAATCTGAACATGGGGGTTTAACCCAAGAAAATCATGACAGAAAATGACCTTGACTAAAATGATGATCTGATCTCATTCTGAGGTTCACATCAATCGCTCTCTTTAAAAGTCTTTTTATTCCGCAGATTCTCAATCTTTTTTCCCTGAAAGGAATGCAGAGTTGTTCAAAGGCAGGTAATCTTAATGTTACATTGTAATGTAAATATTAATCAGATTCAGCTATAAAGCAAGAAAGCAGTGATTAATCAAAATAAAAATACAGAACAGAATTTCATTGACTGAAAAGTACAAAAGTTTACCAGTGCAAAGTTATGCTGCTTTGGTGATTCCAAATTCTGAGGTAAAAACGAAGCACTTCCATGCGGGTCACAGTATCACTTCATGAAATGGCAAAACTCAATGTTTTTTTAAAAAAAATAATAATTTATTTAAAACAAACCCAGCACACAATGAAAATACAGACTGAGCTACAGAGAAGTATAAATTAATAGACAAATATGTTTTTCCTTTAGAACAAAAGCAGAAATACAGTAGCTACTGAAACTGCTAGACTCTTAATAAACATATCTATAAATGAAGAAGTTGATGTGTGTAAATGAGGATTAAAACATCTTCAAGTTTCTCATCACAAAAGTGAAATCTAACAAATCGCAATGCTTTAACTCTTCATTCAGTGGCATTGAAAGCACAAGTTAAGATCAACTGAAGAATTTAAAAAAAAAAAAAAACAGTCAGTCTGCATCAGACCACCATTTTCATAATGTCTGGATGGACATTCTGAGCGATGGTGATAAAACACTCATGAACAGACTTAATTTAAAATATTCTACTAAAAACACTGTTCACAATTAAGAGTTTCTGTGGTAGACATCACATTAACTTCAGTGTGTGCAATAATATAGTCTCTTCATCCCGTCTTTCCGCACACATTCTGTATTTCATCCTAACAGTTCTCTAGCAATTTTCATCAGCTGGTTGAAACAAAAACCAAATGTTAAAAGATTAAAAAAAATGTGTTTAACTGTTGTACACATTGATAATAATCAGAAATGTTTCTTGAGTATCAAATCAGCATATTATAATGATTCCTGAAGGATCATGTGACACTGAAGACTGGAGTAATGATGCTGAAAATTCAGCTTTGCATCAAAAGAATACATTATGAAATACATTCAAATAGAAAACATTAAAAATTATAATATTTCACTGTATACTTTATTTTACTGAAAAATATCAATCTTACTGACTCAAACTTTTGAGCAATAGTGATGTTTACTGAATGTGATACTTACTGTTTTGTTGTGCTTTCCTATGTTTTCTATAGACACAAAATATTACAACTGTCACTGTGAGAACTACAGGAATCAACACCAGGAGCACCAAACAGTAGAGCGATACATTGTCTGAAATGATAAACAGCTTGATGTCAAGGACAATAATAGGTCCCCCCAAAGTAAAAATGAATTAAACCATAGCTCCATGCAATCAGTCCTAAAAATGAAAATTCTGTTATTTTCTCAGCCTTGTGCTGTTCTGTTTCTTTCTTCTGCAAAACACGACTGAAGATTTTTGAAGAATCTTTCAGCAGTTCATTGGATTTGGGTTCTGTACACAAATGTTGATAAACAAATTGAGTTTAATTTTGAAACCCATTAACTATTATCCACCTAATTTTTAATGTAAGCTCAGTCATTTGAATGTGTCAGTGTCATTCGCTATCTAAAAACAAAACAAAACAAACAGTATTTAATCCAGCTTAAAGTTGCAAACTGGTATTTGTCATATTATTTTAATTTATTATCCTAATCATAAACAAAACTATGTGCGCTGCAAACCGGTGTAACATTTACTGCACTTTGTTATTCTAGTTATTTACCTATAGCGGCTAATGAATTAGAAGTCTCACACATTCAAAAAAAGCTGGATTGTACAGACAAAAATACTTGAAACATTCTTTAAATATCCTTTTATGTTTTGCAGAGGGGGACAAAATCATATAGGTAAAGAATAACATGACATTGAGGAAATGATAACAGAATTTTCATGTTTGGGTGAACTGCTCTCTTAAAAATAATGGTTTCAAAAGGGGTTTTTCATTTAAGAAACATTGCTGGTTCTGCAGACAACCTTTCACTGAACAGTTCAAAGAACCATTTTTTAAGGCCCCGTTTACACTAGTGCGTTTTTGTTTTAAAACTGTGTTTAAAAATGAAAACGATCCTCGTCTACACTGCCGTTACCACAGCATTTCAGAAACGATCTCCTTCTACACTATACGGCTGAAAACGCATGCATGTCATATGACCATTCATGCACACTGGGCATGCGCATACAAGTGTAAACAGTAGCCTCTTATGCATGTGGGTAGCTGTAGTATTTAAAAAAATAATAATAATAAACGCAGAGTTTAACTGCACAATGGCTGCTAAAATGACAATAAATCCAGCAAAAATTGCAGTTCAGTCTCCATGTTATTGTTTACACGGTCTTCTAGGATACACAGAGCGAACATGGCAGCCACGCCATCGCTTTTCAAAAGACTCCGTTTTGGTCCGTTCACACTGAAACACAACCCTGACATTTTCAAACTAAAACGGGGTCTTCTCCGTTTTAGAGGTTCAAAAACGCCAGTGTATTGTAAATGACAGGTGTAACCGCAGCAAAACTTGTGCGTTTTCGTTTTAAAACGCATTAGTGTAAATGGGGCCTGAATATTCCTAAAGTAATTCCATTGTTGGAATGGAAAGGTTCTTTGGATGTTAAAGGTCCTACATGAAACCACCAATGCCAATAAAGAGCCTTCATTTTTAAGAGTGTAGCTCTTTAAGTGGCATAAACAGTACAAATGTCTCTTCTAAGATTTCAGTTACAATAAAGTACAGTGTAGACGGAGTTCTGAATAAAACACTGCTGACATACCTGAAGGTGGCTGGCAGAGCTCTGTAACGTTTAGCAGTGAAGTCTGGCTGCTGAGGGGATTGTTTACCACACACCTGTAGGTGTTTTCATCATGATACTCCATATCCAAAGGTAAAGACAGGTTACTGCTGAAATCAGAGCCGCTGACACTGGAGACTAATTCATTGCCTTTGTACAAGGAAAGCGTCGCCCGTGCTGCATTCTTCACAGAACACATAAAGGTACATGCTGAACTTGAAGATCTTTCAGATGCCGTAGAGTTCTGAACAGAGACACTGCTGATGATGGGAATGGGCAGAGGAGCTGGAAAACAATAGGTAACGATTTAAAAGAAGTATTTTTCATTGTTAGTTCACCTTTAACAAATGTATTAAGTTGACTGATGTTAATAAAAGGAACCTTATTCTCACCAATAAACAATGATCTCAGAGAAAAAAAAATCAGATCCAATGACTTACAAGAAGAAAAAAATGTCATCACTACAGTTGTGGACATCTAAAATATTTAAATTTTTATTTCTCACCATAGACTTTAACACTGAAACTCTTGCGGAAAGCCTTTCTGTTGTTGACAATAGTTAATTTATAAAATCCAGAGTGTTCAGATCTGGTGTTCTTAATGGTCAGCGATCCAGTACGATGGTCCAGTTGTAGTTTGTCTTTAAATGGCGCCTGTTCATTTACATAAATGGAGAACATGTAGGACCATTTGATGATTTCAGCTATCAAGATGTCTGGACTGTCAGGTCCAAACATCCACACTATATCATCATTTCTCTTAATTGTTTCAATATCAGTTTTCAGAGTGACTGAATCTCCCACCATAACTGACACTATTTCAGTGTTATCTGTCTCTGCACCAAACACACCTGGAGAAACAAAAACAGCAAAATCAGTTTAGCTTGAAATGAAATCATGTTGTCATCAATGACGACTAAATCCCATCTGAGGAAATTTGCTTTTTAAACAAGAGCTTGCTCAAACTTCAACAATAAGATACTTTGGAGGAGCAGGACCTTGGCAGTTTGGTTAAATGATGTTTGATGTCATTTAAAACGACAGAAACGAAGAACACTTTCAAATGGGTAACACAGAGAGAAAAAACACTTTCAAATCAAGAAACTGTAATATACATTTCTCCGAGTTGTTAATGGAAAAAATAGATCCTATTAATAAAACTTTTTAACTTACCGACCAGTAAATACAAGATAAAGATAGTCTTGAAACGCATTGTCCTTCACAGCTCCAAACAGTCTCTGAAAACTGAGCTACTCTGTGCGTTAAGAACTGCTCCACGCTCACCAGAGCTGGTTGTCGAAATGTGGCTAACGCTAGTAGCTCATCGATCGAGCCAAATGAATATTGTTTAAGACGATAGACTACAATTGTCGCGCGTAAAAGGTGAGATGTCGGCACGCCCATTAGTCCGACCTGCAGATACTCCACACTTGGAGAAATGTGCTTTTCATTACTCCCATAGTGTACGATTGGAGGAAAAAACTGTGTTTTTTTATTGAACATTGATGGATTAACAGATTTTGTGTGAAATTAAATCATAAAAGTGGTTTGTTTTGTTTAAAAACTTATAAGTAGGGCCAGGGGCGTAATTTCCACTGGGGACAGGGGGGACATGTCCCCCCCACTTTTCAAAATCCTGTTTGTGTCCCCCCCACTTTCAAATTCGTTTGTTATGATTTTTTTGACCGCGCTCCGTCATCGCCACGGAGCAGGACCGAGCCTGTGTCGATGCGCGCGTCCGCTTCCAGGAACGTCGCGTCACACGCATGCACAGTGTAAACACAAACAGACTGAAAGTACCGGTACTACTGAGCAGCTAGTATTGCAGTCAGTCATGAAACGCCAGCAACAGATGACTTTAATGTCTTCATGGATGAAAAAAAAGAAAGGAGATGTGAGTTGGTTGATTAGTAAATTAGCTCAGGTCAGGATAATTGTATTTTCTGTCTACAGCTGTTGATGCTAGCCTAACGCTGACTGACTAACGTTTACACACTGTTGCTAGGTAACGTTAACTTCACTTAGCTATACATTAATGTTGCATTCTGTGTAGTGTACCATGAAAAGCATTTTCTGTCAGCAATTAAATGTTTTTCTAAACTTGGGCTATTGTTGTTCACCTACAATATTTGTTAATCTAAACTGTAATTTAATTTTAAAATTAGCCTATTATTTAGCCTATAAAAAAATATCTGACGACATTCGGACTGCCAACACCTCTCACAGGAAGACGTAACTGTGTTTTCATTACTGAATGATTCAGCGTTTTGAACGAATCAGTTGAGTTAAAGATTTAATGACCCATTAATAAATAAATGCCTAATTCACTTAGTTGCCTACAAATCTTTTTGGCAGAATTTAGTAATATAAATAACTTAATTATTTCCTTGATTTTGTATCACAATATTCCCTAAATGTATGTAAATACAAATGTCAAATCGAAATTTTGTCAAACCCATTTTGTGTCCCCCCCACTTCTCAAACCAAAGTTACACCCTTGAGTAGGGCCAGCATGGGGCAAAGGCATAAAATATTGATACAAAATAATGTTTTTTAACAGGGGCTGTTTCTTCATTAGGGCGATAAGGGTGGTATTTTCAATCACATTCAACAACAACGTTATGCTACTGTTTATAGTCCAATCAGCGTCAAGTCACGTTCTGTGTACCGCCTCTTTTTGGGAGATTTCACTTCCTTTTTTTTGGGAGAGTGCTCTCATAGACTTCCATTCAAAGAATTTTTTTTTTCGAATTGTAGGCAGAGCAATGCAATCTCTATGGGTTCCGTGAGGGATAGCACTAATGCTTTCGTCATCATACCTAACCTTAACTGAAGTGTCATCCAATAATTTCCTCAGGACATAATTTACATTTCACACACATATTCTCTATCTGTAAATGTTAGAAAGTCAAGAAAATATTTCCATTTTGCTGTCGGTAGTGCAAGCACGAGCCTTCTGCAAGCACAAACTTCCAATCTTATAGTGAATTCTTGGATAAATTTGGGTTTCCAGTTACGCCAAAAGAGTATGCTGTTGTATTTGACGCCATACCTCAACAAGTTATACATTTTGTAAGAGCTTGTAGAAGTAACGCAATATTCATTAAAGGCAGCATGTTTATAGGAGACACTGATATTGTGAAATACAGTTGTACAAATAAACATATTAGGAATATTATAATAGATGAAACAGCTACTCATAAATGCTTATTGTGGACCAGTGTATTTAGAAATATAAACTGGAAAAAAGCTTGGTGTATTTGTGAAGCATATACAGGTGATGGTCGTATAATTAGAATATCATCAAAAAGTTGATTTAATTCACTAATTACATTCAAAAAGTGAAACTTGTATATAATATTCATTCATTACACACAGACTGATCTATTTCAAATAAGGAGCGCAATAAATCTGACTAAAACATTGAACATTTTTTAGGGTTTTAATTGGTTATTTATACAGGGATGCGAGCATATATGGCCTATTATTAATATTGTTGTTGTTGTTGTAAAATACAAATGTCCAGTGGAGGAAAAAAAAGATTTTTTTGATATAGGCCTAATTAACAGCCTAATACTTATTTGATATTACGTTGCAAATTACAATGCTAATATTTTTGTCTAAAATTCTTCACTTGCAAAGGTTCCGCTCTTCGAGCTTAGATTTTGGTGAATACTGGTGAAACCTGTGAACTTCTATCCACAGAAATGTTGGACATCGTGCGAAATGCGAACGTGTAAATGACGTAAACCTAGATGGAGTTGGTGAGAAACAGAATTTAATGTGAGTACCTAGGTACGGTCAACCCAGCCTCCACTGCGAAAAGAGCGGTCAATCTAGCCGCCACCATATTTTGTGGTTCGCGCATAAACCGGCTATTACGGTAAGACTGTCAGAGAATTTATCTGAAAACGAGCAATCCTCTGTCCAAGCGATTTGACAATCATTTATACATTCATGTCATACAGTCTGAATAAATGAAAATAAATAACTAAATAAACAAATATTACAATTATTTATAATAGTCAAGTCAAGTCAAGTCATCTTTATTTATATAGCGCTTTTTACAATGCAAATTGTGGCAAAGCAGCTTTACATTAATAAGAAAATGGTGTCATTGTGCAGCTTATTCTATATATTATTGATTCATTCCGTTGCAAAGATCAATAGTTATTAGTCTAGGTAATTTAGGTATAGCAGCACTGGAGAAAACAGTGACGTAATCGTCCGGCTCAGATCAGTTCGCATACAACGGCGCCAATGCAGGCATATCAAAAACACTGCTGAATATCAAGCAAGTGTCCCCAACTTAAGCAAGCCAAAGGCAACAGCGGCAAGGAACCAAAACTCCAACAAATGGAGAAAAAAACCTTGGGAGAAACCAGGCTTAGTTGGGGGGCCAGTTCTCCTCTGGCCAACAGTGAACACTTGTCCGATACTCAGGCAGAGTTACAGGTCATTAAACTGATTTGGAGTCGCAACAGTCAAAATATTTAATCTAGTTCCATCTAATTTAAGATCTTTTTGATCACGCCGATATGGGACGGTTTGTTGGGATATGTGCCGCTGGCTGATGAGTCGGTAAGGTCTTCACAAAGGATGAGCTCGTTCACACGGTCTCCGCCGACACCACAGGGCCACACTGCTGCCGCACACAGGCACAGGTTCCCCGTCCGACCCGGACACAGCCCGGATCCAGCCAATCATGTTAATTGGTAAACCTCGGGATAAGCAGAGAGACAAAAAATTAGCGTAGACGCCATTCTTCTTCCGATGTAACGAGTACATCTGGTGTTATAGGAAGTGTTCCCGGTTCCGGCTGACCTGATCTATGCAGCCTAACAATCCTTTAACGGATATGAGGACAAGAGTTTATAGTGCGTCCTTTTTGAAAATAAAAATAATATATAAAGCCCAGTTTCACCTGAAAATAGTAGGCCTAAACCTCACTGTAAAAAAAAAAAAAAAGAAAAATCCTAGTTTCCACAAACTGATTTCACCTCAGGTGGAGTGGACACAGTGGCAACTGCACCATTTCAGGACATTATGATGTTGCATTCCAAAATGAGAGCCTCCCAAATCTCATATATACGCTGGTTTGTCCAGACATTCAAAAATTCATTAAAAAAAAAATTGAACCTTTTTTTAGTGTTTTAATTGGTTTTATTTCATATTATCTATAATTATTATTAATATTATTTTACTGCTTCAATGGAAATTCGGGTGACAAAATTTGAAGCCTTAATCCTTGTAGGCTATTGGATCACTGTTTTCCATGTACGGTTTTATGTTTCTCGAAAAATAGAATGAAAGAAAATGAACTGAACGGCAGTCGCAGTGGAATCGGCACCTATAGCCTATTGTCACGAGTTTGTTGTCAATAAACTAGACCTACTTTATGAAAGAAATGGTGGGATGTAGGCCGATGGATTCCTGAGCGAACAACTTGGATGATTATGGACAAACTTTAGTTTACGGGCATTTGCTGCGTGACAGCGAGTCCATAGAAGGAAATGGGACCAGTCTTCTACTCGCAGTTTCAATAGCCACGTGACATAAACAATGCGCTTGTTTGTTAACGTGATTTTAGTGTTACAAATGAATCACGAAGCTTTTCGGTGTAAAGTTGTCCATTGTCACAACTTTTAGTAGCAGGGCAGACCGGGGATGGTTATAACATGGGTTAGTTGTAACACTTCCAATTTCTCCAATCAGGAACAAGTTACAAATCACCCGATTCACGGTCACACAGCATACTTGGTTTAGTTCTTATTCCACACGCGGGAAAGTAGAGTCCTGTGGCAGACACAGCAGATTTTAGAGGAGAAAAACCCATTTTGATGTAAAAAAAAAAAAAAAAAAACAGTAATTTTTTTTGTCATGGTAATTTCCTGCTTTGTTGTTCAACTCGTCAAAATTAAATAATGTTTATTGTGAGTGTCTGTGTAAAATATTTTTCATGCAAATTGTTAGTGCCAATGTTTTGACTTTTAGCTGTAAGGTGAGCTACTTCACGGCTACAAAACTCTAGGTTAGTTGTAACATCAATGAAGCATGTTCAGCCTACCTCAAAGTGAGTTTTTAGTTGTATTTATGTTTTGTTTTGTTCAGTAGGCCTAGGTCAGGGGTGACAAAACTCAGTCCTGGAGGGCCACTGTTCAGCAAAGTTTAGTTCCAACTTTCATCAACACACCTGACTGAAAGTTTCTAGTATGCCTATAGACCCTGATTAGCTGGCGCAGGTGAGTTTATTTGGGGCTGTTACTGAACTCTGCAGGATTGGACACCCCTGCCCTAAGTCTTGTAAAAAAAGACAAATTGAGGCATGCATGTAAAATGAGCTTTTGCTCATTTTATACATTTTTGTTTTGCACACGCACCAATTATGTTAAAAAAAGTCTGAGCTGAATAAAAAGCTTTCATAACTGATTTTTGTTGTTGTTGTTGTTGTCATAATCCTTATTTCATAATGTTACATCTCATCCCAGGGTCTGTTACAACTAACCCAGGTTATGGGGTGAATTGTAACATTTCACTCGTCATGTTTGAAACTAAAGCACGAATTTTCTGTTTGTGCATCAAAGATAACAGCTATGTCATTTAATAGCTGACACTTGTAACTAGTTTTAATCACACTTTGAACGCATTGGTTTAAAAGAACTCCAAGATACAGACAGAAATGTCAAAAATGTTACAAAACCATCCCCGGTGTCCTCTACTGCAATAAATAAATAAAAAATAATAAATAAATAAATAAATAAATAAAGGGGGGGGGGAGGATGAATTGACAAGGCCGTCAATTGGACTCAGGTTGATCCGTTTATTTTAGTGTTCGATTTCACTGTTTTTCCCAAGGTTGGTCGGGGAACTGCCGGTGGTTTGTGAGTTGATGAAACGCTAATAATTAAATGTGTCAAAGCGGGCCGAGCCGTGTAGGTCTGTCTGTCTGTGTGCCGCCGTTGTTGCCTTCGCCTTCTTTAAATAGCTCGCTATCGACTGTAACTCTCGCTTACGGCCATACCACCCTGAGCACGCCCGATCTCGTCCGATCTCGGAAGCTAAGCAGGGTCGGGCCTGGTTAGTACTTGGATGGGAGACCGCCTGGGAATACCAGGTGCTGTAAGCTTTTGCTTCATCTTCACTACTCCGCTACTTCACCATGCCACGGCTCTCTCCTTTTAAATTCACTTGCTTCCTTTCTTTTCTTTCTTTTGGCTTTCTCTCTTGCTTCTCTCTGCTTTCGCTGTGGCAAAGGACAGCTCAGCTTCGTCATTCTTCCTTCCTCCTGCAGGGGGCGATCGACAGCGCCTGTTCTTTTCTAACCGCTCCTCTTCTCAGCCTCAACTACACGAGAAGTTGACAAACTTTTTTGTCGCCTCAACCCTGAGATTTTTTTAATTCATATTTCAAAAAGTCAACCACACATTGGCATGTTCATGGTTTTATAATGTTGGCAACAGTCACATGATGGCATGCAAGAGAAATATTGAACCTTTTTTTAGTGTTTTAATTGGTTTTATTTAATAATATCTATAATTATTATTATATTATATTATTATTGATATTAATGCTCATTTTATTATTTTTTGTTTTGCACACGCACCAAATATGTTAAAAAATCTGAGCTGAATAAAAAGCTTTCATGACTGATTTATTTGTTGTTGTTGTTGTCATAATCCTTATTTCATAATGTTACAGATCACCCCGGTGGATATCATAATGTTACATCTCATCCCAGGCTGTGGGGTGAATTGTAACATTTCACTAGTCATGTTTGAAAATAAAGCACGAATTTTCTGTTTGTGCGTCAAAGATAACAGCTATGTCATTTAATAGCTGATATTTGTAACTAGTTTTAATCACACTTTGAATGCATTGGTTTAAAAGAACTCCAAGATACAGACAGAAATGTCAAAAATGTTACAAAACCATCCCCGGTGTCCTCTACTGCAATAAATAAATAAAAAATAATAAATAAATAAGTAAAGAAAGAAAGAAAGAAAGAAAAGAAATAATAAAGAAAGAAAGAAAGAAAGAAAGAAAGAAAGAAAGAAAGGAAGAAAGGGGGGGGGGGAGGATGAATTGACAAGGCCGTCAGTTGGAATCAGGTTGATCTGGTGATTTTAGTGTTCGATTTCACTGTTTTTCCCAAGGTTGGTCGGGGAACTACCGGTGGTTTGTGAGTTGATAAAACGCTAATAAATAAATGTGTCAAAGCGGGCCGAGCCGTGTAGGTCTGTCTGTCTGTGTGCCGCCGTTGTTGCCTTCGCCTTCTTTAAATAGCTCGCTATCGACTGTAACTCTCGCTTACGGCCATACCACCCTGAGCACGCCCGATCTCGTCCGATCTCGGAAGCTAAGCAGGGTCGGGCCTGGTTAGTACTTGGATGGGAGACCGCCTGGGAATACCAGGTGCTGTAAGCTTTTGCTTCATCTTCACTACTCCGCTACTTCACCATGCCACGGCTCTCTCCTTTTAAATTCACTTGCCTCCTTTCTTTTCTTTCTTTTGGCTTTCTCTCTTGCTTCTCTCTGCTTTCGCTGTGGCAAAGGACAGCTCAGCTTCGTCATTCTTCCTTCCTCCTGCAGGGGGCGATCGACAGCGCCTGTTCTCTTCTAACCGCTCCTCTTCTCAGCCTCAACTACACGAGAAGTTACCAAACTTTTTTGTCGCCTCAACCCTGAGATTTTTTTGATTCATATTTCAAAAAGTCAACCACACATTGGCATGTTCATGGTTTTATAATGTTGGCAACAGTCACATGATGGCATGCAAGAGAAATATTAGACCTTTTTTTAGTGTTTTAATTGGTTTTATTTCATATTATCTATAATTATTATTAATATTATTTTACTGCTTCAATGGAACTGTAAGACTTCGGGTGACAAAATTTGAAGCCTTAATCCTTGTAGGCTACTGGATCACTGTTCTCCATGTACGGTTTTATGTTTCTCGAAAAATAGAATGAAAGAAAATGAACTGAACGGCAGTCGCAGTGGAATCGGCACCTATATTGTCACGAGTTTGTTGTCAATAAACTAGACATACTTTATGAAAGAAATGGTGGGATGTAGGCCGATGGATTCCTGAGCGAACAACTTGGATGATTATGGACAAACTTTAGTTTACGGGCATTTGCTGCGTGACAGCGAGTCCATAGAAGGAAATGGGATCAGTCTTCTACTCGCAGTTTCAATAGCCACGTGACATAAACAATGCGCTTGTTTGTTAACGTGATTTTAGTGTTACAAATGAATCACGAAGCTTTTCGGTGT
Source organism: Zacco platypus (assembly GCA_038088235.1). Classification (NCBI taxonomy): domain Eukaryota; kingdom Metazoa; phylum Chordata; class Actinopteri; order Cypriniformes; family Xenocyprididae; genus Zacco; species Zacco platypus. The sequence goes on from CM076080.1 coordinate 9,584,765, forward strand.
AAAGTTGACCATTGTCACAACTTTTAGTAGCAGGGCAGACCGGGGATGGTTGTAACATGGGTTAGTTGTAACACTTCCAATTTCTCCAATCAGGAACAAGTTACAAATCACCCGATTCACGGTCACACAGCATACTTGGTTTAGTTCTTATTCCACACGCGGGAAAGTAGAGTCCTGTGGCAGACACAGCAGATTTTAGAGGAGAAAAACCCATTTTGATGTAAAAAAAAAAAAAAAAACAGTAATTTTTTTTGTCATGGTAATTTCCTGCTTTGTTGTTCAACTCGTCAAAATTAAATAATGTTTATTGTGAGTGTCTGTGTAAAATATTTTTCATGCAAATTGTTAGTGCCAATGTTTTGGACTTTTAGCTGTAAGGTGAGCTACTTCACGGCTACAAAACTCTAGGTTAGTTGTAACATCAATGAAGCATGTTCAGCCTACCTCAAAGTGAGTTTTTACTTGTATTTATGTTTTGTTTTGTTCAGTAGGCCTAGGTCAGGGGTGACAAAACTCAGTCCTGGAGGGCCACTGTTCAGCAAAGTTTAGTTCCAACTTTCATCAACACACCTGACTGAAAGTTTCTAGTATGCCTATAGACCCTGATTAGCTGGCGCAGGTGAGTTTATTTGGGGCTGTTACTGAACTCTGCAGGATTGGACACCCCTGCCCTAAGTCTTGTAAAAAAAGACAAATTGAGGCATGCATGTAAAATGAGCTTTTGCTCATTTTATACATTTTTGTTTTGCACACGCACCAATTATGTTAAAAAAGTCTGAGCTGAATAAAAAGCTTTCATAACTGATTTTTGTTGTTGTTGTTGTTGTCATAATCCTTATTTCATAATGTTACATCTCATCCCAGGGTCTGTTACAACTAACCCAGGTTATGGGGTGAATTGTAACATTTCACTCGTCATGTTTGAAACTAAAGCACGAATTTTCTGTTTGTGCATCAAAGATAACAGCTATGTCATTTAATAGCTGACACTTGTAACTAGTTTTAATCACACTTTGAACGCATTGGTTTAAAAGAACTCCAAGATACAGACAGAAATGTCAAAAATGTTACAAAACCATCCCCGGTGTCCTCTACTGCAATAAATAAATAAAAAATAATAAATAAATAAATAAATAAATAAAGGGGGGGGGGGGGAGGATGAATTGACAAGGCCGTCAATTGGACTCAGGTTGATCCGTTTATTTTAGTGTTCGATTTCACTGTTTTTCCCAAGGTTGGTCGGGGAACTGCCGGTGGTTTGTGAGTTGATGAAACGCTAATAATTAAATGTGTCAAAGCGGGCCGAGCCGTGTAGGTCTGTCTGTCTGTGTGCCGCCGTTGTTGCCTTCGCCTTCTTTAAATAGCTCGCTATCGACTGTAACTCTCGCTTACGGCCATACCACCCTGAGCACGCCCGATCTCGTCCGATCTCGGAAGCTAAGCAGGGTCGGGCCTGGTTAGTACTTGGATGGGAGACCGCCTGGGAATACCAGGTGCTGTAAGCTTTTGCTTCATCTTCACTACTCCGCTACTTCACCATGCCACGGCTCTCTCCTTTTAAATTCACTTGCTTCCTTTCTTTTCTTTCTTTTGGCTTTCTCTCTTGCTTCTCTCTGCTTTCGCTGTGGCAAAGGACAGCTCAGCTTCGTCATTCTTCCTTCCTCCTGCAGGGGGCGATCGACAGCGCCTGTTCTTTTCTAACCGCTCCTCTTCTCAGCCTCAACTACACGAGAAGTTGACAAACTTTTTTGTCGCCTCAACCCTGAGATTTTTTTAATTCATATTTCAAAAAGTCAACCACACATTGGCATGTTCATGGTTTTATAATGTTGGCAACAGTCACATGATGGCATGCAAGAGAAATATTGAACCTTTTTTTAGTGTTTTAATTGGTTTTATTTAATAATATCTATAATTATTATTATATTATATTATTATTGATATTAATGCTCATTTTATTATTTTTTGTTTTGCACACGCACCAAATATGTTAAAAAATCTGAGCTGAATAAAAAGCTTTCATGACTGATTTATTTGTTGTTGTTGTTGTCATAATCCTTATTTCATAATGTTACAGATCACCCCGGTGGATATCATAATGTTACATCTCATCCCAGGCTGTGGGGTGAATTGTAACATTTCACTAGTCATGTTTGAAAATAAAGCACGAATTTTCTGTTTGTGCGTCAAAGATAACAGCTATGTCATTTAATAGCTGATATTTGTAACTAGTTTTAATCACACTTTGAATGCATTGGTTTAAAAGAACTCCAAGATACAGACAGAAATGTCAAAAATGTTACAAAACCATCCCCGGTGTCCTCTACTGCAATAAATAAATAAAAAATAATAAATAAATAAGTAAAGAAAGAAAGAAAGAAAGAAAAGAAATAATAAAGAAAGAAAGAAAGAAAGAAAGAAAGAAAGGGGGGGGGGGGGGAGGATGAATTGACAAGGCCGTCAGTTGGAATCAGGTTGATCTGGTGATTTTAGTGTTCGATTTCACTGTTTTTCCCAAGGTTGGTCGGGGAACTACCGGTGGTTTGTGAGTTGATAAAACGCTAATAAATAAATGTGTCAAAGCGGGCCGAGCCGTGTAGGTCTGTCTGTCTGTGTGCCGCCGTTGTTGCCTTCGCCTTCTTTAAATAGCTCGCTATCGACTGTAACTCTCGCTTACGGCCATACCACCCTGAGCACGCCCGATCTCGTCCGATCTCGGAAGCTAAGCAGGGTCGGGCCTGGTTAGTACTTGGATGGGAGACCGCCTGGGAATACCAGGTGCTGTAAGCTTTTGCTTCATCTTCACTACTCCGCTACTTCACCATGCCACGGCTCTCTCCTTTTAAATTCACTTGCCTCCTTTCTTTTCTTTCTTTTGGCTTTCTCTCTTGCTTCTCTCTGCTTTCGCTGTGGCAAAGGACAGCTCAGCTTCGTCATTCTTCCTTCCTCCTGCAGGGGGCGATCGACAGCGCCTGTTCTCTTCTAACCGCTCCTCTTCTCAGCCTCAACTACACGAGAAGTTACCAAACTTTTTTGTCGCCTCAACCCTGAGATTTTTTTAATTCATATTTCAAAAAGTCAACCACACATTGGCATGTTCATGGTTTTATAATGTTGGCAACAGTCACATGATGGCATGCAAGAGAAATATTAGACCTTTTTTTAGTGTTTTAATTGGTTTTATTTCATATTATCTATAATTATTATTAATATTATTTTACTGCTTCAATGGAACTGTAAGACTTCGGGTGACAAAATTTGAAGCCTTAATCCTTGTAGGCTACTGGATCACTGTTCTCCATGTACGGTTTTATGTTTCTCGAAAAATAGAATGAAAGAAAATGAACTGAACGGCAGTCGCAGTGGAATCGGCACCTATATTGTCACGAGTTTGTTGTCAATAAACTAGACATACTTTATGAAAGAAATGGTGGGATGTAGGCCGATGGATTCCTGAGCGAACAACTTGGATGATTATGGACAAACTTTAGTTTACGGGCATTTGCTGCGTGACAGCGAGTCCATAGAAGGAAATGGGATCAGTCTTCTACTCGCAGTTTCAATAGCCACGTGACATAAACAATGCGCTTGTTTGTTAACGTGATTTTAGTGTTACAAATGAATCACGAAGCTTTTCGGTGTAAAGTTGACCATTGTCACAACTTTTAGTAGCAGGGCAGACCGGGGATGGTTGTAACATGGGTTAGTTGTAACACTTCCAATTTCTCCAATCAGGAACAAGTTACAAATCACCCGATTCACGGTCACACAGCATACTTGGTTTAGTTCTTATTCCACACGCGGGAAAGTAGAGTCCTGTGGCAGACACAGCAGATTTTAGAGGAGAAAAACCCATTTTGATGTAAAAAAAAAAAAAAAAACAGTAATTTTTTTTGTCATGGTAATTTCCTGCTTTGTTGTTCAACTCGTCAAAATTAAATAATGTTTATTGTGAGTGTCTGTGTAAAATATTTTTCATGCAAATTGTTAGTGCCAATGTTTTGACTTTTAGCTGTAAGGTGAGCTACTTCACGGCTACAAAACTCTAGGTTAGTTGTAACATCAATGAAGCATGTTCAGCCTACCTCAAAGTGAGTTTTTACTTGTATTTATGTTTTGTTTTGTTCAGTAGGCCTAGGTCAGGGGTGACAAAACTCAGTCCTGGAGGGCCACTGTTCAGCAAAGTTTAGTTCCAACTTTCATCAACACACCTGACTGAAAGTTTCTAGTATGCCTATAGACCCTGATTAGCTGGCGCAGGTGAGTTTATTTGGGGCTGTTACTGAACTCTGCAGGATTGGACACCCCTGCCCTAAGTCTTGTAAAAAAAGACAAATTGAGGCATGCATGTAAAATGAGCTTTTGCTCATTTTATACATTTTTGTTTTGCACACGCACCAATTATGTTAAAAAAGTCTGAGCTGAATAAAAAGCTTTCATAACTGATTTTTGTTGTTGTTGTTGTTGTCATAATCCTTATTTCATAATGTTACATCTCATCCCAGGGTCTGTTACAACTAACCCAGGTTATGGGGTGAATTGTAACATTTCACTCGTCATGTTTGAAACTAAAGCACGAATTTTCTGTTTGTGCATCAAAGATAACAGCTATGTCATTTAATAGCTGACACTTGTAACTAGTTTTAATCACACTTTGAACGCATTGGTTTAAAAGAACTCCAAGATACAGACAGAAATGTCAAAAATGTTACAAAACCATCCCCGGTGTCCTCTACTGCAATAAATAAATAAAAAATAATAAATAAATAAATAAATAAATAAAGGGGGGGGGGGGGAGGATGAATTGACAAGGCCGTCAATTGGACTCAGGTTGATCCGTTTATTTTAGTGTTCGATTTCACTGTTTTTCCCAAGGTTGGTCGGGGAACTGCCGGTGGTTTGTGAGTTGATGAAACGCTAATAATTAAATGTGTCAAAGCGGGCCGAGCCGTGTAGGTCTGTCTGTCTGTGTGCCGCCGTTGTTGCCTTCGCCTTCTTTAAATAGCTCGCTATCGACTGTAACTCTCGCTTACGGCCATACCACCCTGAGCACGCCCGATCTCGTCCGATCTCGGAAGCTAAGCAGGGTCGGGCCTGGTTAGTACTTGGATGGGAGACCGCCTGGGAATACCAGGTGCTGTAAGCTTTTGCTTCATCTTCACTACTCCGCTACTTCACCATGCCACGGCTCTCTCCTTTTAAATTCACTTGCTTCCTTTCTTTTCTTTCTTTTGGCTTTCTCTCTTGCTTCTCTCTGCTTTCGCTGTGGCAAAGGACAGCTCAGCTTCGTCATTCTTCCTTCCTCCTGCAGGGGGCGATCGACAGCGCCTGTTCTTTTCTAACCGCTCCTCTTCTCAGCCTCAACTACACGAGAAGTTGACAAACTTTTTTGTCGCCTCAACCCTGAGATTTTTTTAATTCATATTTCAAAAAGTCAACCACACATTGGCATGTTCATGGTTTTATAATGTTGGCAACAGTCACATGATGGCATGCAAGAGAAATATTGAACCTTTTTTTAGTGTTTTAATTGGTTTTATTTAATAATATCTATAATTATTATTATATTATATTATTATTGATATTAATGCTCATTTTATTATTTTTTGTTTTGCACACGCACCAAATATGTTAAAAAATCTGAGCTGAATAAAAAGCTTTCATGACTGATTTATTTGTTGTTGTTGTTGTCATAATCCTTATTTCATAATGTTACAGATCACCCCGGTGGATATCATAATGTTACATCTCATCCCAGGCTGTGGGGTGAATTGTAACATTTCACTAGTCATGTTTGAAAATAAAGCACGAATTTTCTGTTTGTGCGTCAAAGATAACAGCTATGTCATTTAATAGCTGATATTTGTAACTAGTTTTAATCACACTTTGAATGCATTGGTTTAAAAGAACTCCAAGATACAGACAGAAATGTCAAAAATGTTACAAAACCATCCCCGGTGTCCTCTACTGCAATAAATAAATAAAAAATAATAAATAAATAAGTAAAGAAAGAAAGAAAGAAAGAAAAGAAATAATAAAGAAAGAAAGAAAGAAAGAAAGAAAGAAAGAAAGGGGGGGGGGGGGAGGATGAATTGACAAGGCCGTCAGTTGGAATCAGGTTGATCTGGTGATTTTAGTGTTCGATTTCACTGTTTTTCCCAAGGTTGGTCGGGGAACTACCGGTGGTTTGTGAGTTGATAAAACGCTAATAAATAAATGTGTCAAAGCGGGCCGAGCCGTGTAGGTCTGTCTGTCTGTGTGCCGCCGTTGTTGCCTTCGCCTTCTTTAAATAGCTCGCTATCGACTGTAACTCTCGCTTACGGCCATACCACCCTGAGCACGCCCGATCTCGTCCGATCTCGGAAGCTAAGCAGGGTCGGGCCTGGTTAGTACTTGGATGGGAGACCGCCTGGGAATACCAGGTGCTGTAAGCTTTTGCTTCATCTTCACTACTCCGCTACTTCACCATGCCACGGCTCTCTCCTTTTAAATTCACTTGCCTCCTTTCTTTTCTTTCTTTTGGCTTTCTCTCTTGCTTCTCTCTGCTTTCGCTGTGGCAAAGGACAGCTCAGCTTCGTCATTCTTCCTTCCTCCTGCAGGGGGCGATCGACAGCGCCTGTTCTCTTCTAACCGCTCCTCTTCTCAGCCTCAACTACACGAGAAGTTACCAAACTTTTTTGTCGCCTCAACCCTGAGATTTTTTTAATTCATATTTCAAAAAGTCAACCACACATTGGCATGTTCATGGTTTTATAATGTTGGCAACAGTCACATGATGGCATGCAAGAGAAATATTAGACCTTTTTTTAGTGTTTTAATTGGTTTTATTTCATATTATCTATAATTATTATTAATATTATTTTACTGCTTCAATGGAACTGTAAGACTTCGGGTGACAAAATTTGAAGCCTTAATCCTTGTAGGCTACTGGATCACTGTTCTCCATGTACGGTTTTATGTTTCTCGAAAAATAGAATGAAAGAAAATGAACTGAACGGCAGTCGCAGTGGAATCGGCACCTATATTGTCACGAGTTTGTTGTCAATAAACTAGACATACTTTATGAAAGAAATGGTGGGATGTAGGCCGATGGATTCCTGAGCGAACAACTTGGATGATTATGGACAAACTTTAGTTTACGGGCATTTGCTGCGTGACAGCGAGTCCATAGAAGGAAATGGGATCAGTCTTCTACTCGCAGTTTCAATAGCCACGTGACATAAACAATGCGCTTGTTTGTTAACGTGATTTTAGTGTTACAAATGAATCACGAAGCTTTTCGGTGTAAAGTTGACCATTGTCACAACTTTTAGTAGCAGGGCAGACCGGGGATGGTTGTAACATGGGTTAGTTGTAACACTTCCAATTTCTCCAATCAGGAACAAGTTACAAATCACCCGATTCACGGTCACACAGCATACTTGGTTTAGTTCTTATTCCACACGCGGGAAAGTAGAGTCCTGTGGCAGACACAGCAGATTTTAGAGGAGAAAAACCCATTTTGATGTAAAAAAAAAAAAAAAAACAGTAATTTTTTTTGTCATGGTAATTTCCTGCTTTGTTGTTCAACTCGTCAAAATTAAATAATGTTTATTGTGAGTGTCTGTGTAAAATATTTTTCATGCAAATTGTTAGTGCCAATGTTTTGACTTTTAGCTGTAAGGTGAGCTACTTCACGGCTACAAAACTCTAGGTTAGTTGTAACATCAATGAAGCATGTTCAGCCTACCTCAAAGTGAGTTTTTACTTGTATTTATGTTTTGTTTTGTTCAGTAGGCCTAGGTCAGGGGTGACAAAACTCAGTCCTGGAGGGCCACTGTTCAGCAAAGTTTAGTTCCAACTTTCATCAACACACCTGACTGAAAGTTTCTAGTATGCCTATAGACCCTGATTAGCTGGCGCAGGTGAGTTTATTTGGGGCTGTTACTGAACTCTGCAGGATTGGACACCCCTGCCCTAAGTCTTGTAAAAAAAGACAAATTGAGGCATGCATGTAAAATGAGCTTTTGCTCATTTTATACATTTTTGTTTTGCACACGCACCAATTATGTTAAAAAAGTCTGAGCTGAATAAAAAGCTTTCATAACTGATTTTTGTTGTTGTTGTTGTTGTCATAATCCTTATTTCATAATGTTACATCTCATCCCAGGGTCTGTTACAACTAACCCAGGTTATGGGGTGAATTGTAACATTTCACTCGTCATGTTTGAAACTAAAGCACGAATTTTCTGTTTGTGCATCAAAGATAACAGCTATGTCATTTAATAGCTGACACTTGTAACTAGTTTTAATCACACTTTGAACGCATTGGTTTAAAAGAACTCCAAGATACAGACAGAAATGTCAAAAATGTTACAAAACCATCCCCGGTGTCCTCTACTGCAATAAATAAATAAAAAATAATAAATAAATAAATAAATAAATAAAGGGGGGGGGGGGGAGGATGAATTGACAAGGCCGTCAATTGGACTCAGGTTGATCCGTTTATTTTAGTGTTCGATTTCACTGTTTTTCCCAAGGTTGGTCGGGGAACTGCCGGTGGTTTGTGAGTTGATGAAACGCTAATAATTAAATGTGTCAAAGCGGGCCGAGCCGTGTAGGTCTGTCTGTCTGTGTGCCGCCGTTGTTGCCTTCGCCTTCTTTAAATAGCTCGCTATCGACTGTAACTCTCGCTTACGGCCATACCACCCTGAGCACGCCCGATCTCGTCCGATCTCGGAAGCTAAGCAGGGTCGGGCCTGGTTAGTACTTGGATGGGAGACCGCCTGGGAATACCAGGTGCTGTAAGCTTTTGCTTCATCTTCACTACTCCGCTACTTCACCATGCCACGGCTCTCTCCTTTTAAATTCACTTGCTTCCTTTCTTTTCTTTCTTTTGGCTTTCTCTCTTGCTTCTCTCTGCTTTCGCTGTGGCAAAGGACAGCTCAGCTTCGTCATTCTTCCTTCCTCCTGCAGGGGGCGATCGACAGCGCCTGTTCTTTTCTAACCGCTCCTCTTCTCAGCCTCAACTACACGAGAAGTTGACAAACTTTTTTGTCGCCTCAACCCTGAGATTTTTTTAATTCATATTTCAAAAAGTCAACCACACATTGGCATGTTCATGGTTTTATAATGTTGGCAACAGTCACATGATGGCATGCAAGAGAAATATTGAACCTTTTTTTAGTGTTTTAATTGGTTTTATTTAATAATATCTATAATTATTATTATATTATATTATTATTGATATTAATGCTCATTTTATTATTTTTTGTTTTGCACACGCACCAAATATGTTAAAAAATCTGAGCTGAATAAAAAGCTTTCATGACTGATTTATTTGTTGTTGTTGTTGTCATAATCCTTATTTCATAATGTTACAGATCACCCCGGTGGATATCATAATGTTACATCTCATCCCAGGCTGTGGGGTGAATTGTAACATTTCACTAGTCATGTTTGAAAATAAAGCACGAATTTTCTGTTTGTGCGTCAAAGATAACAGCTATGTCATTTAATAGCTGATATTTGTAACTAGTTTTAATCACACTTTGAATGCATTGGTTTAAAAGAACTCCAAGATACAGACAGAAATGTCAAAAATGTTACAAAACCATCCCCGGTGTCCTCTACTGCAATAAATAAATAAAAAATAATAAATAAATAAGTAAAGAAAGAAAGAAAGAAAGAAAAGAAATAATAAAGAAAGAAAGAAAGAAAGAAAGAAAGAAAGAAAGGGGGGGGGGGGGAGGATGAATTGACAAGGCCGTCAGTTGGAATCAGGTTGATCTGGTGATTTTAGTGTTCGATTTCACTGTTTTTCCCAAGGTTGGTCGGGGAACTACCGGTGGTTTGTGAGTTGATAAAACGCTAATAAATAAATGTGTCAAAGCGGGCCGAGCCGTGTAGGTCTGTCTGTCTGTGTGCCGCCGTTGTTGCCTTCGCCTTCTTTAAATAGCTCGCTATCGACTGTAACTCTCGCTTACGGCCATACCACCCTGAGCACGCCCGATCTCGTCCGATCTCGGAAGCTAAGCAGGGTCGGGCCTGGTTAGTACTTGGATGGGAGACCGCCTGGGAATACCAGGTGCTGTAAGCTTTTGCTTCATCTTCACTACTCCGCTACTTCACCATGCCACGGCTCTCTCCTTTTAAATTCACTTGCCTCCTTTCTTTTCTTTCTTTTGGCTTTCTCTCTTGCTTCTCTCTGCTTTCGCTGTGGCAAAGGACAGCTCAGCTTCGTCATTCTTCCTTCCTCCTGCAGGGGGCGATCGACAGCGCCTGTTCTCTTCTAACCGCTCCTCTTCTCAGCCTCAACTACACGAGAAGTTACCAAACTTTTTTGTCGCCTCAACCCTGAGATTTTTTTAATTCATATTTCAAAAAGTCAACCACACATTGGCATGTTCATGGTTTTATAATGTTGGCAACAGTCACATGATGGCATGCAAGAGAAATATTAGACCTTTTTTTAGTGTTTTAATTGGTTTTATTTCATATTATCTATAATTATTATTAATATTATTTTACTGCTTCAATGGAACTGTAAGACTTCGGGTGACAAAATTTGAAGCCTTAATCCTTGTAGGCTACTGGATCACTGTTCTCCATGTACGGTTTTATGTTTCTCGAAAAATAGAATGAAAGAAAATGAACTGAACGGCAGTCGCAGTGGAATCGGCACCTATATTGTCACGAGTTTGTTGTCAATAAACTAGACATACTTTATGAAAGAAATGGTGGGATGTAGGCCGATGGATTCCTGAGCGAACAACTTGGATGATTATGGACAAACTTTAGTTTACGGGCATTTGCTGCGTGACAGCGAGTCCATAGAAGGAAATGGGATCAGTCTTCTACTCGCAGTTTCAATAGCCACGTGACATAAACAATGCGCTTGTTTGTTAACGTGATTTTAGTGTTACAAATGAATCACGAAGCTTTTCGGTGTAAAGTTGACCATTGTCACAACTTTTAGTAGCAGGGCAGACCGGGGATGGTTGTAACATGGGTTAGTTGTAACACTTCCAATTTCTCCAATCAGGAACAAGTTACAAATCACCCGATTCACGGTCACACAGCATACTTGGTTTAGTTCTTATTCCACACGCGGGAAAGTAGAGTCCTGTGGCAGACACAGCAGATTTTAGAGGAGAAAAACCCATTTTGATGTAAAAAAAAAAAAAAAAACAGTAATTTTTTTTGTCATGGTAATTTCCTGCTTTGTTGTTCAACTCGTCAAAATTAAATAATGTTTATTGTGAGTGTCTGTGTAAAATATTTTTCATGCAAATTGTTAGTGCCAATGTTTTGACTTTTAGCTGTAAGGTGAGCTACTTCACGGCTACAAAACTCTAGGTTAGTTGTAACATCAATGAAGCATGTTCAGCCTACCTCAAAGTGAGTTTTTACTTGTATTTATGTTTTGTTTTGTTCAGTAGGCCTAGGTCAGGGGTGACAAAACTCAGTCCTGGAGGGCCACTGTTCAGCAAAGTTTAGTTCCAACTTTCATCAACACACCTGACTGAAAGTTTCTAGTATGCCTATAGACCCTGATTAGCTGGCGCAGGTGAGTTTATTTGGGGCTGTTACTGAACTCTGCAGGATTGGACACCCCTGCCCTAAGTCTTGTAAAAAAAGACAAATTGAGGCATGCATGTAAAATGAGCTTTTGCTCATTTTATACATTTTTGTTTTGCACACGCACCAATTATGTTAAAAAAGTCTGAGCTGAATAAAAAGCTTTCATAACTGATTTTTGTTGTTGTTGTTGTTGTCATAATCCTTATTTCATAATGTTACATCTCATCCCAGGGTCTGTTACAACTAACCCAGGTTATGGGGTGAATTGTAACATTTCACTCGTCATGTTTGAAACTAAAGCACGAATTTTCTGTTTGTGCATCAAAGATAACAGCTATGTCATTTAATAGCTGACACTTGTAACTAGTTTTAATCACACTTTGAACGCATTGGTTTAAAAGAACTCCAAGATACAGACAGAAATGTCAAAAATGTTACAAAACCATCCCCGGTGTCCTCTACTGCAATAAATAAATAAAAAATAATAAATAAATAAATAAATAAATAAAGGGGGGGGGGGAGGATGAATTGACAAGGCCGTCAATTGGACTCAGGTTGATCCGTTTATTTTAGTGTTCGATTTCACTGTTTTTCCCAAGGTTGGTCGGGGAACTGCCGGTGGTTTGTGAGTTGATGAAACGCTAATAATTAAATGTGTCAAAGCGGGCCGAGCCGTGTAGGTCTGTCTGTCTGTGTGCCGCCGTTGTTGCCTTCGCCTTCTTTAAATAGCTCGCTATCGACTGTAACTCTCGCTTACGGCCATACCACCCTGAGCACGCCCGATCTCGTCCGATCTCGGAAGCTAAGCAGGGTCGGGCCTGGTTAGTACTTGGATGGGAGACCGCCTGGGAATACCAGGTGCTGTAAGCTTTTGCTTCATCTTCACTACTCCGCTACTTCACCATGCCACGGCTCTCTCCTTTTAAATTCACTTGCTTCCTTTCTTTTCTTTCTTTTGGCTTTCTCTCTTGCTTCTCTCTGCTTTCGCTGTGGCAAAGGACAGCTCAGCTTCGTCATTCTTCCTTCCTCCTGCAGGGGGCGATCGACAGCGCCTGTTCTTTTCTAACCGCTCCTCTTCTCAGCCTCAACTACACGAGAAGTTGACAAACTTTTTTGTCGCCTCAACCCTGAGATTTTTTTAATTCATATTTCAAAAAGTCAACCACACATTGGCATGTTCATGGTTTTATAATGTTGGCAACAGTCACATGATGGCATGCAAGAGAAATATTGAACCTTTTTTTAGTGTTTTAATTGGTTTTATTTAATAATATCTATAATTATTATTATATTATATTATTATTGATATTAATGCTCATTTTATTATTTTTTGTTTTGCACACGCACCAAATATGTTAAAAAATCTGAGCTGAATAAAAAGCTTTCATGACTGATTTATTTGTTGTTGTTGTTGTCATAATCCTTATTTCATAATGTTACAGATCACCCCGGTGGATATCATAATGTTACATCTCATCCCAGGGTCTGTTACAACTAACCCAGGCTGTGGGGTGAATTGTAACATTTCACTAGTCATGTTTGAAAATAAAGCACGAATTTTCTGTTTGTGCGTCAAAGATAACAGCTATGTCATTTAATAGCTGATATTTGTAACTAGTTTTAATCACACTTTGAATGCATTGGTTTAAAAGAACTCCAAGATACAGACAGAAATGTCAAAAATGTTACAAAACCATCCCCGGTGTCCTCTACTGCAATAAATAAATAAAAAATAATAAATAAATAAGTAAAGAAAGAAAGAAAGAAAGAAAGAAAAGAAATAAGAAAGAAAGAAAGAAAGAAAGAAAGAAAGAAAGAAAGAAAGAAAGAAAGGGGGGGGGGGATGAATTGACAAGGCCGTCAGTTGGAATCAGGTTGATCTGGTGATTTTAGTGTTCGATTTCACTGTTTTTCCCAAGGTTGGTCGGGGAACTACCGGTGGTTTGTGAGTTGATAAAACGCTAATAAATAAATGTGTCAAAGCGGGCTGAGCCGTGTAGGTCTGTCTGTCTGTGTGCCGCCGTTGTTGCCTTCGCCTTCTTTAAATAGCTCGCTATCGACTGTAACTCTCGCTTACGGCCATACCACCCTGAGCACGCCCGATCTCGTCCGATCTCGGAAGCTAAGCAGGGTCGGGCCTGGTTAGTACTTGGATGGTAGACCGCCTGGGAATACCAGGTGCTGTAAGCTTTTGCTTCATCTTCACTACTCCGCTACTTCACCATGCCACGGCTCTCTCCTTTTAAATTCACTTGCCTCCTTTCTTTTCTTTCTTTTGGCTTTCTCTCTTGCTTCTCTCTGCTTTCGCTGTGGCAAAGGACAGCTCAGCTTCGTCATTCTTCCTTCCTCCTGCAGGGGGCGATCGACAGCGCCTGTTCTCTTCTAACCGCTCCTCTTCTCAGCCTCAACTACACGAGAAGTTACCAAACTTTTTTGTCGCCTCAACCCTGAGATTTTTTTAATTCATATTTCAAAAAGTCAACCACACATTGGCATGTTCATGGTTTTATAATGTTGGCAACAGTCACATGATGGCATGCAAGAGAAATATTAGACCTTTTTTTAGTGTTTTAATTGGTTTTATTTCATATTATCTATAATTATTATTAATATTATTTTACTGCTTCAATGGAACTGTAAGACTTCGGGTGACAAAATTTGAAGCCTTAATCCTTGTAGGCTATTGGATCACTGTTCTCCATGTACGGTTTTATGTTTCTTGAAAAATAGAATGAAAGAAAATGAACTGAACGGCAGTCGCAGTGGAATCGGCACCTATATTGTCACGAGTTTGTTGTCAATAAACTAGACATACTTTATGAAAGAAATGGTGGGATGTAGGCCGATGGATTCCTGAGCGAACAACTTGGATGATTATGGACAAACTTTAGTTTACGGGCATTTGCTGCGTGACAGCGAGTCCATAGAAGGAAATGGGATCAGTCTTCTACTCGCAGTTTCAATAGCCACGTGACATAAACAATGCGCTTGTTTGTTAACGTGATTTTAGTGTTACAAATGAATCACGAAGCTTTTCGGTGTAAAGTTGACCATTGTCACAACTTTTAGTAGCAGGGCAGACCGGGGATGGTTGTAACATGGGTTAGTTGTAACACTTCCAATTTCTCCAATCAGGAACAAGTTACAAATCACCCGATTCACGGTCACACAGCATACTTGGTTTAGTTCTTATTCCACACGCGGGAAAGTAGAGTCCTGTGGCAGACACAGCAGATTTTAGAGGAGAAAAACCCATTTTGATGTAAAAAAAAAAAAAAAAACAGTAATTTTTTTTGTCATGGTAATTTCCTGCTTTGTTGTTCAACTTGTCAAAATTAAATAATGTTTATTGTGAGTGTCTGTGTAAAATATTTTTCATGCAAATTGTTAGTGCCAATGTTTTGACTTTTAGCTGTAAGGTGAGCTACTTCACGGCTACAAAACTCTAGGTTAGTTGTAACATCAATGAAGCATGTTCAGCCTACCTCAAAGTGAGTTTTTACTTGTATTTATGTTTTGTTTTGTTCAGTAGGCCTAGGTCAGGGGTGACAAAACTCAGTCCTGGAGGGCCACTGTTCAGCAAAGTTTAGTTCCAACTTTCATCAACACACCTGACTGAAAGTTTCTAGTATGCCTATAGACCCTGATTAGCTGGCGCAGGTGAGTTTATTTGGGGCTGTTACTGAACTCTGCAGGATTGGACACCCCTGCCCTAAGTCTTGTAAAAAAAGACAAATTGAGGCATGCATGTAAAATGAGCTTTTGCTCATTTTATACATTTTTGTTTTGCACACGCACCAATTATGTTAAAAAAGTCTGAGCTGAATAAAAAGCTTTCATAACTGATTTTTGTTGTTGTTGTTGTTGTCATAATCCTTATTTCATAATGTTACATCTCATCCCAGGGTCTGTTACAACTAACCCAGGTTATGGGGTGAATTGTAACATTTCACTCGTCATGTTTGAAACTAAAGCACGAATTTTCTGTTTGTGCATCAAAGATAACAGCTATGTCATTTAATAGCTGACACTTGTAACTAGTTTTAATCACACTTTGAACGCATTGGTTTAAAAGAACTCCAAGATACAGACAGAAATGTCAAAAATGTTACAAAACCATCCCCGGTGTCCTCTACTGCAATAAATAAATAAAAAATAATAAATAAATAAATAAATAAATAAATAAAGGGGGGGGGGGGAAGGATGAATTGACAAGGCCGTCAATTGGACTCAGGTTGATCCGTTTATTTTAGTGTTCGATTTCACTGTTTTTCCCAAGGTTGGTCGGGGAACTGCCGGTGGTTTGTGAGTTGATGAAACGCTAATAATTAAATGTGTCAAAGCGGGCTGAGCCGTGTAGGTCTGTCTGTCTGTGTGCCGCCGTTGTTGCCTTCGCCTTCTTTAAATAGCTCGCTATCGACTGTAACTCTCGCTTACGGCCATACCACCCTGAGCACGCCCGATCTCGTCCGATCTCGGAAGCTAAGCAGGGTCGGGCCTGGTTAGTACTTGGATGGGAGACCGCCTGGGAATACCAGGTGCTGTAAGCTTTTGCTTCATCTTCACTACTCCGCTACTTCACCATGCCACGGCTCTCTCCTTTTAAATTCACTTGCTTCCTTTCTTTTCTTTCTTTTGGCTTTCTCTCTTGCTTCTCTCTGCTTTCGCTGTGGCAAAGGACAGCTCAGCTTCGTCATTCTTCCTTCCTCCTGCAGGGGGCGATCGACAGCGCCTGTTCTTTTCTAACCGCTCCTCTTCTCAGCCTCAACTACACGAGAAGTTGACAAACTTTTTTGTCGCCTCAACCCTGAGATTTTTTTAATTCATATTTCAAAAAGTCAACCACACATTGGCATGTTCATGGTTTTATAATGTTGGCAACAGTCACATGATGGCATGCAAGAGAAATATTGAACCTTTTTTTAGTGTTTTAATTGGTTTTATTTAATAATATCTATAATTATTATTATATTATATTATTATTGATATTAATGCTCATTTTATTATTTTTTGTTTTGCACACGCACCAAATATGTTAAAAAATCTGAGCTGAATAAAAAGCTTTCATGACTGATTTATTTGTTGTTGTTGTTGTCATAATCCTTATTTCATAATGTTACAGATCACCCCGGTGGATATCATAATGTTACATCTCATCCCAGGCTGTGGGGTGAATTGTAACATTTCACTAGTCATGTTTGAAAATAAAGCACGAATTTTCTGTTTGTGCGTCAAAGATAACAGCTATGTCATTTAATAGCTGATATTTGTAACTAGTTTTAATCACACTTTGAATGCATTGGTTTAAAAGAACTCCAAGATACAGACAGAAATGTCAAAAATGTTACAAAACCATCCCCGGTGTCCTCTACTGCAATAAATAAATAAAAAATAATAAATAAATAAGTAAAGAAAGAAAGAAAGAAAGAAAGAAAAGAAATAATAAAGAAAGAAAGAAAGAAAGAAAGAAAGGGGGGGGGGGGATGAATTGACAAGGCCGTCAGTTGGAATCAGGTTGATCTGGTGATTTTAGTGTTCGATTTCACTGTTTTTCCCAAGGTTGGTCGGGGAACTACCGGTGGTTTGTGAGTTGATAAAACGCTAATAAATAAATGTGTCAAAGCGGGCTGAGCCGTGTAGGTCTGTCTGTCTGTGTGCCGCCGTTGTTGCCTTCGCCTTCTTTAAATAGCTCGCTATCGACTGTAACTCTCGCTTACGGCCATACCACCCTGAGCACGCCCGATCTCGTCCGATCTCGGAAGCTAAGCAGGGTCGGGCCTGGTTAGTACTTGGATGGGAGACCGCCTGGGAATACCAGGTGCTGTAAGCTTTTGCTTCATCTTCACTACTCCGCTACTTCACCATGCCACGGCTCTCTCCTTTTAAATTCACTTGCCTCCTTTCTTTTCTTTCTTTTGGCTTTCTCTCTTGCTTCTCTCTGCTTTCGCTGTGGCAAAGGACAGCTCAGCTTCGTCATTCTTCCTTCCTCCTGCAGGGGGCGATCGACAGCGCCTGTTCTCTTCTAACCGCTCCTCTTCTCAGCCTCAACTACACGAGAAGTTACCAAACTTTTTTGTCGCCTCAACCCTGAGATTTTTTTAATTCATATTTCAAAAAGTCAACCACACATTGGCATGTTCATGGTTTTATAATGTTGGCAACAGTCACATGATGGCATGCAAGAGAAATATTAGACCTTTTTTTAGTGTTTTAATTGGTTTTATTTCATATTATCTATAATTATTATTAATATTATTTTACTGCTTCAATGGAACTGTAAGACTTCGGGTGACAAAATTTGAAGCCTTAATCCTTGTAGGCTATTGGATCACTGTTCTCCATGTACGGTTTTATGTTTCTCGAAAAATAGAATGAAAGAAAATGAACTGAACGGCAGTCGCAGTGGAATCGGCACCTATATTGTCACGAGTTTGTTGTCAATAAACTAGACATACTTTATGAAAGAAATGGTGGGATGTAGGCCGATGGATTCCTGAGCGAACAACTTGGATGATTATGGACAAACTTTAGTTTACGGGCATTTGCTGCGTGACAGCGAGTCCATAGAAGGAAATGGGATCAGTCTTCTACTCGCAGTTTCAATAGCCACGTGACATAAACAATGCGCTTGTTTGTTAACGTGATTTTAGTGTTACAAATGAATCACGAAGCTTTTTGGTGTAAAGTTGACCATTGTCACAACTTTTAGTAGCAGGGCAGACCGGGGATGGTTGTAACATGGGTTAGTTGTAACACTTCCAATTTCTCCAATCAGGAACAAGTTACAAATCACCCGATTCACGGTCACACAGCATACTTGGTTTAGTTCTTATTCCACACGCGGGAAAGTAGAGTCCTGTGGCAGACACAGCAGATTTTAGAGGAGAAAAACCCATTTTGATGTAAAAAAAAAAAAAAAAACAGTAATTTTTTTTGTCATGGTAATTTCCTGCTTTGTTGTTCAACTTGTCAAAATTAAATAATGTTTATTGTGAGTGTCTGTGTAAAATATTTTTCATGCAAATTGTTAGTGCCAATGTTTTGACTTTTAGCTGTAAGGTGAGCTACTTCACGGCTACAAAACTCTAGGTTAGTTGTAACATCAATGAAGCATGTTCAGCCTACCTCAAAGTGAGTTTTTACTTGTATTTATGTTTTGTTTTGTTCAGTAGGCCTAGGTCAGGGGTGACAAAACTCAGTCCTGGAGGGCCACTGTTCAGCAAAGTTTAGTTCCAACTTTCATCAACACACCTGACTGAAAGTTTCTAGTATGCCTATAGACCCTGATTAGCTGGCGCAGGTGAGTTTATTTGGGGCTGTTACTGAACTCTGCAGGATTGGACACCCCTGCCCTAAGTCTTGTAAAAAAAGACAAATTGAGGCATGCATGTAAAATGAGCTTTTGCTCATTTTATACATTTTTGTTTTGCACACGCACCAATTATGTTAAAAAAGTCTGAGCTGAATAAAAAGCTTTCATAACTGATTTTTGTTGTTGTTGTTGTTGTCATAATCCTTATTTCATAATGTTACATCTCATCCCAGGGTCTGTTACAACTAACCCAGGTTATGGGGTGAATTGTAACATTTCACTCGTCATGTTTGAAACTAAAGCACGAATTTTCTGTTTGTGCATCAAAGATAACAGCTATGTCATTTAATAGCTGACACTTGTAACTAGTTTTAATCACACTTTGAACGCATTGGTTTAAAAGAACTCCAAGATACAGACAGAAATGTCAAAAATGTTACAAAACCATCCCCGGTGTCCTCTACTGCAATAAATAAATAAAAAATAATAAATAAATAAATAAATAAATAAAGGGGGGGGGGGGAGGATGAATTGACAAGGCCGTCAATTGGACTCAGGTTGATCCGTTTATTTTAGTGTTCGATTTCACTGTTTTTCCCAAGGTTGGTCGGGGAACTGCCGGTGGTTTGTGAGTTGATGAAACGCTAATAATTAAATGTGTCAAAGCGGGCCGAGCCGTGTAGGTCTGTCTGTCTGTGTGCCGCCGTTGTTGCCTTCGCCTTCTTTAAATAGCTCGCTATCGACTGTAACTCTCGCTTACGGCCATACCACCCTGAGCACGCCCGATCTCGTCCGATCTCGGAAGCTAAGCAGGGTCGGGCCTGGTTAGTACTTGGATGGGAGACCGCCTGGGAATACCAGGTGCTGTAAGCTTTTGCTTCATCTTCACTACTCCGCTACTTCACCATGCCACGGCTCTCTCCTTTTAAATTCACTTGCTTCCTTTCTTTTCTTTCTTTTGGCTTTCTCTCTTGCTTCTCTCTGCTTTCGCTGTGGCAAAGGACAGCTCAGCTTCGTCATTCTTCCTTCCTCCTGCAGGGGGCGATCGACAGCGCCTGTTCTTTTCTAACCGCTCCTCTTCTCAGCCTCAACTACACGAGAAGTTGACAAACTTTTTTGTCGCCTCAACCCTGAGATTTTTTTAATTCATATTTCAAAAAGTCAACCACACATTGGCATGTTCATGGTTTTATAATGTTGGCAACAGTCACATGATGGCATGCAAGAGAAATATTGAACCTTTTTTTAGTGTTTTAATTGGTTTTATTTAATAATATCTATAATTATTATTATATTATATTATTATTGATATTAATGCTCATTTTATTATTTTTTGTTTTGCACACGCACCAAATATGTTAAAAAATCTGAGCTGAATAAAAAGCTTTCATGACTGATTTATTTGTTGTTGTTGTTGTCATAATCCTTATTTCATAATGTTACAGATCACCCCGGTGGATATCATAATGTTACATCTCATCCCAGGCTGTGGGGTGAATTGTAACATTTCACTAGTCATGTTTGAAAATAAAGCACGAATTTTCTGTTTGTGCGTCAAAGATAACAGCTATGTCATTTAATAGCTGATATTTGTAACTAGTTTTAATCACACTTTGAATGCATTGGTTTAAAAGAACTCCAAGATACAGACAGAAATGTCAAAAATGTTACAAAACCATCCCCGGTGTCCTCTACTGCAATAAATAAATAAAAAATAATAAATAAATAAGTAAAGAAAGAAAGAAAGAAAGAAAGAAAAGAAATAATAAAGAAAGAAAGAAAGAAAGAAAGAAAGAAAGGGGGGGGGGATGAATTGACAAGGCCGTCAGTTGGAATCAGGTTGATCTGGTGATTTTAGTGTTCGATTTCACTGTTTTTCCCAAGGTTGGTCGGGGAACTACCGGTGGTTTGTGAGTTGATAAAACGCTAATAAATAAATGTGTCAAAGCGGGCTGAGCCGTGTAGGTCTGTCTGTCTGTGTGCCGCCGTTGTTGCCTTCGCCTTCTTTAAATAGCTCGCTATCGACTGTAACTCTCGCTTACGGCCATACCACCCTGAGCACGCCCGATCTCGTCCGATCTCGGAAGCTAAGCAGGGTCGGGCCTGGTTAGTACTTGGATGGGAGACCGCCTGGGAATACCAGGTGCTGTAAGCTTTTGCTTCATCTTCACTACTCCGCTACTTCACCATGCCACGGCTCTCTCCTTTTAAATTCACTTGCCTCCTTTCTTTTCTTTCTTTTGGCTTTCTCTCTTGCTTCTCTCTGCTTTCGCTGTGGCAAAGGACAGCTCAGCTTCGTCATTCTTCCTTCCTCCTGCAGGGGGCGATCGACAGCGCCTGTTCTCTTCTAACCGCTCCTCTTCTCAGCCTCAACTACACGAGAAGTTACCAAACTTTTTTGTCGCCTCAACCCTGAGATTTTTTTAATTCATATTTCAAAAAGTCAACCACACATTGGCATGTTCATGGTTTTATAATGTTGGCAACAGTCACATGATGGCATGCAAGAGAAATATTAGACCTTTTTTTAGTGTTTTAATTGGTTTTATTTCATATTATCTATAATTATTATTAATATTATTTTACTGCTTCAATGGAACTGTAAGACTTCGGGTGACAAAATTTGAAGCCTTAATCCTTGTAGGCTATTGGATCACTGTTCTCCATGTACGGTTTTATGTTTCTCGAAAAATAGAATGAAAGAAAATGAACTGAACGGCAGTCGCAGTGGAATCGGCACCTATATTGTCACGAGTTTGTTGTCAATAAACTAGACATACTTTATGAAAGAAATGGTGGGATGTAGGCCGATGGATTCCTGAGCGAACAACTTGGATGATTATGGACAAACTTTAGTTTACGGGCATTTGCTGCGTGACAGCGAGTCCATAGAAGGAAATGGGATCAGTCTTCTACTCGCAGTTTCAATAGCCACGTGACATAAACAATGCGCTTGTTTGTTAACGTGATTTTAGTGTTACAAATGAATCACGAAGCTTTTTGGTGTAAAGTTGACCATTGTCACAACTTTTAGTAGCAGGGCAGACCGGGGATGGTTGTAACATGGGTTAGTTGTAACACTTCCAATTTCTCCAATCAGGAACAAGTTACAAATCACCCGATTCACGGTCACACAGCATACTTGGTTTAGTTCTTATTCCACACGTGGGAAAGTAGAGTCCTGTGGCAGACACAGCAGATTTTAGAGGAGAAAAACCCATTTTGATGTAAAAAAAAAAAAAAAAACAGTAATTTTTTTTGTCATGGTAATTTCCTGCTTTGTTGTTCAACTTGTCAAAATTAAATAATGTTTATTGTGAGTGTCTGTGTAAAATATTTTTCATGCAAATTGTTAGTGCCAATGTTTTGACTTTTAGCTGTAAGGTGAGCTACTTCACGGCTACAAAACTCTAGGTTAGTTGTAACATCAATGAAGCATGTTCAGCCTACCTCAAAGTGAGTTTTTACTTGTATTTATGTTTTGTTTTGTTCAGTAGGCCTAGGTCAGGGGTGACAAAACTCAGTCCTGGAGGGCCACTGTTCAGCAAAGTTTAGTTCCAACTTTCATCAACACACCTGACTGAAAGTTTCTAGTATGCCTATAGACCCTGATTAGCTGGCGCAGGTGAGTTTATTTGGGGCTGTTACTGAACTCTGCAGGATTGGACACCCCTGCCCTAAGTCTTGTAAAAAAAGACAAATTGAGGCATGCATGTAAAATGAGCTTTTGCTCATTTTATACATTTTTGTTTTGCACACGCACCAATTATGTTAAAAAAGTCTGAGCTGAATAAAAAGCTTTCATAACTGATTTTTGTTGTTGTTGTTGTTGTCATAATCCTTATTTCATAATGTTACATCTCATCCCAGGGTCTGTTACAACTAACCCAGGTTATGGGGTGAATTGTAACATTTCACTCGTCATGTTTGAAACTAAAGCACGAATTTTCTGTTTGTGCATCAAAGATAACAGCTATGTCATTTAATAGCTGACACTTGTAACTAGTTTTAATCACACTTTGAACGCATTGGTTTAAAAGAACTCCAAGATACAGACAGAAATGTCAAAAATGTTACAAAACCATCCCCGGTGTCCTCTACTGCAATAAATAAATAAAAAATAATAAATAAATAAATAAATAAATAAATAAAGGGGGGGGGGGGAAGGATGAATTGACAAGGCCGTCAATTGGACTCAGGTTGATCCGTTTATTTTAGTGTTCGATTTCACTGTTTTTCCCAAGGTTGGTCGGGGAACTGCCGGTGGTTTGTGAGTTGATGAAACGCTAATAATTAAATGTGTCAAAGCGGGCTGAGCCGTGTAGGTCTGTCTGTCTGTGTGCCGCCGTTGTTGCCTTCGCCTTCTTTAAATAGCTCGCTATCGACTGTAACTCTCGCTTACGGCCATACCACCCTGAGCACGCCCGATCTCGTCCGATCTCGGAAGCTAAGCAGGGTCGGGCCTGGTTAGTACTTGGATGGGAGACCGCCTGGGAATACCAGGTGCTGTAAGCTTTTGCTTCATCTTCACTACTCCGCTACTTCACCATGCCACGGCTCTCTCCTTTTAAATTCACTTGCCTCCTTTCTTTTCTTTCTTTTGGCTTTCTCTCTTGCTTCTCTCTGCTTTCGCTGTGGCAAAGGACAGCTCAGCTTCGTCATTCTTCCTTCCTCCTGCAGGGGGCGATCGACAGCGCCTGTTCTCTTCTAACCGCTCCTCTTCTCAGCCTCAACTACACGAGAAGTTACCAAACTTTTTTGTCGCCTCAACCCTGAGATTTTTTTAATTCATATTTCAAAAAGTCAACCACACATTGGCATGTTCATGGTTTTATAATGTTGGCAACAGTCACATGATGGCATGCAAGAGAAATATTAGACCTTTTTTTAGTGTTTTAATTGGTTTTATTTCATATTATCTATAATTATTATTAATATTATTTTACTGCTTCAATGGAACTGTAAGACTTCGGGTGACAAAATTTGAAGCCTTAATCCTTGTAGGCTATTGGATCACTGTTCTCCATGTACGGTTTTATGTTTCTCGAAAAATAGAATGAAAGAAAATGAACTGAACGGCAGTCGCAGTGGAATCGGCACCTATATTGTCACGAGTTTGTTGTCAATAAACTAGACATACTTTATGAAAGAAATGGTGGGATGTAGGCCGATGGATTCCTGAGCGAACAACTTGGATGATTATGGACAAACTTTAGTTTACGGGCATTTGCTGCGTGACAGCGAGTCCATAGAAGGAAATGGGATCAGTCTTCTACTCGCAGTTTCAATAGCCACGTGACATAAACAATGCGCTTGTTTGTTAACGTGATTTTAGTGTTACAAATGAATCACGAAGCTTTTTGGTGTAAAGTTGACCATTGTCACAACTTTTAGTAGCAGGGCAGACCGGGGATGGTTGTAACATGGGTTAGTTGTAACACTTCCAATTTCTCCAATCAGGAACAAGTTACAAATCACCCGATTCACGGTCACACAGCATACTTGGTTTAGTTCTTATTCCACACGCGGGAAAGTAGAGTCCTGTGGCAGACACAGCAGATTTTAGAGGAGAAAAACCCATTTTGATGTAAAAAAAAAAAAAAAAACAGTAATTTTTTTTGTCATGGTAATTTCCTGCTTTGTTGTTCAACTTGTCAAAATTAAATAATGTTTATTGTGAGTGTCTGTGTAAAATATTTTTCATGCAAATTGTTAGTGCCAATGTTTTGACTTTTAGCTGTAAGGTGAGCTACTTCACGGCTACAAAACTCTAGGTTAGTTGTAACATCAATGAAGCATGTTCAGCCTACCTCAAAGTGAGTTTTTACTTGTATTTATGTTTTGTTTTGTTCAGTAGGCCTAGGTCAGGGGTGACAAAACTCAGTCCTGGAGGGCCACTGTTCAGCAAAGTTTAGTTCCAACTTTCATCAACACACCTGACTGAAAGTTTCTAGTATGCCTATAGACCCTGATTAGCTGGCGCAGGTGAGTTTATTTGGGGCTGTTACTGAACTCTGCAGGATTGGACACCCCTGCCCTAAGTCTTGTAAAAAAAGACAAATTGAGGCATGCATGTAAAATGAGCTTTTGCTCATTTTATACATTTTTGTTTTGCACACGCACCAATTATGTTAAAAAAGTCTGAGCTGAATAAAAAGCTTTCATAACTGATTTTTGTTGTTGTTGTTGTTGTCATAATCCTTATTTCATAATGTTACATCTCATCCCAGGGTCTGTTACAACTAACCCAGGTTATGGGGTGAATTGTAACATTTCACTCGTCATGACTAAAGCACGAATTTTCTGTTTGTGCATCAAAGATAACAGCTATGTCATTTAATAGCTGACACTTGTAACTAGTTTTAATCACACTTTGAACGCATTGGTTTAAAAGAACTCCAAGATACAGACAGAAATGTCAAAAATGTTACAAAACCATCCCCGGTGTCCTCTACTGCAATAAATAAATAAAAAATAATAAATAAATAAATAAATAAATAAAGGGGGGGGGGGGGAGGATGAATTGACAAGGCCGTCAATTGGACTCAGGTTGATCCGTTTATTTTAGTGTTCGATTTCACTGTTTTTCCCAAGGTTGGTCGGGGAACTGCCGGTGGTTTGTGAGTTGATGAAACGCTAATAATTAAATGTGTCAAAGCGGGCCGAGCCGTGTAGGTCTGTCTGTCTGTGTGCCGCCGTTGTTGCCTTCGCCTTCTTTAAATAGCTCGCTATCGACTGTAACTCTCGCTTACGGCCATACCACCCTGAGCACGCCCGATCTCGTCCGATCTCGGAAGCTAAGCAGGGTCGGGCCTGGTTAGTACTTGGATGGGAGACCGCCTGGGAATACCAGGTGCTGTAAGCTTTTGCTTCATCTTCACTACTCCGCTACTTCACCATGCCACGGCTCTCTCCTTTTAAATTCACTTGCTTCCTTTCTTTTCTTTCTTTTGGCTTTCTCTCTTGCTTCTCTCTGCTTTCGCTGTGGCAAAGGACAGCTCAGCTTCGTCATTCTTCCTTCCTCCTGCAGGGGGCGATCGACAGCGCCTGTTCTTTTCTAACCGCTCCTCTTCTCAGCCTCAACTACACGAGAAGTTGACAAACTTTTTTGTCGCCTCAACCCTGAGATTTTTTTAATTCATATTTCAAAAAGTCAACCACACATTGGCATGTTCATGGTTTTATAATGTTGGCAACAGTCACATGATGGCATGCAAGAGAAATATTGAACCTTTTTTTAGTGTTTTAATTGGTTTTATTTAATAATATCTATAATTATTATTATATTATATTATTATTGATATTAATGCTCATTTTATTATTTTTTGTTTTGCACACGCACCAAATATGTTAAAAAATCTGAGCTGAATAAAAAGCTTTCATGACTGATTTATTTGTTGTTGTTGTTGTCATAATCCTTATTTCATAATGTTACAGATCACCCCGGTGGATATCATAATGTTACATCTCATCCCAGGCTGTGGGGTGAATTGTAACATTTCACTAGTCATGTTTGAAAATAAAGCACGAATTTTCTGTTTGTGCGTCAAAGATAACAGCTATGTCATTTAATAGCTGATATTTGTAACTAGTTTTAATCACACTTTGAATGCATTGGTTTAAAAGAACTCCAAGATACAGACAGAAATGTCAAAAATGTTACAAAACCATCCCCGGTGTCCTCTACTGCAATAAATAAATAAAAAATAATAAATAAATAAGTAAAGAAAGAAAGAAAGAAAGAAAAGAAATAATAAAGAAAGAAAGAAAGAAAGAAAGAAAGAAAGGGGGGGGGGGGGGGAGGATGAATTGACAAGGCCGTCAGTTGGAATCAGGTTGATCTGGTGATTTTAGTGTTCGATTTCACTGTTTTTCCCAAGGTTGGTCGGGGAACTACCGGTGGTTTGTGAGTTGATAAAACGCTAATAAATAAATGTGTCAAAGCGGGCCGAGCCGTGTAGGTCTGTCTGTCTGTGTGCCGCCGTTGTTGCCTTCGCCTTCTTTAAATAGCTCGCTATCGACTGTAACTCTCGCTTACGGCCATACCACCCTGAGCACGCCCGATCTCGTCCGATCTCGGAAGCTAAGCAGGGTCGGGCCTGGTTAGTACTTGGATGGGAGACCGCCTGGGAATACCAGGTGCTGTAAGCTTTTGCTTCATCTTCACTACTCCGCTACTTCACCATGCCACGGCTCTCTCCTTTTAAATTCACTTGCCTCCTTTCTTTTCTTTCTTTTGGCTTTCTCTCTTGCTTCTCTCTGCTTTCGCTGTGGCAAAGGACAGCTCAGCTTCGTCATTCTTCCTTCCTCCTGCAGGGGGCGATCGACAGCGCCTGTTCTCTTCTAACCGCTCCTCTTCTCAGCCTCAACTACACGAGAAGTTACCAAACTTTTTTGTCGCCTCAACCCTGAGATTTTTTTAATTCATATTTCAAAAAGTCAACCACACATTGGCATGTTCATGGTTTTATAATGTTGGCAACAGTCACATGATGGCATGCAAGAGAAATATTAGACCTTTTTTTAGTGTTTTAATTGGTTTTATTTCATATTATCTATAATTATTATTAATATTATTTTACTGCTTCAATGGAACTGTAAGACTTCGGGTGACAAAATTTGAAGCCTTAATCCTTGTAGGCTACTGGATCACTGTTCTCCATGTACGGTTTTATGTTTCTCGAAAAATAGAATGAAAGAAAATGAACTGAACGGCAGTCGCAGTGGAATCGGCACCTATATTGTCACGAGTTTGTTGTCAATAAACTAGACATACTTTATGAAAGAAATGGTGGGATGTAGGCCGATGGATTCCTGAGCGAACAACTTGGATGATTATGGACAAACTTTAGTTTACGGGCATTTGCTGCGTGACAGCGAGTCCATAGAAGGAAATGGGATCAGTCTTCTACTCGCAGTTTCAATAGCCACGTGACATAAACAATGCGCTTGTTTGTTAACGTGATTTTAGTGTTACAAATGAATCACGAAGCTTTTCGGTGTAAAGTTGACCATTGTCACAACTTTTAGTAGCAGGGCAGACCGGGGATGGTTGTAACATGGGTTAGTTGTAACACTTCCAATTTCTCCAATCAGGAACAAGTTACAAATCACCCGATTCACGGTCACACAGCATACTTGGTTTAGTTCTTATTCCACACGCGGGAAAGTAGAGTCCTGTGGCAGACACAGCAGATTTTAGAGGAGAAAAACCCATTTTGATGTAAAAAAAAAAAAAAAAACAGTAATTTTTTTTGTCATGGTAATTTCCTGCTTTGTTGTTCAACTCGTCAAAATTAAATAATGTTTATTGTGAGTGTCTGTGTAAAATATTTTTCATGCAAATTGTTAGTGCCAATGTTTTGACTTTTAGCTGTAAGGTGAGCTACTTCACGGCTACAAAACTCTAGGTTAGTTGTAACATCAATGAAGCATGTTCAGCCTACCTCAAAGTGAGTTTTTACTTGTATTTATGTTTTGTTTTGTTCAGTAGGCCTAGGTCAGGGGTGACAAAACTCAGTCCTGGAGGGCCACTGTTCAGCAAAGTTTAGTTCCAACTTTCATCAACACACCTGACTGAAAGTTTCTAGTATGCCTATAGACCCTGATTAGCTGGCGCAGGTGAGTTTATTTGGGGCTGTTACTGAACTCTGCAGGATTGGACACCCCTGCCCTAAGTCTTGTAAAAAAAGACAAATTGAGGCATGCATGTAAAATGAGCTTTTGCTCATTTTATACATTTTTGTTTTGCACACGCACCAATTATGTTAAAAAAGTCTGAGCTGAATAAAAAGCTTTCATAACTGATTTTTGTTGTTGTTGTTGTTGTCATAATCCTTATTTCATAATGTTACATCTCATCCCAGGGTCTGTTACAACTAACCCAGGTTATGGGGTGAATTGTAACATTTCACTCGTCATGTTTGAAACTAAAGCACGAATTTTCTGTTTGTGCATCAAAGATAACAGCTATGTCATTTAATAGCTGACACTTGTAACTAGTTTTAATCACACTTTGAACGCATTGGTTTAAAAGAACTCCAAGATACAGACAGAAATGTCAAAAATGTTACAAAACCATCCCCGGTGTCCTCTACTGCAATAAATAAATAAAAAATAATAAATAAATAAATAAATAAATAAAGGGGGGGGGGGGGGGGGATGAATTGACAAGGCCGTCAATTGGACTCAGGTTGATCCGTTTATTTTAGTGTTCGATTTCACTGTTTTTCCCAAGGTTGGTCGGGGAACTGCCGGTGGTTTGTGAGTTGATGAAACGCTAATAATTAAATGTGTCAAAGCGGGCCGAGCCGTGTAGGTCTGTCTGTCTGTGTGCCGCCGTTGTTGCCTTCGCCTTCTTTAAATAGCTCGCTATCGACTGTAACTCTCGCTTACGGCCATACCACCCTGAGCACGCCCGATCTCGTCCGATCTCGGAAGCTAAGCAGGGTCGGGCCTGGTTAGTACTTGGATGGGAGACCGCCTGGGAATACCAGGTGCTGTAAGCTTTTGCTTCATCTTCACTACTCCGCTACTTCACCATGCCACGGCTCTCTCCTTTTAAATTCACTTGCTTCCTTTCTTTTCTTTCTTTTGGCTTTCTCTCTTGCTTCTCTCTGCTTTCGCTGTGGCAAAGGACAGCTCAGCTTCGTCATTCTTCCTTCCTCCTGCAGGGGGCGATCGACAGCGCCTGTTCTTTTCTAACCGCTCCTCTTCTCAGCCTCAACTACACGAGAAGTTGACAAACTTTTTTGTCGCCTCAACCCTGAGATTTTTTTAATTCATATTTCAAAAAGTCAACCACACATTGGCATGTTCATGGTTTTATAATGTTGGCAACAGTCACATGATGGCATGCAAGAGAAATATTGAACCTTTTTTTAGTGTTTTAATTGGTTTTATTTAATAATATCTATAATTATTATTATATTATATTATTATTGATATTAATGCTCATTTTATTATTTTTTGTTTTGCACACGCACCAAATATGTTAAAAAATCTGAGCTGAATAAAAAGCTTTCATGACTGATTTATTTGTTGTTGTTGTTGTCATAATCCTTATTTCATAATGTTACAGATCACCCCGGTGGATATCATAATGTTACATCTCATCCCAGGCTGTGGGGTGAATTGTAACATTTCACTAGTCATGTTTGAAAATAAAGCACGAATTTTCTGTTTGTGCGTCAAAGATAACAGCTATGTCATTTAATAGCTGATATTTGTAACTAGTTTTAATCACACTTTGAATGCATTGGTTTAAAAGAACTCCAAGATACAGACAGAAATGTCAAAAATGTTACAAAACCATCCCCGGTGTCCTCTACTGCAATAAATAAATAAAAAATAATAAATAAATAAGTAAAGAAAGAAAGAAAGAAAGAAAAGAAATAATAAAGAAAGAAAGAAAGAAAGAAAGAAAGAAAGGGGGGGGGGGGGAGGATGAATTGACAAGGCCGTCAGTTGGAATCAGGTTGATCTGGTGATTTTAGTGTTCGATTTCACTGTTTTTCCCAAGGTTGGTCGGGGAACTACCGGTGGTTTGTGAGTTGATAAAACGCTAATAAATAAATGTGTCAAAGCGGGCCGAGCCGTGTAGGTCTGTCTGTCTGTGTGCCGCCGTTGTTGCCTTCGCCTTCTTTAAATAGCTCGCTATCGACTGTAACTCTCGCTTACGGCCATACCACCCTGAGCACGCCCGATCTCGTCCGATCTCGGAAGCTAAGCAGGGTCGGGCCTGGTTAGTACTTGGATGGGAGACCGCCTGGGAATACCAGGTGCTGTAAGCTTTTGCTTCATCTTCACTACTCCGCTACTTCACCATGCCACGGCTCTCTCCTTTTAAATTCACTTGCCTCCTTTCTTTTCTTTCTTTTGGCTTTCTCTCTTGCTTCTCTCTGCTTTCGCTGTGGCAAAGGACAGCTCAGCTTCGTCATTCTTCCTTCCTCCTGCAGGGGGCGATCGACAGCGCCTGTTCTCTTCTAACCGCTCCTCTTCTCAGCCTCAACTACACGAGAAGTTACCAAACTTTTTTGTCGCCTCAACCCTGAGATTTTTTTAATTCATATTTCAAAAAGTCAACCACACATTGGCATGTTCATGGTTTTATAATGTTGGCAACAGTCACATGATGGCATGCAAGAGAAATATTAGACCTTTTTTTAGTGTTTTAATTGGTTTTATTTCATATTATCTATAATTATTATTAATATTATTTTACTGCTTCAATGGAACTGTAAGACTTCGGGTGACAAAATTTGAAGCCTTAATCCTTGTAGGCTACTGGATCACTGTTCTCCATGTACGGTTTTATGTTTCTCGAAAAATAGAATGAAAGAAAATGAACTGAACGGCAGTCGCAGTGGAATCGGCACCTATATTGTCACGAGTTTGTTGTCAATAAACTAGACATACTTTATGAAAGAAATGGTGGGATGTAGGCCGATGGATTCCTGAGCGAACAACTTGGATGATTATGGACAAACTTTAGTTTACGGGCATTTGCTGCGTGACAGCGAGTCCATAGAAGGAAATGGGATCAGTCTTCTACTCGCAGTTTCAATAGCCACGTGACATAAACAATGCGCTTGTTTGTTAACGTGATTTTAGTGTTACAAATGAATCACGAAGCTTTTCGGTGTAAAGTTGACCATTGTCACAACTTTTAGTAGCAGGGCAGACCGGGGATGGTTGTAACATGGGTTAGTTGTAACACTTCCAATTTCTCCAATCAGGAACAAGTTACAAATCACCCGATTCACGGTCACACAGCATACTTGGTTTAGTTCTTATTCCACACGCGGGAAAGTAGAGTCCTGTGGCAGACACAGCAGATTTTAGAGGAGAAAAACCCATTTTGATGTAAAAAAAAAAAAAAAAACAGTAATTTTTTTTGTCATGGTAATTTCCTGCTTTGTTGTTCAACTCGTCAAAATTAAATAATGTTTATTGTGAGTGTCTGTGTAAAATATTTTTCATGCAAATTGTTAGTGCCAATGTTTTGACTTTTAGCTGTAAGGTGAGCTACTTCACGGCTACAAAACTCTAGGTTAGTTGTAACATCAATGAAGCATGTTCAGCCTACCTCAAAGTGAGTTTTTACTTGTATTTATGTTTTGTTTTGTTCAGTAGGCCTAGGTCAGGGGTGACAAAACTCAGTCCTGGAGGGCCACTGTTCAGCAAAGTTTAGTTCCAACTTTCATCAACACACCTGACTGAAAGTTTCTAGTATGCCTATAGACCCTGATTAGCTGGCGCAGGTGAGTTTATTTGGGGCTGTTACTGAACTCTGCAGGATTGGACACCCCTGCCCTAAGTCTTGTAAAAAAAGACAAATTGAGGCATGCATGTAAAATGAGCTTTTGCTCATTTTATACATTTTTGTTTTGCACACGCACCAATTATGTTAAAAAAGTCTGAGCTGAATAAAAAGCTTTCATAACTGATTTTTGTTGTTGTTGTTGTTGTCATAATCCTTATTTCATAATGTTACATCTCATCCCAGGGTCTGTTACAACTAACCCAGGTTATGGGGTGAATTGTAACATTTCACTCGTCATGTTTGAAACTAAAGCACGAATTTTCTGTTTGTGCATCAAAGATAACAGCTATGTCATTTAATAGCTGACACTTGTAACTAGTTTTAATCACACTTTGAACGCATTGGTTTAAAAGAACTCCAAGATACAGACAGAAATGTCAAAAATGTTACAAAACCATCCCCGGTGTCCTCTACTGCAATAAATAAATAAAAAATAATAAATAAATAAATAAATAAATAAAGGGGGGGGGGGGGAGGATGAATTGACAAGGCCGTCAATTGGACTCAGGTTGATCCGTTTATTTTAGTGTTCGATTTCACTGTTTTTCCCAAGGTTGGTCGGGGAACTGCCGGTGGTTTGTGAGTTGATGAAACGCTAATAATTAAATGTGTCAAAGCGGGCCGAGCCGTGTAGGTCTGTCTGTCTGTGTGCCGCCGTTGTTGCCTTCGCCTTCTTTAAATAGCTCGCTATCGACTGTAACTCTCGCTTACGGCCATACCACCCTGAGCACGCCCGATCTCGTCCGATCTCGGAAGCTAAGCAGGGTCGGGCCTGGTTAGTACTTGGATGGGAGACCGCCTGGGAATACCAGGTGCTGTAAGCTTTTGCTTCATCTTCACTACTCCGCTACTTCACCATGCCACGGCTCTCTCCTTTTAAATTCACTTGCTTCCTTTCTTTTCTTTCTTTTGGCTTTCTCTCTTGCTTCTCTCTGCTTTCGCTGTGGCAAAGGACAGCTCAGCTTCGTCATTCTTCCTTCCTCCTGCAGGGGGCGATCGACAGCGCCTGTTCTTTTCTAACCGCTCCTCTTCTCAGCCTCAACTACACGAGAAGTTGACAAACTTTTTTGTCGCCTCAACCCTGAGATTTTTTTAATTCATATTTCAAAAAGTCAACCACACATTGGCATGTTCATGGTTTTATAATGTTGGCAACAGTCACATGATGGCATGCAAGAGAAATATTGAACCTTTTTTTAGTGTTTTAATTGGTTTTATTTAATAATATCTATAATTATTATTATATTATATTATTATTGATATTAATGCTCATTTTATTATTTTTTGTTTTGCACACGCACCAAATATGTTAAAAAATCTGAGCTGAATAAAAAGCTTTCATGACTGATTTATTTGTTGTTGTTGTTGTCATAATCCTTATTTCATAATGTTACAGATCACCCCGGTGGATATCATAATGTTACATCTCATCCCAGGCTGTGGGGTGAATTGTAACATTTCACTAGTCATGTTTGAAAATAAAGCACGAATTTTCTGTTTGTGCGTCAAAGATAACAGCTATGTCATTTAATAGCTGATATTTGTAACTAGTTTTAATCACACTTTGAATGCATTGGTTTAAAAGAACTCCAAGATACAGACAGAAATGTCAAAAATGTTACAAAACCATCCCCGGTGTCCTCTACTGCAATAAATAAATAAAAAATAATAAATAAATAAGTAAAGAAAGAAAGAAAGAAAGAAAAGAAATAATAAAGAAAGAAAGAAAGAAAGAAAGAAAGAAAGGGGGGGGGGGGGGAGGATGAATTGACAAGGCCGTCAGTTGGAATCAGGTTGATCTGGTGATTTTAGTGTTCGATTTCACTGTTTTTCCCAAGGTTGGTCGGGGAACTACCGGTGGTTTGTGAGTTGATAAAACGCTAATAAATAAATGTGTCAAAGCGGGCCGAGCCGTGTAGGTCTGTCTGTCTGTGTGCCGCCGTTGTTGCCTTCGCCTTCTTTAAATAGCTCGCTATCGACTGTAACTCTCGCTTACGGCCATACCACCCTGAGCACGCCCGATCTCGTCCGATCTCGGAAGCTAAGCAGGGTCGGGCCTGGTTAGTACTTGGATGGGAGACCGCCTGGGAATACCAGGTGCTGTAAGCTTTTGCTTCATCTTCACTACTCCGCTACTTCACCATGCCACGGCTCTCTCCTTTTAAATTCACTTGCCTCCTTTCTTTTCTTTCTTTTGGCTTTCTCTCTTGCTTCTCTCTGCTTTCGCTGTGGCAAAGGACAGCTCAGCTTCGTCATTCTTCCTTCCTCCTGCAGGGGGCGATCGACAGCGCCTGTTCTCTTCTAACCGCTCCTCTTCTCAGCCTCAACTACACGAGAAGTTACCAAACTTTTTTGTCGCCTCAACCCTGAGATTTTTTTAATTCATATTTCAAAAAGTCAACCACACATTGGCATGTTCATGGTTTTATAATGTTGGCAACAGTCACATGATGGCATGCAAGAGAAATATTAGACCTTTTTTTAGTGTTTTAATTGGTTTTATTTCATATTATCTATAATTATTATTAATATTATTTTACTGCTTCAATGGAACTGTAAGACTTCGGGTGACAAAATTTGAAGCCTTAATCCTTGTAGGCTACTGGATCACTGTTCTCCATGTACGGTTTTATGTTTCTCGAAAAATAGAATGAAAGAAAATGAACTGAACGGCAGTCGCAGTGGAATCGGCACCTATATTGTCACGAGTTTGTTGTCAATAAACTAGACATACTTTATGAAAGAAATGGTGGGATGTAGGCCGATGGATTCCTGAGCGAACAACTTGGATGATTATGGACAAACTTTAGTTTACGGGCATTTGCTGCGTGACAGCGAGTCCATAGAAGGAAATGGGATCAGTCTTCTACTCGCAGTTTCAATAGCCACGTGACATAAACAATGCGCTTGTTTGTTAACGTGATTTTAGTGTTACAAATGAATCACGAAGCTTTTCGGTGTAAAGTTGACCATTGTCACAACTTTTAGTAGCAGGGCAGACCGGGGATGGTTGTAACATGGGTTAGTTGTAACACTTCCAATTTCTCCAATCAGGAACAAGTTACAAATCACCCGATTCACGGTCACACAGCATACTTGGTTTAGTTCTTATTCCACACGCGGGAAAGTAGAGTCCTGTGGCAGACACAGCAGATTTTAGAGGAGAAAAACCCATTTTGATGTAAAAAAAAAAAAAAAAACAGTAATTTTTTTTGTCATGGTAATTTCCTGCTTTGTTGTTCAACTCGTCAAAATTAAATAATGTTTATTGTGAGTGTCTGTGTAAAATATTTTTCATGCAAATTGTTAGTGCCAATGTTTTGACTTTTAGCTGTAAGGTGAGCTACTTCACGGCTACAAAACTCTAGGTTAGTTGTAACATCAATGAAGCATGTTCAGCCTACCTCAAAGTGAGTTTTTACTTGTATTTATGTTTTGTTTTGTTCAGTAGGCCTAGGTCAGGGGTGACAAAACTCAGTCCTGGAGGGCCACTGTTCAGCAAAGTTTAGTTCCAACTTTCATCAACACACCTGACTGAAAGTTTCTAGTATGCCTATAGACCCTGATTAGCTGGCGCAGGTGAGTTTATTTGGGGCTGTTACTGAACTCTGCAGGATTGGACACCCCTGCCCTAAGTCTTGTAAAAAAAGACAAATTGAGGCATGCATGTAAAATGAGCTTTTGCTCATTTTATACATTTTTGTTTTGCACACGCACCAATTATGTTAAAAAAGTCTGAGCTGAATAAAAAGCTTTCATAACTGATTTTTGTTGTTGTTGTTGTTGTCATAATCCTTATTTCATAATGTTACATCTCATCCCAGGGTCTGTTACAACTAACCCAGGTTATGGGGTGAATTGTAACATTTCACTCGTCATGTTTGAAACTAAAGCACGAATTTTCTGTTTGTGCATCAAAGATAACAGCTATGTCATTTAATAGCTGACACTTGTAACTAGTTTTAATCACACTTTGAACGCATTGGTTTAAAAGAACTCCAAGATACAGACAGAAATGTCAAAAATGTTACAAAACCATCCCCGGTGTCCTCTACTGCAATAAATAAATAAAAAATAATAAATAAATAAATAAATAAATAAAGGGGGGGGGGGGGAGGATGAATTGACAAGGCCGTCAATTGGACTCAGGTTGATCCGTTTATTTTAGTGTTCGATTTCACTGTTTTTCCCAAGGTTGGTCGGGGAACTGCCGGTGGTTTGTGAGTTGATGAAACGCTAATAATTAAATGTGTCAAAGCGGGCCGAGCCGTGTAGGTCTGTCTGTCTGTGTGCCGCCGTTGTTGCCTTCGCCTTCTTTAAATAGCTCGCTATCGACTGTAACTCTCGCTTACGGCCATACCACCCTGAGCACGCCCGATCTCGTCCGATCTCGGAAGCTAAGCAGGGTCGGGCCTGGTTAGTACTTGGATGGGAGACCGCCTGGGAATACCAGGTGCTGTAAGCTTTTGCTTCATCTTCACTACTCCGCTACTTCACCATGCCACGGCTCTCTCCTTTTAAATTCACTTGCTTCCTTTCTTTTCTTTCTTTTGGCTTTCTCTCTTGCTTCTCTCTGCTTTCGCTGTGGCAAAGGACAGCTCAGCTTCGTCATTCTTCCTTCCTCCTGCAGGGGGCGATCGACAGCGCCTGTTCTTTTCTAACCGCTCCTCTTCTCAGCCTCAACTACACGAGAAGTTGACAAACTTTTTTGTCGCCTCAACCCTGAGATTTTTTTAATTCATATTTCAAAAAGTCAACCACACATTGGCATGTTCATGGTTTTATAATGTTGGCAACAGTCACATGATGGCATGCAAGAGAAATATTGAACCTTTTTTTAGTGTTTTAATTGGTTTTATTTAATAATATCTATAATTATTATTATATTATATTATTATTGATATTAATGCTCATTTTATTATTTTTTGTTTTGCACACGCACCAAATATGTTAAAAAATCTGAGCTGAATAAAAAGCTTTCATGACTGATTTATTTGTTGTTGTTGTTGTCATAATCCTTATTTCATAATGTTACAGATCACCCCGGTGGATATCATAATGTTACATCTCATCCCAGGCTGTGGGGTGAATTGTAACATTTCACTAGTCATGTTTGAAAATAAAGCACGAATTTTCTGTTTGTGCGTCAAAGATAACAGCTATGTCATTTAATAGCTGATATTTGTAACTAGTTTTAATCACACTTTGAATGCATTGGTTTAAAAGAACTCCAAGATACAGACAGAAATGTCAAAAATGTTACAAAACCATCCCCGGTGTCCTCTACTGCAATAAATAAATAAAAAATAATAAATAAATAAGTAAAGAAAGAAAGAAAGAAAGAAAAGAAATAATAAAGAAAGAAAGAAAGAAAGAAAGAAAGAAAGAAAGGGGGGGGGGGGGAGGATGAATTGACAAGGCCGTCAGTTGGAATCAGGTTGATCTGGTGATTTTAGTGTTCGATTTCACTGTTTTTCCCAAGGTTGGTCGGGGAACTACCGGTGGTTTGTGAGTTGATAAAACGCTAATAAATAAATGTGTCAAAGCGGGCCGAGCCGTGTAGGTCTGTCTGTCTGTGTGCCGCCGTTGTTGCCTTCGCCTTCTTTAAATAGCTCGCTATCGACTGTAACTCTCGCTTACGGCCATACCACCCTGAGCACGCCCGATCTCGTCCGATCTCGGAAGCTAAGCAGGGTCGGGCCTGGTTAGTACTTGGATGGGAGACCGCCTGGGAATACCAGGTGCTGTAAGCTTTTGCTTCATCTTCACTACTCCGCTACTTCACCATGCCACGGCTCTCTCCTTTTAAATTCACTTGCCTCCTTTCTTTTCTTTCTTTTGGCTTTCTCTCTTGCTTCTCTCTGCTTTCGCTGTGGCAAAGGACAGCTCAGCTTCGTCATTCTTCCTTCCTCCTGCAGGGGGCGATCGACAGCGCCTGTTCTCTTCTAACCGCTCCTCTTCTCAGCCTCAACTACACGAGAAGTTACCAAACTTTTTTGTCGCCTCAACCCTGAGATTTTTTTAATT
Organism: Zacco platypus; assembly: GCA_038088235.1. Lineage (NCBI taxonomy): Eukaryota > Metazoa > Chordata > Actinopteri > Cypriniformes > Xenocyprididae > Zacco > Zacco platypus. The sequence continues at coordinate 9,622,990 of CM076080.1, forward strand.
CATATTTCAAAAAGTCAACCACACATTGGCATGTTCATGGTTTTATAATGTTGGCAACAGTCACATGATGGCATGCAAGAGAAATATTAGACCTTTTTTTAGTGTTTTAATTGGTTTTATTTCATATTATCTATAATTATTATTAATATTATTTTACTGCTTCAATGGAACTGTAAGACTTCGGGTGACAAAATTTGAAGCCTTAATCCTTGTAGGCTACTGGATCACTGTTCTCCATGTACGGTTTTATGTTTCTCGAAAAATAGAATGAAAGAAAATGAACTGAACGGCAGTCGCAGTGGAATCGGCACCTATATTGTCACGAGTTTGTTGTCAATAAACTAGACATACTTTATGAAAGAAATGGTGGGATGTAGGCCGATGGATTCCTGAGCGAACAACTTGGATGATTATGGACAAACTTTAGTTTACGGGCATTTGCTGCGTGACAGCGAGTCCATAGAAGGAAATGGGATCAGTCTTCTACTCGCAGTTTCAATAGCCACGTGACATAAACAATGCGCTTGTTTGTTAACGTGATTTTAGTGTTACAAATGAATCACGAAGCTTTTCGGTGTAAAGTTGACCATTGTCACAACTTTTAGTAGCAGGGCAGACCGGGGATGGTTGTAACATGGGTTAGTTGTAACACTTCCAATTTCTCCAATCAGGAACAAGTTACAAATCACCCGATTCACGGTCACACAGCATACTTGGTTTAGTTCTTATTCCACACGCGGGAAAGTAGAGTCCTGTGGCAGACACAGCAGATTTTAGAGGAGAAAAACCCATTTTGATGTAAAAAAAAAAAAAAAAACAGTAATTTTTTTTGTCATGGTAATTTCCTGCTTTGTTGTTCAACTCGTCAAAATTAAATAATGTTTATTGTGAGTGTCTGTGTAAAATATTTTTCATGCAAATTGTTAGTGCCAATGTTTTGACTTTTAGCTGTAAGGTGAGCTACTTCACGGCTACAAAACTCTAGGTTAGTTGTAACATCAATGAAGCATGTTCAGCCTACCTCAAAGTGAGTTTTTACTTGTATTTATGTTTTGTTTTGTTCAGTAGGCCTAGGTCAGGGGTGACAAAACTCAGTCCTGGAGGGCCACTGTTCAGCAAAGTTTAGTTCCAACTTTCATCAACACACCTGACTGAAAGTTTCTAGTATGCCTATAGACCCTGATTAGCTGGCGCAGGTGAGTTTATTTGGGGCTGTTACTGAACTCTGCAGGATTGGACACCCCTGCCCTAAGTCTTGTAAAAAAAGACAAATTGAGGCATGCATGTAAAATGAGCTTTTGCTCATTTTATACATTTTTGTTTTGCACACGCACCAATTATGTTAAAAAAGTCTGAGCTGAATAAAAAGCTTTCATAACTGATTTTTGTTGTTGTTGTTGTTGTCATAATCCTTATTTCATAATGTTACATCTCATCCCAGGGTCTGTTACAACTAACCCAGGTTATGGGGTGAATTGTAACATTTCACTCGTCATGTTTGAAACTAAAGCACGAATTTTCTGTTTGTGCATCAAAGATAACAGCTATGTCATTTAATAGCTGACACTTGTAACTAGTTTTAATCACACTTTGAACGCATTGGTTTAAAAGAACTCCAAGATACAGACAGAAATGTCAAAAATGTTACAAAACCATCCCCGGTGTCCTCTACTGCAATAAATAAATAAAAAATAATAAATAAATAAATAAATAAATAAAGGGGGGGGGGGGGAGGATGAATTGACAAGGCCGTCAATTGGACTCAGGTTGATCCGTTTATTTTAGTGTTCGATTTCACTGTTTTTCCCAAGGTTGGTCGGGGAACTGCCGGTGGTTTGTGAGTTGATGAAACGCTAATAATTAAATGTGTCAAAGCGGGCCGAGCCGTGTAGGTCTGTCTGTCTGTGTGCCGCCGTTGTTGCCTTCGCCTTCTTTAAATAGCTCGCTATCGACTGTAACTCTCGCTTACGGCCATACCACCCTGAGCACGCCCGATCTCGTCCGATCTCGGAAGCTAAGCAGGGTCGGGCCTGGTTAGTACTTGGATGGGAGACCGCCTGGGAATACCAGGTGCTGTAAGCTTTTGCTTCATCTTCACTACTCCGCTACTTCACCATGCCACGGCTCTCTCCTTTTAAATTCACTTGCTTCCTTTCTTTTCTTTCTTTTGGCTTTCTCTCTTGCTTCTCTCTGCTTTCGCTGTGGCAAAGGACAGCTCAGCTTCGTCATTCTTCCTTCCTCCTGCAGGGGGCGATCGACAGCGCCTGTTCTTTTCTAACCGCTCCTCTTCTCAGCCTCAACTACACGAGAAGTTGACAAACTTTTTTGTCGCCTCAACCCTGAGATTTTTTTAATTCATATTTCAAAAAGTCAACCACACATTGGCATGTTCATGGTTTTATAATGTTGGCAACAGTCACATGATGGCATGCAAGAGAAATATTGAACCTTTTTTTAGTGTTTTAATTGGTTTTATTTAATAATATCTATAATTATTATTATATTATATTATTATTGATATTAATGCTCATTTTATTATTTTTTGTTTTGCACACGCACCAAATATGTTAAAAAATCTGAGCTGAATAAAAAGCTTTCATGACTGATTTATTTGTTGTTGTTGTTGTCATAATCCTTATTTCATAATGTTACAGATCACCCCGGTGGATATCATAATGTTACATCTCATCCCAGGCTGTGGGGTGAATTGTAACATTTCACTAGTCATGTTTGAAAATAAAGCACGAATTTTCTGTTTGTGCGTCAAAGATAACAGCTATGTCATTTAATAGCTGATATTTGTAACTAGTTTTAATCACACTTTGAATGCATTGGTTTAAAAGAACTCCAAGATACAGACAGAAATGTCAAAAATGTTACAAAACCATCCCCGGTGTCCTCTACTGCAATAAATAAATAAAAAATAATAAATAAATAAGTAAAGAAAGAAAGAAAGAAAGAAAAGAAATAATAAAGAAAGAAAGAAAGAAAGAAAGAAAGAAAGAAAGGGGGGGGGGGGGAGGATGAATTGACAAGGCCGTCAGTTGGAATCAGGTTGATCTGGTGATTTTAGTGTTCGATTTCACTGTTTTTCCCAAGGTTGGTCGGGGAACTACCGGTGGTTTGTGAGTTGATAAAACGCTAATAAATAAATGTGTCAAAGCGGGCCGAGCCGTGTAGGTCTGTCTGTCTGTGTGCCGCCGTTGTTGCCTTCGCCTTCTTTAAATAGCTCGCTATCGACTGTAACTCTCGCTTACGGCCATACCACCCTGAGCACGCCCGATCTCGTCCGATCTCGGAAGCTAAGCAGGGTCGGGCCTGGTTAGTACTTGGATGGGAGACCGCCTGGGAATACCAGGTGCTGTAAGCTTTTGCTTCATCTTCACTACTCCGCTACTTCACCATGCCACGGCTCTCTCCTTTTAAATTCACTTGCCTCCTTTCTTTTCTTTCTTTTGGCTTTCTCTCTTGCTTCTCTCTGCTTTCGCTGTGGCAAAGGACAGCTCAGCTTCGTCATTCTTCCTTCCTCCTGCAGGGGGCGATCGACAGCGCCTGTTCTCTTCTAACCGCTCCTCTTCTCAGCCTCAACTACACGAGAAGTTACCAAACTTTTTTGTCGCCTCAACCCTGAGATTTTTTTAATTCATATTTCAAAAAGTCAACCACACATTGGCATGTTCATGGTTTTATAATGTTGGCAACAGTCACATGATGGCATGCAAGAGAAATATTAGACCTTTTTTTAGTGTTTTAATTGGTTTTATTTCATATTATCTATAATTATTATTAATATTATTTTACTGCTTCAATGGAACTGTAAGACTTCGGGTGACAAAATTTGAAGCCTTAATCCTTGTAGGCTACTGGATCACTGTTCTCCATGTACGGTTTTATGTTTCTCGAAAAATAGAATGAAAGAAAATGAACTGAACGGCAGTCGCAGTGGAATCGGCACCTATATTGTCACGAGTTTGTTGTCAATAAACTAGACATACTTTATGAAAGAAATGGTGGGATGTAGGCCGATGGATTCCTGAGCGAACAACTTGGATGATTATGGACAAACTTTAGTTTACGGGCATTTGCTGCGTGACAGCGAGTCCATAGAAGGAAATGGGATCAGTCTTCTACTCGCAGTTTCAATAGCCACGTGACATAAACAATGCGCTTGTTTGTTAACGTGATTTTAGTGTTACAAATGAATCACGAAGCTTTTCGGTGTAAAGTTGACCATTGTCACAACTTTTAGTAGCAGGGCAGACCGGGGATGGTTGTAACATGGGTTAGTTGTAACACTTCCAATTTCTCCAATCAGGAACAAGTTACAAATCACCCGATTCACGGTCACACAGCATACTTGGTTTAGTTCTTATTCCACACGCGGGAAAGTAGAGTCCTGTGGCAGACACAGCAGATTTTAGAGGAGAAAAACCCATTTTGATGTAAAAAAAAAAAAAAAAACAGTAATTTTTTTTGTCATGGTAATTTCCTGCTTTGTTGTTCAACTCGTCAAAATTAAATAATGTTTATTGTGAGTGTCTGTGTAAAATATTTTTCATGCAAATTGTTAGTGCCAATGTTTTGACTTTTAGCTGTAAGGTGAGCTACTTCACGGCTACAAAACTCTAGGTTAGTTGTAACATCAATGAAGCATGTTCAGCCTACCTCAAAGTGAGTTTTTACTTGTATTTATGTTTTGTTTTGTTCAGTAGGCCTAGGTCAGGGGTGACAAAACTCAGTCCTGGAGGGCCACTGTTCAGCAAAGTTTAGTTCCAACTTTCATCAACACACCTGACTGAAAGTTTCTAGTATGCCTATAGACCCTGATTAGCTGGCGCAGGTGAGTTTATTTGGGGCTGTTACTGAACTCTGCAGGATTGGACACCCCTGCCCTAAGTCTTGTAAAAAAAGACAAATTGAGGCATGCATGTAAAATGAGCTTTTGCTCATTTTATACATTTTTGTTTTGCACACGCACCAATTATGTTAAAAAAGTCTGAGCTGAATAAAAAGCTTTCATAACTGATTTTTGTTGTTGTTGTTGTTGTCATAATCCTTATTTCATAATGTTACATCTCATCCCAGGGTCTGTTACAACTAACCCAGGTTATGGGGTGAATTGTAACATTTCACTCGTCATGTTTGAAACTAAAGCACGAATTTTCTGTTTGTGCATCAAAGATAACAGCTATGTCATTTAATAGCTGACACTTGTAACTAGTTTTAATCACACTTTGAACGCATTGGTTTAAAAGAACTCCAAGATACAGACAGAAATGTCAAAAATGTTACAAAACCATCCCCGGTGTCCTCTACTGCAATAAATAAATAAAAAATAATAAATAAATAAATAAATAAATAAAGGGGGGGGGGGAGGATGAATTGACAAGGCCGTCAATTGGACTCAGGTTGATCCGTTTATTTTAGTGTTCGATTTCACTGTTTTTCCCAAGGTTGGTCGGGGAACTGCCGGTGGTTTGTGAGTTGATGAAACGCTAATAATTAAATGTGTCAAAGCGGGCCGAGCCGTGTAGGTCTGTCTGTCTGTGTGCCGCCGTTGTTGCCTTCGCCTTCTTTAAATAGCTCGCTATCGACTGTAACTCTCGCTTACGGCCATACCACCCTGAGCACGCCCGATCTCGTCCGATCTCGGAAGCTAAGCAGGGTCGGGCCTGGTTAGTACTTGGATGGGAGACCGCCTGGGAATACCAGGTGCTGTAAGCTTTTGCTTCATCTTCACTACTCCGCTACTTCACCATGCCACGGCTCTCTCCTTTTAAATTCACTTGCTTCCTTTCTTTTCTTTCTTTTGGCTTTCTCTCTTGCTTCTCTCTGCTTTCGCTGTGGCAAAGGACAGCTCAGCTTCGTCATTCTTCCTTCCTCCTGCAGGGGGCGATCGACAGCGCCTGTTCTTTTCTAACCGCTCCTCTTCTCAGCCTCAACTACACGAGAAGTTGACAAACTTTTTTGTCGCCTCAACCCTGAGATTTTTTTAATTCATATTTCAAAAAGTCAACCACACATTGGCATGTTCATGGTTTTATAATGTTGGCAACAGTCACATGATGGCATGCAAGAGAAATATTGAACCTTTTTTTAGTGTTTTAATTGGTTTTATTTAATAATATCTATAATTATTATTATATTATATTATTATTGATATTAATGCTCATTTTATTATTTTTTGTTTTGCACACGCACCAAATATGTTAAAAAATCTGAGCTGAATAAAAAGCTTTCATGACTGATTTATTTGTTGTTGTTGTTGTCATAATCCTTATTTCATAATGTTACAGATCACCCCGGTGGATATCATAATGTTACATCTCATCCCAGGGTCTGTTACAACTAACCCAGGCTGTGGGGTGAATTGTAACATTTCACTAGTCATGTTTGAAAATAAAGCACGAATTTTCTGTTTGTGCGTCAAAGATAACAGCTATGTCATTTAATAGCTGATATTTGTAACTAGTTTTAATCACACTTTGAATGCATTGGTTTAAAAGAACTCCAAGATACAGACAGAAATGTCAAAAATGTTACAAAACCATCCCCGGTGTCCTCTACTGCAATAAATAAATAAAAAATAATAAATAAATAAGTAAAGAAAGAAAGAAAGAAAGAAAGAAAAGAAATAAGAAAGAAAGAAAGAAAGAAAGAAAGAAAGAAAGAAAGAAAGAAAGAAAGGGGGGGGGGGATGAATTGACAAGGCCGTCAGTTGGAATCAGGTTGATCTGGTGATTTTAGTGTTCGATTTCACTGTTTTTCCCAAGGTTGGTCGGGGAACTACCGGTGGTTTGTGAGTTGATAAAACGCTAATAAATAAATGTGTCAAAGCGGGCTGAGCCGTGTAGGTCTGTCTGTCTGTGTGCCGCCGTTGTTGCCTTCGCCTTCTTTAAATAGCTCGCTATCGACTGTAACTCTCGCTTACGGCCATACCACCCTGAGCACGCCCGATCTCGTCCGATCTCGGAAGCTAAGCAGGGTCGGGCCTGGTTAGTACTTGGATGGTAGACCGCCTGGGAATACCAGGTGCTGTAAGCTTTTGCTTCATCTTCACTACTCCGCTACTTCACCATGCCACGGCTCTCTCCTTTTAAATTCACTTGCCTCCTTTCTTTTCTTTCTTTTGGCTTTCTCTCTTGCTTCTCTCTGCTTTCGCTGTGGCAAAGGACAGCTCAGCTTCGTCATTCTTCCTTCCTCCTGCAGGGGGCGATCGACAGCGCCTGTTCTCTTCTAACCGCTCCTCTTCTCAGCCTCAACTACACGAGAAGTTACCAAACTTTTTTGTCGCCTCAACCCTGAGATTTTTTTAATTCATATTTCAAAAAGTCAACCACACATTGGCATGTTCATGGTTTTATAATGTTGGCAACAGTCACATGATGGCATGCAAGAGAAATATTAGACCTTTTTTTAGTGTTTTAATTGGTTTTATTTCATATTATCTATAATTATTATTAATATTATTTTACTGCTTCAATGGAACTGTAAGACTTCGGGTGACAAAATTTGAAGCCTTAATCCTTGTAGGCTATTGGATCACTGTTCTCCATGTACGGTTTTATGTTTCTTGAAAAATAGAATGAAAGAAAATGAACTGAACGGCAGTCGCAGTGGAATCGGCACCTATATTGTCACGAGTTTGTTGTCAATAAACTAGACATACTTTATGAAAGAAATGGTGGGATGTAGGCCGATGGATTCCTGAGCGAACAACTTGGATGATTATGGACAAACTTTAGTTTACGGGCATTTGCTGCGTGACAGCGAGTCCATAGAAGGAAATGGGATCAGTCTTCTACTCGCAGTTTCAATAGCCACGTGACATAAACAATGCGCTTGTTTGTTAACGTGATTTTAGTGTTACAAATGAATCACGAAGCTTTTCGGTGTAAAGTTGACCATTGTCACAACTTTTAGTAGCAGGGCAGACCGGGGATGGTTGTAACATGGGTTAGTTGTAACACTTCCAATTTCTCCAATCAGGAACAAGTTACAAATCACCCGATTCACGGTCACACAGCATACTTGGTTTAGTTCTTATTCCACACGCGGGAAAGTAGAGTCCTGTGGCAGACACAGCAGATTTTAGAGGAGAAAAACCCATTTTGATGTAAAAAAAAAAAAAAAAACAGTAATTTTTTTTGTCATGGTAATTTCCTGCTTTGTTGTTCAACTTGTCAAAATTAAATAATGTTTATTGTGAGTGTCTGTGTAAAATATTTTTCATGCAAATTGTTAGTGCCAATGTTTTGACTTTTAGCTGTAAGGTGAGCTACTTCACGGCTACAAAACTCTAGGTTAGTTGTAACATCAATGAAGCATGTTCAGCCTACCTCAAAGTGAGTTTTTACTTGTATTTATGTTTTGTTTTGTTCAGTAGGCCTAGGTCAGGGGTGACAAAACTCAGTCCTGGAGGGCCACTGTTCAGCAAAGTTTAGTTCCAACTTTCATCAACACACCTGACTGAAAGTTTCTAGTATGCCTATAGACCCTGATTAGCTGGCGCAGGTGAGTTTATTTGGGGCTGTTACTGAACTCTGCAGGATTGGACACCCCTGCCCTAAGTCTTGTAAAAAAAGACAAATTGAGGCATGCATGTAAAATGAGCTTTTGCTCATTTTATACATTTTTGTTTTGCACACGCACCAATTATGTTAAAAAAGTCTGAGCTGAATAAAAAGCTTTCATAACTGATTTTTGTTGTTGTTGTTGTTGTCATAATCCTTATTTCATAATGTTACATCTCATCCCAGGGTCTGTTACAACTAACCCAGGTTATGGGGTGAATTGTAACATTTCACTCGTCATGTTTGAAACTAAAGCACGAATTTTCTGTTTGTGCATCAAAGATAACAGCTATGTCATTTAATAGCTGACACTTGTAACTAGTTTTAATCACACTTTGAACGCATTGGTTTAAAAGAACTCCAAGATACAGACAGAAATGTCAAAAATGTTACAAAACCATCCCCGGTGTCCTCTACTGCAATAAATAAATAAAAAATAATAAATAAATAAATAAATAAATAAATAAAGGGGGGGGGGGGAAGGATGAATTGACAAGGCCGTCAATTGGACTCAGGTTGATCCGTTTATTTTAGTGTTCGATTTCACTGTTTTTCCCAAGGTTGGTCGGGGAACTGCCGGTGGTTTGTGAGTTGATGAAACGCTAATAATTAAATGTGTCAAAGCGGGCTGAGCCGTGTAGGTCTGTCTGTCTGTGTGCCGCCGTTGTTGCCTTCGCCTTCTTTAAATAGCTCGCTATCGACTGTAACTCTCGCTTACGGCCATACCACCCTGAGCACGCCCGATCTCGTCCGATCTCGGAAGCTAAGCAGGGTCGGGCCTGGTTAGTACTTGGATGGGAGACCGCCTGGGAATACCAGGTGCTGTAAGCTTTTGCTTCATCTTCACTACTCCGCTACTTCACCATGCCACGGCTCTCTCCTTTTAAATTCACTTGCTTCCTTTCTTTTCTTTCTTTTGGCTTTCTCTCTTGCTTCTCTCTGCTTTCGCTGTGGCAAAGGACAGCTCAGCTTCGTCATTCTTCCTTCCTCCTGCAGGGGGCGATCGACAGCGCCTGTTCTTTTCTAACCGCTCCTCTTCTCAGCCTCAACTACACGAGAAGTTGACAAACTTTTTTGTCGCCTCAACCCTGAGATTTTTTTAATTCATATTTCAAAAAGTCAACCACACATTGGCATGTTCATGGTTTTATAATGTTGGCAACAGTCACATGATGGCATGCAAGAGAAATATTGAACCTTTTTTTAGTGTTTTAATTGGTTTTATTTAATAATATCTATAATTATTATTATATTATATTATTATTGATATTAATGCTCATTTTATTATTTTTTGTTTTGCACACGCACCAAATATGTTAAAAAATCTGAGCTGAATAAAAAGCTTTCATGACTGATTTATTTGTTGTTGTTGTTGTCATAATCCTTATTTCATAATGTTACAGATCACCCCGGTGGATATCATAATGTTACATCTCATCCCAGGCTGTGGGGTGAATTGTAACATTTCACTAGTCATGTTTGAAAATAAAGCACGAATTTTCTGTTTGTGCGTCAAAGATAACAGCTATGTCATTTAATAGCTGATATTTGTAACTAGTTTTAATCACACTTTGAATGCATTGGTTTAAAAGAACTCCAAGATACAGACAGAAATGTCAAAAATGTTACAAAACCATCCCCGGTGTCCTCTACTGCAATAAATAAATAAAAAATAATAAATAAATAAGTAAAGAAAGAAAGAAAGAAAGAAAGAAAAGAAATAATAAAGAAAGAAAGAAAGAAAGAAAGAAAGGGGGGGGGGGGATGAATTGACAAGGCCGTCAGTTGGAATCAGGTTGATCTGGTGATTTTAGTGTTCGATTTCACTGTTTTTCCCAAGGTTGGTCGGGGAACTACCGGTGGTTTGTGAGTTGATAAAACGCTAATAAATAAATGTGTCAAAGCGGGCTGAGCCGTGTAGGTCTGTCTGTCTGTGTGCCGCCGTTGTTGCCTTCGCCTTCTTTAAATAGCTCGCTATCGACTGTAACTCTCGCTTACGGCCATACCACCCTGAGCACGCCCGATCTCGTCCGATCTCGGAAGCTAAGCAGGGTCGGGCCTGGTTAGTACTTGGATGGGAGACCGCCTGGGAATACCAGGTGCTGTAAGCTTTTGCTTCATCTTCACTACTCCGCTACTTCACCATGCCACGGCTCTCTCCTTTTAAATTCACTTGCCTCCTTTCTTTTCTTTCTTTTGGCTTTCTCTCTTGCTTCTCTCTGCTTTCGCTGTGGCAAAGGACAGCTCAGCTTCGTCATTCTTCCTTCCTCCTGCAGGGGGCGATCGACAGCGCCTGTTCTCTTCTAACCGCTCCTCTTCTCAGCCTCAACTACACGAGAAGTTACCAAACTTTTTTGTCGCCTCAACCCTGAGATTTTTTTAATTCATATTTCAAAAAGTCAACCACACATTGGCATGTTCATGGTTTTATAATGTTGGCAACAGTCACATGATGGCATGCAAGAGAAATATTAGACCTTTTTTTAGTGTTTTAATTGGTTTTATTTCATATTATCTATAATTATTATTAATATTATTTTACTGCTTCAATGGAACTGTAAGACTTCGGGTGACAAAATTTGAAGCCTTAATCCTTGTAGGCTATTGGATCACTGTTCTCCATGTACGGTTTTATGTTTCTCGAAAAATAGAATGAAAGAAAATGAACTGAACGGCAGTCGCAGTGGAATCGGCACCTATATTGTCACGAGTTTGTTGTCAATAAACTAGACATACTTTATGAAAGAAATGGTGGGATGTAGGCCGATGGATTCCTGAGCGAACAACTTGGATGATTATGGACAAACTTTAGTTTACGGGCATTTGCTGCGTGACAGCGAGTCCATAGAAGGAAATGGGATCAGTCTTCTACTCGCAGTTTCAATAGCCACGTGACATAAACAATGCGCTTGTTTGTTAACGTGATTTTAGTGTTACAAATGAATCACGAAGCTTTTTGGTGTAAAGTTGACCATTGTCACAACTTTTAGTAGCAGGGCAGACCGGGGATGGTTGTAACATGGGTTAGTTGTAACACTTCCAATTTCTCCAATCAGGAACAAGTTACAAATCACCCGATTCACGGTCACACAGCATACTTGGTTTAGTTCTTATTCCACACGCGGGAAAGTAGAGTCCTGTGGCAGACACAGCAGATTTTAGAGGAGAAAAACCCATTTTGATGTAAAAAAAAAAAAAAAAACAGTAATTTTTTTTGTCATGGTAATTTCCTGCTTTGTTGTTCAACTTGTCAAAATTAAATAATGTTTATTGTGAGTGTCTGTGTAAAATATTTTTCATGCAAATTGTTAGTGCCAATGTTTTGACTTTTAGCTGTAAGGTGAGCTACTTCACGGCTACAAAACTCTAGGTTAGTTGTAACATCAATGAAGCATGTTCAGCCTACCTCAAAGTGAGTTTTTACTTGTATTTATGTTTTGTTTTGTTCAGTAGGCCTAGGTCAGGGGTGACAAAACTCAGTCCTGGAGGGCCACTGTTCAGCAAAGTTTAGTTCCAACTTTCATCAACACACCTGACTGAAAGTTTCTAGTATGCCTATAGACCCTGATTAGCTGGCGCAGGTGAGTTTATTTGGGGCTGTTACTGAACTCTGCAGGATTGGACACCCCTGCCCTAAGTCTTGTAAAAAAAGACAAATTGAGGCATGCATGTAAAATGAGCTTTTGCTCATTTTATACATTTTTGTTTTGCACACGCACCAATTATGTTAAAAAAGTCTGAGCTGAATAAAAAGCTTTCATAACTGATTTTTGTTGTTGTTGTTGTTGTCATAATCCTTATTTCATAATGTTACATCTCATCCCAGGGTCTGTTACAACTAACCCAGGTTATGGGGTGAATTGTAACATTTCACTCGTCATGTTTGAAACTAAAGCACGAATTTTCTGTTTGTGCATCAAAGATAACAGCTATGTCATTTAATAGCTGACACTTGTAACTAGTTTTAATCACACTTTGAACGCATTGGTTTAAAAGAACTCCAAGATACAGACAGAAATGTCAAAAATGTTACAAAACCATCCCCGGTGTCCTCTACTGCAATAAATAAATAAAAAATAATAAATAAATAAATAAATAAATAAAGGGGGGGGGGGGAGGATGAATTGACAAGGCCGTCAATTGGACTCAGGTTGATCCGTTTATTTTAGTGTTCGATTTCACTGTTTTTCCCAAGGTTGGTCGGGGAACTGCCGGTGGTTTGTGAGTTGATGAAACGCTAATAATTAAATGTGTCAAAGCGGGCCGAGCCGTGTAGGTCTGTCTGTCTGTGTGCCGCCGTTGTTGCCTTCGCCTTCTTTAAATAGCTCGCTATCGACTGTAACTCTCGCTTACGGCCATACCACCCTGAGCACGCCCGATCTCGTCCGATCTCGGAAGCTAAGCAGGGTCGGGCCTGGTTAGTACTTGGATGGGAGACCGCCTGGGAATACCAGGTGCTGTAAGCTTTTGCTTCATCTTCACTACTCCGCTACTTCACCATGCCACGGCTCTCTCCTTTTAAATTCACTTGCTTCCTTTCTTTTCTTTCTTTTGGCTTTCTCTCTTGCTTCTCTCTGCTTTCGCTGTGGCAAAGGACAGCTCAGCTTCGTCATTCTTCCTTCCTCCTGCAGGGGGCGATCGACAGCGCCTGTTCTTTTCTAACCGCTCCTCTTCTCAGCCTCAACTACACGAGAAGTTGACAAACTTTTTTGTCGCCTCAACCCTGAGATTTTTTTAATTCATATTTCAAAAAGTCAACCACACATTGGCATGTTCATGGTTTTATAATGTTGGCAACAGTCACATGATGGCATGCAAGAGAAATATTGAACCTTTTTTTAGTGTTTTAATTGGTTTTATTTAATAATATCTATAATTATTATTATATTATATTATTATTGATATTAATGCTCATTTTATTATTTTTTGTTTTGCACACGCACCAAATATGTTAAAAAATCTGAGCTGAATAAAAAGCTTTCATGACTGATTTATTTGTTGTTGTTGTTGTCATAATCCTTATTTCATAATGTTACAGATCACCCCGGTGGATATCATAATGTTACATCTCATCCCAGGCTGTGGGGTGAATTGTAACATTTCACTAGTCATGTTTGAAAATAAAGCACGAATTTTCTGTTTGTGCGTCAAAGATAACAGCTATGTCATTTAATAGCTGATATTTGTAACTAGTTTTAATCACACTTTGAATGCATTGGTTTAAAAGAACTCCAAGATACAGACAGAAATGTCAAAAATGTTACAAAACCATCCCCGGTGTCCTCTACTGCAATAAATAAATAAAAAATAATAAATAAATAAGTAAAGAAAGAAAGAAAGAAAGAAAGAAAAGAAATAATAAAGAAAGAAAGAAAGAAAGAAAGAAAGAAAGGGGGGGGGGATGAATTGACAAGGCCGTCAGTTGGAATCAGGTTGATCTGGTGATTTTAGTGTTCGATTTCACTGTTTTTCCCAAGGTTGGTCGGGGAACTACCGGTGGTTTGTGAGTTGATAAAACGCTAATAAATAAATGTGTCAAAGCGGGCTGAGCCGTGTAGGTCTGTCTGTCTGTGTGCCGCCGTTGTTGCCTTCGCCTTCTTTAAATAGCTCGCTATCGACTGTAACTCTCGCTTACGGCCATACCACCCTGAGCACGCCCGATCTCGTCCGATCTCGGAAGCTAAGCAGGGTCGGGCCTGGTTAGTACTTGGATGGGAGACCGCCTGGGAATACCAGGTGCTGTAAGCTTTTGCTTCATCTTCACTACTCCGCTACTTCACCATGCCACGGCTCTCTCCTTTTAAATTCACTTGCCTCCTTTCTTTTCTTTCTTTTGGCTTTCTCTCTTGCTTCTCTCTGCTTTCGCTGTGGCAAAGGACAGCTCAGCTTCGTCATTCTTCCTTCCTCCTGCAGGGGGCGATCGACAGCGCCTGTTCTCTTCTAACCGCTCCTCTTCTCAGCCTCAACTACACGAGAAGTTACCAAACTTTTTTGTCGCCTCAACCCTGAGATTTTTTTAATTCATATTTCAAAAAGTCAACCACACATTGGCATGTTCATGGTTTTATAATGTTGGCAACAGTCACATGATGGCATGCAAGAGAAATATTAGACCTTTTTTTAGTGTTTTAATTGGTTTTATTTCATATTATCTATAATTATTATTAATATTATTTTACTGCTTCAATGGAACTGTAAGACTTCGGGTGACAAAATTTGAAGCCTTAATCCTTGTAGGCTATTGGATCACTGTTCTCCATGTACGGTTTTATGTTTCTCGAAAAATAGAATGAAAGAAAATGAACTGAACGGCAGTCGCAGTGGAATCGGCACCTATATTGTCACGAGTTTGTTGTCAATAAACTAGACATACTTTATGAAAGAAATGGTGGGATGTAGGCCGATGGATTCCTGAGCGAACAACTTGGATGATTATGGACAAACTTTAGTTTACGGGCATTTGCTGCGTGACAGCGAGTCCATAGAAGGAAATGGGATCAGTCTTCTACTCGCAGTTTCAATAGCCACGTGACATAAACAATGCGCTTGTTTGTTAACGTGATTTTAGTGTTACAAATGAATCACGAAGCTTTTTGGTGTAAAGTTGACCATTGTCACAACTTTTAGTAGCAGGGCAGACCGGGGATGGTTGTAACATGGGTTAGTTGTAACACTTCCAATTTCTCCAATCAGGAACAAGTTACAAATCACCCGATTCACGGTCACACAGCATACTTGGTTTAGTTCTTATTCCACACGTGGGAAAGTAGAGTCCTGTGGCAGACACAGCAGATTTTAGAGGAGAAAAACCCATTTTGATGTAAAAAAAAAAAAAAAAACAGTAATTTTTTTTGTCATGGTAATTTCCTGCTTTGTTGTTCAACTTGTCAAAATTAAATAATGTTTATTGTGAGTGTCTGTGTAAAATATTTTTCATGCAAATTGTTAGTGCCAATGTTTTGACTTTTAGCTGTAAGGTGAGCTACTTCACGGCTACAAAACTCTAGGTTAGTTGTAACATCAATGAAGCATGTTCAGCCTACCTCAAAGTGAGTTTTTACTTGTATTTATGTTTTGTTTTGTTCAGTAGGCCTAGGTCAGGGGTGACAAAACTCAGTCCTGGAGGGCCACTGTTCAGCAAAGTTTAGTTCCAACTTTCATCAACACACCTGACTGAAAGTTTCTAGTATGCCTATAGACCCTGATTAGCTGGCGCAGGTGAGTTTATTTGGGGCTGTTACTGAACTCTGCAGGATTGGACACCCCTGCCCTAAGTCTTGTAAAAAAAGACAAATTGAGGCATGCATGTAAAATGAGCTTTTGCTCATTTTATACATTTTTGTTTTGCACACGCACCAATTATGTTAAAAAAGTCTGAGCTGAATAAAAAGCTTTCATAACTGATTTTTGTTGTTGTTGTTGTTGTCATAATCCTTATTTCATAATGTTACATCTCATCCCAGGGTCTGTTACAACTAACCCAGGTTATGGGGTGAATTGTAACATTTCACTCGTCATGTTTGAAACTAAAGCACGAATTTTCTGTTTGTGCATCAAAGATAACAGCTATGTCATTTAATAGCTGACACTTGTAACTAGTTTTAATCACACTTTGAACGCATTGGTTTAAAAGAACTCCAAGATACAGACAGAAATGTCAAAAATGTTACAAAACCATCCCCGGTGTCCTCTACTGCAATAAATAAATAAAAAATAATAAATAAATAAATAAATAAATAAATAAAGGGGGGGGGGGGAAGGATGAATTGACAAGGCCGTCAATTGGACTCAGGTTGATCCGTTTATTTTAGTGTTCGATTTCACTGTTTTTCCCAAGGTTGGTCGGGGAACTGCCGGTGGTTTGTGAGTTGATGAAACGCTAATAATTAAATGTGTCAAAGCGGGCTGAGCCGTGTAGGTCTGTCTGTCTGTGTGCCGCCGTTGTTGCCTTCGCCTTCTTTAAATAGCTCGCTATCGACTGTAACTCTCGCTTACGGCCATACCACCCTGAGCACGCCCGATCTCGTCCGATCTCGGAAGCTAAGCAGGGTCGGGCCTGGTTAGTACTTGGATGGGAGACCGCCTGGGAATACCAGGTGCTGTAAGCTTTTGCTTCATCTTCACTACTCCGCTACTTCACCATGCCACGGCTCTCTCCTTTTAAATTCACTTGCCTCCTTTCTTTTCTTTCTTTTGGCTTTCTCTCTTGCTTCTCTCTGCTTTCGCTGTGGCAAAGGACAGCTCAGCTTCGTCATTCTTCCTTCCTCCTGCAGGGGGCGATCGACAGCGCCTGTTCTCTTCTAACCGCTCCTCTTCTCAGCCTCAACTACACGAGAAGTTACCAAACTTTTTTGTCGCCTCAACCCTGAGATTTTTTTAATTCATATTTCAAAAAGTCAACCACACATTGGCATGTTCATGGTTTTATAATGTTGGCAACAGTCACATGATGGCATGCAAGAGAAATATTAGACCTTTTTTTAGTGTTTTAATTGGTTTTATTTCATATTATCTATAATTATTATTAATATTATTTTACTGCTTCAATGGAACTGTAAGACTTCGGGTGACAAAATTTGAAGCCTTAATCCTTGTAGGCTATTGGATCACTGTTCTCCATGTACGGTTTTATGTTTCTCGAAAAATAGAATGAAAGAAAATGAACTGAACGGCAGTCGCAGTGGAATCGGCACCTATATTGTCACGAGTTTGTTGTCAATAAACTAGACATACTTTATGAAAGAAATGGTGGGATGTAGGCCGATGGATTCCTGAGCGAACAACTTGGATGATTATGGACAAACTTTAGTTTACGGGCATTTGCTGCGTGACAGCGAGTCCATAGAAGGAAATGGGATCAGTCTTCTACTCGCAGTTTCAATAGCCACGTGACATAAACAATGCGCTTGTTTGTTAACGTGATTTTAGTGTTACAAATGAATCACGAAGCTTTTTGGTGTAAAGTTGACCATTGTCACAACTTTTAGTAGCAGGGCAGACCGGGGATGGTTGTAACATGGGTTAGTTGTAACACTTCCAATTTCTCCAATCAGGAACAAGTTACAAATCACCCGATTCACGGTCACACAGCATACTTGGTTTAGTTCTTATTCCACACGCGGGAAAGTAGAGTCCTGTGGCAGACACAGCAGATTTTAGAGGAGAAAAACCCATTTTGATGTAAAAAAAAAAAAAAAAACAGTAATTTTTTTTGTCATGGTAATTTCCTGCTTTGTTGTTCAACTTGTCAAAATTAAATAATGTTTATTGTGAGTGTCTGTGTAAAATATTTTTCATGCAAATTGTTAGTGCCAATGTTTTGACTTTTAGCTGTAAGGTGAGCTACTTCACGGCTACAAAACTCTAGGTTAGTTGTAACATCAATGAAGCATGTTCAGCCTACCTCAAAGTGAGTTTTTACTTGTATTTATGTTTTGTTTTGTTCAGTAGGCCTAGGTCAGGGGTGACAAAACTCAGTCCTGGAGGGCCACTGTTCAGCAAAGTTTAGTTCCAACTTTCATCAACACACCTGACTGAAAGTTTCTAGTATGCCTATAGACCCTGATTAGCTGGCGCAGGTGAGTTTATTTGGGGCTGTTACTGAACTCTGCAGGATTGGACACCCCTGCCCTAAGTCTTGTAAAAAAAGACAAATTGAGGCATGCATGTAAAATGAGCTTTTGCTCATTTTATACATTTTTGTTTTGCACACGCACCAATTATGTTAAAAAAGTCTGAGCTGAATAAAAAGCTTTCATAACTGATTTTTGTTGTTGTTGTTGTTGTCATAATCCTTATTTCATAATGTTACATCTCATCCCAGGGTCTGTTACAACTAACCCAGGTTATGGGGTGAATTGTAACATTTCACTCGTCATGTTTGAAACTAAAGCACGAATTTTCTGTTTGTGCATCAAAGATAACAGCTATGTCATTTAATAGCTGACACTTGTAACTAGTTTTAATCACACTTTGAACGCATTGGTTTAAAAGAACTCCAAGATACAGACAGAAATGTCAAAAATGTTACAAAACCATCCCCGGTGTCCTCTACTGCAATAAATAAATAAAAAATAATAAATAAATAAATAAATAAAGGGGGGGGGGGAGGATGAATTGACAAGGCCGTCAATTGGACTCAGGTTGATCCGTTTATTTTAGTGTTCGATTTCACTGTTTTTCCCAAGGTTGGTCGGGGAACTGCCGGTGGTTTGTGAGTTGATGAAACGCTAATAATTAAATGTGTCAAAGCGGGCCGAGCCGTGTAGGTCTGTCTGTCTGTGTGCCGCCGTTGTTGCCTTCGCCTTCTTTAAATAGCTCGCTATCGACTGTAACTCTCGCTTACGGCCATACCACCCTGAGCACGCCCGATCTCGTCCGATCTCGGAAGCTAAGCAGGGTCGGGCCTGGTTAGTACTTGGATGGGAGACCGCCTGGGAATACCAGGTGCTGTAAGCTTTTGCTTCATCTTCACTACTCCGCTACTTCACCATGCCACGGCTCTCTCCTTTTAAATTCACTTGCTTCCTTTCTTTTCTTTCTTTTGGCTTTCTCTCTTGCTTCTCTCTGCTTTCGCTGTGGCAAAGGACAGCTCAGCTTCGTCATTCTTCCTTCCTCCTGCAGGGGGCGATCGACAGCGCCTGTTCTTTTCTAACCGCTCCTCTTCTCAGCCTCAACTACACGAGAAGTTGACAAACTTTTTTGTCGCCTCAACCCTGAGATTTTTTTAATTCATATTTCAAAAAGTCAACCACACATTGGCATGTTCATGGTTTTATAATGTTGGCAACAGTCACATGATGGCATGCAAGAGAAATATTGAACCTTTTTTTAGTGTTTTAATTGGTTTTATTTAATAATATCTATAATTATTATTATATTATATTATTATTGATATTAATGCTCATTTTATTATTTTTTGTTTTGCACACGCACCAAATATGTTAAAAAATCTGAGCTGAATAAAAAGCTTTCATGACTGATTTATTTGTTGTTGTTGTTGTCATAATCCTTATTTCATAATGTTACAGATCACCCCGGTGGATATCATAATGTTACATCTCATCCCAGGCTGTGGGGTGAATTGTAACATTTCACTAGTCATGTTTGAAAATAAAGCACGAATTTTCTGTTTGTGCGTCAAAGATAACAGCTATGTCATTTAATAGCTGATATTTGTAACTAGTTTTAATCACACTTTGAATGCATTGGTTTAAAAGAACTCCAAGATACAGACAGAAATGTCAAAAATGTTACAAAACCATCCCCGGTGTCCTCTACTGCAATAAATAAATAAAAAATAATAAATAAATAAGTAAAGAAAGAAAGAAAGAAAGAAAAGAAATAATAAAGAAAGAAAGAAAGAAAGAAAGAAAGAAAGAAAGGGGGGGGGGGGGGGAGGATGAATTGACAAGGCCGTCAGTTGGAATCAGGTTGATCTGGTGATTTTAGTGTTCGATTTCACTGTTTTTCCCAAGGTTGGTCGGGGAACTACCGGTGGTTTGTGAGTTGATAAAACGCTAATAAATAAATGTGTCAAAGCGGGCCGAGCCGTGTAGGTCTGTCTGTCTGTGTGCCGCCGTTGTTGCCTTCGCCTTCTTTAAATAGCTCGCTATCGACTGTAACTCTCGCTTACGGCCATACCACCCTGAGCACGCCCGATCTCGTCCGATCTCGGAAGCTAAGCAGGGTCGGGCCTGGTTAGTACTTGGATGGGAGACCGCCTGGGAATACCAGGTGCTGTAAGCTTTTGCTTCATCTTCACTACTCCGCTACTTCACCATGCCACGGCTCTCTCCTTTTAAATTCACTTGCCTCCTTTCTTTTCTTTCTTTTGGCTTTCTCTCTTGCTTCTCTCTGCTTTCGCTGTGGCAAAGGACAGCTCAGCTTCGTCATTCTTCCTTCCTCCTGCAGGGGGCGATCGACAGCGCCTGTTCTCTTCTAACCGCTCCTCTTCTCAGCCTCAACTACACGAGAAGTTACCAAACTTTTTTGTCGCCTCAACCCTGAGATTTTTTTAATTCATATTTCAAAAAGTCAACCACACATTGGCATGTTCATGGTTTTATAATGTTGGCAACAGTCACATGATGGCATGCAAGAGAAATATTAGACCTTTTTTTAGTGTTTTAATTGGTTTTATTTCATATTATCTATAATTATTATTAATATTATTTTACTGCTTCAATGGAACTGTAAGACTTCGGGTGACAAAATTTGAAGCCTTAATCCTTGTAGGCTACTGGATCACTGTTCTCCATGTACGGTTTTATGTTTCTCGAAAAATAGAATGAAAGAAAATGAACTGAACGGCAGTCGCAGTGGAATCGGCACCTATATTGTCACGAGTTTGTTGTCAATAAACTAGACATACTTTATGAAAGAAATGGTGGGATGTAGGCCGATGGATTCCTGAGCGAACAACTTGGATGATTATGGACAAACTTTAGTTTACGGGCATTTGCTGCGTGACAGCGAGTCCATAGAAGGAAATGGGATCAGTCTTCTACTCGCAGTTTCAATAGCCACGTGACATAAACAATGCGCTTGTTTGTTAACGTGATTTTAGTGTTACAAATGAATCACGAAGCTTTTCGGTGTAAAGTTGACCATTGTCACAACTTTTAGTAGCAGGGCAGACCGGGGATGGTTGTAACATGGGTTAGTTGTAACACTTCCAATTTCTCCAATCAGGAACAAGTTACAAATCACCCGATTCACGGTCACACAGCATACTTGGTTTAGTTCTTATTCCACACGCGGGAAAGTAGAGTCCTGTGGCAGACACAGCAGATTTTAGAGGAGAAAAACCCATTTTGATGTAAAAAAAAAAAAAAAAACAGTAATTTTTTTTGTCATGGTAATTTCCTGCTTTGTTGTTCAACTCGTCAAAATTAAATAATGTTTATTGTGAGTGTCTGTGTAAAATATTTTTCATGCAAATTGTTAGTGCCAATGTTTTGACTTTTAGCTGTAAGGTGAGCTACTTCACGGCTACAAAACTCTAGGTTAGTTGTAACATCAATGAAGCATGTTCAGCCTACCTCAAAGTGAGTTTTTACTTGTATTTATGTTTTGTTTTGTTCAGTAG
This sequence comes from Zacco platypus, assembly GCA_038088235.1. NCBI lineage: Eukaryota > Metazoa > Chordata > Actinopteri > Cypriniformes > Xenocyprididae > Zacco > Zacco platypus. The sequence continues at coordinate 9,644,653 of CM076080.1, forward strand.
GCCTAGGTCAGGGGTGACAAAACTCAGTCCTGGAGGGCCACTGTTCAGCAAAGTTTAGTTCCAACTTTCATCAACACACCTGACTGAAAGTTTCTAGTATGCCTATAGACCCTGATTAGCTGGCGCAGGTGAGTTTATTTGGGGCTGTTACTGAACTCTGCAGGATTGGACACCCCTGCCCTAAGTCTTGTAAAAAAAGACAAATTGAGGCATGCATGTAAAATGAGCTTTTGCTCATTTTATACATTTTTGTTTTGCACACGCACCAATTATGTTAAAAAAGTCTGAGCTGAATAAAAAGCTTTCATAACTGATTTTTGTTGTTGTTGTTGTTGTCATAATCCTTATTTCATAATGTTACATCTCATCCCAGGGTCTGTTACAACTAACCCAGGTTATGGGGTGAATTGTAACATTTCACTCGTCATGTTTGAAACTAAAGCACGAATTTTCTGTTTGTGCATCAAAGATAACAGCTATGTCATTTAATAGCTGACACTTGTAACTAGTTTTAATCACACTTTGAACGCATTGGTTTAAAAGAACTCCAAGATACAGACAGAAATGTCAAAAATGTTACAAAACCATCCCCGGTGTCCTCTACTGCAATAAATAAATAAAAAATAATAAATAAATAAATAAATAAATAAAGGGGGGGGGGGGGAGGATGAATTGACAAGGCCGTCAATTGGACTCAGGTTGATCCGTTTATTTTAGTGTTCGATTTCACTGTTTTTCCCAAGGTTGGTCGGGGAACTGCCGGTGGTTTGTGAGTTGATGAAACGCTAATAATTAAATGTGTCAAAGCGGGCCGAGCCGTGTAGGTCTGTCTGTCTGTGTGCCGCCGTTGTTGCCTTCGCCTTCTTTAAATAGCTCGCTATCGACTGTAACTCTCGCTTACGGCCATACCACCCTGAGCACGCCCGATCTCGTCCGATCTCGGAAGCTAAGCAGGGTCGGGCCTGGTTAGTACTTGGATGGGAGACCGCCTGGGAATACCAGGTGCTGTAAGCTTTTGCTTCATCTTCACTACTCCGCTACTTCACCATGCCACGGCTCTCTCCTTTTAAATTCACTTGCTTCCTTTCTTTTCTTTCTTTTGGCTTTCTCTCTTGCTTCTCTCTGCTTTCGCTGTGGCAAAGGACAGCTCAGCTTCGTCATTCTTCCTTCCTCCTGCAGGGGGCGATCGACAGCGCCTGTTCTTTTCTAACCGCTCCTCTTCTCAGCCTCAACTACACGAGAAGTTGACAAACTTTTTTGTCGCCTCAACCCTGAGATTTTTTTAATTCATATTTCAAAAAGTCAACCACACATTGGCATGTTCATGGTTTTATAATGTTGGCAACAGTCACATGATGGCATGCAAGAGAAATATTGAACCTTTTTTTAGTGTTTTAATTGGTTTTATTTAATAATATCTATAATTATTATTATATTATATTATTATTGATATTAATGCTCATTTTATTATTTTTTGTTTTGCACACGCACCAAATATGTTAAAAAATCTGAGCTGAATAAAAAGCTTTCATGACTGATTTATTTGTTGTTGTTGTTGTCATAATCCTTATTTCATAATGTTACAGATCACCCCGGTGGATATCATAATGTTACATCTCATCCCAGGCTGTGGGGTGAATTGTAACATTTCACTAGTCATGTTTGAAAATAAAGCACGAATTTTCTGTTTGTGCGTCAAAGATAACAGCTATGTCATTTAATAGCTGATATTTGTAACTAGTTTTAATCACACTTTGAATGCATTGGTTTAAAAGAACTCCAAGATACAGACAGAAATGTCAAAAATGTTACAAAACCATCCCCGGTGTCCTCTACTGCAATAAATAAATAAAAAATAATAAATAAATAAGTAAAGAAAGAAAGAAAGAAAGAAAAGAAATAATAAAGAAAGAAAGAAAGAAAGAAAGAAAGAAAGGGGGGGGGGGGGGAGGATGAATTGACAAGGCCGTCAGTTGGAATCAGGTTGATCTGGTGATTTTAGTGTTCGATTTCACTGTTTTTCCCAAGGTTGGTCGGGGAACTACCGGTGGTTTGTGAGTTGATAAAACGCTAATAAATAAATGTGTCAAAGCGGGCCGAGCCGTGTAGGTCTGTCTGTCTGTGTGCCGCCGTTGTTGCCTTCGCCTTCTTTAAATAGCTCGCTATCGACTGTAACTCTCGCTTACGGCCATACCACCCTGAGCACGCCCGATCTCGTCCGATCTCGGAAGCTAAGCAGGGTCGGGCCTGGTTAGTACTTGGATGGGAGACCGCCTGGGAATACCAGGTGCTGTAAGCTTTTGCTTCATCTTCACTACTCCGCTACTTCACCATGCCACGGCTCTCTCCTTTTAAATTCACTTGCCTCCTTTCTTTTCTTTCTTTTGGCTTTCTCTCTTGCTTCTCTCTGCTTTCGCTGTGGCAAAGGACAGCTCAGCTTCGTCATTCTTCCTTCCTCCTGCAGGGGGCGATCGACAGCGCCTGTTCTCTTCTAACCGCTCCTCTTCTCAGCCTCAACTACACGAGAAGTTACCAAACTTTTTTGTCGCCTCAACCCTGAGATTTTTTTAATTCATATTTCAAAAAGTCAACCACACATTGGCATGTTCATGGTTTTATAATGTTGGCAACAGTCACATGATGGCATGCAAGAGAAATATTAGACCTTTTTTTAGTGTTTTAATTGGTTTTATTTCATATTATCTATAATTATTATTAATTGCTTCAATGGAACTGTAAGACTTCGGGTGACAAAATTTGAAGCCTTAATCCTTGTAGGCTACTGGATCACTGTTCTCCATGTACGGTTTTATGTTTCTCGAAAAATAGAATGAAAGAAAATGAACTGAACGGCAGTCGCAGTGGAATCGGCACCTATATTGTCACGAGTTTGTTGTCAATAAACTAGACATACTTTATGAAAGAAATGGTGGGATGTAGGCCGATGGATTCCTGAGCGAACAACTTGGATGATTATGGACAAACTTTAGTTTACGGGCATTTGCTGCGTGACAGCGAGTCCATAGAAGGAAATGGGATCAGTCTTCTACTCGCAGTTTCAATAGCCACGTGACATAAACAATGCGCTTGTTTGTTAACGTGATTTTAGTGTTACAAATGAATCACGAAGCTTTTCGGTGTAAAGTTGACCATTGTCACAACTTTTAGTAGCAGGGCAGACCGGGGATGGTTGTAACATGGGTTAGTTGTAACACTTCCAATTTCTCCAATCAGGAACAAGTTACAAATCACCCGATTCACGGTCACACAGCATACTTGGTTTAGTTCTTATTCCACACGCGGGAAAGTAGAGTCCTGTGGCAGACACAGCAGATTTTAGAGGAGAAAAACCCATTTTGATGTAAAAAAAAAAAAAAAAACAGTAATTTTTTTTGTCATGGTAATTTCCTGCTTTGTTGTTCAACTCGTCAAAATTAAATAATGTTTATTGTGAGTGTCTGTGTAAAATATTTTTCATGCAAATTGTTAGTGCCAATGTTTTGACTTTTAGCTGTAAGGTGAGCTACTTCACGGCTACAAAACTCTAGGTTAGTTGTAACATCAATGAAGCATGTTCAGCCTACCTCAAAGTGAGTTTTTACTTGTATTTATGTTTTGTTTTGTTCAGTAGGCCTAGGTCAGGGGTGACAAAACTCAGTCCTGGAGGGCCACTGTTCAGCAAAGTTTAGTTCCAACTTTCATCAACACACCTGACTGAAAGTTTCTAGTATGCCTATAGACCCTGATTAGCTGGCGCAGGTGAGTTTATTTGGGGCTGTTACTGAACTCTGCAGGATTGGACACCCCTGCCCTAAGTCTTGTAAAAAAAGACAAATTGAGGCATGCATGTAAAATGAGCTTTTGCTCATTTTATACATTTTTGTTTTGCACACGCACCAATTATGTTAAAAAAGTCTGAGCTGAATAAAAAGCTTTCATAACTGATTTTTGTTGTTGTTGTTGTTGTCATAATCCTTATTTCATAATGTTACATCTCATCCCAGGGTCTGTTACAACTAACCCAGGTTATGGGGTGAATTGTAACATTTCACTCGTCATGTTTGAAACTAAAGCACGAATTTTCTGTTTGTGCATCAAAGATAACAGCTATGTCATTTAATAGCTGACACTTGTAACTAGTTTTAATCACACTTTGAACGCATTGGTTTAAAAGAACTCCAAGATACAGACAGAAATGTCAAAAATGTTACAAAACCATCCCCGGTGTCCTCTACTGCAATAAATAAATAAAAAATAATAAATAAATAAATAAATAAATAAAGGGGGGGGGGGGGAGGATGAATTGACAAGGCCGTCAATTGGACTCAGGTTGATCCGTTTATTTTAGTGTTCGATTTCACTGTTTTTCCCAAGGTTGGTCGGGGAACTGCCGGTGGTTTGTGAGTTGATGAAACGCTAATAATTAAATGTGTCAAAGCGGGCCGAGCCGTGTAGGTCTGTCTGTCTGTGTGCCGCCGTTGTTGCCTTCGCCTTCTTTAAATAGCTCGCTATCGACTGTAACTCTCGCTTACGGCCATACCACCCTGAGCACGCCCGATCTCGTCCGATCTCGGAAGCTAAGCAGGGTCGGGCCTGGTTAGTACTTGGATGGGAGACCGCCTGGGAATACCAGGTGCTGTAAGCTTTTGCTTCATCTTCACTACTCCGCTACTTCACCATGCCACGGCTCTCTCCTTTTAAATTCACTTGCTTCCTTTCTTTTCTTTCTTTTGGCTTTCTCTCTTGCTTCTCTCTGCTTTCGCTGTGGCAAAGGACAGCTCAGCTTCGTCATTCTTCCTTCCTCCTGCAGGGGGCGATCGACAGCGCCTGTTCTTTTCTAACCGCTCCTCTTCTCAGCCTCAACTACACGAGAAGTTGACAAACTTTTTTGTCGCCTCAACCCTGAGATTTTTTTAATTCATATTTCAAAAAGTCAACCACACATTGGCATGTTCATGGTTTTATAATGTTGGCAACAGTCACATGATGGCATGCAAGAGAAATATTGAACCTTTTTTTAGTGTTTTAATTGGTTTTATTTAATAATATCTATAATTATTATTATATTATATTATTATTGATATTAATGCTCATTTTATTATTTTTTGTTTTGCACACGCACCAAATATGTTAAAAAATCTGAGCTGAATAAAAAGCTTTCATGACTGATTTATTTGTTGTTGTTGTTGTCATAATCCTTATTTCATAATGTTACAGATCACCCCGGTGGATATCATAATGTTACATCTCATCCCAGGCTGTGGGGTGAATTGTAACATTTCACTAGTCATGTTTGAAAATAAAGCACGAATTTTCTGTTTGTGCGTCAAAGATAACAGCTATGTCATTTAATAGCTGATATTTGTAACTAGTTTTAATCACACTTTGAATGCATTGGTTTAAAAGAACTCCAAGATACAGACAGAAATGTCAAAAATGTTACAAAACCATCCCCGGTGTCCTCTACTGCAATAAATAAATAAAAAATAATAAATAAATAAGTAAAGAAAGAAAGAAAGAAAGAAAAGAAATAATAAAGAAAGAAAGAAAGAAAGAAAGAAAGAAAGAAAGAAAGAGAGGGGGGGGGGGGAGGATGAATTGACAAGGCCGTCAGTTGGAATCAGGTTGATCTGGTGATTTTAGTGTTCGATTTCACTGTTTTTCCCAAGGTTGGTCGGGGAACTACCGGTGGTTTGTGAGTTGATAAAACGCTAATAAATAAATGTGTCAAAGCGGGCCGAGCCGTGTAGGTCTGTCTGTCTGTGTGCCGCCGTTGTTGCCTTCGCCTTCTTTAAATAGCTCGCTATCGACTGTAACTCTCGCTTACGGCCATACCACCCTGAGCACGCCCGATCTCGTCCGATCTCGGAAGCTAAGCAGGGTCGGGCCTGGTTAGTACTTGGATGGGAGACCGCCTGGGAATACCAGGTGCTGTAAGCTTTTGCTTCATCTTCACTACTCCGCTACTTCACCATGCCACGGCTCTCTCCTTTTAAATTCACTTGCCTCCTTTCTTTTCTTTCTTTTGGCTTTCTCTCTTGCTTCTCTCTGCTTTCGCTGTGGCAAAGGACAGCTCAGCTTCGTCATTCTTCCTTCCTCCTGCAGGGGGCGATCGACAGCGCCTGTTCTCTTCTAACCGCTCCTCTTCTCAGCCTCAACTACACGAGAAGTTACCAAACTTTTTTGTCGCCTCAACCCTGAGATTTTTTTAATTCATATTTCAAAAAGTCAACCACACATTGGCATGTTCATGGTTTTATAATGTTGGCAACAGTCACATGATGGCATGCAAGAGAAATATTAGACCTTTTTTTAGTGTTTTAATTGGTTTTATTTCATATTATCTATAATTATTATTAATATTATTTTACTGCTTCAATGGAACTGTAAGACTTCGGGTGACAAAATTTGAAGCCTTAATCCTTGTAGGCTACTGGATCACTGTTCTCCATGTACGGTTTTATGTTTCTCGAAAAATAGAATGAAAGAAAATGAACTGAACGGCAGTCGCAGTGGAATCGGCACCTATATTGTCACGAGTTTGTTGTCAATAAACTAGACATACTTTATGAAAGAAATGGTGGGATGTAGGCCGATGGATTCCTGAGCGAACAACTTGGATGATTATGGACAAACTTTAGTTTACGGGCATTTGCTGCGTGACAGCGAGTCCATAGAAGGAAATGGGATCAGTCTTCTACTCGCAGTTTCAATAGCCACGTGACATAAACAATGCGCTTGTTTGTTAACGTGATTTTAGTGTTACAAATGAATCACGAAGCTTTTCGGTGTAAAGTTGACCATTGTCACAACTTTTAGTAGCAGGGCAGACCGGGGATGGTTGTAACATGGGTTAGTTGTAACACTTCCAATTTCTCCAATCAGGAACAAGTTACAAATCACCCGATTCACGGTCACACAGCATACTTGGTTTAGTTCTTATTCCACACGCGGGAAAGTAGAGTCCTGTGGCAGACACAGCAGATTTTAGAGGAGAAAAACCCATTTTGATGTAAAAAAAAAAAAAAAAACAGTAATTTTTTTTGTCATGGTAATTTCCTGCTTTGTTGTTCAACTCGTCAAAATTAAATAATGTTTATTGTGAGTGTCTGTGTAAAATATTTTTCATGCAAATTGTTAGTGCCAATGTTTTGACTTTTAGCTGTAAGGTGAGCTACTTCACGGCTACAAAACTCTAGGTTAGTTGTAACATCAATGAAGCATGTTCAGCCTACCTCAAAGTGAGTTTTTACTTGTATTTATGTTTTGTTTTGTTCAGTAGGCCTAGGTCAGGGGTGACAAAACTCAGTCCTGGAGGGCCACTGTTCAGCAAAGTTTAGTTCCAACTTTCATCAACACACCTGACTGAAAGTTTCTAGTATGCCTATAGACCCTGATTAGCTGGCGCAGGTGAGTTTATTTGGGGCTGTTACTGAACTCTGCAGGATTGGACACCCCTGCCCTAAGTCTTGTAAAAAAAGACAAATTGAGGCATGCATGTAAAATGAGCTTTTGCTCATTTTATACATTTTTGTTTTGCACACGCACCAATTATGTTAAAAAAGTCTGAGCTGAATAAAAAGCTTTCATAACTGATTTTTGTTGTTGTTGTTGTTGTCATAATCCTTATTTCATAATGTTACATCTCATCCCAGGGTCTGTTACAACTAACCCAGGTTATGGGGTGAATTGTAACATTTCACTCGTCATGTTTGAAACTAAAGCACGAATTTTCTGTTTGTGCATCAAAGATAACAGCTATGTCATTTAATAGCTGACACTTGTAACTAGTTTTAATCACACTTTGAACGCATTGGTTTAAAAGAACTCCAAGATACAGACAGAAATGTCAAAAATGTTACAAAACCATCCCCGGTGTCCTCTACTGCAATAAATAAATAAAAAATAATAAATAAATAAATAAATAAATAAAGGGGGGGGGGGGGGGAGGATGAATTGACAAGGCCGTCAATTGGACTCAGGTTGATCCGTTTATTTTAGTGTTCGATTTCACTGTTTTTCCCAAGGTTGGTCGGGGAACTGCCGGTGGTTTGTGAGTTGATGAAACGCTAATAATTAAATGTGTCAAAGCGGGCCGAGCCGTGTAGGTCTGTCTGTCTGTGTGCCGCCGTTGTTGCCTTCGCCTTCTTTAAATAGCTCGCTATCGACTGTAACTCTCGCTTACGGCCATACCACCCTGAGCACGCCCGATCTCGTCCGATCTCGGAAGCTAAGCAGGGTCGGGCCTGGTTAGTACTTGGATGGGAGACCGCCTGGGAATACCAGGTGCTGTAAGCTTTTGCTTCATCTTCACTACTCCGCTACTTCACCATGCCACGGCTCTCTCCTTTTAAATTCACTTGCTTCCTTTCTTTTCTTTCTTTTGGCTTTCTCTCTTGCTTCTCTCTGCTTTCGCTGTGGCAAAGGACAGCTCAGCTTCGTCATTCTTCCTTCCTCCTGCAGGGGGCGATCGACAGCGCCTGTTCTTTTCTAACCGCTCCTCTTCTCAGCCTCAACTACACGAGAAGTTGACAAACTTTTTTGTCGCCTCAACCCTGAGATTTTTTTAATTCATATTTCAAAAAGTCAACCACACATTGGCATGTTCATGGTTTTATAATGTTGGCAACAGTCACATGATGGCATGCAAGAGAAATATTGAACCTTTTTTTAGTGTTTTAATTGGTTTTATTTAATAATATCTATAATTATTATTATATTATATTATTATTGATATTAATGCTCATTTTATTATTTTTTGTTTTGCACACGCACCAAATATGTTAAAAAATCTGAGCTGAATAAAAAGCTTTCATGACTGATTTATTTGTTGTTGTTGTTGTCATAATCCTTATTTCATAATGTTACAGATCACCCCGGTGGATATCATAATGTTACATCTCATCCCAGGCTGTGGGGTGAATTGTAACATTTCACTAGTCATGTTTGAAAATAAAGCACGAATTTTCTGTTTGTGCGTCAAAGATAACAGCTATGTCATTTAATAGCTGATATTTGTAACTAGTTTTAATCACACTTTGAATGCATTGGTTTAAAAGAACTCCAAGATACAGACAGAAATGTCAAAAATGTTACAAAACCATCCCCGGTGTCCTCTACTGCAATAAATAAATAAAAAATAATAAATAAATAAGTAAAGAAAGAAAGAAAGAAAGAAAAGAAATAATAAAGAAAGAAAGAAAGAAAGAAAGAAAGAAAGAAAGAAAGGGGGGGGGGGGAGGATGAATTGACAAGGCCGTCAGTTGGAATCAGGTTGATCTGGTGATTTTAGTGTTCGATTTCACTGTTTTTCCCAAGGTTGGTCGGGGAACTACCGGTGGTTTGTGAGTTGATAAAACGCTAATAAATAAATGTGTCAAAGCGGGCCGAGCCGTGTAGGTCTGTCTGTCTGTGTGCCGCCGTTGTTGCCTTCGCCTTCTTTAAATAGCTCGCTATCGACTGTAACTCTCGCTTACGGCCATACCACCCTGAGCACGCCCGATCTCGTCCGATCTCGGAAGCTAAGCAGGGTCGGGCCTGGTTAGTACTTGGATGGGAGACCGCCTGGGAATACCAGGTGCTGTAAGCTTTTGCTTCATCTTCACTACTCCGCTACTTCACCATGCCACGGCTCTCTCCTTTTAAATTCACTTGCCTCCTTTCTTTTCTTTCTTTTGGCTTTCTCTCTTGCTTCTCTCTGCTTTCGCTGTGGCAAAGGACAGCTCAGCTTCGTCATTCTTCCTTCCTCCTGCAGGGGGCGATCGACAGCGCCTGTTCTCTTCTAACCGCTCCTCTTCTCAGCCTCAACTACACGAGAAGTTACCAAACTTTTTTGTCGCCTCAACCCTGAGATTTTTTTAATTCATATTTCAAAAAGTCAACCACACATTGGCATGTTCGTGGTTTTATAATGTTGGCAACAGTCACATGATGGCATGCAAGAGAAATATTAGACCTTTTTTTAGTGTTTTAATTGGTTTTATTTCATATTATCTATAATTATTATTAATATTATTTTACTGCTTCAATGGAACTGTAAGACTTCGGGTGACAAAATTTGAAGCCTTAATCCTTGTAGGCTATTGGATCACTGTTCTCCATGTACGGTTTTATGTTTCTCGAAAAATAGAATGAAAGAAAATGAACTGAACGGCAGTCGCAGTGGAATCGGCACCTATATTGTCACGAGTTTGTTGTCAATAAACTAGACCTACTTTATGAAAGAAATGGTGGGATGTAGGCCGATGGATTCCTGAGCGAACAACTTGGATGATTATGGACAAACTTTAGTTTACGGGCATTTGCTGCGTGACAGCGAGTCCATAGAAGGAAATGGGATCAGTCTTCTACTCGCAGTTTCAATAGCCACGTGACATAAACAATGCGCTTGTTTGTTAACGTGATTTTAGTGTTACAAATGAATCACGAAGCTTTTCGGTGTAAAGTTGACCATTGTCACAACTTTTAGTAGCAGGGCAGACCGGGGATGGTTGTAACATGGGTTAGTTGTAACACTTCCAATTTCTCCAATCAGGAACAAGTTACAAATCACCCGATTCACGGTCACACAGCATACTTGGTTTAGTTCTTATTCCACACGCGGGAAAGTAGAGTCCTGTGGCAGACACAGCAGATTTTAGAGGAGAAAAACCCATTTTGATGTAAAAAAAAAAAAAAAACAGTAATTTTTTTTGTCATGGTAATTTCCTGCTTTGTTGTTCAACTCGTCAAAATTAAATAATGTTTATTGTGAGTGTCTGTGTAAAATATTTTTCATGCAAATTGTTAGTGCCAATGTTTTGACTTTTAGCTGTAAGGTGAGCTACTTCACGGCTACAAAACTCTAGGTTAGTTGTAACATCAATGAAGCATGTTCAGCCTACCTCAAAGTGAGTTTTTACTTGTATTTATGTTTTGTTTTGTTCAGTAGGCCTAGGTCAGGGGTGACAAAACTCAGTCCTGGAGGGCCACTGTTCAGCAAAGTTTAGTTCCAACTTTCATCAACACGCCTGACTGAAAGTTTCTAGTATGCCTATAGACCCTGATTAGCTGGCGCAGGTGAGTTTATTTGGGGTTGTTACTGAACTCTGCAGGATTGGACACCCCTGCCCTAAGTCTTGTAAAAAAAGACAAATTGAGGCATGCATGTAAAATGAGCTTTTGCTCATTTTATACATTTTTGTTTTGCACACGCACCAATTATGTTAAAAAAGTCTGAGCTGAATAAAAAGCTTTCATAACTGATTTTTTTTGTTGTTGTTGTTGTCATAATCCTTATTTCATAATGTTACATCTCATCCCAGGGTCTGTTACAACTAACCCAGGTTATGGGGTGAATTGTAACATTTCACTCGTCATGTTTGAAACTAAAGCACGAATTTTCTGTTTGTGCATCAAAGATAACAGCTATGTCATTTAATAGCTGACACTTGTAACTAGTTTTAACACACTTTGAACGCATTGGTTTAAAAGAACTCCAAGATACAGACAGAAATGTCAAAAATGTTACAAAACCATCCCCGGTGTCCTCTACTGCAATAAATAAATAAAAAATAATAAATAAATAAATAAATAAATAAATAAAGGGGGGGGGAAAGGATGAATTGACAAGGCCGTCAATTGGACTCAGGTTGATCCGTTTATTTTAGTGTTCGATTTCACTGTTTTTCCCAAGGTTGGTCGGGGAACTGCCGGTGGTTTGTGAGTTGATGAAACGCTAATAATTAAATGTGTCAAAGCGGGCCGAGCCGTGTAGGTCTGTCTGTCTGTGTGCCGCCGTTGTTGCCTTCGCCTTCTTTAAATAGCTCGCTATCGACTGTAACTCTCGCTTACGGCCATACCACCCTGAGCACGCCCGATCTCGTCCGATCTCGGAAGCTAAGCAGGGTCGGGCCTGGTTAGTACTTGGATGGGAGACCGCCTGGGAATACCAGGTGCTGTAAGCTTTTGCTTCATCTTCACTACTCCGCTACTTCACCATGCCACGGCTCTCTCCTTTTAAATTCACTTGCTTCCTTTCTTTTCTTTCTTTTGGCTTTCTCTCTTGCTTCTCTCTGCTTTCGCTGTGGCAAAGGACAGCTCAGCTTCGTCATTCTTCCTTCCTCCTGCAGGGGGCGATCGACAGCGCCTGTTCTTTTCTAACCGCTCCTCTTCTCAGCCTCAACTACACGAGAAGTTGACAAACTTTTTTGTCGCCTCAACCCTGAGATTTTTTTAATTCATATTTCAAAAAGTCAACCACACATTGGCATGTTCGTGGTTTTATAATGTTGGCAACAGTCACATGATGGCATGCAAGAGAAATATTGAACCTTTTTTTAGTGTTTTAATTGGTTTTATTTAATAATATCTATAATTATTATTATATTATATTATTATTGATATTAATGCTCATTTTATTATTTTTTGTTTTGCACACGCACCAAATATGTTAAAAAATCTGAGCTGAATAAAAAGCTTTCATGACTGATTTATTTGTTGTTGTTGTTGTCATAATCCTTATTTCATAATGTTACAGATCACCCCGGTGGATATCATAATGTTACATCTCATCCCAGGCTGTGGGGTGAATTGTAACATTTCACTAGTCATGTTTGAAAATAAAGCACGAATTTTCTGTTTGTGCGTCAAAGATAACAGCTATGTCATTTAATAGCTGATATTTGTAACTAGTTTTAATCACACTTTGAATGCATTGGTTTAAAAGAACTCCAAGATACAGACAGAAATGTCAAAAATGTTACAAAACCATCCCCGGTGTCCTCTACTGCAATAAATAAATAAAAAATAATAAATAAACTAGATAGAAAAGTTCGTCGAGACAAACTTTAAGTTGGCTTGAAAAAGCCTAGCTAGAAAAATTCGAAACAGTTTGAAAAGCTTGAAGTTTGAAATAGTTCAAGTTTTACTTTAGATAGATAGATAGATAGATAGATAGATAGATAGATAGATAGATAGAAATAGTCAGATGATAGATCGAAAGATAGAAATAGTCAGATGATAGAAAGACAGAAATAGTCAGATGATAGAAAGAAAGAAATAGTCAGATGATAGAAAGATAGAAATAGTCAGATGATAGAAAGATAGAAATAGTCAGATGATAGATAGAAAGAAATAGTCAGATGACAGATAGAAAGAAATAGTCAGATGATAGAAAGAAAGAAATAGTCAGATGATAGATAGAAAGAAATAGTCAGATGACAGATAGAAAGAAATAGTCAGATGATAGAAAGATAGAAATAGTCAGATGATAGAAAGAAAGAAATAGTCAGATGATAGATAGAAAGAAATAGTCAGATGACAGATAGAAAGAAATAGTCAGATGATAGATAGATAGAAATGGTCAGATGATAGAAAGATAGAAATAGTCAGATGATAGAAAGATAGAAATAGTCAGATGATAGAAAGATAGAAATAGTCAGATGATAGAAAGAAAGAAATAGTCAGATGATAGATAGAAAGAAATAGTCAGATGATAGATAGATAGATAGAAATGGTCAGATGATAGAAAGATAGAAATAGTCAGATGATAGAAAGATAGAAATAGTCAGATGATAGATAGAAAGATAGAAATAGTCAGATGATAGATAGAAAGAAATAGTCAGATGATAGATAGATAGAAATGGTCAGATGATAGAAAGATAGAAATAGTCAGATGATAGAAAGATAGAAATAGTCAGATGATAGATAGAAAGAAATAGTCAGATGATAGATAGATAGAAATGGTCAGATGATAGAAAGATAGAAATAGTCAGATGATAGAAAGATAGAAATAGTCAGATGATAGATAGAAAGATAGAAATAGTCAGATGATAGAAAGAAAGAAATAGTCAGATGATAGATAGAAAGATAGAAATAGTCAGATGATAGAAAGAAAGAAATAGTCAGATGATAGAAAGATAGAAATAGTCAGATGATAGAAAGAAAGAAATAGTCAGATGATAGAAAGATAGAAATAGTCAGATGATAGAAAGATAGAAATAGTCAGATGATAGATAGAAAGATAGAAATGGTCAGATAGACAGATAGATAGATAGATAGATAGATAGATAGATAGATAGATAGATAGAAATAGTCAGATGATAGAAAGATTTTGAGTTTGAATGAGTTTAAATGGATTAGAAATAGCACACAGAATGGCAGCTTCATTGAGTCTAAATGGCAGTTTAAATTTGAATTTTGACAGTTGGAGTTTGAACAGTCTTGGCTCATCTGAACATTCCGTCAATAGAAGTCAATGGGATTTTTCCGAGTTTTGATCAGATTTTTTAGGAAAACCGTCAGGCAGACCAGTCTGAAAAGATATAGCAACCCGAGTCAGAATAGTCTGAAGGTCTGGTCCGAGTTTGGTGGTTGTAGCTTAGAAGGTCTAGGAGGAGTAGCGTTTAGAAATTTAGTCTAAGAAGAATAATAATAACTAGATAGAAAAGTTCGTTAAAACAAACTTTAAGTTGGCTTGAAAAAGCCCAGTCAGAAAGTTTGAAGTATTTTTAAAAGCTTAAAGTTTGAAATAGTTGAAGTTTTACTTTAGAAGTTTGGATAGATAGATAGATGTGGTCAGATAGATAGATAGATAGATAGATAGATAGATAGATAGATGTGGTCAGATGATAGATAGATAGATAGATAGATAGATAGATAGATAGATAGATAGATAGATAGATAGATAGATAGATAGATAGAAATAGTGAGATAGATAGATAGATAGATAGATAGATAGATAGATAGATAGATGTTAGATAGAAATAGTAAGATAGATTGATAGACAGTCAAAGAGAAATATAGATAGATAGCTATGCAGTTGCTAGGTTAATCTGAGTGGTTGCTAGGGTGTTGCTATGCGGTTGCTAAGGTATTCTGAGTGGTTGCTAAGGTGTTGCTATGCGGTTGCTAGGGTAATCGGGATGGTTGCTAAGATGTTGCTATGCGGTTGCTAGGGTAATCAGAGTGGTTGCTAGGGTGTTGCTATGTGGTTGCTAGGGTAATCGGCATGGTTGCTAGGGTGTTGCTATGTGGTTGCTAGGGTAATCGGCATGGTTGCTAGGGTATTGCTATGCGGTTGCTAGGGTAATCTTAGTGGTTGCTAGGGTGTTGCTATGCGGTTGCTAGGGTAATCTGAGTGGTTGCTAGGGTGCTGCTATGCGGTTGCTAGGGTAATCGGGCTGGTTGCTAGGCAGTTGCCATGGTTTTCTGGGTGGTTGCTATGCAGTTACTTGGTTGTTCTGGGTGGTTGCTATGAGAGATAGATAGATAGATAGATAGATATATAGATAGATAGTTGTGGTCAAATGATAGATAGATAGATAGATAGATAGATAGATAGATAGATAGTTGTGGTCAAATGATAGATAGATAGATAGTTGTGGTCAAATGATAGATAGATAGATAGATAGATAGATAGATAGATAGATAGATAGATAGATAGATAGATAGATAGATAGTTGTGGTCAAATGATAGATAGATAGATAGATAGATAGATAGATAGATAGATAGATAGTTGTGGTCAAATGATAGATAGATAGATAGTTGTGGTCAAATGATAGATAGATAGATAGATAGATAGATAGATAGATAGATAGATAGATAGATAGATAGATAGATAGATAGTTGTGGTCAAATGATAGATAGATAGATAGATAGATAGATAGATAGATAGATAGATAGTTGTGGTCAAATGATAGATAGATAGATAGATAGATAGATAGATAGATAGATAGATAGATAGATAGATAGATAGATAGATAGATAGTTGTGGTCAAATGATAGATAGATAGATAGATAGATAGATAGATAGATAGATAGATAGATAGATAGATAGATAGATAGTTGTGGTCAAATGATAGATAGATAGATAGATAGATAGATAGATAGATAGATAGATAGATAGATAGATAGATAGATAGATAGATAGATAGATAGATAGATAGATAGTTGTGGTCAAATGATAGATAGATAGATAGATAGTTAGTTGTGGTCAAATGATAGATAGATAGATAGATAGATAGATAGATAGATAGATAGATAGATAGATAGATAGATAGATAGATAGATAGTTGTGGTCAAATGATAGATAGATAGATAGATAGATAGATAGATAGTTGTGGTCAAATGATAGATAGATAGATAGTTGTGGTCAAATGATAGATAGATAGATAGATAGATAGATAGATAGATAGATAGATAGATAGATAGATAGATAGATAGATAGATAGATAGATAGATAGATAGTTGTGGTCAAATGATAGATAGATAGATAGATAGATAGATAGATAGATAGATAGATAGATAGATAGATAGATAGATAGTTGTGGTCAAATGATAGATAGATAGATAGATAGATAGTTAGTTGTGGTCAAATGATAGATAGATAGATAGATAGATAGATAGATAGATAGATAGATAGATAGATAGATAGATAGATAGATAGATAGATAGATAGATAGATAGATAGATAGATAGTTGTGGTCAAATGATAGATAGATAGATAGATAGATAGATAGATAGATAGATAGATAGATAGATAGATAGATAGATAGATAGATAGATAGATAGATAGATAGATAGATAGTTGTGGTCAAATGATAGATAGATAGATAGTTGTGGTCAAATGATAGATAGATAGATAGATAGATAGATAGATAGATAGATAGATAGATAGATAGATAGATAGATAGATAGTTGTGGTCAAATGATAGATAGATAGATAGATAGATAGATAGATAGATAGATAGATAGATAGATAGATAGATAGATAGATAGATAGTTGTGGTCAAATGATAGATAGATAGATTGATAAATGGATAGATAGATAGATAGTTAGTTGTGGTCAAATGATAGATAGATAGATAGATAGATAGATAGATAGATAGATAGATAGATAGATAGATAGATAGATGTAGTCAAATGATAGATAGATAGATAGATAGTTATGGTCAAATGATAGATAGATAGATAGATAGATAGATAGATAGATAGATAGTTGTGGTCAAATGATAGATAGATAGATAGATAGATAGATAGATAGATAGATAGATAGATAGATAGATAGATAGATAGAGTCAGATGATATATAGATTAGAAAAATTAGATAGATAGACGAGTTTGAGTTTGAATGAGCACATTTAATTCAGTTTAGAGTTTTGAGTCCAATGGGCTTCCGTAGTTGGCTCATTTTGACATTCCTTCAATGAAAGTCAATGGGATTTTTATGATGATTAATATTAATTTTTATGAAAATTATAATTCCGATCAGTTAGAAAAGATATAGCAACTCGAGTCAGAACAGTCTGAAGGTCTGACCCAAGTTTGGAGTATGTAGAGTTAAAGCTCTAGGAGGAGTTAGAGTTGGAAATTTTAGTCTCAGAAGAATAATAATAATAATAAT
This sequence comes from Zacco platypus, assembly GCA_038088235.1. Taxonomy (NCBI): domain Eukaryota; kingdom Metazoa; phylum Chordata; class Actinopteri; order Cypriniformes; family Xenocyprididae; genus Zacco; species Zacco platypus. The sequence continues at coordinate 9,662,037 of CM076080.1, forward strand.
AATAATAATAAGTTTAAATAGCATTTCAGTAAGTTGGCTTTTTCAAGCCAACTTAACTAGATAGAAAAGTTCGTCGAGACAAACTTTAAGTTGGCTTGAAAAAGCCTAGCTAGAAAAATTCGAAACAGTTTGAAAAGCTTGAAGTTTGAAATAGTTCAAGTTTTACTTTAGATAGATAGATAGATAGATAGATAGATAGAAATGGTCAGATGATAGAAAGATAGAAATAGTCAGATGATAGAAAGATAGAAATAGTCAGATGATAGAAAGATAGAAATAGTCAGATGATAGAAAGATAGAAATAGTCAGATGATAGATAGAAAGAAAGAAATAGTCAGATGACAGATAGAAAGAAAGAAATAGTCAGATGATAGATAGAAAGAAAGAAATAGTCAGATGATAGATAGATAGATAGAAATAGTCAGATGATAGAAAGATAGAAATAGTCAGATGACAGATAGAAAGAAAGAAATAGTCAGATGATAGAAAGAAAGAAATAGTCAGATGATAGATAGAAAGATAGAAATGGTCAGATAGATAGATAGATAGATAGATAGATAGATAGAAATAGTCAGATGATAGAAAGATTTTGAGTTTGAATGAGTTTAAATGGATTAGAAATAGCACACAGAATGGCAGCTTCATTGAGTCTAAATGGCAGTTTAAATTTGAATTTTGACAGTTGGAGTTTGAACAGTCTTGGCTCATCTGAACATTCCGTCAATAGAAGTCAATGGGATTTTTCCGAGTTTTGATCAGATTTTTTAGGAAAACCGTCAGGCAGACCAGTCTGAAAAGATATAGCAACCCGAGTCAGAATAGTCTGAAGGTCTGGTCCGAGTTTGGTGGTTGTAGCTTAGAAGGTCTAGGAGGAGTAGCGTTTAGAAATTTAGTCTAAGAAGAATAATAATAACTAGATAGAAAAGTTCGTTAAAACAAACTTTAAGTTGGCTTGAAAAAGCCCAGTCAGAAAGTTTGAAGTATTTTTAAAAGCTTAAAGTTTGAAATAGTTGAAGTTTTACTTTAGAAGTTTGGATAGATAGATAGATGTGGTCAGATAGATAGATAGATAGATAGATAGATAGATAGATAGATGTGGTCAGATGATAGATAGATAGATAGATAGATAGATAGATAGATAGATAGATAGATAGATAGATAGATAGATAGATAGAAATAGTGAGATAGATAGATAGATAGATAGATAGATAGATAGATAGATAGATAGATAGATGTTAGATAGAAATAGTAAGATAGATTGATAGACAGTCAAAGAGAAATATAGATAGATAGCTATGCAGTTGCTAGGTTAATCTGAGTGGTTGCTAGGGTGTTGCTATGCGGTTGCTAAGGTATTCTGAGTGGTTGCTAAGGTGTTGCTATGCGGTTGCTAGGGTAATCGGGATGGTTGCTAAGATGTTGCTATGCGGTTGCTAGGGTAATCAGAGTGGTTGCTAGGGTGTTGCTATGTGGTTGCTAGGGTAATCGGCATGGTTGCTAGGGTGTTGCTATGTGGTTGCTAGGGTAATCGGCATGGTTGCTAGGGTATTGCTATGCGGTTGCTAGGGTAATCTTAGTGGTTGCTAGGGTGTTGCTATGCGGTTGCTAGGGTAATCTGAGTGGTTGCTAGGGTGCTGCTATGCGGTTGCTAGGGTAATCGGGCTGGTTGCTAGGCAGTTGCCATGGTTTTCTGGGTGGTTGCTATGCAGTTACTTGGTTGTTCTGGGTGGTTGCTATGAGAGATAGATAGATAGATAGATAGATATATAGATAGATAGTTGTGGTCAAATGATAGATAGATAGATAGATAGATAGATAGATAGATAGATAGTTGTGGTCAAATGATAGATAGATAGATAGTTGTGGTCAAATGATAGATAGATAGATAGATAGATAGATAGATAGATAGATAGATAGATAGATAGATAGATAGATAGTTGTGGTCAAATGATAGATAGATAGATAGATAGATAGATAGATAGATAGATAGTTGTGGTCAAATGATAGATAGATAGATAGTTGTGGTCAAATGATAGATAGATAGATAGATAGATAGATAGATAGATAGATAGATAGATAGATAGATAGATAGTTGTGGTCAAATGATAGATAGATAGATAGATAGATAGATAGATAGATAGATAGATAGTTGTGGTCAAATGATAGATAGATAGATAGATAGATAGATAGATAGATAGATAGATAGATAGATAGATAGATAGATAGATAGATAGATAGATAGTTGTGGTCAAATGATAGATAGATAGATAGATAGATAGATAGATAGATAGATAGATAGATAGATAGATAGATAGATAGATAGTTGTGGTCAAATGATAGATAGATAGATAGATAGATAGATAGATAGATAGATAGATAGATAGATAGATAGATAGATAGATAGATAGATAGATAGATAGATAGATAGATAGATAGATAGTTGTGGTCAAATGATAGATAGATAGATAGATAGTTAGTTGTGGTCAAATGATAGATAGATAGATAGATAGATAGATAGATAGATAGATAGATAGATAGATAGATAGATAGATAGATAGATAGTTGTGGTCAAATGATAGATAGATAGATAGATAGATAGATAGATAGTTGTGGTCAAATGATAGATAGATAGATAGTTGTGGTCAAATGATAGATAGATAGATAGATAGATAGATAGATAGATAGATAGATAGATAGATAGATAGATAGATAGATAGATAGATAGATAGATAGATAGTTGTGGTCAAATGATAGATAGATAGATAGATAGATAGATAGATAGATAGATAGATAGATAGATAGATAGATAGTTGTGGTCAAATGATAGATAGATAGATAGATAGATAGTTAGTTGTGGTCAAATGATAGATAGATAGATAGATAGATAGATAGATAGATAGATAGATAGATAGATAGATAGATAGATAGATAGATAGATAGATAGTTGTGGTCAAATGATAGATAGATAGATAGATAGATAGATAGATAGATAGATAGATAGATAGATAGATAGATAGATAGATAGATAGATAGATAGATAGATAGATAGTTGTGGTCAAATGATAGATAGATAGATAGTTGTGGTCAAATGATAGATAGATAGATAGATAGATAGATAGATAGATAGATAGATAGATAGATAGATAGATAGATAGATAGATAGATAGATAGATAGTTGTGGTCAAATGATAGATAGATAGATAGATAGATAGATAGATAGATAGATAGATAGATAGATAGATAGATAGATAGATAGATAGATAGATAGATAGTTGTGGTCAAATGATAGATAGATAGATTGATAAATGGATAGATAGATAGATAGTTAGTTGTGGTCAAATGATAGATAGATAGATAGATAGATAGATAGATAGATAGATAGATAGATAGATAGATAGATAGATAGATGTAGTCAAATGATAGATAGATAGATAGATAGTTATGGTCAAATGATAGATAGATAGATAGATAGATAGATAGATAGATAGATAGATAGTTGTGGTCAAATGATAGATAGATAGATAGATAGATAGATAGATAGATAGATAGATAGATAGATAGATAGATAGATAGATAGATAGAGTCAGATGATATATAGATTAGAAAAATTAGATAGATAGACGAGTTTGAGTTTGAATGAGCACATTTAATTCAGTTTAGAGTTTTGAGTCCAATGGGCTTCCGTAGTTGGCTCATTTTGACATTCCTTCAATGAAAGTCAATGGGATTTTTATGATGATTAATATTAATTTTTATGAAAATTATAATTCCGATCAGTTAGAAAAGATATAGCAACTCGAGTCAGAACAGTCTGAAGGTCTGACCCAAGTTTGGAGTATGTAGAGTTAAAGCTCTAGGAGGAGTTAGAGTTGGAAATTTTAGTCTCAGAAGAATAATAATAATAATAATAATAATAATAAGTTTAAATAGCATTTCAGTAAGTTGGCTTTTTCAAGCCAACTTAACTAGATAGAAAAGTTCGTTAAAACAAACTTTAAGTTGGCTTGAAAAAGCCCAGTCAGAAAGTTTGAAGTATTTTTAAAAGCTTAAAGTTTGAAATAGTTTAAGTTTTACTTTAGAAGTTTAGATAGATAGATAGATAGATAGATGTGGTCAGATGATAGATAGATAGATAGATAGATAGATAGATAGATAGAAGTAGTGAGATAGATAGATAGAAGTAGTGAGATAGATAGATAGATAGATAGATGTTAGATAGAAATAGTAAGATAGACTGATAGACAGTCAAAGAGAAAGATAGATAGATAGCTATGCGGTTGCTAGGTTAATCTGAGTGGTTGCTAGGGTGTTGCTATGCGGTTACTAGGGTAATCTGAGTGGTTGCTAATGTATTCTGAGTGGTTGCTAGGGTGTTGCTACGTGGTTGCTAAGGTATTCTCAGTGGTTGCTAAGGTGTTGCTATGCGGTTGCTAAGGTAATCTGAGTGGTTGCTAAGGTGTTGCTATGCGGTTGCTAAGGTATTCTGAGTGGTTGCTAAGGTGATGCTATGCGGTTGCTAGGGTAATCAGAGTGGTTGCTAGGGTAATCGGGATGGTTGCTAGGGTATTGCTATGCGGTTGCTAGGGTAATATTAGTGGTTGCTAGGGTGCTGCTATGCGGTTGCTAGGGTAATCGGGCTGGTTGCTAGGCAGTTGCCATGGTTTTCTGGGTGGTTGCTATGCAGTTACTTGGTTGTTCTGGGTGGTTGCTATGAGATAGATAGATAGATAGATATGGTCAATAGATAGATAGATAGTTAGTTAGTTGTGGTCAAATGATAGATAGATAGATAGATAGATAGATAGATAGATAGATAGATAGATAGATAGATAGATAGATAGTTAGTTGTGGTCAAATGATAGATAGATAGTTAGTTAGTTAGTTGTGGTCAAATGATAGATAGATAGATAGATAGATAGATAGATAGATAGATAGATAGATAGATAGATAGATAGATAGATAGATAGATAGATAGATAGTTGTGGTCAAATGATAGATAGATAGATAGATAGATAGATAGATAGATAGATAGATAGATAGATAGATAGATAGATAGATAGATAGTTGTGGTCAAATGATAGATAGATAGATAGATAGATAGATAGATAGATAGATAGATAGATAGATAGATAGATAGATAGATAGTTAGTTAGTTGTGGTCAAATGATAGATAGATAGATAGATAGATAGATAGATAGATATATAGATAGATAGATAGATAGATAGTTGTGGTCAAATGATAGATAGTTAGTTAGTTAGTTAGTTGTGGTCAAATGATAGATAGATAGATAGATAGATAGATAGATAGATAGATAGATAGATAGATAGATAGATAGATAGATAGATAGATAGATAGATAGATAGATAGATAGATAGATAGATAGTTAGTTAGTTAGTTGTGGTCAAATGATAGATAGATAGATAGATAGATAGTTAGTTAGTTGTGGTCAAATGATAGATAGATAGATAGATAGATAGATAGATAGATAGATAGATAGATAGATAGATAGATAGATAGATAGATAGTTAGTTAGTTGTGGTCAAATGATAGATAGATAGATAGATAGATAGATAGATAGATAGATAGATAGATAGATAGATAGTTAGTTAGTTGTGGTCAAATGATAGATAGATAGATAGATAGATAGATAGATAGATAGATAGATAGATAGATAGATAGATAGATAGATAGATAGTTGTGGTCAAATGATAGATAGATAGATAGATAGATAGATAGATAGATAGATAGATAGATAGATAGATAGTTAGATAGTTAGTTGTGGTCAAATGATAGATAGATAGATAGATAGATAGATAGATAGATAGATAGATAGATAGATAGATAGATAGATAGATAGATAGATAGATAGATAGATAGATAGTTAGTTAGTTGTGGTCAAATGATAGATAGATAGATAGATAGATAGATAGATAGATAGATAGATAGATAGATAGATAGATAGATAGTTGTGGTCAAATGATAGATAGATAGATAGATAGATAGATAGATAGATAGATAGATAGATAGATAGATAGTTGTGGTCAAATGATAGATAGATAGATAGGTAGATAGATAGATAGATAGATAGTTAGTTGTGGTCAAATGATAGATAGATAGATAGATAGATAGATAGATAGATAGATAGATAGATAGATAGATAGATAGATAGATAGATAGATAGTTGTGGTCAAATGATAGATGGATAGATAGATAGATAGATAGTTAGTTAGTTAGTTGTGGTCAAATGATAGATAGATAGATAGATAGATAGATAGATAGATAGATAGATAGATAGATAGATAGATAGATAGATAGATAGTTAGTTGTGGTCAAATGATAGATAGATAGATAGATAGATAGATAGATAGATAGATAGATAGATAGATAGATAGATAGATAGATAGTTAGTTGTGGTCAAATGATAGATAGATAGATAGATAGATAGATAGATAGATAGATAGATAGATAGATAGATAGATAGATAGATAGATAGTTGTGGTCAAATGATAGATAGATAGATAGATAGATAGATAGATAGATAGTTGTGGTCAAATGATAGATAGATAGATAGATAGATAGATAGATAGATAGATAGATAGATAGATAGATAGATAGATAGATAGATTAAATGAGTTCATGAGTTTCAATGAGTTTAAATGAGTTTCAATGAGTTTAAATGACTTAGAAAAGTACATACAATAGCAGTTTAATTGAGTCTAATGGGCTTCCATAGTCTTGGCTCATTTTAACAGTCCTTCAATGAAAGTCAATGGGATTTTTCCGAGTTTTAATCAGGATTTTTAGGAAAACCGGCAGTTAGATTAGTTTGAAAAGATATAGCAACTAACTTCAGAATAGTCTGAAGGTCTGGTCCGAGTTTGGTGGTTGTAGAGTTAAAGCTCTAGGACGAGTTACAGTCAACAGTTTCACGGTCAGAAGAATAATAATAACTAGAACGTACATTTCCTGAAGGAAATGTGATTGGTGCTTGCAGTGGCAAAATTCGGCACTCGGTCGCTAGGGTGTTTCTAGGCAGTTTTTCTAATTAATGTGTTTTGGGTGGTTGCTAGGCGGTTGCTATGGTAACTTGGGTGGTTGCTAGGCAGTTGCTAGGGTAACCTGGGTGGTTGCTATGGTGTTACTAGTTGGTCGGTAGTTATCACAGATAGTTATTATGGAGTTAATATAGGGTTCTTAGCATGTTCTCAGCCCACTTTAACAGTTAGCTAATGAGTATTAGCATGTAGCTATTCACTGCTAGCATGTGTAGCATGTTGCAAGTCCAGATTCCTAGCATGAGTCAAAAGACCCAACAACCAAGTCTCTACGATGTTCTGATGCAGAGATATAGGTCTTGCTAAATAGTTGCTAGGGTACTTTGTTTGGTTGCTAGGGAGTGGCTTGGCAGCTGCCAGTGATGATCCTCCAAAGGCTGCTTGTCAGTATGAATGACATAAACCAGCCCTATGATGTTCAGTTTTGAAAATATCCCTCTTTGGGTTTGGTTGCTAGGGTGCACTAAATGGTTGCTAGGGAATGGCTAGGCAGTTAACAGGCTTAAACTAATAGACTGCATGTGTGCCCAAATCAAAAGAGCGAAACTCGCGTGTCTCTATGATGTTCTGATTCATTTAAATCCATCTCATCTATTTTTCAATGGAAGTCAATGGGAGTTTTGTTGCTATGGTGCTCTAAATGGTTGCTAGGGCTCGGCTAGGCAGTTAACAGGCTTAAACTAATAGACTGCATGTGTGCCCAAATCAAAAGAGCCAAACTCGCGTGTCTCTATGATGTTTTGATCCATTTAAATCCATCTCATAGATTTTTCAATGGAAGTCAATGGGAGTTTTGTTGCTAGGGTGCTCTAAATGGTTGCTATGGTATGTTTAGGCAGTTAACAGGCTTAAACTAATAGACTGCATGTGTGCCCAAATCAAAAATGCCAAACTTGCGTGTCTCAATGATGTTTTGATCCATTTAAATCCATCTCATAGATTTTTCAATGGAAGTCAATGGGAGTTTTGTTGCTAGGGTGCTCTAAATGGTTGCTATGGTATGTTTAGGCAGTTAACAGGCTTAAACTAATAGACTGCATGTGTGCCCAAATCAAAAATGCCAAACTTGCGTGTCTCAATGATGTTTTGATCCATTTAAATCCATCTCATCGATTTTTCAATGCAAAGTCAATGGGACTTTTTTCGCCGCTTTTTCGTCCGCCGTACGAAAATCGTCGGTTCGATCGCTTATAAAAGTCATAGCACACCTCTCCTCAATGAGCCGGTCGATTTGACACCTCATTCATGGGTCTAGGACAAACGGTGCGGGACGAGTTACGCGCCGAAGTTTCCGGCGGAATAAGAAGAAGAAGAAGCAGAATAATAATAATAAGTTTGTAGAAGAACAAGATTGATGCTTGCCTTAGGCAAGCACCAATAATAATAATAACTAGATAGAAAAGTTCGTTAAAACAAACTTTAAGTTGGCTTGAAAAAGCCCAGTCAGAAAGTTTGAAGTATTTTTAAAAGCTTAAAGTTTGAAATAGTTTAAGTTTTACTTTAGAAGTTTAGATAGATAGATAGATAGATGTGGTCAGATGATAGATAGATAGATAGATAGATAGATAGATAGAAGTAGTGAGATAGATAGATAGAAGTAGTGAGATAGATAGATAGATAGATAGATAGATGTTAGATAGAAATAGTAAGATAGACTGATAGACAGTCAAAGAGAAAGATAGATAGATAGCTATGCGGTTGCTAGGTTAATCTGAGTGGTTGCTAGGGTGTTGCTATGCGGTTACTAGGGTAATCTGAGTGGTTGCTAATGTATTCTGAGTGGTTGCTAGGGTGTTGCTACGCGGTTGCTAAGGTATTCTCAGTGGTTGCTAAGGTGTTGCTATGCGGTTGCTAAGGTAATCTGAGTGGTTGCTAAGGTGTTGCTATGCGGTTGCTAAGGTATTAAGAGTGGTTGCTAAGGTGTTGCTATGCGGTTGCTAGGGTAATCAGAGTGGTTGCTAGGGTAATCGGGATGGTTGCTAGGGTATTGCTATGCGGTTGCTAGGGTAATATTAGTGGTTGCTAGGGTGCTGCTATGCGGTTGCTAGGGTAATCGGGCTGGTTGCTAGGCAGTTGCCATGGTTTTCTGGGTGGTTGCTATGCAGTTACTTGGTTGTTCTGGGTGGTTGCTATGAGATAGATAGATAGATAGATATGGTCAATAGATAGATAGATAGTTAGTTAGTTGTGGTCAAATGATAGATAGATAGATAGATAGATAGATAGATAGATAGATAGATAGTTGTGGTCAAATGATAGATAGATAGTTAGTTAGTTAGTTGTGGTCAAATGATAGATAGATAGATAGATAGATAGATAGATAGATAGATAGATAGATAGATAGATAGATAGATAGATAGATAGATAGATAGTTGTGGTCAAATGATAGATAGATAGATAGATAGATAGATAGATAGATAGATAGATAGATAGTTGTGGTCAAATGATAGATGGATAGATAGATAGATAGATAGTTAGTTAGTTGTGGTCAAATGATAGATAGATAGATAGATAGATAGATAGATAGATAGATAGATAGATAGATAGATAGATAGATAGATAGATAGATAGTTAGTTGTGGTCAAATGATAGATAGATAGATAGATAGATAGATAGATAGATAGATAGATAGATAGATAGTTAGTTGTGGTCAAATGATAGATAGATAGATAGATAGATAGATAGATAGATAGATAGATAGATAGATAGTTGTGGTCAAATGATAGATAGATAGATAGATAGATAGATAGATAGATAGATAGATAGATAGATAGATAGATAGATAGATTAAATGAGTTCATGAGTTTCAATGAGTTTAAATGAGTTTCAATGAGTTTAAATGACTTAGAAAAGTACATACAATAGCAGTTTAATTGAGTCTAATGGGCTTCCATAGTCTTGGCTCATTTTAACAGTCCTTCAATGAAAGTCAATGGGATTTTTCCGAGTTTTAATCAGGATTTTTAGGAAAACCGGCAGTTAGATTAGTTTGAAAAGATATAGCAACTAACTTCAGAATAGTCTGAAGGTCTGGTCCGAGTTTGGTGGTTGTAGAGTTAAAGCTCTAGGACGAGTTACAGTCAACGGTTTCACGGTCAGAAGAATAATAATAATAATAATAATAAGTTTAAATAGCATTTCAGTAAGTTGGCTTTTTCAAGCCAACTTAACTAGATAGAAAAGTTCGTTAAAACAAACTTTAAGTTGGCTTGAAAAAGCCCAGTCAGAAAGTTTGAAGTATTTTTAAAAGCTTAAAGTTTGAAATAGTTGAAGTTTTACTTTAGAAGTTTGGATAGATAGATAGATGTGGTCAGATAGATAGATAGATAGATAGATAGATAGATAGATAGATGTGGTCAGATGATAGATAGATAGATAGATAGATAGATAGATAGATAGATAGATAGATAGATAGATAGATAGATAGATAGATAGATAGATAGAAATAGTGAGATAGATAGATAGATAGATAGATAGATAGATAGATAGATAGATAGATAGATAGATGTTAGATAGAAATAGTAAGATAGATTGATAGACAGTCAAAGAGAAATATAGATAGATAGCTATGCAGTTGCTAGGTTAATCTGAGTGGTTGCTAGGGTGTTGCTATGCGGTTGCTAAGGTATTCTGAGTGGTTGCTAAGGTGTTGCTATGCGGTTGCTAGGGTAATCGGGATGGTTGCTAAGATGTTGCTATGCGGTTGCTAGGGTAATCAGAGTGGTTGCTAGGGTGTTGCTATGTGGTTGCTAGGGTAATCGGCATGGTTGCTAGGGTGTTGCTATGTGGTTGCTAGGGTAATCGGCATGGTTGCTAGGGTATTGCTATGCGGTTGCTAGGGTAATCTTAGTGGTTGCTAGGGTGTTGCTATGCGGTTGCTAGGGTAATCTGAGTGGTTGCTAGGGTGCTGCTATGCGGTTGCTAGGGTAATCGGGCTGGTTGCTAGGCAGTTGCCATGGTTTTCTGGGTGGTTGCTATGCAGTTACTTGGTTGTTCTGGGTGGTTGCTATGAGAGATAGATAGATAGATAGATAGATATATAGATAGATAGTTGTGGTCAAATGATAGATAGATAGATAGATAGATAGATAGTTGTGGTCAAATGATAGATAGATAGATAGTTGTGGTCAAATGATAGATAGATAGATAGATAGATAGATAGATAGATAGATAGATAGATAGATAGATAGATAGATAGATAGATAGTTGTGGTCAAATGATAGATAGATAGATAGATAGATAGATAGATAGATAGATAGATAGTTGTGGTCAAATGATAGATAGATAGATAGTTGTGGTCAAATGATAGATAGATAGATAGATAGATAGATAGATAGATAGATAGATAGATAGATAGATAGATAGATAGATAGATAGATAGATAGATAGATAGTTGTGGTCAAATGATAGATAGATAGATAGATAGATAGATAGATAGATAGATAGATAGATAGTTGTGGTCAAATGATAGATAGATAGATAGATAGATAGATAGATAGATAGATAGATAGATAGATAGATAGATAGATAGATAGATAGTTGTGGTCAAATGATAGATAGATAGATAGATAGATAGATAGATAGATAGATAGTTGTGGTCAAATGATAGATAGATAGATAGATAGATAGATAGATAGATAGATAGATAGATAGATAGATAGATAGATAGATAGTTGTGGTCAAATGATAGATAGATAGATAGATAGTTAGTTGTGGTCAAATGATAGATAGATAGATAGATAGATAGATAGATAGATAGATAGATAGATAGATAGATAGATAGATAGATAGATAGATAGTTGTGGTCAAATGATAGATAGATAGATAGATAGATAGATAGATAGTTGTGGTCAAATGATAGATAGATAGATAGTTGTGGTCAAATGATAGATAGATAGATAGATAGATAGATAGATAGATAGATAGATAGATAGATAGATAGATAGTTGTGGTCAAATGATAGATAGATAGATAGATAGATAGATAGATAGATAGATAGATAGATAGATAGATAGTTGTGGTCAAATGATAGATAGATAGATAGATAGATAGATAGTTAGTTGTGGTCAAATGATAGATAGATAGATAGATAGATAGATAGATAGATAGATAGATAGATAGATAGATAGTTGTGGTCAAATGATAGATAGATAGATAGATAGATAGATAGATAGATAGATAGATAGATAGATAGATAGATAGATAGATAGATAGATAGATAGATAGATAGATAGATAGTTGTGGTCAAATGATAGATAGATAGATAGTTGTGGTCAAATGATAGATAGATAGATAGATAGATAGATAGATAGATAGATAGATAGATAGATAGATAGATAGATAGATAGATAGATAGATAGTTGTGGTCAAATGATAGATAGATAGATAGATAGATAGATAGATAGATAGATAGATAGATAGATAGATAGATAGTTGTGGTCAAATGATAGATAGATAGATTGATAAATGGATAGATAGATAGATAGTTAGTTGTGGTCAAATGATAGATAGATAGATAGATAGATAGATAGATAGATAGATAGATAGATAGATAGATAGATAGATAGATAGATAGATAGATAGATGTAGTCAAATGATAGATAGATAGATAGATAGTTATGGTCAAATGATAGATAGATAGATAGATAGATAGATAGATAGTTGTGGTCAAATGATAGATAGATAGATAGATAGATAGATAGATAGATAGATAGATAGATAGATAGATAGATAGATAGAGTCAGATGATATATAGATTAGAAAAATTAGATAGATAGACGAGTTTGAGTTTGAATGAGCACATTTAATTCAGTTTAGAGTTTTGAGTCCAATGGGCTTCCGTAGTTGGCTCATTTTGACATTCCTTCAATGAAAGTCAATGGGATTTTTATGATGATTAATATTAATTTTTATGAAAATTATAATTCCGATCAGTTAGAAAAGATATAGCAACTCGAGTCAGAACAGTCTGAAGGTCTGACCCAAGTTTGGAGTATGTAGAGTTAAAGCTCTAGGAGGAGTTAGAGTTGGAAATTTTAGTCTCAGAAGAATAATAATAATAACTAGATAGAAAAGTTCGTTAAAACAAACTTTAAGTTGGCTTGAAAAAGCCCAGTCAGAAAGTTTGAAGTATTTTTAAAAGCTTAAAGTTTGAAATAGTTGAAGTTTTACTTTAGAAGTTTGGATAGATAGATAGATGTGGTCAGATAGATAGATAGATAGATAGATAGATAGATAGATAGATGTGGTCAGATGATAGATAGATAGATAGATAGATAGATAGATAGATAGATAGATAGATAGATAGATAGATAGATAGAAATAGTGAGATAGATAGATAGATAGATAGATAGATAGATAGATAGATAGATAGATGTTAGATAGAAATAGTAAGATAGATTGATAGACAGTCAAAGAGAAATATAGATAGATAGCTATGCAGTTGCTAGGTTAATCTGAGTGGTTGCTAGGGTGTTGCTATGCGGTTGCTAAGGTATTCTGAGTGGTTGCTAAGGTGTTGCTATGCGGTTGCTAGGGTAATCGGGATGGTTGCTAAGATGTTGCTATGCGGTTGCTAGGGTAATCAGAGTGGTTGCTAGGGTGTTGCTATGTGGTTGCTAGGGTAATCGGCATGGTTGCTAGGGTGTTGCTATGTGGTTGCTAGGGTAATCGGCATGGTTGCTAGGGTATTGCTATGCGGTTGCTAGGGTAATCTTAGTGGTTGCTAGGGTGTTGCTATGCGGTTGCTAGGGTAATCTGAGTGGTTGCTAGGGTGCTGCTATGCGGTTGCTAGGGTAATCGGGCTGGTTGCTAGGCAGTTGCCATGGTTTTCTGGGTGGTTGCTATGCAGTTACTTGGTTGTTCTGGGTGGTTGCTATGAGAGATAGATAGATAGATAGATAGATATATAGATAGATAGTTGTGGTCAAATGATAGATAGATAGATAGATAGATAGATAGATAGATAGTTGTGGTCAAATGATAGATAGATAGATAGTTGTGGTCAAATGATAGATAGATAGATAGATAGATAGATAGATAGATAGATAGATAGATAGATAGATAGATAGATAGATAGATAGATAGATAGTTGTGGTCAAATGATAGATAGATAGATAGATAGATAGATAGATAGATAGATAGATAGTTGTGGTCAAATGATAGATAGATAGATAGTTGTGGTCAAATGATAGATAGATAGATAGATAGATAGATAGATAGATAGATAGATAGATAGATAGATAGATAGATAGATAGATAGATAGATAGATAGATAGTTGTGGTCAAATGATAGATAGATAGATAGATAGATAGATAGATAGATAGATAGATAGATAGATAGTTGTGGTCAAATGATAGATAGATAGATAGATAGATAGATAGATAGATAGATAGATAGATAGATAGATAGATAGATAGATAGATAGATAGATAGATAGATAGTTGTGGTCAAATGATAGATAGATAGATAGATAGATAGATAGATAGATAGATAGATAGATAGATAGATAGTTGTGGTCAAATGATAGATAGATAGATAGATAGATAGATAGATAGATAGATAGATAGATAGATAGATAGATAGATAGATAGATAGATAGATAGATAGATAGTTGTGGTCAAATGATAGATAGATAGATAGATAGTTAGTTGTGGTCAAATGATAGATAGATAGATAGATAGATAGATAGATAGATAGATAGATAGATAGATAGATAGATAGATAGATAGATAGATAGTTGTGGTCAAATGATAGATAGATAGATAGATAGATAGATAGATAGTTGTGGTCAAATGATAGATAGATAGATAGTTGTGGTCAAATGATAGATAGATAGATAGATAGATAGATAGATAGATAGATAGATAGATAGATAGATAGATAGTTGTGGTCAAATGATAGATAGATAGATAGATAGATAGATAGATAGATAGATAGATAGATAGATAGTTGTGGTCAAATGATAGATAGATAGATAGATAGATAGTTAGTTGTGGTCAAATGATAGATAGATAGATAGATAGATAGATAGATAGATAGATAGATAGATAGATAGATAGATAGATAGTTGTGGTCAAATGATAGATAGATAGATAGATAGATAGATAGATAGATAGATAGATAGATAGATAGATAGATAGATAGATAGATAGATAGTTGTGGTCAAATGATAGATAGATAGATAGTTGTGGTCAAATGATAGATAGATAGATAGATAGATAGATAGATAGATAGATAGATAGATAGATAGATAGATAGATAGATAGTTGTGGTCAAATGATAGATAGATAGATAGATAGATAGATAGATAGATAGATAGATAGATAGATAGATAGATAGATAGATAGATAGTTGTGGTCAAATGATAGATAGATAGATTGATAAATGGATAGATAGATAGATAGTTAGTTGTGGTCAAATGATAGATAGATAGATAGATAGATAGATAGATAGATAGATAGATAGATAGATAGATAGATAGATAGATAGATGTAGTCAAATGATAGATAGATAGATAGATAGTTATGGTCAAATGATAGATAGATAGATAGATAGATAGATAGATAGATAGATAGATAGTTGTGGTCAAATGATAGATAGATAGATAGATAGATAGATAGATAGATAGATAGATAGATAGATAGATAGATAGATAGAGTCAGATGATATATAGATTAGAAAAATTAGATAGATAGACGAGTTTGAGTTTGAATGAGCACATTTAATTCAGTTTAGAGTTTTGAGTCCAATGGGCTTCCGTAGTTGGCTCATTTTGACATTCCTTCAATGAAAGTCAATGGGATTTTTATGATGATTAATATTAATTTTTATGAAAATTATAATTCCGATCAGTTAGAAAAGATATAGCAACTCGAGTCAGAACAGTCTGAAGGTCTGACCCAAGTTTGGAGTATGTAGAGTTAAAGCTCTAGGAGGAGTTAGAGTTGGAAATTTTAGTCTCAGAAGAATAATAATAATAATAATAATAATAATAAGTTTAAATAGCATTTCAGTAAGTTGGCTTTTTCAAGCCAACTTAATAATAATAATAATAAGTTTAAATAGCATTTCAGTAAGTTGGCTTTTTCAAGCCAACTTAATAATAATAAGTTTAAATAGCATTTCAGTAAGTTGGCTTTTTCAAGCCAACTTAACTAGATAGAAAAGTTCGTCGAGACAAACTTTAAGTTGGCTTGAAAAAGCCTAGCTAGAAAAATTCGAAACAGTTTGAAAAGCTTGAAGTTTGAAATAGTTCAAGTTTTACTTTAGATAGATAGATAGATAGATAGATAGAAATGGTCAGATGATAGAAAGATAGAAATAGTCAGATGATAGAAAGATAGAAATAGTCAGATGATAGAAAGATAGAAATAGTCAGATGATAGAAAGATAGAAATAGTCAGATGATAGATAGAAAGAAATAGTCAGATGACAGATAGAAAGAAAGAAATAGTCAGATGATAGATAGAAAGAAAGAAATAGTCAGATGATAGATAGATAGATAGAAATAGTCAGATGATAGAAAGATAGAAATAGTCAGATGATAGATAGAAAGAAAGAAATAGTCAGATGACAGATAGAAAGAAAGAAATAGTCAGATGATAGAAAGAAAGAAATAGTCAGATGATAGATAGAAAGATAGAAATGGTCAGATAGATAGATAGATAGATAGATAGATAGATAGTTGTGGTGAAATGATAGATAGATAGATAGATAGATAGATAGATAGATAGATAGATAGATAGATAGATAGATAGATAGATAGTTGTGGTCAAATGATAGATAGATAGATTTATATATAGATAGATAGATAGATAGATAGATAGATAGATAGATAGATAGATAGATAGATAGATAGATAGATAGATAGATAGATAGTTGTGGTGAAATGATAGATAGATAGATAGATAGATAGATAGTTAGTTGTGGTCGATAGATAGATAGATAGATAGATAGATAGATAGATAGATAGATAGATAGTTGTGGTCAAAAGATAGATAGATAGATAGTTGTGGTCAAATGATAGATAGATAGATTTATATATAGATAGATAGATAGATAGATAGATAGATAGATAGTTGTGGTGAAATGATAGATAGATAGATAGATAGATAGATAGATAGATAGATAGATAGATAGATAGATAGATAGATAGATAGATAGATGTGGTCAAATGATAGATAAATAGATAGATAGATAGATAGATAGATAGATAGATAGATAGATAGTTGTGGTCAAATGATAGATAGATAGATAGATAGATAGATAGATAGATAGATAGATAGTTGTGGTCAAATGATAGATAGATAGATAGATAGATAGATAGATAGATAGTTGTGGTCAAATGATAGATAGATAGATAGATAGATAGATAGATAGATAGATAGATAGAAAGATAGAAATGGTCAGATAGATAGATAGATAGATAGATAGATAGATAGATAGATAGATAGATAGAAATAGTCAGATGATAGAAAGATTTTGAGTTTGAATGAGTTTAACCCTTTGACGCGTACGATCACACCGGTGTGATCAGTCTTGGCTGGTCCCTGGAGCGTACGATCACACCGGTGTGATTAGAACGTTCAGCGCATCACGTGATCAACTGCCAAATTCAAATGTCCTTGCGCGCGTTCTCTGGCGCTGAGCCAGTGACAGACGCGCTCAGCGCTGTCAATATATCACAAATATGCAGTGTTTTCAACCACATAATGTTTATTTTAGGTTTCAGACATTTAAATGCACATAAGTACTAACAAATCAATACATTTAGAGTTTGTAAAATACACACTGACGTCTATGGGAGCGGCAATAACAATAATTTCCATAATAATTAGACGACACGCTCTATTCATATCAGATACACATTGTGTAAGTAACTTTAAAGTTTACTCTCTTCTTCTCTCAGTTCACCGGCTCACTTACATTCATGTATTTCGGGATAAGTGGATGAATTCACGTGTTTTAAAACCAACAGACGCGATTCTCTGTACTGCGGGGCAAACTAACATGGCGGCGCCCACCGCGCGTATAGCTCAACTAACGCGATCATTATAAAAGTGTTTAAACAGCAAAACACATCCACTTGCACATATTTGACAATCGGAATATCAGATATTTCATGCTATAGTCATCAAATTTGTTAATATTTTGAATAAAAAAAGAAAAATGAAATAAAAGCAGATCATCAGTCATACAGCGCTATTGTGGCTACCGTCTGTCACGTGACAAGCAATGACGCGTCACCATGGAAACAATAAAGTGACACGTTCTAAATAACGGTCGCCTTGAAAAACTCACGCTGGGGGCTCAGCCAGAATATTTTAAACTTACGTGCGAAAGGGTTAAATGGATTAGAAATAGCACACAGAATGGCAGCTTCATTGAGTCTAAATGGCAGTTTAAATTTGAATTTTGACAGTTGGAGTTTGAACAGTCTTGGCTCATCTGAACATTCCGTCAATAGAAGTCAATGGGATTTTTCCGAGTTTTGATCAGATTTTTTAGGAAAACCGTCAGGCAGACCAGTCTGAAAAGATATAGCAACCCGAGTCAGAATAGTCTGAAGGTCTGGTCCGAGTTTGGTGGTTGTAGCTTAGAAGGTCTAGGAGGAGTAGCGTTTAGAAATTTAGTCTAAGAAGAATAACTAGATAGAAAAGTTCGTTAAAACAAACTTTAAGTTGGCTTGAAAAAGCCCAGTCAGAAAGTTTGAAGTATTTTTAAAAGCTTAAAGTTTGAAATAGTTTAAGTTTTACTTTAGAAGTTTAGATAGATAGATAGATAGATAGATAGATAGATAGATAGATAGATAGATAGATAGATAGATGTGGTCAGATGATAGATAGATAGATAGATAGATAGATAGATAGATAGATAGATAGATAGATGTTAGAAATAGTAAGATAGATTGATAGACAGTCAAAGAGAAAGATAGATAGATAGCTATGCGGTTGCTAGGTTAATCTGAGTGGTTGCTAGGGTGTTGCTATGAGGTTGCTAAGGTATTCTGAGTGGTTGCTAAGGTGTTGCTATGCGGTTGCTAGGGTAATCGGGATGGTTGCTAAGATGTTGCTATGCGGTTGCTAGGGTAATCAGAGTGGTTGCTAGGGTGTTGCTATGTGGTTGCTAGGGTAATCGGGATGGTTGCTAGGGTATTGCTATGCGGTTGCTAGGGTAATCTTAGTGGTTGCTAGGGTGTTGCTATGCGGTTGCTAGGGTAATCTGAGTGGTTGCTAGGGTGTTGCTATGCGGTTGCTAGGGTAATCGGGCTGGTTGCTAGGCAGTTGCCATGGTTTTCTGGGTGGTTGCTATGCAGTTACTTGGTTGTTCTGGGTGGTTGCTATGAGATAGATAGATAGATAGATAGATAGATAGATAGATAGATAGATAGATAGATAGATAGATAGATAGATAGTTGTGGTCAAATGATAGATAGATAGATAGATAGATAGATAATTAGTTGTGGTCAAAAGATAGATAGATAGATAGATAGATAGATAGATAGATAGATAGATAGATAGATAGATAGATAGATAGATAGATAGATAGATAGTTAGTTGTGGTCAAAAGATAGATAGATAGATAGATAGATAGATAGATAGATAGATAGATAGATAGATAGATAGATAGT
This sequence comes from Zacco platypus, assembly GCA_038088235.1. Taxonomy (NCBI): domain Eukaryota; kingdom Metazoa; phylum Chordata; class Actinopteri; order Cypriniformes; family Xenocyprididae; genus Zacco; species Zacco platypus. The sequence goes on from CM076080.1 coordinate 9,681,725, forward strand.
TGTGGTCGATAGATAGATAGATAGATAGATTGATAGATAGATAGTTGTGGTCAAAAGATAGATAGATAGATAGATAGTTAGTTGTGGTCAAAAGATAGATAGATAGATAGATAGATAGATAGATAGATAGATAGATAGATAGTTGTGGTCGATAGATAGATAGATAGATAGATAGATAGATAGATAGATAGATAGATAGATAGATAGATAGATAGATAGATAGATAGATAGTTGTGGTCAAAAGATAGATAGATAGATAGATAGATAGATAGTTGTGGTCAAAAGATAGATAGATAGATAGATAGATAGATAGATAGATAGATAGATAGATAGATAGATAGATAGATAGATAGATAGATAGTTGTGGTCGATAGATAGATAGATAGATAGATAGATAGATAGATAGATAGATAGATAGATTGATAGATAGATAGATAGTTAGTTAGTTGTGGTCGATAGATAGATAGATAGATAGATAGATAGATAGATAGATAGATAGATAGATAGATAGATAGATAGATAGATAGATAGATGTGGTCAAAAGATAGATAGATAGATAGTTGTGGTCAAATGATAGATAGATAGATTTATATATAGATACATAGATAGATAGATAGATAGATAGATAGATAGATAGATAGATAGATAGATAGATAGATAGATAGATAGATAGATAGTTGTGGTCAAATGATAGATAGATAGATTTATATATAGATAGATAGATAGATAGATAGATAGATAGATAGATAGTTGTGGTGAAATGATAGATAGATAGATAGATAGATAGATAGTTAGTTGTGGTCGATAGATAGATAGATAGATAGATAGATAGATAGATAGATAGATAGATAGATAGATAGATAGATAGATAGATAGATAGATAGATAGTTGTGGTCAAAAGATAGATAGATAGATAGTTGTGGTCAAATGATAGATAGATAGATTTATATATAGATAGATAGATAGATAGATAGATAGATAGATAGATAGTTGTGGTGAAATGATAGATAGATAGATAGATAGATAGATAGATAGATAGATAGATAGATAGATAGATAGATAGATAGATAGATAGTTGTGGTCAAATGATAGATAGATAGATTTATATATAGATAGATAGATAGATAGATAGATAGATAGATAGATAGATAGTTGTGGTGAAATGATAGATAGATAGATAGATAGATAGATAGTTAGTTGTGGTCGATAGATAGATAGATAGATAGATAGATAGATAGATAGATAGATAGATAGATAGATAGTTGTGGTCAAAAGATAGATAGATAGATAGTTGTGGTCAAATGATAGATAGATAGATTTATATATAGATAGATAGATAGATAGATAGATAGATAGATAGATAGTTGTGGTGAAATGATAGATAGATAGATAGATAGATAGATAGATAGATAGATAGATAGATAGATAGATAGATAGATAGATAGATAGATAGATAGATGTGGTCAAATGATAGATAAATAGATAGATAGATAGATAGATAGATAGATAGATAGATAGTTGTGGTCAAATGATAGATAGATAGATAGATAGATAGATAGATAGATAGATAGATAGATAGATAGATAGTTGTGGTCAAATGATAGATAGATAGATAGATAGATAGATAGATAGATAGATAGTTGTGGTCAAATGATAGATAGATAGATAGATAGATAGATAGATAGATAGATAGATAGATAGATAGATAGATAGTTGTGGTCAAATGATAGATAGATAGATAGATAGATAGATAGATAGATAGATAGATAGATAGATAGATAGATAGATAGATAGATAGATAGATAGATAGATTAAATGAGTTCATGAGTTTCAATGAGTTTAAATGAGTTTCAATGAGTTTAAATGACTTAGAAAAGTACATACAATACCAGTTTAATTGAGTCTAATGGGCTTCCATAGTCTTGGCTCATTTTAACAGTCCTTCAATGAAAGTCAATGGGATTTTTCCGAGTTTTAATCAGGATTTTTAGGAAAACCGGCAGTTAGATTAGTTTGAAAAGATATAGCAACTAACTTCAGAATAGTCTGAAGGTCTGGTCCGAGTTTGGTGGTTGTAGAGTTAAAGCTCTAGGACGAGTTACAGTCAACGGTTTCACGGTCAGAAGAATAATAATAACTAGAATGTACATTTCCTGAAGGAAATGTGAATGGTGCTTGCAGTGGCAAAATTCGGCACTCGGTCGCTAGGGTGTTTCTAGGCATTTTTTCTAATTAATGTGTTTTGGGTGGTTGCTAGGCGGTTGCTATGGTAAACTGGGTGGTTGCTATGGTGTTACTAGGTGGTTGGTAGTTATCACAGATAGTTATTATGGAGTTAATATAGGGTTTTTAGCATGTTCTCAGCCCACTTTAACACTTAGCTAATGAGTATTAGCATGTAGCTATTCACTGCTAGCATGTGTAGCATGTTGCAAGTCCAGATTCCTAGCATGAGTCAAAAGACCCAACAACCAAGTCTCTACGATGTTCTGATGCAGAGATATAGGTCTTGCTAAATAGTTGCTAGGGTACTTTGTTTGGTTGCTAGGGAGTGGCTTGGCAGCTGCCAGTGATGATCCTCCAAAGGCTGCTTGTCAGTATGAATGACATAAACCAGCCCTATGATGTTCAGTTTTGAAAATATCCCTCTTTGGGTTTGGTTGCTAGGGTGCACTAAATGGTTGCTAGGGAATGGCTAGGCAGTTAACAGGCTTAAACTAATAGACTGCATGTGTGCCCAAATCAAAAGAGCGAAACTCGCGTGTCTCTATGATGTTCTGATTCATTTAAATCCATCTCATCTATTTTTCAATGGAAGTCAATGGGAGTTTTGTTGCTAGGGTGCTCTAAATGGTTGCTAGGGCTCGGCTAGGCAGTTAACAGGCTTAAACTAATAGACTGCATGTGTGCCCAAATCAAAAATGCCAAACTCGCGTGTCTCAGTGATGTTTTGATTCATTTAAATCCATCTCATCTCTTTTCCAATGCAAAGTCAATGGGACTTTTTTCGCCGCTTTTTCGTCCGCCGTACGAAAATCGTTGGTTCGATCGCTTATAAAAGTCATAGCACACCTCTCCTCAATGAGCCGGTCGATTTGACGCCTCATTCATGGGTCTAGCACAAACGGTGCGGGACGAGTTACGCGCCGAAGTTTTGTCCGGAAGAAGAAGAAGAAGAAGAAGCAGAATAATAATAACTAGGCAGTTTTTCTAATTAATGTTTTTTGGGTGGTTGCTAGGCGGTTGCTATGATAACCTGGGTGGTTGCTAGGCGGTTGCTAGGGTGTTGTAGGTGGTTGCTAGGCGGTTGCTATGGTAACCTGGGTGGTTGCTAGGGTGTTGCTAGGCGGTTGCTAGGGTGTTCTGGGTGGTTGCTAGGCGGTTGCTATGGTAACCTGGGTGGTTGCTAGGGTGTTGCTAGGCAGTTGCTAAGGTACTTGGGGTGGTCACGACGGTGTTCCTAGGTGGTTGCTAGGGTGTTCTGGATGGTTGCTAGGCGGTTGCTATGGTAACCTGGGTGGTTGATATGGTGTTACTAGGTGGTCAATAGTTGTCACAGATAGTAATTATGGAGTTATTATAGAGTTCTTAGCATTTTCTCAGTGCACTTTAACACTTAGCTAATGAGTATTAGCATGTAGCTATTCACTGCTAGCATGTGTAGCATGTTGGAAGTCCAGTTTGCTAGCATGAGACAAAAGACCCAACAACGATGTCTGTACGATGTTCTGATGCAGAGATATAGCTCTTGCTAAACAGTTGCTAGGGTACTTTGTTTGGTTGCTAGGGAGTGGCTTGGCAGCTGCCAGTGATGATCCTCCAAAGGCTGCTTGTCAGTATGAATGACATAAACCAGCCCTATGATGTTCAAGTTTGAAAATATCCCTCTTTGGGTTTGGTTGCTAGGGTGTACTAAATGGTTGCTAGGGAATGGCTAGGCAGTTAACAGGCTTAAACTAATAGACTGCATGTGTGCCCAAATCAAAAGAGCCAAACTCACGTGTCTCTATGATGTTCCGATTCATTTAAATCCATCTTATCTATTTTTTAATGGAAGTCTTTGTGGTGGTTGCTAGGGTGCTCTAAGTGGTTGCTATGGTGTGGCTATGATGAAGATTTTAGGTCATTGCTGATTGGTTACTTGATCAGATGTCAAATGAGTGAGAGACAGTGAGAGAGAAAGGGTTCCTCAGGCCCTGCGTGTGTGAGTGAGTGAGAAAGTGACAGTTGAGATTCACGGAATGTTCGTGAATTTGAATTTTACAATGGGAGTCTATGGGACTTTTTTGGCCGCTTTTTCGTCCGCTGTACGAACGTCGTTGGTCCGATCGCTTATAAAAGTCATAGCACACCTCTCCTCAATGAGCCGGTCGATTTGACGCCTCATTCATGGGTCTAGCACAAACGGTGCGGGACGAGTTACGCGCCGAAGTTTTGTCCGGAAGAAGAAGAAGAAGCAGAATAATAATAAGTTTGCAAGAGAATAACATTGATGCTTTGCCTTTGGCAAGCACCAATAATAATAATAACTAGATAGAAAAGTTCGTTAAAACAAACTTTAAGTTGGCTTGAAAAAGCCCAGTCAGAAAGTTTGAAGTATTTTTAAAAGCTTAAAGTTTGAAATAGTTTAAGTTTTACTTTAGAAGTTTAGATAGATAGATAGATAGATAGATAGATAGATAGATAGATAGATAGATAGATAGATAGATAGATGTGGTCAGATGATAGATAGATAGATAGATAGATAGATAGATAGATAGATAGATAGATGTTAGAAATAGTAAGATAGATTGATAGACAGTCAAAGAGAAAGATAGATAGATAGCTATGCGGTTGCTAGGTTAATCTGAGTGGTTGCTAGGGTGTTGCTATGAGGTTGCTAAGGTATTCTGAGTGGTTGCTAAGGTGTTGCTATGCGGTTGCTAGGGTAATCGGGATGGTTGCTAAGATGTTGCTATGCGGTTGCTAGGGTAATCAGAGTGGTTGCTAGGGTGTTGCTATGTGGTTGCTAGGGTAATCGGGATGGTTGCTAGGGTATTGCTATGCGGTTGCTAGGGTAATCTTAGTGGTTGCTAGGGTGTTGCTATGCGGTTGCTAGGGTAATCTGAGTGGTTGCTAGGGTGTTGCTATGCGGTTGCTAGGGTAATCGGGCTGGTTGCTAGGCAGTTGCCATGGTTTTCTGGGTGGTTGCTATGCAGTTACTTGGTTGTTCTGGGTGGTTGCTATGAGATAGATAGATAGATAGATAGATAGATAGATAGATAGATAGATAGATAGATAGATAGATAGATAGTTGTGGTCAAATGATAGATAGATAGATAGATAGATAGATAGATAATTAGTTGTGGTCAAAAGATAGATAGATAGATAGATAGATAGATAGATAGATAGATAGATAGATAGATAGATAGATAGATAGATAGATAGTTAGTTGTGGTCAAAAGATAGATAGATAGATAGATAGATAGATAGATAGATAGATAGATAGATAGATAGTTGTGGTCGATAGATAGATAGATAGATAGATTGATAGATAGATAGTTGTGGTCAAAAGATAGATAGATAGATAGATAGTTAGTTGTGGTCAAAAGATAGATAGATAGATAGATAGATAGATAGATAGATAGATAGATAGATAGTTGTGGTCGATAGATAGATAGATAGATAGATAGATAGATAGATAGATAGATAGATAGATAGATAGATAGATAGATAGATAGATAGTTGTGGTCAAAAGATAGATAGATAGATAGATAGATAGATAGTTGTGGTCAAAAGATAGATAGATAGATAGATAGATAGATAGATAGATAGATAGATAGATAGATAGATAGATAGATAGATAGATAGATAGATAGATAGATAGATAGATAGATAGTTGTGGTCGATAGATAGATAGATAGATAGATAGATAGATAGATAGATAGATAGATAGATAGATAGATTGATAGATAGATAGATAGTTAGTTAGTTGTGGTCGATAGATAGATAGATAGATAGATAGATAGATAGATAGATAGATAGATAGATAGATAGATAGATAGATGTGGTCAAAAGATAGATAGATAGATAGTTGTGGTCAAATGATAGATAGATAGATTTATATATAGATACATAGATAGATAGATAGATAGATAGATAGATAGATAGATAGATAGATAGATAGATAGATAGATAGATAGATAGATAGTTGTGGTCAAATGATAGATAGATAGATTTATATATAGATAGATAGATAGATAGATAGATAGATAGATAGATAGTTGTGGTGAAATGATAGATAGATAGATAGATAGATAGATAGTTAGTTGTGGTCGATAGATAGATAGATAGATAGATAGATAGATAGATAGATAGATAGATAGATAGATAGATAGATAGATAGATAGATAGTTGTGGTCAAAAGATAGATAGATAGATAGTTGTGGTCAAATGATAGATAGATAGATTTATATATAGATAGATAGATAGATAGATAGATAGATAGTTGTGGTGAAATGATAGATAGATAGATAGATAGATAGATAGATAGATAGATAGATAGATAGATAGATAGATAGATAGATAGTTGTGGTCAAATGATAGATAGATAGATTTATATATAGATAGATAGATAGATAGATAGATAGATAGATAGATAGATAGATAGATAGATAGTTGTGGTGAAATGATAGATAGATAGATAGATAGATAGATAGTTAGTTGTGGTCGATAGATAGATAGATAGATAGATAGATAGATAGATAGATAGATAGATAGTTGTGGTCAAAAGATAGATAGATAGATAGTTGTGGTCAAATGATAGATAGATAGATTTATATATAGATAGATAGATAGATAGATAGATAGATAGATAGATAGTTGTGGTGAAATGATAGATAGATAGATAGATAGATAGATAGATAGATAGATAGATAGATAGATAGATAGATAGATAGATAGATAGATAGATAGATAGATGTGGTCAAATGATAGATAAATAGATAGATAGATAGATAGATAGATAGATAGATAGATAGATAGATAGATAGTTGTGGTCAAATGATAGATAGATAGATAGATAGATAGATAGATAGATAGATAGATAGATAGATAGATAGTTGTGGTCAAATGATAGATAGATAGATAGATAGATAGATAGATAGATAGTTGTGGTCAAATGATAGATAGATAGATAGATAGATAGATAGATAGATAGATAGAAAGATAGAAATGGTCAGATAGATAGATAGATAGATAGATAGATAGATAGATAGATAGATAGATAGAAATAGTCAGATGATAGAAAGATTTTGAGTTTGAATGAGTTTAACCCTTTGACGCGTACGATCACACCGGTGTGATCAGTCTTGGCTGGTCCCTGGAGCGTACGATCACACCGGTGTGATTAGAACGTTCAGCGCATCACGTGATCAACTGCCAAATTCAAATGTCCTTGCGCGCGTTCTCTGGCGCTGAGCCAGTGACAGACGCGCTCAGCGCTGTCAATATATCACAAATATGCAGTGTTTTCAACCACATAATGTTTATTTTAGGTTTCAGACATTTAAATGCACATAAGTACTAACAAATCAATACATTTAGAGTTTGTAAAATACACACTGACGTCTATGGGAGCGGCAATAACAATAATTTCCATAATAATTAGACGACACGCTCTATTCATATCAGATACACATTGTGTAAGTAACTTTAAAGTTTACTCTCTTCTTCTCTCAGTTCACCGGCTCACTTACATTCATGTATTTCGGGATAAGTGGATGAATTCACGTGTTTTAAAACCAACAGACGCGATTCTCTGTACTGCGGGGCAAACTAACATGGCGGCGCCCACCGCGCGTATAGCTCAACTAACGCGATCATTATAAAAGTGTTTAAACAGCAAAACACATCCACTTGCACATATTTGACAATCGGAATATCAGATATTTCATGCTATAGTCATCAAATTTGTTAATATTTTGAATAAAAAAAGAAAAATGAAATAAAAGCAGATCATCAGTCATACAGCGCTATTGTGGCTACCGTCTGTCACGTGACAAGCAATGACGCGTCACCATGGAAACAATAAAGTGACACGTTCTAAATAACGGTCGCCTTGAAAAACTCACGCTGGGGGCTCAGCCAGAATATTTTAAACTTACGTGCGAAAGGGTTAAATGGATTAGAAATAGCACACAGAATGGCAGCTTCATTGAGTCTAAATGGCAGTTTAAATTTGAATTTTGACAGTTGGAGTTTGAACAGTCTTGGCTCATCTGAACATTCCGTCAATAGAAGTCAATGGGATTTTTCCGAGTTTTGATCAGATTTTTTAGGAAAACCGTCAGGCAGACCAGTCTGAAAAGATATAGCAACCCGAGTCAGAATAGTCTGAAGGTCTGGTCCGAGTTTGGTGGTTGTAGCTTAGAAGGTCTAGGAGGAGTAGCGTTTAGAAATTTAGTCTAAGAAGAATAACTAGATAGAAAAGTTCGTTAAAACAAACTTTAAGTTGGCTTGAAAAAGCCCAGTCAGAAAGTTTGAAGTATTTTTAAAAGCTTAAAGTTTGAAATAGTTTAAGTTTTACTTTAGAAGTTTAGATAGATAGATAGATAGATAGATAGATAGATAGATAGATAGATAGATAGATAGATGTGGTCAGATGATAGATAGATAGATAGATAGATAGATAGATAGATAGATAGATAGATAGATGTTAGAAATAGTAAGATAGATTGATAGACAGTCAAAGAGAAAGATAGATAGATAGCTATGCGGTTGCTAGGTTAATCTGAGTGGTTGCTAGGGTGTTGCTATGAGGTTGCTAAGGTATTCTGAGTGGTTGCTAAGGTGTTGCTATGCGGTTGCTAGGGTAATCGGGATGGTTGCTAAGATGTTGCTATGCGGTTGCTAGGGTAATCAGAGTGGTTGCTAGGGTGTTGCTATGTGGTTGCTAGGGTAATCGGGATGGTTGCTAGGGTATTGCTATGCGGTTGCTAGGGTAATCTTAGTGGTTGCTAGGGTGTTGCTATGCGGTTGCTAGGGTAATCTGAGTGGTTGCTAGGGTGTTGCTATGCGGTTGCTAGGGTAATCGGGCTGGTTGCTAGGCAGTTGCCATGGTTTTCTGGGTGGTTGCTATGCAGTTACTTGGTTGTTCTGGGTGGTTGCTATGAGATAGATAGATAGATAGATAGATAGATAGATAGATAGATAGATAGATAGATAGATAGATAGATAGATAGATAGTTGTGGTCAAATGATAGATAGATAGATAGATAGATAGATAGATAATTAGTTGTGGTCAAAAGATAGATAGATAGATAGATAGATAGATAGATAGATAGATAGATAGATAGATAGATAGATAGATAGATAGATAGATAGATAGTTAGTTGTGGTCAAAAGATAGATAGATAGATAGATAGATAGATAGATAGATAGATAGATAGATAGTTGTGGTCGATAGATAGATAGATAGATAGATTGATAGATAGATAGTTGTGGTCAAAAGATAGATAGATAGATAGATAGTTAGTTGTGGTCAAAAGATAGATAGATAGATAGATAGATAGATAGATAGATAGATAGATAGTTGTGGTCGATAGATAGATAGATAGATAGATAGATAGATAGATAGATAGATAGATAGATAGATAGATAGATAGATAGATAGATAGATAGATAGATAGATAGTTGTGGTCAAAAGATAGATAGATAGATAGATAGATAGATAGTTGTGGTCAAAAGATAGATAGATAGATAGATAGATAGATAGATAGATAGATAGATAGATAGATAGATAGATAGATAGATAGATAGATAGATAGATAGATAGATAGATAGTTGTGGTCGATAGATAGATAGATAGATAGATAGATAGATAGATAGATAGATAGATAGATAGATAGATAGATAGATAGATAGATTGATAGATAGATAGATAGTTAGTTAGTTGTGGTCGATAGATAGATAGATAGATAGATAGATAGATAGATAGATAGATAGATAGATAGATAGATAGATAGATAGATAGATGTGGTCAAAAGATAGATAGATAGATAGTTGTGGTCAAATGATAGATAGATAGATTTATATATAGATACATAGATAGATAGATAGATAGATAGATAGATAGATAGATAGATAGATAGATAGATAGATAGATAGTTGTGGTCAAATGATAGATAGATAGATTTATATATAGATAGATAGATAGATAGATAGATAGATAGATAGATAGATAGTTGTGGTGAAATGATAGATAGATAGATAGATAGATAGATAGATAGTTAGTTGTGGTCGATAGATAGATAGATAGATAGATAGATAGATAGATAGATAGATAGATAGATAGATAGATAGATAGATAGATAGATAGATAGATAGATAGATAGTTGTGGTCAAAAGATAGATAGATAGATAGTTGTGGTCAAATGATAGATAGATAGATTTATATATAGATAGATAGATAGATAGATAGATAGATAGATAGTTGTGGTGAAATGATAGATAGATAGATAGATAGATAGATAGATAGATAGATAGATAGATAGATAGATAGATAGTTGTGGTCAAATGATAGATAGATAGATAGATAGATAGATAGATAGATAGATAGATAGATAGATAGATAGTTGTGGTCAAATGATAGATAGATAGATAGATAGATAGATAGATAGATAGATAGATAGATAGATAGATAGATAGATAGATAGATAGATAGATAGATAGATAGATAGATAGATTAAATGAGTTCATGAGTTTCAATGAGTTTAAATGAGTTTCAATGAGTTTAAATGACTTAGAAAAGTACATACAATACCAGTTTAATTGAGTCTAATGGGCTTCCATAGTCTTGGCTCATTTTAACAGTCCTTCAATGAAAGTCAATGGGATTTTTCCGAGTTTTAATCAGGATTTTTAGGAAAACCGGCAGTTAGATTAGTTTGAAAAGATATAGCAACTAACTTCAGAATAGTCTGAAGGTCTGGTCCGAGTTTGGTGGTTGTAGAGTTAAAGCTCTAGGACGAGTTACAGTCAACGGTTTCACGGTCAGAAGAATAATAATAATAATAATAACTAGATAGAAAAGTTCGTTAAAACAAACTTTAAGTTGGCTTGAAAAAGCCCAGTCAGAAAGTTTGAAGTATTTTTAAAAGCTTAAAGTTTGAAATAGTTTAAGTTTTACTTTAGAAGTTTAGATAGATAGATAGATAGATAGATAGATAGATAGATAGATAGATAGATAGATAGATAGATAGATAGATGTGGTCAGATGATAGATAGATAGATAGATAGATAGATAGATAGATAGATAGATAGATAGATGTTAGAAATAGTAAGATAGATTGATAGACAGTCAAAGAGAAAGATAGATAGATAGCTATGCGGTTGCTAGGTTAATCTGAGTGGTTGCTAGGGTGTTGCTATGAGGTTGCTAAGGTATTCTGAGTGGTTGCTAAGGTGTTGCTATGCGGTTGCTAGGGTAATCGGGATGGTTGCTAAGATGTTGCTATGCGGTTGCTAGGGTAATCAGAGTGGTTGCTAGGGTGTTGCTATGTGGTTGCTAGGGTAATCGGGATGGTTGCTAGGGTATTGCTATGCGGTTGCTAGGGTAATCTTAGTGGTTGCTAGGGTGTTGCTATGCGGTTGCTAGGGTAATCTGAGTGGTTGCTAGGGTGTTGCTATGCGGTTGCTAGGGTAATCGGGCTGGTTGCTAGGCAGTTGCCATGGTTTTCTGGGTGGTTGCTATGCAGTTACTTGGTTGTTCTGGGTGGTTGCTATGAGATAGATAGATAGATAGATAGATAGATAGATAGATAGATAGATAGATAGATAGATAGATAGATAGATAGATAGTTGTGGTCAAATGATAGATAGATAGATAGATAGATAGATAGATAATTAGTTGTGGTCAAAAGATAGATAGATAGATAGATAGATAGATAGATAGATAGATAGATAGATAGATAGATAGATAGATAGATAGATAGATAGATAGATAGTTAGTTGTGGTCAAAAGATAGATAGATAGATAGATAGATAGATAGATAGATAGATAGATAGATAGATAGTTGTGGTCGATAGATAGATAGATAGATAGATTGATAGATAGATAGTTGTGGTCAAAAGATAGATAGATAGATAGATAGTTAGTTGTGGTCAAAAGATAGATAGATAGATAGATAGATAGATAGATAGATAGATAGATAGATAGATAGTTGTGGTCGATAGATAGATAGATAGATAGATAGATAGATAGATAGATAGATAGATAGATAGATAGATAGATAGATAGATAGATAGATAGATAGATAGATAGATAGTTGTGGTCAAAAGATAGATAGATAGATAGATAGATAGATAGTTGTGGTCAAAAGATAGATAGATAGATAGATAGATAGATAGATAGATAGATAGATAGATAGATAGATAGATAGATAGATAGATAGATAGATAGATAGATAGTTGTGGTCGATAGATAGATAGATAGATAGATAGATAGATAGATAGATAGATAGATAGATAGATAGATAGATAGATTGATAGATAGATAGATAGTTAGTTAGTTGTGGTCGATAGATAGATAGATAGATAGATAGATAGATAGATAGATAGATAGATAGATAGATAGATAGATGTGGTCAAAAGATAGATAGATAGATAGTTGTGGTCAAATGATAGATAGATAGATTTATATATAGATACATAGATAGATAGATAGATAGATAGATAGATAGATAGATAGATAGATAGATAGATAGATAGTTGTGGTCAAATGATAGATAGATAGATTTATATATAGATAGATAGATAGATAGATAGATAGATAGATAGATAGTTGTGGTGAAATGATAGATAGATAGATAGATAGATAGATAGTTAGTTGTGGTCGATAGATAGATAGATAGATAGATAGATAGATAGATAGATAGATAGATAGATAGATAGATAGATAGATAGATAGATAGATAGATAGATAGTTGTGGTCAAAAGATAGATAGATAGATAGTTGTGGTCAAATGATAGATAGATAGATTTATATATAGATAGATAGATAGATAGATAGATAGATAGTTGTGGTGAAATGATAGATAGATAGATAGATAGATAGATAGATAGATAGATAGATAGATAGATAGATAGATAGTTGTGGTCAAATGATAGATAGATAGATTTATATATAGATAGATAGATAGATAGATAGATAGATAGATAGATAGATAGATAGATAGATAGATAGTTGTGGTGAAATGATAGATAGATAGATAGATAGATAGATAGTTAGTTGTGGTCGATAGATAGATAGATAGATAGATAGATAGATAGATAGATAGATAGTTGTGGTCAAAAGATAGATAGATAGATAGTTGTGGTCAAATGATAGATAGATAGATTTATATATAGATAGATAGATAGATAGATAGATAGATAGATAGATAGATAGTTGTGGTGAAATGATAGATAGATAGATAGATAGATAGATAGATAGATAGATAGATAGATAGATAGATAGATAGATAGATAGATAGATAGATGTGGTCAAATGATAGATAAATAGATAGATAGATAGATAGATAGATAGATAGATAGATAGTTGTGGTCAAATGATAGATAGATAGATAGATAGATAGATAGATAGATAGATAGATAGATAGATAGATAGATAGATAGTTGTGGTCAAATGATAGATAGATAGATAGATAGATAGATAGATAGATAGATAGTTGTGGTCAAATGATAGATAGATAGATAGATAGATAGATAGATAGATAGATAGAAAGATAGAAATGGTCAGATAGATAGATAGATAGATAGATAGATAGATAGATAGATAGATAGAAATAGTCAGATGATAGAAAGATTTTGAGTTTGAATGAGTTTAACCCTTTGACGCGTACGATCACACCGGTGTGATCAGTCTTGGCTGGTCCCTGGAGCGTACGATCACACCGGTGTGATTAGAACGTTCAGCGCATCACGTGATCAACTGCCAAATTCAAATGTCCTTGCGCGCGTTCTCTGGCGCTGAGCCAGTGACAGACGCGCTCAGCGCTGTCAATATATCACAAATATGCAGTGTTTTCAACCACATAATGTTTATTTTAGGTTTCAGACATTTAAATGCACATAAGTACTAACAAATCAATACATTTAGAGTTTGTAAAATACACACTGACGTCTATGGGAGCGGCAATAACAATAATTTCCATAATAATTAGACGACACGCTCTATTCATATCAGATACACATTGTGTAAGTAACTTTAAAGTTTACTCTCTTCTTCTCTCAGTTCACCGGCTCACTTACATTCATGTATTTCGGGATAAGTGGATGAATTCACGTGTTTTAAAACCAACAGACGCGATTCTCTGTACTGCGGGGCAAACTAACATGGCGGCGCCCACCGCGCGTATAGCTCAACTAACGCGATCATTATAAAAGTGTTTAAACAGCAAAACACATCCACTTGCACATATTTGACAATCGGAATATCAGATATTTCATGCTATAGTCATCAAATTTGTTAATATTTTGAATAAAAAAAGAAAAATGAAATAAAAGCAGATCATCAGTCATACAGCGCTATTGTGGCTACCGTCTGTCACGTGACAAGCAATGACGCGTCACCATGGAAACAATAAAGTGACACGTTCTAAATAACGGTCGCCTTGAAAAACTCACGCTGGGGGCTCAGCCAGAATATTTTAAACTTACGTGCGAAAGGGTTAAATGGATTAGAAATAGCACACAGAATGGCAGCTTCATTGAGTCTAAATGGCAGTTTAAATTTGAATTTTGACAGTTGGAGTTTGAACAGTCTTGGCTCATCTGAACATTCCGTCAATAGAAGTCAATGGGATTTTTCCGAGTTTTGATCAGATTTTTTAGGAAAACCGTCAGGCAGACCAGTCTGAAAAGATATAGCAACCCGAGTCAGAATAGTCTGAAGGTCTGGTCCGAGTTTGGTGGTTGTAGCTTAGAAGGTCTAGGAGGAGTAGCGTTTAGAAATTTAGTCTAAGAAGAATAACTAGATAGAAAAGTTCGTTAAAACAAACTTTAAGTTGGCTTGAAAAAGCCCAGTCAGAAAGTTTGAAGTATTTTTAAAAGCTTAAAGTTTGAAATAGTTTAAGTTTTACTTTAGAAGTTTAGATAGATAGATAGATAGATAGATAGATAGATAGATAGATAGATAGATAGATAGATAGATGTGGTCAGATGATAGATAGATAGATAGATAGATAGATAGATAGATAGATAGATAGATAGATAGATGTTAGAAATAGTAAGATAGATTGATAGACAGTCAAAGAGAAAGATAGATAGATAGCTATGCGGTTGCTAGGTTAATCTGAGTGGTTGCTAGGGTGTTGCTATGAGGTTGCTAAGGTATTCTGAGTGGTTGCTAAGGTGTTGCTATGCGGTTGCTAGGGTAATCGGGATGGTTGCTAAGATGTTGCTATGCGGTTGCTAGGGTAATCAGAGTGGTTGCTAGGGTGTTGCTATGTGGTTGCTAGGGTAATCGGGATGGTTGCTAGGGTATTGCTATGCGGTTGCTAGGGTAATCTTAGTGGTTGCTAGGGTGTTGCTATGCGGTTGCTAGGGTAATCTGAGTGGTTGCTAGGGTGTTGCTATGCGGTTGCTAGGGTAATCGGGCTGGTTGCTAGGCAGTTGCCATGGTTTTCTGGGTGGTTGCTATGCAGTTACTTGGTTGTTCTGGGTGGTTGCTATGAGATAGATAGATAGATAGATAGATAGATAGATAGATAGATAGATAGATAGATAGATAGATAGATAGATAGATAGATAGTTGTGGTCAAATGATAGATAGATAGATAGATAGATAGATAGATAATTAGTTGTGGTCAAAAGATAGATAGATAGATAGATAGATAGATAGATAGATAGATAGATAGATAGATAGATAGATAGATAGATAGTTAGTTGTGGTCAAAAGATAGATAGATAGATAGATAGATAGATAGATAGATAGATAGATAGATAGATAGTTGTGGTCGATAGATAGATAGATAGATAGATTGATAGATAGATAGTTGTGGTCAAAAGATAGATAGATAGATAGATAGTTAGTTGTGGTCAAAAGATAGATAGATAGATAGATAGATAGATAGATAGATAGATAGATAGTTGTGGTCGATAGATAGATAGATAGATAGATAGATAGATAGATAGATAGATAGATAGATAGATAGATAGATAGATAGATAGATAGATAGTTGTGGTCAAAAGATAGATAGATAGATAGATAGATAGATAGTTGTGGTCAAAAGATAGATAGATAGATAGATAGATAGATAGATAGATAGATAGATAGATAGATAGATAGATAGATAGATAGATAGATAGATAGATAGATAGATAGATAGTTGTGGTCGATAGATAGATAGATAGATAGATAGATAGATAGATAGATAGATAGATAGATAGATAGATAGATAGATAGATAGATTGATAGATAGATAGATAGTTAGTTAGTTGTGGTCGATAGATAGATAGATAGATAGATAGATAGATAGATAGATAGATAGATAGATAGATAGATAGATAGATAGATAGATAGATAGATGTGGTCAAAAGATAGATAGATAGATAGTTGTGGTCAAATGATAGATAGATAGATTTATATATAGATACATAGATAGATAGATAGATAGATAGATAGATAGATAGATAGATAGATAGATAGATAGATAGATAGTTGTGGTCAAATGATAGATAGATAGATTTATATATAGATAGATAGATAGATAGATAGATAGATAGATAGATAGATAGTTGTGGTGAAATGATAGATAGATAGATAGATAGATAGATAGATAGTTAGTTGTGGTCGATAGATAGATAGATAGATAGATAGATAGATAGATAGATAGATAGATAGATAGATAGATAGATAGATAGATAGATAGATAGATAGATAGATAGATAGTTGTGGTCAAAAGATAGATAGATAGATAGTTGTGGTCAAATGATAGATAGATAGATTTATATATAGATAGATAGATAGATAGATAGATAGATAGATAGTTGTGGTGAAATGATAGATAGATAGATAGATAGATAGATAGATAGATAGATAGATAGATAGATAGATAGATAGTTGTGGTCAAATGATAGATAGATAGATAGATAGATAGATAGATAGATAGATAGATAGATAGATAGTTGTGGTCAAATGATAGATAGATAGATAGATAGATAGATAGATAGATAGATAGATAGATAGATAGATAGATAGATAGATAGATAGATAGATAGATAGATAGATAGATAGATTAAATGAGTTCATGAGTTTCAATGAGTTTAAATGAGTTTCAATGAGTTTAAATGACTTAGAAAAGTACATACAATACCAGTTTAATTGAGTCTAATGGGCTTCCATAGTCTTGGCTCATTTTAACAGTCCTTCAATGAAAGTCAATGGGATTTTTCCGAGTTTTAATCAGGATTTTTAGGAAAACCGGCAGTTAGATTAGTTTGAAAAGATATAGCAACTAACTTCAGAATAGTCTGAAGGTCTGGTCCGAGTTTGGTGGTTGTAGAGTTAAAGCTCTAGGACGAGTTACAGTCAACGGTTTCACGGTCAGAAGAATAATAATAATAATAATAACTAGATAGAAAAGTTCGTTAAAACAAACTTTAAGTTGGCTTGAAAAAGCCCAGTCAGAAAGTTTGAAGTATTTTTAAAAGCTTAAAGTTTGAAATAGTTTAAGTTTTACTTTAGAAGTTTAGATAGATAGATAGATAGATAGATAGATAGATAGATAGATAGATAGATAGATAGATAGATAGATAGATAGATGTGGTCAGATGATAGATAGATAGATAGATAGATAGATAGATAGATAGATAGATAGATAGATAGATGTTAGAAATAGTAAGATAGATTGATAGACAGTCAAAGAGAAAGATAGATAGATAGCTATGCGGTTGCTAGGTTAATCTGAGTGGTTGCTAGGGTGTTGCTATGAGGTTGCTAAGGTATTCTGAGTGGTTGCTAAGGTGTTGCTATGCGGTTGCTAGGGTAATCGGGATGGTTGCTAAGATGTTGCTATGCGGTTGCTAGGGTAATCAGAGTGGTTGCTAGGGTGTTGCTATGTGGTTGCTAGGGTAATCGGGATGGTTGCTAGGGTATTGCTATGCGGTTGCTAGGGTAATCTTAGTGGTTGCTAGGGTGTTGCTATGCGGTTGCTAGGGTAATCTGAGTGGTTGCTAGGGTGTTGCTATGCGGTTGCTAGGGTAATCGGGCTGGTTGCTAGGCAGTTGCCATGGTTTTCTGGGTGGTTGCTATGCAGTTACTTGGTTGTTCTGGGTGGTTGCTATGAGATAGATAGATAGATAGATAGATAGATAGATAGATAGATAGATAGATAGATAGATAGATAGATAGTTGTGGTCAAATGATAGATAGATAGATAGATAGATAGATAGATAATTAGTTGTGGTCAAAAGATAGATAGATAGATAGATAGATAGATAGATAGATAGATAGATAGATAGATAGATAGATAGATAGATAGATAGATAGTTAGTTGTGGTCAAAAGATAGATAGATAGATAGATAGATAGATAGATAGATAGATAGATAGATAGATAGTTGTGGTCGATAGATAGATAGATAGATAGATTGATAGATAGATAGTTGTGGTCAAAAGATAGATAGATAGATAGATAGTTAGTTGTGGTCAAAAGATAGATAGATAGATAGATAGATAGATAGATAGATAGATAGATAGATAGATAGTTGTGGTCGATAGATAGATAGATAGATAGATAGATAGATAGATAGATAGATAGATAGATAGATAGATAGATAGATAGATAGATAGATAGATAGATAGATAGATAGTTGTGGTCAAAAGATAGATAGATAGATAGATAGATAGATAGTTGTGGTCAAAAGATAGATAGATAGATAGATAGATAGATAGATAGATAGATAGATAGATAGATAGATAGATAGATAGATAGATAGATAGATAGATAGATAGATAGTTGTGGTCGATAGATAGATAGATAGATAGATAGATAGATAGATAGATAGATAGATAGATAGATAGATTGATAGATAGATAGATAGTTAGTTAGTTGTGGTCGATAGATAGATAGATAGATAGATAGATAGATAGATAGATAGATAGATAGATAGATAGATAGATGTGGTCAAAAGATAGATAGATAGATAGTTGTGGTCAAATGATAGATAGATAGATTTATATATAGATACAGAGATAGATAGATAGATAGATAGATAGATAGATAGATAGATAGATAGATAGATAGATAGATAGATAGTTGTGGTCAAATGATAGATAGATAGATTTATATATAGATAGATAGATAGATAGATAGATAGATAGATAGATAGTTGTGGTGAAATGATAGATAGATAGATAGATAGATAGATAGTTAGTTGTGGTCGATAGATAGATAGATAGATAGATAGATAGATAGATAGATAGATAGATAGATAGATAGATAGATAGATAGATAGATAGATAGATAGATAGATAGATAGTTGTGGTCAAAAGATAGATAGATAGATAGTTGTGGTCAAATGATAGATAGATAGATTTATATATAGATAGATAGATAGATAGATAGATAGATAGTTGTGGTGAAATGATAGATAGATAGATAGATAGATAGATAGATAGATAGATAGATAGATAGATAGATAGATAGTTGTGGTCAAATGATAGATAGATAGATTTATATATAGATAGATAGATAGATAGATAGATAGATAGATAGATAGATAGATAGATAGATAGATAGTTGTGGTGAAATGATAGATAGATAGATAGATAGATAGATAGTTAGTTGTGGTCGATAGATAGATAGATAGATAGATAGATAGATAGATAGATAGATAGTTGTGGTCAAAAGATAGATAGATAGATAGTTGTGGTCAAATGATAGATAGATAGATTTATATATAGATAGATAGATAGATAGATAGATAGATAGATAGATAGATAGTTGTGGTGAAATGATAGATAGATAGATAGATAGATAGATAGATAGATAGATAGATAGATAGATAGATAGATAGATAGATAGATAGATAGATGTGGTCAAATGATAGATAAATAGATAGATAGATAGATAGATAGATAGATAGATAGATAGTTGTGGTCAAATGATAGATAGATAGATAGATAGATAGATAGATAGATAGATAGATAGATAGATAGATAGATAGATAGTTGTGGTCAAATGATAGATAGATAGATAGATAGATAGATAGATAGATAGTTGTGGTCAAATGATAGATAGATAGATAGATAGATAGATAGATAGATAGATAGAAAGATAGAAATGGTCAGATAGATAGATAGATAGATAGATAGATAGATAGATAGATAGATAGAAATAGTCAGATGATAGAAAGATTTTGAGTTTGAATGAGTTTAACCCTTTGACGCGTACGATCACACCGGTGTGATCAGTCTTGGCTGGTCCCTGGAGCGTACGATCACACCGGTGTGATTAGAACGTTCAGCGCATCACGTGATCAACTGCCAAATTCAAATGTCCTTGCGCGCGTTCTCTGGCGCTGAGCCAGTGACAGACGCGCTCAGCGCTGTCAATATATCACAAATATGCAGTGTTTTCAACCACATAATGTTTATTTTAGGTTTCAGACATTTAAATGCACATAAGTACTAACAAATCAATACATTTAGAGTTTGTAAAATACACACTGACGTCTATGGGAGCGGCAATAACAATAATTTCCATAATAATTAGACGACACGCTCTATTCATATCAGATACACATTGTGTAAGTAACTTTAAAGTTTACTCTCTTCTTCTCTCAGTTCACCGGCTCACTTACATTCATGTATTTCGGGATAAGTGGATGAATTCACGTGTTTTAAAACCAACAGACGCGATTCTCTGTACTGCGGGGCAAACTAACATGGCGGCGCCCACCGCGCGTATAGCTCAACTAACGCGATCATTATAAAAGTGTTTAAACAGCAAAACACATCCACTTGCACATATTTGACAATCGGAATATCAGATATTTCATGCTATAGTCATCAAATTTGTTAATATTTTGAATAAAAAAAGAAAAATGAAATAAAAGCAGATCATCAGTCATACAGCGCTATTGTGGCTACCGTCTGTCACGTGACAAGCAATGACGCGTCACCATGGAAACAATAAAGTGACACGTTCTAAATAACGGTCGCCTTGAAAAACTCACGCTGGGGGCTCAGCCAGAATATTTTAAACTTACGTGCGAAAGGGTTAAATGGATTAGAAATAGCACACAGAATGGCAGCTTCATTGAGTCTAAATGGCAGTTTAAATTTGAATTTTGACAGTTGGAGTTTGAACAGTCTTGGCTCATCTGAACATTCCGTCAATAGAAGTCAATGGGATTTTTCCGAGTTTTGATCAGATTTTTTAGGAAAACCGTCAGGCAGACCAGTCTGAAAAGATATAGCAACCCGAGTCAGAATAGTCTGAAGGTCTGGTCCGAGTTTGGTGGTTGTAGCTTAGAAGGTCTAGGAGGAGTAGCGTTTAGAAATTTAGTCTAAGAAGAATAACTAGATAGAAAAGTTCGTTAAAACAAACTTTAAGTTGGCTTGAAAAAGCCCAGTCAGAAAGTTTGAAGTATTTTTAAAAGCTTAAAGTTTGAAATAGTTTAAGTTTTACTTTAGAAGTTTAGATAGATAGATAGATAGATAGATAGATAGATAGATAGATAGATAGATAGATAGATAGATGTGGTCAGATGATAGATAGATAGATAGATAGATAGATAGATAGATAGATAGATAGATAGATGTTAGAAATAGTAAGATAGATTGATAGACAGTCAAAGAGAAAGATAGATAGATAGCTATGCGGTTGCTAGGTTAATCTGAGTGGTTGCTAGGGTGTTGCTATGAGGTTGCTAAGGTATTCTGAGTGGTTGCTAAGGTGTTGCTATGCGGTTGCTAGGGTAATCGGGATGGTTGCTAAGATGTTGCTATGCGGTTGCTAGGGTAATCAGAGTGGTTGCTAGGGTGTTGCTATGTGGTTGCTAGGGTAATCGGGATGGTTGCTAGGGTATTGCTATGCGGTTGCTAGGGTAATCTTAGTGGTTGCTAGGGTGTTGCTATGCGGTTGCTAGGGTAATCTGAGTGGTTGCTAGGGTGTTGCTATGCGGTTGCTAGGGTAATCGGGCTGGTTGCTAGGCAGTTGCCATGGTTTTCTGGGTGGTTGCTATGCAGTTACTTGGTTGTTCTGGGTGGTTGCTATGAGATAGATAGATAGATAGATAGATAGATAGATAGATAGATAGATAGATAGATAGATAGATAGATAGATAGATAGATAGATAGTTGTGGTCAAATGATAGATAGATAGATAGATAGATAGATAGATAATTAGTTGTGGTCAAAAGATAGATAGATAGATAGATAGATAGATAGATAGATAGATAGATAGATAGATAGATAGATAGATAGATAGATAGATAGATAGTTAGTTGTGGTCAAAAGATAGATAGATAGATAGATAGATAGATAGATAGATAGATAGATAGATAGATAGATAGATAGTTGTGGTCGATAGATAGATAGATAGATAGATTGATAGATAGATAGTTGTGGTCAAAAGATAGATAGATAGATAGATAGTTAGTTGTGGTCAAAAGATAGATAGATAGATAGATAGATAGATAGATAGATAGATAGATAGATAGTTGTGGTCGATAGATAGATAGATAGATAGATAGATAGATAGATAGATAGATAGATAGATAGATAGATAGATAGATAGATAGATAGTTGTGGTCAAAAGATAGATAGATAGATAGATAGATAGATAGTTGTGGTCAAAAGATAGATAGATAGATAGATAGATAGATAGATAGATAGATAGATAGATAGATAGATAGATAGATAGATAGATAGATAGATAGATAGATAGATAGATAGTTGTGGTCGATAGATAGATAGATAGATAGATAGATAGATAGATAGATAGATAGATAGATAGATAGATAGATAGATAGATAGTTAGTTAGTTGTGGTCGATAGATAGATAGATAGATAGATAGATAGATAGATAGATAGATAGATAGATAGATAGATAGATAGATAGATAGATAGATGTGGTCAAAAGATAGATAGATAGATAGTTGTGGTCAAATGATAGATAGATAGATTTATATATAGATACATAGATAGATAGATAGATAGATAGATAGATAGATAGATAGATAGATAGATAGATAGATAGTTGTGGTCAAATGATAGATAGATAGATTTATATATAGATAGATAGATAGATAGATAGATAGATAGATAGATAGATAGTTGTGGTGAAATGATAGATAGATAGATAGATAGATAGATAGATAGTTAGTTGTGGTCGATAGATAGATAGATAGATAGATAGATAGATAGATAGATAGATAGATAGATAGATAGATAGATAGATAGATAGATAGATAGATAGATAGTTGTGGTCAAAAGATAGATAGATAGATAGTTGTGGTCAAATGATAGATAGATAGATTTATATATAGATAGATAGATAGATAGATAGATAGATAGATAGTTGTGGTGAAATGATAGATAGATAGATAGATAGATAGATAGATAGATAGATAGATAGATAGATAGATAGATAGATAGTTGTGGTCAAATGATAGATAGATAGATTTATATATAGATAGATAGATAGATAGATAGATAGATAGATAGATAGATAGATAGATAGATAGTTGTGGTGAAATGATAGATAGATAGATAGATAGATAGATAGTTAGTTGTGGTCGATAGATAGATAGATAGATAGATAGATAGATAGATAGATAGATAGTTGTGGTCAAAAGATAGATAGATAGATAGTTGTGGTCAAATGATAGATAGATAGATTTATATATAGATAGATAGATAGATAGATAGATAGATAGATAGATAGTTGTGGTGAAATGATAGATAGATAGATAGATAGATAGATAGATAGATAGATAGATAGATAGATAGATAGATAGATAGATGTGGTCAAATGATAGATAAATAGATAGATAGATAGATAGATAGATAGATAGATAGATAGATAGTTGTGGTCAAATGATAGATAGATAGATAGATAGATAGATAGATAGATAGATAGATAGTTGTGGTCAAATGATAGATAGATAGATAGATAGATAGATAGATAGATAGTTGTGGTCAAATGATAGATAGATAGATAGATAGATAGATAGATAGATAGATAGATAGATAGATAGATAGTTGTGGTCAAATGATAGATAGATAGATAGATAGATAGATAGATAGATAGATAGATAGATAGATAGATAGATAGATAGATAGATAGATAGATAGATAGATAGATTAAATGAGTTCATGAGTTTCAATGAGTTTAAATGAGTTTCAATGAGTTTAAATGACTTAGAAAAGTACATACAATACCAGTTTAATTGAGTCTAATGGGCTTCCATAGTCTTGGCTCATTTTAACAGTCCTTCAATGAAAGTCAATGGGATTTTTCCGAGTTTTAATCAGGATTTTTAGGAAAACCGGCAGTTAGATTAGTTTGAAAAGATATAGCAACTAACTTCAGAATAGTCTGAAGGTCTGGTCCGAGTTTGGTGGTTGTAGAGTTAAAGCTCTAGGACGAGTTACAGTCAACGGTTTCACGGTCAGAAGAATAATAATAATAATAATAACTAGATAGAAAAGTTCGTTAAAACAAACTTTAAGTTGGCTTGAAAAAGCCCAGTCAGAAAGTTTGAAGTATTTTTAAAAGCTTAAAGTTTGAAATAGTTTAAGTTTTACTTTAGAAGTTTAGATAGATAGATAGATAGATAGATAGATAGATAGATAGATAGATAGATAGATAGATAGATGTGGTCAGATGATAGATAGATAGATAGATAGATAGATAGATAGATAGATAGATGTTAGAAATAGTAAGATAGATTGATAGACAGTCAAAGAGAAAGATAGATAGATAGCTATGCGGTTGCTAGGTTAATCTGAGTGGTTGCTAGGGTGTTGCTATGAGGTTGCTAAGGTATTCTGAGTGGTTGCTAAGGTGTTGCTATGCGGTTGCTAGGGTAATCGGGATGGTTGCTAAGATGTTGCTATGCGGTTGCTAGGGTAATCAGAGTGGTTGCTAGGGTGTTGCTATGTGGTTGCTAGGGTAATCGGGATGGTTGCTAGGGTATTGCTATGCGGTTGCTAGGGTAATCTTAGTGGTTGCTAGGGTGTTGCTATGCGGTTGCTAGGGTAATCTGAGTGGTTGCTAGGGTGTTGCTATGCGGTTGCTAGGGTAATCGGGCTGGTTGCTAGGCAGTTGCCATGGTTTTCTGGGTGGTTGCTATGCAGTTACTTGGTTGTTCTGGGTGGTTGCTATGAGATAGATAGATAGATAGATAGATAGATAGATAGATAGATAGATAGATAGATAGATAGATAGTTGTGGTCAAATGATAGATAGATAGATAGATAGATAGATAGATAGATAATTAGTTGTGGTCAAAAGATAGATAGATAGATAGATAGATAGATAGATAGATAGATAGATAGATAGATAGTTAGTTGTGGTCAAAAGATAGATAGATAGATAGATAGATAGATAGATAGATAGATAGATAGATAGTTGTGGTCGATAGATAGATAGATAGATAGATTGATAGATAGATAGTTGTGGTCAAAAGATAGATAGATAGATAGATAGTTAGTTGTGGTCAAAAGATAGATAGATAGATAGATAGATAGATAGATAGATAGATAGATAGTTGTGGTCGATAGATAGATAGATAGATAGATAGATAGATAGATAGATAGATAGATAGATAGATAGATAGATAGATAGATAGATAGATAGATAGATAGATAGTTGTGGTCAAAAGATAGATAGATAGATAGATAGATAGATAGATAGTTGTGGTCAAAAGATAGATAGATAGATAGATAGATAGATAGATAGATAGATAGATAGATAGATAGATAGATAGATAGATAGATAGATAGATAGTTGTGGTCGATAGATAGATAGATAGATAGATAGATAGATAGATAGATAGATAGATAGATTGATAGATAGATAGATAGTTAGTTAGTTGTGGTCGATAGATAGATAGATAGATAGATAGATAGATAGATAGATAGATAGATAGATAGATAGATAGATAGATAGATAGATAGATAGATAGATGTGGTCAAAAGATAGATAGATAGATAGTTGTGGTCAAATGATAGATAGATAGATTTATATATAGATACATAGATAGATAGATAGATAGATAGATAGATAGATAGATAGATAGATAGATAGATAGATAGATAGATAGATAGATAGTTGTGGTCAAATGATAGATAGATAGATTTATATATAGATAGATAGATAGATAGATAGATAGATAGATAGATAGATAGTTGTGGTGAAATGATAGATAGATAGATAGATAGATAGATAGTTAGTTGTGGTCGATAGATAGATAGATAGATAGATAGATAGATAGATAGATAGATAGATAGATAGATAGATAGATAGATAGATAGATAGATAGTTGTGGTCAAAAGATAGATAGATAGATAGTTGTGGTCAAATGATAGATAGATAGATTTATATATAGATAGATAGATAGATAGATAGATAGATAGATAGTTGTGGTGAAATGATAGATAGATAGATAGATAGATAGATAGATAGATAGATAGATAGATAGATAGATAGATAGATAGATAGTTGTGGTCAAATGATAGATAGATAGATTTATATATAGATAGATAGATAGATAGATAGATAGATAGATAGATAGATAGATAGATAGTTGTGGTGAAATGATAGATAGATAGATAGATAGATAGATAGTTAGTTGTGGTCGATAGATAGATAGATAGATAGATAGATAGATAGATAGATAGATAGTTGTGGTCAAAAGATAGATAGATAGATAGTTGTGGTCAAATGATAGATAGATAGATTTATATATAGATAGATAGATAGATAGATAGATAGATAGATAGATAGTTGTGGTGAAATGATAGATAGATAGATAGATAGATAGATAGATAGATAGATAGATAGATAGATAGATAGATAGATAGATAGATAGATAGATGTGGTCAAATGATAGATAAATAGATAGATAGATAGATAGATAGATAGATAGATAGATAGTTGTGGTCAAATGATAGATAGATAGATAGATAGATAGATAGATAGATAGATAGATAGATAGATAGTTGTGGTCAAATGATAGATAGATAGATAGATAGATAGATAGATAGATAGTTGTGGTCAAATGATAGATAGATAGATAGATAGATAGATAGATAGATAGATAGATAGATAGATAGATAGATAGTTGTGGTCAAATGATAGATAGATAGATAGATAGATAGATAGATAGATAGATAGATAGATAGATAGATAGATAGATAGATAGATAGATAGATTAAATGAGTTCATGAGTTTCAATGAGTTTAAATGAGTTTCAATGAGTTTAAATGACTTAGAAAAGTACATACAATACCAGTTTAATTGAGTCTAATGGGCTTCCATAGTCTTGGCTCATTTTAACAGTCCTTCAATGAAAGTCAATGGGATTTTTCCGAGTTTTAATCAGGATTTTTAGGAAAACCGGCAGTTAGATTAGTTTGAAAAGATATAGCAACTAACTTCAGAATAGTCTGAAGGTCTGGTCCGAGTTTGGTGGTTGTAGAGTTAAAGCTCTAGGACGAGTTACAGTCAACGGTTTCACGGTCAGAAGAATAATAATAATAATAATAATAAGTTTAAATAGCATTTCAGTAAGTTGGCTTTTTCAAGCCAACTTAATAATAATAACTAGATAGAAAAGTTCGTTAAAACAAACTTTAAGTTGGCTTGAAAAAGCCCAGTCAGAAAGTTTGAAGTATTTTTAAAAGCTTAAAGTTTGAAATAGTTGAAGTTTTACTTTAGAAGTTTGGATAGATAGATAGATGTGGTCAGATAGATAGATAGATAGATAGATAGATAGATAGATAGATGTGGTCAGATGATAGATAGATAGATAGATAGATAGATAGATAGATAGATAGATAGATAGATAGATAGATAGAAATAGTGAGATAGATAGATAGATAGATAGATAGATAGATAGATAGATAGATAGATAGATGTTAGATAGAAATAGTAAGATAGATTGATAGACAGTCAAAGAGAAATATAGATAGATAGCTATGCAGTTGCTAGGTTAATCTGAGTGGTTGCTAGGGTGTTGCTATGCGGTTGCTAAGGTATTCTGAGTGGTTGCTAAGGTGTTGCTATGCGGTTGCTAGGGTAATCGGGATGGTTGCTAAGATGTTGCTATGCGGTTGCTAGGGTAATCAGAGTGGTTGCTAGGGTGTTGCTATGTGGTTGCTAGGGTAATCGGCATGGTTGCTAGGGTGTTGCTATGTGGTTGCTAGGGTAATCGGCATGGTTGCTAGGGTATTGCTATGCGGTTGCTAGGGTAATCTTAGTGGTTGCTAGGGTGTTGCTATGCGGTTGCTAGGGTAATCTGAGTGGTTGCTAGGGTGCTGCTATGCGGTTGCTAGGGTAATCGGGCTGGTTGCTAGGCAGTTGCCATGGTTTTCTGGGTGGTTGCTATGCAGTTACTTGGTTGTTCTGGGTGGTTGCTATGAGAGATAGATAGATAGATAGATAGATATATAGATAGATAGTTGTGGTCAAATGATAGATAGATAGATAGATAGATAGATAGATAGATAGATAGATAGATAGATAGTTGTGGTCAAATGATAGATAGATAGATAGTTGTGGTCAAATGATAGATAGATAGATAGATAGATAGATAGATAGATAGATAGATAGATAGATAGATAGATAGATAGATAGATAGATAGTTGTGGTCAAATGATAGATAGATAGATAGATAGATAGATAGATAGTTGTGGTCAAATGATAGATAGATAGATAGTTGTGGTCAAATGATAGATAGATAGATAGATAGATAGATAGATAGATAGATAGATAGATAGATAGATAGATAGATAGATAGATAGATAGATAGATAGATAGATAGATAGATAGTTGTGGTCAAATGATAGATAGATAGATAGATAGATAGATAGATAGATAGATAGATAGTTGTGGTCAAATGATAGATAGATAGATAGATAGATAGATAGATAGATAGATAGATAGATAGATAGATAGATAGATAGATAGATAGATAGTTGTGGTCAAATGATAGATAGATAGATAGATAGATAGATAGATAGATAGATAGATAGATAGATAGATAGATAGATAGTTGTGGTCAAATGATAGATAGATAGATAGATAGATAGATAGATAGATAGATAGATAGATAGATAGATAGATAGATAGATAGATAGTTGTGGTCAAATGATAGATAGATAGATAGATAGTTAGTTGTGGTCAAATGATAGATAGATAGATAGATAGATAGATAGATAGATAGATAGATAGATAGATAGATAGATAGATAGATAGATAGATAGATAGTTGTGGTCAAATGATAGATAGATAGATAGATAGATAGATAGATAGTTGTGGTCAAATGATAGATAGATAGATAGTTGTGGTCAAATGATAGATAGATAGATAGATAGATAGATAGATAGATAGATAGATAGATAGATAGATAGATAGATAGATAGATAGATAGATAGATAGATAGTTGTGGTCAAATGATAGATAAATAGATAGATAGATAGATAGATAGATAGATAGATAGATAGATAGTTGTGGTCAAATGATAGATAGATAGATAGATAGATAGTTAGTTGTGGTCAAATGATAGATAGATAGATAGATAGATAGATAGATAGATAGATAGATAGATAGATAGATAGATAGTTGTGGTCAAATGATAGATAGATAGATAGATAGATAGATAGATAGATAGATAGATAGATAGATAGATAGATAGATAGATAGATAGTTGTGGTCAAATGATAGATAGATAGATAGTTGTGGTCAAATGATAGATAGATAGATAGATAGATAGATAGATAGATAGATAGATAGATAGATAGATAGATAGATAGTTGTGGTCAAATGATAGATAGATAGATAGATAGATAGATAGATAGATAGATAGATAGATAGATAGATAGATAGATAGATAGATAGATAGATAGATAGATAGTTGTGGTCAAATGATAGATAGATAGATTGATAAATGGATAGATAGATAGATAGTTAGTTGTGGTCAAATGATAGATAGATAGATAGATAGATAGATAGATAGATAGATAGATAGATAGATAGATAGATAGATAGATAGATAGATAGATAGATAGATAGATAGATAGATAGATAGATAGATAGATGTAGTCAAATGATAGATAGATAGATAGATAGTTATGGTCAAATGATAGATAGATAGATAGATAGATAGATAGATAGATAGATAGATAGATAGATAGATAGTTGTGGTCAAATGATAGATAGATAGATAGATAGATAGATAGATAGATAGATAGATAGATAGATAGATAGATAGAGTCAGATGATATATAGATTAGAAAAATTAGATAGATAGACGAGTTTGAGTTTGAATGAGCACATTTAATTCAGTTTAGAGTTTTGAGTCCAATGGGCTTCCGTAGTTGGCTCATTTTGACATTCCTTCAATGAAAGTCAATGGGATTTTTATGATGATTAATATTAATTTTTATGAAAATTATAATTCCGATCAGTTAGAAAAGATATAGCAACTCGAGTCAGAACAGTCTGAAGGTCTGACCCAAGTTTGGAGTATGTAGAGTTAAAGCTCTAGGAGGAGTTAGAGTTGGAAATTTTAGTCTCAGAAGAATAATAATAATAATAATAATAATAATAAGTTTAAATAGCATTTCAGTAAGTTGGCTTTTTCAAGCCAACTTAATAATAATAAGCTTAAATACAATATCAGTAAGTTGGCTCTTTCAAGCCAACTTAACTAGATAGAAAAGTTCGTTAAAACAAACTTTAAGTTGGCTTGAAAAAGCCCAGTCAGAAAGTTTGAAGTATTTTTAAAAGCTTAAAGTTTGAAATAGTTTAAGTTTTACTTTAGAAGTTTAGATAGATAGATAGATAGATAGATAGATAGATAGATAGATAGATAGATAGATAGATAGATAGATAGATGTGGTCAAATGATAGATAGATAGATAGATAGATAGATAGATAGATAGATAGATAGATAGATAGATGTGGTCAAATGATAGATAGATAGATAGATAGATAGATAGATAGATAGATAGATAGATAGATAGATAGATAGATAGAAGTAGTGAGATAGATAGATAGAAGTAATGAGATAGATAGATAGATAGATAGATAGATAGATAGATAGATAGATAGATAGATGTTAGATAGAAATAGTAAGATAGACTGATAGACAGTCAAAGAGAAAGATAGATAGATAGCTATGCGGTTGCTAGGTTAATCTGAGTGGTTGCTAGGGTGTTGCTATGCGGTTACTAGGGTAATCTGAGTGGTTGCTAATGTATTCTGAGTGGTTGCTAGGGTGTTGCTACGCGGTTGCTAAGGTATTCTCAGTGGTTGCTAAGGTGTTGCTATGCGGTTGCTAAGGTAATCAGAGTGGTTGCTTGGCTGTTGCTATGTGGTTGCTAGGGTAATCGGGATGGTTGCTAGGGTATTGCTATGCGGTTGCTAGGGTAATATTAGTGGTTGCTAGGGTGCTGCTATGCGGTTGCTAGGGTAATCGGGCTGGTTGCTAGGCAGTTGCCATGGTTTTCTGGGTGGTTGCTATGCAGTTACTTGGTTGTTCTGGGTGGTTGCTATGAGATAGATAGATAGATAGATAGATAGATAGATAGATAGATAGATAGATAGATAGATAGTTGTGGTCAAATGATAGATAGATAGATAGATAGATAGATAGATAGATAGATAGATAGATAGATAGATAGATAGATAGATAGATAGTTGTGGTCAAATGATAGATAGATAGATAGATAGATAGATAGATAGATAGATAGATAGATAGATAGATAGATAGATAGATAGATAGTTGTGGTCAAATGATAGATAGATAGATAGATAGATAGATAGATAGATAGATAGATAGATAGATAGATAGATAGATAGATAGATAGATAGATAGATAGTTGTGGTCAAATGATAGATAGATAGATAGATAGATAGATAGATAGATAGTTGTGGTCAAATGATAGATAGATAGATAGATAGATAGATAGATAGATAGATAGATAGATAGATAGATAGATAGATAGATAGTTGTGGTCAAATGATAGATAGATAGATAGATAGATAGATAGATAGATAGATAGATAGATAGATAGATAGATAGATATGGTCAATAGATAGATAGATAGTTAGTTAGTTAGTTGTGGTCAAATGATAGATAGATAGATAGATAGATAGATATGGTCAATAGATAGATCGATAGTTAGTTAGTTAGTTAGTTGTGGTCAAATGATAGATAGATAGATAGATAGATAGATAGATAGATAGATAGATAGATAGATAGATAGATAGATAGTTAGTTAGTTGTGGTCAAATGATAGATAGATAGATAGATAGATAGATAGATAGATAGATAGATAGATAGATAGATAGATAGATAGATAGATAGAGTCAGATGAGATAGATTAGAAAAATTAGATAGATAGAAGAGTTTGAATGAGTTTGAATGAGTTTAAATGGCTTAGAAAAAGTACATACAATTCAGTTTAGGCTTTTGAGTCCAATGGGCTTCCGTAGTTGGCTCATTTTGACATTCCTTCAATGAAAGTCAATGGGATTTTTATGATGATTAATATTAATTTTTAGGAAAGTTATAATTCCGATCAGTTAGAAAAGATATAGCACACCAAGTCAGAATAGTCTGAAGGTCTGACCCGAGTTTGGAGTATGTAGAGTTAAAGCTCTAGGAGGAGTTAGAGTCAGAAATTTTAGTCTCAGAAGAATAATAATAATAATAATAATAATAAGTTTAAATAGCATTACAGTAAGTTGGCTTTTTCAAGCCAACTTAATAATAATAATAAGCTTAAATACAATATCAGTAAGTTGGCTCTTTCAAGCCAACTTAATAAGCTTAAATACAATATCAGTAAGTTGGCTCTTTCAAGCCAACTTAATAAGTAAAGAAAAAAAGAAAGAAAAGAAATAATAAAGAAAGAAAGAAAGAAAGAAAGAAAGGGGGGGGGGAGGATGAATTGACAAGGCCGTCAGTTGGAATCAGGTTGATCTGGTGATTTTAGTGTTCGATTTCACTGTTTTTCCCAAGGTTGGTCGGGGAACTACCGGTGGTTTGTGAGTTGATAAAACGCTAATAAATAAATGTGTCAAAGCGGGCCGAGCCGTGTAGGTCTGTCTGTCTGTGTGCCGCCGTTGTTGCCTTCGCCTTCTTTAAATAGCTCGCTATCGACTGTAACTCTCGCTTACGGCCATACCACCCTGAGCACGCCCGATCTCGTCCGATCTCGGAAGCTAAGCAGGGTCGGGCCTGGTTAGTACTTGGATGGGAGACCGCCTGGGAATACCAGGTGCTGTAAGCTTTTGCTTCATCTTCACTACTCCGCTACTTCACCATGCCACGGCTCTCTCCTTTTAAATTCACTTGCCTCCTTTCTTTTCTTTCTTTTGGCTTTCTCTCTTGCTTCTCTCTGCTTTCGCTGTGGCAAAGGACAGCTCAGCTTCGTCATTCTTCCTTCCTCCTGCAGGGGGCGATCGACAGCGCCTGTTCTCTTCTAACCGCTCCTCTTCTCAGCCTCAACTACACGAGAAGTTGACAAATTCATATTTCAAAAAGTCAAACACACATTGGTATGTTCATGGTTAATCTTAATGTTGGCAACAGTCAAATGACGGCATGCAAGACATTTTGCCAAAATATTTTTTGTTGAATGTCTGTTGTTTTTGTTGTTGCGAACATAAATGTGCCATATTTAGAATTTCAAACCTACAACTAAGTGTATTTTTATGATGGCATGCAACTGTAAAGTGACTGGGTAATCAAAATAGCCTAATAATTAGTCTGTGCTTTTGTTTTTTTTTTATTTTCATTTTTAATTTAGTGAATTTATCTCCTACTTTAAAAAGCATTATTTTGTTTTCAGATTGTAATGTTACAATGTAATAATGTGATTTGACCCATTTTTTGCACATAGACACATTTCATTTACTAAATTTGTTTTCATAGCCTTCAATATAAACATTGTTTGTAGGACAATATTGAGCAGGATGTGAAATAACGTTTTTTAATTAAATACAGATTTCTTTTTTATTTAAATAGAAAAATGTACAAAATACATCACCATGCAGCCTGAAAATATAGAGATATATTATGGCATGCTTGTTACAATTCAGTCCTGTATTTCTAATACAGTTTGTTTGCCAGCTGCCACTGGATTTTTAATAATGTCAAGACTTGTTCAAAACAATCACTTTAGCAAAGTTTGTACTATATTCTGTTTATTTTGAGAAATAAAATAATTTTTGCTCAATAAATAAACTGTCATTAAAATGTTCATTTTAAAAATACAGAAACAAAATTATTTAAAAAAAAAATAAGATTCTGAAAGCATTGAATGAGATCCCATAATTTAATATAGCTTTACAGTAGTAACAATAAATATATTTTATTATGTGATATGATTAATATCATTTTTTTAATATGATGGTTTCATGATAAAAATGGTGATTATCTCTAAGGTGGACACCCAACATAGAAAGGCAACAGTGAACACACAACATGACCAACCTTGAAGCATATGGGCAACAGCAGCAAAAGATCACACCAGGTGCCAAACCTTTCAGCGAAGAACAGGAAACTTAGGCTACAATTCACACACTAGAAGATTGGAAAACGTTGCCTGGTCTGATGAGTCTCGATTTCTGCTGCAACATTCAGATGGTATAGGGTCAGAATTTGGGCCTAAACAACATGACCTATCCTGCCATCCTGTAATGGTGTGAGAAAGAATTTTTCCAGCACCTTGTTGTATCTATTCCATTAAGAATTCAGGCAAAATGCTATCCAATCTATGGTAATAGCAAGTTCTACCTAATAAATGGCTGGGGAATGAATATTTAAAATCTTAATTTAAATCTGAACCCCTTAAGTGTAAATAAAAAGATTGTTTGGTGCTTATTTTGTTTATTGGCTTTTTTCATATCACATATTATGTAAATTAGTATAATTCGAAAGCTTACGAACTCAAGATTTAGCCTGTGAAAAGGGTTTTGAAACGGATGTTGAGTCACCATCGAAACAGTAATTTAATTTATTTTAGCAAGCTCTTTCCCTAGTGGGTGGTGTCAGGTTTCATATTACAATATTTATTTAAGCTATAGACAAAACCTTTTCTAATCTTGACAAAACATAGAGTCGGAAAGGTCTGAGTCTCACGGTTCCATATTTGCCAACTGTTTTGTAATAGAAGTGATATTTGGACAAATTCATCCATTTGTCACGTGAGAATGCACACAAAAAAAATTCAATAGAATGTCGGTGAGACCAGTGGCTATTTTTGGTATAATGCCCAAACAAAATCTCATAGGAGCTTAAACTGTTTGATGTCAACTTCAAATTTGGAACACAACTTGGTTAGAAATATGGCTTTCATTTAAAATATATTTGATAAAATATTAATTTTATATAAAATAAAAATGTTTAGTACAGTACATTTGACTTACAGCAAATGTTTAAATTAACTTCCATAACTTTTTCAGACTTTCATTTTTTCAAGTGTCTTCTTTAAAACAAGACCAAACTTACGTCTGTACTTGAATTATAGTAATTTAAATTTGGATAGTGTATTTTCATTTTTATTCTCAAAAATGTGGGTGACACTTCAGGGTTAATCTTAATTTAAAAAAATATTTTAAATCAATTTTAACGTGATGAATTTGTGTATGTGTGGTTTCATTTGTTCCTACATTTTTCGTCAAATTAGAATATATTTAATTAACACTGTTGAACCTCTCCAGTGCTGATATACAGACATATTAACTAAATTAATAACTATTGATTTTTACAACGGAATGAATCAATACTGATTCTGAATACTGCCAAAAATTATTTGCCAATTATAACTGTAAAGCTGCTTTGACACAATTTGCGTTGTAAAAAGCATTTTCTCCAGTAGGCTACCAATGTGGATCATGCCAGAGGCTGATCTTTATTAGAGCAAAGACAAAAGGAAGTCATATGAAGGTCAAGTGTTTAAGGTAAGGGAGTATATGGGATCAAGGTATAGTGATTTTATGCAGATTTTTACAGATGCTTCGAAAGATCCAGGTCAGGTGCAGCATTTACTATTTCAAAGTTAAAAGTGTGTAAGAATTGTAGATTATCAAACTTTCTTTCAGTGTATTCTGCGAAGATTATTTCAGTCATGATGGCTATACGATGGATAAGAGAGATTAAAATTCCAAAGGCTATAATATGTTCAAATTCTAGTTCAGCATAGTGAGATTAAGTGAGAAGAAATCAGAAGACAAGACATGATGATAGAAATTATTCAGGATTTATATTCACTCCAGTAAAAAAGGGTAAAGGTACTTTTTGTGTGTGTTCCGGCACACATTGAGTTGAAAGGTAATGAAGAGGCAGTTAGGTTTAAATAAACGTTTCCAAGTCAAGTTCATGCTGACATGGTCCATTAGGGTGGTAGGTGGCGGTAATGCACTTATGTATTTGCGAACCGCAGTAAAACAAGAAGAAGAAGAAGAACATGGACGTTGTTGTGTTTGCTGTTATTCTGCTGATGGAAGGTATGTGTTTTCAGTGCTTCAGTGTTCAATTGTTTTAAAGCGATATAAGACTGTAGTGCTCCCGACGACACGGAATTATTATTGAAACAATTTTGCGTTAGTTATTCGAAACAAATGTGGAGAATTGTTGAATGTAATATTGTAATGGCTTGAGGCCTGTTCACATTAACTAAGAAGTAAAAACGAACAAAATGGGAATGTTTAATATAGATATGTTTTATCTACAGTTTTATTACTGAAGCTGCATTTATTATCTCGTGCTGTATACTTTATAGTCATTGTACTCTATTCATGTGTCACTATCACTGTATGGTGCTAGTGAAATCTTTGTGTTAGGCTATGTGTTTTATTTATTTATTTATTTTAAAGTGTGTCGAGTTTTGGAACGGGTTTATTCTGCCAGTGAATGGTTGAAGTGCATTATGCTGGATATGATTGAAACGTACAGGTCATATTGTATCCCAAAATAAAATAATGACAGAAATAGTTATATCATATTTTACTTGAAGAGGTTGAAGCGAATTTTTTTTCGAGTTTTTGCATTGGGACATTATTTTCACCCTTTCAACTCCTTATCGTTTTCATTTTCACAGGGTTCCTATGCAGTTTGGAAAAGTATGGAATTTGATTTGAATAATTTCCAGGTTTGGATAAGGATTGAAAAAGAAAGCAGAGTATGGAAAAACATTTTTGTTTACACCCTATTGCTCCTATTCTGTTTCTAAAATATAAAATTAAGAATTTTTAAAGAAATAAATTTATCATAGAAGCTGAGTCTTTTCATGACTCAAGTTTAGCGATCATTTAGTGGTTGTTTAACAACTGAATGAATTCAAGGTGCATATTTTTATTATGCAATACTTTTTGTGTTTACAATAATCGAGTCTCTTTTGAATTTCGCTAAAGGAATGTGCGTGTAACAGAAAACCGCAAACAATCATTTAAATCAGACTGTTCTTCACTGTTTGGTGATCGTGTAACACCAGTCAGTCAATTACAGTATCAGACTGATGGGTCAGAGGTGAATATATGCAGGTTATTAAACGCTTTAGGATTCTTCTCATCATATATCATCACTTCAAGAAAACCTTTGAAAAAAATTACTTTTACTGCACTGTATATCAAAGATAATGCTGAAAATAATGTTGTATTAACCATTTAAATGTGGTTTATTTATGTTAAATATAGTCTGAAAGACAGAGAGGTTTGGAAACTTGAGTATGGAATTTGAAATGGAAAATGTGTAGGAAACAAACGTTTCCCATAAAAAGCAAAAGTAAATGTTTAATAGGATTAAATAATACCAATTATATTGCAGTAATTTTGCAATACAACTAGAAAACGTGCTGATATCAGAGGTCTTAAATCCTTCTCCTGGGGACCCACTGTCCTGTTGAGTTTAGCTCTATCCTCAAACAAACAGCTGATAATGGTCTTCAGGATCACTTGGGAATCACAGGCAGGCATGTTGAAGCTGGTTGGAAATGAACTTTTCAGGGCAGTGAAGGAGCAGGGTTGAAGACCTCTATTACATCATTACTTAAATTTGACTCAGCAGATCTGGACCTCCATACATCATCAAAGTGAAGCTGCTACCAGAGATGGGAATATTTCAGTCATTTTACGAGTGAAGAGGCCACGTGGATTCAAACAAGCAGGAACAATCCTGGTGTAACAACTAATCCTGCTTAACACACTATTGAAAAGATGGAATTTGTCAGAGTGGTGATTGGGGACGTGAGTGATCCAGAACCATTCAAAATATTAAAGGATGACTGTGAGGAACAAAAAGGTCTGTCCCTGGTTTTATCAACTTGCAGGGTCTACTTATTTATGTAAATCATATGACATGTTAATATTGTACCATAATGAAGTAATTCACAAACTACTCTTCAAGGATTAAAGTGCATAATCATTGCAGCAGTACCGTGAGTGTCAGAAAAAATGTGTCTTGTTTATTTTGTTCATTTTAGAACTGTTGGAGGTGAAAGAGGAAAGTCAAGAGTTGAATGAAGTGGAGGAGAAATGTCAGTTTGAGGAACCTCATGCATTCATAACTAGTGAAAATCTTTGCTCACAGACTGAAAATAAATGTACACAGAAAACCACTCTCATCTGCCCTCATTGTGGAAAGTGTTTTAAACAAAGAGGACATCTTGATGATCACATAAGGACTCACACCGGAGAGAAACCTTACACATGCCTTCAGTGCGGAAAGAGTTTCACACATAAAGGAAACCTTAAGGATCACATGAGAATTCACTCTGGAGAGAGGCGCTTCGCATGTCAGCAGTGCGGAAAAAGATTCACGCATAAAGCAAACCTTACAGATCACATAAGGATTCACACTGGAGAGAAGCCTTTCACGTGCACTCAGTGCGGAAGAAGTTTCACTCATGCGACAAGTCTCAAAACTCACCTGCTCACTCACTCTGGAGAAAGGCCATTTAACTGTGAACAATGTGGTCAAAAATTCATTTTAGCGGCACACTTAAAAAGACACCTTAAAATCCACACGAATGAGAGGCCATATGTGTGTTCTTTTTGTGGGAAGAGTTTTTTATGGCTCT
The DNA here is from genome assembly GCA_038088235.1 of Zacco platypus. Lineage (NCBI taxonomy): Eukaryota > Metazoa > Chordata > Actinopteri > Cypriniformes > Xenocyprididae > Zacco > Zacco platypus. The sequence goes on from CM076080.1 coordinate 9,721,027, forward strand.
GCTATTTTAAAGACCACCAGAAAAAACACACCGGTGTAAAAGCTCATGTGTGCTCTGAATGTGGCAGTGCTTTTACTAGAGCCAGTGAATTGAAAATGCACCAAAGAATCCATACTGGAGAAAAACCATACAAGTGCTCATATTGTGGAAAGAGCTTCGCTGAGTCTGGAAACCTGAAAAAACATGAACGAGTGCACACGGGAGAGAAGCCGTACCAGTGCCCTTCATGCGGGAGGGGTTTCAGCCAATTCAGCCATCTACTGAGACATTTAAAACAGCAAAACTGTCCAAAGTTGTCACAGTTCATCTTCAGGCCCCAAGATGAGCAAAGTTCATCCCCAGGTGCAACACTTTCTAGTACATAGTAATTACGTCGAATCAAAGACTAGTTTAAAAATGGCAGTTTTATCTACAAGGATGGACTGATATTCCTAGTCATCCGAGATGACTTAAAATTAAAGGATTGAACGTTTTATTCAAAATAAAATGTCAATATATTACTGTATCTGTTACCATATTATTAAGCTTTACTAACCCTAACCTGTATTTCATAATATATCCATAGAAGCTGACATGGCATTGAAAAAAGTAATCATCATCAAAGTGGGTAACTTTTTAAAATGCGTTACTTGGAATGATGAAACTTAGTACAGAGTAGTAGGTTGCTGTGAAGTGCTATGTTCTTAGAGATGTGTTTCTTATATTGAAGTAGAAGTAGTACAAAAAAGTATATTGATGTGGGATGGTTCACTCAGAAATGAAACTGTCATCATCATCTCTCTTCCATGTTGCTCCAAACCTCTGATTTCTTTCTGTTGAACACAAAAGGAGATATTTAAGCCTTATATCCAAGCTTCTTTATACCCTGCACTTTTCCACACATTGAAACAGGTGTGGGATTCTGACTGTCAAGCACCAAGTACAATAAATACAGACTCTTTCTAAAATCTCTTTGTTTTCCATGGAAGAAGAAAATGTGAAGTTTTCAGCAACAATGGAGACTAGATTGTGACAAATTCTCATTTCAGCGTTAACTGTGCCTTTCTGTTTATTATAGTGGAGAACTGAAGAAGAGAATTAACTGCAATAAGATGGATCAGTAAGGTTTTGGTGGTGGAAACTTAAAGGGTTAGTTCACCCAAAAATGAAAATGATGTAATTAATTACTCATCCTCATGTTGTTCCACACCTGTAAGACCTTTGTTCATCTTTGGAACACAAATTAAGATATTTTGATGAAATCCTAGAGAGGTATATGACGTCCATAGACAGCAATTTAACTGACACTTTCAAGGTCCAGGTACTAAAGACATTGTTAAAACAACCGACGTGATTGCAGTGGTTCAACCTTAATTTTATGAAGTGACGAGAATACTTTTTGTGCGCATAAACAAAAATAATACATTTATTCAACAATATCTTCTTTGTCATTTTCATACGTTGTTACGTCCAGCTCTTCCATGTTCTATGTTAGAATGCCAACTCATTATTGTCCGGTTCCGGGGTCAGCATCACACGAATACGTTGTGCTGCTCACCTGTGCAGATTTGGCCAATTTCTAGCCGGCATTCGAACATAAACACGGAAGCCTTCACTGTGCTTACTGCGTCAACTGCATAAGGATAATGACAGTGAAGGGAAGGGATTGTTGAATAAAGTCATTATTTTTATGTTGTTTTTGCTCACAAAAAGTATTCTCGTCACTAAATAAATTTAAGCTTGTACCACTGCAGGGACGTCGACTTCAGGATGTCTTTAGTACTTTTCTGGACCTTGAAAGTGGAGTTTATATTTCTATAAATGGACGAGTCATATACCTCTCGGATTTCATCAGAAATATCTTGATTTGTGTTCCGAAGATGAAGGAGGGTCTTAGGGCTGTGGAACAACATGATTACAACTTAATTAATGACACAGTTTTCATTTTTGGGCAAACTAACCCTTCAAACAGTCAACTGGCAGAACATGACACTATCAGTGCCAAAATGAGTTTGATTTTCAAGTCGCACAATTGTTGATAGAATGTATACCTTGAATGCATTCTGTAAGTTGCTTTAGACAAAAGTGTCTTAAAACTGAATAAATGTTTGTTCACCTTTAGAAACTCTTGTGTATGAAGTACATTATCTATTTTTTGAGTACTTTGTTTGTAAACAACAGTCAAGCTTGGCTGTTACACTAGCTTTCTTACAGTTCACATTTCCAGAACATTTTATTTTTGAAAGATACTCCTTTACAACATTAAGCCTTATGCACAAAAACACCACAATATAAGGTTTTTAATGTTGGCATAAATTAACTCAAGGTCAAGGATCATCATCACGTAATGCCGACTAGTAAAAAAAACGTGAGGGTACAGATATATGCAATATTAGCTTCAAAACCACTGCAGTGACAAAGTGTTTAAGATTGTCCTCTTTTTAGGTTACTAACACACTTTGCTTATAGTTAAAACATTAGAGAAAACATGTCTCAATGCTATTATTGCATGATAAATTTTTTCTTGTTATTTTTTTGCAGCAGTAAATTTTCAAAAACCAATGACGTCATATGCGGTTTACCCTCGGTTTCTGCTTTTACTGCTGTAGAAACCATGACAACATAGTCTCATGGACAAATGCGGAAATAGTAGTTGTAGTCTATCAAGCAACTAGCTTGTTTTGCGCAATTGTTATGGAACACAATTATTCTTTACTGTTTGTAGCTGATTCTGTCAACAAAGACAAGTCCCATAAATGTAAACGTCAATGTACAGTTCAACCAAATGACCCAAGAAGAGAAATAAAACAAGGATTAACATCGGTGTTGCATTTCCTAAATGGAGAGAACTGTGTGACAAAATTAAATTAGACAGAGACGACGATCTTGCATGTGTTTTAATAGACAGGTGAGTAACTATTTGGATTCCTTTACTGACAGAAAACTTGTGATTATTATATCGATCAACAGTGTTAGTCTTATTGTTTGAATGTCTTGTTCTTGTCTATGCATATGTGAAAAATTGTGAGGTTATGTTCACTACAAATACATGGCATGTTATGAATTCACTACGAGGCATGTTATGAATTGTTGGCTATAATTTTCTTAGTGAAGTACTTGTCACTACATCAAATGTGTCAAATGCTATTCCAGTTGCATTCTGTACTGAGTAATGTTTATTTAGGACAGCATTATTGCATTTGGTTTGTGATTAGTTTGTTGACATTACCGTACACTTCAGCCGACAGTAATGCAGTATGTGTTATACATAAATATTAATCAGCCTTTTTGCAAATGATGGTGGGTACGTTCAAATGTACGTTCAAAAACTGCACACCGTTATAACACCAATGAATAGAACAAATGCAGTAACATTTATGACAACCAATTTAGTGTTAAACCTTGCTTTACTTGCGACTAATTCATTACAATGAAATAAAATCATGCCATCAAGTGCAACATTTATAAAACTACTACTTTACCTCATCCATGAACATGATATATGATTCCCATCTGGTTCAGAGAGAGAGTACGGTGGTGACTAGTGACTGTTAAACTATTTGACATTGAATGATTCATTGAAAAGATTTGTTCAAAAACATTGATTCATCCAGTAATGAAACAAGTGAAGTAGTTATGAGTAAGTCATTAAATCATTTGTTCAAAACCATTTTTTTATTAATTAAATGAAATATTTTTAAATAGACTACAGCAATTAATATTTTGTCCCCTAATAAATAATTATTATTTTAATTAGTTTTCCCATTCGTGGGAAAATTATGATCTTTAATTGAAAGAAAAAAAAAATCTTGATTCTCATTTTATCCAGTATTGTACAACTCTAACACAAATTAAAACAACTCATTTACGTTCATCTTCCCCACTGCTGAAGCAATTTAAAATTTTATGTACTTAGCCCTATGTTTCGTCTGTTTTTGATGTCAACACATTATGTATCCGCAGCCACTAATCTTCCATCCATACCGACTAGTGCTGGCTATTTGACAATTTTTAATCATTCATAATTATTTTGAGCATTAGGATTATATAAAATATATAATATAAAATTAAATTATATAAGTGGCCTATATAAAATTACAAAATAAACATTCATATATCAGTACTTTTTTACTTAAGTACACTAAAAATCAAGTACTTTTGTACTTTCACTCAAGTAAAATTGAAAAGGAGCACTAAATACTTTCACTTGACTAATATTTTATTGTACGTATCTGTACTTTTACTCAAGCAGGGCCTACTTGATTTGTGTTCTTAGTTCACCACTGGTTTTTGCCCTTTCCCCCCCATGCATCAAGCTCCACACTACAGTTCAGTAGGTGGCGGTAATTCATCTTAAGTTTCTTTGCCACCCGCTAATAACAGCAGAAGAAGAACAACAACAACAACTGCTCAAACTCTTCACGTCTTGTTCTATTATATGGAGCATTTGGTAATTGCTGGTTCTAGTTCAATTAAGTTATTGTTCTTATCGTTTCGTCTTGATATTGGAAGGAATTTGAATTCTTAATTGACTTTCTGTAACTGAAGTTGACTCAGTATTGTCTGGAAACCGCATAGATTATTAGATTAATTGAGGGAACCCGGATTCAGAGCATTTTGAGAATGTTTTCATTCAATCTCAATAATGTGTTCAGTGACTGCAGTTTAGCGGGTTCATTGCCGCATTTAAATGCATTATTCACTCCCGAATCTTTGCAGTGTGCACGTGACTGTTGGTCCACTCAACAGCATGAACAAATGACTTGCGCCAATAATGAATAGATTACGTACGGAGCAAGGGTTGTGCGATATTGACAAAAATGATATTTTGATATTTACTGGAATTTTGTCGACTATAATTCGACTTTATATTTTCTTAGTGTGGCGTTGCCCTGCAGGTTTAGGACTAGCATATGGACCGCTGACTTCTGGAGATTTTGAAATGTTTCATATTCTGTGCGGTATATGTTCGCAGCAGTGATAGAAACGAACATTTCCAATAAGTTTAAATTAATTTTTACCTTTTGTCAGGGTTTCTGTTTGTCTTAAGTCTTATTTTGTCTTTCCACAATTTAAGGTTTTAAAAATTCTTAAAGCAGGAAGTCTCATAAAGTCGTAGCATTAAATGTTGCATGCACTGCAAAAATGAATATCTTCCTCATTATTTTCCTCTTGTTTTCCAGTACAAATACCTAAAGATTCTCAAATATATTTTCTTAATATGCAAAACGACGATATGAAGTCTTGTTCTTTGAGAGAATGAAAAAGTGAGTTTTGTGTGTGTGTGTGTATATATATGAGACCATTTAATTTATTCATTGAGCAAAGTTAAAGTGGAATTAATTGTATGAAGTAATTTATTTCATAATCATTTTTTAAAAAAATTTTTTTTTTTTTTTTTAATTTTTAGATCTGGTCATCCATACCACATAGCAATGAGCTTTGACATTGTAAATAAGGAGATTATTAAAGAGGAGACTGACAATATGAGAAATTTAGAAGCATGCAGAGTGAAACATGAAGATTCTGAAGAACGAAGAGGTTGGTGTCTGTTCTTGATTCTTCATTAATGACTACTGAAAAAAAATGTTAATGTAACAAATTTTCTGACTGATTAATAGAATCATAGGCTGTTACATATCTATAGAAGCAAAAAAAAATAGTTGTTAACAATAGGCCAAGGACAAATAGAAGTGACATTTAAAAATCACATGTAAAAAAAAAAATATATATATTTTTTTTATTTTAGATGTAATGAACATGCAAGAGAAAGGTGAAGAATTGAATGAAATTGAGAAGAAATGTCAGTATCAGGAACTTTATGATGACATATCTGGAGGAAATCAAGAAATATCTCAAAAAGTAGAAGCCAAAAAGTCTTTTACCTGCCCTCAATGTGGAAAGAGTGTCTCGCGTAAAGAAAGCCTCAAGGATCACATAAGAGTTCACACTGGAGAGAAACCTTTCACATGCCTTCAATGCGGAAAGAGTTTCAAATATAAAACAACCATTCGGATTCACACAAGACTTCACACTGGAGAGAAGCCATTCACATGCCCTCAGTGTGGCAAGAGTTTCACACAGAAAGGAGCCTTTAAGATTCATATAAGAATTCACACTGAAGAGAAGCCGTTCACATGTGATCAGTGTGGAAAGAGTTTTAAATGGTCAAAAAGTCTTAAAGTTCATAAGCTCATTCACTCTGGAGAAAAGCCATTTGATTGTGATCAGTGCGATAAAAAGTTTGTTAAGGAATCAGATTTAAAGGGCCACATGAAAGTTCATACAAAAGAAAAGCCGTACTTGTGTTCTGTTTGTGGAAAGACGTTTTCATGGCTGGGACGTTTTAAAGATCACCAGAAAATACACACTGGTGTGAAAGAGTATTTGTGCTCCGATTGTGGTAAAGCCTTTACTACAGCCACTGAATTGAAAGTGCACCGAAGGATCCACACTGGAGAAAGACCTTACAAGTGTTCATATTGTGAAAAGAGTTTCAAGCAGTTGGGTGGCCTGCAAGGACATGAGAGAATTCACACTGGAGAGAAGCCATATCAATGCCATCAATGTGGCAAGAGATTCAGCCATTCCAGAACTGCACAGATTCACAGAAAGAAGCATTGTCCAAAATTAAATGGAATGTCAGTACAACTGGAGATACAAGACCACAAGAGCACAGATAGTAATAAGTGCTGAACTATTGCCCTTGTTTTATTTTATCCTGTTATTTATTGTTAAAAATGTGAAAAAAAAAACCCAACATACCAAACTGGAGCATGCGGTCACTTATTGAATGAAAATTACATGTGATAAAGTTACGAAATCTTCATTTGTGATTTTTCATACACTTGCATTTCTGTAATTATCTTGATGTTTAATATCGTGCTGCAGACTCGCATATGTTTCTTAGCGTCCGCTAAGCGGATTAACTTCAAAGCAATAGTGAAATCATTAAAGGCTTTAAAGTGCCTTAAAACGTGAAGCATTATTCAGTGTGTTGATTAGAGTTGAATAATTTATCGCGATTAAATCGCACATGATTTGTGCGATTTAACTGTTGCTATGAAGTGAGTTTGGAGTAAAAACATGTTATTAAATGTTGTCTTTTGTTGGACAAGTGTTCATAAATGCTTCTCAAGTCTGGAAATATGTTTGAAGTGCGTTGCTTTTTCAAATATACATTATAAGTGATTTAAACTCGCAGTGCTTTCAGATGCTAGCATTTGGAGCCATACTTCATTGATAAGATGTGCATTAAAAATAATCAACCTTTGCGATTTCGTAATCGTGTTTAAGCAATAATTGGGTTAAAATTCAGTGTTATTTTTCATATCGCGCAGGCCTAGTGTTGATGTAATTTACACTGAGACAGGAAGACAGGCCAATAGCGTTTTGTCACAGCTCAGCTAGAGCCTTTTAGCTGTGTAAAGCCACATTTGACAGATTATGACAGCCACAGTCCAATAGATTCCCCCTTTAAGATTTAATATGAAACTTTGCTAAAGCAAAAACAGTGAAGGTGAAGGTGCATTAACTCCTCTTTTAAACTTTGTGGGAGACAAATATGTGCGATTGTGTGATTTGTTCCCGCCCCTGTCAATCAAACGCAGATTCGGCAAGCATGACACCTGTCGAAACACGCAGAAGCTTCGTTTAGCCATAGTCACGTGACATAGGTGTTTTGAATCACAGTTCGGAGCAGTGATTCGAAACATCTATGCTTCGGGATCTCGACACTGTGTCAAAACGTTAGTTTCGCATCAGCCATCCCTACAGTACACACCCAAGCCGATACACAGCCACAATCGGGCCAGATCCACACAACCAAAGTGTAGCCAGATGTGGCAACCATTACTGGGCCAGAGCTAGTGTGATTGGTAAGCCGTTGCCAGTACACAGCCGAGTGAGCCGATACTCAGCCGCAATTGATTCCGCTGGCTACCTGGGGAAGGACAGAAGCAGAAGGATTAAATGTTAAAACGGCTTGCCATATGTTATGACTAGTCATCATCACATTCTAGATATCTTAATTCTAATTTTAACCAGTCGAAATTGTAGAATGGAACTGGAATTGGAATGTTGACAAGCCAAAACTAAATTATGACTAATACAGCCAGGGGTATGCTAAAATGGCTTGCCATAAGCCGCAACAGTCCGCCATTTCGGTCTCTTCGTTGTAGCAGCGGGAGATATACAATGTCTGTGCCAAAAAAACATTACAAATGTTCTGTTATTGGATGTACTGACGAACATAAGAGTCTCCATAGACTCCAGGCATCCGAGCAACTGAGGACTCAGTGGATGAATTTCATTTATGAAGGAAATGTGCCAGAGAAAGTCAGTAAAGTGTTATATATTTGCGCAAATCATTTTACGCCGGACTGCTTCACAAACGAGGGTCAGTTTAACGCCGGATATGCAAAAAAGTTGTGTCTGAAAGAAGGGTCTGTACCAACGCTTCGTGCTCTCACTTCATATCCAGAACAAGTAAGTATGGCACTTCATATTTTGTGAATGTTTCCAAATTTCCTTTCTGAATGACCTTGTTGGAATGCTGTAAGGCCAATGTGGCTAAAGTTATTGTCTCTGACTGCATTCACAGAAACTAAAGCTATCCCGTAAAGTTTTCCCGACAAACGTTCATCACATAAACGCACATTTATTAGCCTATGCACTGTATAACGTTAGTCAGGTGACGAACTTTTATGGACATTTCATACTCCACATCCAAACACCGACAGACGTTTGTAAACTATAACCGTAATAAACAAAAAGATGGTCTGCTCTATCTTCATACAGCATGTTCTTTAGCTCTGTAGGCATCCTACTACAGTTCACTGCGGTCAAGCCAGCCGCCACCGCGAAATGCACGGTCAGTCTAGCCGCTACTATATTTCGTGGTTCGAGCATACACTGGCTATTATGGTAAGAAGACCATCAGAGAACTGATCTGAAACAAGTAATCTTCTGTCGAAGCTATTTCACAATCATTTACTCAGTCAGTCAGTCTGAATAAATAAAAATAAATAAATATTTTACAGCCCAATTTCACCTGTAAATGATAGTACACCTGACTATGATATGCTGGATTCCAAAATAAAAGTCTGCCTGAATAAATAATAATAATAATAATAAAAACATGCCTAAATAACTATAAATAAAAAATATGTATAGATTGCACAGCCCAATTTCACCTGAAAATGATAGTACACCTCGGAGCCTGTCACTGTATAATGCTGAATTCCAAAAGAAAAGTCTCCCTAAGTAAATGGAAAAAAGGTCTAAATAAATTTAAGTAAAAATTACCAATTTACCTGAAAATAATAGTACACCTCACAGTCTGACCCTGTCTGCTGCTAAATTCCAAAATAAAATCCCTCCTATATATCTATATATATATTAATTTGTCCATACATTCTAAAACTAAGAAAAGTCCTAGTTTAAAAATTAATCGCATACATTAATGTCAATTTTAACAGCCCTAGTTTAAACAAACTATACAGTTTTTTTAAGACTTCAGGAAAGAGGAATATGTTACTTTAGGCCGTGAGTCTTTGATCCTTGTCTTTTATTCCTTCGTCATGAAATTTGAAATGTCCTGGAAAATGATCTCTGAAAAAGAGTGGGAACTCTCACATCTTCTTGCGCATGAATGTTTAAATTGGCAAGGCATATATGAGTTTAGTTTAAACTCTTGCATGCTATCAACACCTACATGATGTTTTCAAAGTGTGGGGCACGCCTCTCGCAGGGGGGCTTCCAGAGCATGTCAGGGGAGGAGCGCAGTGTGGTTAACACATTTAATGAATTAACAATTGATAATTCCAAACACATTATATCAGAAATAATAGTTTGAAAAGTGAAAATAAGCAAGTTTATGGACAAGAGACATTATGTTTCCACTCTTCTGCTTGTAAACAGATGATTTTAAACTAGTGAACTCTGGAGTTTTTGGTCCAAGGCAGGTTCCAGCATTCAAGCTGTCAGATTAAAATAGCACTAATGCAGAGAAAACACTGTCGATTGCATTGGAGATGGCGGGGCGAGAATAGTGATTCACATCCAGATTTCATTAAATTATTCATTCCTGCATGAATTTGGTCCAAATCCAAATCCACCAGTAAACACATTATCAAAGAAGAGAAGAGATGTCGCTGCAAGAGGGAAGGGAAGTTATTTTGATTAAAAATTATGAGACACATGAATTTAAAAAAATAATGACATGCAAAAATAAATCATCGTAAATACTACAATATTCTATGAAAATAAAAAATAAGATTGTCCATTTTGATTTCATGGTGACTAAGTATATTATATAGAAATATTATGTACAAATAGTATGTTGTATAGACAAACATTCAGGGGCATTTTTGCACCCATTTTTCCTACCGTTTGTTTGTTTGTAACAAAATGCGTGACTTACTTGATAATGTAAGCTTCCACATCGTTAAAACAACTATTACCATATTATCATAGAAGATGCAAAATGCTCTTTATAGCTCTTCTTTTTGTATCAGACACAGTAGTCTCATTTATGATTTCAAATGCACTTCACTTGTTGAATCATTGAATGATGTTAAAGTGGAATGAAGTAATCTCTAGAGTAATCACTTTTTTTTCAGATCTGGTCCTCCATACCTCATAGCAATCACTGCTCACACCTTCATCCAATCTATTCCCAACTGAAAGCTGTTGTAAAGACGGAGATTATTAAAGGGGACAATGATGATATGAGAAATTCAGAAGCATGCAGAGTGAAAGATGAAGATACAGAGGAACAAAGAGGTTGGTGTCCGTTAGGGTTGTAACGGTATGAGATTTCCACGGTATGATAACAGTCTCAAAAAATATCACGGTATATGGCATTAAACAATCAATTATTATTATCAGTTATAATGACCATTAAATGAATAAAAACTGTTTTTTTGTTTTTTGTTTTCTTCAAGGATTTACTAAATTAAAACATTGACAAATATATATATATTGCTTAATGTTTAAATAAATTGTTTTACTATTATTATTATAATAATTTCGAGACATACATTGTCAATTTCTTCTGGTTAAAAAACGGACTTTTGATGTGTTGTTGTGAAGAGCTTCGATTTCACAGTGCATTTGACAATGTTTTTTTTCAAATAAAATGATGAAATCCTCATTAAGTGTTCTCTCAGAGCTCTGGATATGTTTATGAGTTAATGTCCTCAGATAGTGAGACGGCAAACACTGAAAACATAGTGTGTAGTACACAAAACTCATTCACACAGAGACATGCAAAACTAACAGATATACTTATACAGCGATCTTTTTGATCGACTTTATTTGTTCACAGACCCAAGACCATGTCGTGATTTCATCTATTGTCAAATCGTGTTTTATGTGACATCGGTGTTATACTGTAAATTTCATTTTCATGACTGGATTCCAGGATTTCCTCTGCATCATGGAAATCATATAAATGGAACATAACTGCATCTGCACAGATGGTGTTCTTGAATATAGGCGAACCTGTTCGATGTGTTTCCTCATTTTGCAGCTACTTTGTGTTCACATTTTTTTGCAAACTGGAGAACAACCCTGTGTTTGTTTTTGACATGGGATAGCAGCCTCTGTCTCTCACTGTCTCTGCTGTATGTGTGAGCTGAGCAAGTTTAGAGTTTAGTCAAGTGTAAAGTTGTTGTGTAAACGCAGGTGAGATTCTGTGTCTGATTTCTTTTCAATACCATAGAAGCAAATGTACACGATATGATAATCATGCATTTGCATACCATGATATACAGCATACTAGTATATCGTTACAACCCTACTGTCCTATCATGATTCTTCATTAATTACTGCTGAAAAACATGAATGAAACAAATTTTCTGACAGATTTAATAGAATTGTAGACAGCTGTTAAAGATTCATATAAGCCTGAAATAGCATAGGACAAACAGAAGTGTGTTTGAAAATCACATCTAAAAATTTTATATTTTCATTTAGACTTGATGAAAGAGCAAGAAGAAAGTGAAGAATTGAATGAAATGCAGAAGAAACATCAGATTAAGGACCTTGATGAGACAATAACTGGAGAAAAAAAAGAACAAAAAATATCTCAAAGAGCAGAAGCCAAAAAGTCTTTTACATGCCCTCAATGTGGAAAGAGCTTCACATGTAATTCAAGTTTTATTATTCACACAAGATGTCACACTGGAGAGAAACCATTCACATGCCCTCAGTGTGGAAAGAGTTTCATAAATAAAGGAAACCTTAGTAGTCACATGCAAATTCACACTGAAGAGAAGCCATTCACATGTGATCAGTGTGGAAAGAGTTTTAAATGGTCAAATAGTCTCAGAGTTCACAAGCTCATTCACTCTGGAGAAAAGCCATTTGATTGTGATCAGTGCGATAAGAAATTTTTTAAGGAATCGGACCTAAAGGGCCACATGAAAGTTCACACAAAAGAAAAGCCCTACTTGTGTTCTGTTTGTGGAAAGGCGTTTTCATGGCTGGGACGTTTTAAAGATCACCAGAAAATACACACTGGTGTGAAAGAGTATTTGTGCTCCGATTGTGGTAAAGCCTTTACTACAGCCACTCAGTTGAAAGTGCACCTAAGGATCCACACTGGAGAAAGACCTTACAAGTGTTCATATTGTGAAAAGAGTTTCAAGCAGTTGGGTGGCCTGCAAGGACATGAGAGAATTCACACTGGAGAGAAGCCATATCAATGCCATCAATGTGGCAAGAGATTCATCTGTTCCAGAACTACACAGATTCACAGAAAGAAACATTGCCCAAAATTAAATGGAATGTCTGTACAATTATAAAGCTTTTATAATTTTATAAATGTGGGAAATGTCTTTAGAAAAGTTTCAATGGTGTTCTTCTTAATACCTTTGTAAAATGCTGAATAAAGTTTATAATAAAGTATGTTTATATGCAGTGCTGCTTTGTGTACAGGGGTAACTGCTGTATTTCTGCTGTTCCATAAGCGTCATTTACTGTCAGAGAGTGAGTTTTCATTCAGTTCATCTGCTGTTTTGTTCAGGGCAAATATATATATAAAATATGTTTAAGATCATGCCATTTCTTTAAAAAAAAAAAATTAAAGGTTTAAAGGTAGAAATGTAAATCGCAATTTTATGGTCATATGTCGTTACCATACACTAAAAAATGCTGGCTTAAAAACAACCCAATTTGGTTAATTTTGGCAAGCTGGGTTATTTTAAATGTTTGAACTCGACATGCTGGGCTATTTTACGATTTACTTGTTATACTGCTAGGTTAAAATGAACTCAGATGGGTTGGGAATTAAAATTAACTTTAACACAAAAATTCTACAGGCTATACAGCAATAATCAAAAGGTGAAAATGTATTAATAAGCAAGTATTGATAGCTGACCTTGATCGCACAGAAGAGGAAGAATGTGAGCAAAAATATAGAGTCCCTAACGAAACAACTCAAAATCAGAGATTTCTTTAAATTAAATATATTTTCTTAAGCAACCGTTGATAAAGCTGTACTTCAATTCATTGTCTATGGTCTCCAACCTTTTAGCGTGGTAGAAAAAGATAAATTTAAGGACCTGATTCATGATTTGCAGCCTAACTCTAGGTTACTTGTTCAATCAAGATCCACCATCTGTGGCAAGTTAGAGGAAGCCGCAGGAGAAATGAAGAGTAACAGAAGCCATGCTTGAAAGGGGTGTAATACATCTGTACAACCACTTATTGCAGGGGTTCAAGAAGGCACAGCTTTATGACAGACAATCTACACCGATGCTCTGCAGCACTTGCCTGTCGACAATTAAAGGGGTCGCACCCACATTTGATGTTCTTGCAGCTGCGATACATGACATACACTTTGAATTTGAGATCCATGAAAAAGTTGTCTGCATAACAACAGACAATGGATCCATTTTTTTTTTTTTTTTGAAAGCCTTTCGTGTCTATGGAGGTGAGAACAAAAACTGCAACAATAGAATTAGAATTTAGAATTTCCATTTATTGTCACATCACCATGGTGAGTGAAATTTTTGAGAGCTTGCTCCAGACAGTGCAAAATACAGATTAACATATTTAAGCAATATACAAATGACAATAGACAATATACGAGTGACAATAGAAATGTACATTTAGAAATACAATATGTGAAGAAATACAGATATGATATGGATGGACAGTGAAGTAGTAGTTATGATATCAGATAATTATTGTATTAAAGTGCAGTGTGTATTGCATTAGAGTCTAGTGACTGTATATGGAGTTAAAGTGCAGTGCATGGCATATAATATAGTGTGTCACTTCTGGCTGTTCATGAACCTGATAGCCTGAGGAAAAAAACTGTCTTTCATTCGACTAGTGCGGGACTGAATGCTGCAAAAACGTCTTCCTGAGGGCAGCATCGAGAACAGTCCATGGGATGGATGGCTGGAGTCATTGATGATCCTCCTGGCTTTCCTTATACAGCGTCTGGTATAGATGTCCTGGAGGGAGGGAAGCTCACCTCCTACAATGTGCCGGGCAGTTCGCACAACCCTCAGGAGAGCTTTGCGGTTGCCAGCGGTGCTGTTCCCGAACCAGGCAGTGATGGAACCAGTCAGGATGCTCTCTATTGTGCAGGTGTAGAATGATCTGAGGATGTTGGGGTTCATTTTAAACTTCCTCAGCCGTCTCAGGAAGAAGAGGCGTTGATGTGCCTTCTTCAGCATTGCGTCTATGTGAGCGGACCATGTGAGATCCTGAGAGATGTGGACGCCGAGGAACTTGAAACTGTTTACCTGCTCCACAGGTGTCTTGTCGATCTCTCCGTTGTCTCCTGAAATCCACCACCAGCTCCTTGGTCTTGTTGATGTTGAGTGAGAGGTGATTTTCTTGACACCATTTTGTCAGAGTGCACACCTCCTCTCTGTAGGCCGTCTCGTTGTTGTCAGTGATCAGGCCTACCACCGTCGTGTCGTCAGCGAATTTGACGATGACGTTGGAGCTGTGTGTAGCTGTACAGTCATGTGTACAGAGAGAACAGGAGTGGGCTCAGAACACAGCCCTGAGGAGCACCTGTGTTAAGGGTTAGTGCGGATGATGTTTTTTTGTCCATTCTGACCACCTGATGTCTGCCTGACAGGAAGTCCAGGATCCAGCTGCACAGAGATCTGTTTAGCCCCAGGTCTTGGAGCTTCCTGACGAGTTTGGCAGGCATTATGGTATTGAATGCTGAACTGTAGTCCACAAACAGCATTCTCACATAAGAGTTCTTATTTTCCAGGTGGGAGAGAGCAGCATGGAGGGTAAAAGCAATAGCATCATCAGTGGAGCGGTATGCAAATTGTAGTGGATTCAGTGAGGCAGGCAACACAGAGCAGATGTGGTCTCTGATGAGTCTTTCTAAACACTTGCTATAGATGGGTGTCAGAGTAACTGGCCGCCAGTCATTCAAGCAGGAGATTTTAGTTTTCTTTGGGATGGGTACAATGATGGATTCTTTAAAGCATGATGGAACCACAGACAGAGAGAGGGAGAGGTTGAATATGTCTGTGAAAACCCCGGCTAGTTGGTTCGTGCATGCACAGAGTACAGAATACAGAAAGTGCAACAGCAACCACATCAGAGGATGAGGATGACTCTGACACTCAAGGTGAGGAGAAATGTAAGGATATTGAATATGTTGAGGTTTCTGATATTCTAGCCAAGGATGATCTTGAATTTCATTTGCCCAAGAATCAACGGTGGATGAAACATACAAAAGGTTATCAAGATCATCCTTCTCCAAATGTTGAGCCTTGTGGAACAAGTGTGGCTGATCCACCAAAATGCAGAGATGGAGGAAGAGTAATGTGGTAAGCAGTTAATTTGTCCAAATGCCACACAATGGAACAGGAGGTGTAGCAGCAAATCATTACAAATTAATGCAAATCGATCTACTGTCCTATGATGAAACATTTCCATCCTGATTGAGTAGCATCTATATTTTTCAGTAATCAGCTACTTTTATATACAGTCTTAAACAAGGTAGTTATTAAGGTTCACTCCTGCAGAAAAGGACTTTCTTGGGGAATGTCACAGATATGGCCCCTTTTGTCAAGTTGATTAATATCTTGCAGGGAGAAACCAATGTGCACATGGGCTGGCTTGTACCAACTGAAAAGAACTTTTTAAAAAATATTTTACTTATGCCTTTTTTGAGCACTTGAGTTTGACTGCAACTGACTCGTTTGATCCATGTTTCATTCTGCCGTGTTTAAGAGGCTGTTGAATTGATCTTGATTTAATGAAATATTGAGGCATTCAATTTCATTTCTATTTCAGGAACTAAAACCTCACAAATCAACTGTTCCTTGTTTTTCACCTATATCTGTGGACCTGTGCATCTTTGAGCCTACATTGTACGAGTAAAATTCTCAACTCTTACCTGATTTTAACAGTACTTAAACTTACTTTTTACAATCGTATTGGTATTGGTGGATTGTAACTTGTCTTTTTTGCAGTAAGGTATTTGTATTTTTACTCAAGTATGGTTTTCAGGTAGCCTTCTCTTTACGCCTGTTTATCCTTTTCACAGTCTTCATGAAAACAAATAGAAAAGAGCTAATTTCACCAATTCGTTTGCAAGATTTTTTATTTTCAGGCCTTCCATACAGGATGTGCTCATTTATATTATGGATCGCCTACTTTGTGCTTTTGAGGGTTCGTGAAAGCATCTATTAGCTATATCATCTGGAAAGCAGATATCTCATAAAAACCTTAAAGTAGATTTAAATGCACTGTAAGTCTTCCCTTGCACTCGATGTGATCACATGAGCATTTTATTTATATTAGACTAACGCTTTTATGTATCAACATAAGTTACTTTTTTTTTTTTTACCGCGCACGCGTCAAAGCTCCACACTACAGTACAGTAGGTGGCGGTAATGTATCTGAAGTTTCTTTGCCAACCGCCTATAACAACAGAAGAAGAAGAACAACTCTTTAGCCCTCTGGTGGTCATGCTTATTTGGTAAGTGCTGGTTATATTTCAATTAAGTTATTGTTCTCAATTTTAATGTCTTATAGTTGTCTATCTGTAACTGAAATGGAGTCAGTGCTGCCTGGAAGTCGCATAATCATGAGTTTTTCAGATATGCGCTCCTTGTAACTCAGTCAGAACCTTTACTGAATTAACGTTAATTAATAAAGGTATATATAGTTTCAGCGCCGCTTACAATGAAAGGTAAGCATTTCTTTTTGCAGTTTATACATTTTATTGCTTATTTTGTGCAGTCCTGCTTGGGGTAGTAGATTGAATGACAGGCATCACTTCGTGTAACGTTCAACTATTGTCTACACTACAATGTGCCATTGTTTGGGCTTTGCGATGTTTTAAAACTGGGAGTCTGTTATTTTATTTGTTGTTATCCTGTATTGAATACACTACTGCCTACAAGAACTGGAACAAACCTGTATAAAAGTATCCGTGAGATTTATATATATATATATATATATATATATATATATATATATATATATATATATATATATCCGATCCGTGTATAATATATATATATATATATATATATATATATATATATTATTGGGCCTTAATTTGTTTATTGCTCTTAAATATTTGGTAATTCCTCCTTATCATGGAGTGGTAACCTACATTACAAAAACATGTCATTATGTGAATTTTTTTTTTTTTTTTTTTTTAAATATGTAGATGCTGTGAATAATTGTGATTAACTTTACTGGTTTAGCGCACTGTTTGATATAGATGGCTGATGGCCTGCAGTATAAGCTGAAGTAGAAGTTTATTCATTCGGGGTGTTTTTGAAATTCAGTGTAATGCAGCCACTGTAAAAAGCCAAAAATTTGCAGACCCAGTTGCTAGGGTGGCACTCTTAAAGCCCATTCACAAAAACCGTAACTATAAAGATAACTATAGTGTCCACATCAATGAACAATAACACTGTTCAAAACTTGTACTGCTGGAGCTCTTGAAAGCGGAATGAATTCTGATTGGCTGTCAGGGTTTTTATCGTTCATTAGCTGGAAAAAAAAATCACTCTGAAAGTGTGAGAAAAAGTGAGATTTTTTTTTTTTAACTATCTTTTTTATTATAATTATTATCATTATAGCTATCATACTGTGTGAACAGGGCTTTATCAAGGAAAAGAGAAAGGTATTCAGGATTGCGATTGTCAGAATAATAGATTACTAATATTTCTGAACAGAGAGTTTCCCCTCACCACAGTATGTCACAAGTTCAAGAGAGGCCATTGAGTGGAATTTATTCTCTACTGTAATTATTAAAACATTATTAAAACAAAATATGTGATCATACTAAATTAAGCAGGCTGGACCAAGTCCAAGGACCCTGTTCAAGTCCACCCCCAATGGGATACCAAATTTTGAATTTTAATCAACTGTGCATTTTTTACTTTTTAACAAAAGAAGCAATAATAATAATAATAATAGTAAACTCTTATTTATTTTGGTTTAAAGTATCATGATAGTCCCGCTTTGTCTGTGTGTCGTTATTATCCAAGAAAAATGGGACGGAGCAGTGAGAAACAGAAATGTGACTGCTTGGGATTGTGAAAATTTTCACAGATCAGGCTAAATCTAAAACAAGTGACTTTGTATTAATAGCCTGCGTGTTTATAGGAAATAGACATTAAAACATGAAGAACGCATATTTTCCCTGATTAGCAGTTACCAAGGGGTTGACAAACAAAAGCTTTGCTATGAGAATACTCACAAATCTAGCAGGACATTGCTGCCAGTCTTCTAAGTGATCAACTTTTTTTAAAGTTTGTATCGACTGTATTGCAATGGAAAAAATAAGATTTCGGACAGGAGGACAGCATCAGCTGAATTCACAAATCATAAAGAACTACTAACGATATTATTTACATGTTTATGACTGCACTGAATTTTATAGCCAAAAGAATGCTGAATTTGAGTCTTTAAACTCTACACCGGATTCGATTTTGACAAAAATTATATTTCAATATTTTCTGGGATTTTGTTGATAACTATAAATTGGACAGTTTTTTTCTGTTATCTTGGCTGGTTTCAGCCTGTCATGGACAACTGACTTCTGAAGATTTTCATTTTCTGTGAGTTGGTCACTACACAGCAATGACCGAAAATAACTTGACCGAAATATATATGACTAAATGTTTGCTAAGAAGTATAACCTACTAAAACAAGGTGGTATTATGGTGGCCTATCCATAGCAAACTTGGACTGCAAAATGCCCAGTGCATTATGGGTGTTGAAGATTTCTTACCTATTTGACAAATGGGAAGACAACAGCCCTTTTTCTGTTTTCTCTAGTTAGGTAGCACCAATTTCAATTTTTTTCACCATTCTACCACATAGGCATTCATGTTGAAAGTCCATTTTGCCAGTGGTGAAGTACCCGTTTAATATGTGTATGTGTAAATGAATCCTTGAATTCGTTCAAAAACACAGATTCAATTTCATTTTGGAACGAAAAAACACTCTGTGTTGCTTAGTCGAATCAAGTCACCTTTATTTATATAGAGCTTTACAATAAAGCAAAAGCCAGCTCTACAGTAATAACAGGAAAATGAGTAAATGATTCAGAGATTTCATTTCTGCTGTCATTGCTCAGCTGAACTCAATTCAGTGTTGATTCAGTTCGGTTGTAAAGATCATCAATTATTAAATTAGTTCATTTCATCTGTAAAGCAGTTCTGCAGAAAACAGTGATGTCATCGTCCAGCTCAGTTCAGTTCTCAGTCCCGTCAAATCAATAATAGTGCTGAATATTATGTGTCCCAAACTAAGCGAGGTGACAGAAAGGAGGTGGAAAGGAACCCAAACTCCATCAGGTGACAGAATAGTTTTAAAAAAAAAAAACCTTGGGAGAAACCAGGCTGTCACAATATCAGATTTTTCACACCACAGTTATTGTGGCCAAAAGAGTTCATGCTAATGTTATATCACGATATCCATAGAAACCTTAAAGAAAATTTATAGAAAACAAAACAACAACTATGTTACCAGTCGAATTCATCTTTACTTTGTTGTGTGTTTTGCTTTCTTTTTTTTAACCAATGGATCACACCATTGCACACAACAATTGAGATTCTGGCTTTCTCCCTAATGCTTATTGGCTCTAAAAATGCTCATTGTTTTTAGCTTAGCACAGCATCAAAATACAATTTTACGAGAATAATTCCATATTTTACTCAAATTACATTATAGCATCAGTCGAGTGATTGACTTCCTTCTGTGAACTGATGTGGCTTATCACAGAATGAGGCAGAAAATATGTTATCTTATAGTATTCTTTGAATAAACAATTCAAAGGCATTGTTTATTAGCATTGAATTATGAATATACATTATCCTTACAAGAATAAATAACCAAGATGGCTTGAAGAACACAGATGAACCATAATGTCACAGTGGTGTTAATTCTCTTCAAGTTTAGTCAAGTCTCTATCTGCATTTTATTCAGCTAAAGCTGTAATTACCATGGATGTCTTTGAAGAAATTAGGGATTTCCTGGAAAATACTTCTGAGACTCACTTGTGGACTTTTTGCCCGATGGCGCACTCCGGCGTCCAATATGAATGAAACGAGTTACATGTGAGAGTTTAGCATTCCATAATCCTCACACCTCTCTATTGTGGGTAAAAGTAGAACAAAAATATTCCTCTTTACAGATATTTGAAGTAAACATACAATAATCTATAAATTTTTATCCAAATGAGCCCACTTTTGGACCAAAAGCCTTAAGGGATATGAGTTTTGGACTAAGTTAAGCCTTAAGTTAACAGGTTCATGTAAAATTTCCCATTTCAGGACTAACAAAATACCTGCAGCAGGTGGGTGAACAGGTTGCTGGTTTTGTCCCCTTTTGCTCTCACTGTTGATCGACAAGTCTTGCAGACTGGAGTGTCTAACGAGTCATTTTCTCTAAATCCCAAAAAAAAGAGGAGCTGCAGCTTTTATGGACAAAAAGTCAACTCTAGTCAAGTCAAGTCATCTTTATTTATATAGTGCTTTTTACAATGCAAATTGTGGCAAAGCTCCCAAAGAAAATGGTGTCATTGTCCAGCTTATTATATTATTGATTCATTCTGTTGCAAAGATCAGTAGTTATTAGTCCAGTTAATTTATGTATATCAGCACTGCAGAAAACGGTGACGTAATCGTCCGGCTCAGGTCAGTTTGCATGCAACGGCACCAATGCAGGCATATCAAAAACACTGCTGAATATCAAGTAAGTGTCCCCAACTCAAGCAAGCCAAAGGCAACAACGGCAAGGAACCAAAACTCCAACAAATGGAGAGAAAAAACCTTGGGAGAAACCAGGCTTAGTCGGGGGGCCAGTTCTCCTCTGGCCAACAGTGAACACTTGTCCGATACTCAGGCAGAGTTACAGGTCATTAAACCGATTTGGAATCGCAACAGTCAAAATATTTTATCCAGTTCCATCTAGTTTAAGATATTTTTAATCACGCCGGTATGGGACGGTTTGTTGGGGATATGTGCCACTGGCTGATGAGTCGGTAAGGTCTTCACAAAGGATGAGCTAGTTAACACAGTCTCCGCCGACACCACAGGGCCACACTGTTGCCGCACACAGGTGCAGGTTCCCCATCCGACCCGGACACGGCCCGGATCCAGCCAATCATGTTAATTGGTAAACCCCGCGATAAGCAGAGAGACAAAAATTAGCGTAGACGCCATTCTTCTTCAGATGTAACGAGTAAATCCGGTGTTATAGGATGTGTTCCCAGCTCCGGCTGACCTGATCTATGCAGCCCAACAATCCTTTAACAGATATGAAGACAAAAATTGATAATGCGTCATGTGTATGCCAGGTTGAAGAGATGCGTTTTTAGTCTAGATTTAAACTGACAGAGTGTGTCTGCTTGCCGAACAATGCTAGGAAGATCATTCCAGAGCCTGCGGTTGATTTTAATATTCTAGGTATTAACAACTGGCCAGAATTCTGAGATCGTAACAGACACGAAGGACTATAATGCATTAAGAGCTCACTCAGATACTGGGGAGCTAAGCCATTTAGTGCTTTGTAAGTAATTAGCAATTAAGTAATTAGCATTTTAAAATCTATATGATGTTTAATAGGGAGCCAGTGCAGTTTTGACAGAACCGGGCTAATATGGTCATACTTCCTGGTTCTAGAAAGGACTCTAGCAGCTGCGTTTTGGACCAGCTGTAATTTGTTTATCACGCGAGCAGGGCAACCACCCAGTAGACCGTTACAGTAATCTAGTCTCGAAGTCATAAACGCATGAACTAGCTGTTCCGCATTTGTCATTGAGAGCATATGTCGCAATTTAGATATATTTTTAAGATGGAAGAATGCGGTTTTACATATGCTAGAAATGTGGCTTTCAAATGAAAGATTGGTATCACAGAGCACACCCAGGTTCCTAACTGACGAAGACGACTTAACAAAGCAGCCATCAAGTGTTAGACAGTATTCTAGGTTATTAAAAAGCGCAAATAAAGTTTAGATTTGTGAACCGATTTCAAAGGTTTATGAAAAAGGTTCTGTCTCCAATTACTCACAATCTCGCTGAAAATTATTCATTGTCACGTCTCAAGCATAGATTCGGTGTATTTTTCGGTTAGTTGACCCAAAAAGTAAAATTCTGTCATTAATTACTCATCCTCATGTCATTCCACACCTGCAAGATCTTTGTTGATCTTCAGAACACAACAATTAAGATATTTTTGATAAAATCCAATGGTTGAGTGAACTTTGTCAAATTAATTTATACTTTCAATGCCCAGAAAGGTAGTAAAGTCCATGTGACTACAGTGGTTCAACCATAATTTTATGAAGGGATGAGAATGCTTTCTGTGTGCCAAAAAACAAAACGATTTCATTCAACAATTTCTTCTCTTCCGTATCAGTCTCCAACGTGCGTTCACGAGAGCATCACGACGCATGCAAGTTTTTGACATTGATGTTGATGTGCCTTTAAGATGACTTCTTCTATGGCGTGTGTTGTAGTGTGCACACACAGAGATAGAGAAATGTTTGAGTGATGAGATTGATGGCCGCTCAACCAAATGCTGTTACCATTTAATAGTTTCTTTTCCACTTTGAGTTGTAGCATTCGTCAGAGTGCTTTCTTTTCCTGTTTTATTACTCGCTCTTTTACATGTATGTGAAGAGTGTGCTCATTGTGCGAAACGTGCCCCCTGTTTTTTCTGTTTTTCATCTGGGCAGTCTCCAAGCCCTCTGATAGATGTTACAAAACGCAGGGCTGTATTTACAAACAGATTTTATGTAGATGACTGCTCTACATAAAACTGTTCATAACTATATCTGCAGATTTTGACACAGATGATAAATTGCATTTTTTGCACAACCTTACTTATTCAAGTAAGAATGTATGGAGAACGAACTAAAAGAGATGGAAGAGGCTGCAACACAACCACAGCCACAAGCTTCTGAAAAACAGAGAGCAATGCAAATTGTTGAATAAAGTTATTTTGTTTTTTGGTGCTCAAATTATTCTCGTTGCTTCATAAAATTAAGGTTGAACTGCTGTAGTCACATGAACTGTTTTAAATATGTCTTTACTTTCTGGGCATTGAAAGTGTAAATTAACTACCTCTCGGATTTCATCAAAAATATTTTAACTTTGTGTACAGAAAATGAATGAATGTCTTGTGGGTGTGGAACGACATGAGAGTGAGTAATTAATGACATTTACATTTACATTTAATCATTTAGCAGACGCTTTTATCCAAAGCGACTTACAAGTGAGGAAAACAAACAAGCGATTCTTCATGAATTGGCAAATAGACACAGGAAGTGCTCACAATACAAGTTTCATACATTGCTCAGTACCATAAGCTAGAGTAGGAAGGGAAAAGGGAAGGAAAGGGTTTATTTTTTTTAATTTATTTTTTTTTATTAAGTGTTCACGGAAGAGATGAGTTTTCAGCTGTCTCTTGAATATTGCCAGGGATTCTGCGTTCCTGATGAAAGTAGGGAGATCATTCCACCAGCAGGGAGCAGTGAAGGAGAATGTTCTGGAGAGTGATTTTGTGCCTCTCTGTGACGGTACCACAAGCCTTCATTCCTTTAGTGATCGCAGGCTTCTGGTGGGGACGTAATTTTCATTTTTGGGTGAACTAACCCTTTAATGTGTATCTGTAATTCTGACAGCCTAAGCGGTCCTGTCAAAGGCCTCTGGCTTCATTGCACAGAAGACTTGCTTATGGTTTAGATTAGTTCATAATATAAATTATAATATCATCTCATAATTCATAAGAATCATGTAAACTTTATGTAATTTCTTATAAAGTCTCAGTTCTAATAACTAACTTGGGTTGTCTCTAGCTTTTAATAGTCTGACTTTGGTGGTCAACTAGCTGTCAAAACAATGTTATAATGACCAAATACAACCAGAAACAACTGTTCAGACTTGCATGTGAAAGGTAATTCTCTGATATATGGTTTTGATTGTGCGACAGTTTGTAAAAACTCAAAATAGTCAGCCGTCTTTTCTTCAGTCCACATATGAGAGTTACGGCAAGTTGCCCCAACCAATATGGTAATGTTGCCATCCAGCATCGTGCTTCTATGTATTTATTTTGTCTATGGTAGTAGCTGTGTGCACTGCGTCTTCTGCTCTATGACAGATGGCGTTAAAGTGCAATACCGCCACCTATTGTACTTTGGGATGTCAACCAGGTACTGGTGCTGAATTATTTACATGTCATATGTGTACATCTAAATATTACAATTATCACCAATACTGGTATTTTGCCATGCCCTTAATTAACATGATATCGATATTTCATGTTTTAAATATCAAGGTTATCATCAATACCGGATTCATCCCACCAGTATAGAGATGAAGCTGGTCGTACTAAACAAGTCCTCTCAGGGATGCACAACAGTTCTGTCACATCTTTTTTGGAACTATTTTCATTTGTGAAATAGAGCAAAAAAATATCTAAAATGTAATTCACAATATTAACATCTTTTTTATTATTAAACAGTCCAATGTAAATCCAATTCAAACAAAAACGTGCGAAGTTAGCTCAGTGAGTATCCACTTACTTCTAACACACCAGAGACCTGGGTTCAATCTCCACCAAGGGCAACCTCTCACTTGTAAGTCACTTTGGATAAAAGCATTTGCCAAATGAATAAATGTAAATGTAAATCGTGCCGATATTTAGGAAAAACAGCACAGTTAGTTGTGTGATAATGCTTTAAGCTGGCATGAAACAGAAGTTGCGATACGCTTTTCTTCCCTGTTGTGATGTGTATCCAAATAAAATGGCTTCTCAAACAAAAATAGAGGGTGAGGCGTGATTATGTCCATTGGGAATTGATTGGATTGTCGTTTGCTATTGGTTGAGCTCATGTGAGTGACGGGTTGCCCCACCCTCACACCAGTAAACACATCATCATCAGAGAAGAGAATAGATGTCACTGGGAGGTTATTTTTGATTAAAGATTACAAGGCACACAAATTTTAAAAAAAAATCCACATCATTAAAACAAAAATTACCATATAATGTAGGTTACAATTACTTTATTATAGCTCTTATTTTTCTATCTAGTGTAAGACACAGTGGACTCATTTAAGAATCTTTAAAATGTGCTTCATTTATGTTGAATCACTGAATAAAGTTGAAGTGGAATTAATAGTATGAAGTAAACTAGTAATCCCTTTTTTTCAGATCTGGTCCTCCTTACCTCATAGCAATCACTGCTCACACCTTCATTCAAGCTGTTCCCAACTGGAAGCTGTTGTGAAGATGGAGATTATTAAAGGAGAGAATGATGATATGAGAAATTCAGAAGCATGCCGAGTGAAAGATGAAGATACAGAGGAACAAAGAGGTTGGTGTCTGTTCTTGATTTTTCATTAATGGCTGTTCAAAAACATGAAATAAGCTAATTTTCTGACAAATTAACAGAATAGTAGGTTGTTGTTAAAGATTCATAGATGCAAAAATAGCATAGTTGTTAATAAGCCAAGGACAAATGGAAGTGATATTTGAAAATCACCTATAAAAGCATTATATTCTCATTTTAGACTTAATGAAAGTGCAAGAAGAAAGTGAAGAATTGAATGAAATGGAGAAGAAACATCAGATTCAGGAACTTCATGATGCCATAACCGAAGAAAAAAACAGACAAGAACTACAAAGAGCAGAAGCCAAAACATCTTTTACCTGCCCTCAATGTGGAAAGAGCTACAAGAACCTTAAAATTCATATGCAAATTCACACTGAAGAGAAGCCATTTACATGTGATCAGTGTGGAAAGAATTTCAAATGGTCAAATAGTCTCAGAGTTCACAAGCTCATTCACTCTGGAGAAAAGCCATTTGATTGTGATCAGTGCGATAATAAATTTTTTAAGGAATCGGACCTAAAGGACCACATGAAAGTTCACACAAAAGAAAAGCCCTACTTGTGTTCTGTTTGTGGAAAGGCGTTTTCATGGCTGGGCCAATTCAGAGACCATGAGAAAATACACACTGGTGTGAAAGAGTATTTGTGCGCCGATTGTGGTAAAGCCTTTATTACAGCCACTCAGTTAAAAGTGCACCAAAGGATCCACACTGGAGAAAGACCTTACAAATGTTCATATTGTGAAAAGAGTTTCAAGCAGTTGGGAGCCCTGCAAGGACATGAGAGAATTCACACTGGAGAGAAGCCATATCAATGCCATCAATGTGGCAAGAGATTTGGTCACTCCAAAGTTGCAAAGATTCACAGAAAGAAGCATTGTCCAAAATTAAATGGAATGTCAGTACAATTATAAAGCAATTTATAATAATATTTATAAATGCGGAAATTGACTGTCTTCAGAAAAGTTTCAATGATGTTTTCTTTTTTTAATACCTTTGTAAAATGCTGAATAAAGTTTATAATAAAGTATGTTTCTAAGTGCAGTGCTGCTTTGTGTACAGGGGTAACTGCTGTATTTCTGCTGTTCCATAACAACTCACTCTCTGACAGTAGGTGACGCTTTTCATTCAGTCCATCTGCTGTTTTGTTCAGGGCAATTACATATAAAATACAAAATCATTTATGATCATGCATTTTCTGTTTTATAAAAATTGGTTTAAATGTGGAAATGTAAGGTTTTCTCCTAATTGGGTGTTTTTTAATTTGATTGTGTGGGTAAATATGGGCTTGGGTGGACAAAATTTGTGCTGCTTTGGGGTCAGTTCGGCAGTTTTCAAAAATCTACATTTTATAGGCTTATTGGTTAATAAACAAAATTCAAGTGTGCATGATGTGCTCCGTAAAATCAGTCATCAACACTTTTGGTGTTGACGTTGCTGACGAGCCCGCACTTTTAGCCAATCAGCGATCTGCCAACGGGATTTTAGTGCAATAACTTGTAGCTGTATAGTCAAGTGTTGATTGCAATGCCAAAGTGGCATAAAAATAGGTTTTACCAACAGGAAATAATTGCCTAACACTTGAGTGTGACTCACAGTATGATTTAATATAAATGGAATATGCAACGACTCCTGTCTATCATCATGTGCACACTGGCCTGATCAGGACATCTGCAACTTTTAAATTGTCCAGACCGCACTCTTGCATACAGTTCATTCATCACTGACAGATGCTGAAAGAGGTTTGAATCAATAATTAATCTGTTTTTACTGTGCAAAGTTCTGTGTTATGTTCTACAATGTGTACTTCAAGAAATTCAGTTCTGTTAGTTAAATTAAAGCACAACACAAAGCTAAGCAAAAACAAAACAAATATAATGACTTTATTCAACAATTACTTCGTTCAGCGCTTCCAGGTTGTTCCAGGAGTCGGGCAATAATGAGTCGGTGTTCTGACGAAGAAGCTGGAAGCGCTGAACATAAACGATGTATGAGAATGACACAGAAGAGAAAAACCTTTTGCAAACAAAAATTATTTTCATCGCTTCATAAAATTAAGGTTGAACCACTGTAGTCGCATGGACTGTTTTAATGTCTTTACTATCTTTCTGGGCATTGAAAGTGTAAATTTACTTGCTGTCAAAGGAGGCCTCACTGAGCCATCAGATTTTATCAAAAATATCTTAATTTTAACATAATTTGAATAAGATGAACAAAGATCTTACAGGTGTGGAATGACAGGGTGAATAATTAATGACAGACTTTTCATTTTGGGTGAAATAACACTTTATTGCTTATTAGTTTAAAGTCTCTTTTGTTGTTCTCTTTTAATGTTTGAATTTTAAAAATCTGCTATCATGTTTTTCTGTGAATATTCCCAAAGTCTGACAGTGAAATCTCTCTATGGGTAATGTGATTGTTGTCATATTTATAAATATATAAATATAAATATAAATATATATATATATATATATATATATATATATATTTATATATATATATATATAAATATTTATAAGTATATATGTCTGTCACCGATTCTTGACATAAGGGACAAAAGATGTCCCACACACAAAAGCCCTCTTTATGTTAAAAATAAATAAATTCATCAAAATAAAAATACTTAAAAAGTTACATCTAAAGGAAATCTGGATACTCAGGACATTCATTGCTTTTATTTTTAAATAATTTTGTTAGTATTAATTAAATACCTGCTCTATACTTGGAGAATACATGTAATTTATCCTAAAAATTATTTTAAAATTATATTTTAATTTAAAATTATATTTTCAAAAAAAATTCTATCAAAGTTGTGTCCTCACTTTGGTCAATTCCGTCAGAATGTTTAATAATTCTGAATAACCCAGGCAATGTCATGCTCATCTTTAACTCTGAGGAGCACTTACTATTTCCTGCTCATTGTGGATCTCACAGTAAGACAGTCCTGGAAGTTTTATATATTTTTTAAATATTTTATCCAAACAATGTTGAAGTCTCTGCAGTAACAGCTTTAACATGTCAATTCTGTCATCCTGGTGTAATAGTCTCTGTAAATAGTTTTGGGATAAATATGGGCATTTTTGATGTTTATTAAGACAGCTGCAACTGAGACAGAAAACAAAATTGCTCCACAGTACAACACGTGGTTAAGGTAAAAAAAAAAAAAAAAAAAAAAAAAGATTTCGGGTTCAGGTTTTGTGTCTGATGGTTGACAAGTGCTTTCTAAAAGACTGAAAGAAAGTGAAAGTGAAAGTCGTGACGTATTGTCAGGTATGGTGACCCATACTTGAAATTTGTGCTCTGCATTTATCCCATCCAAGTGCACACACACAGCAGTGAGTAGTGAACACACATACACACTCAGTGAACACACACCCGGAGCAGTGGGCAGCTATTGCTACAGCGCCCGGGGAGCGATTAGGGTTAGGTGCCTTGCTCAAGGGCACTTTAGTCATGGTATCGAAGGTGGAGAGAGTGTTGTTTATTCACAATCCCCACCTTCAATTCCTGCCAGTATAAGTCAAGTCAAGTCAAGTCATCTTTATTTATATAGCGCTTTTTACAATGCAAATTGTGGCAAAGCAGCTTTACATTAATAAGAAAATGGTGTCATTGTGCAGCTTATTCTATATATTATTGATTCATTCCGTTGCAAAGATCAATAGTTATTAGTCTAGGTAATTTAGGTATAGCAGCACTGGAGAAAACAGTGACGTAATCGTCCGGCTCAGATCAGTTCGCATACAACGGCGCCAATGCAGGCATATCAAAAACACTGCTGAATATCAAGCAAGTGTCCCCAACTTAAGCAAGCCAAAGGCAACAGCGGCAAGGAACCAAAACTCCAACAAATGGAGAAAAAAACCTTGGGAGAAACCAGGCTTAGTTGGGGGGCCAGTTCTCCTCTGGCCAACAGTGAACACTTGTCCGATACTCAGGCAGAGTTACAGGTCATTAAACTGATTTGGAATCGCAACAGTCAAAATATTTAATCTAGTTCCATCTAATTTAAGATCTTTTTGATCACGCCGATATGGGACGGTTTGTTGGGATATGTGCCGCTGGCTGATGAGTCGGTAAGGTCTTCACAAAGGATGAGCTCGTTCACACGGTCTCCGCTGACACCACAGGGCCACGTTGCTGCCGCACACAGGCACAGGTTCCCCGTCCGACCCGGACACAGCCCGGATCCAGCCAATCATGTTAATTGGTAAACCTCGGGATAAGCAGAGAGACAAAAAATTAGCGTAGACGCCATTCTTCTTCCGATGTAACGAGTACATCTGGTGTTATAGGAAGTGTTCCCGGTTCCAGCTGACCTGATCTATGCAGCCTAACAATCCTTTAACGGATATGAGGACAAGAGTTTATAGTGCGTCATGTGTATGCCAGGTTAAATAGATGCGTTTTTAGTCTAGATTTAAACTGACAAAGTGTGTCTGCTTCCCGAACAATGCTAGGAAGATTGTTCCAGAGTTTAGGTGCCAAATAGGAAAAGGATCTACCGCCCGCGGTTGATTTTGATATTCTAGGTATTAACAACTGGCCAGAATTCTGAGATCGTAATAGACGCGAAGGACTATAATGCATTAAAAGCTCACTCAGGTACTGGGGAGCTAAGCCATTTAGTGCTTTGTAAGTAATTAGCAAGATTTTAAAATCTATACGATGTTTAATAGGGAGCCAGTGCAGTTTTGACAGAACCGGACTAATATGTTCATACTTCCTGGTTCTAGTAAGGACTCTAGCAGCTGCGTTTTGGACCAGCTGTAATTTGTTTATCACGCGAGCAGGGCAACCACCCAGTAGAGCATTACAGTAATCTAGTCTCGAGGTCATAAACGCATGAACTAGCTGTTCCGCATTTGTCATTGAGAGCATATGTCGCAATTTAGATATATTTTTAAGATGGAAGAATGCGGTTTTACATATGCTAGAAATGTGGCATTCAAATGAAAGATTGGTATCAAAGAGCACACCCAGGTTCCTAACTGACGAAGACGACTTATAATGTGATTTAATTATTTTTTTTTTTTGCATGTGGGGAATTCTTCTAATGTTGTTTCATGATTCTGTTTACATATACTGAATATTTGGCCCAAGCTGGACCTTTGTCAATACCATCAGTATTTATCAACTTCATCAGCATTTAACACCGTCAGGTGAAGGTTTTTGTTAATTTTGAAAGAAATGTCATTCTTTTTTCAATTCATTAATTCATTGTGTTAAAATATTAAAATATCAACTAAACTATGATATCATGTCTGATTTAATATATGTTTAATATTAAAAAGGAGGTTAGAGAATTATAAATAGATATATAGTTATATATAGTTATGCTTCTAAATTAAAGACCAGACTTTTATTTTGATTCTCTGAACGGCAGGGTCTTCGCGTGACGTCATAAGCACTGCGCCCGCGCATTCTCTAATGTCCGCTGGATAAAAGGTTTGTGTTTTCAGGTGTAAATCGATACAAAACGTCCAATATTCTTTGCGCCAGAAACTTGGTAATGTTTCTAAAACCGTTTTGTTGCTGTAATTAATGTTAATTGAATTAATGTCGGTTGTTATTGATTGTAATTACAATGCATTCTTATGACATGTCAATAGCGTCTTTTACCAGAAATCTTAATTTCTGAGTGTTATATTCCTGAGTAGAGCACCCGTAATAGAACGTGTTTTGCCTTTTATTTTCTTTCAATTTGATCATCATCCCGATTGCTGACCCGTTTCCAAACAAGCAGGGAAAGCCAGAGGTTTATCGATCGAGATCTGCCGGACGATGGAGTATATTAAAGTGGAGATTGTGGATCTGACTGATCTAGAACCATTCAGAGTGAAAGAAGAAACAGAGGAACCAAGAGGTTGGTGTTCATAGAAAAAATGATCGTGATGTTGTGCATTTGTTTACCATCATTTGATGCAAATGACAGAAGTTCCTTTTATCACATAAGTGGTTATTTTCAAGCAGTTAATCTTTTTATCTGCTGTTCAAATGGTTCATTTATACATCTTTTATCATTGTTGTTTTTGAAATGATTATTACTACCATGTTCGTTTTAGACCTGCTTGAAGTGGAAGAGGAAAGTCAAGATCAGAATGAAGTGGAGAAAAATCAGTATCAGGAGCCTCATAGCTTCACAACTGGAGAAAATTCACAAACCGAAAACGATTTGACAAAAAGTCCAGGGGCCAAAAAATCATTTGGATGCCCACATTGTGGAAAGAGTTACAAATGTAAAGAAGACCTTAAGGATCACATGACAATCCACAGTGAGAGGCCGTACACGTGCCTTCAGTGTGGAAAGAGTTACACGCAAAAAATCAACCTTCAGAATCACTTGTTAATTCACAATGGAGACAAGCCTTTCACATGCTCTCAGTGTGAGAAGAGCTTCACACGAAAAGGAGACCTGAAGAAACACATAATAGTTCATTTTGGAGAAAGGCCTTTCACATGCCATCAGTGTGGGAATAATTTCAGACATCAAGGAAACCTAACTAGTCACATGAAGATTCATACTGGCGAGAAATCAAACCGAAGTCCTCACAGTGACAAGAAACTTGCACAAGTGTGCAATTACAAAACTCCTGTGCTCTATCACGCTGGAACGATGCCCTTTAAATGTGATCATTGTGGTCAGAGATTTATTTTGTCTGCACACTTAAAGAGACACCTGAGATGGCATGCAAAGGAGAAATCTTGAGCTTGATCCCTCAGTGGAAAGATGTCTCAGCGAGTTTAAAAGAACCATGAACTATACTGTCTGATTGTTTGTGTGTTGGGTGTGGAAATGCAGCAAATAACCTGTACTTGAGTTTTCACCCGATCATAGAGAAAAGCATTGTTTAAATTATGGCAAAAATTGAAGGCAAAACGCATTCTTTTTTTAGGTCCAGCATATTTAAGAAAATATTGAGAAATATAAAGACTTTTATCAAAGAGTGAATTTTATCAAAATGACCTTGACTCACAAAGATTGTTTGTTCAACAATAACTAGTCAAATTATTAAAAAATATTAATATATATAAAAATATTAATTCGGAAAACAATTAGCAATGCATTTGTTGGGACTAGCAGTTGTAAATCATTAATTGTAAATACATTCATTGTGCATAAGGGCAGTTGTTAAGCGATGCATCTTTCTCCATGTTAGTTTAAGCGTTCAGTTTAGTTAATCATAGCTGTTGAGAAGTGGTGAGTGGAGAACTGAGATATACTTGCAATTAGATCATTTAACAGTCCCTGATTTAGTATTACTGAAAATCCCAAATAAAAAGATGCTTGCTTTAATTTAATTAATTGCATAACCAAGCCTTTGACTTAAAAGTTCCCACTATCGAATTGATTGTAATTGAGCTGAATAATGCTATATTTTCCTCTCTAGAGGTGCTTTTTAGTCATTAGAAGTGGATTTATTGTTTCCTTATTGAAGAATTTTGCAACATTGATGATTTAATATGGTTTGATTTGATGCTTTTTCCTGTTTATTACTGTAAAGCTGTTCAGAGGCAACCTGTATTGTATAAAGTGCTATATAAATAAATGTGATTCCACAAGCAGTTTTGACTTTATACTTGGGAAAAGAATAAATATGTTACATTCCCCAGTGATCTATCATAGTTATGTCCATCAGCTGGGAAAGGTAATTATTGAATTTGATCCCAGAAAATGTTATTAGATATGAAATCCAAAAACCACCCCCATATACCATTAATACACAAGAAAACATCCTCAATCAGTATAACCTGGAACAGGTCATTCACACGTGACATTTTCTCATTCCACATTGCTTGTTATAGCTACACTTTTTCCCTCTCAGACTAAGTCTTCTATATTGTGTCTGAACAACAACAACAACAAAAAATCACCTATTACAGATGAGTTTACACTGACCAGTCATATTTAACTTGTTGAACGGATGCTGGAAAATGTCCAACCTAAAAACTATTTAATATTTGTGCATTTTGATCAGCAGTTTAAGTTGATGAACAAAAATTATGCAAAAACATTCAATAAAATATGACGCTTTGACAATAAAAAGCACAGTGGGCTTGTTTGGGTTAGGATATCTTAAATGGTACACTTGAACCTTGCAGTCCCACTTCAGATCTCATGTTTGCACTTAAAAAGAGAATTTTGTTTATATGAGCAATTAATCTTTGAATTAACAGACACATCCGACACATCCAAATGCTATTCAGATATCTATAAGCAAATACTCAAAATCCATGTAAACTGCCATCATATGAACCATTGAAATTTCGAAACATTTTAAAACACTTATGATGTAACAAAGTCCTGGTTTACTGAAATCACGTGACACTGGCAGTTTGATACACGCTCTGAACCACTTATTCAAAACAAAAGGCTTTTAGCTTTGAAGCTTTCTGAGGCAGTGTTTTGAAGTCGCCCATCACTAAATATTGTTGAATAAAGTCATTATTTTGTTTTTTTGGGCACACAAAATGTATTCTCATCGCTTCATAACATTAAGGTTGAACCAACCTTTTAAATATGTCTTTAGCACCTTTCTGGGCATTTGAAAAGTGTTAATTGTCTTGAAGTCAATGGAGGCCAAAAAAATCTTACTTGTGTTCCGAAGATGAGCGAAGCTCTAATGGGTGTGGAACGACATGAGGGCGAGTAATTAATGACAAAATTTTCATTTTTGGGCGAACTAACCCTTTCAGCTGCCAAAAATTACATGCTCTCTGAGTAGGTACTACATTAGATGAAAATATGTCCTTCACAAACATAAAAAAAGTATATTCTATATAGTGTGACTCAAGGTCCAACATCATCCATCTCCCGTTTGACTGGTCACAAGACTGGCAATTCTCAGGAGTTGGGGTACATTAGTTTTAATCAGTTTAAAAGCAAGACATGTTTACAAGGTACAGGACCAACACAATTAGCGGATCTAATTAACCCTTTACACCCTAAGGGTATTTTCAGAGTTCTTTTTCTGAGTGACACACAAAAAAGTAAAGACTTGTAACTCCAAAACTATAGCGAGGAGAGTCAAAAGGTGGGTATCGTTTGAAAGGAAACTTTTTAAACTTTTTTTTTAATTTGGACATTCGTATGCTGAAAAACAGCAAATAAACAGCCAAAAAAAAAAAATTTGGAAAAAATGAAAAAAATTCATATATATATATTTAAAAAGGAATTAAAAATGAAGAAAATATGGTTGGGAGTTCATTCTTTTTTTGTTATGTTCCTTTATATGTGAGCTGTATCTGGCTCAAATTTTGAGGTGATCGGATAAAGTTTTCAAAAGTTACAGCATTTGGAACAAATTTAAATTTTTTAATTTTTTTTATCTTATTTTTGACATGCACCGAAATAATGACTCATAACTCCAAATCTCTTACAAGGAGAGTCAAAAGGTTGGTCTCATTTAAAACATAAGTTTTTACGCTTTTAAATAAAAAAAAAAAATGCTGAGAAACCGCTGAAAAAATACAAAAAAATTAAAGTTTTCTCATTTCATATTTCAAATATTTCATATTTGATATGCAATATCTCAGAAATGAAATGAGGTAGGAGGAAAATTCTTTTTTGGGGATGTTCCTCTATATGAGACCTGTATCTGGATATCTAATTTGTGGTGATCCCATGAAGTATTCAAAAGTTACAGCATTTGGAATCAAGGTGGCCTTTTTTGTTTAGCCCTCGTCACCCCTTAGTGGGTATCTTTAAAATCGCACTTTTACGTGGAGTAGCTCGTGATCCACACATGGGAATTCGTTGATCTTGGAGTCACTTCAATCGGGAGCATCCACTGTAAGTAATGATGTGCCATTTTCCACAATCTATGCCTGTTTCATGAAGTTATATGCTGAAATGCTGCTTGATAGCTACATTTTAGTTTTAGCTCTAGCAGCTGTGCGCCTGTGGGGGTTTATGTGTCCTAATTGCGTGATTGATATCTCGTGATCGCTTCATTGGATTATGACGATGTTGGACTCATTTTAATCATGAGAATAATGATGCCCAATTTCCCACAATCGGTGCATGTTTCATGACGTTAGGAGCCAAAACGTGATATAAATGCTGCATCAGTTTATTTTTTACATGTGGGTCTTGTGGGGTTTCACGAACAAAAAAAAAAAAAATCACTCAAGTTTAGTCAAAGCCTGTCGGCGGAACAATTCGGGTTTAAAAGATATGATCGTAAAATTGGAAAATGTTTTCTAAGTTAGTGCCATCAAATCTATGACAACCTTGAGCAACCTTTGTATTCAGCTTTGTAATGAATTACAGTATACCATACCTGCACATCATATTAAAGTTGAAGGTTATTGGTTTCTGTAGATGTTGGTCAGACGGATGTAATTAGTTATAATAGTCTTGAGTCATGATAATGTTAAGACCACCAATACAGTGTGTCAGACAACTTAATAGAAGATCATCTCAAAGTAAAAACTTCACCTTCTGGAAGTATGGAACAGATGGAACCCACTGGCAAGAACACTTAAAATGAGAATGCTTGCTGAAATTATTTTAATATACATTTCAAGGAACATAAATAAACACTGGTTCTCAAAGTGCGGTGCCTCTATACTGCCCCAATCAGCTAGAGGCATGACAAACGATCCTAGGAACAACGGTCAGAACTATTTGTGCCGGGAACTAAGAAACCATATTTCTATTCTTCCAATAATGCAGACCTAGTTTGGTCTTTCAGTGAGGCATTTATATGTCACGTAGAAACTGGCTAGATAACAGATCCATTATTTATTGAACACAAAACAATCATGAATAATTAAATCACAACACTCTCTCCTGGTCCAAACTCTGGCCAAAGTGATTTCTAAGTTTCTTCAGAGAAAATCCTGTAAAAACATTAACAGCGTTAATTCATGAAACCATGTATTCCTGACATACAAAAACCGAAATACATGACTTGAATGTAACAAAAACAAATAATCAAACCTTGAAGAGGACTGTAGACTCACTGGAGGGTCACACCCCAGGAACGCTCTGTTATCATACGAGTACTGCAGCAAAGCACTGAAACACGGATCCTGTAAGAATATATGGACAGACACACACATACACACAGATTTAGACAAACGCAACGAGAAGGCACAACTGAAACGGGGTGCAGATTACCCCAAGCATATGGGCCCACCATCAACAACTCGGAATTATTTCATAAATTGTTTTTATTACACAAACACATTTTAAGAATTAATTGCGTTGTAAGATAAAATTAAAATCTATAAATTATCACAGCTTTACATACAGAACTTGCTCTGCTGCATCTTCAAAATATGGCATGCTGGACATTAAACAACACTAAGAAGAACATGCATGTAAGAAATCAAGATGTATCAGAATTTGAATGGGAGTAGTTTTGTTTTTATGGCTCAGAGGTTTAGGACAAGAATCAATCTCCTTTACACGGACGGAAGGGCAAAAGAGAATATATCTAACATGGTAAAGAAGAAGATTTGTCTAGATAGTGAATGCAAGACTAGTTAAAATTGCAGTGAGAACCTATTGCGCTTATGTGATGCTTGTTGCACTTTTATATGGTTTATGTCACAAATGACATTCTGTTACTGTAAGTAAACATGTCTTTAAACCTCACCTTGATTAAAACGTGTGGGTTTCCGATAACAATGAGGAGAGCTTTGGCTCGTGTAATGGCAACATTGAAACGCTTTGGGTTGGAGAGAAATCCCAGCAGGTTTTGCAGTTCTTCATTCAGCAAGGACTCATTGGACCGGACCTACAGTTTTAAACAAATATGTTTATTCATCCGAGAGGAAAGATGCATCTGAACACCTGCCACTTATACCTGTGTGTTAATTCATTTAATGGACCACTTCAAACATTTCTTCAAAGCATTATAATACAGTTTTACCAGTTTCACCCTATTTATTAGGATGGCTCTTCATTTGAGTCAAGTCACCTTTACCTATATAGCACTTTTTAACAATGCAGATTGTTTCAAAGTAGCTTTAGAGTGAAATTAATTTGGTTGCACAGCAACTCTATAAGAATAGTGTCAGTGTCCAGCTTAAGTAAGTTCAGTGTTGATTCATTTCTATTGTAAAAATTATTAGTTATTATTTTAGTTCATTTATCTATACAGCAGCGCTGGAGACAACAACTAATGGCATTGTCCATCATTTCAGAGCAAACCCTGAGCAGTATGATAAAGTGCATCATAAAAACAAACAAAAAAACTTTATTATGGTTCTTGTTTTACTTCGTTTTTGTTTGTCAGTTACTGTTGTTAAAAATGGCATTACATGTTACTGTGGATACAGACGTCTACACACCCCTATTAAAAGAGCCGTTTAATATGATGTAAAATTTAAAATAAAAATCATATCAGAACCTTTACACATTCAATGTAATAAATACAACCTATACAATGTCACTGAAAACCAAAGTAACAATTCAGAGGGCAAAAAAAAAAAAAACTCAAAATAACTGCAATTTGATATGATTTATCTGGGTTTCTTTTTACATCACAAAAACCAACTGTTTTAACAAAGTGTGTAGAATTCTTTATAACATATTAAATGTTTAATATAGTTTTATATTCGCTGTATATAGAACTTGTATATTGAGCTACATACAAAAGGTAAAATGGAAATTTCTCTATAAAATAAAAATGGCCTCTCAGTTATACTAAAATTAGTTAAAGTAAAGTTAAAATTAGTCTCTGGATTCAGAACTTTTCCACAGTACCCGCCCAGAAATTGCTTCCATTACCGTTGACAGGATCATGATGAGGTACTCCTGACCCTGAAACTCCTCCACTGAGCCCACTTTCACTTCTCCCAGACCCACCCTGTGGAGCAGCACACGTATCTTCTCCACCTGACAACACAAACAGCAGCTTTACACACATGAAATCTGGGTGATCCTGGGATTCACGTTAATTTTTGTTTCACATTAATCCTGGGAATTCATGATATGACATCACACTGTATATTCCAAAACCCTGGGTTAACATTCTTATTTGCCGTGTCAGTGTAATTGACTGGACGAACAGAGCAGGCAAATTGTTTAAATAATGTTTCCCCCTCAAATGCTGAAACAACTGTTTATAAACAACACACAGCGTTTCAACATTAAACCACCAAAACCTCCCATGCAGCTATTCTGACTTGGGCATCAAGGGTAACGTACTTTGGGGGCTCCAATCTAACTTTACAGGCAGACCTTTCAGGGTTTCATGGAGGGTTTCATCTTCATTTACACTGGGAACAAAGGCTTAGCTCCATCATCTGTCATTTCAACCTGATGATCCCACTGTCTCAACTTGTACATCTGCCTGCCATTTAGACATCTCTACTTGGATAAAGGAGCATAGTCGCCAAATCAACCTTGCAGAGACGGAGCTCCTTGTAATCCCAGCAAACCCATCAGTTCGCCACAACATCCCTGTTAAACTGAAGTCTACAACAATACCCAACAGGAAAAGCAAGGAACCTGTTTTTTTTTTGATGACCAGTTGAGCTTAACCACCCATATTTCACCAATAGCATGTTTGTCTAGCTTTGCACTTTAAAAAAACTCCTACAACTGTATGCTCTCTCCTGCCAGTTACAGTCACTGAAAAAAACGACTCCCTGTTCCTTCACAAAGAGGCATTAAGTCGCTTTCCAGAACCTTTACCCTCTCTACTCCTCTTTAGTGAAATTAGCTGCCAACCTCCAACCAAACTGCTGGAACAATCACAACTTTCAAGATGCAGCTAAACACACAAGCATTTAACCACTCCACAACCTTAAACCAATGCACTTATTGAATTTAAACAAAAAATAGTAACCATTACAACATTGTTTTAATGTGTCCTTGTTACAGTGCAATTATAGGGGCTACGCATTTCAAATCTCGTAGAACAAGGCGGAGATGGTTGTAAATAATAATAATCTGCACAGATGCCACAATCAAAACAGTAAAGACAGTCGGTCCGAAATTGCTGCCAGATGTGATGATAAAATTGTGCATCTGCTTTACAGAGACTCACCTGCTTTTTATAGGGGGCAATGACACCAATGTCTGTAGCTGGTATGGGGTTGTAGAGTCTCTTTGCTAGCTGGCAACAGTACATCATGACTTGCACTGCCTCAGCAGGATTAAACCATGATGGATTACTGCCCTCTCTCATCTCAGTCCCCTTCAAATCACAATCAACATGTACAGCAGACAAAAACACATGTAGGGTCTGATAAATGACATTTGAGTCTTTACTTACCCGAATTCCATGAAAAATTAAGGGGAAGCCCTTAGTTGGAAGTCTGTTCCAGTGGCAGAGAGCATCCACTACAGCTCTCTGAGAGCGCACACACAGCTCGCCTGCATAAAAGAGTCGTGATGGCAACTCTAGCAAAGCCTCATGGGATCGGTAGTTATAGACCAGCTTCGTCACCTACAAAGGAACAAGGATTAAACTATATTCAACAAAGGGGAGGTTTTATGATGGAGAGCCTGGGAAGTGGTTCCATCTCACAAGATCTGAACAGAGCCACTCATTTATTGTTTTATCCATTCATGTAGTATTACTCAAATGGGGTTTCCAGGTTTTAGTTGAGTGGGCAAAGAAGAATGGTAGAAACAGCCCCAAAATAGGTGTGCCAAGCTTGTAGCATCATACTCAAAAAGACTGTAATTGGTGCCAAAGGTGCTTCAACAAAGTATTGAGCAAATGCTGTGTACATGTGATTTTTTCCCCTTTTCTTTTTAATAAATTTGCAAAGATCTCAAACTTCTTACATATTGTCATTATGGGGTATTGTTTGTAGAATTTTGAAGAAAATAATGAATTTAATCCCTGTTGTAATAAGGCTATAACATAACAAAATGTGGAAAAAGTGAAAAAGCCATGATCAAGCTCCAAAAACAGCACCCAACAAAAAGACATCCTCATACTTCAATGTGTAAATTTAATTTGTAATTCCCATTATTATATCAGAGATGAAAACTGGCAGAACAGTAAGTTATTGAACCAATATTCATTTTCATGGTATTCCATGTGCAAAAAAACAAAAAAAAACTGCGAAAGCAGCTAAAAATTAAGTCAATCAGGTAAAGCTTCAAACATAAAAGGTTCATGGGTGTAGGCTACATGAATTTACAAAATGCTCCTTTCACATGATTAAATGTTTTCTTTCATTTAACAGCTGTGGTTTATGTGTCATTTATCAGATTAGTCTCATTTAAACCGATTTCTACACCACTTATCTGCAATGCTGTGAAACTCCTCTTTGATGGCTCTCATAGGGTTGTGCCCAGGACACAACACAAAAATTCTAAGAAAGAGTTTCCTTCATTTCAGGGTAAACATACTCAGAGTTTTCACTTAACCTCCTTTCTAAAATGGGCCTCTGTTGTCAAAACACTGTCATTTCCATGTGCAACAACCAGAGCATGTGAGCGGAGTGGAGTGGCTACTATTCCTATAGAGCGGTGAGCGCCTTTCTGAAGATTCCGCTCCGCTCGCTCAGAATCGCTCGCTCAACCCAGAATTCCCTGAACATCAAAGTTAAGAACGAAAAAGGAGGCAGAAATAATTGAAAGGAGGTGTGAAGTTAGCAAATATTCATTTTGTAATGTAATCACAACGAAGTTCTTGTTCGTACTTTGTTTTAGGGTAAAAAGAACTTTGAAAAACCTTTGCAGCATCATAAGTGTAAATGAACATCCATGCTGCTGTGAGCACAGTTTAGATTATTAACAATGCGATGCACGCTTTAGTAACAAAAACACACGACAAATATGAAAAAAGCGTCTGATTTAATCATCGCGATGTGGATATATTTGCACCAGCTG
Organism: Zacco platypus; assembly: GCA_038088235.1. Lineage (NCBI taxonomy): Eukaryota > Metazoa > Chordata > Actinopteri > Cypriniformes > Xenocyprididae > Zacco > Zacco platypus. The sequence goes on from CM076080.1 coordinate 9,762,672, forward strand.
TGCGATTCAGCACTCTCCAGTCAAGTCACATCACGTTTATTTATAGCCTACCACTTTATAATATAGCTTATTGCTTTAAAGCCACAAATATCACCAAACATTTATAGGCCAACTGTAATTGAGACATGTATTCAAGAAATGTATGTCTTAGAAAGACATTGTTTCGGCCTCAAAGACCATTCGTTTGTTACGCACTTCAATCTACACACAATGTTTTATGGTTTTCTTCTCACGTCGGCCTATTAAATCCAGGCAATTGGTTGATGAAACACTGATTAAAATTAAGAAATGATTTATACAAAACGAAACTTGATGAAGTGGTCAAAATCTTGTCCCACATATCACGCATCATGATGTAGGCCTAGTGTCTTACTCATGCTGTTCACTTTTCATAAACAGATGAAATTAATTATACACACACACACACACACAATTGGTGGCTGACTAAATACTTTTTTGCCCCACTGTGTGTAAGTTCTCCCACTTAAAAAGATGAGAGAGGCCTGTAATTTTCATCATAGGTACACTTCAACTATGAGAGAATGAGAAAAAAAAATTCCACAAAATCACATTGTCTAATTTTTAAAGAATTTATTTGCAAATTATGGTGGAAAATAAGTATTTGGTCACCTACAAAAAAAAGCAAGATTTCTGTCTCTCACAGACCTCTAGAGGAGATCTGCATGGAGGAATGGGACAAACTACCAGCAACAGTGTGTAAAATCCTTGTGGAGACTAACAGAAAACGTTTGACCTCTGTCATTGCCAACAAAGGGTATATAACAAAGTATTGAGATGAACTTTTGTTATTGACCAAATACTTATTTTCCACCATAATTTGCAAATAAATTCTTTAAAAATCAGACAGTAAAATCCAAGATTTTATGGATTTTTTTTCCCTCATTCTGTCTCCGATAGTTGAAGTGTACCTATGATGAAAATTACAGGCCTCTCATCTTTTTAAGTGGGAGAACATGCACAATTGGTGGCTGACTAAATACTTTTTTGCCCTGTATGCATGCATGTATATAAGCATTTTTTATATATATATATATATATATATATATATATATATATATATATATATATATATATATATATATATATATATATATAAAATTTATGATTTAACTTATGATTAACTTATGATTTAACTTATATATATATTTAAATATAAATCTAAATAGGCTGTGTTTTCTTTGAACCCTGTTTAACGGACGTGCGGCGCATTCTGATGGACTTTTACTTAATGACAGCAACTCTGTCATTTTTGGTAATTGTCCCCAACAATGCAGTGAAAAAGCATCAACAAAGGCTATAGTGTAGTATATGCAAATTTCATGTCGGAGCAGAATTTGAGCGAACATCATTTTACCGTAAGCGTGAGCGATACATGAGTGGAGCGATCGCTTGTGCCTTGAGCGATTGAGAGGAGCGCGCTGGCATACCGCTCTGCTTCGCTCACATGCTCTGGTAAGTTGTTGCCAATGTAATTTCTGCGTGCAGATTCCTGCTCTTTTAAAAAGTGATTTATGAATAATTGTTTAATGCCCCTGTTAGGCAACCTATTGTATAATCTTTAAGACCAGATTTAACTTTGCAGACAGGATTCCAAGTGAATTTTCAGCCATATGCCTACAATTTTGAAACAGTGAGATGACTTGGATTTATGGCAAATTTCTGTAGACCAAATTATTTTCTGTGGTAACTGAGAACATGTCACTTCCTGTCAATAAAGCTTGATCTGCATTTAACTCAGAATATTCCTTTATATCACACAAATAAACAGTAATCATTTGTGATATTGTCTTCTGACCAGCAGGGGATTGTAGCCTCTCTCACTGCAGCTGTATAGCGGAGTTCCCATCAGCCTCTCGAGAAGAGAAACCCCTAGTCCAAATACAGCAGCAAGTCTTGACTTCACCACTGGCCCCAGTTGCTTTGGATCACCAGCCAGCACAATCTATTGAATAAAGATGGGTAAAAGTCAGATGATACAGGCTAATAAACAAACAATATAGCTCAACATGGTTTCAAATGGTCAGCACAAACATTGTCAAGTCTTACCTGCCCACTTGTCTCAGACAGCAAACTCAGAGGGATCAGACTTTCAGGTTCAGTGGCCTGACCAGCCTCATCCAAAAACACATGAGTAAAATGACCAACCCTAAAAACATGTACACACAAAATATGCATCATTAACATCAAACCTCACTGGTTCTTTGTATGTGATGAGACATGTCACTGTCCAAGAACCAACCAGAGTTGACATTATTGATGTGTTGCCATATTTATATAGCACAATAAAACAACAGCCGCTGACCATTGTGTTGTACTAAAAAAAAATTAAAAATACTAAAAACAATATAAAAAAAACACCAATCAAAACATGACTCAAAAGTTCAAAATGACTCGCATATTATAAGCCTCCACTAAAAGGTAAGTTTGACTTTAAACAGATATTCTGTAGAGATTAATCTAATGGCCTAAACCTAAAAGCCTAACTTAAACATTCATGCATCAGTCGCAATATTAAGAACCAGAGGATGCCACTGCTATAATGTCATCGAATTGAGAATGTAGCTGAATTCAAGCGTTTATGTGCTTAATATTTTCCTTTTTATCAGATAACTTCAGGTTTATACAACCCCTTTCAATCTGAAGATCAGGATCAAGCTCAATAGTATTGACTGAGGCATTTACATGAAGCCTTTTCAATACAATTGAGGAATTAATCTAATTTGGGTGCATACAAACATAGCTATTGGCTATAGAGTGATGCAGGTATGAGGTCACTTCTAAGGCCAATCGCAGTTAGCATCACACTGGTTCCCTCGACAAAATCGGCTTTTGGATTATCGCAAAAAACAAGCTCCATGATCGACAAAAGTTTTTGATACTAACACGATTAGTCCAAGATAATTTTCACAGATGAACAACTTATGAATTTGAAGCCTTCCCATAAGTAAAAAACTAAAAGGTAGTCTATGAACGAACTACACCATGGTCCCACGAGTTCAACGTCAACACCCCTAAGTTTCCGACAAGCATTTCCCAGAAAGTCTCAGTTAGAATAGTTTATAAGTGCACAATTATAAGCATACCTGTTAAACATGATGAAGTTTCCCCGACTGCCTCTGTAGTCCCATTTAGCCACTTGTTAGCAACCACCCTTTTCAAGCCACGTAACAGCTTATAAAATGCTGATGTATTTTATGTCGTAGAATAAAATGTTCACGTGGCTCGAGGTTGTGTTCACCACAGACCTTATTTTAGCCATTTAACCAAAATCCCATTCCAAAAACCCATTGAATTTGGCATGATGGAACCAGAAGTGCTAAAATGCTAACTCGTTTCCGTGTTTTGGCCTACAAAGTGATGTCATATCTGCACTACTCTATCACTGTTTGGACAAAAACTTTAGTTTTTTTTGTCACAAACCTGAATTTCTTCAAATAAGTTATTTTGTGTTTCATAGAAGATGAAAAAAAATCCTATAAGTCTGGAGCAATGTGAGGGTGAGTGAATGATGACAGCATTCTCATTTCTGTGCCATCTATTTAAAGTATTAATTCCGAGGACGAACAAAAGTCTTACAGGTTTGAAACGACATGAGGGCGAGTAATTAATGACAATTTTAATTTTTGGAAGAATTAAACCTTTAAGTGAGGTTGAAATGTCAAAATGAAGCACAATGCACAATACATTAGGAAGCTTATTTAAGAACCGAGACATGTAGTGCACATAGTATGCAATAAAGGGTCTTCAGTGTCACTCTCTTACCGTAGACCAATCTGGAAGAACATTCCAGCACTGGAACAGGTGCAAACAACAATTCGATGAAAACTGGCATGTCGAATATCTTCTCCAGCTCTTGCATACTGACGCAACTCCTCTGGCATAGACTGCAGAGCATAAGATCACAGTTAAAAATGCTTTACTAACCCAGATCCCTGGGTCTGTAAAAATCAGAAGGTCCTGTGGGGGAAAAAAAGAAGAAAAAAAAAAGTGTTTTTTTTTTGGTCTAATCAGTGTAGAATCACCAGATGGGAGAGAACAGCAAGAGAACTATGGATGCACCAATACTTTTTTTCAGAACAGATCCAATTCCAAAAACTGAGTATCAGCCGATACTGATCCGATACCAGTGCAGTTTTTTTTTTTTTTTAAACATTGTAGAATTTCTATATTTTATTTTCTATATTCAATACAGAACTTCTGTATTGAAATGGTAATCAATCTTTTGTGTTAAACACAATCTACTCAATACACACACCTAGTTTATAATATTTTTTGTCATAGATTTCATTTTCTTTATAATGAAGTTAAGTAGGATAATTCAGCAGCAAATGTTATTTTAGAAAAATCATGAGTGCACAATAATTGTATAAAATCGAAGCATTTAGTGGAGAACAAATAAAAGTGATTAAGTGTAGCATTAAATCTGGTAAAATGCCATGCATTGCTCTGTATTGTTGTAAATGTATAATATAAAATTAAAATACATTTCTTTCAAAATGTATAGCGCAGCTTTTAAATGAGGCAGCAACATATGATGGGACAGAACAAGGATTTCAATCTTTCATTGCGCAAAAGTATTATAATATGAAAGGGGACAACAAAGCGGCACAAAGCACTTATGCACACCGCATGCACAGATTGATGCGCTTGAAGCAACACGGAGTCAAAGTGTGCAGCACTTCGCATTGAAAAGTTCAAAGCACAAAGGGAAGAGATATTGATGCTTAGTGTATTATATCTATGCAATAGTTTATTGAGCCTTTACTTTTAACAGTTTTAAATTCAGTTACTGTGTGCATGAAGAACAATTTATAGTGCTCTCTACAGTATTCCATTGTTGTGATCAGATAGACACCCAGTAGAAAGTAACACGATTTAGATCAGCAATAAACTCCAGCAAGATAAAGTCTTTTTATGCAAAACCATAGACCTCCATCTACAGATCAAGTATAATAATAGGAACATTGAATCTTCTTGGAAAGAGTTTCATCGTGTTGACTGTAGTAACCAGCGGCAGTGGAGGGAAGCAGTTACGTGAACTTGAATTTAACGACTTAAATAGTATTCATCTGAACCTCACATTAAAGTATGGAATGGCTTCAGATCACTTGGAATACAGTGCACAAAAACTTTATGGTGCTTTATTATGTTTTTGTGCTTATGTGAGGCTTGACAATAACACAATAGTATATGCACAATAATGGATTGGGATCATCTGACTGATATCTGAAAACATTACGGTATCAGAGCAGGTACCGATATGGAGTATCGGCACATCCCTAAAGAGAACCACATTAAAACAACAGGCTGCAATTACAGATATATATATACAACAGCACCTCTTCTGGTCTGCAAGTGGCGTTGACACGAGCCAGACTGGCAGTGTGCAAGTATCCACTCTGGTGCAGGCGCATACAGACGAGGTCAGCCGCGCTGTTTGAGGGTGTGCACACTAGCACACGACTGCAGGGGATGCGATGATATACCTGCATACAGTACAGACACTGCTTCAGCATCACACACTTGACTTCACCAGCACACACATACTATGAATTTTTAATACAGACAGTGCTGAGAGAGAAGAAACTGATTATTATTTACATTCAACCCCAGCCATTTATTGACATAAAAAAATGCCAAACAACAAAGCTTACTCTTATGTAGCAGCAGTGAAAGAGTTCACAAACGTAGGTTGTTTATTGTTGTGGGGCCATTTTGTTATTATAATATAGATATTATACAAACCGAATGTCGATGGTATATGAAAAAGTATTATAGTGTTTCTATTAGCAATTAATGGAAGCCAATACTTTGTTTAATAGTCTAACAACTTTATAAGTCAGAATTGTTAAAGACTTCAAGCTAATGAAAACAGAGAATGGCAGTTCCTGTGCATCTGCACTTAGGTGCTGGCTGTCTATGCACTTTCAAAATTAAAGTCCTGCTTCTGACAGGCCAAAATGTGCCCAATATTGGCTGACCACAAGTAAAACATTATGCAACACTTAAACATTTATTAATAACATTTGTTTTAAAATTTTCAGGCACTTGCACAAACTGTGTAGTAACTTGGAGACTACCTGCAGAATAGCTTCTATGAGTGTAATGGTTTTGCCTGTGCCAGGAGGCCCAAACAGAATGTAGGGTGTGGGACGACATTGTCCACTCAGAATCTGTTTAATGGCCTCTTTCTGGGCAGAATTCAGCTGAACGTTGAAGAACTGGCCAGGGTTTGGGATGTTTTTTGCGGACAATGTCAGATCTGAAATAGCACAGATGTGTCAGAAATCACAAAATGACAAATTTCGAAGGAAATATTGCTGCAAGAGCCACATTAGAAACAATGGCAAATGGTAAGCAGGCTAATTTATTAGTATGCTAAGCTAATGTAGGACAGGGCAAAAAAAAAACAGCACAATCTTTCTGAAGTGCACCGTGCATAGGTAGCGCTGTCTTCAAACTTGTCAGGCACTTTCAGGACATGCGGACTACGATCTCTACCAAATTTTGTACTGATACGCATTTAAAAAAAAAAAAAAAAAAAAAAGACAAATTTCAAAATGGAATACAGGCGTCTCGTCCGATCCCGGCAAAATTGGTATCAACGGATTCAGCATGACCCACGGAATACAGACAGATCATGATTTTCCATCAAACATTTCAAGTTATGAGCAAAACATAAAAAAATTCAATGCATACTTTGAATGGTGGTGCATGAGATAACATTAAAGAACGAAGTTACTTTATTTTGCATCATTTAAATGCTGTTGACACAACTGAAACTTTGCAGTGTGTAAGTGGCCGGTGGTCCTCTTAGCAGCAAGAAAAACAATTATTTTATTCAGTTTGTCAATGTGTTATAAACAGAAAGCAAACAAAGAGCGTTCCCATTACAATGACTAGCACTTCAAGAGCTCATGATGCTCTGCACTCTTGCTAAAACTCCTGTTATAATCAAGTATGGCAAGCTTAGATTATAATGACAGGATTTGTGAGCCTGTGAAGTACCTCAGGTGCTTGCCCCCCTAAAAAACGTGCACAGTTAAAAGTACTGAAAAAGAAAGATAATTATTTTTTTGAGTTACCTGTTTTAGTTTGTGTGGACACAGACACCATCTCTGCAGTTAGTGAAGGTGAACCATTAATTGTTTGGGTTTCACCATTCTCCTGAGGATATAATCAGAACATAGACACATGATCACATATTACAGACTTTAAACTCTAAGGCCCGGTTTCCCAGACAGGGTTTAGCCTAAGCCAGGATTAGGTCTTAGTTTAATTAGGATATTTAAGTAGCTTTTTTAAATGTATACCAGAATAAAACATTACTGGTGTGCATCTTGAGACAAAACAATGGCACTGACATATTTTAAGACATGTCAGTACAAGTTTCTTTCAGTTAAAACAGCTCAAACATGCACTTTAGTCTAGGACTAGCTTAAGCCTTGTCTGGGAAACCGGGCCTAAGTGTGTTTAGGTCTTGTCATAACCATGATGAATAAATAAACATGCTCACTTTCATCTCCTCTGGGAGATGTTGATCCTCTTCCTGTGGACCCCAGTCTCCATTCCACTGGGGTGGCTGAAGTGTGAGCATGCTGGGAAACAAAACTAAACAAAACCAAGAAAAACAAAACTATTGTTTCTTCATACAAAACAACATGAACGTTCATCCATTTTATATTCTGAAAATGGTTAAAAAAAAAAAAAAAAACGTGTTCAACAGTAAAAACCAAATTCATCCACAACAAAAAAAACATGATTTTTAAAAGCCCGTTAAGATGGAGATCACAATGACCCCTTTCTATGATTACTGTCACTTACAGAATAACCTTAACCAATGTATATTATTAGTTCCTGACAAAATACACATTAATCTAAAAAATTTTTTTTTTTTAAAAACTGAAACTTACGCTTCTACATATGACCACAGTTTGACCATTTATACCTTTTAGCAACCACAATTTTATAGATTTACTGGTCGGTGCTCAATATTCTGCATATTCTGGCACTCATGAAGACTGGAGAATATAATGAAACTCAGCTCATGCACACTCTTGTCCAGTCCTTAAAAATGGTTGTTTGCATTATATTACCACAGTAAAATCAAAAAATCAAAAAGTTAATGTCAGACTGTACAAATAATTAGGAGTTGGGTCACAATTGACCAAACAGTTTGGTTCTTCATTAGACTGGACATTAAAGCAGTAGTCACAATGCAGGACTGCGACCCCAAAATTATGAAACTGTCAGAGGCTCATTCAATGCAAAGCCATTTAATTGAGCGCTATTTAGTCACACTAAACAATCCAAGACTATTTAACTTCAGCTGTTAAAAACTCGACACCTTCATTCTGCTCAGATTTTTTTGCAAAAACAATTTGTCAAAGTTCTAAAAGTCTTTTATAATTTGCCCAATGGGAAAAGAAACCATTTGCATCCGAGAGCTCAATTCCCCAAAGCAATATGACACTGAAAATAACTCGTATGATAATTAGCACCATGTAGTTCTTACTGTTGTCGCCAAAATGTTTGATCTGTTCCAAAGCGCAATGGCACCTCCTCGTGGTCAACCTGGACAAAACAGATATTTGTGCAAGAATCTTTAAACATGAAATGGCAGCACTGTAAACGTCAAGCGAAGCCAGCAGCACCTGTTGAAGGTGAACTCCACGTCCAGAGGTTCTCCTAGGTAGCTATTCTGGAAATCAGCATTCACGCGTAAACTCACGTCATTTTCTGTGATCTGCGAGCATCAATACGGATGTGACATACATTTTTTTACAGTATATTGCAAAAAAAGTGTTTGTGGAATGACAGAAGCCACACAATAAGTTGCAGAACAAGTGCATGACTAAAGTTGTTTAAAGTACAATAGCACTTTATTAAACGCAAAGAAGCTCAAAAGATTTTTACCAGGTATTTTTCTCTCTTTATCAGATTATTAGATTTAGCTATTAAATGCACATACATTTACAGGACAAAGCCATTTCTGTAACACATTATGATGTTCAGTCACAATTTAGATTAGGGTACACATATTCACTATGAACTAGAAATTTTCCCTGAAACTTAGAAAGTAAGTTAGTTGTTGTAGTTGCTATGTTTAGGTATGGGGTAAACAGCCAAAATGCTAGTAACATGCATACTAATAATGGAACTGGTTAATAGTGAATGTGTACATAATCTAAAGTGTTAGTCTATGTTCAGAAGAGGGGATTTGTGCATTCTTGCAAAATATTCATCCTCATCAGTTACAACTTAGCTTGTTTACTGAAAGATGTTTACCAGGAAATACAAACTAATAAAAAGCCTACAGTATACAAATGCAAACGTAAATTAATTATTTGAAGAAACAGTCAGATTAATAAATTAGCAAAACAGTCATTAGTTACAGACCTACATGCAAAGAATAATATGAACATTAAGAATAGAAATTTTCAAGATACCTCTGTGATGTAAGACATATACTCAAGAACAATTCCTCCACTACACGGTTTCTTCAGAACCACTTTATCACCTATAGGAGGATTAAACAATTTTAGTATTATGTACACCAAACGATTCGCTCACAAAAAGACGCAAAATTAGATGCAGCATTTGCTCTTTTCCTTATTACAGATTATTAATGTTAACAGTTTTTTTGGTTACACTTTATTTTAAGGTGTCAGTATTACAGTGTAATTATACATTTAAGTACTGAGTAATGACAATTAACTACATGTACTTACTGTAGGGTTAGGATGAGGGTTTGGTTTAGGGTTAATTGCATGTAATTATGTTACATGTATTTACTGTAGTAATAACTAGAAATTATGCATATGTAACAATGACACTGTAAAATAAAGTGTTACCATTTGTTTATTATTTAAAAGGAATGGTTCATGCAAAAATGAAACTTTTTTTAGCATTTACTCACCCTCATGTTATTCTCACTCAGTATTATTTTCTATTACCAGAGATTAACTATTAAATTTTGGATTCAGTATTTCTCCTGTTCCTCCTTGCCTCAGAAGACTTGTAGTGCTTGATTTATAGGGACTATTTAATGACAATGTACCGCCTGATATTTTTTTTCCTTAAATGTATACATACTTCTAAAAGTACAGATTAAAAGAGAACATCCTCACCAATGAACAGGTTAGGCCGACCCTCAGTGAGTCCTGGCACCTCCATGTGCAAATATACCGCTCCCTTTCTGAGGATGGCGGCGGTGAGGCTGAACTCTCTGAGCTCCCTCTCAGCCTCCAGCTCCTCCAACCACAAAAGAGCAGAGAAACGCGGCAACATAGACGACAAACTCAAGGGCTGTGAAAACAAGAGGAGAGGGGCTATAATAACATCCATTACAGTTTCTCTCAATCGCTTTGGCTTAAAACATAACATTTAGTCTCTGAAAAATTAATTTCTTGTTCAGATCAGATTTGGATTTCTTATTGATTTAAGCAATTTGCATTCGTTTTGACGTGTGCAAAAGAGAAAGTACAATTGTCTACAATTTGAAGAAAATCTAAATGCACGTCTTGATCAAAAATAATGAGTTGATTTTCAGTGAGCCTCCACATGCAAAATGATCCATTCAGTTATCAAAATCTGTCAGACATGTATATTATATACGAGTTGGCGTTCTGACAAGCGCTGAATGTAAGAGAATGACAGAAGAGAAGATATTGTTGAACAAATTTGTTATTTTTGTTTTTGCACCCAAAAAGTACTCTCATCACTTCACAAAATTAAGGTTGAACCACTGCAGTCGCATGGACTTTTGTAATAATGTCTTTAGTACCTTTCTGGACCTTGAAAGTGGTGGTTAAACTGCTGTCTATGGAGGAGTCAGACAGCTATCGTATTTCATCAAAAATATGTGTGTTCCGAAGATGAATGAAGGTCTTACAGGTGTGGAATGAAATTAGGGTGAGTAATGAATGATAGAATTTTCATTTGTGGGTGAACTAACCCTTTAAACCACCCCATACAACAAAGCCTGTCCCTAACCTTACCTATATCCCAACTCAATAGCAGCAAAAGTGTTTTGCAATACAATATGAACAATAAATACACTGTATTTATTTTTATGCAAGTACATGGTAGATAAGGACACCTAATATAAAATGACCAAATGTCCATTTTCTTTTTGAGTACTACAGTATTGTCTTGTAGTTCTAAGAGTTACAGTGTATGCAAGCTAACTGTAACATTACCGACATAGGTTATGTGACAATAATATCTAATTAACGGTATTTATCATTTCATATATCAGGCATTTAATTAATGTATTTATGTATTTTTGCAATCTGTGTCTGACCATTAATTTAGTTTTGGCCCATTGTGAATGATTCAGTTTAAAATGTTTCATGCCTAAATTATTGAGTAAATTGAGCAACAAATAGCAAAAGGGTGAAACCAATAGTAAATGACCTACATGTCTTTTTTTTATTTCTCTCTCTCTAAAAATAAAATAGCACAAATAAAATAAATTCAAGCATTCTGGCTTATAGTAGACATTTTTGTGAAGTTTAATTTCTTTTCTTTCTTTTTTTGCATGGGACTTTAGCCATATTACATACAACACAAACGATGACACGGCTATACTTTAAGTATACTATTGGTATCTGAAGTCTTCATGTTATGCGTGTCTCAGATGGGTCTACTACAGATTTGGCAGTTGAAATTGATTTTTCAATACATACCTATACTAAAATATCCAAAACAGTTTCAATACTCATTTACTGCATTATTGTAACCTAAAAACCACAATAACCTAAATCATGGTTACTACTACTACAGCAAACATATTTTAGCCGTGTGTAAACGAAAACAAACAAACAAATAATTTGTAGTTAAGGCATATTTAATGTAAAAATGGCTTTCAAAATAAATATTAAGTGGGCATCATTGCCAATTTTACTCTTAGTAATCAATTAGAAGCTCAGTTTGGAGGTATTGGTTCTGATATCAATGACACTGGCCTTTGAAAGTATTGGTATCATATCAAAAATAAAATCAGGTGGTATCTCCCTTCCCTAAACAGTATATTGGATCTGTGCGGCTCTTAATGTTAATCAAATGACAAATAACAAAATCACTCACTGCTCTTGGCTAAATAACTTTTTTAACTTTGATTGTAAGGACTAATCTGTATTTAATGTTTACAATGTATCTGTATTTATTGTTTACATTTGATTACTTTATGTAATTTCTGTAGCATTTCATACCCGAATACTACTACTACGACCCACATAAAACTTAAAGCCATGTTTATTTTGTTTGTCTCTTTATTACATAAAACTTAAAGCCATGTTTATTTTGTTTGTCTCTTTATTACATTGCATTTATTTGTGCTATCAGTTGCAATTTGTTAATTTGCTCTTATTTTATTACTGTGTACTTTGTGTAAATTCAATTCAAAGTTTGAAATCAAGCTTCCTTATGATGTGTGAAAGCTACTGCACCAAAATTACCCTAATGTAAAAACCCAAATACATTGAGAGAGCAAACATTTATTGTAGGCGAGATAATTGTAAACGAACAATGTTTATGTGTGGATAAAAGCCTAAATTAAAATCGGTTCATCAAAAAAAAGTGATCATGTCTCTTCAGAAGACTTTGATTAATAAAATAGAAGTATGGTTTAACTTGAAAATGACAGAAATATATTAGTATTTCAAAGTAGAATTTTTGGATTATTATAATTTAAATCAAATCATTAAAATGGAATACAGAAATATTCCATTTTACGGAAAACGCGTAATTTACAAAAAATAAAAATTTCATAGAACGTTCAAATTCAAAATGTATTTTTTGTTAAACTTCATAAATTGTTAAATTATAGGAGTATAATGAATTCACCTAATTAGACATGCTTGAACCATTAAAATGGAATCCAGAAAAATTAAAATGGTAAACAGGATTTGGGAACTTCATAGGGCCCTACAAGCAAAGACTGAGATGAATGATCAAATGGGAAACGGCACTAAAGATGATGTTACCTCTGCCAGAGCAGGTTGGACAACCAGCACATCCTTCTGGGCTTCAAAACAAATTCTGAGAGCCTGCGGCACAGCATACTGGCCCAAGAAGTTTGGAAAATGCCGCCTTGCAAGCCTGTCGAAAGAGAAAAAATGCTCAAAAAACAAAACAAAAAAACAAACAAAAAAACCCCCCACAAAAACACTTTTTGCATATTTATTGAACATGTTCACCATTTGCACAATTATGTACAGTATAAATACACACACACAACAAAAACATGGTTGAAGGAGAAAAAAAAAAAAAAAAGTAATGTAATGGGGAAACGGCTACGTTTAGTATCACCCCATTTTCGATCATAGCTCTGAACTTAAAATGGCTGTAATCCATGAATGTTTTATAATACAGACCTAAGGTTGGTCTCATAGGGTGTGTTCACACTTGTAGTTCGGTTCACTTGGTCCGGACCAAAAAAAAAAAAAACATTTAGTCCTGGTCCATTTAGCATTCAGATTGGCATTTCACCAAACCAAAAGCTACCGAACCTAAAGGCACAGGGATACGTTCACAATCTGATTGCTCGGCTTTTATGACGTATTGTCTATTTTGAGACAGAATTTCCTGAACATCCAAAATAATGCTGTGTGCTGGGCTAAATGCTCTTGTTGTATAAGTGTAGTCTGCATAGGATTATATTTTGACCATCTGAGAATTTGTGAAGAGCTTAAAAAGTGTGTAAAGGAGTCAAAACAGCAGCAGGAATCCCTCCGTCGCAGACACAAACGATCTGCTGCCAGGAGACGCAGTTCTGTCGCCTATACCGAATTGTGATCGACAACATCACAACTATGATGAGAAAAAAACGTTATGCATGAGTGTCATTCGAACCACACCTTCTTTTCAGCGGTCTTGGTTTGCTTGTTTGGCGTGTGCCAGGGTTTGGGTGGCAGCAGTCACACATATCCAAATAAACCGCACTAACAGAGCAATCGCACCAGGGTTTGTTTTCATCAAATCAAATATGCCAAGTGTGAACACACCCTTAGAGGACACTCAGCAGATTATTGCAGAAATTAACACATTTAATTTTAAGCTAAGCTAACTTCATATTTTGGACACAACTTGGTTATACATATGGCTTTGATTTTATAGAAATTTTAGAGGCAAAATTACATACAGATTTTAACCACTATATAGCTTAAAAAGACACTACCAGCTTCCAGTTTGAAAAGAACCTCTCTGAGGAATTTAGCTAAAGCAGGAAAGTAAATGGACTTGAGCACAAAATCAGTGATGTTTTGGATGAGATCAGCAAATGTCAGGTAATCAGCCTCACCTGATGGGACCCGGAGGAGCCGTAATCGTGAGCACGTGGACAGGCTGCTGCTGCTGTGGCAGTGCTGTTGAAGCAGTGTAGGGAACGCTGGGTTGGAGCAGACTCTCCTCAGCGCTGCTCACAGACACCTCCAGACGCCTCGCAATGGTGAAAGAGGAGAAGTGCAGGAGCAGCAATTCAGCAGAACGACCCAGAGTCCTACAGCAAACACATTAAAACACCTTACCATGTGTTCAAACCAGAAAGACATTTGCCAGAGAGAAGTAGCCATTGGCCTGCACAGACCAAGGTTATAATAGTCAAGTAAAACCATTTGTTACTTGAAATAATAATAATAATAATAATAATAATAATAACAACAACAACAATAATAAAAAAAACTTATTTAGTTATTTTATTTTACTGGCAAAGCAATGGTTCTCCTTTTCATTGAAGTTTAACTTGATACACTAACCAAAACTGAAATTAAAATGAGTAAGAACAACATATAGACATAAAAAAATAATAAAAAAATGACAAATCCACAACAAAATTACCAAAATGTTAAAGGCGGCTATGCTTTTTTCCATGTTCAACTTTCTTTAGTGTGTAATATGGATGTGCATCTCCATAACTGAGGCATAAATGATGCTATACAATTCAATGTTGGGTTCTATAAAATACTTCATTTTTTCTCAAATTCCATTTATTTATTTATTTTTTAACCAAATTCTGTTTTTTTTTTTATTCCAATTTAATGGTTTAATCAAAAACATGTTATTAATTGAATTAATAAAAGAAACTTTATTAATTTGTTTACAGTAATAGGGCCCTATGATTTCTCTGCTAAAATGTTTCTGGTAGTCAAATGAGAGGAAATCAAACCCTTTAATTTTTTGGCAAACAAAGTGCTGCACAACAGGTTTAGTGCTAAAATTAAAACATAGGTGAAAAATTGTGATCGTTCATTCAAAAATAAAGTCTTACTATACAATAGTAATGCAATAGTAGTATATAGTACTACAATAACAATAGGACTATATTTCTGTCAAGTTAAACCAAACTTTTATTTTGATGGGTTGCAGTAAAGATCTTAAAGTTTCTGCATGTGTATATGATATGACAATAGTTTCTCAAATTAAACGGTAAAATGCTCATGAAGTGACCCTTAGAGCAGCTCTGAAGATGAAGTTTCTCGGCATGGATGAAAGAACATCACCTACAGCTCAACCTGGCAAAGAGCTTCTCGTCTTTACTGCCAATCCGACTCTTCAGCACAATTTCACCATCCAGCTAGGGACATCATTAATTACCCCATCAAATTCGGCCAAAAATCTTGGAGTCATCTTTGATAGCCAGCTGACCTTCAAAGACCACATTGCAAAGACAGTTTTGTCGTGCAGATTTGCATTACACAACATCAGGTAAATCAGGCCTTTTCTAATTGAGCATGCAACAACTTCTCATCCAGGCCCTGGTCATTTCTAGGCTTGACTACTTGCAATGCTCTTCTGTCTGGACTGCCATCACGCACAATCAAACCTCTACAAATGATCCAGAACACTGCATTGTCTTTAATGAGCCCAAGAGAGCCCACGTCACGCCTCTCTTCATCACTCTGCACTGGCTACTACTTGCTGCTCGCATCAAGTTCAAGGTGTTGACACTTGCTTACAGATCTACCACAGACTCTATCTAGTGCGATCACTAAAGGAGCATAAGCTCATGGTACCATCTCAGAGAGGCACAAAAACTCTCTCCAAAATATTTTCCTTCACTGCTCCATGCTGGTGGAATGATCTCCCTACCTTCATCAGGAATGCAGAATCCCAGGCAATATTCAAAAGACAGCTGAAAACTCATCTTTCGTGAGCACTTAACTTCATCTTAAAAAAAAAAAAAAAATCCTCTCATTTCCTATAATCCCTCCCTATTCTACTTTGAGCAATGTCTGAAACTTGTACTGTGAGCACTTCCTGTGTCTATTTGCCTCTGTGTGATGACTCGCTTCCAGTATTCCTCACTTGTAAATCGCTTTGGATAAAAGTGTCTACCAAATGAATAAATGTAAATGTGTTTATGTCGTCATACAGTCAGATGGAAGACACTGGAAACACCACAAGCGTCACACCTGCTTCAGTATGTGCAGTAAACATATTCCTTTTACAAAGAGGCCTTGTAGTGCCATGTTAATCTATATTCTATGTGACTCGCAGGATATGCCTCGTAACTTTTTTGCTGATGCACCAATGCAAATCGGTGAATCTTACCATTCCTAGTATGTGATGTTGCTGTTTGAGCATGAAAAACGTCTGCAAATTTCTAAAGCAAAAAGCCACTCCAAAGGGAGTTATTCTCTATATCAGTACATCCATTGTAGTCTTGAGTTTTCTTCTGGGAATGAACAGGTTTCAATATTCCTCATTTGCAGGGTTGGGGAGTAACAAGAGTAACTTAGTTATGCATTTAAAATACAAAATTTGAGTAACTGCATTTCATTAGTTACATTTTAAATGCGTGGTAATCAAATTACAGTAACATCCGAAAAGTATTTTAGATTACTAAAGTGATTACTTTGAATTTTAATGTAATTTTAATATCATAATGGCAGAATATGCAACATTTTAATAAAATAATTTTAAAAATAAGAGGATTGCATGTTATTTTTATCTAGTAATGTCCTAAATAAGCCATTTCACATAAAAGATGTTTATATACAGTCAAAATGACTGAATTTATAAAAATTGACCAATTCAAAAATTTACATATTGAATCTTACCCGTCCTGTCATTGCTGGATGATCCATGACTGTTTTTATGTTTTGTGATAGATCTTTGAGTCCCTTGTCATTTTAAAGACTTTAATTGCGATTTTTTTTTTTTTTTTATCTCACAGTCACTACTTTTTTCCTGGCAACTGAGGTTTTTTTTCTCAGAAATCCAAGATTTAAACACATAATTGCAAGTTATAAAGTCAAGAATTGTGTGATAAAAACTTGCAATACTGACAATTACGAATTTATATCTCAACTTCTTTGCTTGCAGTTTTGACTTCTACATAATGCAATTCTGAGAAAACAGTCAGAATTGTGAGATAAAAACTCACAATTACCTTTTTTATGTGTTACATACTCATTAGTATTCCAAAGTATTCTAAACTATTTAGATTAAGTTACAAGACTTGGGTAATCTAACGAAATATGTTACAAATTACTGTTAAAATTTATTTCACTGATTACAAAATACATGCTTTAAAAAGTAAACTACCCAGCCCTGCTCATTTGGATAAATCTCTGCTCAAAGCAGTCGCAAAATGAAGTGGTGAGGCCTGGTTGAGTTACTGAGTTAGCAGTGTGTTGAAACTTGCAGTTATGGTAAGAGACGTTTCCCAAACACGACGGAAGCGCTTGACCAATCACAACACACTGTGACTTCATAGAGACAGGTGCTGCATTTCCCATACAACGAAGTAACTTGATTAACAACCATAGTACGATGCATGATTGGAGAAACTAACCAATTAGTCACGACTGTTTTCCAAAACCGTAGTAGCATGATCACACCTCTGCCATTTGAACCACATTGGACCAACAATATAGGACCAACAATATAGGACCATTGTCAATGATGTCATTCGCAGGTGGAGAAGTATTAACTGTTAATTAATCTATTCAAGATCTCAGAGATGCTGATGTAATGAACATGGCACCAAATGAATACTTCACTGTTTTTGTCTCATTTTGCTTTTTGAAGTTTGACTCATGGAAATCATTAAAAACATAGTATTGGTATATTGTGTAACACCAAGTCTGATTACGAGTATTTTAAAATGTAATTAGATTGTATTAAAAGTATTTAAGTTTTGGAATCTGATTACATGTAATCAGTTACAACCCAGCACTGGTCCTTTCCCGATCCCAGCACCCCCATTCACACTTTGTGAACCATCTTTTTAGGGCTGAGCTATCTGAGAAAACATGAAAATGTTGGGTGTTCACCTTTGGGTTTACTTTTTAGAAGAACAACGCAAACCTCTTTAAGGGAGCCTTTAAACTTCTTTGTTGAAAAAAAAAAATCTCATTACAAATCTTGTGTCAAGCTTGTGCGTTTTCAAATGCACATAATAAGCGACCCAAAAATCACTGCAAATGCAGAGAGGAGTTTGTAATAAGCAGCATTTACTGGCAAGCGATTCGCTCAGACACTGAAAAGTGTTGCTCACATGCAAATAAACAGCGTATTTATTACCATATTTTCCAGACTATAAATCTGAAACTTCCTGCGACTTAAATTCCTAAGCAACTTACATAATGCAATGGACCTTAGTTCACTCAAAAATGAAAATTGTCATATTTACTTAGAAGATATTTTGAAATTGTTGATGGGCTCCATTGACTTCCACAGTATGAGGGGTGGAAAAAAATACGACAAAAGTCAACAGGGCCTCATCAACTGCTTGGTAACCAACATTCTTCAAAATATCTACTTTTGTGTTCAGCAGAAGAAAAAAAGTCCTACAGGTTTAGAACAACTTGAGGGTGAGTAAACAATGACCGAATTTTCATTTTAGGGTGAACGATCCCTTTAACAGATGAAAACTGTGAACAGTAAAACTTTACAATGTACTGCATAAAGGTCCTCGTTAAATAACAGTACAATCCATTGAATGCACTGTACTTCTATCCCTCACAGCCTTGTTTTCATTCATGTCTAAAATTAAATATGGTACTAATTGGACTAAGGTCTATTGAAGTCAATCACGCAAAATGGAGTATGCATACACGGCACGCACACAAATATGCGTGAAAACAAACCAGTTCTTCCACTGCTCATCCGACATCCCAGCCTCCTCATCATCATAACACTAAAATGCATAGTTCAGTTTTAGTGCAGCAGAAAGCAAATTTGGCGCAAGCAATAATTTTGTTAGAGAAAAAAGGTGAAACAATGCTTAGGTGAAACAAAATTAGCTAAATGAGCTCATCGTGGACGCAAAGCTTGTTGGCCTGAGCTGGAGGAGAAAGTTTACAGATGTGTTCTCGATCACTGTACAGTTACGTCTCTGTGCCCAGTCACTTATTTCGTAGATTTGTTTAGGCCCAGCATTTACAATAAATACTGTTTATATGAACACCACTATAGCTATAACATTCTGAAGGTAATAATAAAATGTGATGTATACAATGCAACTTTTTTCGCAGCAACACAATTTTTCCCCAATGAAGTATGATGTGATAATCACACTAAGCTATATTGTGATTTCAATTTTATTCCAATATATCATACAGTAACAAAAAGTGAAAGTATTTAAAAATCCCTCACTTGGCCTGACAGCTGACAGTCAAGGACAGGTTCCCTCCAGGTTCAATCTCCAGGTTTCTCTCCAGCATCCGCACGGCTTGCGTCTCCACAGAACCTTCACCGTCCTCTACCTCCCCATCAGTCTTCATACTGGAGGCACACATGTCTTGAGTTTTGCCATTGTTGAGAGACACGGAACGGAGACAGAACTGCTGGCCCGAATCCCATCCTGCAAACTCACAGCACTTCAGCCTGTGACTCTCTGAGCTAGTGTTTCTGTTTTAAATCAACAGAAAGAGAAAGAAGCAACAGATTAGAGCTGCATGATTCGGGATAAAATGAGAATCACAATTTTTTGGTTTCAAACAGAGATCACGATTCTGAATATACAACTAAACAAGATAACTAGAGGTTAATAACAATGATATTTACAAGAGGTTCTGATAAAATATTAATTGCTGGAAAAATGTTTAACTTGAATGGATTATTTAAGAAATGGTTTAGAATGAATACATTAACAAATACTTCTTTCATTGGATGAATTAGTGTTTTGAACTAATCTTTTGAACGAATAATTCAATGACAAATATTTTTTAACAGTCACTTGTCACCACCTAGTGAGGAAAAATGTAAATAATACAACCGTTATTTGAAGCGCCAAGTTAGTTTCAAAAGGTGTGATAAACATGCACTACCATTCAAAAGTTTGGGATCGGCAAGATTTTTAATGTTTTTAAAAAGAAGTTTCGTCTGCTCACCAAGACTGCATTTATTTAATTAAAAATACAGTAAAAACAGTAATATTGTGAAATTGCAATTTAAAAATAATTTTTCTATTTGAAAATATTCTAAAATCTAATTTATTCTTGTGTTGGTAAAACTGAATTTTCAGCATTATTACTCCAGTCTTCAGTGTCACATGATCCTTCAGAAATCATTCTAATATGCCAGTAGTGCAAGTGTAGGCTATATATCTTAACTTTAACTTATCTCAGTACTTTTGAGATAATTTTAATATTTGTAACAGCAATAACTACGGTGTGGATCGAAACACCCCTCTGCCCAGCGTGGCAGAATGAACACAGATTTGAATGTTCTGGTATGATTTTGTCAAAGGTTTAATAGACATGGGTGAATCGTTGTTATTAATAAAATAAGATCACATGGGTGTTTGGCTCAAGATCCCGATCTTTTTACAATTAACCAGGCAGATATACAAAAGATTCATCAGAAACAATCAACAATTTCAAAAAGCATGAAATTATGTCAGCACAATCCTGCTATTTCTGTCACATTCCTATAATAAATCGATTCAGGCGATAAAGGAACAGCACACCTAGTAATAAAATGTCATCACCTACTCACCTGCATGTCTTTTTAATTGAAAAAATGATGGAAGTTAAGCAAAATTCCCTTGCTCTCATATCGTTTTAATAATTTGGTCCAATGCAATTAGTCACACCACACACAATGTCAGTCCTGTTTTCCCAGGCTTAGCACATTGGTCATTCAGGCTACTTTTAATGGGATTTTTCTGAAATTGTATGGACAAAAGCAGCTCAGACACTAAACATTTCCTTTTGTTTTCCACAACGGAAGTCAAACAGGTTTGGAACTAGTGCTGTGCGATATGCATCTTCTACGATAAAATGGTAATTGTTCTTTTAACGCTGTGAAAGCAGACATTAGAGTGTCACTCACTTTGCTTTGAAAGTCCTTTAAGAACAATACCACGACCCAGAATATCATCAGCATAATTCCAAATGTGATATTGATTTTATACAACAGTTCAAGAAACTAGAAGATAAAATTGCGAATCACATTTTAGGCACAATATTGTCTGTTTTTGCTCTATTTTGCCAAACTAAAACAGTTACATAGCAACAGATACTGAACACTACTGTTGGGCTCCTGAATGATTCAGTGTTTTTAAATAAATCAATGATTCAAAAATCCATACACAAAGACAGTCACTTGCTTCATTCCTGAATGAATCAGCTATTTGAACGAATTGGTTGAATAAGTGACTCACTCATTAAGACAGCGACTTGCCACCACTTGCAAAGTTTTAGCTTCATAGTTAAAGTATTTTGTAAAAAAAAAAAAAAACACGTGATATTTTAATATTCAATATACGTTTAAAACATTGATCTTATAGCATTAGTTATGCAATTGTAACTGTAGTGTAAATACATCTAAAACAGCAGTGGGGAACCTAGAGCCACACCTGGCTCTTTGACAAAAATCATGTGGTTCACCAGGTCTCACACCCTTTACCAATAAAATGATAGATAAAAAAAAAAAAACTAGACTCATCAATAGAGATCAGATTTCTGCAGAAGTTGAGAAAATAAACATTTAGAATAATATATTTAAAGTTGTACCAGCCAAAGTGTGTTCAGTGATGTTCATGAATGTCATGACAGCAATCCTTTAGCTCCTGCCGTCAGATGGAAAAAATTTTTTTTTTTTAAATTCTGATTTCATTTCTTTGATAACACCTGTAGTGTTCTGTTATTTTAATTGAATGGATTAATTAAATGTAACAAAAGGCTAAGAAAAAAACCCCGGAAATTTATTTAAGGTGGCAAATATTGCCACTTATTGGAAAAGTTCATTTCTGTCACTGCTGTGGACTGATGACTGCACAGTTACTACTAACTACTCCAAGTCAATGATATTTAAGGTGTGCATGTGTGAACTCACTGGATCCAGATCAGAAGCTCCTTGCAGGTTCCTAGTAGGAGAAACCCAAAATGAGTTTCCTGGCTGATCTGAAGCCCACCTTTATTCTCCAGCAAACTGTGAATCTCTGCATCTGACATTTTCAGCTCAGATGGGTTTGGACTATCAGAAACACACAGAGGGAAGATGACAAAGATGACATGAGGGGTGGGGAAAGTCATGAATGTGATAAAGTGAATAAATGTTTTGACCTAGTCACAATTTTATGACATTTTAGTGTGAGATTAGCAGTCATACATAGAGTTAATGATTTAATGAAACAATTTAATTGTCTTTTTTGTTTCCTTCCCTCCTTTTATGAACCAAAACAACAGATATTGCACAAGGTAGAACGCCAAGAATTTACCACTTTAAATAGTGATTTACTGATTTATAAACCAAAACCAAAATTAAAGTTTCTGTAATTACATTTAACTGGGTAATTGGGCAGCTGATCTCTGCAAGTCATGTACTCAGCGATTTTTTTAATGTTCACATAATACTTAAAAAGGTCTGCTAAAGTGTTTGTTTTCTCATATAGCTGATGATTTGATGTAGGTTTCCATGCCGGTTCTTATTATATGCATTTTTGTTACCAGTCAGTTCCTTGTATTAAAAACATGGTCCTCTTTTGATAATCATTCAAGCAATTTATGAAATTATACATTGTGCAGTTTTTTGTCGTTTTTGGCAGACATTTATGTTATTTCCTTGCCTCAAACAGCACCCTCTAGTGGGCTTGGGAGTCAAACTGGTAGCTTTTTCCCCACATATGAAAGGCATTTAAAGGGGTCATACATTTAGAAATTAATATTCCTTGATCCTTTGACATATAAGAGGTCATTGTACTATAAAAATATCCTGTAAGTTTCAGAACTCAAAACTTCCTTGTTAGTCCAAAAACAGCTTTTATTGAAATCAAGCTCAGAAAAAGATTTTGATTTTGTCAAATTATGTCAGAGCGACGAAACACCACCTCAGCAAAAGATCGATGCTTACCTCTACACCAGTGCCTCTTTAGCCCTGCCCACCGATTCATGCATGTCATGTAGTATAACATAAAATATGAGCAGTGTTGGGGGTATCGCATTACAAGTAATGAGTAACAATCAGATTCCTTTTTCAAGTAACTAATAAAGTAACGCATTACTTTTTTCAATTTACAACAAAATATCCAAGTTACTTTTTCACATTAATTGACTGACAGCTCTCCTATCTTTATGGTGAGAGAAATAAAGTGCAGAGGTGTTGTGTGCGCTGAGAAAAACATGATGGTTATTGTAGTTCTAGACTAAATGTGAACATCCATTTACTCAGTTCACTCGCACGAAATCAGTAAATTGAAATCTCAGAATTTTTTACGCAAACCTGTAGAAATTAACTATTTTAAATTACACAAATATACTATATGTATTTAATCTCGCTTTATTAACCAATGTCTTTGCTGCCAACTTTCATGCTAATAAGCAAAAATTACTTTAGATTACATTTAGAATTAAGAGTGCTGAATTTCCTTCTCCTGTATGCTATTCTTCTTCAATCCAGAATGGCAGCACATCTGAAAAGTTTCTTTGAGCTGCACCCTCTACTGGGCAAGCGTAAATTTGCATTTCCTTCAGCCTGAAGCTTATTCGTTTCACTTCTGGTCTGAAAGGGCCTTAACATTTCTTAAAAATAGAACTTTTTGTTATTAAAAAAAACAAGCAAGCCCAGCCCAGGTGAAAAAAACTAACACAAAAGTAATAGAACGTGTTACTTTTCATAAAAAGTAACTAAGTAACGCAATTACTTTTTTAGAGAGTCACGTAATATTGTAATGCATTACCTTTAAAAGTAACTTTCCCCAACACTGCATACGAGACAAATAATAATTGGACCTCAGAGAACAATATAAAATTAATTTGTATTAATTTAAAGTAGGTCATAATTCTTTTATTTTTTTTAATTTGTGATATTTAAGTATAATAATCCCAATTATTTTTCCAAGCATTTTCACACCCAAATTAAGAGGACAAAATATATATAAAATGATAAATGCACAGAAGAATAGTTCACAGTAAAATGCATTAAAGACGCCGATAATCTTTTCTTCCCTATGGTGACTTATATCTGAGCGAAACGGCTTCTCAGACAAGAAAAAGAAAAGTAGTGCAGGGCTGAATTTTGTCCATGGGGAATTCATTGGTTGAACCGCCCTTACACAAGTAAACACATCAGAGAAGTGATGTTGTTGCAAGAGGGAGGGGAAGTTATTTTGATAAAAGATTGAGGCAAATGAATTTGAAGAAAAAAAATGCGCATGCATAAATCATTTATAATAAATACTGCAATATTTTGATTTCATGGTGACCGTGCTTAGAGAGCAAAGTGGAGTTGCACACTCCTGTTCTGGAAAAGAGCAAAATGCATCTGAAATTCGGCAGTTCTCTGAAATCCAATTAGGTGAAAACTTAGTCATGCAGGTCTCATGACGGATCGAGGGAAGGCGTCACCTGTGCTGAACGGGCGTCATGCAGAGAGCTCTCCAGCTGTACAGCGACTGATTGCTCTCCAGCACCACCACATTCACCACATCACCGCGAGCAGGTCTGAAGCCTGGTGGCACAATCAGAGACTCCAGGCTGAAGAACACACTGTCTTCCACAACACCACTGTTGCCTTGTGTTCTCGTCACATTGACCTGAGAGACAGATGGCAGGAGAGTCCTGAGGAAGTCACACCTCACACAGACTTTAGAACGAAATGCTCAATACAAATAAAAATAATTTATCAAAATTAAATTCCCATTCTCATGTGATGAGCTCCGGTTTCTGCACTTATTTATTTTTTTGTCATGGCACCATTTTTATAGCACAATATGGATTTTTTCAAAACAGCTTCATAGTAATAAATAGGACAATAACAAAATCAATGATGCAAACATCAAAATATGAAATAATTTCAAATTCAGCTGTAAAGCAATAGTATCATTATTTCACTTAAGAAATTAATTCAATTTCAGCTATGAAGCATCTTTACAGAAGTCAAGAGTTTCTTTATACATCTCAATTCAGTTTAGATTTTGCTCTCATCTTATATTGTCAGTGTAGTCAAACCTATAATATTACTAAATATTAAGAGTCCTTTAAACCCCAAAGGCCAGTTTATCAGGGTTACCCCATACTTTTTGACTTATGGATTTCCAAGCACTGACATTTTACAAAATATGTCTTGTGATCTAGACCAATTCACACCAAATTTCCCAGAACCGTGGCTTTGATAAGACAGGCACATTTTGATTCCATTGATTCCTGTGTGTGCACATTTTATTGTGATTTTAAATAGAGATGCACCGAAGTCTGCAGATTTTTGGTCAATTTACAACCATTGGCATATCGGCTATAGCATAATAATCCAAGATTAATCCATAATCTAATATTCCTGCTGTGCTGCTGTCTGTGTTTTAATGTTAATCAAACAACAAAAACACTCAGGGTGTTTTTCACCCTCTGCCGCCTCACTATGAGGACGTGAATGCATGAACTTCATTTCCAGAGTCACTTTGTGGCTCGCCTTTCATTTGAGAAAATCTATCGTCATATCATAAACGCACAGAAAGTCTTCACTGCAACAAATCAAAATAAAAGTTCAGTTTAACTTGAAGTAATTGTGACAGAAATATATTACTGTTGTACACTAGAATTTAGCTACACCTCAATGTAATGATAATATATGGATTTAATTTATATGGTGAAGAATATGCAGTTATATTATATTTGATTACTTTATTTCTGTACATGAAAACTGTTAAACCTTCCTAAAAGCACCGTTTATTTCATATGTACCTTTGCTCTGTTGTATGTATGCATTTATGAAGGCCTGCTGAATGTTAAATGGATTCAATCCATGTTCATTAGAAATTTTAAGATGCAGCAATAAACTAGCAAGTATAACTTAATGCATGTTTTTTTTTAACTTAGCTGATTTAAAACATGATCAAAACACTATTTATTTCAATGACACAAGTTAATGACAAAAATAAGTATCGGCCCCAAAAAATCCTATTGGTGTTTCCCTAATTTTAAACACTTAGAATGCGAGAAAGTGTGAAAGAGAAGCTAATTCAGCACTTGCCCACTGTTTTCTTTGCTGCGCACCCAAATGTCTTCATGTTCTCTTTCACATGAACAGACAAACACACAAAATTGAGTCAAAATATCCTCGTAAACAATTGGTTTTGTCTTAAGTGAACATAAACAGTTGAGAAAAATGTGTATCAGTATATTAACTATATTAAAATGTGTACCAGATAATAAATATGCTGCCGTCTTCGTAAAAAAAAAAAAAAAAGAACTCACTGTTCTTGATAGAATAACTTTTGTAACTTTATTAAGGATTAATGTATTACTAAAAAGAAAACTATGCAGTTTTACATGTTATTTCAAGTTCTTTACTGTATTTTTTATGTTACTACTAATTTGTTTATTTGTTCTTCTTTTATTACTGACTATTACTACTGTTTCCTTGTGTGCGCAGAACAGAAAAGAGCGTGCAAGTCTTCTTGCACTTGAATGGTTTAAAATTAAATTAAAATCACTTTTTCTGTGTGCATGCTTTGGATGCGTGTGCAGCACAGAAAACGTCACATGGGTGTTCTTGCGCTTGAATGGTTTAAAGTCATTAAATGCACACAAAGGAATTGATACGAGGTATTGTAATGCGTGTCTTATTGAATCCTTTGGAATTTTGGAACCGGTTCTAAAATGGACGCAGAATAAATGCGTTTAATATCTAAATGTTTGACTTCATTTTTTTAACCACCTTATTGGAATCAAAACTGTGGATCGTGAGAATCAGAATTGATAAGCAGAATCATAATCAATATCGAATATTTGAATTTCAGCAATTCCTGATTCTGCTTATCGATTCTGATTCTTATTGATTCACAGTTTCGATTCCAATATGGTTAAAAAAAAAAAATTATTTTATTCTGTGTCTCTTTGCAAAACACTCTTTTGCAGCAGAATACCATGAACAAAAAACAGCCTAAAGAACTAATAAACTAGACTAATATAAATTTCAATCATTATTAAAGACAAGTAATCTGTCAGTAATACAAGAACAAACAAGCAAACTAGCAATAGCAGAAACTGAAATCAAATTTAAAATAACACTGCATAGTTTTAGTTATAAAGTTATAAAGGTTCATTAGCCTGCTGTCATTTTAAAACAATACACAGATCCAACATACTGATACACATTTTCTTTCTCGACTGTTCAATTAACCATTCAATTAAAACAAAACCGACTGTGTTTACAAGGATATTTTTACATAATTTTGTGTGCATTAGTCCATTCAAGTGCAAGAAGGTAGGAAACTTAATTCCACGTCTGTGCACTATATTAGAGGCGGATTCCAGCACAGAAAACAGAGTGAGGGCCAAATTTAGTTTTCCTTCCATTTGAATGGTTTAAACCACATTAAAACGGACACAAAGGAATCGATAAGCAGAATCGAAATTAATTTTATAATAAGTAAATGATTCCTGACCTCAAGTATCCAATTCCAGAATTGAAATAGACTTTCAATTCCCAACCCTACCCTAGTCAGGACATCAATAAAGGTAATCACTCTTGACTTTTCCAAGTCTAGAAAGCACAGGTTCATCCACAACAGTGCCATATGCTTGGCGTGCCAATTACTAACCCCATCCATGCGGCGGTAGCGCAATGGAGAAACTGCTTGAGCCCGACTGTTGCATTCAGTAGGGCTGATGACATACTGCGACAGCACCCAGTCTCCCTTCATTGGCTCGAATCCTAAAAAAAAACACATACACAAAAATCAACATCAACACTGATTTTAAATCACTCTGTTGCATACCACCACAATAAGCTTTAACAGACTATGTCATTTTACTCAGTTTTCTTCGTGTTTTTTTTTCTAGGTGACAATGAGTTTATGGTCATTGAATGTCTTTTCTGGGGTAAATGTGATGTATTGTTTATAAGCTGTTTTTTTGACATCTTTCCATGGCTGAAACGCTGATTGAGCGATTACATGTGACGTGATACAGATTTTAGTAAGTTGTACTGTTTCTTTCAACATTCTTTCTGATATTCATTCTTGTTTATTTCGTGCTGTAGTAGTAAAGTGAAGAGATGATCAGTTCCTGCCTTGGCCCATTCTTAGTCAGTCTTTATGTGGAGTCTTGCTGAGGTTCTGTGAATATCCTGTAGCCATCAGCGGAGATGTGAAAGGCATGTTCCACCAGGTTCGCCCCTTTCCAAGTGATACGCCTATAGTGCGCTTTCTATGGAGAGATATGCAGAGGACAGAATAGCCTAATATGTACGAATGGCAAGTTTGGCCATTTGGCACAAGAGTGGACTTATCAGGGTTGGAGGGAGAATAAGACATGCTAAGCATATGGAATTAGGTGCAATACATCCCATTGTGTTTGATCCATAATACAACCTCACCAAGCTTATGATTAAGAACTATGATGTCTCCCTTTTACATCCTGGGTCAGAAAGATTTTGCCGTGTGGAGAAAACTATTTTGGATTCTGTGAGGAAGGGAAGCGATCAAGAAGTATTAATACATGTGTGCCAACAACCAAATGGTGTGCCAAGCCTAATATACCCAAAATAGCCGACCTCCCACCAGCACGTCTACGTCTGCACAAACCCCCATTCTATTCCACTGGAATGGATTGCTTTGGTCTATTCATAGTGAAGATCGGCGGACGAACAGAGAAAAGATGTGGAACAGTTTTCAAATGTCTGACCACCCATTGTCTCCATCTTAATCTCTTAGAGAGCCTAGACACAGATCCATTTCGCTCTACAGATTCATAGCTCGAAGAGGAAAACCATTTGAGCTCCTTTCCGATAACGGTACCAACTTTGTTGGAGGAGACAAAGAGATGAGAGCAGCCCATGATACCATGATGCCTCAATTAAGGGAATAACTCGCAGAACAACAGATTTTAGTAATCTTTTAAGACTTGCGTTACGTTACGTAAAACAGTAACGTTTTGGGAAACAGAAGATGGAAACATAGTCAAGTACTTGCTGACCACTTCTGGTGTAGATTCATCCATTATTATCTCCTGAATCCGCA
The DNA here is from genome assembly GCA_038088235.1 of Zacco platypus. NCBI lineage: Eukaryota > Metazoa > Chordata > Actinopteri > Cypriniformes > Xenocyprididae > Zacco > Zacco platypus. The sequence goes on from CM076080.1 coordinate 9,792,106, forward strand.
AGAAAGACAGAAGTGGTGTAAAGATGGAGGAGAAATTGATCAAGATCATGTGGACTTGATGGACGTACCAGAACAGTTGAGGTTCAGGTACACAATCACACATATGTGAGACCTGCATCTGTATAGTCCAACTCCCTAAACTTTCTGATGATGACCCTATTGGGCCTACCAATTAGTTAGGGTTTCTCACCATTTCAAATGTCTTTATGCACATTTGGGGGTGGCTATGTGAGAAAGCCTTAACACGCACCCTAGTGGAATGTGGCATACACAGCTCAGTGAGGTGCAGACATGCAGAAATTTATTTTGTTACATAAAACAAAGAAGCAAATTACAAACAATAGGACAAATACGATAGAGTTCCAAATTAAATAAATTATGCTTTTCAGGTAGGATACAGTAGATTCATTTAACATATATACATTTATTTAACATATTTTGTGGTGCGAATAAGGACAGGTATTTTAGACTGCTGTCCCTTTAAAACCGAATGCTAGAATAAGAATACTGACACATTTCCAATTTTCTCAGAGCTGTATATTAGTGTTAGAGTCAAGATCACCTAAAGTGAGACCAAGACCACTGTGTGTTGAGACCAAGACAAGACCAAAACTTTGGGCGGTTGAAACCAAGACCAATGCCACTCGAGACCGAGTCAAGACCAAGACCAGACTAGCACTCTTCAAACTCATCTGAAAGATCCACATTTACTGCCTGAGAAATGAATTAATTTTAATCAATAATTACAATTAGCATAAGACACTATATAGAGCTGCTACCAATCAATTGAAATCACTAACAACTAAATTCATCTTTAGATTGTAGAGATGGAACAGAAATTGCATCTGAATTTGTATAATTACAAATGCATAAATAATGTTGAGATTAATGTTTTAAACAAATTTATTGAGCATTTGTTAAAAAAAAATCACGTTTGCTTATATTAGATATTTATATTATAACATCTGATATAATTAAGCAATATTAACATCTTATACAAGTACTTTTTTGCAATCATATCTTGAATTGTGTGGGCATTTGTATTCATTTTGGTGACATTTTTGACAATACCTAACAACAGCACAACAGTAACAAAAAATTTAATTAAAAATAAGTTATTGCAAATATTGTTATTTATAAGTTTTACATCCAATCAAATTAATGATGTTAACAAAGATATCAGACAATGCAACGGCAATTTAGCGATATCCACGCAGTTGTGGTCTTGAAATAAAATCCTGAGTCCTTTTAGTATTAGACCAAGACAAGACCGTGACCAAATGCATCTGATACCAAGACAAGACCTTCAAAAAAATGGTCTTAAGACTAGTCGAGTACCACAGTTCTACTCTATACGTTCACTTAAGCCATCATCGAATGCATTTATGTGAGATACTACACATGGCATTTGGACTGTGTCTGTATTTGACCATTCAGGCGGAAAGAGGACTGATTGGGAATGCTTCTGGTGTTCGTCATTCAGCTCAAGGCCACATTCACTAACAACTTACTGCACATAATAACTTGATAAACTCTTTTTGAAGTTTCTCGTTTAATGTACACAAGCACGCTTCTTTGACACCTTCGCGTCTGACTTGATCTCATCCGCCCTCTAGAATCCTTAATTTACGAACTGCAAGTTAATCGATATCAAATTGTGACTGGATGGTAATTTTGTTCATCATAATAAACCATGCTGAGATTAGCTACCTATGATTAGACTATTCTCACATGATAGAGGACTTATAATAACTTTTATATGATCACCTAGCAAAGACAATTTAGGAAAGAAACATGGGACAAAACATGATTTTTTTCATAAATCGGGACACTAAAAATAGAGATGAAATACAGGTGTGTCCCAGGAAAAACAGGACGTCTCATTACCCTACATAGAAATAAATTATGAAAAATTATAGAAATAACCAGATAACCAGAGCACCCTTATCTCTACCCATCCCAAATTACCCCACAAAACTAAGGAAAAGCAACATCTCCAATGAAGGTACAGTCTTAAAGGTGCAATATGTAAAATTTTTGCAGTAAAATATGCAAAACGCACTAGGCCAGTGTTATATTTTTGTTCATTATTTTGAGTAAGAATATCCCAAATGTTTCCAACTATTTGTAAATCATGAGAAAATTGTGACTTTAACCAAGGCTCCGGGACGTGTGTGGGAATAGCCTGTCAATAACGTCATATTCATGTTACCCTTGGTTTGCGATTTTACTGCTGTAGAAACCATGACAACAGTCTCATGGACAAATGCAGAAATAGTAGTTGTAGCGTCTATCAAGCAACTAGCTTGGTTCGTGCAGTCATTATGGAACACAATTCTTCTTTACTGTTTGTAGCTGCTTCTGTCAACAAAGACAAGTCCCATAAATGTAAACGTCAACCAAATGACACAAGAAGATTTTGTGACAAGAAGAGAAATAAAACGAGGATCAACATCGGCGTCGCATTTCCTAAATGAAGAGAACTGCGCGACAAACTTAAACTAGACAGAGACGCGGATCTTCCATGTATTTTAATAGACAGGTGAGTAACCATTTGGATTCCTCTACTGACAAAAAACTTGTGATTATTATATCGATCAACAGTGTTAGACAAGAAAAAGACATTCAAACAATAAGACTATGTATATGATGTGAAAAATGGTGAGGTTATGTTCACTACGAATACTTCAAGGCATGTTATGAACTGTTGGCTGTAATTTTGTTTTATACTGTAGCTTTAGTGAAATACTTGTCACTACATCAAATGTGTCAAATGCCCAAACTGCGTTTGAGTTACATTCTGTACGAGTAATGTTTATTAAGGACAGCGTTATTGCATTTGGTTTGTGATTAGTTTGTTGAAATTGCCATACACTTCACCTAACAAGATAAACAATGTAAATTAATACAGTACCTGTTATACATAAATATTAATCAGCCTTTTTGCAGATGATGTGGGTACATTCAACTGTTTCGCTGTACTTCAGCGTTATCACACCAATGAATTGGACAAATGAAGTAACATCTATGACAAACAATTTAGTGTTAAACCTTGCTTTACTTGCAGCTAATTCACCATAATGAAATAAAATCATGTCATCAAGCGCAACATTTATAAAACTTTAACTACTTTACCTCATGAACATTATATGATTCCCATCTGACTGATTTAAATCAGCGACGGAGTTGAAGACGACAGTTCCCATAATTCAAGATACACCCTCTAGCAGCCAAAAGTTGGTTCCACATTTTATAAAATGAGAACAGAGACTCTAATGGAGTGTTTAATTTTTTTCCAGGTGTAAAACATTTTGAATTACTAAAATTTCTGTTTATCCCGAATTTTTAGGTAAACTATTCTATTAGGTGTAGAAAACCTATGAGGATTATTTCAACTGGCTGCAAGCCCCTGGATTTAGGAAGGATAATAACAACCACATCTATTCCGCGTTCTCCTTTCTCTTTATTACTGTACCTCACCATGACAGATGAAGTATTTGGTCATCCAAAAGGTGTCACTGACATGGGCAGTTATATTCAAATGCATTCATTGGTGTCATGTCCCAAACTTGCAATGTGAGTTTAGAATAAGTTCAGTTTTATAGCTCAAACTCATTAAATGCTCTTTTTGGACAGCGGCAAATGTTTTGTGTTCTGAAAGTTACAAATACATGATGAAAAGTCCTTTAAATAGTCACATTGAGATAAAATGTCAGTCTGTGAGCTGCAATGAAGACCTCTCAAAGCATATTACTGAGCATTAAAAATAAAAAATAAACTGCTCTTCTGACCTTCACAGAGAGCCGATCGTGGGAAATACGTTGTCTGGTTTATAAGTCCTCCATCTCGATCACATGATGTCACTGTTCCAATCAGAGGCCTGGGTTTGGCAGCGTCCTGTTCCAGTCCTGATCCTCCACTCTCCCACATGTCCTTCAGTTTCTCCACCTGAAATCAACAAAAAGAAAGTGTACACATTATTTACATTTTTTAATAAAGCATTAACACTTCAAAAGAAAAAAAATGCTCATAATATTACTGCTTTCAAGAAGAAACTAATGAACAACATCTAGACTGTGTGATTAGTTACTTCACAAACTCACAACTAGGGAAATGGCAAATAAACCAGTAATTCTCAACCCTGTTCCTGGAATCAGTAAGTGTGTTGTTTGAATGAATCTGTTGAGTGCATGATTTAGTGACTCAAGACACTAGCTGTGTTCAAAATTGGGCACTCGTTCACTACCATTTTCTATATATTTAATGACGCATAAATTAAACATTCTATTAGGAAATAAAATGATTTTCTGAATATTATTAAAAAAAGAACAAAAAAAAAAAGTTTACTTTTGAAAAAAACAAACACCATCACAAGAAATAATTTGATGTAATTATTTATTAATTGTGTATTTTAAAATATTCTTAAATAGTATATAAAAAGCACATTTTTGTGCTTTTAATACATTGTAACTTCATCCTTGTAATATTTGTATTGGGAAATTGTGTTTTTATGGTTCAACAAATCCAGATTTAAGACTTAGAGACACCTGACATTTTCATGACAATCGTTTATTTGTGTCATGCTAATGCTGCCATTCATTATCTGAGCTTTATCCAAAATTCAGAGAGGACACAATGAACTAAAAGCGACAAAAAATCCTTCTCTACTTTTTCATAATTAAGTTGGTATGTTCATATCTGAATTTTGTTGTACAATTATTAATAATTTGCAACAAAATTCTTTTCCAACTCTACCTAGTTCTATCAATGAATACTCAGTCAGCAAGGGCAATTATAAATAGCTAGCTACCCACACAAACATGCACATTTTTTTAGTAAACAATGTTCACCCCTAAATTATACACAATTTATTTCTAGAAAATAAAAAAACACTAGAAAAACATATCATTTGTCAATTAATGCAGTATGCAAGTTAAAAATCCAAATAAAATACAAAGAATAGAGGCAGATTAGTGCAATTTGGATGAAGGGCTACACGATTATTCGTATTTCATGATGATGATTTCTGCTTTTCTTGATATATAAAAAAATAAGAAAATAAATCAAATCGCAATATTGGGCCGATGGTTATTTGTACCCCAAATGGGGCTTTTACATTAAAAGGACGCATTTTCTACCCAGTGTTTTACATAAACTTCCCAATCAACGGCAACAACGCACACAAGCTCTCTGTGCACTGTACAAAAGCACTGATGATCTGAAAAACAGACAAACATGTTAAGTGTGAAATTCTGCACAAATTAAAGAGTCATACATGATAGTCTTTGTTCCTTCATAAGGCCGTGCGATTTGCTGCTACTAAATCTGCAAGCGAACCTCCGCTGTGACAAAATGAAATAAATTAAAACAGGATGCTTGACTATATTGTTTGCGATCATGGTTGGTGAATAAATGCGGTCTGTGCAACCTCTGTGTTACAATTCAAAGTAAAAATTTAACAATTTGGAATTTATTAGGAATTTCACTTTTTGACGTCATTCCACTCATTTCCCAGTTTTCTTAATGGAAAGTGGTTGAAAACAACATAGCTGCCATCTTTTTGCAGTATTTCACCATTTCAAAGATGAAAATGGCTAAAAGAAAAAAGACAATGCCCATGCATTATCAGAAGTCATATTAATGGTAAGTAGCATTCAATTACCCGTTATCAACACAATTGTAAACAATATAAATTCTTGTTCTCAAATGTATTGCATCTATTTATAAACAGGGTTGCAGTCTTAAGAACATTGTTTTCAGATATAATTACTTTCTTTCATGATATTTTGCATTTGGACATATTAGACATTATCAAAGACTACTTTTTGTCAAAGTTTATATTTCTTTTTATGTTATTGTCCTAACTGTCAAACAGTCTCAAAGTCAGCCTTTGATCTCACTCTGTCTGAAAATGTTGTCTTCACATATATTATCAAATTTGAATAAAGATGCTGATATACATGTTAGATTAAACTGTAAATATTGTTTTATTTTTAAAAAGTTGAGTTTAAAAAGAGTTTGAAAAAGTTGGTTGACACTAAATGTTTAATGCATGTTATCGTTTTACTGATATAAGGTCTCCTTACCTTGACATGTTTGTCAAATCAATTATCTTTAAGTATTACAAAGAGATGGAATTCATTTAATTTAAAACACGTCAATGTAAGGAGACCTTATACCTGCTTATACAAAACTTTCTGTTTTAATGCTTTATTAAGCACAAATATTAAGTCAATTTAGAGCAAGAAGACTTAAGAACAGAAGATAAAAGTCAGACTGCCATCAATTTGTACCCCTATACTAATGGTCATTCGTGGACTCAGATCTCACCCTTAGAGCTCTCCACTGCCCATGAGCTCCATCCCGGACGGCCAGGGCCTGAACTGTGTCTCCCACACACAGCACGACTCCTCCTAACACAACTTCTGGTGTGAAATACACAGCATGATCTATGAGACCATAATCACCGCACAGATGCGTCACCATGCCAGTCTGCACCTGTCGGATCTGCGCCACACCTAAACACACAACAAAGAGCTCAGTCTCACCTGTACGCACGCGGCCTATTTTAAAACTTCAATTACGCTGTACACATTTATCCACTAACCCTCAAAAAGAGGATCCTGCTCCTCCTCATCCTCCTGAGCTCTTCGCCATAGAGGTGAAAGCAGCTTGGACATGAAACACTGCAAGACGCTCACCATAATCACTGTCTGTAACCAAACAGAGCTGTAGGTCACGAATATCACTTCAAAAATAGTCTCAAATATTGTTGTTTAAAGTTCACAGTACCAGATGTAGGACATTTGTTTCCTAACAATGAAATAACGTTGAACGTGTGACGTATACGCTTGATAAAGCTAGCACGCTCTCAACACGTGACGTGACGATGAAAATTAAAGTTTGCTAACGCTAAGTTTGCTGCACACTCCGCCTCCCACATTGTGTATAAAATATGAGTAGCATACACAAGTGTTCAGGCTCAAATACGAATTGAAAAAAATGATAAAAAAATGATTTCATTTGTTTTTTGTTTTTTAAATACATATATTTGTCATTTCATCAGAATATCAACATTTGTGAGATTTAGTCAGTCGAAACAGTTTTGTTGTTAATTGATTTAATTTTCTTCCAATGGAAAATAGTGATCTATGACGTTGTATTATGTTGAATATCAAAGTTTTTTTGTGTCTGCAAGCCTTCACAAATCTGTTAGCCTGTCGTAAATAGATAAAGATTAGAAGGCATACCGCTACAGCCACTGGGCATGCGCACATCAATATTGCGTCATTTAATATTTATTTAAATAATTTAAAAACTATATTTGCAGCATTGTAAGGATAGGCTTAAGGTTTAGGGTTGGGGTAGATGTTAATAAAACACATTCTGATAAGTAGAACATTTAATTTACTGTTATTTATCCCGAGATTTTGCCCAGTAAATACGAATTTCCTTTGTAAAAAATAAATAAATAAAAAACTGCAAAGGAAGTTCGGAAATAATTTTGATCACCTAAACTATTCCCGAGATGGCCTGCCATAAACTAACGCATTTACATTACATTTAAAGCGATTCTTCATGAAGAGGCAAATAGACACAAGAAGTGCTCACAATACAAGTTTCATACTTTGCTCAGAGTAGAGTAGGAAGGGAAAAAAGGAAAGGATAGTTTTCAGCTGTCTCTTATATATTGCCAGGGATTCTGCAGTCCTGATGAAGGTAGGGAGATCATTCCACCAGCAGGGAACAGTGAACGAGAATGTTCTGGAGAGTGATTTTGTGCCTCTCTGTGACGGTACCACAAGCCTTTGCTCCTTTAGTGATCGCAGGCTTCTGGTGGGGATGTAGCATTAGCAGTGTGGAGGTAGGAAGGTGCAGAGCCTGTGGTGGATCTGTAAGCAAGCGTTAACGCCTTGAACTTGATGCGTGCAGCAAGGGGTAGCCAGTGCAAAGAGATGAAGAGAGCCATGACATGGGCTCTCTTGGTTTTGTTGAAAACAAGACGTGCAGCAGCGTTCTGGATCATTTGACGAGGTTTGATTGCACTTGACGCCAGTCCAGTCAGAAGAGCATTGCAGTAATCAAGCCTTGAAATGACCAGGGCCTGGACGAGAAGTTGTGTTGCATGCTCAGTCAGAAAGGGCCGGATTTTCCTGATGTTGTGTAGTGCAAATCTGCATGACCGAGCTGTCTTTGAGATGTGGTCTCTGAAGGTCAGTTGGTCATCGAAGGTAACTCCAAGATTTCTAGCCGACTTTGATGGGGTAATCACGGTTGTACAAAGCTGTATGTTGAAGTCAATTTTTGGAGTTGGAGTGGCAGGGAAGACTAAAAGCTCCGTCTTTGCCAGGTTGATCTGCAGGTGGTGTTCTTCCAACCACGTTGAGATGTCCGCCAGACAGCTTGAGATCCGTGCAGCTATTGTTGAATCATCTGGTTGGAAGGACAGGTAGAGCTGTGTGTCATCAGCATAGCAATGGTAGGAGAAACCATGTGCCTGTATGATGGGACCCAGTGATGTGTAAATGGAGAACAGGAGGGGTCCAAGAACTAAACCCTGAGGAACCCCAGTGATCAGTTGATGAGGTTTGGATACCTTCCCTTCCCTGGCGACTCTGAAAGACCTACCTGTGAGATAGGACTCAAACCATTGAAGTGCAGTACTTGAGATGCTAAGTGACGAGAGGGTGGACAGAAGAATTTGATGGTTTACTGTGTCGAAGGCAGCCGATAGATCCAGTAGAATGAGAACAAATGCAACGGTTTACTCAGATAACGACCGTTAGGGGCCATTCACATATCGCATCTAAAAACGTGTAGAAAGCGCGGCCGCACCACTTTCTTTCCATAGCGCTTGCGCTCCCGTGGCGTCTGTCGTTGCTATGCAACCATGAATCGCACTCTCCCGACGACGAGGACGTTTCATCAAAGGATAAATTGATTTCTAGGCCTTGCATTAACTTTACCACTAGATATATCTGGAGCTTTCGATGTTATGCTACAGAAAGGCTTAATGTGTTAAGCACGGATTTCATCTGCCAGTCTGCCAGAAAACATGCCAGTCTTCTCCAAGGAAGACTGTAGCAATTTTTTTCATGTAGCAATTTTGTGGGCCCTTGACTGTTGCATTAAATCGAGTGTTAAAAATGGGAAATACTGTGGGATTTCTGTGGGTTCCAACACCTAGGGATTCTGGGCAATGAAGAGGCTGATGAAATGGCAAAAAGTAATGTATGGATTTTGATAATGTTGATAATGTTGTTTTTAAAGTAATGTATGGAAGAGTTGAGTACAAGAAAAAATAAAACAACTTTACAGAAAAAATAAAACAACTATGATAGAAAGAATGGGAAGAAGGCAATAAAGGTAGATCACTTTAGCCTACATTAATGCACACATCAATCACAAGATTAGATAGGAGGGACAGTGTGGTAATCACAAGATTAAGACTGGGGTATTGTGGAATGAATTATGAACTGGAAATGGTTAGCAAACATTCAGACGGCAGATGCTTGTGTGGAGAACTATGAAGCATGTCTCATGTCTGTGAAGAAATCTCATGTTTTCTGAACTGTTGGAATTCATCAATATCTTTAAAATGGATTCTTGAAAATAAGGTTTATGAATCAACAAGTTGATTGTTGTCAGTAGACAGGGCTGGGTAGGTTACTTTTCAAATGTATTTCACTACAGATTACAAAATACATGCTTTAAAAAATAATTTGTAACGTATTTCGTTACATTACTCAAGTTTAGTAACTTAATCTAAATACTTAAGAATACTTTGGAATACTAATATGTGTGGAACAAACACAAAAAAGGTAATTGCAAGTTTTTATCTCACAATTCTGACTTTTTCCCTCAGAATTGTGTAATATAAAGTTGCAATTGCGAGTTATAAAGTCAGAATTATGAGATATAAACTCGCAATATTGAGAAAAGTCAAAATTATGATAAACTCACAATATTGAGAAAAGTCCGAATTATGAGATATAAAATCGCAATATTGAGAAAAGTCAAAAATATGAGATATAAACTCACAATATTGAGAAAAGTCAGAATTATGACATTTAACACATACTAAATTCATAATTGCAAGAAAAAAAGTTAGTATTGCAATATCAATTCTGAGAAAAAGAAGTCAGAATTGTGAAATGCAAACTCACAATTGTGAGGGGAAAAAACAAACTCTGAGAAAAAGACGCAGTGACCTTTTTTACAATTATAAATTGACTCACAAACAACAATCACAAAACATGAAAACAGTCGAAAACATGAAACTTAACTCCGCTTTTTCAGACTGTCAGAGTCAGAGAATCACCCATTGCTGTTAAAATGACATTAAAATTCAAAGTAATCACTTAGGTAATCTAAAATACTTTTCAGATGTAACTGTAATCTGATTACCACCCATTTAAAATGTAACTGTAATGAATTACAGTTACTCAAATTTTGTATTTTAAATATGTAACTAAGTTACTTGTATTTCGTTACTCCCCAACCCTGGTTATAAGTTTTTTTGATGACACCACACTGGTCTATTTGAGGATTTAACCTATTAGACGGAGTTCTTCAGATGAACTGAGGAGGGCAGCAATACGCCTTTGAAACGTCTAAGCTGTCGCAAATCTCACAAGAAGGAGAAGAAAGAATCCCTGCATATACAGTAAGATGAACAACAACAACGTACAAGGTGCGAAGCGCAGATTAGAAATGAATGTTTAGTAAAAGTTTTACAGAGCATTAATGAAATCTCAGGAATAGTGCATTGTAAAATAGGAGCATATTATATTGGAGATCGTTGACATGAGTGAGGCTGAACCCGGCAGAGGGAACACTGAGGACCAAAGAGGTTGGTCTCCACTAATTACTGCTGAGGAACATCAAAAGCATGCCTTCACCAGATTTCTTCTAACAAAAACTGTGACCTGTGAAATAGCATTAACAAACATTTAACAGCCAAGTCGTTTTGCTAATTTTCACCAGATAAACTGTTCAGAATTGAATACCAGCTACTGTGGCCACTATTATTAAAATAGTATTATGACCAGTGGACATTGAATACGTGTGCATTATCTATGTAAATGTAATATGACCTATGCATGTGATTTGACTTAAGGCTGGAATACACTACACAATTTTTTAAATCTGAACAGATTTTTAAACAGCAGCATCATACACTTGCCGACTTTGAAGATGGTTACAGAGAAAAGCTGGGTGTCGTATTGCCTTGTTGAGGGATTAAGTTAAAGTCATTTTAAATATGGCATATTCAAACTATTTTAAAATAGTTTTTTTTACATTTACCCGGTTTAGATGCATATTGCCCATCTTGCACAGTTTCCCTGAATTATGCATGAGACGTTATCACTTTTACATTTGTTTTCCCTCATACTTATGCGCAAATATGGACACTGCAGTGGTATGTCCGATCATGAACACAATGGCATGACAAATTATTCTGATTGACAAGACACTGATGTTGACCGAAAAATTCAAAGAAGAATGGACAAAAAAGTAAGTCTTTATTCTTTGTGTTAAACTGCTCTGTCGTTTGTTCACGGAGTGTAGTGCTTGTAAACCTAATGAAAATATTATTAAATATTTTAAATATATTTTCTTTGGTGTTTCTCCCCCATTTGTTTTCATATATAGGATATTTTTAAAACACATCAAAGTGCCCTCAACTGGCAACTTCAAGTGTTGTCCCCCCCACTCATTTTTATTTAATATTTAGTTTGTGTTTTATAGGTTTTGTTTAATGTGTTCACTTTAGGTCTGATGGAGGTCAAAGAGGAATATCAAGAAATAAATGAAGCGGAGGGGAAACATCAGTATCCAGAACCTCATAATTTTAAACCTGGAGAAAAATCTTTGACTTTAGAAAATAATTATTTTCAGTTTTTGAGAAAAAGATCTCAAAGAACTGAGGCAGAACATTCTTTCACATGCAAGCAGTGTGGAAAGAGTTTCATTCGTAAACAGCTCCTTGTTGACCACATACGATTTCACTTGGGGTTGGAGCCCTTCACATGTGATCAGTGTGGAAAGAGTTTTGTGCGTAAAGCACTCTTGAATGATCACATGAGTATTCACAATGGAGAGAAGCCTTTCGCATGCCTTCAATGTGGAAAAAAATTCTCTGTTAAGGGAGACCTTAAGCTTCACATGGAAATTCATATTGGAGAGAAACCTTACAGCTGTGATCAGTGTGGAAAGAGTTTCATACATAAAGGACTTCTCGTTGATCACATGAGAATTCACACTGGAGAAAAACCTTTCTTATGTGATCAGTGTGGAAAGAGTTTCATTCGTAAAGCACTGCTGAACGATCACATGCGAAGTCACACTGGAGAGAAGCCATACAGATGCTCTCAATGTGGGAAGGGTTTCTCACTTAGAGGAAACCTTAATTGTCACATGAGAATTCATACTGGAGAGAAGCCTTATAAATGTGATCAATGCGGGAAGAGCTTCACATTTAAAGGAAAACTTAAGCATCACTATAGAATTCACACTGGAGCGACACCTTTCACATGCAATCAGTGTGGGAAGAATTTCGCACAGTCGGACAGCCTTACATATCATCTGCGATCTCATGCTGGAATAAAGCCATTTAAATGTGATCAGTGTGGTAAAGCATTTATTTTGGGATCACGTCTGAAAAAACACATGAAAGTGCATGCAAATGAGAGGCCTTACTTTTGTTCTGTTTGTGGAAAGACTTTTTCTCGACTAGACTGTTTTAAAATGCACCATAAAGTTCATACTGGAGTAAAAGCTCATGTGTGCTCTGAGTGTGGGAATAGCTTCGGCAGAGCCGGAGACTTGAAAATTCACCAAAGAATCCATACTGGAGAAAAACCGTACAAGTGTTCACACTGCGACAAGAGTTTCAATCAGTTAGGGCAGGTGAAAATACATGAGCGAGTGCACACTGGAGAGAAGCCGTACAAGTGCCCTTCATGTGGGAGGGGTTTCACCTCTTCAAGTGCTCGACTGATTCATGTAAGGAAGCATTGTCCAAAGTTGTCAAAGTGAGTTGTCTGATCGAACCCAAAGTTTAATTTTTAATCTACAACAATGAGCAGTTTCCTTCAATGGAAATTTGCTTTAAAATCATTTTCTGAATTGGTGAATATTTTGCTTGTTTAACAAATAGAACAAAAAACAGTTTGTAAAGCAAAATTGATCTAATTAAATTTATTTTGGTCATACCGATATTTCCAGAGTTTCGTCTATTGCAGTGTTTCCCAAACCTTCTCCTGGAGTTTTATTGCCTTACAGTTTATGAATGTTTCGATAGCAGCTCTAGAAGAAAATTGTGTCATCTTCCAGCTTAAGTAAGTTCAGTATTGATTCATTTCAGTTGTTAAAAACATTAGTTATTAATTTAGTTAATTTATCTATATAAAACAGTATTGTCGTCAACCAACTCAGTTCAGTTCGTGTACAATGGTGTCAATGCAGGCAGATCAGTAATATTTTTGAATATTAAATGTCCCAAGGAACCCAAACACCGTCAGGTGACAGAATGGAGAAAAAACCTTGGGAGAAACCAGGCTCAGTTCTCCTCTGTTTTTATAAGAAGACACAAAATGGGAATGCTGGGAAAGCAATCGTATGACTTCTGAATCTCCTTATTTACAGTTACTTAAAATCAGACATAGACACACAAAAGTTGTTGTTGTGGATTATTTTGTATTTGAATGAACAGGAGAAATTGTCAAAGAATTTCTGTGTAATTGACAACATATATATATATATATATATGTGAATTTTTTCTTAACCTTGCAACAGTTTACCTGAGGTTATCAATTTGCGTAAAATACTCCAAATCATCTCCATTTAAGGGATTTTTGCACAACCTTTACAAACATTCATTATTATCATTAATAGTTATTGAATCATGAGGTGTACTTAATTTTTCCACACATTTTGCCCTAATTTTTGTTAACACTAAATGGTCCTTCTGGGCAAATGAGGGCAATTTTATATATGAGTTTCCTTGATCTGAGTGGTACAAGACTTGGCTACTTTTCCTAAGTTTACCACCTGAACACACAAACAGTTGGACTTGATTCAACAATGTTAAGTAGTAGAAGAAAAAAAAAACTCGTAATTGGGCCTTGTGGACAAAAGTTAGCACCCATAGAAAATGAATGGGAAAAACTATAATTCAGAGCAATTTTTCTAATTGTCCAATAAAAATCAATAAATCCAACACAATGTAGATTATACATACACATAAATGAAGAGGTGAGCCTATACAAAATTCGCAATGTGGCAAACACATCCACAAAAGCATTACATTTGAAGCATTGAATGAGCCTATAACAGAGGGTTTTTTTGTTTTTAAATTTTGTTAAATAAAGAAGTTGCACATACACAAAGAATTGAATGAGCCAATAACTGAGGGTTTTTTTTTAATGTGCCATTCAGCCATTGTGCAATACACAGACACACACACTTCAAAGTCAGATCCTAAAAGTCCTGCTGCAAGATTTGTTGATGCTTCCAAACAAAACATGTTGTACATTGGTGGTTTTCTGAGTTACTGAAATCTGATGTTTTTTGTCAGAAATAAATGATATCTCTGTTTCCTACTTTGTCTTTTTATTATAGCATGTTCAGATTTTTTCGGTAAGCATATTGTGGCATCTTTGTAGTCTCAACCAACACAAATGTTTTTTTAAAAAATTCTACAATTTTAACTTTTGATAAAATCTAAAACTTAAGGGGTTAAGCTTTTTACAACATTGGTTTATAGATTTCAGCATATGCTACAGTACTACAGCCATATAGTGGATATTTCATGTAATTGCTACTTAACCAACATTTGTCACCAAAGTATGCCAGATTTTGAGGTTTTGGCTGTTTCAACTTACTGGAATGAATATATTAACTGAAGTAAATACTTTTTTAATATAACGTAAAAATAAGCATATTTACATGAAAAGGGTATACTTTAAATAAATTTTAAAAATATCCCCCAAAAAACACAAAAGAAATGCCTAAGTTGATCGTTTTTTATTTTATCGAAGATGGTGATATGACATTTATTTATTTTTTTTTTTTTTAAAATTGGGTATCACACCTGAGACCTTTGTGTTCAAATTTGTCCAGGATGGCTTGTTAATGGCTGCTCTATGAAGGATGCTTGAGGGTTAAATAAATGACACGGTGTAATATGTCATGTGTTGTTGTTAATCTGAGGTTGTATTTGCCTAATTTTAAAACCTGCTAAGGACCAGAAGATTTTTTTTTAAATTATTGTCAAGATATATATATATATATATATATATATATATATATATATATATATAAGTAACCCTCTTTGAATTCTATGGTAGGGGTCTTCAATGTTTTTCAGGGCAAGGTCCCCTTAGATGAGAGAGACATGGAGCAGGGACACCAGACACAAAATGTGTCAAACAGAGCCTCTGATATTAATAAAAATCAATCATATTACGATAGCAATATTATGTTGAGACAATATAGATTAGAACTATGTTGTTGTACATTGTCTGCTATATTTTCATTGTTAAAAAGATGTATGCATCATAACAAACATGTTGCAATTAAAATCACAATTAAGTTCACAGTTGTCTTAATCACATTTCTTTTAATAGATTTGCAGTTTCATACATTTAAATTTTATTGTCAGGTGGACAAATATACATTTCTCTGAAATTCAATTTAAAGCCCGGAAAACACCAAGCCGATGTGGGTTGGATGGTCAGTCGTCGGGCAGTTTTTGTTCGTCGGCCGACGAAGTTTTCTCAGCGTGTTCGGCACCGTCGGCTGAAGTTGGTACTCGTCGGCTTTTTTCTCGGCCGATTCGACATGTTGAATCGGCGTCGGGCCGTCGGTGAGAGAGAGAACTGATTGGCTGTTCAGTATAGCAAACGAGTCAGTTCACAAGAATATAAAGCAAAAGTTATGAAAGTAAGCAAATAAGTCATGACGGCACAGACAGAATGTTGTTCTAATGCGCTCGAATGCACGAATATTTTATTAAATACATGAACGGAGTGGATAAAGAAAGTGATCAGCATGATTGATATTCAAAACAGTAAGCAAGCGCTGCTTTGTTTATGGTTTGTATACTTGCAGTCTTAGTTTGACACCCCCTTTTTGAATGACGAATATAGACAAATATATCTGCTTAATTAGACAGTTACGTCCTTTATACGCAGGCGCAGAACGCGCGTGCTAGTTGACAGTCGGCTGAAGTTCTTTCGGTGTTCAAGCATATATTTTTCCACCGACGCAGCTGACATGAGGCAACAACACTGTCGGCTTTCGTTGCCGCTAGTTCTTTGACGTAGGGTTAGTGTGTCCTGGCCTTAGTTTAAACAGAACTTCAGATTTAAATTTTACTATCAGGTGAACAATTTTAAGTTTATATGAACTTCCGCTTTAAGTTTACATAAAGCTTCACATTTTAATCTTACTGTCAGGTGGACGATTATACATTTACCTGAACTTTAAGATGTAGATATTACAAAGCGATCCATTCTGGCAAGCTAAATTGTATATAAGTTAATAGCCAGCAGCGTTTTCAAATTATAGCGCTCATAGTCTGCGTTGAAGGTATCATGAGATCACGTGACTGCACGTGGATGGACGGGTATCAAAGCTTGATGTAAAATCAAATATATTTTATTTAAATTTGACTGTTTTTACCTATGTTTTAATTTTTAATTTTTGTGATCAAACATTTGACGGACCCTCTGCAATACTGCCGTGGACCCCCGGTTGAAGATCCATGAAATAACTCCATTTTGCTATAAGGTTTATGAGGCTTATTCATTTTCATTTCATTTTATCACTGAATCGTTACCTTGAAATTATGAGGTTCATCTGTATTGTGAGCAGTTTGGAAAAATGGAAGCGACGCGGTCGCGACGCACATGCAGTGCGCGCTCGTTTTTTTCCAGGCACACCTGTGCCGCAGCGAGATGAAAACGTCTCAACTTTTCAGAACACCAACATAATAAAATACATAGACTCCCCATTGGCCTCTGGATCGTACCCCAACGGCGCCGCCATATTGTGCAGGGCAACGTTCCCATAACGCTCATAACTGGAATTGAGAAAAATGCCTGTTTCGTGTGCCGCTTGGGGCTGTACAAATCACCGCTCAATTGAATACAGGTCTCGGGGAATAACCTTTCACAGGTAAGGCTGAACATTTGTTTCTGGTTGTATTTGGTCATTATATAATTATGTTGATAGTAGTTGACCACTGGATCGAGTCAGTCAGAAAATAGCTAGCGATGTCGCTATAATAGCTGTGAAAGTTGAGACATGAGTTTACATGATTTATTGTTTTAGTGTATATTATATTATTTTATAAACTAAATTTCCTGACATTTAAATTTGCATCTTTATTATCTTAGAGCCGACTTTTAAGACAAGCGCTCGTTTCGGTTAGGTAACTGACATTTTGTGAATTACTGTAACGTTAGTTTGTTGTAGCTTATTTTTCTCACACATTGAAGGTTTCCCAGAGACAAAGAGTTGAGGAGACAGTGGGAAGTAGAAGGGAAGGTTTTTCCAGTGTGTGTGATTTGTATTTGACAATTTGCTTAATTTTCATGATGGTGGTCAATTCTAAACACAAGAAAAGCTCAAATGGGTTAAAAGACAGAAAATGCCTTTCCCACAATAAGAAATCTTTTTTTCATTTCATGTTAACATTTAAATTATCTCATTATGGGCGTCTTCACAGTTCTTATCCAAGAATAAAGCAGCCAAATGCAGGACAAGTCTGAGATTTGACTATTAAAATAAATATTTTTTTAAAGTCTACTATAGAGGTTTTAAGTAACCAGAGATGGAACCTTTTGTACACCACTTACATCATAAACCACTGAAATCAGTTGATAAATGTAAACGTTATTTTCGTTTTTATAAAAAAAAAAAAAACGCCGCTCGCCAGTTTACTTTTTATTTACGGTGCAGTCCTGCCCTCAGCAATATGGCGGACGCATTGACGTATCGCAGCAACTTTCCAAAGCGGCCAATGGGGCGTCTATGTGTTTTATTATGTCTATGTTTCAGAATGCCGCAAGCGCACCGCAGGTCATGTGATAAGAACCATCCAATCAACCCTTTCCCTTACCCTAAAATGGTAGCCTAATTACCTCAGACAAACGCAGAGCCGTTGTGTAGGAGAGATGGTTTCACGGCAGAAGCTCTGTTTGGTGATGCTTGGGCCAATTTTTCTTAAAAGATTATCAAACTGGTCCTTCTCAACTCTGAAATAGGCTTTTGAATCTCTCATCATCCAGATGGACCTCTTGGATAAGTTTGTGAAATTCTCTGGTTGTGCACCCAAACCCTACGGGAGTTTTTTTTTTCTCCATAAATAAATCTTGTACTGGAGGTACTGCAAGACGCCACAGGAGCGCAAGCTACCGAACGCTTGCTTTCCACATGTTTTTAGGCGCGATATGAGAATGGCCCCTAACTATACAATATCAAAATCCTCTCATATTTGTAAATGGGGATTTTTGGAACGGGTCAAATGCAGATAGAACCTTTTAATTCTAAAAAACATCACTTTTCGCTTGGAATTATAAGGTTCTATCTGGCAAAATATTAATTGAAGTAATAATTTTAAAGAACCACAACAGTTCTTGTTCAAGTTAAGCATGAAAGTCAGTGCTAAATATTTTGTCCTGTGCAGAGGTTAAATTTAGGTAGGAATATGGAAGGTAATTTAACACATTATAGCAGGAAAGTTTAAATTTCCTTTTGTTTTGATGGAAAGCAGCTACTGTAATACATGTGACCAGGACTTTATTCCATAGAAAGTGGGAAAGGTAAATGGCTTTCTCTCTAGACATTAGTATGGCTGAAATAACATGCTAACGTTTATTGTTGTAATTAAGACACTTTGAACTGGAGGATTATCATCCTGGTGATATGATGGAGTTCAAAATTGTAATATTCCTGTAAAGTATGATATTATATTAATAAACATCCACACGTGATGCTTCTTCACTGTTGTTTTTACATACACAAATGCATACAGGCTCATATTTTTCAAAACAGTTTTGAATTATGTGCTGGTAATGTAAATACTCCAATTTCATTCATGCCATGTGTACATTCAAGGTCACTCAACTACATTATCATGATATCACATACATACACACAATATCAGTGTATCGGCACAAAATAAACTCATAATACAGAATTAATGAATAAAAGATAGCAAGAAACATACAATAACACTATACAGTCTGGTTCTGCCACCGGTGGGAGACATGGTTACGGATTCATCAGAGATGCAGCTTGACGAAAACATGTACTGTGCACCGTAAGTTTTGTTTATAAACATTTGCCAACTACCATATTAGTTGTGGTGACCGTTGTTCCTCTTACCATTGTTCTGTTTAATCCTGGCCTGTCCCTGCTCTCTTGGCTGCATAGCAGGCTAATTGTATGGCTGTGGTCCATCATACAAGTATGAATAAACATTTACAATTTCCTCAGCGTCTGAACTGTCATTGTGATCCATTGTTTCCTATTGTTTAAATTGACTGCACTCACTCTTGTTATGTCACTTCTGGTTTGAGGAAACACACTTTCTGCAGAGGAAACACACACGCAAACTAAAACTTCATGAATCTAGAAATAATCTCAAAATCACAGGCCAGAATCAAGGAGTGGATTATGAGTAAGTATGCAATATGATTATGAGGAGTATGCAATAGTTAAAGGTGGACTTTGGGTACATACTAACTTGAAAGATCTCTGATAAAGTGTTTGACAGACAGGAAAGTGTATGATTCGCTTTGAGGATGTGGAAAAAGCGATAATGCTCTTAAAGGGTTAAATATTTGCCATAATCGATCCTTATCTCAATGGATAAAAAACTGCAGTGTGACGTGCCTTAATTCACGCCCATTGTTTTGTTCTCTCTATCCTCTGCGCTTCCGCGTTCATCACTGCATCATCCGTCGGGTCAATGCATACAGCAGTCTGCCAGAAGCTATTTATTTTGATTTATATAGTTTTAAATATGGATATTTTGCTTGAGAAGGACTTTATTAATCTCCTGGAGCCATACGGATAGCTTTTATGATGGATGAATGCGCTTTATTGAGCTTCAAAATCAGAAGCGCTATTCACAACCATTATAAAGCTTGGAAGAGCCAGGAAATGTTTAAATATATCTCTGATTGTGTTCGTCTGAAAGAGGACAGTCGTATACATCTGGGATGGCTTGACGGTGAGAAAATCATGGGATAATTTTCATTTTTGTGTGAACTATCCCTTTAAGCGTTTAAAAGTATCACATATTTTCGTCATTTTATGAAAAGGTACATTTTTTACAGGTCAAATAAAAAAAACTCTTGTTTTAACAGCTCAAATTCATTTTAAATTCATCAGATTTTGCACTTGGAAAAATATATTTGAAATAATTTTGGGAAATAAGTCTCCTATGCAAGAGTCATCATGTGATTAAAAAAAAAAAAAATTGACAAAAGAAAAAAATCAAAAGCAAGTCTGTGACTGTTTACAGAAGTCAAATTTGCTTTAAAGTGAAATTAGAATTAATAAATGTTTGCACTAGTAGAGTTTGAAGTAATTTTGTTTTAAAATATTATGAATATTTACATGAAAACCATAAAAGATCACAAATGTCATTAAAAATATTGCTCATTTAATAAAATAAATAAATCCAAAATTTTAGCCTTTTTAATTAAAAGGCACATTTTGTTTAGGTCAAATTAAGAAAACTCAAATTGATTTTAAATTTTGCACCTGGTAACAATTTTGGGATGACTGGAAGAAATTAAATAGACAATAAAACAAGTTTTAAATCACTGCATTGATTTGAATTCATTTAAGAGAAGTCAGTCTGTTACTATTTACAGAACTACTTTCAAATCTCTGATGGTGTTTGTTTTTAAATCGCATTCTGTAGACAGTGACATCATAACTGATGTGTAGCCACATGGAACACACTCAGGTATAAAATGAGAATATGAGGCGAAAAATTCTCCTTTTGGTCCTGGCGGCACGTTTGAAATGTTGAACTGAACCCTATGGAGACACTCTGGGATGAGCAGTGCTCAGTTTGAGACTGTTCTCATATGAAGCTCTAGTCCTCTAGAGCAGTGTTTCTCAAACTTTTTCAGGCCAAGGACCACTTTATCTTCCAATTTTTTTCTGAGGACCACCAAACAGAATCCCACTCTAACACGCCCCCCAAAAACAACAAAATAGGAAGGATAAACTAAATTTAAGTTTAATATGCAACTGTTTCAAGTGAAAAACTAATTATTCAAACACAAATGCAATGATATGATCCATTTTTCGTTATTAAAACACACTGATCAGGGCTCCAGACTAACTTTTCCACTGGTTGCACTGGTGCTACCAATTTTCTCAGTTGGTCGCACCTTTTTTGCTACAACAATTTTAATCAATGCATGCTTGATGAATAATCGTCTTAATCTTAAATATATTAAATCACAGTGGCTGATGGCTGATATAAATCTGGTATATATGTATAATTTACATTTATTTTAATTCATATTTAATAAATTAGAAATATGAAAAGTTGGAATTAATCGAAATATTATATATATATATAATATATATAATATATATATATATATATAAAAAAAATATATATATATATGAAGCTGAACTGAAGTCTGAATTCACTTCACACGGATCGACTGTCACGCACAGAATACACGCGTTCATGAGGGTTACAAACACTTCAGAAAATCTCACTTTTGTATTTGAATAAATCTGCAAGGTCTGTGAAATTAAACGTTAATTAGATATTCAGAGATTTGTTTTAATAATGTAGATGTGTATTTGCTGAATGCTGAAGGTAAATGAGAAAATATTAGCCGTTAGTTTGCCTTTCTGTAACTAATAATATAAAAGCAAACACAATACTTTCTCACATACAGTTTACTTTCTTTCTTTGTTGTGGTTGGTCAGACAAAATAAACCAAACATTTTCAGTCCATTCACATTTTAGTCTATTTTCCCTAGTCAGTTTTTGAGTCGCTGACAGACTAACTGCGCGTGTCCACTGGCGCGGAGCGCGAGCATTTTCAACGCACCAGCGGTTACGCAACGAAAGCGATGATGCTGCGTTTGAATTTTCGCGACAGAGACGTGCTTATAAACATTACCTTGACAACACTATTTGACATTACCGCGGGCCAAACATTCTCTCGCGGCCTATTGAGGAGCCCTAGTCTAACCCATTGCTGTTGAAGTAACTTTCTACCTGTGCGCTCATCATTAGTTGTGTCTGTATGCTGGCTCGTCCTTTCCACCAGCATCCTTGACCTCCAAACTTTGTTTTTTTATGATTATTATTCAGCTTTTAAACTTTTCATTTTTATATGGCTTAATTCCTAAATTTCCTGAATTCCTAATTGGCGTGTTTCATCATCATTGTGCAATGCGTGTGTACGTTCGCTCTCATAGCAGTTAATAAATAGAACTGCATGTGTCTTGCGGAAGAACATTGTAGCCGGAACTACTTCTCACTGTTTGTCTATTACGAGTCACGCAGATACTGTGATACTCCGCAGTATCTTATTATAGGCGCACCGTAGTGATTCAGGATAAGACAAAAACACGGTTTGGAAAATGGATTCATGATGTACTCGTTCATTATATAAATTGTTCATTTTGAAAACAAAACAGTTACGGACGGCAGCCGCTGCTGATATCTCTTTCTGTTACACACGCGCGAATAACATGATCATGCACTCGCACAAATGCGACCACACGTCCTCAAAAAAAGGTCGCAGTCTAGAACCCTGCTGATGTCAACCCCCCCGCCCGCGATCCGATGCGGGTTAAGATCTTTTCGCGGACCACTAGGGGGCGATGGCGGAGAATTATTGTCGGGATCAAAAGAGAGTTCATTATCTTATTTAACAGCTTGGAAGAATGATCTTCAGTAAGATATTTCTGAAGAAATATATTTGCACAAAATAAACAGTGCAATACTAGGTGTAAATTGCTGCAATACAAATGGCTTCTGCGGACCTACATTGCCACAATCAAACTTCACAAGTTTAATCCCAATATTCCAGACAGTTGTTAAAATGCAAGAACAAGCCAACAAGAAATTGGTACTCTTTATCACTGTATATGGGAGTGCAATGAGATCCAAGAGTTCTGGAAGGATATAGTTCTTATGATTGGTAAATTGCAATGAGATCCAAGGGTTCTGGAAGGATATAGTTCTTATGATTGGTAAATTGACTGAAGAAAATGTCCCCCTTTCTCCCAAATTTTGTCTACTTCATATATATCCAGTAAATTTGGAGGTGAATGCAAGAAAGTGCAAACTAATTGATTTTAATTTGCTCCAGGCCAAGCGTGTTATTGCTTTAAAATGGAAGGAGACCTAAGAACCCTCCCCTAATCAATGGTTTAAAGAAATGACCAACAACCTTGCCTTGGAAAAATTGACATATATAGTTAAAGGGAAACTAAAAGACAAAATTTGGACTCCTTTTCTGCACTACTGCAACCAAGTGGATCAGACTACCTGGGATGACTGAACTATACCCACTTCTTTTGTAATGGACATGTCCTGTATATAATACAGTTCTTGTATTCCAGCAAAACAACCAATAACTCTGGTAAAGTAGCAAAGCTAAATTACATAATGAAAGGCTGTGAACTCTGATGTATATAAATGTATATTTTATGTATTTATTAGTTTTGTTTCAGGTTTCATGTAATGTGTTTATTTTTTCTATATTATTCATTTATTTTATTGTTTTAATGTTCAAACAAAGTCTAATAAATATAAAAACTTTATTAAAATAAATTTCTACATCATGGTGGTCTTCAACTTTCAGCACTTTGGGTTGAATTTTATTTTATTTTTGTTACTAGATTTTACTGTTGCATATCTATCCCAGAGTTTGTCCAAAACTGAAAATCTACTACCAAAATAAACTTCAACTATTTAAAGATTCAATATACATTTAATCAATTTTACACAAATTGTGATCATATGTTTGACTTACCAATCATTTATAACAGGGGTGGTTTTAATATAAAAGTATTTCAAAATATTTTTAATGTTTTTTTTTTCCTTAGCTTTATGACGCAACCATGCGGATTTATTAATTATGAGACCATCTAGTTGGAGCTTAACTCTGCAAAACAGTAGTGCTGTAGCAGGACAGGACACTCCTGATTCATACAGTAACAACAGAGGACATTTAAAGTAAATCATATGGATCACTTTATTAAAGAGGCAGTAAAATACAACTAAATGAGAACTTAGTAAGAAAGCAAGGTTCATAAACAAAAGGCAAATCCAAAAATAAAATCGGCACTGAGGTCCATGAACATGAGGTCTGTTCCACACACAGCTGTGACAGCAGTGATGATGTATGTCAAAGTAGTGTGCAAAACTTGTCACAGTGAAACATTACCTATTTTTTAGGTAAACAGACTCGGATAAGAGTATTGTACACTTCATGACAAATTATATATAAAAAAAACAATTTTATATTAAATTTCTCAACTGAAAGAAACCAAAAGCTAGAGCCCTGTGAGATCAATTGTAATTTCCCCCAAAATTGAGTTATTTTTTTCACACATTTTTTTGTTCATTTTAATTTTTCTGGAATTTTTGTGTGGTTAAATTAAATTTAGCAAATGAGTCTAATTAACTCTTAAAACGCAACATTAAAGTGATAAAATGTAATCTTTTAAAAGCTCAAAAAAAAAATTTACATTTTAGGGCCCTAGGAAATCCTTTACTTTACCAATGTAATAATTTAGTAAAAATGTACAATATTAGGTTGTATTTTTTGGAGGAAAAAAAAAAAAAAAAAACTCATTGTAATGGTAATTTGTTTTTCCATTTAATTTTTTTTCTCTGGATTCCTTTTAATGGTTAAATTAAATTTTAGCAACCATGTCTAATTACTTGAAGGCATAAAAACTCTGCTTTAATGGTTCAATATTATATACCGTAGGTACGGAAAGTATTCAGACCCCCTTACATTTTTCAATCTTTGTTGTATTGCAGCCATTTGCTAAAAATCATTTAATCTCTTTTTTTCCCCCTCATTAATGTACACACAGCACCCCATATTGACAGAAAAACACAGAATTGTTGACATTTTTGCAGATATAATAAAAAAGAAACTGAAATATCACATGGTCCCAAGTATTCAGACCCTTTGCTGTGACACTCATATATTTCTTCTGTTCATCCTTGAGATGTTCTACACCTTCATTTGAGTCCAGCTGTGTTTAATTATACCGATTGAACTTAATTAGGAAAGCCACACACCTGTCTATATAAGACCTTACAGCTCACAGTGCATGTCAGAGCAAATGAGAATCATGAGGTCAAAGGAACTGCCTTAAGAGCTCAGAGACAGAATTGTGGCAAGGCACAGATCTGGCCAAGGTTACAAAAAAAAAAATTCTGTTGCGCTTAAGGTTCCTAAGAGCACAGTGACCTCCATAATCCTTTAATAGAAGACGTTTGGGATGACTAGAACCCTTCCTAGAGCTGGCCGTCTGGCCAAACTGAGCTTTTGGTGGAGAAGAGCCTTGGTGAAAGAGGTAAAGAAGAACCCAAAGATCACTGTCGCTGAGCTCCAGAGATGCAGTTGGGAGATGGGAGAAAGTTGTAGAAAGTCAACCATTACTGCAGCCCTCCACCACCAGTCGGGGCTTTATGGCAGAGTGGCCCGACAGTAGCCTCTCCTCAGTGCAAGACACATGAAAGCCTGCATGGAGTTTGCTAAAAAACACCTGAAGGACTCCAAGATGGTGAGAAATAAGATTCTCTGGTCTTATGAGACAAAGATAGAACTTTTGGGCCTTAATTCTAAATGGTATGTATGGAGAAAACCAGGCACTGCTCATCACCAGTCCAATACAGTCCCAACAGTGAAGCATGGTGGTGGTGGCAGCATCATGCTGTGGGGGTGTTTTTCAGCTGCAGGGACAGGACAACTGGTTGCAATCGAGGGAAAGATGAATGCGGCCAAGTACAGGGATATCCTGGACGAAAATCTTCTCCAGAGTGCTAAGGACCTCAGACTGGGCCGAAGGTTTACCTTCCAACAAGACAATGACCCTAAGCACACAGCTAAAATAACGAAGGAGTGGCTTCACAACAACTCCGTGACTGTTCTTGAATGGCCCAGCCAGAGCCCTAACTTAAACCCAATTGAGCATCTCTGGAGAGACCTAAAAATGGCTGTCCACCAACGTTTACCATCCAACCTGACAGAACTGGAGAGGATCTGCAAGGAGGAATGGCAAAGGATCCCCAAATCCAGGTGTGAAAAACTTGTTGCATCTTTCCCAAAAAGACTCAGGGTTGTATTAGATCAAAAGGGTGCTTCTACTAAATACTGAGCAAAGGGTCTGAATACTTAGGACCATGTGATATTTCAGTTCTTTTTTAATAAATCTGCAAAAATGTCAATCAATTCCGTACCCACTGTATATAATAATAATAATAATTATTATTATATTTTCCCTGGTTAAAATATATTTTAGTTAAACTTTACTTATCAATTAAATTTATAAAACTTTTAAAATGTACTTTAAGAAATTCTGTGTTGTCTTGAATATGTGTAGTTCATTAAACTGCACCACTCATTCAACACAAACATGCAGAATATGCAGACTTCACATTAAAACAGCAGTCTTTTTGCGATTTAATATTCACAGACACTAACGAATTGTTTAAGTGTACAGCACTACTTTTGATTTATTAATCCAAAAATTTGCCAAATTCCCTGACGATGAATGTCATTTTTTGACTTTATTCCCAGATTTCGCTTCATGGAAATCACAGGGCCCTAGAAAACCAATTTCATTGAAACATGGAAATGTTTAGACCTGAGGATAAACATTGCTCACTCTAACAACTTTGGACAATGCTGTTTTTTATGAATCTGTAGATTACTTGATGTGGCAAAACCCTTGCCACACTGTGGGCATTTGTAGGGTTTCTCTCCAGTATGCACCCTCTCATGATCTTTCATGTGTCCTGAATGGGTGAAGCTCTTCCCACATGTGAAGCAGTGAAACAGATTCTCTCCAGTGTGTATTCTTTCATGTGCTTTCAGGGACCCCGAAACTTTAAAACTCTTTTCGCAGTATGAACACTTGTAAGGTGATAATCCTGTATGGGTGTTTTGGTGTTGTTCCAAATAGTTGGCTCTGCTAAAGGCTTTCCCACACTCAAAACACACATGATCTTTCATACCAGTGTGCGTTTTGTAGTGGTCTTTTAAATTATGGAACCATACAAAGCTCTTGTCACAAAAAGAACATGTATAGGGCCTCTCATTTGCATGCACTTTCAGGTGTCTCTTTAGCTGTGATGCAAAAAAAAATGTTTGGCTGCACTGCTCACAGCTAAACGGCCTTTCTCCAAAGTGATAAAGCAAGTGTTTTTTAAGCAATGCTGCTCCAGAGAAACTCTTGCTACACTGAGAACAGTGGTGTAATTTCTCCCCAGAATGTAGTTTCATATGACTCATGAGGTTTCCTTGATTTGTGAAGCTCTTCCCGCACTGCTGACAGGTATATGGCTTCTCTCCAGTGTGAACTCTCATGTGACTCTTAAGGTGGCCTTTTTGTATGAAACCCTTTCCACACTGTTGGCATTTAAAAGGCTTTTCTGCAGTGTGAATTCTAATGTGATCGGTAAGATGTCCTCTTTGAGTGAAACTCTTGCCACACTGGTCACATCGGTAAGGTCGTTCTCCGGTATGACTTCTAATGTGATCCTTGAGGTGTCCATTGTGAGAGAAACTCTTATCACAGTAACGGCACGTGAATGACTTCTCTCCGGTATGAATCCTTATGTGATCACTAAGGTGTTCCTTACATGTGAAACTCTTTTCACATTGAGGGCAGGTGAATGTTTTGAGAGTCTGTGGGGAAGATTTTTCTCCACTTAGGAAACAATGATCCTGATGCTGATGTTTCTCCTCCACTTCATTCAGTTCTTGACTTTCCTCTTTCACCTCCACCAGTACTAAAATGGGGATAGTGTTAAAAAAAAAAAACAAATGTAAACAACAGTGGTCAACACTACAGTTTAGATAGAATTGTAGACAATTTGACCTGTTGAACCAGGGGCAATAATTTAAAAACAGCAGATTTTACTCACTGATATACTTTTTTCATAAGGTTAACTCATAATTGCATTGGAGCCTATATAGCTGTATATTTCAGGTCAGTAGCTGGCGATGTCACTTTGTAAAAACACATTATGCAACTATAGACTGAACATAGATTAGAATACACATGACATCACTGTTTTCACAAATTCACATTTTTGTAGTTTACATGTAAATAACAACTGTATCACTAAACTTGCACTTTGAAACCGGTTTTCAAAAGATTGCATGAAACATTGAGTTGAAAGTGTTGTTGTGTAAAAGGCCCTTTAGCCTATGTTCAGACTATCAGTCCAAATCCGATTTCTGTGTGAAATACGATCAGATTGATCAAGTGTGAACAGCCAAAAATCAAATGAAATGTAATTTTCCAATTCCGTTTTGAACGACATAAGTGGTTTGAAATCCTAGGCCCTGTTTGTGGACGACGCTAAATACAGGTGTAAAAGGGGTGTTTTGAGCTTGTCCACTTCCGACCACTTCCAGTGGTAGTCAAAAACGCATTCGACTGGATTGCTTTTGTAGTGTAAATGTTCATGAGTTCGAATATGTTCAAACAGCCACAAAAAAACACCTACTGAACACGTAAACATTATGGGACGCACGCTAGCGACGGTGTCTCCGTCGTCTACTTGTGATCCGCTGGACCAAAATACCAGGTGGATTCAAATTGCATTTCTAAAAATCTGTTTTAGTCTAACCACTCTGATCGGATTTTGCATGGTTTGTGACTTTCTCACAACACACACATCAGACATGGCTGTAGGAAACATGCTGAAAGTCGCTGCAGAAACAAGGCTGTGTTGTTGTAAAGTGCCAGACAATCAGAAAATGACAATATAAATGGAGACTAGGGGTGTGCAATACTGACAAAAAAATATCATCTCTATTTTTTCTAGGATTTTTCCGGTAACGATAATTAGACGACATTTTGATTCATTCAAAAATGTTTTATTGTACTAGCTCTGGGAATGTAATTGGTGACAGCATTTGTTATATCTTTCCATCTGTCGCCTTTTTCTGTCGTAAGGAACTTTCTTGCCAAATGATTCGGCCAACGTTTGTTGCACATGTTTTTAGTTTTGCTCTGTCTACTGCAGACGCGCCATGTTCAGCTGACTCCCGAAGCGTTTCATAATCCTCATATTAGGGCTGCAGGATTTATCGCGTTTAAAATCACACACGATTTGGCAAACGCTGCGATTATATAATGTGCAGCTTGTAAGAACTTTGACGCGTGCTTACATATGAAATGACAAACTTGTGCGACAAAAGATGAGATGTTTGAACGGCGCCTTTAGAAGCATAAAGGACAGCAGATTTTAAACGTTCTGCCTACAAAGGCAGAGTTAATTTAATGGACAAAAACACTTACGGTGGCTGTGGCTTAACCTTTTCCGGCGGCTCATCATCCAGAATAGCCCCTAACGTTATATTCCTCTTCAGATGTTCATGCATCGAGCTTGTCCTGCTGTGGTATGCCAATGAAACCAGAGGGTACAAACCACCTTTTTATTATCAGCTAATCTGAAGTACTCCCTTACTTAGACCCATTCAGCCTTTGTAAAGGTTTGCATCCTTGGAAACTTTGACGTGATGCGCATAACGTTAGCACACTAGTAGTGTGGAGGAAACGGTTGTTATTTTAGTCAAAGTGTGAAAACGAAATTTAAAAAGGTAAATAAAAATTAAAACCATCTGTCGATTAAAAATATTGACGTCGACTAATCATCAGCCAACGCAGTCGATTATATCGACTAATCGCGACGGGCCTACTGCGGAACACAAAAGAGTGTGAACGTCAATAAATTTAGACCAGATTACAATCAGATACACAAATAATTGGATCTGGACTGACAGTGTGAACGTAGCCTAAAGATGTCTCCCTAATCAAACACAACTGATTGAACTAATCAGCAGGTTAGACTCAGACATCCAAACATGTGCAGTGCTGGGGATAAACGATAAACTATTTGCACTGTAGAGCTGCATGATTCTTTGTCCATTTTCACATCCATTCTGAGCCACTTCCAAATGTGGTTTTAAATCAGATACATCTCTGAAATCTGGACATCAGACCTACATCTAAACACTAGGGATATAAAGATACCCTCATACCACGTTTATACTTCTGATACTGAACTCACGACACAATGTTATTGCGATACTCAAAGACATATGGAAATAGGTTAACAAAAAATGTACTGTTGATGAAAATGCAAAATTTGTTATTACATTGGGGGTGGAAATGAATTGGCTTGGACTTGGTGCTGGTAACCCAATGCACAGGACAATGGTGACACCACAAAAAAATTATGATTCTGAAGGTGAAAATACAGAATTATTTTAGACGAATATTGCTTGCACTGACTAGACTTTTTTACAGATAACATAGGACATTTGGTATTATCAGGACCCACAATTATTTCCCCATTGAATTATATTATTATATGCAGTCTACTGTTGCTAAACTGTGGGACATGCTTGATATTAAACACTGTCTCTTTCGCGGCTTGATGCGCTTTTAGCACTGTTCACTAGGCAGTCACCTGTGTGCGCGCTCCGAGACAGAACGCGCATAAGCAAAAGTATACTATAGGCTTCAGATATACACCTAAACGCTCAAGTAGCCTACACACAAATATATCGAAATGCCGTTTTGGTAAGTATTCTTGGTCATGTCAGTTATGTCAACACTGAGAAAGTGCGATCCGTGCAGCTCTTAAAGTGACTGCAGCCAACATTAATGACTGCTGCAATCATTGTTAATCTAACAACAAGATTGAAGAAAGATGAAAACTAAGTAATGTAAGTAAAAAGTTTTTTCTGGGATAATTGTGAAATTTCACTGACATTTAAAATTACTCAGATAATTAAATAAGACTTTGATCATGTCCCCCACCAATAATAATGTTAAATAATCATGATTTCAGTATTGACCAAAATAATTGTGATTATGATTTTTGCCGTAATTGAACAGTCCTACTAGAAGCCTTGCAAATTGAAGATTAAAATGGCTGGTCTTGCATGCTTTGTGTAAGAAACTTTCTTTCAAGCTATTATACTGCTTTGCAAATAAAATTAAATGACCTACCCATTTCATTACAAGTTGATATTAAAAAAAAATGTAAAACATGTTAAAATACTAGAGATCATGAAATAAAGAAGATAATTGGGAATTATGTAACACTTTTCAAGTCTAGGCACCAGGAATTTTCACTATTTTTTCAGTGCATATTCCAGTATCAATTACAATGCATTATAAATTACCAGTGCACGTCATTTTTTTTTTTTTACAGTTATTTTTATGCCTCATTCTTTAATCACAATAACTTCAACTCCCTCTTGCAGCGACATCGCGTATCTTCTCTGATGATGGCGTGTTAGCAGCATGGTATGAGGTCGGGAGTACATTGTTTCTCAGTTAGGAAGCCATTGTTGCGACAAGGTCCTCCCTCGAACACGGGTCTCGGTTAGGACCCCAAGCGATCCCATTGGCTCAAAATACTTTTAATGGGTACTCTCTTTAGCACCTAATTACAATTCTTATAAAATCATGTTATGATAAATTCAGTTTGAAGTACGTTAATGATCATTAATGTCTCAACTAGTTAGCTTATGTACTAGCATAGCATATACCCAAATCTGGCAAATCCGTAAATGCAAAAACCATACAATAAACCATACATAAATTATCACGATCATCAGATCTAGTACACATATTACCAGGTTTTATAATTAACACGTTTGTAAATTAGCCAAATTATCAAGTGTCCCTAAAAAAACTTGGTTAGTTGGTCCATGTGTATTTAGCTGAACTTTGCATAAAGTAGATCTCCAGAACAAGTAACAACCCTGACCTTTTGATTATTTAACAACAGCGCCTCAGATTTTAAAATTAGAGCCAAGAAATGTGAAGAAGCGTGCGATGATTTGATAAGAACGGAGACCAACCTCTTTGTTCGTCAGTATCTTCATCTTTCACGATGTATTGTTCTGGATCACTCATATCTACAATCTCCACTTTAATAAACTCCATCATTACAAAATTGTCACACATGTTTGCGTTGTTCATCACGGTGTTTCCTCCGCTCGTTTTGAGTCTTTGTCAAGTTTAAGACAATGCATATATTTGCATTATACAAAGTCTCTCAACGATCCCAACTTCCTTCCGCTGCTCCAATTCTTCCTTCCGTTCCTTCTTTTGAATTTAATGACTGATGGCCAACCAGGTTTGGTGCATTTGCGCCACCTACTGGAATGGAGTGTGAAGCAGAGGCGCCGATCCCTCCGTGCTCGGAAGCTCGATCGAGCACCCACGGAAAAACACGATTTCTCCATTCATTTTTTCAGCCAATAAAAAAATGATTGTAGCTTTCAGACACGACTTTCTTCTCCTTGTCATAGTTAGGCAGTTATTTTGATGACAAATGAGTCATTATTATACCACACAAAGAAGGCATTGAATCCATAATTTATTTTTATCAGAACATGATCTAGCTCCTTCAAATGAATGTAGCCTATTAAGACACTATCTGAGATTATACTATCTATTTTAACTAATTTATTTTTCAGAATGACATTTTAATTCAAAGAAGAGGTGTGGCTATAGGTAGTGCATCTTATGCAAACCTTGTCTTTGAAAGAAGACAAAGATATTTTTGAAGAAAAATATGTCTACACAAATCATGATTTTTCTGTGAAGATATTGATCTGAAAGAGATCTCTGGATGATTTTTTTTTGTCTTTTTAAGGGGGATGTTGAACAACTTAATTCCTTTCATCAATATATACATTTTTGTTATGAATCTTTGATTGCGATAAAGGATTTCTGTTGTTTGTAATGTACTGACACTGTGTCAGTGTCCCTTTAAGTGCCACTCCGGCCACCGTAGTTTTTGTGTTGACTCCTCGAGTATGCAATATGTGTTCTGAGTAAAGACGCGACATAGCGTGTAACGAAACCTCCGTGTCTGTCGCATTATTTTACATGGTGTCAGAAGTCTGTCAGGAACAGATAGCGAATAAACATGACATCTTCACAGTTCGATTACCCGAAGATCGACTGGGATGCTTCAGATCTGTTCCAGGAGTTCGAAAGATTTCGAAGTCACGTCACGTTCGTCTTCGAAGGCCCACTGTCGGAGCAAACAGCAAAACAGCGTGCAGGCTGGCTGGGCACGTGGATCGGTGAGCAAGGCAGAGAAATATATAAAACGCTGCAGTGGAACGAAGGTGATAAAGATGATCCGTCTAAAGTCCTGGACAAATTCGCCGCCTATATAAGGCCAAGAAAAAACAAAAGAGTAGCTAGACACCGCTTTAAGCAAAGAAAACAGGGAATCGCTGAAGGGTTTGATCACTTCGTGAAGGATTTGAAACTCCTGTTGATGGATTGCGAGTATAGCGATCCAGATGATATGCTGATTGATGCGATAATTGCGGGTGTCAGAGAAAAGCGCGTCCAAGAGAGGCTGTTAGAAAAAGGGGAAGATTTGACGCTACCAAAAGCAATCGAAATCGCCCAACAGTTTGAACTGTCACAGAAGCAAATTAAAATAGTCAGAGAAGAGGAATCTCAAGTGCAAGCAATAAATGTGAAAACGAAATACCAAGCTGCAAGAAGAAAATCCTTTCAGAAAAATCAGATAAAATTTGTACAGAACGATATGCAGGTAAATCGTCAAACAAGTTGTTCAAGTTGCGGGAAAGACCCACAACACAAGTGGAATCAAGGCAAATGTCCAGCAAAAGGCTCAGTCTGCTCATACTGTCAAAAACATACTGTTGCACCCGAACCACTGGGTGGCAGTATGCCGCAAAAAACCAGTAAATGCAGTCAAAGTACAGCTAAATTCGCAATTCGAAGATGAGGAAATGCTGAGCATTAATGTTATGCAAACTGATGAACAAAATGATGACAAATGGACAGCGGATGTTGAAATTCTGTCGCAGAAAGTGCAATTCAGAATTGATACTGGCGCAAGGTGCAACACATTGACTTTAAACAGTTATCAGACACTCCCGCACGATGGCGAGCTTAGACGCACTAATCGAGTGCTGAAGTCTTATTCAAACCACGAGCTAAGACCAATAGCTGCGGTTGAAATGCTAGTAAAACACAAGAATGCTGAGACGTTAACAGAATTTGAGATTGTGGACATTTCTCAAGAAAACGTGCTCAGTGGTGCAACATCGGAAGCCCTAGGCTTAGTAATGCGGCTCGATGCGTTGCAGCCTACTAAGAAAGGAAACAATAAGACACGTTTCGCACAAAATGTGCCAGCAGGGTTAGTTGAGTATCCAGAACTGACTCGCACTACGGGAACTTTGCCAGGTAAATACACAATCAAGCTGGATCCTGATGCGAAGGGTGTAGTCCATCCTGTGCGCCGCCAACCGGCTGCACTAAGAAAGAAAATAATTGAAAAACTGCACGAAATGACTAAAGATGGACACATCGTAAAAGTCAGCCAACCTACAGAGTGGGTGAGTTCAATGGTAGCAGCAGTTCGTAATGGAAAAATAAGGATCTGCATTGACCCAAGCGACTTAAACAAGGTCATAAAGAGGGAACACTACCCAATGCGTACCATTGAAGAAGTAGTCTCCGCAATGCCTGGTGCAAAATTCTTCTCAGTTTTGGACGCTAAATCTGGCTTCCTGCAGATAGAGTTAGATGAAGCATCGTCATTGTTGACAACCTTTAACACGCCCATTGGAAGATTTAGGTGGCTTAGACTTCCTTTTGGCCTGAAATGTGCACCAGAAATATTCCAGCGTATCATGGACGAGATGCTTGAGGGCATAAACGGAGCGATAAGTGTCATGGATGACATTCTCATCGCAGCACCCTCAGTGAAGGAACATGATGAGATACTCCGCAAAGTAATTCAGAGAGCAACAAGCTACAATCTGAGTCTCAACTTCGACAAATGCCACATCAAGCAATCTTCAGTACCCTACGTTGGACACCTGATAACATCAGAGGGTCTGAAGGCAGACCCAGCGAAAATAGAGGCGGTCAAGTCCATGTCAGCACCGACAGACAAGGATGGTGTTCGTCGCTTCCTAGGTTTCGTCACCTACCTGTCGAAATTCCTACCAAACCTCAGCGAAGTCGACGCGCCTCTAAGACAGCTCCTAAAAGCAGATGTTGAGTTCACATGGCAACCAGCACAACAACAAGCTTTTATCAAACTCAAGGAGCTATGCACAAAGTCCCCTGTTCTACAATTCTTTGATCCGTCCAAACCTGTGGAGATCTATTGTGATGCCAGTAGCTACGGCCTTGGTGCAGTTCTACTACAGGACAGTCATCCAGTTGCTTTCTCGTCCAGGTCACTGACAGAGACAGAAACACGCTACGCACAAATTGAAAAAGAAATGCTCTCAATAGTGCACGCATGTGTCAAGTTTCACAATTACATTTTTGGAAACCATGTCACAGTGTACAATGATCACAAGCCTCTGGAGGATATCTTCAGAAAGCCGTTGCTTTCTACCCCTATGCGCATACAAAGAATGCGTCTCCGCCTGCAGTGGTATGATCTGACTGTCAAGTACAGACGAGGAAAGGACATGGAACTGCCTGATACACTGTCTAGAGCTCAGTTACCAGAAAGTGAGCCAGAGATGGAAGGCTGCGAGTGTGTCTCCATGCTCAACCTTGTTTCAGTAAGTGAACAGAAATATCTGGAGCTCCAAGAATGCACAAACAGGGAGCTCAGCTGTCTACAGCAGACAGTTCGGCAAGGTTGGCCAGATCACAGGCGTGATGTGCCTAATGCAATACAGCCATTCTGGGACTCTCGGAGCCAACTTGTCATTGAAGATGGTGTCATCTACAAAGGCCTGCGTATAGTAGTACCTCCAACCATGCGAGAGCATATGCTGAAGCTCATACATCAGTCTCACTTAGGAATAGTGAAGAGCAAGCAAAGAGCCCGCGAGGTCCTATACTGGCCAGTTATGAGTTCTGAAATCGAACAAGTGGTGAAGAACTGCAGCAAGTGTGCAGACTTTCAGAACAGGTTACCGAGGCAACCACTTAAACCAACAGAGACACCTGATCTTCCATTTGAGCAAGTAGCTTCTGACCTGTTTGAGTTCGAGGGAAACCACTATGTACTTCTGGTGGACTACTTTTCAAAATTCATTGAAGTGGATAAGTTGAAGGGCTTACATTGTCGTGCTGTAATAGAAAAGCTCAAGGCCCAATTCAGCAGACATGGAATACCTGCCGTCCTTCGCACGGACAATGGTCCACAGTATGCAGCGGATGAGTTCAAGGATTTCTGTCAAAGGTACGGAATCATTCACAAGACATCATCCCCTCATACGCCACACTCCAATGGGGAGGCAGAGCGCGCAGTACAGACAGTCAAGAAACTTTGGTGTAATGCACCAGACAAACACCTTGCACTGCTTGACTACAGAACAACGCCGCTGGAGTCAGTAGGCCTTTCTCCAGCTCAGCTGCTAATGGGCAGGCGTCCTCGCAACAACCTGCCTGCTGCCCGTCTGTTGCTCGCTCCAGCAGCATACAATCCCTTGAAAGTCAAACAGCAGTTAGACAACAGCAAGAAGGTTCAGAAGTTTTACTACGACCAGAAGAGGGCGAGCGGTCCTCGTCCAGAACTGAAACCTGGAGATGAAGTAAGGATGCAGCCGCACCCTGGCAGTCAGAAATGGTCGCCTGGAGTTATTGTGAGAACGCACAGTGCTCCAAGATCTTATGTTGTTGACTGTGGAAAAAGAGAGTACCGTCGCAACATGCAGCATCTTCGTAAAAGTACCCCGACTGCCAACGAGTCTCGTCATGGACTTAGTGAGAATCAAGGGACAGAGGTATCCGAAACGATGAGTGCCGAGGAGCCAAAATCAGTGGACCACCCTGGTCCATCGCAAGCGTTACCTGCGGAACCTGAGACTGCTAAGCAGACGTTGTCACCTGGACGATATGTTACTAGACGGGGCAGAATAGTAAAGCCTCCAGACAGACTCTGCTTATAGTCAGGGAGGGGCGTGGTAAAGACGCCTTGTGAAAGGAATGTGCTAGCAACCTCTCCTTCCTAGTTACACATGTTCATGTTCAGCAGTTCATTGCTGCTAAAGACTGTAATCGACTAAGTAAATTTTGTGTGCTAATACTTCTCTGATGTTTGAATGTGCAAGTTGTGCATTAACGGAATCTCTGGTGAAAAGCAGTAGTGTTTAGTTGTGTAATAACAGTGCGTATATACCAAGTGCATTAAACGTAAATTTGTTTTCTGAAGGAGGGGAGATGTAATGTACTGACACTGTGTCAGTGTCCCTTTAAGTGCCACTCCGGCCACCGTAGTTTTTGTGTTGACTCCTCGAGTATGCAATATGTGTTCTGAGTAAAGACGCGACATAGCGTGTAACGAAACCTCCGTGTCTGTCACATTATTTTACAGTTTACACAGTATTATACAGTTTTACTCAACAGTTTCTTGCTGTTCATGTCTGTCATCTCTGCCGACCTTAAAAAGTACTCGTCATCATCTGGAGAGTAGGCTTTATAAATCTTAATAGTTTCATGCATACAGAAATTGTAGCTAATTCTAGCTATAGCTTTAATGTTAGTTTAGAATAGCTGCCCGCGATTTCGATATTCAAGGTTTATTCTCAACATGTTACTAAACTGTGTACAGTGTTATACTCTAGATTTCAATGTAATTTGGGACATATTGTATGTAAATATTTAAATACATAATACCACATGACCGCAAAAAACAACCACAAACTGCCATTTTGTGAAGAACACCTTCAGTTCCCTTTCGAGTCGGTCTCTCGACACTGCCTCACTGAAGGTTATCCCTTCCTTCCTCAAATCTATGAAGCCTTATGAAATCCCACAGGCCGAACGTCATTGCTTCAGAATTTTTTCCTTCAGCTTCAAGAAGCCGTCTCAGCTCGCCGTTGATGTACACTCACTGCCTAGGATGGTTCCTAGGATTGTTGGTTTAGTTCCAGCTTAGCGTTCCAGTGAGTATGACACTTTTTCCTCAGAAAAGTGCCTCAGGACTGCGGCGTTTCTCCCTGGATGCCCTTTCAGGAGCTGCGCCGCATTGGCCCGTCTGCCCTCAATAACAGCGGTGGACCTTAAGTTCATGGCGACTAGCGTCCTCATTCATCTCAACCCAACCCTTGGCACTCTGGCTGAGATTGGGCTGAGTGCTTTAGCCACTTTCTACTTCCTTCAGAGCAGGTCTTTTTCCCTCTCGTTTTGTCTTCCGAGCCGTCGACCTCGCCTGACGCTGACGCTCTGAATTCAGAGGCTCTCTCACTGATAGTGGACGCTATCGCTTGGGCTTATGTGAGCCAGAGACAGGAATGCCCCCCTTACATCAGGGCTCGCTCGATGGAGCTGTCTATTCTGGGCCTACTCTATGGCACGTCTACTCGGTTATAGGTTTTGCAGCCGGCTGGTTTTCACAGAACACCTTCGCCAGGTTTTGCCAGTTGGATGTGGCATCTCAAGTGCTTTCGATGAGAAATTAACCTTACTTATCTCTTAGTCTTTATATGGACAACATTACACAGTTGTTGCCTCTTTGGCTGTTAACGCTGTGCTTATGCACACACTGATATGCGATATTATTATGCTGCCCCATATTCGGCGCATTAACCTGCTATTATATAGGCTCTTCCTATAATAAACGAACTACGAATGTTCAGTGCAACTATCTCCCCTTTACATGAGTGGAGCGCGCTTTCTGAATGACTCATCCTAGTCCATATTAATCCATCTCATCTTCTGCTTCACATCCTCAGGGTAAAGTGAACTAAAAAGGGCCTTATTATGATGCAACCTCGAAGCATTTCACAGGGCCTTTTATAGTTTGTAACTCACCTCCGCTCATTCAAGCCGAGGAGTTTCTACCTTTAGTGTTCTCAGGAAGCTCTCAGGATGATGGCTGCGGCTTGAAAGTGTTTTGCTATGCTCCCTCCCTCTAACATGATGAAGATAGCGAGACTGTCAGCTCTCTTATGTCTGTTCTGACGTCCCACGCTCATCGTGGGCGTCAGAAGTAGTAATGGCCTGTGTGTCACTATCGTTTCGCTGTGCAGCTGGATTATTTAAGTGTATCTCTTTTTGGTCAGGTAGTCCCTAGTCAGTGGCCTTGTCAGTGGCAAGAGTGCTGGGAAAGCGACGGAATGCCCTCCCTGTTTTATACCACTGTGACGGCATTAAAAACGCTTTCATATTCTTATTAGCCAGAGTTACGACCATCTAGGTTCAGCCACAACAAATGAATTTGTACCCACTCAGTCGATGAAGTTTTTCAAATAAAGACATTTATTCACAATAACATACACAAATAATAATGATTAACAGAAACAAATGGGGGTTAAATTCAGGAGTAGACCAGACCAAAACAACAAACAAAAATAACTAACGTTAAGACCCTCTAAATTACCTGGAATGAAAAAAACATAAAAGAAAAACAACACAACTTCCCTAACTCCCTTAGCCCAAAACATAGAATAAATGAGTATAAAGAAAATGGCGTCACACTCCCTACTTCTCCTAAATTAAATTGATACAAAAATAGTCCTTAAACAATAAAAACCATAACCAAAGAAACTGAATATCACACAAAGACTAAACAAGGTTTAACTGACACACAAGCGCAATGGAAACCTCGGGCAGAGCAAAACAAATGGCACGCATTCGGCGGCCCTTTCAGAGTGTTGGTGAAGTCTTTATATCTCGAATCCGGAAGGGACCAATCAGGAACAGACCAATCATAGGTTCTGCCGACTTGGGTACAGACCATGCCTTCTCCTGCACAGGCACTCAAACAAAACACATGCAATGATAGACGTAACACCAGGCATAGAGCTCTATAGATGAGAATTTTGAGTGGCACAAGAATGCTGATCACCCCTCGCCCTTCTACATGATCATCTCGTGCTGGGCACTACAATCAGTCCTGTGATTAATTGTTTCTTAATTGTTTCCTCACTAGCATCGCGATGTGGCCTTGCAAGAGGATTATATCTACAACGTGGACTGACATTGTGAGTGATGTCAAATAGGTTGTGTGACTATTACCAGTTGTCGACGCCCCTGCTAAGTGGTATTTGTAGAAGATTTTTATTAATCAGAATATATGCAATTTAAGTATAATATAGACATTTGTGTGAACAAGTTATTCTCCTATTATAATTATGTATCTGACTGTCTGTGTAATAGGCCTGTGAGAGAATGTTTATGTGTATGTTGGAGCCTCTTGCTCTTCCTCTGCCAATAGATATATGGCAACTATGCCTAAGCTGTGCATCTAGTTCTGCCATTAAAGAATATTTACAGCATGAGTGGGGACCACCAATGTAAACAGGTGGGGGTCTCTCGTTCCACTTTTCAAAACAGACTAGATTCACAGCCAACAAATGGAAGAATTGATAAACAATATTGATTCAGAGTTTGAAAATATATAAGATGTATTGATCCCACCTGGGCGGAGAGCTATATGAAAACTGTATAAAAAGACTGAGCAAAAGATGGTCCAGCAGTTGCTCTGCAGACCAACACGGTTTTATTCTGTTGTAAATCTTCTGGCATCAAAAACTCCAAGTGTTGAAGAGTGTTTTTTTATCTGATGTTACAGGTACAGACACTGCTGCCTTTCTGCTCAAATGTCACCCTTGTGGGTTATTTTATGCGCATTGCTGTTGTATACATTCATGGTGTAAAAGCACAGACAAGGATCCACCATCATTGTGACTGACTGGATGATTGGTACCAGTACTGCTGTCTTCATGATTTGTCTGCACAGTGTTTAACCACGCTTGTTTTATGTTCATGTCAGCACCGGTGTTGCCGCTGCAGTGGATGCCAGTACTAGTTGTTGACATGATTTCCACCCTTGACTGCACAACACAGTCAGGCTTACCACCGATTGCAACATTATGTGTAGTGTCCGTTTTCTGACACATGCGTTATTTGGTCGCCATCACACTGACAGATTCTGAGGCAATGACGTTTGACGCCGCCCTATAATGCGGGGGATCCCGACTTTATTTTGCATGCTTGAACGCCATTGGCAGGCAATTTCATGCTGTGGAATTTCATAAGGCTTCTTAGATTTGAGGAAGGAAGGGATAACCCCATAGCGCCACCTTTGGTGACGCATTCCCTCATTCCCTCCTCTCAGGGAACTGAGGTTACATTAGGTAAACGGAGACGTTCTCTGAGCAACTAATCAGAACATTAAAAAGAGCCCCTGCTGAGATTCTAGTAGCAAGTGATGCAAAGCCTCCTTTTTTTTTATAAATCAAGGTCACTGCCTTTTGCTATCAGGGGAAAAGTTGCAGTTGAACTTGATCGACTGGTTAAAGACAATATAATCGAGCCTGTGAAACTCTTCGAGTGGGCAACACCTGTGGTGCCTGTGTTTAATGATGGAGCAGTGAGACTGTGTGGAGACTACAGAGTAAAAGTGAATCGTTATTGGAGCAGTATCCCAATCCCCGAATGAAGGATATGTTTGCAGTGTTAGCTAGAGGAGAAAAATACAGCCAGTTAGATATGAGTCACACATATCAACAGACTCTATTAGATGAGACATCAAAGCAGTATGTGACAGTGAATATATGCAAACAATTGTTCACAGACACCTGATTACCTTTCGGGATTAGTGTCAGTCCAGCAATCTTCTAAAGGACTATGGAAGGGGTCTTGAAAGGCATTTCAAATGTAACCGTATATCTGGACGATATCTTGCTGATAGCACGAGATGATCAGTGTTGCAATGGTTGGAGGAGTGTGGTTTGCGATTGAAAAGGGGAAAGTGTAAAATTCTATAACATTCTACAACACTGCTTGCTCCGTTGCACAGACTTTCGAAAAAGGATGTCCCCTGGTCTTAAAAAAGAGGAACTAGAAAAAGCCTTTAAAAAGTCCAAAGAGTTACTGCAGTCTAACCGTGTGTTGATACACTATGATTCATTCATTCATTCATTCATTCATTCATTTTCTGCCGCTTATCCGGGGCCGGGTCGCGGGGGCAGCAGTCTAAGCAGAGATTCCCAGACTTCCCTCTCCCCAGACACTTCCTCTAGCTCTTCGGGGGGGACACGGAGGCGTTCCCAGGCCAGCCGAGAGACATAATCTCTCCAGCGTGTCCTAGGTCTTCCCCGGGGCCTTCTCCCGGTGGGAGATGCCCGGAACACCTCCCTAGGGAGGCGTCCAGGAGGCATCCGAAACAGATGCCCGAGCCACCTCAGCTGACTCCTCTCGATGTGAAGGAGCAACGGATCTACTTTGAGCTCCTCCCGAGTGACCGAGCTCCTCACCTCTAAGGGAGCGCCCTGCCACCCTGCGGAGAAAGCCCATTTCGGCCGCCTGTATCCGGGATCTCATTCTTTCGGTCATGACCCAAAGCTCATGACCATAGGTGAGAGTAGGAACATAGATTGACCGGTAAATCGAGAGCTTCGCCTTGCAGCTCAGCTCCTTCTTTACCACGACAGACCGGTACATCGACCGCATTACTGCAGAAGCTGCACCGATCTGTCTGTCAACCTCACGCTCCTTCCTTCCCTCACTCGTGAACAAAACCCCAAGATACTTGAACTCCTCCACTTGAGGCAGGAGCTCTCCACCAACCTGAAGAGGACAAGCCACCCTTTTCCGACTGAGAACCATGGTCGCAGACTTAGAGGTGCTGATCCTCATCCCAGCCGCCTCACACTCGGCTGCAAACCGTCCCAATGCACACTGGAGGTCCTGGCCCGATGGAGAGTTCTTTTCTGTGATGCTTCAGTGTACAGTGTGGGAGCTGTGTTGGCACGTTGTATGGCACATGGAATTGAGAGACTCATCGGGATTGCATCACGAATACTTTCAGTAGCAAAAAATAACTACTCACAGCTAGACAAAGAGTGTTTAGCTGTAGTGTTCGGGGTGAAAAAAACACATTAAATATCTTTATGGCTGTAAATTTGTTTCCTGTACAAAGCATAAACCTTTACTCATTTTACTGAATTAACTGAAAGCTGTGCCACAGATAGCCTCTCAAAGAATTATAAAATGGGCAGTGATGCTGGGGGCATATGAATATGTAATTTCTTACAGAGCAGGCAAGGACAGAAATGCCGATGCCCTCATTCATTTCCCTACTCCAGAGATTCTCGAGAAAGAATCGGAGGAGCATGTCTTGATGTTGGGCAGCGTTATTAAGGCCCTGATATACCTCAAGTGAAATTCTTTTTCGTTCTTCCTTTAGGGGTAAAAGGAAATACAAAATACATGAGCAGCGATATACTGTAATCGAACATCTGACGGCGCTCACACATGGTGAGAGCGACAGTTAGATGAATACATAAAAATGTTGCACACTTTCCTCTCAGTGAGAAAATAAACAACAAAACTGAGAAACTAGCAAGGATTTTTTAATAAAAGCATAAGAAAGCCAACATCTGGATGGGGGAGGAGCGATGAGAATTTCTTTATTTTTTTTCTCTTCATATATTGACTTGCTCATTTCATAAAAAGTAGGCTAATTGTGTTTAATCTGTCAAAATATGATACTGATCTGTTTATTTCATTGGTATAATTCAGCATGTTGAAATGTAGAGAACTTCGCGACAAACTTCAACTAGACAGAGACGCCGATCTTGCATGTGTTTTTATAGACAGGTGAGTAACTATTTGGATTCCTTTACTGACAGAACTATTCAGCGATGTTTTTGATATGCCTACATTGGCACCGTTGTATGCGAACTGAGCTGAGCAGGACGATTACATCACTGTTTTCTCCAGTGCTGATATACAGAAATTAACTAGACAAACAACTATTGATCTTTGCAACGGAATTAATCGATACAAATATATAGATTAAGCTGGACAATGACACCATTTTCTTTGGGAGCTGCTGCAGCCAGACAGTTCCCATAATGATATCCACCGGGGTGATCTGTAACATTATGAAATAAGGATTATGACAACAACAACAAAAAAATCAGTTATGAAAGCTTTTTATTCAGCTCAGATTT
The DNA here is from genome assembly GCA_038088235.1 of Zacco platypus. NCBI lineage: Eukaryota > Metazoa > Chordata > Actinopteri > Cypriniformes > Xenocyprididae > Zacco > Zacco platypus. Next base: position 9,836,325 of record CM076080.1, read on the forward strand.
TTAACATTGTTGGTGCGTGTGCAAAACAAAAAATAATAAAATGAGTATTAATATTAATAATAATATAATGTAATAATAATTATAGATAATATTAAATAAAACCAATTAAAACACTAAAAAATGTTCAATATTTCTCTTGCATGCCATCATGTAACTGTTGCCAACATTATAAAACCATGAACATGCCAAAGTGTGGTTGACTTTTTGAAATATGAATTACAAAAAATCTCAGGGTTGAGGTGACAAAAGTTTGGCAACTCCTCGTGTAGTTGAGGCTGAGAAGAGGAGCGGTTAGAAAAGAACAGGCGCTGTCGATCGCCCCCTGCAGGAGGAAGGAAGAATGACGAAGCTGAGCTGTCCTTTGCCACAGCGAAAGCAGAGAGAAGCAAGAGAGAAAGAAAAGAAAGGAAGCAAGTGAATTTAAAAGGAGAGAGCCGTGGCATGGTGAAGTAGCGGAGTAGTGAAGATGAAGCAAAAGCTTACAGCACCTGGTATTCCCAGGCGGTCTCCCATCCAAGTACTAACCAGGCCCGACCCTGCTTAGCTTCCGAGATCGGACGAGATCGGGCGTGCTCAGGGTGGTATGGCCGTAAGCGAGAGTTACAGTCGATAGCGAGCTATTTAAAGAAGGCGAAGGCAACAACGGCGGCACACAGACAGACAGACCTACACGGCTCGGCCCGCTTTGACACATTTAATTATTAGCGTTTTATCAACTCACAAACCACCGGCAGTTCCCCGACCAACCTTGGGAAAAACAGTGAAATCGAACACTAAAATCACCAGATCAACCTGATTCCAATTGACGGCCTTGTCAATTCATCATTTCTTTCTTTCTTTCTTTCTTTCGTATCCTTTTTCTTTTCTTTCTTTCTTTCTTTCTTTATTTATTTGTTATTTTTTATTTATTTATTGCAGTAGAGGACACCGGGGATGGTTTTGTAACATTTTTGACATTTCTGTCTGTATCTTGGAGTTCTTTTAAACCAATGCGTTCAAAGTGTGATTAAAACTAGTTACAAATGTCAGCTATTAAATGACATAGCTGTTATCTTTGACGCACAAACAGAAAATTCGTGCTTTAGTTTCAAACATGACTAGTGAAATGTTACAATTCACCCCACAGCCTGGGTTAGTTGTAACAGACCCTGGGATGAGATGTAACATTATGAAATAAGGATTATGACAACAACAACAACAAATAAATCAGTCATGAAAGCTTTTTATTCAGCTCAGATTTTTTAACATATTTGGTACGTGTGCAAAACAAAAAATAATAAAATGAGCATTAATATCAATAATAATATAATATAATAATAATTATAGATATTATTAAATAAAACCAATTAAAACACTAAAAAAAGGTTCAATATTTCTCTTGCATGCCATCATGTGACTGTTGCCAACATTGTAAAACCATGAACATGCCAATGTGTGGTTGACTTTTTGAAATATGAATTAAAAAAATCTCAGGGTTGAGGCGACAAAAAAGTTTGGTAACTTCTCGTGTAGTTGAGGCTGAGAAGAGGAGCGGTTAGAAGAGAACAGGCGCTGTCGATCGCCCCCTGCAGGAGGAAGGAAGAATGACGAAGCTGAGCTGTCCTTTGCCACAGCGAAAGCAGAGAGAAGCAAGAGAGAAAGCCAAAAGAAAGAAAAGAAAGGAGGCAAGTGAATTTAAAAGGAGAGAGCCGTGGCATGGTGAAGTAGCGGAGTAGTGAAGATGAAGCAAAAGCTTACAGCACCTGGTATTCCCAGGCGGTCTCCCATCCAAGTACTAACCAGGCCCGACCCTGCTTATAGCTTCCGAGATCGGACGAGATCGGGCGTGCTCAGGGTGGTATGGCCGTAAGCGAGAGTTACAGTCGATAGCGAGCTATTTAAAGAAGGCGAAGGCAACAACGGTGGCACACAGACAGACAGACCTACACGGCTCGGCCCGCTTTGACACATTTATTTATTAGCGTTTCATCAACTCACAAACCACCGGCAGTTCCCCGACCAACCTTGGGAAAAACAGTGAAATCGAACACTAAAATAAACGGATCAACCTGAGTCCAATTGACGGCCTTGTCAATTCATCCTTTCCCCCCCCCCCCTTTCTTTCTTTCTTTCTTTCTTTATTATTTTTTATTTATTTATTGCAGTAGAGGACACCGGGGATGGTTTTGTAACATTTTTGACATTTCTGTCTGTATCTTGGAGTTCTTTTAAACCAATGCGTTCAAAGTGTGTTAAAACTAGTTACAAGTGTCAGCTATTAAATGACATAGCTGTTATCTTTGACGCACAAACAGAAAATTCGTGCTTTAGTTTCAAACATGACGAGTGAAATGTTACAATTCACCCCATAACCTGGGTTAGTTGTAACAGACCCTGGGATGAGATGTAACATTATGAAATAAGGATTATGACAACAACAACAACAACAAAAAATCAGTTATGAAAGCTTTTTATTCAGCTCAGATTTTTTTAACATAATTGGTGCGTGTGCAAAACAAAAATGAATAAAATGAGCAAAAGCTCATTTTACATGCATGCCTCAATTTGTCTTTTTTTTTTTACAAGACTTAAGGCAGGGGTGTCCAATCCTGCAGAGTTCAGTAACAACCCCAAATAAACTCACCTGCGCCAGCTAATCAGGGTCTATAGGCATACTAGAAACTTTCAGTCAGGTGTGTTGATGAAAGTTGGAACTAAACTTTGCTGAACAGTGGCCCTCCAGGACTGAGTTTTGTCACCCCTGACCTAGGCCTACTGAACAAAACAAAACAAAACAAAACATAAATACAACTAAAAACTCACTTTGAGGTAGGCTGAACATGCTTCATTGATGTTACAACTAACCTAGAGTTTTTTAGCCGTGAAGTAGCTCACCTTACAGCTAAAAGTCAAAACATTGGCACTAACAATTTGCATGAAAAATATTTTACACAGACACTCACAATAAACATTATTTAATTTTGACGAGTTGAACAACAAAGCAGGAAATTACCATGACAAAAACAATTACTGTTTTTTTTTTTTTTTTACATCAAAATGGGTTTTTCTCCTCTAAAATCTGCTGTGTCTGCCACAGGACTCTACTTTCCCGCGTGTGGAATAAGAACTAAACCAAGTATGCTGTGTGACCGTGAATCGGGTGATTTGTAACTTGTTCCTGATTGGAGAAATTGGAAGTGTTACAGCTAACCCATGTTACAACCATCCCCGGTCTGCCCTGCTACTAAAAGTTGTGACAATGGACAACTTTACACCGAAAAGCTTCGTGATTCATTTGTAACACTAAAATCACGTTAACAAACAAGCGCATTGTTTATGTCACGTGGCTATTGAAACTGCGAGTAGAAGACTGGTCCCATTTCCTTCTATGGACTCGCTGTCACGCAGCAAATGCCCGTAAACTAAAGTTTGTCCAAAATCATCCAAGTTGTTCGCTCAGGAATCCATCGGCCTACATCACACCATTTCTTTCATAAAGTAGGTCTAGTTTATTGACAACAAACTCGTGACAATATAGGTGCCGATTCCACTGCGACTGCCGTTCAGTTCATTTTCTTTCATTCTATTTTTCGAGAAACATAAAACCGTACATGGAGAACAGTGATCCAATAGCCTACAAGGATTAAGGCTTCAAATTTTGTCACCCGAAGTCTTACAGTTCCATTGAAGCAGTAAAATAATATTAATAATAATTATAGATAATATGAAATAAAACCAATTAAAACACTAAAAAAAGGTCTAATATTTCTCTTGCATGCCATCATGTGACTGTTGCCAACATTATAAAACCATGAACATGCCAATGTGTGGTTGACTTTTTGAAATATGAATTAAAAAAATCTCAGGGTTGAGGCGACAAAAAAGTTTGGTAACTTCTCGTGTAGTTGAGGCTGAGAAGAGGAGCGGTTAGAAGAGAACAGGCGCTGTCGATCGCCCCCTGCAGGAGGAAGGAAGAATGACGAAGCTGAGCTGTCCTTTGCCACAGCGAAAGCAGAGAGAAGCAAGAGAGAAAGCCAAAAGAAAGAAAAGAATGGAAGCAAGTGAATTTAAAAGGAGAGAGCCGTGGCATGGTGAAGTAGCGGAGTAGTGAAGATGAAGCAAAAGCTTACAGCACCTGGTATTCCCAGGCGGTCTCCCATCCAAGTACTAACCAGGCCCGACCCTGCTTAGCTTCCGAGATCGGACGAGATCGGGCGTGCTCAGGGTGGTATGGCCGTAAGCGAGAGTTACAGTCGATAGCGAGCTATTTAAAGAAGGCGAAGGCAACAACGGCGGCACACAGACAGACAGACCTACACGGCTCGGCCCGCTTTGACACATTTAATTATTAGCGTTTCATCAACTCACAAACCACCGGCAGTTCCCCGACCAACCTTGGGAAAAACAGTGAAATCGAACACTAAAATAAACGGATCAACCTGATTCCAATTGACGGCCTTGTCAATTCATCCTTTCTTTCTTTCTTTCTTTCTTTCTTTCTTTCTTTCTTTCTTTATTATTTCTTTTCTTTCTTTCTTTCTTTCTTTCTTTCTTTACTTATTTATTTATTATTTTTTATTTATTTATTGCAGTAGAGGACACCGGGGATGGTTTTGTAACATTTTTGACATTTCTGTCTGTATCTTGGAGTTCTTTAAAACCAATGCATTCAAAGTGTGATTAAAACTAGTTACAAATGTCAGCTATTAAATGACATAGCTGTTATCTTTGACGCACAAACAGAAAATTCGTGCTTTAGTTTCAAACATGACTAGTGAAATGTTACAATTCACCCCACAGCCTGGGTTAGTTGTAACAGACCCTGGGATGAGATGTAACATTATGAAATAAGGATTATGACAACAACAACAACAAATAAATCAGTCATGAAAGCTTTTTATTCAGCTCAGAATTTTTAACATGTTTGGTGCATGTGCAAAACAAAAAATAATAAAATGAGCATTAATATCAATAATAATATAATATAATAATAATTATAGATATTATTAAATAAAACCAATTAAAACACTAAAAAAAGGTTCAATATTTCTCTTGCATGCCATCATGTGACTGTTGCCAACATTATAAAACCATGAACATGCCAATGTGTGGTTGACGTTTTGAAATATGAATTTAAAAAATCTCAGGGTTGAGGCGACAAAAAAGTTCGTCAACTTCTCGTGTAGTTGAGGCTGAGAAGAGGAGCGGTTAGAAGAGAACAGGCGCTGTCGATCGCCCCCTGCAGGAGGAAGGAAGAATGACGAAGCTGAGCTGTCCTTTGCCACAGCGAAAGCAGAGAGAAGCAAGAGAGAAAGCCAAAAGAAAGAAAAGAATGGAAGCAAGTGAATTTAAAAGGAGAGAGCCGTGGCATGGTGAAGTAGCGGAGTAGTGAAGATGAAGCAAAAGCTTACAGCACCTGGTATTCCCAGGCGGTCTCCCATCCAAGTACTAACCAGGCCCGACCCTGCTTAGCTTCCGAGATCGGACGAGATCGGGCGTGCTCAGGGTGGTATGGCCGTAAGCGAGAGTTACAGTCGATAGCGAGCTATTTAAAGAAGACCCACATAATAATCATAGATTTACATTAATTTTTGTAAATCTACAAAGATTTTTGTAGATTTTTGTAGCCACCTTAGTAGCTATTCATTTATTAATTTATTATTTATTTATTTATTAAGTAGCTCACCTTACAGCTAAAAGTCAAAACAATGGCACTAACCACTTGCATGAAAAATATTTTATACAGACACACACAATAAACATTATTTAACTTTGATGAGTTGAACTACAAAGCAGGAATTTCCTTGACAAAAATAAAAAAATAAAAATAACATGGGTTTTTCTCCTCTAAAATCTGCTGTGTCTGCCACAGGACTCTACTTTCCCGCGTGTGGAATAAGAACTAAACCAAGTGTGCTGTGTGACCGTGAATCGGGTGATTTGTAACTTGTTCCTGATTGGAGAAATTGGAAGTGTTACAGCTAACCCATGTTACAACCATCCCCGGTCTGCCCTGCTACTAAAAGTTGTGACAATGGACAACTTTACACCGAAAAGCTTCGTGATTCATTTCTAACACTAAAATCACGTAAACAAACAAGCGCATTGTTTATGTCAGGTGGCTATTGAAACTGCGAGTAGAAGAAGATTAGTAGGGTGAAAAATATAAGAATTAACCCCAAATTTAGTTATGCTACAATCAGAAAATAAATGGGCAGCTGTTTCTTCAACAAGTTCACAAGATTAGTAAGTTTAATATGGCGGCATTATAATGCCATTAATCACCGAGCGCACATCTGATGCTTGCGCGCGCAGTAAATCACTTCCGCGAGAGAATAACAGATCTACACGCGCGAAAACGGGAGTCCGCGAGCTCATTTTAAACCCGCGCGCGCGCATAACAACTCCTCTGCGCGTAAATCCAGCCCTCGCGCGCTCGGACACGACTCACAGCGCGCGCGTCATCGGGCCCCACACTCGCGCTCGATCGTCTATTTTGCTCGCGCGAAAACTTTTTATTTTTGGCAGTAGTGGGGCGGGACTTACTTATTTCATTGTAACCTGAAATGTCATTGGTCAATTCAGTTTTCCGGAAGTCTGCACTGATTGGACGCCTTTGATTAGCAAGCAAGAGCTGAAGAAGAAAGATTTATCAAGATGGAAAATCAAAGAGAGGTAGGCACATTAGTGATTGCTAGTTTTATTATTTTATTTTAACAATGTTATGTTTTGTATGCTGACTTTATACTACAAGATTTTCTATTAAGCATTTATTGTAGCTGTTTAACTAGCTGGAAGCAAACCCCACAACCATAAATTTGTTCTATGCTTTCTATGCGTAAAAAAATAAATATATCTGAAATATTTTCAAATTTAGTGCATATATTTTTTATCTTAAAGCTAATAAATTATGATGAAACGTCCTGTTGCCATTATGTTTTGTAGACAGTAGGCCTGTATATCAGTCAGGCCTAATAATGCTTCCATATACATTAGGGCGAGTTGCAGAACGCTGCCAGGCATGTCGTGTCCCTTTTACGCAGTGCTCTAACAAGTGAGTCATGCTCACTGTCACGGATGGGTAAGTTAATTGTGTTGTGCAGAATTTTACTAAATTAAACACTGCATACCTGGTTTACATTGAAATGTAACAATTATCATTGGTCATATTAATATTGCTTGGAGTAGTATAGTCACAAAGGCTTAGGTTTTGTATACAGTTTTGAATCATTTCAACAGATGAAGCACAGGTTCAGAGAGAGCAGGTCACAGCAGGCAGGAGGCAGCATGCAACACAGCTACAGGGTCAGGCAACCCCTGGCAACAGGGTGCAGTCTGCAGTGAGACCGCAGCACACCCTTAGTGGTGTTGCATCAGGAAATTCAGTGGACCAGAGTATGGCCAGGTTTGGATCTCTCAGATAAGCCGCTGACATTTGAAGTATGTGTAAACAAAGTATTGGTAGGAAGCATAACATGTATGTTGTAGCAATCCTCAAGAAGAATAACGCTTATAGACCTACATTTCATCATAATGTCCTAAATATTTAGATAGTACAACTTTTTGTAATAGATTTAATACATGATTAACACATCAGATTTCTTTTTTCCTCTCAGGGCATTCCCTGGTCTTTTCAAGGCACGAAAAGGCTTTATCCCAACTCCTAAAAAAAGGCCTGCCAGGTCAATCCCAGTACAGTTTTTCCTGCTAAATAAAAATGTTGAACGGACCCCAAAAGCCTCTGATGAGTTGATTCTTCTACAGGCTGGACTAGGACGGAGGACTGTTGCCATCCCAGAGGATGCTGATCACTCTGAGGTCTTGCACTTCAAGTTTTACATATAAAGTGACTCTTTTGAAATTACTTTTCACTTACCTAAAAGCTGGCATAGTTGAGATATTTACCCCATTTCTTAAAATATGTCTGTGTCATTGTTTTGTCTCAAGAATAACACCAATAATGTAGTTTTCTCTGGCATTTTTATAAAACCTGCTTAATTATCCTAATTTAAGTAAGGCCTAGTCAGGACTTTAGCTAAGCCCTGTCTGTGAAGTCAGGCCTTAAATAATTTATTCATTCAGCTTAATTAGGCTCACTATATTTAATAGTGTGATTTTTCTTACCAAGCAAGTCTTGTCTTAATAAAGTTTGGGGTGTTCAATACCACCAGATATCAAAACTATTGTTGGAGACATATTCAAAAATGGAATCATTGGAGGGAGCCTGGATGCTATATAAAGCTGTTGGTAAGATAGCTTGGTTGATATTTTTTATTTTTTCATTGTGACTTCAACTTTACACATCAGTACACTGGATTGTACATTTGAGTAGCATCTCTGCTTTAAAACTATTTTTAATTGCCTGCTTTTGAACCTGTCTTAGTTTGTCTACCTTGGCTATTCAATGCTAGAATGGAATAGAATATAAATTAATTTCTAAAACATTTTTGTCATTCATTTGTCAAAGATTTGTCTTTTTAAACAAATAACTGATAATGGCTTCTGATCTTTTTCACTTTTTTGGGTGTTTTACAGGTGGATCTGGTCAGCGAAAGCTGAATGTGGTTGCTCCGGAAGCTGAAGGATACACAGGTTCCTACCTCATTAAAACTGGTGGAGGAAAGGGCTGTTTATACATAATGCCAATTCAGAACACACTGGACATCTCCCCTTTACCTTACTCCTCCAAAGAATTTGAAAAAATGCCAAAAGCTCGATGTGTCAAATGTCACACAGACATGCCTGTTCAACTGTTGGCTATGCACGTCCAGAAGTGTGAGACAGACATATGGATTAACAGCAGTGATAGTGAATCAGTAAAGTCTATTTAAATTTTTTTTAATAGTTTCATTGTGTTCATAATAAGTAAAATTTACAATTGTCAGAATTTACAATCAGTCTTTAATTTGTCACAGGAGCCTAGAGATTTCTTGCTGTCATCTGACACAGAAGTGCCTTCCATTTCTACAAAAGTGGATGAGGATAATGCCAACGTAGGTTGTTCAATGTCATCATGCAAATCCCAGTTTAACTTCAGAAAAATATATACTTCTACTTTAATTACTGATTTAACTACATCAACACATCAGTGACTGTACGTCTACTACTATTTTAATTGGTAGAAGACAATTATTTTGTGTTACCCTTACTAATACAACCACAACTGACAACTGTTTTTTTTTTTGTTTTTTTACATAAAAGGATCCTGGAGACCCTACAGATGAAGAAGTAGCAACTACTTTGACAGAAATGAATCGGTGTAGTGGCAATGTAAATAGTAATTTAAATAATGGATAATTACGTATGGAAACTAGGAAGCGATTTCTCAAATTTGATCATGTTTTATATTTGTTTTCATCCACAGTTAGGGAATGAGTTGGATTCACCTTCAGCAGTTATGGATGCCAAGGTAAGACCAATGCAGGACTACTTAGTATATTTTTATAGAAGGAAATGTTATAATTTTTGAAAAAAGTATTGCATATTTATTCATACAAATTCATTTTCAGATTACTTACTTGTTAAATGTAATTCATTTAACTTGTTAATGGTATAATATATGATTATGCCAAATCATAATTGTCGCTTTATACCATTGTTTAAAGCAACTGCATGACATATTCTTATTTGAAAACTTGAAAAGCTTCAAATGTCAACTATATATTGATTTGGTTTCTTCTTTATACAGTGGGGAGAACAAGTATTTGGATGCACTGCCGATTTTGTAGGTTTGCCCACTTACAAAGCATGTAGAAGTCTGTAATTTTTATCATAGGTACTCTTCAACTGTGGGTGACGGAATCTAAAACAAAAATCCAGAAAATCACATTGTATGATTTTTCAGTAATTAATTTGCTTTTTATTGCATGACATAAGTATTTGATCACCTACCAACCAGTAAGAATTCCAGCTCTCACAGACCTGTTAGTTTTTCTTTAAGAAGTCCTCCTGTTCTCCACTCATTACCTGTATTAACTGCACCTGTTTGAACTCGTTACCTGTATAAAAGACACCTGTCCACACACTCAATCAAACAGACCCCAACCTCTCCACAATGGCCAAGACCAGAGAGCTGTGTAAGTACCTATGATAAAAATTACTTCTACATGCTTTGTAAGTGGGCAAATCTGCAAAATCGGCAGTGCATCAAATACTTGTTCTCCCCACTGTGTATATGTAATGGTAACGCGTTGCAATAAGGTGTCATTTGTTCACATTAGTTAATGTATTAACTGACATGAACTAACAATGAGCAATACATTTGTTAATACATTTGTTTTAATGTATAAGTAAATGCTGAAATTAACATTAACTAAAATTAATAAATGCTGTACTAGTATTGTTCAATTGTTCATGCTTAGTTCATATTAACTAATACAGTTAATTAATGTTAATTAACGAAACTTATTTTAAAGTGTTACCATATATACACCATATATTTTTATAATTACGCTTTTTTTACGTAATTACGTAATTGTGGCATCTGTAATTGTAATCACCCTAGTATCATTTTGTTTTAAGTGTTTTCCTGCATTTCTTTGGAAGGTATCTTGTCCTGTGTGTTCTGCCATGTATTCAGAAGACTTTATTGAAGTACATGCAAGTACCTGTGGGGAAAGGTTATTTTTATTTTATGCTTTGTGTTTTCATGAAATTGTTGGTTTAACCTACAATCCTTACCATTAGTTGTTTGTGTGTGTAGTAGTAATTTTTATTTAGCTAAATTGAATTTCTTTCAGAGCTGACGATAGACCAAACCAAGATTTGTACATTACGGGACAAAAGCAAGACAAGCAAAAGAGGTGCAATTAAGTTTAATTTATAGTGCTTTTTTTTTTACATAGGCCAAAAGCTAAAAAAGAATGCATTTCTGTTTTCTTTTTCTCAAGCCTTACAGACGCAATCAACACACTTAAAGAGGCAATAGACACTTCAACCATTTTCAGTGTCTGTGTCACAAGGGAAGACATGCTCTCCCGAGGCCTAACACAGTGGAAGCGGCAGAAGAAGTCCTCTCCGAAGAATCCCCTCAGAGTCACTTTCATTGGAGAGCCCGGGATAGATAGTGGTGCTCTAATGAAAGAATTCCTTACTGGTATGTTTTTGTTTTCAGATGCAGCAGCATCGTTGCATAAATTATGCAGTTTTATAAAATGTATTCATCCTCTTTTTAACTAACAGTGCATTTGTTTATTAGTATTGGCAATTTGCTTTTTTCACAGAAATGATGGCCGGAATTGAGGAAAAATTCTTTGAGGGAGGGAGCACTGGGAAAAATCTTAAGTATTCAATTACAGACTTTCAGAATGACAATTTCAGGTAGGTTTATTAGCATTACAGCTGGTTAAAGAAATATTGATGTCTTAATTTTAATCGAACCAATCTCATTTTTACAAACTGATTCGTATATCCCAAGAATCGGTCAGTTTCTTTATAGCTGATAAATGAACAGAACATTATAATGCACCTCTCATCCATTAAACAGCAATAGGCTTTGTTACTTTTGATAAGAAACAAAGACTCAAATTTTGAATTCTGTCTATCTTATTTTGAAATTTAAACAATAAATATTGCTGTGGCGCTATTTAATGCAGTGACCGATCACGTAATGTGCCTCTGGTCAAGTGAAGCGGCAGCATGCAGCGCACCTAAAGGATCATATCTTCCTCTATTTTTAATACCAGTTACGGGCTACAGTGTGAAATAAACCTGAATGAATGCCAAAAGGTATGTAAACCGATAGAGGACAATTTACTGACATTAATCCTGTCTCATGTCTCCTGTCTCAATCAGTGCTTCAGCCATACTTCAAAGACGTCACAAACAGCTTGTCAACAAGATGTCATGTTTCTTTCATAAAATCCATATTCGGTTACCATGAACTTGGTAGTCAGCTAGAAAAATTGACTCTAGAGGAGCATTTTGCTAAATATAAGCACCATATTACATTCATTGTAATGTTTAATCAATATTTTAATGGATGTTTACATTTAGAAAAACATAGTTATGTAAAAATAGTATTGTAACTTTAATATTATGAAATGCTCCTTGTTTAGATTTTAAGTCTTTGTATATAAATCAGTTTATTTGAACCTTCAATATTATAATAATGTAGTAGCAACTGACTCCTTACAGCAATAGATATTTTTTCCTTACAGGTTTGCTATTTACCATTATATTTGAAATGTAATATAATATAATATATATTAATCTCCAAAATAATCAAATGTCGAATCAAATCGAATTGTAAGCTTGTGAATGGAAATCAAATTGAATTCTGAAATTTGTCAATACCCAGCCCTAATTCAAATCCTATAACAGTTTGTCAGTTTATGCCTTTGTCAATTGAACTGCCCTGTTGTACTTTAGGACAGTTGGTGAAATAATGGCAGTGAGCATTACTCAGGATGGCCCTCCACCCAACTTTTTCATGGAGTGGATATACAATTTCATTTCTTCTGGGGATATTAATAAAGATCAGCTGACAAAGGCTGACATAACAGATGCAGACCTGCTAGATCTAATTGACAAGGTTTTCTAATTCAACTCCATTAAGATTTATATATACATACGTGTACTGTATGTCTGTTACTCATCGTTTTCATTTCTTTAGATTGAGACTGCAGACACTACAGCCTTGCTTGACCTTTTTGAAAGAATTGTAGCATGTGGGTACACAGGACCTCTAACATGTGATCGAAAGGAAGACATTGTCAGGTGTGTAGTATATGTGATTCTGTGATGTTTTGTACTTTGAATCTGACTCTCCTCCTTTCTCTTGAATCCACTCATTAGGGTTTGTTTTTTTGTTACATTGTATTCATGTGTAGACTGTCATCTCCAGCTTTTTACAGGTTTTGCGTTGTCATGAGGAAAATTAAATATTTGGTGAATTTTAAGTGTAATTTCCAGACCTGATTTTTCTAGTTGAGAAGTGTTTTTATAGTATTTAAACATGTCTGTAAAATAATTTACAAATGCATTTTCAATCTGACAGATATTAATGTTCTATACTTAACCTTTTATTTCAAACAAGCACTTCTATTAAACTTTATTAACATAAGGTAATTTAACTTCTTTAATATAATTTGTTTATTTCCTGGATTTATTATTTTATGTAGTGCTGTTGTCCTGCATTCGTCTGTGCGAATCCTCCCAATGTTGCAGCAAATGTGCAGAGGACTGGAACTCTATGGCCTCCATGAAATGGTGAAACAAAATCAGCCTTTATTTCAGCCATTATTTGTTCCTGGTCACTTTACAAAAGTAAGTGTTGTTGCTTGCTTTTTTTTTTTTGTCATGATGGCTTTTGAGCTGTGTATAATAAAAGGTTTCTTTTATTCTGATTTGCAGCCTGATGCAGATTTTCTCATGATGGCCCTGTCACCCATTTTAAGTGAGGTGGGTTCAGTGAAGCGGCAGAGGGAATCAAGAATTGTGAACTACTTGCAGGACTTCATTCAAAGCCTTGAAGATGAAGGTAACATCATTACTTTTACTCTTAATACTTAAATTGCATCAGTTCAACAACCAACTGGGCCATCAGACCAGTCAGAGTAGAGAGGGCTTGCGGAAAGGTGTGATTTTTAGCAACACTGAAGATTTGGATCGCTTCACACTTGAATACTTGTTGTATTTTAACATCAGGTATTGTTAATACAAGGTTGCAGACAGATATGCGTGTTTTTTGCAGAAGAAGGGTGCAGCAGTAAGGAGAGCAGGGTTGAAGATGGCAGCGAACAGGTGGATAAAACAAACTGCACTAAAGGAGATGCAGAACAAGACAAGATCACCGTCAGCAGTTTCATGCAGTGGATTACTGGTCAGGGGCATGTCCCCATTACTTCTGCACAAAGAGAAAAATTTAAAATACATGTTGAATTTGATCATGACTGTCAGCTTCGATATGGTCAGCATAGTTTATGCTTCCCTGTAGTAAATGCATGTTCCTGTACTGTAACCTTGCCTACACAGCACCTAGGAACAAACACAGAGTTCCTTGGCATTATGACGCAGGCTGTGACCAATAGCAGAGAATTTGGTCGTTCATGAAATTGATGCTTACTATAGTGTAATCACTATACTGTGTACCCTCTGTAATGGTGTTAATGTTTAAAGAATAGGGATGCAGTAGCTTGAATTTGGTTGTTCAAAGCAAAATAAATTCATTATGCAGTTCAGTCTTTGTGCTTGCTTTATTTTTTTAATTCATATTTGTTGAAACAAACTCCCGACAAAGCAAGTACAGTTCTTTGACAGGGCTATTAGGACCTGTTGAATTCAGCAGATGTTCAAGAGCCCTCAATCCATCTGCACTCAAAGGGGATTCAAATTCTGGAACAACAACTCCAAAATCTTCACAGGCATTGTAAGTAGCTGCTACGTCCCAGTCTAGATCTGGCTCTTCGATGTCCTGAAGGTACAGCAGTTAAATAGTTAGGAATCCACTTATTACATGAACAGCAGTGTGGTGACAGAATAACAAAGATAAGATAGTCTGTCCTGCAGAACATGAGATTTTGGGGGCAGGGTTTGTCCAACTCCGCCCACTTTAAATATGCCTTAACCGACCCATCTCCACTCCCTGGATCTCGTGTGTTCTGCAGTGAGGAGCTACTGACTAAGACAGCATTACCATACCTCATATCTCTCAGCTCGATCATTATTTGTGTGCATCATTCCAATCTGCCACAGCTGCTTGGGACTTCGATTGCCCTCTGAGGAGAGTGGATGATGATTCCAGGCTTCTGAAAATGTGTCCAAGTCTGCCTGAAGTCTTGGGAGAAAAGTGTAGTGCACACTGAAAAGGTCCTCAACCACTGATATGTCCAGCAATCCTTCTGCTTCCAGGGAGTGCAGCATGTCTGAGTACTTGTTGGTGACCATGATTCTGACATCACGCCAGAGGCGCTCGATCCTATTAGAAACAATAAAATTGACATTCAAAAAAAAAAAAAAAAAATCATGTTGAAAAGCAATGCCGTGAAAAAATATATTACTTATAATTATTAATAAATAATTGGTAACTTAAGTGACATTGCAAGGCTACCTACAGATTACTGAAGTTTCATTGAACTTCTTTTCATTTGACAAGATTTTAGACAATTGTACTTTACCTTTGATTATGGACACTTTTGCCTGATATGAAACTTCCTCGGTCAGTGCCTCTTGAGGAAAACATGAACCTGGCTATCTGTACATTCTCCACTCCTTGGTCTCCCCTGACCCTGATTTAAAAGAATAAATTAATTTTAAAAAATCAAAGTTACAGACAAATTCTATTGCTTTTTCTTTACTATACTCACCTTGATGGTAAACCAAATGTTTGGGTAGCTTCTGAGAAGAAGTGGTATGCTGTCGATGCATGGTTATTATTTGCCGCATTCAAGTACATAACCTGTAAATACAAAGGAACAAACAGTAAGTAAATATAGGTAGGAGGAAATGTAATGTACAGTGGAATTGAATATATTACAGGCTACTTTTTTAATAAACATGAATTATTTTTTATAGACATCATAATGACTAGACTGATCTTAACAGCAGATTACTAGTAACACTGTAAATTAAATGAAATGCAAACATGGTATGATTGTGTTTTTATAGAAACATAGACTGTAAACATACCCTCCTGGAATAACCATCCACACCACCAAATATTACGATGTTGTATCTATTTACAAGATTAAAAAAAAAAAGATAAAATATTATTTGAAAATTATAAAATAAAATTACTTTTTTATTATTTTATTTTAATTCAGGGTCAGGGGAGACCAAGGATTGTAGAATGTACAGATAGCCAGGTTCATGTTTTCCTCAAGAGGCACTGACCAAGGAAGTTTCATATCAGGCAAAAGTGTCCATAATCAAAGGTAAAGTACAATTGTCTAAAAACTTGTCAAATGAAAAGAAGTTCAATGAAACTTCAGTAATCTGTAGGTAGCCTTGCAATGTCACTTATATAGTATTTTAATTATAAAAATACTATATATATACTATATTTAGTATACTATAATTATAAAATACTATATCAATACTATATATAGCTGTTAAAATACCTTATCAATTTGTGATTTGTGTCGATGTGCACAAGAGAAAGGGGCCCTCGAACGGAGTAAGTTCTTCTGACCACACATCCCAGGCTGGCCAATCTCGAAAGGATTCCGATTGAATCAACTCTGTGCATTGAGGCAGCTATTCTCTTCCACTGCACTCGCAGGCCTAAAGACAACAACCTCCCTCTGACCATTCTGTAACCAGCAGCAGGCATATCATCCTTTATGGCTCTCACAACATTGTCCAACTCCTCATCAGTCATGCAGCTATACAACCCTGAGATGGAAAGGCCAAAATCGTTCATCCTTCTAAAGATGGTTCTAGTGGAAACACCCATCATGTTTGCAATGTAGTGGACAGGAAGGTTTGTCTGCAGCATCTCTGCTAACTCTTCTTTTTCAATTACAAACCTTGGACGTCCTCTCAGACCAACAGAGGAATCCACCACTGCATGTGGAGCTGTGGAAAATGGAGGTCGTTTAACTAGTTCAAACACTTCCTGCAGAGCCTGAATGATTTCGTCGGGTACTTCCACATGTCTTGACAGTGCTTGAAGGAGGTACAGCTGCTGACGACACACAAACTCCATGTAATCCTGGTCCAGGGGAGATCTCAAAAGTGCTCTCTCAAACTTAGAGAGAAGGTCCTCCAAAAGATGCCTTTTTAGAATTTGCTGCAGAATAGAGGGACAAAATTTGCTTAAACTGAGCAACAACTTTTTTGTAATCATCAGTAACAGTTCAGTTCAAAGTAAGTACAGTACACAGTATAAATGAATAGACCTGACCACATCTGAACATATAAAGAAAATGTCCTAGATATAAAGATGAATTTCTAAATTGGGTTTCAGAGGGGTATGATCATTCATGCTGTGTACTGTAACTGTAACCTTTCAACGGAGTGAAGCGCTGAAACCCTTTTATACTGTATTTAATGGAAAATATATTAACCTGACAATATATTAAGCTGACAAAGAATGATAACAAAAAGCTTACACAACAACTCTTTAGAATCATAGTTACAACAATTTAATGGACACTTTTCACATTTCTGAAGTTCTCAGAACTGATATAATTTTGGCTGGTAAATATAGATTCTGTTTAGTGGAAGTATAGTGGTAAAGTAGCGCTGAACTACAGCAAATAACTATGTGTTCTCATTTTCCCCCAGCAGCTCCAGCTCCATAAAAGTAATAATAAATCAAGTTAATATAGTATCTGGTAAGGAAATATTATATTAATAATGCAATCAATCAGTCAATAGATAAAGTTTTACTCACTTGCATCTGGTCCGTTGATGAAGCCATGTCTAATCGTTTACAACAGGCGTCCAATCAGTGCAGACTTCCGGAAAACTGAATTGACCAATGACATTTCAGGTTACAATGAAATAAGTAAGTCCCGCCCCACTACTGCCAAAAATAAAAAGTTTTCGCGCGAGCAAAATAGACGATCGAGCGCGAGTGTGGGGCCCGATGACGCGCGCGCTGTGAGTCGTGTCCGAGCGCGCGAGGGCTGGATTTGCGCGCAGAGGAGTTGTTATGCGCGCGCGCGGGTTTAAAATGAGCTCGCGGACTCCCGTTTTCGCGCGTGTAGATCTGTTATTCTCTCGCGGAAGTGATTTACTGCGCGCGCAAGCATCAGTTGTGCGCTCGGTGATTAATGGCATTATAATGCCGCCATAGTTTAATCAATATCAAGATGTTTAAAGATATTCACAACCTGTCGCTTACATCTTTTAAATTGGTGCGCTTGTGATAACATTGTAGGTCCCATGATAACATCAACAAGGCGAATGATATCCAGATCGCATTCATACTTAACAGGATCACGCTATAAAGTATTCTTTTAGCGCTTTATAAATACTTATTGAAATTAAGTACCTACTCAGAAAGTATGTGGTTTCTAACGCAGCCTATAGTACCTACTGTTTTAGTGCTCGATAAGTAAATTCTTATTGAAATTAAGTACCAACTCAGAGAGTATGCAGTTTCCATGCAGCCAATGACTCATTCATTAAAATGGTCACCTGCCGCCACCAAATGGCGGTTTAGTTTCATGTTTAGAAGTATAAAACTTTCCAACATTTCTTATTTGTATATTCAAAAAAAATATATATATATGATAACATTACTTAATGCAGTTGTAATTTTTCAAAGTAAATGACTGGTAACATCCCTATAGAATCTGTGTATCACTCATTCAGTCGTTTTTTTAATTAATATTGAAAGTAGGGAGAAAAAAAGAATTCATCTCGATTTTTTATTTAGTTGTTCAGGGTTAGAAAAATGAATAAATAGCTTGAATATTCGATCTCTAAACGTGGTCAGCCGAAAATCAAATCCTGTCCTTATCAATTCTTCCTCATTTCCATGCAGCAGAATAAAAGTCCTCCTAAAAATATATTTTGGAAACACTACAAAATTCAAGCAGGAATTGTCATTCTGACTGTCAGCCAACCCGGAGCACAGAGATATTAAAACATAATACTCTTCTGAGGTTTATAATGTAGGTATTGCGTTTAATTAAAATTGATTATAATTGATATCTCATAAGGATGCGATTCGTTGTGCGCGGCACAAACTGCAGCACACTCACTCACAGAACTGCAAAGCAATATTTTTTATAAACATAAATATGAAAGTCACTGTTCTCTGCCATTAAATGTGAATGCAAGCATTGTAAGTGTAAATATGCAGAATAACTTTGTTTTAGCTGAGTATATTTAATTAGTATTGAGTATGATTGATGTCAATCAAAATGGTGTGTTTTATTTTCTCTGCCAACTAAACTTCCAAAGCAAAGTCACAGCATCGTGTTCTCTCTGTAGAGCGTCCCGCAGCTTTTTCACAGATTTTGAGAGTTGGTCAGCTAAACATAACAGGCCAAAGAAATAGAATAATGGGTAATGTATGGGTTAAGAAGCAAGGTACAGTAATATTTCTGAAATAAACACCTATACCTGTTTCTCTGACATACGTAGAGTTAGACATTTCTAGACATAAATTCACCCTTGGCTATGAAGAAAGCCCTGTCTATGCTATGCCCGGGTACGGTTTGTTTGGTTAGAAAAAGATTAGGCCTTCACTATTTATTGAAATTAAACCGCACACGATTAGGCAAAGGTTACAATTACTTTATGCACAGTTTGTCAGAGCCGTAGTCTATGGCCTTCTTCTTGAATTCCAGCAGTGTAGACGCTGTTCAGTATATTACTGCCCTCCACAAGTCAAAGTTTGAACTAATTCTTATATACTTGCACTAGCATATTGTATATGACAATTTAGTTTAAACTTTGACCATCTGGGAACTGCCATTTAGACCTTCCACCCATTGAACTGAAGTCATACAGAGAAAAACCACCGAATGTTTTCCTCAAAAACCTTAATTTCTTTTCGACTGAAGAAAGAAAGACATGAGCATCTTGGATGACATGGGGGTAAGTAAATTATCATGAAATTTGAATTCAGAAGTGAACTAATCATGAAACCAAGACGACACCTAACAATTGATGAACAGCACCACAGAAGCCATTGTGAGGCTTCAAACGGGATGTTCTCAGAGGGAAGATGCCACTGAGATTAGTGTCAACAGCAGGTTGCAACAGAGACACAGAGAGACTGGAAGAGCCACAGAAAGGCATAGAAGTGAGTGTCCTTTGGCCACATCCCATGCTGATGACCACTTCATTGTGAACAGTGCCCTGCGGAACCGGATGATGACTGCCACTGAACTCCAGGCACATTTAAGGGAGGTGAGAGGCACCCGAGTGTCATGTCAGACCATTCGAAACCGCTTACATCAGCACGGTCTGCATGCTAGATGACCTGCAAGAGTGTCTGACCACACCACCTGGCACATGCATCATTGAACGAGGAACGAGGAACCAGTGGGCCTAAGTGCTGTTCTCTGATGCATTCAGATTGAACAGAAATGATGGCCACCAACATTGTTGTCTGTTGTCACTAGACGAGCCTTTGGAGGTGGTGGTGTTACAGTCTGGGCAGGTGTGCTTAATCAGTACAAAAACTGCCCAACACCTTGTGACCTTGTGAATTGTACTGTGACAAGCCTGTCATTGTACCTCTGCATGAGCAACACAGGCCTGATTTCAACTTCATGGACTACAATGCCCCACCTCATCGAAGTCACATCATCAGGGAATGGCTGCTGGAGGCTGGAGTACCTCAAATGGAGTGGCCTGCACTTTCTTCAGACCTGAATCCCATAGAAAACCTATGGGATCAGCTGAGTCGTAGTTTAGTGTTGTAACCCTTCACCCCAGAACCTCAATGACCTGAGGGCAGCGCTTCAAGAAGAGCGGAATGCCTTGCCTCAGCTGACAGTAAGTCAACTTGTGAACAGCATGAGACGTTGTTGTCAAGCTGTTATTGATGCCCAAGGACACATGACAAGTTATTAAGACATTGACATTTTTTGTTGTGGTATGTTGTTAGCATTTGTTTCAAGAAATTGTTTGAGATAAAGAAATTACCATAGCTTGCTTTTACTTAAATGCCCTACTTTTGTATATTTTACTGTAGCATGTACTTTTTACATTTACCAAAAAATTTCAGCCGAAATTCGAATATCCCAAACTTTTTGATAGCTTATATATATACATACATTTTTTTGTTCTTTACTGATATCATATGTATATTTTATAATGTTTCAACCTTTGTTTTACTGCTGTTATAACTTATTTTGTATTGGAAAAAATAAAACATTTTATTGTGATAGAACAGTCTCATCTTAATCATTCTGTTTGCCTGGGTCAAAACATTATTATTATCAATAATTATTTTAATTTATACCTACATATCTCATTTGTATAGTTCACATTCAAATGGGTAATAAATAAATACAAAACATTTATCCCATACAATGAAAAAATGGGGACTTTTTAATAAAATAAGACATAAAAGCTAATGAAATGTATATATATATAAAGGTGTTCATACATTAAGAAAAAAATGCATATAGTCTATGCAGTTTCCAGTGAAATATATCAGATCACAAGCAAATCTGGGTGAAAGTTATTTATTTTCATTCACAATCAACATTCTTTGTAGATTATTGGGTGTTTTTTAATCTTGTCCGAGGTGAGACTCGAATCGGCGAAAATCATGTCAGTGATTTGCCCTGTGAAATACATAAAAAGGCAATTTTCTATAAAATATGAATACCAAAAACCACACAGAAGTGTGAAAGGTGGGTTTAAATTCACTTAATTTCATCCTTTCTTTCCCCGCCTAATTTTTCCTTCTCCCCTTCCTCAGACTAATATTCCCTGGTGTCCTATATGTATGTACATGTATTCGTTGTTTTCCTAGTTATTTTTGATGCAATAAACAATTTGAATTTTTAATTGTTTTAAGTTTAGAAAAATTTACTTTTGGATTAAATCCAAAAACCTACATTTTTTAATCAAATAGTATACACAAATATTTCACACCCACTATTTCTGTTTCATGAATACTACAAACACACACAAGATGATTTTGCTCTTTTTATTTTTGTTAATTTCATTATGTACAGTTTGAGCACTACATATTTGTGGCCTTGGTTATAAAACAACTAAATAATCCAATGAATGTACCCTTTTCAACCATAAACTCCCACTCTGGACTTGACTGTAATCCAACAGTAAGAATACTGGTATGCCGAAAATAACCTTATTTTATTAGTAATATGTTGTGAGTGGTACATAGGGGAAGCGTTTTGGGCTGTTGAGTGACTGAGCAGAGAGCACACACAGAGCGGAACATTTTGAGCCGAGAGCACAGCGTACACATGGAGCAGAGAGCTCAGCGTGCACACAAAACATTGAGCAATCCCTTTGAAGTTGTGCATCTTCCAAAGCAGAGCTTTACAAAATGCGCTGCGTGAGAGTGAAACCTGATCGCTGAACATTAAGGGGTTGGGTGGCATATTTTCGGCGGCCAAAATTTCATTGCATTTCTAGTGATTACTTGGAGAGATTTGAGAGAAACAGCAGTTAAGAAAATTTACAGCAAAAAAACACTTGCATTTCAGCCATACTCCTTAACACTTGACAACCTTCGTGGTGCTTTTTTTTTTTATTCTTGTTTGGAGCTTGACAGCACTAGATCCCATTTTAACAAAGAGCACTCTGGACATTCAGTCTTAAGTTTGGAAGCAAGTTCCCAGTTTTTCAGAAACCTACTATTAAAGCTTCCAACACCATTCTTTACATGCATGACATTACAACAAATATGATGAAGTATGTAATTGTTAAAGACTATTAATGCAGATATAGTACTGCTACTCCCCAAAATATAATAAAAAAGCATCCCTGCAAACATTGTGACATTTCACAACAACTATTACTTCGCCAACTTTGGACAATGCTTTTTCTTATGAGTCAACAGAGTACTTAATCGACCAAAACACTTCTCACATGAAGGGCACTTGTACGGCTTCTCTCCAGTGTGCACTCGCTCATGGGCTTTCAGGGAATCAGAAACCGTGAAACACATTCCACAACGTTCGCACTTGTAAGGTTTCTCGCCAGTATGAATTCTTTGGTGCCTTTTTAAGTATATGATTCTTGTAAAGGCTTTGCCGCAGTCGAAGCACACATGAGGTTTCTCACCGGTATGGATTTTCTGGTGCTCTTTAAAATTGTGGTGCCACAGAAAACCTCTGCCACACTCAGAGCACACAAAGGGCCTCACGGTTTCATGCGTTTTCTCGTGCTTCTGGAGATGTCGAGCCTCAATGAAACTCTTTCCACACTGAGTACAGTGGTATAATTTCTCTCCTGAATGCTTTTTCATATGACCTACTAGGTTTCCGTGATAAATGAAACTTTTCCCGCATTGAGGGCATATGAAAGGTCTCTCTCCGGTGTGAAGTCTTATATGAATCTTCAGGTTTCCTTTATGTGTGAAATGCCTTCCACACTGACGGCAAGTGAAAGGCTTCAGTCCAGTGTGAATTTTCATGTGATGCAGAAGGCTTCCTTTATGCGTGAAACACTTTCCACATTGGTCACACGCAAAAGGCTTCTCTCCAGTGTGAATTCTCATGTGATCAGTTAGATTATCTTTATGTATGTAACTCTTCCCACACAGCTGGCATACGTGCGGCCTCAAGCCAGTGTGAACTCTCAAGTGATTCTTAAGGCTTTGTTTATGAATGAAACTCTTCCCACACTGATCACATGGGAAAGGTTTCTCCACAGTGTGAAGTCTAAAGTGCTCCATCAGGTGTTCCTTACATGCAAAACTCTTCTGACACTGATGGCAGGTGAAGGGCAAATTGCAAACTGTTTTTTGAGCTCCAGTTCGCACCAAGTTTGATGTAGTCTCTGAGCAACTTTCTCCAGAGTGAGTTCTAAAGTGATCCATCAGGTGCTCTTTAGACTCAAAACTCCTTTTACATTCAAGGCAGGTAAAGAAAAATCCACTTTTATTAGCTCTTTTGTATGAGAAACTATTCCCAGACTTTGAGCAACTTAAAACTTTCTGTCCAGATACAACAGCCTTAAGTATCTCATTCTGATGTTTCTCATCCACATTCAGTTCTTCACTTTCCTCTTTCACTTCCATCAGGCCTAAAGTGAACATAATAAAAAGTTAAAAATCATGATTGTCAAGGTAATGGAAATAAAACTGACCCCAATTTAAAGGAATATTACATGTTCAGTTCAAGTTAAGCTCAATTGGCTGAATATTAAGTGCAAATATAATTTCCACCTGTCCCTGCCTTGCAGGAAGAAATTATATCTGGAGGAATATATCTGCAGGAAGAAACTATATCTATACAGTGAGGTACATACAATGGAAACGAACGGGCAAATTCATAAACATTAAAATGCGTGATTTTTTAGTAGTATAACCATGAAGCGTAAATCATATGGGAAAAAATGCATACTTGTCACATGTCTAGTTATACACTTCAAGAGTTAAAATAATAGAAGATAATTAATGTAAGTGCTGTCAATATATCAGGAATGAGCCTAATATATTAATATATAATATATATTACGCCCCTGATAGGTATATATGAGGGGCTTTTCCTCTGAGGAGACAAGGGAGGCAGTGCCTCCTCAAAAAATTGGATGAAAAAATAATCAATATTAAAAAAATAAAACACAAATATCACAAAATGTGACATTTAAAAGTGTATCATTCTTTTTTTTTAAAGTCACATGGTCCAACACCAGCAGGTAAAGTCAAAGCACGAGGCTGCTTCTCTCTTGCCTCCCTTGCCCCTGAGCCCATTGAGTTAACAGACCCCCAAAAGCATGCAGTGAATTTGGGGGGGGGGTGTGTGTGGGGGGGGGTCATGTAAGAGGGGGCAATAAGTGTGTCCGACATCAGTTGAGATTGGATGCAGGCGGGAGTTGCTGTTTGCAGTCAGGGAGGAGCTAAAAACGGAGACGTGAAGTCGGACACTTTCTGCTTCCCGTAGTGATGCTCGCACTGTGTTTGCATACTTTATCACAGCTGAAGTGAAATAAATGCAATATTTGACTAATACACAGAGGTTTCAGAGACATTTTAATTAAATACTTTATGTACTGTTTAATACAGCATTTGTTTGTAAAAGAATAAAGTTCAATATAATCCTATACTATTTAGATACCAATGAAGTGGGGTCTGAACCTTGTTTTATTTTGATAAACATGACACAATACAACATCACGACTACATGAAAAGAGCTTTAACTTATAAAAATACAGATTTGTGAACCACTCTTAAGAAACTGCACCGACTCAGCTGACTGCTCTCGAATCACTATGGCAGTATTTTGATGCCATACTTCACAATCACACTGTGCAGGCGCTAGCTCAAGTTGGACAAAATCTATAACCGGCATGCCCTGCTTCAAGTCAGCCAGCGCCTCATGAGGTTGAACACACCTATTGCCTACATCACGCAATGATTGGTTAAGATTAGATATGACTGGTTCATGCAATTAATACCGCCTCTTGTTTTCGTGCACATTGGCTAATTAGTCTGAATGAACCAAATTATGGTGTTAATAGGAAAACCAATTAAAAATAAAATTAACAACTCAGCCACTTAGATATTACTAAGGATGTCACAATTCCTCAATTAGAGTACTTGGTTTTAAAATATTCTTGATTGCTAGTTGCCAATGTTGAGTAACCAGCAAAATACCAGAAGTGGTGCATTCTGTTTTCTAAGGCTGCACTTTTTAAATGGAATTTAAACCTTTTAAAATCCATAATATAGCATAGTATTATTGTGAATTCACAAAAGCTGGGATTTAATTAAATAAATATGCCCTGCGGATTCAATCCATGAGCTTTAATTATTTACATGCGTGTAGGTAACATGCGTCTCAGAGCAGCTCTGTTCACAGTAAATTCTGCTCTACATCAACTGTTATATACATGCATGGATCTCTGCATTAGCTGTGAGTTTACATTGCTTATAAAGCTCATCTGGGAACGCAACGTTTCATCATATTTGTAAGGTAAATGATTTATAATCCTATGCCAACACAGGACAATACATCAATAAGTTGCTAAATATGCAAACTGTTCATCACAATTTCAAAATGAAAGTTTAAACTCTCGCTTATTTTGTTTGCATTTTTGATGTCCACAATGTGTCCAAATACTGTGACCAGTATTTACAGAGCTTGATAATGACTGATGAAAATAAGTAGACTACAAAAAAAGACCAGCTGAAAATCAGTTCACAAATAAAATATAGTTTAAATTATTGTTGTCTTTAGTTATTACTTTGTAATAAATATATAAATGCTTAAACTTGATTTTTTTTACTTGGTTTAAATAAATAGAGCCTTATTTGCATTGTTAATGTAAAAATAGAACATTTCTATTTCTTTATGTAATGTTTATTTAACCAGGAACATGTGCCAACATTAAGTGTAACTTTGACAGGAATTTACCTTTAACTTTTATGGAAAAAAAAAAATAATAATAATAAATGATAATAATAATAATAAAAGTATCATTTCAGAACACCACTAATTTATAAATGCGCGCAAAAAACGGCTTCGATTTATACTTTTTTTTGAGATCATCAACATCATGCCATGCATTTTGTTTAACTTAATTAACATTTAACTTAATTGAGCGAAATAACACCATTGTCTTTATAAAGCTGCTTTACATCATACAATGAACGCCTTTTATTTGATAAAGTTAGCATCGTTATTGTCCGGTTTATTAATGTGTTATATAAAGCGCTACATAAATAAAGGGTACTTGATTGACTTTAAAGGACAGATTTTCCTATTTTCTCAAAATGGTGGAGCTTCTCCTAAGCGCGTCGCCGCGAACTGCAGCACTCGTGAACGCCCAAAAAAATATATCACTACCATTTGTTTTTCGCCAAATTCTCCCTGTCTCAGTTGGAATTTTCGGCTCGAGTCGCACGGTACTTTCTCGATCGGTATGATTATTGTCATATCAGACGTGGCACATTACTCGCGTACATACAATTGTCATGCAACGTTAGACCATGCATTTCCATCTACATGTCCATTTATGCTATATGTTATATTACTTCAAAGCCACAAATACTGGAAGTGATGATTTGTTACCCAAAGGAGTAACGTTAAATAATTAAGAATCAAACCTCTTTGTTCATCCGTTTGTTCAATTTTCACTCTCCATGGTTCTGGAATTGTCATTTCCTCACTCTCCTCTTTTATAAAGTCCATCTTTACAATAGCATGTGACGAAGACATAATTTGATAAAGCTCGAGTTATTTGGGCCTGTTTAGACGCAGGTCTTCACGTTCAGAGTAACCAAAATACACGCAATATTTTTGGCCCGATTCGCATTACGTTATTCCTAAACACTAGAAGCACGCGTCCTTCTGACAACATTAAAAGTCAGATGTTGTATAGTTTTACTTAATATCTCCTGCTTTCTACTACAAAGCTGTTATTGAGCGACGCACTGAAGATAACGTTAGTGTAACAAGATGGCAACGGGCTGTTTCTTCTTCTCGAGGTTCAGACCATTCACTTTGACTTTTGCTGCATTATCGCCGTCTACTGAATCGGAGTGAGACGTAATGAAGGCATGACGTAGGCCAACCCGAAAGTTCTTATTATTATTTTTATGGCGGATTGCAACCATGGTTTATCAGGTGCATACCGCCACCTACTGTATCGGAGTACACAGCATGTGTTATATCTCAATGAAAAAAATCCTATAATATATCCCTGCATCCTTCAGATATTCCACAACAGCATCCTGTGCATCTTTTACCCCCTTCTCCTCTTGTTCCCAAAACACCCTAAATGTTCCATTTTCTTCCTGTCTGACTTATCTTTTGCTTTAATCAAATCCTCTCTTCCCTATACTTCCTACAATGCCAACCCGAAAGTTAGTATCTCCGTTTTTTTGAAAAAATTTTTTTTTTTAAAAAAAATGCAGAACTACAGGATCTTATTAAGGTGCGTTGACAGAAGCGTTCACGCAGGACCAGTTAGACATTTGGAGGCCCAAGGCAAAATTTATATTGGAGGCCCCCCACTCCACACCCCTCCTAATAAAAAGCACTGAAAACAAATCTTATTTCTTACCTTTTTATTTAACTAACATCTGTTGTTAAAATTTGTATATTTTATTTTATTTTTTATATGTCCATATTTTAACTAAGGTAATCTCGTATTTGTTTGTTGGGGATGCTATCATGTTTTGTTTAGTTTTTTTTGTAGTAAAAAAGGAAATCCATTTCAGTAAATGAACATCATAAAATAATTTTTTTGGACAGAATTTCCCCCTCCTATTGATTTATTGGAGTGCAATAAATAACTCAAATATGTACAATACACTTAAAAATTTGGGTTCCAAAAGGGAGTTTTTACAGTGATGTCATGAAAGAACCCTTTTTGGTTCTCCATAGGACCTTTCAGGGAACAGTTCTTAATAGAACCTATTGTTTTGCTTAATGTGAAGAATATTCTAAAACAATCTAAAGAAACTTTTTTTTTTTCCACACTAAAGAACCTGTTATGAAAGGTTCCATGGATTTTAAAGGTTCTTCATGTAACCACAGATGCCAATAAAGAACTTTTATTTTTAAGAGTGTATAAGCCTACACAAATCAACATACAGTGAGAGACAGAGCTACTAAGCAGAAATACTTAATTACTTCATAAAACTGTATGCTTATTTTTATTAAATTAATATTAATATTATATATATATCAACAATATTTATGTTTTGAAAACTGAAGTTAAGCATTATGTTAGAGCAGTAATGTAAACAGCAGAATTTAAATTTAGAATTTAGTTTAATGTAGCGGTCACTCAGTTTTTCTAGATCAGTTTTAATCATGTAATAGATTTGAACAAAAAATATAAAGTGCGAACAGGCCGTATTGGCCATGACTTGATTGCAAATACATTACAAACACAAAAATAAGTCGAGAAAAAGAAAAGGCGGTACTTATTAAAAGAATCACCCTTTATTTAAATATATGAACACAGAAAACCGCAGTTAACAGGTTAATATAACATTTCCCATTCCATGACTGGAAAAACAATCGCAATTTACTC
This sequence comes from Zacco platypus, assembly GCA_038088235.1. Classification (NCBI taxonomy): domain Eukaryota; kingdom Metazoa; phylum Chordata; class Actinopteri; order Cypriniformes; family Xenocyprididae; genus Zacco; species Zacco platypus. The sequence continues at coordinate 9,864,900 of CM076080.1, forward strand.
TCTGTAAAATGGCGTAATCCGCAGGGTGATGGACATGGAAGTCGGTAAAAATTTCACTGACAGCAGACAGGCACATTCTGCAGATTGGGCTGTTTTCTTGGAAGCCGAAAAACTCCCATGCTGTCGATCTTACTTTTTTCGGGTGTGGGCAGAGCCTTTTACTCCCCCGATCAGACTCGTCTTCTACTTGTTTGACAGGTGTCAGCATTAAGGTTCGATACTGCCACCTAAGTGGTAAACCAGGTACTGGCGCTGGAGTATTTACGTGTCATGTTATCATAAGAGTCCTATTCATTTTAAATATTGTGGTACCGACATATTGTCACATCCTAAATTAACACAATGTTGATGTTTCATGCTTTGAATATCACGATTATCGTCAATATCTCTGCATTTGAGTCCTCACTTCCCTGCAACACACCTAATATAGCTGAAGAAAACCTTCACTGTCAAGTCAGGTCACCTTTAGTGATGTCATCATCCAGCTCAATTCAGTTCGCAAATAATGATGTCAATGCAGGCAGATCAAAAACATTGTTGAATGTCAAGTGTCCCCAACTACCCAGAGTCGACAGCGGCAAGGAACCCTAACTCCATCTGGTGACAAAAAGAGGGAAAAAAAAACCTTGGGAGAAACCAGGCTCAGTCAGGGGGTCAGTTCTCCTCTGGCAAACAACAAACAGTGCATGATTATGATTGAGGCAGAGTTACAGGTCATAAGTCAGACTGGGATCAAAAGAGTCAAAATATTTAATATTAAATATTTTTTTCTAGTGAAAGTTTATAAAAGCTACTTAAATTCCCTACTTGAACTGAGGCCTAATCCTGGCATAGGCTAAGCCTGGGCAGGCTGTCTGTGAAACCGATGTAACGAGTACATCGGGTGTTATAGGAAATGTTCCTGGTTCCGGCTGACCTAATTTATGCAACCTAACAATCTTTTAACCTATGGGAAAATATAAATTGATAATGTGTTATGTGTTTGCCAGGTTAAACATTAGGCCTATTTATGTAATCGTATTTAATTATATAACTTAATTATAATTTTAATTTTTAATTATTTTATTCTAAAATAATTCCCATTGTTTATAAAGAAGGAATATACATGTTGTTGAATTACAAAGAATTACTGCATAAGAAATTAAACTGTCCAGCAGACAAGTGATATTATTTATTTATTTATTTATTGGCAGTGGTGTATAAAGTACTTGAAAGCCATACTTGAGTAAAAGTATAGATATCTTACCAGAAAATTACTTTAGTAGAAGTAAAAGTCACTGTTTAGAATATTACTTGAGTAAAAGTTTTAAAGTATGTGATATTTTTTGTACTTAAGTATGAAAAGTATTTTTTGATATCAAACATACTTAAGTATTGAAAGTTAAAGTACAAGTAAAACCAAATACAAAAGGAGCAGAAAATATTAATAAAAATTGTTAGTTTTAGCAGCAAGATTGTTTTTAACTCTATTTCTTACATTTTGTTTGCTCTGAATAAAAAATGTTTAAAAAATAAGAATATATTAATTATACATTGATCATTCATGTTAATTCATAGTGCATTATAATTAATATAAGAGGCAACTTTAAAATGTTAAAATGTAAATGAAATTAACAGTGAACAACACTTTCATTAACCTTTAATGTTACAAATGGAGTCCAATTATAAGTGTTACCATTTCATATAAATCCAAACTATCATGCTTAAAAATGGCCATCTTTGCTCAAAGGCATATTCTATGTATAATTTCACTTGTTATTTGCTTCTATTTTAGAACACTTGATGATTATCTAATCCAAATATGTGTTAAAGTGCGGATAAAAAATAACTGAAATCGATTACATTTCTGATTTATGTTTCTGTCGGCTGTACGATTAGGATACAATTTAAATATACAACTTCACTGGATAATGAATGCATAAAATCGAACAAATGGATATAAACTAATGAAAATAGATGGAAACAATCGTGACATTAAACAGTTTCAGTTTTGAGGTTAGCATCCTCTTAGCCTCGACGTCAAACATACTGCTGTTCTCCGCTAATGCAGCATCTAGTCAACAAAATCATTACTTTAGTGATATGAAAACATATACTATAGCGTGCAGTAGAGCATACCGCTTTGTTGTCTGTTTTAAATCTGTTTTTGAAGCGTCCCGTTCTGCGCAGCGCTCAGCCTCATGTCACGTGTCAAAACAATCTCTACGAGGCTTCAGTGATAGTTTTATGTCGCCTCTAGAGGTCGCTCTCGTGCCGCACTCTCCTCAGCCGCTCCAGCAACACAACCCGGAAAATGAAATCAACCGCGGTTGTGCGAGCACTTGTTTGCACATGCATGCTTGCTGTCTGTGTTCTTCTTTTTTTATTTTGTTGCAAGTAACGAAAATACTTTGGAGAAATGTATCGGAGTAAAAGTATACATTTTATTTAGGAAATGTAGTGGAGTAAAAGTAAAAGTTGACAAATATACACACTCAAGTACAGATTTTCCCAAAAAATACTCAAGTACTGTAACGAAGTATTATTACTTCGTTACATTACACCTCTGTTTATTGGTTTTAACACATGTTCACACAAATAATATTTCATATTTATTGGTTATGACACTTTATCACACTAATAAAGTTTCATATATGAATCATCAGACTTGGCACTTTTGATTATAAAAGTTACAACATCCAAAATAAAGGCAAATATTTGTCAGCACTGCATGGTTTTTTATTATACACTTGCATTATCCACACACAAAATCCCATAACAATGTAGTGAGGCTACATCCACAAATGCACAGAAAGCATCCACAGATTAATGCCAGGCAGAGTTGTCTTTGTGACACAAGAACAGTTACAATTTTTTTAGATTTGCAAATCTTATTTTATTCATTTGTGAATTCAGTTCATTTCTGTGAAACTCCTACTATATATTTATGGATCAGTTTGTGGATTTATCAATTTGCTTAATTTCTGTAAATGGTTCTACATTTATTAATCATAATCTACAGTATTTGTTTGTAAAAATTAAACAGTTCTAACCCCCATAGCAATCAGGTGAGCGAAAGCAAAACTCCAGGCAGCATTTGATCATTAACAAGGCATTTGATTAACATAACAACAAGCTTTACTTAACATCACCCATGTTTAGCCCCTTTCAAATAATGAAAATAAAAGCCCACTAGATATGCATAAATCAAAATGGACATCTTTTTCCAAGTTGCCATGAAATGGAAGTTGTGAGTCTTTTCTTCCCTATTGTGAATGGCTTCTGGCAGATATGTTCACAATGCCAAGTCCAAGCCAAGTCTCAAGTCTTTGTTCTATTTTTAGCAATAGTTCTTTCAGCTAGATATTGTAATTAACAGAGTTTTGAAATATCAAAACTCATTTCTATTTCAAAAATGTCTAATAAAATACACAACATATTACTTTAAATCATTCATTTAATTTTTATTCATAATAAAAAAAACTTTTACTTTCAAAATATATAACATTATACTATTTAGAATGCAGTAATAGTGCTGTGTATTTTGAGCTATTTGAGTCGCCGTATAGTTTGCTGTAGTTCCCAAGCAGTGATGGATAACGTATTCTTCCTGGCAATATAATAACAAGTGTTGGGGAAAGTTACTTTTAAAAGTAATACATTAAAATATTGCGTTACTCCCTTAAAAAAGTAACTTGTTAGTGTGTTAGTTACTTTTTATGAAAAGTAATGTATTACATTACTTTTTGTGTTACTTTTTCTCAACTGGGCTGTGCTTGCTTGTTTGTTTTTTAACAACAACAAGTTCTACTTTTGGCAAATGTATAGGCCCTTTTACACCTCAGAACAGCCTCAGGCTGAAGGAAATGCATATTTATGCCTGTACAGTAGAGGGCACAGCTCAATCAAACCTTGCAGCTGTGCTGCCATTGTGGATTAAAGAAGAATGTCAATCAATACATGTGAAAAAGTACCTTGCATTACTTATTTTAAAAAGTAACTTAGATATTTTGTTGTAAACTGAAAAAATAATGTGTTACTTTACTAGTTACTAGAAAAAAGTAATCTGATTATGTAACTCAAGATACTTGTAATTACCCCCAACACTGATAACATACCCCGACTCAACAAACCGATCTGTGTAAATGAGTCGGACAGAGTCATAAAATGCGTATGAAAGTGTCCGTCCAATCCATATGCAAGTTAATTTAGTAAATGCGGATATTATATGCATATTATAGCAAATACTTGGGGAAGGCGGGGGGAGTTGGGGTTGATGGGTGATGAATATGCATGCCTTCAGATGCATCACACGCAATATGATAATGCTGGCTTGGTGTGTTTGCTGTAGCAAATATTGATAGGGAATGAATGAATTTAGAATGAATAGTAAAATCAATGTCATGTGGTGCAGTATATAGAGAGCGTAATCAGAAATGCCGTACCAAAATGACTTGTGTTTTTCTGTCTTCAAGTCCATGCCAAGTCTTGAGTCAGTTGTTCACGATTCCAAATAATTTTTTTTCCAACTTTAGTGCGACTCGACTCAAGTTGTTCCAAACCTGTATAAATTTCTTTTTTTCTGCTGTAGACAAAGCAACATATTTGGAAGAATGCTTGTAAGCAAGCAGATCTCACCCACCATTGACTACCATATTATTTTTTTTCCTGGTAGTAAATGGGGGGGGTGAGATCTGCATGGTTACAAACATTCTTCTAAATATCTTTGTGTACAGCAAAACAATGAAATTTAGACAGAAGCCAACCAATGGCAACAGACACATCCATTAGTTTGTTTGTTGGTGACATTGTAATCTGGTGATTGTCCGAGCTACTTGTGTCTGTTGGTGCAGTGTGAAGTGGGTTTAAGGCTATGGCCAAAAACTGAAAAATGTTGCCTTCGCAGGCAGGATATAGAGGTAGGAACAAGGTATGTTGTGAATCAAATGATCATGTCACACCATGTTTACTGAGATACCTTCATCTGATTGATTTTTGAAGGCAGCATAGATGTATCTTACACTGCCTTGAATATCCCACAATCCTGTGCATTTTTGATTCTCTGACAGTTGAGCTAAAAATGTGTAAATAAGCGTTTTGACCTCATTCTAGCGAGAAATATACTTTTGTAATAATTAAATGTTCACTTAATTATCACCAAAGCTCTCTTATTTTGTTGCCTCTGAAGACGGGCCTTATGTAAAAAAAAAAGTCTGCTAAACTTCACAGACTTCAGTGAACGAGCACCAGATGGAGAGTAATAGAAAAGGAGAACAAAAATTCTGACTAAAATATAATACATTTTGCTAAAATTTTTGTTGTTGGACATAAAATGTGCCATATGTAGAATATTAAACCTACAAATAAGTGTATTTTTATTATAGTAATTTTAAATTGACTCTTGTAATGGGGTAATCATATATAATTGCAAAGCTCAGATGAGTGAATGTGTGTTGCTCTTACCATTTAACATTTAGTCTGTGCTTTTGTTTTTATATTTATTTTTAATTTGGTGATTTTAACCTCTGCTTTGAGGCATTTAACATACTTTTGTGTACTCCCTCTCTTCCATTTAGACAGCACTAACATCTTTTCCATTAAGGGACAATTTTTGCCCCCTTAAATTGATTTTCAGGTGGATTTTCTACCTTTATATAGTCAATGTTTATCTAACCCTATTAAATGTATGCGTCATGTTTTATGTCAAATTCTTAAAATTCCATTAATTTAATTATTAATATAATAAATAAAGCAATAAATTAAACAATCAATAATTTAATTCAAATGAAATCATTATCAACAAAAGCCATCTTTGCACTGCAGTTTGCACTGGTTAGAGGTGGCTAAAAAGCAACTTCACACAAAACTGCCAGCCTGCATAGAGAGGTTCTTAAGACAGGGACACCAGCAGCTTCAAATACCCGTTTGCTGCTCAACAGTGGCTTTTTTTTTTTTTTACAACCGCCCTTTTAATACAATTAATTTTTTTTGACACAAACTTTCCTTAATAACCCTTTATCTGACCGAGTTCTCTTGTGCTGTAATTTACTCACAAATCTTATGATAGTCCGATAATCTCCATTCAGTTTTTACACAACATTAGTTGTTTTCATGCCTTTTGAATAACATTGCTCCATTTCATCTTCAGAAAGATCTTTCTTCCTCCCTACAGTCGTGGCCAAAAGTTTTGAGAATTACATAAATATTGGAAATTGGAAAAGTTGCTGCTTAAGTTTTTATAATAGCAATTTGCATATACTCCAGAATGTTATGAAGAGTGATCAGATGAATTGCATAGTCCTTCTTTGCCATGAAAATTAACTTAATCCCAAAAAAACCTTTCCACTGCATTTCATTGCTGTCATTAAAGGACCTGCTGAGATCATTTCAGTAATCGTCTTGTTAACTCAGGTGAGAATGTTGACGAGCACAAGGCTGGAGATCATTATGTCAGGCTGATTGGGTTAGAATGGCAGACTTGACATATTAAAAGGAGAGTGATGCTTGAAATCATTGTTCTTCCATTGTTAACCATGGTGACCTGCAAAGAAACGCGTGCAGCCATCATTGCGTTGCATAAAAATGGCTTCACAGGCAAGGATATTGTGGCTACTAAGATTGCACCTAAATCAACAATTTATAGGATCATCAGCAACTTCAAGGAAAGAGGTTCAATTCTTGTAAAGAAGGCTTCTTCTGCAGAAAGTATCGTGAATGGACTGCTGAGGACTGGGGCAAAGTCATATTCTCCGATGAAGCCCCTTTCCGATTGTTTGGGGCATCTGGAAAAAGGCTTGTCAGGAGAAGAAAAGGTGAGCGCTACCATCAGTCCTGTGTCATGCCAACAGTAAAGCGTCCTGAGACCATTCATGTGTGGGGTTGCTTCTCATCCAAGGGAGTGGGCTCACTCACAATTCTGTCCAAAAACACAGCCATGAATAAAGAATGGTACCAAAACACCCTCCAACAGCAACTTCTTCCAACAATCCAACAACAGTTTGGTGAAGAACAATGCATTTTCCAGCACAATGGAGCACCGTGCCATAAGGCAAAAGTGATAACTAAGTGGCTCGGGGACCAGAACGTTGAAATTTTGGGTCCATGGCCTGGAAACTCCCCAGATCTTAATCCCATTGAGAACTTGTGGTCAATCCTCAAGAGGCGGGTGGACAAACGAAAACCCACTAATTCTGACAAACTCCAAGAAGTGATTATGAAAGAATGGGTTGCTATCAGTCAGGATTTGGCCCAGAAGTTGATTGAGAGCATGCCCAGTCGAATTGCAGAGGTCCTGAAAAAGAACGGCCAACACTGCAAATACTGACTCTTTGCATAAATGTCATGTAATTGTCGATAAAAGCCTTTGAAACGTATGAAGTGCTTGTAATTATATTTCAGTACATCACAGAAACAACTGAAACAAAGATCTAAAAACAGTTTAGCAGCAAACTTTGTGAAAACTAATATTTATGTAATTCTCAAAACTTTTGGCCACGATTGTATATTCAATGAGAACTATGACTAGCTTAATAATGTGAAACAACCTCTTTAAGTAGGGTTTCCATTTACCTAAACCTGTCAATTTAACAAACCTGTCTGAGATTGACACCAGTTATCTAAAATGATATGGCCAAATAAAACAATCGCTTTCTTTGAAAAACAAAAATCTGAATGTTTATTATACTTAAATCCTACTGATACGCCACTTGCAGTATAATTTGGAACACAGAGAGTAGATGTATTTACATACAGTTTAATGCTGCTCAAAGGTGGGCTGAATGCACTTACAATGGCACAAATAATGTTATAAGATAAAAAAAGTTAAATAGAAAAATATGAAATTATGGTAGAAACAAAGCGATACTTTTAAATATTAAATACTGCCAGTAGATGGCAGCAAGTGGCTGCATTTATGAATGAGTCATTGAATCATTTACTTCGATTTGTTCAAAGCCACACATGCATTCACTAATGAAACACCGCTGTGTGTTGCTTGGAGAAACACAACAGTTCTGCTTAGGCTTTCGATGGAATTATTATTTCATTACAAATTAGAGCAAATAATACTGATAATACTGTGTTTAATATGTACATCACTTAATATTACATTTTTGTTTGTATAAAATGAATGTCACATTTCCAATGTGTTAATACACTGGAAAAATTGCTTTTGATTGGACGTCATGTTTGACCTTTTATGGCACAACCCTTTTCCTGTTTTTACACTAGTGGCATCTTGCCTTAGTAACACATGCTCAATTTTAATGTTATTTTAAGAAGGGGAAAATTAATGGCAAAACTCAAAACATTTTTTTTGCGTAACCCCTCAGTCACCTAATGTACCTCCAGGGGTACGCAAACCCCAGTTTTTGAACCACTGGCTTACATGGTTACATTCACTAATAGGGTCATTCCGTGTCAAATCCACCAAATTTCGGAAACTTCCCTGGCTGAAATTTTTGATTTTGTTCATATTTTTTCTGTACATAGACATGGCAAAAAGCACTTCTTGCCTGTAACTCAAGAAATATTACAGTTATCTTTGTATCCTTTTAGATTCTAGTTCTTAACAATCTTTCATTTTGGTATCTTCATTTTAAAGGCCCTCGATGGTTCAATCTCAGAGATATGGAGAATTAATGTTGCTCTGAGTAAATTGGTAAATTGTACAGATTTTCAGTGGTCAAAAACCAAATGTGGGTCACTTTGCATATAGCTGACACTTTTTTTTACTTTTAAAGAGGAATATCTTAAGAACAAATAATGGTCAAACTAGAAGTGTATCTTGTGTTTTTCTATCAGCTCAGTTGCAAAGAACATACCTGTCAGTCCCATAAATATTCCTTTTCCAAAGTTTGCATGCCTGTAACTCCAAAAGAATTCAAGACATCTTAATATCCTTCTAGATTCTCATTCTTAATAATCTTTCCTTTTGAAATCTTCATTTTCAGTTACAGCCCTATACAGTTACAGCCCTATACAGTTCAGTACAGTTTAGTTTGAATACTTTTACAGTTAGTCATGCAAATGTTGGAAAAGGAATATTTATGGCACTCAGACAGGGGCGTTCTATTCAACTGAGTTGATAGAAAAACACAAGATGCATTTCTAGCATCACATTCCTATTTTCATAGCAATGCATCAAGCTTGTGACACATCCTGCTGTATGAATGATGTATTGGTTTTATTTCATCGTTTTTTCTTATTATTCAAATTATTGTTAACTGGATTGTAAAATATGTGATATTATGATTCTCAAATATGTGTACATTTATTATATAGTTGACTTACTTTTATAACAACAATGTTAAGTTATAGCTCATAGGCTATGAGCACCACCATGTTATTTTACACGGCAAGCTGAACTCTCCTGTCCATGTTATATGAAAAAATTATTTGGCATAACTGTTAAACAAAGAACTAACAGAGACAGAGAATGGGTGATCCTGTGCATCTGCAAAAAAAAAAAAAAAGCCAAATATCGGTCCATACTAATCCACAGATGAAAATGTGAAAATGTAAAGTGAACAATGAAAGCAATTTTCAATTAATCATTACAAGTTTATACCTGAATTTGAACATTGCTTAGTTTCTCAACTTTGGGCAAGCCTTTTTTAAATGTTTCCCTAGATTTCCATATCGGCTGAAAGTCTTCCCACATGAAGGGCAGAGGTACGGCTTCTCTCCAGTATGTACTCGCTCGTGTACTTTCAAGGCTCCTGAAACTGTGAAACTCTTTTCACAATGTGAACACTTGTAAGGTTTTTCTCCAGTATGGATTCGTTCATGCACTTTCAGTTCACCAGCTCTAATAAAAGTACTTCCACAGTCCAAGCACACATAGGGTTTCTCACCAATGTGTGTTTTCTGATGGTCTTTAAACCCATTAAGCCACAAAAAACTCTTCCCACAAAAAGAACAGACGTAGCGCGTTTCATCTTCATGAATCCTCATGTGTGTCTTTAAGTGTACGGCCAAAAAAAACTTCTTATCGCACCGCTCACAGTTAAATGGTCTTTCTCCAGTGTGAGACAGCAGGTGAGTTTTGAGATTGCAAGCCTCTGAAAATCTCCTGCCACACTCAGAGCACTGGTGTAATTTCTCTCCAGAATGAACTTTCATGTGTCTTTTCAGGCTGTTTTGATGTGTGAAACTCTTCCCACACAGCATGCATGCAAAAGGCTTCTCTCCCGTGTGAATTTTGGTGTGTTCCTTAAGACCTTCCTTTTGCGTGAAACTCTTTCCGCACTGAGGGCAGGTAAAAGGCCTCTCGCCAGAGTGAATTCGCAAGTGCCTCTTAAGGTCTCCTGAATTTGCAAAACACTTTTCGCACTGAGAGCATGTGAACGGCTTCTCTCCAGTGTGAATTCTTATGTGCCTCTTAAGGTCTCGTTTACACGTGAAACTCTTTTCACACTGTGGGCAGGTGAAGCAATTTTCCGTTCTTTCTGGTGAAAAATTCTTTTCAGTGTGGGAGCAACTAATTGATTTTTCTCCAATTATGAAATGATTAGGTTTCTGAAATTGCTGTTTCTCCTCCATTTCATTCTGTTCTTCACTTTCCTCTTTCACTTCCACCAGGTCTAATGAACACATGAAATAGTTAAAAAATAAATTAAACTGACCATCAGAGACCAAGTGTTTATTTTTAATTGATGTTTCGTGTGCTGAAAGTTATTTATGCCCTTTTCATGGTAAGGACATCAGATCTGGTTGGGGAAAAAATCAGCTGTCAAGTGTCCAAGTCACAAACTTGGCTCCCAGCTAACTTAGCTGTCCCCCTTGCTTTGTTTGTTAGTCATTAAAGAAGAATGGAAAGCATCAAGAATGATCACCAACCTCTTTGTTCCTCAGAATCTTCGTCTTTTATTCTGCATGCTTCTGGATCACTCATGTCTTCACTCTTATCTTTAACAAACTCCATCTTTACATGAGTATGTCAAGACTATATCTCGCCATTCACGAGAAATCATCTATTAGCACCTCACATAAAACATTCAATGATCTACAATCATTTCACGTTACTAGCACATGGCAAACTTTAAAGCACGTCAAAAGTTTCGCGCAGTTTTATATGCAACCAATGCAGAAGCGTACAAAAAGCACTAATCACTCTTTCCGCATACTCTAGCCTGAGCCATCTGACGCAGCTCGAATGGCGTGACGTCACAATAGCACAAAACGGAAGCTCAAAATAAAGGTCCACAATTTGTCAATATGTTCAGTTCATATTATGTCCCCCAGTTGTTGTTTTTTTCCTTTGTATTTTGTTGTTATCACTTGTGTACTGTTTTGAGCATCAATAAAAATATATAAATAACGATAAAGATGTGCCCCCCCCCCAAAAAAAAGAAAGAAAGAAAAAAGAAAGAAAGAAGGAAAGAAAGAAATAATGAAAGAAAGATAGAAAGAGAAAAAAATAACATAAAGGTCAGCTTAAATATGTACTTGAATAGAATTCTTATCCAAAGTAGAATATTTAATCAAATCACCAAGAATAATTAATGATAAAAAAGTACTTCTTATTTGGGGAGATATGAAGAAATCGTTCATGTACTGCAAATGATACCAGTTTTGTATCTTTTTTCCCTCTTTTTGGCCTCTTGTTTCGTTCTGTCCTCTTTGAGCAAGAATTAGTGAATATGTATTATATCTGTGTATCAGGGCCTCATCAAAAAACCAGGATGAGAAAACAATTCATATTACAAAAATTAAATAACGCTTATTACCAAAAAAAAAGACATTATAAAAGTCACTCGTATTTCTAAAGGAAAACTTTCCAACAGCGACACCCGCAGGTGAAGTTACAGCGGGAGTCCACGTCTCTCGTGCCTTCTCTCATCATAGAAAATCAATAGAGCCCCTGTTGTTGACTTTGACACTGTAGCTAGTGCTTTTTCACCTACCGTTCTTGTTCCTACAAGTTCACATGATTGTGGGGTTGACAATAACTCTGATAACAATCGTTACATGACCAGGTTTGGTAGAGTAATTAAGCCTGTTCTCGTTAGGCTGATTGAGTCATTGGTTCAGCTTGAAACCTTACTTGGTGTGGAGTCTGTATCTCCTGTTATTCATGTTTAAATCTGTGTATTGTAATCTCTCTGATAATACTAAGTGTAATCTCTTGTATTTTCAATAGTATATTGTTCTGTTTAAGCAAACGGGCTGTCAGTTTTTTAAAGTGTAATGGACACTTTGCATATGCCTACGATGTGCAGAGGTTTGGCCAACTTTCTGCACGTTTGTAACCTTTTGTTTGGGCAGCTTATAGAGCACATTACCCCTTTTTACTTTTTACATTTTAGCAGCAGGGATAGCCTGACAACAGGGGCCAAGCATTATAAAACTCTGCAGGAGATGTATATGTGTGTGTATGTATATATATATGTATATATATATATATATATATATATATATATATATATATATATATATATACACATATATATGTATATATTATATTTATTTATATATATATATATATATATATATATACATATACATACAGGGCTGGATAGGTTACTTTTAAAATGTATTTCACTACAGATTACAAAATACATGCTTTAAAAAGTAATTTGTAACGTATTTCGTTACATTACTCAAGTTTAGTAACTTAATCTAAATACTTTAGAATACTCTGGAAAACTTTAAAAATTAGTGTGGTTAGTTTTTATCTCACAATTCTGACTTTTTCCCTCAGAATTGTGTGATATAAAGTTGCAATTGTGAGTTATAAAGTCAGAATTATGAGATATAAACTTGCAATATTGAGAAAAGTCAAAATTGTGAGAAATAAACTGAAAATATTGAGAAAAGTCAAAATTATGATAAACTCACAATATTGAGAAATGTCAAAATTATGAGATATAAACTCGCAATATTTAGAAAAGTCCGAATTATGAGATATAAACTCACATACTAAATTCACAATTGCCAGAAAAAGTCAGTATTGCAAGTTTATATCTCCCAATTCTGACTTTATAACTTGCAATTTTGAGTTTAAATCTCGCGATTCTGAGATAAAGAAGTCAGAATTGTGAAATACAAACTCACAATTGTGAGGGGAAAAAAACAAATTGTGAGAAAAAGTTGCAGTGACCAGTGAATTATAAAATGACTCACAAACAACTATCACAAAACATCAAAACAGTCCTGGATCATCAGGTCATGACAGGACAGTTACGTTGACTGTTGGGCAATTTTTTTTATAAATTCTGTCATTTTGTCTTGTTCAGGACAGTACTAAATAAAAATAACAACATTTTTATGATCCCTCTTAAAAGTATTAAAATATTGATGAAACTTAACTCCGCTTTTTCAGACTGTCAGAGTCAGAGAATCACCAATTGCTGTTTAATTGACATTAATTCAAAGTAATCACTTTGGTAATCTAAAATACTTTTCAGATGTAACTGTAATCTGATTACCACCCATTTAAAATGTAACTGTAATGAAATACTTAAATACGTAACTAAGTTACTTGTATTTCGTTACTCCCCAACCCTATATATATGTATATGTATATATATATATATATCAGAATGCATGAAAGTAATCATCAGTTCAGGCTGGACAGTATGAACAGTTATTATTTTTAATATATCCCATGCGCTGCAGTTTGTATGTTGTAATGTGTGTTCTATGGATAACCTTATATTGAATCATTTGAATTTTGGTATTGCATGACATAGAATAAATCTTATTGAAAACTTCTTGCCAATTGATATTTTGATCTGTAACTGTGTCGTTAGCCCATTGCTGAATTGGAGCAACTATTTCATTTTCTGTGGACGCTAAGAATTTATAAATTTGTGAAAGTATTTTATTTGGTTTTAAAGATTTAATAGTTTGGTAGATGGGGGAATTGCAATTTTCAGAGTTCCGGACTGAATTGATTTTTGTATGACATCTTTTAACTGTATATATTGAAAGTAAGTTTGATCGGGCAACTTGTATTTTGACTGAATAAGGTCAGAGGTCATGAACAGGCCCCCATCTTATAAGTGGCCTAGGTTGGTTACTCCTCTTTGGCTCCATTTGGAAAAATGAAAAGATTTGTTATTAATTAAAAACATTAGGTTATACCATATTGGTGTGTTGGCTGATGGTTCCAAATTGCAGTTTAGTAGAAGCATATACCTTCCACCAAGCATTCATGGTGGTATTAATGGTCTTATTGTTTTTATAACAAGGGAGAGTTTATTCTTCAAGATTACTAAGATAAAGTTTAAATATCTGTGTCTAGTTTACACATAATTTTAGAACTAAATAAAATAAAGAAAATAAAGATCCCACAGGTTAGGTGGTCTTGCCCTACCCAATTATTTTATAACAATCAACACAATATGAGAAGATATTTGGCAGGAATCAATCTGGAGAAGACAATTGACCCTTCGCAAACAGTTTGATTGACCGGCGATCTGACCAATCATAACCATGAATCCGCCATTTTATCCGACAAAGCAGTCAGGGGAGTTAGTAGATTAACGTTGGTGAACTTGAACTTGAAAAATTATGTGTACTCACATCTTTCCCATGGTTGAAACAACATTCCCTCTGATGTCCATTCATGTTTATTTGATGCTATAAATGAATTAATATGAAGAGATGGTTGGTTCACGAGCACCTTGAAGGAGCTACAGCGATCTGTCATGACACATTAAAGAGCCACTATACGGTATTTATTGTTTAAACTTCTTTAAAAAATTACAATATTTTAAATATGAAACTGTTTCATACGTTTCCAGTGTCCTCTTTGCTACGTGATGTATTTTTCATTACGTGAGAACATGATGTGTGGAGTGAGAGCGCATGGCTTGTCAGGCGTTGCAACAGTTACTAAAGGGTCTTTGCGAAGGGTCAATTGTCCATTAGTCTCAGGCATATTTTACCGTTTAAAGCTGTACACCCCCTTCATTGGTCTAAAAACAAACTAAGATTAAAAATTATTTTGACTGATTTTTGAGACCTCTTAAAATCATTGGTCAGTTAATTAACCCAGCCATCTTGACAGCAATATTTGGGGTTGTTAGTCAAGACGATAATCCAAGCAAATCCCAGTCTTATTTCACTTCTTGCCAAGAGGCTAATTATGTGTAGCCAAATGGAAAGACATTTCACCTGCAACATATGGACACGGGATTAAAGATGATGTATAATATATAGTTGGAAAAGCTCTGATGCTCTATGAAGGTGTCAATGAAGAGATTCTTTTCTACTTGGAAACTTTTTCTGACCTTTGCAGAGAACACTGTTGCTAAAGAATTGTACTGTATGTACATTGTCTTTCTTCTCTCTCTCTTTTTTTATTCCCTTACATTATATATATATATATATATATATATATATATTAATACTGTATGTATAATATAAGGGAGGAGCATGTTCAGATAATCTATACCCAATCATAAGAGAGGAGGCTTATAGAGCCAATTTACCTCTGTTTCACAAGTTTTTCCAGCATTTCCTCCACCCAACTCCTGATTATTCCCGTCCAAGCCAGAATGGGGAGATTGTTCTGGGTTCGGGACAAATTCTAAACTCTGAGCCTGTTTCTGAATATATTTGTGAACTTGTGAAATGTATTCATGTATTAATCATTTTTTTCCTAAAAAATGGTGGTGCTGTTTTCTGTTGTTCTATCCTCCTTGTTTCTTAATGTTGATGCATGATGAATATTTTTCAATAAACTCTTTAATTTAAAATATGATATACCACTTCATTGATACCTCTGGCATGAGTTGAATTACCTCTGTCACTGAGGTCATAGTCTGAAAAGAAAAACAAAGCTGGTGGGTGAACCACTGAGCTCAAACAACAACCTGAGCATGATGTGTATCTTATCCCAAATTTCAATCATTTGAAATCCTGGGAATATCTGCCACCAAACTCACTGTAGCCAAAACAAATACAAAGCCAGTTTTGGTTTGCAACAGATCAAGCTTACAAAAACCTTTGGAAATCATGTCTTTCTTTTTATTAAAGTGACTGTCAAATATTTCAACACACAATTCAGAGCAACGGTCAGAAGGCAGGCAACATTAATAAACACAAGCCACTGAAGCCAGACCGACAAGCCAAACAAATCAAAATGAGTATTCTATCTTCGAGTGACACAGGCAAAATACAGATGATTGTGAATATGACAATAGTGGTGAGAATGTTCAGGCTCTGCAAATACGTGACAAAACAAAATATGTCAATCAGACAGCAGGAAACAGCGAGCTTCCTGTTCAGTTTCAGGCTTGAGGTAAGGGCTGCATCTGGTGGTGTAAATGGGAATGTAAAGGCACATTTATTAAATGGTTCCACTTTATAGTGTTGTTATAAACCAGTACAAGTTATTTAAATATAAATATAAAACGACAACATTTAAAGCTTCCATCAAGGCAGGAATAAACAGTATTACAATAGTTAAAATGAAGATACCAATGTTGAAAAAAAAAAACCTGTTAATTTTAAGTAAATTTGTTCTCTGTGCTCATTGCATGCTCCTTTCTTTTGCTGGTAATTTCATACATGGCTAGAAACACTAAAACTACATATTAGTTGCTTGTTTATTAGTCCATTAAGTGACTAATTTACATGAATAATGTACTCTACTCAAGCATAAACGAACACATTTCAAGCTTGATTGTTTTTTGCAAACTAAATTCATTTTCAGTACTGAAGTTTTACAATATCACATTTTAAAAATGTATTAAAGATAAATTCACTGGGCAACACTTTACAATAAGGTCACACTAGTTAACTAACATTAACAATGAGCAACACATTTTTTACAGTATTTATTAATCTTTGTAAATGTTATTTAATAAAAATCACAATTATTTCATGTCAGCTCAGGTCCATTATATAATATTAACAGATACAACATGAACTAAGATTAATAAATGCTTAAGAAATATTTTCCATTGTTAGTTTGTGTTAACTAATGTAGTTACTAATGTTAAGAAATTTAAAATTATAGTAAAGTTTTATCATACACTGATATTGGTATAGTTGATAATTGCTACCACGTGCAAATAATAATAATAATAATAATAATAATAATAATAATAATGATAATAAATGAATATTTCTTTTCATTATTATAAAAGCACACCTGCAAAAATTTGAGGCATTGATTTTTTTTTTTTTTCGAATACTTTGACCTCTGTTGAATATCTTAAATTGTATTTTGTTGGGGCAAAAAAATCCACCAAAGTGTTAAACTTTAAGGTGAACTTTGCTCACTTTCTCAACTTTGGGCAAGCCTTTTTTAAATGTTTTCCTAGACTACCATATCGGCTGAAAGTCTTTCCACACGAAGGGCAGAGGTACGGCTTCTCTCCGGTGTGTACTCGCTCGTGTACTTTCAGACCCGATGACTGAGTGAAACTCTTTTCACAATGTGAACACTTGTAAGGTTTTTCTCCAGTATGGATTCTTTCATGCACTTTCAATTCTGCAGCTCTAGCAAAGGTTTTCCCACAGTCCAAGCACACATAGGGTTTATCACCATTATGTGTTTTCTGGTGGTCTTTAAAACCATGTAGCCACAAAAAACTCTTCCCACAAAAAGAACAGACGTAACGCCTTTCATCTTCATGAATCCTCATGTGTGTCTTTAAGTGTACGGCCAAAAAAAACTTCTTATCGCACCGCTCACAGTTAAATGGTCTTTCTCCAGTGTGAGACAGCAGGTGAGTTTTGAGATTACATGCTTCTGAAAATCTCCTGCCACACTCAGAGCACTGGTGTAATTTCTCTCCAGAATGAACCTTCATGTGAACTTTTAGGGTGCTCTGTTGTGTGAAACTCTTCCCACACAACATGCATGCAAAAGGCCTCTCTCCCGTGTGAATTTTGGCATGTTCCCTAAGAACTTCTTTTTGTTTGTAACTCTTTCCACACTGAGGGCAGGTAAAAGGCCTCTCTCTAGAGTGAATTCGTATGTGCCTCTTCAGCTCTCCTGAACTTGGGAAATTCTTTCCACATTGACGGCAAGTGAAAGGCCTCTCACCTGTGTGAATTCGTATGTGCCTCTTAAGGCCTCCTGAATTTGTGAAACTCTTGCTACACTGAGGGCAGGTAAAAGGCCTCTCACCTGTGTGAATCCTAAAGTGATCTTTAAGGCTTCCTTTGCATGTGAAACTCTTTGCACACTGAGGGCACGTGTATGGCCTCTCACCTGTGTGAATTACCATGTGAACCTCAAGGTGTCCTTTCCGTGTGAAACTCTTTCCACACTGAGAGCAGGCGAAAGAGCTTTTAGGTTCCGTTCTTTTTTGTGAAACGGTCTTTTCAGTCTCTGAGCAACTTGAAGACTCTTCCCCACTTATTAAATTATGAGTCGTCTCCTTCACCCCATTCGGTTCTTGAGTTTCATCTTTCACTTCCATCGGGTCTAAAATTAACACATTGAACAACAAAAAACAATTCAAGTACAATAAATTAAACAAGGTGGATAAAAACAAAACAAAATAATACCAAATAGATGGACATTTGATGCGTTCCAGATCAGGATATATATATGATATACTAAAGCAACTAAAATTGAGATTTGTTGTATTTTTAAGGCATTTTGCCTCTTTGAGGCTTTATTTTAATGTTCATAATTTATTACTCAAGAATGGACACCTACCTCTTTGTTCATTAGCATCTTCATCTTTCATTCTGCATGCTCCTGCATCACTAATGTCTTTACTTTCCTCCTTAACGACCTCCATTATTACAGTATATCAGGAAGATATGTTACACCTGATTTTCGCGTCTTCGTCACGTTCAAAATGATAATGTAAATGAAAATTAAAGACATATATAGAAATATATCAGTCTGTTCCACGTGAGAAGGCATTTCATTAGAAATTTTTTTTACAAGGAGTCAAATAAAGCATTACGCTATTACATTAGAGAATAAAATAATAATGTCGCTAGGGTACGTTTGTAAAATTAAAATTCATCTTTGAACGTTTAATGTCGATTTATACACCTTGCATGCATATTATTCAGCTCAAAAACACAAACCTCTTCTCGACCGATTTTCAGCAGACCTGGCGCAGCCCTGATGACGTCACTGACAGGCGATAAAAGTTCTTCTGTAACCCGCGGTTTGCAAACTAAAACAGTGCATTGCCGCCACCCTCTGTAGGCGAAGACTAGAGATAGAAGATGTCTAAAAGGGAACTAACACATTAAAAAAGAGATCGAAGGAATGCTACCCGATTATAATAATTACTAATAATCAATTCTAGGGGGCGCTGACAGTTTTAACGAAATGAATCAGGACATGTCTGTCGCAAATTGAAAATCTTGCAAAATCTGCAAGCAAAAAGTTTCCAGAAATTGTTCAAATTCTCCAGGAAATATCACATTTGATAAGAAAAACATACAAAACAATCCAAGTCTATTGCAACCCATGATCAAACACCAAACTACCGAAAAATATTTTGAGCTGCTGTGGAGACAGCAGTGTTTAAGAAACTGGCTTATCATTTCAGCCATGTTAGGACTACAGCACCTGAGTGGTGTTGAATAGTGCTGGAAACACTGACTGTATCGCACCATCTTTCTCTTATAGGCAAGTGGAAGATGCTCTTTCATACCCAGCAAATAAAAGTAGCACATATGTGATGCTGATCAGAAGGTCACATCTGCAAGTGCAAACTGAACTGCTCGACTAGCCAATGCTGGGCACAATATGGAGCTTGGTGGAGGATCTTCTGGTGCTGCTGCTAAATAATACAGCAATGAAAGCGTGTCTCATTTTTTAAAAATAAAATAAAAGTTATTTAAATAAAGAAGAGACTATAAACTTCAAAGTGTAAGTATTTATTATGCATTTATGTACAAAAATTAAAGTGACAGTAGCACATCAAATCTCTTACCAGCCTGAAGTTTATTGAATTGAGTTTATTTACTGTATTCAAACTTGGCCTTCACCGATAGATTAAATTAGGCTTGTGCTCCAAATTTAGTGTCAGAAAAGGAGATTTTCTTTTTCAGCGAGGAAGGCAATGATAGCCTTTGTCCCCAATAAATAATCAACCACCCTTTAATTGCACAGAGGGAATGAGATTATATATAATTCTTTAAAAAGGCATAATCTCTTCCCATTAATTCTGCATCATGTATAGACCCTGGCAATTTTGCTTCCAAATTTAAGATGCATGACATAACTATAAAATTGCATAATTATATGGATAAAAGTAGCGAGTTGCATTTTATTTTTTTACCATTTGATTATTAGACAAATTATTAGATCATTATCAAAATTCTGATACCACAGAATGTTATTTTACTATTAACATTCATTTTCTGATGTATAGCTCTACATCTAAATACATAACACCGTCTCATAGAATTTAATTACAAACATACTGACAAACATCACACCTCTAATGACATCATTTACAGGGACTTGCACAAAATTGTGGAGGTGTAAATTCTATAGAAAATTTCCTGTGAAAAAAATAAATGTGTGAGATGCTGTAGAATATTTTTGATGGAAAGTAAAGATTGCTGTGTATCATAACAATGATTTATAGTCAATTCATATTCCTTCACATCCATTGGATTCTCATGAAAAGGACAAGTATGTGCTGAAAACCTCTGAAATAAATCTCTTCTTCTACGCTTTCACTATTTCTCAAGTGCCTTGGTGTTCTAGACTGTACTATACTAGAACTTCTTGTCATTTGTTGTTTTCCTCATTTGTAAATAAATTTGGATTAAATCATCATATATGCATTTGTCTTCTTTCCGAGATTTTTGCAAATAAAAACAAGGTAGGAATACTGACGTTTCATCCACACAATAATAGTAGTTGACTGGTTAAGCTTAATTATTCTCTGAAGAGCTATGCTTTATACATTTTAGAAATATGATATTAAATATATAATATGAATATTATATGGAAATAAGAAGGAATAACATACTTATATTGACATTGTTTGACCAATTCTAAAGTAATTTAGAATATTGCTATTCTCTTAAAGCATCCCTAAACATTTTGTACCATTCCACAAATACACACTTTGGCCTCCCTTAATATTCTTCTGCCTAAATTTTCAAAAATCCTTTTTGGAGAATAATCTGTCCAAGAATTTGACTTAAAGGTAGAGCTGCACAATTATTCATAAAAAAGATAGCAATCTCGATTCAAACATCCATGTGATCTTATTCCTAAATGACAATGATTCGCCTATCTATTAAAACTTTGACAAAACACCAGAGGTATGAAAAAGCTTCACAGTCCTTTCAACCACACAGTATCATTATTTCTGCTACAAATATTCAAATTATCACAAAAGTACTGAGATAAAAGTTTATGGTTTGGATGAAATCACTGATGTCTACAGAAGCAATCATAATAGAGCAAATCATCTTTTGAAAGGAAATTGCCTCTTCAAATAAAAATGTAAAAAACTGTTAAAAATGTATTTGTCACTGAAACATTAATTCAAGAGATTTGTTTAAAAAACACTGATTCATCTAGTAATGAAACAAGTAAAGTATTTATGAGTGAGTCATTGAATCATTCATTCAAACTGATTTTTAAAAAATAACACAATCAAATTAATAAAACATTTTAAATAGACTGCAGCAGTTAGCTAGTAAATTACATGTTATTTTGTTTAGTTGTCTGTTTAGAATCATAGGAGAATTGTGATCTCTATTTCAAATGAAAATATCGTGATACTCAATTTTTCCAGAATTGAGCAGCTCTACTTCAAGGTGAACCTTGCTTAGTTTCTCAACTTTGGGCAAGCCTTTTTTAAATGTTTCCCTAGATTTCCATATCGGCTGAAAGTCTTCCCACATGAAGGGCAGAGGTACGGCTTTTCTCCAGTATGTACCCGCTCATGAATTTTCAGGGCTCCTGACTGAGTGAAACTCTTTTCACAACGTGAACACTTGTAAGGTTTTTCTCCAGTATGGATTCGTTCATGCACTTTCAGTTCACCAGCTCTAGTAAAATTGCTTCCACATTCCAAGCACACGTAGGGTTTCTCACCAATATGTGTTTTCTGATGGTCCTTAAACCCATTAAGCCACAAAAAACTCTTCCCACAGAAAGAACAGACGTAACGCGTTTCATCTTCATGAATCCTCATGTGTGTCTTTAAGTGTACGGCCAAAAAAAACTTCTTATCGCACCGCTCACAGTTAAATGGTCTTTCTCCAGTGTGAGACAGCAAGTGAGTTTTGAGATTGCCAGCTTCTGCAAATCTCCTGCCACACTCAGAGCACTGGTGTAATTTCTCTCCAGAATGAACTTTCATGTGTCTTTTCAAGCTTCTTTGATGTGTGAAACTCTTCCCACACAGCATGCATGCGAAAAGCTTCTCTCCAGAATGAATTTTGGCGTGTTCCTTAAGACCTTCCTTTTGCGTGAAACTTTTTCCGCACTGAGGGCAGGTAAAAGGCCTCTCGCCAGAGTGAATTCGCAAGTGCCTCTTAAGGTCTCCTGAACTTGTGAAACACTTTCCACACTGAGAGCATGTGAACGGCTTCTCTCCAGTGTGAATTCTTATGTGCCTCTTAAGGTCTTCTTGACGTGCAAAACTCCATCCACACTGAGGGCATGTGAAAGGCTTCTCTCCAGAGTGGATTTTGAAGTGATCCTTAAGGCTTCCTTTGCACGTGAAACTCTTCTCACACTGAGGGCACGTGTACGGCCTCTCACCTGTGTGAATTATCATGTGAATCTTCAGGTGTCCTTTGCGTGTGAAACTCTTTCCACACTGAGAGCAAGCAAAAGAGTTTTTATCTTCTGTTCTCTGAGCTGTTTCTTGTGAAAGATTATTATCATTTTGTGACCGACTACAAGATTGTTCTCCATTTATGAAATGATGAGGTTCCTCATACGGATCTTTCTCCTCCACTTCATTCAGTTCTTGATTTTCCTCTTTCACTTCTATTGGGCCTAAAACATGTTTAATTTTCCACATCAATTCAAGAATGACAAAGTGAAATGCAATGTAACAGTTCCCCAAGTAATGGGGAACATTCTCTCAAAGTTATGAACAAACTTTTTTGATGTATAACAATATAACATTAATAGAATGTTCGTAAAAGTTATGTGGTCTTTAAAGTCATGTCAAGTCAAGTCACCTTTACTTATACAGCGCTTTTTACAATGAAAATTGTGGCAAAGCAGCTTTACATTAATAATTGACAAATAAATTTTGGCTGCACAGCAGCTCCCAAAGAAAATGGTGTCATTGTCCAACTTAATCTATATATTATTGATTCATTCCATTGCAAAGATCAATAGTTAAGTTAAGTCGTGACGTAGTTATTAGTTTAGTTAATTTATGTATATCAGCACTGGAGAAAACAATGATGTAATCGTCCGGCTCAGGTCAGTTCGCATACAATGACGCCAATGCAGGCATATCAAAAACACTGCTGAATATCAAGCAAGTGTCCCCAACTTAAGCAAGCCAAAGGCAACAGCGGCAAGGAACCAAAACTCCAACAAATGGAGAAAAAAACCTTGGGAGAAACCAGGCTTATCGGGGGGCCAGTTCTCCTCTGGCCAACAGTGAACACTTGCTTGATTGATTCAGGCAGAGTTACAGGTCATAAGTCCGATTTGGAATCCCAACAGTCAAAATATTTAACCCAGTTCCATCTAGTTTATCACGTCGGTTAAAGGGTTAGTTTACCCAAAAAAGACATTTCTGTCATTAAGTACTCACCCTCATATAAAAAAACAAACAAACAAACATAGCTTAATTTGTGTTCAAAAGAGCCAATTATTCTGTTATGATCATTTAGGATGTGTCTTGTAAATTATTTTCATTAAAACATTACAGCTCCTGTGAACTGTGTAATGAAAAATCAAGAATGGGCACCAACCTCTTTGTTCCTCTGTATCTTCATCTATCATTCTGCATGCTTCTGCCTCACTCATGTCTTCTCTCTCCTCTTTAATCAACTCCATCTTTACAATAATATGTCACTCAGATCTCTGCAGGGTTTTACTGCTTGTTTGGATACTTTGTCACCTTTGAGATTATGGGAACATTTGAATGGAATAAAGAAGCTAAATAAATAAGCAAAATAAATGCGTGTTCCATAATAACACATAAATGTTGCGCCATTTGAGACAAACAGCACTTTACAAAAGGCATCCCCTATATCGCGATAATCTACGTTCACATTACATTACGCTAAATGCAGGAATTCTGTCATGTTGTTTAAGCACATTTGTAAATTACATGATCTTCACAATAATAAACAGGAAAATAACTTTGAAGGAAAATAATTTTGAAGGTTTTGTAACTATTTATACGCCTTAATCGGCAAAGACAACCCAAATTTCACAGCAGCCTGAGTGAGTGCGCCGCAGCCCATATGACGTCATATCACGTATGTAGCAAAATAAAGGTCTTTAGGAAATAATACAAAATGTAAGTCAGAGGGTATTTTTGGTAATATATATTTAAACGCGACAGTTGTTATTCAGTAATATGTTGATATATCAGCGTTATAAGAGCCTACGCTGGCAATAGTCTATACGGGTTTTTGTTTTCTTTCAACCTCCTCACTCCAAGCCTGTAGGTGGCAGAAATGTACCGAGTTTAGTTTGCAAATCTTTATTAAATGTAAAGAAGAAGAAAGAAATACCCTCTGAGATGCGAAGCATCTCCGAACTACATAAGCGACGTAGGGTCCTTATTAACAAGTTTCGTTTAATGATGTGAAGCTCGGAGGTGAAAACCGTAAACAAACGCGGCACGTAATTTTTAGGGCGTAGTAGATGTGTACGAATTGACATTAAGGCCAATAAATGCACGAATATTTTCATCTCCGTAAACGTGGCAAAGTCTCGTTACCAAACAAACAGGAAAAGTCCAGGTGTTAAAGCTCATATTTGATGAAGTTTGCATTATTTATCGTTATTTTCCTGTTTATTACTGTGAAGATGATTTGAAACAATCTGTATTGTATAAAGAGCTATAATAATAAATGTCACTTGACTGAGATCTGCCTGCCGTTCTCGTAAAGATGGAGTTTATTAAAGATGAGAGTGAGGCAGAAGCATGCAGAGTGAAAGATGAAGATACTGAAGAACAAATAGGTTGGTGAGTTTTCACTAATGAAACTGTTAATCGTCAGCAGTCAAGTTCAACCAGAGTTGATTTAGTAAACCATGGCAGTGGGGGAGACTGGGGCGTTTTTATCCTTGCTTCCACAATTCTCAGTGCTTTTGACCTGTTCAAAACTTTAATTTGTAATTTCTCTTCGCTATTAATTTTTATGTGTGTGCATGAATGCTCTTTTCTCAAAATTGTTTTTGTATCAGCCCCAACCACACTCCCATTTCAATTTAAGCATTTTAATTTAAAAAAGTCTACAAATGGGAGAACTTTTAAGTTGCAAAATACTAAACTAATAGATACAGTGTTTAATGATTAAAAATAGCAGGTCTCTTACAGTTGTGACAAATGTAGATCTCTACACCAAACAGATTTATTCATGATTTGCAGGTTCTGTAGAAGTACACTGGAAAGTGTTACAAGTTATATCAATCACTGCCTGTTCAGCCATATTTCAAAGTTGTGATTTATTTAAAAGTTTTAATTAGTTATATTAAGGTAGCGATAAATGCAGATGTGCTACACATTTTGTTAGTTAACACCTATTATCATGACTTCTTATTAAATTATAGCACAGAAGCAATTTTTTTCCTACCTCAAAATGAGTTTTGTTCTGTAAATTCTTTCAGATACTTATAACATCTAATGGTTGTCATGTATCTGAATTCATCACTGTAGCTTATTTATAAATGGTTAAACTATTTCACCTGACCTAACAATTTGATACAACACTCCCCTGTAACCTACTAAAATAACATTGTTAAATAATATGAGGAAAGATACCGCACTGATCATTATTTTGTATATTAGCAATGCATCATTCAGCACTTCAAAGATTTGATAAAAATAGATACTTTGCGGCTGTTGCTTTCTGCCATTAAAGAGTTAGGTCACCCAAAACTCTCGTGTCATTCCACATCCTTCGTTCATCTTTGGAACACAAATGAAGATGATTTTAATGAACTCTGAGCTTTCTGACCCTCCATAGAGATCCAATGTGACTACCACTTTCAAGGTCCAGAAAGATAGGAAGGACATCATTAAAGTACTCCACGTGCCTCCATGGATAAACATACTTTTTTTTGAAGTTCTTTGTTTGTACAAAAAAAACGTAATTTACCTCTTTATTTACAAAAATATTTATCTACAATGCACGTGCATGAGAGCATCATTCATATTCAGACTCGCACGTCAATAACTCGAGTATTCATTTTGTTCACACGAGAGCTGACATTGCGTGAACGCTTTGGATAATATTATTTTGTAAATAAAGTGGTAACTTATATATTTTTTGCACAAATAAAGCATTCGTTTCTCCATAAAATTAAGGTTAAACCACTGGAGTCACTACTGATAATGATGTCTTGCCTTTCTAGACCTTGAAAACGGTAGTTGGATGTCTATTGTTGGACAGAAACCTTTGTGATTTCATTAAAAATATCTTCATTTGAGTTCCAAAGATGATCAAAGGTCTTAGGAATGTGGAACGACACAAGGGTGAGTAATTGATGACAGAATTTTCATTTTTGGGTGAACAAACCCAAAGCTTGAATCACTTGTTCTTTTTGGTTTCATCTTTCGTGAATTGTTTTTTGACCAAATACTGTGTTCATTTTAGACCCGATGCAAGCAAAAGAAGAACGTCAAATGAATGAGACAGTGGATAAATATCTCTATCAGGAAGCTCACAGTTTCAGAAGTGGAGAAACATCTTTTAGTTGCTCAGAACTGAAAAAGAATCTCTCACAAGAAACAACGCAGAGAACAGAAGCCAGCAATTCTTTCATCTGCCCTGAGTGTGGGAAGAGTTTCACTCATAAAGGACATTTCAATGAACACGTCAAAATTCACTCTGGAGTGAAGCCTTTCACCTGCCCTCATTGTGAAAAGAGTTTCACATGTAAAGGACACCTTAAAAGGCACATACGGATTCACACCGGAGAGAGGCCGTACACTTGCAATCAGTGTGGAAAGAGTTTCAAATGTGCAACGAACCTCAAAGATCATCAGCGCTCGCACTCTGGAGAAAGGGCATTTAAATGTGATCAGTGTGGTAAAAATTTTATTTTGGCATCAAACCTAAAGGCCCACATGAAAATTCATACTAATGAGAAGCCTTATGTGTGTGCTGTGTGTGGAAAGGGTTTTTTGCGCTTGGGCTGTTTTAATGATCATCAGAAAATACACACTGGCGAGAGAGCTCATATATGTTTTGAGTGTGGGGACACTTTTACTAGATCCAGTGCCTTGAAGCAGCACCAAAAAATCCACACTGGAGAAAAACCTTACAAATGCTCATATTGCGGAAAGGGTTTCACTCATTCTGGAGCCCTGAAAAGACATGAGCGAGTGCACACTGGAGAGAGGCCTTATCACTGCACTGCATGTGGGAGGAGTTTCACCCAGTCCAGTGATCTACAGAATCATATAAAAAAGCCTTGTCCAATGTTGTCACACAGTAAGCAAAGTTCATCTTCAGTTGCAATTTAACAGTGAGAAGTACAGACACAGTTTCTGAGCTGTCCTTCTATGTAACAACTAGTTAGTACTTGCTGTACAACGCACACATTTCCTTTAGAAAAGTAGGGTGTGTTGTCGCTGTCAAATGGCACAAGTTTGAAGCAACTATTTTTCCTGTGATGGGAGTAGAAATACTAATTGTATTGTTAATGCTCCAATATTCTTGCCTTTCGCTAGTCTTGGCTGTTGCAACTGATTCCACAGGAATCAATCAGTCAGTCTGGCTGAAAAATATTTCAAGAGATCTCATTCTGGTTTTCTAACTGTGTCTGGCTTGGGCATGGTGTCATGTTAGAATAGAGTAGCATGTCTCGTATTGTATCTTATATTCAAAGACACTAATGTGTAGCATATAGTGTGGTGACTACATGCCATTTCCAGAAATAAAAAGGTACACTAATTTTCTACTGTGTGTGAGTCTGTGACTCATTTAATGAGTGCAGAACAGGTTTAACTCAGTTTTAATCCAAATGAATGTAAATGTTGTATCTCAGTTCTGCATTAAATAAAACATTATTTTAGGGAGTGCTCCAGGGACTGTTTTCCAATCATATCAGATCAGCGTACTAATTTAAATGATTTAGTTAATAACTTGACAATTTCTGTGTCAATTGTTTTGTTGTTTGAAGCCAAGTTATTCATCAAAGACTTGTGGTCATAGTAACAGGTCCTCATCTTAACTTGTATAATGTAAACAGAATGGAAAAGTTTTTCCTTTGCTCTTTTTAATGTACAGGCGACAACATTGTCAAAATGATCCCGTTCACACAGATCCATGAAAATGATTAAAAGCGCTATATTTTGCTGCCAGTGCAACAGTTAGCAATATCACTTTGTAAAGAAACTCAACGTGCCAATAGACTGAACACATAATATGTGTGTGCACGGCGTCACCGTTTTCAGAAATTTGCGGTTTTGTAGTTTACACGGAGACGATAACGGTAACATTTTCAAAAACATACACTTTGGGTTTCAGGCCCCCAAAACGACATTGCAGTGTAAATAAACTGCCAAAATATATAAAAAGTGTTCAGTTTTTAGTTGAAAAAGGTGTTGTGTAAATGCCCCCTTAGATTGCGGCTTTTATGGTTATACTGAAAACAGTTGCCGCTTCAGTCTGTCAAGAACAGCCAGTTGGCAATAATTATATTGTATTAGATCAAGCAAGATCACACAAGGGCTTTTTTTACTTTTCGGTCGGAAATTGTTCTGTTAACAAACAGTGTAAAACAAGGTTAAAATAAATACAATAATGCAGTACAGTGAATAAGTTAAAATGTTTGTGGACATTTTAAATGTTTACTACATTTTATTCCTTTTAAAAAAAAATCAATTGAAGCTTTATCAAAAATTCAACAAGGGCACACAGTTTTCAATGAATACGAATCTATTTATCTATTTGGTATCAGATAAAGATGGGCCGGTTGCATAAACTGCTAAAAGACTTTTTTTTTTCTTTAAGACTGTTCATAACGTTTTTAAGTCAGTTACATGAAAACGTAGATTGATGTAATTTGGTACTGAAAAGTAAGACGGATTACCCCAACAAACTGCTAGTTGGTCATAGTTCCTAAGACAGTCTTACCATAATTGCTGTTTATGCAACTGGCACATGCTCTCTGATTACAATTTTATGTTTAATTCATTGTGAGATCATTGTTAATAAAAGAATAGCATATATATGCTAAAGTAATTTTTTAACAGAAGTGTAAACATTATTCTCTTGACATTCTTTTGCCATGTTTTGCAGTGCTGTTATCTCTTAATGTACATTCTTCACTCGTGTTGTTACTGATCAGATCTATCACATCTAGATTATCAGCCTTGATTTTGAAGAGAGAACCAATCAGATGAACTTGTAGAATTTACTGCTATGTCAATGATTGATCTGCGGTTACTCCTTATCAGGTCCATCATGCTAGATTTGCACTTTTCATCATTTTATGCACCTTTTACAACATTGTTGGGCTCATATCAGATCAAGACGA
This sequence comes from Zacco platypus, assembly GCA_038088235.1. NCBI lineage: Eukaryota > Metazoa > Chordata > Actinopteri > Cypriniformes > Xenocyprididae > Zacco > Zacco platypus. Next base: position 9,894,481 of record CM076080.1, read on the forward strand.
CTCTGTCAGTGTTTCTGTGCTTCATAGCTCAAGGATGGGGCAGGGGGCCACGGCACACACTCTTCTATTTCTTTTACATATCTTTTATCTCTTTGGCTGTCAAGGTAGATGTGAGGTGAGTAATTCTTGTACACGTCATTAATGTTATAATGGATGTTTCAGTTTTCGAGCTACAGAACCGCAAACGGATCAAGTTTGAGAATAGTTTTACTTATTCTGAAGTAATTCGGCAGGTATCAATAAAGTATTAATTGTCACCTGAAAAGTCTTGTTTATTCAATTGATGTTTTTGAATCTTCTCCTTGTCATGTTTTGCCCATTAGGCAACACAACGAGTCATCGGTAAGGGTGCTTTCTTCCTCTTCTTTGCTGTAATTGTATTTGATGTACAGAAAAATGTGTAAAAAATATGTAAAAACTGTGCCTAACTGCATGAGCATTGATTTTGCAGAATATAACGTAGATGGTGGAAAAGAGGACCTGTTTGATGTTAATGAAGGTAAGGTGAAAATTTTATCACTATAGGTCTATACTGTAACGGCTCCTGACCATAAATTTAGGTAGGGTAGATTCTGGGTCTTAGCGCAAGTTTACGATAAACATTTTGTAAGCTTTATATTCTAATCACTGAACACACACGCAGAACACTAGGCAGAAGTTGCGTTATTCAGCATAAGTGTGGCACTCTAATGCTGACTGACAGGTTTTAAAGGGTTAGTTCACCCAAAAATGAAATTTCTGTGATTAAGCACTCACCCTCATATCGTTTCAAACCCGCAAGACCTTTATTCATCTTCGGAACACATTAAGATATGTTTGATGAAATCCGAGAGTTTTTTTAATCTCTCATAGCATTGTTAAAATAGTTAATGTGACTACAGTGGTTCAACCTTAATGTTTTGAAGCAACAAGAATACTTTTTGTGCGCAAAAACAAAACAAAAATTTGTAGACTTTTTTCAACAATTTTTCCTCTTCCCTGTCAGTCTCCTCCGCAGTTGGTGCAGTGAACACTGTGCAGAGCTTCCGTGTTCTGCATCAGAACGCCAACTCTGAATTGGCCAGCTCCTGCGTCAGAATCACATGCATATGTCGTAGTGCTCACGTGAACAGCCTCGGCCTATACTAAGCCAACGTTCGGACATAAACATGGTAGCTCTGCACTGGAATTACTGTACCATCTGCGTAGGAGACTGACAGGGAAGAGGAAACATCTTGTTGAATGCTCACAATTTCGGGACGGGCGGTTACCCTAACGTAAGGTGACCAGAATTCTGTAATGGAAACTGGAGACATTACCTATATGAGTGGTCAAAATATCACAGAAATCTCATTTGTTATTATCTATTAATTAAAAAATGGGGATAATTCAATTTTTTTTATTATTATTACATTAACAATTATTAGGATTTAGTTTGATTATTAGGATTTTGGTCTGGTTTTAATACAGTTCACCAGAAAACTATTACATTATTAATAGTAACCATTGTAAAAGCAGTTAAAAAATATATGCCTATTATGTTATAACAAAAGTATTACTTTACAAAAGTGCATTACAAAAATAAAACAACTTAAGAGACAAATAAAACAGTATTTTAAAAATATTCTTAACATTTATTATTGAATTTAATGATTAATTCATTTTCACAAGCTCTTTGTACTGTAGGTGTTATGATGAGTCAACAGAGTGGGATCCAAATGCAGCTTTATTTAAAAACATAGTCAAACAGGCAACGTTCAATATCATGGCAAAAAGGAATGGCAGAGGAATAGCAAAATCGTAGTCAGGAACAGGCGGGAAATCAGGGCAGGCAGCAAACAAACAAGGTACAGGCAAGGTTAAACACGGAAAACAAAGGAATCAGGAAAATAACGCTCAGTAGTGATCACGGAAAGCAAATTAAGACTTTGCGGTGTGTGTGTTTGAGTGGTGCTTAAATAATCTGGATAATGGGCTACAGCTGGCTGGGGTGATCAGTGACAAGGTACAGGGCTTCTGGGAAATGTAGTGCGTATGTATGTGATAGTTCCAAGGTGGATTGTGGGAAATGAAGTCCAGTGGTGAGTGAATCGTAGTTCAGGGTGGAGTGCCCTCTAGTGGCTGTCATGGGAACTCCAGCTGATAATCCTGACAGTAGGCCTATACAACTTTTTAAAATTATTACTATTTTTAGCTATTATTTTACATTTTAGACATTTTTCAGCACAAAGTAAGTTGCAAATGTATTATTTATTTTATTATTATTTTTTAATTTATTCATATCTGAGTGTACCTTCACCATGTGATATAGTTGAGATGTTTGACTGGAAATGCTGCGTTGTAAAATTTTGCAAAACAATGTTTTGAGGCCCTGCTTATAAAACCTATACAAACAGTATCAATTTCATTTAACACGAATAGTATGTCACTACCTTGAAACGGTTAACGATGTTTCTTTATAATCGACGATAATGGTGCTCTGCTGTGGTTAAATTTCTTGATAAATTTGCGTCGTCGCGCATCCCAATGTGGCAGTGTAGCTGCACAGCCCCCTCTGTTGGTCAAAATAATCACTTCACTTGGCTGCTTTGAATGAGCTGTAAAATGGGGACATTTCCGGGGACAGAACACCAAAAACCGGACTGTCCCCGGAAAACGGATGCAGACCAATACATATTAGCTGAAGCGGATTGATGTCGTCTTGGACCTGAGCGAGGTTTACATAAGATAACGTGAAAATAAGCGACTAAGCAGTCTGAAATCTGCCCCCAATTGGGTCGGGCTGCAGTTCCATTTTCCACCACAGATTTACAATCGAAAATTGTAGGGTGCTGTAGAGCTGGGCAGGGCTCAGGCAGCCGCTGCCCCGCTTAGTTACATAATGCACGCCTGTAGAGGCCATACTTTACTTTACTTTTTTTTTTTTTTTAGATCCTGCTCACTTTCTGACTTAAAATCTGAAAAATATTTCTTGCAGAATAATGAACACATTTACAGTTTATTCTTGATTCAGTTTATGTAGAGGTCAATGTTTTGGATGAATATTTTGGTGATCCTGTCCTTACAGCCAGGTCTGTAAGTGTTTGTTTGTTTTGGTTTGCATGATGGTCAGTCTGATTGATCATGGCCTTTCGGTCTTGTTTGTCATGTTTTCAGATGCGGGTCTTGATCTTTTTGAGGGAGATATTTTATATGATGAGGTAGGAGCTGATATTTTGTTAATACCAGCAGACCTGATACTAATTTGAAAAAGAAATAAAATCCATCTGTTTATGTGTAGTTTGTTGTGCTCATAGTGTTACTGCTGTATGTGTGAATAAAAATAATTTACCTTCACATTTACATGTAACATCCTGTTTCTTTCTCAGAAATTGGGGAGGAATTCTATAATTGGCGATGAATACAGATGGCCAAAAACGATTCCTTATTACCTTGAAGATGATTTGGGTGAGTTTCCATTTGTTTTTATTAGTGTGTATATATATATATATATATATATATATATATGGCAAAACAGTAAAATATTATAAAATATTAATATATAAGTATATAAATAATATAAAAGTTTCTATTGTTATATATTTCAACTCTTAAATGCATGAATGTTTTGCCAATCATTATTACATATTCAGGTCTTTATATAACTGGATCTACATTGGGTATGGAAAGTATTCAGACCCCCTTAAATTTTTCACTCTTTGTTATATTGTTGCCATTTACTAAAATCATTTAAGTTAATTTTTCCTCATTAATGTACACACAGCACCCCATATTGACAGAAAAACACAATTCTTGACATTTTTGCAGATTTATTAAAAAAGAAAAACTGAAATATCACATGGTCCTAAGTATTCAGACCCTTTGCTCAGTATTTAGTATAAGCACCCTTTTGATCTAATACAGCCATGAGTCTTTTTGTGAAAGATGCAACAAGTTTTTCACACCTGGATTTGGGGATCTTCTGCCATTCCTCCTTGCAGATCCTCTCCAGTTCTGTCAGGTTGGATGGTAAACGTTGGTGGACAGACATTTTTAGGTCTCTCCAGAGATGCTCAATTGGGTTTAAGTCAGGGCTCTGGCTGGGCCATTCAAGAACAGTCACAGAGTTGTTGTGAAGCCACTCCTTCGTTATTTTAGCTGTGTGCTTAGGGTCATTGTCTTGTTGGAAGGTAAACCTTCAGCCCAGTCTGAGGTCCTTAGCACTCTGGAGAAGGTTTTTGTCCAGGATATCCCTGTACTTGGCCGCATTCATCTTTCCCTCGATTGCAACCAGTCGTCCTGTGCCTGCAGCTGAAAAATACCCCCACAGCATGATGCTGCCATCAAAATGCTTCACTGTTGGGACTGTATTGGACAGGTGATGAGCAGTGCCTGGTTTTCTCCACACATACCGCTTAGAATTAAGGCCAAAAAGTTCTATATTGATCTCATCAGACAAGAGAATCTTATTTCTCACCATCTTGGAGTCCTTCAGGTGTTTTTTAGCAAACTCCACGCGGGCTTTCATGTGTCTTGCTCTGAGGAGAGCAGGGGCGGACTGGCCATCGGGAGCACCGGGACATTTCCCGGTGGCCTGATAGTCATTCTGGCCTGCCGGCTGCCGCTGTGCTGTCGATCAGACTGACGTGCAATAGGCTGGTATGCAACTGCGAATTAATTGACGCACTTATGAATCTACGAATCAGGCGATCGCGGAGTGAAAATGACACCACCACATGACCCATCATCAGCGAAACACTGCCTAATTGGCTATATCTAGAGGCAGGCTTTATCTTGGAAAATAGAGCAAAAAATGGAGCGTAAACGCAAAGGAGGAGCAGAGAGGGAACGCATAAAAAGGAGAAAAGTCCTGGCCACAGACGCAGCAAGTTGCAGCAAAATCCCAGCCATGTTCGCCGGTAAGGGAACAGGTCAGAATTACATTTACATAATATTTACTAGGGGTGGGAAAAAAAATCGATCCATTCGGTTCTCCACACTCGGTTCTCCACGCGCTCGGACGGTCCGCTGTTCAACTTAAATCTGACAAAGCATCTGTAATATGGTTTACTATAAATAACACGTAAAACAATCAGGGTTCAGTCAATATATGTTTCTGTTGATGGATGAACATTCTGGGTTCCCAGACTTTACAACAACAGCGACCGTGAAAAAGTTGAACTGTTCCACCCCTAATATTTACTTAATCATTTGGCAGATGGACGCTTTCATCCGAAGCAACTTACAATAGATAAAATCTATACTTTATAAAAAATAATACAACTATATATAATGATAGAAGTTTTAAAAGCGCATCTTAATGACAAACTAGCACATTTTTTACATACTGTATGGGGATACATAGAGCATTGGAAATATATAAAATATAAATATTTTAACATGTGAATATGTATCTTTTATTATCCCTTCTTAAAATCTGTAAGCCAATTTTATATTTGTCTTTGGTGTGGTAGTATAGATGGTCTATTCCTAGTAAGTTTTTGAGGGTTTATTTATTTATCCATTCATATTATGATTGGTAGTCTACCTGTTACATCAGGGTTACCCTATAAGTTTAGCAGGCTGGTGGACACATGAATTTGGTGGTGGTGACTGCAGCAGCAAAGGTGGCCTGTGGTGGAGTCAAATTCCTGGCCTGATTTACTGTCCCAGTCCGCCACTGGAGGAGAGGCTTCTGTTGGGCCACTCTGCCGTAAAGACCTGACTGGTGGGACCTGACCGGTCTTTTCACTTCACATTGCGCCTGTAAATGACGTAATATCCCTGGGCTCACAGTAACGCTCAACACGACGAAGTGTTAGAATATCATCAGTATGATAATCTAATGTTGATCTATCTTACTGTTAAGTCTATTACAGCCAAGAAACTAATACTAAACATTACAACTTTCAACACACTCAAATGCAGTTTAGTATGATAGTGTAACGTTAGACCAAGTGAAACAGCGCTTCGTTACCTCACAGTTTTAATTCGTCAAATAATCTGACCTGTAAGAGTAGTATTTCAGCACTTATGAGCAGCTCGGTAGAATGAAATGTCCTCGTTTCTTTATATCCCTCGGGACTCGCGCGTGACACTGATATCTGTCTCTCATTAGTAATCGCGTCCGCGATTCTCGGCCACGCCCAGCTTCATACCACAGTCAAGTTAAAAACATGCATAAACATTATTTCCCTATGAATATTATTAGATCCATCGGCATGACCACAAGTTCCATGATCCCATATTCACTGCGTCATCAATCTACGTCTTTGTTATTGTTTTGAATTGTTTAGCGCCCCCTAGTGGCAAAAAACTACGGATTGTACCTTTAAATATATGAGTGTCACAGCAAAGGGTCTGAATACTTAGGACCATGTGATATTTCAGTTTTTCTTTTTTAATAAATCTGCAAAAATGTCAAAAATTCTGTGTTTTTCTGTCAATATGGGGTGCTTTGTGTACATTAATGAGGAAGAAATGAACTTAAATGATTTTAGCAAATGGCTGCAATATAACAAAGAGTGAAAAATTTAAGGGGATCTGAATACTTTCCATACCCACTATAACAGAGATGGATCTCTAATTGCCCCAATAAAATAAAACTCTCCTGATATTTTAATAACAGTTACAAAAAATATATAAAATTCAATTCTTTACCTTGTGGAACTTGGAAGGATTCAATTTGAGCAGATGCTTTTTTTTTATCTAATAAAAAAAATCTGATGACTGCCATCATCAGAGCTCATTTCCTCAGTACATTCAGCATCTGGCTCGTATTCACAACCTCAACCATCAAAACTGTTCTTTTTTAAATGCCTAAAAGTCAATATATATTCGCTTACAGCTTCACCAGATCTACCGTCAAGTTACAGTGACACTAATACTTTATTGAAAATAGTACCCTGCAGTAAATTGCTGAGCCATTTCAAATTTTGCTGATGAGACTTGTGCATTTTGTTTTATGTCTGAGGTTATTATGAGTGAAACATCACATCATCATTGTGTATCAGACATTGCAAACATGCGAAATAAAAGGTCATAATTGTATTTAAGTAATCAGAGATTCAGTTATTGTTGCACAGAAAAACATATATACCTTCATACCTTGGGTCATTAGTGAATGTAGTTAAATTTAAAATTTAAGATTAAAACTCTAAAATTCTCTGGCAAGAATGCAATTTTTCCCAAATATCCAAACGATTTCAGATGTGATATTGATTGTATACAACATTTAAACAAACAAAAGGGTGATGTTAAGTGATGTACATTTTAAACCGTATTGTCAGTATTTTTGCTCTATTTTGCAACGACAGCCACAACAGAACTGTTTCGTGAAAGAATCTGCGGCTTTGAACGAATCGTCAATGATTCAATGATACTGAAAGAATGAATGACTCGATGATTCACTCATAAAGACAGTGACTTACTGTCGGTTTTAATGTAATATTTAAAAGTATCACTTCGTTTTTATCATCACTGTGTTTATTGATTTTTTTATTCTTTTATTTAAAGCATTATTTATCTTATAAAGGTATTTATAAAGGTAAAAAAATGCACTGTAAAAATCCTTTTAAGAGGGCAAATATTGCCCCCTAATTGAAAAGGTGCAACTACAGTCCAAGTGGAAAAGACGGAAAAGACGCAGAAGGATGTTAAATCCCTCAGGGGGTATGACTCTCTAAAAAAGATATGCAGAATTGCACAAGTGCTACTGCTAAGAGAGCAATGTCAATATAATGACTATTTCGTCTAAAGATTACTTTAAAGTAATGACTAAAACTTGACAAAAATGCAATGATTTTTCATTAACTAAAACTAGACTAAAATATGAAAGACAAAAATGTGACCTAAAGAGCATTTTCGTTTGAAGATGGTGACTAAGACTAAATCCAAAATAGCTGCCAAAATTAACACTGTGTTAAAGTAACCTCATTTTTGTCTAGGAGAAACATTTGAGATGTTAAACAGATCTCACTTTTGATTTTTCTTTCCTATTGGATTCTATACAACATATGGATTTCTCTATGGACAGATGTCAACGCAAAAGGGGTTATCCTGAAGGCCTTTGAACAGTATCGGTTGAAGTCATGCATCGACTACAAACCATGGAATGGAGAAGAAAACTATATCTCTGTATTTAAAGGAAACGGGTGAGCTACTAAACACTTATATACATGCTGCTCCACACAATATGAGCTGTGTAGGAACCATGTGGTGTACAATTAGCTTTGGCAATAAAATGGTTTTGCTGCACGTTGGTGTTGATTAGTATACATAATGACCATTTATTAGCATAACAATTGACAACTGTTAAAAACTTAATATATGTATATGTGAATAGCTGCTTTTCATCAGTTGGGAACCGGCGAGTTGGCAAACAGAGGCTGTCCATTGGCAGTGGATGTGATCGTATCGCAACCATTGAGCATGAGTTTCTCCATGCATTAGGCTTCTGGCATGAGCAATCCCGCTCTGACCGTGATGACTATGTCTCCATCATCTGGGACCGCATTACGGAAGGTATTTTTCGATTCAATACATCCTTTGTATCTTTGATACATAAACCAAGACCTGTTTTCATGGTTCAAACACTCACAAAATGTACTGTGATATTTGCATGTTTTTTATGTGCTATGGTAAACCATTGGTTTTCTTTTAAAATCCTTCAATGTACACTGGGAAATTTTCAATAACATACATTACACCGCATAATAGCAGTTCAAATGAAGCACATAACGCACTGTAGTTGATTATAATGTATGTACACAGTTTATTGTCAGGTCAAGTGCCATTTTAGTGTATGCAAATGAACATCTGAAAACATTTTTGAAAGAAAAACAACAAGCTCTGCTCTATAACAATAAATGTTGGATCAGGATACATTAATTTATTGATAGGCATGGTACCGTGGGAAATGACTATATCACAGTTCAAATGAAGGCAAACATATGCTTGCATCTCTTACAACAACAAATTGTTGACAGCTTCCTCTGTATGAAATACAACTTGATCTGGTGGACATGACAAGCTGCTACATGATTCTGTCTCTTTTAGGACATGCTTGAGCGTAGCCATGCTTTTAATCTTCTAAGGACACTAAAGCTCCTCTTGGTTTCAGAGGATGAGACAACAAGCAGCAACCTGGAAAGTCCACAGGCCTCCACTGACAAACCTTAAGAATATTAGCTGGCTCTGTACTGGCTCCAAACTGGTAGTTTTGTCTAAACATGAGTATTAATCTCAGGATACTCAGTACACAACTTGTTATAGGAGTTTGTGGTTTGTTTGTACTTGCTTTTCCACTGAAATGCTAAGGCAGTTGTCTTAGATCTGGCACTTGATAGGTTCCAAGTTTCAGGAATTCTGTAGCTATCAGGCTAATCTTTTCTTTGAATTTATCAGAGATTTCCTAGCTGATGTATCTAGTCAAGATAATCTCTCAGCAGCTTTGAATTTTTGCATGTCATTTTGCATGTCATTTTGGATGTATTGGCTAGTAGACATGATGCTTGTGTCTGGGAGTGGCCTCTCCCACTAGCATAATAGGAATGACACAATGTCATTACAATGTATGCTTTACATCAGAAGCCTGGACTATAGTGACTACTAGCTAGTCACTCTGGTACTAAGTGTGATGAACTACTGGTTATCATGCCGGTTTCGCCTGATTCCTTCAATTTCCAGTGCAATGCAGACTACTCTGGCTAGTGAGGGATTGGTTTAGAATTAGTTGCTTGGCAATTATGCATAATTTGCCATTATTAATATAGTAGGTACATGTAACATGTAACTTACCAGATTCAAATTTGCTCATGCAGCAATTATATTTCATGCAAGGACATATACTGTGAGACAGCTTCTTCTGACAGCTTCTTCTTCAGTCCATAGATCTAGGACAAGGTTGCAGTCACCTGAAAGGACAACTTGTCCACAAATAGAGTGCCTATTAAAGGGGTAACTGCTCTTGAAGTGGAGGTAATAGAACTAGAGACAATTTATCACATTTGAATCGCACGCGATTTGGCAAAGGCTATGATTATTTAATGTGCTCTGTGATCAGTAGTAATTGCTTCTCCATCTGAAAGCCAGAGGGCCCTCTTATGCCCTGCAGCAGAACATTTAAATTTACATTTAGTCATTTAGCAGACGCTTTTATCCAAAGCGACTTGCAAGTGAGGAATACAAACAAGCGATTCTTCATGAATTGGCAAATAGACACAGGAAGTGCTCACAATACAAGTTTCATACATTGCTCAGTACCATAAGCTAGAGTAGGAAGGGAAAAGGGAAGGATAGGGGTTTTTTTTTTATGAGGGGATTAAGTGTTCACGGAAGAGATGAGTTTTCAGCTGTCTCTTGAATATTGCCAGGGATTCTGCGTTCCTGATGAAAGTAGGGAGATCATTCCACCAGCAGGGAGCAGTGAACGAGATTGTTCTGGAGAGTGATTTTGTGCCTCTCTGTGACGGTACCACAAGCCTTCGTTCCTTTTGTGATCGCAGGCTTCTGGTGGGGACATAACGTTGTAGCAGTGTGTGGAGGTAGGAAAGTGCAGAGCCTGTGGTGGATCTGTAAGCAAGCATCAGCGCCTTGAACTTGATGCGAGCAGCAAGGGGTAGCCAGTACAAAGAGATGAAGAGGGGCGTGACGTGGGCTCTCTTAGGCTCGTTGAAAACAAGACGTGCAGCAGTGTTCTGGATCATTTGAAGAGGTTCGATTGCACTTGACGGCAGACCAGCCAGAAGAGCATTGCAGTAATCAAGCCTTGAAATGACCAGGGCCTGGACAAGAAGTTGTGTTGCATGCTCAGTCAGGAAGGGCCGGATTTTCCTGATGTTGTGAAGTGCAAATCTGCATGACCAAGCTGTCTTTGAGATGTGGTCTCTGAAGGTCAGTTGGTCATCGAAGATAACTCCAAGATTTCTGGCCAACTTTGATGGGGTAATGGTGGTTGTACCAAGCTGTATGTTGATGTCGTGTTGTAGAGTTGGAGTGGCAGGGAAGACTAAAAGCTCAGTCTTTGCCAGGTTGAGCTGCAGGTGGTGTTCTTCCATCCACGTCGAGATGTCCGCCAGACAGCTTGAGATCCGTGCAGCTACTGTAGAATCATCTGGTTGGAAGGACAGGTAGAGTTGTGTGTCATCAGCATAGCAGTGGTAGGAGAAACCATGTGCCTGTATGATGGGACCCAGTGAAGAAGATAACGCATCATAGAAGAAGATAACGCATCATATCGCTGTAGCTGAAGGAACGCGGCTGCAAATTTGACATCCAAAGTTGAGGATTACAAACAAATATGATGGTACACGCATACAAATCAGTCACTTTCTCTCTCAAGGCTCTGAATGTGATCTCAATTAGACTGCATACCAGGATGAGGGTATCTGCCATGCCAGGCCAGGCACAAGGGAAAGAGATCTGGATCTCTCTGTCGGTCTTTCAAAGATGTGCGGTTCAAGTCACTGGCAAGATAATTAAATGGTCATTCAGTGAATACTGACTTAACTTGGCTAATAATTCTGGCAGGGAGAATGGAGAAGAAAGTTATTCTGGATGCACCAATTATTTCTGAGGGACTATTTGACTTGGCTGTTAGAGCAGGCAGCAATATCATTGCACTTTCTGAGGTCCAGAAAGGTGTTAAAGACATAGATAAAATAGTCAATGTGATTACAGTGGTTCAACCTTAATATTATGAAGCGAGAATACTTTTTGTGCACAAAAAAACAACAACAAAATTAACACCTTTATTCAAAAAATTCTGTCCTCTGCCATACTATTTTCGTTGCAGAGCTTATGTTTACGTCCGAACATGGGCTCAGTATTGGCCAGCTCTGGTCACATGAGCAGCATGACGTGTGCGTGAGATGCTGACACAGGAGCTGGCCAATATTTGGAATTCATCAAAAACATCTTAATATGTGTTCCGAAGACAAACAAAGGTTTTAAGGGTTTGGGAAGACATGAGGGTGAGTTCTTAATGACAGAAATTTCATTTTTGGGTGAACTAACCCTTTAAGTTAAGTGTACATAGGGGAATATCTGCCTAACCTCTTTCTTAATTTGACAAACAACAAATAAAACAAAATATTTCACATATAGTGCTTTTGAAGACAACGAAGGTGATGACGTCTAATGCAGGCACCCTTTAATAATCATAATGTGCGCCATTTCACATTATAAGACTGCTGTCGGCCAGTAGAATTTTCTAAATTTCACACATGCTTCAGAGACCGGTCATTCTGAAGTTTTCCCATTGCGTTAATTGTGACATAGTGTTGAGTTCACTCAAAAGGAAACCACATTATCCCAGTGGTGAGCGGTGACTTTTTTTAACCAGGTTTGCTGGGTGGATGTGTCATGTAAAAAATTGTGGCCGATTGTGGCCAATTACGCTGAATAAGCGAGGCACTTGCGTTCTCCATAGACAGTGTTAGTTTACTCGGTTGTTGCTTACTCATGACACATAGCAACACAACGAAAGATATTTCTAATATGTTGGACCTTTTATTGAGAGTTGCCTAAATTTACCTGTTGAGACATGCCTTCACAAGCACCTGTAAGATCTTTTGTGATGTTTGAGTCGACAGAGGCGCAACATGTGAAAGGTGCGTTTTGCAAAATATGCTGTATTTTCTGCTTGGTGCCACTAGTGTAACAGAAACAACATATTTCACCTTTAAACTTATCAGTTTAGGACACAGATCTAAATCAGTGATGACAAATAAGAAACACCATGGTGTTAATTTAAATGTATGTCAGAAGTACTTTTTAAATTAATAATTAAAAATAAGTATAATATAATTAGTATTAGTAGCCTATTATAAATAAAAAAGTAAAATGTAATTATAATAAATATAAGTAGGCTATAATAAATAAAAATATTTAAACTTAAATCTTAAACTTAAATTTAAAAAAAAGATCATGTAGGCATTATGGTACACCGCAAACAAGGGATTTAGTTGTAATTTATAGTGATAAATGCTTAGTTCACGAATAGCTTGCGTATGCAGAGCATTGAAAACTTAGATGGACCATATGCACCCTGCATTATACATGTCAAGAACAGACAAAAAACTGAACTGGTTGTATAAATACACAGGGAAAATGAGTGAGAAAACAAGGAACAGGTAGGACTAATCAATAAACAAATAACTATATTAAGCAAGGACACAAAGACAATACACAGACATACAGTATGTGACATTCATTTATGAATGTTTAAAGTTTGCCTGTACTACTGGTTCATCTGACAACATGTGTGACACCTTGCACACATGGACATGTGAAAAATTCATTTGGATAACTTTTATAATGGAGCACATGAATAACTTACCTGGCATGTGAATACTGAAATCTCTCTTGACATTGTGACAGTATGTACATTTACAGTGTTAATCTTTAAGTATTTACATTATGGATAAAACATATTCTAATTTAGAAGATTATCAACATGCAAATTATTGTTATGTTTGTTTGATACATGGAGATATTATTTTCAGGGATGGGCATTTATTTTCAGAACACCTTTATTTCACAGGCAAGGAGCATAACTTCAACACATACAACGACACTACATCCAGTGCCCTGAACGTACCTTATGATTATGGTTCCATGATGCATTACAGCAAGAAAGCTTTCCAGAATGGTGCTGAGCCCACCATAGTCACCAAGATCCCTGCATTCAGTGACGTCATAGGCCAGCGTATGGAGTTCAGCGACAGCGACCTGCTCAAACTCAACAGACTCTACAACTGCAGTAATGCATTTTACACACTATGACATCTAAAATGATACAAAACCTCTTCCCTATATAAAATGTGATGTTTAGTTTAAATCATTGGTTCTCAACCCTGTTTCTGGACCCCACAACACTGCACGTAGAATGTCTCTTTTGTCTGACACGCACATTTCAGGTCCTGGAGTATCTACTAATACGAATAAACTGTTGATCTGAATCAGGTGTGTATAGGGAGATGTGCAGTGTTAGTGGGGCTCCAGGAACAGGGTTGAGAAGCAATGGTTTACGTCACAGTCATAAAAATCGTGTGCGTTTTGCTTAGGGCTGGGTAATGATACTAATTTCAAGATTTGATTTGATTCCAATTCTTGCTCGTATCAGCGGGGAGGGACATTCTCAATGTTAATTAGTCGACAATGGTGGAGTGTACAAAATACTTTATTCGCAACAAGATCGCACATAAGAACATGTAGGGAATTTATGAATATTTTAAGTGTGCCTGTACTACTGGTTCATCTGACAACATGTGATTACTTCACAGCCAGCTTCTCCACATTTCTGGACTCCTGTAACTTTGAATCGGAAAATATCTGTGGAATGATCCAAAGCCATGAAAATGCTAACACTGTAAGCTGGAAGCGTGTTTCCAAAGCTGCAGGTGGACCAGAAACTGACTACACCAACATGGAACGCTGTGATGGCAAGTCTTGTTGATTTTTAATATTTAATATTTAAAATAAAGCTTTAAAGGGATAGTTCACCCAAAAATGAAATTTCTCTCATAATTTACACTTTCACACTCATGCCTTTGCAAACCAGTATGGCATTATTGATGTCAAATCTACCATTTTTATAACAACTTAAATTCATTCTGTTTCGCATAGAAAGCTATCAAATGGCTTTTATTGTTAATTTTTTTAATTGTTATGGTGCTTTTTTATGGAAGCCCGTTTCCTCCACTGAAAAAAAAAATAGATTATTGCAACTTTTTATCTCACAATTCTGTCGCAATAAGAAATAAGAAAGTCGCAATAATCTTCTTTTTTTTCAGTGGCGGAAACGGGCTTCCATACTTTTTTGTTCACACATTCACTCTGGCTATTTGGAAAAGAGCACTTCACTTAAGTTTCTGTGTAGCATTGTCATACAGAAAGTTATACAGCATGACAGTGCTAATGAGATTCATTTCTAACTATTATTTCAAAAGAATCATTTGTGGGGACGAAGATTAATGGGATGCACAATATTTAATCTGATAAATTCACTGAACTTCAATGTGAATGTGAACACTCTGTACAGGGTGCTGATGTAAAACACTGATCAAAGACCCTTGCACACACAAACATGTGAAAGGCATTTGTATTTCAAAATCCAGCAAATTTTGAAATTTCTCTGAAATCTCTCTTGGAATTTGAGGATTTTTTTTGATGATCTCACAGTTATATGTTTGTTAATTGATATGTATCTCTTGACGGAACATGTAATACGCATGCATGTCAAAGTTTGCGTTCTTTTAGTTTACACAGAGACGATAACGTTATCGTATTTATGAAATTGCAATTTGAATCCCGTTTTCAGGCAACTCATTCCAAGTTTAAAACTTGCAATTGCTTATAATTAATTCAGAGAAAAAAGTCACAATAACCCTTTTTATTTTCTATACCATGGCAGAAACAAGCTTCCATACCAAACAGGCCTTCAGGGTGCAAAAAAAAGGTTATTTAAATGATGTATATAGTAATTGTATTTGTACTTAAGTACCATTGAAGTAGAAATCGTACAAAGTCAAACATCAAGCTTTTTACTCTTTTTCTCTTTTACTGAATACACAAGTCAATCAAATCTCCCTACTAAACTTTTACAGTCACTGAAATCCAGTGTAAACTGTCTTAATCATTCAATCTTGTGATGACAAATCAGCTGCTGCAGAACTTTTTTAGGTACCAGGTTTATTAGACGGGTTAAACAGATTAATGTAAAAGGTTTTTGTAAGTTTCATTAATGAGAAAATCTCAAAAATTCTAAACTACAGAAAACGTTTTCAGTATAATTAAACACTCCTTTTATTTTAACTACAAACACCTCTCATAATCACTCAACATGAACATTTTTAAAACGTAAAAGGCTTTGTAAATGTCACTTCATATACTCTATAACCACTGTTATCCATCTTTTCAGGAAAGGGTTATTTCATGCACTTCAGCACAGCGGTTGGGATGGAGGGGGACAAGGTGCTGCTGGAGAGCAGGATTCTTTATCCCAAGCGAGGATTCCAGTGCCTGCAGTTCTTCCTCTACAACAGCGGTCATGCTAGTGACCAGCTCAGGATCTGGACCCGAGAGTTCGACAAGACAAACCCGAACGGGACCCTGCATCTCATTCAGCAGATTGAAGGTACAAATTTTGAGCCTTGGATGAATGAATATCAGATGCCATTTAAATGTAATGTTGTCAAAGACACTTTCTCTGCACCACACAGGTCTTTATGTATTTTTTTATTAATGTATTATTCTAATAACACACCTTAATTACTATATTTACAATATAATTTGACCTCAAATGTCTTGAATGAAATTTGAATTGCTCTTGAATGAAAATGGTTACTGTATAATAATAATAACAATAACTTACTAACTAAAAAGTCAACATGAAATAATTGACCCTATTTACTTTAATACATTACTGGTCTTTTTAGGGATGAATTATCAGTGCATATAATTCCCATAGAATGAAGACCAAACAGTTATTAAACTTTTCATATATAGACTAGAGTAGACACTTGCAGGACATCTGAATCTGCCATTGCTGGAAGAGAATGACGAGAAGGAGGAAGAATGTTCTTGGTTAACTTTTCTAGGGTCACATTTGTTTTCATGTGAAATAAATATAATCTTTAGAAATATATCAATATATCATCTTTCACAGCAGCAGAACTGAAAAAATATTGTTTTTTTAATCATTATACAATCACTGCTGTAATCAATACCAATAGGGTTAAATGACACAAAACATCGGTTCTCTGAGAAGGGAATGAGATGTGTTGATGCAACGGGAATTCATCCAGGTGTGACCACTGTCTGAAGCAGACAGCAATAGTATGGCATTACATGTAGTGCCTGCGCATATAAAAGGCAACCTGCATTAAAAGTCATTAGCTTAGTTGTCTGAAGGAGACATGCAGGCATGCCCAAGTCATGGCAAAAACACAGAGCATGAGAACTTGCCCAAAATAATTCCCATTTGTCAGCTCCAACCCTGTGAAAGAATAAAGACACATATACCGAATTAAAAGCATCTTTATTACCGGGGATATAACGTGCCTGCATGCCTCAAACTCCAAAAAACTGTGTGAGAGCATTAAATACAGCTCTCTGCACTGCACATATGAAGGCGCATCTGCACAGGGAGCTTTCACACTGGGCTTGTTTGCTGTGGTCCGAGTCCAAGCGTGATTGTTCGCGGTGCCCTCCACAGCGTTGGTCCGGATTTATATTCAACTTTTTGCATTTGCGTTCATCTTACATTATCACAAATGTGCACGGCCCATGATAGAAAGCAGGACGTGGGTCAATGTATTGTGTGTTTTATTTAATTCAGTGATATTATGCACAGCAGATTGAACGACACTTGGGTTTACTGTATGTGTGTTGCATGAAGGGTGGCTTTCTGCTGCTTGGAAACAAACTCTTTTGAGGAGCAGCAGATTGCTTGCCATTAATTTGGTCTGATTGCACTCACTATGTACAATTACAACAAAGGGGCTCCATAACAACTGTACATTCTGTTAAATGAGCATCCCTCAGTACAGGGCAGCTGAAATTGAAAGTGTCACATTATCTCACTGTGACCTGTCCTTCATTAAGCTGCTGCTTCATCTCCAAATAGAGGGAGAGCAACTGAAAATGAGGGGGTTGTAAGGTTCTACCGTGATCAACCTGTGATGATGAACCATTATGGTGACGTTTCACTGCGCCTCAGTGTTTACTACATGTTAGTACATTGTTTAAGTTCATAGTTTACCTATACCTGCCACAACTTCTCCCCTCATAGAAGTATCATGTGGAATAATCAGAATGTGCTGCATGGAAAAAATCTATTTTTTTAAAAAAGGTTTGACAGGTTTAACTTTTGTTTTAGATTTGTTAAAAATGGATGGTAAATTCTATTCCTATTCTGAATTAACTTAAATTTTTGGTGCACACCTCACCTAGAATTTATGATTGGGTTATTAAATCTATTTCACCCAAACTGTTATATCTGGTGATTGTAGTAACAGAGTATCAAAATGTGAAGTGCCCAAATTGTCTGTTGGAGGTCTGGAGCTTTGTAATGTTAAATGTAACATTTTTTGGATTAGAAGAATCCTTATTAAGAAGTTCAGCATGATTGATGTGCACCCCGACACAAAAATAAATACTTTCACTGTAACATTTTTTTATAGTAAAACATTGATCAAAACTCGATGCTGGAATCTTAAGCCTTTATGTAAAGATCAAACATTTGCTTCTGTCATGCTTATTTCGTGATCATTTTTCAGCTAGCTGGTGAAATGGTGGGTTTGTGTGACATTTGCTCCAGCAAGGAGTGTTAAGGGCATGTTTTAGAGTAGTGCTGTGGGGCTATGTGGGGAAATGCAGCTTAATTTTTCTCTCGCTGCTTGAGGTCAGAGGCTATTGGCCTTGCCTGGCATATTGTTAGCTCTGGTTGGCATTGGCCCAACAGTGGAAAAGTGGCTATTGTGTGCAGGGCTCACCAGCCTGACTTGCTGCCAAATATGCTTGGCCATGGCCCAACATGAAGCACTCATCCAACCCGTCTAGCCTCTTCCTGCTTTTCACATGGCCAGATTAATCCTAATCTAGCTGTGGCACATGCCATGACTTCCAATAATTTGCATCATTATCAGGAGATGGGGAAAAAAGTAAATTTCATGCTTTTATGCTCTAATTTTTTTTTTTTTCATCAGAAAACACATCTACTTTTAAATTGGTGTCTAACCAGCTGATGCACGCATTTCCCATTTTACGGAATTCATCATGGTTGTGTAAACTATAGTGGTGAATGGAAATTACAATTAGATTTTGTGTTCCCAGTTAGCAAATTAACCAACCCACTATAGCTTAATGACTTTACAAAAAAGCACCAAAATTTCCAGAGATTGATTGCATTGGTCATAATACAGAAACATGTCAAGTTTTTATTAGAAACACCCAGGAACCAGCATTAACAAGTTGTATGTAACTTAATGCTAAGCCAGTACACAAAGTATAATGTTATAAATGTACATAACTTAAAAAAAAACAAACAAACAAAAAACATTGGATTGACTGACTCAACAAAACAAAAAGCTGCTTTACTAACAGGGAATCTTTTATGTCTTTTATTTGAAAGCTCCACCGGGTGACCTGTGGCAAATCCAACATGTGAACCTGAATGTCTCCAAAAAGTTCCGTGTGGTGTTTGAGGGAATTAAAGGGAGTGGAAACACAGGCGGACTCTCACTGGATGACATCAACCTATCAGAGACCACTTGCCCTGAACATGTATGGATGATCAAGGACTTCAGAAGCATTCTGGAGAACACGACAATGGATACTGCCATTTACAGTCCGCGTTTCAGATCTAAGGACGGCTACACCTTCCAAATGGGCCTGTATCCCAATGGCACAGCTGGATACCCAGGCGAGTTGGGAGTATATGCACACTTAACGTCAGGGGACGATGCTGTGGATGACAGTCTGGTCTGGCCTGCTCGCTGGAAGCAAATGACCATGATGCTGATGGATCAGAATGCAGACATCCGCAAACGCATGTCCAACCAGAGGAGCGTAACAACAGATCCCACAATGGTTTTGGAAGGTGTGGTCTTGTTGATTTGGGTATACAATTTCCATCTTGTCCAGTTAGATTTCTGAAATGTTTACATGCCAAAGATTTAGTGATTTACCATTAATTACATCGACTAATCTAATTTCTCCCACCAGTTTCATAATGAACCGAAAATATATTTACACATCATAATAACGTTAAAATCTCTAACATTGTGGTTTGCACAGTTGCTTTGGCAAAACATTGAAGAGCGCCTTATGGCTTAGTACCCTTATCAAATCACAAAAGATTTAATCAAGTTGAGTCAAATCTTCACAAAAAATAATCAGAAAAGAGACAAGCTTCATCAGATGAGTTCAAATTCTGCTGTGAAGCAGCTGTAGCAAGATAAGTGTCATAATTCAGCTAATTTTTGATAAATTATCAATAATTTAACTGTTCAGTGATGATTTGTTCAGTTCAATAGCTGTGTCGATGTTGCAAACTTCATCAGTTTTGAAAAAAAAAAAAAAAAAAAGAAAACTAAAAAGGAGGTTTACAGGTCAATCCAAAGAAATTTTGCTCTGTTCAATTTAGTAACTGAAAAGGGGCTGGAGATCTTAATTTTGATCCCAAGGTGTACACTTTTATTTTGATGCATTTAATATTAAAATATACAAAATTTTCTTCTGGAGGAAGACCAGAGGACCCATTATATTCACAGAATCCAGTGGATAAAAACTCAGTCATCACTCTTTTGTTCAAATTGCCTCTTTAGGGACAGAAACTTTCTTCTGGGACGATCCACGTAAAGTTGGGATAAAAGTGACAGAAAGCAGTGGGACAGAATACTTCCGTGGTCCAGGTGCTGGGACCCCTGTTTACCTCACCCAGGCCAGGGCACTGAGCCGAGACTTCATCAAGGGCGGAGATGCCATCTTCCTCCTTACAATGGAAGGTGAGCACTGAGAAACACAGAGCCATTTCACAACTCAGTTGACTTATTTCTCATTTGCTGAAAATTTATTCAAAAAGATTGTCAGTGCACAAAGAACTAGAATGAAATCTTTTTTACTTACTCTCATTTAATTCTAAACCTACTCTCTTAAAATAAATGTTTAGTTAGGGTTCTATATAGAAACAAGGTTTCTTAACTCAGTTTTACACGTTATGCCATAAAGATTGCATATAAGGAGAAATGTCTTAAATGATCACATAATACTTTCATGTTTAATGGGTTATTTTTTATTCCTTCGGATGAGACGTTAAACCGAGGTCCTGACTCTCTGTGGTCATTAAATTCCAGGATGTTCTTCGAAAAAAAGACTAGGCATCCTGGCCAAATTTGGTCTCTGCCCATCATCATGGCGTCCTAATCATCCCCATATACTGATTGGCTTCATCACTCTGTCTCCTCTCCACCAATAAGCTGGTTTATGGTGGGCGCAGTATGGCTGCTGTTGCATCATCCAGGTGGATGCTGCACATTGGTGGTGGTTTTGGAGATTCCCCCTTCCATGGAAATCACTTTGAGTGCAGAGAAAAGCACTATATAAATGTAACAACTTATAATTTTTTTTCTAGTAATGAAGTATGTTTACAAGCTGTTAAATTCATAAAATGTAATCAAAATAAAAAAATCTATGAAAAAAATTTGATTAAAACTAAATACATAAAATGATCTCATGATAGGAACCCATAAAAAGTTCTACATATGAAGCATCTGACATAACGTTTAAGGTTCTATATCAATGGTGCAATACTCTGCTTGACCGTGGCCCTCTGAGAACAGAGTTCAGCTTCAACCCTAGAGAAACACCCTATCCAGCTAATTAAGTCCTTCAGGCTTGAAAAATACAGGTATGGGTGTTGGAGCTTTGCAGGACTGTTGCAGCTCCAGCATTGGCCAGACGTCAAGTTTTGGTTGAAAATGAAAATCGGGGTTGACGCCAAGCTCCACTGTTGGCAAGGAATGAAATTAATATTGATGATTTGATATTAAAACCTAATGTTGTCTTTACATCAAATGCCAACTTTATTTTTGGAATAAACACCAGAGATCTCTCAAACCCCAACCTTAGCTGTCAATTCTTTTGAACTAACGTCTTTTGAACTAACCCCATAACGTTAATGTCCACAATTAAAATTAAAACATCATTACATGTTAATAATTTGTTGCTTTTAAGTTGTTGTAATAAGTAATCAAAATCCAACATCTTCCTAACACAGATGACATCTAATTGTCTCATGCTAACGCAGTACTGACAACAAACCCCGACATCTAAAAGTCTCATAGCAACACCAACATGATGTTTGCATGAGACGTTTGCAAGATGTTGGATTTGATTACTTGTCACAATTAAAAACCAACAAAATACATACATTTCATGTAATGATGTTATAATCTCTAAATGGTTAGAGATTCGGACTTGTAACCTGAAGGTCTCAATACCAGCCGTAAAATTTAGGTGGGGCAAGTGAATGAACAGCACTCTCTTTCACTCTCATTAATTTAGCAAGGCACCTAACCCCAAATCGGGCGCTGCTGCAAAAAACGGCTGCCTACTGCTACAGGTCTGTGTGTGTTCAATACTCACTGCTGTGTGTGTGCACTTGGATGGGTGAAGTGCAGAGCATATGACAGAGTATGGTACACCATACTTGGCCCCATGTCATGTCACTATCAGTATGACCTTTAGAAGATTTTGGGTTTTGGTTACTTAAATACCATGTCTAAGGACGCAATAATTTAACATTTTTGTGAACATTAATTTTATTGCTTTTAGCAGACTTTAGGTTTTGGTTACTTAATACCATAACTTAAAACCAACAAAATATCAACGTCAGCAGTCATGACATCACGATGACATTGGACGTTGTTCTGACATTGATTTTCGGTGACCCTGCGTCAGAACCTACATTCAACCAAATTGCAATGTCTTTTGTTGTCTAGTGATGGTATTTCTTCTATGGAACACAAAAGGAGATGTTTAGCAGAATGTTCACGCTGCTCTATTCCATACAGTGAAAACTGACAGGGATTGTTAAAAGCCTTTGTATAATCCCTCACCAAAAAGTAGTTTAATGTCCAACGTAAATCGTTTTCTTCCAGCTGGCTATCCTGATGCCGTGCTACTTGGTGCTTAAATTTGTCCATATGTTTATGTTCTTGTAGATATCTCTCATCTGGTTGCTTCACAGCCCTTCCCGTCCACAACCATGTCTCCAACAAGCTCAACTCCTTCTGGAACTCCCGGGCCAACAAATCCAGACAACAGCACATCAACCAACACAACCACTGTGACCTCTCCTACATCTGCCACCACCACCACTACACCTCATGACCCGTGTGTATCAGTACAATGTGAAAATGACGGCTTGTGCACACTGAACGACGCAGGAGAGGCCGTGTGCAGGTAATATTTGAGAGGCTAGTTCACTTGGCTTTTAGTAGTATGTAGCAGAGCTATAAATGCTGCACTAAACAGTGCAAGCCATGAATGAAACCAACCATGAAACCAACCAGCCAAGAGAAATGAGTTTGGAAAGATGGACTAGAGTTATTTGACTTGACATTCACTATGTTTATATGTGCACCAATAATGCGATTATTTCCAGAGTAAGGACTTAACCTCGGTAAGATGTTTACATGACACTTCCATTTACGTGCAGCACAAATAATGAGCTCAAATATAGTAGGTGTTTTACTGGCCACTGTTTTAATCTACTTACGTCGAATGTAAAACATTTCTATGGATGAATTGGATTTTTTTCTGAGATACACCTAAAAGCATCTTCATTTCGATGTGTTCGTTCAATATACAGCATTATTTTCATGTAGCAACAATGTCAACATGAACTGTATCTCCAAAAATGTGATTTACCACAGTGTTTACATATTTTACTACGATCCTCTGTGCTTCTTTGAGCGAGAACTTGTGAGAGCTGAGCAGCATGTATGTGTTCTGTCTCCCTGCAGGTGCGCGGTGGGTAACGACTGGTGGCACTACGGCGACAGATGCCAGTTTAAAAGCTCTACCCAAAACAACACCATCACTGCTGTATTGGCGTCTGTCATAGTGTTTGCTGTCATGCTGATCATAACGGTAGTCAGCGTGGTCTGTGTGAAGAAGAAGAACCGGAGAAAAGTACAGCTTGCTGGAGAGGGAATCACCATGAAAAACGTGTACACGTCCAAAGCATGAGGGATGTGATGTGTTCTCTAAAGACCTGTTCACATCAAGAACGAAAACTATAGAGATAACTATGATGATATCTACATTAGCATCCACACCAGTGGACAATATAGTTTATTCTAAGTGCGCACTGCAGTTTTGTCATCTTTCGCTTTAAATGCTCAAGCTCTTTAAAGCAGAATGGATTCTGATTGGCTGTCAAAGTTTTTATCGTTCAGCAGGAAAAATCTGGAAATTCTGGAAGTGATTCCAAAGATATCGTTTCTCTGCGTGGTTATCGTTGTAGTTGTGCTGTGGTCTCTGCTATTCTTTTATATTTAGAACTATATCTTTATCATTATAGTTATCATCCTTGGTGTGAAGAGGCCTTAATGTGTGATGTACACAATAATGCTGTGAGAATGATTCATGAAAATGCTTTTGCAATTGATTCTTTAATGTACAGTAATTAATAGGACAAGCAGTAGTTTGTTCAATGGCCCCAAAAAGCATTTGTTCCCTGACTAAATGCATGAACAAACTAAAACGTTTGATGATGAATTTTGTTGGGTTTGAAATGGTTGAAAAGATTTCCACTGTAATAATAATAATAAAAATCAACCTACTCACAGTATTTCATACCATAGGAAAATTACTCACTTTTACAAATACATATATATTAGGATGAGCGTAATAGAAATTCAAGAGCTATGGTGCTTTTTTATTTTTGTAGCTTGTCAATGGATGCTGGCATCCATTTTAATTGTATGAAGAGGACAATGCAGTACTGATGCATCACAACTGGACATTCATTTGGTTACAGACTGTAGTTTATTTACTTTAAAACAAATGGAATTGCTGCTGTGTTAACTAATGCTGTATGCTAGCAAAGTTGCTTGATAGCAAACTTATTTCAAAGTTAGTTATTCTTACAGAGCCCCACACGACATGTGTAATAAAAAAGATGTCGGGGTAACGATTGAACTAAAACAAGGAAAAGGATTAGTAGGCCTACAATAGGCCACGAATTAATAAATTGTGGGAATCAATCTGCATGTTGTGTGGGTCTCTGTACATTCTATTTAAACAAACCAAAACATTTATAACTGCTCATTCCCAAAATGGAAACCTAGTTCTGTTTGTTCCCAGAAATAAACAAAGGGAACCATACACTAACGTTAGGGGAACGTGAGTGTTGTTCTGTAAGTGATTTAGGTGCTTGTACCTGTCTAGTGGAAAAAAACACAGCGCTGCAGATCCCTCCAAAGACTGAAGTGTATCCAAGGAGTCGTGGTTGACCACTTTATCAGGTGCGTTCCAGTGAAATTTTACGTTTTCTGTAATCCATGCCAAGGTGTTAAAACATAGAAACAATAATATAGGTTAGTGACGAAGGGACGCTTTTAACAACCTTTTAAAGAAAGCCTTCAAAATAATCAGAGAAACTTCCCTTGCTCCCTGAAAAGATAAGATAATAAAGGATATTTTATGCGGTCCACTTCTTCAATCACATTAGTTACCAGCCAGTAATCCTATATTTTCATTATTTCAGATAATACGTGTGGGAGGATAAATGGCGTTTGAATACAGTCTTACAGGAACTGTAAAGCTCGTTTACATAAAATTGAGACTGTCAGCTTTACTGCATATGAAATTATACAAAACAATTACAAAGGTTAGTTTTTCTTTGACCAGTTTTCATTTTATTTTTTCCAAATAAGATGGAACAAAAAGTCAATTGACTTGGACATTCTTTTTCGCCAAATAACAGGGAAAAAATACTTCACAGGAAAGACTGGCAGCTTTAGTCAGGTAAAATGTCTTTTGTTTGATCTAATTTTGGTAAACTTAATTGGAGCCTGCTTTGCATATATCTGTACAGTTATTTTACAGTGTTTTACATCAATTCCAGTTCTTATGACTCGTAATTTTTATGCTGTGACTAATCTCTCAGAAAGAGACATCATCAGGTAGTTGTCTGTCAATGTGTTACAATCATCCATTTTCAACCTAGGAACGTGCTATTTATACTTGCTCAAAAACAAATTTATATTATATATATATATAAAAAATGCCTTTTGCTGCTTGTTCAGTTTAGTTCACTGAAATGAGCTAAACTTAGTCCATTTGTGTTGGGATCAAAAAAATTGGGCAGTGAATTCCAGCATGCTTGAAATTGGGTGGAATTAAAGAGAGTAAATGTTAAATTACGATAGAAATTATTATTTCATGTGTTATTGAGTAAAACCTGTTAGTGTTTAATGTACTGTTGTTTGACATTTAAAAAGAGTGTAGTGTCACAATTGTTCATTATATTTAATGAATAATCCAGCAAACCCACTCTCCCAACAACACAACTATGCTACAGTGCCTGTGACAACCGAAAACAAAGGATAGTAAGCTTTCCATCTGAACGTTTAAGTTCCTATTGGCTCACTGGCCCTGTGGAGGTGTGACCTCGACAGAACTTAACCATTCCACTCTCTCTTCCCCTCTTTCTTCTTCTGCTGGTTACTGTTCATGTGAACAGACTGGAGACATCCATTCCAACCGGAGGCCCGTCTACTTCCAATTCTATTCAACCATGTATAAATGTGTGTCATGATTTTATTCATTTTAGATGTCTCCAAAGTTTTTCAGGGCAAGGACCCCTTAGGCAATAGAGACATGGAGCAGGAACCCCCGACACAAAATATGTCAAACAGAGCTACATATTAAAGCTGCAGTCCGTAACTTTTTTTCTTTTGGTTAAAAATATTCTAAAATCATTTCTGAGCAAGTACATATCCAGCCAGTATTCAAAACTATCTCCTTACCTTAGCCCAATTCATAACAGTAAGCTTGTAATAATGTTTTCTAATAAAATTGGTACTGGTGGGTTTTCACTGGAAATTCGAGCATGCAGCCGTTCGTCTTTGCATCATGTCTGTAAACAGAGAGGAGGAGTCCCAGCTAGTAGGTTATATTGCATGTGTGGATAGGCTTGTTACGGTAGTCTGTGTTACTGGTGTTACCAGTGTTCGCAACACCAGTTTCATCACTTGCCCACTGAGGCACAGAGTCAGTTTTTTTCATTTTAAGGGGGCATTCACACAGAATGTGTTTTTCTATTTCAATTTCTATTTCTATGTAAACATGCTGGAAGGATGTTTGTGGCCGTTACGCTATCATCTCGCGTCTTATGCTGCGCCTTGTACATGAGTGTCTAAACGAATTTCAACTTTTACATGTAACACCGCTTGTCAATGTCAGTTACAAAACAGTGGACTCAGAAGAACTCGTTGCAAGCTTCAGTTTAAAGTAGTCTTACGTCTCAAAAGTGCGCTTCGAGTCATTTCACTTTGCGGCCATCTTTGAAACGCCTCTCGGGCATGAAAGTGCAGCTTCTATATCTTTGAATGGGGAACATTAAATTCTCAAAAGCTGTTTGGCAAGCTTTCAATTAAATTTCATATTTAAAATCACCAATGAACTCTGACAACCGTCTCATAAATTGTGTTGAATTTTTATTTGTTTCAATTTTTTGAATGAGGCTGGAACAAGCATTTAATTCTAAATGCGTATCTTGTGTCTTTTTTCGGAGGCGCACGTCTGACAGTTTCTATTAGAACCTGAGCTTCTAACGGCCGCTGCAGTAAAGCTATGACTTTACCAACCAGTGATTGGCTCTTATTTAGAAGGCGGGAATTATTTTGGAATACGTCGGAATTACTCACTGCTCTTGACTAAAGAACTTAAAATATTCTGTTATTTATTTGGTTCCAGTTTCCACGGTTTGATTTTAAAATTTTTATATAAACGTTGTGTAAGTTAGCCTATTTGTTATCTTATATTAGGCCAAGCATGGTGTATTCTTATTCGTTTTGTTAATAAACCTATGTTTAAAATAAGCAAGTTTATCATTGTACTGTTTTGTTGCTGTGTTTTTCAGCTAGAGTAATAACCCACCATTCAAGCAATTGGCACTAATTTGAAAGTGAAAGTAAAATGCACACGGGGACACCGGGATTCATAAGTGATTTAAAAAAAAAAAAAAAAAAAAAAAGAGGTGAAGACCCCGCGCCCCAGTATTACCGGTGTTGTCACATGTCGATTAACCAGTATTAAAATTTTCAGCATCACATCCCTACATTTGGAGGATGCTCCTGGTAGCGGATTATTTATAGCCTTTTCTCACAGCAGCTGGAATAATGAAACTAATCATATTGATGGAGGATTGTAATTTAGGACTACGGAGAGGCTACAGAAATTGAAATCTACAGGTAATACACACTAAATATAGAGTCACGCAATGCTGATGTTGCTAACATTAACAATTTGAAAACAAAATAGAACAATAATAATTTGCAAGGTTTGACATAATCTGAGGTAATCAATCATCAGATTTTCGTCAGACGTAATCACCGTTGGCAGCACGATTTATTGTAGGCCTAATGCTTTTTTCCTCAGTTGGTCAAAACAAAAGTGGCAGACGTTACTTGTGAAAATTCTTATTTTGGTCACATTTCCAATATGTAGTATTCTGAAGTACAGTATCCACACCGGTTTGGTGACTGACAGCAAACATTAGATTCATTCGTGCTGAGGAGCCATACTGATGCACAACCCACATAAAGATGATAATTCCGCAAATAACTGCAACTGCAGGTTTCAAACAGAGATGGCGACAAAGAGGCCAAACTTACGGACTGCAGCTTTAAGCATAGCCTTCAATTTGATGATATTATATTAAGACAGTAGTTTAGAACTATGCGTGTTATTGTTGTAGCACATGCGTCATTGTCTGTAATATTACCTTTCTTTGTTAAAATTGAGATTTACATAAGCATACGTTGTGATAAAAATCACAATTCATTAATCAATTTGCAGATTCATACATTTAATTTTACTAGTTACGTAGTCAGATGGACAATTAAACATTTACTTGAACTTTTGCTTAAAGTTAAGTTAACTAAAACATGACAATTAAAGGGTTAGTTCACGCAAAAAATTACTCACCCTCATGTCGATCTACACCCGTAAGACCTTCGTACATCTTCGGAACACAAATTAAGATGTTTTTGATGAAATCCGATGGCTCAGTGAGGCCTCCATTGCCAGCAAGGTAATTAACATTTTTAGATGCCCAGAAGGGTACTAAAACATATTTAGAACAGTTCATGCAAGTACAGTGACGAGATAAAGCGACAAGAATACTTGTTTTCAACAATATCTAGTGATAGCCAATTTCAAAACACTGCTTCAAAGCTTTATGAATCTTTTGTTTCAAATCAGTGGTTCGGAGCGCCAAAATCACGTGATTTCAGTAAACAAGGCTTTGTTAAGTCCTATGAGAACTGAACCACTGATTCAAATCAAAAGATTTGTAAAGCTTTGAAATCGGCCATCGCTAGATATTGTTGAAAAGTCGTTACTTTGTTTTTTTTGGCACATGAAAAGTATTCTCGTCATTTTATTATATTAGGGTTGAACCACTATACTCACATGAACGGTTTTAAATATGTTTTAGTATCCTTCTGGGAATCTGAAAGTGTTAATTACCTTGCTGTCAATAGAGGCCTCACAGAGCCATTAGATTTCATCAAAAATATCTTAATTTGTGTTCCGAGGATGAACGAAGGTGAAAGAATTTTCATTTTTGGGTGAACTAAGAATCAAATCACTGAGAATCTGAAATTAGTGAGGGTTCTCTAGTAAAGTGCAGATGTAATGTGTACGCAACAGCTCCACCATAACAAGAACAGTAATGTACAATGAGACGTTTAAGATTATTTAAGTCATTTTACAAATGATTGGAATGGAATATCAAAATTATATTGATACAAATATATATATTTTTAATTAATCTATAAAAGTCTGCATTTACATTGCGTTTATCTACTTCGACATGCCATATTTTTGTCTCATGCTAGTTAGTACTATGTCAATTGCAATGTCAAGAGTGAATTCCGCAATTATATGTAGAGGTCACTTCTGAAAATTTGCAGCATATAATTGGCCGTCGGACCATAGCAGCTTGAAAAACAAATTTTATTCAATGGATTATATATAGCCTCAAAAAGCATGCAAAGGCCACGCAAAGGCTGCTCAACTTTCACTAGAAATCTGTCACTCAGTTCGCGACCTCACAAAGTTCTATTAATATAAAATCAATAAAGTTTTGTACACAAGAGATCAAAAAACAAGACTGTGATTGGCTTATTTTCTCTGCAGGAAAAACATGTTAGAAATGGAATCATTTGAGTGTACTTACCTCTGTATATTACAGTTTCATTATTATTACTATATTTATTTCTTTTACAATCGCTAGGATACATTTATCAATTTAAATACTTTTTCAATACTCTTCACACAGTTCTCCTAGTCAACTTTTAGCTTGGCAGAGCAGTTGATTTCACATTGAAAATGTCCTAAAACTTCAAAAACACTTCATACATCTCATGAACTAATTCTTCTATAACAACAGCAATGGTTGTCAATCATAAAACAATGACATAATAACACTAACAAGAGGTAGCATTACACATTTTCTTTTGTAAAGTTTCTTTACAAAAGAAGAATTGCACCTCTCTGCTGTTTACAATTCACCGTCGTATCTGTTACGTTTACATTACAGGACAGAATTATTCCTACGTTTTCCCCTTTTATAGATGCTAATAAAAATGAAAGAGGTGTTTAGCTACATCTAATTATTTTGATAGGATTTAATTTTTTTATATTCAAAATATATTGCAATAAGGTATTACTTTAGAAATGTAGCAAATTGTGTAGCAAGTTTTTTCAGTGGTTGTGTTGAAGTGAGAAAAAAATTAATATAATATTAATATAATTTGAAAGGAATAGTCATTGACTGGATCATTTATCATTGCTTTAGCACAAAATGCACAGTTTAGCTCAAAGTCTGCTGTTGTGCTCACTGTGATAAGAGTTTTGAAAATGTGACTTCAATATTGAAAAATTGGTCCTAACGATGGTAAAAAACGAAAAAAAAAAACTGTAAACTAGGGTGTGGGGGGGAATCACGCACTTTTTCTTTATATATTAATATATTATGTCAGACACTCATCAGAAAGCACCACAAGAAAAGCTACTGTAGAGTCATAAATTTAAGATTTATTATAACAAAACCAGGAACTGTTTGTGTGGTTGGTTTGAGCATAATTCCTTGCAGATAAATTGGATTGCATTACAGGACTTGACACAGTCATGCTGGTGTAAAGAGGCGAATGAGTGTGTGTGTTTATGTGTGTCTGTGTGTATGGCTCATTGATCAGCAAGTGACAACAGCACTGGGCAGAATGCACAGTTCATTTACAAGTGGTGTGTGTGTATATGTTTCTGATACATATACATCTATTGGCATGTATGCATAAAGGGTCATCTTGTTCTAGACACACAGTTCCCTTAAAAAGCATTGGTATACAATATTTTTCTTATTTACAATCATTGGAAAGAGAAAAAGAAACAAAACAAACAAAAAAAAAAAAAATCACAATTTCTCGCAGAGAAGATTAGTAAAAAAGTGACGAAGTCACCATAAAAGAGTAAGCAACTCCTAGGAGTTAGTCTTTCAAATTTCCACTAAATTTCTAGTTTATACAGGCGCAAAGCCTTGATTTACTGAAGAGATACAGTATTACTTTAAGTGCCCTATCTACAACAGTTAAGTGTGGTATTACTAGTGTGTACCGTACAACACAATTTTACGTCAACGCAATCTTCTGTTTTTAAATCAACTTAAAGTCTGTTGTAACTTCTCTCGCATATGGTAAATAAAACAAAATCAAAATATCCAGAAACTTGTTGGTAATGACAGTTAACGTCGCAATACTAGTGTTGAATTATATAGGTATCGGTTTAAGGTAAATAAAAGTTAAAACAGTCAGTAATCAGTAGTGAACTGCTTTTAAAACTCTAGTGAAACGGGTGAGGCACGGTAGATCGCAGGTCACTCTTGTGTTCTATTAAAGGGATTGATTGAGATCTTAGTGGACTGTGCGGGAAGTGGCATCATAATGTTGCCAGTTTGGCCCAGTTTCGTGACTTTTCAGAGCCGTTGTAGGTAGATGACTGACAGCTTCATATTGGTTGACTGCAGTAAAGCAGTGACCAGCAGATATTCCACTTGAGTACTGGTGAACATTCAATCATCATTCACTCAGCCTCATGTCGTTCCAACTGATTCACTCAAAAGTGGCGGCATTAGTGTAAGAAATGCTGTCAGAGTTCTTCAGTATTGGGCAAAAGACTGCACGTTCAAGAACTGCAGAATAAAGCCAACGACATGAAGGTGAGTAGATGATGGCAGAATGCAACCACTCCTTCAGAGCGGTGTGTCGTAGTAGTCTGCAGGTCGCTCACTCTTGGTCGGCCTCTGTTGGTCCTGCTGATGTTGTTTCATGATCTCCTTCACCTCCTCCTCCAGTTCTGGAGGTATAATGAACTGGTCGTCGGGGTCGGGTTGAGCGGGGGCCGTGAAATAACCCCCTGGTTTCTTGGAAGGAGCTTCGGCCACCTCAATCAAGTTGTGGCTCTGCTCTTGTGGTGCCACTGAGCCGTTTCCCTTTCGCTTTCCCAAGGTCTTGCTCCAAGTATCCATTCCTGCAAAGTTTCCAGTCTTATCCATCTCCAGCACATTCTCCGAAAGCTTCTCTGGGGTTTCCGGGGTGCAAGGTGGAGGTGGCGGTGGAGGCAGCAGATGGCCCAGACAGTGGACATCAGCTTCCACTTCCACTCGACTGCCGTTGGAGAAGACGCCAGCAATGGGCTCTTCGTCTTCGCTGTCCAGGCCATTGTCCGAAAGTGCGCTGGAAAAGGTGGCGCTGGAAAGTTGCCTCTGGAAAGAGCTGCTGGCATTGGGAGCTAGATGGAGAGTGCAGCAAGGGAGGCGTGGGTTCTGCTGTAGCTGTGGCGGGTGGCTCTGTGGATGAAGGTGGATGTGTGCATCCTGCAGCAGGAGCGGGGGCTCATCCGAGGACGCGGTCGATCCCACTTCAGAGCTCATCTCAGAAGCACTGACCTCGGAGCTGATCTCGCTGCAGGAAGACGGGGGCACGCCAGCAGAAGAGGCCGGGTACAGGCCTGGCCCGGGGCTCGGTGGAGGTTGCGGCGGCGCATGGATGCTTCCGGAGCCCGGCTCTGTGGACGCCGAGCAGCAACAGCAACAGCAGTCTTCAGCTACGCTGAGCTGCACCACCACAGCGCTAATGCTGTCCGTGCAGCCGTACGACTGTGCTAATGTGCACAGCTTTTTAGCAGCTGCCAAAGCATCGGGAACCTTCCGTACTGCTTCCACCGCCTCAGTAGGATCCATGACTTCAAAGAGACCTCTGCTGCCCAGGATAAAGAACTCATCTCTGGGGGTCAGTGGGAGCGTGTTGACGTACGGGCGAGGTAAAACTGCTGGGTAGAGGAATGAATAGCCCATGATGCGTGTGGAGTCTGTTACGCCATTCACTTTGTTGTCCTGTTTAAGAAGAGGAATTCGCCGTAGTGGCGCACTTTGGTGAGTGAACATAGCTCTTTGTAATTGTTATACTAAAACAACAATGTTCAAAGATTGTTTGCGTGAGTTAAAGGAATGGTTCACCCCAACATTCAGCTTCAAAGCTGTATAATTTTATATCTTTGGTTTGAAGAATTGTTTAGCCGTTTTAATCCAGTCAATTCAACAGTTTCAAGCCCCAAAAAGCGTATACTATAAAGTAGTGTAAAAGTGGTTTAATCCAGGTCATCAGAAGCGATGTGATAACTTTGCATTATAAACAGAGCAAAATTTAGGTTGTTTAATATTATTCACGTGTTTTAGAACCAAATTAAAATTTTACTTGGAACATTATACATACTGATTGTGTTGCTTCAGTTGTGTGGATTATTTGTATGCTAATGGACAAAAAATGGCTTGTCCGAGGAAGCGTTTGTTTGTCAATTTTTTTCAACTGATGGAGTTTGGTTCCTTGCCGCTGTCACCTCTGGCTTGCTTAGTTGGGGACACTTGATATTCAACAGTGTTTTTGACCTGCTTGCATTGACACCATTGTATGATAACTTAACTGTGCTGGATGATGACATCACTGTTTTCTCCCCCAAGTCATCCAAGATGTTCATGTCTTTCTTTCTCTAAGACCCTTATTCCTTGTCTGGGACCGTGTAGAGCCCTTTGAAGCTGCATTGAAACTGCATTCTACCTGAAGGTCCAAATTGCAGTACCCCACTGAAATCAACTATATGGAGAAAAATCCTGGAATATTTTACTCAAAAACCTTAATTTCTTTTCAAATGAAGACAAAGATCTTGGATGACATAAGGGTGAGTAAATTATCAGGAAATTGAACTAAGTGAACTAATCTTTTAAGTTGGACAATGACACCATTTTCTTGTAGAGCTGCTGTGCAGAATTGTTTTCCTGTTATCACTGTAAAGCTGCTTCGACAATCTGCATTGTACAAAGCACTATATAAATAAAGGAGACCTGGCTACCATTATACCCTTTTTGGAGCTTGAAACTGCTTGATTATTATTGTACAGAAAAAACAGCTAAAACATGAATAATATCTTATTTTGTGTTTCACAGAAGGACGAAAATTACATGAGTAAAGAGCATGATGTATGAGGACAGAAATTGAGTTACTGAGTGAACTATTCATTTAACTTCTATAAAAGCAACAGATAAGCAGAATCCACCTTCAAGTCAACATGAAATGGCATTTCACTTCCTTTGACTCTTGAATGAGAAAAAAATATCAGACAGGCTTTTAGTTTGTCACAGTGAATTGGTGTGCAGATGTAAAATGGGCATTTCATATCAGAATGGAGTCAGAGCTGAATGTGAGCAGCCAGTTACCCCATGCTTACGCTATTTTCAAATCAATTCTTATTTAACCAGTGTTCAATTACCTTTGTAAATATTGGAAAAATTTTACAAAGGCAACAGCCTCAAACTAGGGGTGTGCAATATTGACAAAAAATATCTTAATATGTTTTACATTTTATAAGACTGTTACCAACCAAATAAAATCAGTATCAACAAAATCCATTTTTGCACTGCAAAAGTGGCACAGAAGCTGCATCTAAAGCAGCATTTATTTACACTACAATTACATTAATGAATAATGATGAGATTAATGTGATAAAAAATATTAGAACATAAAAATAAAATATTTTGAATATTGAAATATGATTTTTAAATGAAATAAAATTTTAAATATGAAACTAAAACCACCAGTAGGTGGCAGTAAGTCTTAACTGTCTTCAGTTAGAGGGTCGAGTCATTCCTTCAAATGATTTGTTCAGAACAGCTGATTCATTTAAGAATTTAGGAAAGTGTCGCATGTCACCCCATTGTGCAATGACGTACATTCTAATGTATATCATAATGAAATAATATGTGAGATTAGAATATGTTTCAACAGTATGTTGAAATGAGTTTGCCAAAAGTTATATTTCATCTGCAACATTGTGAACTTTTATGAAGATACAAAAAGCACAATAGCAAAACATTTTGTAGATATGTTTGGCAATTAACTATAAAATGCACATTTAAAAAAAAAAAAGAGCAGGGTACTCCACATGATGGAACCAGGACTTGCAGATCAATGTTCTACTTGTTTTTGCTCCAATGCAGTAGGAAGAATTGTGTAAGTAGATTAAATGTAATTAAATAAAATGTGTATGAGAGGATGTAAATGGTGACAGGATGATTGTCAGGGCGAATTAAGGTGACAGAATGCACTTAACTCCACGACGGAGTGCAATTTTATGCCATGGTAATTTATGATGCAGTAGCAAGACACTCCAAAGTATCCATGTTTTCTTCACAAAAAGAGTACATACTTTTAAAGCATAGTACAAGTAGGCTAATTGGGATGCAGCATCTGTCGTTATGGAGTCGTTCTAAAACTCTGATTCATTCAGGAATGAAACACTAATGTTTGCTGATCTGAGATGCAAACAGTTCTGTTTTAGCTTTGTTTTAAACTATTTTCGATGACAATATATAGCAAACACAGTGACTAAATTTTAACTCACAATATTAACTTTTTGTTTACTGAACTGTTAAAATCAATAATCCCATTTGCAATCATGGTCATATTCGGGAAAACCAGCACACTTGTGTGATATATTTATATCATATACAACAGGGGTTTTCAAAGTCAAAGACAGTGGGCCTCCCTCCACACAAGGTACACCGTCCAATTTTTACTAATTTTCAATAGCGTTCAGTGTGCCGAGAGCCCCTAACACATACAGTTTGTTTGTGCATCAATAATAACGGACTCTCATCTCGTGTGCCTAATGCACGAGTCCTGTACGTCACTGTAATTGTCTTTACCTTGATTACAATAGTCATCCATCAAAACTTTACTAGTAGGACATTGGATTGCTTTATCCAGCCTAGTGATGTAGTATGTGTATAATTATGCTCATGCAGCAGTTGGGTGTTTTTCAGTCTGTATTTCACAGCACAACGGGAAATGGCTTGGGCTGCTCCGAAACAATCATAGAATAGGAGAGAGACCATGCTTTGAAGCCAAATACACTATTCTCTGCACCATCTCTGATGAAATCACCTGGGTTTTCTCTGCATTAGGGCTGTTTTGGACTGACTGTTCGAATTCATTCACTTACTGGATACTTGGACCGCAAACTTTCCAGGTGTTTACGGTTTAAAATGATCTGATTGAAAACAGAGGAGCGGAAACAAAGCCTCTTGTCCAAAAACTAGAAGTATTGTTTCAGCTATAATGTATTTATTGAAATTAATCATTAATTTATATAATTTTTTTTACCACTCTGCACGTCTCTCCTGACATGCTCTGGCACCCCACACTCTGAAAACTCCTGATATAGAAATATAAGACAAAAACTTATACTCACTGTGTCCCCATATTATGAATTTTGGGGACATTTTAACTGCATTCTATTAGGACTCTCAAGGCATGTGTCTGTTTGTTTTTGTGAGTAACATACTCAATGTCAGCTTCATTAAAACAACAATTTCCAATATTATCGTAGAAGATACATACCACACACCTCTACCTCAAATAATGAATAAATAGCTATTGTTTGTTGGTTAAGATAAACTAATCGACTGTGCAGACTCATTACATTTTGATGCAGAGAGACAGTTTTTTTTCTCTGGAATGACATGCACAGATGAAAAGAATAGTTCACAATAAGATCAGGAACAGTGAAACAAACTTTCATTTCATGTTGACTTCAATGCCAGGGGAAACCGTTCCTCATACCTCAGTGATGATTGCTTTATGTTGCCGCACACGGTTGTATTCCTCCTTGATACTGATGTTGTGCAGCAGCGACAGCGGAAGAGCTTTGCCGTCGCGACACAGCACAGCCTGACACTTGCCCACATTAGCAGCAGTCAGGGTGAAGCAGCCAGCGGGGTCTGTGGGGTCGTGACGGATGTGACAGAGCGCTGCCGAACCGCCCAGCTTCTGCCCTGCAGTGCCCAACTTCCTATTTAATGTAGAGGGAAAGGACAGACATATTTAGTATTAATCAAACGTCCTGCCATACCAACTGTCACCACTTATTAAGCGTGCATTTACCTCTGCATGACCAGAAAGGTGTTGGTCATGTAGTCTTCTTCACTCTTGGTCCTGTGCAGTTCCTCTGCCAGTATGTCATTCATGGTGCACTGGAGTAAATATGGCACCTCCACATTCCTGTCGCCGTCAAACACACCGTACAGAGCTTCTCTACTGCCGCAGAAGCTGTTCACCGACAGCGCAGCCACACATAATCTGTGCAATGCAAACAGACATTTAATAACCATTGATACAGAGGATTTACGGAGTGAATTATCCAGTAGTCACTCACTTGTTTTTGACGCCTGAGGCTTCAGTGTAGCCGTGACTCCAGACAGCTGGCCCTCCTGCAGTCTCATTGGCTGAGAACGATGAGGGGGGCGGATCGATTCGGAAACAGCGGATGTTACTATAAGTAGAAAAATGATCATGTATTATCAAATATGAATTCTTACAGTAGGTCAAAAGCACATGTCAAATCACCTTTATTTCTATAGTGCTTTATAGAATACAGATTATTTCAAAACAGCTTCACAATAATAAACACGAAAATAACAACCAATGATGCAAACTTCATCAAACAGGAGAGAAATTTAAATTCTGCTTCAAATTCTAGTATCGTAATTCAGCTCAATAGAGCTCCGGACGTCACGTGACCCATTCTGTTTACACCACCATGCTAGCAGGCAGGGACAGCCGTGAGCGAATATGAAATGAATGGTGCCAGTATGAGTTTCAAGGCAACTGAGTTCACCGCACACTTTAATTAAAAACATAGACCTGTACAAAAAAAAACTTATTAGATTAAACATAACAGATTCCTACAATGCCCCCGGGGTGCTTCTAACATGTATTGATAAAGGAGCGGATAGCTTTCCAGACCTGCAGTATCCTGATATCTACAGCTACCTCATCAACTTTCCCTCGTCCTACTCTGGAGACTCTTTAAAAGCCCACAAAAGCCTGGAGGGATACAAATGGACACAATCTAATTTTGTGATGAATATTCAACTTTGTAGTCTTCCGGCTAAAACCTGTTCATCGCCATTGGAAGGGCAAGTCTACTGTGTTGTCGGTAACGTAATCAATCCTAGCTGTCCTTGTTTGTAGGTAGCGTAGCCAGCATAGCTATATCACTGTGAGTACAGCAGACATCATACATGTCATGAAATCTTAATATGTTTAATACCAAAATTTTCCCAAACATGAAAATATCCAAATGAGGTGTCATTAGTAGCCCCTTGAAATAATCATTAATTATTCTTGGAAATTTTTATTTATTTATTTATTTATGATTTAAAGCCATATCAACAGCAACGACTATATTCATGGCAATCAGCAATTTCACTTCAATAAATCATTTACAATAATTGCTAAATCAAATTAAATTCTATTAAACATTCTATTAAAATATGTTTACTTGGAAATTTTTATGGAAAAGTGTGTGAAAAATTGTGTTTTATATAATATAATGTGTATACTGAAAATTCTTAAATAGCCTCTATCAGCCCAGTTATTTTACACATTTTAAACTATTTCATGTCATTTTAGGGTTACTATTAAATATAAAAATCCTTATACAACCCTTAAAAGGAATACTGATATAAAAGACTTAAAAATACCACCATCTGTTGTTTTGTTGTGTTGGTTAGCACGTTTTATTGCAGCGAATCCTTTTTTAGTCATCTTTTGGGATCCTTAGGAATACGATAAAATAATTTACCCTTTGTTCTGGCATCCTGGCGCACAACAGCTGTCCACCATGTTGAGATAGTAAGGTCTAAACAGCCTGGTTTTAAATTATTGTTCACCCACTATACGGATACCATAGCCGCTCTAGCACTCTCCTGAGTTTAGATTGTGTGACATCAACCTCCGGAGCTCTATTTAGTCCAGGTTTTGTTCCCATCCGATAGTATCAGTGCAGTCAAATCGATAACATTACCAAATATTAAGTGCATATAATAAACAAGGTCCAAACTGAACATTCGTCAAGTGAGTAAAAATGGCTTTGGTGCAAAAAAACAAAACAAAAATATAAAAATAGGGGCTGGTAACCGTTTTAGTTTCAAGTCACTGAAGGGAACAGCACTCACCGTGCTCTACATCCTGTCTGATGCTGACACAATGATTTCTGCTATTTGATGTGATTTATTTATATCTGATTGTTTATGTTTTCTCTCATTTTAAGAGAAAAAAAAAAATCAGTTTCACAGTTCCTGAGAAATATGTACACCTGGGAAC
This sequence comes from Zacco platypus, assembly GCA_038088235.1. NCBI lineage: Eukaryota > Metazoa > Chordata > Actinopteri > Cypriniformes > Xenocyprididae > Zacco > Zacco platypus. Next base: position 9,933,957 of record CM076080.1, read on the forward strand.
ATTCTAATTTGCAGCACTGACAAAAGTGGAAAAACATGCACGTGTGCCCTTACTTGAGCTGCTCAAGAGTCTTGTGGTCCAGATTCAAGCGCAGGTTTCCCGTTAGATCCAGCTCCTGAAGTTTTGGAGGTAGACTCTCTGGTAAAGTGATCTCACTCAGCTCATTACAGCTCAGATCCACACACTACACAAGCGGAAATATATGATTGGCATACAAGGTGTGAAGCACACAGACAGCCTATAGTGATGATTGGTTAATCGTCTGATCAAGGTTATTTGAACTAACCAGAGTTATTTGAGATAAATTTCAATCACATTTTGCCAAAGATTATAAAAAAAACAGTGAAGTACATAAAAGTTAGTCAAGGGTCTTCCTTCATATAAAATGAAGGTTTGTGGGTTTAATCAGATTGTATTCAAATTCAGGATTGTGACAGGCCCACCTCGTAGTCAAATCATACTAATCCAAAATAATTGCATATTAAACATCAAGTAGCAAAGTTTTGGTGTCCTGCAGTATTTTTGCTTATAGTGTCAGTGGGGTAGGAAGCAGAGAGAACGTCTCACAACTGAATGATTTTCATGGCATTATTTGTTTCAGTAAACAGTCAACTTAAATTAAATGTTATGTGAAGAAAACTGATAACAACAACAAGTGATCTGACCTTCATCTCCATGAGCTGCATGACCTCAGGGAAGACCTCGATGCAGTTGGAGTGAGCCACCAGCGTGTGCATGCGCCTGCAGTTCAGGATGGTGGTGGGCACTGCCTTCAGCCTGTTCCCACTCAGGTCCACCTCCTCCAGCTCCTCCAGCTTGGCCATTTTACTACAGAACAGAGAATATTGATTTGATAATTATATATTCATTCAGAAACGTGCATGTTCCTGTGGATAACTGCTGGCTGGATTAACAGCAAGAGGAAGTGACAAACCACACAGGAAGGAAGCTGGTACATATTTACTCACAAAGACAAATTGCTCAACCAAAATATAATAATATTAAATAGTGACATAAGCTTTACTGAAATTAGTCAATCATCAGTGTTTCTGAATAAAAAAAATCACAAAAATCATTATTTCAATGTGAGATTTTTTTTCAAAGCATCTTACTGTGTTACATAAATGTGTGTGTTCATTGTCGATTATTCGATTTGTTAATCAAGTACTCTGTCTATTATTTTGACATGTAATTAAGTAACTAGAATTTTTAACATAACAGAAAAAACTCAATTGAAGCTAATATAACTTTGCATTTTAAAGAATGGAAATTTCAATATCCACACAGATATTGTCTAGAAAAGATCAGCCCACAAAACTAAAGGGGACTGAACAAATTTTCATATATTAATATTTTAATATGAAACAGTGTCATAAATGTTAGCAAAATTATGATCATCAATCATCAATATTTAGAATAAAACTGACAAAAATAATCATTTTAATATGGGATTTCTCATATTAAAAAGAATTGTTCTGAATAGTTTTTGCAAAGCATCTTACTAGGACACACATAAATGGGAATGATTAATATTTGTTTTTAATGAACCTAACAAACCTTCGATTAAACCATCAAAACATGAGGGAACTATTTTATATTTTTTAAATATTTTAAATGAGGGGAGAACAAAACACTGAACTTGGTTAAAGTATTTATCTGACAAAATTACTTGGCAAAAAAAGAAACTATAGTTACAGGTTTTATTTTACTATGCAAAAAATGCTTTGAAAAACAAAAAGCTCACGGGAAAAAGAATACACTCACTACAATATAATCAGTTATTATCTGGTTCTCTCTTGTTTCTGAATGTGTTCATAATATCTCCGTATGACAGCCTCGACAAAAATGTCCACACAATTTGGTATGTTTAATTGAGTTATCACAAATAAATAGCTTAAAAAGGCTGCGCACCCGAGTTCAGAAGACAGCGTTCACATCATCCAAACAAATGAACTATGACATCAATCGAACTCGGGTGTGCACCAAAAGTGCTAGTGTGAAAGCACGCTTATTTTCAAGGTAGTACCGTGCCTATTAATGGGTAAAGCTACAGTAGTGTTTTCAGTTAGTCAGCATGAGATCCTTTCCAAATAAACTGGTTATATCTCTTAAGCTTAGTAGTGAATGTTTTATGAGCAGTAGGATAACCATATTTATCCACACAGGCACGTAGAGGTCACTTTCGGTCACTACTGTATTGTATACTGTACACAACTGTGTGCCTATAACGCTGTTTTATACTAAAAAAGAGATTAAAAATAAACTAACAGCATTCAATACTAAAGTCTTAACATGTTTACTTCACATAACGGCAGAGAACTTTCATTAATGTCTATTTTCCACTAAATGATGCACTCTGTATGTTGAAGTGCAAAACTGTAAATAATGCGAGATTGTCATGATTTTGACATCTTCGACAAGAAAATAATTCATTTAAAAAAAAAAACAAACAAAAAAAAAAAAACTTTAACCCTTTCACAAACAAGACTTAAGCTAGTCCCAGACTAAAATGCATGTTTGAGCCGTTTTAACTGAAAGCAACTTGCACTGACAGATCTAATCCTTGCACTGAACTAAGGCATAATCCTATTTTAGCCCTGTCTGTGAAACCAGGCCTTGAGTTTTAAAGTTGTCACCTGGCTGGGAAGGTCTGCAGGTGATTGTAGGCCATGTGGAGGATCCTCAGGTGTGTGTGTCCCGTCAGCTGAGGCACACACTTGTCCGTCAGGTGGTTGTTGGTCAGATAAAGCTCCTGTAAGATACTGCTGCTCTCTTCTGACAAACTGGATGCTGGGAGATTCTCCAGCTTGTTGGCTGACGCATTTAGACAGCGTAAACTGAAGACAAAAATCACACGTTATTGACAGTGAGCTGACACAGAGGAGTCTTGCTCCAATACAATATACTCATAGGCTAACATTCATCTTCTGAGACACAAAAGCACTCAGTTACGTCATCACATTTCCTATCAGCCAAAATAGTGACATCATGCATAAATGTATTATGTGTTCAGATCATAGGCATGTTCGAGTACTTGACAACCAAAACAACAATGGTGGACTACAGGACTGTTTGTGCTGCTCAAGATACTGGGTTTGTTAACGCTTTTCCAGTAAAGTTAAGATTTATTGCAGCACTACTATGACCAGAGAAGACGCATTATTTACAACTACTGACCTCGTAGCATAATAGTTTTTAGCAGTTTTTGCATATCCTGAACAGGAAAAATTGACAACGTTGTCTTCTGTACACAAAACCTTTCAAAAATGCAAAGGAAAAACTTTTCTGTTTTTAGTACATCCTTGTTTGCAGTGCACACCGTCTAAACCAAACTAGACCCCCCCCACATACAAGATTACAAAAAAGATTATAATCTCTCTTCAAAAGTTTGCGATGTTTGGTATTTTTTGTTTTTTAAGAAATTAATGCTTTCATTCAGCATCCTTTAAATTGATCAAAAGTGACAGTAAAGGCATTTATGATGTTAAAGAAGATTTCTATTTCAAATAAACGCTGTTCTTTTGAACTTTCTATTCATCAAATAATCTTGAAAAATAGTATTGTGGTTTTCACAAAAATACTAGCAGCAAAACTGTTCGACATTGATAATAATCAGAAATGTTTGTTGAGCAGCAAATCATATCAGAATGATTTCTGAAGGATCATGTCACACTGAGGACTGGATGCTGAAAATTCAGCGTTGATCACAGAAATAAAATAAATTTCAAAACATTAAAATAGAAAACAGTTATTTTAAATTGTAATAATACTTCACAATATTACTGTTTTTACTGCATTTTGATCAAATAAATGCAAAATTGGTGAGTAGAAGAGACTTCTTTTAAAAACATTGAAAGATCTTACAATTACTTCAACTGATTTAGGACAGGTTAGCGTATGCAGTGAGTGAGAACAGCACATCTAAACTGTCGCTAGTCTATTAATGTCTAGTAACGGCTGGTCTTCTGGTTTTAGAGGTGTCTTGGACACTTTTCAGCTGGTCAGGACAGCTCAAACCAGCGAAGACCAGCAAACGAGCTTAGGCTGGTTGAACCACTTATTTTTTCAGCAAGGCTGAAAATTCAATGTTTAACTAGATCACCCTTGTTTTTGATATTTTTGGCACTGAATGGACACTACATTCTGGGATTGTCTTTAGGAGCATGTTTAAGATGTGGCAGCACACTAGTGTTTGGAAGAGAGCTCTGTGTGATGTGCCGCTGCTCTTCAGTGTTTGTGTTTTACCTCTCTGATTTCAGGAAGAGATTACAGGGAAGTTCGATGAGATGATTGTGCTGCACATCCAGCACCTCCACGACAGGACGCTCCACTCGCTCCGGCAAACGCTTCAGCTGGTTATGACTGGCTAATATCTTCCTCAAACTACCACTGCATAGCAACCTGATGGTGGAGATTACAGTGAGGTCAGAGTGGCCGTGCATTTTGGTTTTGCATAAACAGCTCTTAAAGTCTCCCTGCAGTCAATTATTTTATCCCTTAAAACTCAACTTGGATAATGACAATGACAGAGGAGAGACTGCTGACAAAAAGAGAACGTGACAGAGTTCGTAATAAAACGAGATCCAACATTGGCTTGGCTTTTTGGAGATGGGGAAATCTGAGGGATTTGAGATGTTGTAAAAGAGACGAGGAGATTACGTTGTATTACTCAGGTGAATAAGGTATTGTACTGAACAGATAAAATACTATATGTAGATCTCTAAACCATTCAAAACCATTTTAAACCTGGGAGGAGTAAGGATGTTTTTAAATATATCTCTGATTGTGTTCATCTGAAAGAAGATAGTCATGTACACCTAGGATGGCTTGAGGGTGAGTAAATCATGGGATAATTTTCATTTTTGGATGAACTAATCCTTTAATTGTTTATTAAAATTATAGGGCCCAATTAAACATTTTTATTTATTTATTTATTTATTTGAATAAATTCTATGTTTTCTGGATTCTGTTTGATGGTTTGGTATATGGTTATATGTTTTATGGTTTAATACAAATGTATTACCAAAAACGGTGGCAATCAAATGAATAAATAAAATTTATTTAGTCTTTTAAAATGTAATCAAATGAAATGATAAAAATTCAATTTATTTTTTTGTGCGGCACAACAGAGATATAATTTAAATGAAAACATGGACAAGATTTTTGTTATATTCTGTAATATTTCTTAAAAAATAATGCTTTTATAAATTGTTATTATTATTATTATAACCCTTACACTGTGTCTACATCAGACACATGCGGCGTGACAATGCGACAAAGCAGATAGTACCTATTATAATCAGTGACAATGGATGCGACACGGCACGACAGTAAACTGCCCCGTTCTATTTCTGAAGTACTGGAACGGATTTGCGACGGCTTTGTCGTGTCCAGTGTAGATAGTATTAAGATATCCCGTCTGGTGTAGGCACAGTGTTAGAAGTCAAGTTTAACCGAAATTTTATTTTGGTAGGTTGTAGTGAAGAGCTTTGATTTTCTGTGTATCTGAATCATAGGGTCCTACATTTTGATTACAGTTATGCAGACTTTAAATGACATGATTCTTTTCTTTAATTGTTAAATTGTCAATAGTAATCGGCATCAATGTTGGTGTTTGCACATTGCCAATCTGTTGCTATGGTGATGACTTTGCCAATCATCAGGAGTCCAGGAGTGACTGAAACTTGGCTGTACACACTATTCACATAAACTACAGCAGTTTCAGTCAGACACTCACCACGGAGGAAGTTCAGGAATGTTGTTGTGACTGACGTCTAGAACCTCCAGTTTCCTGCTGTCACTCAACCAGTCGGGCAGAGACTTCATACAGTTCCTGTGAGAGAGCGAACACACACAGCTGATGACGCACATGAGAAAACTTCATGTCATGATGTGGGTTAGACTGCAGTGATTTCACATCAGATAGTAAAAAAGATGCGAATGAGAGGAATCAAACTAACCTGGAGATGTCCACGTATGTAAGGTTGGAGGCCACAGGACTGACGTCTAACTCTTGCAACTCTGTGGAACACATTTAGTAAAGCATCAAGTGAGCGGATGGATGTTGTGGGTTAACATGAGGCAAAATGGTGTGTGTACTACCGTTATTGGAGGCATAGAGCGCCTTGAGTGCGCAGCCACGCAGCCGCAGACGTGTGAGGCGGTTCCTCTGACAGTGCAGAACCTCCAGCCGCGGGAAGACTGACACGTCCAGCTCAGTCAAATGGTTATCGCGTACGTCCAGCTGCGTCACATGACGCAGAAATTCTGGCTCGTCTGGTACCACACTGGAGATCTGGTTCAGACTGATGAGATGGAAAATTTACCAACTTCATTGCAAATACATTACTGAACCTTTACACAAATACCTCGTACATTAACTCGAAAACATTTGTATATCAAATATGATACAGTAGGCCTCTAAATGATCAAAATGATACAAATTTTCCTGAAATATCTGTAGTACACAACCTACTACGTGCCTTTCGTGCATCTGATTGATAGTTTATACTGTTTTAGCACATCGTCCACTTTTAGCTCATGGTACACGCACCTTTTTGCAGTGAACCCTTTAATGATTTTTATCAAGTAAGAGTAAGAATAACTTTTATACTGTTAGCAATATTTCAAGATAAACACTGACTGGACTGAAGCAACTTAGGTGATTTTCCAAAAATCATTTTGAAGACAAATCATGTTAAAATGTGGGTATCAAATATGATCAATCAGGCTTTAGTGGAAGGTTTATTTGATCATCTCTCAAACATCATTGCATTGCATTATAAGATTTAAAAACTACAGAGCTTTGACCATAAAACTAAGCATTTAAATATCATCTTATTAATATCTTTGTAATATTATTGGCAGATATAGAGCGATGTTATTTATATGATTTTATGCAAGTAGTCTGCTGCGCGGTTATAAAGGTCTCATTGATTTACATTACAATCATTATAATCAGAATTTCGTGTTACTTTTTGGCCACATACCAACATCTGCCCCAAATTGCATATATTTGCTTTGAGTGTTTTTTTCACCTTAAGTATGAGCTCCATGTGGATTCGGACATGCCCTAAGTACACCTCCGATTCCGATACGGACAATAATTGATTGATACCGTCCTACTAATGAACTTCAAATTTGATGGGACATTTGAATTATTATACATTACAATCACAGACAAGGCTTACGCCTAGTCACAGACAAAATCTTAAAATATGTCTGTGCCATTGTTTTTTCTCAAGATGCACAACAGTAATGTTTTTCATGTTTATAAAATCTTCTTAAATGTCCTAGTTGATCTAAGCCCTGTCTGTGAAGCCAGGCCTTAATAATTTATTAAACTTAGCTGTTTTACACTTGAGGCCGTGTGTTCCAGTGATTTTAATGTGAAGTGTAGACTTATAATCCACTAGTATCTACTATCACAACTAGTTTGGAATCCATCCAGATCGATCAGGATGTGATGGTGCTTGTGCTCACCGGAGGTCGACGTGTTTGAGTGTCAGCAGACGGAAGGTCTGTAGCGTCAGCACCGGCACTTTGTTTCCAGCCATGCAGAGTCTTTCGACAGCGGGCAGCCGCTCCAGCACCGACGGCACCTGTGTGAACTCATTGAAGGACAGACCCAGATAGGCCAGCCTCTGTAGACAGCCCAGCTCCACAGGAAGAGTGCACAGCAGGTTACCGTCCAGCACAAATGTCTGCAGACTAACACAGAGCAGGACATGACCTTATCAACAAGAACAAGTAAACTACCTAGCAAACAAAAATAACTTCTAAGAACCTTTGCTAAAATTTACATTACATTATGAAAAATGTATTTTCTGAATGTTTAAAATGTCCAGTTTTTCTCTTTTTAAATGCTTAAAAAATGTTTTTTCTTGGTTAAGAGAATGTTAAGGATTCATTTCCATCATTTTGCCTACATTGAGAATATTACTTTTGAATGGTTTCTGAACGTTCTGAAACAAGTAGTAACATTGGAAAAACTGTTAGATGAACAATCAACTAAAACGTTTCAGGAAAGTGAAGTTTTGGTGCTAAAGTTGAGGACATTATTAAAGACCAGATAACCTTTAACAAACATTCTATTATTGTTACTGAAAGACCATCTATTAATAACTTTGAGAGAACCTTGCCAGAACATTAGCTAATGATTCGTTAGCTGGGTACTACCATGTAAATCATCCCTTCTGGAAAGAGACCATCATTTATTGTTATTAAAGTTAAACTTTTGACTCTTGTGAGGGCTGGATAAGCATGAGTGTGTCCAGCAGGTGGCAGCAGTGCAGTGAGAGTCACTGACTCGACTGCCCATCTCATATTTACTGTCACATTGTAGATGCTGATGTGACAAGATGTTTCTCATTAGAAGCTGATAAACATTGTGTTTATTTTTCATTTAATTATTTTATTTAGTTGGCATTATATTCAAGTTTTTGGTGTATTAGAAAAATTACTATGTTTGAACAATGTAAATCTGACATTAAAATGAATTTAATCTAAAAGTAAAAACTTGAATGCAATTCGAACAAACTACTGTTTAAGATGTACGTTTTTGTGTTGTTTTTTTTTCATTCTATGAAACCCTGACTTGTTTGGTTATATGTACTCTGTCCAACGTACTTTGTTCTCATTAAAAAAATAAAAATAAAATAAAATAAAATAATAAAAACAAATATATCAAATAAAAATGAATGTGACATTTATCTTTGGTAAGCAAAGCAGTCCACATGAAATAATGTATTTTAAACAAAAACTTTCACTGAACTGTGATCCTTAAGACTTAATATTATCGGTTAATATTGTTCACAACAGTAATACAAAGAAAGTAGCAAGTTATTACATAACTTTATAACATTTAAAAATACTATAGAGATAAACATACTTTTGTTTAGAATAGCCTGCACTAATGAAAAATTCACAATAAGACCAGAAAAGTGAATTGATGACTTCATTTCCATTGATTGATCACACATCATTAAAGGTGAAGTATGTACGATTTTTTTTTACGTTCAGATACATTACCAGTTTATTGTTCATTAACTATTAGTATGCCATTCATAGGTTTATCTTTCCCAAAAGCGTAAGCATTGAGCATCCTGAACATTGTAAGCGGTCCACTCAGATCTGTCAATCTCTTTCCAGCTCAACCAATAGAGAGAGTTTGGGGCGTGACAACTGTAGCAGGCAGAGCCAGAAGGTGTTTAGCTGGTGTGGAACTGTGACTAATGCATTACATGGGAAAAGACATTCAGCTTCAGTTACAGAAGTGCAAGCCAAAATTTGCTGCATTTAGACCTTGAAAGAATAATAGGTCACGAACACATCAAAGCGAGCGGGGCGTTATGATGACACACGCTACTATAGACGAGTCAATACCATACAGCATTATCATGCACCCATTCAAATGTGACAAATGTATGAGTTTATAATGTTTTCTTTGAGGTGTCCTCTGTACACAGTCTCAAACTGTTGTAGTGTATCATGTCAAAAAATTTGGATGGGTTTATTATAAGCGAGATGCTCACATTCACTCGATAGTCTACAATTGCTTACTCATGACACAATACAACTAAAAGTATTCCTATTGTGTTGGACATTTTATTTAAAAAGTAACCTACTTTTACCTGTTGAGATATACCTTCACAAGCCCCCATATAAGAGTTGATTGATTGTGATATTTGAGTTTGGGGAGGTGCAACTTGCAAAAGAGGCATTTACAAGGTCGTTTGAAAATATGCTTTATTTTTATAATTCCGCTTGGTGCAGCTAGTGTCGTTGAAAACACATGCTTCGCCTTTAAACACATCTGTGGCTGACACACTCACTTGGTCATGTTGCCCACATCAGGATGGATGGAGGTCAGGTGGTTGCAGCTGAGGTTGACCTCTGTCAGTGTGTTAATGGAGCAGATGTCCCGTGGGAAACTTCCCAGCTGGTTATTAGAGAGATTGAGACTCCGCAAACGGGAAAATCTGCAGGAGAAGAGGAAATTTGGAGATCAAAATTAAAAACAAAACAAAAAAAAAACTAATGAATTGAGATATATATATACATACACACATTTTTTTTTTTTTTTTTTGAAATTATTGAATAAAAATTCATTATTAAAAATGCTGGAAATCAAATGAATGCTCAGACCTTGAGTTTAATTCATCTTTTGAAATGCAATCAAATGAAATTTGAAAGATGAGCTGATCTGCGAAACACACACTGACCTCTGGAGCTGCAGCAGCGTTTGGTCAGCAGGCAGGAAGTTATGTTTGAGGTTGAGATGGGTCAGGTCTTGACTGTACAGCAGGTTGGGCGGCAGTTTCTCTAGACTACAGCAAGACAGATCCACCGAACTGATCCTTTGAGACACCATCTGACAGACAGAATTGACATTCATCAAGGTATATGGTCACAGCAAGACCAAGGAATTGTTTTTAAGCTGTTTTCTGCAGGGTTATTATATTTAACCAAAACTAAATGTAGTTAATAATAACATTTAGTTTAATTATTAATTATGTTGCTTGAAAAAAGTAAATGTTAAATGAAATAAATTAAATATAAAACAGATTATATGTCAATAAAATTATTTCAGCTAGATGCATTAGTTGCATTTTGCTCAACTTGATCTACTGAAATAAAGTCTAAAATTGAAAGCGAAAATCCATATAAAACACTTATAAAAATGACAAAAACACGAGAAAACCATTAAAACTAAATAAAATTTAAATGAAAACAGAATATATAAAAATAAAAACTAATCAAAAATATTCAAGAAAACTATAATAGTATCGCTATAATACTAAAATAACACTGTTTTTGTGGTTTAGCAGGTGAAAATGGTGTGCCTGATCACTTAATATAGTACCAGCACACTCTCCTCAACAACACACAATCATTCATGACTGATGACTGACTTAGTAAAAAAGCATTCATTAATAACACGGCACACGTCACCCAAAATATGACATGATCACATTAACACAGCAGCCTGAAAGCGCCTTTCCTGCCTCTTGTGAGTTTTTTCTAATCTGAGGGTCCCGGTGGGCAGGACGGCTCTCACAGCACAAGGTTGTCTCTGGGAAAGGCGCAGTAAAATAGGCTGGCCAGGCTTGCCCTACTTGCATTTGTTTAGGATGGTTCGTTCGTAGTAAAGTATGCTAAAGTAGGACTTACAACTAGGGCTTTTCACACTCTTCCTGTGATGGAATGATGGGGTGTCATTTTCGGGGCAAATGTAACTTAGATCAGACCAATGAAAAGCTGCAGAATATCTGAACAGCTGCGTTTCAAGACTCTTTAAAGGTGCAGCAGTATGAACTATAAAAAGTGGTGAGACTGTGTACATAAATGTGCTACAGAAGCACAGCAGTCTAAAGTCCAAGAGCAGAAAAAACGCACACTGTTTTACAGTAGGGGAACGTGTGCACTTCCTACCAGAGTTTATTTCCCACAAGCCCTTTACAGTATATTCAGAGTTGAAAAGGACACACATCAGTAGATAAATGCTAAGTTAACGGCAAGAAAAATAACATTAAGGAAAGTGACTGCCATACTACGAGAATGGAGTCACGTGGCTCACAACATAAATGTTTAACAAACATCCACAGGCCAGCTGTGTTTCAGACATACTTCAGTTGATAATGATTGAAAGCCTAAAAAGAGGCATGTTGCCAAACTTAATGTAGTCTATGTGAGTAAATAAGCCTTGACATTTCAATCATTTAGTCTTAAAGTACACACAGCGTGATCCAGAGCCTGAGTACGGATCACAAGATTCTCGATTCAATCTTCTCTGCTTCAGTTGTGTTCTCACTACATTCCTCATTCACACTGTTAATAGAATGCAGCACATTATATTAAAGGTGGGGTAAGCCATATTTCAAAAACACTGTTTGCAAGTTAGTCAGACCGACACCAACAACAAATGTGTAACCAATCAGCATTATGGGGCGTATGACGGTTGAGGAGAGAGAACGAGCAAGAGGGAGATTTGAAGAAAGACTGCAGAAAGAGATGAAACAGTACAAAAGAGCTCAAAAGAATATCACCTGAGGTTTATGACTGGGCAAGTGCTTTACGACCCACATTAATATTAGAATCATATTAGCTATCCAGTGCTGGAGAGAGCTAAGCGGGAAAACCGGAAAACAGACACGGAGGCTGCTTTGATTCCGCTCCTTACGAGAGTAACACTGGGTTTGAGTGTCATTGATTATCTGGAGCTACTGTTGGCATCTAACAACAAACTCTTGTTTGTATTTACTTGTGTACTGTACGTTCATTTTTTGTGCTTCCTTGTCGTTCGTTCATCATCTTTGCTTATTTTTCGTGAAGCATTATTTTGGTGCGTGTTAGCTGTGATAAACAGACATCCACTCTGTGTGTTTAACAGTGGCCAGCTAGTGAGAGTAGTGCAGGTACACCACTGCGTACTGACGACTACATGGAGCATTGTAATCGGTTTAAAAGTCCACCTCAACTGACCAAACCCACCCCCTGTTGCTATGCCCGACAGCCCATGGGCTCTAACGCAGTGAAAAATAAATCGCGAAGCAAAGAGGACACTGACAACGAATGAAACCGTTTCATATTTAAAATACTGCCATTTTTTAAAGAAGTTTAAACTTAATGTGTCGTGACAGATCGCTGTAGCTCCTTCAAGTGGAGTATGAAACTATCAAACTAGTATGAAACTCTCTTCATACTAGTTCATTTATAGCATCAAATAAACATGAATGGACATCAGAAGGAATGTTGTTTCAACCGCGGAAAGACGGGAGTACTAACTCCCCTGACTGCTTTGTCGGATAAAATGGTGGATTCGGGATTATGATCAACATGCTTCTGCTTTTCGGAGGAGGGAGGGGTAGAATTGAGATGCACAGCCACCAAAAAGGTCAGCTTCCTGTGCCCGTCTTTTCCTCATACCTGCCAGCAGTAATATGCTATAAATTAATGCTGTTGCTTGATTAAGAGCAACACTTTACGTAAAAATAGCACACATAAGAAATAATGGAACTCCATGTTGACAGGAATAAAAGGCAGTAAACAGGACATAAGCTAATGTGTGCATGTCACAACGTCGTTCCGATTGAAAGCGCCGGCGCATTTAAACACCATATCGGATTAGATAACGTCTCATGTAAACAGTCCACCGAATCTTTCAATCGAAATTATTTTAATCGGAATGACAAAAAAGTGTATATGTAAACGTGGCTTTTGTTAGTGTACTCGCCTCACCTGCCAACAGCAATCGTGTTCGAGACCTACTCGGAGCAGACTGGTTAGGAATTGGAGTTTTTTGAAATATGGCTTACCCCATCATTAATGTATTATTGCTCAGTCCTACCAGGATTTTCTTTACAGAAGCGCCCAAAGTGAAATTAAAGTGTTTTTTTTTTTAGCAAATGTAGTATTACGAGACTACTTATGAGACTAAAAAGCTACTTCATTGATGTATTTCTATGGTTGAAACACTGATTGAGCAATTACATTATACATTTCAGTAAGTTGTACTGTGCCTTGCAACACACCCTCAGATGTTCATGTTTATTTTGTGGCGTAACTAGTAGTAAAGAGGATGAGATGATCTGTTCACTAAAAAGGTGCAGTAAGCAATTTCTGGTAAACGCTGTTGATATTTAAAATAACCAAAACAAACACACCCCTACCCAAAAGGATCAAAGCAATAACTTGATGCCTCCTCCCCCATATTCACGTACACGCTATCCAACACAGGCAAAGACTATAGCAAAATCGGCTGTGCCTGCTGCCCCAGGGTATGATGTCATCAATATGTGAAAGCAATTTGTGTTACTATGATAATAGCGCTCACTAAAACGGAAACCAAAAGAAAAAAATATATATTAGGACTGTTATCTCACTTTGACGACAGATTGTGCGATGAGGTTAGAAAATACCCTCAACTCTAACATGAAAGGTTGTAACTCGTGGCAAGAGATGGCCTGTGTCGAAAGCCTGTGTCAAGTGAATTATACTTTGCAAGGCTGTGTGTTTGACTGTGTGCATATGCTAGCACACATGTAAAAAGCTATACCCAGGGCTTAAGGAGCGCCAATTTATTGTTTGAGTTTTGTAATAAAATTGACAGAATTTGAAACCTTAGTCTTGTTTAATATCAAAAGTAACAATTCACAAAGCCTATTTGTGATTAATGGATGGAAAGTGCTACAAATAATGTCAACATCAGCTGAATAAGTCCCGGGAAATCCTGGTGAGACTGTCTGTTAATTTAATTATTAATTAATATTATTATATTTGAACCTTACTGCACATTTTTGTTGTTTGAATTTTTCAAAGACCTACTTTCTAAAGCAGTTACTGATTTTGGAAAAAAAGCAACAAAAGGTACCACAGTGGTTCCATTGTTTTTGGACATTTACCAATGATACAAAGACAGTAACCATCCAGGATCATGGTCTGTATCAAATTCTAATCCCATCACTACCATGGTACTCGCTTGTATGAAAATGTTGGCAAGTGAGGCGACTCAGTAGATTTTGGATCAGCTGTACTGTGTTGGAGACACACACACACACACACACCTTAGCAGCCTGTCGGTGCCAGCGCAGGTGTTCAGTGAAGCTGTCAAAGCTGATATAGTAGGTCTGACTCTGAGGTCCCGCCGAGCTGAAGGCCAAACAGTGACTGTGTTTCTTCACCTCTTCCACCTGAATACAACACAAACACACTCAAACTTACACATGAATGAGATACACTGCCAATGCAGTGGGGTAAAAACACATCTTATTCATTAGTGTCACTGTTTACATCAAGAGCTCAAACTATGAGCAACAGCAGCAGTGATGCTTGATGTGGCAGAAAGCACTCAATATTTAGTCTAGCAGTCTAGAACATAAATGAACACTGACAGAGTACGAGACTTTAAACACACCTCTGTTTGTTTAGCACTTTATTAACTCTCAAAACCACCATAAAACTTTACAACTCACTAACCACCAATGTCCACTATGTATGTCCTCTCACTTAACTCTTGTTTCTCATTGTTAAAGTAACCAGGATCTTGGGAAGGTTGCTTTATACTGTAAATATAACCTGGTCAGCTCACACAGGCAATATAAAGTGAAGGAGCACTGAATACTGAAGTCACCTTAATCATCCCTTTATTATTTTAACTATATTTATACTACTTTTGCCCAGTGCAAGTCAGGAGGGATGGCTGTAGGATCATTGGTTTGAGACAAACATTCCCTGCTGCATAAAGAGCAGGATAATAAGACTGGGTTAAATACCTTTCCTCCGATCAGTGGCAGGATGTGCATCTTGCCCGTATGGCTGGCCTTCACTGAGGACACCATGAGACAGGTGCCACATAAAATCACCTGCCGTCGACTCCAGCGGTTCACCGGTAACTGCAGCTTTCCTTTCCGTACATTATACGTTCCAGAGAGCTGGATTCGCTCAGAACTCTCGATGCTGTGAGGTTTTCCTGCAAAACAGAGAAAAAGATGAGCCCGATTTCCCCACTCCACTCCTACTGCCAACACATCTAATGCACAACACATTTCACAATGCAAAATTATTGTTTATCTATACAGGAAATGAACGGAGTGAAGTCAAAATCTTCCATGCTAGCAAATGCCTGAGACTCTGGCAGACTAGAAAAGATTAAGTAAAGTTCAGTCGTCAGTACTAGTAATGAGTGGAGTGGAACAGTCATCACTAGTAAAGATCAGAATTTCAGCAGTCAGAACAATAAAAGAGCGAGTGACGCTCAGGAGCTAGTACTAGTAATTAGTGTAATTCAGCAGTCAGTACTAGTAACAATCAAAATTCAGCAGTCAGAACTAGAAAAGAGGGAATGATGTTCAGCAGTAAGTACCAGTAATGAGTAGGGTTGGGTATCGTTTGGGGGTTTTTTTGATACCGGTGCCAAATCGATACTTTTAAAACGGTACCGGTGCCAAAACGGTGCCTGAACCGATACTTTAAAAAAAGCCACAAAATGATGGTGGATGACTCGGTCAAGAATACCTTTTTATTGGACAAAAAAAGTTCTTTAAATTGAACAATATATTAAAAGTTTAAATTATACATGAATATATAAGTAAATACAAAACACAACAACAACAGTAAAACCTAAGCCAACTAGCTCAACTACAATAATTTAACAGCTTCAAATTTAAGCAATTTTTTTGCAGAAATATGACCATATTTGCCTTCTCTGGCATAATATGACACCTCTCCTGACTTATTGCATGTCCTGCACAGGAGAAAACTCTCAGATGGTGTCGATGAGGCCTGGACACACAGACACACAGGTATGTGTTTGAAAATGCAGACAATATGGGAAGACTGTCACGCTTACTGGGGCTGAGATGATCCACACTGATAGTGCCAGCTGATGTCCGCAAGCTGTCAAACACGGTGCATCCCTCTACTTTCAAGTTTATTCCATGTGCCCTCAAATGTTTCATTAGGTCTGACGTGTTTCCCCCTTTACACGCAACTGTTGTAAAACATTTGCTGCACATCGCGGTGTCGGGAATCCTTTCTCGTGAAATATAGCCACACTTTGGAGCGTTTAGTTTTAGGCATTTTAATTTAAGCGCGTTTAATTTAGCTAGCTGAGCTAACGATAGACCAGCTGCTGCACTGCAATCAGCGCAAGTGTAGTTGCTGCGTTCACCCACTTCACGGATGGTCTCACTTCGACGATTTGTGATTTTTAATTCGAAATGTGAAAACAAAATGGACAGTAACATTACTACAAAGATGTATTGGGTTTGTATCATCAAAGCTTTCCAAAGTTCACGTGAGTTTTCTCATTCAGGAATTAATTTTTCCGAGCATTCTGACAACCCATGAAATCAGTATGAATCTGATGCTTCTTACGTCCGTGTCATAGCACCAGAGGACAAATATTTCAATCACTTCAGGCATTTAAGTGGCACCAAAATGAGGCACCGACATTCGCATTATGATTCGATCCGGTACATAACGGTTATATAGGGTTTCAGCACCCTACCCTAGTAAAGAGTGAAATTCAGAAGTCAGTACTAATATAATGCAGAATTCATCAGTTGGCACTAGTAAAGAGCAGAAACAGAGGTCAATACTAAATGAGAAAAAGTGGAGTTCAGCAGTCACTACTAGAAATGAAGTGGAATGAAACAGTATTATTAAGAGCAAAATTCAGGAGTGAGTACTATTTACAAGCAGAAGAAATCATCAGTCAGTACTAGTAACAATCAAAATTCAGCAGTCAGAACTAGAAAAGAGGGAGTGTTGTTGTGAATGATGTTCACAATTAAGCAGTAAATGCTAAAAAGAGCATAATTCAGCAGTTATTAGTACTAATGAAGAATTAAGCTGTACTTGCAAAGAGTAGAAACCAGCAGTCAGTATTACTAAAGATAAAATTTAAGCAGTAAGTGTAAGAAAAGAGTAGAATAGGAATAGTTCTTTCCTATATGCATTCAACATGTATAGATTCATTCCTCAGTGTTCCATCTGGACTGAGTTTACATCAGCCATAGAGAAACATATGTTCTGCATGTTCTTGACTAACTATGCAGCAACATTTCTGCTTTCACCTCTTTCAGGCAGAGCAAGCGAGATGTGACCCAAAAGCAGCAGTAGTATGTGGGTCAGGACCCCACGGTACGCTGCATGGATCGCTGCAGCCCACTTTACAGCAAGACCATCAGCAAAGGTTTAACATGCCACCCATTCTTATTCACAAACAACAACACCTCAGAAATGCATAAGAACATTACCTACTTCAGAGAAGGGAAATACAGACATTGATGTGTAGGGTGAGTGACAGTCTGCAGGAATCAGCTTCATGTTGGTGAACCTCATACTGATTCACCACAGTATTACACCACTGTATTCGTGAAAAAATGTATTGTTGTTAAAAAATGACCAACTACTTGATCAATTACTGGTCTCACTCAAACGCCTTATAGCTGGGTTTCAGTCACGTGATTACGATGACGCGCGAAGGCGGGGCGATTTCAGATGGAGGGCAGGAAGTAAAAATGGCGAATACGTCTATGTAGAAAACTGTTGCGGAGAGTCCGTATTGTACGAATTTAGAACCAGTTTCAAGAAATAGATACAAAGAATTAGTGAACAGATATGTTGGATGTGACCAGTGTTCCCACTGATCCTCTCTGATTGTGGGTTGTTGTCAGCTGGAGCTTTCGGCTGTCTGTCTGCCTAAAAATCCCCAATGAAGTCCACATTAGACTACCGCTAACTTAATAATCATTACGAAGTAAATGAGCATTTAACGACAACCTAATGCTATATAAACAGACACAATAAAAAACAACAAAACTCCAGTTATTATTTTGGACATTCTTGTGATTCTTTAAAGCACATGTGATTCATACGAGAGCGGATTGGTTCGCTTGAAGGCTTGAAAATGTTTATTGGAGAATATTTTTAAGTGTCTTTGGAGAAAATGAATGTGAAAGAGGTCAGTCACTCTTGTGTGCTTTTTATTACAGAATAACTGAATCTTGGGGAGTCAAACACGCCTGTGAATGGAACATTTCTGCAACGCGTGATGTGATGCTTCATCCGCAAACGTCACAAAAAAAGGACATAAAAATTTGTTTGTTCGTGTCTTTAAAAAACTGTTTGTTTGTATTAATAGTCCATCTAATCTAAAATGACAGTGAATGAATTAAAGACTTAAAGTCTTTTTTTAAAAAACACGTTGGCTAGCAACGTTAACATTCCTCCGACGAAGTGGTTGCTGCAGACACGGGCATTAACAGACTCTGCTCCTCCCGACCGCAGACGTACGTTAGAAATCCACTTTTTACGGCTTGTCTCAGTGAGCTTTTGACATTTCTCACCTTTACGAGTGACAATCTTCGGTACTTTATAAAAACCCTTTCTTTTTTCTCGATTTAAACGATTGGAGCAGCCGTAAACTACACAAAACATTGGCATTTTTTCAGATGGCAGATCCTCAGCTACTCACTTCCTGCCCTCCATCTGAATTTCGCGCTCTCGTGATATAGCAGCGTGACGTCACGTGAAACCAAGCTATTTACAGTGTTATCTCTTGTGTTATATATTAACCTGTTACAAGTGAATGAAATAGAAAAAAGATGCTTACAAACCTAGATGATATAGACCAGGCATAGGCAACGTCGGTCCTGGAGTGCCGATGTCCTGCAGAGTTTAGCTCCAACTCTAATCAAAGACACCTGAACAAGCTAATCACTGTATTCAGGATTACTAAGGCTACAGGCAGATGATTTTTTTTCAGCGCTGGAGCTAAACTCTGCCGGACAGTGGCACTTCAGGACCGACGTTGCCTATTCCTGCTATAGACAGACACACAGAGACCTCACATTGATCTTAAGCATGATTTAGGCGTGCTGTTTTTTTCCCTGGGCGAGAGGAAACCACAGCCCTTCCTCCTCGAGAGCTCTTCACTGACTGACATTTACACCCCGAACTAGCATTGTCACGAAAATTTCAGTAGTCGGTACCAATACTAGTCAAATTTATCCATTCTCTAACCATTTTGATACATAAAAAATAATTACAAAAGTTTTTTTTTTATTTTAAAGACTTAAAGGGATATTCCACCCAAAAGTTTGTCATTTACTCACCCTCAAGTTGTTCCAAACCTGTATGAATTTCTTTCTTCTGCTAAACACAAAAGACATTTTGGAGAATGTTAGTAACCAAACATTTGTGGGGCACCTTTGACTTCCATAGTAGTGTTTTTTTTCTTTGTTTTCCATACTATGGAAGTCAATGGTGACCCTGACTCTTTGGCAACCAACATTCAAAAGTTTTCCCAGAAATACTTACATATTTCCATACTTCCAAACTTGTCCTTACAAATTTTAATATCAGCATAACCATCGGAGTAAATTTAGCTGCGCAAAAGGTATGGTATGGTGCACCCTTTTAGAACAATGTTTTTTATGTTTAATTGTAACATATTATGGAATGGAATTACATTGTAGTTAACTCACTATCTTTAGAGTTTCTAAAGTTTTTTTTTTTTGGTATTCTTTGCACTATTCTGAACATTGATATTTTATGTGCAACAATAGCTTGCTCAGTGTTTATTAACGGTGCTCTGTCATTTTTTTGACTACTGAATCACAAAAATACCATTTGTTTGCAGAGATTTAGGAAACATGCTAAGTTCACACAGTTGTTTCTCCAAAAAACAATGTTACAGCCAGTTATTCAACTTTGAATAGTGCGTTCCATGTCAGAATGCTTTTGTTTTGGTCTGTGTGATCCCACCCAATGCCAATTTACCCAATCTTAGTTACTCATGTTAGTTGACTGCATTTCCCATTAAATTCACAGCATCACATCTGATTAGCAAATAACTAATTCACCAAGTCAATGAAGTGAGTCCCACATTACAGAATTAAAATGAATTTTCCACATTGCTAGGGATGGGTATCGTTTGAATTTTATCGATAATGACACTGCTTTAGGGCTGAAACGATTCCTCGAGTAACTCGATTAGAAAAAATGATCGAGGCAAATTCATCTGCCTCGAAGCCTCTTAATTCATTTTAAAGCTCACGTCACGTTCTTTTGCAATAATATTTTTTTAGTGATAGCGCGCTTACGTCACCCACAAAGCGGAAGGAGATGCGTGGAGATAGCGGTGTTTTGATTTGAGGGCGCGGGCTTGTGCGGGGTGCAAAATGGAAGGGAGTGAAAACAATGGCGATGAGCAAAGAGAAGAAACAGAAAAAGTCCAAGGTTTGGGATCACTTCAAATTGAAAAGTAAAGAGAACGCCGTGGCGTGTGTCCATTGCAAGATCGAGCTAGCATACCACAACTGCACGTCGTCCATGCTGCAGCATCTGAACAGAAAACATCCACTCTACTCAGAGACTGACGGACCGTCACCTGTTACATCAATGTGATTTTAGTCGAGATGAAGGCTGTTAAATAATGTACGTTAATTATGTAAGGGATTAACCAAGACGGCTAGTGCAATTCTGTGAAAATATACAGCACGACTTAGTTGGAGTTTTGGTTCTTGCTGCTGGTGCCTTTGGCTTGCTGAAGTTGGGGACACTTGCTTGATATTCAGCAGTGTTTTTGATATGCATGCACTGGCGCCGTTGTATGTGAACTGAGCTGAGCCGGACGATTACATCACTGTTTTCTCCGGTGCTGATATACATTAATTAACTAGACTAATAAATATTGATCTTTGCAACGGAATGAATTGAATGAAGCCAAAATTATTTGCCAATTATTACTGTAAAGCTGCTTTGCCACAACTTGCATTGTAAAAAGCGCTATATAAGTAAAGGTGACTTGACGGATGCGGAGGGGCCATTAACGTTACATCACCGGATTATTTAACAGTTTATACCACGGCTACTTTCCAAAGAAATTAATTTACAGTCAAAATAAGTTGTGAATTGTTTTTCGATTAAATACTAGATACTTCTTTTAAAACCAAGGCTTGGATGAAAACTCGGTTGATAATTTAAGTTTGAACACTATACGTTGAATACATTGTAATCATGCCCCCGAGCCTAACGTGCTCCAATACAGTGGATGTGGTGATTTATAGTTTGATTGCAATGAGAAGTTTTATAAATACACAGCCATGAACTGTATGATAACTGTGTGATCATGATATTTTGCCTTAGTAATATCAATAATTATTTTTTCATCTCTTTTTCAGTAAATCACAGCTTCGTATGGACAGATATGTGCGGACAGCTACATGTTCCACTGAGCAAGCAACTGAGTTTTCAGACAGTATGCATGTATGCAATATACTATGCACTTAAAAAAATAAAAATTGATTTTTTTTAAAAAGGAAACCAAGTAGTTGTTCATTTTAAGAGATCCAGCTTATTTTCTCTTGTATATTTAATATTGCTCTTTAATTAAGCAAAAATTCATTTTATCCGATTACTCGATTAATCGATTAAATTTTCGGTAGAATACTCGATTACTAAAATATTCGATAGCTACAGCCCTACACTGCTTATTGATACAGGCACTAATCAATACTGTTATCGATACTACTCTCTATAATTTGGTGCAAAAAGACATGATGCCAAAAGATGTTGAAAATTAAGTTATTTTATTACTGCTGAACTTTAGTACTGTAGTTTACAAATGCATCTAAGCAAACAGAAAAAAGGCACACAAGAAAGCACGTTTTTAAAATAAAACAGAGAATAGGTAAAGTGTCTTTTTTATTCCACCACCAGAATTAAGGATTCTGATTCTGCTTATCTCCGATTCTTATCCTAATTTCAATTCCAATAAAGGTAAAAGAAAAAAAAAAAACATATCAATGTGATATGTTATGTTATTTTAAGTCTTATTGCAAAACATTTAATTGTAGCTGAATATCATAAAAATCAACAGGCTAAAGAACTAACTTATACAAGGAACTTTTGCCCATGGTTTAAAAATACCATGGTAAAAACAACTAGCCTAACTACTGTAAATTTCAATCATTATTAAAGACAAGTAAAACACTCAGTAATTAAAAAAGGACAAATAAAGAATGAGCAATTACAACAAATACAACTTAAAGATATGATAGAAATAAACAGTGTTTTAAGATGTTCAGGTATTCAAGTACAGAAACTGTAATTAAATGTAAAATAACAATGCATTTTATAAATAAAATATACACTACAAACAGAGTTACTCAGGTCAAAAATGAGTGAATATTCTGTCTTGAGTTTGATTAGTGTTGTTATAGAGACAGTAGCAGGAATATTAGTGCTGTCACTTTAAGAGCTGCACGGATCTGCACTGTTACACAAGCGCGTAGAACAGAAAAGTGCAGTGTGCGAGTCGTCTTGTGCTTGAATGGTTTGAAATCACATTAAAATGACTTTTTCTGTGAGCGTGCTTTGAATGTGTGTCCGTCACAGAAAACACCCCGTGAGTATTCTCGCACTTGAATAGTTTAAAGTAATATTGAAACGCTCACACACACACAAAAACAAAGGGGAATCAAAATTAATTTTCTAACAAGTATCCAATTCCTGACCTCAAGTATTCGATTGCAGAATTGGAATTGATTTCCGATTCCAAACCCTAACTAGTTCTGACTAAAGACTTATTTTATAATGAATGTTACCTGAGGCAGAGGCAGGGCAGTAGCAGTTGGAGCTGACAGACGATGGAGACATAGTAAATACATTAGTAAAATGCATTGCTTGAGGTAGATGGCGTGTTTTGTTTGTAAATGTTTCATTATTATTAGTGTTGCCTCCTTTGTTGACAAATGCCAAGCAGCAGCTTCTAATTCGCCATTAACAGCGAAGTATACAGATAAAACAACGCAAGTATCAATAACAGCACCATTTGTCCTGAACTTTATCGGTAGTCCAGTATTGATCCAATTACCTACGGGTCCAAAAATAAATAAATACCGGTTCTCGGTACCCATCCCTATTGCTGACCTAAAGTGAATCATTCCATGCAGTAGTAAATGGGACGCCCCACTAACTTGTCTCCTAGCCCTATGGATAACTCCAAGGACATAGACCCTGCGTTCATGGGTCAGCAGTCTGTCCTATGTTTGACATGGGCTCTGTTTTTACACACCTCATCCTGTTTTGAGCAGTTACTCGGATCCAGTCCTATGAATATCCGGCATAAAGCAGAAGAGGGTGTGTATCCAGGCTATATTTGTCCACGTTCTGCTCTTGTGGCCTAATGCACTGGTGAAACCGCCTGTGTGACATATTGGGGCTAAAAACTCCTGAATAATTTCTTTCAGGAGTTTAAAAGGCTTCTAACTATGAGTGACACATTCTGGAGAGGTTCGGCATACCACAGCAGATGCATTACATTACATCTGATGATTTTCACCATTTTTCAAAGCATATGTAGCTGATGCCTCCACACTGTTAATTCTTCAGGATATATTTTGATATTTAAGTATTGTATTATCAGACGAAGCATCGTTTCAACTAAACAAAAGAGACGAGAATACTTCCTGTGCACAAAAACAAAACAAATATAATGACTTATTTCAACAATTTCCTCTCTATCCTGTCATTCTCATACGTAGTTTACGTTGAAGACACATTGCAGAGCTTCCGTGTTCCGCATCAGAAGGCTGCCTCAGCAGCGCATATATATATATATATATATATATATATATATATAAAAAATGGTTCTTGGGGTCTACTATGTGGCACTTAAAACATGAAACCAATCTTAATTTAAAGCAAGCACCGTCTGGTTTCAGCTTATTCAGATGAGTTCACCATCCTCAATCTCAGCTACACTTCAAACTCTGAGTGGATGTTCCAGTTGAGTGTTTTCAAAGGATGATTTGTTTCCAAAGGATGTCCCGCCACCAGAGGACTAATGAAACTCCTGCTAATTCATCACTATCTTTAGAAAGTTCCAGATGTTCAGAGAGACAGTGTCGTCTGTCCAGAGGATTTACTGCTTCCTATTATGATGTACACTGTTTAGTACACGCATGGCATGTGCGTTATACAGTATCAGAAGACGTGACATCCTCTTGCTACAGCTTAACACTTGCTCTGAACAGTGGTAGCAGAAATTAGACCTACAACTGGATTGACTGTCTATTATTAATTGAAATTTGATGATGTTTTATGCATACAGATCAATCGCCAGAACATAACAGTGTCTGACATGGGATTGTCCGTGTGAAAAAAAAAGTTCAGTACCATATTTTTCCTTTAAGCATTTAAAACGACCCCCCTTTTTCTAGTAGAGCTTTTACAAAAGGCTATTTGAAGACCAAATATTGTATTTTACAAATACATTTTTTTTTATAAAGAAAATGTTTTAATTTGAACATTTTCATTTTGCATAATTCATATTTTAACTTTTGTATTGAAAGTATGGTAAAT
The DNA here is from genome assembly GCA_038088235.1 of Zacco platypus. Classification (NCBI taxonomy): domain Eukaryota; kingdom Metazoa; phylum Chordata; class Actinopteri; order Cypriniformes; family Xenocyprididae; genus Zacco; species Zacco platypus. The sequence continues at coordinate 9,958,830 of CM076080.1, forward strand.
ACTGGTAAAATGTACCAACGATCACATTTAAAAATAAACACTTTTGGCATACCATAAAAATAACCTGTAGCCCATATGAACTACAACAAATAGGCAATCCATCTCATAGTGAAAACCATGAAGCCTACCAAAATTTCATTAACATTAAAAGTGAAATATTATTGTAGTTTTGAAATCTGGGTACCATCTTACATTTTTAAAATCACATATGGGGGAAGTTTGGTCCCGACAATGAAGCACACAAACATGACAGTCAAACATGGCTCTTAGAAAACTTTTCTTTGACCGTTAACATTTTAAAGACTTTTTGTGCTTGCGATCATCTAACATTACACTCTGACACACCATATTTCATGCCACACTCGTTTTACGTGTATTTGGCGCCAACTATTGTTGCGGGTGTATTGTCAATATGTAAAAGTCTAGACCCTATAAAAGGCCCTATCCACACGAACACTCAGCATTTCAAAACTACAGCTTTTTCTATGCGGTTTGACCATTTGCCCACACGCAAACGTAGTATCCGATCACTGAAACCGAACTTTTTTGAAAAATCCTGCCAGGGTGAAGATTTTTTATAAACTCTGGCTGCAGTATTGTCGTGTAGATGGTGAAACCCGAAGATAATGGCTTGTGACGTCGGAAGTGGAACTGGAATTGGTTATTAACCATTTTTCCAGGTTTTGATTGGCCAAAATGGCTTTACTGTTAGGGTTATATAGCCACCTTTTGGTTTGGCATGCTCTTGACAGCGCTTCATAGCATGTTTTTGTGTTTTAATGTGGACGCTTTTTTTAAAAAAAAGCGTTTATAAAAGAGGTAAAATAAAATACCTGTGTATGTGTGAACTAAGCCTAAGACGAACCCATTTTTTCAAATGTATTTCTAAGGAAAAAAAACAATCTTATATTTTGAACAATACGGTAATTACTCTTTAGTAAGTGGTTCCAAATAAAGGATGATCTGAAGTGCAGGTGGGCAGTAAAATTACAAACGATGCACAGACAGAATCGCTTTAATTCGCATGACAAAGCTTGGGACACACCAAGCCGGCAAGTTTTCCTGGTGTGTTCTGCACTGTTGGCTCTAGTCGGACGTATGTCATTTTTTGGGCCAATTCAGCATGTAGAATCGGCGTTGGGCCATTGGGGACTGAGAGACTGGCTGTTTAGTGAACGAGTCAAAGTGCAAGAACAATATCAAAACAGTGAGCAATCCAGTGAAGGAGGTACAGACAGAAGTTCCTGTGCAAATGTTAAATATTAACATGAGCCGAGTGGAATATAGAAAGTGATGAGCATGAATGATATTCAAAACGGTAAGCACATGCTGCTTTGGTTACGGTTTGTGTATCTGTAGCCTGCATTGGCAGTCTCCCTTTCTGAATTCTGAATATAGATTAAAAAAAAAAATACACAGCGGTCTCCTTACACGCAGGCACAGAACGCGCATCCTGGTTGACAGTCGGCTGTAATTCTCTCGGTGTGTTCACTAGTCTCGCATAGCCAGACCTTCAAACAGGCGGCAGAAGGTCAAGTTCCGTATTCACAAAACATTTTATCATAAGAGTTCTCCCAAATGCCAGTAAAAGTTTTTAGTTAAGCATTTTCTCTTAAAAACTATTCACAAAGCTGACGAAACCAACTTTTACTCAGGAATCGAGAGAACTCTACAGCTAACGGTAAGGGTGGGGTTGACCTCGTTGCTACGGATGATGTCAACACAATTACTAACTTTAGGCTCGTTTGAGATGTACCTCGCCTGAAATGTAGGCAAGAGTAGGCGGCTGCAGTGAGGGGAGGAGTGAAAAAAGTGCAAGCAAGACTGACCGTTCTCTCTTCTCTTAGTGGATCAGGAGAGATATCGCGGAAGAGGGTATCGTGGTATTCACACTCATGGCTTTGTTGCTGATAAACTGTGTGTAATTTAAGTTCTGTTGCTTTTATATGAAAATAAATATAATTAACAAAACACTCAAAGTACTAGCTATTTTATTCCATTCGAAAGATGTGTTTGACAATCATTTTTACTTTAATACACACGTTTATATATATTTTTTATAAATATAACAACAATCACAAAACCCATAGAGAGATTGCACTGTCAGAGACTTTGGGAATATTATCATGTTGCCATATTCAAATACAATTTTAAAATAAAAATGGTGCCATGTTCAAATAAAAATATTGGCTAAGTGTCACTAATAAAAGTAGTATATCTTCAGCTAATTGTCAGCCTCTTAAATGCCTGTGTCTCGAGAGAATGTAGAATTCAAGCGACAAATAATGTTTTATAAACAAAGTTTGGGAGGAGCGTGTTCAAAGTGTCTATCTAATCAGTTTGAGAGGAGGTATATATACACAGATGCCACGCAGGTACTGTGATACTCCGCAGCGGAGCCGAGCCGATCCCGGTCTAAAATAGTCCAAATATAAACACTTATTATAGGCGTACTGTAATGATTCTGGATAAGACAAAAACACAGTTTGGAAAATCGATTCATAATGTACTCGTTCATTAAATAAATTTTGTTCATTTTGAAAACAAAACAGTTACGAACAGCAGCAGCTGCCGATACCTCGTTCTGTTATACACGCGCGAATAAAAAAAGGTCGCATATGCCACCATTTTGGTTGCAGTCTGGAACCCTGCATTTATGAAGAAAAGGTTCAGCACCCAAGGCTCTATCGCTATTGCCTCAATGGTGTACAGTGTCTTTGGGTGGATTGGTGAGGCGGATTAGCAGCAATGGCCATAAGGATTGTTTGTGATTTGGTCTTAGTGACTTAGGAGTCCTCAGTCCTCTTGACTACTCCTAATGTTTCACAGATTTAGGAGCTATTTTTGGCGCTTTGTGAAATACTCAGAGCAAAAATGTAGGAGTCCTAAAATTAGGACTGACAAATTACATTTACCATTTTACCAAATCACCATTACGTTAGAGTTTCTCCAAAATCGGCAAGAGCTACTATTAGCCTTAAGATGTTTTGTGAATACGGCCCCTGGACTCTCTTTCATTGGTCAAGGACCGCCCAACAGGACATTTGACTGACATGTAACGCAACCAATCACAGTTCGTTTTGTTCCGTGTCATGTTTAGGGGAAGAAAATTTTAAGTCGATGCCCCTACAATAAAAGACTGCCGTGCATCTAATAAATTATTCATTCAAGAAAGTTTGAAATTATGAACGTTTACTGCAACAATGGAGCCTTTCGAAAATCAGCGTTTAGTTGAGTAAGTGCTCATTGTCACAGCTGTAAACACGACGGTTCTTCTTCTACGAGGGGGCTTGGTGTCACGACATCTCCTGGACTTACTGTAGAATGCAACCAACCAGATGTCGACTTCGAAACTCCTGAAAGTGTTTCCAAATAAGTGTGCCATATGCATCAGCCAATGGTCTGTGGGCATGACGTCTGAGGCTGAGAGACTAATTAGAGGGTGACACGGAAGTGGATTTCCAAACCTCTCACATCCCACTCCCACAAAAAAAAAACTGGGGCAAAATCCTATGCCGTCCCAAGCCCAGAAGAATGACTCTCATTCCCTCCCACTCCCATGTTGTGTTTTTTTGGCCGGAATCTGTCAGTTACAGTAAAAAAATACAGTACAGATGTAGCATTCCCACCTTAGTTGAATACAAATCCAAAATGTACTTTTTTGTTATTTTATTGAGCTGAAAGCCAGCTTAAACAGTGCACAGTGTGCATTGCACACACATTAAATTTCATGTAAATCATCCATGCAAACACACACAGGCACGCTCACACAAGCGCTCACCGACATTTCATGCAACTGAGATATTTTCCGACAGTAGTCGTTGCAGTGTGGCTTTCATGTTTGACTCAATTTTGATTATGATTTTTTGCGGCTACAACATGCATAGGGAAGCTGCCACCTTCTCTTATATTATTAATGGTTGGCATTACCACCACCAACTGTGTGGAGCACATCATTCACTTTACCAGCCATGCAAAAGCAAGCAGGAAAGAGACAGGGCAACTAGAATGGAGTTCAAAATTAAAATAGTTTATTTATATAAACAGTATATGTGTGTATAAAGTTGGGTATCATAGGGTTATTATGATTCCTGGTCCCGCCCACTCCCGCTGACATTTTTTCTGTCCCATCCCAATCACGTGATTTTGTTTCCCCAAAAAAAAAAAGTCAGTGTTCACATGCAAGGTTTTTTTTTTTTGTCCCGATGCAGGTGACAACACAATTGGCTTTTATCAATGCTAGTTGTTTGGCGTCCGTCGGTTTGATGTGTCCATGTGACCCATAGACGCAGAACGCACAAGCAGGCTGACAGTCGGCAGTAGTTCTTTCGGTGTGTTTACGTGCAGTTTGTTTTTTTTCGGTTTGGTGTTTCCCTACCCTATATTTGAATGAATATTTAACCAGGTGAGCACTGCTCAGTTTATGATTTGTTGTTTGATAGTCGCTACTTTGTTTCACACTGCAAAAATGCAGAGTTCCATTGCGGATAAGGTAAGGATAACCCAAGGTTAAAGATAAGGGTTGGTCCAGTAAAGTGCCGCCATATTGATATTACTGTAGCAACATAAACAGACAGTGATCAGATAAGCAGCACTATCAAAAAGCAGACATATTAGGCAAGTTAAATGACGTGCTCATTGTGCCTATACAGCGTCACGCCTGTTTCACACATACTTCGTTTGCAGTGCGTATTTGTTTTTTATGTGCTCCTGTTAAGGAGACATGGAAGTCGTGACATTTGTCCTGACATTTCATCCTACGAGTCAGACTGTCCTTACTGTGCGTGTGCAATTCAATATTACAACATTTTTGTCATGATAAATAACACAAAATTATTGTACTTGCATTGTTGCAAGGGTAGGTTTAGGGTTGGGGTAGGTGTAGACATTAATAAAGCACAATCTGATAACATTTTTCACTGTCGATTTGTAATGGTTCTAATGAAGAATGCTTTATCAGATTGTGCTACCACCACTGTACTTGCATTACTGTAAGGTAGGGCTGCACGATTAATCGTATTTTAATCGCGATAACGATATCTGTCTCCCACGATTAATTAACCATAATCGTCGCGATATCAATGTGTAAATACTAAGTATTTTTTCTTATGGGTTGAGAGTGTACGGATGATAAACTGTGTCACGTCTCACATGACGGTGTTTAGATTTCAAGCGCGCTTTCATGGCGCAGCAGAAGTTGGCGACACGCGGAAATAACGTGTTTCAACTTGGGCAAGGATTTTTGTCCAATAAACATCGTAAGCAATGAAGGGTTTAAAAAAACGACTGCCACACTTGACAAAAGATACAGCATATCCTCACGCAACTATTTTTCTAACTGCCTGTGCTGTATGCGAAATGCCGACTGGAAATAGAACGAGAAATTCACAGTGCTGAATATTTTGCTGCCACAACCAACTTGTGGTCAAGTAGAACTACGTAGCCGTATCTGGGCTTTACTGTTCATTTTATTGACAGTTTGAAATAAAAATCAAGCTTTTGCAAACTTCATTGTTCCCACAAGACCATGCAGCAGAATCTATTGCAACGCGCCTCAAAGAAGCGATTTCTGCATGGGGTTTGCTTGAGGAAAGACTCGTCTGCTTGATAACGGACAACGCATCTAATATGATCTGGGCAGCATCTCTGAATAACTGGACGAGACTACATTACTACATTTAACATTTTTCCCAAATATAGTGTAACTACTTCGCCCATTATAAAGATGCACTTGGTCATTTGTCCGATATTACAGTGACACCTAGCGTCATGCAGTATATTCAGCATATTCTGCCAAACAGAGATTTAAAAGTTTACGATAAAGCGAGCGATATTTGGCTGGTCATACAATACTATATGTGAACATATGTGCACCCAGCAGAATTTAGAAAAAGGCAGTGTTTACTGATAAATAGTCTCATGTAGGTGTACATACTTTGTAAAAATTAAAAATTGTCAAATTAAAATAATGTTCGTTAGCATTAAAATACATTAGGTATCATAAGCTAATGATAAGTAATAAATCTGGAACAGTATTTTGTTTTTATTAATGTTTATAATGTTTTTTATATATATATATATATATATATATATATATATATATATATATATAATATTTATATTATATATATATATATATATATATATATATATATATATTTTATATATTATATATATATATATAAAAGTATTTTGTTTTTATTAATTTGTTTATAATGTTTTTTATATATATATATATATATATATATATATATATATATATATATATATATATATATATATATATATATATAAAACATTATAAACAAATTAATAAAAACAAAATACTGTTCCAGATTTATTACTTATCATTAGCTTATGATACCTAATGTATTTTAATGCTAACGAACATTATTTTAATTTGACAATTTTTAAAAATGTTTACAAAGTATGTACACCTACATGAGACTATTTATCATATATATATATATATATATGGCTGTAATAAAAATACTGAAAAAAATAAAAGTTCTGAAGTGAAATAAAAGTTATTAACCAACAGAATAATCGTGATTAGTAATCGTGATTAAAATGTTGTGGAAAATAATCGTGATTATCATTTTTCTTGTTATCGTGCAGCCCTACTGTAAGGGTAGGTTTAGGGTTGGGGTAGGTGTAGATGTTAATAAAGACTTAAACCATATTAATATCATGCTGGAAGCAGACACTGAAAGGTAGCATTTTTTGCTGTAGAAGTGTGCTACCCACTGTTCCAATGGGAGGTAGCCAAATCTGACAGGGTCGCACAAAACCTTCTTTCCAGGAGCGGTGCATCTGCAGCAGTGCAGCGATCGCTTCCGCACCGAGTCTGTTTCTCCAGTGAAGCGCCAAGCTGAATTAAAGCAACAGTGCATTAGGTCTCATTCGCTAATAATTATTATTACGTATTTATACGCACAGAACAAAATCTCCGCCTAATTGTACGCACATGAATTTGTTCTTAACCTCGTTCTTATTTTAGTGAATTTAGAGTATTATAAATGAGCAACCGCGTGCACAAGGTTAGTCATTTGCATAAAACACGCACATATACAATATTTATATAAGGGCTTTCCGGGCACGCTTCCTAACAGGTTTACGTCACTCGCCGTTTAAAAACGCACTCTCGCCTGGTCCTCGAGCAATGCCAAGCATGCCATTCTGACCAGTTCTCACAAAAAACACCTTTCATACAGACCCGGATTACAGACCTCTCACGAGCCAGCTGTATATACCGGCATTATTATTATACACTGTTATAAGGCTGGACAAAGTATAAGTGCCTTTTTTGTGTGTGTACGAGTGCTTTCAGTTGTTCATATTTTGTTGTAAATTTAGAATGATTGACTACGAACTTTTTGGTGAATCGTGATTTGTTCTCAAAATCATTCCTACTCAAAATCTAGTAATTTCACCACATGCATATACTTTAAAGTCTACTCTGTTTCAGTCAACACATGGGTTTTTGCGTCAGGTAAAGCAAAGAAAACGACACCTTACCTCGCATTTAGATAAACAAGGAGACAAAACACATAGCAGGCTATACAAAGAGAACTGCAATGCTGACAAGCATGTTCAAATCAACTTTTGGATTTGAACTAAAAGTAAATGTTATAAATATGCACTGCAAACTGAGTATGTTTGAAAACATACTGTTTCAAACAAGCATCACGTCAGTACAGTACACGTCAATCAATAACTTTCTAATTTCCTTGATTTTGTTACTGTATCACCAAAATTAATACAAAATGACCACATAACTCAAGATATGATTGCAAAAAAGTACTTGTATAAGATCTTGATATTTACATTATAACATATGATATAATTAAGCGATCTCACAAGAAAGTGGGCACTTTTCACAAATATGAGCACAGTATGACCATAAACCTGATATTGATTTTTTATTTTTACAAATGTTCAATAAACAATTTTATTTTTAAAACATTAATCTCAACATTATTTATGCATTTGTAATTGTACCAATTCAGACACAACTTCTGGTCCACTTCTGCAGTGTAAAGATGAATTTTGTCATTAATGATTTCAATTGATTGGTAACAGCTCTATATAGTGTCTTATTCTAATTGTTATTCTTGATTAAAATAAGACATTTCTCAGGCAGTAAATGTGGATCTTTCAGGTGAGTATTCTGTGAGTTGCAGTATGCGCTGCAGGAGCAGCACGCACTATTGTGCTTTCACATATCCCGTGCAACTATTCCACGGTCTCATATAACAAACACATAATTTATTTATTTAAATTTCAAATCCAAAAGTTGTTACTGAACATGGCTTGTCAGGATTGCGATTCTCATTGTATACAGTAAATTGCATTCTAGTTGCAATTAAACAGCTTATCTATATATACATAAATACCACATATAGGTGTATAAATTTAACTTAAACATCTAACTTATACTGTGGAACACACATAGCTATGCAGTATTAAACAAAAGCTTCAGCATGGACTTGGACAGCATGCACTTTACACAAAATTATACTTGTTATTCAAATTATTATTTGAACTAGTACAGTTCACAAATGAAAAAAACAGAATGTACAAAATATCCAGGTTGAACAGCTTAGAATCTAAAACGGATAACTTACTTCTTGATCATTCACTCACAGGAACAACAAACATGCAGTAATCCATATTCTGGCACAAATAACAAGTCAGTTTCTCCACCTATATACTGCCTCCAGATACTGATACAGGCATGTCTTTAGATTACTAGATTTATGTTGAGCACACAAGTAGCAAAACATTTAAACATAGGCTGAATGTTAAAATCAAACATTTTAAATTAAAACTTACAATGCTCTTAAATCTTTTTACAAGAAATCCTGCATGTCAACTCTCTTTTAACCACAAGAAGAGACGAGTGCTATCCATTAGCCTATGTCGCCTAGTTTATCTAAATGCGAGATATGGTGTCGTTTTCCTTCCTATAGCCGAAGCAAAAAGCCATGTGTGTTGACAGTGAAACAAAGTAGACTTTAAATGCCTCTATGGTGAAATTACTATATTTTCATGTCAATGCATGTTTATTTTAATGCGAACAATGCGCAGTCGCTTTAATTCTGCACGCTTCAGCACAGCAAAAATAGACTCTGCAGAAGGAAAGGATCGCTGCACCGCGTGCAGTGTGAACGCTGTTTCTGTAATGGGTTAACCCTTGTTTATCATGTAACATTCATTTTAGTCGTCACAAACACAAAAGGCATTTTCTGAGTATAGTACTATGCTGTGAATGAATATAGAAACATAAAATAAAAATCATAAATTTTTTTTAAAAAAATCATGAAAGTAATCAATTTTATTAGAGAAGATCTATATGTTTGTGAGTGTCACATCCTCCAGCTGGAGTGCCCATGAGCTCCTCCAGAGGGGACTCCTTTTGTCTCTGTGTTACTATTAATGACTACATTCCCCACAATCCTTTACCTGGACTAATTATGGCTTCATTCAGTACAACTGTGGATTGCTAAAGTCTTGTCTTCCCGTGCATATTCTTCGAGTAGCCTTGCTAGAATGTTACCACTGTGTGTCTGAGCTCCTGTATTCTTGTCTTCTGCCTGGTTGTTTGTATTTCACCCTGTTTGGATTATCTTGATCTCAGTATGCTGACTACAGTACATTTGCCTGCTTTTGACAACTCTTTTGATTTGCCTAATAAAGACCGCATTTAGGTCTTCAGCCAAGTCTCACAGTGGTATTCGTGACAGAGAGGGACAGACGCACATTCAATCCTTTATTCAACGGTCTTCATCTCCATTATCAGCAGCGACCACAAACGTCAAATTCTGCATTCATTACAAATTCAAAAATGTTCGCCTCAAGAAGCTTTACAACACATTTAACAGCAGTGATATCAAATGCTCATTGGGCATATGTCCTACTCACTCCGAAGGACAGAGCCCTTAAAGTGGGAACTTGGGAGGGATCAGGGACACTTCTGTGTTACAATGAAGATGCTTGCAGCGCTTTTGGCGAAGGGAGCAATGAAAGACCATGAAACTTCCTCATTAGCTTTACATGGAATATTAAATATCTTAATGCTATATTGTTACTAAAATGTTCATTTACCTACACATTTGTGATTATATTTATTCCTTTAGTATTCTCCATAAAATGTTTGGGTGTAGGATTAAAGGATTTACAATTCATCTATAACATTTACATTTACATTTAGTCATTTAGCAGACGCTTTTATCCAAAGCGACTTACAAGTGAGGAAAACAAACAAGCGATTCTTCATGAATTGGCAAATCACACAGGAAGTGCTCACAATACAAGTTTCATACATTGCTCAGTACCATAAGCTAGAGTAGGAAGGGAAAAAGGGGAAGGATAGGTTTGTTTTTTTTTTTTTTGTTTTTTATGAGGGGATTAAGTGTTCACGGAAGAGGTGAGTTTTCAGCTGTCTCTTGAAAAAAGAAAAAATCTATAAAAAAAAGATAAAAGTACATTTATACAAATCTTCATGATTTAAAAGATCTGTAAATATTTTGCTTCTTTAGCTGTATATATGTAAATGTGTGATGGCTGTTAGGGGTGTGCAATATTGACAAAAAAAGATAGATATTTTCTAGGATTTTTCTGATAACAATAATCAGACGATATTCTGCATCATTCAAATTTTTTTTATTGTACTAGCTCTGGCGATGTAATTGGTGACAGCGTTTCTTATATCTTTCCATCTGTCGCTTTTTCTGATGATTCGGTCAACGTTTGTTGTGTGTGTTTTAGATTTTGCTCTGTCTGCTGCAAACGCGCCATGTTTAGCCGACTCCTGAAGCTTTTCATAATCCTCATATTAGGGCTGCACGATTTATTGCGTTTGAATCACACGCAATTTGGCAAAGGCTGTGATTATTTAATGTGCAGCTTGTCAGAGCTGTATGGCTCTGTGATCAGTAGTAAATGCTTCTTCATCTGAAAGCCAAAGGGCGCTCTAGCGCAGGAACTCAAAATATGCCCTGCAGCAGAAGATAACGCGTCATATCACTGTAGCTGAATAAACAGAAGATTGAAATTCTTGGATTGATTAAACATGACTAATAAACACACGACTGCCTGATTCTGTGTAAGCCAAATAATCTCACAGAAGGATGCTCAACTGTCATTATGAAGTGAGTTTGAAGTAAAAACATGTTATTAAATGTTGTCTTTTGTTGGACAAGATGTTAATAAATGCTTCTCATGTCTGGAAAGATGTTTGATGTGCATTGATTTTTCAAATGTACGTAAGCGACTCAAACTCGCAGTGCTTTCAGATGGATTAGCATTTGGAGCCATATTTCATTGACAAGCAAGTTCATTTGCAGATCGGCGTCTTTTGTCTAACATCTGATCTTTCAAAACCAAACCACCTCAATACTAGTGATGACGACCCACGTTTTGGAATTAAATCTAGTGGATTGTGAGGTTGGGGTTTGGATATGTTCTCTCGCAGTTTCTTCACTCATTTTAACTTCTGTCAAACACCACACTCTGAATACGCGCACGCAGTAGTACTTAGAATATACTTAGCTACATCACTCAGTGAATTAGTCAACACTTCATCAGTTAAGATATTATCGCAAACGATATATAATCGCACACCCCTAATGGCTGTAAGAGGACAATCACAATTACAGTGCATATATTGATGACACAGTGCATTCAGATCCCCACGGACACACAGAGAGGCTGGAGTCATGTCCTCTAAAGTTTCACACAGAGAGGAGAGACAGACAGCTCAGCACAAAGATGCTGCTGAATCTCCTGAAATCTCATCTGGATCCAGATGCTCAATACAGCAGTTATACACAAACACTATCTTAGCCTCTACTGCAGCACTTCACCAACCACATCACCAGCCCACTGCGCACTGAACACACCGCTAATCACACTCACATCTATATGAAATACATAGTTCAGAACTTATTCATTCCTAAACAAAGAAACAAGAAGGGAATCCTTTAGAATCAAAAAATTTGTAGTATATACAATAAAAATGCTTACATTTTTCGTAATATTATAGCCAATAACCGAGGTGAAAAAAGTACACTTCTATAATGTACTTAAAGTGCTCCATTTTTGTGCACTAATTTTGGACTTAATACACTAAAAATTCTTTTTTAGTACTTCTTAAGCTGCAGTCTGTAAGTTTTGCCTCTTTTTCACACCTCTGTTTAAAACCTGCAATTGACTGACAGGTGATCTGACCAATCATAACCCTGAATCCGCCATTTTGTCCGACAAAGGAGTAAGTAGATTAACGTTGGTGACCTTGAAAAATTGTGTACTCACGTCTTTCCATGCTTGAAACAACATTCTGATGTCCATTCGTGTTTATTTGATACTATAAATGAACTAGTATGAGGCGCTACTGTCACAACACATTAAAGAGCCAGTATACGGTATTTATTGTTTAAACTTCATTAAAAAATTACAATATTTTAAATATGAAACTGTTTCATATCAATAGTAACCTGGTCTGTCTTGTCTGTTGACCTGTTGTCAGTGTCCTCTTTGCTCCGTGATGCATTTTTAGCGGCGTTAGAATAATGTGTGGCATGAGAGCGCATGGCTTGTCGGACATAGCAACAGTAACTAAAGGGGGCGGGTCTTTGCAAAGTATCAATTGCAGTTATTTGTGGACTTATCTTTATGTGGGTTGTGCATCGCCACAGCTCCTCCTGGTTGTCAGTCACCACACCGGTGTGGACACTGTATTACGGAATCACAAACTGTAGTGTTGGAAGTGTGACGAAAATAAGAATTTCACCGGAAAATGTCATCTGAACAAATAAGTAACAAATCTACCACTTTTGTTCTGACCAACTGAGGAAAAAAGCATTACAATAAATCGTGCTAACAATGGTAATTAAATCTAATGTTAGCTTAGCTCATATCACATCAAACCATGCAAATTATTATTGTTGTACTTGAAATTCTCAAATTGTTCATTTTAACAACATTAGCATTGCGTGACTACGTGTATTTAGTGTGTATTAGCATTACCTGTAGATTTAAATTTCTGTACAGTCTAATATCTAATAATATTTTCTTATACGATCCACCGTCAAAATAAGTTTCATTATTCCAGCTGCTGTGAGAAAGGGCTATAAATGATCCACCACCTGCAGCATCCTCACATGCCATATTGCCTACTAGCTGGGACTCATTCTTCATGTAAACAGACATGACAGACGCAAAGATGGCATGCTTGAATTTCCTGTGGAAACCCACCAGTACCACTTAGAACAAATTATTACAAGCTTACTGTTGTAAATGCGTCTAAGGTAAGGAGATAGTTCTGACCACTGCCTGGTTATGTACTCGCTCAAATTGATTTTGAATCATTTTTAACCACAAACTTACAGACTGCAGCTTTAAGATAATCTTAAGAACATCTGTGCTATTTTGAGACATCATGAATATGAACTAAAATAACCTTTTAACTAACTCTCTGTATTAAAATTATGTATTTAGTTATCACAAGTGTACTTTATCTAAACCTCTCTACTTAAATGTTGTTGTTTTTTTGTTTTTTTTAAATATTTTTTATTCATGTTTTTAGTTTTAATTGAATCCTCGTCCAATGCAAAATGGGTTGTGGGCAATATTAGCCGTTAGCGTGAGCATGGATCTGCACTTCAGATTCAAACCAGTGCTCCTTTCAACATACTACATTTTGGGAAACACTAATTCTAATTACGATTAGGCTACTATTTAGAATGGATAGGAATGCAGCAGTTGTCTTTGAAATTCAAATATTTTTATCTGTTTCATGTGTAAAGTCACTAAGTCATTTGCAGATTGTAACAAGGTCAGCGGTGAAAGATACAGTACAACTTGTATTATCTCTCATATAATCATGTTTCAATCGCGGAAAGATGTCAAAAAATAGCTTGTAAAATATGTCACGAATGTCACGAAACTTACTTCAGAAAAGCCATTCACTGACCATAATTCAGTGACCATTAATTTAGCTACAAAAAAAAAATACTCTAGAGAGGAACTTTAGGTTTTTTTTTTCTAAGTTGTCAGTCAAACTACATTAAATATTGTAACAAAAATGTTTTTAGTTTTCTCAAGTAAAAATTCATATTACATCTAATTTAGATTTAAGTTTATAGGGAAATAAATATACACCTCCATTAAGTAACAATTTGGGTTGTGTTGTTGTTTAATTAGTTATAGAGCGAGGGAAATCACTTGTAGGCCACAGTCACATGAATGCTATACAACAGTATTAAAAAAAAATGTTCTGAAATTCAGCTGCATGATCCATCTACAACCTTTTTATGAGAGCCACTGTAAATGTCTGTACTATCCTGTATTGAAACACTGCAGCAGCAGTTTTTGTGTGTGAGATGTGTGAGAGTGTTAAAGGGCAGAATGGGACAGTGTGTGACACACACACACACACACTCACACGTGCCTGAGTGAATCGAGCTGTTTGTCAGGAAGACCAGAGACTAACACGGTTGCGTAACAGAGAGTGAGTGTGTGTTGCTGAAGAGACAGCGACAGAGAGAGACTAATTAAACATATGACAAAAAATACTGCAGAAAACAATCAAGAACTCGATTATTAAAAAAAAAAAAAAAGTGTCAAGACAAATGCTGATGATGGCTTGAAAAAGAAAGTTGGAAGAAGTTTTAGAATCTTGAAGTTTGAAGGCTATGTTTAAATGTTTTAAGATTGAAATAGTTTTAAGTTTGAAGAGTTATAAAAGTTAGAATTTTTAAGATAGGACAGAATTTACATAAATTCCCATAATCAATCTGTTTAAATTGACAATTAATTAATTGATTAATCGTTAACCATAACCTCTTAAATATAAAGCAGGGCCCTACTAAGTCACTGTTACTTAACCGCTTACATAACCAACAAAAATATAGGTGTCGTTTTAAAGTTTAGAAACTTGTCTTTACAGTGAACATAGGGAATATGACCATCACTTAACAATTGCTTTTAAACTTGCCGACATATAAGTGCTCTATTTTCATAGCGTAAAATGATAATTAAATGTGTAAAAAATCTGTAAAATCATAGTACGTAACAGTCATATATTGCTGAAAAAGTGTCAACTAGCACAGTACAACAACTATATTCGTTTCAGTTAGAGACCAAACTATACTAAGTATCTGTATGAAAAATCGCCACCGACGCACATGTAAGCAGTATACACGATGCTTTTGCGCCACGTTTTGGTTTGCAACTTCGCAAAACCAGGCTCTGCACGACAGGGGGGGCCATGGTGGGCTCCAACAAGAGCTTAGCCCACCATGGACCCACAACATATAACAACCTTTCACAAAACTGATGGATTTCATTAAATCAGATAACAAGCTGGAAAACGGAGAACTCATTTACTTTATGCAAATGAGCAGCACATTTAGTGTACAACCAATAGGAGTGAAGAGTGTCAGTGGAGCTCATGCCATAGTCTCAGGTCCAAGCAAGACAGGAGAGAGTTCCGGATCAATTTCACTGTTTTATGTGATTTGACTACACATACATGAATGTAATAAAATGATGCCTTGAAATGAAACTGTAGACAGTTTTAGTGGAGTTTGATTAATTTGTGTTGTTAATTAATGCAGTGAGCAGTTTAGCACTGCTGCTACAAATTACAGTTTCCCATGCATTATATCGATTATTAGAACAAGAAAATTGATTAGCCTATTTGTCAAATTCTGTTCTTCGTCCGTACGGATCACGGATCAACTTCAATATCGATGCTAAAACGATATATCATGCAGCCCTAGCTTAACCCTAGATATCACCATTTATCACAGAACATTTCACATATGACATCGCTAAAGCTGAAACACTGAAAACAAGAGAACAAACATACTACCATGGGCGAGGGAAGATGTTTTAGGTTGGGGGTACTGTGTGAATTACAAATTCACTTACATGTATGAGAATTGGAATTTCAAGTAGCTGATGACAGTCAACAATTTTGTGAATATTTAAAAAAAAAAGAAAGAAAAGAAAAACGAAATATAAGCGTTACATCAGTGCTGTGTGGGTGTTTGGGGTGGGGTAATATAGTAATAATCTATTACAGTAATAACACAACTCAGGACTACATACATGGAGGAGATAACAGCACTATACCTGATTTATAATGATGAACAAACTTTTAAAAAATCTTGGAAATTACATAAAAACTTCTTTGAAGGTCTTTCTTCCGTTTTCCACTAAAATTAATTATTTAACTGAACCAATGAACATCCTCAAGGAAAATGGACAGCACCTGAGTTAAATAAATAAATATATTAGTGTCACAGCATAGGGTCTGAATACTTACGACCATGTGATATTTCAGTTTTTCTTTTTTAATAAATCTGCAAAAATGTCAAGAATTCTGTGTTTTCTGTCAATATGGGGTGCTGTGTGTACATTAATGAGGAAAACAAATGAACTTAAATGATTTAGCAAATGGCTGCATTATAACAAATGTAAAATTGTAAGGGGGTCTGAATACTTTCCATACCCACTGTGTGTGTGTGTGTGTGTGCGTGTCTGTGTGTGTGTATAAATACATATATAAAATACATTGTAAATGGATGAAAATGGATGGGGTCAGTTCTGTTGTGGACATGTCATTAACTTGTGGGAACACCACAGCATATCAAACACCCATGATAAAAGGATGTTACATATGGAATCCAGTAAAGTTGAATATAATATAATATAACATAATATGAGAACAACAGTCTGTTCTTGTATTGCAATGTAAACACATTGATATTTCATGGCCTTTGGCCTTGGGTTCATATTCTTTTAGGCTTAAGAGCTCAGCAGCAATGGGATGTTTAGATATTATATGTTATCTAACATAGTTGTTTTACAGGTTGACAAAAATTCTGACGGCACTCCTGCTTTATCAGTCAGAGCAGAAATAAACCATGAAATGACTTTGAGAACATTCAACTCAATTAAATAGCTACAATTATTTTATTTTACGGTTATTTCCTGTTCTTGGGCTTAATAAAACAGCATCTTATGATCAAATATATTTATTTCAAAGAAGAGCTTGACAAACTTCAAGCTCAAGAACCATGACCAGAAAACCTGTAGCCGTTCGTTTATCATATCATTCATGATCATGCAACATGTCAGATTTTGACGAATCTACAGGATAAAAACTTACTTAGACTGGGGCAATTTACTGCTCCATGATGTCCATACAGTAATACACACTTCAGACTGAACGCATCTCTTACAGCCACAGTGACCCATACATGCCTGACATTCCCTAAGAGTCTGAGTACATACTTCACATGCCTAAAGACGGGGGAGGGTACATGCTTCCGGATGCCTCTGCAGCGATGCCAGGAATGAGAGTAACACTGGAAGACACTGCAGAAATACTGCAGGTTATATTGACTGCAGAGTGATTATTGATAGGTCTTATCAGGTGACCAACCATTAATCCTCATTTCATGAGGGCAGCAGCTTTAGTAAAGCTAACATCTGCCAAGAAACAAGACCAATACAAACCATCAGGCTCACCAGAAAGAAAGTCCAAAGTTTATCGTTATCATTACCGATTGTATCTTTTCCATGCAAGCACACTTCAAATGTTCTTAATTTCATAGAGTTAGGCTATTATGCAAAAATTCACGTGTTTTGGTCAAATCAAATATGGCAAGTAGTAGCAAGAAATTGAAAAAAGTAGCTTTATAAAAATCAGTAAAGATTTCACAGCAAAAGAAACACGAGCCACAAGCTGAAAGTGAACATTTCATTTTCACAATTACACCAAAATGCCTTTTATTTGCTCAAAAAGTATGAACCATCAACAGAAAGCATGTATCAGGTTGTGAGCAACAGGTTTTTCAATGTTTTTGATCATTTAGACGCCATAGAAATGTGCGTATCAAATACGATACAGTAGGCTTTAAACGGTTAAAGTATGTGTAAGCCGTAGAGGAGCGTCTGGAAAACACTGTAAAAGTCTGAATCTGTCTGCAGCTCATATTAAATCAGCTCTAAACCCTAAGACAACAGCTCCAACAGTTGCTAAGATCCATTCCTGCTCTGCCCAACAAATCCCACAGCCCTTTCCTTCCCCCATCCGTATTCCTCACAGCCCTGTTTTTCTCAGCGGCGTGAATGAAAGCGCTTCCTGCAGCCCACTGTTGGCCGACGGGCCAATGGACGTTGGCGTGAGACGGTAAAGGGAGCACGAGCCAAGAACAGGCCTGGTGAACAGCATCTAAATATCCAGAACCCATGAGCCGCCCCTCTCTCTCTTCACCCTCCAATGCACCAACACAGCATTCAGCCTTTCATTTGAATGATAATGAACAGACCGGAACAAGAGCGCCGTCCAAGCGACAAGAGCAGCTCACAATGGTTTTGTGGCCATGTCATGTGCATCCGTGGGAGCAGAGAACGCTGCCATGTTTATTACCAACGACGAGAGAGAGAGAGAGAGAGAGAGAGAGAAGGCGAGAGATCCATGGGAACATAAACATGGAGGATCATTGTGAATTTATGCTTGCTCTTACTTCCGCTAAAGTTTCAAAAACAGCTTCTGCAGGGTCATGTTTGGCATTCCATCATATAGCTGACATCACATGAACTAATGTCGCATGCAAACATTACTGAATATGTGTTTTTAAAGTTCGTAAAGACTTT
Source organism: Zacco platypus (assembly GCA_038088235.1). Classification (NCBI taxonomy): domain Eukaryota; kingdom Metazoa; phylum Chordata; class Actinopteri; order Cypriniformes; family Xenocyprididae; genus Zacco; species Zacco platypus. Next base: position 9,977,502 of record CM076080.1, read on the forward strand.
TTTTTCGCAAGGTTATTCGGTCCAAAATTATATTAAGTGCCTTTAACTACTATGTAGCAACATTTAAACTAATCATTTGATATGTGCAGCATGTACATAGTTTTACATTGTACTTATACATAAAAAATACCCGCATGTAATTACAGCTGCAACTAATTTCTGTAATCACATCTATACCTACACGTTGTCCCTTCCACTACTAAACCTAACTATACATCAACAACACAGTATGTACATAACATTTTTTGTCAGTCCATACTTAATAGTTAAAGACACCTAATATAAAGTGTGACCAGTTATTCATTTGTAAGGTTCAGAAAATTCGTTTCTAAAGCAAGTAAATAATTAAAGGGTTCTAGGCACTATTTTTGACATGCACGTGTCATATAACAACTGCTTGACCCTGACGTCACGTGAACTCAGCGAGCTGATCTCTCAAGTGAAATCTTCGGCATGCACGTGTATTTAGTTTTTCTAAAATAGGCTTGAGCAATTTGTAAAGTAAAAATTCGAATGAGGAGTCACTCTAAGCCATTTCAAACACAAATAAAGATCTCTAACAATTTAAAGTTCTCCTGAGATAAAGACCTCACGTGGACTGCCAGTGTCAGAATCTTCTCAGCTGTGCTCAGATTTGTGCCAAGCTGCCAAAGTCTGCGAATCTCACTTAACTAAAACACTTGAGGAACACAACAAGCGATTCAACTTAAAGAGGCAATGAAAGTGAGAAGTGCTTGTATTACAAAGTAATTTCAGGAGAAACTTCAAGAGACAAACCTTGTCACTAAATAAATCAACTGAGTACTGAATGAAAGCTACTGCTTTGAGCAATAAAATTCTCTTGGAAGTTTGAAAGGGATTTGTCACATAGCTAACAGCAGACTGCGACTTCACATACACAGATGGTGAATCGATCTCGCCTACGTCAACATGTAGCAGTTTGTGTACATGAGCCACAGTCAGTGTTTTAACTCTAAATTCAGGCGTGTCATTTCCATGAACACACATCATCAGCTGACAGCAAACTCAGCAGTATTCGTGTATGGAGGATGATGTAAACATCTGCCTCACATCTCACATAGACAGCATACATGAAGCAGACAACAGCAAATTCATTCGTTATTTACCTGCGTAGAAGCGCAGGAGTGATCCCAGCTCAGTGTTCATCCCCTCCTCCTGGACCCGCCACGGGTCCTTAAATCCCAGTTTAAAGAGAAAATCATTCTGGATCTGTAGTGGCCTTTCATCGGGGCCCAGACGCCGGGCGGCCTCGCCGTGCAGCTGAACATACAGGGCCGGGCTGGAGTCCGAATCTGATGGTGTGCCTACTGAATCCGGACTGTGCCCTAGAGCAGGCGAGTCAGCACCGACGGCGAGGGAAGACTCGGCCTCGACTGATACGGGCTCCGGCAGGATGGGCTCCGTCGGACAGTCCAGCTCCAGCTCGTCCGAAGAGCTCCCGTATGTGTCCAGGCCCTCGGCGGCGCTGCTGTCGAATGCCGAGGCATCCGTGCCCAAGATCATGTCATCGCTGAGCGAGTCTCGATGCTGGCTGAACCGGGCCCCGGAGCTCAGGTCGTCACAAGCACTGCTGGTCTCCACATCGGAGCCTGCAAACCTTTTCATGGAGTCCTCGTCCTGAGGGGACGTGCGGTCCACGTTGGTTTCTGAGTGCGTGAAGATGTCGAATTCCTGCTGGTGATATGGATGGTCCTTCTCCAGGAGCAGGAGCCGTAACCGGTCACCAGGCTGGTCTGGGAGGCTCTCAGTCCCTGTGTGAAGGTGCCTAAGTGGGTACTCTCCATCACAATTCCCATTCACGTCAGTGGACAGGTAGCTCTTAGCGTTCAGCCTCAGAACCGAGCACGTCTTGCCGCCGGCCTGCTGCAGGCGCTGCGCTATCTCGGCTGCAGTGCTGTCCACGGTGCACAGCACGGGCCGGGCCGGGTGTGACCACGCCAGCAGCCGGTCGTTCACATGGATTGAGCCCCGGCGCAGGTCCTGGCGAACCCACTGACGGTCTGACAGCTGCAGCTGAGGACTGGCTCGGTGTCTCAGCAACGTCTGTCGGTCCAGACTTCGGCTATGAGATGAACTGATACCGGACATGTGCCTCTTCACCCTCCTTTTCCTTAGCAGCAGACTGGAGCTGCTCTTGCAGGCTTTGTTGAGCATGTTGAGCTCAGCTGGGCTCTGGCTTCTGGTCCGGGGCTCGTCTGACTTCGTCTGTCGGGCGTTCGATGTTCTCTGGCCTTCGTCATCTTCTTCATCTGCTGTGGATCTCAGGGCCACACTCAGAGCACTGTTCTTCTTCAGTTTAACGCTCTCCATCCTCACAAGATCACTCTTAGTCCATTTGAGCGGAGATATGAGCGCCGCACGACGCTCCTGAACGCGCGCGGGACACGCAGGGATGATCGCGCCGCTCGGGATCAGATCATGGAGTCTGAGTGCTAACGACGTAAATCTCGCGAGGTGCACGCGAGAAACACGCGAGAGTACACGTCGCCCTGCGGGACATTGGGTTTTTTATTATCATATCCTGTAATTTCTATCGGTATGCCTTATATATGTGCTGTTCTTTGGATGATAAAATATAAATAATTGAGTGGAAAAATAAATGAGTGGGGAAAAAGATGAAAGAGACGTCACTGTGAGCTCGCAGGAACAGGAAACCATCGCGAGAGTTCACGTCCTTAGCCTGACGCTCTTGAGATGTGATTTGAAACTCAGACCGAAGGGAGCTAACGTTAGTAGTCTGGCACTGGTTGTATTCAGAAGCTGGTATGTGTATGTGTGTGTTGAGAAATTAATTTTCAAAAGGTTACCGCTTTTTGTACATTAATAAATAAAAAGAACGTGGAGGCGGGACTCTTCACGCAAGTCTCGCGAGAATAGAATCAGTTAACGCCCCCGAAGCTGCTATTTTGGATCTTCCCTATTTTGAACTCGTTATGTACATTTTATTATTATTTAACCACATTTTCTCGTTGGACACAAAAATTATATTTTCACTGTGTCGCCCCCATTTATTTTGGGGAAGAAAAATATTAGTAAACTCTGCAAGTAATTAGATCATGCGTATCTTCAACATACAACTCCATTACCCGTGATGCGCTGCGGCATTTGTTTTTATTGGTGCGTCACAGTAATTCATGTACATCCATGTTAATGTTTCTGACTTATTAAACAGCTGCAGTCATCAATTAATTGACACTAGTCTGTAAGTTGAACACATCACAAGATTTATCACATCAATTCAGTCATGTATTCTTTCTGTATGTTAAAATATCAAAGTGATTGATTGTGATCGATGTTATTTTAACAGTCTATGATCGTTGCAAATGCTTTTAGTTAATGTATGTTGTTTTTTTAAGAACACAAAGTAAAAGATAAGTGTATGAACTGAACTTAGATTCGTCATTTCAGGCAAATCTGATACAGCTGTAGCCGAAGTGTTTTACTGCCATCTATCGATCACATAGACAAATGAGCGCTCACTATTATAGAGAGTGTTGCAGTACAGTCAAAGTATCAAGTTCAAAATAAGGACGAGGGATTTCTTTTGCTTCCTTACAGAAACGTGAAACGTAACCATTGAGATACCATATATAAACAGAAAAAACCCCACTGTGTAAAGGGTTAGTACTTTAGTGTTAATACTAAAGTACTACTGACCGAGTGGCAGGAAGGATCAGAGTATGTTGTAACACATCTTTACTTTTGTGTTTTTTATTTGAAACTCAAATAGTATTTGTGAAGTGTTGAGCCAAGGTGGAACTGATGGATGGGACGGCCAAGGTGAAGAACAAGGCTTGAGGTGGAACTAACAGAACCACAGGCCAAGGCAGAGCTGATGACTGGGGGATTGATGCAGCTGAGGGGCTGAAGGGAGACAGTGGAGACAAGGCTGAGGTACTGGATTGCTTTAACAGAGGAGGAGGGAGAAGGAGGCTGGCCGGGACCAGCCGAAATGATCTGGGGAGTTTTCCTCAATGGGGCAGATGGTGAAATGTAAGCCGTACTGCACTAGCATGCGGTCCACATACTTGGCAAAGCTCCCTTGACCATCCACGGACAGGTGTGTCTGCAACCGCTCATTAATCCCAGGTCGAGAAAATCCCTTGTGTGATCCTCGATTACCCCCTGCTTCAGCAAGAGAAGGTGGACTGCAAGGATATTCTTGATATTTTGAGATGATATCTTGAGGTCTTGTGTTCTGTCAGGAGTTGCATGTATTAAACCAGTTGCACGGCACAGAATGAACAGAAGAAATAGTCTTTTTAATAAACACAACTCTCTGTAAATCTCAGTTAGGTTCCTGGTTCAGTAGTCATGGCACTGAACAAGCATACTATTAGTGATATTGTAGAATTTGGACTTTCATATCATCATTAGTGTCCCAATGTGTAGTGAGTCAGGGTCCTTACTGTCCTTACCAGCGCCCGAATTCATGTACACGATATACTGATTCACAACCCCGTAAGCAATGGAGCTGATATATAAATATATAACAATCAATACAATATATAAATACTAAGTAAAAAATGAGAAATAATCTTGGAAATTGGACATCTCCAATGTTTTCATTTTTTTAATAAACTGATTCAACTTTGTAAAACTAAAACTTTAATGAATTTCACAATGCAACATTTTATTTATTTATTTATTTTATGACAAGTCAACCTACACGAATCATAATCTGTGAATAGGTGAAACCTACTTCTTATCCTGTGGCTCCTACTGGTGGACAACATCAGTATTATGGCATTTATATATATATATATATATATATATATATATATATATATAATTCCCATTGATATAAATGACTGATATTGTATAAATTTCTATCAATTTCTGGATACACAATTATTACCAAAAACACTTTTTTAATGTGTCTCTTATCTGACACAATTATTTGAGATATTGGAGTCCTTACTAATAAGCTGATAAGTTGAATCAATATGTTTGATTAGGGAGATATATACAGTGCCGTTTTTTTTTTTTTTTTGGTCAAAATAAAACAAATAGTTCATAGTAATTGTCAAAACAGTACAAATACAATAAGGTTCTAGCATAAAGCCACATAACAAGTCAATCTCTGTGAACCCATGAACCAGTGTCTGGTTTCTACCTGATCTCAGATTAATATTTTACATTTGTAAACATTTAAAGACACATTTATATAATAAAAAGGAAGAGTTATTAGATTTTTGTTGGCTTGACTAATAAAGTTATTCATAAAACAAGAGTGTTTTATGTGTAAAATAATACATATTATAAAGGCAATTGCATTTAATGGTATTAGATGATTTGTTAATTGCATTTAATAGATTACACCTTCAATAAAACATGTGTAATTGGTTTGTAAAAGGTTTGTATGCATGTTTAAGCTGAGTTTTTGTTGCATTTACACCGTTTTTACCAGCAGGGGTCACCAGCGTGTGGCATTTTGAGCGCTCCTAAACAGTGAACCAAATAGCGAGGCAATATTTTTATTTTATTTTATTTTTTATGTGTGTGTTTTGTAAGTCCTTTTTTGTGTTTTATGTGTTTTAAGTCATTTTTGTATCACTACACATTTTGTGAGATCTGGATCTACAAACCAAGGAAGTTCTACAGTGTTGTTAATCTCCAGAATCATCTGAAGGCAACTTTCCAGCAAGATCGTGTGTATGCCTCCACAGGATAATCAAGCCTTCAAACACTGGTTTTGTTTACTTTTGGCAGATTCAATTATCGTACAATTAGGAATTATTTATTCAGTAAATTACAAATTATTAGGTAAACTAGGCATCATGTTTGATTTTTTTTGTCATGTACGATAGATTCTGACAATTAAAACAAAAATCAGGCTTGTGTATTTATAACATAAATTACTGCTTTATTTGTTCAGAAATGGAAGTAACTTAAAATTTGTGTATTGTACTTTTCATTTTGTTTAGTATAGTACAGCAAAGCTACCAGTAGGCTATTTTATGGAGCTGTCAACACTGTAAACGCCAACGGCATGCAATCAGTTGATGAACACTACATTCATATATAAAACGTCATATAATAAAACTATACTACAAATGTAACCAAGGTTCCTTGAAAAGGGGAACGAGACACTGCATCAGGCAAGACGCTATGGAAAACACCTCAGCGTGATTGATGTCTGAAGCACATGTGCAAACGCTACAACCGCATTGTCGTGAATATGAACATGACATGACAGAATACGACATCACTACCAGTGCGACTGTGAGTATAAAAGGTCACCTGAGGAATACATCATCCATTTCTTTGTCTGAAGGGGACGGGGCAGGCACCCCTCAAGCATGGCAGCATGACACAGTGTTTCGTTCCCCTTCTCAGGGATTCTAGGGATTCTACATTTGTTACCCGAGATGTTTCCTATTCCCTATGGCCACAGCCCGAGCTACATAGAGCGGTAGGGCTCTACCCGAGGGAATCATCATGGAATCATTTACCAACTGAAAGAGTCCTTGAAGGGAATATGGCCAGGCTCATGAAGAGCCTGTCACTTCAGGGAGATTAAAGCATCAACCGCTAGAATCACCCTGCCATCCTAGTGTGTTCAGCCTACAAACTGTCTTCTTAAGCAGAATCTCTAGATTCAGCTCTCTCGCAGAGGCCTCTGATGAGAAGGTATTACAACAGCCATTAACAATGTCGCACCGGATTCCAGAGATAGAAGGTCTGAACAGAAGAGAGAAGTACTACACAAGCGCTGCACAGAAAGCAGTTTGTCCAGGAGGCTGAAAAGCCTATCACTAGACAATGCTAGACAATACAGGCTGTAGAGAGCAAGGCACTCTGCATACTCTCCCTCTAAATGAGGGGAGTACCGAACTTAACCTATAGAAGTATCTAAAGGAGGCTCACAGAGAGCCTGACAACTTGATAATGCAGAGTTCCCTAGGTGAGGTGAGTACCAACTAACACACTAGACTTGACTCATCAAGGAGGCTTGATCCAGAGAGCCTATTACTTGATACAAAGTACTCAGAACATGTGTCACACATGTGCAAGTCACAAGTAAGTCTCAAGTCTTAACCTTCAAGTCTCAAGCAAGTCCAAGTCAATTTTTGTGAGAATCAAGTGAAGTCAAGTCACTGTTTTATGTTAAGCAAGTCACTGGCAAGTCATATAAATATTTAATGATTTAAATGAATTTATTTATTAAAATAAGTTAGTTACGGACTATGGGAGTTTTATTTGCATGAAAAAAATTGCAATATGCATTCCTACTCAAAAGGTGTCCACATACAGCTGAGTTGTTAATACGATAAAAGTCTAAAAATAAAACTATATAGCCTAAAATGTAAATGTAACTGAAATTATACCAAAATAAAAGCATGAAAAGTATTTAGGTACATCTGTTTTGATATGCCTCAAACATTGCAGAAGACCATGAAAAAGTGTTCAAGGTACACTATGTAGTTTTTTCGTCAGCTAGGGGGCGCTAAACAATTCAAAACAATAGCAAAGGCGTAGATTGATGATGCAGTGAATGTGGAATCATGGAACTTGTCATCATGCTGATGGATCTAATAATATTTATGTGGAAATAATGTTTATGGATGAGTGAACGCATGTTTTTAACATGACTGTGTCATGTGTCAATCGCGGACTGTGTCAATCGCGGACGCGATTGCTAATGAGACAGATAACAGTGTCACACGCGAGTCCCAGGGGATATAAAGAAACGAGGACATTTCATTCTACTGAACTACTCATAAGTGCTGAAATACTACTCATACAGGATAGTTTATTTGACTGAATTAAAACTGTAATGCAGCGCTGTTTCACTTGGTCTAACGTTTCACTATCATACTAAACTGTATTTGAGTGTGTTGAAAGTGGTAATGTTTAGTATTAGGTTTATTGGCTGTATGAGACTTAACAGTGACCTAGATCAACATTAGAATATCACACTGATGATATTCTAACACTTAGTCGTGTTGAGCTACATAACATCGTTATGTAGCCTACATTTGCTAACCTTATTAATACTTTATTTGTCCCTGTTAAGGCGCAGTTCTTGGTCCCCTCCTATTCTCCATTTATACTACATCACTGGGTCCCATCATACAGGCACATGGTTTCTCCTACCACTGCTATGCTGATGACACACAACTCTTCCTGTCCTTCCAACCAGATGATTCCACAGTAGCTGCACGGATCTCAAGCTGTCTGGACATCTCGACGTGGATGGAAGAACACCACCTGCAGCTCAACCTGGCAAAGACTGAGCTTTTAGTCTTCCCTGCCACTCCAACTCTACAACACGACATCAACATACAGCTTGGTACAACCACCATTACCCATCAAAGTCGGCCAGAAATCTTGGAGTTATCTTTGATGACTGTGACGAGCAGGGCGGGCGAGAGCCGTGAGGGAACGGCGCGAGGCCGGTGATGCGAGAGATAATGAGCTTCAGCTGCTCGGCGCACCGGTCTCGTATCTCTCAGGGAGGGAAGGACGAGAGAGGACCAGGCCTGGACTTTATGTTGTGTTTTATTTTGTTTGTGTGGGCGGTAGTCGCCGTGAGGAACTGCCGCCCTTTTACTTTCGGTTTATTGTTTGTTTATTTATTATTAAAAGTTGTTAACGTTCGCCGGTTCCCGCCTCCTTCTTCCCGTACTAACGAACCGTGTTACAATGACCAACTGACCTTCAGAGACCACATCTCAAAGACGGCGCGGTCATGCAGATTTGTTCTTCACAACATCAGGAAAATCCAGCCCTTCCTGACTGAGCATGCAACACAACTTCTCGTCCAGGCCCTGGTCATTTCAAGGCTTGATTACTGCAATGCTCTTCTCGCTGGACTGCCATCAAGTGCAATCAAACCTCTTCAAATGATCCAGAACGCTGCTGCACGTCTTGTCTTCAACAAGCCTAAGAGAGCCCACGTCAAGCCCCTCTTCATCTCTCTGCACTGGCTACACCTTGCTGCTCGCATCAAGTTCAAGGCGCTGATGCTTGCTTACAGATCCACCACAGGCTCTGCACCCTCCTACCTCCACACACTGTTACAATGCTATGTCCCCACCAGAAGCCTGCGATCACTAAAGGAACGAAGGCTTGTGGTACCGTCACAGAGAGGCACAAAATCACTCTCCGGAACATTCTCGTTCACTGCTCCCTGCTGGTGGAATGATCTCCCTACTTTCATCAGGAACACAGAATCCCTGGCAACATTCAAGAGACAGCTGAAAACTCATCTCTTCCGTGAACACTTAATCCCTTCATAAAAAAAACAAAAACAACCTATCCTTCCCTTTTCCCTTCCTACTTTAGCTCCATTTTTTTATGAGATAAGCATCCACTCCATCTTCCCTGTCTCTGTGCTGTACAGGCAGTGGCAATCGCGATAGCCCATCAGCATTTCCATGGTCATTAGCATTTCTATACTGAATTGTGTAGTTGTGTGCAGCAAGTAGCAGAGCCCACCTCTGAAGTCTTGCAGCAGCCATGGATGGAGTTGCTTTGTTAGGATGGAGAATGGTGGTAAGTGGACGATGATCTGTAAATAATGTGAAGTGACGACTCCAAAAATTATTCCTAGTGCTTCACGTTCTAGTTGTGCGTAGTTTTGCTCAGATTTACTCAGGGTTTGGGACGCAAAAGCTATGGGTCTTTCTAGTCCATCCGGCATCATGTGTGAAAGTACAGCTCCAGATTAGACAAATGATGGGCATTGTCTTTTCCTGTGACCAGGATATCATCCAAAAAACAATGTACAAATGGTAGCCCCTGCAGCACTTGTTCCATTACTCGTTGGAATATCGATGGAGCTGAAGTGATCCCAAAGGGTAATCTGTTGTATACAAACATCCCTTTGTGGGTCGTGATGGTAAGATATTTACGTGAATCTTCATGCACAGGAATCTGCAGGTAAGCATGCGAAAGGTCAAGTTTGCTAAACTTTTGTCCCCCAGCCAGTGAAGCAAATAAATCTTCTATTCGGGGTAATGGATAATGTTCTGCACACAGAGCTGGGTTCACTGTTATTTTAAAGTCACCGCAGATCCTAACATTGCCACCTTTTTTTTATTACAGGCACAATCGGCGTTGCCCATTCACTGAATCGCACAGGTGAGATGATTCCTTGTTTCAGTAAGCGTTCAATTTCTTCCTCCACCTTGGGTCTGATGGCATATGGTACCACTCGTGCTTGGAAAAATCTCGGTTGCATTCCCGGTTTCAGATTTAAAGTAGCTGTATACCCATTGAATGTCCCTAAATCTTCTCCGAATTCTTTGGCATACCTTTTTAGAAGACTGTCCAGTGTCCCTTCAGAAGGATGATGCACTGCTCTTACAGTTTTTATCTCACGCCAGTCTAAACGGATCCTGCGAAGCCATTCTCGTCCCAATAGAGGCGCTGCGTTTTCTGTAACAACATATAAAGGTAAACGTACACTTTGTCTGTTTAGCTTGACACGCACTTTGATGACCCCTTCTGGCAGGATTACTTCGCCTGTATATGTCTTGAGAACAACATTCCTCTGGCGTAGTTGAACATGGCTCAGTTTATCTCTGTACAGTTCACTTGAGATAATAGAGACTGCCGCCCCAGTATCCACTTCCATCTCAATTGGCAATCCCTCGATTTTTGGTTGCACTTTCATCACAGATGACACTGAATCAGTTTCATTATTCATTCTGTTCACCTGTGGGGAATTGTGGAGGGTTGCTGTCACTTTGTGTAGAGTCAGTTCGGCATCCGTGTCCGAATTTGTCTCTTCCTCGCTCGTTTCCATATTAACCTCCACTCTGTGAATTGGTCTTTTCTTTGTCTGTCTCTTCCATTTTACACTTTTCCCCTTTACTGTAGTTCTAGATAATTTATCCTTGGTCTTTTTACCTTTACACATTCGTGCAATGTGGCCTTTCTTTCCACAATTGTGACACAGTTGGTCCTTGTAAAAACACTCATTTTGGATATGGTTGGACTTTCCACATCTATAACATTGCTCTTTGGGCAATTCTGATGACAGAAACATGGCATTCACTTTCAATGAGTTGCTCAGGTGTTGTGATTCTCTAGATACTGCCTCCATCGACATCGCTATATCCACGGCCTTTTGATATGTGAGCACCGATTCCGTCAATAGTTTCCTTTGTATTGACTCGCTACTCAGGCCACACACGAATCTGTCTCGCAGTGTGTCATTTAGATTGTCGCCAAACTCACAGTGCTCCGCCAATTTCTTTAACACCGCCACATATTGTGCAACACTTTCCCCCTCTGCTTGATTTCGTTTGTGAAATTTGAACCTCTCTGCAATCACAATCGGTCTGGGGGTAAAATGTGCTTGGAGTGTGTTCACCATCTCATCATATTTCATAGTCCCGGGCTTAACTGGTGCAATGAGACTACGTAAAAGTCCATAAGTTGATGCCCCCATTACACTGAGAAAAACTGGCACTCTTTTCTCTTCGCTAATGCCATTGGCCTCCACAAAGTGTTCAAAACGTTCTACATACGTAGTCCATTGCTCTCTTGCCTCGTCGTACGCCTCCACATGTCCGATGATCGTAGCCATCCTTTCCTCTTGGTCGATAGCTTGATGTTGGCAGTGGGAACTTTTTACTCGTCGCATCAATATGCTTTAATAACACTTGTGTTATGGTTCATTTCAGAACAAGAATCGGAAGAATGGGAGACCTGACTGCATGGTTATACACTTGTTTACTCGGCACACTGCAACAACAGCAACCAACAGCACGGGAGTGCCCTCTAGTGGACATCAGGTATATTAACAGCAACTCAAATACATTACAGTTGGCATTATTGTGTGTAATTGTTCGTTCAAGCGTGAAAGAGAACTCGATACTGGCGCGCGTCTTTCTGTGTGTCGTGTATGTGACAGCCGCGCGTTCTTTTTTTCTTTTGGCGCGCTTAAATGGTTTTGCGTGAGTAGGAGTGATATCGTATTGTAATGCTAGCCAAAGGATTACAGAAAAAACTGATGTTGTGTTAGTTGCGTTTAATATTTTTAACGCGTTAAACTAGAAGAAAATAATCGCATGAGTTAATGCATTAACATTGACAGCACTGATTTTAACCCAATTTTCTGCTTAATGAACGCAAAACCAATTCAAAGGCAACTCTTAACATGTCCAAAACGTTAAGTCTATCACAACTAGCTAGTATAACCTTTGACAAGACAGCGTTAGCTGAAAACAGCGGGTTTGACTTCATCGCTTACAATTTTTTGTGGGATTTGAATTGTCAAATGAAATTTGAAGTGGTGGTGTTTGTATTACATATCTTTATGTTGCAGGCCTTGCATACTGCTGTTCTTCTCTTCTTAGCACCGTCTTGCACATAATCCTGGTAACGTTACCCAAACTTAATTATTCTTCGCATAGCGACTGTTACGTTAGATCGCTCTGCTTGCCTGCTGCATCACGTGGTTAGGTTGCGGCGCGTTCAAAAACAGTTATTTATTAAACAAAAGACTTTTCGAGTCATTTCACTCAAGTCCGAGTCAAGTCTCAAGTCATGAATATCAAGTCAAAATCAAGTCAAGTCTTTTATTAATATTTGTCAAGCAATTCTCAAGTCCTAAAATTTGCGACATAAGTCTGACTCGAGTCAAGTCATGTGACTCAAGTCCCTCACCTCTGGTATTTAGTATAATGCCTTTTTTCTCAGAAAAAGGGCAGAGACAATCTTGCTCAACCTAAGAAAGCTTAGCTAAAATAGCTCGCCTTCACCTCCTTAAACATATCGACTACCACCTCAGTGGTTGTGCCGAATAGGCCACCAATGCTGCCATCAACCTGCCGATTGTTGCAGTGGTCTGTTTAGTGGCCCGGAGAGCTAAATCTGTGGTGTGGCGCAGTATAAACCACCACATCGGTGAGAGACTCTGACCTTGGTCCAGGTCCCTCAGCAGATCAACTTGGTGTGCTTGCAGCACTGCCATCGTGTGCAAAGCAGCCCCAGCCTGACCCACTGCCTCTTATGCCCTGCTATTTAAGCAAGATGTTGGGAAGAAGGGGCTTAGATGGGGTCAGAGTCTTCAGTGACGATGAAGACTCCTTTGAGACTTTATCTTGCTGGAGTTTATTGCTGTTTCTAGATCATTCTACTCTTCTGTGTGTCTTGGATCACAACACTGGAGTAGAGAGGACTATGAATTGTTCTTCATGCACAGTAACTGAAATTTAAAACTGAACTTTTCAATGTGAAGCAATGTGCCTCCATGTTGCTATAAGCGCATCATTCTGTGCATGAGATGTGCATTAGCGTTTTCTTAGGGCTTTTCATATTATAATACTTTTGCGCAACAAAAGATTATTAATAGACTTTCTTGTTCTATTTATCATATGTTGCTGCCTAATTAAAAAGCTGCACTATAAATTTCAAAGAAATGTCTTTTAATTTTAAAGTTTATATTTATATATAAATATATTTACTTGTTTTTCATTTATGAGTCATACATGTGATATTGTAAGGTCATGAGTCATGAATGTCTATCAAGCTAGTGATAGATACTTTACAAAGTTAGATAAGTAATGTTTAAGTCAAGCTTCATGCCTTGGAGAAAAGAATGATTCCAGTCTCTTCACCACAGAGAGGCATGCAGTTTATTAGGTAATTCAGCACTGTTTTTGTTGTTGTTGATGTTTTTAAGTATAGGATCAGTACCCGGTCGGCTATCGGCCAATACTGAATACCAGGTGTCGGAATCGGTATTGGAGGAGAAAAAGGCATATTGGAGCAGCCCTAGACGTATTCCTCAGGTACATGCAGGCTTACGTTGCTCTTCAAGTTACTTCAAGCATGAACTCAACCCTCTCATGGCATGCACGCGCAGGTGACAGTTGGTCGGAAGCAATAGTATACTGTTCAAAAAGTTTAAAATATTGGTATTTTTCTTACAAACTTATAGTTTCACTTTAGAAGATATCGATTCATTTGTTGGGGTCATATGGATTACCGTCGTTATTTGCTTTATATGTTGTTTGATGCTTCGACTTTTAGGTACTCTTGGGCTTGCATTAGTAGAGATTATTATTATTTTTTTTTTTAAACTTTCATTTGTGTTCATCTGAAGAAAGAAAGTCGTATACATCTCGGATGGCATGAGGGTAAATGGTGAGGACTTTCGCTATTGAAATTACATGTTGATTTAAAAAAAAGTTTTAAATATAAGGAGTGTTGTAAATCTGTTTTAAAATAAGTTGTTTTACAAATAAGGGGGGTAACAAGCACCATTTTAATTTACAGCCTGTAATGTCACACTTACCCTGTAACTACATGAAACAAGATGGTAAATAAGTAAGCCCTATGATGCCAACAGATGCCCAAGAACTAGCACTGATAAAAGCCGACTGTGTTGTCACCCAGGAGCAACCTCCTCCGGATTCTCTTGAAGCCAATACAGAAGTGACTTAAACTGCAATTCATTGACTGGCCACTAGATACAGGGTCCAAAAGATAGCAGAATCTCAGCACCATTTTTTAGGATTATTTCATACAATTATCATATAATATGACTTGCTGTTATGGTCGAGACAGATGTACGTCTGTGTACATGTGCACACATACGGAAGATAAACAGAACACATGTTATTGGCATCAAGTTTTGTCTGCCAGATTTACTACAATGACAATGGCTGAAGAATATATCTCTTAAGACACCATGTTACAAACCCCTTTTGTCGTCTAGGGTAAGGGTGCAACATTAGAGTACCGAACATGTACTGGAAAATAAAAAGAATCAAATACACAATTAAATCGCAACGTGTTTGTTTAATTAAGTGAACCAATAATTAAGTCAAAAGATATTTACAAACATTTATTAACCAAACAACAAAAAAAAAGTAATAAATAAATAATTAACGGGAAAAAGAGAAAAGAATGAAACCGTGCCAAATCAAAGAAAGAAACAAAATATAACCAATCTTACTAGGCAAAAGCAAAAACTTCTAATCTAACTCAACAACCAACATTCAACAAAAGAAAAATCTTCAGCGTCAAAAGACGCCCTAAATACTCTACGCTAACTAAAATCAAAAGTACAAACGTGGCACGATTCACTAACCTAGTGTTCTAGACATAATTGATAACTCCGTGTAGCAAGTGTATATCACGTGATCTCTTACCTGTTCTTTTTCTCTTTCCCCGTTTAATAAAGTTGTTTTATCTACTAGATTTCAGAAAACGGCGAAAACACCAAAGAGAGAAAAAAACGAGTCTCAATTAACACAAATGTCAAAGAACACAAAATCAACTAACAAGAAATGAAAACAGGGATGGTACAGACAACGAACACGCGAGTCAACGCCAAACAAACAATGTGTGCCTGCCGCTTCCTGCACAGGTGCGCTCTTTTATTGTCAATTAAAACGCCCTCACTGGTGAAGCCGTGCGATGTCGTCACCATGCGTCACAACGATTTGTTAGATGTCCACTCAGGTGCCTGCATCACCTGCTGAAACGAAAGTAAAAAAAAACAAAGAACAAGAGAGAAAAACAAAAGAAAATAGAAAGAACAAAACAAATAGCAGTCCCCAAACATCATGGAACGTAACACACCACAAAATCCACCAGCACTGCTTGGATATTATAACTAAAAATGCTGCATTATTTTGAAAAATTATACTTTTGTCACGTCATTGGTTAATTGTTCACAAGTGTTCCTTGTTTGTTCATTAGTCCCTGTATATTTAAGTCCTCATGTTTGCCATGTCTAGTATCGTCCCTGTACCACTGTGGTGAGTTATGTTTATGCCATGTTTGCCATGTCACAAAGCTAAGTCTTCATTCTTTTTGATTATGTTTTGGATTTAAATGAATAAACTGCTCTTGGGTTCTCTATCAACTTGCCTGCAATGGATCACTGTTACAACTTTGGACACAGGCCCATTTGTTTGTGAGTCCAACGATCGTATACTAGGGGTGGGAGGAAAAATCGTAATGTATCTGTATGAAGAGTCAACAGAGTGGGATCCAATTGCAGGTTTTATTGTAACAGGGGCAGTCAAACAGGCAATGGTCACAGAACAGCAAGCAGGTATTTCAGAGGAATAGGCAGAATCGTAGACGGTGGACAGGCGAGAATGTCGGGGCAGGCAACAAGTAGAACAGTCCAGTAAAACAAAGCAGTTAATCCAAGAGTAGCGGTTGTTCCTCTGTGTTGTGTTGATTTTCCACACAAAGCTGGTTTTTACCATAGATGATTTACTGCAGGGCCTGTGTGGTAAAACACACAAACAGACAGGCAGTTATCCACAACTCTGCTCTTAATCATGCCTCTCCTCTCTAATAGCATTGCAGGAAAGAGCGTAACACATACACACACATTACAACACACATACATATTATATATATATATGATATATGTATGAGTATATATATATGTATGAGTATTACAAATATTAATACGTATAATAATAATTTCACAAACATGTCATTCTTCTATACCAATAATTCACAACAGCATTACAGTGTTTCTTGGATACCAATTAACATACCTGTGTGGTAAAACACACAAACAGACAGGCAGTTATCCGCAACTCTGCTATTAATCGTGCCTGTTAACCACAAAATACATATTAAGTACACCAGGTAGTTAACCACAGAACACACAATGTCACGATTGTCAGCTGAAGTGCCAGTGATAACCACTAGAGGGCACTTCACCATGGACTACTCTTCACTCACTCACACTCTCATTCATTCACACGAACTACATTTCCCTTAACCCCTGTACCCATTCACTGATTACCTCACCAGCTGCACCTCATCACCCACACCATATATAAACACCATTCACACCTCACTCCCTTTGAAGTCTTGATTTGGTTCCCCTGTCAATTCCAAGTGTTATTTCTGTGTTTGATTTCCTGTTTCTTGATTTTGCCTGTTTTCCCGTTGCCTTATTCTTGCTGCCTGTCCCGACATTCCCACCTGTGTTTTTGACTATGATTCTGTTTATCCCTTGCCATTACTGTTTGCTGTTCATCGACCATTGCCTGTTTGACAACGTATTTCCTAATAAAGCTGCATTTGGATCTCATTCTACTGTCTCCTCGTTACACACGATGAATGTGAGGTACGATATATATTAGACTAAAATATATCTCTTTAGTGTACAAAATATATTTAATTATACATACACATCTTTTTATTTAAACATATCGATCTATTATTTATCAATTTATATTTATCTATTTATAAATATTACTTAATTGAAATGTTAGACGCTAACATTTCTGTCACACACGCGACGCACACACTTTGCCGCCATCTCACACAATGCACTATTCACCCGTTTACAGCACTCTAATAAATTACATTTAACAAGTTGATAACACGAACTAATGGTCAAATATAACATCCCATAGAATACTTTAACACATTTGATCATATAACCATGACATGAACACTTATAACACAGTTTAACATTTGATGAGCAGAGCTCATGAAATCGTACCTCTCCTCTCTAATAGAATTGCAGGAAAGAGGACGAACCTCCGATTGCATTGCGATGTGAACACCTCACCTACATATGACGTCAGCCAACGTACATACTACATTTAATAATGGCACGCAACGTTTTCAAAATAAAATGCCCCAAAACAAATAATAATAGAAACAAATAATATAAATATATATTAAAAAAATAACAAAAATGATTTATAATCTGGTGTAACAACATATCTCTGCTACACAAGGGCAGGCAGAGAACGTTCAGAAAAACAGGAAAGCAAACACAGGTAATAAACGCTCAGAAAAGTTACTCACAGGGAAATAACAAGACCTCGCTGTGTATATGTGTGTGAGTGGTGCTTAAATAGTCCTGATAATGAGCTGCAGCTGGTGAGGTGATCAGTGTTATGTACGGGGCTTCTGGGAAATGCAGTTTGCATGAATGGAGTGAGTGAGAGTGTGAGTGTGAAGTGCATTGTGGGTGTAACAAGGAGACAGCACGAACGTTCAACTTTTAATAATAAAATAAACAAACGATAAAACGAAAGTAAAAGGGCGGCAGTTCCTCACAGAGACTGCCCCCCACACAAACATAATAAAACAAAGTCCAGGCCTGGTCCTCTCTCGTCCTACACTGTTGTCGCTCCTCTTTTATGCTTCCGTAGCTCCTTCGTGAGAGATACGAGACCGGTGCGACGCGCAGTTGACGCTCATTATCACTCACGTCACCCGCCCTGCTCGTCACAGTAGTGAAGAGTGACTGCAGTGAAAGTGTATGTGTCTGTGTGTGAGTCCAAAGTGAAGTGCCCTCTAGTGGTCCTCACAGGTACTTCACCTGACAATCATAACAGTGGGAAATGAAGCCCGGGATTAAATGTGTACGTGTCCAAGGTTGAGTGCCCTCTAGTGGTACTACGGGCACTCCTGCTGATAACCATTACAGTATCCTGATTCTCTCTCCAACGATTCTGGATCGATTCTGAGAATTTCAGAATCAATTCTGAGCTTAGTTTTTAACCAGATGCGAGATGAAGTTGAGTGTGCTTTAGAAACACCCGTATTCTACTTGCTTCCAATTCTTCACACACACACACACACACACACACACACACACCATTTGAACCTTCCGTAAAATAATTTTTCATAAAGTTCGGAAAGGTTGAAGCGAATTGCAAGGACTAGGCTAGGTATGGTTTCAGCAACCAGGCACCTCAGTTCCAACCACTTCCCGCCTTTTTTAGTTCCCACCATTTTCATTTAAATGGGAGTGACACGCGGTGATGCGCTGCCAAGATGGGGACGGCCCACAGCTTCAAAAATGCTCTTCAGAAACCTACGGGTCTATGGTTGTCACTTGCATCGCCTGTGTCTAGGTAAAAAAACTGCACGCATGAACACATCGAGAGAACTAGATTGTCAGCAAGTACATTCATTCTGCGCCTGCGTGTAAGGAGACCACTGTCTATTTTTTCATATATATTCGTCTATATTTGTAATTCAGAAAGGGAGACTGGCACTGCATGCTGCAGATACACAAACCGTAAACAAAGCAACACGTACTTACCATTTTAAATATCATTCATGCTGATCACTTTCTATATTCCACTCGGCTCACGTTAATATTAAACATTCGCCCAGGAACACTCAGGTATGTGACATAAAATTAGAAAAGCCTTCTATCTGTACTACCTTGACTTGATTGCTCACTGTTTTGCTATTATTCAAGCGCTTTGACTCGTTCAGTAAACTGAACAGCCAATTGGAGTTCTCTCTCTCACCCGATAATGATTCTACATGCTGATTCAGGCCAAAAAACCCAGATTAACACTACAGGAAAAATTAGTCGGTCAACGCTTAAAAATGGTCTGATGTTGCCAGATGGCCGATCGTTAGCTTGGTGTGTCCCAGGCTTTACTTACGCAGTACTTTCCTGTATTAAAATAAAAATAAAAATGAACATCACGTCTTTCGAATTGAATGAAATAATAAAGCAATAAGCCCCAAGAAGCAGTGGTTTACAGTGAATTTATAACAGCTAAGGGGCGTTGTTAAAACCCCCTGCCCGGGTTTTTTTTTGCCTGTCCCTGACCGTGAACAGCAACAGAAATTACATTTAGAAGTTACCATTAGATGGCGGCAAATATTGTCTTTATGAGCGAGTCACTCAATTGCAAACACTTTTATATTGAAACTTGTTGTGAACACGGAACAAGACGCAAATGACAAACTCCAAAGACTATAGAATAACACAAGTTGCTTCACTTGTATTGTTTTGAATGGGGAAAAGTGCAATGCACAATATGGCCGAATAAGTCCCGCCTTCTAAATAAGAGCCAATTGCTGAATGGTAAAGTCATCGCATCACTGCAGCAGCCATTAGAAGCTCCGGTTCCTATAAAAACAGTCAAACGCGTGCTTCCAATAGAGGACTGCGCATGAACATTAACTTGATCCAGTCTGAAAAATACAGTTTTTGTCATGATTCGAGCATTTAGAAACAAAATTTATTCAGTTGTTGTCAGATTTCATGGGTGATTTCAAATATGAAATTTAATCGAAAGCTTGGTGAACAGCTTTGATGAATTCGATGTTTCCTCATTCAAAGAGATACGCGCTGCACTTGCATGCCCGAGAGGCGTTTCATATGTGGTCGCCAAGTGAAATGACTTGTCTTAAAGGGACTTTGCAAATGCTTTGAGTAGCCCTGTCAGTGTCAGCAGGGCACAGGAATACCAATTAATTGTTAAAAGGACAAGAGTGGCATTCAAAGAGATTTTTTTTTATTGTGAACAGGACTGACCTGAAGGAAAAGGCTAAATTTGAATGCTGGTAATACACGGTCACTCAATATCTCTCTCACAATACTCTTCTACATAATAAGTAAACTTCAGTGAACAATATCAATAGAGAACAAACATATGTTTATGTGGCTAAGAGTGGTTGCTAAGACAGACACAGCAACATGTTGTGCGACGCAGCAATATTCAGTGGCACAGTGATGTGTACTGCGGTCAGCTGTATGCTTTCGGGAATTTTACAATGGCTCTGAATGCAGCTCGACCAATCAGAATCGAGGGCCGGAACTATCCATTTTATAACAAGTGTCTTGCTCATCGTAGTTATTTTCATTTAAAAGCAACAGACCTTAAATTACATCCAGTTTATTAGCAACACAAGCCCATGAGTATGAATCAAGCGATATCCGCCTTTGATCTCTAGTGTCTGATCTTCTTGACTGCACTTTTTTCACTTCTCCCTTCACTGCAGACAACTACTCTCATCCAAGACACAGTCTTGTTACACAACACTGTGTAACTAAAAACAGAACACATTTCACTTCACTTTTCACACATGTGTTTTACCCATCCATTTACATGACAATTGCATTGTGGGGGCATGAAAATGCAAACTTTGGAAAAACAGGGCTGTGTACGTTTTTAAAAACTTTTCAAGCATTGTTGTCTCAATGTGAAACTTTTCAAAAATGTAAAGGAAAAACTTTTGGAGATGCGTGAGGCGCATCTCAAAAGAGTCTAATTATATATTGTATTGACTTCCCAATTAATTTAAGCACCAAAAAAACCATGATAATTATCGTTAAAAATTACATTATGATAGCCATTATGATAATCCATTATGATAAGCCCTGTGTTTTACAAAGGAGGATGGTTAGTTGAATGGTAAGTTTAAGTTTAAGTCTGTTCAATGAACCTTTTCATTATATGGCACTGATGAGGACCTTTTCATTGCATTGAAAAATATGTCTTTACAAAACTTCTAATTGACAAACATTCCATAAAAATTTGGTTGTGAAAATTAGATGTGTTCTATGACCTATAGGCAATGGGTCCAGTCCATTTGTATGCACATTTACAATCTACATCTATCATTTTCACTTTAGCCTTATTATGCCTACCCTGACTGAGGTCCATAAGTCATATACTGTACATCCGCAAATGTGTTATTGTAACTTTATTATGTTAGTTAAGTGAAACTTTGCTGAATATATATGTCAATTTAAAATATGGCCAAGGACCAGAATACTGAATAAATACGGTTTAAACATTAAGTATGTAATACTAATACTAAGTATTTAAAATATAGTCATAAATCAAAGTGGGGTTTCAGACTCAACCCACTCTCATGTTGTAGAAGTTGGAAAATCTTATCAGTGGTGTGGAAATATTGCATTTCTTGTTTTTAAACTAAACATTCAGACATGGAGTCTAGTAACATGGAAACTTGCCGATTGATGTGACACGGGGCCCTCTCAATATTTTCACAGCTTTACGGTGGATCCATTAGCCCCATTTGTTCAAATTAACATCATGGTGTTCTGACAGTAAGTGCACTATACATCAATGCATTGTGGAACAATTTAACTTTTTTTTTCTATAAAAATGTGACCATTTGGAATGTCCACTTGTGGCCAGTGAAGTGCCATTTGTTTTTCAATTAAATCCACAATGTAAGATCCTCCCTCCAGAGATTTTTATTATTATTATTATTATTATTATTATTATAACCTTATTTTTTAATTATTAATTAACCAGACACTAGTCATAGGGTAAATGCCATAGGTTAGTTTTTTAGTCGGTGAATATTTCACAGGGTAGGTTCATGTCAATTTCTCTACACATAATCATGAAAAAACAGTATTGCTGTATTAATTACAGAATGAAGAAGTAACATCTAAATTTAAATCATGTATCTAAAACATCAGATATGACAGATTTTGAATGTGAGGAATGTTCTGATAGGCGAAAATATAACCATGTAATCAAAGACACTGCGATCTTAAAAAGCATTCTTCAAACTGCTCTCACAATTATAGTTAGAGATATCTTTTCAGGTAATTGCTCTTGAGACCCTATATGCAGAAAGTTCGGAGGGCTACATGCATACATGGTGAAAGCTAGGAGGCCATATGGAGACAAACACGTATATGAAGCTATTCTTCAGCACTACACTTAGCTCTCGGGAATATCTCACATATTTGGATAAGTGGGCAGCCAGAATGCTTGATGGTCTCTGCTCTCTGCCTCTATGGTTTCATGCTTACAATGACAGGATATGGGGTTAGAGCAACATCCATGTTCTACACCTCCTTTCAACTTTGTTTCAGTTCAGCTAAAAGCAACACTGTTTTTTGTGTCAGAAATGTGGTCAATTCAGTGTTTCCTCTTTTAAAGGTCATTTCCTGTTTAATTTAGATTTGCAAAGTTTTAAAAGGTACATTTGTATTTGTAATATAAAAGATTTTGCTGATACAATGTTTTACAGTGTTTAACAGTGTTTTGCAAAGGCCAATTATGCTACATAGACTAAAGCAGAAAAATATATTGATATTGATGATCTTGACAATAAGAATAATAAAAGAAGACAATTTTTGTATGAATCATCGTCATGTAATTCTCAATTTTAAAGTCACTGCATACTCACATGTATCATTGCATAAGAGCCTTTTGATTGTATTTTTTTACAAAAGTTTTAATATTTTCATATTTAATGGGGAGTGAAGGGTCTGATGAACTTGATCTACTCCATCTGTTTTGATCATCGTTATGAATTCATACAGAATGTCTTTCACAATTTTTTTTATGACACTACATTCAAGTGTTCATAAAAAAGAATAAATAAATGAATGATTTTTTTTATATTAATTTTTTATTAAAACCAGTTGCTCTGTTCTCTCTTTTGATATATTTATATATTGTATATATTTCATGACGTTATGCAAAATCTTTAGAGTGACCTCCGTCAGCGCAGAACTAATGTAAATCTAGATGACATAAAAGTCACATGGATTCCTATATGACTGTTCAGACTGAGGTCGCAGTTTAAGTTTTAATATGCAGTTTAAATGGATGACATTTTAGAACTGTAGTGCTGGTGAAGATTTTACGTGAATAACAACTTTAACTTGGGTTTAATCCTCAAACAAAGCTATTTTATGGCTTCATTCTGTTGTCACACAAGTTGAATTAACTACTTTATGTTTGTTTTACAGTATCCTTTTTAAAGCTTGATAGCCCTTGGTCTTTGTATGGGAATGTTTTAAAGATTCTTAAAATTTTGTTTTCCGAATTTTTTGATTCTTTTATGTTCCACTGAAACAAGTCTTACAGCACATCCAGAGTGACTAACAATAGAAGAGTAGTCAAACATTCGGTGGTTCCTCTGGAAGGTGAAGATATAAGTTCTAATGACGCAGTAACATGTGAGGGGCACAATGGATCTGAGAGAGCCAAAAAATGAAAAGTTCCTCAGCATGCATCTTATATGCAGTGTCCTATACATCAGGAAGCTACCAGTGGCTGCTCCTAAGGGAATTAAGTCTAATCTCTCCTCTACACAATGTGCTCCGAAACACCATGACGATCATGTCCTTGGCATTAAAAACAAAACAAACAAAAAAACAACAAAAACATTTCCTCTGGCAGGTGTATTCCAAGATGTCAGAGTTTGGTAAATCTTTCTAAATATTAAAAATATATTCTAAATATACTTTGTGAATTCATGTTTCTGAAAAATTGTTCACACAGTTAAATACATTGATTTCCTTCAGCAGGCCATGGGGGGTCTCGCTGCGCTTCTTGCTAAAGGGATTAAACTCAGGGTAGCCTCTTTCAATTCATTCATTCAAATCCACTCTCACAGTGGTTCTTGTTTTTGAGTTCCAGTGGGGGGAAAATCCTCTGAACAATTAGAATGAAGTAATACTGCTTAAAGGATTGCCTCAGAACCATCAGATAGTACATGCAGCTGAAAAAAACTAGATGCATTAAAAAGTGCATTTGGAGTGCTTTATGATATTTTATTTTTAATTCAGAAACAATTTCACATGTAAGCTCTATATACTGTGAGGATGAAATTGATTTTAATGTTGTGAAGAGTTTAAGAAGAACATTTTGAAACTTTTTTGGTTGTAAATTGCTAGTGGAACATGTCCATAGTTAATCTACATTCTACTACTGTAGTTACTCTGCTAGGACATCTGTGAATGTGAGAGGAATGGACTGCATACAAACGGACTGGACTGCATCTAAATGTCAATAGTGTGAAGGCTTTATTGCATATGAACAATCTAGGAGATGTATAAAAAAATGTGTCTGAATAAAGCTGCAACAAAATGATGAAATAATTACCGTCAGAAATGACAAAGCCTATCTCTCATTGAAAATTCTGGCTCATGGAAGTGAACAAGCTTGGCTTTTACCCTTGTTGTGAAAGATTGAAAAGAAAAGCCCAAAGAGCATTCAGAGGTGTTTACAGCTAGCTTTCACTTAAAAACAATGCCATTAATGGTCACAGCAATATGCTTTAACAAATGCTTTGAAAACGATGGTTCTTTGAAAGACTGATAAATAGCAAGCAAATGGTCAGTTAACATCAAGGTTTCCATGTTGATTTGGCACTTCCTGTCTAGTTCTGTTGCCAAGATGAACTGAATAGCTTTGGTTTTCACTAAACAATGTCCCATTATCGGCTGTCCATTGAGTGAACCTGGGATCTTGTGTGAAGACTATAAAAAGCGCTGCCTCGGCACCCCAAACCTACATGACACAAACAGACAAAATGAGTGTTCTTATTTATCAGGAAATAATTAGTAACCAAATTACTAGCATCTTACAGTATTCATATGTTCATTATGTTGTTGCTGTTTTTTCGTAAACAGCTTGTTCATAATGCATGGACAATGACAATTAATTTATTAATGATGTAACTGAAAACTGGTAAACCCAAGTATTGCCACAGCTTTAGTTTTGCTCGTTCTCTTTGCTGCATCTTCTGTTTGCTTGAAGAAGAAATATACAATTGAGGGAAGTAGATTCCAGATTGCTTACTTCCCATGAAAAGCCCTTGATGAGAAAGGGGACAATTCAGTCTCCCTAGAGATGGTCTTTGTGAGATTCCCCTAATCTATTTCTGTTGTCACGTCATTGAGCCACCTCTCATTGACTGAACATTCTCACCGGTAGTCCCAGCCTTTGCTGTTCTGCACTAGAATTTATGAACTATAAGCTGGCATCCAACATGAAAGTAGCTAAACCTTTTTTTCAGTGGGCCAAGTGAATGAGTCAGTTGTAAATCGCTCTAATTCACTCACAGCACTCATTTTTTTGTTCTCAGATATGTCTAAAATAAGTGTTAGTAAAATCAGTTATTTCAATGTACAGTTAAAACTAACAGTGAGAACAGTGAGAGAGTGACTTTCACTAAGTACTCTCCCATTTGTTCTAAAGTATCTTTAACAGAATTGGAACACCCAGGAGGAGTAGGCATGGGAAGGGAAGCCATCAGAGGCTCTCATTTCATGGTGGGTTCATATCTCTTGTGCAAAGTTCTCGAGGAAATTCATTGTGTATCTCTCTTCCTTTGAACTTGTTTTTAGTCTGCCAACACTTATGAACTAAGCCCAGACACAGTCATAATGTTTAATGACTCATTAGATTATGTACTGTTTGGCATATTCAGAATATACAAACGTAATGAAAATTGAATGTGATATCCAATTGACATAAAATTATGAAATTTTATTTTGTTTCAGTGAAGAACACATTTTGCCAATTATATGTTGGTGAAGGTGAAGTTTAAGCCTTAAAGGAGGCCACCTTTTAAACATTCCAAACAGAGGGTCAAAATGAGAGTTTAAAATAATCATTTCTTTTGTGAATATATGACTTTGTAAAGGATGCACCAATACCGCTTTTTCCAGAAAGAGGCCGATGCCGATACTCTCATTTTTGGTACTCGCCAACGCCAATACCGATATCTGTATTTTCACTGCATTTGTAATTTTTAAATATATTAGATAGGGAACCCAAAAGAATATGAATCATAATCATTCAACTTTCAACTTCATTTATTTATATAGCACAGTTAATAACAATGTTGTTGCCCTAAGTGCTTCACGGTAATAGTTAAAACATACATATATAAAAATATTTAACATACCTAGCAAATGAAGGTATGACTATACACTCTTAGACGCACCATCATACAACTATACAGTAAGATCATAGGATAAAAAAATCTTATAGGGTAAAAAAATGACCTTCAATGAACATACCCTTACTTTAAAGTTAAAATGATAAATTTTCAACTGAAACTTGAAAATCATTGATTTCAATTGTTTAGCAAATATATATTTCCTTTAGTTATTTTCATTGCTTAATTATGCCTGTTAAAGTGTATTGTAAAGTGTATAGGCCTCTGTCACTTTCACTGTTCATTCTATTTCTCTATCATATTTCACCTTTATTATAATAGCACAGCACTTGTTTAGAGTTGCTTCAGCAGGGCTCAATGCTTACGATTTTTTATTCTACTGGTGTTGGTAGTGGTTCAAATATTTAGATACCACTGAAATATCACAATTTTCTAAATTTTGATACTATAGCAAAACTACTAGCCTACTTAATGTCAATTTAAAACATTTTGCAAGACAAGCAAGCAGTCAGTAAAAAAAAAGAACAAATAATCCAATTACAAATACCACAAATAAATAAAATAGAACAAAGATACAAATGAAATAAACAGTGCTTTTCAGGTTTTTGGATAGTTCTAACAATAATTTTCAGGTACAGAATTTGAATAAAGTAATCAAACGTAAAAAAAAAAAAAAACACAAAAAAATTCATTCAAGTGCAGTGAGCAATTTCTTTGTCCATTGTTGTTTGATTAACATTAAAAACACATATGTACATGAACGCAGTATTGGTGCATCCTTAGCCTTTGTGTAAAAAAACCTTTACTAACATTATAAGTAAACCTCAAGGAACATATTTAAATAATAAAAAGGCATGTCATGATGTCACGTTTTGAGTTTGCCTTTCTGATCTGTTCATGTCTGTTTTTCTAGGTTGTTAATTGACCGTTCGCAAAGACTCGCCCCCTTTATTTACTCTTGTCTGAGAAGTTACTGATTAATTAGTGTCCTCAGTTCAGGTGTGTCTGGTTAATTAGTCTCGTTTGCGCCTCTGTGTATGTAAGCCCTTAGTTTCAGTCTGTTCTTTGTCTTGTGTTGATGTTGTATAGTACGTGCTTGGTAATGTGGTTGTGTTTTGATTTTTCCAAGTTATCTCCTACATGTTTCCAAGTTTGAGTCTTCTATTAAAAGACTAATTTGTGTATCTCCTGAGTTGTGCGCTTCATTCTCAGACACACCAATCCTCACAGAATGCAAGATCAAAACAAAAAAAAGAATGGATTTGCTAGCAGTCCAACTCCTCTTCTTAGAACAACAAGGCAGAACCCTCGAATACCACATAAGGGATTCTTCACACCTGGCGTGCCTGATTTCATTTCCCCACCACTAGTTGAAGGTATTCTACCACACCAGCCTTAATGAGTGGACAAGGGCATGCCTGCGCATTGATGGTCCTCAGGGGACATTTGCAGACTTTGTGGATTGGGTGCTGGCCAACTGTGGGTCCCAGTTCAGCGTCTGCATAGCGGATGACTCTGCTCCAGTGTCGCCTCCAGCCCCTGAGTCTGTTCAAGTGTTGGCTCCAGCACCTGATTCTGCTCCAGAATCCACTCTAGTCTTCTCCAGAAAGTTCTCCAGAGGCAGCCCTTTCAGAGTCTTTTCCCGTCATGGCAGCCCATACAGGGCTTCTATCTAGAACTGATTTCTGTGAATTTGTATCTAAAAAGAAATAATTTTTTGATTGAGACTAACAAAACATTTTTCTGCCTCTCTTTTATGGGAAAAAATAAAAGCCTTCAGTCGTGGCAGGATAATTTCCTATAGTACCCATTTAGTTAAGACGAGGCAATCACAGCAGCAAGAGCTTATCTGCTCAAATTTAGGGGTGGATAGTCAGTATTTTTGCTTGCCCAGCTCTGAACTTAATCTGAAATGCCTAATGTTATCAACTGAATTTGATTTTCTCTCAACACATAAAGCAGAATATTTACTTAAAAGAACCAAAGCCACCTATTATGATGGGGACAGAGTGGGCCATCTTCTTGCCTCCCAGCTTAAACATCAGTCTGCATCTCACAACATAACACACAATTTTGATAACTCTTCAGACAAGCTTGTTTCTGACCCTCATAAAATTAATTCTGTCTTTTCCACTTTTTAATCGAAGCTTATTCTCTTTCTGACTCATCTTTTATGGATTCATTTTTCCATAATTTAAATATTCCTACTGTTAGGATACAGATACTACAAAGACATCAGACAAACCTTTCCCTTGTATTGGCCTCATGCAGTGCAGCAAGGCTCCAGGGCCTGATGGTTTCCATTTAGACTTCTATAAAAAAATTCTACTCAAATAGAACCCTTGCTGTTCACTATGTACAAAGAGTTGTTTCAACGGGTTGTTTTCCAGTCTTGTTAAATGAAGCATATATCTTGCTTCTATTAAAATAAACAAAGACCCAAATTTATGTAGTAGTTATAGGCTCATTAGTTTATTGAATGCTGATATACAAATTTTAGCAAAGGTGTTGGCAAGGCGCATGGATTCATGTCTACCTGATATTACAGTGCATCCAGAAAGGATTCACAGCGCTTCACTTTTCACATTTTGTTATGTTACAGCCAATTCTTCAAACAATACCCCATAATGACAACATGAAAGAAGTTTGTTTGAAATCTTTACAAATTTATTAAAAATAATCCTATTTAAATAAGTTTTCACAGCCTTTGCCATGACATTCAAAATTGAGCTCAGGTGCATCCTGTTTCCACTGATCATCCTTGAGGTGATTCTACAACTTTGGAGTCCACCTCTGGTAAATTCAGTTTATTGGACATGATTTGGAAAGGCACACACCTGTACACAGTTAACAGTGTATGTCAGAGCACAAACCAAGCCATGAAGTTCAAGGAATTGTCTGTAGACCTCAAAGATGCGACTGTATCGAGGCACAGATCTGGGGAAGGGTACAGAAAAATTTCTGCAGCATTGAATTAAGATGCAATGAATTCTAATTATTCTTTCCGGGTCGTTGACTTAATTCCATTTCCTGTTCCCACTTCCAGTTTCACTCTCACTTCTCCTTTTACCTTTGTACGTGTGATTTGTATGTATGTATGTGTTTATTAGTTAGTTATGTGTTCGTGAATTAGTTAATAAAGTTTGTGCACAATACATGTTTGGTTCTGATACTGTCTGTGGATAAATTGTCACTTAAATGATTTCAATTCTGTACATGCTCTTAAAGCACTGGAAATGGTAAGAAAGAATTGTTCCCTTTCAGTTGGTCACGTTCGACGTACGTCGGAACCGAACCAACGATTTGGGATATTGCATGAGAGCCCTATCATCTTCGAGTGTAAACTAAACGAGCCAATGAAGATTGGCGTGCGAGCTTTCTGTGCCGCACTCCGCCCCCGCGAGCAGGTATAAATACGGAAGCGGCAGTGCTCGCACTTTGTCTTTCGCTTCGGAGCCGTGCAGTGTGTGCTGTATCGTCTGAAGAGTGTGAAGTGAACGGAGAGCTAAAAGAATGAGAGTTCCTGTGCTGGTGTGACGGCGCAACAGCAATCCCGCAATCCCCACGGTCCTAAAGACTGCTGTTTTTACAGCAACCTGAGAGAGCAGTAAATAGAGAGAGAAGGGTTGCGATTTGGGCCGGTGGTGCGCGCTCTGCAGACTGTAAAGTGTCCTGCAGCAGCGCTGCGGTGAATCCCTGTGTGCTTTGGCACAGTACTAAAAGAGCTTTCAATTTCCTTCACGAGCATCGAGTGCGTCTTTTTCAAGATGTCATTCCGCTCATGCGCTGCTGGATGCGGTCATTCCCTGTCACTAGCTGACGGGCACAATCGCTGCATCACATGTTTGGGCATTCAGCACGCTGAGGCAGCTTTTGTGGATAGTTCATGTTCTCATTGTGAGAACATGACTATCGCGGTGTTGAGATCGCGGCTTGCTTACCTTGGTTCTCAAGGCCAAGCCTCCGTCCCTATCCCCCGATCTAGCGGTCCCCAGAGGGTCGCTACTTCCTCGGATAGACCGGGAGATCTGAGGATCGTGGTCAGGGCTTCCCCGCCTAGCCAGTCTCCGTGGGTCCCTGGTCCCTCACACGCACCGCAACCCGTGGTGATGCCAGAGGAGCACGTTGGTCCCTCTCATGCCTCCCTCTCCACCGTGTCCCGAACCCTCCGATTGGTTTCTCGTGCAGTGCAGTGCAGCTAAGCGGTATGTGGGGATCCCCCCAGTTCAGCGCGCCGTCGCGATGCAACTGTGTCCGGCGGCCGCCAATTGGCGGGGTAACCCGCGCCTTCCGTCCCGGGCCTGTAAGTTCTCGTCCAATCCACTTCCTCTGGGTCACAAGAGGGCGCGTCTGGCGGTGTGTCACGCTATGCCTGACCACCCTCAGCCCCCTCTCATTTCGCCAGCAGAGGGCAGTGTGCTGGTCGAGGCCGCCCCCGTGCCGTCTCCCACGCGCACTGTCACTCCACGATCTTGCTCGATCAGGTCAGTGCTTTCCTTCCTGCAAGAGGGCCTGGAGCGAAGGCTGTCTCCCTCCACCCTCAAAGTGTATGTTGCCGCTATCGCCGCACATCACGATGCAGTTGAAGGTAAGTCTCTGGGAAGGCATGACCTGATCGTCAGGTTCCTGAGGGGGGCGAGGAGACTGAATCCGCCTCGCCCACTCTATACCCTCTTGGGACTTGTCCCTGGTGCACAGCAGGGACCTCCCTTCGAGCCTTTGCAGTCAGCCGAGTTAAAAATTCTGTCACTTAAAACAGTTCTCCTGACTGCACTGGCCTCCATCAAGAGGGTAGGGGACCTGCACGCTTTTTCGGTCGACGAATCGTGCCTAGAATTCGGGCACGTTATCTTGAGACCCTGGCCTGGATATGTGCCCAAGGTTCCTACTACTCCCTTTAGAGATCAGGTAGTGAAACTGCAAGCGCTGCCCTCGGAGGAGGCAGACCCAGCCCTGGCTTTGCTCTGTCCCGTCCGCACTCTGCGTCTGTGCGTGGACAGAACTCAAAGCTTTAGGACCTCAGACCAGCTCTTCGTCTGTTACGGAGGCTAGCAGAAGGGAAAGGCTGTCTCCAAGCAGCGGGTGGCCCACTGGATAGTGGACGCCATCGCCTTGGCTTATCAGTCCGAAGGCGTGCCTTGCCCGCTCGGATTGAGGGCTCACTCCACTAAGGGAGTAGCTTCTTCCTGGGCGCTGGCTCATGGCGCCTCGCTGACAGATATATGTAGAGCTGCGGGCTGGGCGACACCCAACATGTTCGCTTGATTCTATAGCCTTCGTGTAGAATCAGTATCTTCCCGTGTACTCGCCCCTACTGGCCGGTAGCGCGAAGAACCCTTTCTAGTGTCCGCTTGCATACGCCACTCCCGCCCACTGGGCCGGATACGTGCATCTATTTGCTCCAGTAGAGTTCCCCAGTTGGCGAACCCTGTTGAGTCCTCCGCCACTCCTTGCGGCTTCGGACATTGCGGAGTGTCCGTTGCTAGGCTTAAGCATGCATACTCCTTCCGCTAAGCTGGGTTCCATATGTTGTGACCCCCACGGTGGTCCCATATGTGTAATGTCCACGGTAGCCTTCCTATGTAAGCCCGTGTCTTTCCCTCAGCAGAGCCCGCTCTGCTGTCCCTGCTAGATGTGTCTCCCCCCTACCTAGGCCGGAGCCATCCCAGGGACTTCATATGTGCACTGCCCTCAGCCAGTCCATATGTACATTCCCACGTAATTTTCCTCCCTTCGGGTAGGTTGTGGTCTCCGCAGCGTCCCCAGTGGGCACGCTTTCCCAGTGTTATCCAAGTCTTACTGAGTGGGTCATGCAGAACAGCAGTAGACTTCCCTGGCGTAAGTCCGGTCCCTTCTCCGTCCCTAGTGTGCGCCGGGATGCTGCAACTTACGTTGGGCGCTAGAGGGGGTCAGTAACTGAGGCGTTTTATTAGGGATCCCAATTCGTCGGTTCAGTTCCGACGTACGTCGAACGTGACCGACCGAAAGGGAACGTCTCGGTTATGAATGTAACCCTCGTTCCCTGAAGGAGGGAACGGAGACGGACGTCCCGTCACCACAGTTCCTGTACCCCGCTGAGCGCGGACCACTGCTCGTCTCCTCAGCGAAAAACAAAGTGTGAGCGCTGCCGCTTCCGTATTTATAACCGCTCGCGGGGGCGGAGTGCGGCACGCAAAGCTCGCACGCCAATCTTCATTGGCTCGTTTAGTTTACACTCGAAGATGATAGGGCTCTCATGCGATATCCCAATTCGTCGGTTCAGTTCCGACGTACGTCTCCGTTCCCTCCTTCAGGGAACGAGGGTTACATACGTAACCGACACGTTTTTCTGTGTCAAGGTTGTACAAGATGGCGTGTTCAGTCGCCGCCCAGGTCATTCCTCATAGATTGTGCTTTTTACTTAATTTTTACTTACTTTTTCTTTCTACCTGAATTACGTCTGCACTGATAACTTACGAGAAATTAACACTTCTGGATATTCGATATCGCTGTACTGACCTGTTTTGGGACACTTTATCCTCGAACTCTTCATTTCCACCGGAGATTCTTCGCAGCGAACAAACATATAATGGACACCCACCGAGACGACGCTACAAGAAACACAGCGGAAAATGCACCGGTATTCGCAACAGATTGAGGCAAAGAGCACACAGTGCTCCTCTGCCTAATATTTTGCTAGCCAATGTCTAATCCTTGGAGAATAAGATAGACGATCTTAGAGCCAGGATAAGTTTCCAAAGGGACATCAGATACTGTAACATCCTTTGTTTTTCTGAAACATGGCTCGTGACCTCAGCCCCAGACTCTACTGTGACACCGTCTGATAACTTCTTTGTTATACGGAAGGACAGAACAGCTGAGGCCGGGAAAACCAAAGGTGGTGGAGTGTGTTTCATGATTAACATGAAATGCTGTGACCACAGGAATGTCTCCACTCTGTCGCGCTCTTGCTCGTTCCATCTGAAACATTTATCCATCTCTTGCCTTCCATTCTATCTACCCCGGGAGTTCTCATCGTTCATTGCGACTGCTGTTTACATTCCACCACAGGCTGACACCGGTGAGGCTTTGTCTAAACTTCATGATGAGCTAAGCGGCTACATAAACAAACATCCTGATACTGCTTTAATCATCGCAGGGGACTTTAACAAAGCCAATCTCTGGAAAGTCATGCCGAACTTTTACCAACATGTGTCCTGTCCTAGAGGGAACAATACGCTGGATCACTGCTACTCTCAGTTTAAAAATGCTTACAAAGCCCGATCACAACCCGCTTTTGGCAAATCAGACCATGCCGCCATTTTCTCGGTGCAGAAAGAAGTGAGGCGCTGGTCTTCCAATTCAGAAACTTGGCTACAGGTGGCTCTTGATGACGTTCTGGGCGAACTCATCTGACGTCAGTGAGTTTACGGACGTAGCATTAAGTTTTGTAAACATACTAACAGAACAAGCAATGGAAACTGTAACTATTAAGACATTTTCAAATCAGAAACCATGAGAGGACAAAACTATCCGTGCTGTAGTGAACAAATGCACTGCAACATACAATGCCGGTCTTCTGTCGGGGAACATGAGCGAGTACAAATAATCGTGCTATGCTCTTCGCCACGCAGTGAAAGACGTCAAACTACGCTACAAGGATCGAGTGGAGTCTCATTTCCAACTTAATGACTGAAAAAAAAATGGGAACTATGTAAGGCTGCTTTTCATCGACTACAGCTCAGCCTTCAACACTATAATTCCCAGCAAGTTAACCTCCAAACTCCTAAATCTTGGTTTGAACCCATCACTCTGCAGTTGGATTCAAGACTTTCTTTCATACAGACCCCAGGAAGTGAAAGTAGGCCAGTTCACCTCCAACTCCATCACCCTGACTGTAGGAGCACCACAGGGCTGCGTTCCCTACTTTACTCTTTCTACACACATGACTGCGTGGCTTCTCACAGCTCCACTTCTATTGTCAAGTTCACTGACGATACAGTGGGTTCTGGGCCTTATCTCCAACAACAACGAGACCGCATACATGGAAGAGGTTGAGAAACTAACATCTTGGTGCCAGGACAAATGTCTCTCTCTGAATGTGACCAAAACCAAAGAGCTGATTGTGGACTTAAGAAAGAGACAGCAGGCCTATACTCCTCTTATGATCGGGGGACCCCTGTGGAGAAGGTGAGCAGCTACAAGTACCTCGGTGTGAACATCTCTGAGGATCTTACTTGGACCTCTCATATTCATACACAGGCAAATAAAGCTAGGCAGGGACTGAGAAGCTTCTTCCCCCAGGCCATTAGGCTCCTAAACTCGGTATCTTAACATCATCTGCACTCTGGACATTAATATCTGCACTCTGCACTGACACCTCTTTATTATAATGCTGCTACTTTTTGCATCCTTCTTGCACTTTACATTGCTGCTATGTAACTACCTCGTTACTATTGTCTGCTCATTTCTGTATGTAAATATTCACATTTTAGCCTAGATTACAGACTTAATTATTAGAGATTTTATCTTTATACATTTATATTGTTTAAATTGTTAATTATGTTTAGTATTGGCGTAGACCTGATTTACATTTCACTACTGGCTGTATATCCTCTATATAACTGTGTATGTGACGCATAGAAATCTTAAATCTTGAATCTTGAAGATTCTTACTTTGGCTACATGTGCTGTCAGAAGTGTGACACTTAAGCCCATTTGTTTGCAAGAGCATCCACCCCAAGGGATTCCCTAGGGCCCATCATTGAATACCACAGGAGAAAATATGTGAGGCAAAGAGATACACTCAGTCTTCCCAAAATGAGCCAGATTTATGTATGAGACTACTGTGGCACTGTCTGAATTAACAGTCACATGCTTCTCTTGAAGTTAAGGCAGACAATAGATCAAGGCCCAAAATACAACCTCTAGTTCCAGGAGATTTACTGTATATGTGATAAAAATGTAGACTGAAATATGTTTCTTCTACCTCTGTTAATATATTCTTTAACCCTAATGGACCCCCAGAGAGGGATCTCCTGAAAACTGCTGACTGAACATCAAGAAGAAAGTTTTTCTCTTTCCCCTTATCACAGATGCCTTTCAGTGGCAATGATAGCAACCATAGAATGGGTGATGCATTGGCCATGTGCTTTGTGGCACGGATGCTGTGTATGCCAGATCTGAGAAAAACTTGACTTTTATCCCTTTTTTAAAGAAATAAAGTGGAAAAAGGGAAAAACCTTCTCACCACGCTCTCTACCAAGACTTCTCCAACAAGACTTCTCCATCAAGCTCCACCAAGAATCTTCACATTTGATCCTGCAGCTGCCGAAGTGGCAGGGCCCAAACCGTGAGGTGCAGACGGTCGACTAACATCTCTCAAGAGCGAGTAACACATTCAGCTCCCTCTAGAGCATGCAATCCATGCAAATGCTTGACTCTCAACACTCTAAGAAAATCAAGCAAGAACAGAGCTTCCCACTGCAAATGTATTGCTATGGGTGCATCCAACTCCCTTGAGAGGCAAATGCACTCAAGCTTGAATCAAGCAAAAACAAAAGCCTTTTCCATGAATACATCTCAATTAATGCATCCAACTCCTGCTAGAACCAAACATGCTCTGTGCACGTTCGGCTCTCGAGGGAGTGATAGTCTCGAGAGACAATCAAGCAAGAAAAAAAGCTCCCACCGCAAATGCATCACACTGAGTCCATCTAGCTCTCACAGGTTTTGGTCTTACATGTGCATACAAACAAACACCTCCTGAAGAGAAAAAAGCTTGCAGGCCCATTTTATACTCACAGCCATTTCGCTCGTGACGTCATAGGCTACCGTTAGCCAATAAATTACCATGTTTGGTACATGTGTTCAGACACTGGTCATGCTGAAGGCGTTCCGCATTGCATCAACTCCATGATGACACTTTGAAGTTCCACTTTGAAAGGGAACAGAACTTTATTTAAATAAAGTACCACCAAATATAAAGGGGTAATGCAGGGAATTGTGAGTGTAACGAATTAGCTCAAATGGGTGAAATATTTATATATACATATATAATTAAATCGTTATGATCAATTATGAATATATATCAACCATGAAGGGAATTATGTACGTATGGATAATTAATTACAAAAGATTATAATTAATTATGAACATATATGGTCTAAAATTGGTTAGAATTTTAGAATTAATTTTAGAAAGACTGGTCTGGTTTGACAACAAAACTTATCAGTCCGATCGTTCATCAAGTCTTAAAAAGGAAGTTATTCTTCTTTCCAAGAGGAATTCTCCCATCCTAGTATTTACAAAAACATATAGTTAGCAAAATCAGAATTCAACAAAATTTCAACTAAATCTAAGCAAAGAATACAATATCAGATAATGAAAGAAAAGAAAGAAGGATGATCAAAGAATGGCGATTCTTTACAAAATTACAAACAGTTAAACACTTGATAGCCAGCAATGAAATCACTTCAGTCTATGTAAGCTTAAAATGCATAAAAAGAATGATTCTATACTTGCATTGGTGATTTTGGGTGCTGTGGTGAATGCAGTTCCGCAGAATTTCAGTGCATTAGAGTTGGAGTATCCTACCGGTCTCTTCCTGGGGTTGAGTCTTCAGCGAGAATTTTAAACAGAGTTAACTTGAAAGCAAAATTGCCAGAAAATAAGAGAAGAAGAGTATGTCTCGTCCAAGGATAAGGATGACTAAGCCCAGATGAGCTCGTTTCAAAGTGTTATAAAGGCAACCCTGTTCACATCTATTTTGGGTGTACTGATCAATGGCGAGCATGTGTGTATTGGTAATTGTCTGGCGTCACAAGAATTTGGGGCCTGGTTTGGAGGAATTTGAGTTGAATCTGAGTTGAAGATCTTTGTAAAGTCAGGGAGAGGTAGATCTCTTTAGCATCAACACAGGGAACAAAAGTCAGGGAACAAAAAACAGAGGCTCGACATTTGATGTAACAGGAGTACCACTCCAGCTGCCAACCTAGGAGAGTCAACTACCAGGGTGGAACAGGATGCAGGGCAGGACAGGAACCAACACGAGACAAGACACGAGACAAGACTCAAAAGATAAACAAAAAGAAATAAAAACTAGACTGCAACCTTGCAGGAAACTCGAGAGAAAAATAGAAATTAGAACTAGAGAAACAAAAGCAAATAGAAAACCCAAAAAGTAAAGCTAGGCGCAATATAAAGGAAAGAATGAGGAACATGTGAACACACTCAAGCAAACAAGGACTAAACAAGGGGGCTTGGTAACAGCAAACAAGGAGGCAGGACAAGAGGAGCACATGGCAAACACAAACAAAGACAAAGCCATGTGCTGACACACAACACAAACATAGAGACATAAAGACAACACAGGCAAGGCTGCCAGGGCAGAACCCTGACAGTCTACAAACGTTTTATATAACATTCTTCCATTTTGAAGGAAATTGAATTTCAATTGCCTTCTCATGTCATAAAGCAAGCAACCTTTCACAGAAGGTTTGATGTGAAAAGCAGATACACTGAGACAAATATGAGGGACTCAATTACATGCACACCACTTCCATCAATTGTCTTGACATTTTCTGGAAATCTAAAATGGTGTAAGACTTTACATAAAAATCTTGGGCTGGGTATGCATAACAGGCTTTTAGGAATTATACACCCATTAGCAACATCTGCTGTGTTACCCGTAGGGGTTATAATGGTATAAAGGTGGCGAGGCACTGTTATTTGTATTTGTTAGCTTCCAAATTACACATCCTCTTTTGCAAGGTGTCAGAAAGTGTGGCCCATAAGAGAGCATACTAACGAAGTAGTATTCAGTGGCTTAACGATTAATTTTTATGCTTCAGGAGTATTACATATTTCTGAGGTCATAACGACATCAGGGTCACTTCTAGTTTTGTGAATTTTAGACTGAGCATTTTTTTAGTCTTTCAGAGGGATATTCCATGTATTTGCTGAGACCAGTTTTTTGTTGAAGTTTCATAACATTCACTGCTGATATCTTACAAATTAAACACTTCAAAATAGAAAAGACCCTTGTGGCAATAACTAATAAATTTTTACTGTGTCCTATTTTACTATACCTGATGTTCCACTTTTGCCACCCTTTTGTGTGATGTCTTTTGAAAACTTATCACGTTTCAAAAACCTTAGAAAAGTGTTGATTCTTTGATTTTCAATGAAAGTAAAGCTCATTTTTCAGAAGAAGATATTTTTAGAGAATTTGCAAAAAACATTTTTCAGAATTGTCTCCAGATCACAATGTTGGCATACAGTGAATGTGATGACCTCGCCTTGGTGGTGCCATTATTGTGTTTATTGTTGCATTTGTTTATAAACATTCATTGTGAAACCAAATAAAATGATTCAACTGACAGATTATTTGGAAACACCTTTTCCTGAGTGAATCAAAATGTTTGGCATATCTAAACTGCAACAGACCTCTGAATTCTTTTGAAAATATAATTCCCAGAAATCTTTGGGGAACATAGAATTCTGTTATCGCTAAATAATATATAAAATATTTTCTAAGTGAGAAAATGTAAATGAAAGGTCAAAGTCTGGAATTCCAAGCAGGGGCGGAGCTAGGGGGTGACCATTGACCTAAGCTTGGCCATCCCTTTAGCTACCCCGTTAATAAGTATTGCGTCTTTTTTTCTGACAAGAATTGTTTATTTAGACAAAGAACCATCTCTTTATGACCACAACAAACGGGATACTATTTAGGTACACACTCAAATTGCGTCTTAGTGCCAAGCACAAGTTAAACGAGCACGGAAAAGGTACAGGTGTGTCAAGGGAGCTTCAGTATATCAACAGTGAACGGCGATCAGTAGACATACGAGATTGTGACAGAGTTATTACAACATGATTAAATATTGAGGCAATTAAACCAGCGTCTAAACTGTGCATGTATGTATTTATATGTGTCACATTTAAGGACATGCCTATGTGCTATGTGATATCACAGTTAAGGGTAAAAGTCGATATGTAATTTTTTATCTGTAATTTAATGCACAATTAATGTGAGCACTGTGCATTTGTGCTAGAAAATAGCAAATTTTGTGTTATTTGGCAAAGTACAATATAAGTTTAATTTTACATCCTGGCATTTATGTGCTGCCGGCTTCTGCCCTTGTCATTTTCACTTTCCTATTTGTGGGAATTCAAAAGAGAACTTTTTTACTTTAATTTAGGTATAGTCTATGGAACTGTTTTCAAACAACCAATTTATTTTAACAACTAATACAATGTTAAACATTAAATTTTTCCTTTTTCAGTTGCAAGTTTTTGAAACAGACCTTACAGTCTAACTCAGACTTGTAAAAGAGTTCATTGATTATATAAAATTCAATGAAGGTTGACTAATCTTTGAACTATGTAAATAACGAGTTTCAGGGGAGACAGCCATACACATTTGACGTACATCCAGAACACGTTAACGTCCACAACGTAGTACACAATGCCATGACGTGCTACGCATTACAGCATAGGATATTGCGTAGTACATCATGGTGTGACTCCTGGCGTGAGAAGGAAACCTGTGCCAAGGTCTTCCACATGGTCAAGGGGCCAGTCTCTCAGGATGAGTGCGATGGAAATCTTCCACCAGGTTGGGGTCCAGGATATAATCTGCATTGACCCATGAAACATACCCATGACCATACCCCTCTCAGTCAACTAGGTATTGGAGCATCCTTCCTCTGCGCCGGGAATCCAGTAGTTCCTGGACACGATAGGCCTCCTCGCCCTTCACCATGATGGGTAGGGGATCCTGCTCACCAGACCTCTCCTCCCCCTCCTCGCTGGGACCATCAGCGGGGTTACACATGAAAGGTGGGAGAGATGCGAAAATGGTTAGGTAATACAAAATGGATTTAGACAGGTGTAATCTGACTTGTTATTTGAAATGGCCATGGTCTTTTTGGGTAAGGGAACAAAACGGCATGCTTTTGAGAATCTGCCTATGATGGTTAGTATGGTGGTGTAATTGTTGGAGGCTGGGAGATCAGTGACAAAGTCTATGGCTATGTGAGACCAGGGATGCTGCGGAAGGGGTAGAGGTTGAAGCAGACCAGTGGGCAGTTGATGAGAGGGTTTCTGAGTGTTGCAGGTGTGGCACTGATTTATGAATCTTGTGGTGTCTCTACTCAGAGTTGGTCACCAGAACCGGTTTTGCAGCAGATGAATGGTAGCAGTAATTCCAGGGTGTTCTGAAGTGGGTAGACTGTGGGCCTGTTCGAGTAGGCGATTGGGGAGCATTACTGGAACAAAAGTTTTATTAGGTGGGCATTCTACTGGGGTCTCAATCTGGGCATTGGCTTGTTCAATCTCGGTAATTATATCCCACTGAATCAGAGCGACAATGAGGTTGGACGGGATAATCGTTTTGGGAGGTTGCGAAGAGTAGTCACTCTCTTGCTGTCTAGACAGAGCATCAGCCTTCATATTCTTTGATCCAGGGTGATACGTGACTGTAAAGTTGAAACGAGAGAAAAAGAGTGACCACCTTGGCTGTCTGGGGATAAGTCTCTTGGCTGTTTTCGGTACTCTAGGTTCTTGTGGTCAGTGAATACAGTGAAGGGGTGTGTAGCGCCCTCTAACTAGTGATGCCACTCCTCGAAGGCGGCCTTCATGGCCAGGAGTTCACGATCCCCCACGTCATAATTCCTCTCTGCTGCACTGATTTTTCTGGAGTAGTAAACACAGGGACATAATTTGGGAGAACTATCTTGTCACTGAGAGAGAATGGTGCCAAGACCAGAGCTGGTGGCGTCGACTTCTACCACAAAGGGGAGATGGTGTAGGGGATTTTACAGTTAAAGACCCAAAAGACCAGATATGATAAATGAAGACCCGGAGTCAGAGTTTAAAAAAATAAATTGAAGAAAATTTTAATAAAGAATAGTTTGCAGTTTCATCAGCAGAAGCCAGCTTCAAGTCTCACAAGGAGTTCGTAGGCCGCTCTCTCTCTCCTTTCTCCTCGCTCTCGTACATTCACATTTCCAGAACAATTATACTCTAACAGAGTCTACTAACTACGTCATTACTAAGATACTGATTGGTTAAGAACACTAGACAAAACTGGTAATTTTCCACACATGGACAGAAGCATATCTTCTTCCATTATGATGCTGACGATCGGACCCTGAACTTAGGCACAGAATGTCCTTCTAGGTCAGGCCTATAGGCGCCTTCAGGTCTCCAGTCCAGATGACAACAGTCCACCAGTACCCATAACAGACCTGTACAGAACACTTAGCGCACATACAAAGATACACATGATTCACAGTTTCTTCAAGGCTGAAGTTGATCTGAGCTCTGCACTGAACAGGAAACTTTTCCAAAACATACTGATAAGTTGTACTTTTCTCTCAGTCAGAGGTACAGACAATATACATCATTATTTTCTAGTGTTTGAAAATGAAAAGGAAATTAAAGGCTTTAACATAAGTTGAAGTTAGTAATTCTAAATACTTCAATATTTAGAAAGATAATTTCGTGATAAATCACTCAATATATATATATATTGAAGCGGCAGTGGATTCCAGAATCCACCCCTTCAATGGTCATCTGTGACAAAACAATCTTTCAATTGTTGGAACGCTTGAGAGGCGGCGGTGGACCAGGTGAGTCGATTGTTCCCTTTTTTCACTACTGATGTCAGGGGGTTGGCCACCAAACTAAAGTTCCTAGGAAACGTTGTAATTCCTTAAGTGTGGTGGGTTGAAGCCAGTTAAGCATGGCGGTGACTTTCCACTCATCCATGGCGATACCCTCAGGGCTGATGATGTAACCCAGAAAATAAGTAGATGTCTGGTGGAATTCACATTTCTCTGCTTTAGCGTATAACTGAGTCTTTTGAGTACCATCCTGACCTGACGGATGTGATCTTCGAGAGTGTCGGAGTAGATGAGGATATCGTCTATATAGACAATGACGAACTTGTTAAGCATGTCTCTGAAGACATCATTGATGAATGCTTGGAACACGGATGGACTATTGACCAGCCCAAACAGCATAACGAGGTATTCATAGTGCCCCGTAGCTGTGGAGAAGGCGGTTTTCCGCTAGTCTCCCTCTCGTATGCGAATCAGATTGTATGCACAGCGGAGGTCGAGTTTGGTGTAATATTTAGCAGTGCGTAACTGTTCGACGGCAGCAGGGACCAGGGGCAATGGATACCTGAACTTCACTGTGATGTTGTTGAGCCCTCGGTAATCAATGCATGGTCGTAATCCACCATCCTTTTTGCATACGAAGAAGAATCCAGCAGAGGCAGGATATGTAGATGCTCTGATAAAGCCCTTGGATAATTCCCCTTCAATGTACGCCTTCATGGCATCGGATTCAGGTTGGGAAAAAGGGAAGATGCAACCCTTGGGAGGTGCAGAATCGGGAATGAGATCAATGGCACAGTCATACGGACGATGGGGCGGCAATTAGTAAGCCAGCTCCTTACTGAAAGCCACTGTCAAGTCCCTGTATTCCGCAGGCAGGACGATATCAAGGGTAGGTTCAGTGATGTTGATGGTGTGAAGTGACCGTGGGGAAATACATTTGGGATAGCAGGCGTTGTTCCAATGGATAATTTGACCCTCTCTCCAGGAGATATGTGGATTAGGTCGGCGACGTCATGGCAAGCCGAGGATGATAGACGCAGTGGAAGTCCTGAGACTTGTTGGTCTAAAAACATTGAGCATTGTAGAATAAACCCCTTACATTTCGTGGGATCACCGTTGAATCTTTCAGGGAACGAGAGACATGGGTTCATCTGTGGTGTCGTTTCCGCCGCATGGGTAATGGCGGGTGTTTTTTTTTGTTTTTTGTTTTTTTTAGTGGGTGGATGCATTTTTTTTTTTTCAAATAATCGGGGCAGCCATTCACCACCATTATAAACCTTGGAGGACTAAGGATATTTTTAAATATATAATGTATAGTCAAATACACCTAGGATGGCTTGAGGGTGAGTAAATCATGGAATAATTGGTAACACTTTAAGGTTCATTAGTTAACATTAGTTAACAACATTAGTTAACATGAACTAATAATGAACTGCACTTATACAACATTTTTTAATCTTTGTTAATGTTAATATCAACATTTACTAATACATTATTAAAATCTTGTTAACATGAGTTAATGCACTGTGAACTAACATGAACAAACAATGAACAACTGTGTTTTCATTAACTAACGTTAACGAAGATTAGTAAATACATTAACAAATGTATAGCTCATGATTAGTTCATGTTAGTTAATACATTAACTAATGTTTAACTAATGAACCTTATTGTAAAGTGTTACCGAATAATTTTCATTTTTCCCTTTAACTATTCCTTTAAGTTTGTTGTTCTGTAAGAGAAAGGCAGAGAGCTGATTGAACAACTATTTCAAGAGTTTTTGACAAAAAGGGAAGCAGAGAGACAGGTCTGTACATTTTAACTGCTGTAGGATTGAGTGTTGGCTTTTTGAGCAGTAGGGTATCCTTAGCCTGTTTATATGAGTGAGAGATGTGAGTCAGAATGGGTTGCAGCTTTAAGGAGATCTCTTGTGGAAGGTAAGAGGGGATTGGGTCTGAGGGACAGGTGATAGGACAACTGGCACAGAGTAATTGTGTTCCATGAGGGGAGAGGAAAAAGGAATGGAATATGTGTGGGTAGAGGTTGGTTTTGGATAAGTGGTATCGGAAATGGGTTGTTGATGATTGCCACCTGTCATCAGCAGAGGTGGGAGATGGAGGCACACTTGCCTCTGCCTATATTTTTACAGTCCCCATGTAACACGGGTTACACTAAAATAGCTCAAAGAATTGTAGCTAAAATGGCATGGTTGCATCAGTAAATGTGTC
Source organism: Zacco platypus (assembly GCA_038088235.1). Classification (NCBI taxonomy): domain Eukaryota; kingdom Metazoa; phylum Chordata; class Actinopteri; order Cypriniformes; family Xenocyprididae; genus Zacco; species Zacco platypus. Next base: position 10,021,756 of record CM076080.1, read on the forward strand.
TTTATCTCACGTTTGGTTTTATTAAATATCACTTATGTTTATGATTTTGAGTAGGTCATATGTTTTTTTTCAAAGCGATGGAGCATTTAGTCTTTTGTTTTGCGGTATTTCCTCTCAGCAGCTCTGAGACTGGTTTGCAGAGAGCATCTGTGGGAACAACTTAAAGGGAACAACTTCAAGGGAACTCATACAATTAAAAAGGTTAGAAAATGTGTCCTTGTCTAAAGGTTAAAATTGCTCCTGGAAATTAATTTAATAGGTCAAATATCGCCCCATAATGGAAAAGTCACTGCTTGGGGTTATTTTTTACTGGATCCTCCTTAAATTTATTGCTGTTATAGATATGGCCACTCTATTAATGGAGGGGAAATGCAGACACCACAGAGAAGTGTGCAAGTCTGTGTGTGTGTGTATGAGAGACAGAGAGAGATAGAGAGAGAGAGAGAGAGAGAGGAGTATTTTTTTGTTTTGTTATTCAAAACTTCTTGAGATTAATTAATAATACTGTATTCAGTAATTAATCATAAAATTAATAATCATTTCTAACTTTCAACAGATCAAAAGAAATTACAAAGTTCTAAGTTAATATTACCATTGGGGCTGTCAAAATTATTTATTTAATAAATAAATAAAATTAATTGTATTTATTTATAATTAGTTTTTCTAATTTAAACCTATTTAACACAGTTAATGCAGTATCCTTTTTTTTCATGCCATCCCTTGGATGTGCTACAATATCAATCTTTCAGTAAATTGTTATTAAACCATTAAAGTGTGATAAGAAGCAAAAAAAAAAAAAAAAATCTGTACTGGCTGTACTCTCTGTAAGGCGGCTCTGCGTGAACATACACCGGAAATGCGCATACAGAATGCCGCATCGAGTATTCTTTCGCAGTTGAAAGGGGGAAAAAAGCCTAATAAACCTGCTGCTGTCTGTGCCATTAATATTAACTGAAGAACAAAAGCCAAAGAGAAAATCACTCACTGCTCTTGACTGAATAACTTTAATAACTGTAGCTTTAATAAGGATTTACCAATATAATATTTAATTTAGAATGCATGCAGGGGAGACTGTGCAGTGTTTATTAACTGCACAGATACACAAATTATTCAAGATATTATTCAATTTCTGTATATTTACCTGTTAGTGTCACGCTGGGGTTTAGAGAAACGCACGAAGACGAAGAAGATATAACAAACGGGTTTTAATCCAGACAGGCAGGAACACACAGCATACATTCACAGACGAGAACCGACCAGGAGGCGAATATATAGGGGTGAACGTAATTAGGGATAACAGGAACAGGTGCGGGGAATTAACTAATCACACGGAGGGTAAATGAACATACTGGCAACACAAAACGTCCATGGGTGTGACATTACACCCCCCCCCGGAAGGCGCGTCCTCGCGCCGTAGATGGACCAACTGTGGAGGGAGGGAGGGGGCTCAGGTGGAGGACGAGGAGACGACGGGCAGACAGGACAGCAGACAGACGACATGGCAGACAACAGGAGGAACCAGGGTGGAGTAGATGGTGGGAGGAGCCAGGGAGGAGACAGACAGGACTTGGAGCAGGAGGATGGTGGGACCCGGGCCACAGTCACGCCCACCGCCCATGGTGGAGCCGCAGGAGGAAGCAGCCATGGTGGAGGAAGGGCAGGCGGCACCAGGGCGGCGACAGACTGTGGCGGAGCAGGTGGTAGAGGAGACCAGGGCGTAGCTGGAACGCCGACGAGCCAGGGCGACCCCGAGGATCCAGCGGGACGCGGCGACGTAGGCGGCTCTTCCGACTGAGGCGCAGGCGGGGATCCTGAAGGCCGCGGTGGAGCCGGAGCGACAGAGGACCCAGGCGACGTCGGAGGGAGCGAGGACGCCAACGGAGCCAGAGGGACGGAAGGACGAGGCGCAGCCAGAGGAGTGTAGTCCAGCGGCGAGGGCAGGTCGACGAGCGACCAAGGCGTAGCCGGAGGAATGAGGGAGCCCGGCGTAGCTGGTGGACTGAGGGGCCACGGTGGAGACGAGGGAGGTTGGAGCCAACGCGGAGCTGGTGGACCAACGGGCCGAGGAGGAGTCCTGGTCGAGGAGGTGGGAGGCGGAGACCCAGGATCCACTGCCCCCAATGGAGCTGGAGACTGGCAGGCCCACTGCGCGCTCACGCCGTTGATGGAAGGCTGAGGGTGAGCAGAGGGGCTGGCTGGCTGCAGCAGAGATGGCAGATGGATGAGAGGAGGTGGGAGAGGGAGGCTGGGTGGGATTTCGGGACCGGCAGATGATTCCATCGACTCGGGACCGGCAGATGATTCCATCGACTCGGGACCGGCAGATGATTCCATCGACTCGGGACCGGCAGATGAGTCAATCGACTCGGTACAGGCAGATGATTCAATCGAATCGGGACAGGCAGATGATTCAATCGAATCGGGACAGGCAGATGAGTCAATCGAATCGGGACAGGCAGATGATTCAATCGACTCGGGACAGGCAGATGATTCAATCGAATCGGGACAGGCAGATGATTCAATCGAATCGGGACAGGCAGATGATTCAAGACAGGTAGATGATTCAGGACAGGCAGAAGATTCTGGATATATAGGAATTAATAAATAGTCCTCTGAGCACAGTCCATGCTCACCCTCAGCGGCCGTGCAGTGGGCGGGGCTTTCCTCCTCGCCCTCGCTCTCCACCGCAGGCTCCCTCACGAGCGCTGTAGCCGGCTCACGTGCTTGGTCACACTCACTTTTCTGGTCTGACTCCGTGGCGTTCCTGGGCTCTGTCGCTCCTCTTGGCGATGGCTCGTGTGGGCGTTCCGTGCCGCAAGATGGTGGCTGGTCTCGCTCTGGGTCCGGAGTGGGGCTGCTGGCGGGGTCTTCCTCCGGGCCGACGGTGCATAACGAGTTGCAGCTCGCCAGCACCCACTCCACAAAGGCTTCAAAGTCCACACGCGGACCCTCTCCGGACAACTGCGCTCTGCATGTGGCGTTTAAGCTCACCTCGTAAAACGTGCAGAGGCAGTCGTCCGGAAAGTGCGTCAGATACGCGAGATCTAAGAAGGTCCGCGTGTGGTCCTCCAATGTTTGGTCCTCCTGCTCCAGCAGTAGGAGACGAACACCGGGCATATCCATTGAAAAGCAACAAACAAAAACGAAACTAAAAAACGGGAAAACAAACGGAGGGAAAACGCTAACAATATCACAATTTTGTGGGTCGGTTCTTCTGTCACGCTGGGGTTTAGAGAAACGCACGAAGACGAAGAAGATATAACAAACGGGTTTTAATCCAGACAGGCAGGAACACACAGCATACATTCACAGACGAGAACCGACCAGGACTGAACAAACACAAGGCGAATATATAGGGGTGAACGTAATTAGGGATAACAGGAACAGGTGCGGGGAATTAACTAATCACACGGAGGGTAAATGAACATACTGGCAACACAAAACGTCCATGGGTGTGACAGTTAGACCCACCTGAAATTCTTAAAGCACTGTTTAGAAAGTTCATTGGGTCAAAAACAATGAAAACAATATTTTTTGTGTGTTTTGTGGATGTTTGCTGTTTAAACACCTTCATAATGATTGCATTATTTGAGCTATATGCGCAATGAGCTCCGCCATGTTAGTTTGTACCACAGTACAGAGAATCGCATCTGTTGGATTTTCAACACGTGAATTCATACACTTCTCCTGAAATACATGAAAGTAAGTGAGCCGATAAACTGAGAGAAGAAGAGTAAACTTTAAAGTTACTTACACAATGTGTATCTGATATGAATAAAATTTGTTGTCTAATTATTATGGAAAGGATTGTTATTGCCGGAACTATAGACATCAGTATGTATTTTACAAACTCTAAATGTATTTTTTGTTAGTACTTATGTGTATTTAAATGTGTGAAATAAACATTATGTGTTTGAAAACACTCCATATATGAAAAGCGCTGAGCACTTCCGTCTCTGGTTTAGCGCCAGCCAAAGTGTGCAAGCTTATTTGAATTTGGCAGTTGATCAGGTGATGCACTGAGCATTCTAATAACACTGGTGTGATAGTATGCTCCAGGGTCCAGTCAACAGAGGTGGGAGTAAGACACACATGTGTAAGTCACAAGTAAGTCTCAAGTCTTAACCTTCAAGTCTCAAGCAAGTCCAAGTCAATTTATGTGAGAATCAAGTCAAGTCACTGCTTTATGTCAAGCACGTCAAGTCAAGTCGTAGCTTAGGTCAAGCAAGTCACTGGCAAATCATACAAATATTTGATGATTTAAATGAATTTATATATTAAAATAAGTTAAAATACAGAAGTTATGGACTATGTGTCACCTCATCAGCGCCAGATCTACCCACACATTCTGCATCGCCTGAGTTCTAAGCATCTGCACCTGTTCCTCATCACCAACCCTCACCATAAATACACACCTCACAGCCAGTTCAGTGTCTGGTTCCGTCTATGCATGCCACTACAGACTCACCTCAGACTACTTTCCTGCTTCCTTCCTGCCTGTCTGCCCGTCGAGTTCCGTGATCTTCGTCTGTCTGTCCGTCGTCTTCAGCACCTGTGGGGTTTCGCCAGTCATTGTCTGCACTCTAGTCATCTGAAACACAGAATACTGCATGTCAATCTCAGGAGCTAAGTCACCAATTCCTCAAAGAGTGTTTGTTCTCACCTGCATCTGCTCGTTCTCCTGTTTTCCTGTTGTCTGCAAATAAAAGAATTTTGTAAAAATATTTTGCGTTCCCTCGCAAAACTTTGCATTCCCTCGCAAAGATGCTTGCGTTCCCATGCAAAAATATTTTCGTTCCGTTGCAAAACCTGTTGTGAGCTCGGACAAATCCTTCTTGTTTGTCCCAGTCCCTTGTCTCGCCACCGGCTCATAGAGACAATTGTATATATTATAAAACACAAGAGGAAAATTGGGTTGTTGTAGCTCGTTGTCTAGGTTACCATGATTGTAAATGGCTGTATTTGTGTTTTATCAACGTTTAGCTCACGAGTTATTGATCCAGGATGTTCGAATGTGTGAATATTTGACTAGTCAAGACAGGGTTAGCTGAAAACAGCGGATCTGACTTCGTCACTTACAATTTTTTGTGGGATTTGAATTGTCAAATGAAATTCGAAGTGGTGATGGTTGCATCACATATCTTAGTGTTGGAGGCCTAGCATACTGCTGTTCTTCTCTTCTTAGCACCGTCTTGCACATAATCATGGTAACGTTACCCGAACTGAATTATTCTTGGCGTAGCACCTGTTCAGTCCTGCTGCATCACGTGGTTAGGTTGTGGCGCATTCAAAAACAGAAATTTATCAAACAAAAAACTTTATTTCGAGTCATTTCACTCAAGTCTGAGTCAAGTCTCAAGCTCACAGCTCACACTCAACCCAGCAAGAAGTTCACCACCTTCACCAGAAAGAAATGCTGATGAACCAGCTTCACTAGCCCAATTTTGCTCGTGAACAGCATGATATATGGAGCACTAACTAGCATAAACCAGCCTAGACCAGCATGGATTACAAAACTGTCTCGTATGTGAGAAAAAGGTAAGTGTATTGAAATCCACCACACTATTGCTAATGGCTGCTTCATGGTAGTTATCACCCACAACACATTGAATTCAGTATCTGTTTGACTCACCTGATTACCCGTTTACCTCCGTCTGTTAATAAACACCTTGAAAATTGCCACCGTTCCCTGTCTGTGTCTGACAGACCACAACACCTCGCTATGCAGACACCAGCTGCGGCAACCGGAGGAGAAAAATCGGGCGACTTGTTCACCGAATTGGTTCGGGCCATTTGTCAGTCTCTTCCGGCAATGCCAGCTTCTTCGTCAGCTGCCTCTGCCTGTCCCATGGCCCGACCAGCGACATACTCCGGTGAAGCGGAGGACTGCAACGAATTCCTCTTGCAATGCTCGCTCTACTTCGAAATGCAGCCTCATCTGTTTGTCAATGACAAAGTGCGAGTAGCTTTCATGGTGACTCTTCTCTCGGGTCGAGCGCTGCAATGGGCCCAGGCATTATGGATGTCCAACGCAGAGGTAACAACATCCTTGTCAGCCTTCACCTCTCATTTTAAAGAAGTCTTGGGTCAAACTGCGAATGCCTTGTCAATCTCCGACCAACTGTTCCACATCCGCCGGGGCACGGAATCCGTGGCCACATATGCTCTCCGTTTTTGTACCCTGGCGGCGGCTAGCGGTTGGAACAAAACCGCACTATTAACTGCTTTTCGCCAAGGCCTCAACAGGGAGCTCCGCCAGGTCATGATCATCTATGATGATAGCATCGGGCTGGAAAGCTTCATTCAGAAGGCTATTCGCGTGTCTCAACGCTACTCCACCTGTGGCCCTACATCACCGGTATGGCAGCCTCTGCCTCCCGCAACACCTGTCGTGCCTCCAGCACCTGAACCCATGAATACCGACTCATATCTTCTCACCCCCGCGGAGCGTCAAAGAAGACTCCTCCATCGCCTTTGTATATACTGTGGGGGAGAAGGACAGTCAGAGCTCCTCAGCTAGCGGTGAGTACGATACAAGTTTACCCTAAGACCTCTCACTTAATTCGTACCACAGTGTATGTCCTCATCCATAACACATGTTTCAGTGCCAGCCCTCATCGATTCAGGGGCGGCAGGGAACTTCATCAATTCAGGGAACGGCAGTCAATTCCTCCAGACGCTCCAACTCCCCCGGAAACGCTGCATTCAACCCCTGAGAATACAAACTATCCTTGGAAAGCCGAATTGGAGTCCGGAAATCCCCTGCCAAGTCCAAATTCCCCCGGAGTATCAGGTGTTCCAGGAGGATTTCAGCAAGCGGTTGGCCACTCGTCTACCACCTCATTGGCCATGGGACTGTGCCATCGACCTGCTACCTGGGGCAACTCTCACCAGAGGTAGAGTTTATCCCCTGCCCATCCCAGAGCAGAAGGCCATGGAGGATTAAATCACGGAGGCACTTCAACAGGAGTTCATCAGGCCATCAACGTCCCCTGCCGCGTCAAGCTTCTTCTTTGTCGCCAAGAAGGACGGAGGCTTGCGGCCGTGTATTGACTACCGGACCCTAAACTCCCAGACTGTCAAGTTCCGTTATCCCCTTCCTCTGGTTCCTGCAGCCCTGGAACAACTCCGTGGAGGTCGCATTTTCTCCAAGCTTGACTTACGAAGCGCCTACAACCTGATCCGCATCTGCAAAAGAGACGAATGGAATGGCATTCATCACTCCATCCAGGCACTATGAATATCAGGTCATGCCCTACGGCCTTTCTAACTCACCCGTAGTGTTCCAAAACTACATGAACGAGATCTTCAAAGACTTCCTCCACCGATTCGTCATAGTGTACATAGATGATATCCTCATCTACTCCAAATCCCTCACTGAACATCAGCTCCATGTCCGACAGGTCCTCCAACGGCTCCGAGATCACCAGCTTTTCCTAAAGCTCGAAAAATGCGAGTTCCACATTCCTTCCGTTCACTTCCTGGGGTACATCATAGATCGCCATGGGGTGAAGATGGACCAGAGGAAGGTGGATGCCATTCGGAACTGGCCCACGCCCAGCACCATAAAGGAACTCCAAAGATTCTTTGGGTTGTCCAACTTTTACCGGTGATTCATAAAGAATTACTGCCAAATCAGCTCACCACTCACCTCTCTCCTCAAGAATCAGCCCAAGTCTCTGTCCTGGGCCCCTTCAGCCTCTTTGGCATTCCAAAGCCTCAAGGAAGCCTACAGCTCGACTCCCGTCCTACGGCACCCCAATCCGGAGCTTCCCTTCGTCGTCAAGGTGGATGCCTCTCTCATGGGAGTCAGAGCTGTCCACTCGCAGTGGCAGGGTGACCCTCAATGTCTCCATCCATGTGTCTTCTTCTCAAACAAGCTATCCCCGGCGGAGCAAAACTACGAAGTGGGCAAACGGGAATTACTCGCCATCCAGCTAGCCCTGGAGGAATGGCAGCGTTGGCTGGAGGGAGCAGCTCATCAGTTTGAGGTTATCACGGACCATCGAAACCTTGAATATCTGCGAGATGCCAAATGCTTCAATACACGTCAAGTTTGATGGGCACTCTTCTTTACCCGATTCAACTTCATTGTCACCTATCAGCCAGGCGAGAAGAATGTGAAAGCAGACGCCCTTTCCCGACTCCATGCTCCTGGACCAGACTCATTCCCTCCGGAAACCATCCTCCCTCCAGCCATGATCATCAACCCCATTCAGTGGGAGATAGACGACCAGATTCGGCTGGTGATCATCACTGATCCTGTGCCGCCGGGAGGTCCTGAGGGGTTACTCTATGTTCCTACCAGCCTTCGTCAACCCCTCATGGACTCAGCACACATCTCCCTGGGCTCTGGACACCCAGGTAGCCAGCGAACCCTCTCGCTCCTTTGTCAAAGGTACTGGCGGCCCTCAATGCCTCAGGATGTCTCCCGATACATCAACAGTTGCTCAGTCTGTGCCATCACCAACACCCCACGAAAACTCCCTGCAGGCAAGCTCGTACCACTTCCAATTCCCCAACGTCCATGATCCCATATTGGAATAGATTTCATGTCTGATTTACCCACCTCTGATTCACACACCTGCATATTCGCATAGACCGGTTCTCCAAATCTAGTAAGCTCATACCCCTCAAAAGACTCCCCACTGCCTTCCAAGCGGCAGAAACTCTCTTCCAGCAAGTCTTCCATCACTTTGGCATCCCTGAGGATATAGCCTCCGACAGAGGCCCCCAATTCATCTCCCAAGTGTGGCATGCATTCTTCAAACTCCTGGGAGTCTCGGTTAGTCTATCATCTGGCTATCACCCGCAAACTAACGGCCAGACTGAGCGGAAGATCCAAGAGATCGGGAGATACCTGAGGGCGTATTGGCACCAGAATCAGAACAGCTGGAGCTGCTTCCTACCATGGGCAGAATATGCCCAAAACTCCCTAAGGCAATCCACGACATTACTTACCCCATTCCAATGTGTCCTAGGGTATCAGCCAGCCTTACCTCCCAGGCCAAAAAGTGTGTCCCTCCACCCGAGATATCCGTCTTCGCCTGTCCTGTCGAAAGCTGAGTCCCCGCTTCATAGGTCCCTTTGTGGTCCAGAGGCAGCTGAACGAAGTCACCTACCTTCTTCAACTACCCCCCATGTATCGTATAGCACCTTCATTCAATGTTTCACTCCTTAAACCCTTCACTGAACCTTTGTCTACCCCCACAGGAACTGGCGATGATGGAGTACCTCCTCCTCCCAACCTGGCCGAAGACGAAACCATCTACCAGGTGCGCACCATCCTGGACTCTCGACGGCGGGGGCCGAACTTGGAATACCTCGTTGACTGGGAAGGGTATGGACCCGAGGAGAGGTCCTGGGTTCCCAGAGACGACATCCTTGACCCGATGCTACTCACCCAGTTCCACCAGGACCATCCCAGCCGACCTGCCCCCAGAAGTCGGGGGCACCCCAGTCGTCGACAGGGCCGGCCATCAGGAGCTAGCCGTAGAGGAGGGGGTATTGTCACGGAGTCAGTCACCACGCCCACCACACCATCAGCACCAGAGACAATTAGCTGATCACAGTCACCTGAATTCTAACACCTGCACCTGTTCTTCATTATCATCACTGCCTTCAAATACACTTCACACAGCCCAGTTCAGCGTCTGGTCTTTTTTCACTACGACACAACAGACTTACCTGCCTTGACTTACCTGTTCCTGACCTGTCTGCCCGTTCGTTCCTGTGATCCTCGTCTCCGTGTTCCTCGTCTCTGTGAACTGTGTCTTCCGGGGCATTTACAATTATTAAAAAGGACATTTACAGTTTTTGGCCAGCTAAGTCACCCATTGAATTCAGTATCTGTTTGACTCACCTGATTACCCGTTTACCTCTGTTGTCTGTTAATAAACACCTTGAAACTTACCACCATTCCCTGTCTGTGTCTGACATTACCATGTTATCTTTACATAAAATGTACACCATTTGTAAAAAGACTGTCACCTGAATACGTTGTTCATTGTAAATGACCGGTTATGAATTAAATTGAAAAGGATTGATCTAAATAGAAATGACAATATAACAATGTTCTCTGAGACTGTTAACTCAGCTCATCCCTTAACTGTAATCGCTGACTGAAAGCAACTGGCTCTGACTCGCTGCATTTGAACACGAGCAGTTAAAACTAAATAAATAAATAAAAATTATACTGACTTCTTCGGGAGATGAAGCTGGATCACGAACAGTTGGTACTGATCCATTCTTCAGGAACAACTTTTTAGCAAAACCGACCTTATACTGTCTCTCGTTCAGAAAGCAGTCTGATCTAAAGTGATTCGTGCAAACAAACACATTTAGGTAGATCGCGGGTTGCATTCCCTTCAAAAACAAAGTTAATCCACTGCATCTTCAGTGGTACAGCAACAAAACACCTCAGTCGCTTAGGAGACTTTCTTGTCTACACCTGCTCCGGCATCGAAACAATGACGGACCGTTTAGAGCTCACTCATGGTGGGTCTATGCTAAAATGGCAGTGTCCGTCTAGAGTCGTGGGAGGGGCCCGTGCAAAATTACGTCACTTTACCAAGTATCTGAGAATGGCTTGATCTGAGAAAGTACTTAGGTTTGGGGATTTAAAAAAAAAACACTGAATGGATTTTTATCATTATAGAACGGTTGAGTAGATCTGCTGCATTTATATTGTGGGATTACAAATTTATAAAAAGTTATGTACATGGTGGTTTTATTTTACATTTTGTGTTACAGTCTAAGGGGATTAATTCAGGCAGACATTAACCTTTGGTCTGTGGGTATCTTCCTGTTTATTTGGCATGACGAGTTTCAGGAACAGCTAACCCTTTTGTCTCTATGATAATGTTAAAGGTATGGGCTATACCTGTCAGAGGGATTTGATTAGCACCCCCTTCAGACTGATCTGATTAGCATTCCCCTTTGAATGACACTGTTATGCTGATTAAATCAAGGCTGGGGAAATGACGGGAACAGACATCTTGTCTCCACCCATTGTCTCCACCTATACTGTTGAATGTATTTAAAACTGCAATGAACATTAGCTTAGAGAGACTTGGATGACTACAGCAACGCAACGCAGGTTCTCTCAATAAAGAGCAACTTCTGCTTAAAAGATATCCCAAGATCTCCTGGTCTTTACTTGGACAAGGAAAAAGATTTCCAACAATATTATATTATATAATATATTATATAATATATATTATATTATATATCACATTTATATACAAACACCATTTTGCATCCGACGTCCTCTTTAATTAACTTTTTAAACATTCATTGTGCTTCACAGCTCAAGAACCAACCCCACTCCAGCCACTTTAAAGCTATGATATTCACTGAGGAAAAAGGCATAGACTGGCCGAAGTGAGTATAAGGACTTTTCCCAGTTGGCCATTTGGGTTGTGGGCTGGCTTGGATTGTTTATACATAAATGGTTTAAGAGGGTGAAAAAGGCCCAATTTTATCAGGCACAGCAATTTGCATGACCTGGGAAGATAGTTATCTCATACCCATTCACAACCTCCTTGTAAAGTTGCATTCGAACTGCCAAATTTTGTGAAAGATACAAATGAATTGTTTATATTTTTGCAGTAAAAAGCCAAATAGTTGATTTTCAAAAGCAGAGTATGTACAACATTTAGCATGTTTAGTGTCAGGCAGTGAATGACACAAGGATGTGGTACAAACCCAGATGCAGGGTATTTATTGTAAACAACAGATAAACAGTTGAGTAACAACTTGAGGAATAAGCAGATGACAGATGAACTAGAGTAGATGAACAGCACAGATGATGGGCAGGTAATCACAGCAGTGGAGTATACAGCACTTGTAGGTATAAAATAAATATAGCAAGACTTGGATATAGAGAAGATCCAATGATGAGCCGGCATTCTGACGTAGAACCTTGAAGCCTGCACTGTCTATACAACGGAAACAGCGTAGGAGAATGACAGGGTAGAGAAGAAGTTGTTTAATAAAGTGGTTATTTTTTTTGTTTTGTTTTTGTGCACAAAAAGTATTCCCATTGCTTCATAACATTAAGGTTGAATCACTGTAGTAACACTGACTATTTTAACGATATATTTACTACTTTTCTTGACCTTGAATGTGGTAATTACATTTCTTTCTATGGGGTAAGAAAAAAAAACACACAGATTTCATCAAAAATATCTTAATTTGTGTTCCAAAGATGAGTGGTCTTACAGGTTTGGAACAACTTAAGGGTGAGTAATTAATTTCCATTTTTGGAAAACTGACATTTTACTGTAAAAAGAATTGAATGTGAGTTTGAATGTAATTTTTTCGTGACCTTAGACATATCCTACAGAAAGCAACAATGTATAAGTTAATTGACCCTTCGCAAACAGTTTGATTGACAGGCAATCTGACCAATCATAACCCCGAATCCGCCATTTTGTCTGACAAAGCAGTCAGGGGAGTATAGTAGATTAACATTGGTGAACTTGAACTTGAAAAATTGTGTGTATTCACGTCTTTCCACGCTTGAGACAACATTCCTTCTGATGTCCATTCATGTTTAATTGATACTATAAATGAACTAGTATGAAGAGATGGTCAGTTCATGAGCCGATTTAAGGAGCTACAGCGATCTGTCATGACACATTAAAGAGCCACTATATGGTATTTATTGTTTAAACTTCTTTTAAAAATTATGATATATTACATGCATTCTATGATAAAAAAGACTCTGCTGGTACAGTGGTGGATTGGTGTGCAGGACGACAGCCTGGCTCAACTGTCAATGGACAACTTGGACATGGGCAAGGTTCCAATGGTACAAGATGAAAGACATTTTTAGAAGTGTTGACCTGGATTCAGGAGTAACCATCAGAGGGAGAAAGATCTGTGAAATACACTCTGATCATGGAGGTTGAACAGGCAACTGGATCTTGCCTATCAAAAAATGACAAGAAACCTTAGCCATGGCACAGGTCACTGTGATTTTGCAGGGTACAACATGTTTCTGGATCAACAAATTTTGTTTACCCTGGAATAACAATCCCATCCAAAAATTTTATTCTAATTCAATCCCTACCCCTAAACCTAACTCTACTGATAACTTATCCCTAAAATCAGAGGGAAATGATGAATAACACTGATGTAGAAGCACCTAAACCTGGTTATAAGCCTAAACTTGACATAAATTGTAAACTTGTCCCTCAAAACTGATTGGTTGTTTGAAATGTTGTTGTACTTGAAATCACATGCACCCATTGAACAAGTACTGATTCCTAAACAAGACAGTCTGGGTAATGCCTGGATGTACAGACACAGGGGAGGAATGAAGAGAATCATGCAGCCTGGTTCAAAGAGCAGTTGGCCCATAGGTGCATTATGGAGGTCAGTGACTTGGAGCTAAGTGTGTAGTGGGGACTGATGCTTATGATGGCAGAAGATGGCTGATGATGATGGGCACAGGAAAACTGTGATTTTCAGAAGAGTGGTGTGTGGAGAAAGCATCTGCCTTGGAGTTTTTGGACCATGGACAATACTTGACGGTAAGAGCAAAGGTGACCAGAACCCTAAAGACTGTTTGAATGCCACCTTGAAGGCCAACAGCCCCCCGCTGCCAAAGACAGTTTTGTTTGGTTTCTTTGAAAAGAAAGCAATAATAAACAGTTATTAATTGCTATCACAGACCAGTGCCTCTTACTCAGACCGGAATGACATGTCAAAAGGCAAATCAAACCATCTCACTCTGAAAACTCTGAAAAAAAAAGATCGAAACAGCTTCAAACATTAAATGTGTCTGATGCTGATATGTCTTGCGATGGACCAATATAAGTCCCAGTTAGAAGTCATTGTAAAGTATGCTTACACTAGCTTTTTCATACTTACTTTGTCTGTTGTTTGTAATTATAGTCTGTATTTAGTGTCCTCATGTATATGTATTGTCTAATATCTTGTGCATTTCTAAGTAGGCCTAATGATTGTGAAATGTTGATTGTTGCAATGCTAAAACTAAAAAAAACAAGCTGATCTGATTTTTAAAAAATTAACTTGAGCATTTGCCAGGAATGTTCCTCCTGCAGAGATAAACACTGTTTTGAGAACCAGGGAAAACTTCTGATCAAAAGTAAAAACCTTCATTATTTAATTCCATTTTCAACAGTTTATTTCTTCACACACTTGTGTCATGAGCCAAGAACATGATGCAACACAAGTTGACCTAGGTCATGAACATTTCAGAGTCTCGAGGTTTGAGAGCTCTTTGTCCAGTGGAGATGATGTGAAACTCACAGCTTAAAGGATTAGTTCACTTTCAAGCCTTCTTCTTTCTAATGAACACAAATCGGAGATATTTTAATAAATATACTGATGCATCCGAGCTTTATAATGGCAGTGAACAGGGGTCATGAATATGAGCTGAAGAAAGTGCTTCCATCCACATCTATTCATCATAAACACATACACATAAACACATACTCTCAAGGCCTTTTGAAGCGAAGTGATGCATTTGTGTATAAAAATCCATATTTAACAAGTTATGAAGTAAAATATCTGACTTCCCCCTGTCTGCCCTCTGTATTCAACATACGAATAAAGTGTAAATGTGTGTCGAGTTCAAAAAGCTTATGCTACGTCCCACGCTTTCCCTATTCAACTTATGAAGAAAGTGTAAACTGGCGTTGCGTCAGCTACACTTTTTCTGTAAGGTTATTTACTCGAATACGGAAGGTGGTCTGGCTTCGCATTCATGGCTTCGCATCAGAAGGCCTTTATTAACCCCCCATAGCCATGTGGAGTACACGTTTATAATGGATGGATGTGGATGGAAGCACATTCATCAGTTTATATTTGTGACCCCTGTTCACTGCCATTATAAAGCTAGGATACATCTGGATCTTTATTAAAATATCTGCAATTGTGTTCACCAGAAATAAGAAAGTCATATACGCCTAGGATGACTTGAGGGTGAGTAAAGCTTGGGGTAATTTTCATTTGAAAGTGAACTAATCCTTTAACATCTACAATTTTGATAAACAAGCAAAAGTACATAATGTCACGAAGCCTGTCACTGATCCTACCACACCTTCTCAGCCAGCTCCACCCACCCGTTCACTTTCCCCGGAATACTAATCACGATCACCTGCTGGCCATCACCGCCACTTCCTATATATACTCACCTGCCCCTCAGTTCAGTGTCTGGTCTCGTTGTAATATGACTATACAGACTTACCTGCGTTCACTTACCTGTCTTCTGTCTGCCTGTTCCATGGATACCGTCAGCCTTCCAGTCCATCGCCCAAATTCCAAAGAGTCCAGAGATCTTCCAGCTCACATCTACAAGACACGGAGAATCCTATTTACAAGCCAGCTAAGTCATCTGTTTGATTCTTGGACTGTTATCACTCACCATACCCGACCCGTTACCTGGTGTTTCTGTGATCTGCTCAATAAAGACTTTAATCTAACCCTTTGCCTTTGTCTGTCTTTGTCTTTGTCTGACACATAAACTTCTTGAGAGTGTTATTTTTTTCTTTCTTTCTTTTTTTAGAGCTATGTATTTTATCAAATATTTCCCTTTAAAAACAATATCATTTTCCCCTATATTATTAAAGAAAATATTTGTGCGGTGATTCCATCTTTTTAAATAATATACTGACATAAAAGGGTATAAAATAGCTTTGTCAACGATTCAACTTCATTATCAGTATGCATCAATAATGACACCATGGTACCATTCATAATCATTTTCAAAAATGTAAAAAAAAAAAAGTGGTTAAGAGCAGTGGGTTTAGGGTTTTACTCACATCTACTGTAACCTCCAGGTTGAGCCTGGAGCCCACCTCATTTTGCTCAAAAAATTAAGCAAAATAGTTTAGGGTGTATTAAATTTCAGGGCAGTGACAAAGGTCCTTTGTCAGCATCCATCCAGAGTCAGACGATATACAACTTCTCAGACAGGCATAAGATCTGCATCTTTTGTCATGCTCATGAGAAATCACAAGAGAATTAGTGAAGATTTGGAATATTTCTCATGAGTTTTATGAGTTTTACCAATTTAATGATAAGTTTATGCTTTGCTTTTTGAAGATTTGTGTTCTTTTGATACTTGAGAGCTCTAGTTACCATTAATTGTAACTGCATGTAAAGAGTGACCCCATTTTCTCTTTGTTTTTCGATAGAATAAAATGATCATACAGGTTTAAATCATCAATGATAGAGAGTACATAGGAGAATTTTCAATTTTTGATGAACAAATGTTTAATGGATTGGACAGTTTTTAAAAGTTCTCACAAATACATGCTGTGGCAAGAAAGTGCACACAAACATACACACACACAGGTTTGTTTTGCTATCTTAGTCAGGGCATTGCATAGACTTCCACTGATTTTATATCAGGACAATGATATTTCATATCACTTAACCCAACCCCTACTCCTAAACCCACCCATCACAGAAACATATGCAAAACAAAAAAAAAAACTTATATGAAAATAAAAACTTCTTTTGGCTGATTTTAAACTAGTGAAGACCAGTCAATGTCCTCAAGAGTGGGTTGTGAAACTATTTCACAATATAAGTGAGGACATTTGGTCCTCACAAGTATAGTCAAAACAAGTACACAATTAATGCACAAATAAATACTGAGTGATTTGCGTTTGTATGCCATGTCAAAAAGTATATGCATGTTTAATAACTTTTGAGACTCTAATTTTGCCATATTGATTCACAAATGTTTGATTCATATTTGATTAAATTTGCGATTAAGTAGGAGGGATGGATGTGGTTTGTTTCTGAGACAAAAAGTTAAATGAGCATACTTCTACTCCTTTTAGGGCAAACACCCTAAAACTATCTCCAGTTTGTTGGCTTCGTGGAGATAGTAGCCATGGCACCAAAATTAGCACACAACAAAACACACAGTAAAGTAATGATGCTGTTGAGTGACAAGAATGCCAAAATTATGTGTAATTAATCTTTTTGATGAATCCCATTTAAACCCATGGTAGCTGCAGTTGTTGACCTTTTAAAATTGTAGCCTATGTTATTTTATTTTGTTTTATTTATTTAATATTTGCTTACACACATATAACCACAGTGACTGTATTTTAGAAATGATTAGCTCAGCACAGTTTCACAGCACAGCACAGTAAAAAAGGAAGAAAACGCTAAAAATATTTCTTCTTTCCACATTTGAGTAAATTTCATTCAAAAACAGGATATCCTACTGTACTGATTACATAAGACAAACAGCCCACAGTATAGCAGACTAATAACATGGCCATAGAGGCAAAGATCAATAAAGCTACAAAACATTAAAGCTGACTGTGTGTATTTCCTGCCCCTGACAGTAAGACCAAACACTGTCTTAAGATTGTGCACTATTCTTTGGATCTGTTATCAGGTTCCAAAATGAGCATTATGCCCCACCTGCTATTTGTCAGCCTCAAGGTTTAGCTGTTTAGCATGGCAGGATAATCATATGTGCATTCTTGTGGTACCCTCTGCTAACTCCAGAGTAGTAAAGTCATGTGGCATTTATGGCCCATAAATACCACATGGCTGATGCCACATGACTGATGATCAGCTCAAACCAACCTGTATGTGGAACTGTGCCCATGAGCAAGCATTTTAAATCAATGGCCACCGAGATAAGTAGTTTTATCCAGATTTTACATACCTCTTTAATCATCCCTATTGATTTCTTATAAGATATTAGGCTAGATTTTAGATTTAGATTTTACCACCATTAAAAAATTCTGAAAAGGCAGAATTTTCAAAACTTTACTGTAATATACTGTAATATATAACATAAATAAGCAGTAAATAAATTGATATGACAAATTTGACTTACTGTCACCTGAAGACACCTTTTGTGTGTATGACACAAATTAAATTAGAGAAGTGATAATCAACAAAACAGTGCAAAAAATAATTATAATTTCATGATTTTGCTAAAATAATAATTTAAGCAAGTTCACTGAGACGCTCTTGGGCCATGGTAGACCTCAAATCAGCTTGAGCTTTGAAAAGCTCCTCTCTGCAGCTGCCACGGTCACTGAGATAGTCACACTTATCCTCAGTGCCACCCACATGTTTGGAAAGATTTCTGCTTCCTGCCTTGTGACACTGACAATTTTCTTTTTTCACTCACTCACTCACTTTTTTTTTTTTTTTAGAAATCATACTTTCAGAGCACAAAAATGGTTAAACTATGCATAATGCATTATGATGATAAATTATAATTACGTCATGACGCAGAAAGTGTTTAAATTAGCGCAACATAACATATTGTCAAATCTTATGATTTTTCATAGGTAAATTTTATTTTATTCGAACATTATTTTAATCAGTTCGATGATTGATTAGATTCAGTACTAAAATTGTTAATTGTCAGTATTTGCTTAATATATGGGTGTAGGAGCACACGGTTGTCACAAGATTGCCATTGCCTATACATGGGCCAGGCCTGCCCCTTAGGAACCTTTGGAAAAGGACAGCCCCTAGCCCCAACATTAGGCTTGTTCGACTTGAAGCAGCGCTGCACAGATTGACCGGTGTATGACATCATCAAAGTACTGCAAAAACAGTAAGAAAGTTGACTGCTCTGTATGCTTTTGAAACACTCTCGTGGTACTTTGATGTCATACACCAATTGCTCTGTGCAGTGTTGCTTCAAGTCGAAGAAGCCTATTGCTTTTACCAAGCCCACTCCAAAGATTTGACCACTTTGGTCACACCCAGAGAGCCTGAGACAAAACATGGCAATACTAGAGTTTTGGCCAACAGTTTTGTTGATTATAACAGGAGCGTTCTAGAATTGTGTCACTGCCCGCTCGCTGTGTAGACATGGTGTCAGGTCAGGTTACTTTTTTATTTATTCTTTATGAATGTATCCGATTTTCTGACTAATTACATAATGATTCTGGCAGTAAGATTTGCTACTGTGGTAAGCCAAGTTCATGCTCATTAGCAACAGCCCTCATGACAGCTATTTGGAGTTTAATGTTACTGTCATTCTGAGCTGAATGGAAACCTTTGAGAGAGTAGGGTTCCTGGAGAGATAGGAACAACACATTTGTTAAAACAAAGTTGTGGCGGGAACATTACAGCTTCCAGACATTAAACAATAAGGGAGTGCCATTGTTTATAAACAGCTCACATTCTTTGGCTATCTGTGGCCTGATGGCATTAGCTATAGTGTACAGGGAGTATTTTATCAAAAATTCATTCAAAAGGTAAAACTAATTCAAAAGTTTGTGATTATATTATTAGACATAACTATTACTGATGCCCATATTTAAAGTAAGGGATTTGAACAAAGCTATTAGATTAAAGATAACACCACTCACATTTTCTTTGGAAAATGAAATGTAAAATTTTCAAATTAAAGTGTGTCCTATAAGATTATTTTAAAATCAAGCTCATCTAGAATCTTCCTTATTTCTCAGTTCTTTTCTTTGAAATACACATGCTTATTTTTCTCACCCCCTGGTTTCCTCTCAAACCTCCTCCTTTGAAGCTCTCAATGGATAGTCTTCATTTCCCATGGAAACAATAGCTGTTGCAGATCTCAGCTTTTGTTTGGGCATTCCTCTCTGCCGGGTGGCGATATGAAGCAATTAGGTACATGTGAGCAATTAGTGAACTGAGTTTTTTTTCCTCCTGTCACACAGTGTTTTGTGGCTGGATGACTCAGAGTTCTCACTATTTGATCTATACAATCAACCAGGGACAGGTCTTATTGTGTGATAAGTGTATATTTCTTCATATATAGTGGAACAATATATATTTTTTACGCTAAAAAAACTTTGATCCAAAAGCAAATCCTATCTATTGATTTGGATTCAGTTTTACTGGAGTCTTTTTAAGACATTAAGGAATTTTTTTTAGATCTGTTTATTTAATGTAATATGTACAGCCAATAAATTACAGTTCAGCAGTCGCTACTCTCTCCTTTGCTCTTATCTCATCTTCCCTCTTATTGTATGAGTAGGTATGGTACTAGCTGGTACAGGCTTATATCTTCTCACTATGCCTGGATTTGTGCATGTGTGTTTTATGTCAGCCTGCTGTACATTCCAAGGACTGTGTGTGATCTGACCCCACTGCGCTTGGTACCCACTCCTGTGTTTGCATGGTAAAG
The DNA here is from genome assembly GCA_038088235.1 of Zacco platypus. Taxonomy (NCBI): domain Eukaryota; kingdom Metazoa; phylum Chordata; class Actinopteri; order Cypriniformes; family Xenocyprididae; genus Zacco; species Zacco platypus. The sequence continues at coordinate 10,041,890 of CM076080.1, forward strand.
CTCATAGTAAAATGTTATCTCCTTATCATTTAAGTTGAGAAGCTAAACTCTTGGGAGAGTTCCTGTCTTGTCTCCTGTATTTTTCTTTTATTGAAGTAAAAAAAAAAATACACACACACACACACACACACGCACACACACACACAGGTCAGTGCACCTTTCATTATAAAGATTCACATCATTAATTTTTTTCAGTACTTTGTATGTCTAACTTACGAATGTTTCTGGAGAGATGATCTGTCATTCTTCAGATACAATATTTTTCAGCTGCTCTTTGCTAGAGGGTAGTGCTGCTCTAGCTTTATCGGTAACACTTTACAATAAGGTTCATTAGTAAACACTTAACTTCATTATTTAACATGAACTAATAATGAACTGCATTTGTACAGCATTTATTAATCTCTGTTGATGTTAATTTTAACATTTACTAATACATTACTAAAATCAAGAATTGTATTTGTTAACATTAGTTCATACACCGTGAACTAACATGAATAAATAATGAACTGCTGTGTTTTTAACATTAACATAGATTAACAAATACAGTAACAAATATACTCGTGATTAGTTCATGTTAATTAATACATTAACTAATGTTAACAAATGAACCTTATTGTAAAGTGTTACCGTTTTATCTTTAAAATACCTAAAAGGTTTTATATCAGATTTAAGTCAGGTGACATACTCAGTCAGGCCACGCTTTTCACAATTTTTTCAAAGCATGATTTGACATTGAGCTTTGGATTGTTATACTGAATATTCTCAGGGCTGAATTTACGTCATATTGTGACAGGAAAAAGAGGGAAACCTCTTTAAAACCGCTACTTTTCATGATGAAAAAAAAAAAACACAGCAAGTGTTTGTTGTTTAATATGGTCAGTCACTTGGATGTGTTGTTATATTAGCATTCTTCCAAAATTAAGCCCAAATGGAGTTACAAGTTTTTGACCAGCAAACGTAGACAAGGCAGCAAGTGTATCACATTACGTTTTCATCAACCTATAAACTTTGTAGTAGCTTTTATTGTAGCTATGTGGTCGCTCAGTTTTTTTTCACTGTCCTTTGTCCAAAATCTCATGTCATAAAAGATGAAGTGCTTTAATTGGACATAGGCTATTTAAGACAGTATATTGGCTATGACTAGATGACAAATGCTAGACCAAGACACTCTTCTCTACTCCTCAAATACATAAAACATTATCCTATATATAAAGTAAAGAAACTTCATAACATGAAGTGCGAATGTAATAATCTCATCAACACCTTTTGCATTCCCACTCTCCACACACCCACCTGACCATAGAATGTGTTCCCAACATTCATCAGGCTTCATTTCATGTTCTTAATCTTGCGGTTAGTGTTGGAGCGCAAGCAATTTTTGGACACTCTCCATAAAGATTGGTGTTATGTCCTTTGCACTGTCTGAGCTGTCACAGAAACTCAGTGTCACACTGTCTGTGGCACCATTTTAGGAGGACAGCCACTGCCGCTCTAATGGCTCGTTCATTCCCCCTGATCGCTTCTGTGTCTAACTGTGTTTTTAGCAGATTTTTAGTTAATCACCTATCTTCGTGGATCTTTTCTATCTCCGTGAAAACCCAACAATCAGATTTTTTTAGTTTATCTGGCAATTCTTTATTATGTAGTTTTGTGATACAGACATGCAGATAAGCACAGCCCATAGATCCAAAACTATTAGAAAATGTTGGAGTTCACAGGTCAATGTATAACCCTGTTCATGCATTGTATATCACAGGTGTACTCAATTTTGTTGCAGTCAACACAATTTTTCTAACATGTGCATCTGTGATCCGAGTATTTACTAATGATTTTCTTCTTTGGGGCCAATGGCTGTGGCCGAAATTGCATATTCTCTTGAGTACGTACTTGTTTTGAATAAGTAATTACTTCAAGACAGCTCAAAAAGTGTGTTCTATAGTATAAATGTGTGTAGTATGAATGTAATCGGGACATACTTCATTCGCTGTTGTCATTATCATGTGACCTACCAGCGTCAGTTGCATCACTTCACTACCATCCACAAATCCTCTCCCGTGGCCTCACGGGATAGTAAAGTGCCCATTGTAGGCACACTTACATAGTAGTAGGTAATCCGGGTACTTTTTGCCTACTCTTTTATGAGTACTGTGAATTCGGACATACTTCTTTGTCACAGAGCCTACAGTTTTTCCCTACTATATAGTAGGGACGCATGGGATCTTGGATACATCCAGTTTTCTATACAGACTTTCTAAAACAGGGATGCCAATACACCTGAACCAGCTAAATAAGTTTTTTTTGGGAAGAATTGTTCATTAAAAACAAACAAACAAAAAACTCTGCAGTAAGGTAGATCTCCAGGAACAGGATGTTGGGCACCCCTGTTCAAAGTATTTGTCTTTGATTGTTCATAAGAGGAAATACTCTACACAAAGCAGTAATGCAATTAATGACAGATGGCAGAATTGTGAAAATGTCTCATTTAATTGATATTGCATATTGCTGTATACAGTATATAATGTTTTTAAAGACTTTTTGTAGTTTATAGTGATTTGACAGGGAAAGTATCTATATTAATGGAACACTGCCAAGACTCTCAAGTGTGTCTCTTATAGCTTGACATGAGATTTATTAAAAGTCTTTTGACTTCTGCCCTGGACAGTCCATTAAAAGAGTCTTTCCCCACCCTATACATATCTCAGAGGGAGTGAAATGGGTTTTACTAAGGTTTTTAGAACTAACGCTTACTAATCAGTCAGTGTTTATACTCCCACCACTCTACACAAATTTATCCAAATATTTTTCATCCAAGTTTTACTTTGCAAAGACATTTGGTTCCCCCAAAGCAGGGAATACTTGGGCCACACGCACACACGCACGCACGCACACACACTGTTGAGTACCATGAAAACTTTTAATCTTTTGTCAGCCTGTTTAAGCTTCACGTATTTGAGAGGGTGACACTGTATGCTTCATGTAAGTTATCAGTAGCCGTGTAAATACTCTATCTAGGGGGGCAATTGGAAATATTTGTGACGAGCATTTTAAAAAACTGAAAATAGGTCATGAATTGTATTTCAGATAAGAAATTAACAAGGGGTATTTATTCAAATTCACAAGAAAAGATAAATCTGAAATAACTTCATTTTAACAAGACAAACAGTAGTGAAAAGAGTTATATATGAAAATAATTATGACAAAAAATAGATAATGTGTGATTTATGATTAGGGCATATCTTTATTGGCACAGGCCCAGATAAGCAGTTCTCTGTCGGTCATATCTAATCCAAAGTCAGACCACTGTGAGTTGCTGGGATTACATGTTTATCTTCTGCAGATCCTGATCTTTTCCAGCTATGAACATGGCATTGTTTGTAGATATACACTGTATTTAAGGGTGTTAAATGTCACTGGGAAAATTACACTTCCTCTCCAGCTAGCTAAGAGATCAATTGTCACTTGGTTTTGATTCTGTATAGCTGAACATCAATTTAAGTACTGGTTTAAGAGCTAGTGGTGCGTCTCAATTTACAAATATTAACTACAATATAAGTATAATAACTTCCAACATGAGACCCCAAATAATGTAAACACACATGTGTGCATGTGTTTGCCTTATCTATCTGACCACAGGTTCATTTGCACCAGGAACCAGATAAATCCTCAAATCGCTGATAGCAGATGCTCTCTAAAGTCTTTATTTTGGCAATAAGAACAATGTGTTGAGTGCAGTTAGCGGTAAAACAATATGTGGAAGAATGACATGAATTTTCACATTTTTGTATCATTGCTTTACTTTGTATTTTACCCAAAACAATCTCCCTGGAATCGCAAAATACAGTTCAGAATTTTTTTTTTTTTTTTTTTTTTTGCCATGACATTCACACATTATAACAGAGTCCAAATAATTGTTTGGGTTACTGTATATACACATCCTTCTGCACTGTATAGAGATAGGTCAAAGTTGCTGTTACTTTGCTCTTTTGTCTGAGTTAAAGTGGGAGCTTTTGGTTGTGTGTGTGTGTGTGTGTGTGTGTGTTTGTGTCTGTGTGTTTGTCTGCATGTGTGTGTGTGTGTGTGTTACGTTAATAGTAATACACAAGAAGAGTAATACCAGGAATTTTTGACCTATGGGAACTTTTTTTTGGATAATGTAAATAATTTGTGAGGGTTGTGTTAGTGTTAGGAAATAGAATATTAAGTATAAAATCTTTAAAACCCAACGTGTGTGTGTGTGTGTGTGTGCATGGTCCTGGTAAACCCTATATAATGGGGACAAAATATCCCCACAAAGATGGCAATATCTGAAAGCTCTTGCGGGGATATTTTTTGGGTCCCTTTGAGGAAAATAGCTTATAAATCATACTTAGTGATATTTTTTGTGATGGGTAGGTTTAGGGGTATGGTTAGGGGATCGAATATACAGCTTGTACAGTATAAAAATCATTATGTCTATGGAATGTCCCCATAAAAAATTAAACCCCAACACGTGTGTATGTGTGTGCGCGCATGCGCTTAAAAAACAAGGAAAGAATTTAAGCTCACCTTCACATGTTGTGAAACATACATGAATTGTTCCCTTAATAACATTTTACATGATTGAAAACTGCGTACAGAGTATTTCTTTTTTCTTGTAAAAAAAAAAAAAAGTGTAGTCACACCTGAATTAATTTGTTTCTCATGGTCTTGAAAATTCAGTGTGTGCAGAGAGATTACAGCTCTGCATTTTAGTTCAGATGTATTTAACATATTTGGTCATCGCATAATTTCCCAACATAGCTTTGATGGAATTGCTAATATTCTAAAATGAGTCTCTGAACAAAAAAATGTAAACAAATGAGCCTGTGTTTTCCAAACTTTTGACTGATTGTGTCAGTTGGAGCAGAATAAAAGTAGCTGATCATAGTGCTAAAATCAAATGGGAATTGATGTTCAAATAAGGTCTGATCTAGTAGTTATCTGAGATACTTAAAGTGTGAATGAAATTAGAGTTGAGAAGGGGGGGGGGGACTAAAGAGGTCTCATTAATTTCGCCTGCCTTTTTTTTCCTTCTCTCTCACTCACTCTTTCTTAACCCAAAGCTAAAACCCGCCTCCTGTTCATTAGCAGGACCTGCCCTATAAATACTCTCTTTTGGCAGAGAAACTTACTTAGTGCCCACAGAAATCCTCTCACTAACACAGCTGAGAGTGCCCAGAGCTGCCAGTCATGAAGGAACTGAAGAGCAAGGCGTTCTGGAGGGCTGTTTTGGCTGAGCTGGTTGGTATGACCCTCTTCATCTTTCTGAGCATTACAGCTGCAGTTGGAAACTCCAAAAATGACAAACCAGATCAGGAGGTCAAGGTGGCACTTGCATTTGGGTTGTCCATTGCCACTCTTGCCCAAAGCCTTGGTCACATCAGTGGAGCTCATCTGAATCCAGCTGTAACACTGGGCTTGCTGGCCAGCTGTCAGATCAGCTTGCTGAAGGCTGTGATGTATATTGTGGCCCAGATGTTTGGTGCAGCACTGGCAAGCGGCATCGTGTATGGCGTCACGAAAGGGGACGCCCTGGGGCTTAATACGGTGAGTAAGCTGCTCCTTGTTATCTCAGCTAAGTCACCTGTTCTGAGCCTATTAGTTCTAATTCAATTTACTTTCAACTTAAAGCAATCTCCAATCTGGAATAAGCCAACAAGTCTAGAAATGAATGATTTATTAAATTTGTTCTAATTTCATGATGACATTTTAAATTTTGCTGCACCGTTAAAGATATAGAATCTAAATTTGTTTTTTTCTTTTTTAAGCCAAGAATATTATCTTACTATTATGGGTTAAATCAATAGAAGTCATTTTAAGGTTCAAATAACTTTTTCAGGGTACTGAAAGTCAGTTACTATGCACTCTTGTTTGAATTACAGTATATATTGAAATGTTAAAAATGTACTTAATAACCATTGGTAAACAGAGTAAACAGATAAACCCAGTACGTCAGAATCAGTCACTATGAATGGGCGTGTGGGCAGGCAAGGGCTGACGATAAACTTATCATCCGTGTTCAGAGGCAGCGCTCTTTTCAGTGATTATACTTTAACATTTCAAAAAGGCGTTATGCACTTATTTGCTTTGCCAAAGCTGCTGGCTGTCATGTCATGTTGTTATTGCTGAGTGACATCAGAGGGCTCTCCTCTGACCTAAAAAGTATTCTTACTTAATTACCTCTTGCTTATTGCATTGTATAATGATAAAATGAGTGCTTCAAGTGCTTTAAGTGTTTTTTTTTTTTTATATTTTTTAAAAATATATAATATAATTTTTATGTCCATGCATTAAAATATATTAATAGTAATACTAGTAATAGTACTTTTAATAATAATAGTATTATTATTTTTTTTTTACAGATTAACGCTGGTATTTCTGCAGGTCAAGGTGTTGGTATTGAACTCTTCGCTACCTTCCAGCTAGTGTTATGTGTCATAGCAACCACAGACAAAAGAAGGCGGGATGTGTCAGGCTCCGCCCCTCTGGCCATCGGCCTCAGCGTTTGCCTGGGCCATTTGACAGCCGTGAGTAATCAGCATTCAGACATCTACTGCTATTTCTTATTTGCATGAGCATTCCTGTAACTGTTGTAAATATTGCCAGGGTTACCATATGAATTTATAAAGCATCATGAAACAAATAGAGCAATGTCTAGCTATGTAAATGAGTTTCTGCTTTAAGAGAAAAAAAAAGAAAGTAGCCCAACCAATTTGAAAATGTTCTGCAGCTTATTTCTCCTGCTCAGTCACCCATGACCCCCAACATTGTCACCATCCTCTTTTGTTTTTCTTTGTGTAGATCAGCTTCACGGGATGTGGTATCAATCCTGCTCGCTCCTTCGGCCCGGCAGTAATTCTTAGAGATTTTACCAACCACTGGGTAAAATTACATTTCGCCTATGCAAATTAACACATGCTACATGAAAAATATCTAGAGAATGCAGATGTTGTAAATCTTTCAGGATCTTATCAGAAGACAGAATCTGCTAATGTTGAACTTTTATAGTTAATGAGTAACAATGATATTGTTTTAGATGAATGCCTAGTCAAGAATAATCTATAGTTAACTTAGTTAACTCATATGTTTGTGTATTGTTTGCTAAGGGTTACTTAGTGTACTCAGGGTCGCAGATACCACATGAACATTGCTGAGAAGAATCTGATAGATGTATTTTACCTCAGATGTAGAGAGTCTGCTCACCTGCTATATTATAATGAATATAAATGTCTTTTAAGATGTTTATCTGATGTTTGTACACAAAGACACTCTCAGAGGCGTATGTGCTTATTGGGTTAGGACATAAATGATACCTCATTTTTTGGCATTTTCAGATGTTGTTTATATGATATGAGGTCCCTCCCAAAAACACAAATGTATTAATAAATTTTTTTTATATTGCTCCTTGGCGATGTTTGAAATGAGTTCTATATTGTTTTCAGGTCTACTGGGTAGGCCCCATGTGTGGAGGTGTGGCGGCAGCGCTAGTCTATGACTTCCTGCTCTATCCTAAGCTGGATGACTTCCCTGACCGCATGAGAGTGCTGGTCTCCGGCCCAGCCACAGACTATGAAGTCAATGGTACTGATGATCCCCCTGCTGTAGAGATGACATCAAAGTGATACACTACTCTGCATATTTAGTGTATGATATTCTTCAAGACCACAAAATATCTGTAAATATATTCCTTTTTCCTACAGGGAATTAGCATTCATTTTAAATTTACTATATGACAGTGTGGAGTTGCAAATGTGAAACCATTTATGTAGTTGCTCAAAAGGACAGTTGGCATTTTGTATTGACTGATTAGTTTTGTATTATTGTTTTTACTCTTATTTAGTAAAACAGTATGTACCTCAGGAAAATTTTACAGTTTTCACTATTTTCAAACATTTCATATATAAGCTTTTCAAAATTAGATTCACTTTTTGGTTTTGTGAACATTTTTTTTCACTTTGTATTGTATAATGTGTACACTTTGATATTGTTTTTTGTAATTAAAATTCAGGATGTTTAATCTGAAATATAAAATTTGTGGGGTTTTTTTCAAATAGTAATGAAAGTCAAATAACAAAATGCTTAAAAATTAGTTAAGGTTTTTGAATTTGAAATGAACACGTGCAAGGGTTAACCACTACATATAAATCCATTCTCAATCAATAATGTATTTCTTGGGATGGAATATCCACAAACTTTCGAACATGCCAGCTGTGTTTTAAAATGTGAGAAACTGACTGCGAAACAAAACTGAACCCAAGTGCAGTTTATTTTACATATAGTGACATGGGTACAAAATAAACAGAACCAAACTTAAGACTTGAACTATGAACCTGAACCAGGATACTAGAAACTCACAACAGTGAAAAAACTAAAAGAAAAACTCAACAAGGTACTCAGGAAACAAGTGGGCTATAAATATAAGGGCTAACAAGACATTAGTGAGAACAATCAGGAAATCATAAAGAGGAAACAGTAATGAACAGGAAATACAACTACAAACTAAGAGACTAGATGACAAAACAAAAACACAAAAAACAAAACCCTTTAACATATGTATCATTAGTCCAGAAGTTTTGCTTCTTTTACTGCTTATTCAAAAGTGCTTTAAAAAAATACTCTGTACATCTGTGCTGTATGGTAAGCTGCACAACTCACTGTTGAATATTGTGTGATTTCATTTCCAAGTCACCACGAAAAGTATCTGCTATAATGAACAAAGTTATTAAACCTTCTCTACTTACGTAATTTCTTTCTTTGCTTTATGGAAAAATCAAAATATGGTTTCTCTATGCAAAGACTTAACATAAATCTAACATAATTTTAGCTCAGCTTGTAAAATAAATACATCCATTGATCTTCCAGTGCTGGGAGTGCTGGAGCGTCTCCAATATAAGTCAAGTGGATGGTGTGTTGTGGGGCCCCAAAGGGTGGTTTTGTTTAGGACCCTAAAAAATTCAGAAATGCGACTCACTGGACCTTATGCGTCCCAATCATAATAATCACCCTCTACTGTAGTCATCCCAAAATTATAAATATGTGATGGAATTAACCAGTTTTGTTTTTAAAATGTTATTTTATTTAACACACTGTTAGACAATAGTATTTTTTAAACTGTTCTGTTATATATATATATATATATATATATATATATATATATATATATATATATATATAGTCACGCTGGGTTCGACAGAAGACGAAGGCAAAAACTCAATATAACATGAAAGTATACGAGACAGAGTGCTTTAGCACAGACAATAACCGACATTGGATGAACTGAATGGGGAGTATAAATACACAGAGTGATGAGGGAACTAATCAGGCACAGGTGGAGGAAGATTAACTAATCAGGGACTAACGAGGACAGGTGCAGACAAGACAGAACTAAACTAGACAAGACATATATGTGACACGTAAAATATATGTGTATACGTAAAATTTCTTACTTTTCTTGATTGCTGTCTTCTGGGAAATGAAAGAGACATTATACAAGGAGTTAGAAACCTGCATTTGTGCAAGTCTGGCCTGAAAGATTATACAGATGTGTATATGGATTGTAATGCATATAGCGAGAGATTGCCCAGGTAGTGCAAATTGTTGTAATGGCCATGCGTCGACTCCATGCTCATGTACACGTCAAATTGAGTAAAATTTGAAAGCCTATGTGTACGTGTAGGAAAAACAAAATATACTTTGTGCTTTAAAGCTATCCATACCACCAGACCTGTGTCTAACCATACTGGTATCCCACCTCAATAGCAGCAAAAATGTATTGCAACAACATGTTGGAAGTGGTAATTGTCCAAAAAATTGTAATATACATCATTTTCTATTTGCATATATATATATGTATATATATATATATACATATATATATATATATATATAAAATTTAGTCTTTTATTTATATGTAGAATATCAATATAATGCAAATTATGTAATTGTTCGTCATTACATTGCTGATGTTGATTTTTAAGACAGTGTCCTAGTTTTATGGTCTGTGATATTGTTTGCTAGTGGTAATGATTTACCATGATTTTCTTTCATATTGGCTTTTCTGAGAAGAATAAGCAATGTGCTATTTTTAAACAGGAGAATGATGTGAAGAATTTCACTGTCAATAAACAGTAAAATCAGTCTTCACATGTACGGAAATATTTAACACAGGTGAATAAGCCATCACGTGCTTCTGTAAATGGTTTTTAATGATGTTTAATGGACTAGTAGCTACCCCATGGATAACCCCTGGAAGCCCACCTCCCTCCTTTGTGCATCTTATCCTGTCTCGTATCCTGTACCACACCAAGGAATGTCGCATCTCTTTTTCTTTATTGTTTGCAAAGTCATGTAGTAAACCAGTGTTGTGACACGAGTGTCGTGAATGAGAAACCCAATAATAAATAAATAATATTTTCTGCATGATAAAAAAACAACATTTTATTCCAACATGTTTTAAAAAGGAGTTATTTTGTATTTTTCTAATTAATTTAGAAAGAGAGATGTTTCATCGCAAATTGTAAAAGCTGAATTGAAAATTAACATGAATTTGAGGATGTCCCAGAATTAAAATAACTATAAAATTGTAATAATCGTTCTAATTGTATAAGAGTATGGATATCCACACCACAGCTATAATGATAATGACACAGAGGAACAATATGATTGGAATCACTTACAGAACAATTTATTCTAGCTGGTGAATAATAAAAACATTAACAGCCAAGCAGCATCCATATGGCTTTAAAGAGCTTGACCATTTAAAGCACAGGTGGCATAAATACAGCACATGCTTATACTAAACAGAAAGTTATTTTCCGTTGGTCTTTGGATGTGTAATGAAGAGTCAGCGGGATGAGATTCAAATGCAGCTTTATTAAGATCAGAGTAGTCAAACAGGCAATGGAAGAAGAATCGTGGCCATTAGGCAGGCAATGAATGTCAAGACAGGCAGCAAGAACCAAACAACTGGGCAGACAGGCAGAATCAGAAACAGGGGAAAACAAAACACAGCAAAACGCTCGGTAATGATCACTGAAAAGCAAATCAAGACTTCGCGTGGATGTGTATGTGAGTGGTGCTTAAATAGTGAGAAGTGATCTGGATTAGGTGAGAGTGCAATCAGACCAGGTGTGAAGGCTTCTGGGAAATGTAGTGAGAGTGATTGAGGTGGGAGTGTATGTGTGTGAATTATGGGAAATGGAGTCCGGTAACAAATAACAGTTCCACGGTAGAGTGCCCTCTTGTGGCTATGGTAAGAATTTAGGCTGTTGATCCTGACAGGATGTTACATATATATATATATATATATATATATATATATATATATATATATATATATATAAAACAATATTTGTTATAGTTTTTATTTATTTAGCCCCTGCTGGTAGAAGCCATAACTACAAACTCTGCAGGAAAAAGCCTCTCTCTCCATTGATGGTTGTTCAAATGTAGCTGTGAATTCTGACAAAATAATTTTTAACCACATGATTATTTCATCATACTAAATGTCACACCTCAGGATATCCACTATTAAAGGACTTGTGCTGCATTCTCGGAATTTAGAAGTTTTATCACCTCCTACTAAATCTGACCCCAGTGTAACGTGTCACTGACAGCAGAAAGTCTGGACCCTATCACAGCTTTCGTTGCCCAAGAACCACCCAAGAGGACATTTGACTGACATGTAACGCAACCATGACAGTTAATGTAGATTGACGTCATGTTTAGGGGCATGAAAATGTAAACAATGGAGACACAAACTTCACATACTTTTGAAAATCCAGCGTTTAGCTGATCCTGGTAAGCTCTCAATGTCACAGTTGTAAAATCAGCACCGTTGTTCTTCCACGAGGGTGTTTGGCGTTGCGACATTTGTTTCCAGGCAGACCATTAAAGAACACGATACATAGGTCTCCAGGACAACCTGCAGAATTCAACCAACCAGATGATGACTCAAAAATCCTGGAGTGTTTCCAGGTAAGTGTGCCATATGCATCAAACATTCATGCTCTGTGCTCTGTGGGCATGACTTTTGAGGCTGAGACTATGGTTGCATCCAAAAATGCTGCCTTTGGAGGACACATTTCAAGGCAGAAAGGCATCAAGGCACATCTGAATCCAGTGTTAGCTTCACTTCCTGTCTCCTGAGATAACTTCATCTGATCAATTTTTGAAGGCAGCATAGATGTATCATTTTCTTCCTTTGATATCCCACAATCCTATGCATTCCATTCGGTGACAGTTGAGGTAGAAAAAGAAAGATGGCGTCCAAAAGTTGTGGTTTCTAGTAAGTTTGTGTGTAAATGTACATTTTTTACCAAACGTTTTCCACTTCTGATATCATTTATAGCGAGAAATTACTACTGTAGTAATTAAATGTTCTCACCAAAGCTCGCTCTATTTTGCAGTAGATCATTAAACTGTGACGCTGCCTCAGAAGTGTCTCCAAAATCAGTTTCGTGAGGTATCTTTGTGTGAAAACGCTGCTTGCAGAGTCATTGCCTATAAGGCAGTGAGACAACAAGTCAGCTGCCTACGTTTTCGGATGCAGCCGACGTGTCCCTTGACTTTATGGCAGCGACCAACGCACAGAGAGAGCTTGTTTATAGATATATTATAATCGTGCAATAGGTTAGAAATTTTAAGACAGTTAGTGGTTATGTTTAGGGTTATGTGTTGGTCAGGAGAATATATTAATTAATTTTAAATAATTAAACAGTATACATTTAAATAATTAAAACAAGTAAATCATTAAATTAATAATTAAAATAGTAAACCAAAATTAATAATACAAATACAGAATTGAAAAGTAAAAAGGGTCCTGAAACTGCAGCCTCCTGTTGCAGGATTGTACTACTCGGTTTATGTGGAATATAAAAATACAGGAATTTGAAAACTATTACCATACTGGAAGTTAATACCATTATATTTGACATTAGTTAGTTTAAAAGTTTTGGATAACAAATGACATATACTAATTTTGGGACGATATGAACATTGCTTTTATTTTTGATTTTGCCATAATTGGCAGAACATGAAATTGCCCCACCTTGTGGTGTGACTGACTGGAATACACTGAGGTCAGAAGTAGGACATTTCATCTTGGATATTCCCACCTCTGACTTTGATTTGAACATAGCATTAGGACAATGTGTGTCAGGTGGTGCCATCAGCCAATCAGTGTTGTCACATCCATCATAACCAACAATTTTGCTACTACATTTTGATCAAAAGTTTGTGTAGGTAACCAAGGAGATAACAGTATTAGTGAAGAGCATGTGGTAGAATACTGATCCTTCATTAATGAAAAACTACACAGGAACAAATGAGTAATGCATTATTAACACTGTAGTAACTACTATCAACTAACAAGAAACTCTGATTAATGAATTAGTAATAGTGCTGAGTTAAAGGTGGTAGTTCACTATTAGCTGATCAGTAGCTACTATTTTTTTCATACCCCCCAGAGTGTCATAATCGTGTCTTTGTTTACCTGTTTATTCGGTTCCCCAGTACTGTCTATGTGTCACTATCTGTCACGTGTTTAGTAGTCTTTGCGTTGTCTCCGTTTGTTTCGTCATCTGTCTAGTGTTCTGTTTATTATTCATCTGTCCTGTCATTTTGTCACATGGCCTTTGTTTTGGTTCTGTCACATGTACTTTGTTTGTATCCCGCCTGTCATTGTGTCATTATTAGTTCATTGTTATCACCTGTGTTTGTTAATCAGTTATGTCTATCACCTGTGCCCCATCAATTATTCCTCATGTGTTTCTCTGTATATATTCCATCTGTGTCAGTCCAGTCCTGTTCCGTTGTTAAAGTTCCATGCTTGGTGTTATCCTGTCTTCTGTGTATATTAAAGTGTTGGAATCTAGTTCCGGCTCCCTGCCTGTTCCTGCACCGAGCGTTACAGAACAACGGACCTCAAACAACAACAACAACAACAACAACGATGAATGCCACCGATGCCGAAGATCGTCTGTGGGGTATCCGGCAGCGGGGACGTCCGCTGGAGAGGTATGTGGGGGAGTTTGTCGAGCTCTCCCATCAGGTGGGCTGGCCGGATGCCTCATTTAATGCGGTGTTTTGGATGGGACTGGACGCGAGCACCATTCGCCCTGACGAACCCATGAGCGGTTCTTCTCTAGTTGATTTGATTAATTTAGTCCTAGAGTTGAACTGCTCTGGGTTCGAGGTTGAGGAATGTGTTCCGCGTCCGGCCCCATCCAACACACCCGCTCCGCCAGCCCACCTCACGCCGACTGCCCTCACATACCCCTTCATCGGGGCGGTCCCCATCTGCCCGTTCAGCCAGTGCCGTGACCATGGACGGGGGTCCAGCAGCGCGGTTCGGGGGTCCAAGGTGCTGGACCCACCGCTGCTATCTGTCCGGTCGGCGTTAAAGTCCGCCTCCCTTCCTCGATATTCTATCCGTCTGCCTGAGCATGATCCAGTGCATCAGCCCGAACCTGCTCTCCAGCCGCGACGCAGACGCAAGTCGCGGCGGAAGAAGGCCGTAGCTGTCGAGCCACACTTTCCCGCGACAGTCGCCTGCCCTGCGGTGACAGGCAGAGGAGAACTTTCAGCCTGCCCAGAACTTTCCGTCAGTCCCGAGCCTTCTGTCTGTCTGAATGCGGTCACGGAGACCGCTCCCAAACTTTTTGTTATCCCCGACGCGGTCATGGAGACCGCTCCCGAACCTTTTGATTCCCCTGAGGCGATCACGGGGGTCGCCATTGAACTTTGTGCCTGCCCAGACGCGATTACGGAGATCGCTACCGAACTTTTTGTTATCCCCGACGAGGTCATGGAGACCGCTCCCGAACCTTTTGATTCCCCTGAGGCGATCACGGGGGTCGCCATTGAACATTGTGCCAGCCCAGAACCAGCTGTCAGCCCAGAACCAGCTGTCAGCCCAGAACCAGCTGTCAGCCCAGCGCAGCCCACTCCAGCGCACCACGAGCCCGCTCCAGCGCACCACGAGCCAGCACGCCCAGATCCTCCAGCGCCCGAGCCAGCACGCCCAGATCCTCCAGACCTCCCAGAGCCAGCGCTCCCAGACCTCCCAGAGCCAGCGCTCCCAGACCTCCCAGAGCCAGCGCTCCCAGACCTCCCAGAGCCAGCGCTCCCAGACCTCCCAGAGCCAGCGTTCCCAGACCTCCCAGAGCCAGCGCTCCCAGACCTCCCAGAGCAAGCGCTCTCAGACCTTCCACCGCCTGAGCCGGTGACTATCCTTCCGCCGCCCAGCCCGCAGAAATGGGGGACTCCTCCCCTGAAAATTTTGGGGGGGCGCCCAGTGTCTCCTTCCACGGCGGCCAGAGGGAAGGAGGCCACAACCTGGACTCCACCTAGGGCTCCTCTATGGCCGCCTGACCTCACAGCCTTAGCTGTGACTCTGCCCTGGACTCCTCCATGGCCACCTGACCTCACAGCCTTAGTTGTGACTCTGCCCTGGACTCCTCCATGGCCACCTGACCTCACAGCCTCAGCTGTAACTCTGCCCTGGACTCCTCCATGGCCACCAGAGCTCCCTGATCCACCAGGGGGTCCCAAGATCCTAGAGACACCCTGGAGGCCACCTGAACTGCCTGCTCCTGCACATGGCCTCCAGGGTGCCCACCCCCCCACCCGGATCGTTTCCTTCACTGCGCGAGGTCGCGCCTTCCGGGAGGGGGGAGTACTGTCATAATCGTGTCTTTGTTTACCTGTTTATTCGGTTCCCCAGTCCTGTCTATGTGTCACTATCTGTCACGTGTTTAGTAGTCTTTGCGTTGTCTCCGTTTGTTTTGTCATCTGTCTAGTGTTCTGTTTATTATTCATCTGTCCTGTCATTTTGTCACATGGCCTTTGTTTTGGTTCTGTTACATGTACTCTGTTTGTATCCCGCCTGTCATTGTGTCATTATTAGTTCATCGTTATCACCTGTGTTCGTTAATCAGTTATGTCTATCACCTGTGCCCCATCAATTATTCCTCATGTGTTTCTCTGTATATATTCCCTCTGTGTCAGTCCAGTCCTGTTCCGTTGTTAAAGTTCCATGCTTGGTGTTATCCTGTCTTCTGTGTATATTAAAGTGTTGGAATCTAGTTCCGTCTCCCTGCCTGTTCCTGCACCGAGCGTTACACAGAGAACTACTTAGAACTAACTAGAACTATGTACAGGTTCATAATTAATGTGAACAATGCATAATGTATAATTAATTCTAAAGTGTAGATCATGGTAACCCACTAGTAATGACTGAAGTACTACCAAATCCTTAAGAAGGAATTATTAATAATTTGAATCAGTATTCTAAAGTGACAAAAATGATGACTCTCTAGTAACTACTGGAGTCATTGTAAACTTTTGAGTTTTTTTATTGTATTGTATTGGATACTCAGTAATAACTCAAGTGTTACTACATAATTCTAAAGGAACTATTACTTATTTAGATAAGTATTCTAAAGTGACGATCATGATAACCCACTAGTAATTAGAAAGTTTTACCAAATATATTAGAAGGAATTACAAAACTGTACAAAAATTTACAAAAACCTCAAAAGTCTACAGTAATGTAAATAGTAATGTACCAACTGACCAACTGTACCAACTTGAGAGACATTTTTGAGAAAAATCGACATATACCTGATATACAGTATATCCAAATGAATCAAATCAAACTGAATCAAGATCGTATCAAATCAAACGCAAGCTTGTGAATAAAAATTTAAATAGAATCAAATCGTGAAATTTGTGTTAATGGCTTTTGATGACTGATCATTTATTATCAGACAAGTCACTCCTTGAGCCTTGTCGTAAGCAAAGATACATGTATTTTGGTTATGCAAAGATTGATGCAACACATTTCTGGAGAAACCCAACATGTAGTAATGGCAACTTGTTGAGACTAAAGATTTTCATAAGTAGGGTCATAACTGTCATGTCAGTTGGTGAGTTCATAGGTGGCATGTGTTTAGTGGCATGGTACACCAGCAAGAAGTCAATTACCACAGGTTTTAATGACTGATGTTTCTGAATGGCCATTTGGACAGTGTGTTTGTACACACGGTCGAACCTCTCTACAGCACCATTGGCTGCCGGGTAGTAGAGAAAGGAACGGTGGTGACAAATATTCCTTCCTCACAGAAAAGTGGAGAAAGCAGCAGATGCAAACTGAACACTGTTATCAGTAACAATCATGAAGGTAATGGAGGCTGAGCGTTTGTCATATACATGGTCTCCTATGTGGCCTCAAAGCGCAGAGCATACAGAATGAGCTGGCTGAGTACTATGTGTCTATTATTCTGTTTGGTTGCATCAATAACCCACAGTCCCCATTCATTAACTGCCTAGTCGATGTATGTCCTACCCCAGTATTACGGTGAAGTATCATGGTACTTGGCATTTGCAACTATGGCCTCCCCACTCTTGATACGAGTCTGCAATTCAAACTCGACAATATTTAGAATGTGTTCCTTGTTGATTAACACTCAAGGGTCGGGAATATGCACAGCCGTGTTTTGCTGGATTTTATTCACATAGCAGCAAGATCGACTTAAAATTACGTCTTAATCCCCTCAGAATCACAGCATTATTCATGAAGATTCAGGTTTCCTCGCATATGGCCTTTCTAAATTAAAAGTGTCTTAGAAATTTAAAATCAATACATTACATTTTATGTGACCAAGTAGGCTGGATGATTTTTACATCATTTTTGATGCAAAAACTCTAGACTAAAATATACAGTTCCCAAAAGTCTTGTGAAATAATGTTTAGTTTGTTTTGAGGCCTTATTTCAGTGATTTGTTTTTTCAAAAACGCAATTCTCTCAAAAATAAAAACTTGTACATATACTTCTTGCTCACATATTATTGTAGCTAAGTTTGTGCTGAATACAATTTAATGAGACTTTTGTCATTAATGTGTTTATAAGCAACTGAAAAAAAGCACAAATGTCAGGGCATGTCAAAAGTACTCCAGGACCCAAAATCAGGCAGTAAGGCATGGCCAAAGCCAGCTAATACTACTTGAATAGTTGTAATTTAGCATTTGTCAGAGAGAAGCAGTAAGCTCTATTCATGTGGCAAGTCGGGTTTGTTCTCGTTTCGCTCTCAGTCAGTAAGGTGTGGCCAGCTGAACTAATTAACGTTGTATCAAGTTGGTATAACTGGGTAGTATACCGCAGGAGCAGACGCAGCAAGCTATCACCGTGTCTACCTGCGCGACTCCACCAAGCAAGGACACCAACAAGGCACTTAAGTATAGCTCTTTTCTTTTTCCTTCTTTCCTTCCTCTTTTGTACAATTTGTTCTTATCTATCTTTGACCTGTTTTTAATTATATGCTTCCAAATTCCCACTATTACTAACACTTGTAAATCACGTGCCACTCATTGGAGGCAGTTCAATCATAACCACCTGCATATTTTACCCATGTCATCTAGTACATTACGTTCTTTTCCTATTGGTCTCTGGAATTGTCAATCTGCTGTAAAGAAAGCACACTTCATACTACTATACTCATACAGGTCTCCATCTCATGGCTCTGACTGACACATGGATCAAACTAGAGACACTGTCACACCAGCAGTCTTCTTTTTTTTAAACTCTTACTCTCTTCATTTATCATATCTTTTTTTTTGGCTCTTTAACTGTAAAATTAATGGTGGAGAATGCGGGCAATTCTTTGGTGACATCCCTGACTAACTAACAAACAAGGTAGGAAGATTTATTTATTTTTATTTTTGGTTAGGGCTGTCTGGTATGAAGAGTTGAAAGAATTGGGAAGTGAGACGGTGGGTTAATGCACTCAGATGTGAGTGTAGGACACCAGGTCCTTGGATGCAGGCTCGTGTATTACCGTGCCATCAGAAGCAGACGGTTTGTGATAACTACACTCTATTAAAGAGTTGAAAAAGACACTGGAAGTCATCAGAAGCAGACAGTGTGGGGATACAACTGGGGTTGTAAGAAGTTACTACTAGTGTGTCTCACGAACCAAAGCTCTCTGACTCCCATACCAGACATGGGCACCCCGAGCTTAGAGAGTAAGGATTTGTGGATTTGTAAAATGGGCGGGGTGCCATTAACCCCTGATAGAAAAATCCCAGAAGTAACTGAGGGATGGTACAATCTGATTGCCAAAAGTGATAAAGTGACAGATATATCTGGAGTTAATGTGGTTTTAAAAATAGATCAGTGTTAATTCAAGTTTTTGTATGAGAACAAGAGATAAAAATAAGGTCAGAAGATCGAAGTCTTAAAGAGTTCCTTTTGAAAAAAAAGTTTTATAGTGAATGAACAAGTACAGGATGAAGTAAAATTACAGACAAAGACTCCAAAATATGTGAGTTACAAAAATATATAAAAAGTATACAGGATGATTGTTACATGTGAGGCTCCCTCTTCACTTCCTCCGGATCCGCAGAGGGAGCCCTCACCAGAATATTGACTGTTCTGAACTCCATTTCCCATAATGCCTCATACCTGGGGCTGATTACACATACACCTGCTATACATCACACACACTATTTAAGCACACTGCACACGCACAAATTTGCGAAGTCTTGATTTGCTAAGGTGATCATCTCTGAACGTTTCTATTGTGGATTACTATTCTGTGTTTGATCTTGGACTGTTCCTTGTTATCTGATACTAAGCTGCCTATCTCGACCCTCTGCCTGTTTACTGGACTGTGTATGTTTGTTGCCTGCCTCGACTAGCCTGTCCCTGTCTCTGATTCTGTTTTTCCTTTGCCATTGCCTTTGCTGTTTACTGACTCTGCATTGTTTGACTCTGAGTACAATAAAACTGCAGATGGATCCTTACTCTGATGACTCCACATTACAATGATAATATTAATTATTGGATGATCTGAAAGAATGTTTCACTTAATGGGAAAATATTTGAACAGTCTCAAGTATGTTTTCTATGTGATGAGCACCTAAATGAAAAAAAAAAAGACCTAAAATTATGTAGGACCTATAAGTTTTAAATGTATGGTTTTGGATGGTCAAAGTGACATAGATTGTTTAAATGGCAAAAATGAGACTGCCAGTGTCACAGAGACTCGACCTGATGGGAAATTCTAATTTCTAATTTCTAATTTCTCTGATGTATGGGTGAAAGACAAAAAAAATTATGTTTATGCATGTAAATTCTGGCAAAATCTTAAGCTGGGCCGGAGTCAACAAGTTTATGAAAATGCAGTGTACTAGTCCTGAATGCCACAGGGTCTCTCTCTCTCTCTCTTATTCAATGTCAGCTAAATGCCGCTATCTGAGCCTGTGTCATAAGTGATAAGCTATTTAGAATGAAGCACAGCATTTCAGTTGAAAATCATAGACCTGGAGATGTTAAAGATTGCCATGAAGAGGGCAATTTGTTGTTAAATGTGACCAAGTAAAACTAAATATCTTTAACAAGGTCTTTAAATACAGACCTTAAAGGACAGAAGTGACCATTTTTGACTCATGTATTATGTGATCAGTAACTTTTTGTCTCATTCTAGTCACCACCATGCGCAGGGCTGATGGGTCCAGTTAAAGATGTAGCAGAACATTACACTGAATGGATATTTGTGATAATTTCTGTAAATTCACTGAGTATAATCTCAGCATTGCTATGTTTCTGCTTTGAAGATGTCTAATGGATTGTAGTGAGTAATTAAACCTGTCTCCCTGCTTTAACACAATTAGGCAGTTGAATGGCTCTGGTGGCTCTTGAATGCATCTACCCTAAGCTCCAGAAAACACCTGATTGTGTTGAAGAAAACTGTCACAGATTTTGTAATGGGAAAGAGCGGTTACCAGTCTGTGTGAGGTGATTTCTCAATGACGGGTAAGATCCTCTTAAGATCCAGACAGGGGACAACCTAAGGCAAGAGGTTACCACCGCCACTGGGCATCTACTCTGAAGGGAGGTATTTTATGTGAGATGGATATGAGAGTGGATCGGATGTCTG
Organism: Zacco platypus; assembly: GCA_038088235.1. NCBI lineage: Eukaryota > Metazoa > Chordata > Actinopteri > Cypriniformes > Xenocyprididae > Zacco > Zacco platypus. Next base: position 10,062,847 of record CM076080.1, read on the forward strand.
TGAGGCCATCAGCATTGTTAAGGGGGGATGACCTGTGAGAAGTACAGCAGTCTGCCCCAAAAATGTTCCTCCATACTACTCAGCAGAAACCGCATTCCTTGGATGGCTTGCTTTTCATTGTGACAAGTGTCCACAACTTGATACAACTATGCCAGGAGATGACATCCTGAGGAAAAAGAGCCAGCTAAGACCATGTGTTGATTGTCTGTAATTTTTGGGGAGACCATAGCTAAATTTATTAACATAATGTTGGCTAGATCCGTATAAGGGGCCGTTCACATATCGTCTTTTGCGTGCGGATATTCATTATTTCCAATGTAGGCGCAAATTGGAAGCAACGCGGTCACGAAAACGGTGCGGCGAACTCGTTTTTTCCAGGCGCACATGTGCCGTGAGATGAAAACATCTCAACTTTTCAGAATGCTGCAAGTGCACCGCAGGTCATGTGATAAGAACCATCCAATTAACCCTTTCCCTTACCCTAACGGTAGCCTAATAACCTCAGACAAATGCAGAGTCATTGTGCAGGAGAGATGGTTTCAAGCTCTGTTTGGTGATGCTTGGGCCAATTTTTCTTAAAAGATTATCAAACTGTTCCTTGTCAACTCTGAATAAGGCTTTGAATCATTCATCGTCAAGGCGGAGCTCTTGGATAAGTTTTTGAAATTCTCCGTGGTGCGCCCAAACACTGCAGGAGTGTTTTTTTCCCTACATAAATAAATCTTGTACTAGAGCTACTGCAAGGACTTTTCGGTAATGGAAAGCCATTGAAACCACCGCATAGTCTTGGAGAAAGCTGTTCTTGGTTGCAGAGCAACGACAGACGCCACAGGAGCGCAAGCTCCCAAACGCTTGCAAAAGCGCTTGCAAAAGAAGAAGGAAGTGACGCGGCCACGCTTTCCACGCGTTTTTAGGCGCGATATGTGAACGGCCCCTAAGTTTTGGATTCAGTATTACTGTGAATCCCTGAATCCGTGAGGCTGTGTTGACTTTAAACTAATATGTCTCTATTTTAGTTTTCACTCCAACAGGTCTACGTCATTATATATGAGATAGGATAATTGCAAGACATGGTGGTGGCTAAAGATGAAGACCGCTTTTGCAGATTCAAGAGGAAGTTAAGTAAATTAAACAATTAAACAAAAGATAACCTTAAAAAGGCTCCTAGCAAAACATATTTTATATTGTGGTAATTTTTGGGGGGTTTTATTTGAAAAATATACATTTACATTTTAACCTTGGTTAAAAATTTAAGGGATTTCTATATAGTAATGAATTTAATATTACATTCTGTCTAAGTTACTGTCTTTTGAGGCTGTTGAAAAGATTATTTGCACTGTAGAAGACAGAGACTGCTGGGGTGGAAGCAAGGATGGTACTCCGTCTGTTATCGGCCTGCTAAAGTTTAAACAAAACAAAGCAATGAGATTAGAACTAAAACAACCCAGCTGTCTTTTCTAAACACAAAAATTATAGTAAAGAGACATGCTTTGAGACTGGATTAGAGACTATATAAAAACTAAGTAAAACCTACAGGAAAAATGTGAAGTTTAAATATGTTTTTAGATTTAAAACCAAAAGCAAATAAAAGCAAACAAACGTGCCATGATGAGGTACAAAGTGCATGTCACTGAGACAGTACCCTTAAAAGGACAAATTTGTACCATTTTTAGGGGTACATTCACTACAAGATACAATTTGTTCACCAAAGGTACATATTTGTTTTTGAAAGGTTACCCCATCATAAAGGGTACAACAGGTGTACCCTTAAGGGTTCTGCCCCGGTGACAAGCCGTTGTACACCTAAAGGTACAAATTTTACAAATATGTACAAATTTTTTCTGACAGTGTGTCTGAGGATAGAACCAACGAGACATGAGAAGCAAGAGGAAAGTACACAAAGGTTGAGGAAACAGGATGACAATGCTGTTCAGGACAGATAGGATGATAGCCAAAGGAAAGTGTCTTCACTTATGTCACTGAGGAATGAATAGGAGAGCAAAGGCAAATGTACCCTTCTCTGATGGCTGAACCAGTTAGAAATGCAAAGTGTCTGGTAAACAGCATATCAAAGGCAGATGACTCTCTTTCCATTCAATATCATGTGGCCGGAGGAAGGAAAAAGCCAAATAAAGTTAACCCAGAGTTCACTGTACAGTACATTGAAGGGGGATAATCCAAATCCCCTGTCTCTTCAATATATATTTATCCTTTTTGGAGTAATAAAAAGTAATAATCAAACTTCTTTTACCTATTAAAAATTAGTTGCATGATTTCATTTATATGTAACCTTAGAATGATGATGTGTCTGTTGAAATTTCCTTCCCAGGCAATCCTTTGTGATTTCTATACCATGTCCGCCTGTTTGGTGAAGTTTCTCAACATGTGTCCAGCTATATATCTGTTTTCTTAGCTCCCTGGACAGTTCGGGTCACAAAGGTCACACAGCTCCTGGACTGGACGTGACTTTTGTCTCATTTCAAAATGCTACCTTAACTTCTGTATTCTTCCACAGGATTAAAGTGCATACTGTCTGTACTTCTCACCAGAACTAAGAACATGTTATCAGTATGTTTTGGGAAACTTTATGTTGATAGTCGGAGCCTGAACCAACTATCAACTCTGTAGTGGTGTGTATTGTGTGTGTGTGTAAATGTTCTGTGCAGGTTTCATATGGAGGGCTCGTGGACAGTGGTCATCTGGATTGGAGACCTGAAGGCGCCTAGGCCTGACCTAGAGGGACACTTTGTGCCTAAATCAAGGAGTCCAGCGTCAGCATCCTGATAGATGATGATACGCTCCTGACTATCTTACCATGTGTGGAACATTACCAATTTTGTTTAGTTCTTCTTAACCAATCAGAATCTTCGTAACCTGAGTATTGACGTAGTTAGTGGACTCTGTTAGAGTATAATTGCTGTGTAAAAATGTATGTACGCAGAGCGGCCTACGAACTCCTTGTGAGACCTGAAGCTGACTTCTGCTGATGAAACTGCAAACTATTCTTCAGTAAATTTTCTTCAATTGATTGCACTTCTGACTCCTGGTCTTCATTCAACATATCTGGTCTAAGGGTCCTAAACTGTAAAATCCCCTACAGTTTATGGTGGAGAATGCGGGCATTCATTCCTTGGTGACATTCCTGGCTAAACAACAAACAAAGGTAGGAAGAATTTTATTATTTTTGCTAGGACTGTCTGGAGTGGAGGTGGTGGAGAAAAAGGCGAGCGGTAGGGGTTTGACTCAGACGTGAGTACCCAGACATCTGACAGTGGGTCGATGTTATTGCGCTGTAAAAAGCGTGTCTCCTGGGGTTAAAACTCTGGTGTGGACACTGGGTTGACGTGCACTAAATTGTACGTTAGGTGTAGAGGCACCCCCACCAGAGTATAACGACACTTTGTGTGCCCTGGGAGCGCACTCCCACCGGAGTGAAAAGACACTACGTGTGTAAAATCGTGAGCCTGACGCTTCGCCTCGTCCACTCCAGATAGGGGCCCCGAGCTTAGAGATTCAGATAGGTAGGGGAAAAGTTTTTAATTAGCTACAAAATATTATAAGATAATAGGGTTGTTTGTTTGCCAGGGATGCATCTGGAACGATTTCGAGTTTTGTAAGAAAATTTTTGTGACCCTAATTGGATTGTACCAGTATATGTGACCAGTATCCTGTAGTATACTCTGTGGTTTCATCACGTAAAAGTACAGCTCTTGTGTTTACCGATAACCGCCTCAACCTTTTGCTGCTAACCTCTTGCGTGGGTTTCAACTGTGACCAACAATGACTGATAAAATAAGTAATTTGCTCAGCCCTGATACACGCCATGAGGCAGAAGAGAGCACTCGCTGTAAACAGCTTTGCTCTGAGGTTCTCACCTCAAAGAAAAATATGGATCTAATCAAGAAAATGGTTAGCCAGGGCTTCGATTCTGATTGGACTGTTGACCAGCAAATGGACTGGATACAGACTAAAAAAGAGCCAGAAAAACATAAATTCCTAACAGTTTGAATGTGTTCTTGGATTTGTAAAATGGGCGGTGTACCATTTAACTCTGAAAGAAAAATCCCAAACTTAACCGAAGTCTGGTACAAACTGGTTGCCCAATGTGATAGAATGACTGAAATCACAGGCATCGATGTAGGGGGTGATCTGCGTGGTCTGAGTAAAGGGCTGGAAATAGTGTGTGAAAAAGCACTGTGAAATGTGATGCAGTGTCAGTCTTATCTGCCCCCTCCGCTCCCGCGCTCTCTCCTCAGACTGCTCAAGCAGCTGCTGCTTTAAGCACTGTGACACAGACTGAGAACCAGACTGAGGGACCATACACAGATGTGCGCAGATTGATGGAGGTCGCCGATATGGGCATGCCTCCTCCTTATGTTGACCCCACAGAGTTTCCTACCATGCAAGCAAAACCTAAGTCAGCACCTGAAGTCAGAAATCTTGAACTGACTTCCATGGAAGAAAGCCAGATTTCCCCAAGAGGTACAACCTCCACTGCGCCAGTCAGACACACTAATGTTGCTGTGAGAAACACTGAGATGGGGGCGGGGCGCGAGGTTGGAGAGTGGACTAGACTCTCGGCTTCTGAGAAAAACAGTTTGCTTGCAGGGTTGGAACCTTTTAAGATGTTTAACCCAAATAAAGCTGTGTGGGACAAAATTGAGGCCATTGCAAGGCAACAAAATCTGGGGATCAATGATATAAGAACCATAGTGGAAAGTCTGATCCCCGCGAGCAAATTAAGAGAGGCTCATAGAATCCATGTAGAACCGGCAGTCCCTTTCAACTGGCAGGAGTTTTGTCTCGCATATAGTGATTACAAAAAAGATGTAAAAGATCTTTTAGGTCGGGGATCATTTCCCTGGACCAGTGTGACGCAAGTTAAACAGAAACCTGGTGAAAACCCCTTAGAATATGTTGAGCGTTTTTGTGCTGCATATGAGAACTACTGTGCTGCAAATAACAGTCGTGAAGAATATGACTCTGCTATTGTTATTGAGTCTGCCACAAGCGGACTGAGTAAACAATACCGAGATCTGTTGATGCATAGCTCCGTAGACTTGCAAAATTGGGAGGGGCTGCTTCGCTGGTGCTCTGTAAGTTGGAGTCGGTTGCAAATTCCAGACGACTCGACTGCTGTTAAAGCATCTGCTGTGGTTGCGGAAGCGGAAATGGCTCCACGCAATGACAAAGGGTGTTATAAATGTGGTCAATTGGGCCATCACTCCCATGAGTGTAGGCAAACCCCCAGAACCTGTACTTACTGCAATAGAGTAGGTCACGTGGAGAAATTCTGTCGCACAAAACAAAGAGGTCAGGGACCGAAAAGAAACAAGGGAAACAGCAAAGGGTCTGCAAAGACTAATACTCTATCTGACAAAGACATAGAGAAATTGAAAAAACTGTTAGGTGAAGATTAGGGGTCAGCGGCCTCCGGTTCATGTGATTACACTGATTCTCGCCCTTTCGTTCACGCATTGTTAGGAGGCCGGCAATGCATAGCTTTGATCGATACCGGGGCAACTGTGTCTATCACAAATATTGATCTTGAAACAACTTCTGAATCTTTGTACATAGAGGGATTGAATGGTAAAAATGTGTTTTTCAGATCTGTCCCTGTTCCACTTGCAATTTCAAATTTTGATACTGTGTATTGGACTGAATTTTGGGTTGGCAAAAACACTGTGGGTACAATAATTGGTGTTGACATTCTGAGAGAACTAGAAGCTGATGTTTTGCTTTCAAAAGATAAGCTTGTGCTTGGCTGCAATGAAACAATTCGCTTATCTCAATCTGGTCCCCACCATGACAAAGGGTGTGCAGTGGCTGAGCCTGTAAGTATAACTGAAACTCGTCCTGAGTGGAAGTTTGTCATTTCCAAATTCCCCGAAGTTTGGGCAAAAGATAAATTTGATTGTGGGCTTGCTCAGGTTCAGCCACTCAGCATACCGGGTCCCATGCATGAAGCCAAACGCCAATATCCTTTGAAAAATGATGCCAGAATGGGAGCTGAAAATGTTGTACAGGAATTGCATAAACGGGGGATTGTTATTCCATGCTCCTCCCCCACCAACTCCCCCATGTGGCCTGTCAGCAAGCCAGATGGGAGTTGGCGTCTGACGATTGATTACACTGCCCTGAATGCTGTCTCTGTAAAAATGCACCCCCTGGTGGCTAACCCAGCAACTATCTTGCATGAGATAGGATCTGAACATTGTTATTTCACTGCTTTGGACATTTCTAACGGTTTTTGGCATTTTTAGCACCAGAGGACCAAGCTAAATTTGCTTTCAGCTGCGGGGGTCGCCAGTGGACCTGGAGTCGTGCATGGTCGACGCATCACCCCTGACAGAATAAAAGCCATCATCGACCTGCCTAAACCAAACACTGTCACTGGTTTAAGGCAAGTAATGGGGTTATTGAATTACTGTCGTCAGTATGTTTCTGAATACACTGAACTGTCTAAGCCACTCACAGAAGCCCTGAAGGGAGGAAAACCAGGGCCTGAACTGATCGACTGGACTGAAGAGATGGAGGAGGCATTCGTGAGTATAAAAGAAACTCTGGCTTCCTCCCCAGCACTGAGACATGCAGATGCCACCAGGCCCTTTCACCTATGGACCTGGGTGGGAAACAAGGCCTACTCAGCTGCCCTGGGACAACGGGTTCCAGGAAGAGCCTCATACGGTATAGTAGGATACTATTCTGCTCCTATCCCCGCTTCCATGGCAGGACAACATCCATGTTTGTTGATATGTGACTGTGCTGAATGGGCAGTAAAAACCACCGAGGACATTGTCCCTCACCAAAAGGTGGTATTGCACACCAGGCATCAAATTTTGAAACTTTTAACAAACACCCGCTTAGGCTCCATTTCTAATCAAAGGCGGGCTAAGTGGGAGGCCACACTCCTGAGTAAAAATGTGGACATACAAATTGACTGTGAAACTGCTATCAATCCTGCCTCTTTGTTACCACATGAAGGGACTCCTCACAACTGTGTACGACTGCTCGAAGAGGATAGCCAGAGCCCCCTCCACTCCGAACCACTTCCAAACGCAATGAACTTGTTCGTGGATGGGTCCAGTTTCCATGAGAAAGGCGAGCGCTTCACTGGCTGGGCTGTGGTAAATGAACATGGTGAAACTGTTGACTGTGGTTCTCTTTCAGGAGGAGGGGCTCAAGTGGCAGAACTGGTCGCGTTGACCCGAGCACTACAGTATGGCAGGGGAAAAATAGTCAATGTGTACACTGACAGCCGTTACGCATACGGGGTTGTTCATGATTTCGGCCCTGTGTGGAAACGAAGAGGATTTCTAACCACCGCCGGTCTGCCAAACTCTCACCAGCAGCAGGTAATTGAACTCATGGAAGCGTGTGATATTCCCACAGAGGGAGCTGTTATCAAAGTCACGGGACATGCCAAGGACAACTCTCCAGAATCAAGAGGGAATCAAGCTGCCGATGCTGCTGCCAGGGGGGCTGCAAAACAGACTGAGAAATGTGCGAGTGTCATGGCTCTTTCCCTTCCAGAGGAAGAGAATTCCAGAGACATGTTTGAACTATATGCTGAAGATGATGATGAAGAAATAGAGCAATGGACTAAGTTAGGGGCACAAAGGAGTTCTGATGGATTGTGGAAATTTAATGAGCGTTTTGTGTGTCCTTCTTCTGCTCGCACTGAATTAATGTCTCTGTATCATGGGCTGGCACATGCGGGTCCTGAAAAGTTACATGCAATGATTTCCAAAACATAGTGGTGGCCAAAGATGAGAACTGCTTGCACTGAATTTTGCAAACGATGTTTAGTATGTCTAAAGGTAAACTCCTCTTCTAAGCTAAAGATTCCTTTAGGACATGCACCTCGCCCACAGGGGCCTTGGACACACCTACAGATTGATTTCATAGGTCCACTGCCCCCTAGTGGAGGGTACACCTACATTTTAATGATTGTTGATCTATTTTCCAGATGGGTGGAAGCGTTTCCGCTGAAAAACTGCACAGCAGATGCAACCGCAAAGATATTGTTGAACGAAGTCTTTCCACGATGGGGTTTACCGGTACAAATTGATTCAGATCAGGGTACACATTTCACTGGGAAGATCATGAAAAATGTTATGAAGTTAATGGGGGTAAAACAACATTTCCACATTGCTTTCAGACCTCAGTATAGTGGCTCAGTCGAACGTACTAATCGCACCCTAAAAACCTCACTGAGGAAGAGACTGTTGGAGTGGGGGAAGGGATGGCATGCTGCCATCCCCGCAATTTTGTTAAGCATGAGAGCCAGCCCTAACAAAACCACAAAGATCAGCCCTTTTGAAATAATGACTGGTCGATACATGCGACTGCCATGGGATGCTCCCTTACAACATGAGGGACCATCAGGCCCATTGAAAGATACGCTGCAAAATTATCTTAAAGCGTTGGATGATTGTTTACGTGACACACAAGTCAGTGTCACTATCAGGCAAGCTGATAAAGATAACACTGAACAAAGACACATGCCTGTCCTGCCTGAAATAGGGGACAGTGTAATGCTGCAAAGAGAAATTGTTTCTCCTCTAGGTCCAAAATTTGACGGACCTTACCAGGTATTATTGACAACTAATACATCTGTTCTTCTTGACAAAGGTGTTCTGGGTACAGTCTGGAGACATTGGTCACAGGTGAAACCACTTGAGAAGTGTAACAACCAAATCGCTAACTCGGAACAACCATAATACCTCAATCATATTTAGGGCATCGTAATATATCAAAACAATGTGATAATTTGTTTCTGGAACCAGTGTTTTTATTGTTACAGAGGTCTGGGCCAGAAGACATATTGAAGCTGCTAATCCTTCAAGAAGAAGTGCGACAAGAAAAACGGCTGAAATTGAGACGGGCGTTTGTTCGATTGGTAATCCCGCTCTCATTAGTAATGCTCATTTTGATTGCACTATCATTCTTATTGTGGATCCAAATTTCTCTCTGGACAGGTCGATTACATGCCTTCTCAACCAATTGGGACTGTGAGATAACTGATAACCGTCCATCATGGGTTCAGTACCCATGTCTAAATTCCACTGAGGGACTAAATTTAATTCCTAGTATGTACCAAAACGTTAATGGCTGATGTTATCGTTTGGACGGTAATGAGACAGTGACCTTTTGGCTCGGTCAATTGGCTTTGGCAATTATCCAGAGAGTACCCTCATTATGCAAACTGGCCGGTGGGCGAACGATGGTGGGCTGGATGTGTTTGCAAGTAATTTCAGTGCCTTGAGCTGGATTCCAATTTCAGTTGTTCGTGACAACCAAAGCACCTGCTCATCCAAAATAGACCGAGTTCATAGGTACGTGATGCACCAAAAGTTTGCTGATGATAGATCAGAACTAAAGAAACGTTCATCTGAGAAGGCTGAGGACGCCCATGTCATTTTGGGAGGGAAAGCGGTTAAAATGCCATTATATCCAAGTGCACCTGATCCCCGGCATATAATGTCTTATTTTCTGCCACAAGCTAGAGATCGACTTGGCTTGAACAGGGTAGCCAAGGCAGTCGCACAGAGTTACATGTACTCCAACATTGTGTTCAGAGAGGACCCTAACTCCGAATGGCACAACGAGGTGCTCAATGATAAATTTCTGATGAGATGGGGAGTTCTACAACCCACAAAGGTTCATTTGGTCCGGTGGGACGCTGATAGATCGTATGGAGCAGTTTGTGACCGTCTAGGAAGAATAGACAAGACGGATGAAAAGAACTTTGATTTACGTGGTAGTACTAATGGTTTACCTTTTGTGAATGCTATTTCTCTTGCATGGCCTAGATACACCAGATTTGATGATCCATGGAAAGAGACGGCCCATGTAGAACGCTGTCTGGGTAAGGAGATTCAGCAGTGGTTTGTTTCAACCTTTCCTCCAGAACAGACTACAAGGTGCAAGAATGTGGCCGCGAGACTCACAGGTGTGAAGGACCTGCCCATTCCATGGGAGATCTGTAATTCTTCATTCGTTAAGCACGACTACACCTGGGCCAGTTTGATGGATGAATTGGCTCAGTATGATTTTGCTCTGGCCATGGCTAATAAAACGATCATTAGGATGGAAGAATTGCATGATCATCTTGAAAGTAAGTGTAGTAGCGCCACCTCTATGGTATATAATGTTACGGCTTGGATGCACATAAATATGTTTCATCTGTTCTTGGAAATAGCCACCAGCAGAGTTTCAAATTCAAAGGTGCCCGTGACTGTGGATGATTTAGTGTGGAAGTATTTTCAACCGTTTCAGGTGTTTATGTGGCCGCAGGTGTCCGATGTAGCGATGGGAGATGAATGGTTTGATAAAGAAAAACAATTTCAGCAATTCCTTCGACCCGTCCCACCAGTGCAAGAGATCAGAGATCTGCATTCAAAACAAGATTCAGGTAATTGTGTCAATCATAAGTTGGTACATCCTGTGGGTCCTTCCTGGCACCCAGCAAAGAAATGCCGTCATGGCAATTGTGCCGAATTAGGCCTATGTTTCGCTGAAATGAAGCACAAAACGGAATATTACCCTGAGTTAAAGGCTAGGCAAGCTCAGGAAAGTTACATTAATGCATTCATGAAACAGATGAAATCTACTGACGTGTTATCTGAACTCTGTGTGGCTTAGATCAGATGGCAACGTTTTTATCAGGGAACCTGAGGGACCTTCTAGTTTTGCAGCAGCTGTGATGGTAGCTTTTACTGTAGGATCAATGTTCACTGACGTGACTGAAAGTGTGAGTGAATTCGTAGAGGAAGCATGGGAGGAATTTGTGGCTGTTTCGGAAGATATGGCTCTGGGCATCATGAAGTATGTACTTTATGCTTTCGGAGCATGTGTAGGATTGCTACTGCTGTGTCTGGGTATATGGTTGTGTGTTCGGTGTTGTTTTTCATATATCTTCAGATCTGCATGCCGAACAGTGAATCCAGCGGAGGAGGAGACCACCTTAATCAAGTTGAACAACCAGCTGACTAAAGAAAAGATCAACGCTGTGAGTGGAAGGTGGGAGAGCCCCTGCCATGGGGACCGGAATTTTTAGTTTCCGGCTTGTCCATGATGGGGTGAAGAGACAAGTGTGACCCGTCAGGGAAGCATGCGTCACCACTCTGCCTTCCGTAGAGACCTCACTGGATAGACCAGACGTGGTGGTATTAGGCCCCACATTGGTCTAAAACGGGGGAGTGAAGGGGGATAATCCAAATCCCCTGTCTCTTCAATATATATTTATCCTTTTTGGAGTAATAAAAAGTAATAATCAAACTTATTTTACCTATTAAAAATTAGTTGCATGATTTCATTTATATGTAACCTTAGAATGATGATGTGTCTGTTGAAATTTCCTTCCCAGGCAATCCTTTGTGATTTCTATACCATGTCCGCCTGTTTGGTGAAGTTTCTCAACATGTGTCCAGCTATATATCTGTTTTCTTTGCTCCCTGGACAGTTCGGGTCACAAAGGTCACACAGCTCCTGGACTGGACGTGACTTTTGTCTCATTTCAAAATGCTACCTTAACTTCTGTATTCTTCCACAGGATTAAAGTGCATACTGTCTGTACTTCTCACCAGAACTAAGAACATGTTATCAGTATGTTTTGAGAAACTTTCATGTTGATAGTCGGAGCCTGAACCAACTATCAACTCTGTAGTGGTGTGTATTGTGTGTGTGTGTGTAAATGTTCTGTGCAGGTTTCATATGGAGGGCTCGTGGACAGTGGTCATCTGGATTGGAGACCTGAAGGCGCCTAGGCCTGACCTAGAGGGACATTTTGTGCCTAAATCAAGGAGTCCAGCGTCAGCATCCTGATAGATGATGATACGCTCCTGACTATCTTTCCATGTGTGGAACATTACCAATTTTGTTTAGTTCTTCTTAACCAATCAGAATCTTCGTAACCTGAGTATTGACGTAGTTAGTGGACTCTGTTAGAGTAGTACGCAGAGCTGCCTACGAACTCCTTATGAGACCTGAAGCTGACTTCTGCTGATGAAACTGCAAACTATTCTTCAGTAAATTTTCTTCAATTGATTGCACTTCTGACTCCTGGTCTTCATTCAACATATCTGGTCTAAGGGTCCTAAACTGTAAAATCCCCTACAACATGAACCATCTATGTCAAAGAGCCTGTCTTACTTTAAAGTGAAGTGTGTGATTCCTGTGCTACTGTTGCTACTGAACAGAATGGCACACAAAAAAAAGGTTTTTCAGAACTGGTTATCCCTGTCTTAAAAACAAAACAATCCCACCTCAATCTCACCATTGGTTGAGGCAAAGTTTGGATGGTTGGGACACTCAAAAACAGAGAGAGATCCATTGATTGCCCAAAAAGTTTGCACGTTGCAGGGAATCAACCAACAAGCAATTATAGCTTTTTACAGCTCCACTCTAGAGCCCTGCGCTAGACTGTTTTCTTAAACCCGAACCCACCCGCTCCTGCTGAATGTATGACCAGGACTGCCCGCTCCTGCAACCTATCTGTTCCACTCCCGCCCGCTCCCGCAATGTTTGTGTCCACTCCCGCCCGCTCCCGCGGACTTTATCTCACAGCTTGTGAAAAATGTAGCTACACTACACATATACTCAGACTAAATATTCGTTCAAGTTAACATTATTAACAGATTTATGTCCGTTGTAAACGAACACTTTTGCACATTTATCGCAACTTACGAAGTTTTTTTTTTTTTCAGTGACAATTGACCCTTTGCAAAACTCGCCCCCTGTTGCAATGCCTGACAACCCATGCTCACTCACGCCACACATCATGTTCTCCTGCAGTGAAAAATACATCGCGGAACAAAGAGGACACTGACAACATATGAAACAGTTTCATATTTAACATATTGTAATTTTTAAATCAGTTTAAACAATAAATACCGTATAGTGGCTTCTTAATGTGTCGAGATTTATAGCATCAAATAAATATAAATATACATCAGAAGGAATGTTGTTTTAACCGCGGAAAGATGGGAGTACACACAATATTTCAACTTAACCAGCGTTAATCTACTATAGGGTACTCCCTGACGGCTTTGTCGGATAAGATGGCGGATTCGCCGTTATCATTGGTTAGATCGCCTATCAATCAAACTGTGAAGGGTCAATTGAGAATTGTTTCTGTATCTCTGACTTGCCTTGTTTTGCTTTTGTCAAGTAAACAGCCATTTCAATTTTCTTCTCAACTTCTTGTGGTGACATTTCTACTACACGCCAAATCTCATCGTTCCCAGCGGGTCTCCCGCTAAATTTTTTGCCACTCCCGCCCGCAGCAAGGGTAAAACCGCCTGGTCCTGCGAGATTTGCGTTGGGTCCCGCGGGTCTCGCAGGAGCCCAAACCCAATGCAGCCCTCTACTCCACACATTAAAGTTGGAAGCCATTTTATTGTCAAAAAAAAAAATTACATCTCTTTGGAGAATGGATGATAATATAGAATGCATACCACATGAGATATCTATGTAAGTGTATAAAAAGAGGTTGATTATGTTTTATCCTTCTACCAAGCATTTTCTAGGCACTTAATATCATGTAGGCAGTGGGGTGGGGGAGCAGTGTGTAGTGAGTGTACAAGTGTTCTATTCCACGGGTCTTCAACATTTTTCAGGGCAAGGAGCCCTTGTGTGAAGTTCACACAGTTTAGCCCCAATTTTTACTCGCCTACAGATTTTGTGAAATCACCGACAAAAGACCGAAATCGGGGGCAAATCGGGGCTCGAGTGACAATCATGCAGTGTGCATTATCAAAGACGGGATCTTAGAGAATAGACGATGCATGTTTTCCATGCTAAATATCTGGACCTGTCTGTGTGAAATGTGTTCTGAGAGAAAATTACATCAACTGTGACCTACAGTCAATGAGAGAGAAAGATACAGGGCAGCAGGAATAGTTGGGTAAAATTCCATAGTGGTGAATGACAGAATACATTAGATATATATTTTGTGTTCTCAAATAGCAAAAGAAAAACATAACAACAGTGTTTTCATAACTTGCTAAAAGATGAAAAATATATAGAGAGATTGATAACAACAGTCAGAAGAGAGAAAATGTCAACTTTACAGTCACTCCCATAGCCATCCTTGTGAAGTCATGCAATGTGTAACCCCTGTCGCCAATCCATTGTGTAATGTGCACACAGCAGCAATCTAATGCTACCCCAGATGCAGTGTGAAAAAAAAAACAGTGATCTGAAAAATGTGAAAATTGTGCTTTGTGAACTTGGCATTAGACGATAGAGGCATGGTGTCACGGGTTTGCAAGGCTGTCTCATATCCACCACCCAGCGATCCCTCTCACCGGAGTACCGGACTACGCTCACTAATCACACTCATCATCAGCACCACATAAGCACACACCTCAGTTCACTCAGTGTCTGGCCATGAACTAGGAATGACTCTCAAAACGATCTTTCTATTATTCCCATTCTGCTACAAAATTATCTTCCCTGTGTTCTCTCCTCGGGTTTCCAGATTATCACCAGTGTCACATTACTGAGGTGTGTGCTCTGTCAGCCAGCTTCTCCATCTGCCTTCCACAAAACCTTTAAGCAAAGAGATTGTTATTATCATCATTCTGCTCATGTTCATTGTCTATAAACTGCTAAAGTGTTTATCTGGATTCACTTACTACCTGTCCAGTGTTTATTTTCTGACACATGGAGCAGGGACCTCCGATACAAAATGTGTTAAACAGAGCTACATATTAAGGATATAGTCTGCAATATTAATAGAAACCATCCATATTATGACAATTATATTATGTTAAGACAGTAGATTAGAACTATAACAAACATTTATTGCAATAACATCACAATTCATTGGTTTTTCACAGTTGTTTAAATCACAATTATTTTAATGGATTTGCAGAGTCATACATTTTAATTTTACTGTCAGATGGACAATTAAGAATCAAATTACTGAGGGTGCTTCAGAAATCAGGGAGGGTGCCCTAGTAAAGTGCAACATTAGCCGCATTCCTGCTGGGTCATTCAGTGTTAAAACAGCCAAATTTCAGAAACTTCCCTGGCTCAATTTTTGTGATTTTGTTAATATATTTTTTTCTGTATAAAGACAAACATAAATAGTCATGAAAGACAAAATATTTAATGTCACTGATGTACCTTAACTAAGAAATCCACTATTTTGTAGAAGGGGATCAAAATGAGAAATTTCACCTGAGATTTGGAGCCAATGTACAGGGGTGTAAAAATGACTTTAGAAAGATGGCATCATCATTACTTTGTTTTTACACAGAGATTGGTAGGTCTACTAGTAAACTCTGTTGCAATATTTCTTGCATTTGTCAGACACAGACATGGAACGGAGGTAAGTATATAAAGTCTTTATTTTGTAGACAGCGGTACAACAGTACCATCAGGTGAAGCAGGTGAGTCAAACAGTCTTTGAAGATATATGGTGACTTATCTGAGATGATAGCCGATGACTTGCTCTTTTGTTGCAGATAGACAAACACTTGATGGCAGACACAACAGGATGCTGAACGAGGAACCAGACGAGAAGACGGGAAACAGATGGGCAGACAGGTAAATGGGACGGTAGACAGGTGAGTAGCAGCGGGTGAGTCTGTGTGCCATGGAATGACGAGACCTGACACTGAACTGACTGTGAGGTGAGTATTTCTGTGGTGCAGGTAATGATGAACAGGCGTTTAGAATTGAAAGAAGTGATTGTGATCGTGTGGGTGGAGCTGGTGGTGACAAGGTGAGGGGTGTGGTAATTGGCTCTGTGACAGCATTCTTTAGCAATCTTTGTTGCATTATATGCCAATGGTGACAGTTAAAAAAATGGGACCTCAGGTTTGCATGCCTGTAATTCAAGAAGTATTAACGATAACTTAATATCCTTTTAGATTCTGGTTCTTAACATACATTCCTCTTGATATCTTCATTTTAAAGGCCCTCAATGGTTCAATCCATTTTGAACTGGCCCCCCGATAAGCCTGGTTTCTCCCAAGGTTTTTTTCTCCATTTTGTTGGAGTTTTGGTTCCTTGCCGCTGTTGCCTTTGGCTTGCTTAAGTTGGGGCCACTTGCTTGATATTCAGCAGTGTTTTTGATATGCCTGCATTGGCGCCGTTGTATGCGAACTGAGCTGAGCCGGACGATTATATCACTGTTTTCTCCAGTGCTGATATACATAAATTAACTAGACTAATAACTTTTGATCTTTGCAATGGAATGAATCAATAATACATAGAATAAGCTGGACAATGACACCATTTTCTTTGGGAGTTGCTGTGCAGCCAAAAATGATTTGCCAGTTATTATTGTAAAGCTGCTTTGTCAAAATTTGCATTGTTAAAAGCACTATATAAGTAAAGGTGACTTGACTTGAATTGACTTGAAATCTTAGTATGGCACACTACACTATTTGTTCACATTTTCAGTGGTCAAAAAACAAATGTAGGTCATTTTGCATGCAGCTGATACTTATTTCATTTAAAGAGGAATGTCTGAAGAATTAATAATGTTTAAGCTAAAAATTCATCAAAAATGCTGCAAACGTGCACACACTCCAGAGAATATCACGTGAAACGAAACAATCTCTAATCAGAAAGCGAGCTGAGAGAAGATGGAAGCATAACAAACGCAGTCACGGTGCCGCACAAAGTAAAGACCATGTTTCCCCTGTCTCAACGTCTTCACTCAACCCCTTTTCTTTTTTTCCCGTGAATTTTCTGTCAAAACATTCCAAACACTCTCATCACAATTTCTTCCTGCCTATCGTCTGCCATGCTTATTCTGAAGTTTCAAGAGATTTTGCGAGTTTTCCCGTGTTCACAGTCAGGTTGTTTATCTGTTTTTGTGTGGTGTGCTGTCTTTGTCACATCACGGCACACCACGGCACATAGGAGCAAAACGGTTAAATCTAGGATTTTTTTGTCCTCATGTTTGTAGTCTCTCACATTTTGAAAATCTTATAAGATTTTATTTTGAAAATAATAATAATAATTTTATTTTATTAATCAGAGTATAAAGATTCAACTATAATATAGTCATTTATATTCTCCTATTATAATTATGTATCTGACTATGTCTGTGTAAGAGGCCTGTGAGAGAATGGAATGTGCTTGCTTTGCCTCTGCCATTAGATATATGGTAACTGTGCCTAAGCTGTGCATCTCATTCTGCCATTAAAGAATATTTGTAGGATGAGTGGGGACCTCTAATATAAATAGGTTGGGGTCTCTCATTCCACTTTTCAAAACAAACTGGATTAACAGCCAGCAAATGGAAGAACTGATAAACAATATTGGTGCAGAGTTTGAAAATGTATAAGATGTTTTGACCTCACCTGGGTGGAGAGCTATATGAAAAATGTATAAAAAGATTGGCAAGAGCAAGTCCGGCAGTTTGTGTTCTGCAGACCAACTCTTCATCAAAACTCCAAGACTTGAAGAGAGTTCTTCACAGAGGCAAGAGAAACAACTACACCTATTGCTAGGTTTAAGCAGTAGGTCCAGCCATTCATTTGGGGTGGGGGAAAAATCTATAGATCATAGAATCTTGGTATTTTGCATAGGGATTTTGTATCGATATTGCACTGATTCCAAATATCGATCTTTTCAGGGCCTGAATTTCAGCTTTTGATTGTGCATATTGTACATACTTTTACTGTAAGCTGTGCACTTATAATGCAGGAAATAATAATTTGAAATCTTTCATTCAAAAATTCACAAACAGCATGAGCAAATAAGCAGTACTGCATCACTCTCTCTCAGACATGCACAGTGGCCTAGCCGTGCGTAAAGACGTGTTGTTGTGTATGCTATATCACAACTAAAACAACTCAATAGCAACATCTAGTTGCTTGTGTCTTGTGGCACTAGAGTCCAATTTCTACACTTTGAATTATTTGTAAATAGGTAATTTACACATCTACCTAAAAGTCAGAGTCAGCACATAATTGCATTTCATAACTGAATAGGGGTTGCACAGATCTGTCGACTTTAAAGTCCCCATTTTTTTCTTCTTCTTCTTCAGGAGCTCTTGGTACATACATACATATATAAATACATACATGACATGATAACAGAACGAACATTTAAATAAGTAAAACTAACAAATAATAATAATAATAATGTGGTATACATCTGGGAAAGAAGACTTATGTACAAATTTGTGTATTATGTATTGTATATACAAATGGATTAATAAAATATGTATATGTATTTACACAACTATTTCCTCTCTCTCAACTATAATAATGAACAAAAAAAAGGGGTAATTGCTATGTTAGCTGTTTAAGCTTGAGATAGCATGGGGGGAAACCTGTTTTTATGCCTATATGTTCTAGAGCACAGAGACTGGTGATGTCTGTCTGCGGGCAGAAGTGCAAACAGGTTGTGTCCAGGGTGAGAGGGGTCTGTGATGATGGTACCTTCCCATTTCTCCACTCTGAAGTTGTACAAGTCCGGAAGGTTGGGCAGGAGCACACCAGTTATCCTTTCAGATGTCCTTACAGTCTTGTGCAGACTTCTTTTATCTGATTTCCTGGGTTATGGATAGAAGTACTGACAGTACTGACTCAATAACAGCTGAGTAGAACTGTGTCATTTCAGCCTGTGGCTGGTTGAACTTGCTCAGCTGGTGAAGGAAGTACAGTCTCTGCTGGGCCTTTTTCACAATGGAATCAATATGATTGTTCCACTTCAGGTCTTGAGAGATGGTGGAGCCCAGGAGCCTGATGACTCCAGTGTTTCCACAGTGCTGTCCATGATGGCTAGAGGGGGGAGTCCAGACAGAGTCAAATGTGGAGCTGGGAGCTCCCTGGCCACCGCCCCCACACCCCATCTGGCCACAGACATATGGCCACCCCCCAAAATTTAATTGGATGGAGCCAACCCTGTAGCAGACTCAGGGGATACTGCAGGTGATACAAGAGGAGGACCTGCCGCGGGCTCTGGAAGAGGGAGCTCTAGAGCGGATTCAGGGAGCTCTGGAGCAGATTCAGAGAGCACTGGAGATACAGGAGGGAGTGCTGGAGATACAGGAGGGAGAGCTGGAGATACAGGAGGGAGCACTGGAGATACAGGAGGGACTGGAGCGGCCTCAGGGAGAACTGGAGCAGGCTCAGAAAACACTGGAGTAGGCTCGGGGAAAACTGGAGAGGGCTCAGGGAAAACTGGAATTGTCAAAAAGTCAATAATCCACTCTCCGTCGGCAGGTGCGGCCATCTTCCGTCGACCACTGGATCCGTAGATAGCTGAAGGGAGGCGGACTTCAGCGCTGACCGATTTAAGCTGTGAGTCCAAAACCTTGGTCTCTAGAACAGCACTGCTGGAACCTTGCCTATGGTCACGGGGATGGGTAGGAGGGCAGACAGGGATGAATCCATTGGAGGGGTAAGTGAAGGGAATCGGCGTGGGGTGAGCTGGCGTGGCCATGTGTGTATCAGATGGGGCTGGACGAGGAATACACTCCTCTACCTCGAAATCAGGTCCATTTAAATAGAGAATCAGATTAATTGATTCGACTAGAGAAAAATCACAAACAGGTTCACAGTTGCAAATTATATTCTCATCCAGTCCCATCTGAAACACCACATTAAGGACGGCGTTCGGCCAGCTCACCCGATGGGAGAGCTCAATAAACTCACCTCGTGTCAGAACAGACAGGAAGTTCATGAACAACCACTGTGCTTATATTAGGGTACGCAGAGAGTTCATACATGACCTCCGTGGTCGTATCATAACAGACAGGAAGCTCAGGGATGACTTCTGTGGTCAATGAGTTCAGAAATGAGCTCCCTGGTTGTGTCAGGGTAGACTGGAATCTCAGGAGCCATGATTGCAGCAAAAGGAGGGGAACGTCTGAGTGATCCGGCTCAGGTATGGAGTCAGAATCCTCCTCCAAGATCTCAGGAGATGGCACAGGACCTGATTCGAGACCTGTTGCAACGCTCTCTTGATCTGTCGTGAAGGACTCAGGAACTGACTTGGTAGCGCCCTCTTGAGTTACACTGGCGTACTCAGAGACAGAGTCAGAAGTGTCCTCCAGGACTTCACTGACGTGATCAGGAACTGACACGGGAGCGCCCTCTTGGGCTGCACTGGGATGCTCAGCGACTGGCTCGGGAGCGCCCTCTTGGGCTCGGGCCTTGGGGACTGCCGGAGTGGCCCTCTTTCAGCGCGGTTTGTGTTTACGTCGTGGCTGGGGATGATCACCGGTGACTTGGCTTGGCGCATTTGGATGCTGATCTGATCTGAGCCTCACTCATTTGAGGATATGTGACAGTGCAGTAAACTATATAGCAATGTTTACTCTCACTTTTTACAGAAAGGTTGGAGTGAGTCAATTAACAGTGGAAAGGGAAATAGGGGGAGGTCTATTTCACCTGTGAGATGAAAAGAGGACGCGTCACCAATGTATGTTGGCTTGGTTCATGAGAGTCAAAGGTATGGTTACATGGTTACCTTGTGAAGTGTAAAGACGGACTCTTGTGCATCTGATACTTTCCGTGCACTCTGTCTGGTGCGACACAGAGTCTGCTGATTTCGAGGCCTGTTACTATCTAGCCTGGAGCCTGCCGAAGTCCCACTAAACTCTTCAGTCACACCAAACTTGTCAGTGTGCCCAGACGCCGCACGCTGTCTCACGCCAACACTCACTCACAGTTACACACGCTATGACACACACTCAAAGAAAAAAAAAAGAAAAAAAAAGAAAAAGAAAAAATGAAACCTTGTGTCTGTAAACTTGCACACTACATTTCCCAGAAGCCCTGCACCCTCTCACTGATCACCCCAGCCAGCTGTAACACATTACCCGGACTATTTAAGCACACTGCACAGACACATCTTTGCGAGGTCTTGATTTACAGTTGTGATCATTTCTGAGCGTTTGTTCCTGTTTTGCCTGCCTGTTATTGACCCTGTCTGTTTACCATTTTCTGATCGTTCTCTGCCTGCCCTTGGATTTATTGCTTGTCTTATTGGACTGTGTTAACTTGCTGCCTGCCTCAACTTCTCTGCCTGTTTACCAACAACGATTCATTCCATTGCCCGTGTGACTACTCTTGTTCAAATAAAGTAAAGTGAAAATTAAACTTCAATATTTATTGAATATGTATGAAAAGTTGTATTTTGTGTGTGTGTGTGTATGTGTGTGTGTGTGTGTAAATTTGTGATACACACTCATTTATCATTTATCCATCTCAGTTACTGATTTTTTTTTTTTCACACCCAACAATATCCAACATTCTTGCACTCAAACAAACACAGTAAAGATGGAGTCCACCCCTCCTCCTCAGTCTACTTTTGTGGAAATTGAGCCTCTACCAGACATCTCTACTCTCTATGGCCATTTGTACTGTGATCACTGATGCCTTCAGTATCACCTCCTCCATGTGCTCCTGTTTCTACAATACACTCACGCCACACAGCATCCTGGAACCCATGTGCACATGTCCCCTCCTGCTTTGGCTGGACTCCAAAAGGTGGAATCTACTTTGGTATCTGAAGTACGTTGCATTGTTGATCAGCTGCAGAGAGAGGTTCAGCATGACATCCAAGCTGTTCAACATGTGTTTCAAACAAGCCATGATCAGATAACTTCAAACCTTCAAAGATGTATCACCCAAATTGATAAATTTCTCACCAGTTTAAAGGAGTTGAAAAGTGAAGTAAAAGATTTCACAGTGTCAAGAAAGAAATTGCGGATCAACAAAGGTTGAGTGTATTAGCACCACCACTACTTCATCCCTGACATCCAAGTCTTCTCCAGCGATTCCTCCAACTTTGTCAACCCCTTTTCACATCTGTAGTTAAAAGTGACCATATCAAATGAACTTTTCCCACATTTGGAATGCCATCAGACGATGCAGATCCATTACTTTACTTAACTAGATGTCAGGATTTTTTGGCCCTCCATCCCCTGACAGATGCAGTCATCCTGGCTACTTTCGGTACTGACTTATCCGGAACAACATGTGACTGGTGGGAAATCAGAGGATCCATCATAACCACCTGGAATGAGTTTGAGGCTGCATTCCTGTCTGCTTTCCTTGCTGAGGATTATGAGGGCGAAATGGCTGAACGGGTCCATACTAGAATTCAAGGTGAAAAGGAATCTATTAGAGACTTCGCATTTTCCTACAGAGCCCTCTGTAAAATATGGAAGACATACCTAATGGAAGATGACATTGTAAAAATGATACTTAAGAACATTAAGCCTTATATGCCAATTGCATAGGTGAGTGAATACTGTGGAGGAGATTGTCAAACTAGGACATCAGCTGGAAAAGGATCATGAACAACAGCTTTGGTATGAAGGCCAAACTGGCTCTAAATATCCATCCATGCCATAAAAACCCCCAGTGAACCGATCTGTTGAGAAAGCCCCAGTTTAGTGTTAGAGATGTAGGAGACAGCATCCACCAGGCAATTGTCCACATTATGTATTTCCACAGTCACCTCAGGCATCTGGACCACAATATTCCACTAGTGGTAAACATTCTTACCATCCTAAGTGAAGCGGTCAACCTTCCAACAACACTGCATACAGTACAATCAGCCACCAAGAAAATCTCTTCTCCTACAAGCTCTAATGAACGTGTGGCAGTACCTCAACAACTAGTTGTCCCCATTCGTATCAATGCCTGGTCAGGAAAGGCCATTGTGGATACTGGTGCCAGCTACACACTAATCCATGAGAATCTCAGAGATTCTCTTCTCAATGTAAGATATCTTACATCGCCTTTCCAGCTCCATCCATGGTCCTGTGTTCCTCTTTATCTAGCAAATGGTGAAGCAGAGATTCTGCTAGGATGACTGAATACCACAATACACTTACATGACCAATTCTTTACTTTACCTGCTTAGGGCTAGACTTAATTTTCTTCATTGGGCTGCAACTAAGTGTCATCGATCAGAAATATTCTTTCAGGCTTGATCCAACGAAAGAGTATCATGAAATCCAAGTGTGCCAATTTCAAGTCCACAAAAAGAAAGACAATCATTTAAAACCTTCTGTTCCACCTCCGTCATCTCCACTGCTAATTCAACAACTTGACCGTATGAGTGAAAAGACATTGATAAAAAATTCTGTGGAAGCTGCTCATTTACCCTGCGATGGGAAGCAACAGTTACTCCAAATTCAGGAAGGTGGGCCTCTGGTATGTGCTCTCCGTACTGGACGTACTGAGGTTCTCCAACACCACATCTATACCACCAACCAAGTACCCATTAAACAACAGCTATTCCGTTTGTCTCCTACAAAGCAACTTGCACTGGATGAGCAGCTTGAGGAAATATTGCAGGAGGGAATTGTGGAGCGATCTCACTCTGGTTGGGCCTCACCGACGGTCCTGGTCCGTAAAAAAGATGGAAAATTCACATTTTGTGCAGATTATCGCAAAATTAATGCTTTAACAGAAAGTGATGCTCACCCTCTCCCAAATGGAAATCCCTATCTGGAGCAGCCATCTTTAGCACCATTGATGTCAAAGGTGGATACTGGCAGGTGACCATGGACCTTGACAGCAAAACATAGACTGCCTTCATCACTCCTGCAGGCCTATACCATTTCAATGTCATGCCATTTGGGCTCAAAAATGCTCCTGCAACTTTTCAGAGACTCATGGAGACAATTCTGGGAGAACTAAGGTGGAAAATCTGCTTTGTGTATAACAAAGACACCATTGTGCACTCCCCCTAAATAACCCAGCATTTCCACGACCTCCAGATGGTTCTCCGTAGATTAGAAACTACTGGTCTAATCATGAACTTGGAAAAAAAGGAAGTTCTGCTTACAAGAGTTAACATTTCTGGGACATGTCGTCAATGCCAAAGGAGTCTCTGCAGACGCAAGCAAAGTGGAGGCTATTCAGTCATACCCTGTGCCAACCAACATCAAAGAGGTCCAGCGCTTTTTGGGTTTAGCTGGGTGGTACCACCGGTTTGTATCAAATTGCTGAATCTCTGAATGCACTGAAAAAAGGGACGTACATTTCACTGGTCTCCACAATGTCAAAAGGCATTTGAATATTTAAAATCTTTTTTTACCTCCTCCAATTCTTGGCCATCCTGACCAACAAATCCCTTTCTGGAGTACAAACTATTCACAGTAGTTACGGATCCCTAAGCGTTACAGTGGGTAATGTATTCAACAAAAACCACTAGCCGTCTCAACAGATGGGTCCTGTGGCTTCAGGGATTTGATTTTATTATTGAATATCTCAAAGGGAAATTGAATATGGCTCCAGATGCTCTATTCAGATTGTCTGCCACCTTTATAGATAAAGTTAATGTCTGTGAAAGAGAGACTGTAATATTCAAAATACTCAAAATTTGTGTACATGAATGTATGTCTGTGTGTGGCACATGTGTGTACATGCACCAGTATGCATGTATCCATACATGCACTGTCTGAGGCCTTTACTTTTGTAAGCTCACTTGTACATATGTAAACATAAACATGATGAACATGCTCCTGAACACCAAATGTTTCTTCGATTTTTGACTCCCCCATTCATTTTCAATGGGCGGTCAGTTCCAAAAATAAAGCCTGTCAGCCAGATTGTTTTCTTTCTGACAAAGATTGAATCCAATATCTGATGATAAGATAGCATAACAAGAGATTTATAAGCGATTTTTTTTGCAGGTGAGTAATTTTTGACCAGGAACATCACAAATGTTATAAGGTTTAGATGTGTGTATACGAGAGGTTAATGTAATGCATGTGCAAATGTTACTTCATACGAGTAAAAAAAAAACCCAAAAACCCCCAGAAAAGACCAGACAAGAAACTGCCTTTGAAGTGAAAGGGAATGCTAATGGATTGCATTCTCCAGATATTTTAAACAAAACACTTCCTTTTTCGCATAGAATTGC
The DNA here is from genome assembly GCA_038088235.1 of Zacco platypus. Classification (NCBI taxonomy): domain Eukaryota; kingdom Metazoa; phylum Chordata; class Actinopteri; order Cypriniformes; family Xenocyprididae; genus Zacco; species Zacco platypus. Next base: position 10,087,711 of record CM076080.1, read on the forward strand.
CCCAATGAAGGTAAGTTGACATGATTAACAATTCATTTCATTTGGCCCTCTTACAGTACACTAGACTGTTATATTGTTATTAAGGTGCTGTAGTTGCTTTTTTTTAAGTACATTGCTATGCAGATATTCTATGTTTGGGGAGTTATACTCTTAAAATAAATGCTAGGGATTTGCTCAGATCTCTAATCCATATCCATATCCAATATTAGCAGTAGTGATTCTTGCTTCATGGATTGAGAAGAAATAAATCGGTCTAAAAACACCTGACCCCTACCCCTAAACCCAACTCTCACATGTGCACATCAATACATTTAGGACCATTTATGAGCCTCTTTAAATGGCAAGGACACATAAGACGTGTTTGATGGAGTTTTGGTTCTTTGCTAATGTTATCTTGGGTTTGCTTAGTTCGGGACACTAAATACACAGTTATATTATAGATTTAATTGCACTGATACAATCATTTGAGATCAAAACTAAACTGAATTGTCCTGCATAATGACACTGTTGTCTTCTGTAGAGCTACTTTTAGCTGAATTAGACTTGTTTCATAATGAATGAACTTTATACAGCTATAGGTCCTGAACTGAATCAGTACTGAGTTGAATTGAGCTGAATGATGACAATACCTTGCTACAACTACTTTACAGCAGAATTTGAACCTGTCTCTTATTTGATGAAGATTGCAACATTATTCTGTTACTTTTCTGTTTATTATTGTGAAGAATACAATCTGTATTCTTTAAAGCGCTTTTGAAATAAAGGTGATGACAAAATATGTCATGTTTATCCCTTCAATTTTCAAAAAGATTTAATAAAATAAGGGACCAGCAAGACTTCAAAATAATCTTTAGTCATGTGTATTTCCACCATCAGTCATTTTTACCATAATTGTGTTTAAAGAGTAGACAAAGTATAATACAATTTTCAGTGATAAACTTGCAATAACTGTTCAGTTTATGACCCTCTTTTGATCCAACTGTCTGAAATAAAAATAAAAAAAATAAAAATTGTGGAAGTATAATCTGTATTTTTCATGAAAGTCCTGGAGCTGTCAAAAGTCTGCTGAATGATGTGTTTTGTGTCATCCGGCAGACTTTTGCTGACAAATAAACGTGAATTTCTCAATCTCGGTAACACTGGAAAGATTAAACATTTTTCATTTACATATACTACTGACTTTGTAAGAATACAAAGCGGGTTGAAAATTAGCGAAGTTACACTTCAAATAGTTGAATCAGCATTATTTTTGTGTGGACTGCCCTCTAATGTTCAAGTGACCAAGAAAATTGGAAGGCTTACAAAGAGAAGGCTACTGGTAAAAGTGGAACAGTAAACACTGTTGTCATATTTTCCTATATCAGTGACATTTGTCATGGACATCTGTCCCTCACAAGCATAGCTGAACCTGCACACCTAAACATACATACAGGGAGTGCAGAATTATTAGGCAAATGAGTATTTTGACCACATCATCCTCGTTATGCATGTTGTCTTACTCCAAGCTGTATAGGCTGGAAAGCCTACTACCAATTAAGCATATTAGGTGATGTGCATCTCTGTAATGAGAAGGGGTGTGGTCTAATGACATCAACACCCTATATCAGGTGTGCATAATTATTAGGCAACTTCCTTTCCTTTGGCAAAATGGGTCAAAAGAAGGACTTGACAGGCTCAGAAAAGTCAAAAATAGTGAGATATATTGCAGAGGGATGCAGAAGTCTTAAAATAGCCAAGCTTCTGAAGCGTGATCATCGAACAATCAAGCGTTTCATTCAAAATAGTCAACAAGGTCGCAAGAAGCGTGTGGAAAAACCAAGGCGCAAAATAACTGCCCGTGAACTGAGAAAAGTCAAGCGTGCAGCTGCCAAGATGCCACTTGCCACCAGTTTGGTCATATTTCAGAGCTGCAACATCACTGGAGTGCCCAAAAGCACAAGGTGTGCAATACTCAGAGACATGGCCAAGGTAAGAAAGGCAGAAAGTCGACCACCACTGAACAAGACCCACAAGCTGAAACGTCAAGACTGGGCCAAAAAATATCTCAAGACTGATTTTTCTAAGGTTTTATGGACTGATGAAATGAGAGTGAGTCTTGATGGGCCAGATGGATGGGCCCGTGGCTGGATTGGTAAAGGGCAGAGAGCTCCAGTCCGACTCAGACGCCAGCAAGGTGGAGGTGGAGTACTGGTTTGGGCTGGTATCATCAAAGATGAGCTTGTGGGGCCTTTTCGGGTTGAGGATGGAGTCAAGCTCAACTCCCAGTCCTACTGCCAGTTTCTGGAAGACACCTTCTTCAAGCAGTGGTACAGGAAGAAGTCTACATCCTTCAAGAAAAACATGATTTTCATGCAGGACAATGCTCCATCACACGCGTCCAAGTACTCCACAGCGTGGCTGGCAAGAAAGGGTATAAAAGAAGAAAATCTAATGATATGGCCTCCTTGTTCACCTGATCTGAACCCCATTGAGAACCTGTGGTCCATCATCAAATGTGCGATTTACAAGGAGGGAAAACAGTACACCTCTCTGAACAGTGTCTGGGAGGCTGTGGTTGCTGCTGCACGCAATGTTGATGGTGAACAGATCAAAACACTGACAGAATCCATGGATGGCAGGCTTTTGAGTGTCCTTGCAAAGAAAGGTGGCTATATTGGTCACTGATTTGTTTTTGTTTGGTTTTTGAATGTCAGAAATGTATATTTGTGAATGTTGAGATGTTATATTGGTTTCACTGGTAAAAATAAATAATTGAAATGGGTATAAATTTGTTTTTTGTTAAGGTGCCTAATAATTATGCACAGTAATAGTCACCTGCACACACAGATATCCCCCTAAAATAGCTAAAACTAAAAACTAAAAACTAAAACTTCCAAAAATATTCAGCTTTGATATTAATGAGTTTTTTGTGTTCATTGAGAACATGGTTGTTGTTCAATAATAAAATTAATCCTCAAAAATACAACTTGCCTAATAATTCTGCACTCCCTGTAAACACTAACAATCACATTCATACACAGTAAGGTCCACTGGATAATGTAATCCAATGGTTTTTTAAGGTCATTTGTGATGATCCCCATGTTAATACTATGTTCCTATGTTACCCTAAAATATTTTCACACCGACCCAAATATTTAGAGAAAAAAAATGGTGATTTCTTGGCTACCTTTTTCACAGTGAGATGACAGAACACCTTTCAATAAAATAATAATAATAATAATAATGAATAAATAAACAAACAAATTTGTCACATTGACAACATGCAAATCTCATGAAAGCTTAGCACTGAATATTTGTCTTGGTGTGAACAGGTCTTAAACCTGGGAACATAGAACCTTGTGTTCATTATGCACCATATACATCTGGGGAGTATATAGGACCCTGGTAAAAGGAATGACTCCCAAAAATGCAGCAGGTAAAGGTACTAATTTGAAAACTGAATCTACAATTATGGGGTTGTTTTGTGACACTAGCTTTTGGACCGTTGACAATTAACTATCTCCTACCGTTTTTTGGTCTAAAACTGTGGTTACTTTGTTAAAACCAGTTTCCTGTCAGCCTTCTTTCACTAAGTGTTTATAAGTGGTAGCTTAGTTGGCATTTTCATTTACTAGCTTAAAGGCAGAAAAGGAACGATTCTTGTAATGGCACGAGAGCTTAAAAGTTGGTCCTTTTGGCGGGCAGTATTGGCCGAGTTTGTTGGAATGACCATTTTTGTTTTTATTGGTATAGCCTCTGCCATTGGAAACAAGCATAACAGATATCCCGACCAAGAGGTTAAAGTAGCTTTAGCTTTTGGTCTGGCGATTGCCACGCTGGCTCAGAGTTTGGGGCATATCAGCGGAGCCCACTTGAACCCAGCTATTACTTTAGGACTTTTGGTTAGCTGCCAGATAAGTTTCTTCAGGGCCTTCATGTATATTGTTGCGCAGATGTTGGGAGCTGTGCTGGCAAGTGGCATTATGTTCAAAGTTAGCCCTGACCCTGAAACAACACTGGGACTCAATATGGTAAGTTACTTTACAAATAACATTAAATTACAACCACTAATAGTACATTCAGAATTGTATTAAATAGCTATATAGTTTACATATCGGGAAGTTGTCAAAAGGGCTTTATTTTAATAACTATGATTAATCTAGCTGTGATTTTGTGTGTTGATTTCAAAACAACTCAAAATTGTCTTAAACTACAATATTTTAATTATTGTTTCCTCCTTTCAGTATCTTTTTCTTTCTTTCATTCTTTCTTTCTTTCTTTGATTCTTCCTTATTTGGGGCTGCAAAAGGGTTCTGGGGAGTCCATGAAAAATTGAGGAAGAAAAGATTTGACACGTGCATTTAAAATATTAGTGGACTATGTTTAATGTAATTATTTTTACACATATACATAATACTTTTTGATAAGCTGTAAACTCATTAAAAAAATTTAAATATTTTCCAGGTAATATTTATATATTTAAACAATTCGCTTTAGTGCAGTGAAAATAGTGACAATAAGACAATAATGAAGTTCTCTTTTCTTTTTTTTCCTTTTAATGTTTTAATTTTAATTTTTATTGGCCAAAACAATTTTTAATTGTTTTTTTTTGTATATTTTCCAATTTTGCTTTCATTTCATTTCATAATTGTTTTACTGTAAAAAGTCTACAATATTTAATGATAGGTTCTCATTCTGACAACTTATCCCATGAAGTGTGATTATATTCCTTGCTAATAAGGTAAATGTTTGTTCTCCTGATAATAACGGTGCAAATATTCAAAATTCATGCAGATGTTAGAAGGTATTCTTGAAATCACATTTATTATCTTGTTTCACTATTGTAATATGACAGTAGTAGTACAATCATGTTGAATATTTTGCATTGTTACTTATTTTTTTTTTATATATTTCTTATAGCTGAGTAAAGGTGTGTCAGTGGGACAGGGATTTGCAATTGAGCTTTTTGCAACCTTTCAGCTGGTACTCTGTGTCTTGGCCACAACAGATAAACATCGGACTGATGTCACAGGCTCTGCACCCCTAGCCATCGGACTATCAGTTGGTTTAGGGCACCTGGTAGCAGTAAGCACTTGATAAATGACTTTTCATCAAACAAAACACAATGATCTTAGATCAGTAGATTTTCAACTAAGCTTGGTCAAGACTCTTTTCTGATGTATGTTAGTTTGCTCACCTTAAACCTAAAAGCTCATCATTCTCATCCCCAGATCAGTTACACTGGGTGCGGCATCAACCCTGCTCGATCTTTTGGACCAGCCGTCATTCTTGAAGCCTTTAAAAACCACTGGGTAAGTTCATACCACATTTTTTGTTGTCAGAACAAACGACAATTGCTGACAAGACAAGAATTAATGGTAACTTAAATGCTTTGCTAAGGGAAGAAATTTGGTTATATCAAATGTACTGGAAAATATCACAATTGTTTTTGCATAATAAACATTGTGACACATTGCATTACTACTTCAAAAGTGTTCAGAAAGGAAAATGATTAGTTCTTTTAGCTATTTTTTTTTTTAGCAAAATGACAATTTTATCAAATTTTATAATTGTTTCCTTTTATATAGATATACTGGATTGCACCCATGATCGGTGGGGTGGCTGCTGCTCTTGTGTATGACTTCTTGCTCTACCCAAAAAAGGAAGCGTTTCGCAAGCGTATGAATGTTCTAAAGGGCACAGCTGATCCGGACTCTTCAGCGACAGAACCCCTAATCGAACCCCGAACCCCCAGATCTGGTTCTGGTCAGTGGCCTAGGCCCTGAAATGTGTCTTTCATAGTCTACATACATTACTAAAACATACAAAACCATTTCTCTTGTTGCCATCCAAATGATAGTTTTGTCGGCTTCATCTAGTTTTTTACTCTGTGTAGCAGCACCATTTTGCTAAATTGATTACTTGCTCAGCTGCTTCAAACACGGAAGTGCTTTGCCTATAACATCTCGGGAATTTTTTTTAACAGCATTCAGCATATTTACAGATTTTAATCTTGAAGAGGCAGATTATTTGTGCTTTAAGGGCTGGCAGTTGATTGAATAAATTAATCTTACTTTCAGCATTAACATGATTTATCTTGACTTTTGAATTTGCCATAGTTTTTCTATCTACATTTATTTTCCTAACAATTCTTTTGCAGTAAGTCTCAAAAATTTGCTTGCTGGCAGTCCTATACTTTATAGCCTACATACAGTTGTGGTTATAAGTTTACATAAACTTTATACAATCTGCAAAAAGATAATAATTTATACAAAATAAGAGGGATTATAAAAATTGCTTGTTTTTTTGTTTTGTTTTTGTTTACTTAGTGGTGCCCTTAATAAGCATTTCACATAATGTTTACATACAGTCCTCAAGACAAAATGATAAATCAATTTACAAAATTTTCCTAGTTTAAATGTTTACATACATTTGATTCTTAAACTGCATGCATCTCTTTAATTGGATGATCCAACAACTTTTTCTTTTTTGTAGTTGCCATGTTAGTTGATATTTCCCTTGAGTCCCTTGATTGTCCTATAAGCAGTTAAAGATGTCCTCTTTTTTTCTTCTTTGATTTTCCAGCATCTTCTGCATATTTTAACCCTTTCCAAGACAAAATAAGTGCAACTTACTCTGATCATCCTGTTAAGTTATCCCCATTTAGTTGAAATGGTTAACATTTTGCGGATTCTTATGACCACAACTGTATAATAAGAGGTCGTTTAGAGCTGTCCTTCTCTCTTATAGATGTATAATGGGTTTTTTCTTCTCTCTCAGACATTGCAGAATTGTAATATTCAGAATATTTCGTCTTCTATCTTCTAAAATGCGGACGTTCATTTAAGGTGGCATTTTATATATTCAACGTGGCACTAGCATATCAAAACTGCAAAACGGGTTTCCCCAACACTATCCCCATCTGCCGTTGGGTTAGGAAATGTTATGTCGGCCTAGCTAAGATGATCAAACAAACTCTGCAAAGCTTCAAAGGAGTCAAAGAGCCACAGTTTCAACACATTTCGCTTACCTTATTGGAGGCTTACCTCCAACTGTCTCTAGATATTAAAAGGGGACAGAGGAAAGTGTTTTAACATTGAAAGAATTACACGCTTCATCTTTAAGCATTTGCAAATCGGTAGCAATACATGCTCAACATTATACTGAGAGGTTTAGGAGAACACTTCTGCAAAGCAGTTAACAAGTAAAACCAAATTCGAGCTGATGTCAACTTGTATCACCTCCAGACTAAACCGATGGTAAAGCTGTCACACAAGTCAGCAATTTGTTGATTACTAAGAATTTAACAAAACCATTTGTTGGACAATGTCACAACCTGAATGTCTTGCACTGTTAGCTCTGTACTAACTGTTAACATAATTGACAATGATATATCCACTAGTACATTTTGAAAGGAATGATTTTGTTTCCTTTTTGGCGCAGTCAGAGGTATTGTATGCATGGATCCACTCACATGCATTCCTAGAACAAACTCTGTTTGTATCTACAATAAATCCTCTTTAGGAAGAGCTTTTCGCTCATGAGAAATAACCATCAATGTTTAGCATCTGTTTCAACACCCCTGAAAAACAAGAAGCCATCCCAAAATGCATAAGAGTGGATTTGCATTGGAGGGTTGCAAAGAATTTGGTGCATGCCCAATATTCTTGGGAGGCATTCAAATAGTAATTAGAACTTTAGGCTTGATTTAATTTGGTAAACTATCATTGGAAAATATAATTTCATTGGATTTATATTTTTCCAGGTTGACACAGAATTGTTCTTAAAACAAACAACTCATACATAATGTGTCATAGAATGCAAATAATTGTTTGTGAAACCTTTCATAAATTGTCACAAAAAATTATGAATTGTATTATTGATATTTATTATTATTATTATCATTATTTATAAATTAAATAATGAGTCAATGAATACTTTACTGCCCGGTTTCACAGACAGGACTTAGCCTAAATCAAGATTAGGCTTTAGTTAAATTAGGCATGTTATTGCTCTTATAAATGCTCACTAGAACAGAAAGAAAGAAAAAAAAACCAATGTAATTGTTGATATCAGAAATTTGCATTTTTACTAGTAAGAATTGTATTCCTGATATGTGAAATTGGAATTTCAACTAGTAATAAATTAATTCTTGATATCAACAATTGAATTTGAATGGCAGCCTATGGCGAGATTTCACTAGTAAAAATACAATTCTTGATATCAAAAATTGCCATTGTTACTAGTGGAAATCTAATTCCTGATATCAAGAATTAACATTTTAACTAGTGAACATGTAATTGTTGATATCACAAGTTCATATTCTGAAAATGAATAAAAGTCAAAACGGCTTGTCATATGCTGGAGCCTCAAAAACCATGCAGCGATAATGGGAATTGCCAAAATTTAATAATAATAATTCTACAACTGAAGAAAAACTGTAAAACAAATGTGTTATGAAAATTTTGCTGGCTTAAGAGCTTTTAACTTCCTCTGCGATCTAAACACATACAGAGAGAAAAGAGTTTATACTGGTGGCTTTGCTGAGGGTGGAGTGACACTTTTGAACAACATTTATCAAGTGACAGAACTGCAACACCCAAAAGTTCAGTTATCAGTTTCCTCACATTGTGCTGATGAGGCATAAACAAGTACATACTGTAGATCTCCACAAGCCCACTTGCATTGCTAGACAATAGTGAAATGCAAAACAAATTTAAGGAGTCTCGGGGGGACTGAGTCCAGGGAGTGAATTTCAAGGGGGGCAAGTTCAAGTTCAAATTATAGAGGATTTTCATCCAATACCATAATACCATCCAAATGGCACGCAAGTTTCACACATAAATTTGGGTATTTACAGGAATACAATAAAAATGCATAAAAAAAATTCTGACATGTGTTTGTCTTTTTTTGTTTGTTTGTTTTGTTTTTGTTTTTGTTTCAGCAGGTCTGGGAGCTGAGTAAACATGGATTACAGAACAACCAGGCAAACCCCTCTTTTGACAGATATAAATTAACTGGATATTAGGCCTAATGCCTAATTATTTTTATTTGAAAACATTATTTTATACTTTTTGTACAAATTCAATTTAAAGCTAATGTATATTACAAAAAAAAATATTGAGTGTTTCCATATTTGATTTTACTGTTTGAATTAAGTCTGCATTAAATGAAATTTGTGACCAACTTTGCTTTTTCATTGTTTTTCAACATAAACACATGCTAGACAAATGACGCATGACACTGCGTTCTAAAGTTAAATGGTGCTCAAGTTAAAACAGGTTCAAATTTGAAAAAGAAAAGACTTAAGATATGATTTTTTTTTCTATTCTACTGCCCTGAAACAAATACACTATTGTTTCATAATGATCTTTACTGAAGCAAACAGCAGACCAGCTACAGGTGGGCCCAGGTGGGGATGGGCACCCACATTGAAAGGCTCCAATATACTTCAAGCGAAGTTCTTTTTCGTTCTTCATTTAGGGGTAAAATGAAGTTCGAAATACATGAGTAGTAATATAGTGTAATCAAACATCTGATGCCGCCCACACTGCTGAGAGCAACTGTTAGATGAATATGTAAAAATTTTGCGTGCTTTCCTCTCAGTAACAAAATAAACAGCAAAATTGACAAGGATACTAGCAAGGATTTCTAAATGAAGCATAAGAAAATCTTGGCAATGTGGATATGTTTGTTTGCACAAGCTCTGTAATTTGGCACTCAAGTAAAGTCATGTCACATTTATATTATAACACTTTATAAAATACATTGCTTAAAATCTAGAAGCTTTAGCATATATAAACACGGAAAACAGTGTCAGTCTCTCATTTCATCAGAAGTATCATCAGCAGTATCAAGTTCAGCCTCAGTGCACAGTTACCTTACGCGATGGCCACGATAGTACGAATGTGTTTACCAGCCAAAGCGAACTTTTCCAGAAAGTTTGCTATGGCAAGTTGTTTCGAACTTCCACAACGAACTCCAAACAAACTTTGTTTTAGCCTGATTTTGTTCGAAATAATGTCACACCAGTTCGTTCTTCGATTTCGTTTGAAATATATCGGGGTCTGAATTGTGGCCCACCCAATCAAAATTTGGTCATTTTCCAAAAAGGTGTATGAAATAATTTAATAAACAATAGTAATTATATTCAATGTCTTATGCGGAGGTGGAAAGTACTAACAATTGCAAATACTTTTGTTACAGTAATTGAGTACATTTTCCAGTTTCTTCTACTTTCTTAAGTATAATTAATTACTTTTACTTGAGTTGAATAAAAATAAAGTATTAAAAATATAATATAATCAATATATTTTTCAAAATTTTTTTTTTTTCAAAAGTACAAAGTACTTTGACAAAGGTGCCGACGGAGCAAGAAGGTGAGCTAGCTCTTTTCAAATTACTGCGGTGAAGCCCTGGGTGTTATGAATCCTGTTCTGTTGTCCTCCATTCACCTGCTACTAGATGTCGCCCTCCCATTTCAGAACTCTATCATGGACTCCATACACCACACTAAACTTCCCATAAGCCTGTTCTGTTCTGTTTCACTGGTTATTTGCGAAGTCTTGTTGAAACTGTAACATTTCTGAGCGCTACCCTTGCCTTGTTTTGCCTGTTTTCGATTCCTGCCTGTGTCATAGTCCTGTTGTTTATCTGCCTGCCTTTTGACCTTAGCCTGTAATATTGACTACGGGTTTGCCTTTCCCCTGTTGATCCTGTTTGCTATTAAGTTGACCATTGCCTGTACGACAACGTTTTGGAATTAAAGCTGCACTTGGATCAAATCCCACTGTCTCCCCATTACACTGGGCTTCAGCCAATACCAAACAGGTCTGACTCCGATGCAAAACCAATCAAAACTTCCAGTTTAGCTGGAGGCCTTCAAACTGTGCTTTAACATTCAATCACTGACGCTGGCGTTTTGCATCAGTATTGTTAACGTTCCAATATTTTTGTGAATGTGACGCTATGCTCATATTCTGTTTTTAAGTTGTAATTTTGGTACCTCCTGGGTCATATACCATTGATACCCAAGCACTGAGCAGTTTAAAGAGTTCCCTTTCAAATCGGTCTCTCGACACTTCGTCAACGAAGGTGGCGCTATGGGTTATCCCTTCCTTCCTCAAATCTATGAAGCCTTATGAAATCTCACGGGCGAGAATTCGGCCTACCAATGGTGTTCAAGTGCACAAAATAAAGACGGGCTCCCCCGCATTATATGGCGGCACTGAATGGAGCATGCTTTCTGAATGATCGACTCATCCTAGTCCATTCAGTGTTTATTAATCCATCTCATCTTCTGCTTCGCATCCTCAGAGTAAAAGAGAACTACAAAGGGCCTTTTTGTGATGCAAGTTCGAAGCATTTCACAGGGGCGTTTACAGTTTGTAACTCACCTCCGATCATTTCGAGCCGAGGAGTTTCTACCTTTAGTGTTCTCAGGAAGCTCTCAGGCTGATGGCTGCGGCTTGAAAGTGTTTTGCTATGCTCCCTCCCTCTAACATGATGAAGATAGCGAGACTGTCAGCTCTCTGTTCTCACATCCCCCGCTCATCATGGGTGTCAGAAGTAATAATGGGCTGTGAGTCACAATCATTTCGCTGTGCAGCTGGATTATTTCAGTATATCTCTTTTTGGTCAGACAGCCCCTGTCAGTGGCCTTGTCAGTGGCAAGAGTGCTGGGACAGCGACGGTATGCCCTCCCTGTTTTATATATACCGCTGTAACGGCATGAAAAACGCCTTCATATTCATAGTAGCCAGGCATAGAGCTCTATAGATGAGAATTTTGAGTGGCACAAGAAGGCTGATCACCCCTCGCCCTTCTACATGATCATCCCGTGCTGGGCACTACAATCAGTCCTGTGATTAATTGTTTCCTCACTCGCATCGCGGTGTGGCCTTGCAAGAGGATTATATCTACAACGTGGACCGACATTGTGAGTGATGTCAAATAGGTCATGTGACTATCACCAGTTGTCAACGCACCTGCTAAGGGGTGTTCAACTTGGTCGCTTAGTCATTCGTAGTCTGACTCTGACGTTACAGGTGCAGACACTGCTGCCTTTTTGCATGAATGTCACCCTTGTGGGTTATTTTATGTGTATTGCCGTTGCACACATTCATGGTGTAAAAGCACAGACAAGGATCCACCATCATTGTGACTGACTGGGTGATTGGCACCAGTACTGCTGCCTCCGTGATTTGTCTGCACGGTGTTTTATCACACTTGTATTATGTTCATGTCAGTTGCCGCTGTGGTGGATGTCAGTACTAGTTGTTGGCATGACTTTCACCATTGACTTCACAACACAGACAGGCTTACCACCGATTGGGATATTATATGTAGTGTCTGCTTACTGACGCATGCGTTATTTGGCAATATGTATGGCACAAATGGCATAGTCCGTATGTAATATTTCCCAATGTTTTGTACTTTTGACGGTGTTAACAATGGTGCCACGTGGACGGGAATATGCATGGAAATGATATGCAGATGAGGTTATGCATATAAAACTAGGCGTTGTAAGCTCCATATATGGTGATTTCGAGGAGGAGACAGGGTGGAGATGCACGTATGGACAATCTTCTGCCGACTGGGATTTATAAAGGGATTTTTGCACAGGTTCTGGTGTATGAATGGTTTTATAAATCTCTTTTTTTTTGCGTACATCATTTTCAGATTTATGTCATACGTTCACTTTTAGTAAGGTTTATACCAAAAGTTTTATAAATGAGGCCCCAGGTAAGTAGATGCAGGTAGGTAGCAATTAGCAATACAAACAGTCCAAAACGTAGACAATGAAACAGTCCAAGTTAAGATGAGACCAGACAAGGCCTCTGTGTGTGGTGCTGCTTTTATTGTGAGTTGATGAGGATGATTCTTTCTTTCTTTCCTGGGCCCATATCTATAAGGCTTTTCAGAAATGCTCGTAAGAGTATAGTCTTAAGCTTAAGTGTTAAAAATTTCTTTTTAAATAGGACTTTTCTAAGAGTAGGAGACTTTTATAAAGAAGCTAAAAGCAACTTTTAGTAAAGTCTTAGACTGATTCATAAGTACTGACTTAAATGTTGTAAACTAAGGACTACAATGATGTCAACTCAAAATGGCTGCCCTCAACGTCTGAATCAGCCAAATGTGAGGCTGCAAGGTTGTAGTAATAGCAGCACGACACCACTCATTTAATGTAATTATAAAAGAAAATTAAAAAGACAGAAGTTTTAATATTTAAATTTATTTTTTAAAATATCATAAATTAGTATTGATGGTGTGGAAGCAATGATGTGCCATGAGTTCCATCAAGAGCCCCAACAACTCCAGGAAAGTCTACAGTCAACATAAAAGTGATGTGCTTTCATGGTTTAATGGTCATTTGGAAAGTCAATTAACTGCCAGAGTAGTGGCCAAAAGTGATGTCCAGCCTAGGAAATTTGACATCTTCACCCTTAGTTCAAATATTTTTAGAAACATGTTAAAAGATGTATGCATATTGTGTAGCTTAGAGTCAATTGTTTTGTTTGTGATAATGCAATGAAACATGAAATTGTGCAGACATTATTTTTGGCCAGGCTGTGACTCAAAGAAATTAATAACACATGCAAAAACGAGAGGACCAATGATATATTAAAAACTGAATATGTTGTAGTCAATGTTTGCTTTGCTTTTTTCTGAAACCTTTAGCTGTAGTTTGTCTCTTTTTTTGCCAAAAATGTTGTCAGATAAATACCTTTGCTTGTTCATTTTATTCTTCACTTATATTTTAAAACAGTTAAATAATATAAACATAAAAATAGAAAACATATTTTCCTCATATTTTGGTGGTTTAAGCAAAATTGTAGTGTCATTAAAAAAAACCTTTGCACATCAATTTTGGTGTGACAAGTTTAGCAATAGTGCTATTTAGAGCCTGCTTACTGTGGACTGATGGGCTCAAGTCATCACTGGTGCATTTTTACAGTTACCAAAAATGTAATTACTATTTTCATTTCTACAGTTAGAGCATTGATGGGAGAAGTTATTACATTTAAAGTTATTAAAAAGTTTATTCAAAGTCATTACATTTATTAAAATGTATTACCTGTGTTAATTATTAAATAATATTTATTACATTTATTTAAAAAAAGAATTGTCAATCTATATGTCAATCTATGTTTATATTGTTTTATCAACTCCATGTCATCATATTACTCCAATACATCATATCTTTATTGGAAAGTGTGTTTCTCATCTTCCTCGCTGCCATTTTATTACTCCTAACTAGGTTAGGAGACCTCTCCAGCACTCTTAAATAATTTAGGAGCTGAGACCATGTCAAACAGAGGAACCTTTATGCATTCTTATTCTTAAGTCTAGGAATGAAAGGAATGAAATTACGTCATTTATAGAATTTTGGCTCACTTAAAACTAAAATGTTACTCTTTACTCTTTTTACTCTGAGCGGCTTTATACATAAGGCCCCAGCTCACAATTTCCTGCTCCACACTCCAGTCTGGTAGGTGGCGGTAATGCACCTCTAAACCTGGTTGTCAAAGAAGAAGAAGACGTCACGATTAGCACCCGCCCCCCCAGTCAGTGTCCAGTTTTCTGAGCTGAGGTAAGTAGTCCACGGCGCTTCGTATAGTTAATCAATTATGAAAGCGCAGTTTGTTTAGGCAACATTTTTCGGGGTCATTTCTGTGTTGTTTTAACGGGTACAGTGCTATTTGTCCGTATTTTCTGGGTGTCCAGTTATGGTCCGTGTTGCTTTCGAATAATTTGTTTTCTAGTTTTTGTCTTCAATTGTCTTGACTTATTTATCATATATTCGACCCTTCTCATGACATAAAAACATAAAAAATAATCTTTTAATAAACTAATCCCATGTCGTGTTTTCCATTATTTTTCTTTTCTTCACACTTTGTTCTAATGCACCAAATACAATGAATCCAAAACCTTTTCCCTAACGAGCCTACTGCGGTTTAGATTATGGGAGACACGTTCAGTTTTGAGGAAGTTCCACAGAAAAAACGAGCAAACAAAAAAAATAATTATAATTTCAAATCATAAGGATGCGTTACAAATAATCCTTATTTTCCGTCAGTGACTGAATGAGCTGTAAGATTTCCTTCATCTATTTGCAGACGTCAGGAAAGTAACACTTGGTGTGACAGTGTAACAAGAATATCTATGGCAAGAGCTCTTTTCAGTTGTCAGTTTTCCTCCTGATTATTTTCTCTCTTTTTTGTCTTCTCCTATATTCAGCTATAACAGTATGAAAAAAACAACAACAATAAAAACACATGCTGCACATTTGTGGTCTGCTCTCCCGATTTAATGTACATATTCCATGAATAATTAACTGGAATATCCCCTGAGAATGTCTTGTTTTCTCCCTAAATCCTCATGTCGCTTTCCAGGTTTGCTTTCACATTCATGCTTAAATGTAATTGACCCCCTGACAAAGACCCTCCCTGTTTAGTTATTATTGCTTTGTCCGACAAGCCGCAAGCTCTCACGCCACACATCATGTTCTAAAAAACAAAGAAGACACTGACAACGCGTCGTACAGACATATGAAAGTTTCATATTTAATATATCAAAATTTTTAAAAGTTTAAACAATAAATACCGTATAGTGGCTCTTTAATGTGTCATGATCGCTGTAGCTCCTTCAATCGGCTTGTGAACCAACCATCTCTTCATACTAGTTTATGTCATTCATATCAAATAGACATGAATGGACATCTGAAGGATTGTTGTTTAAAGCGTGGATTACACACAATTTTTGAAGTTTGAGTTCACCAACGTTAATCTATTATACTCCCCTGACTGCTTTGACAGACAAAATGGCGGATTCGGGGATATGATTGGTCAGATCGCCTGTCAAACAAACTGTGAAGGGTCAATTGTCTCCCCTTTTCACTTCTAATCCCTATATTATCTGTGTTTACTGGTATGTTTCTAAAGTAGGTAAATATAATATTTAGTATCTGTAAAATGATGGAAAGAATATCACTCAATATTCCAGTTTTTTGATTAAGTCACTCATAATGTAGACATTCATGTGGAGTGTGCAAGCTGAAGTAGCTCATTTACTGCAAGACATGGAGGTGCAGACGAGATTGCTGGCATTTTTCCCTGATAAAAGCAGGAACAACTTAAAATACTCTTGCCATTTTTAGTCATACAGATAAGAGTAATGCATCATTCAAAAAAGCATCTACTTTTATTTGTGCAAACTCAAAATAACAAGAAATCATTGGGCCTTTGTAAAATAAAACAAAATGGATGTGCTTCCTGCCATTTCAGTCTCTGTGAACTGGAGCGCGTCAAAAAGATAAACCAAAAGTCAGTGTATACTTGCTTCACATGAGAAATATATCTATAGAAAGATTGAAAGGTCAAGCAATTGTCAACCAGAAAACAAATATAATCAGATCATGTAATCCATTTGAAATGTGTAGTACTCCTGAAAATGGAGAGAAATAATGATCAACAATAGTTCACCATGAATGAAAATGACTTTCTCTTTAAGTGTGCGTGGCGACGCAAGCACGTATATACGAAATTGTGACAAATCAGATATGCATAAAATTATCATTAAATTCAAACAACTGATTACTAATAATTTTATAATATAACAGGAAATGATGAACCTTTTCTTTTTGTAACAAAATGACATAAAATATGAAGAATAGAACATATCTGGTTAACCTGTAAAAGGGTACATTTTCAGTATATCACTCGTGCATAGGCGCGTCCACTATTGTGGAGATGACGAGTCAGCAGCGTCAACTAAACTAAAATATTTAGTCTCCTTGCTGTTTTTTCATGACACATTCATAATCATTACTTTTGCCAGTGCGCTGGGGCAAGCTTGTGCACTGATTATGCTAAGAAGTGTTTTACCTGTTCAGCTAATAACGCTTAATATTCCCGACAACCTCTGTATTCCCATTTAACTACTTGTTAGCTATGGAAGACCAGGACTGCCACATAATAAAACGAAGAATCAATTAATTAATTTAATAATTCAAACATAAAAATGTATATAAATAAATCACTTTTATATGGGCAAATAAATAGACATATTTAAAGTTGTTTAATTCCTGTTTTTAAATGTAGTTTAATAGAACAATAAAACAATAAATTTAAAAAATCTTTATTTAATGTATAAATAAATAGACGAATTTGAAATGGGTTATTTAATTAATTTTTTAAAACGTAGATTAATAAAACAATAAATAATACATTATTAAATCATTTTAAATGTGCATTTAAATCGCTTTTTAAAAAAGGATTTGCCAAATGCTTTTCTTTATCCATTTGTCAATCGCTTTTCTTTATCCATTTGACAATCGAGTGCTAAAATGCCATTGGACAGTTCACACGTGGGAGCAACCAATCAACTTTCACCTCAATTTAAAAGCCAACCCTCTCAAGACAGTTCGAGCAACGCGATCACGCAAAATGTCAGGGCAATCTGAACGTGCTTACCATTTTGAATATCAATCATGTTGATCACTTTCTTCATTCCCGATGGCTCATGTTCTTATGAAAATATTCATGTATTGGAATGCTCATGTAAGATAAAACGTAAAATTAGAACAGCCTTCTATCTGTGTCATCTTGACTTCTTTGCTCGCTTTTATCATGAGCCTGACTAGAGCAGTTGTATGGAAGACACTGCAGAATCTAGCCTGACAGGCCCTTAAAGTGTGAATGGTCAGTGTGCCGTACTGACTCTTATTCTGCCTGACAGAATTAAAACTACTGAAGACGGAAGCGGTTTGACCAATCGGATGAAAGGTGCATTTCAGCGGCTCCCACAGGTGCGAATGCTATAAATCGATTTGTAAACCACAAATGAAAAATGAGAAATTGTGTCAATCTCATTTTTCGTTTGTTAAAATAAACAAAAACACCAGCTGTCTTTCCATTTCTCAGTATTCCTTTTCAAACGGGTAAATCGAACATGGACCTCTGGCATTAGTTTGGTGGAAAAAAAAAATTAGCACAGTAGGCAACAATGTGATGAACTTAGTTTCTGTTAAAGATCTGAAAGATTTTTTCTTTAGTAGTGTTTATTTGTGTATAATTGTTCAGATGTTTGTTAAAGTTAATGCTATATTGCTATACGATATTTTAATTTAACTGTGGTTAATGACTCATCTCTCTAAAGGCTTATTTTGGGAGTATCTATTAAAGGGTTAGTTCACCCAAAAATGAAAATTCTGTCATTAATTACGCACTCTCATGTCGTTCCAAACTCGTAAGACCTTCATTCATCTTCAGAGCACAAATTAAGACATTTTGATGAAATCCGAGAGCTCTGACTCCTCAATAGGCAGCAATTTAATTACCTCTGTAAAGGTCAAGAAACGTTATAAATACATTGTTAAAATAGTCAACGTGACTAAAGAGGTTCAACCTCAATTTCATGAAGCGACGAGAATACTTTTTGTGCCCAAAAAACAAAACAAAAATAATTTCTTTATTCAAGTTTTTCTTCTTCCCTGTCAGTCTCCTTATGCTGTTGACGCAGTAAGCACAAGGCAGGTTTCCGTGTACTATGTCAGAACGCTGACTCATTATTGGCCAGTTTCTGCATCAGCATCACATGCTCACATGTACAGCTTTGGCCTATACTGAGCTGGCGTTCTGACATAAACACGGAAGCCAGCACTGTGCTTACTGAGTCAATTGCATAAGGAGAATGACAAGAAAGAGAAGAGATTGTTGAATAAAGGTTTTTGTTTTGATTTTGCACAGAAAAAGTATTATCGTCACTTCATAAAATTAAGGTTGAACCACTGTAGTCACGTTGACTTTTTAAACGATGTCTTTAGAAAGTTTTTGGACCTTGACAGTGGTAATTAAATTGCAGTCTGTTGAAGAATCAGAGCTCTCGGATTTCATCAAAATGTCTTAATTTGTGTGGCGAAGATGAACGAGGGTCTTACAAATTTACAACGACATGAATTAATGACAGAATTTTAATTTTTGGGTGAACCAACCCTTTAACAAGAGCTGCTGAAAAACCTGTTTATTTCATGTAGTCAATAGTCTCCATTTTTACTTCATTTCTTATGCTGATGTCAACAGATCACATGTAAATTGACACTTGATTGATGCCCATAGATTGAGGCAAAGTATATAGTCTGTGATAAACCACGTTTAATGTTTCAACAAAACTCAGCTAGATTATAATGTGAATTTGTTCTAAAGCAAATGAAAACATTCTACATTTTGATAGTTAGATTGATGATCACAAAACATGCTTAAAATGTGTGGATAACTGAAAGCTTAAACTTAATGACTAATTTATTTTCGATTTTGGCAGACCTGGTCCTCCCATAGCAATTCACCAATAAATGCTGGAATATTCCAATCAGCCTACAAGTGAAGAAGAGTTTATGAAAGAACATGGAAAACATAAATGATCCTGAACCCTGCAGAATAAAACAGGAAGATTTTGAAGAACAAATAGGTTGGTGTCTATTCTTGATTCTTGATTCTTTAGTAAGGTTATAAAACTTTAAGCAGTTTATCAGATTCAGTGGTTGCAATTAGAAAATCCCATGTAGAAAACATAATTAGAAAAATGCAATTAGAAAAAAAACACTTATGAAATAATGAATATGATGGTTTGAGGTGTGCTGGTACCTGTGGTTAAAAGCATTAATTTTATCTGAGGATATGTCAATGACATGAACACGTACCTTTAAAAAGAAAAGACACAATATAAAAAAAATTTAAAGGCTAATATGAACAGGTACAGGCTTTAAAATGGCATCTCATTTCTCTCTCTTTTATATATATATATATATGACTTACTGAAAATCAAACTATAGGAACTCAAACTACTGTTTTACTTTAATTTTAGACCTGATGAAAGTGAACAAGGAGATTGAAGAACTGACTGAAGTAAAGGAGAAACTTCATCATGTCAAAACTGAAGATATGTCTTTAAGTGACTCATTGGATGGAAAAACCCAAAAATGTTTCACCTGTCCTCAGTGTGGAAAGAGTTTCTCATGTGAAAAGAATCTTAATTTTCACACAAAATTGCACAGATTGCCGCACACATGTGATCAGTGCGGAAAGAGTTTCACAATAAAAGGAAATCTAACTGAACACATGAAAATCCACACTGCTGAAAAGCCACACGTGTGTGATCAGTGTGGGAAGAGTTTCACTCAAAGAGGAGACCTTAATGATCACATGAAAATCCACACTGTAGAAAAGCTATACACATGTAATCAATGTGGGAAGAGTTTTCTACAAAAAGGAAGCCTTACCGAACATATGAAATTTCACACTATGGAGAAGCCACACACATGTGATCAGTGTGGGAAAAGTTTCTCTCAAAAAGGAAACCTTAATGAACACATGAAAATCCACACTGGAGAGAGGCCATACACGTGTAATCGATGTGGGAAAAGTTTTACACATAAAGGAAACCTGAATGAACACATGAAAGTCCACACTGGGGAAAGGCCACACACATGTGATCAGTGTGGGAAGAAATTCAAACTGAAAGTAACCCTTAATGAACACATGAAAATCCACACTGGAGAGAAGCCGCACATATGCGATGAGTGTGGGAAGAGTTTCAGACGAAAACCAAGCCTTCAAGATCACATGAAAATCCACACTGGAGAAAATCTTTATACATGTGATCAGTGCGGGAAGAGTTTCAGAAAGGCTGGTGTTTTTAAAGTTCATCTGCGTACTCATACTAGAGAAAGACCTTATAACTGTGATCATTGTGGTAAAAAGTTTTTTAGGGCAGATGCCCTGAAGGACCATGTGAAACTTCATACAAATGAGAAGCCTCATGTGTGTTCTTTGTGTGGAAAGGGTTTTAGACAGATGGGTAATTTAAAAATACATTTGAAAAGACACAGCGGTTTGAGGGATCATATTTGCTCTAAGTGTGGAAAGTCCTTTATTAGAGATTCTGAACTGAAACTGCACCAGTCAGTTCACACTGTAGAAAAACCTTATGAGTGTTCTCAATGTGACAAGAGATTCAAACGGTCAGAATATCTGAAAATACATGAGAGGATCCACACTGGAGTGAAGCCGTATCAATGTCATAGATGTGGAAAGAGATTTACTTATTTAGGTTCCCTGCTTGGTCATACAAAAAGTGCATGTCCAAAATTACAGTAAGTAGTTCATGTTCATCCATTTCAGGTGCGATGCTACGTCCTCACCAAATGTGACCCAATAACTTGCAATAAAAACTCTGTTCCATATTAAATTGGGATTATGTTAAAGAAACATAATCACAAGTTGTCACAGGGAACAGAGTTCACTAATCAACTAATCATTGATTAAAATTTTTATTTTATCAACACTTATTGGCCTGTTTTATTGTGTCCTAATTCTACAAAGCCCCTAAATGATTTTGGTCATTGAAAATAAATGAAATGGAAAAAAACTACACTAGTTTTGCTAATTAATTGCTACACTACACTAGTTTAGTTATATAAGTGTTGCGTTCCCTCGAGAAGCTTTTGGAAGCATAAGCTTTGAAGTTTTCCATCACAGTGTCCTTCTTGAGAGCTCTATATTTTTGCATCATAATCATTTAATTAATTTTAAATCTGAAAGTCATGAAGTATCTGTTTATTATGGGTGCTTAGCATGTTTTACATTTCTTGGTAGAGCTGCTCATAAAACAGATTTCACCACACACAACTGAGATCAAGATAGCTCTTTTATCTTTGATATCCAATTGTATAACAATCCAAAATTCATTTCATATTTGTTCTGCTAAGTTGATTTGCACCATATGTTAATCTGTGTCACGTAATGTAACTTCATTAAATCTTTCTTCTTCTTTATTTTATTTATATAGCGCTTTTTACAATGCAAATTGTGGCAAAGCAGCTTTACATTAAATGGAGAAAAAAACCTTGGGAGAAATGTCAGGGGGGCCAGTTCTCCTCTGGCCAACAGTGAACACTTGTCCGATACTCAGGCAGAGTTACAGGTCATTAAACCGATTTGGAATCGCAACAGTCAAAATATTTAATCTAGTTCAATCTAGTTTAAGATCTTTTTGATCACGCCGGTATGGGACGGTTTGTTGGGATATGTGCCACTGGCTGATGAGTCGGTAAGGTCTTCACAAAGGATGAGCTAGTTAACACAGTCTCCGCCGACACCCCAGGGCCACATTGCTGCCGCACACAGGCACAGGTTCCCCGTCCGACCCGGACACGGCCCGGATCCAGCCAATCACGTTAATTGGTAAAACTCGGGATAAGCAGAGAGACAAAAATTAGCGTAGACGCCATTCTTCTTCAGATGTAACAAGTACATCTGGTGTTAAAGGAAGTGTTCCCGGTTCCGGCTGACCTGATCTATGCTGCCTAACAATCCTTTAACGGATATGAAGACAAAAATTGATAGTGCGTCATGTGTATGCCAGGTTAAATAGATGCGTTTTTAGTCTAGATTTAAACTGACTTTTTCTGTGTCTCAGAAAAAATATATCAGAAAAATATATTTCTAAGGCTATTTACACAACTCCGTTTTCAGCTAAAAACAAAACTTTTCATGTGTTTCGACCATTCATTTACACAACAAAGATATTTTTGCCTAAAAATGCAAATTTTTGAAAACAGGTTTCAAAGTGCACGTTTTTGAAAATGATACAATTACTGTGTCCAACAATGTGTACACAGGTATTGTGGTCAGATGGTGGTAAGTCAGTAATAAAATCAACTCCTTTGTGGAACCATTGTCAACCATTGAAATGGGTAATGGTACTAGTTTACCTTCAGGTAAGTGATGGGGGGTCTTAGTGCAGATCCACTCTGTGCACAATGCACAGATGTCAGAATTGTGTCCAGCGCTAGTTTTACTAAAAATATTTGAGAGATGAATTAAGCAAAAAGCAACTTTCCAAATTTCAAGATTTAATGGTCTTCTTTAAATACTTAAAAGTCATGCGAAAAGTCAAAAAAGCCCTTAAATTAGCCTATGTAATCTTTTGAAGGTATTTTTTGACGAATAAGCCCCTTGTATTTCTTTTTAATGTTTTTGTTGTTGTTGTAGTGTGTGTTTATTTAGTTTATATATATTTTTGTTATGCTGCTATTTGGACTTTTTGTAATTGTATTAAGAGTTACTATTGTTTATTTGGTATTTTGTATATACTTACAAGCAAAAAAAAAAATTCATGTACACATTGTGCAGTGGCTCTTTACTGCCTCTTGGGGTCTGGATGAGAATGACACATCACTTGCTTTGATGTCACAAGCTGCTTTTTTCCCCCTTTTTCCAAGATGAACAGAATAAGACAAAAGAACAATGAGGGATATATTACATTATCACATTTTGCTTATATGTTATATGTAATACACCATAAAAGTATGGAGGACGAAACCTGCAAAAACAAAATAAATACCTGAATAATTAAATCCATAAATAAATAAATCAACAAAATTATACATAAATAAATATATGAATAAAGTCTATTCCTGGGCCTCTGGAGGATATCTACTGTATTGTAGTTATATTCACCATAGGTTTTCATATAAACATGACTGTATTCATTTTAGTTAATACAGGTGAAGCTGGGGGAGGTGGAGGGTTTCTGAAAGTGCTCTGCAACTATAGCAAATGGTAACAAAGTATTTGAAAGTGGAGCACGCAAGCTCATTGGCTACTGATACAGCAGGAACCAATCAGGGGTAACTATTCCCATAAGCTTCAAGACTGACCTAAATCTTTCTAATACACAAATAGTTTCTTTAACCTAAATAGCCAATGGTGGTGTCGTGCATCATATTATATTATGATTGTCCACAGGCTCTAGTCTTATTTATTGTAGGGTTATGTTTTATTTTATTTTTATTTATTTGTTTTTATTGACCACTGACATACATATACACTCGTGCACACATAAGGGGAACAAAGGAAAAGAAACATCCCACAAAAGATAAGGATATGTACTCACTGAATGGTAAATTCTTATAAACAACTTGAAACAATCCTAATAGTAACAATAATAGTTGTATTAACAATAATAATAATATTATCAATAATAGTAAGATATAATGGTAGAAGTAGTAGAGGAAGCAGTAATAATAACAATAATACTAATAATAATAGGAAGAAGAGGAATATCTCAAAAAAAAAGAAAAAAACTGTTCATACTGTCCAGCCTCAACTGATGATTACTTTCATGCATTCTGGCAGTACCCACTTGTTCAGTCCTTCTGGTTGGAGGTTATGAGGAGGCTGTCAGACATCCTTGGGCTCAGCATTCCAGTTCGTCCCATAATAGCCTTACTGGGAGACATGTCTACTTTTCAAATTCCTAATAATCTCAAACCATTCTATTAATCTCGCTGTCCATAGCAAAGAAACATATTTTACTAAATTGGAAAAACAGAGCAGTACTCTCAATAAACCAATGGCTCAAATTATTATTAGTACACTCAAACTTGGAGCAATTAACTGCATTTGCACATAATATTGATTCTTTCAAACAAACCTGGTCCCCTTTTTTCAATATCTAAACAGGAGAACTGATTCCTGTCTGTCATATAACACGTGTTCAAAAGAAACTCATAAGGAACATTTTGTGCCCCTTTATATAATGTATTTAGCTTATATCCTGCCTTTGTTGTCTACTCTTTCTCTTTTTTATTTGTATTTATTGTAGGATTATGTTTTAGACAGACTCTACAATGCACTGAAGTTTACAACCATGTAGATTTTTATTTAAACTTTTATAAAGTGTTATTTTGGGACGCACAAAAATAGGTCTTTGACTTTTCACTTCAAAGGTTTCTCACAGGCCGGGACTGTTTAAAAGCATTTCATTTATTCAAATGATATATACATATATACAGATTGGTCATATATAAAGCACTATGCAAATAAAGATTACTTGTCTTGACTTTTAAAAGCAAAGTGAAAAAATAACTTTTAAAACAACACAAATGTGGCTGTGATGACTTCTTTCCAGTCTTGCAGTCTCTCGTGTTCTTGCTCGGACATGGACGGGCTCGGAGTTCCCTGTCAGGTTGGGGCTGGACTTCAGGCTTCGGCTTAAGCCCTCCACCAAGGACAGCAAGTACGTTATTTCCTATCCAACACAAAGATTATACGAACAAGTCAACCCATGAATGATTTTATGAGCTGAAATTCTGTTTGCATCAAGTCAAATAACCTTTACTTATATAGTGCTTTTTACCATGAAAATTGTGGCAAAGCAGCTTTACATTAATAATTGACAAATAAATTTTGGCTGCACAGCAGCTCCCAAAGAAAATGGTGTCATTGTCCATCTTAACCTATATATTATTGATTCATTCTGTTGCAAAGATCAATAGTTAAGTTAAGTCGTGACATAGTTATTAGTCTAGTTAATTTATGTATATCAGCACTGGAGAAAACAGTGATGTAATCGTCCTGCTCAAATCACTGATTCTGTTATTTTCTTGTTTGTTACTGTGAAGCACTTGGACCCAATCTGTACTGTATAAAGCGCTATATAAATGAAGGGGACTTGACTATAACAGGAATATTACAATGAGCACAAATTTGAAAATCTCACTACAAATAATCCAGAATTGAAGACAAATGATAATAATCCTACTCTGTCTGTTACACTTCCTCACATCTGAAATCACTGAATCTCCTGGACTTCTTCAAACTACAGTAGACCATCAGTAAACCATTTATGAAGTGACATCTGCTCTAACGTCGGCAGTTCAGTTGGATCCCGGGCTAGGCACTTTCTAATCAGATCTCTGCATTCTGTGCAAATTTTAATAAGGAGAGAGCTGGTTAATCTTGACCATGTGACTTGGCATCTATGAAAACAGTATCTAAAACATCTTTACTTTAAAAGTGAACTCCGTAATTTCTGCGACACTCTCTTACATACTTCACCTTTAACTGATTCTGTACAGAGACTTTGCTTTATGTGTGTTTTTATCAGTGTTATCAATATTATTCACTCACCCTCGGATAAGTTGGAGTTCTGAAATGTAACTTTTGTTTGTTTGATTTCTGTTTGGTTGAGAAAAGGGTGACATGCATTCACCATGTTGTACAACAGCACTCCTGGAGTCCAGACATTTGCTGGGACAGCGTGAAATCGAGGTTCTGTCAAGACTTCAGGTGGGCAGTAAGACGATGCTCCTGTAAGCAAGACATTTGCACATTTGTTGAGCTTTTTTTTAAAGCATCAAATAATCAGTAAGTCACTACATTCAGTTTTCTACACTCATAAAATGCTCACCAATGTATTCGTCGCTCTCGTAGCCATCACTACTAAATAGCTGACCAGCGCCAAAGTCTATCAGCTTGAGCTCTAATGTTGTTCTCTTCAACAGGAAATTCTGCGTATGAATGTCATTATAAAATACCCCGTGCTCGATGCAGTGTTCTATTGCCAGCACAGCCAGTGACATGATGACCCGTGATACTGGTTCATCCGGTCTGGGTTCATGTTTGATGAAGTCCAGCAAGGTCTCGCAGGGCTCTGGGTACTCCATAATGAGAGTGAATTTTCGAGGGTGTTCAAACCACTCGTATAGATGTATGACGAAGGGGCTTATGGGTTCTTGCCTCATCATCAGCAGCAGCGCCACTTCCATGACGAAAGGTTTGGGATGCCCAGGCTAGAGAAAAGTAGTTAAAAAAGTAGGAGGTTAGCTGGGTAAAAATCTGAAGGAACCATGCACTTTTCATAAGATCTTCTTAAATACGTTCAAAAGAGCCTTTTCAGCTCAAAGTTATTTGGTGCCTCTAGGCTTTTTTGTCAATCTCATTTATACCTAATGCTTCCAACAGGTGTATTAACTACAGTAATCTGCACTTCAATACATATTCAGGTTTTGGCCAACTTATAATATCAAGATAACGATCGTTGTCTATCTTGAGCATCCGCTTGATGGCAACCTGCAAATAAAATAAATAAATAAAAACAGTTTCAATAACAGTATCAGTACTCAAGCACCTGACCTTGGAATAAGAATTAAACCCTCTCTGAATTGTTTTAAATATGTTTTGATGCATGCAAGAGCAAAATGTTTGTACAATTCTGTAAGATTTACCTTTTTGCCATCAAATTTTCTTGCTCCCACATACACCCTTCCGAATCCTCCGCATCCGATCATCTATCCCACGTTATAGAGAGACTCAAAGGACATCAGCACTGGTTGTGTCGAGAAAATAATATGGGCAAAACAATATTAATATTCTCTGAAAACGAGCCTTAAGATATTTTTAGTGGAAAACAGGACGACAATAATGTTTAAAGTGATGCTGGAGAAATAATGACAGGCGATTTACCATTCTTTGTCTTGACGCCGGAGTGATCTGGAGCAGGTGATGGTGGCTCAGGATCAGGCTCTGGCTCCAGATCTGGTGGAGGGACAAAAGGCTCCACAACATCCACAGCACTACAGCGGCAACAGCACTGGAAAGGATGCTTCATAGCCTTCCAAAGCCTGTTGAGGAAAGAACGAATTCTTTTCCTCTTCCTACATTCTGTAGGCTTTTCTGAAATGAAGAATAACAATTGAAAACACAACATCTCTACCGTCAAATTAAGCAGTGATACAGTGACATAATTTACATTTTACTGCTAAATTCTTATCTGTAATGCTACAAATCCAAAGTAATGGAAATGTTTCTGAGCCATCTGCCTGACTTCTGCTTAATGCCAGCATAAATGTCCCAAAATCTTATTTCACAATTATCACGATATAGTTATTTTTCTTATTACACACATTTCCAGGCTCCATATGGCCAACTTCTGGCACATGTGGCTCAGTTCTGCTAATGGGAAAGATTATATGGGCCATACCTTAAAATATATCTAATATATAGGGCTATTTATATTACATTAAATAGAATATATTTAAATGAACCAACCAACACTGTAATACTCGGCAGAACAGCCGTTTCACGAGTTCACACTTACAAATAAGTCAGATAGAATGAATTCGTATTTGTCGTCCTCTCCAAGGAGAGGGCTCCGAGCTCGGTATTTGGCCCAAACTCAGAGTACTGCCCCTGTATTTCAGGTTAGGAATTAACCAGGTGAGTGTGAGGAGACGGGGTGGTGGAGGAATGCTGAAAAACTGTTGAGGAATAGTGATTATATATAGGGCTCCACTCATGCTGATTGTTGACAGCTGGTTGAAACGACGTGATGATTGGATCAATTATTTAAATGTGCTCCTCCCGAACTTTGTTAATAAATCATAATTTTGACAATTTTGTGTGTATTTGACAACTCGAGAGCATTAAGTTACGAGACAGAATGCTATCCGGGATCGTACGGCGTCTGAGAAGAGGCTTTCTGTGCGTGTGTTTCGGGTGCATGTCAGACAGCACAAGTACCATTGATCTGTACACTTTACACCGCCAGCCTTATTTCAATCTCACCTGTTGGACTCTTGTTCACAGGAGAAGCCTCCATGGCATCCTGAGCAGTAAGGCCATTTGAAGTCTCTGCTGGCTCGACAGGAACTTGACCTGGCAGCGGAGGGCACATCCACTCTTCTGTCGGACCTGAACAAACACCGGTTGCTGGAACTGCTCTGTTCATTTCAGCTATCCGCTCCATCGCAACTCCACCTCCAAACGACCATGTAGGATCCTCTGCTGCCAAGGCTCAATGACTGATGACCGCTCTGCCACTGCCTCTTCCTGTGAGCCTGACCTGAGGACACAGAAACAGCCAACTCAGAAGACAGAGGAGTTAAATATCCAGGAAGCTCCTGGCTCTGTCTGGCAGCAGATCTTGATCACGGTCATCAGAACCGGGCTCCAAACATCACGTTCAGACGTCACATAGTTATTAATGTTTTAATAATAATCAATAATCAATGTCAGTGGTCAATTGAAAATTGTTGCTTGAGTTACTCAAATTGAAAAGTTTATTTCACATGCAAGGAATCAAATACATGTGATCAAGTGGGGGGATCACATGGGTTACCTTGCACAATTTTTTTCAAATTGATGTAGTCATTGTACAACATCATACCATAAAATAAAAAACTAAAGCACTGACTTCCTCTTTCATCCATCACGTGAGCCATCGACATTCACCTGCAAACTGCAATAAAAACAGTACAAAATACAATAAAAAATACAATGAAATAAAATTCTCCTAAAATAAAAAAAATAAATAAAAACTCCAAAAAATAAATAAATAAAAATAATAATAATAAAAAAATGTAATTAAAAAATTAAATAAAAGTATCCTGAGAAATAATATGAACTCTTTAACTATGTAAAGGATATATCCTGCGATGTCCTTCTAGAATAAGTCTCCACTCAGAAATCAGCTTCAGGTAGGAAGAGTCGTAAATGTTAAACAGGCAAAGTAGATTGAGGTAGGCAGCAAGCATTCAACAGTCCAATAATCCAAGGCAATAAATCCAAAACGGCAGGCAGGGAACGATCAGAAACCAGGAAAACAGGCAGAGTCAAAACCAGGAAAACAAGACAGGGAATAATGCTCAGAAATGACAACTTAACAGAATATCAAGACCTCACAGTTTATGTTGTATGAAAATGGTGTTTAAATGTGGTGTGGGTAATGAGGTGCAGCTGGTGAAGTAATTAGTGACTGGGTACAGGACTTCTGGGAAATGTAGTCTGTGAGAGTGAGTGAGTGAGAGAGAGTGTGAGTGTGTGGTGTATAGTCCAAAGTGAAGTGCCCTATAGAGGTTGTACAGCTGACGATCGTTACACACAGTTTGCGACTCTCGCAAGACAAATAAGCAACCGCAGTTTTAAAAACAAGCCCAATATCATTCGATTACTTATTATCATCAATGTTATTTATCATTAACTTTTTATTACCAATAAATGAGCCTGCAACATATTAAACTGAAACCGCTTTTTTATTTTAAAAATGAAAAACAGAAGTTATTTAGCAAAAATCAGGGAGGGAATTACACTATCCACTCTTCTCCGATCACCTGTGAGCAGAATAGAGTTGGAGGGACGGAAAAGGAGAAAAAGATAAGAGCAACAGCCACATATGTATAGCTTAATATGTCAAGTCAAGTCAAGTCATCTTTATTTATATAGCGCTTTTTACAATGCAAATTGTGGCAAAGCAGCTTTACATTAATAAGAGAATGGTGTCATTGTCCAGCTTATTCTATATATTATTGATTCATTCCGTTGCAAATATCAGTAGTTATTAGTCTAGTTAATTTATGTATATCAGCACTGCAGAAAACAGTGACGTAATCGTCCGGCTCAGCTCAGTTCGCATACAACGGCGCCAATGCAGGCATATCAAAAACACTGCTGAATATCAAGCAAGTGTCCCCAACTTAAGCAAGCCAAAGGCAACAGCGGCAAGGAACCAAAACTCCAACAAATGGAGAAAAAAACCTTGGGAGAAACCAGGCTTAGTCGGGGGGCCAGTTCTCCTCTGGCCAACAGTGAACACTTGTCCGATACTCAGGCAGAGTTACAGGTCATTAAACCGATTTGGAATCGCATCAGTCAAAATATTTAATCTAGTTCCATCTAGTTTAAGATCTTTTTGATCACGCCAGTATGGGACGGTTTGTTGGGATAATATGTATAAAATAACTTGGGCTATATAACTTGGGCTATCTTCTTTTTTTTTTTTTTTTTTTAAATATTGCCTGTGATAATTTATACATTGCAAAAACATAGTAAAAATTACAAATTTACCTTATAAAAAAAGGTCATCCCTCTCCCCTAACCACACGTATAAGGAATGCATCGGTCAGGGAGATATGACCGCTACTATGAAACGGAGTTATCTCCCTTATACCCAAACAGAGCAAGGACCCCTTTATTAATCGATAATTGGTGGCATATTACTCTATTAACATTAAATTATAAAATATTAGCCTCTGTCTATGCTATAAGATTAAGTACTGGTCTAGATCACTTTATTTTAGAATCTCAATCGGGATTCATGAAAGGCCATCATATCTAATAACTTAAGATTAGTATTAGATTTTCTGGATTATTCTGATCTAATTCACTCAGAGGGTCTTATACTCTTTTTTGACTTTCATAAAGCCTTCGACACCATAGAACATAAATTTGTTTTCTGTACTCTAGAATTATTTGGTTTTGGTAAATCATTTATAGATACTATAACCATGTTTAATAGAGATATTAACAGCTCAATGATCATTAACTTTGCCACATCCAAAAGATTTGACATCGTAAAAGGAGCCATAGAATTACTTCAAGTACTAACCAAACTGAAAGTTTGAAAGGAATTTCTATATTTGATAGGGAGTTTAATCTAGCCGATGACACCACAATATTCTTGCAAGATACAGGTAACTAATGCCCTGGAATTGGTGGTACTATTTTCATGTGCCTCTGGTTTAAAGCTCAATATTTCAAAATGTGAAATTCTCAATTCATGATATAGATGATACATCCTTAGACGGTATCACGGTATCTACTGGAGGCGAGTTGCAGTTAGAACCCAAGTGCAGTTTATTGTCCATAAAACATAAATCCAACATTATTCATAAATTTTCACATTGCATGGCATGAATTAAACAAAACAGGAACAACATGAAAACTCACCAAAAGTGTTAACAAGGAAAACAACCCACGTACCACAATCATCAACAATGAACGAGGCAAACATGAGGGTTTAAATAGACTGACTTATTACAAACAAGGAACACCTGTGAACAATGATTAACCCAGTGAACCAATCAAAACAAGACATGAAACAGGTGAATCACATGACAAACAGGGGAATCACATGACAGAAGGGTGCACATGGCAAAACAAACATGAAGCATGACAATGACAACAAAGATAAAGACATGAAACAAGGGGGGTATTCCAGAAAGCAGGTTATGTGACATACCCAGGTATGTTTAAGAGTGATAACCTCAACTTTCGGTTCCAAAAACAGAGGTAACTTTCAGGGTATGTAAGTAGCCGTAGCAACTTACTCTCTGAACATAACCTGCTCCAAAGCAGGTTATGTTTGTGTCACGGAGCCTCCCGACACGCCCACCACCGATCCTGCACATTCCACCTTCACCCGCTCTGCCTCACCGGAATTCTAATCACCTGCACCTGATCCTCATCACCTCCGCTTCCTATATATACTCACCTCACCAGTCACTCAATGTCTGATCTCGTCTCTACATGGACACACAGACTCACCCCTGCTGGATTCCGTTCCTGACTCCCGTCTGCCCGTTCCGCCCGGCGATCTCCATCTCCTTCCGAAACTCACTTCTCCTGGAGTCTTCACAAGTATCCCTCTACGAACATATTACCAGAACTGTGATATCACAACCTACCGATTCCTCTGACTGTTTCTGTTGTCTGCATCGCTGTTTAAATAAAGATCATTGTACTAACCATCCATCTCCTCTGTGTCTGACAGAAGATCAGACCAAACAATATACAGCATGCAGACACCACCGGAAGCCGGGCGCGGACGGGCGACGGATCTGGTGGATGAGATCATCCGGGTGATTCGCCAAGCACTTACGGGTCCCTCGCCTCCCTCACCGGCTGCCTCTGCATGTCCCATGGCCCGACCAGCGACCTTCACCGGCGAGGCGGAGGATTGCAGTGGATTTCTGTTACAATGCACGCTGTATTTCGAAATGCAGCCGCACCTCTTTGTGAATGATAAAGCCAAAGTTGCCTTCATGATCAGTCTGTTGGCCGGTCGGACTCTTCAGTGGGCCGAATCTCTCCGGTCATCCAATGCAACCGTCACCGCCTCCATCACTGCATTCCTCGCGCACTTTAAGGAAGTGTTTGGTCAAACATCCTCTCCTCTCTCCACCACTGACCAACTCTTCCGTATTCAACAGGGCTCTGACTCTGTGGGAAATTATGCGCTCAGATTTCGCACGTTGGTGGCTGCTAGTGACTGGAATGAAACGGCCCTTTTCACAGCATTCCATCAGGGCCTCAATAACAACATCTGACAGCTCATGATCGTTTACGACATGTCATTGGTCTGGAGGCTTTCATCCAACGAACAATCTACGTCTCCCAGCGTCTATCTGCTTGTAACCAGCCATCTCCTCCACTGCATCCTCCGCCCAGTGGCGCAATCCGTCCAACCCCAGCACCAGAACCCATGGCTGTGGACTCTTACCGCCTCACACCCGCGGAGCGTCACCGTAGACTGTCCAACCATCTTTGCCTATACTGTGGGGGAGAAGGTCATCGACTCGAAGACTGTCCTGTTAGAACCCCTCAACCCACGGTGAGTACCTCTCCAGAATTTCCTAAAACCTGTCAACTTGCCCGCACAACTGTGACATTGCTAACCCAAAACCTGTCTGTTTCAGCGCAAGCTCTCATCGACTCTGGGGCGGCGGGGAACTTCATCTCCCGCCGACTCCTCCAGAGCCTCCAAGTAGCCAGTAAACGTTGCACGCCACCATTCAAGATCCACACCATCCTGGGAAAACCGCTGGGCCGAGGTCAAATCACTCACCTCTCCCCCACACTGACGCTCCGCGTGGGATGTCTTCACACGGAGGATATCTCTTTTCTGGTGCTGGAGGGTTCAACGGCGGATCTCATCCTGGGACGCCCGTGGATGGCTGAACACAACCCCTTAGTGAACTGGAGTACCGGAGAAGTCCTTAGCTGGAGTGACCACTGCTCTCAAACCTGTCTAACTCCCATCCAGAAGTCCTCCAGTAACTCCTCTTCCCGAGGCTCAATCCAACCTTCCCGGGTCGACTCCTCAATCCCGATCCATTCCACCTCGGTAGAAAGTCGGGAGGTGAGTCAGCACGTCCAAATCCCCGAGGAATACCGGGCGTTCCAGGATGTGTTTAGTAAACAACTAACCACTCGCCTACCACCTCATCGGTCATGGGACTGTGCTATTGACCTGCTGCCTGGGGCCGTTCTACCTAAAGGTAAAACCTACCCTCTGTCCATCCCGGAACAAAAGTCCATGGAGGAATATGTCACGGAAGCACTCCAACAGCAATTCATCCGGCCGTCCATCTCCCCTGCTTCCAGCTTCTTCTTTGTGGCCAAGAAGGATGGAGGTATGCGGCCATGCATCGATTATCGCACACTGAACTCCCAGATGGTAAAATTCAGGTATCCCCTTCCTCTGGTCCCCGCTGCTCTGGAACAACTCCGTGGAGCTCGCATCTTCTCCAAGCTCGACCTGTGCCTACAACCTGATCCGGATTAGAGAGGGCGATGAGTGGAAGACCGCCTTTGTAACACCAACTGGCCACTACGAATATCAGGTCATGCCCTATGGCCTGGCGAACTCTCCCGCCATATTCCAAAACTACATGAATGAGATCTTCAGAGACTTCCTTCAGCAATTCGTAGTGGTCTACATCGATGACCTCCTGATCTTCTCGCCCTCTCTATCTGAACACCATCACCACGTACGGAAGGTACTCCAACGCCTGCGAGAACACCAGCTATACCTGAAATTGGAGAAATCAGAGTTCCACATGCCCTCCGTACAATTCCTGGGGTTGGTCATTGACAGCGATGGGATCCAGATGGACCAGAAGAAGGTAAAAGCCATCCGGGACTGGCCTACTCCCACTACCGTCAAAGAGCTCTAGAGATTCCTGGGATTTGCCAATTTCTATCGTCGCTTTATCCAAAATTACAGCCTGATCAGCACGCCGCTTACCTCCCTGCTCCGAGACCATCCCAAGTCCCTGTCCTGGAGTTCCAGTGCCAACCATGCCTTCCAGGCCCTCAAGGTCACCTTCAGCTCCGCTCCAGTCCTCCTGCACCCCAACCCGGATCTTCCCTTTACTGTGGAAGCTGATGCCTCCAGGACTGGAGTGGGAGCAGTTCTGTCACAGCGGCAGGGGACACCTTCACGGCTACATCCATGTGCATATTACCTCGGCGGAGCAGAACTATGACGTGGGCAACAGGGAACTGCTCGCCATCAAATTGGCCCTGGAGGAATGGCGTCACTGGTTGGAGGGAGCCAAACATCAATTTCAGGTGATAACCGACCATCGAAATCTGGAATACCTCCGTGAAGCCAAGCGCTTGAATCCTCGCCAGGCCCGCTGGCTCTATTCTTCACCTGCTTTGACTTCACCATTACCTATCGCCCTATCATGGATTCACTCTCCAGACTCAGAACACTCCAAACCTGAACCTATCCTCCCTCCAACCATCATCGCAGCTCCCATCGAATGGGCTCTCGATGAACAAATAGCCCAAGCTGCTGTAACCGAACCTGCTCCGCCGGGGGGTCCAGAGGGGCTCATCTACGTACCTACCAACTGTCGGACCGCCCTTCTGGACAGAGTTCACACGTCTCCGGGCTCTGGACACCCAGGCAGCCAACGAACCCTCTCGCTCGTACGCCAACGTTACTGGTGGCCATCGATGACCCGAGATACCTCCCAGTTCGTCAAGGGCTGCTCCATCTGTGCCATGACCAACACATCACAGCAGTTACCGGCAGGCAAACTGGTCCCTCTACCGATTCCTCAGCGTCCCTGGTCATATCTGGGAGTCGATTTCCTCACCAACTTACCTCCATCTGACTCGTACACCTGCGTGTTTGTAGTCGAGCGCTTCTCCAAATCCTGCAAACTTATACCCCTGAGAAAAATACCTACCGCCCTCCAAGCCGCCGAAGCCCTCTTCCAGCACGTGTTCCGTCACTTTGGTCTGCCTGAGGACATCGTATCCAAAAGAGGGCCCCAATTCATATCCCGACTCTGGCAGGCGTTCTTCCAACTCTTGGGAGTATCGGTTAGTTTGTCCTCCGGTTACCACCCACAGACAAACGGACAAACCGAAAGGAAGATCCAGGAAATAGGTCCCTTCACAGTGCAGAGGCAGCTCAATGAGGTCACCTACCGTCTGGAACTTCCACCCACTTACCGCATCTCACCTTCTTTCCACGTTTCACTGTTAAAACCATACACTGAACCTTTGTCTCACTCCACAGGATCAGACGTGTCGGAGCGAGACCTCCTCCCGAGCCGGCTGAATAGGAGAACATTTACCTGGTCCGTACCATCCTGGACTACCGTCGACGGGGACACAGCATCGAATACATAGTGGACTGGGAGGGCTACGGTCCAGAAAAAAGAGCATGGGTAAACCGTAATGACATCCTAGATCCCTCTTTACTAACCCAGTTTCATCAAGATCATCCTACCAGACCAGCTCCCAGAGGCCGTGGCCGTCCCCGTCGTCGGAGAGTGGGTCCGTCAGGAGCCGGCCGTGGAGGAGGGGGTACTGTCACGGAGCCTCCCGACACGCCCACCACCGATCCTGCACATTCCACCTTCACCCGCTCTGCCTCACCGGAATTCTAATCACCTGCACCTGATCCTCATCACCTCCGCTTCCTATATATACTCACCTCACCAGTCACTCAATGTCTGATCTCGTCTCTACATGGACACACAGACTCACCCCTGCTGGATTCCGTTCCTGACTCCCGTCTGCCCGTTCCGCCCGGCGATCTCCATCTACTTCCGAAACTCACTTCTCCTGAAGTCTTCGCAAGTATCCCTCTATGAACATATTACCAGAACTGTGATATCACAACCTACCGATTCCTCTGACTGTTTCTGTTGTCTGCATCGCTGTTTGAATAAAGATCATTGTACTAACCATCCATCTCGTCTGTGTCTGACAGTTTGAGGGTTAGTTTTCTTAAGAGGTATTTAGATGTGTGTTATTTAATGAAGTTTTATTACGGTAACTACATTTCTAAATTTGTTACATAGTCACTGTTTTATTTATATATATAAAATATATATAAATATATATACGTACATATATGTATAAAAGCTTTAAATATATATATACAGCTCTGGAAAAAATTAAGAGAAAATTAAATTCTCTGGGTTTACTATTTATAGGTATGTGTTTGGGTAAAACTAACATTTTTGTTTTATTCTATAAACTACTGACATTTTTCCCAAATTCCAAATAAAAATATTGTAATTTAGAGCATTTATTTGCCAAAAGCAACAACTGGTCAAAATAACAAAAAATATACAGTGGTCTCTTAATTTTTTCCAGAGCTGTATATATCAGTAATTCTTAAAATGTGGTCCGCCATCGCCTCCTAGTGGTCCGCGAAAAGATGACCTAAACTCATCATTAATATTCATGTTAAGTTTTAGATGAAAATCTCAAAATATAAAATCCACAGATCTATAAGTTTTGTAATGTACTAGTTTTTTTTTTGTTTGTTTTTTTGGCAATGGTTACCTAGGATGTGGCCTGTGTCCCACCCACCACCTTACAGGACACACCCTAGTCCTAACTCTAAGTGCTGACTTGGGGTGAACTGCAACTGTTGCCAAAACAGCCAACTGGCACATGGCCGGTCAGGTCAGTCCCGCCCAGAGTGCTACACCAGAGCTAGGAACCAATATGACAAAAAAAGGCCAACTCACGACAAATTTCGTATTTTAAAATAATAATTTCAGGGCATTGTTTTGCTATGCCATTTGAAAACGTCTTTGTGGGGGTTTTTTATATTTAAGTTTGTCGCTTTTTTTTTTTTTTTGGCAATGGTAACCTAGGATGTGGCCTGTGTCCCACCCACCACCTTACAGGACACACCCTAGTCCTAACTCTAAGTGCTGACTTGGGGTGAACTGCAACCGTTGCCAAAACAGCCAGCTCGCACATGGCCGGTCAGGTCAGTCCCGCCCAGAGTGCTACACCAGAGCGAGGAACCAATATGACAAAAAAAGGACAATTCACGACAGATTTCGTATTTTAAAATAATAATTTCAGGGCATTGTTTTGCTATGCCATTTGAAAATGTCTTTGCGTTTTGTTTTTTATTTATTTAAGTTTGTCGCCTTTTTTTTTTTTGGCAATGGTTACCTAGGATGTGGCCTGTGTCCCACCCACCACCTTACAGGACACACCCTAGTCCTAACTCTAAGTGCTGACTTGGGGTGAACTGCAACCGCTGCCAAAACAGCCAACTCGCACATGGCCGGTCAGGTCAGTCCCGCCCAGAGTGCTACACCAGAGCGAGGAACCAATATGACAAAAAAAGGCCAATTCACGACAGATTTCGTATTTTAAAATAATAATTTCAGGGCATTGTTTTGCTATGCCATTTGAAAATGTCTTTGTGTTTTTTTTTTTTAAATTTAAGTTTGGCCAATTCACGACAGATTTCAAATTATTAATTTAATTAATTATTAATTACTAAGTAATTAATCAAAGTAAAGGTACACCATGTAACCTTTGGTGCTTTAGTGGTTAATAAACAACATTTCATGCCTCTTGCAGAAGAACATAGCTCTAGCCACTTCTCACTGTTTATGCATATGAGTCACGATGCAACTGGGCTACTCTGCAGCGGTTGTCGTCCCGCTCAGTATAAAATAGTTAGAATATATATGTTTATTATCAGGCACGTGCACCTTTTGGTCTGTGACTAGATAAGTGCTTTGCCCCATGTTGGTGGAAGTAACAAAAAGCACATTTTTCTGAAGGTGTGCCTTTAGCCCCTTTGTAACACCATATTATGTACAGAATACTACTTACATTTCATATTTCTATATTTAATTTTTTTTAAACACCTATTTTATAACATTATTCATACAACTGTAATTGCAATATAATAATAATAATGATATAATAATAGTAATTTCTGTCAGGAATGTACATTGATTTTGCTCAGTTACCAAGTAATTTAATGGTGTTCTACAATATGTAACTACTACAGTATGTAAAAACTGTCTTTTTTATAGCAATTAAAGTATTATGGCTCAGCTAATCATAGTCATATCACAGCGATTCAGGATAAGACAAAAAACATGGTTTGGTAGATGGATTCACGATGGACTCGCTCATTATATAAATTCTGCAAATTCTGAACAAAAAAGTTACACAGTGTACCTTTAACTATAACTTTTCTGACAATTGTCAAATCTTACTTGTCGGTGACTCTTCTGGCATCTGTTGTAGTCTCATGCCTGCTCGTCTTGTTAATGTGGAGATTTATTTCGCACTTTCCACTTGCCTGATGCCCTCATTGTGCAAATCTGTGTGGCCAAGAAATCAAAAATCCATTATGTAATAATAATTGAAGAAAACCGTTCAAAAATATGTGCACAAAACGCAAGTTATACGCACTTGTGAGAGTGATCCATCGATGCATCGTCGAGAGACTGTCTCCATAGATACAGCGAAACATTTTTAGAGTTTTCTTAAACGGTGTTCTACTGTGACGTCACATGGAATCAGGCCTACACAGACAAACGCCGACAAGCAAGTTGGCCGTCGGATTTAGAATTGATCCTTCGCAAACAGTTTGATTGACAGGCGATCTAACCAATAACGAACGAACGAACAAATAAACGAACGCCGAATCCGCCATTTTATCCGACAAAGCCGCCAGGGAGTTGCTATAGTAGATTAACGTTGGTGAACTTGAAATATTGTGTGTACTCACATCTTTCCGCGGTTGAAACAACATTCCTTCTGATGTATATTCATGCTTATTTTATGCTATAAATGAACTAGTATGAAGAGAAGATCGGTTCATTAGCCGTTTGAAGGAACTGTCTCGACACATCAAGGAGCCACTATACGGTATTTAGTGTTTAAACTGCTTTAAAAAATTACAATATTTTAACTATGAAACTGTTTCATACGTTGTCAGTGTCCTCTTTGCTCCAGGATGTATTTTTCACTGCTTGAGAACATGACGTGTGGCGTGAGAACACATGACTTGTCGAACATAGCAACAGTAACTAAAGGGGGTGGGGCTTTCGAGTTGGAGTTTGTTGAATCGGTGTGATACCCATGTCGGCATCTGTTGGAGCTGGTCGGAATCTGTTGGACATGCTGGACATGTTTAATTGAGCGGAGTAAAGTTTATTTTTAGGTTTGATATTTGCTGCATATCTGCCCAAGCTGCTATAGGGACCATCTGCAAATTCACGACACCGAATTAGTGCTTACAGGACTATAGTAAATGCCTAGTGTGCAAACTGACTTATTATAGTTTGCCAATATCTCGCTTTAGACAGTACATCCCCTAATGTTTGTACAGTACACGAAGAACGTTAGTTGTTAAAAAAAAATACAGTAATTCACCAAATGTGTTTTCTTGTTCTAAAAGTTTGATCTACGTTCCTCGTTACAAGATTGGCTTACCACAGGTTAAATTTGCCAATATTTCCCTTACTGTACATACAGTACACAAATACTTCTAGAAAAAAATTATTGTAAATCCCCAAAAGGGTTTTTTTTCACATTCCAAAGGTTGTAGTACCTTCGTAGTGACCAGAGGGACTTACTACAAGTGAAATTTTGCCAATATCTTGTTTACTGTATGTACAGTACAAATATTTTTAGAAAAACCATCACAGTAATACACCAAAAGGCTTTTTTCAAGTTCCAACGCTTGTAGTACCTTGCTAGTGACCAGCCTCACTTACTACGGGTGAAATGTTGCCAATTTCTCCCTTACTGTATGTACAGTACACACATATTTATAGAAAAATCATCACAGTAATTCACCAAAAGGGTTTTTTTAAGTTCCAAAGCTTGTAGTATCTTTCTAGTGACCAGACTGACCATTTTTCTGTCTAGTCTTCAGCGGTCAACAGGTGACTAAAATAACAATTGCTAATCCTGACAGTCGATTGTTAATAGCTTTAGGCCTATGCATTAAATACTGAATCTCCATTGACACTATAGGTTAGGGTTTGGTAAAACACCTTAGAAAAAGACTTGAAAGTTCCGAAATAGGCAAATGATTTCGAGAAGTAGGCTGAAGGCTGAAGAAGAAACCTGAATATATAAATGTAAATCCTGAATATATAAATGTAAATCCTGAATATATAGTTATAAACCGGAATATATAAATGTAAATCTGAATATATAGTTATAAACCTGGATATATATATATAAATGCAAATCCTGAATATATAGTTATAAACCTGAATATATAAATGTAAATCTAAATATATAGTTATAAACCTGAATATATAAATGTAAATCCTGAATATGTAAATGTAAATCTGAATATATAATTATAAACCTGAATATATATATAAATGTAAATACTGAATATATAAATGTAAATCTGAATATATAGTTATAAACCTGAATATATAAAAATAAATCTGAATAGCTACAAGTCTGAATATATAAATGTAAACTTTGGCCTGACTATGTATTACAGGACTGTGGGATTTGCAGATGATTTTACCCACTTCCCAAAGTTCTACACATAAATAATATGCTAAATTTCTGCAAACTATTATTAGTATCCAGGTTGAATGATTGAACTAATTCATCCAGATAAACAGATCGAATTAATGACTTTAAATCTTGCTGTCACACTATGATTTCACTAACGGCATGAGTGAATCAGTGAATCCTTCTCTCTCATGAGTTCAGTGTTCAGTCTGTAAAGCATCCTCTCACATATTTGAGAGCTAGTTAGGAAAAAGGATCTACTACCTGCAGTTGATTTTGATATCTTAGGTATTATTAACTGGTAAATATGACTTTATCTCACAATTCTGATTCTGTTTCTCAACAATTGTGACATTTAAACTGGCAAATGTGAGTTATAAAGTCCAAACTGTGAGATGTAAACAGTTGAGGAAAAAAGTCTGAATTTTGAGATAAAAAGTAGAAATTAACTTTAATAAAAAAAATTGTTTTAATTCTGTGGTTGAAACACGCTTCCACACCTTCATGTTCACTGCGGTCACAAAATTGTGGCCAGTTTATAATACATAGGATAACAAAATCACTCTTCTTAAATACGTGAGAACATAATTTATACACCTGTAGTGTATAAATAATTGGTGGCAGAAATTTAGCACATTATAAGAATGGAACTAATGGGAATCCTGTGCTAAAATTCAGGCTCTAAACAACCTATGGATTTATATATTCGGAGTTATAACTATATATTCGGATTTACATTTATATATTCAGGATTTACATTTATATATTTGGATTTACATTTATATATTCAGGTTTATAACTATATATTCAGATTTACATTCAATATTTCCTGTTTAGCCCCCCATAATATACATATAAATATATATATACATATACATATATATACATATATATATATATATATATATATATATATATATATATATATATATATATATATATATATATATATATATATATATAGGGAGTGCAGAATTATTAGGCAAGTTGTATTTTTGAGGATTAATTTTATTATTGAACAACAACCATGTTCTCAATGAACACAAAAAACTCATTAATATCAAAGCTGAATATTTTTGGAAGTTTTAGTTTTTAGTTTTTAGTTTTAGCTATTTTAGGGGGATATCTGTGTGTGCAGGTGACTATTACTGTGCATAATTATTAGGCACCTTAACAAAAAACAAATTTATACCCATTTCAATTATTTATTTTTACCAGTGAAACCAATATAACATCTCAACATTCACAAATATACATTTCTGACATTCAAAAACCAAACAAAAACAAATAAGTGACCAATATAGCCACCTTTCTTTGCAAGGACACTCAAAAGCCTGCCATCCATGGATTCTGTCAGTGTTTTGATCTGTTCACCATCAACATTGCGTGCAGCAGCAACCACAGCCTCCCAGACACTGTTCAGTGAGGTGTACTGTTTTCCCTCCTTGTAAATCGCACATTTGATGATGGACCACAGGTTCTCAATGGGGTTCAGATCAGGTGAACAAGGAGGCCATATCATTAGATTTTCTTCTTTTATACCCTTTCTTGCCAGCCACACTGTGGAGTACTTGGACGCGTGTGATGGAGCATTGTCCTGCATGAAAATCACGTTTTTCTTGAAGGATGTAGACTTCTTCCTGTACCACTGCTTGAAGAAGGTGTCTTCCAGAAACTGGCAGTAGGACTGGGAGTTGAGCTTG
The DNA here is from genome assembly GCA_038088235.1 of Zacco platypus. Lineage (NCBI taxonomy): Eukaryota > Metazoa > Chordata > Actinopteri > Cypriniformes > Xenocyprididae > Zacco > Zacco platypus. The sequence goes on from CM076080.1 coordinate 10,130,579, forward strand.
ACTCCATCCTCAACCCGAAAAGGCCCCACAAGCTCATCTTTGATGATACCAGCCCAAACCAGTACTCCACCTCCACCTTGCTGGCGTCTGAGTCGGACTGGAGCTCTCTGCCCTTTACCAATCCAGCCACGGGCCCATCCATCTGGCCCATCAAGACTCACTCTCATTTCATCAGTCCATAAAACCTTAGAAAAATCAGTCTTGAGATATTTCTTGGCCCAGTCTTGACGTTTCAGCTTGTGTGTCTTGTTCAGTGGTGGTCGACTTTCTGCCTTTCTTACCTTGGCCATGTCTCTGAGTATTGCACACCTTGTGCTTTTGGGCACTCCAGTGATGTTGCAGCTCTGAAATATGGCCAAAATGGTGGCAAGTGGCATCTTGGCAGCTGCACGCTTGACTTTTCTCAGTTCACGGGCAGTTATTTTGCGCCTTGGTTTTTCCACACGCTTCTTGCGACCCTGTTGACTATTTTGAATGAAACGCTTGATTGTTCGATGATCGCGCTTCAGAAGCTTGGCTATTTTAAGACTTCTGCATCCCTCTGCAATATATCTCACTATTTTTGACTTTTCTGAGCCTGTCAAGTCCTTCTTTTGACCCATTTTGCCAAAGGAAAGGAAGTTGCCTAATAATTATGCACACCTGATATAGGGTGTTGATGTCATTAGACCACACCCCTTCTCATTACAGAGATGCACATCACCTAATATGCTTAATTGGTGGTAGGCTTTCCAGCCTATACAGCTTGGAGTAAGACAACATGCATAACGAGGATGATGTGGTCAAAATACTCATTTGCCTAATAATTCTGCACTCCCTGTATATATATATATAGTGCATATTTTTATAACTTTATTGACATTATAGGTGAACCTTGAGGGACATATTAAAATAAAAAAAAAAAAATATATATATATATAAATATATATATTCATGTAGAAACTACAAAATTTATTTTACATCTGGTGAATTGAAGCATTCACCTTCACGCTCGTTTGTCAATAGACGTCCTAATAAACTGCTTAATGTTGCTTTGGACTAGTAAAGCTCAGAATATTCTTGGTATAAAGTCATGTAGAAATTAAATTTAAGCTTCATCAAGTGACATGAGACCTTAGTTGAACTTGTTACTTAGAGTGTAATATCAGTTTTATATGGTATTCTAATCACTGATTTTAATGTCAGCAGAGATGAGCAGGTACAGTGGAGCTTTGAAGAAAAAAAATCTTGCATCTGGAATTTGCGGAAACAAGAGGAAGACCTCATATGGTGATGACGGGACATTCAAAGGCAGACTGGAGCTACACCATCAAAAACACCAGAACCAGCGACACTGGAGTTTATCAATTAAAACTGTCTGTGGTGAGTAAATCAAGTCTTTAATTATAATACCCTAACCTTTATTTGATTAAAAAAATACGGCAGCTGTTACTTTGAAAAATAAAAGTGCTGTCATCATTTACTCACCATCATGTCAGGCCAAAACCTATATGACTTTCTTTCTTCTGCGGAACACAAAAGATTCGGGTCAGCAGAATGATCATAGGCATTCAACCACACATCATTCATTCAAGATCGGTATAAACGTTAAAGCAAAAAATGGTGCAACAATCTGCATTAAAAACACCTAAGAAATCAGTTGAAGATGTCTGTAAAGTTTGTTCTAGGAATTTTAATAAATCTGCAACAAATAATTTATACAGTATGCATTTTGTCAACAGCCATTCCAATCAGATGCTTCCGGTAATTGACATTGACATATTGATCACAGACAGGGTACCTTTATATTTACCTGTATATGCCGCAGATATTCTCTTTTAAATGAGAAACTTCACCTGATCTTCCATTATAAATGTGAGAAGACACTGGTCATTTGCATGACCAGTGCATGCATCATGATTCTCTCTTCAATCGATTCTGAGTTTAGATTTTAACTACAGTTGCTCATGTGAAGTGGGTTAGAAGGGTGCCTCTTTAGAATAAGTACTTATGTTATGACTGTTTAAAATCTTGGCATCCTCTGGGCCAACGACCAGGATTTTTTGGCCTGCTGAATACCTTGGTCCATAGTGGGCCAACTGGGGCTTAATGTGTGGTTATGGACAAAGGTGTAGTTTATCTGAGTCAGGAGATGGTCAGGGCCGCTGCTCATTTCCCATGATTTCATATCAGGCAACCTGATAACCTCAACATTTAAGACATTTTAAACAATTTTCAACTCAAAACACACTTTCAGACACCAGCGCATGTTTGAAATAACTTCCAGCTTTCCATTGATGTATGGTTTGTTTGGATAGAACAGTATTTGGCCAAGATGTTGAGAAAATGTTGAGAAAATCTCCTTTAAAGATATCCAAATGACGTCCTTAGCAATGCATATCCACTCACAAAAACAAATTTTTTATATATTTATAATAGGTCATTTACAAAATATCGTGAATTTATTTGGCTTCATGTTTCATTTGTCTTTTCCCTGTGCCTTTGTTGATACTGGACTTCTGTACATGCATGTCATGTAGACCATTTCAAGGATAATTTTAAACAATTACAAATGTGTTGGAATGCTACTAGGCATGTCTTTCCCGCCTCCTTAATATCTTTGCTAGCAGTCCCCACTGAATTCTCAGCATTTCTCTTCTCCGTGCAACAACAAGGAGGGATGTGTGGTGAAATACCTCACTTCTGTTATCGGAGAACCTGGGTTACATAAGTAACCTCAAGTTCTCTTTTAAACATTCTTTCAGTATCTCACTATGGGATATCGACAACTCCCATATTGCAGATATGCTGTGCGGAGCAGGCATCTCAACCAACTCAGTGATTTATGTGACATAAACAGAATAAAGCCCATAACTACTCTCCGAATAGAACGGGAACATATGCAAATTAAAATAAAAACACCTCATGAACAAGTGTTTTTTTTTAACGCTCTTAGAATGGAATGAGCCAGTGATGGCTCCGTGACATCAGTCTATAAAATCGAACAACAGTGTGAAGTGAAGCCCAACTTGCTGCCCGCACATCCTGAACCAAAAATGAATATATAGGACATCATAGTGGGACAGGCACTGATGTGAAATAGGTTTATACTTATGAGAATCTGCCCATGAAACAAATAACTGATTACTCCTCCATAGTGCTTTCACTATGTGGACAGAACGGACTGGGTACAAACAATGAAGCTGCTCATCCTCTGATGAGGAAAAAGGCTGCAAATGGAAAGGCAATAAATGCACCTGTTTACAGGCGAGAGCTGACTCACTTTACAAAGTGTGAAGTTCACTAACCCGGTTCATGGTCGAAAGAGCCAATAATAAAGCAGCCTTAAGCAAAAGGAGTTTTAAATCAATACTACCATAGGCTCAAAATAATCCCACCCACTTTGAAGTGGCACTAACTGCAGTGGAAAAGCAAACTGAAAGAAAAGTGAGCCGTGCCGTACCGAGCCGAGTTGAGTAGTACCACGCATTGGAAAAGCGCCATTTGCATTGAAATTGATGAAACCAAGTGAGTCTCTTTGGAGAATTCAGAGTTATAAGGTCACGAATAAGTACCATGATGTTTCGATAAGCTGGTATGTTTTGGACAACATCCTGTACCACAAAATTAACAAGTTAACTGCGTCTGCAGTGTTTTTTTAAACCTTTATTTATATAGTGCTTTTTACAATTCAGATTGTTTCAAAGAAGCTTTACAGTGATAGCAGGAACATAATTTTGGCTGTACAGCAGCTCTAGAAGAAAATAGTGTCATTGTCGAGCTGAAGTAAGTTCAGTACTAATTCAAAACAGTGATGTCATCTTCCAGCTCAGTTCAGTTCTCATACAATGGTGTGAACGCAGGCAGATCCAAAACTTTGTTGAATATCATAATTTCATTTAAGTGTCCCTAACTGAGCAAGCCTGAGGTGACAGTGGCAAGGAAAGTCTCTGGTCACTGACGTAACCTCCGTTCCCTGAGAGGCGGGAACGAGACACTGCGTAAAACGCTGCGGGAAATCCCTTTCCTTCCAAAATGTTGAAATATTATAGGCTAACACCAGTTAGAAAAACTGGCCAATTGCTGCTCGATATGCAAATTGCATGCCATACTGGCGGTAACTGGCAGTATAAAAGGCGAGAAGGGTGGCAATTACCTTAGAATCAAAGCTGAGAGAGCGCGAGCACGGCGGCTTGTCTCGTTCCCGCCTCTCAGGGAACGGAGGTTACGTCAGTAACCGGAGACGTTCCCTTTCGAGAGCCGTCACTTCGACACTGTGTAAAACGCTGCGGGAACCAAATAAAACCCGTGAGAGCGAGGAGCAAGAGATGCACCAATCACACATGGTAACAAGCCACTAGGGGCGGTGCTAACAGACGCTCCAATGTGATAGGCAAAGCAAGGCCAATGAGAGACGAGCTAAAGCCCAACCAAATTTGCATACGAAAAAGGGAGAAATGCAGGCTGCACTGACAAGGGCAGAACTATACAGAATAAATGAAATATAACATAAATCACGGGTAAACACAGTGTCAGCAGCAGAGCGATAACCAGCTGTGTAGCATAAGATCGCATAATGAACAGTAGAATAATGAGAGAGAGAGCGGGGTGTATACCACACTGATAAGGGCAGAACCACACACTAATGTATCTCACAATATATAGAAATGAGCATACACAGCGTCAACAGCAGTGGTAACTAACTGTGCAGCCTAATAAGAAAATTAGATTAACTCACTGAGAGCACTTGAGAAGCCACAGATGGCACATCCAGTGGCTGGCGAAGGTGCTCGTAAAGACCAGCCAGCAACAAAACATATACCTTGAATGGACGTACCTTTAGACCAGGCCCAAGAAGAAGCTGTAGCTCTTGTAAAATGCGCATTGATTTGGAAGGGACAGTCCTGGCGCATAGTAGCATAAGCCAGAGTAATCACGTCCACTATCCAGTGAGAAAGCCTTTGTTTTAGGAACCTCCCATCCTTTAGAGCGGCCTCCAAAGCACACAAAGAGCTGGTCCGACTGTCGAAAAGCGGCAGAGCGATCAATGTAGATCCTGAGCGCCCTGACTGAGCAGACAGCGCTGCGAGTGTCAGCGTCCTGAGAGATTGATGGTTCAGCAGATAAGGCCATGTGATGACCTGTGATTTTAAGGGCGTAGACAGTGATTTCGGCACATAGCCCTGTCTCGGCTAGAGAGTGACATTACAGTCGCCGGGACCAAAACACATAAAAATCCTCACTCACAGACAGCGCGTGTAGATCTCCGACGTGCTTTGCTGAAGCGAGGGCCAGAAGGAGAGCGGTTTTTAATCAAGAGCTCTTTAACGGCAGCAAAGGCTCAAACGGAGGAAGAGAGAGAGCTTTCAGAACCAAAACTAGGTCAGCACGGAGGGTGGCCGTGAAGGAAGCAGTCTCCTCGCTCCCTTTGGAATTTGAATTTGACCACTAAGTCATGTCTACTTATCGACCGCCCAGCCACCGGTGCATGAAACAAGGCAATAGCACTCACGTAACCCTTCAGCGTGGAGGGCAGACTGCTGCTGTGCAGTCTGTGTTGTAGATAACATAGAACATCCGACACAGGGCAGTTAAACAGGTTGATGAGAAGCTTACAGCACCATTTTACAAACACTTGCCATTTAAAAGTGTAAAGGCGTCTAGTGGATGGTGCGCGGGACTCGGTAAGTGTGGAGAGGACACGAGGAAGCAAGGCGCTCAAGTCTTCTAACGGCCTTGAAGCATCCACACGTGAAGTTTCCAAAGCTCCGGGTTGGGATGCCAAATCGCACCGTTCGCTTGCAATAACATATCCGCTCTGAGCGGAATCCGCCATGGAGCAGCTGTCAGCATTTCTCTGAGATCCGGAAACCATGGCTGGTTTGGCCAGTCTGGGGCGACGAGGATCACTGACGCTTTCTCCTCCCTGATTTTGCATAGCACCAGAGGCAAAATTTTCACCGGAGGGAACACATAGAGTTTGGTTCTCGGCCAGCTCGATGTCAGCGCATCTCCCTGGAGCGGGGAGTGGGACATTGAGAAGAACAGTGGGCAATGCGTGTTTTCGCTCGTCGCAAACAAATCCACTTCTGCCATCCCAAACCGGGACCAAATTTTCTACTCTCCCTGAGGAATCTCGGTCCTTGAAAGCAAATCCGCTCCGCGGTTTAGACGGCCGGGGATATATGTCGCTCTGATGGAGAGGAGATGCTGATCCATCCATAAAAGGAGGTGTTTTGCCTGCTTGAAAAGAATTCTGGATCTGATGCCACCTTGGCGATTTTTGTACGAGAACATAGACCTGTTGTCGGTGCGAATCAGAACATGCTGCTGCTCCAGCTGAGGCAGAAAAGCTTCTAGCGCCTGGGAGACCCCACGTAGTTCCAGACGGTTTATGTGCCACTCCCTCTGTGACTCTGACCAGCGGCCTGACACCAGTGAGCCCACACAAACCGCGCCCCACCCTGAGGTGGACGTGTCCGTTGTGATAACAATACGTTTTGTCACTAAGCCCAGGGGTACACCCCGTCTGTACATGTCCAGGTTGTGCCACAGTTTCAAAGCACTGATGCAGTTGTGATTGACCAGAATGCGCACGTGGCCTGATGTCCATGACCTCCATGGGACTCGAGCCTTGAGCTAGAACTGAAGCGGGCGCATGTGCAGGAGACCCAGATGGCAGACTGAGGAAGCTGATGCCATCAATCCGAGAAGCCTCTGGAATTCCCTCAGCGGGACAGACCTGCCCAGTTTGAAACGGTGCATGGTAGAAATTATGGGGTCCACACGCTGTTGAGAGAGGTTGGCCCTCATAGAAGCACACTCACAGATAGGTTTAATAAGCCTTATCCGCCAGATGAGCCGTGAACCTACACGGCTTGGAAGGCAGGCTGAAATCCGACCCCAAGGAGGCAGCTGATGGGCACAGGTGAGCAGTGACCGTTTCCTTGACGGGGGAGTGCGCACATGTCCGTGGGCCTCCGCATCGTCCACGTGTGAGAAGAACGCGTGGGTAGAAGCGTGGACGCGTGCCGATTGGGATGCAGACCACGACTTAATCGCCTGATTGTGGACGTCCGGGAAAAGGGGGGTCCTCCTTTTCGGAACGGCCTGACAGCGGCCCTTCTGTAGATACAAGGAGTCCAATTTACTCTTAGTTGGCTCATCCGGAACATTCCAAGTGAGGTCTAACTTGGTCACTGCTTTCTCTAGCACCCTCTTGAACTCCTTGTGGAGGTCTACAGGGGCTTGGACCTCTGGGCGGTTGGACTCGGATGCCGCCCAATCTTTCTCTGAAGCGGAGATGGAGAAAGAGTCACCCTCTCCACTTTCTGCTGTGCCGAAAGAGATAAAGTCAGCAACAGACGCAGGAGGGTGGAAGGCCTGTCCTGTGAAGACGACAGGGGAATGGGGAGACGGTAGAGGGTGACGATCCCACGTATCTCCTCCGTCGTTATCGTAGTCGACGTCGTTGTCAGCATGAGCAGGGCCCACCAGCGGCTCACTGGTGGCAGTGGGCCTAGCTCCTGTGAGTGACCATGCGTAGTCCCTTCTGGCTCTAAGAACACGTACTGCAAGTCCAAGCAGAAGGAGCAGTTTCCAGAGTCCGAGAAGGCCACCTCCGCGTGGGCCAGGCCCAGGCAAGCTACGCAGTGGGGGTGGTTGTCTGGCGGGTCGACAGGACCTGCGCAGATGCTGCAAAGTAATGCCATTGGATGCGATGATGAGATAAATCCTCAGGTAGCAACTTCAACGATGAGCGATGAAAGAAGAGCGTGAAGGAAGAGATTCTGAGGAAATTGCCACTCTTCTCGCCTTTTATACTGCCAGTTACTGCCAGTATGGCATGCGATTTGCATATCGAGCAGCAATTGGCCAGTTTTTCTAACTGGCGTTAGCCTATAATATTTCAACATTTTGGAAGGAAAGGGATTTCCCGCAGCGTTTTACACAGTGTCGAAGTGACCGCTCTCGAAAGGGAACCCAAACTCCATCAGGTGGCAAAATCTTGGGAGAAACTAGACTCAGTCGAGGGGCCAGTTCTCATGGCCAACAAACGAACAGTGCATGATAATGATTCAGGTAGCATTACTGGTCAGAAGTCTGATTGGGATTGGAAAATTCAAAATTTTTAATACAATTCCATCTGGGTGAAGATGAAACCAGAATTGGTCATGCCTAAGGCATTTCCCATAGTCTGTGTTTACACTGACACTTTTTTTTACCCTCACATTTTACTGGCACATTTTTTTACTCCCATCTGAATCAGATCGAAATTGGTTGCACACGCGTAAACACACAAATCCACGCAAGATCAGATTTCTTTAGCATTCGTTCTGACCCACTTCCCAAATATGGTTTTAAATCAGATACATATCTGATAGGTGGACATCAGACCTCCATCTAAACACATTTATCCGATTCCCCATAGAATTCCAAGCCTCTATAAGGCAATGGCAACACATTTGCCCACAAAGGCAACTTTTTAATGTCATGTTGAAGCAAACGTGCCTGTATGTGCTCTCACCAAAACTCACAGATTTTGGGGTTTTTTTGAGGTGGAATTGTATAGTTAAGAAACTTCACTGTTTTTGTAATTAACTAACAAGCTTCACTCACAATCGTTAGTTAATTTGAATTCATTCAAATAAATCTTACCACACTACAGTAGCAAATTAGCTTTAGGGGAAATATTTAAAAAAAAAAGGGGGAAATAGGGAAAAAGGGAAATATTAATAATTAATCATAACATGTTATAATTAATTATGAATGTTTGGATCAGCTAATAGAATTAACTTGATGAAGTAGAATTAATACCACAATCAACTAACCTGTTCATCCTGTGATTAATTGTTAGCTATGTTAATTATTTATTAATTTTTAAGAAATGTCGATTTCAGGGTATGGGAAATAACTTTTTTACTGTACAGTACTACTCAGTGTTACGTGTATCTCTGTCTGGACTGTTTTCACATGTGCTCTTGGTTTGGTTTTCTCCCGCCACTTGCCACCGTCATCATTAGTTCATTGTCATCAGGTGTTTGTCATTAATTAGTCTTGTTTGCTCCCCTGTGTTCCTGTTATTTAAGCCCTGTGTTTTCATTCAGTCCTTGTCTTGTGTCGTTTGTCGTTTAATGGTGTCTGTGTATATTCTCTCCATTTATGTAATAAAGTTCTATGTTAAGACTTCCTTCATTCGTGAGCTTCTTCCTGGACATTGCACTGTAACAGAACACAACCGAGACAGACAACATTGTCTGTTGAATGGCCGCAGCAGAGGATCTTCTGTGGGGTTTGTGGCAGAATGGCTGTCCATTGGAGTGGTATGTGGTGGACTTCATCGAGCTTTCCCATCGGGTGAGCTGGGATGACGCGGCGCTGAATGTGTGTTTCTGTATGGGGCTGGATGTGGATACAATGCGGTATTATGAAACTGCATGACTCCTGAGCTCCTGGCAATGCCCTGGCCGCTGCCCTGGCCGCTGCCCTGGCCGCTGCCCTGGACTCTGCCCTGGACTCTGCCCTGGACTCTGCCCTGGACTCTGCCCTGGACTCTGCCCTGGACTCTGCCCTGGACTCTGCCCTGGCTGCTGCCCTGGACTGCGTCCTGGTCACCTGAGCTCCTGGCTTTGCCCTGGCCGCCACCCTGGACTCTGCCCTGGTCACCTGAGCTCCTGGCTTTGCCCTGGCCGCCACCCTGGACTCCGCCCTGGTTGCCTGAGCTCCTGGCTTTGCCCTGGCCGCTGCCCTTGACTCCACCCTGGTCGCCTGAGCTCCTGGCTTCGCCATGGCTGCCGTCCTGGACTCCGCCCTGGTTGCCTGAGCTCCCGGCTACGCCCGGGGCTCCAACCTGGAGGTCACCTGACTCACCTACACCTATCCACAACCTCCAGGGTGCCCCCCCTCCTTGATAGGACTCTCTTTGGCGCAAGGTCGCGCCTTCCAGGTGGGGGGAGTAAATGCTAGCCATAGTCAGAATTGAATGAAAGAGTGATTGATTGTTCTGAGTGGAATAGCTTACATTTGAGCTTGCATGTTTTAGAAGGTGCTTTACTAAGTTCACAAATATAATAAATGTCATGTTCTTTGGTGAGAAAAGAGCAAGACTGAACAATTTGTCAAGTGTGTTACTGACAATGTGTATTTAAATGATTTTGTGCATTGTTCTAATGATGATTTGAAGGTAAATCATTGACATTAGTTTTTATTAAATTAGCCTTGCATTTGTAGCAAAAAAGTTTAAAAAGTGCATTTTTACTCTACTATAGTACTTAAGTGTTGTATGATACCACAGTGTGTTACGCCTTAATTATTTGCTGCTGTTTGTATTATTATTCTCATCTGTAAGTTGTTTGAATAAACGTATAAAGATATTTATTGATCAACCACTAAATCTGAATGGTCTTAGTATCTGATCTTTACTAATAGGCCGTAACTGTGACTTAAAATGGGGGGCTGATGTAGACACAAATGTCATTTTTAAAGTAAAATAACCTAGATTTTATTTTAAAGTAATGCATTTTAATATTAATTTAAATCTCCTGTAAAACAGCTCTAAAAAAGACAATGGTGAACAGTCATTAATCATTTGAAATCAGTTTAGTGTTGATTGGTTCAATAACTGTGTAAAGTTAATCAATTATGAAATTAGTTCAATTCAGCTAAAAAGTAGCTCTGGAGAAAACCGTGATGTCAGCATCCTGCTCAATTCAGTTCTCATCCAATATTGTCAGTGCAATCAAGTCAGTAATATTGCTGAATATTAGGTGTCCCCAAGTGAGATGAGTAAATGTCTTCTCACATTTAGTCTAGAACTGCAGTAACCATCACGTTTACACAGCACACACGCCTCTGAACTTATGCTGCCTTCATGTGATATCGGAAATTTGATAATTAAAGTCGTGATTACAAGCTCATTGCATTCAAGTCAAAATCGGAGGGCATTCATGTGCAATTTTTACCTAGGAAACTAGTATTTACGATAATTCCGAGAGCACATGAAGGCAGCATTACTCCCAACTCCTCTCAACATGGGCGCAGGAGAGGTATCAGTAAATAAATGGGGAGACAAAGCAACCTGCGCTGCTTATTTGAAAAAGTAACTCAGATATTTTGTTATAAATTTAAAAGTAATGTTACGTTACTAGTTACTTGAAAAAGTTTTCTGATTACTTTTGGGTTATTTGTAATGCTTTATCCCCAACACTGCAAAGTAAACATTTTTACAAAGCAGCAATTTTACAAAAGTTGCCCCTTTTAACACCCATGTATGTTGCTGTAACCTGTTTCATCAGACACTAACATTCACTGAAGAGTCAATGATTCAAGATCATCCACATGGGCCACTGGTGCTTGGACCCTGATGATTGCTGCTTGTGGTTGTGTTTTTGAATTGTAAGTCACATGGAAAACAATTGCACAAAGTATGCTACCATATTTAAGAATTTAGTTTTTATAGCTTATACATATCTGGGGCATAGCAATTGATGAAACAAAAATGATGGAAGTTCCTCAATAGCTGGAAAAGAATGAAGAGATTATAAAGAACCTCATTTGTTAATGATCTGTCAAGCTGGTATATTGAATATATTTAAAGAGTGATAATGTGAGTCATATTGCATCAGATTGCAGGGAAAGAAAAGAGAAGTAAAAAAATAAATAACAAATCACGATTCAGTCCAGTAGGTGGAGATGTACGTAGAATGCATTAAAAAATAATAATAATAAGTCATGATTTAGTCCGGTAGGTGGAGATATGCACATAAAATGTGTATTGCCAATAAACGAAGAAGAAGGAGAACCGGAAATAGAACGGGACAGACAGACAAAGCGCGAGTAAAGATGTCTCCTCCGTCTCACTTCGACTTCATCGAAGCCAGAGATAAATTTACGGTAAATTATTAGTGTAACAGTAATCATCAACAATTGTTACAATTGTATCATAACAACTTCTAACCGAGAGATGTGTGACATTGACCGACGATTTTAAAATGAAAATGTTTTGTTCCTGTCTCTTGCAAAGTCGAAGTCTCTTCTCCAAAATCTTATGTAATATTAATTCTTACATGTTTAGAATTCATTTGGCCTATTGGACATTTACTCGTTTATATGCAGTAATTTGTTAGTGAATGCTATTAAAACGATGATGATGTTTGTGGAGGGCATGGTTATATCGTGTTATTAATTGAAATAAATGGTATTAACATGCTAACGTTACATGACCTAAGTAACATATTTTCACTGTAAGTGTTTATAGCATTTTATTACTTTGGTATTATTATTATGTCCAGAAACCATGTAATGTCATCATAATTGTCGTATTTATTTCACACAGTGGCATCAGTCAATTGCTCAATCGTAGTGCTTATTTTTTATTTTTATTTTTATTTATAACTTTATTTATTTGCAGGCTGCCGCTAAAAGTGCTGTTGATCTCAAGAATTGTAAACCACTGACCAACGCCTTCAGTCATCTGCCTGGAAAGTAATAATTGCTCTTTATCAATAATATTGTTAGTCACGGTCATTCTGAATTGTGTTGCGGGAGTTGGTTTAAAACTTCAATGATGTATCAGAATGGATGATCTTTTTATATGTACTGCTGTTGAGATGTTCTGTGTGACTCTTTGATTTTTCACAGTGAAACTGAGAAGAAGGCCACTCTTGATCAAGCCCTGCGTGGAGTTCTTGAAGAGCAAATAGTAAGTCCACAGCTTCCCCTTTGTGCACTCTTTAATATCATGTTCATCTTACAACATTGGCATGTGTGCAATTATTTTGTGTAAGAGTCTAATAGTTTAATTTTTTTTTGCAGGTGAAGCAGAAAGTGAATGTTGAAGATTTCCTTTCTCTGATCTACATCAGTATAGACGGAGTGACTGAAGGTATGTGTGCACTCCCCATCTTTTTTTTTTGCAATCACCTGTTAATCTACAGATAGTATGTATGAAAAATGATCTGCAGATCATCAATTTCTTGTCCATACAGGCATCTGCTCTGCTACCACTCCTTTTCTTCTGCTGGGAGACGTTCTCGACTGTCTTCCTCTGGATCAGTGTGACAAAATCTTCACCTTTGTGGAAGAAAATGTCTCTACGTGGAAGTCGGTATGTTTGAAACTTTTAGTTGGTAGTGCTTAGTTTTTGTTAGTTGTGGATATAAATTAGACAAATATTTAGAGCCCAAGAACCAAAGTGTAGAAACCTGTATTTGTTATGCTCCTTATACCACTGAAGTCTATGGCAGCCCATAGAACTGCTTGCATGAAAGTTATGAAAGTTTGCACACAGTAAGTGGACAGTTGTGCCATAGCTAATTCAGAATCTTTCAAATCCTCTTGTGCCAACAACAGCTTAAATTTTCGCATGTTTATTCTAATCATTTTTAAACTGAGTTGAATGTTTCTATATCCATCTGAAGTTTTTGGAAAAACCTGCATTTTTCAAACTTGTACAAGACTGTTCAGACAGTCTATACAACATTTCACTAATATCATGCTGGCAAAAATGTGTGGAATTTGTTTTTACATCAGCCTTTCTCATATTTGACCATTAGGGTAGTCTACAGTTTCAGCACAGTTGCTTAAAGGGGTCATGAACTGCATTGTTTTGTTGTTTCATAATGTTTCCTGGGGTGTGCTTATGTTTGTATGCTTTTTACATAAATGCCTTTTTACATAGGCATTTTTCCTATGCTGATTTTAGCCCTCTTATTTGAGCACTTTGTTTTAAGGGACTTGTCTGCTGTGAGACTTCATTGTAAATGCCCACTGCTGGGATTGGCTAAAATAGTTGCATATGAAATGGAAAAATATTATTCTCAAACTTTTAGCCTTTTTTACTATTACGGCTCTTAAGGTTAACTACTCGTGAAAAATGTTGATTGCATTTAGATCTATGGCATTACATTTAGATTGTGGCATGAAAGGTTGCAGTGATGAACATTGTAGCTGATCACAGACATGTTGTTGAGTGCATGAAAGCGGCGATCTTGTCATTGCAAGTCAATTTCTGCACACTAACACATGCAGAATCAATATCATAACTAACAGTGCAAATGCGATATAAATAAGATTCGTTGAATAAAACTGAATTCAGTCACTGATAAATTCGTGCTGTTTGATTGACAGCTCCAGTAATTTGTAAAGGGACCGTTCTTTGATCTTTTTATATATAATTTAATCACAGTTTAAATAAAAGATTATTTTCATCCTACTAAGAGAAACAATGTGAAGTTGACCGTTTAGTCTCTGGTTTGATTTACTGACACACAGACAATCATCTGACTGTACAGAAACATATGAAACATTACATATCAGATCGGGTATTAGAATTAAGTTACTTGTTGCATTGCTGTTGAGTCCATATCATGAAAGTCTGTTTGCAAAGCCTGCGCCAAAATGCGATTTGCCAAAGAATCCACGGTGAAATGTACAGAATAGAAATAAATAATGCTCAACTGAGACATTCACATTGTTGAAAATAATATTGATAGTATTAGAATCTTTTTAAAGGTAATGTTATTTTTAGTCCTGTATTGCTCTTCTCTCCTCATCTCACCAGCGTGTCAGTTGGCGGGGCTAATGTTGCAATGATGAAGTAGCCGTTGATTTCTTCTGTGGAGGCGTCGTTTTGCCTTTGAGGCACATTCCAGGATCAGGTGTTCATTGGGCCTGGCTTTTATTGGTTGAACAAGGAAGTTTTTCATTTCTGAAACGGAGATACGGGACATTCTTATAGTACGATGACCTCTTATATATCAAAAACTTAAGGAAAAGTTGATTTCTCAGTTCGTGACCCCTTTAAACTAAACAGTTTGTCCAAAAATCAACTTATTTGCCCAGTCAGAAAAGAAACCACTGATATAATAATCTGTCCGGTTGAGTTTTTGTGTATCTTGGGAATAATGTGTTAAAGCGTTGAATCTATGTGCCAATGGGACACTTTTTATAAATGGTTATGGCTGTCATAATGGAATGAGAAATTTATGCCATTTACAACATAAATAATTATTTTAATGGATTTTAAACCAGCTGTTAAAAAGTCATCAGAATGGTTTGTTCAGTCTACTGTTTTTCCATTAACCCCTTATATTTATGTTTGCTCTTTCTTGTTCACAGAATACGTTTTACTCGGCTGGAAAAAATTACTTGTTAAGAATGTGCAATGGTGAGTTTGAAGTTTATTTATATAGCACTTTATCTAGTCCAAATTGCATCAAAGCAGTTTTACTGTAAAAATTAGTGCAGATGTCTCTAAACTGAGTTTTAGCAGCTAAGCAGTCCTACTGAGACTACAGTATCAGTGAATGAGTTCTTCCTGGCTTTACAGTGAGCACAGATAATAAAGCTACAGCACAAGTTAGTATTTTAAAAATTGATATTTTTTATTTTAAAATGGTAAATACTAAAGATGCAGACAGTTACTTTTATCTTGGATACAGCTGTATGTGGGCTGTTTTGGAACGAGCTGAAATCATAGACTGGTTTTAGTTTGTCTGGCAATGGAAGTCCAGTTGATTCTTGGGGTTAAAAAGGATCTGTAATCTACATTTAAATTGGCAGATTTTCTGCTTCCGAGCATTAGTAAGACTTCCAGAGTTTAGGTGCTAAATAGAAAATAAAATTTTCTTACTCTGAAAATTGCTTTTCAGAGTCTTATTAATTGTGCAGTATTCCTTGAGAATGTGCTGAAGTAGCCTTACATTACCACTGTTTTTTGCCTACAGACCTCCTCAGAAGACTCTCCAAGTCTCAGAATACAGTGTTTTGTGGACGAATCCAACTGTTTTTAGCACGTCTCTTCCCTTTGTCTGAAAAATCAGGTATAATTTGTTGTTTTTCTTATTAATAGTCTCAGATTTTCTTGTTTAGTGTTTATTTTTGACTGACGTTTCCTCTGTTACAGGACTAAACTTACAGAGTCAGTTCAACCTTGATAACATCACAGTGTTCAACAAAAATGAGCAGGACAGCACACTTGGACTGCAGGTAAAGTAACATGTTGGGCGTGATTAACCTAAATATTATTTTGAATGCACATGTGAGAAGAAAATGTGAAAGATCCTCTGTAGTGAATATCAAGTTTTTAATGTTTATACGTATATGTGGTGGTTAATATGCTTTGAGACAAACCATATGCCAATTCATTACTCAACACTATATTGCTGAGTATTTTCTCATTAAAAGTACATTTTACCAAAGACGGTCTCAAAAACACAGTTTTAAACCTCCCCTGTTCCCTACGTCACATATTTAACATGCCATTAACGGCTTTTCTCCACTGACTTTCTATGATGATCAAATAGTTTCTAAGATCTCTTATTTTTAGAAGGCAGCTGTCTGACTCTGAAATGGTTAATTGGAACATGGTTTTGTAACATTAGCATTATTAGCTGTTTGATAAAGGAGTCAAGCCAACGGTTCATCTTAGTTACTGTTATGTGTCCGATGTTGTTGAGCGTTTAGATAAAACGCATTCACAATTCTTATACATCGACTATATAGACCACCATGTATCATTTGTTCTTAATCTTCTTCTGAATCAGGTTTTGTTTCAAACACATGGCTGAATTAAAGCAATATTTACACTTGCCATTGTGTAGCGTTCACTACTGTTGACAGAGTACGTCAGGTAGTCCGAGCTGCTGTGATTGAGTAGATTCAGGGAGTCAGGGACTAATTTGCAGTAATTTTGCAGAGTCACTGCAACTTGCTTGACTTTGCCTCAACAGAAGATGTGATTGGATAACTGGCTGACCAATCACATCGCACTCAAAAGTTGGTTTGATTACTCTGAAATGCCTAAGCCAAAGTCAGTCATCAGAATGATTTGGTTTAATTCCCTCCCAGAAGCTTCTCACAAAATTGCGTTCCTAAACACCAGCATCCGAACACAAGATATGAGAGCTTTTATTGCGTATGTTCTGCACCCTCTGAGGCACAAGTAATTTATGCTGAAAAAAGAGGCACAATTTCTCCCCCAATTGCAGCAACTTCCACTTTTATTACGGATATTTTGCTCTGATTTCCCAGGAAGTGATTTTATTCTCTTGAACTCATGGGATGGAAACCCTGCTTCATTCACAAATGTTTTGTGCACAAAATTGGAATGTCCATAAGTTAAATTCGCAATGTTGAATGGAAATATAGCTAGTTCAACACCTATAGTGGGTTGTTCATTAGATGTCAGACTTTTTTTTCCCCTTTTTTCTTCAGCACACAGAAGTTAAGGAGGAAGGGATGGAGGTGGAGGAGGGAGAGATGGGTGATGAAGATGTACCTGCTCCATGGTAAAAGATATTTGTATTTGCACAGCTTCTAAGTTACATAATCAGTGGCTGCATCAGAAATTGCACATTTCCCTACTATATAGTACGTGAAAAATAGTGTGATAAAAGATGTATGTCTGATGTAACGGCACTCATAAAAGAGAAGCCAAAAATTATCCGGATGACCTACTACTTCTGGAGAGATTCTGAACTGTACATACGATGGACACTACTAACCCATGAGACCACGGGAGAGGATTTGTGAATGGCAGTGAAGTGGCGCTACTGGCGCT
Source organism: Zacco platypus (assembly GCA_038088235.1). NCBI lineage: Eukaryota > Metazoa > Chordata > Actinopteri > Cypriniformes > Xenocyprididae > Zacco > Zacco platypus. The sequence continues at coordinate 10,148,118 of CM076080.1, forward strand.
GGAAGATCGTATGATAATGGCAACCTAGAGGATGTAGTGCATCTGGTTTACTTTCATACACGCATGCATACTTTACGAGTGCTAAAAAAGTCTGATCCATAAAGTAAGTACGTACTCTAAATAAGTACCTAGTCAGGAGAATATGCGATTTTGGTGCAGCCCAAGTCTTGCTTTTGCTTTTTTTTTTTTCCTGTTATCAGACTCTTCATTTATTAGTCTAATTCAGAGGGCTTTTGTTTTGTAGCTCCATTCCTATTGACTACAACTTGTACAGAAAATTCTGGACCCTGCAGGACTATTTCAGAAACCCTGTGCAATGCTACGACAAGTTCTCGTGGATGACATTCCTTAAGGTATTTGATCTTTTTTTTTTTTTTTTTTTTTTTTTTTTTTTAATCCAAACCAAAAAGTCATCCTCAAAAACAGTTTTTTTTGGGGTTAATGTTTTTATTAAGGGCAAAGTGGTGAATCAACTCTTGAAGGGTTTGCACTTAAGTTTTTTTTCATATTTGGTCAAGCCTCTGAGAAAATTGGGTTATTAAATGTCATTTAAGTTTGTTTGGTTTTCAATGGTTTTGAAAATGTTTGGTTCGGTTTCAAAAGGAAAACTGACTGGTTTGGTCCACATGTATCTTGTTTTAATGTCCCCTCAATTGTATTCTCTGTGCAGTATTCAGATGAGACACTTGCCGTGTTCAAGAGCTATAAACTGGATGACATGCAAGCATCGAAGAGGAAGCTGAAGGAGATGAGGACTGCTGCTGGAGACCATGTCTACTTTGCCAAGTTCCTCACCAGTGAGAAAGTTGGTTCTTCCAGTCTTTTAGTCAACTATTCAATAAAAAGAACTCAGTTCTCGCTATTATTAGTACACTCCGATCATTGACCTGATAACACAAGGCAAATTTCCCACCTTTCTGCAGTTGATGGACCTTCAGTTGAGTGACAGCAACTTCAGACGACACATTCTGCTTCAATACCTAATCCTCTTCCAGTATCTCAAGGGCCAAGTCAAGTTCAAGAGGTCAGGGGAAACGGCAAGCTTTTTTCAAGCTGAAAGGATGTTTTCTCTGCTTTGTCAATTGTTTTTTTTTCTGTAATTTCTCTTTAACCTTTGCAGTTCCAGCTGTGTTTTGAATGATGATCAGTCTTCGTGGATTGAGGACACAGCCAAATTAGTCTATCAGGTTAGTGTTAACCTTAAATATTACTGATTGGAGGTGTGTGGTTCAGTGACGTGACTGTACTATAGTTTAGTTTAATAATGTTTTTGGAATATTTTGTATTTTTAGTGGATTTTATGGTACTCAATTAAATTTATGCTGTAGTTCTAATCCATTTATTCACTTTTTGAGCATAGACGTAAATATGAAAATTTGCAACTCAGACTTTCATAAGTCTTGAATGCTTTGGAGCACAGACTTAAGTTTGGTCTCTTTTTAAAGACAACACTTGACAAATTATTATTAATTATATAAATTATTTTTTGAAAATTACACAACTACTATTTTCAATTTTATATTAAAAAATATAATTTTCAAAACAAGTTTTACTCTAAAACTGCAAGGAAAATCAAAGCCATAAATCTAAACAATTTGTTCAAAATTTGAGTTTGATTTCTCCAAAAATATTTTGGTTGGGTGCAGTACCAAATTTTTCACTAGATGAAGTTTGTTTTCCATTTATTTCCAATGCAGTCATTTTTGACCATGAGGAGTATGTTGTTGTTTTTTCAGGACCGAATCATTTCCATGATTTGTGTGTGTGTGGGTGTTCACATGACCTTTGCCAAGTTTTGTACCATTCCGATAGAGTGTGTGTATATATATATACAGTTGTGTTCAAAATTATTCAACCCCCACTGAAATTGATTGTTTTTGCCGGTTTGACATTGATTTTGATCATTCAGTCATCCTGCTTACAATTAAATCAAAGAGGCACGTGTAGGTCAGACAAATATAACATAACATTTATAATGAAATAACCACAAATGTCTTTTCTCTGCTCACATCATTATCAGTTTTATTCAACCCCCAAGTGACATTCAATCTTAATACTTAGTACAACATCCTTTTACAGTTATAACAGCTTTTAAACGTGAAGCATAGCTTGACACAGGTGTCTTGCAGCGAGCTACGGGTATCTTCGCCCATTCATCATGGGCAAAAGCCTCCAGTTCAGTCACATTCTTAGGCTTGCGCACTGCAACTGCTTTCTTTAAGTCCCACCAGAGGTTCTCAATCGGATTTAAGTCTGGTGACTGCGATGGCCATTTCAAAATGTTCCAGCCTTTAATCTGCAACCATGCTCTAGTGGACTTGGAGGTATGCTTGGGATCATTGTCCTGTTGAAAGGTCCAACGTCTCCCAAGCCTCAGGTTTGTGACGGACTGCATCACATTGTCCTCCAATATCTCCTGGTACTGAAGAGAATTCATGGTACCTTGCACACGCTGAAGCTTCCCAGTACCTGCAGAAGCAAAACAGCCCCAAAGCATGATTGACCCCCCGCCATGCTTCACAGTAGGCAAGGTGTTCTTTTCTTCATAGGCCTTGTTCTTCCTCCTCCAAACATAGCGTTGATCCATGGGCCCAAACAGTTCTAATTTTGTTTCATCAGTCCACAGAACACTATCCCAAAACTTCTGTGGTTTGTCCACATGACTTTTGGCATACTGCAGTCGACTCTTCTTATTCTTTGGAGACAGCAAGGGGGTGCGCCTGGGAGTTCTGGCATGGAGGCCTTCATTACGCAGGGTGCGCCGTATTGTCTGAGCAGAAACTTCAGTACCTACATCTGACAAATCTTTTCTCAGTTCCTCAGCAGTCACACGGGGACTTTTCTCCACTCTACGCTTCAGGTAGCGCACAGCAGTCGAAGTCAGCATCTTCTTTCTGCCACGACCAGGTAGCGTTTCAACAGTGCCCTTTGCCTTGAATTTGCGAATGATGCTTCCTATGGTGTCTCTTGGTATGTTTAACATCTTTGCAATCTTCTTATAGCCATTGCCCTTCCTGTGAAGAGTAATCACCTCTTCTCTTGTCTTCCTGGACCATTCTCTTGACTTCACCATGTTTGTAACCACACCAGTAAATGTCTAGAAGGAGCTGAGTATCACAGTCATTTTAAAGCTGCCTAATTGGTGCTTATTAGGCTTTATTGCTGCTCCCTGACATCCACAGGTGCTTTCAATACCTGATTGAAAACACTTCAATGGACCTCTGTTCTTCAGAGTGGTAGTCTTTAAGGGGTTGAATAATTGTGTCAATGAAGAATTCACAAAAGAAACATTTACTACTGTATTACAAAACCAATTGATGTCATTTTAGTTGCATATGCTTCTTTAAGAAGTCCTTGTAGGATTTCATTCTGAATTCAATTACAAATGTACTCTAAATTCTCTAAAACCATTTACAGCATTGGGGGGTTGAATAATTTTGAACACAACTGTATATAAAAAAGTTTACTTGCTGTGTGTCAACAGACCATTGAACTAGGGAACATTGGACCCTGGGAATATATGTAGACTCCCTTTTTTTTTTGACTGATTTTTTTTTTTTCCCGGGCTCTATCAACTATATAAACCTCTAACCCTAAAATAAGGAAGTGATGATGTTTGTGATTCTATTACTCCAACTGTCTAGTTCCCTCGAGTCTAGTCCTATTATATTGTGAGACATATGGCAGTTGGGCGCAAAAACCCTTTGACGAGTTCCACAAAATATCACGTCATATTAAGCAAATACAAAGCTTTGACTTCTTTTTTTTTTCTTCATGTTCCCACACTGAAAAAAAAAATAAATCGATAAAATGTACAGGAAAAAAAACAGCATGATTGCCAGCACTTTACTGTAAAAAAAACACGGTAGCAACATTTTAGGTTTTATGGGAGTGAACTTCAATTTACAGTAAAAAAAGAAAGTGCATTCAATTAAATATGTTAGCACACATGGGCAACAGGACCCTATGCTTTCTTAACCTTATGAATCTGAAACATTTGAGCCTGGGGGCATCACTCAGGAATGACCTCCATTTTAATTACATAGCTGAGTCATACTGTTGTATTAATGTTCACCTACTTTTTAATCATTGAAGTTACTGAGGGAAACCCCTCCAGATGGTGACAAGTTTGCATCTATGGTTGAGGTAAGTAGTATCTGCAAATTATACATGGATGTAGATTTTAGGTTTCACACTCATCTTGTGATGAATACTATACATTTTGAAATTGCAGCTTTGTGATCAAACCCTTTTCTTGTCATCTTGATTTATTATGCTGTCTACAACAGCACATCCTGAACACAGAAGAAAACTGGAACTCTTGGAAAAATGAGGGCTGCCCAAGCTTTGTGAAAGAAAGGTATTAAGCCAAAACGCAAGATAACATTACAGCGTTAATTGCATTTCTTCTGTGCTCTTTGAACTGCAAGTCATTTATTATATATGTGGCTTCTCCTGCTGCAGCAACTTCCATTTTTCTTCATAATATTTGCCACCAATTTATCTGGATTTTGTTCTCTTCGACTCACTTGATGGAAACAGTGTTTTATGCACAAAATTGCAATATCACATGAAACATTTACAAATAAGTTAAATTCGCAACTTTGGAAGGAAACATAGCTACTGCTCATCTCTCATTAGTTTGCAGTTTGGTCAGTTATTTTTGAAGTTATGAATGAATATGTGAATGAAATCTTTTGTTTCTCTCAGACCAGCAGAGACTAAGCCCATGCGCCCCAGCAGAAAGAGACAAGCTCCAGAGGACTTTTTGGGGAAAGGACCTGATCGCAAAATTCTCATGGGAAAGTAAGATAATATTAGTAATTAATAAGATAATAATATTGCTCTGTAACTTGTCAAGATTTCGATCCAGATCTTATTTTGCTTTTCTACTGTTCTTCTGTTCTTGACCATCAACAGTGAGGAACTCACAAGACTCTGGAATCTAAACCCTGACAATATGGAGGCCTGCAAGTCAGATAGCAGGTGTGTTTGGTGAACACTTGCTTAAAAAGGTGCTTAATATGAGAGATTTTGCATTAATGCATTTCTTGTTTATAGGGAATTCATGCCATCACTGGAGGAGTTTTTTGAAGAAGCTATTGAACAGGCAGATCCAGCAAACATGGTGGAGGATGAGTACAAGTACAGAGAATTAATAATTGATTTTCTTAAAAGAATCATAATGATTACAGACTATGCCACACATTAATCATCGGATTAAATGAATTTTTCGCCGTCTTCCCTCAGAGTTGTGCGTAACTCAAACTACGGCTGGAGAGCCTTGCGACTGCTTTCCAGGAGGAGTCCTCACTTCTTCCAGCCCACCAATCAGCAGTTCAAGAGTCTGGCAGACTATCTGGAAAACATGGTCATCAAACTGGCCAAAGAGCTTCCTGTGAGTGGACATCCACATTGTCAAACACTAGGGGAGTTTTCAAGAATGTAGATAATAGCCACTGAAAAGCCTATATTGGGCAAACACTAGTTTGAATGATATCAGGGGCTTTCGCACTGGGTTATTATTAGGAACTCAATTATAGAAACTAGCCACCAGGGTGGTCCATCGAGAACTTTATTTATCCTAGGGCCATTTTCCTGCTTGCGTTCGCACCGCAAGTAGGGACTTCTGGCAGACTTTTACTTTGACGGCGCTGAGAATGCCTGAGCACACTGCACTCCTATTATCCACCTTCATTAATTGTAATACATTATTAGATGGCACGGTTAAACAAAGAAAGTAAATGGTGTACGAAAAAGTGTTACATCATTTCCCGTGTGGTTGATGCCCAATGTCGCTAGACAGCAGAAATACATAATCATGTTTCGCTTTGTCCCTTCAAAGTCGTGTTGGAATTCCTCCTCAGCATAAAGGTTGAGAAGACTTGCTGAGTAAATGTATAGGCTATAAACTGTTGGCATGGCTTTTTAATAATTTAATAAATGGTGGGTGCCGGTTTTTCACATGCGTTTGGCCAACCAATGTACACTCACTGGAAGTCCTGTTGTGGTGGGTTACACTTCTCTGAAGTAAGAGATAATTTAGTCCCCCCAAAAGGCGTTCCTATACCTAAAATCCTTGCCAGTTTTTGCGGTGCGAACATGCAAAAAAGCAGGTACTTCCACCAATAGTTAAAAGAATTATGAAAATGTTCCTTCGGTATGAAAACCACTATTATGGAAACATATAAACAGTGCCATCTACAAATACAGGCACCCTTCGTAAATATGGCCATGGAAAATGTCTTTGGTGTTTATCCTTTGTTTTTTCATTCAAAAAAATCCACAAAAATTGATCCTTTTAATAAAAATAATTGAAGGAAGGATAAAACAATTTTTTTTTTTTTTTTTAATCTATACATTCCATAATTATTGGCATCCCTACACCACGAGTGTCACATCACGCATGCTCATGTGTAGTAAACAACTGTGCCACTCATTCACATGGGACTTTTTAGCGACGCATTCCACATACAGCCAGATGATCTGGAAATACAAAATGGGACTTCATAATTGCTTTAATCCCTCAGTGAGCAAGTCGGAGGCAACTGTGGCAAGGAATCAACTTTTTTTTTTTTTACTCCGTTTGTAGCTGTGCCAATAATTTTGGCTCACATTTTGTAGAAAAACATTTTAGCTTTGCTCATATTTATGAAGGATGTCAATATTAGTGGAGAACTGTGTGCAATACAGTTTAAATTAATTCAAATGAGACAAACTCACTGAATATTTGAGTAATATATTATAAGCAAAAAAAAGTATTTTATAAATTCTGAAATGTGACTGAATTTGTTTATTTTCAAACAGAAAGACCTTCCTTCTGAGGAGATAAAAACCGGAGAGGAAGATGATGAGAATGGAGATAACCTGTTGAAAGAAAGCAATGACAGTGAGTTGTTTGTTCTTGTTTATTATTAAACCTTAAAAGCCATTTTTATTCCTCAAGTCAACATTCTGTTGACACTAGGGATGTGACGATATACTTTGCTCGCTAGTGTTGATACACAAAATTGGGTTTACGAGACGAGATTAAGAAATCTTCAGCAACAAAATATATGACTGAAGGTTACAAAGTGCAAAACAATGCAGGTGCATTTTGAAATGTTTTTCAGTCTAGGGCTGTCATTAATGTTTATTTTGGAAATCGAGTAATTGGTCGGTTTTGATTGAGTAATTGGATATTTTTTGTAAATAAAAATGCCTTTTAATTTTTTTTTTAAATTCATGTATAATAATAATAATAATAATGAGGTAATAATAATGGGTTCAAATAAAGTATCAAAAGCAAGTAATCATGTTTTTATTGAAGAGCACTGTTACATATTACATAATGTAATTTAGTATAAACCATTTATACTAAATTAAACCAAATGTAGTATAAATTTTAGTATGAACTTCTGTACGTAGTATAAAAGCCTCCAACAACCTACTTGTTGTTTTTGTAGCAGTTTACAGCAGATAAAATCCTTGTTTAATAATGGACAAACAACTTTTAATTCAAAAGTCTACTTAATCTTTAATATTTGGCCACTTCTTTACGATAGAAATGCTACAGCCACTAATTTCTTGGTCATCAAAACATGCAAACTCAGAGCGATGGTTTAAACTTTTATTTTGAAATCGTGATTAACAATAAATCACTCCGAAACCCACGGTGCATATATTGATTTAATTGAATCGCAGCCTTTGTGATTTTACAATAACTCTATGAAATGGTTTTATAACATTGTGCAGTGGCTGTAAACTACTAAACTGTAACTACTAGTTTCCGGTTACGTCCGTTCACGAGAGTCGAGTTCCGGTGTATGATGTAGGAGTAGCGTAAGCTTAGGTGAGGATAGATGCCTCTAACGGTTCAAACAAACAGCGGTGGGCAACAAACTCAAGCTCCTCCGACATTACTCTTTTAAAAATTCTTGTTTAGATGTCTAATTCATCACCGGTGCTCACCTAGGATGGCTTGAGGGTGAGTAAATTATGGGATAATTTTTGTTTTTGGGTGAACTAACCCTTTAAGGTTTGCAACACTAGCACTGCATTTGAAATCGCATGATACGTTTGGTTTAAAAAATTCAAAAGTATGCTCTATATAGTATAAACATGGCTACTATGAATGAAATTCAGACATACTACTGTCATCTGTGCCGTCAGTTACTCGCTTCTACCAATCACAATTCATTTTAGAATCTCTCCGTAAGTAATCTTCATGTGGCAAAGCTAGTTTGACTAAAAGTGTCTCCAGTGAGGTTTTTCTTTTTTAAAAAAAAAAAAGTGAATTTTTCCAGGTCCCAGCATTCAGAACAAGGCAGTGACCAACAGTCAGATGGATGAGATTGCAGCCAAGCTTGGATCCCAGTGGAAGACCCTGGCAGACCATCTGGAGATGAGCGAGAAGGAGATTCACATGATAGAGGCTGACAGTGAGGATGTAGAATTACAGGCAAAGATGCTACTGGTGGCCTGGCAGGACCGAGAAGGTCCTCAAGCAACAATGGAGAGCCTGGTCACGGCCCTGACTACTGCTGGATTCCGTAACATTGCAAATGGTCTCAACGAAACATAACGGCATCTCCTTTTTCTTGTTCGGTTTTAAAAATGACAATGTTTTTTTCTGTACTTTGAGCTGTAGTCTTTACTTTTTTTTTTTAAATAAATGGAAATCTGAAATTAATCAGTTTAATTTGTAAAATCCACACAAGACTGTCAATGGCATGTTTATTTGTTTTCACTGTTTATGAAAAGCCAGTAAACTTATTACAGAGGTAAATTCTCTGATTGTATGAGTATTTCAGGACAGAAAAGTTTACAGTGGCATTGTTGCATGGTGGCTAGAAGACGAAGCAGTAATTGAGCATAGACATCCTCTCAAAGTGGTTTGATATGAAATCCACCACTGATACATTTCAGTTCACACACAGCAGATCCTTATACAGTTTCTTTTGATGATATCCCAGTATCGCAACTCCTGTTGATGTATGTCCAAAACTCGTGACCAAGTCAATACTAGGACACTGTCTATTGAGCATGAACACCTTTTCACAGGCTTTATATATTCAGTGCATTTAAAAAAAAAAAAAAAACATTGCTCCAGTCCAATAAAAAGGATCAGGTCCCACAATCTACCATCCGTAAAAGGGGGAAAACACCCTTAAATCAAACATGCCACTTGTGATGCATGAAGAGTTCAGAAATTAAGGTCATGTTTTTAAAGACACATTTATTTGCACATCTATACAGACAGTGCTTTGAAAATGGCAATTAAGGTTTAACTTTCTTCTGCGAAACACTGTTACTCAAGTATCTCCAAACGTCGAGGGCCATACAGAAGGACATATGCTATATGCCAATCCCCACCACCAGACAGCTTCAAGATGTCCTCAGGGGTCACCACGCTGACCTTATCATCATCAAACTTCATCCATTCATCTGTTCAGAGAGAGTGAAATAGAAATACTGGATCAAAACACTAGAGCAGGGATATCCAATCCTAAATAAAACACCTAACAAGCTAATTAAGGTCTTAAGGAATATTAGAAACTGTTTAGGAAATTTGTCCTCCAAAAGCAGGAGTGGACAATCTACAGAAATGTCATAGGAACCAATAAACCTTGTCCAAAAAAAAAAAAGCAGCTTGGAGCTGGAGAGTTATCTTGAGTGGATATTTTGAAATATATATTTCTGGAACTGTCAGGTGGTGTTGGGTAAATAGATTACTTTTGTTAGTAACTTTAAGAAATTTACAATGAAATATTCTAGTTACTTTTCAAACAAGTAACCCTGTAACTATTTACTGACTGACTCAAGGATGAGAGTAAATTGCACAGGTGTCCTAGGAGTGTTTTGAGAATGGTAGGTACTGTAGTTCTGGAGTGAGTATTGGAGCTGTGGAATGTAATAGTTTTTATGATGCATTGCATACACTAAACATTTTAAATGACGTGATTTTGAGATTGTATGCTATACCTGTGGTTGGTGTGTAAATTTTAAATGGACCCGAGTTGTCAACATGCCGCGCTAATCATTATTTGTTTCCACCACTTGATTAAACCACTCTTATTTGAAACATTTCCTTTTTCTTGCGTATTTGAGCTCTTTTGTACCGCGTCTAATATGCTCTATAAAAACTGTAAACTGAATGCACCAGTTCTAACTCTACAGTGGTTGATCCAAACACTGCAATAATTTCTCATTCACAAGAATAAAATAAAATGGCTTTGCTTACACATTTTACACCTGCCTTTTCCAAAACATTTTTTCTGTGCGAGCGCAATATCAGAAGTGAGCGGTTGTACATGTGCACTACTTAGAGGGAACAGTGTATACATAACTTTACATAAAAAGCAACTAAATAATTACTTTTTATGGAGTAATGCAATATTGTAATGGATTATTTTAAAAAGTAGCATTACCCAATAATGCTGCCAAAGAATGCAATCAAGTTACATTTACAGTTTCAAAGGCAAAATAAAGATTATGCAAGTATGTTTTACAGGTGATGATTGCAAAAACTATGATCAACAATACTCGACCTTCTTTCCTTTTCACCCAGGCGACATAGTGGCCAGATGAACTGGATCGGCCCTGATGTGTCAGAACTGCTTGCAGGTCATAGTAACCGCTGTTGTTGGAGCCCAAGTCTATAGAGAAGAAAAAAGTTAACGGCTTATAAATCCAGTAAACTTCCAGAACCAAGTTGAAATTTAAAAAAAAAAAAAAAAAAAAGTAGGTTTGCAGTGAGTACTCACCTTCAGAAAAACAGAACGGTTCATATTTTGTTTCCTTTGGAGCCCCAACTTGATTCACCTGTTAAATGTGAAATAAAATGGAAAACAAAATGTTAGCCATTTTACAGATGGCTTTTCAAAATGCAAGAAATGTCCACTATGACATGGGCACTTGCTTTCGTCTGCTGTTGCATCTCCAATTTCTTGTCTTCAACCTCCTTAAACTTTGACCTCATAGGAACCATCTTCTCCTGAAGTTCAGGAGTACACAGCTCATAGACGTCCAGCATAAGAGGAAATTTGACATCCTAAATGCATCAAAATTAAAGTTAAACAAAAATTTATCAAATTAATTCATAGATTTTTTGGTGACAACACATATACCAAATCACTCCTCAGCAAAAGACCAACCTTAAGGACTTTGGCATTCACAGACTCTTTTTCTTTGTAAAAGAACCGGACCATTTGAACGGTGAGGTATGCCGGTAGACGGCTGATTTTGGACTTAAAAAAAATAAATAAATAACAGTCACTTATTATGTTTCATTTATTATTATATGAAAGAAAACACTTGAACAAATCAGCATTTCTCCACTGAAAAGGTAAAACATACCGATTTGATATAGAGGGCATTTCTTTGTAAGGATGGGGAAAACTTTGTGATGTCCTCCTGTAGTCTCTAGGTATAATAAGAGGAAGGTAAAGATTAACAAGGATTGTGAGCACTGGTGATACTTCCTACGTATTGGACGTTCCACTCACCAATCTGAGTCCAGTGGCGAGATATTTGACTTCCTGGTTGATGAAGCAGCTAAGCTGCAGCTGGCTCTCTGTGCCTTTAGCTGGATCCTCATCCTCTGACTCAGTACATTTCATACTGGACACATTAACGTTAAGTACCTTAAAATGTCACATGTTCACATCTATAGGACTGGAGAAAATTTCAACTCGGTCCAGTACTCAGACTACAAAACCCATAATTCTCATTTCATTGCATGAAGTCTAGCCATCGCCTCAATACACAATTTTGGCTGCAGAGCAAAATACTGCAGTGCAATGCAATGCAGTGAATTCAAAAGAGTCAAGTAAACAAATAGTCAGCGGCATTATAGGTAATTCCCCCCCAAACATAAAAATATCATCTTCTTCCAATCAATTTTCCTCAGGAGTTAATTTCTCAGTGTTATCAGAGTAGCTTAAGTCAACTCAAAGAGTACAAAATCTGATGAATCGTCACTCTGTCCATCTCCCAACCAAAAAAATGCGAACAAATCCCAGCACAATTTAACCAAATGACAAAATTGATTTATTTGTATGCCAGGTTGCCAACAAGCAATTATTTAAGGTCAGGGAGTGAAACTATACAACACTGTGAATTTTTTTTTTTTGGGGGGGACTAAATCCAAACCGGGTTCTAGAGGTGCGATGGAAAGCAATGAAGCAGGATCGCTTGAGCAGGTAAACGCTGAAGGAATAAACGGGGCCGTGCAGTTTATTATACTACAAGCATCTGCAGCACAAAGAAATACTGACAGAGAGAGCACATACAGACTTCCACAACAGGCACTTGTCAAAGGATACGTAGTTTCAATTTCAAGACCAAAATACTGATCGATGAAATTCTTCTTTTTTGTGGAGGCAGCAGCTCCACCATCACTTTCAGTCTGTTATTCGACCAAAAACATGCAAACAGAAAAAAATGCATACAAACAAATGATAAAGACCTGTTTTTTACACTAAATTCTCAGCATTTATGTAATTATATAGTTTGAATATATCAGGCTTGTCATGGTACCATAACCAGTAAAACTGCAGGGTTTTTGGTATCAATCAATTTGGTATAATTTGATACCACAGAAAAACAACTTTTACCATTTTATTTTTATTTAACTATTTGAAAATAAAAATATTAAATTCAATAACCTTGATAATAAATTTAAACACCATGTAGCCTAAACCTTGTTTATAAAAAGAAAAAATGAATAAAACAAAGGACAAAAATGCATACACAATACATAGTGTAAATGCAAACTAATGGTCTTGCCACTTGTTCTGAGACTTATTGCACATCTATTTTCACATCTGTTGCTTTGGTTATATCACGGTCGATCATTGTGGTTTCGGATTCAAATGCGCAATTAAAAACAGATGTAAATCCATAACATTTGCAGTGTACACTCTACAATGTACAGATCTACACTACTGTGAAAACTCTCACTATAATAAAAAAAAAGCTGTAAACTGCACAATAAATCTCTTATTTACATTGTTTACACTTTTGGTAATAGTGAAAGGATTCATGAGCATGCAGAACTCTAAAGCACATGGTTAATTAAATGTTTTGAGTGGATTCTGAACTTAATCTTTGATTCTGGACAATACCAGCAACACTTGTGGTGTTAAGAGGTCAAAAAAAACCTTTTTGTTTATTTGACCCCTTAACGCCACAAGAGTTGCTGGTATTGTCCACAAATAGCTTTGTTTTTATTCCATGCACCTTGTTGATCTTGTGAAGTTGCACCAGATTAACTGTACAATACTTAATCTCTGATTGGCAATTGGGTTCACATGTTCAAAACATTTGTCTGTGATTGGCTACAATGATCAACGTTTCCAAAACACATTGTAAATACAGCGCTAACACAGATACGCACAGGAGCGTTGAAAGCAGCCACCAAACACCGGGCACCAAAAATACCCAGTACTGAGTACCACAGGTACTGGAGTAATGCTGGTATTGTCATATTTTTAAAATTTCAGTACCAACTTGTTACCAAAGTATCTGTATTTTTGACAACGCTAGAATGTATAATGCAGTAGCCTTGCCTCTGGAGGGGCCTCTGGTTCTTCAGGTTCTAATTTCTGCTGAAGGACCCGCATCATCTGGACCCAGCACTCATTGGCATCCTGAGAAAATAATATATACAATACATTTTCATTAAATAAATTCATTTCAATTTTACAGAAAATATTCTGATTAAATGTATTGAGCTAAAAAGATGTGACCTGACCTGCTGAAGATACTGGCCCTGGTCTCCTTTTTCGGCAAACTGTGGGAAGGCCATGTGCAGGAACTGCAGCAGAATGATGGGTGGAATGCTTGACGAGGTCTTATCCATGGACTCATACAAATCACGCATAGCTAAGTGAAGAATTCACTTCATCAAATATGTGCTACATGCTGTCCACAAAAACTGTAAGTTTCAGTATTGCTACACAGCTTAACTATTGTATGCATTAATCTTGAGCCGTAAGCTTGGACATACTGATCCCAAAATGTTGGTCAAATAAGTAATGAAAGAGTAAAGAATTTTAGTGGCAGTTTATCACCTGCTGTGATGTACTGGGAAGGTGCGTTAGCTCCTGAAGACCGCAAAGCACCAGAATACCTACAGATGGATGCAAATTACCAAAAAAAAACAAAACGCATTGATGCATTACACCACATAAAATCTCTGAATTTAATATGAAGGACATCCCTAAAGTGTACCTCCTGAGAGCGCCTTTGAGCTCAGGCACAGAGCGTAGACACTGCACTGTTGCATTCATGTAGCAGGTGTTGCCCAGATTTGTCAATCCGCATGGCAACTCCATCTGAACATAACAGAGATTGCAGAAATGACTTAACAGCAGTTCAAACAGGCCTGTTTCTATGATTCCTGCTAAAAATATTTAAATAGCATATTCTGATCCAAGATCTGTTGACTTACCGCAGATGCGAGCTGCTCCTCCGTCATGTCCTCTACAAACATGGGTCGTACAACAGGCTCTTCAGGCAGGGCATCAGCCGAGCCCATCATCAGAAGAGTCATCCCCTACATGGATCAAAATATCTACTTAGCTGAAGAAAACATTTTAAAAGTCAACATGAAACAGCATTTGCAACCTATTGTACTTAGGTAATATGCTGCATTATTCAACAAAGAGGAAAAGGGAAAAAAAGTGAGGAACTTGATTTTAACAATCAGGAATTTATAGGATTATGAAAAATGGGTGTTATGTAACAGAAGATAGCCAGACCTGAGTTTGGATTGTTAAAGCAACTGTATGTTAAGTTTTTTCTTACTTATAAATATCACTTTCAAAATCATTCTTATGGCACACAGACTTCTAAGTCAAATGTCTTTTTTTCTCCACACTCCAAACGAACAAAACAATGGTGCAAATCATTGCAAAACAAGTAAAGAGAGTGCTGCTGCTCATGGGATGTGTCATTTGTTTAAATGTATCATAAAGGTTTACAAGAAATAAGTCTTAAACATTAAAGCAAACAGAATTATTATAATTCAATATCTAACAAATACATTGTAACAAAGACCCATTTTTTTCCCACAAACATTTAAATATGCAGACTGCATGGCTAGGTCCTTGATTTTATACACCTGTGGCAATGGGTCGGATTAAAATTTATACTCCTAAATTCAGTAATTATGAGGTGTGGCCTCAATACTTTTGTACATATAGTGTGTGTTGATAGGAAATCATCTGTGCAAAATATACACCTTTCCTTACATATCCCCTGTCTGTCCACATGTCTGAATTTCAGTTTTGGAGAGATTCGCAATATAGCATGAAATTTAGCCAATCAGCATCCTCAAATCTAATCTGAGAGGGATGATCATTTTATTGGCCACTGGGACTAGTCAGGACTAATCTGTAGGGATAAATAAAGCAAACTAGTGTTGCCCTAGTAAAATTTTGATGGACGACGATCATAGTCAAGGTAAAGACAATTATAGTGACATACAGGAGTAGTACATTATGAGTCCATTATGGCTGACCTCTAGACGGTCATAACAGAGCCGAAACGTCACAGACACATTCTGGGGACACCTGAGACTTAAAATACATCTTGTAAAAAGGGCCATAATAGGTCTCCTTTGAGATGCATTTTGGTCGACTGGATCACAAGTGGTCGAGGTTGACAGACCAGTTTACACCTGGTGTGAATCAGATGTAATCTGTCTTTTGTCCACTTTCAACCACTTCTGTCCTGATTTCTTTGAGGAGAGGTTCTATGGGCAGGACAATGTATGGGCTTTTTCAGATCTTTTGATCTACTGGACAAAATAAACTTGCACAATTTACATATGAATATGCCCAGGGACAATGGAAAAATATACAGCCAGCATCAGCATTCGTTTCTGCTCTGAAAAGCACAACCATGCTGAACGCATTACCGCGATTGGTCATCAACAAACACGCACAATAAGACTAGGAACATGTTTTAAGGAACTAATTAGAACCAATGCTTATTTTAAAGCGTACCGTTGGATAAACTATTTTAGATCTTATGTTTCAATATTTAACTGTTGAATTCTGATTACAAGACAACTTTTTAAGTACATTTTCTAAATCTATCAGAAAATAGTCACATACTTACATTTTTCAACTTGATATTGCCCCACTCATCATCCTGGTAAACAAAAGTAAAATAAGTCAGACACCTGTAATAACAGAGCAAGGCAAATATTAATGCTCTCCATTACAGATCACAGCCACTACCTTCAATGTCCCTCCTTTCACCATGACTTTCTGTCTCTCTGGCTGAACCCCTGTCAGAGCGAAAAGCTGGGCTTTGAATACCATGGGCGGCTCCTCTGTATTTAGCTCCACCGCATCAAACTTCTCCTTTCCCCATTTCACATTCACTAAGATATTCAAAGAAAAAAAGAAAAATCAAAACAAAAAATTAGTCATAATTATTCAGTACCAAACATCTGCACATTGCTGATATTCTACAGAGAGAAAATTTGTATGGTTTTATATCAGGTGTTTTCAAACCATCCCAGGAGCCTCTCCACCCAGTACTGCACATTTTAAATGTCTCCTTTGAAATAAATCAGCTGATCAGTAGAGTACTGCAATTTTTAGAAATGTACATTTATCACCACACTTTTCATGTTACCTTGGTTAATAAAACAAAATACAAAACAAAACAAAAAAAAAACACTGCTGAGAGGGTGTTTCTAGATCAATGCTTGAGGGAGTGACGGGAGAGATAATTTATCACCTTGCTCTTTTCTGTCTGTTGTAATTAACCCCACTATATTGTTTCTCTGTTTTGGAAAGTCATAGAAACATTATTGTGGATATTTCTTTGCTATTGAAGCAAAATTCTCATTCATCACAATACCACTTAAGCCATTGATAGCTATAGCCGTTTCCATCCAAAGTTGCGAATTTAACATGCACAAAATTGGAATATTGCATAAATAAACTGCGAATAAAGCAGTGTTTCCATCCAGCAACGTTGTTCAAGTGAACAAAAGTCACTTCCTAGGAAACTGGTGTAAAATATCTGTAATAAAAATGGAATTGACTTGTCGCAAACAGTTTGATTGACAGGCGACCTGACCAATCATAACCCTGAATCCGTCAATTTGTCTGACAAAGCAGTCGGGGGAGTTAGTAGATTAACGTTGGTGAACTTGAACTTCAAAAATTGTGTACACGTCTTTCCGCGCTTGAAACAACATTCCTTGTGGCTCTTTTCTTCCATCATAAATGACTCGCACCTCAGAGCGTGCAGATGAAATGCAATAACGCAATAAACGCTGTCATGTTATCTTGCGTTCAGATGCCTGGTGTTTGGGAGGGCTATCATGCAAGACACTTCTGGGAGGGAAATAAACCAAATCATTTTGATGACAGACTTTGGCTCAGGTATTTCCCAAAGCCAACTGGTGCATTGTTACCAATGGATTTCAATTGAATTTTTGACCATAGTTGGCTAATGATGCTTTTAGGAATCACACCCTTGAAAGATCAAACCAACATTTGAGAGGATGCATGAGATTGGTCCGCTATTGGATCCAGTTATCCAATCACATTCTTTGTCAAGGCAAAGTCAGGTGAGTTTTTTTTGTTCTGCATCAAGGGTAAAATTTTGGTAAAAGGGTTTCCATCACAGTTCACTTACATGTCTTATCGGATAATACGTTTACCCAACTCAAATGAGCGGATATGTATTTGTGTGCTCATTTTTGCATTTCTCCAGTGTGTTTTTTTTAAAATGCAAGATTGCAAAATGCTTATGAGAACCACAGAAATGTGAAAAGGGTCCAAAAGGGACCCAAAATGTGTAGGGCGGGGGAGGCTCGAGGAACAGTTTTAAAACACCTGCTTTAAAAGTGACCCTTAAGTGAAAATAATCATCCATTTACCTTCATGTCATTTGAAACAATAAAATAACATCTTGAAACTGTACAGACACACTAGAACAAAACTTGAGCCAGATATAAAAAAAAAAAAATTATAATAATAATAAATTGCTTTACACGACTTGGAATATAGTGCAGAATTCTTATACACTTTTATACACAAGTACACACTTTTATGATGCTACACACAAAACATTAACCACATGAGATACTGACTTTGGTTTACAAAAATGACACATGAAAGCAGCTACAGCAGTAAGATGAATAAATATAGCTTTAACAGATTTATCATTGGAAATCCATTACAATGAACTAGTAAATCTGCCACGATACAACTAACGTTACAAACCATGATGCATCAAATTTGATGTCTACAAGTTCACATAGCCAATTCTGCAAAATAAATAAATTAATTAATTTAATTATATTAAAAATGTAGACGTGAAGTCTGTACTTACTGTTGATTGAAAGTGCTACAAGATTTTAAAAGGCATTTTAATAAAGTGTGAGCCGCCTAGCCGGCATGATAACATGCTGCATCACTAATACTCATTTACATTATACATCACAAATATCCATATAAAATAAACGCAACCCCTACATACATGTCACACCAGAACGCTTGCAATGGGATTTCTACTTCTTGTTTAGCTTTCCTTCTGTTTTTAAACACAAACCATCAATTGAGGCCTGAAGCTAATGTCTCATGCTAACGGCGCTGCCTTTTCTCACGCATCTCTTATCGTTTAAAGACCAACGATGATTTATGTAAAATCATGATGTGAACAAACCTGTAAATACGGGCATCTTTCTTTCTCCTTGTCCTTTAAACAGCTCTACTCCAAAGGCCGGGTTTAAGTTGGGATGCGGAAGATTTTTGTGTCTTGTAACTTCATTCAAACGGCAGCCCACAATGACGCTGCAACTGCATGATGACTAGATCGATGAGCTCGGCGAGCGACTAAGTAGGGGAGACCAGGGACAGTTGTAACACTTTTTGCAATTTTTAGCAATACATCAAAAACCATTTTTATTGGAATAACCAATTTGTTATATTATAAACTTCAATCTGTCAACTGCTGAAACAATGTATTTAAGTGGTTTTATGAAATATGTACAGGTTGCAAAATTAATTTTAATACAGTCCCTCAAATGTTACAACCGTCCCTGTGTACAGGGACGGTTGTAACGCATGTCAGGGACGGTTGTAACATGTCTAAAATATACATAATTAATCAATCATATACTCAAAATAGAAAATATTATTAATCAGTCATGTTATCGTGACTATTCATTTCATGTTTTTAAGTAATGATTACCTTTTTTAACACAAATGACAAAAAAGAGGATGAAACTGTCAAATTATAATGCAAGAAAATTATTTATTGGGTAGAACACCTCAAAAAAGTTTAAACACTTTAGTCATGGTATTGAAGGTGGAGAGAGTGCTGTTTATTCACAATCCCCACCTTCAATTCCTGCCGGCGTGGGAATCAAGCCCGACTCCCTCACCACTAGGCCACGACTCCCCAAAAAAAACCTTTTTGGAGTCCAGTATCCAACTGTGGAAAGTGTCTTTGATCCCTGGCTCATCTTCTTGTGGAATAGGTGTAGAGTCACATGGCAAATACCATATGATTTGGCCACTCCCCTGACTGACTTTCCCTGTCTGATTTCATCTGAAGCTTTTTCCAGCACAGGAAATGGGACTCCCCTGTCTGTCTTCCTCTTTCTGATTTGGCATGCTGTCTATCACACTATCTTTACATAAAAAAAAAAAAAGACAAGAAATCTTAAAATAAGATTTAGCCTACCTTAAAATGTGATTTGATGACATTTTACATTTAATTTGAACATTAAAGAGAAACTATGCAGGTTTTTTTTTAGCTTGACTAGTTTTTAAAATATAAATGGAACTTGGTCGGTGATACTGGGACGGTTGTAATGGGGCGTTACAACCGTCCCAGTATCACCAACCATGTTTTCATCTCATGTGAGCTAGCTTGACTGCTAGTTTGACACTTGTTAGCCATTTCTATTTTTAGCTTACAGAACAGGGATTCTAAAAATACTTGTTTGAATTCATAGACATTTGATCCTATAACAGTATCCAAAAAAGTACATCAGAAAGAAAAGTATTTTTTTTACCCCAAAAACAATCTTTTGTAGATAACTCTGTCAGGAAGATTCAAATGTGGGTCCCTTTATGGCAGGAATGGAGGGAAACTAATTGAGCATGTGCACAGTGAGTGTCATCACTCTAGGTGGTTTCTGATTAGAAAAATTCACGGTGTTACAACCGTCCCCTGTTACAACTGTCCCTGGTCTCCCCTAAACCTCATGCCAAATTATGACGAAGGTTTTTGGGTTATGAATATTAATAAGGTCTTCCCGTTCCAAGACGAATTTTAATTACATAATACTGACTTATACAGTGTTAAGTATAAGTTACATTATAGTTACATTATAGCTTACATTATTACATTATAGCAATGTGAGCAGTTCATTGAGAGTGAGCCAAGTATAGTTCCCACCATTAGTTGACATTTTTCTTTTTAAAATGACAAATTAACTGATGTTGAATCATATCGAGAGCACGTGAAACCTAATCAAATTGTGTCATTAATGAAAAAATTAAATTAAATTAATCGAATTTATCAATACCAAAATTAATAAATTAATCAATACCAGTCCTTAATGCACCAATTAAGATATTACTGATAAAATCCGATGGCTCAGTGAAGACTCTCAAGATAATTAACACGATGCCCGCAGGTTCTAAAATATATTTAAAACAGTTCATGTGAGTACAGTGGTTCAACCATAATATTACAAAGGTTAAAGGTTGAAGAGAATGTGCACCAAAAAAACAAAACAAAATGACGAGTTTCAAGAATATCTAGTGATGGCCGATTAACAAATCGCAAAAGCTTTACAAATCTTTTGATTTGAATCAACGGTTCGGTTTGCATATCAAACTGCCAAAGTCATGTCAAGTTTTGAAATTGCTTATGAAACGCTTATGACATAATGAATTGATTCAAAACAAAAGACTTGTAAAGCTTCGAAGCAGTGTTTTGAAATCTGCCATCACATGGACGTCAGAACCATTGTATGTGGGTGGGACAAGACCCACCCACTTTTTAAGACCAGACCAGACATTCCATTTTTCCGGGACAGTCACGAATTTTAGTTCTATATTTAGAGCCCACGACCTATTTAGAAAAAAAAAAAACATGTTTTGTCTCGCATTTCATCTTTCCTCAAATTTATGTACGAAATTCTTTAATGATTATTATTTTATCACACAAGAACAGCCAAATCAAGCTGATAGCATCTACCCCAGTAAAAAATTTTGGAGGGAGGACCCTCCCACATTTTTTTTTTGGTTCTGACGCCCATGCATCACTATATTGTTTAAAAGTCGTTATTTCGTTTTTTGCCACACAAAAGTATTCTGGCTGCTTTATAATATTAAGGTTGAACCACAGTACTCACATGAATTGTTTTAAATATATTTTAGTACCCTTCTGGGCACCTGAAATTGTAAATTACCTTGCTGGCAATGGAGGCCTCACTGAGCCATCAGATTTCATCAAAAATATCTTAATTTGTGTTCTGAAGATGAAGGTCTTACGGGTGTAGAATGACACGAGGGTGCGTAATAAATGACAGAATTTTTATTTTGGGGTGAACTAACACTTTAATGTGCATAGAGTTTTTTGTTGGCTCTCAAATGTAACAAATCAATTTAAAGATTTTTCCACCAATCCAAAGACCAACCAATTGATGTCCCTGTAATTGACTGTGGATATTAGCTATGGATCATAGGCCTACTCTTCATTAAGGTATTTTTTTTTTAACTTTTAATGTCCAGAAATGATGCCCTAAACTCCACAGAGTAGGCTATGTTAGTGGTTTCGCATTATAATGTGGTATTTTCTCAAATTTATTACCATGTCCAGTTTTTATGGAATGCAATTTTTTTCAAAATTAACAAATGTATACAGAATTAAACATGAACTTAAAATATGGCAAAACTATTTTACTATGCACAACCAAATGCCTTTCAATTTATGTCTGCAAAAGTCATTTGTACAAATAGAGACATGATCATGAATACAAATAGTTTCTTTCATGTAATAAAACGTCTTATGCTGCTACAAGGGCACATTAGCAGTGATGTTTCCTGTGGTCATAGGGTGTATAGAGGGCTGCATTGGGTTTGGGCTCCCGCGGGATCCGCGGGACCCAACGCAAATCTCGCGGGGGCGGGGGGTTTTACCTTTGCTGTGGGCGGGAGTGGGCGGTCAGAAAATTTAGCGGGAGACCCGCGGGGAACGGTGGGATTTGGGGTGTAGTAGAAATGGAGTGAACACAAGAAGTTGAGAAGAAAATTAAAGCGGCTGTTTACTTGACAAAAGCAAAACAAGGTAAGTCAGACATATGGAAACAATTCTCAATTGACCCATCGCAAACAGTTTGATTGACAGGCGATCTAACAATGATAACGCCAAATCTGCCATCTTATCCGACAAAGCAGTCAGGGAGTAGCCTACTTTAGATTAACGTTGGTTAACTTGAAATAGTGTGTACTCGCGTCTTTCCGCGGTTGAAACAACATTCCTTCTGATGTTCATTCATGTTTATTTGATGCTATTAATGAACTAGTATGAAGAGATGATCTGTCACGACACATTTAGGAGCCACTATATGGTATTTAGTGTTTAAACTGCTTTAAAATATTACAATATTTTAAATATGAAACTGTTTAATACGTTGTCAGTGTCGTCTTTGCTTCGCGATATATTTTTTACTGTGGGAGAACATGATGTGTGGTGTAAGAGAGCATGGGTTGTCGGGCACTGCAACACGGGGCGGGTTTTGCGAAGGGTCAATTGTCACTGACATAAATGGGAGTTAAACTTTGTTGCGATAAATGTGTAAAAGTGTTCGGGTGATTCTCACGAAACCATTAAAACACCACGGCACTAATGATTTTAAATATAAAATGTGTAATATAGTAATATTATAAAGCATCAGAATAAAGACAATACTGTTCTCTACCTTGCACAATGTGTGATTTCAACAAAAGAATTTATTATTTTTCAATTTTATTGCATTTTCTGCTGAAATTCTCATTACCGCAATGCGTCCGGCTGTGTTTGAACGTGTGTTATGTTGTAATTTAAACAAAATAACATATAAATATTTCGAAAAAAATAAATGGATGTTTTACTAGATTATTTCAGATGACAGAAAAATAATTTACTGAATATTCATGTATAATAATAATGAAGAAAAATTAGGAAAATTATGTGTCCATGCCTGATGTTCTCATCCTCCGCAACACTTTTTGAGGACTGTTTAAGCGCACATACAGAATTTAAATAAAGTCTGATTTTGGGTGGCCGAGCACATGGACCAGTTACTTCAAGATGGGTACCAGGTAAGATCATCTCTTTATATCTCTCCAGTTAAATGTTAAATATTCTCTTGTCAGAATGTTTACACGACATTTCGATTATCATTACCGAAACAGGTAGTTTTCTACATTTCAAAAATGGTTAGGTTTACAATTTTTTATGAAAATGTGCTTTATTAAAGTCTAATTATATGCACTGAGTAAAAATTAGCAAAGCCTTCATGACTTCTCTATTGTTAGCAAAACATACTGAGGCACCTCATCCTCCGCAACACCATTCTCATATACCGCAACCATTTAATGGCAGTTGCGGTAAAGAGAACTTCTGTTTCGGAAATGAGAATTTAAGCATATTGTTTATTACTTTTAAATATCTCTTATGAATTTAATATAAATTTAAAATGTAATAACTGTTGATATTTTGCTCTATGATGTTTCATTGTAGACAGTCAGCAAGTGAGGAAAAAAAAGCTTTAGCAAAGGCCAGGTTGACAAAGTTCAGGGAGAAATTATACAGCAACCCAGAACTGCTCAAGGAGTACAGAAGGAAGGAGAAAGAGAGGTTAGGTTTGGAGATGTTACATCAGGTGTAATTCGCAAAAACCACCCTACAGTGTTAGGAAATGTACATGAGAGTACACAAACACGCGCACACACAGTCCTTTAGCCTATAACAGGCCTTTGGTGCTGGATTGAGTGTACTGTTCTGTGGGAAATTCCCACCACACTTGCAGGTTGTGTGACTCTTAAAGTGACAGCAGCCTAATAAATTTGCTGCACTCTGTCATTAATATTAATTAAAAACCAACTTCAGTAGTTTAAATTGTTCATTTTGTTATAATTTAGTAATAATTTTAATTATACAATAAATAGTTATTTGTGCTTCTGTTTGTAATTTTTTTGTACTTTTTTATTTTCTTGTTTACTTGCTTATTTTTTTCAATTAATTTCAAAAACTAAAATTAAGCTCTACCCCACTCCACAACATCAGGCCCATTATAGGATGCATGAACACACACACACAAAGCAACAAGTCTATCCTATATGATTATGTGTTTTTTTGCCGTGAGACATGCTAATTTAATGTTATGCTCTCTTTCCACTTCCAGGTATCAAAAACTAAAACAAACTAGCAAAATAAAGAAAACTGAAGAGCTGACCAAGAAACAACATGAAAAGAAAAAAAGACAGTGGCGGGAAAGCTCAAAGCGTTATTATAAAAGAAAGAAACAGCTCTGTTTGGTGATGCTTGGGCCAATTTTTCTTAAAAGATTATCAAACTGATCCTTGTCAACTCTGAAATAGGCTTTGAATCTCTCATCGTCTTGGATAAGTTTGTGAAATTCTCCGTGGTGCACCCAAACACTGCGGGAGTTTGTTTTTTTCTTCTCCATATAGAGGTGCTGGTCATATAATTAGAATATCATCAAAAAGTTTATTTATTTCACTAATTCCATTCAAAAATTTAAACTTTTTATTATATATTGTATATGAAACTTATATTATTTTCATTCATTACACACAGAATGATATATTTCAAATGTTTATTTCTTTTAATTTTGATGATTATAACTGACAACTAAGGAAAATCCCAAATTCAGTATCTCAGAAAATTAGGATATTACTTAAGACCAGTACAAAGAAAGGATTTTTAGAAATTTTGGCCAACTGAAAAGTATGAGCATGTACAGCACTCAATACTTAGTTGGGGCTCCTTTTGCCTGAATTACTGCAGCGATGCGGCGTGGAGTCGATCAGTGTGTGGCACTGCTCAGGTGTTGTGAGAGCCCAGGCTGCTCTGATAGTGGCCTTCAGCTCTTCTGCATTGTTGGGTCTGGCATATCTCATCTTCCTCTTCACAATAGCCCAGAGATTTTCTATGAGGTTAAGGTCAGGCGAGTTTGCTGGTCAATTAAGAACAGGGATACCATGGTCCTTAAATCAGGTACTGGTTGCTTTGGTACCAAGTCCTGATGGAAAATGAAATCTGCATCTCCATAAAGTTGGTCAGCAGCAGGAAGCATGAAGTGCTCTAAAACTTCCTGGTATACGGCTGCGTTGACCTTGGTCCTCAGAAAACACAGTGGACCAACACCAGCAGATGACATGGCACCCCAAACCATCACTGACTGTGGAAACTTTACACTGGACCTCAAGCAACGTGGATTGTGTGCCTCTCCTCTCTTCCTCCAGACTCTGGGACCCTGATTTTCAAAGGAAATGTAAAATTTACTTTCATCAGAGAACATAACTTTGGACCACTCAGCAGCAGTCCAGTCCTTTTTGTCTTTAGCCCAGGCAAGATGCTTCTGACGCTGTCTGCTGTTCAAGAGTGGCTTGACACAAGGAATGCGACAGCTGAAAACCATGTCTTGCATTCGTCTGTGCGTAGTGGCTCTTGAAGCACTGACTCCAGCTTCAGTCCACTCTTTGTGAATCTCCCCCACATTTTTGAATGGGTTTTGTTTCACAATCCTTTCCAGGCTGCGGTTATCCCTATTGTTTGTACACTTTTTTTTTCTACCACATCTTTTCCTTCCCTTCGCCTCTCTATTAATGTGCTTAGACACAGAGCTCTGTGAACAGCCAGCCTCTTTTGCAGTGACCTTTTGTGTCTTGCCCTCCTTGTGCAAGGTGTCAAAGGTCGTCTTTTGGACAATTGTCATGCTCCCCCGGAAGAAAATTTTTAAATATTCCATATTTTAAAGCATCAATCTGATGCATTTTGAGATGCTTTTTTTGCAGATCTCATATTTTCTTCTTTGCCTGAACCACCAGTGTCTCCATGGCCCGCTTTTGCTGTTTTGCCACATGTCTCAGCCTCGCCCTTTTCTCTTATCCCAATATCCTAATATGATACTAAAAACCACAAGGAAAAGGGCTTCTGTTTGTCACGTGCTGTCTTTGCATTTGAACATTGTAGGCCTACATTTTAAACAGGGCACACATTAGCTGAATAAATGTTAGTCAGTACAAACATATTTATAGTTGACAATGAATAGACAACAAATTGAAGTCCAATAATAGCAAAACGAATCACTTCTTCTAAAAAGAATGTTAAGTATAATTTAGACGAATCCGACATGTAATGAGGGCTGTGTTAACAGTAAAACGTCCTAGCGCTATGATTGGACGAACTCTTCTTTTGCTGTTGCTTGATTTGAGGACTGCGCGTGCACAAAGGCGTCACCAGGTTTTTGCGTAGTTTAGAGTGACAAATCGTACCAGCGTACTTTGGACCTGTTCGCAGTTCCCTGAATATGAATACCTCCCCCCTTCCAAAAACTTTTCTCATCGAATCTACACGATTCACGTAGGTCACCTATTTTGGTTTCAAAACGGCATATTTCGCAGAAAGGTGAGGGACTTTCATGCCTGTGATTAGAGTGCGACACCAGGTGTCTTCAATATTGAGCCTTTTCACAATATTCTAATTTTCTGAGATACTGAATTTGGGATTTTCCTTCGTTGTCAGTTATAATCATCAAAATGAAAAGAAATAAACATTTGAAATATATCATTCTGTGTGTAATGAATGAATATAATATACAAATATATAAAGTTTCACTTTTTGAATGGAATTAATGAAATAAATCAACTTTTTGATGATATTCTAATTATATGACCAGCACCTGTATAAATCTTGTACTAGAGCAACTGCAAGGGCTTTTCGGTGATGAAAATCAATTGAAACTACCGCGTAGTCGTGGAGAAAGCAGTTCATTGTTGCATAGCAACGACAGATGCAACAGAAGCGCAAGCTCCCGAATGCTTGCAAAAGCGCTTGCAATAGAAGGAGGAAGCGACACAGCCGCGCTTTCCATGCATTTTTAGGCGCGATATGTGAACGGCCCCTAAAGCTGTACTAGACACAACACCATCTAGTGAGGAAGATGATTCACTTCAGCTTATTCAAGTTATTGAATAATTCTTTATTGTTTTTTTTTTTGGCATATGTATTTTTCAAACACTATACAATAAAACTGTTTTGAACTTGAAAGCATGATTGTGCAAATATTATGTTTTTTTTCTATTTTAAAATTTGTTTTTAACAAAAGCTCAGACTAGTATACGTATTATCATTACCGAAATAATTAACCTCATTTACGAAACCTATGTATCATTACCGCAACAGATGTTCATTAAATGTTAATTTAATTAATAGAAACATTGTACTTTGATTTTAAATACATGTGCAGAATCTACAAATTACGTTCTTTCAGGTTTGTCATGTCATTTTGAAAATATGTCAGGTTTCAACGAAATATTTAAAAAAAAATGGTTGTAAATTGTGGAAGGTGTTGCGGTAATGAGAGAAATTAATCAAAATAAAAAAAACTGTTAAATTAAAAATAAATATTATTTCAGAATTTCAAGTAACTATGCATGACTATTAATAATCCATTTTTAAAAATGTGAAAATATATTAGCTTTTCTAACAGTGTTGATGTTTTCAGACCGTTGCGGTAATGAGATTTTTTCGGATTTATTTTCGAAATCATGTCTAAAAAAGTGTTAAATGATAAGTAAAATTTTTAAAATTAATTTTCACAAATACTCCAGACTTTGTTTCTAATGTCTGGAGAAAAAAAAGTAAATTCAAGCATTTTTTACATTTTCATGCTTGACATTTTTAAAACTACGTTTTCGTGAGAATCACCCGTTCGTTTACAACGGACATAAATCTGGCACCTCTGGCCTGAGGCGACATACCTGCAGTTTTCTGTTTCCAAGTTACTCGTTTGGTGAGTGTGTATGCAGTAGCCTAAAAACTGAGGTGCAGCTAGTTGTGGTTTTGTTTTAACAGTTAGGCCTAATGTTTTAGAACCCTAATAAAAAAAAATACGCCTACCCAATATGTTTGTCATGTGTGGTGCTTTGGTTTAGCATTGGTTCATTCAACTTATTTAAACACAGTCATGTTTAAAGTCTGTTATTCTGGATGTTAACTTGAACGAATATTTAGTTTGAGTATATATGTAGCTACATTACATCACATAAAGTCCGCGGGAGCGGGCGGGAGTGGACACAAACATTGCGGGTGCGGGCGGGAGAGGAACACACAGGTTGCGGGAGCGGGCGGCCCTGGTCATACATTCAGCGGGAGCGGGCGGGTGCGGGTTTAAGAAAACAGTCCCGCGCAGGGCTCTAACTCTCTTGCACTCTCTTGATCCACAGCCACCTGGAGGCTTTCTCTGCAGCCTCTGTCCTGTTATTGATGGCCCTCCTCCTTCTCTTGTCTGTGATGCCAAATGTAGCATAAAACCTGCAGTGGGACTGTCCTGTAAAGCCTCTGAACCTTACCTTCACAGGTAAGCACCATGCCTTCCATCTTTGTCCATAGCCATCACTGATGAGGCCCTTATAAATCTCCCTATTCAGAATCAGAATGAGAATTAAGTTATATTTCCAAGCATGCTTACACATACAAGGAATTTGTCTTGGTGACAGAAGCTTCTACAGACAGAATGACAGCAACAAGACAGATAATATATATATATATACAGTACTGTGCAAAAGTTTTAGGCAGGTGTGAAAAAATGCTGTAAAGTAAGAATGCTTTCAAAAATAGACATGTTAATAGTTTATATTTATCAATTAACAAAATGCAAAGTGAGTGAACAGAAGAAAAATCTACATCAAATCAATATTTGGTGTGACCACCCTTTGCCTTCAAAACAGCATCAATTCTTCTAGGTACACTTGCACACAGTTTTTGAAGGAACTCGGCAGGTAGGTTGGCCCAAACATCTTGGAGAACTAACCACAGTTCCTCTGTGGATTTAGGCAGCCTCAGTTGCTTCTCTCTCTTCATGTAATCCCAGACAGACTCGATGATGTTGAGATCAGGGCTCTGTGGGGGCCATACCATCACTTCCAGGACTCCTTGTTCTTCTTTACACTGAAGATAGTTCTTAATGACTTTCGCTGTATGTTTGGGGTCGTTGTCATGCTGCAGAATAAATTTGGGGCCAATCAGATGCCTCCCTGATGGTATTGCATGATGGATAAGTATCTGCCTGTACTTCTCAGCATTGAGGATACCATTAATTCTGACCAAATCCCCAACTCCATTTGCAGAAATGCAGCCCCAAACTTGCAAGGAACCTCCACCATGCTTCACTGTTGCGTGCAGACACTCATTCGTGTACCGCTCTCCAGCCCTTCGGCGAACAAACTGCCTTCTGCTACAGCCAAATATTTCAAATTTTGACTCATCAGTCCAGAGCACCTGCTGCCATTTTTCTGCACCCCAGTTCCTGTGTTTTCGTGCATAGTTGAGTCGCTTGGCCTTGTTTCCACGTCGGAGGTATGGCTTTTTGGCCGCAAGTCTTCCATGAAGGCCACTTCTGACCAGACTTCTCCGGACAGTAGATGGGTGTACCAGGGTCCCACTGTTTTCTGCCAATTCTGAGCTAATGGCACTGCTCGACATCTTCCGATTGCGAAGGGAAGTAAGCATGATGTGTCTTTCATCTGCTGCAGTAAGTTTCCTTGGCCGACCACTGCGTCTACGGTCCTCAACGTTGCCTGTTTCTTTGTGCTTCTTCAAAAGAGCTTGGACAGCACATCTGGAAACCCCTGTCTGCCTTGAAATTTCTGCCTGGGAGAGACCTTGCTGATGCAGTATAACTACCTTGTGTCTTGTTGCTGTGCTCAGTCTTGCCATGGTGTATGACTTTTGACAGTAAACTGTCTTCAGCAACCTCACCTTGTTAGCTGAGTTTGGCTGTTCCTCACCCAGTTTTATTCCTCCTACACAGCTGTTTCTGTTTCAGTTAATGATTGTGTTTCAACCTACATATTGAATTGATGATCATTAGCACCTGTTTGGTATAATTGTTTAATCATACACCTAACTATATGCCTACAAAATCCCTGACTTTGTGCAAGTTTACCTTGAAGAATTGATGCTGTTTTGAAGGTAAAGGGTGGTCACACCAAATATGGATTTGATTTAGATTTTTCTTCTGTTCACTCACTTTGCATTTTGTTAATTGATAAATATAATCTATTACCAAGTTTATTTTTGAAAGCATTCTTACTTTACAGCATTTTTTCACACCTGCCTAAAACTTTTGCACAGTACTGTATATATATTTTTTTTTGTCATTTTTCATCATTTAGCAGACGCTTTTATCCAAAGCGACTTACAAGGGGAGCAATCAGGGGTTAGGTGTCTTGCTCAAGGGCACTTTAGTCATGGTGTCGAAGGTGGAGAGAGTGCTGTTCATTCACAATCCCCACTTTCAATTCCTGTCGGCGTGGGAATCGAACCAGCAACCTTCAGATTACAAGCCCGACTCCCTCACCACTAGGCCACGACTACCCTATATACACATATTTATATATAATAAGTAAATAAAAATAACTATTTAAAAAAAAATACACTAAAGGCCTATAGACATTTATACTATATGTATGTACAGCTATGTTATATACAATACAAGGGAATGTGAATAAGAGATATGGTATGCTAAATAAATATGAGTATAAATAGTGTCTATTGCACTTTTTTTTTTTGTTTGTTTGTTTTTTTTTTTTGCTTTGCCCAGTGGGGCATTTAACTGTTCACGAGGTAGAAGGCTTGAGGAAAGAAACTTTTCTTGTGCCTGGCAGTCCTGGTGCTTAGTGCTCCGTAGTGCCGACCAAAGAGGAAGTGGGCTGGATGTGAGGGGTCCAGAGTGATTTTGTCTGCTCCTTTATTTACTTTGGATGAGTACAGTTCTTAGAGAGTGAGAAAGTGTATACCAGTGATTCTTCCAGCAGTCCAGACTATCCGTTGTAGTCTTCTAAAGCCTGATTTGGGAGCCGAGCTGAACCAGACAGTTATGGAAATGCAGAGGACAGACTCTATGACTGCAGAGTAGAACTGCAGAAGCAGCTCCTGTGGCAGTTTGAACATCCTCAGCTTTCTTATTCCCACAGTGTGACGATCTGAGGAAGAAGGACCCAAAAGCAGAAGAATACTTAACTCCAATTTATTGAAACAATAATAAGAGACTGTTCAAGCTGCATGGCTCCAGACCAGATTCGAACCTAAGAGAATGGTCAGGCAGGCGGGGTCAGAGTCCAGGGCAATCAAATCCCAATCATGAGGCAAGAATCAATGTCAGACAAGATGGTCAAGATGGTTGAGTGAGGAGCAAACATGGGACATTGGGACATCCCACCTCAAGATCAGAAACAGGCAGGTGTTCACAGCAGAAAGCAGTCCAGAGAGGCAAATAGTAAAAGCCAGGAAAATCCAAACTCCAGCACCAGTAACATTCCAAATGTTTAGCAGCAAGAGAGCAATCCAAGAACACAGATTTCTAGAGAGAAACAAGCAACTGCAACAACTGAGCAGAGAACAAATTAGTGAGATAAAAAGGAAACAAACTAAATAAAATAAATAAGAACGGCCAGGTGAACAGCAAAACAGCACACTGGCAGAGAACAGAGGAAAAGGAAGGACAAATATAGCAGAGAAATCAGTCAATAGAGGGAAACAGGCAAGTGCAAACGAGCGGACATGCTGATTGCAAAACACAAAACAGCCGTGCACAAACGCACATGTAAACGACAAAAACAAACTACAAAAGCGGGAAAAAAAACCAGAAGGAAGATCGAACCTGACACCTGAGTCCTGACAGTATCTCCCCTCCCAGGAGCACCTCCCAGAGCATTCAGGAGTCACGAGGGTTGTTGGCGATGGAAGGCCTCAATAAGTGAGCAGTCAAGTATATCTCAAGCTGCGACTCCTCTGGACCGTAACCCTCCCAGTCAACAAGATATTGGAATCCCCGTCCACAGCAACTGGAATCAAGAAAACGCCTGAAAATGAAGGCAGGAGCGCCCTCGATCATCAGGGGAGGAGGAAGGGCAGGAGAAGACACAGGAGGAACATGAGGAGAATGCAAAACAGGTTTAATTTTGGAAACATGAAAGACAGGGTGCACACAACGGAAGGAACGGGGTAAGCAAAGCTGGACCGCCAACGGACTGATGACTAACAATAGGGTAATGCTCAATAAACCTAGGTGCACACTTGCAAGCCAGGACTCGAAGCAGTAGGTCCTTGGTGGACAGCCAAACCCGCTGTCCACAAACATATCAAGGTGCCACCCTGGATGGAGAGAGACCAGTGACAAAATCCAGGGCAATATGTGACCAGGGAAGGGATAGGAAGGAGATGTAACAGACCGATGGATGATAAATTGGACGATTTATTTTGAGATATCAGGAGCACAGAACGAGCAAGTACCCACAAATCGGCGGATGTCTTCTGCCGTGGCAGGCCACCAAAACTGCTTGCGAATGAAAGCCAGCAACCTCCTCACCCCTGGGTGGCATGTGAGTCTGGAAGAATGACCCCACTGGAGAACAGCGGCGTGGACAGAGTCAGGAACAAAAAGCAGACCTGCCAGGCACCCCTGGGGCACTTTGAGCTCGTTTGACACGAGCCTCGATTCCTCAAATGACAGATCACACCATGAAAGGAATGGGCATCCCCTCCAACCAGTGACCCAACTCCCTCAGAGCCAATTTTACCGCCAGGAGCTCTCAATGTCATAATTTCACTCCTGGGAGACAAAGAGTGTGAGAAAAAAATCACACAAATGTAACTTATTATCTTGAGGGGATATTTGATAAAAAAACTGCTCCAACACCTACCTCTAATGCATCAACTTCCACCACGAACTGCCAAGCGGAGTCAGGTACCTACCTGCTTTTATGTTCACCAAAATCACTCTGAGTTCAAAGGCTGAAGATATAAAAGGAAGGGCGTGCCTGTTCTTAACCGTTATGCAATTCAGCCCATGATAATCTCTACAGGGACACAGAGAGCCATCTTTCTTCTTCTCAAATAAGAATACCGCATCTGCCAGAGAAGAGGAGGGATGGATGATTCCATCAAATAATGACAAATATTTCTCCATGGCCGCCTGCTCAGGTGCTGACAAGGAGAAAAGATGACCACGAGGTGGAGATGTGCCTGGGAGGAGATTGATAGCATAGTCATACAGTCGATGTGGATGAAGAGATACAGCTTGGGACACGCTAAAGAGCACCCACAGATCATGATACATGACAGGAAATATGGATAAATCAATCTAGTAGGGGACACAAAAGATGGCGTAGAAACAAGAAAGTAAGGACTCCAATTAGAAATAGAATTATCTGTCCTGGTAATGGGGGGACCATGTATGGAAAGCAAAGGATGGTGAAAAACTAAGGGGGCTACAGGAGACTTAGTTAAATAAAGCTCTAGCTCCTGCCAGTGGTTGCCAGAGGTAAAACTACACTCACCGGATCGGTTATAGAAGAATTGGGCCATCCAGTGAGTGAGTGGTGATGAGAGGATAAATAGGAAGGCCCCTCTCATGGGCCCAGTTTTCATCGATTAAATTTACCCTCTGCCCCTGAGTCAATGAGACTCAAGTATATCATAAGTCAGTCTGACTTATGACCTGTAACTCTGCCTGAATCAATCAAGCAAGTGTTCACTGTTGGACAGAGGAGAACTGGCCCCCCGACTAAGCCTGTTTTTTCCAAAGGTTTTTTTTTTCTCCATTTTGTTGCAGTTTTGGTTCCTTGCTGCTGTTGCCTTTGGCTTGCTTCAGTTGGGGACACGTGCTTGATATTCAGCAGTGTTTTTGGTTTTTGTTATGCCTGTATTGGCACCGTTGTATGCATACTGAGCTGAGCAGGACAATTACATCATTGTTTTCTCCAGTGCTGATATACATAAATTAACTAGACTAATAACTATTGACCTTTGCAACGGAATGAATCAATGCAAATATATAGAATAAGCTGGACAATGACACCATTTTCTTTGGGAGCTGCTGTGCAGCCAAAAAGTATAATTATTACTGTAAAGCTGCTTTTCCACAATTTGCATTGTAAAAAGCACTATATAAGTAATGAGACCTGAACCCTTGCAGGTAGAATCATTCATAATGACTGTCACTGGCAGGAGAGTATGAGATTCATGAAATGGGGATACAAAGGTTCCACTCGCCAAGAATTCCCCTAACTACTGATGAGCGTTGCTTTTTACTGGGCAGGATGCAGCCAGATGACCATGGCCACCACAATAAAGATAGAGACCCTCCGACAAGTGTCGATATTTTTCCTTAGCAGAAAGATGTTTTCTCGTAATCTGAATGGGTTCTACACCATCCGAAGGTTCAGGTACCCGGGAAGCAGAATCAAAAAGTTCTGCCCGATACCTGGAAAACTGACCCTAACTCCATTCTGGGATCAAGACGAAAGGCAATGTCAATGACATCATCCAAATGTTCTGGGGGATCGCGTGCATAAATCTCATCTTTAATGTCATCAACGAGCCCATCCAGGAACCAACGCCAACACCATGGGATTCCACTGACTGGTGGCTGCGAGAGTTCTAAATTCAATAGCATAATCCACCACCGATTTGTTGCCTTGTCGAAGAGCCGCCAACAACTTTGAAGCCTCCTTTACAAACACAGACCTATCAAAAACTTTGATAATTTTGGCTTTGAAGGGTTGGAAATAAAAACAGCTCTGGGATTGGGTTAGGGTTATGGTTACTTCTCCCATACTACTCCCATACAGCAGCACCCCAGTCGTGAGCCCATCCAGACAGCAGCGAGATGATATATGCCACTTTTGATCTCCTCATTGCATAGCAAGAACACCACCTCACATTGAATGATAAAGGAACAACAGTTAGTAGGATCACCAGCATAAGCAGGAGGATTGTTGACTCAAGTTGATCAAGCAATAAAGGGAAACAGGTGAGTGCAAACAAGCAGACGCGCTGATCGTGAAACACAAACAGCTGTGCGCACAAGCGAACGCGCTGATTGTGAAACACAAACAGCCGTGTACAAATGCACATGAAAAAGACAGAAACAAACACAAAACAGGAAAAAACATAGGGAGGAACAAACCCGAGTTCTGACACCCACAGCTCAATAAAGATGGCCATTTATGGATAAAGTGGCATGTGTGCATTTACACAGATTGTCAAACAAACATTAAAGCTTTAGTTCAAGTACTCACCCATGTGTCATTCCAAATCCATAAGACCTTCGTTCCAACATAATTACCGTCATTCAAGGTCCAGAAAAGTAGGAAGACATTGTTAAAATAGTCAATGTCACTACAGTGGTTCAACCCTAATGTTATGTGACAAGACTACTTTTTGTATGGAAAAACATAATAAAAATATCTTTATTCAACAATTTAATCAGTCAGTCTTTTATGCAGTTGACGCAGTGAACACAGTGCAGAGCTTCCATGTTTAAGTCTGAACGTCCTCCATTGGTCCGTGTACTTTTGTGTCCATTCCTTTTACCTTTTTTAACC
This sequence comes from Zacco platypus, assembly GCA_038088235.1. NCBI lineage: Eukaryota > Metazoa > Chordata > Actinopteri > Cypriniformes > Xenocyprididae > Zacco > Zacco platypus. The sequence continues at coordinate 10,183,772 of CM076080.1, forward strand.
ATGTCAAGAAAAACAAAACAAAAAAACAGTTGTATTTTTAAATGCTATGTTGAATACCAAAATTCTAATTAAAACCAAAATCACAAATTTCATGCACACAAAATAAAATAATGACTTCTTTTCAGATTTTTGTTTACTATTTTTTGCATCTTTATAAACCACAATTAAAAATGGAATTTACAAGCACTTTCGAGAGCCATATCTCTGAAACTCACTATGTGTCACGGAGCCTGTCACTGATCCTACCACACCTTCCCAGCCAGCTCCACCCACTCGTACATTTACATTTACATTTAGTCATTTAGCAGACGCTTTTATCCAAAGCGACATACAAGTGAGGAATACAAACAAGCGATTCTTTATGAATTGGCAAATAGACACAGGAAGTGCTCACAATACAAGTTTCATACATTGCTCAGTACCATAAGCTAGAGTACGAAGGGAAAAGGGAAGGATAGGGTTTTTTTTTGTTTGTTTGTTTTTGTTTTTTTTATGAAGGGATTAAGTGTTCACGGAAGAGATGAGTTTTCAGCTGTCTCTTGAATATTGCCAGGGATTCTGCGTTCCTGATGAAAGTAGAGAGATCATTCCACCAGCAGGGAGCAGTGAACGAGAATGTTCTGGAGAGTGATTTTGTGCCTCTCTGTGAGGGTACCACAAGCCTTCGTTCCTTTAGTGATCGCAGGCTTCTGGTGGGGACATAGCGTTGTAGCAGTGTGTGGAGGTAGGAGGGTGCAGAGCCTGTGGTGGATCTGTAAGCAAGAATGCTCGTTTGCAGCATGTGCAGCAGCGTTCTGGATCATTTGAAGAGGTTTGATTGCACTTGACGGCAGTCCAGCCAGAAGAGCATTGCAGTAATCAAGCCTTGAAAAGACCAGGGCCTGGACAAGAAGTTGTGTTGCATGCTCAGTCAGGAAGGGGCGGATTTTCCTGATGTTGTGAAGTGCAAATCTGCATGACTGCGCTGTCTTTGAGATGTGGTCTCTGAAGGTCAGTTGGTCATCGAAGATAACTCCAAGATATCTGGCCGACTTAGATGGAGTAATGGTGGTTGTAGCAAGCTGTATGTTGATGTCGTGTTGTAGAGTAGGAGTGGCAGGGAAGACTAAAAGCTCAGTCTTTGCCAGGTTGAGCTGCAGGTGGTGTTCTTCCATCCACGTCGAGATGTCCGCCAGACAGCTTGAGATCACTTTCCCTGGAATACTAATCACAATCACCTGCTACCCATTACTTCCACTGACTATATATACTCACCTGCCCTTCAGTTCAGTGTCTGGTCTCGTTGCAACTTGACTAAACAGACTCACCTGCGTCGACTTACCTGCCTTCTGTCTGCCTGTTCCTTGGACTTCGACCGTCATGCTGTTCCTCGTCCCCGTTCCCGTGAACTCTAAAACCTACCAGCGGACACTCCAGCTGCCTCTGCATGTCCCGTGGCCCGACCAGCGACCTTCTCTGGTGAGGCGGAGGACTGCAACGGGTTCCTATTATAATGTTCACTGTATTTCGAGATGTAACCACATCTATTTGTTAACGATAAACCACGGTTATCCTTTATGATTAATTCGCTGTCGGGTCGAGCTTTACAATGGGCCCAAGCTCTCTCGATGTCTAACGCTGAAGTAATCACATCATTAACTGCCTTCACTAACCACTTCAAGAAGGTTTTTGGTCAAACAATGTCGACACTCTCTGTATCCGACCAGCTGTTCAATTTACAGCAAGGAACTGAGTCGGTGGGGAATTTCGCCCTGAAGTTTCGCACCTTGGCCGCCAGCAGCGTCTGGAATGAAACCGCTTTGATCACTGCCTTCCGTCAAGGGCTCAACCCGAGCATCAGGCAGTTCATGATTGTGTATGATGACAGTATAGGATTGTAATCCATAATTCAAAAGGCTATCCGTGTCTCACAACGATATTCTGCCTGTTCACCTTCTGCATCCGTCTGACAGTCTCCGCCTCCCAGTAGTCCAGTCGTCCTTCCAGCACCAGAACCCATGAGTATCGATACCTACCGCTTGACCCCAAACGAACGTCAACGTAGACGACTCAATTTTCTGTGCCTGTATTGTGGAAGAAATGTTCACCTGATCGCCAATTGTCCCATCAAACCACCTCAACCCACGGTGAGTACAATTCAAGTTTACCCCAAGGTTGCTCACTTAATTCGAACTACTGTATACCTTCATAACCGTGACACTTGTCTTGCAGCGCAAGCCCTCATCGACTCGGGGTCCGCCGGGAACTTCATCTCCCACCAACTCCTCCAGACACTCCATCTAAATAGGAAACGCTGCATTCAACCCATGAGAATACACATCATCCTAGGAAAACCTCTGGGTTGAGGTCAGATTAACCATTTCTTCCCCACATTAATGCTCCGCATTGGCTGCCTCCATAAGGAAGAAATATCATTCATGGTGCTGGAAGGATCCACCGCTGACATCATCCTGGGGCGCCCGTGGATGGCAGACCACAACCCTACAATCGACTGGAACACTGGGGAGATTCTGAAATGGGGCAAGAACTGTTTCCTATCCTGTATTCCTTCTGTCAAGAAAATTCCTTGCTCTTCTCAATCCAATCCTTGTACAGCTCAATTCTACCTCGGTGGAAAGCCCCGAAGTCATCAGTGAGATTCAGATCCCCTCGGAGTCCAATTCCTCGGTTACCTCATAGAGTCAAGATGGACCAGAGGAAGGTGGATGCTATCCTCAATTGGCCAGTACCTAGCTCAATCAAGGAACTTCAGAGATTCCTTGGTTTCGCCAACTTCTACCGCAAGTTCATCAAGAACTACAGTCAACTCAGTACCCCACTCACATCTCTGCTCAAACATCAGCCCAAGTCTCTGTCCTGGAATCCCCTGGCAACCCAAGCCTTCCAGTACCTCAAAGAAGCCTTCAGCTCTGCTCCAGTTCTGTGCCATCCCAAATCCCGAACTTCCGTTCATCGTGGAGGTCGATGCATCGCAAACGGGAGTAGGAGCTATTCTATCTCAGCGGCAGGGTGACGCTCCATGACTCCATCCAATTGCCTTCTTTTCCCGTAAGTTATCCCCGGCGGAGCAGAATTATGATGTCGGGAACCGAGAATTACTGGCTATCAAACTAGCTTTAGAGGAATGGAGACATTGGCTGGAGGGAGCTAAACATCAATTTGAGGTCATAACCGATCATCGTAACCTCGAATATCTCCAAGAAGCCAAACATCTCAATACCAGGCAGGCTAGATGGGCACTCTTCTTTATCCGATTCAACTTCGTCACCTATCGTCGAGGAGAGAAGAACATTCAGGCGGATGCTCTTTCCCGCATTTACTCTCCAGAGCCTGATTCTAACCCTCCTGAGACCATTCTCCCTCCAGCCATGTTCGTCAGTTCCATTCAATGGGAGTTGGATGACCAGATTCGTCAAGCCCTCGAATCCGAACCTGCTCTGCCGGGATGTCCGGAGGGGCTTCTCTATGTACCCACCTCTCTCCGTCAGCTCCTCCTGGACACTGCTCACACATCTCCGGGCTCTGGACACCCAGGTAGCCAGCGAACCCTCTCACTCATTCGTCAGCGCTACTGGTGGCCTACGATGACTCGGGATACCTCTCGATATGTCCAAGGAAGTTCCACCTGTGCCATAACCAATACTCTTAAACAACTCTCTGCAGGAAAACTCGTACCATTACCAATCCCTGAAAGACCCTGGACCCATATCGCGGTTGATTTCATGACGGACCTTCCTTCGTCTAACTCCCACACCTGTATAGTTGTCGTGGTCGACAGATTCTCGAAGATCTAAGCTTATCCCACTGAAAGGATTACCCACTGCCTTCCAAGCTGCCGAACTCCTGTTCCAACATCTCTTCCGTGACCTTGGCCTTCCTGAAGATATCGTCTCTGATCGAGGACCTCAATTAATTTCTCGAATATGGCAATCCTTCTCCAAACTCCTGGGGGTCTCGCTCTGCCTGTCTTCCGGCTATCACCCATAGACTAATGGCCAAACCAAGCGAAAGATTCAAGAAATCGAGAGGTACCTGAGATCTTACTGTCATCAAAACCAAAATAACTGGAGCCAATTCCTACCTTGGGCAGAATACGCACAAAATTCCCTCAGACAATCCACTACTGGTTTAACTCCATTCAAATGTGTATTCGGCTATCAGCCACCCCTGTTTCCCTGGTCCGGAGAGCCGTCTGAAGCCCCAGTAGTGCAAGAGTGGTTCCAGCAGAGCGAGAGGGTATGGGACTCAGTACACGTACACCTCCAACAGGCAGTGCGAAGACATAAGATCCAAGCAGACAAAGTCAGAACACTAACTCCCACCTACCTTCCGGGCCAGAAGGTATGGCTTTCTACTAGGGATATCCGTCTTCGCCTGCCCTGTCGGAAGCTGAGTCCCCACTACATAGGTCCTTTCACAGTGCAGAGGCAGCTAAATGAAGTCACTTACCGTCTTCACCTACCACCTCAGTATCGTATTGCAGTATCAGTATCATTCCATGTTTCATTACTCAAACCTTACACTGAACCTATGTTTCCCCCCGCAGATCCGGACAACCCTGAAGTGCTTCCTCCTCCTCTTGATATTGCTGAAGAAGAGTCCATATATCAGGTCCGTGACATCTTAAATTCCAGACGACGAGGATCCCAACTCGAATATCTCGTCGACAGGGAGGGATATGGTCCCGAGGAAAGATCCTGGGTGTCTCGAGATGATATCCTCGATCCATCACTACTCCACCAGTTCCACAGAGATCATCCCAGTCGGCCTGCTCCCCGCGGTTGGGGACGTCCCCGTCGTCGTGTACAGTCGTCAGACAACTTGGTTTGCAGCCAGAATGGGGTTTGAAGAATATTTGTTAAATATTTGTGTCTGATTTATCTCAGTCGTTACAACAGTGCAGTTGTAGCTGGAGGGTATGAAGAAGCAGAACCACAACCTACTAGAGAAGCAGGCCCAGCTGTGAGAGAAGAAAGCCGGAAAACATCCTGGAAACGTCCTGCTGATGTTCACAAGTCAGAGGCAAGTTTGTGGTGTAATGCAAATACTCCCACCAACTCTACTCCTTGTGTTTCTGAGCACGGGGGCTATGAACCCAGGATGCAATTTTCTCAGGTCTTCTTCACTCTAGCACAGACACACCATGGTCCGTGGGTGCATCAGCAGTGAAAGGTGCAGAACAGACCGCAGGCCAGGACCTCGCCTCTGCATGCCAGATCTTCGAGATCTCCACCAGGAACCGTATAGCCCCTTTTTGAGAGACCATTGTCTGGCCATGCCTCAACAACTAAAGCCAAGGTGAGCACTTACTGTTTTCCCGGTGATTCTGGCTATGCACCAGATGACTAGCAAGTAAAATTTCAAATACCCAGTACAGTTATGATAGCCTATTTTCTAATCAATTAAATGATACTACAGCATTTCTGAATTGTGAGAACAAAAAAACAATGCTTTTTCTAGAAAATATCTAATTGCAATTTAAACAGATAACAATAAATAAATAAGTGAACAAAACTATTTTTAAAGATTGGGATGTTAGAGGGATAGTTCACCCAAAAATGAAGTTTTTTAGAATGTTTGTAACCAGAAAGTTGACAGTAGCCATTGACTAGTAGGAAAAAAAGTTCTATGGAAGTCAATGGCTACCGTCAACTGTCTGGTTACAAACATTCTTCAAAATATCTTCTTTGGTGTTCAACAGAAGAGAGCAACTCATACAGGTTTGGAACAACATAAAGGGTGAGTAAATGATGACAGAGTTTTCATTTTTGGGTGAACTATCCCTTTAACAATTTATCCCAAAGGGATAGTTCGTCCAACAATAAATAAATTCTGTTAATTTACTCGTCCTCAGCCCATCCAAGATGTAGGTGACTTTTTTTTACCTGAAACCATGGTTCTCTGTGATTCATATAATGGAAGTCAAGGGGTATTGTCATTTTGAGATTCAAAAAAACATATGCAGACAAAACAAAATTAATACCTGTGGCTACTGTCGATGTATTTTCAAGAAAGCTGTTCCAGAATTTAGGAACAGCCTTCTTGAAAATGTTCGGAGCCCAGGCACACTGTCTATTTGAATCTAGATTAAAGACTCACTCTTTATCCAATCATTCACTTCAACTTATAATACAATTTTATCTTATGAAATAGTACCAAATACATCATCATCAATAATCTTTTTTCTGAAATGCTATGAACAGCAGCCATGCTAATTTTTCTCCTTTCACTTTCCTGAATCTCAAAGTAACTACTGTTGCAGAGAAGTACTGCATTTCATAATCCACTATGACGAGTAAAAAGGGATGCCAACATGCTAACCGTTCTAATGGGCCGATGAGGTTCTTCTCAATTCTTTCCAAGGAGACCTCAATTAATGCGAGAGGGTGCAATGGTGCTTTTGGAGTGGCTGAGGGATCCACCAGCTGATATTCACAGCTAAAAGAAACAGCTAATGAGCCAATTTAGTGATTTTTGCTGACTGAGTGACACTGTTTGTGTAATGGTCTTGCACTATAAGCACTATTTTCATCCTGGCCACCAGGGCTCGCTATCGCTCTCTGTCATGCTTTCTCCAGAACTATGGATGGCGCTTGCAGCATGAACTCTAGTCTCTCCACTCCTGTAGAAGGCGCCATTGCCCCAACCATGTTCATTGCTCATTAGCCCTGATTTCCCACACCTGTTTTAGACCCTTTATAAGTTTGTTTGTTCCCTGCTATTGTGTTCAGTCTTGAGCCAGACATACTGAGATTCCTGCTGCCTGTCTTCAAGTTAAGTGTATCGCTGTTAGATATTTTGGACCCTCGTGTCTGTTTTTGTTTTCTCTGTTTTATGGAAGCTTGGCTCTCCTAATTCATTTGTATTTCGCTGTCTATTGTTTTTTCAGTAAAGATTACTTTTATTTTTTAAAGACTCAAGTCTCCTGGCTCTTTTGATCTTCTGCCATTGGGTTTAACTGTGGGGCGTTAGCTCAGTGAGTAATCATTCACTTCTAGTGCACCAGACCTCTAGTCTTACAGTGTGGTGGCACTGAACCCACTCTGCGGTCTTCTTGGGGTGACAAATTATTCCAGCACAAGTTTAACTATGGCCTTGATTCTGCGGGGCTCCACCAATAACCACCAACAGGCATCACAAAAGCTGTTGGGACAATACAAAAGGGTGGTAGCTTTCTCCCAGGGTCAAGGAACAGAAGTTCTGCCAATGTTGTCAAGTGTTGTGACCCACCACCTCCATGATAGCCCTGAAGACTATGGATCCACATTCTATTTCCCCATACAGCAGCAGGATAAAGCGCATTCATCCAGCTGCAAGCTGCGCTTTTTTTTTTTTTTTTTTTTTTAGAGATCTATGAAGGTTTCGGGATCGTCATGCAGGATTGTACTGCCTTATCCAGCTCCATAATACCTCTGTCTTACTTTTGAGGCCTGATGATCACACAGAAATGTTCTATCATGACCTGATGCTGCACCTGGCGTATACTGGCGAGGGTCTGCCCAGCACTAATTACTCTGTTAACTCACAGGAGTGAAAATGGAATGTAGGAATGTACATACCTGTGTTTCATAACCATATGCCAAATAATTAATGACTATGTCTTACAGCAGAAATCCCAGATTTCATGTATTCATTGAAACAATGTTGAGTCAGTGTTCATCCGTCAACGCTAATTGAATTAATATTACAAAGTGATGTTGCTTCAGTATCACTCTTGCAGCCTAAGTTACAGTTGAAACAATGCTGAAATTTCAACAAAAAATCAGTTATCATTAAATCAACATTATGAAGTAATGTTGGTTCAATATCACGTTTGCACCCACATTTAATGTTAAAACAATGGTGAACAAAAATGATAATGCTATTTCATCAATGCAGTGCACTATGATTGATTCTACATCACTAATGCTGAATCAATATTGAAATAAACAAAAATAATGGTAATAATGTTGAATCAACACTGAAAATAACAAAAATGATCTTTAGTAATTTTGTTTGAAATCACTTTTGTTAAAACTGAAAATACAACTCGGATGTAATGACAACATAAAACAATGCTGCCATCTGGGGGGTATTCCAAAAAGCAGGTTATATGACATACCTGGGTAAGTTTAAGGGTAAGTAGGCGGATAACCTCAGCTTTCGGTTCCAAAAAACGGATGTAAGTTTCAAGGTATGTAAGTATCCATAGCAACATAAGCTCTGAACATAAACTGCTCCGGGGCAGGTTTAGTTTCAGGGTTAGTTTGTTTCAGAGAGGTGACGGAGCATGGCATGCCCTTTTGAAGACGATCCAGTGGATGTGGAAGCACAGATTATACGGAATTGTTTCCGACGTGAGAGGATGATAAGACCAGGTATCGATGTGTTTTCGTATCCAAATGGATATTTTCGGGAGCGTTACTGTTTTTCAAAAGATTCGTTAATTTATTTAACAAATCTTTTTAAACCTTACATATCAAACATGACATATCGCGGATCAGCGCTGAACACAGAGCACATTTTGTGCATTGCCCTTGGTTTTTTTGCGACGGGGAGTTTTTTGTATAACGTTGGCGATGCAGAGCATGTGGGAAAGGCAACTGTCTGTACTCACTAAAAAAATGTTGGGTTAAAAATAACCCAACAAGTAACCCAACTATGGGTTAACATAGCACCTTCCCAACTCTGGGTTATTTTTAACCCAATGATTGGGTTAAAAGCCAGTTGGGTTAACTATTTACTTTTATTCATGTAATTATTTTAATGTATAAAATATACTTTGTTTTCAAGATTGTTTATTTGTATAAAATAATACGTTTTAACAAATATATTTTAAATTACAAACCAAATATTGTGGAGTCATTTAATGTAAATATATATAATTGTGTACATATTAAATTCAAAATACAAGTGTGCATACATCAAAACCTATGCAATTTTGTACAAACAGTACACATTCAAAACCTACACAAACATGTGCAGAGTAAACTCAAAACATAAATAAAATGTATACAGAACACAAAAATGAACTACATTTAAACCTACACAAAAGTTCTCAGTACAAAAATGTGCAGCAATGTGATAATACCCTCTTAATACACTAGTCAACGTTTGAAGTAAATCAAAACCTTTCATCAAAATTTTCCAAAACCTTCTTCTTAGGACAACTTTGAACTTGTTTGATCCACTTCAAATGTTGACTACTGCATATTAAAGTTTGCATGCTGCAAAACCTCCTAAATGGGAGCAGAAGGCTTTGAACAATATTTCATAGATGTTAAAAAATAAATAAATATATATGCATAGATTAAAATAAGATCTTCTGTTCAACTCCACAATGAAAATGATAAAAAGAAAATAAAAAAAGCGAGTTCTGTTTGTCCTGAAGCATCAAGTCATGTGGATTCTGGCTCGTCTCACTGCTCAGGTAATGCACCATATTAGCTCCAACCTTCAAAGAATAAATAAAGTTCGGTTGGCAATGCATTGTGACAACATAAGGAGTGTTAAATTACGTAAAAGTTACACCGAAGCAGTGCTGTACTGAATTAAAATATGGTCACTGAATTCCACCTGCTGTTAAAGGCTTAGTTCACCAAAAAAAAAAAAAAAAGTCATTAATATCTCACCCTCATGTCATTCTAAACCTCAAATACCCCCGTTCATCTTCAGAACACAAATTAAGATATTTTTAATGAAATCTGACAGATTTCTGTCCCTCTGTTGAGTCAACGCAACTACTACTTTTAAGGCCCAAAAAAGGTAGTAAAGACATTAAAGTAATCCATGTGACTCCAGTCGCTTAACCTCAGGTTTGGGAACTGATTCAAGTATACTGTATATTTTATTCCCTAACCGTAATTTTTCACTTTACTTACAAAATATTAATCTCTTAGTCTCTTTTTTAATAAATCTGCAAAAATGTCAAGAATTCTATGTTTTTCTGTCAATATGGGGTGCCGTGTGTACATTAATGAGGGAAAAATGAACTTAAATGATTTTAGCAAATGGCTGCAATATAACAAAGAGTGGAAAATTTAAGGGGGTCTGAATACTTTCCATACCCACGGTAAATAATACGCTTATGTTGAATTCTATTCTTGTACAAACAGATGCTGTGAGCACTATATAAAGTACTGAATGAAAATGTCTCTGAAACATCAGTGTATTAGTCAAATATTGCATTTATTTCACTTATAAATGGCTGTGATAAAGTATCCAAATTCAGCACGAATGTCACTACGGGAGACAGAAAGTGTCCGAATTCACGTCTCTGTTTTCAGCTGCTCCCTGCCTGCACAGTCGAACACACCTCAAGATTTCTGTATAGGATGCACCTGTGTTTTCTCTCTAAGGAGGAAGCATCAATTAGACTACAGAGAAGTGCACATGCAAAACTAAAATGGGCGTTTACCAATCAGTGGCCAATTTCAAACTACAATAGTTGTTTTTCAATCATTTTTTCAACAGACTTGCTAAAGTCATGAAGGCCCACCCCAAAACCAAGCCCCCAGTGGATTAGAGCAAATCAGGTAAAGCAGTTGAAAATGCCCATCATGGTTTGAAAACGCCCCACTGATTGGGAAACACCCACTAGTGTTCTTCTGCGATATATACCTGCAGGATCTTGTGGTCATCAACTACAAATCACTGTTAGTTTAATGTCACAGTCTCCACACATGTGCGCTTTCATCAAAATGTAAATGCTGATAAAACACACTTTAAACAATGAAGTTTCAATCTCAACCAAAATGATGGTTTGGATCAAAACTCAACATTGTATCAATGTCACCATGCTATCTGGGATATAGGTTTGCAATGGATGGAAGAAGTAAGGCCTGTGAGAGATGTCATTTGTTCTGACTCTATTGCTGTCACATTCTTAGTTTTCTCATTTTTAGGATTTAGTATTTTATTCAGGTTTTCAATTTTGTCTTTCTGTTCTAGTATGTTTGTTATTCCTAATTGGTTCTAATCATTCTGTTCCCTTCTGCTGTGTTTCCAGGATGATACAGTGGTTGATTGATTCATTTCAGGTGCTCATCGTTTAGTTATGCCTTTGTCTCTCTCTATTTATACCTTGAGTTTCTCTTTGTCAATTCTCATGTATCTATGAGTGGTTATATTATGATTTTCCTGCATTCTTTGGTGTGTTCTCCCTGTGGATTAAAGACTTCAAGTGCTACTAGTCGTCTTCGTGAGAATTGTATTTATAACAACCACAGGTCCCTGACAATTGCAGCTTTTAAAACAAGATTATTTGGATGATTAAAATATTTATGAAAATACAAAGAACTGAAAAAGGAACATGCTTCCTGTTCATGTTTGTGTGGAGGGCAATAACGGACCAGGGGTATCTATCGCTTATAATTGTTTTCAAAAGCTTTGGCTTTCTGCACAACATTAAGTCTGGTGTTGGTCTTCCTTTGCCGATTAACTCCAGCTTTTCTATAAAGTTAATCTCGAAAACGTTGTGGATAATAAATTTGCAACAATATGGCAAAATTAGGGTGTGGTTGTACATTCGCTCCTCCTCGCTGGACGTCTAGCGAGGGGGAGCTAATGTAAGCTCCACCGATTTACCTTCTCAAAAAAACACACACACATATAAATCCAAGGCTATTCACGTGTGAATGATGATTAGATTTGCACATTCACATTCAAAGATAAACTCATAAATTTTAAACATTAGAAAGTTTTTGCTAACAGCTCAGGAGATCATGGTGGAACAGGCAGCCCAGGAGACTAGGGCAGCACATGGGACCGTGGTGGTACGGGCAGCACAGAGGACCACATAGGATTGGCCTCCATGGCCTTGACTTCTGGCCCGACCAGACAGGAGATGTATGCACGTATTTGTAAGCACGTTTTCTCTCCTTCAATAGCAATTTCTTTTGTTTTTCAATATAAAAACAAACAAATATTCTCTCCACACAGGCACTTTCCCTACCACATTCAAGCAGGCTCGAGTAACCCCACTGCTTAAAAAACCCACGCTAGACACATCACTCGTGGACAACTACAGACCTGTCTCTCTCCTACCGTTCATATCAAAAACACTTGAACGAGTTGTATTCAACCAGGTGTCATCCTTCCTCACACAGAACGACCATCTGGACGTCAACCAATCTGGTTTCAAGAGCGGCCATTCAACAGAGACTGCGCTACTGTCTGTCACGGAATCCCTGCGGATTGCTAAGGCTGGCTCCAAATCATCTGTTCTCATCCTACTGGATCTATCTGCTGCCTTCGACACCGTAAACCATCAAATTCTTCTGTCCACCCTCTCGTCACTGGGCATCTCAGGTACTGCGCTCCAGTGGTTTGAGTCCTATCTCACAGGTAGGTCTTTCAGAGTTGCCTGGGGAGGGGAGGTATCCAAACCTCATGAACTGATCACTGGGGTTCCTCAGGGTTCAGTTCTTGGTCCCCTCCTATTCTCCATTTATACTACGTCACTGGGTCCCATCATACAGGCACATGGTTTCTCCTACCACTGCTATGCTGATGACACACAACTCTACCTGTCCTTCCAACCAGATGATTCCACAGTAGCTGCACGGATCTCAAGCTGTCTGGCGGACATCTCCACGTGGATGGAAGAACACCACCTGCAGCTCAACCTGGCAAAGACTGAGCTTTTAGTCTTCCCTGCCACTCCTACTCTTCAACATGACATCAACATACAGCTTGGTACAACCACCATTACCCCATCAAAGTCGGCCAGAAATCTTGGAGTTATCTTCGATGACCAACTGACCTTCAGTGACCACATCTCAAAGACGGCGCGGTCGTGCAGATTTGCACTTTGCAACATCAGGAAAATCCGTCCCTTCCTGACTGAGCACGCAACACAACTGCTTGTCCAGGCCCTGGTCATTTCAAGGCTTGATTACTGCAATGCTCTTCTGGCTGGTCTGCCGTCAAGTGCAATCAAACCTCTTCAAATGATCCAGAATGCTGCTGCACGTCTTGTCTGCAACGAGCCTAAGAGAGCTCACGTCACGCCCCTCTTCATCTCTTTGCACTGGCTACCCCTTGCTGCTCGCATCAAGTTCAAGGCGCTGATGCTTGCTTACAGATCCACCACAGGCTCTGCACCTTCCTACCTCCACACACTGCTACAACGCTACGTCCCCACCAGAAGCCTGCGATCGCTAAAGGAACGAAGACTTGTGGTACCATCACAGAGAGGCACAAAATCACTCTCCAGAACATTCTCCTTCACTGCTCCCTGCTGGTGGAATGATCTCCCTACTTTCATCAGGAACGCAGATTCCCTGGCAATATTCAAGAGACAGCTGAAAACTCACCTCTTCCGTGAACACTTAATCCCCTCATAAAAAAAAAAAAAAACCCTATCCTTCCCCCTTTTTCCCTTCCTACTCTAGCTTATGGTACTGAGCAATGTATGAAACTTGTATTGTGAGCACGTCCTGTGTTATTTGCCAATTCGTGAAGAATCGCTTGTTTGTTTTCCTCACTTGTAAGTCGCTTTGGATAAAAGCGTCTGCTAAATGACTAAATGTAAATGTAAATGTAAATATCTTTGTGTAGTGTATCCCTGTTCTTCCTGGAAATTCGCTTTCCTATTTTATGTTGCCTGAAACAAAACAAAAATCTACTGGTAACTTCTCAGACAGAAACATAGTGTGGCCCACATCTGGTACATGTGGATTACACACAGATCAGATGTGGGCTGGATATGGACAGACACTATGTTGCATCGCTGTTGTCTCTCAGCACCTACAAATGTCATAAAACGTAACGTTATTCATTAAACAGTGAATGAGTGATATAGTGAGTGAGTTAAAAAAAACTGTCTCATCCTTTCTTCTAATCCCTCCCTATTGTAGCTTATGCTATTCTGAACAATGTCTGAAACTTGTATTGTGAGCACTTCCTGTGTCTATTTGCCTCTTCATGATGAATCGCTTGTTGTATTCCTCACTTGCACGTCGGTTTGGAGATAAAAGCGTCTGCCAAATGAATAAATGTAAATGAGTGAGTGAATGAAATGAACCTAACAGAGTTGCTAAGTCTACATTTTTCCCCCGGAATTGGGCTGGTTTTGTTGTGAAAGCTTGGCAACCCTGGAACCTAACAGGGTTAAGTTAATGGAAAATACGTTGATTAGCATATATTAGAAACCTTGATTTCAATTCTGTGACCCTCACATTCAAACGGGAAGCAGAACCAGCCCGTCACAATAAAACGTGACAGGGTGGTAAATTTCATCCCAAAACGTCTGCAAATCTCTCATGTGGTCAAGTTTCTCACCTAGCATACTGTAATGACAAGTCAGCGGATGAGATCCAAATGCAGGCTTTCATAAGCAACATGATCAAACAGGCAAAGGTCAAATCAACAGCAAACAGGAATTTCAGAGAGTAGGCAGAGTCGTAAACATTAGACAGGCAAAGCAGATCGAGGTAGGCAGCAAACAATCAACAGTCCAATAATCCAAGGCAATAAGTCCAAAACAGCAGGCAGGGAACAATCAGAAAACAGGCAGAATCAAAACCAAGAAAACAAGACAGGGAATAACGCTCAGAAATGATAACTTTACAGAAGATCAAGACCTCACAGTGAAGTATGTGTGCAGTGTGCTTAAATAATGACAGATAATGTGCTACAGCTGGCTGGGGTAATCAGTGACAGGGTGATGTGTTGCAGCTGGTCGTGGTGATCAGTGACTGGGTATAGGACTTCTGGGAAATGTAGTCTGGGTGAGTAAGTGAGTGCGAGAGAGACAGTGTAAGTGTGTGGTGTCTAGTCCAAAGTGAAGTGCCCTTCAGCTGACTATCGTTACACATACATGCATTCAATCTGAAATATCATTTTCTTTGTATTAATAATGTAAAAAAAAAAAAAAAAGAATAAAACAGTTTTCCCTATCTATTTTGCATGACGGGGTGGTTGGTTTGAGCTTGACGGGCCCTGCCTAAAATGAAAAAGCAACAAATAAACAATGTAAAAAAAATGTCAGTAATTGCCTGCTTTTGTGTTTTTTTTAAAGAAAATTTTTTTTTATTGATGCTCAGAACAGTACACAAGTTCTGAACAAACAAAAAAAACAGGAGGGGGACATAATGTAACTTGAACTTATTGACAAATTATTGGAATTGCCTGACAAACATACAGAATTTTAAATTCTTTCATAAAAACAAGAAAAAGAGGCTTAGAATTTAGATATTTACATTTATGAATGTAGAATTTAGCTAGTAACAAGATCAAATCAATAACATAAAACTGACTTATTTTTTAGATTGCTCATAATCAACAAAACCTAGTACCACATTCTTCCAATACAACACACAATCATTATAAATTTCATTCCTAAAAATCCTGTGACATCTTGCCAAAACATTTTAGTAAAGGGACAATACCAAAAAAATGAACAACAGTTTCGTCAGAGTTGTCATAGAAAGAGCAACTAGAGTAAATATAATTTTTGAACTTTTTTAAGTAGTGGTTTGCAGGGTAGCACTTATGAATTATTTGAAAATAAATCTCTTTCACTTTATTTGTTAAAAAAAGAAATGTGGAAGCATCTGCACTTTTTTCCAACAGATATTATATACTGCATTACGCCAATAAGTCACAAGTGGTAAAGTAACAACGTCCTTCTGAAATGGTGAGTGGATTGATCTATTATTATTTTTATAGGGTGAAGCAAAACATAATTTACCAACAGGAGTATTAACCAAACTCAGAGAGACTGGAAGTTGGGACTGAGCACCTCTCAGTAAAGTAAGAACACCTTATGGAATTGAACCCATTACTATTGCAAATTCTTTGGAAGAGACAGGAAACTGAAAATGATCTAGAAATTCCTTATATGAGAACAACCCTTGAGAATTGAGTAATTGACTGACTAATAAAATATTTTTATCAAACCAATTCTGAAAAAATATAGATTTATTCTTGTATAAAATATTACAGTTATTCCAAATAAAACATTTATGAGGTGAGAAGTTGTGCTTGAATATCAAAAACCAAGCCAAAAGAGCCTGCCAATGAAAAGCAGATAATGTTGCTGGTAATTTTTCAATTTTTCAGTTTTTGACAGGGTGGTAAGTCAAACTGAGGGACGCACACAAATCATAAAATATTTACAGAAAAATAAGGTTTATTGTGAATAAATATATCTTATGTAAACAAGGACATACATATAATCCTGAAAATAGTATATGTTTGGAAAAAAATATATAACTTATTTGGTGATATTTTAGATGCAAATATCATGTTGGTCAACACGGACATGTGAAATTGGCTGTCTACTAATAAAAAATGATAAAAAAAATCTTAATCTTTAAAAAATAAGCATTTTATCATAAATCATGTTAACAACTTGAATTAGTAACTTTAAGCTTTAGAAACACACTTTGGGACATTTTTGGGGCCTTATGCATCTGATCAAACATTGCGGACCCAAATGTACGGTGGCCCAGTGCACAACACAAAAAAATTTAAAAAGCAAACATAAATTCACAACACAACGGAATCGCCACAACACAACGAAATAAAGCCACAACACAACGGAAACAAGATGAAACAAGATGCAACACAATGGAATCGCCACAACACAACGAAATAAAGCCACAACACAACGGAAACAAGACGCAACACAATGGAATCGACACAACACAATGAAATAAAGCCACAACACAACGAAATAAAGCCACAACACAACAAAATAAAGCCACAACACAATGGAAACAAGACACAACACAATGGAATCGCCACAACACAACGAAATAAAGCCACAACACAACGAAATAAAGCCACAACACAACGGAAATAAAGCCACAACACAATGGAAATGGAAAGTTAGATTTCCTTGCCACTGTTCTAAGAGTCCAGAGTCTTACCATGATTAGTTTTAAGTATGTAAACATTGTATATCGACATGGAATATTAATTCAAAATCACAGTTGTGCACAATAGCTTCATATTTATTCCTGTGAATGATTCGACACGCTACCATGGTGCATGATGAAACTAATTGTGTAGTGTACATAAAAGGAGCTATTGCCACAATAAGCCAGTCTGGTCAACAACAACAACAAAGAACCTTTTGGAGAATTAGTGATTTTTTTCCTGTAAATAATTGTTTATTGTAAGTACATGAAGGGAGGTATTGACAAAATGTCATCTGTAGTAAGTCAGTCTTACCAACAGGAACTAACAAGCTTTGGAATTTGAGCATGTCTGTTTTAAAATGTTAAAACAAAGTCATTGTAATTAATACAAAGTATTCGTTTTAACCATTTGGTGGAATTGGCTGACGTTCCCTTCATCATGCGCCTTGGTAGCGCGTCAAATCATTCACAGGTATTGCTATGAAGCTATTGAGCACAAACGTGATTTTGAATTAATATTTCATGTCGATACACTATGTTTACATACTTAAAACTAATCATGGTATTGATAAGACTGTAGAGTCTAGAATAGTAGCAAGGAACTCTAACTTAACCGAGCACCGAGAGCCCCCTAGTGCTCGGGAGCATTTTCGTTGTGTTGTGGCTTTATTTCGTTCTGCTGCGGCTTGTTTCCGTTGTGTTGTGAGCTTATGATTGCTTTTTAAATTTCGTTGTGTTGTGCACTACTGTATGGCAAGCCGTTTTGACTTTTATTCATTTTCAGGATATGAACTTGTGATATCAACAATTATATTTTCACTAGTTAAAATGTTAATTCTTGATATCAGGAATTAGATTTCCAATAGTAACAATGGCAATTTTTGATATCAAACATTACATTTCCACTAGTAACAATGTTCATTCTTGAAATCAACAATTCAATTTTCACTAGTATAAACTATAATTCTTGATATCAAGAATTGTATTTTTACTTGTGAAATCTCGCCATAGGCTGCCATTCAAATTCAATTGTTGATATCAAGAATTAATTTCATACTAGTTGAAATTCCAGTTTCACATATCAGAAATCCAATTCTTACTAGAAAAATGCAAATTTCTGATATCAACAATTACATTGTTTGAGATATCAAGAAGTATAGTTTTTACTAGTGGAAATTGAATTGTTGATATCAAGAATTAACTTTGTTACTAGTGGAAATATAATTCTTGATATCAAGAATTAACATTTTAACTAGTGAAAATGTAATTGTTGATATCACAAGTTCATATCCTAAGAATGAATAAAAGTCAAAACGGCTTGCCATTTGTAATGACTCGCATACTGTAGCTGTCTATGGAGGGACAGAAAGCTCTCAGATTTTAGAGAATTTTAGAGATGACTGTGTGCTTGTTCTCCGGTGCAAAAGTCTATACAATCGAATGAGAAACACGTTACAATAGGCTACATTAACTGCACTAGGTAAAATTAATGTCAAAACACACTGATTATGTATTTGTTAATCTTGGTTAATATAATTTAAACATTTATCAATATAGTTTTTTTTAATAAAAAGTTTCATATTCTCATTGTACTGTGTTTAAAAATATGCTGTATCATGATACAATATGCATGTACTATTGTCGAGACCGGCCTGGAGCTGCTGTCTTCAAACTGATGGCTCTGCCGATCTGCATGCGGATACTACCACAACGCGTACGTTTGCTACCCGCCATTGTACTCGCGCAGAGCGAGAGAGAGAGAGAGCGGGAGAGCAAGAGAGCGAGGTTCTGCACATGCGCTGTTGGAAAGGTTTCGAAGTTGACTCTCCGGGGTGTTTCAACAGGAAGGCGGACATGTTGGTCAGGCAGTGGGAGAAAATCGGGCACCCAGTTTTTTTTTTTGAATAATAACATCGATTGAAGCTTGATTTATCCTTATAGTTACAGCACAGTGGATTACACACTTGTTGGAAAAGTAAAAGCCGGCGTGCGGACTGGGGGATATTTATTACAGAAGAATTGTAAAGGATCGTTTTAACCAGGATCTTGTTTTAACTGATCGAAATTTGTAAGGCGAAGTTTTTTTTCGCCACTTCTCACTTTGCAGCTGTCAGACTCGTTTGGCCTGGCAGGCATTTATGGACAGAGGCCTGGAGAAACTTAATTTCATGTGGCCGCATGCTAACTCTGCAACATTTATTTTATCGCTTCTTTTTGCGTGAATATGATCTGTTTGTATCTTTTAAAAGAGCTTGTTCCCCACATATATCTCCTGAAGCTAAATTAGCTTAGCGCAGTATAATCTGTTGCTGCTGCTTTTGTGTTTGCCAAGTTGTCATGGACTAATCCGACACCTTGTTTTGTTGTTGTTGTTCTTTTTGAAAATGTGGCTTTTCGTCATCTCTCGATGTTGTATACGTTTCAACGAGAGTGATAATAAGACTGTAAGACACAAAACGTTGCTTTGATCAAACTAGTGCATATTGCTTTGTGAGGGCAGAGGAAGTTGGCGAGTTAATTTGCTAACCTTAGCCAGTAAACTCACATCTCTTCCATACGTCTGAATCAAATCCATCGGATCAGTTATGAACATGTCTGCTGGAGAAAGTTTGACAGCTCGTTTCGAGAAGATCGATGCTATGCTGAAGGATCCCAAATCAGAGATCAACACAGACTGTCTGCTGGTAAGTTTATCTGATTTATTGGCGCTATGTTATTGCTTTTACAAGAAATTGGTTTGTGCTGGCCTTAGTAGCAATTAACCAATCTAATATAAATCATGACATGCATACAATACACTAAAACAATACGCTATTTACGCTGTAAATGTGCAAAACAGCGGAATCATGCTTTATGTGTTGGCCATTCAAAGCATGCCAGCCAGTAATAACTTGAATACAAGTCATATTTTGTGAGTCTGAATTTAAACTTTAATAATTTTTCTAAATTCCGACTGGTTTCTAAGCTCTTGCTTGTAATGAAAACTACCTTGACGCTAACATTTTGTCTTGAATTACTATAATTGCTATTTTACATAATTACTTTACCAAAGTTACCAAAGTTTCAATTTGGAGTACAAACACAAACATTACGGGACGGCTAGCCCCGGAACAACCAGGTTAAGTTTCTTGTTAAAGGAGGGAAAGTGATAGTCCATGCCTTTTGCAGTTTTGAACTACAACCTTTTGGTAACCAGCAGGCCTCAGGATTCATATTCCATGCTCAGATTTTTCAGTGAACGTAAAGTCGAGTTTATGAATTATTTCAGCGATTTCTTACGTTTGAGCATCACTTTTTCCACTGTATGCAGGTCACAGGATTTCACAGTAAAGTAATGCATTTAATCAGACAGCTTTAAATTATATGTGTGGATATAAATGCATATTTATATATGGCTGCAGCTATTCATAACCCTTTTAGGTTTATCAATTACATGTTTATGTTTATAAAACCTATAGTTTCGGTCCTGGTTTTTGATTGGTCAATACAGTGTCCCAGCCCAAGTAAAATCTCCAGTAAAGTAGCAGCTGTGACAAGAAAGAGCTATTACCTGATCATATATTTATTGTTTACATTTGGCAGATGCTTTTCAGTTGTGCATTTTATTGGTAACACTTTACCATAAGGTTTCATTAGTTAATATTTCTTAACTAAGAATTAACAATACTTTTACGGCATTTATTAATCTTAACGTTAATTTCATCATTTACCAATACATTAATAAATCAAATGTTATATTTGTTAACATTAATGTGTTGTGATCTTGAATGATCAATGAACAGCTGGATTTTTATTAACTAACATTAACAGAGATGAATAAGTACTGTAACAAATGTATTGCTCTTTATTAGTTCATGTTAGTTAACAAATGAGATCTTATTGTAAAGTGTTACCATTTTATCACTTCATGCTGCTGTCCATGCAGCTGTTGGAGGCTATAAATGTTTATGTTGGGGACTATATCTTCTAGTGTAAGAGTTCGATTTTATAAATTTGCTTTAATGAAATAACGGCTTAATTTGTGTGCTTTATGTAACCATTTTATAAACGCAATAAGGCAATTGAAGTCATGGTGTACTGTAAATATAGTCACTTTGTTCACCTAAAGTCATTGGTTAAAAGTTGTTATTATTGTATAATTATTATAATATTAAGTATAATTGTGATAAATGAAGAGTTCAGCTACAAAGAGCACTTTAAGCTAGTGTTGTCACTATACTGGAATATCTAACTTTGATACAGTTCCTTGCAAAATATTAATATTTGTATTTTTTTAAGGCTTTCCCCGACTAAAGATTTTCTAGTCGACTATTAGTCATTCATTTAAGCCATTAGTTGACTAATCACACATTTATTTTAATTTAATTAGCACCAGCAAAAGTAATGATTATGAATGTGTCAGGAAAAATTTGCAAGGAGACATTATAATTATTTATTAATAAACTAGTGATTTCTGAACCGTGTCAGCTGCAAAGATGAAGTTGACGATGCTGCCTCGCCATCTTTGCTGTATAGTGAACTCACTTATTGAGAGAAATGCATCTTTCATACGGATTACATAAGCAGAGAGTATTTATTTTCGCTTTGCTTTGTTTAAAAGTAGACATTTTAAGCTATATTTCTCATGTCTTTGAGGCAAGTAGCCTATATGCTGAGTTTCTGTTCATTTTTATGATGCACTCCAGTATTTCTGTTATACAACATGCATTTTCTTTCTCAACATTTTATGTTTTCAATACTTGCCAGGAAGGCATTTTGACAATTTTGTGTGTATTAGGTTTGGGCCGATAGATGATGCCATCGTCCATTGCCAATGGCCGAGAGACATCACGATGTTGAGCTGGCAATAAATACGTGGATCCACGTTTGACGTCAGATTGTCCTGATGGACTAGTGTTTGAATTTTTGTTCATCGTGCCAGAGGTTCTGGGTTCTAATCCACCCTTGTATAATGTATTTTTATTTTTTTCTTATTAAAACAAAAAAATACTCATCAGTGATTGTATATCAAGAGAAGGGACACGTTTGTGTATTTTGTTTTGTGATTTCACCGAAACAAATAGTCACCGCCACAGTGTTAATCGATAGATTGAAGCGCTCGTTCGTGTGAAGACTGCGCAGTGTACATGAGCGCCAAGAGAACATTGTTGTGCCACTGATAACAGCAGCAATGAGCACTCAACATTATTTCAAAAACCACACATCCCAGCACCAGAACACCTATTATTAAACACAAACAAATGAATTGCTAATCAACTAGAGATGCTTCTTTTGTATTAGATACATCTGTGCTGCGAGATGTTTTAAAAAGTGGTGGGAACAATATTGACAAAAGTGGTCCAAAACGGTCAAAAAGTGGTGGGGACATGTCCCACCCATCCCACATGCAAATTACGCCTATGAACATCACTCATGCTTAAAGGGGGGTTCTTGCACCACAATTCGAAATATCCTCAAAAACAGATTTGTTTCTATACGAACCTTTAATTTTATCTTGAATTGATTGTTCTTCCCACCTGGTGAGAAGGCAGGTAACTTCAGCCGTCAACCACTGCCCTCCACACATGGTTCCTCCTGAGAATATTATCATGTCATTAAACCATGGAGAAGTACCAAATTGTTGCAGTTTTAATGATGTACAGAACGCAATGCCGCATTGGCACATATGTGATTTATTTCCTCATATGAAGTCCTGAGTCCTGAAGCCAATCTCGAAATATCCGAATGCATGCGTTTTTTTCCTGTTTACACTGTCTTAGAACACATCCGATCTGTGTCAAAATGTGCAAAAAATTGGAATTAGGTCACATTTCAGTGACAGTGTAAACCGGGTTAGTGAGCAGCACGTCAAAACAGCGATGCGATCACACCACAAGCACTCAGGATCATTTGTGACAATGATATTTCAGCGCTAAATCCTCTAGTAGTTTTAGCTAAAGTAAAACATGCTTCATTCATGCCCTTTCAGCTCCACGTGCATTCTCTTTATCCAGACGTGCGCCACATTATATCCACTGGCATGAAGCATAAGCGAGTGCTTTTAATTAATTCCATTCCACCCCCACCTCCCGATATCATCGTCCATCGCGATGTTTCACTGTAGACAACGTCTGATGCCAATTTGGTAGACATCGCCCAACCTTAGTGTGTATTCAACCGATTGTGCAATAATTGTACAATAAGCCACACACACAAACAAACAAAAACTCAATTTGGGACTCGCGAGCTGAGAGGCAGCTTTATGCGTGAGCTACTTGTCTACTTGTAGATCATTTGTGCAATCGCTTTTGGTGTGAGGGCGAAACCTGCACGAATGAGTATAATTATACACTCAGCTCATAAATCAATGCCTAACGTGATACTGGGTTCACGATAGGATGCGCATGATGATATTTTGAACAAAATTAAAAAATGAAACTGAAATTCAAATAACATATATCCAAAACATTAAAGGTGCACTGTGTAGTTTTTGCGCTAGAGGTCGCCTGTTCAAAACAAAGTTTGAGCGAGGATTCTTGGGACATGTGGTCTTCAGCTTGTAGCAGTTGGAAAAGAATCGGGATAGGACTCGGGCAGAAATCACATTCTTGGATGTGATTTATTAACGTTATTGTTGTACGAAGCAGAGCAGGACCGAGTGTTATGGGAGCTGAACGAGGCCGCCGGAACTTTTATTATGCTACAGTTGCCGGCGCCTCTTACACTTTTCTGGTCATGAGTATGAGGTAACACAGCTCTGTTTATCATATTAGATACATTTGAGTGTGTTGAAAATGATGTTGTAACGTTACTCTGTTCATTCGCTCAGGGGGTGCTGTGAGACACTTGTTGCACACTGCAGTAAGCTAGATCGATTTTAGAATATCATAATAAATGCTGTATGGCTTGTTTTGATAAATGGCATGCAATTAATTTTAAAACGAATTGTATGATGGAGAAAAGTCTGAATTACTGTTAAAATGAAGCTGCATCTGATTATGCTATGTTAGCTACTTGACAAGTGTTTTTCTCTGAGGCATGGTGAAGCATGGTACTCGCAAAAAATTAGATTTACACAATAACACTAAACGTGTTGAGCTATATTACAATAATTAATTTTCTGTCTATAATGTATCAAAACAGATGTGGTTTCTACAAAATAAAACCAGAAACCGAGGGTAACGAGGATATGACGTCATTTACAGGCGTAAGTTTTGCTCCGTCACGCCCATTTTTACTGGTAAAATCAGGTAATTGGCATTATCAGGACCCACAAATATTGCCCCGTTGCATCATTATACATTGTATTCAACAAAATCGAGTAATCGAATTTAATCGAGGAATCGTGACCACCCTAATTCAAACAATCTAATTTAGACATTTTCTTTCTTTTAACACTGATCAACGCACATACATAAGATTGTGTTTTAAATAACACAAAAGCTCTAGTGTGCTATTGACATGCTATGTTTAGATCTCATAATACTTGCACTTAAGTTTAAGTAGATCTAACGGTATTCAGGTACAGAACTGCTACAGCAATTGAATAAAGTAATCAAATGTAAAATAACACAGGATGGTCTTCACTGTTACTACATTAAACAGGTAAATCATTACAATTAAAGTTAAAAAAAGTTATTTAGTGACAGACGGCAGCATGTACTCGGCAGATGTCACAGATATAGGGTATTACACTTGTCATGACTCATGCTATTACACTATTTATATTCACGTAAGACAAAACCGATTGTCTTTATATGAATACTCACTAAGACGGACATTTTGACATAATTTTGTGTTTCATTTATGTATCATTTTTCAGACACTGTAGACTCATTCAGCACAGGCATTCATTGAATCTCTTTTTCACACACGCCACCTGTGCAGATTAAAGGTCCGATATATTTCAAAAGAAATCGAAGAACGAACTGTTTCGAGTTCGTTTTGGAAGTTCGAAACAGTTGCCAATTTAATTATCGATTGGTCACTTCTGCCTGCTGTGCCCAGAAAACCATCAGCCAGTCACCTCGCTTTACAGTAATGAATAAGCCTTTTCTATGAACAAAATAGAATTGCATATTGAAAATAGAGGACACTGAGTGAGAAAGGTACATGGTCCAAGTTGTATGAAACATGAATGCTTTATTTTAATTAGTGCTTCAAACAAAAGCATTTACCGCGTCTTGCTCTTAAAAAGATGTGCTGTTTCATGCCTTTTTCTGGATAAGGATAAATACCATAAAATTTAAGTTATGCGTTGAGGAAAACACGTGTCAATATTAGGAAGTGCCACGAGGATTGCCATGTTGCATATTCTGACAACAAGCATCTTCAATGGACGAGCACTGGTGGGCGACAGACGGAGCGCAGTAAAATAGAAGCACACAATAATTCTGACCAAAATATACATTTTTCTAAAATGTTTTTTGTTAGAAATTAAGTGTAGGTTTAATAATATTCATGTAACGCAAGTAATCATTGTTTATGAGAGCGAGTAAATCCACTGTTGTTGGGGTAGCCCATTAATGTAATACAGGTGCATCTAAATAAATTAGAATGTCGTGGAAAAGTTAATTTATTTCAGTAATTCAACTCAAATTGTGAAACTTGTGTATTAAATGAATTCAGTGCACACAGACTGATGTAGTCTATGTCTTTGGTTCTTTGAATTGTGATGATTTTGGCTCAAATTTAACAAAAACCCACCAATTCACCATCTTGATAAATTAGAATATGGTGACATGCCAATCAGCTAATCAACTCAAAACACCTGCAAAGGTTTTCTGAGCCTTCAAAATGGTCTCTCAGTTTGGTTCGCTAGGCTACACAATCATGGGAAAGACTGCTGATCTGACAGTTATCCAGAAGACAATCATTGACACCCTTCACAAGGAGGGTAAGCCACAAACATTCATTGCCAAAGAAGCTGGCTGGTCACAGAGTGCTGTATCCAAGCATAACAGAAAGTTGAATATAAGGAAAAAGTGTGGAAGAAAAAGATATACAACTAACCGAGAGAACCGCAGCCTTATGAGGATTGTCAAGCAAAATCAATTCAAGATTTTGGGTGAACTTAACAAGGAATGGACTGAAGCTGGGGTCAAGGCATTGTGTTTTTTGAAAACCAAAGTCACTGCACCCATTTACCCAGACATTTTGGAGCACTTCATGCTTCCTTCTGCGGACCAGCTTTGAAGATGCTGATTTCATTTTCCAGCAGAATTTGGCACCTGCCCAGACTGCCAAAATCACCAAAAGTTGGTTAAATGACTATGGCGTTGGTGTGCTTGACTGGTCAGCAAACTCACCAGACCTGGACCCCATAGAGAATCTATAGGGTATTGTCAAGAGGAAAATGAGAAACAAGAGACCAATAAATGCAGATGACCTGAAGGCTCATTTTCTTTTTTTATTTATTGGTCTTATGAAGTATTCTAATTTGTTGAGAGTGAATTGGTGGATTTTTGTTAAATGTGAGGCAAAATCATCACAATTAAAAGAACCAAGTCTGTGTGCATTGATTTATATGTGTTATTTCTTTAATACACAAGTTTCACACTTTGAATTGAATAACTGAAATAAATGAACTTTTCCACAGCATTCTAATTTAATGAGATGCACCTGTATAAATACTATGTTCAGACGAGTGAATGTATGTTCTTCATACCCCATACAAGTTAACATTTTGTGCTTTTGTTTATCAATTTTAATTTAGTTGTTTTGATTTTTTCTTTAAAATGGTAAGCAATCAGTTGTTTTTAGGTTTAGAATGTAATATTTGTATTTTAACATGTTTTTTATGTACAGCACAGCCTACATAGATACATTCACAATATTTGTTTTCATGGGCTTTTATATTACACATTGTTTGCAGTACAGCATTGGGAAGGATGTTGAATAATATTGTTTAAAATGATGTATTGATATTAATTTTTAATTAAAAAATGTCATGTATAATAATTTTTAGCTTTTCCATCTGATTAATCAATTAATCGAAGAAGAGAAAAATTTAATCAACATATTAATCGATTATCAAAAATCGTGAGTTGCAGCATTACTTTAAACACTTGATTTCAATGCGCTTTATCCTTTTGGCACTGTCACTGGGTGTTGTATGCAGAATTAGTGTTATATTACCTAGTGCCCTGTTGATTACAGTGTTTACTACATTTTTTATTAATATAATTTTTTTTAACAATAACATTATTTGTGAAAAATACAGTAATAAGATTACAGAATCAAAAAGTTGAAGTCTAAAGTATAAGTCGGTTTATCATTTTCAAATTATTTATTTCTAATATTATTAAGTAAGAAAGAAATGTAAATTATAAATGTATTGACATTAGCTACCCTGCTGTTGCTGTTTTTCCTAATTTTATTCTCAATATTTAGTGATCGCCTCAAATGCGGTTTATTTGTAAGTGCTGTCACAAGCAGTAGAGATGACATAGTATGAATTTCTTTTCATGATTATATTTATTCAGTTATTATGATTATCACAGTTATCAATATTATCATGGTATTGCTAAAAGTGCTGGAAACACTAAAATCATGAATCAGAGTTTTATATCGAAAACCAGTAGATTACAATTAAAATTAGCAGCACAATGCAATTTTTAGTTTACATAAACATTAAAATAATAACTAACACAAAATGTTGGTTGAGTGACTTATGGCAACGTATTGTCTACTAACATGAACGTACTACATAAAGTTGACATTTTTATAAAATAATAAACCTCACATTTCAGCCTTTAAACCATCTTTTTTAAAGGGATGAGTCAAAATGATAAAGTATTATATTATATTGTATTTAATTTGCTCTGAATAATTGTAGATACCTTATTTGAATTTAGATTTCTAAAATGCACATTAGCTTATTTTTCATCAACTGGTTAATATTTACTGTAACACTTTTCAACAAGGTGCATTGTTTAACAACATTAGTTAACATGTACTAATAATTAATGAATTGCACTTATACAGCATTTATTAATCTTTGTTGATGTTAATTTCAACATTTACTAATACACTATTAAAATCTATTTAATCTGTAAAATATTAAAATTAGTTAATGCAGTGCGAACTAACATGAACATAACATGATTAGTTTACACAGTAACAAATGTACTGCTCATGGTTAGGTCATCTTTTTGCGGACCACTAGGAGGCGGACCACACTTTAAGAATTACGGGTTTAAATAGAAGTGGTAGAGAATGTAACACTGACTGTAGGTGGGGCTCATGAATCATCAGAAATGGTGTTTCCCTGGTAACAGCTTTACACAAAACAGCGCTGAAGTTTAAAAACTTTTTTTTTTCTTTTTTTTTTTACAAAATCATGAGATAACATGAGACTTAATTCATTTGAGTAAGTTGTACTGTATCTTTCAACATACCTTCTGATGTACATACATGCTTATTTCGTGGTGTAACTAGTAGTAAAGCAGAAGAGATTATCTGTTCACTAGGGGTGCAATGGTTCAAAGTACTCATGGTTCGGATTTTATCACGGTTTTTAGGTCACTGTTTCAGTACGGTTTGGTATGTGGTGTGTTCAGGGAAAAAGGACTACTGTCAAATAAAAATAAAGAAAATAAGAACAGATAAACTATAAGCAACAGCACAAATAAATACTGAAGAGCAAAGATACAAATAAGAGAGAAAGGTACTTTTCAGGTTTTTCAGGGATCTAACTGTTTTCAGGTATAGAAATTGAATAAAATTTATTTATAATTAAATGAATTGAATAAAAAATTAATAGGCGTGTTGACACAATTTTTGTGTGAATTTGTCTGTTGAAGCACAAGACTTGAAAGAGAAATTTAATTTGCGCGCTGTACACGTGCTTCCGTGTGTTCGCTTTGGATGGGTGCACAAATCTTTTCACAGCACACATGAGTTCGCATCATTAAACAAAGTTTAGGAGAAGCCAGAATGCATATCCATTGACAGAAACAAAGGTTTGAGTGTCATTGATAGTCTGGAGCTGATGTGCTGTTGGCGACTAACAACAAACTCTTGTTTCTATATATTCTTGTGTACTGTACATTCATTCTTTGTGCTTCTTTGTCATTCGTTCATCATCTGTGCCTTATCTTCCTTGAAGCATTATTTTGTTACACGGCAGCTGTGATAAACAGACATCCACTTTCGCGTTGAGTGTGTAACAGTGGCTAGCTAGTGAGAGTTGTTTAGGTAAACCACTGCGCACTGATGACCGCTAGAGAATGCGATGTTTAGCGTGATTTTTAATGTACTCTCCTCGCCTGCCAGCAGCAATCGGGGTTCGAGACCAACTCAGAGCATGGTGGCTATGATTGAAGGGTGAGGTTCAGAGGCGAAGCAATGAAGA
The DNA here is from genome assembly GCA_038088235.1 of Zacco platypus. Lineage (NCBI taxonomy): Eukaryota > Metazoa > Chordata > Actinopteri > Cypriniformes > Xenocyprididae > Zacco > Zacco platypus. The sequence continues at coordinate 10,212,953 of CM076080.1, forward strand.
GAGGGGTGTGTTTGTTTGGGTTGATTTCAAATATTAATATGTCCAACAGCGTTTTTGAAATATTGCTCACCCCACCTTTAAGTCATAACCGACTATGCTTACGAGGATACTTACCAAAACGGCATTTTGATATTTTTGTGTGTAGGCTATTTGACTGTTTAGGCCCGAATCCGAAGCCCACAGTATAGGCTGCTGCTTGGAGCCTGCACACAGAAAGCTGCCTAAGCAATAGTATTGCTTTCCCAGCTTAATGCGCTTTTACAAATGCTGTTTAATATCAGGCACATCCTGCAGTTTAGCAACAGTAGACTGCATTTTACAATGCACTTTATTTGGCTGATTTGGATGTTAATTTTGGGCTTTTGGGTCGGAACGAAAGCGCACTGCTTCGAAGGAAAGGATGGTGCCCTGGGTGGAATGCGGCAGCGGCACAATAATCAATTTAGGTTGTTATATCTTATTTTCATGATTGTTGGAAGCCAAAATCAAAAAATCAATTGCGATTAATCGCACAGCCCTAAAATGCAGTGACTTGTCAATTGAAAAGCCGCTTTCTATCGTTTAGGCTCTCTGTTTCTTGCATTAATATTGTTGAGAATGTCAGCACGGTTTCATCTGGCCTTAAGGTAGTTTAAATCACGAGGCATTTGATTTGTGGCTTGTAAAGAACAACACTTTTCACTGGATCTCACAGCGCTATTTACTGGTTGCGCGAGCGGGACTGTCAGTCTTTTAATTAATAACCGTAACTTCTGCCATTAATATTTCAGTATTTTTTTTTTCAAATATTTTCTCATAAAAATTTGGTAAACCATGTGATCAGGATATTAATAAAACAATGTCAGTTTATTTGTTTATTAGGGGTAGGAATCTTTAGGCTCCTCGCGATCCAATACAGTTCCGATTCTGGGAATCACAATTCAATTCCAAAATGATTCTTGATCTACTTTTCTTATTAATCCATTTGCTTACTGTCTTGAAAATATTAAAATATATATATTTTTTAATTTAATTACATTTTTTAAAGTAATTACAAATTAAATATTAAATTATAACAATTGTAAGTTAAGAATTTTAAATATTTAAACTAATATAGCTTCAAAACATAAAAGCAAGTTGTAGCCTATAATAAATAGGAACAAAAAGACATATTACAAGCAATGAACAAAGAGTGCTTTGAGTATTTGAGTATCTAAACATTTTATATTCAAGAGCTGTGTGTGATTTTTCTCTTTCTCAGCTTTTCTGTTTATTTTATTTTTACTGGTGACATCATAGACAGCGGGAGAACTAATAAGCTGCATTCACACTAATGCACATCTCTTTTGAAATATAAGATTTTTTTGTCCTACCTAATTCCTTAAGACATAACTGAGTGTGTTTAGATTAATTTCGCATCATAAATTTTTGAGATGGAAGAACATTGAACCACTTAAACGGAGTCGCACACAGCTGCATGCACAGGCGCTCTTCTCAAAGATTAATACTTTTCATATATATAAGCCCATTTAAAGCATTTGAAAGGAAAATATCAGCAGGCGAGACCATACACCGACAAGCAGAACATCAAGCAAAGGGTGTGTTTCTTACAGTGCATAATATCATGTGCGATAAAGCCCAAAAATGTTCTTGTAATTCGTTTCAGTCTTTCCAAACTTTATGAGAGATTATTTTGTGGAAGGTGTGTGTGTGTGTGAGAGAGAGAGAGGAATTAAAAGCAAGTCGAAAATGGGTGTTTGGTTATGTCATTGCGCATCTGTGGTTAAAAACTATGAATCAGAATCACTGGAGAGAGAATTTGGATACACAGATTTTTGCTCCCACCCCTATTGTTTATGTATAAATGAAATAAAAGCATTTTGAGAAATCCATGTTTGAGAAGTAAAATGAAAGATTTGTGCCAAAAGTAATGTCCTTATCATATATCCTGGCCAACTTTAAGGTCTGTATGTGCATTAAACTGGTCCAACTCATCTTGATTTAATAATAATAATTATTAATAATTGATTCTTCAGACAGACAGGCTCACTAAAGAAAATGGAGGGTAGTGAATTCCTCTACAGGATGGTCTTGGAAAGAAAATTAAATGATCCCAGGCAGAATGTAGCCTATGCCACTAAGTCTGCTTACCTTGTTTTGTTCTGTAGGTTTATATTATCTATTAGTTCTATAGGGTAAATATTATAATAGTTATTATTATTACAGCTATCTGGGCTTTAAGTTTCTTAAACTCCCAGTAAATAAACACACAAGATGAGGGTGGACATGAATAACCCATTTAATGATTCTAAGTTTGCATATAGTTATTCCTCCCCCATTACGCATTAAATACAGGTTCGGCATTGTGGGGTAGTGGATGCACATGTTCTATGGAAATCACTCATTAGATTCCATAAAATAGTCTTCAAGTCTTCCTAGGGTCCATATAAATAAACAAAAAAATAAAATAAAATTATGTATAGTATTCCAACCACAATACATTATACATAATTATACAAAAAATGTTACATTTAAATTATGCAGAAAATTATACATAAAACATTGATTGGGTTGGGTTCTTGGAAGCTTACTGGGAAAATTTAGAATGAAGAACTCCCTAGCAGGGAATAAATGGTAATTCGGTGTATATAGATTGTAATTGATGGGTTTATAAAAAGATCCAGTTAAATCGTGTGTGAATTATATAGCACAAATGATTGATAAATTTAAATACCTTTCAGCTATACACATTTGTTTAGGTTTAAGCCTTTTGTTTTCTCTTACAAAGAGCAAACAGAAAAGGTAGAGGTGCTTTTGTTTTATTCATCTGAACCTTTCACCTTTGGCCACTTCTTACCCGACTTTTCATTGTGTATCGCCTCACCCGTCTCTGTATCCGCCTCTAATACTTCCTATTCCAGGGTTAGTTCGAGATATGACATGTCTAATGAAGCTACAATGTTCAGAGAGTCTAGAACTACATTTAGCTCAGGGCAAATAGCCGATCAAACCCATTTTGTGCTTGGGAAGCTCATGACAGTTTCTTACGGTACACTGGGGTTGATTCTTTTCCCTGGCAGTCTCTGCCATGAGCGACTTGCATCAGTATTTCCAGCATATGTTATATTTTCCTCTGACTTTACATTCCTGGAGGAATGTGTCAGAAATTACATTTTCAACAACATTTCTCACCGCACACTGACCTAATTTTGATTTTGTGACACTAGAGTTCCTTTTAAAAATGTGATGTGCTTAAGTCATTGTTAAGGTCCTACCTACTCTACAAATAGCATCAACTAGAACATCACTGGTTGCTCAAAATACAATGTACTATACTATGCTTTGTTTTTTTCTTTTAATTTTTTTTTTTAGACATGACCTAGTGTAGTCAAAGTTTAGAGGTAATATTAAATAGCCATTATAATACAATATAATGCAGGAAGTGCTGTTTTAGTTGATTATAAATAACAATTTGTGCAAAAAAAAAAAACTATACATAAAGTGTATAATACATTTATTTATCATCTTTAATGCCAGATGTATGCATTTACACTGGAATTATAATTGCATAATGTTATGAGGTTAAATGATTAGTTCAATTCTGAATTAAAATTTCATTATAGTTTACTGACCCCCATGTCATCCAAAATATTCATGTCTTATTTCTTTAGTCGAAAATAAATTAAAATGTTTTTGTGGAAAACATTCCAGGGTTTTTCTCTGTATAGTGGACTTTAGTGGTGTTCAATGGGTGGAAGGTCTAAATTGCAGTTTCTGTGCAGCTTCAAAGCACTATGCATGATCCCAAATGAGGAATAAAGTCGTGTTTCCACCACTGGATCTTTCCCCTGGAACTAGGGACTTTGGGGTGGTACTCACCCCAAAAGTGTGTTTAGTGTGTTTCGACTGCAGGAACCAGGGTCTAAATAAAGTTCTGGGTAAAAATTCTCACCTCGAAACGTCCCTGCTTGCGAGGTAGTACTTTTTCAGAGTTCAGGAAATTTCGGGGGTGGGACTTGGGTGCTGAACATGCTGACTGGTTAATTTCAAGCAGCATTTTGATGAGTCTGTTGTGATGCTTGAGGTAAGAGTTGTTTGCTATTCTAATCAACATTGGAGTTTATAAATGTGACCAATGTACTGACGACGAGTTTCAGGCTTTATTAAGCTTATATGTGGAGGACGAAATCCAGCAGGAACTGGAAAGTCGTGTGCAGTTTTGCGTGACCGGACTAAACTTCACGGTACTTTAGACCGCTATGGAAATGCAGACAGCAACGTGTGGGGGAAAAAAAGTTCCTAAGATAATTTGTTTCGGGTAATTTTGGTGGAAACGCAGCATAGGGGTCTTATCTAGCGAAAAAATAAAAATTTATATACTTTTTAACCACAAATGCTCATCTTGCACTGGCTCTCTTCTTCTTCTTCTTGTAGATTTCCAGCAGTGTAGACGCTGCTAAGTGTATTACTGCCCTCCACAGGTCAAAGTTTTAACTAAATTGTCATATACAATGCTAGTTCAAGTATATAAGAATTAGTCAACAAATGTTGACCTGTGGAGGGCAATCATACACTTAGCAGTGTCTACACTTTCGGAATTCTACAAGAAGAAGAAGAAGAGAGCTAGTGCAAGACGAGCGTGTGTAGTTAAAGCGTATATCATTTATTTATTTATTTTAGAAAATGACAGATCGTTTCGCTAGATAAGGGCCTTATTCCTCATCTGGGATCATGTAAAAACCCTGGAATGTTTTCCTCAAAAACCTTAATTTCTTTTTGACTGAAGAAAGAAAGACATAAACATCTTGGATGACATGGGGTGAGTAAATTATCGTGAAATTTTAAGTCAGAATGTTTTAAACAACACTTTAAATATAGAAATTAGAATGATTTTAAAAAATGAAATTATACTTTTTAAATATAAAACTATCACCACCTTTAGGTGGCAGCAAATCACTGTCTTAATGAGTCAGTCATTGGTTCATTAATTTAACTGATGGTGCTGATTCATTCAACAAGGAAGCAAGTATGATTGTGACTATCTTTATGAATGAGTCATTGAGGCATTGATTCAAACAATTTGTTCAAAAAAGTGGATTCATTCAGGTACGAAACAACGTGTTGCTTGGAGACATGCAATGATTTTGCTGTGACTTTGTTGGGAACTTTTTTTGGTGGAGCTAAAACAATGAATCGTGTCTTAAATTATTGCTACTCAGTAATAACTTTCTGGAACACTGCATAAAATCAGCGTCACATTTACGATCGGGATAAGTCTTAACTCTTCTGTGAAGTGAAAGCATGTCTTCAATACATCACACAGTTAACATATGTAGGAAGTCCTGAGTAATGGACAACCTTCAGGTCTTCCAAACAGGAGATTCCATTTTACTGGTCCTTTTATCTAAATTACAGAAAAAGGTGATTAAATATGTATATGTAAAAAAAATATGTATATATTTTTATAAAGCATGTATATTTTTGTAAGGAAACATTTATTGTAACAAGAGATGCATGATGTATCGGCCACTATATCGGTATTGGCCGATATACGTTCATTTTTAATGCTATCGTTACATGATATTAAAGCTGATAAATAATGGATTATTTCCCTTAGCTGAGATACTTTGTATACGCACTGTCCATCATTATGGTTTTGAATTGCTTGAAATATGATTTGAAATCACTTCAGAAAAGAAAATACAGTTAAGTACAATGTACTGCACAAGTCTGTCGTTTAGGCTACACAATTTTATAATGAGAACATTACAATTGTGTGTTTGACATGGCTTTTAATGGTGAGGCTTTTATTTCTGTAATCAGGTTCTCAAAAATTATAGAAACCATACTGACTATAGGTGATTTAAGAAACAAAGAAGTTGCTACTGATTTAAGGCTATTAAAATTATTTGTAGTTTTCATCATATACAAACAAAACACTGCATAGTCTTCAGTGTATGAATTAAATGCACAAATATTCTTATTAAATCTACAAAAGTTCAATTCATTCAAGAGCAGTGATTTGACGTTCTCTTTTTCTTTTGTCTTGTTATCATTAAAGGGATATTTCACCCAGATAATTTAGATTCTGTCATCATTTACCCTGATCTTGTTCCATAACTACAAGACTTTGTTTAATCCTTAAACAGAAATCAGAATTTTTTTTTAATCAAACCTGGGAGGTGTCTTTCCCTCTATTGAAAGTCCAGATAACTAAAGAGTAAAACATCCACAAAAGTTATAAAGGTGTTGTAAAACAAATCCATATGAATAGGGCAGTTTAATCTAGGTTTTGTGAAGTGATATGATCGCTTTATATAGGTTGAGGATGAATAGTAATGATCTTTGAAGACAAGCTCCTAGGCCTCTGAACACGAGAGTGTTTTTTTTTTTTTTTTGCCCTTAAGAAGTTGCCATTGATAAATGAGTCCTTTGCTCACTCCCTCCCTCCTGCACCCTGCGGCCACCCTTCCCACCTCTTAATAAAATTCCTAGCTAATCAAAAAACCTCTTGTCTTGGACCACAGGGTGGCTCCAAGTGTATGTGTGTTACAGTGCAATGCTTAATGGTCCATGCATATTCTTGTGGTTCAAGGCATAGATTTGCAGTTTGGGGAAAAAAGTTGCTGATTTATGAATAGAAGGACTTGATCCCAGACTAGCAAAGTTTGAGTCATTTGGAAAAATGAAACTGTTGTCGGAGTAAATTTTTTCCCCTTCCTTAATTACGTTGTATGTTACACTAACTAAATGGACCATTGGATGTGTCTAGAGCAGTTGATAATCTTTTGACAATTTTGATTCTCGTGCACGGCCAGTATGCGCATCTCATCAAGTCTCCAGAGCAGTGTGAGATTACAGCTTCTGTCCTCGGATCTCATTTGCTTTTTGTTCATCTTCTGGTCCTCGCAAGGTCTTGCTTCAGTCAGATGAAATGAAGAGCAATGACTTTGTAGTGTCATGTGAAATTGAAAACAAGGACATATAAAAACATCCAAAAAACCGAGACCCTGTCACAATTGACGTGGACCAGAACAGGGACTGTGTGAATTAAACAAGAACCTTTTTTTGCTACAGTAACAGAAATTAATGAACCTTGTCAGAGTTTAATATGATGGCAAATGAAAACAAGGTAAATACCTCAGTCAATGTCTGAGTCGCGTTCTAAAACACGGCACTCAAGTTAAAATCAGTTCAACTTTTAGTCTCGAGACCTTGCGTTTTTTTCCCCATTCCACTGGCCTTCTGTGTGAACGAGCCCTTACAGTTCAAATGATGTAAAAATGAGTGTTTTAAGTTGTTTCCATGCCATCAGAAAAAATGGCAGTGAATGCGCTGGCGCCATGTCATGCAGCAAGCTCAAATACAATTTACCATTCAAGCAATTGCCGCTAATTTGAAAGTGGAAGTAAAATGCACACGACCACAACGGCATTCATAAGAGGTAGAGGACCATTGTTTTTTTTAATATGTAATACTGTAAAGCAGTTCACCAGATTCTTAACCGCTATTTTCTCACTACAGTCATTTTTGTTGTTTATTTTGTTATTTAGAGGCATTGGTATGTTCGCTAACAGTATACAACTGCTAGAATATTTCAAACCTCTTCTTACCCCTAAGTGAAGAATAAAAAAGAACTTCACTCTTGAATGTATCAGGGCCTTTGTTTGGTACATGCATGTAGAATTAATCGTTGCCAATTAGGGAGAGTAAGATGTTTCATTGAGAGTTTAGACACAGGGACATTTATTTATTTATTTATCAGATCACCAGAAGACACGATGTTACATATTGCATCTGTATCAGTGTTGCTAGCATGTAAAACTGTGTAAAGAAGGCTGCTGAGTATGGGGTCAACTAGATAATCTTCTGGAGCTCAACAAGTCTTTCTCCTTATTCTCTTTAGGCAAGGCCTATACCACACAACAGATCTGGATTAGTGGTTTAGTTGTCCCATATGTCACTTGTCACTTCTGAAAAAAAAAAAAGACTTTGTTCCGGCCTTATATGGTTGTGATTTTTATTTAATTATTAATATAAAAACACCACTTCGTGCTGTAGTGTCTAGTTGATAATTAGGTTGTAAAACTAATCTAAAACAATTTTGTAGATTGAAATGTGTCATACTGGCAAAGCATGGCTCTTCTTTTACACCTCTCAAGCAGATTTGGGGTTTTTTTTCGCCCTGAGGTTGTGTTAACGGTTTAAAGACTTCCGGGCTTTCTCATGCTTTATGTCACGTAATTACTAGAGAAACTCCCTTCTGTGGTTTTGTTGGTGCTTGCTTAAATGTTAGGTGAATGAGTGGTGAGTAAGGCTGTTTCTCAACTTTAAGAACACAAAAATTGTTCTCGTGAAGACTTGAGAAGCTACCTCAAAAGAATGAACTTAGAAGGACACAGAATGCATCTTTGTGAGAATTAAGATGTCCTGCGATCCTAAATTGTTCCTAAACTGTCCATCGCAGCACATTCTAGACCTCACCACCTGCACAATACATAAAATATTACAAATGCCATAACCTATTAAAACACTTATTTTTTTATATTTTTATGCCCATGGTTTTTCAATATTACATATTATACTAATAAAAAATACCACAGCTTCATGTCTTTAGGACTTCATTGAAATGATGCCAAACAAAACAACAAATGTTTGCTCTCATCAGCGGTCATACAAGTTGCAGAAACCTCTTAAGGAAGAACAAAAGTTTAAAACTTACAAGTTTTTGCCCACAATGACTGGCTCGTTTCCACATTCAATGCACCTCTTATCAAAAACACATTCAGGTAATTTTATGTGTCCTCTGTGCTTATTTTCTTGAGGTTTGGCGTTGAACTTTAGTGGATGGCAATGATATTTATTGAATACACAAAGATGCAAGATTGCATAAGGACGCATGTTGAGAAACAGCCAAAGACTCAGCTGTGATGTTGTCACTAGCACGTGTGCAGCGAAGCACAGCTAATGTATGGAATGTATTTCAGGCTGTTGAATTCGTTTAGCCATGATTTTGATGGCAGATAGGTAAAGCAAAATGGTTTCTTTCTATTCTATAGAAGTGGATTGTTTCATAAATATTTTATCATAATTTCCACTTTAAAACTAGGTATTAAATTTTCTGAAGAAAATGAGTGGTACTAGTCATTATGAAACTGCCTATTCCTGTTCCATTCCATACCCTGTGTGAAAGTCTCGTAATGCAGCACTTATGTCACTTAATACACGCCAAAGTCTGTGTCCCAAATGCCACGTCACAACGGAATTCAAACGTGTAATACATTCAGTTGGAATTTCTATGCATTACTGTAATACTGTAATGTTGTGGCAGCATTAAACATGTACACTGTTGTGGTTGGGTGGCAGTGGATTGCTCTGTGCAGTTGTTGATCCTTCCTCCTTCAGGGTTCCTGTGTTCCTCATCTGCTTGGGCATGCAGGATCTCCTCTGACAGACCATCACAACAATGTTTGGCGTAACTTCTACCTTAAAGGTCATGAAAACCCCTATTTCAGCACTCTAGTTCTCACAGTTTTAAAAAATTGTGATGATGATGGACTTTTGGAAAAGCTGTGGAGTGGAGGGTATAACAACTGCTTCAGATCCAATCAGTCTAATTTTTGTTTTATTAAAGGAATAGTCTACCCAAAAATAAAAATTTCCTGATTATTTAATCACCCAAAGCCATTCAAAATAGGACTTTCTTTCCTCAGCAAGTAGTGTTCAATGTAGAACTTTCGGAATGTCGGTCCGAAATCCATATTTAGGCAGCTTTAAAGGGCTCCACACGACCCCAGCCAATGAATAAAGGTTTTTTCTAGCAAAACGATCAGTCACTACAAATGCCTCCCTTGGTCCAGCTCTGCGAAGCGTGTTCACGAGACGGTTGAGTGAACACTGTCATGTAATGTACGTTTCATTCATACTCAAAGTCGGAGGGCACTCTCGCGCAGAAAATAATTTACACACCCTGGTGTCTTTCTAATGGAGTATGTCCTTTTTTCAGACCATAAAAGGACAAATTAAAAAAAGTCCTGCTTGTGCTCATCTATATCATGGCAGGGAATAGGGACCAGCATAAAGCTTTAGAAAAAGATGCTGAATTGTCCGTATGTGACGTGTCAAATATTCCAAGTATTCTGGGGGTATATGATGGGGTTTAGTGGAAAAACAAACCAAAAACATATATTTACCTCAGAGAAGAAAGTACATGGATTGTGTTTCATTTCACGTTTTTATAATCTTTATTTCTCACAATTTGTTTGCATTTTCTGGGTGAAGAAGAATGAACTGCAGCGTTAATAGTCTCACGAACATGCTGTACACAGAGGACCTTCGGCCAAGCTCAGGATTTTTGTTAAATACATTAAATTTCAGTTTGTTTTTCACCAGACCCAGTTGCATACCCCCAGAACACTTGAAATATGTGACACGTCACAGGACCATTATGTGATTCTTTTGCATCATTCTTAAAAAGCTGGTTGCCATTTTTAAAGATTCAGGTCACTATTTACTGGCGTTATATGGACAAGTGTGAAAGAGACGTTTGTTAAATTTCCTCCTTTTGTGGTCCCATAAAAAAAAAAAAAAAAGGCATTTGGCATTAGAACAACATGGTTTTCTAATTTTATTAGAAATATTATTATATCTGATATTATTATTTTATTTCTAATTCTATTTTAATTTTCATTTTAGGGTGAATTGTCGCTTTTAAGCATCATAATTTTGTCACTGATGGAACAGAGAGTGCATTGATAGAGATCCTACTTCTGTTTTTCACAGACAGGACCGTTTGAGAAGTAAATTTGGTTTCTCTTGGGTGTGAGGTGGCTATAGGAAATGAGAGGCACTACCCTCAGGACATTGGCATTTCACTGGAAAGACAGTATGTGGTTGAGTCTGTGTACGTTAGTGTGTGGATGGATGGAAAATATTTCCACAGATTTTTCCCCACAAGATTAAAAAAAAAAAGTTACATATGATTACTATTTCAGAAAATAAAAGTTTCGAGGAACGAGGTGGAAGCATCACTGTTTTTTTTTAAATAATTCAACAGTTCATAGAGATGCTGGAAAGATGAAGGTAATTCAAGCACACAATTTCTCTCTCTCTCCCCTGTAGGCAAAATAACTGATTTGAAAACAACATTTTACCATTCCAGTCTCCGCTTTGCATCTTGTGGTCCTCCACTTCTTGTGTTAAAATGATTTAATGCACAGCTCCCCCGGATTATCCCTTGCTTATGTTAGTTCTTGTTGTGAAAAGTTTTTAGGTTTTTAGGCCACTCAGAGTTGGGTTTTATGCAGCGCTCATTGGTTTATTAAATTTATTAGGTAACTTGCTCAATAGACAATTTGATTATTACTTCTCTTGTGTTGGAGCTGGATGACTTTACAGAGATTATGTATTTGATGCGACGCTCACATCCAATGTAGGCAAATATCAGCCGTTAAGTGACAGAATGGCAGTGGGCGGGGTCTATGGTGCTTGAATGTATAGCTATTTGATTATGTCTTGCTCTGGAGGCAGGCATATGCAAATGTATTTGCAGTGTGATGTCACAGGTCACTCATTATCAAAACAAGTTGTTTTCAAGCTTGATTAAAAAATCCTTTGTTTGTAATGAGGAGGATGTTTTAAGCTCAAACTCCATTGGCACTTCCAGAGTTTGATCGGGCCTCGTCGGAGCTTCCTCAGGGCCAACGGCCAGGGTTTTTTGGCCCGACGAATACCTTGGTCCAAAGTGGGCCAACTGGGGCTTGAGGAGTGATCCTTGAACAGATGCAGAATTTACCCGAGTCAGGAGACGGTCGACACTGCTGCTCATTTCCCATGTTATTTTATCAGGCTACTAGTAGCATTTCAGTCACACTGCCTATTGTTTATTACTTGTTTTGCACAGATAAGGGGCTTTTCTGTCACTTTAAAAGCTGTGAAGTAAGTAGATTTCATTTTTTTTGGCTCAAATGTACAGCTTAATACTACTTTACATTATTTAAATCTAAATTGTAGATTTAAAACTTTTCGATAGCTTTTTGAATAGTTAGTGTCAACTTTTAAGACATTTTAAACAATTGTCAGCTCAAAACTCACTTTCATCAGTGAGTGTTTGAAATAACTTCCTTGTGATCCGATGGGGATTCTGATCACTGTATGAGGAAGAATTATATTTATATGCGATGCTGAAGGCTACTTATTCTAATCATCGCGATAATAAATACACACATTTATGGAAAATACCAGAAACTGCTTGAGGAACGTAGACAACTCCTATATGATAATAATCGTGTGTTTATTTGGTGTAATGTTTTATCAGTCTCTTCCCTGTCCCTTTGTTGGTACCGGACTAATGCATCTGCATATCTGTCACACACTCCGGTTAACTTGTATACTTGTATAACTCATAACTCCTGTTTTCTTCTCATGAGCTCCCTCTGTTGTTCTGGCTGAAAGGATAATGGTATAGAGAGACAGAGAGGTTGCTCAAACCTTCTCGGATTGGAATTATCGCACAGTTTCGAGGAAAATTAAGAGAAATACTCCTGTATATTTCTAAACGTTTAAGCCTTTTGATTAAAAGCCTTAATGGAGTTGTTTTGTGCGTTCTTGTGATCATAAATAAATGGAAGCAGGTGCAACTGAATAGGTATGTGTTCTCTTTTTATGTGAAATGGTAAATACCAGTTTGATTCTGCATCATTGATGTGCACTCCTGACACAAATTAATAAATAGTTGTCACCTGCAACATTTTTTTAAATTGTAAAACATTGGTCAAATATCAATGCTGGAATCTTAAGTCTTTAAGTAAAGGCCAAATGTTCACTTGTGATCAAGCTAGTTTTCAATCAGCTGGTGAGGTCATGTGACGTTGTTCTGTGGAGACGTGTTAAGGGCGGGTTTTAGGGAAGTGCTGCAGGGCTACTGGCCCGACAGTGAAAATGCAACTTGATTTTGGCCTCGGTGCTTGAGGTCCAAGGTTATTGGCCCAGCACAGCAAATTGTTAGCCTTCACTTACACTGGCCCGACAGTGGAAAAGCGGCTAGTGTTTGGTGTAGGCAATCAGTACTATGACATGACCGGTAAAATCTTAAGAATCGGATGCAGGGTTGCATTGGCCTGGCTTCTGACATCACACTCGGATGTGGGCTGGGTTGGTCATTGTGTTATTACAATAATAAATGTACAAAATTTATTGACAAAGATGTTTAATATGATAGTTTCATTCTTATATCTATTATAATACAATATATTGTCAGTCTAGAGAGTATTATATTATATTACTCAATAATTATGTGGATCTGCATTATAAATGAGCTTGTCTTGTTGGACTAGAGATAGATTTCTCGTTTTTCTGCGATATGAAAAAATTGTCCAGATGACTTGAATAACTCTATTTGGAAAGAATTAATCATGTATCCGATTGGGGTGATTTTGTAGGTGAGTGAATACGCGTAGAAAATGAACAAATTACGAGCATAGATCAATATAATAGAACAAATTTACAAATTAAATAAACAGCGCTTTATATTTTTCAGGTAAGTCTAACAGTATTCGGGTACAGATGTTTAATAATCAAATGTAAAATAACACTGCATAGTCCTCACTGTAAAGTGAAATATAAATAATCAGTGTTTGAACTACAAAAGTTAAAATGATTTGACTCTTTGACTTTTGTTGTTTGATTGGCATTCATGACACTGAAAGCAGCAGGAATGTTAGGCTGCTGTCTCTTTAAGACCGAATGCACGGATCCAAAATACTGTTACACATCCGTTCTTTTTAAATTGTTTAGTTCACCTAAGCCATAAGCAAATGTTTACGAAGATACTGTTTTATGTGTGTTTTGATTTTTTTTAACAGTACCTAAAACTAGTGCTGGGTGGTTTGACAAAAAATCTGTAGCACTGTTTTTAAAGACTCTGTTGGTTTCACAGTATTTCTAATTCATTCTTTTTCACTGGACATTTATTTTGGCATATATTCGTTCAGGGAATATATATTATATAAACATTGCAAGAACAAATAAAAATGAATTTAAAAAATGTAATCAGATCAGTTCATAAAGCTAACAATTTAGTTTAAAATGTAATCAAATGTATTCAGTTATTTAATTAAATAATAATAATAATAATAATCAGTAGGCTGCGTTTTTACTGTGCAATTTGTCATTTCAATGAAGACCTGTTGTTTTAGTAAACAGTATTATTATTATCTCTATTAATTGAATTACACTCTTGTACAATAGTAATTTCTGTTTTATCCAAATCCACATGAATGGCCTTTCAATGTTCAGTACCCTGTTGCTGCAATGTCCGAGAGTCTCTCCTGTCTCATGGTGTGTCTTCATGGTGTTTTCAAGTTATACCGAACTTTTATTTTGACAGGGTCAAACTGGGCACTCATTCGACTTCAAATTTCAATAGCAGTCTTTTTTTAGCTTTAATATTCACAGACACTAATTCATATTGATATCTGATTCATTGTACAGCTGATTTATTCATCCAAAAATCTCTATAAACTCTACATAGCACTTCATGGCCATTGAATAGATACAACAGCTGTTTCAGCTACACGCCTGCATGGTGTTTTTTAAAATATACATATCAGTCTCAAAATTGAAACCAGTTTACTGTATGAACCGGTATATCACCCAGCCCTCCCTAAAATTCATTCAAATGATAAACTTTCATTGTATGATGGTTAAACTTTGCAGTTAATCCAAGAATCATGCATTTTGAACTGTGGTGTCTGGTCCGTACGGATTAAAGATCCCTATAGTTTATATTGCACATCCTGCAATGTGACTACATCCCACCTCAAGACACTGTCAAATGTGCATTTCTGAGAGACAAAACATGTAATATTAATAATATTGCATGTGCGGTGCTACCAAATGAGGTGCTGGTGCCACTGTCTGTAGATCTTGGTGCCACCAGTGCTATGCCTCTCAAATCTTAGTCTGCAACCCTTAAGGCCCTCTTCACTTTCTGACTGATCTTGGTTGCTTTTTCCTCTATTTTGTTGGGAGCTTGTTTGGCCGCATTCTTAAAATAGCTCTCTGACGTGTACAGTCCTGCTGAGGAATGTGACTGTGGCCATCCAGAATTCTCTGTGGCAGGATGTTATGCAAACATTCATTGCTGAATGGAGAGGTTTGTTATTACCACATTTTGTAAAATGTTTAGAAAATGCTTGATTTTAACTGTTAATTTTTAAATGTTTGAAATATGCTTGTATTTTGATTATTGTCCGATTATGTCGGATTATGTGTAGTGTCATTTAAAAAAAATGCAAATAATTGTATTAACGAGAAATAACTCGCTTTGGTTTAGAGTTAGTTGCATATAATCATGCATAATTTACTGCTATTACTATTAAAGGGATAGTCCATCCTAGGTGTATATGAATATCTTCTTTCAGACAAACAAAATCGGAGATATATTTAAAAATATCCTGGCTCTTCCAAGGTTTATAATGGTTCTGAATGGGAACCCAAATTTTGAAAAAAAAAAACAAAAAAAAACGCATTCATCCATACTGCGCACGTCAATTTGGGTGGAAGAGCAACCTTTGCTCCCACGCAATGACGAATGCGGAGGTGCAGAGGACAAAGCAAAACAAAACACCGGTCACGAATTAGAAGTCTAAAACGAGAAATTTTAAAGAGAAATGGCAGGATTTTGATATAAGAAAAGAGGAGCTTGAGTTTGTTGTACAGCCCTATTTGTTTAAACTGTGAGAGGCGTCTAAGCTTACAATACTCCTACATCCTGCATCACACATCGCATCACGGGTATTTGGCGCAATTGACCCTTCGCAAAAAAAACTGTTGCAATGCCCGACAACCCATGCTCTCTCACGCCACACATCATGTTCTCCCGCAGTGAAAAATACATCGCGGAGCAAAGAGGACACTGACAACGTATGAAACAGTTTCATATTTAAAATATTGTAATTTTTCAAAGCAGTTTAAACAATAAATACTGTATAGTGGCTCCTTAATGTGTCGAGACAGATCCTTCAAACGGCTAGTGAACCAATCATCTCTTCATACTAGTTCATTAATAGCATCAAATAAACATGAATAGACATCAGAAGGAATGTTATTTCAACTGCAGAAAGACGTGAGTACACACAATATTTCAAGTTAACCAACGTTAATCTACTATAGGTTTCTCCCTGACTGCTTTGTCGGATAAGATGGCAGATTCGGCGTTATCATTGGCTAGATCGCCTGTCAATCAAACTGTTTGCGAAGGGTCAAATGCGCATTCTGCGTACGGTTATCCGCTGGATGCTAGTTATTTGAATTTGTAAAGTTTTAAATATGGATATTTTTTCTTACAAAATGCATCCCTTCGCTTCAAAAAGGCCTTTATTAGCCTGGAGTTTGTGGATTAATTTTTTTTATGGATGGATGCAGTTTTATTTTTGTTTTTAAAAATTTGGGTTTCCATTCACAACCATTATAAACCTTGGAGGACTAAGGATATTTTTAAATATATCTCTGATTGTTTTCATCTGAAAGAAGATAGTCATATATATCATAGGATGGCTTGAAGGTGAGCAAATCATGGGATAATTTTCATTTTTGGGTGATCTATCCCGCGGATGTAACAAGTTCAGTACATATAACTTTTAACAAGGACACTGTAAAATAGCGTTACCATAGTATTATAAGGTATGATATATATATATATATATATATATATATATATATATATATATATATATATAAAATTTTATTTTTTAAATATATAAAACTTTTTCTTTCACAATAAAATATTACAATAATAAAATATGTGACTAAAAGCCTAAATTCAATCTGTTCATCATATAAAGTGATTGAGTCTCTTCAGATTTGAATTAAACCACTTGATTCATATTGATTTGTTTTACCATCTTTTTATGTACTTTTGAAGGCGTCAGTGGAAGTTGCGTAGCTGTCAGTGGAGGGACAGAAGTTTCTCAGATTTCATTTAAAATATTCTCGAAGTTTCGAAGATGAAAGAATGACTTATGGGTTTGAAACCACATGTAAACCATCTAACAAATGCAGCCTTGGTGAGGATAAGAGAAAAAAACATTAAAAATATCATTATTATTAACTTTTGACTGGTAGTGTATATACTTTTAAGTTTTTTTTTTTTACTTTTTTTTTTACCTACTTTTAAGATTTACAAATTTTAGTTGTAAAGTTCCATGAAATTGAATATAAGAATCCTTACATATTATTCATATTAAAGATTATTATCATTTTAAATGAGTAAAATAAACTAGAGCTAAATAAAAAATGTTGTATGAATCTTAATTGAACAAGGCAATGGACCATTTCAGTTTGATTCATTCATAAATTTAAAAAGATTAAAACATTTAAATTTATTAATACAAATCACATAATGGTCCATTCCCTTGTTCCATTAAGATTTATATAAAATGTCTTATTAAGATAGAAGTTAAGATTAAGAATTTTTTTTTACTCATTTAAAAGTCCTATTTCATAATATGAATATTATGTAAGGATGATTCAATTCAATTTGAATTATTATGCAGTTGAATTTGTAAATCCTTAAAATGGCTTAATTTTTTTAGTGTGTAAAACGTAAATGCCTATCAACTGTTCAAGGTTAAGAAACTGCAGACTGATCTAACCAGGTTAGCAGTGGCATAAGTGACATCAACAGGATTAATCTTAATCTAGTGTAATCCTCAATGTCTAAGTCACCCCTGACTAGTTTAAGCATGCTGTGTAGTAACAAACCCTCAGACTCAACTGAGCCCAACCTTAAAGGGATAGTTCATCCAAATATGAAAATTTTGTCATCATTTACTTACCCTTGTGTAAGCTGTGTAAGTTTTTCCTTCTTTTGAACACAAAGGATATTTTAATTAATGTTGGTAACCAGACAGTTGACGGTAACCATTAACTTCCATAGTATTTTTTTTTTATTGTTATTATTATTATTATTATTATTTTTTTTTAAGTCAATGGTTAACATCAACTGTCTGGTTACCAACATTATGTGCGGATGTCCGCACGACATGTCATGAAACGTGACACCGACAGTGCTTGGACCGTCGCGGAACATAGATGGCCAAAGTATACTTTGGGCCTCCACAGACAGCGTACGTCCTGAGCTTGATCCAAATCCACATGAATAGCCCGTTAAGTAAACGTTGGCAACCTCCTTAAGCTATTCTTGACTGTGCTGATTAACACTGCATATGTGGAAGAAATTTTTCTTGTTTGCTCCAACTGAGAACATACATGAGAAACACCATAAGACAGGAGAGACTCTCGGACATTGCAGCAGCAGGGTACTGAACATTGAAAAGCCATTTGTGTGAATTTGGATAAAACAGTTAATTGCTTTGATGCCGTACCTGGTGGACACCATTCACAGTGGCGTAGTGAATGGGCATGTAGGGCATATTATATTTATGATTATTATTAATATTATTATTAATATTATTATTATTAGGCTACTTTTTATTATTAAATTAATATTAGTTTATTTGCACCGCAATAATTTCATAGACCATCACTACATAAACGACGTGCTGCGAGGATAATGAAAGATTAGTTAGATGGCTTACTCTTCATTTCAAAAACTTGTTTATAGGGTTAGTTCGCCCAAAAGTTAAATTTCTGTCATTAATTACTCACCCTCATGTCGTTCCAAACCTGTAAGACCTTCTTTCATCTTCGAAACACAAAGTAAGATATTTTTCTTGAAATCCAAGTTTTTTTTTTATCCCCCATAGAAACCAATTTAAATTGGTTTCTATGTAATTGTAAAAAAAAAAAAAAATGCACATCACGTATTCACGCAAACACTGTCTCCTTCTTGGTGTTAGCTCACATATCATTAAAACAATTGATGAACACCCCAAGTACCCACTTTGTTTATGCCAATACTTGTCAGTATGGGCATTTTGACATAATTACATGTGTATTTGACCATTTAAATGCAATAGAAAGCTCAATTTGGCACTCCTACACTGACAGGTGGCTTTCTGTGCATTTGCACATATGTATGATATGTATTTTTTTTTTTTCATGAATATACATTCACAATTGATCACACATCGGTTTTTTGTATTGTCAGTATGAGGTATGGAGAGGGATGTGAAAAATAATTAAGTCATTTGAGGCTGCAAAATGAACTTGCAAGTGCTGTTGTGTTTTTAAACAATGTGTTCGTGCAGATGGTTACCGCACCGGCAAATGCCAACATACACCAAAAAGCAAGTTGGCATTAGATTTAGAATCCTATGAGAAAAAAGTGGTCATGTTCACACTGCCCCAACAAACACTGACAAACGAGTCACAGAGAGTCAAGTCTGACTGGGAAAATTGAGATCCACAACCACATACGTGTAACCATGTTAACAATATTTTCAGGCAAGTTTATTAGGTTAATAATATAGTATCATATATATTCTTTGTATTATTCATTGTATTAAAGTATTGAGGCAAACATAAAAACACTAACCTGAAATACGAAGCGCTAGCCATCGATCTGATCCCTTGCGTTGGCGTTGGTGTAGCCCACACCGGTTTTAAACTTTTTTTTAGCGCGGCCCTTTTTTATTGACGCGACACATCAAAGACCTATACAACCATATGTAGCTAAACAAGCCCAAATGAATTCATTTGAAACTAAACCTACAAAAGTTAAAAGTTAAGTTAAACATCTGTTGCTCTCATGGTTATACTTCTCACTTTCGGCACGAATCTAAATATTTCCATTTCGCAAAGTATTTGGATGCTTATACTTACTTTTTATTATGTAAAGTCCTTCACACATGTTCTAGTATCAATAGAAAAAAATAATCCTTTTGAGGATTATGAGCAAAAATGAGCAAAAATGGCAACACCACATTGGAGCAGTGCTCTTGCTGAACAGCACGGATTGCACTATGGACTATTTAAATTGAGCATCGTAACTTTTATGTTTTGACTGCATTTTATTTTTATAATAAAAAAAGCACCGTCCTTCGGATGACACGTTAAACCGATGTCCTGACTCTCTGGTCGTTAAAAATCCCAGGATGTCTTTCGAAAAGAGTAGGGGTATAAAACCGGCATCCTGGCCAAATTTGCCCAATGGCCTCTGTCCATCATGGCCTCCTAATCATTCCCATACACTGATTGGCTTCATCACTCGGTCTTCTCTCCACCAATCAGCTGGTGTGTGGTGAGCGTTCTGGCGCAATATGGCTGCCGTCGCATCATCCAGGTGGATGCTGCACATTGGTGGTGGATGAGGAGATTCCCCTCTCCATATGTGAAGCGCTTTGAGTATCCAGAAAAGCGCTATATAAATGTAACGAATTATAATGAGCAAACTGCAATGTCACATTTGCATTGTGCTTTGTTGTGTGATGCAAGTGACTTGCATCATCGTCATGGCAACGGTTCGTGGCCAGGTCAGATTACGTCAGAGTTTGTTGTCATTTGTTGGAAAACCATACCACACTGCTCAGACATTCCACGATCCAACAAACGCCGATTAAACATGTTCAGTCGGGTGAAAACAGCCGACAGGGGTATATCGCACTGATCCAACAAACTCCAACAGACGTGTTTGTTGGCGTTTGTCGGTGCGGTGTGAATTGGCCTTAACACTGCAGATTCATTCATTTTAGTCTGGATGGTGCATTGCAACGACATGTTAATTTTTAGAAACTGTAAATGTCTTGATACAAATGCAAAAACATTTATCTAGTATGGAAAAATGATGAATAATTATTATATGCAGAACAACTACTGATCAGAAGAGACAAAATTCACATTCCACTGAAGTAATATTTGTTTTTTTATTTTTATTTCAGGACAGTTTGGATGCTCTGGTTTATGACCTTGATTTTCCGGCCCTGAGGAAAAACAAAAGCATCGATAACTTCTTAAATAGATGTAAGTATTTGTCTGGAACTTGTTCAGAATGATGTATCAAAACTGTTTGAGGCTGCTTTACTGCAAGTTGGGATTGTTTTGGGTCAGTACTTTGAGTCCCTGAACAAAAGCCAAAAGCTCTCTCTCGCTCTCGCTCTCTCTCTCTTTCTCTCTCTCTCTTTCTCGCTCTCGCTCTCTTTCTCTCTCTCTTTCTCTCTCTCTCTCTCTCTCTCTCTCTTTCTCTCTCGCCCTTTTTCTCACTCTCTCTCTTACTCTCTCACTATCACTCACTCACTCACTCACTCACTCAGAAGAGAGAGTGAACTTGGGCTAGTTACTTAAATGTAATTGGTGCAACAGCATCACATATTGTGCTAATACCCTTACAGAGACCTGGGAGATGACAAAATCTAGAATGTCATAGAAACATGGGTGGGTTCTTTGGACTTGGGCCAGTAACCAACCACCCGGAACAACTTAGCAACTACAATGGATCCTTTTTACATTTCAAGTAAACTTCTATATGGTAGACAATAGCACATATAATTTTCACATTCACAGTATGTATATGTACTGTATCTCACAGAAGTGAGTACAACCCTCACATTTTTATAAATATTTTATTATATCTTTTCATGTGACAACCCTGAAGAAATGACACTTTGCTACAATGTAAAGTAGTGAGTGTACACACAGCCATTTATGTCTAAACCTTTGGCCATAAAAGTGAGTACACCCCTAAGTGAAAATGTCCAAATTGGGCCCAATTAGCCATTTTCTCTCCGCTGTGTCATGTGACTTGTTAGTGTTACAAGGTCTCGGGTGTGAATGGGGAGCAGGTATGTTAAATTTGGTGTTGTCGCTCTCTCTTTCATACTGGTCACTGGAAGTTGTAAAAAAAAAAAGTCACATTAGAAAAGCCATTCAATGTCCAAAAACTCATTAGTCAGCTACAAAAATGCACTTAGAGAGGTGCATTTTGCTAAATATATACACTATAAGCTATTGCATATTCATTGTATTTGTACTTAACATGTTCTTCAATATCGAATGTATAAATCCGTTTAATGACAGCCACCGTTTAAATGTTTACGCCAACATAAAAAACGAGTCGAAAAATAATTGTCATTAAAAATTTATAGCCTTATTATAAAAACTTCCTTATGTGTAATTTGAAGTAAATGTATCGAATTAATAGAATGTTAAACAAATTAAATATTTACGCCTATGTAGCGAGTGGTATGGTCAGAAAGGGAAACAAACTAAGTCACTATAGCCACCCTGGTAAACAGGGAATATATTAGTAGTTGTAGATTAATCTCCAACAAAGTCACATAGGTACATGGTTTTAAGAGAAGGGCCTAGATGTGAATACTAAATACAAAACTTTTTAATTAAACAGTTATAATTCATAAATTACTATGACAATTAACTCACTATTTGTACATAGCCTAGTGATGCATTAACAATGTAGAATTTATTTAATTATGGTTAGACTATAATTTAACTAGAAGTTAACATGAACAATGAATGAACAATACTTGTACAGGATTTTTTATTCCTAGTTAATGTGGATCTCAACTTTTTCTAAGACATTTTTAAGATCCAGCGATCTGTCACGCCACAGATCACCAAGAAAGATCCAGACTCACTCCGGCCTATGGGAAAGTAGCCCATTTTTGATTCTTGTGAGAATATTTTGACACACACACACGCCTAAAAATAACTCTTCGGATCTACACAATTCACATAAATGACGTAAAAATTCAGCTTTGCCAACACAAGAATAAATTGCATTTTTAAAATATTTTCAAATAGAAAAGTTATTTTAAATTGTAATAATATTTCACAATATTACTATTTTTACTGTATTTTTAATTAAATAAATGCAGCCTTGGTGAGCAGACGAGATATATATATATATATATATATATATACACACCCACCCATACAAAGTATAAATAATGTTACAAGTTAGAATGGCACAAATAGCTATGAATGCACAAACGAACTTGATTTTGGGACATCCTCAGACCTCAGTCATACAAAAAAAAGGCGTCATGCAAGGCTTCAGTCATTTGAAAGGCTTCAGGTCTCAGGTGTCAGATCTCATACAATTAGGCATCGGACAAAATAGCCTCAGACTAAAAGGCAAAAAAAGCATCGGATGAAACGGACTCAAGGCCCTATATGTTCATTGTGAAGTATCTATGCTATTTTTTATAGCAATCTACAACGTCCCAGTGCTGTCCACTACTGAGAGCAGCTTTTCTACAAACATGTGCACACAACAAAAATGATAGCTGTTCAGAAAGTATCTGATCATAGCGATGTGGATATGTTTGACCAGCTCTGCATTTCAGGCATCTAGTCTAGTCATGTTTATAGTAGGCCTACGTCAATACAATAGATTACTTTATTATTTTCTATTTCTACTATAAACAAGGCTATGTTTTTTTGTATAACTTTCTATTGGCTTTTATCCCATCATAATGCCATCCTTCAGTTGTCCTTTTCTTTCTATTCTTATATTGATGTAAGGTGTGTCTGCGTGCATGTTAATTATGTAGAATCTATTGATAGTATTCATTTTATGTTGGCTATTTATGTAATCCTTGGCTGTTCATGTTATTATCAAGCAATAAAAAAAACTAATTAAAAAAAGCAGAGAGGGGGCCGAAGATAAGCTATAGATCAGGTGTAGGCAATTGTGGCCCTCAAAATCCATTGTCCTGCAGAGTTTAGCTTCAACCCTCCTCATAGCTCAGACTACTCAGAGAGTTGCACACCCTTGCTATATACAGTGGGGCAAAAAAGTATTTAGTCAGCCACCAATTGTACAAGTTCTCCCACTTAAAAAGATGAGAGAGGCCTGTAATTTTCATCATAGGTACACTTCAACCATGAGAGACAGAATGAGAAAAAATCCAGAAAATCACATTGTCTGATTTTTAAAGAATTTATTTGCAAATTATGGTGGAAAATAAGTATTTGGTCACCTACAAAAAAGCAAGATTTCTGGCTTTCACAGCCCTGTAACTTCTTCTTTAAGAGTCTCCTCTGTCCTCCACTCGTTACCTGTATTAATCGAACCTGTTTGAACTCGTTGAACTCGAACCTGTCCACAACCTCAAGCAGTCAGACTCCAAACTCCACTATGGCCAAGACCAAAGAGCTGTCAAAGGACACCAGAAACAAAATTGTAGACCTGCACCAGACTGGGAAGACTGAATCTGCAATAGGTAAGCAGCTTGGTGTGTAGAAATCAACTGTGGGAGCAATTATTAGAAAATGGAAGACATATAAGACCACTGATAATCTCCCTTGATCTGGGGATCCACGCAAGAGCTCACCCTGTGGGCTCAAAATGATCACAAGAACGGTGAGCAAAAATCCCAGAACCACACGGGGTGACCTAGTGAATGACCTTCAGAGAGCTGGGACCAAAGTAACAAAGGCTATGTGATGGCCCCGATGTAGCCACGCATCAGTGAGTGGTAATGTTGCACACGCACATACCTACAACACCATTATCCATATGTTCCTGTAATTTATCATGCACATTCTTTAGTATTTCGTTTTATTTTCTCAATAGTTTCTGTTTATATATTTATTTGGTAAATAAGATTCGGACACTGTTTATTTCTCATTAAGATATTTATTAGTTGCAGTACATCACTGACTGGTTGAAGTGCACACAATCTAGTTTGTGTTGTGCAGTACACACATCTCTTCATATTTACTTTCTTTGAGTTTAAGTTACCGCTGTGTTGCTGAGGAGTGGATGACTGGAGCTTCGGATGGCGATCGGCTAGTTCCGTTTGTGGTCCGCGCAAATTAAGGACCGGCATGCCGCTTCACCTGCTCTTTTAGTTCCACTTGCCACTACCAACCAGCAGATTAACTGTGGGGGGGGGTTCTCGAATTATTATGTTGGTATTTTCTGTTCTAATTGCTTGTTCTTTTTCCTAGATTTATTATTTGTGTTAAAATATGCACTTAATTATAGTGTAATCATTTAATTAGCCTTTGTATTGATTTTGTCGTTGTATGAGTGAAGTTGTTGGTTTCGTCTTCCCTTATGTGTTAATGTGGACTAGTCCGTTTGTATAAATGTGTCCCTGATGTTTAGCATGGAGGTCAGTTCAGTTTGTCTTTACACCTACTCAGTTGTTTGAGTTTAGTTTGTTCTGTTGATCTCTTTTATAGGCCTAACATTTGTTTTGATTATTTGGACTTTGTTTCCTTTTTTTTGAAAACTTTTGTATATGATTTTTTGAATTCAGTAAAAATATATTTTTTGGGAACATATTTCTATGACCCTCATTCCTTGGCTGCTTGGTCCCTCACAAGTGGTGGCAGCGGTGGGATCAGCCAGTAGGGGGCATAGTTACCCAAAATTATATATATATATTTTTTTTTCCCTCCATCTTATACCTGAGATGGAGATGCTCTGAATGCCATGAGTCGGGGAGGAAGGAAAGCAGCCTCAAAGCCTGCTCTGGCAGAGCAACGTGAAGAAGTATTCCAGGAGCTGGTGGAGGATGGAGTGATGCAGGAAGTAAGAGAAATGGAGGAAATGGAGCCTGGAAGCAGAGAGCCCACACTGGCAGACTTGACAAACCTGTTTCGAGCACACATGGCAAAAATGGATGCTCAAGAAAGCCACAGGAACCAAGAATATGTCCAGCAGGAGCGGCGCTTTAAAGGTCTTCAACACCAGTTTAGTCTATTGCAGCTGGAAGTGCAGGCTCGCACAACTCCAACCCCAAATCCTCTGCTGACTGCTGGGGACCCCTTGGAAGTTCCAGATGACGAGGAAGCTGTCTCGGGCCGTCCATTGTCTCCATTTACTACTGGTCGGGGAAATCTCTCAGAAACCCATGGGGCAGGTCAGTTTAAAGAGCCAAGGCTTGAGAAGCTATCTGAATCTGATGACATTGAACACTTCCTAATCACTTTTGAGAGAATCGCAGCTGTTTGCCGGTGGCCAAAGGAGGATTGGGCCTTTCGTTTAATCCCTCTTTTGACGGGTAAGGCCAGAGCTGCTTACGTTCATATGGATGTTGAAGATTCTCTTGAGTATGATGAGGTTAAATCGGCCATCTTAAAGAAATATGACATCAACCAAGAAACGTACCGACAACAGTTTCGTTCTCTGGATGTTGAACCCAATGAGAGCCCTAAAGAATTATATGTGCGGTTAAGAGAACTTTATGGGAAGTGGATTCAGCCAAAAGGCAGATCAGTGGAGGAGGTTGGTGAAATTTTGATTCTTGAACAATATTTGAGGATGCTTTCTCCTGAGCTCCAGGTGTGGATCCGGGAACATGATGCTAAGACTGCTGCACATGCAGCAACACTGGCCGATGTGTTCGTGGCTGCACGGAAGAAGAGTCAGTGGGCCTGGAAAGCCAGTAGGGATGATCGCCGACTAAATCTTCCCCAGCAAAGCCAGAGGAATTTCCCCAGTGCCGGTCAGTCTCTTGGAGGGCCTGCTTTTGCGACTCCTCCAAAGAATCCTAGGAAGGTGCCAGTCTGTTATCTATGCGGCCAGGAGGGCCACACAAAACCGATGTGCCCTAAGAACACAGCCAATGCTACTCACTTATGTTATGTGCCCAGGAGTCATCCGAGTTCACAAGTGAAAGCTGAGTGTGCCCCACAGATGGTAACCGTGGTGGTGAATGGAAGGGAATTGCAGGCCCTGGTGGACACTGGGAGTGATCAGACTCTGGTACATCACAAGTATGTCCCGCCTGCCTTACTGAACTTCAGTGAAATGAAAGCCATCCGCTGTGTTCACGGTGATGAAAAACTGCTTCCTACCTCCAATGTATATATCAAAGTGAGAGGACAAACTTACCTTCTGGATGTGGGTGTAGCAGAAAACTTGCCATTTCCGGTGGTTTTGGGCCATGACTTGCCAGTGCTCTGGGACTTGTTGCAGCCAGTACCCTCATGTAATATTGTTGTAACCCGAGCTAAAGCGAGCAAAGGGGAAGAAGAGCAGTTGCTTAGGGCCCTCCCTTTCTTTGATCATGCGGTAGACGCTGTTGACTCTGCAAAGCCTAGGAAATCTCGTCGACAGAGACGGTTGGGAAAAGTTCAATACAATGCCTCTAAGATGCCAGTTGACTCTCTCTCTGATTTTTCCCCAGACTTTAAATTGCCAACGAACATTGCTCAATTACAACAGGATGATGCCGGTCTTGTTCCTTACCTGGTGCGGGCAGAGCAAGAGGATGTAGAGAATATTGAAGGTAACCTCACAAAGGAAAGCTATTATCTTCAGCAGGGGATACTCTATCGTCGGCTTGGTGTGACGACACAGCTGGTGGTGCCACAGAGTGTCCGTGAAGTTATTCTGATCCTGGGCCATTCGATTCCCTGGGCTGGCCACCTGGGGAGCGGGAAGACTCTTGCTCGGATTAGAAGACACTTTTACTGGCCCGGTCTGAAAGCTGAGGTAACCCAATATTGTAGAAGTTGCCCCGAATGTCAAAAAGTCTCAGCACGTGGCCCATGTCGGGTTCCTCTTCAACCGCTTCCCATTATAGGCACTCCATTTGAAAGACTGGGAATGGATGTAGTCGGGCCTGTTGAAAGAAGTCGCTCAGGTAACCGGTTTATGCTCGTTGTAACTGACTACGCTACTCGATATCCAGAAGTGTTCCCCTTGAGGTCCATCAAAGCCAAGTATGTGGCAACCTGTCTGGTACAATTGTTCTCTAGAGTTGGGTTTCCTTGTGAGATCTTGACTGATCAAGGAACTAACTTTATGTCTACCCTTTTGAAACAGGTATACAAACTACTGGGCATCAAGAGTCTAAGAACAACCCCGTACCATCCTCAGACAGATGGGCTGACAGAAAGATTTAACCAGACCCTTAAACAGATGCTTCGGAAGTTTGTCTCTGAATCAGGTAACGATTGGGACCAATGGCTCCCCTATCTTCTGTTTGCCTATAGAGAGGTACCCCAATCGTCTACTAGCTTTGCCCCATTTGAACTCCTATATGGGCATGAGGTGAGAGGTCCTCTTGCTCTGCTTCGAGAGATATGGGAGGGAGACCAGAGAAGGGATGAGCAGATGAACATTGTGTCCTATGTGGTGCAGATGCGAGAGCGGTTGGTGAGGATGACCGAACTGGCCCAATCTCACCTGGCTGAGGCGCAGACGCGCCAGAAAACCTGGTATGATAAGTCTTCACGGGAGCGAAATTTTGACCCGGGTCAGAAGGTACTGGTTATGCTGCCCAGTACTGAGAGTAAACTGTTGGCGAGATGGCAAGGACCGTTTGAAGTCAGAAGGAAACTTGGGCCGACCACCTATGAAATTGCAAAGTCAGGCAAAGACAGTCCGGGAAGAATTCTGCACATTAACCTCCTTAAACAATGGATTCCTCGTCCTGATCAGACTGTGCAGAGCCTGATGATAAGACAGGTGGAGGAAGAAGAGGAACTGGATGACCAATACTTACCCCAGCCAGCTCTAGGAGATGTTGGTTTGAATCACTTGTCACCCCAACGGCAACTTGAGGTGAGGGCCCTTTGCTTACCTGAGGTTTTCTCGGAATATCCTGGGTTCACCACTGTAATTGAACATGACATCGAGTTGAAGCCTGATGCTGCTGTGAGGAGAATGAGCTATAGGGTCCCAGAGCGTCTTCAAGAATCACTGAAGAAGGAAGTGGATTTGATGTTGAGGCTAGGGATCATAGAGCCATCCAAGAGTGAGTGGTGCCATCCAGTTGTCCTTGTTCCAAAAAAAGATGGCACAATGAGGTTTTGTATAGACTTCCGTTACCTCAATTCTGTGACAAAATTTGATGCCTACCCCACTCCACGTATAGATGAACTTACAGATCGCCTGGGTAACTCCAAATTTCTGACAACCATCGACCTTTCAAAGGGTTACTGGCAGATTCCGTTGACTCGCAGGTCCCGAGAGCTCACAGCCTTCAAGTCCCCATTGGGGTTATTCCATTTTAAGGTCTTACCTTTCGGATTGCACGGGGCACCTGCCAGTTTCCAAAGACTCATGGACCAGGTATTACGGGGATTAACCTTTACAGCTGCGTATCTGGATGACATTGTGATTTACAGTGACACGTGGGAGCAACATCTGCAACACATCCAGGAGGTTATGCAGCGTCTTCAGAGAGCTGGGCTGACGGTGAACCCACACAAATGTGCTGTTGCAAAGACCGAGACTGAATATCTGGGATTTGTCATTGGTGGTGGGGTGATCAGGCCTCAGGTGGGGAAGGTCCGGGCCATTGAAATGTGCCCTCAGCCACAGACTCGCAAGGAGTTGCGATCGTTTCTGGGCATGGCTGGATTCTATAACAAATTCATCACCAATTTCTCTAGCAGAGCTGCCGCTTTGACTGATATGGTCGGTTCAAAATGTCCAAATCAGATCAGATGGACGGAAGAAGCGGAAGCAGCGTTTCAAGACATCCGAACTGCCTTAAGCAGGAGTTCTTCCTTGCACAATCCTAACTTTAACCAACCATTCATTCTCCAGACGGATGCTTCAGATAGAGGCCTGGGGGCTGTATTATTGCAGGGGCCTCCTGATGCTCGACGACCTATAGCGTTCCTCAGTCGTAAGCTCTTCCCCAGGGAAGTCCGTTATTCCATCGTGGAGAAGGAATGTTTGGCTGTGAAATGGGCTTTGGACTCCCTGAAATATTACCTTTTGGGAAGGGAATTTGTCCTGGAGACAGACCACAAGGCTCTGAAATGGCTTCAACAAATGAAAGACACCAACAGCCGAATAACCCGTTGGTACCTGGCCATGCAGCCCTTCCGCTTCTCTATTCAACATGTCCCTGGCAAGGAGAACTTGACGGCGGACTACCTTTCACGCAGTGCCAGTGACATCTGTAAAGGGGAGGAGTATGTGATGGCCCCGATGTAGCCACGCATCAGTGAGTGGTAATGTTGCACACGCACATACCTACAACACCATTATCCATATGTTCCTGTAATTTATCATGCACATTCTTTAGTATTTCGTTTTATTTTCTCAATAGTTTCTGTTTATATATTTATTTGGTAAATAAGATTCGGACACTGTTTATTTCTCATTAAGATATTTATTAGTTGCAGTACATCACTGACTGGTTGAAGTGCACACAATCTAGTTTGTGTTGTGCAGTACACACATCTCTTCATATTTACTTTCTTTGAGTTTAAGTTACCGCTGTGTTGCTGAGGAGTGGATGACTGGAGCTTCGGATGGCGATCGGCTAGTTCCGTTTGTGGTCCGCGCAAATTAAGGACCGGCATGCCGCTTCACCTGCTCTTTTAGTTCCACTTGCCACTACCAACCAGCAGATTAACTGTGGGGGGGGTTCTCGAATTATTATGTTGGTATTTTCTGTTCTAATTGCTTGTTCTTTTTCCTAGATTTATTATTTGTGTTAAAATATGCACTTAATTATAGTGTAATCATTTAATTAGCCTTTGTATTGATTTTGTCGTTGTATGAGTGAAGTTGTTGGTTTCGTCTTCCCTTATGTGTTAATGTGGACTAGTCCGTTTGTATAAATGTGTCCCTGATGTTTAGCATGGAGGTCAGTTCAGTTTGTCTTTACACCTACTCAGTTGTTTGAGTTTAGTTTGTTCTGTTGATCTCTTTTATAGGCCTAACATTTGTTTTGATTATTTGGACTTTGTTTCCTTTTTTTTGAAAACTTTTGTATATGATTTTTTGAATTCAGTAAAAATATATTTTTTGGGAACATATTTCTATGACCCTCATTCCTTGGCTGCTTGGTCCCTCACAGGCTACCATCAGTAACACACTACGCCGCCAGGGACTCAAATCCTGCAGTGCCAGACGTGTCCCCCTGCTTAAGCCAGTACATGTCTGGGCCCGTCTGAAGTTTGCTAGAGAACTTTTGGATGATCCACAAGAGGATTAGGAGAATGTCATATGGTCAGATGAAACCAAAATAGAACTTTTTGGTAAAAACTCAACTTGTCGTGTTTGGAGGAGCAAGAATGCTGAGTTGCATCCAAAGAACACCATACCTACTGTGAAATATGAGGGTGGAAACATCATGCTTTGGGGCTGTTTTTCTGCAAAGGGACCAGGACGATTAATCCGTGTAAAGGAAAGAATGAATGGGGCCATGTATTGTGAGATTTTGAGTAAAAACCTCTTTCCATCAGCAAGTGCATTGAAGATGAAACGTGGCTAGGTCATTCAGCATGACAGTGATCCCAAACACACCGCCCGGGCAACAAAGGAGTGGTTCGTAAGAAGCATTTCAAGGTCCTGGAGTGGCCTAGCCAGTCTCCAGATCACAACCCCATAGAAAATCTTTGGAAGGAGTTGAAAATCCGTGTTGCCCAGCGACGGCCCCAAAACATCACTGCTCTAGAGGAGATCTGCATGGAGGAATGGGCCAAACTACCAGCAACAGTGTGTAAAAACCTTGAGGAGACTTAAAGAGAACATTTGACCTCTGTCTTTGCCACCAAAGGGTATATAAAAAGTATTGAGATGAACTTTTGTTATTGACGAAATACTTATTTTCCACCATAATTTGCAAATAAATTCTTTAAAAATTAGACAATGTGATTTTCTCATTCTGTCTCTCATAGTTGAAGTGTACCTATGATGAAAATTACAGGCCTCTCTCATCTTTTTAAGTGGGAGAACTTGCACAATTGGTGGCTGACTAAATACTTTTTTGCCCCATTGTATGTTCAACCAACTCAGCTAAGCACAGTTGAGCATCGTTATCTAATTGTGCTGACAATTTCAGGTCAGGAACATTTTGTAACCATTCCGCATCAAGTCACACTGACATGGTGAAGCAGCTAGAACCATTCCTTACTGTTCTCAGAACTGTTAGGCACAATGATAGAAAAGTTGCTTTTGTTGTCCGACAAAGTTGCCCACTGTGTCAAGTGATGGCTACATCGGAATGCATCATGTCAATATTAAAGACATATCAGTATCTCAGCAAAACTTTGGCATATAGACACCTAATTTTATGTGTGGTGTTGTCATCCCACATTAACCACACCAAAGCGGTGTCCAAAAGCTGAAAAATGCTGCCACCTCAGGTAGCATACAGCTCATGACACATCTTGTCTACTGAGATACGTTCACCTGATCAGTTTCTCAAGGCAGCATAGATGTTTCCTTCACTGTCTATGATATCCCTCTATCCCTCTATCCGTCATGGTTGCATGGTTGCAGTGAGTTAAAAAAAATAAAATGTTGTCTAAACGTTGTAGTTAATGGGCAGTGTAAATGTATGTTTTATAGTAAGGAAATTTTCACTTAGCTGCCCACATCAATTTGGTCACATTGTTGATATACGTTTTGTAACAGGGGACAAAAATAAGAAAATACATAATTTGGGCTAATAAGTATTTTTTCATCCATCTTGTTTAAAATCAACTTCTCATTTTGCCTGTGTTGTGCTTGGGCTCTTATAGTAATATTATTTGTAGGGGCCAACATGTACCTTTTGTAGGTATTACTTATTTGATACTACAAATGAACTAGTATGAAGAGATGGTTGGTTCATGAGCCGGTTGAAAGAGCTACACCGATCTGTCACGAGACATTAAAGAGCCACTATATGGTATTTATTGTTTAAACTTCTTCAAAAAATTACGATATATTAAATATGAAACTTGTCTGTCGACGCGTTGTCAGTGTCCTCTTTGCTCTTCGATGTATTTTTCACTGCGTGAGAACATGTTTTGTGGCTTGAGAGTGCATTCTCGGACAAAGCAACAGTAACTAAAGGGGGCAGTTCTTTACGAAGGGTCAATTATGCCTTAGGTGCCGTTTACACTAGTGCGTTTTCGTTTTAAAACGCACAAGTTTTGCTACGGTTACGCCTGTCGTTTACACTACACTGGTGTTTTTGAACCTCGAAAACGCTGCAGACCCCTATTTAGTTTGAAAATGGTGTGTCTGCCCACGTGTGCTCTGCGTATCCTTGACGACTGTGAAAACCATGAAGACCATGTAAACGATAACATGAAGACTGAACTGCAATCTTTGCTGGCTTTGTTGTAATTTTTAGCAGCCATGATGCAGTTAAACACTACATTTTTTTTAATACTGCAGCTTTCTACATGCACGAGGCAACTGTTTACAATTGTACGCACATGCCCAGTATGCATGGTCATGTGACATGCGTTTTCACCCGTGTAGTGTAGATGGAGATAGTTTCTGAAATACTGTGGAAACGCCAGTGTAGACGAGGATCGTTTTAAATTTAAAACTAGTGTAAATGAGGCCTCAGTCGATCAAACTTTCTGTCTGTCGTTTTGAATTTCTTTGAAAAACTACTTTTTTGAACTGAAAAAGAAATTAAAACAGGTTTGGAACAACAATTTTTGAGTGAACTAACTCTTTAAGGACAAAGAGGCAGCATGCTTACTATTAGGCTTCTGTTACATTTAGACCTGCGTGCATCTAACATACAGACCGATTTTCTCTCAACTGATTACTTTCACTTTAGACATAACCAACTGTGTTTATGTAAACCTTATGTGTAGTCTGTTTGACAGTATTAACACAATCAGACATGAAAGATAAAGTCCAGTAATCAGACGCTGTTTTACAGGCTTTTAGTGTGCCCGGGCTTCGGATGTACGCGCTCAGAAAAAGTGCATGTCAGAAAAGCACGCGAATGAAATGTGTAACCGGCGAGACTTTAAAGCATATGCTAATATTGAACTTTTGTGATTGCGAAAAAATGCAGTGAGTTTGTGAGTGTAATTCTAACTCTGCCCTAACATATAATGCGAATGTACATCGAGTTGTACAGTATTGGGACGGAGGTGCCAGAACTGCGGCTGAGCTGTAAAAATTAAGCTGTCATTTTATGTGGCCATGGGGGCCCTAAGCAGCTGCTTAGTTCGCTTATGCCTTGGGCCAGCTGACTTACTGTGTTTGATTTTTCAGCAGTTTTGACTAAATTCATCTAAAAATGTCTGTATTTACTCATTGTTACAGTTGGCCTGATACTCACCATGCTTGCATGACTCACCTTTTTGTGCTTGGCCCCTAAATTTCTTCTTGCAGCTATATTTACTTTTATTAAGCACACTCTGGGTGATATTGTACATATGTGTTTATTTCTAGATAAGGACACGATCAGTAAAATTCGTGAGCTTCGTATGAAAGCAGAGGACTATGAAGTTGTAAAGGTCATAGGAAGAGGGGCATTTGGAGAAGTACAACTGGTAAGTGTATTACATATTATCATATTTTATGCTGCTTGTCACTGCCATTTTGGTTGTCACACTGTATATGCCATTGTCTAGAATTAAATTTTTCCTTTTTTTTTTACTATTATATTAAACATTTGTATAGTATCTGTACTTTAAAAAAATATATATATTATTTATATATATATATATATATATATATATATACTGAGTACGTTACAATAAAGAATGTTTACATGATCAATGCTGAGCAGGTGTAGCATTTTGTTTATAATAAAAAGTGTACATTTACAGAATTACACCGCCAGTGGCACGCTGGTTACTGCGAGCTAGCCAGGTAGCATAACAGTCTGTTAACAGCTGGGTGACGCTCAGTCGCTGTTGTACATTCACATAAGTCAGGTGTTGAAAGCTGACAAGAATTTGGTGCCCAGCTGGAGGCAGTGAACATGGTGTTAAGGAGTTCACTGATGCCTTGTCTGGTGAACACTATGTTAGTGTCTCATACCTCAAACCAGTACTCCATCTCTTCAATGAAACCATTCTTGCTGAGGGAGAAAATAACTCTCAGCTGGACATGAAACTAACCTTCTACAAATTTCGAATTATACAGTGTAAAACAGTGTAGCATTGTTGTGAACACATTTTGCCATGCAACATTGATATTTTATTTAGTATATTGTAGTTTTTTTTTGCTAATGAAATCAAACATTTGCTTATGTGCTGTTGAATACATACTAATCGTCTGCACTAATCTTTCTTCTTTACTAGTCTAAATAATAATCATGGTTCATCTGTCAATATTTTTTACTTTTAATATTTAAGTACATTAAAAATAAAGTTCTTTTTTTACTTATGATCAAATAAAATGAAAACAAGTTCTTGTACTTTTACTCGAATAATATTTTATTAGGGTATCTATCTGTTACTTTACTCTTACTTTATTTGTGTGCTTTGTGCACCATTGCTGACAGTAAAATAAGGGACTATAAACCTATGTAAATGCCCAGTTGTGCAAAGGAAAAATTACAATGAACTGCCAGACTCTTCAAAAATACAGTGACACAGATTTTTGGTCATGTTGCCCAGCGCTACTACATGTGCAGATAGGTTGTTTTTTCCTTACATTTTTAACTTTTCATCAGTGTGAATACAGTAGAAGTTATGCGAGTGTTAAATATTCTTAATTGTTTCCTTTGTGTGTCATAGTTCAGTGAAGTTAAAGTAAATAACAAGCCCTGTTCATGTGCCCTGTCTTTCTGTTCTGTAGGTGAGGCACAAAGCCACAAAGAAAGTGTATGCCATGAAGCTGCTCAGCAAGTTTGAGATGATCAAAAGGTCGGACTCTGCTTTCTTCTGGGAAGAGAGGGATATTATGGCCTTTGCCAACAGTAATTGGGTAGTACAGGTATGATTCAATTGATTAATTATGATTATTAATGGTAATCAGCTGTGATTTGTCTTAAGTGTGCATGAATGTGAAGTTGCTGTCTAGTTTTTACAAAAAAAATTAATAACTGAATACATTTTATACAGGTTATGCGCAACAAACTAAATACAGCTTAAACGCAAACAAAAAGAAGTGCATCGCTTCTTGGTCAGGTCTTTTGTATGTACTTTGTATGCACTCAAGATGCCTTCAAAGCAGCTACGAATGATTGAGCTATAACTGATGTCCATCACTTATGGAGATTGATATCTAAACGTTTTTTTTATTTTTCTTCTTTCTAAAATCTGGACATTTAAATTGAATAAAATGCCAACAATAAAATAACTAGCTAGGTTAGCGGATTACCTTAAAAGGCAATAAAATAAAATGTTATAATTATGTACACATTTTTTTTTTCCTCAGCTGTTTTATGCATTCCAAGACAATCGCTACCTCTATATGGTCATGGAGTATATGCCAGGTGGAGACCTGGTCAACCTAATGAGCAACTATGATGTGCCTGAGAAGTGGGCACGTTTCTACACTGCTGAGGTTGTGCTGGCACTGGACGGCATCCACTCCATGGGCTTCATTCACAGGTCTCACTCATACATTAAACCAGGGGTCTCCAACACATCGTTCTCAAGCTACCAGTAGCTCGTGGCCTTATTAGGGGTTGCTCACTAAGATGTACCTTTCAGAGTGAGCTAATATATACAGGTGTCCCACCTCTCCAACACAAATCAAGTTTAACATATTGGCCTCGGTTGTAATATATATATATATATATTTTTATGAACATGCAAATATAACTACAAGATAACAGAAACACAACCAAAATCGTGACATCAAAGTTTCAATCAAGCAAGATTAAGCGAAGCGATTAAGCGATTTTCTTTTGGGAAAATTGGATAGATGTTTATACATTTGTCAAGTGATTATATATAGAATATATAGGATTATAATGTTCACTTTGTCCTTTTTAACAAGAATTAAGTGACAGTCAAGATTTTCTGCAAATTTGGGATGTTAGTTGCAGTTTTGTGGGATGGTTCACAGACCTTTGTTGGGAGAGTGAGTTTCTGGATTATTCAGAAATATAATTAAAAATTTGTGTGTGTCTGATTGGAATATGAAAAATAACTCTCAAATTAAAACAGGTTGGAGACCCCTGCATCTTGTCATTTTCTGTCAGGTGTGCTTGCTTGCTTGGAATTTTGAAAATAACCAATGTATGTGTGTGTGTCTGCTTTTTGATTTATCTTAGGGATGTAAAGCCTGACAACATGTTGCTAGACAAGGCAGGCCATTTGAAGCTGGCAGACTTTGGAACCTGCATGAAAATGAACAAGGTACTAGAGATGTGCAAATCTACACATTTTCATAAATCAATGTGACTGTTATGACTAGTTGATATTGAGATATATAAGCAATATCACACAAGTAGCCATACGATATGGCTGTATACCAGCACGGCTGTGATTCGGCTGCTGGCACGAGGCCACAGGCAATCACAGCTTTCTGATATACAGCCATATCACACAGCTACTTGTGTGATATTGCTCATTTACATACATACATACATGTATACAGGTACATACTACTTCCTTCCGCCACGGATTAAAATCTCAGGTTGACATTTTGACCAAGCCAAAGCAGTGCCCTACAGCAGTTTTCCACACTAGTATGGCATGGATAATTACCAAATGCCAAAAATAAAAAAAACTAAATAAAATAAATGCTACACATTAGGTATGTCAATTTACATGATCGATTATTGTTTGAATTAACGATCAATCAATCGAATAATCGTTAGCCTTATTACTGCAAAATACATCTACTGCAGTGGCTTATAGTCAGCAGCATGACAGGATGTGCAAATGCTGCTCAAATGTTCCTGTCCGAATGAAGGAGAAAGGTTTTAATCTAAATAAAGGGATAGTAGGATTGTAAAATGTCATTGACCATTTATTAAATTACTTATTTAATAATCAAATATAGCGGCCAGGGTTAGTACACTGAAAAATACGCATCTGAGGCAGCAATGGTGACAGTGTGTTGTGAACGTGCTCTTCCTGGAACAACACAGCAACTAAACCCAATGAATTCACAGCGATTTATTAAAATAGTATTCTCATTAATGTTAAGTAATATGACAGTCCCAAACATAGTGATTATTGTTCGTGCATTGCTGTTTGAGCTCATTTTTGTTTTATTTTATTTTATTTTTAAAAAAAATCAATGCTATTGGTCACCCTTTATGCCTTTTATGTGGGTTTTTACAAATATTTAATGAATGAAAAGATTTCAAAGAGCTTGTGACAAATTCTCTTAACTCTCCATTGGATCCTCAAACTGTCAGTCAAACGTCATAAATCCCCCCCAGCGCCACTTCTATCATGCCACACGCAGTTTGGAGATCTGTTTGTTTACAATGCAAAGGTAAATAAAGATCTGATGTTGGAAAAAAAGAAAAAAAAAGTACAGTTTCTTCGCTCAAGAAGCACTGTCTGTAAAGATTCATATTTTATGTATTTGAAGAGCGGAGAAGAGTCTTCATTTGATATTTCCCATCTAGTTGTAGTCGATATATGCAAGAGGATGTAAGTTAAATAAAGCCTTGATATTAAATTACCAAATTTAACCTAGCACAATTTGATTTGCTCTAGAACAAGTAATAGATTAATAAGATCTTAACAAATTGTAAAATAGGCGTAATGATTAAATATGAGTCACATATTTCAGACCTAAACAACTTCAGTCTTGCCTAAAAACTCTTAAAACTAGTTTGTGTAAGTGTAGTATTTGTAAAAATTTGCTCGGTGACAGTCGGTTCAAGCGGAGTGATACTAACGGTGAAAAGGTAGGAGTGCTATTTTAGTGTTATCACTAAAATATCTCATGGCTATTAGCCAATCAGATTCTAGAACCATATATATATATCATATATATCATATATCATATTGGTGTATAATAATTAATGCTTTACAATAAGGTCCCATTAACAAATATAATGTAACTACTATGAACATTACATTTGTTGTGTTGTGGTATTTATTAGTCTTTGTTAATACAACCGTTCATTGGTCAGCTCAAGTCCATTAAAAATATTACGATACAACTTTTGATTTTAATAATGTATTAGTAAATGTTAAAATTAACCTTTAAGATGATTAAATGCTTTAGAAGTATGTCCAATTGTTAGTTCATGTTAACTAATGTAGATAACTAATGTAGTTGACAAATAGAATTATTATTTAAAAAAAAAAAAAAAAACTACAGCTACAGGAAGAAAAACTGCATAGAAAAATAAATATCTCACAGGAAAACGCATATAATGACTACAAAATAATCTGTTGTTAATATTTTAATGACTCTTGTTTTTGCATGTGTTCATAATTTCATTGCATGATTGGCTGGCCATAGTGATGTTGGCACAATTTGGCATGTTTAATTGAGTTATCACAAAAACAACAATTGACTGAAAGCACAACTATGCTATATGATTAAAAAATCTTTAACACATTTTTAATAAGATTTAATTTAAGTTTGAAGATTTTCCTAGAATGGACATCACTTCTGGCCACTACTGTATGATAAAATGTCACCTGATATCTTCAAACTATCATACCACAACATCAGGCTGCAGGCTAATGGTCCAGATTAAAATTTTGAACATTTATTTACTATCATTTATTCATTTATTATGGACCCTTAAATTTATAACTTTTACTATACTCCTTTTGACATACAAAGTATCAATAATTGTCATTCGTCATATGATTCTCTACTTGGCTATTAAGAATAACATACCATCATAGTTATCAATACATTGTAAATATACATTTAAAAAATGTACATTACGACAGCTGTCTGTCTCAGCGATGTGAATGTTGTTCACAACATTCTGCAGAATCTCTTAAAGCACCACTACTAAAAATATTAAAATCAAAACAATAATCTAAAAATAATCTAAAAATTATCTAAAGTTTTTCAACCCCACTAATGAATAAGTCAGCTGGTGAATGACAACTTGAACCTTTCCTAAAGAGTACTTCAGTCATATTTAGTATGCTTTCAGTTCTGCTGTAGACACTCTTCTGTAGTAAATTGTGTTTTTCTTCCTGCTAGGATGGAATGGTACGATGTGACACAGCAGTAGGAACTCCAGACTATATTTCTCCAGAGGTACTGAAGTCGCAAGGAGGAGACGGCTACTATGGCAGAGAGTGTGACTGGTGGTCTGTGGGGGTCTTCCTGTATGAGATGCTCGTTGGTGAGTTTAGCATCAGTGCAACGAGAGGTTTTTCTTGCATTTGCGCGAAAAAAAACAAAAGATTAAAGTGAATTCAAGTAGAATAGTAAATGTAGCATTGCAAATAGTAAAAGTCTGTAAGCCTGTGC
Organism: Zacco platypus; assembly: GCA_038088235.1. Lineage (NCBI taxonomy): Eukaryota > Metazoa > Chordata > Actinopteri > Cypriniformes > Xenocyprididae > Zacco > Zacco platypus. The sequence continues at coordinate 10,252,887 of CM076080.1, forward strand.
TTGAGTTTTACTACCGGCTACACTTGTGCTACAGGTGAATTGTGTGTCATATTACTCTGCCCATGGAATAATTTAATAAAAGGTGGTTTGCTTTGCATAGGAGCGTTAAAAGTAGTAGCCCGTTTCTTATACATTTGTTATATGTCAGCTTTGTCACCACATTATTTAGTATGTCATCCCATTTTTGTTTTTTTGTTCTTTTACAATGAAAGTCCTTCTATATTTGTCTATGAATTAAGTGGTTGAGCAATTTTTTTTAGACATGCTCCCTTAGTATTGATTTGAGGTGCTCAGTTTTTTTTTATCTCATCACATTTCAAACGGCAAAAATTCTTTGTTTAGAGTGCTCAAATTACCATAAAAGTTGTCTATTAGAAGCTACACATCTGAGCGTAGATCCCTACATCCAGAGGGAATGTCCTGGCAGAAGCACAAGACTAACAGTTTGTTTTGGGTCCAGTTTAAATTCTAGGAAACTAAACTCAAAACACAAAGACCCATTCCTTAGAATGTGAGACTTCCCAACAGATGGAGAGATCACAAAGCTAGGAAGAGTTCAGAAGAATAAGTGTATGTGTTGTTGAATGTATCCCCAGGTGACACGCCATTCTATGCTGACTCTCTGGTGGGCACCTACAGCAAGATCATGAATCACAAGAATGCCCTGACCTTCCCCGATGACAGTGACATCTCAAAAGATGCAAAAAGCCTCATTTGTGCATTCCTCACGGACAGGTTTGCATACAAAAAATACTTTTAAGCTGCAAATAATATACAGTACATGTTTTCAGCAGTAATCATTTACATATCAGGAATTGAACAAAAGTACGTTAACTCAAAATACATTGTGCTAATGTCGTCATCTCTCGCTAGGGAGGTGCGGTTAGGACGCAATGGAGTCGATGAAATCAAGCGACATAGTTTCTTCAAGAACGACCAGTGGGCATGGGAGAACATCAGAGAGAGTGAGTTGAGTTTCTGAACCTCAAATCTGCCGGCTTAGTTATTTATTCATTTGTTTTAAATTAAATAGCCCATGAAAGCAAAGTTTAAACTTTTATGACCTTTTTGATTGATGTCTATTATCTTTAAAGCCATCTATATATGACAGTATGAAAGTCACTGGGTTCCAAAACAATAATTCTATGGACCAAGGGAAAAAAACTCACTGAAAAAACTTCCACTGAAAAAAAGAAATGCACACCGGTTGAAACAAGAAGAGGGTGGGAAAATACTGACAATTTTTCTGGGTGACCCATCTCTTGAATTTCTCTGAATTGAAGAGAGTGTCCTACTACTAATGCACAATACAACAAAATAACAAAAGTAACCTTCTAGTCCAAGGGTGTCAAACTCAGTTCTTTGAGGGCTGTTGTCCAGCAGAGTTTAGTTCCAACCCTAATTAAACACACCTGAACCAGCTAATCAAGATCTTCAGGATTACTAGAAACTTCCAGGCAGGTGTTTTGGAGCTGGTTGGATCTACATTCTGCTGGACAGCGCCTCTCCAAGAGCAGAGTTTGACACATGATCTAGACACCAAAAATCATTTGAGCTTGGGGGTGTGCTCCTTTGACTTAATGCAACCACCCAAAACAACCTAGCACAATACAGTAATGCACTAAAAGCCCCAAGGAAACTTTTAGCAACTGGATAAAAATGGCATGACAAACTTTATAAAATATAAACACACGTGCACTAGAATCCATTGCGTGTTGTCTGGTGTGCCTCTTGAGATTAAGCTTTTGCAGTGTCTATTTACACAAAGTGCAAATAGCCCGCCTTGTTGAAAGAGGATATTTACACTATTGTGTAACTGAGCCAGACAAAATTACGAAAGAAATCCTGCTGATATCAGGATCAGCAGTGTGGAGAGTAAGGCGGGTGGCATTAGCTTTTGACGTGACCGACACGTGTTCAAATCCTTTTTCCAAACTTAGTCTTCTCCCTTTTTCCCATCTAAATCGTTACAAAAAATGTCATCTTGCTGTAATTTTGGGCATGTTGTCCATCTAATGCTGAATATAGACACAAATATACAAAGAACAACTAAACCAACCTTTCATCAGACTTGACTATTTCCAGCATTCTTTATTTGTTCTCATTAAAATGTACATCTTTCTTGTTGCATGTAGCGGCTGCTCCAGTGGTGCCGGAGCTAAGCAGTGATGTAGACACAAGCAACTTTGACGACATTGAGGAAGATCGAGGGGAGGAGGAGACATTCCCCATTCCTAAAGCATTTGTTGGCAACCAGCTTCCATTTGTGGGTTTCACCTATTACAGCAATAACCAGTGAGTACTAAGATGCAGAACAGGCAGTAAATGCTTTGATCCCAGGTGTTTGTGTTAAATTGGTAAATGTGAGGAAAAAATGTATGAAAAAGTATTGACTCTTATTCAGGTTCCCTCGGGAATCAACTATAAAGACAAGTGACAAACGCTGCTCAACAAAGGAAGATAAGAGTCATGTAAGAACCTCTAAACAGAGACTTTAGATTAAAGAGTTTATAGCATAATTATAGTGAGTCTGTCTCTTAAACTGTGAGCATGACTAATTGTGTTTCTCTGATCTCTCAGTTGGAAAATCTTCAGAAGAGAATTTATCAGCTAGAAGAACAACTTCACAGTGAGATGCAGCTGAGAGACGAGATGGAGCAGAAGTGCAGGTGTTTATCTGTCTGTTTGCCCATCCACCCAAATACCTTATTCAACCATTCACCTGTCCATACAAATCAAACACCTCATCCACCTGCCAACCATTCAAAACTAACCAGACACCTCATCCATTCAGATCCAAATCAAACTTTCATCCATAAGGAACCAAACACCTTATCCATACCAAACACACCATCATCCATCCAGAACCAGACACCCTATCCAAAACAAATAAAACACCTTATCCATTCATCCATCCAAAACACCCTATCCAACACAATCAAATACCACATTCATCCATCCAGAACAAAACACCTTATCCAAACAAATCAGATCCATCGATCCATGCTTCCACCCATCTACCTAGAATCAATCAAATACCTCATTCATCCATCTAGAACCAAACACCCTATCCAAACAAATCAAACGCATCATTCATCAATCATACATTTAACCAAACCAAACACTTCATTCCTCCAGCCACAATACATCAATCTAACTATCCCAAATCACCATCTATCTTAAATCAAACTTCATTTAGCCATCCATGTGAAGATGCATTAATCCCCAACAATCCATCTAACTTTCCCCCATTTAATCTCCTCATCCCTATATCCAAACCTAATGTAAAATTTTCTCAAAATCAGGCCTGTGAAATCTTTTCTTTGATTCGTTTCCCCCTCAGGGCATCCAATACAAAGCTAGACAAGATAATGAAAGAGTTAGATGAGGAGGTGAGTGAAATGATTTAATCTCTAAAGCATGTATCTAAATAAATACAGAGGGTGTGTGTTTTTTCTATGCAATGGTTAAAATAGATAAAGTTAAATATCTAGTAAAAGTTATTTTTTAGTATGTTAATTCTCGATTTTTATTCATTCTGTTGTCTTGACATGTTTCAGAGTAACCTAAGGAAGAGTGTGGAGGCTAACATGTCTTTACTGGAGAAAGACAAGATCATGCTCCAGCACCGAGTAACAGAACATCAAAGAAAGGCTGACCAGGAGGCTGAAAAACGAAGAAATCTGGAGAATGAGGGTGAGAATTCAATGTCTCATTCCAATTTTGCCTCCAATATATCAGGGGGGTATTCTAGAAAGCAGGTTATATGACTTACCTGGGTAAGAGTACACAGACAGCCTCAACAACATCCTTCTGTCCTCCGGAGACCGTACTCCGTACACCGTGTACCGTGTTTGCACCATGCTTTGCAATGGTCGGCTTGTCACGTTCGGTGTAGACACGGTGTCAGTCGCATACTTGGTATTGAGAAATGTCTTGGGATACAGCACTTTGTTGAGACTGTCTTTGTGTTTTCATCATTAACTCTGTGTTGATTGATCTTACACTAGACTATGTTTTCTTCTGTAGAGCTGCTTTACAGCTGAAATTGAAATTGTTGTAAAATTGATGATTTTTGCAACATTAACACTGTTATTTTCCTTTTTATTACTGTGAAGCTGTTTTCAAGCAATCTATATTATATAAAGCACTATAGGAATAAATGTGAGTTGACTTGAGAGTTTAGGTTTTAGGCAAAGGTACATTAACCCTGCTTTCTGGAGTACCCCTATGGCAGAACCTCTATCATATGAAAAATGTCTACTTTTCCATGGCATGTACGTCCATACTGCCAAATCTCAGTCTGTTGAGTTGGGCATTGCTGTTCATTAAGGGGGTTTTTACACTTGGGCTCGTTTGCTGTGGTCCGAGCCCGGGCGCAATCGTTCTTGGGGTCCCTGCAGCGTTGGTCTAGTTTCACACTCAACTTGATTCTATCGAACCCTGTTGTGTTTGTGTTCATCTTACTCCATCACAACCAGCTATATGAATGAGGTGTTTGATTGGTTTGAAAATTATTAATGGCACCAAATTAATAAAAAACACAATTTACTGACCTGCATTTTCTATCAGAACTGACCTGCGGGTCAGTAAATTGTTTTTTTTATTAATTTGATGCTATTATGGGCAGCAGAGTAAACAACACTTGGGTTTACTGTATGCACGTTGCATGTAGATGGCTTTCCGCTGCTTGCAAGCAGACTATTTTAAGGAGACCGTTGATTGCCATTCATTTGCCACTCTGATTGCACTCACAAAGCGCGAATACACTGCAGGCTCACTCCTGCTCGATTCCAAGGTAAATCATCAACACCATTATCTCTTACATGTGTTTTATTTAAGTAAATACATTGTTATCAGCTAAAACACATGCGCAGGTTACTTTCATATTCATGCGAATCACGCCACAGATTGAGTGCAATAGAACTCCTGCTCCAGGTAGTCTGGGTTTTGGTTCCCCGGTGCGCACCCGGGTTCGAATGACAGCTTTCACATTTGTGATTTTTCATGCGAACCGTGCACGTTATGAACTAAACTGCCAGAGTGAAAGCCCCCTAAATGTTGTGAGTTGAACCAGTCAGACCAATATGTCTGATCTGCACAGTAGGTCGTTATAGTACACACTTGCTCTGTTAACATGTTAAAAGGAAAGATTAAGCATCCCCTCTCCCTGTATAAAATCTTTTTTTCCCTTTTTCTAGTGTCTACTTTGAAGGAGCAACTGGAAGACTTGAGGAAAATCAGTCAAAACAATGACAAGATCGCCCAGCTTCAGAACCAAGTAAGCTTATCAAGAACACTTCTCGAATTCTAAGTATCTTAGTAGTTGGATGAGGTGGTGATTTTTTTTTTTATTCACTTAACTATTATTAACTATTGAGCCCTGCTCCCGAAATTGCGATGATTGACATAGTGATTACCAAAAAACTGTCAAAATAAATCTGTGTAGTGTAAATGCAGATTTATAATCCTGTTGCCACAATACGAAAAGAATGCAATTTTTTTTTTTTGTATTAAGTGTTAAATTAATGCATTTAGTTAGTTTAGATACTAAACTAAGTATCTTACTAAACTTTAGTATCCTTTTAGTTAGATACTAAAACACAATTTATTTTAAATGTATGCTAGTTTGATTCTTTGTAAAACAATGTTTGTATTATTAACATTAATAATTAACTTATTAAATGCATTTATTTTGTGTATTTTTATTTTCATATAGTTAAAAGGTTAAAGGGAAAGTGTTCCAATAGCTTTTGCCAATTGTGTGGGATGATTTCTTCCCAAAATGTGGCTCTGGTTATTTCAAAGTTGTTTACACCACATGACAATTATGAAACAACATCTCACACAACCTTGTCATCCACAGCTGGGGGAAGCCAACGACCTTCTGCGGGCTGAGTCTGACACGGTGGTGCGTTTGAGGAAGAGCCACACAGAGATGGCTAAGTCAATGAGCCAGCTGGAGGGTGTGAATCGTGAGCTGCAGGAGAAGAGCCGTGCCACAGAGAGTGTCAAACAGCAGCTTGAAAAAGAGCTGCTACAGTTGCAGACCACACTAGACACAGAAAGACGAACCTGCAGCCGAGGCTCAGAGGAGATCAGAGAACTGCAAGGTTAGGCTTTCCCTGATATGACTCCACCAACATAGATCACAGATGACATGCATGCAAATTATATTACCTCTATATATATATAATACACACACATTCTTATAGGATAAGTGTTCAGACTACACTGAGTACCTTTGGCAGCAATTACAGCCTTTTTGGGAATGCACTCCTTGATTCAGGGATTTTCTGCCATTCTTCTGTGTAGAATCTCTCAAGCTCTGTCAGGTTGGTTGGGCACTGATGTTTGAGTTCAAATCCAGGATATGGCTGGGACAATCCAGGACGTTCACAAAGTCGTCCCTAAACCACTCTTGCATTGTCTTGGCAGTGTGCTTAGGGTCATTGTCTGAGGTCATGAATGCGCTGGACCAGGTTTCAATTAATGATATCTTTATATTTTGTTGCATTCGGATTTCCACCTATCCTCCAATCCCTGCTGCTGAAAAACACCCCTACTGCATGATGCTACCACCATACATATAGTGCGGGTGATGAGCGGTGTCCGGTTTTCTTTCAGACATGATGCTTGGAATTGAGGTTCATCAGACCAGAGAACCTTGTTTCTCACTGTCTGAGAGTCCCTTTTTAGCATATTTCAAGCAGGTTTTCATGTGTCATTTACTTTGGAGAGGCTTCTGTCTGGCCATTCTGCCGCAAAGCCCAGATCAGTGTAGTGTTGCAGTGATGTCCTTCTGCAAGTTTCTCCGTACATGATCTCTGGAGTTCCGAGTGACCATCAGATTATTGGTTTCCTCTCTTATCAAGGCCCTTTCCCCCCAATCGCTCAGTTTGGCCAGGAGGCCAGCTCTAGGAAGAGTCCTCTTTGTTTCAAACTTCTTTCATTTAAGAATTATGAAGGCCACAGTGCTCTTGGCACTCAATGTAGCAAATAATTTTTGTAGCCTTCCCTGCAGTGGCTCGACACAATCCTGTCTCTGAGCTCTGTGGGCAGTTTCTTTGACCTCATGGCTTGGCTTTTGCTCTGAAATGCATTTTCAGCTGTTAGTACAGTAGACAGATCTGTGCCTTTTCAAATCATGTTCAGTCAACTGAATTTTCCACAGATTTATTCCAATCAACATGCAGAAACATCTCAAACACCCCTTTTCCACCAGCATGAGCCGGGTGCCATAGTTCAAAGTTGGTTTGACTGGCAAATCTTTAAGAACCAGTTTGCCTTCCCACGAGCTAGAGAGCCACCACAGGGCCAGGTTGTGCGTCACTGTATACGTCTCATCTTTCCCAGTAACGCTACTGTGGCAGCGCCAAACACAGACACACCATCAACAATGGCAGACGTTGCATTACTATTGATGATCATGGCTTTTCAAACCTACATCCAAACACGGCGAATCCATCGTGTTCATGCAGCTTGCCGTGATTTGTATAGACAGAGATTACAATTGAGCTGCTATTGCAAAAATGCAATCACAAGTTTCTGTTTGTCTTGTTGGTCATGGTAACCCCAGCCTCTAACACAACCAGATCATCTAGACCAGCATTGTTTTGGTGCTTCTTATGAACCACTTTTCCCGGTTCAGAGCTGGTGCTTTGAGTGTCGAAAGACAAAGAACTGATTTGAAACTAGACTCTAGCTCTGAACCAGCTCTTAAACTGCATTGGTGGAAAAGGGATCAAGAGAAATGGGATGCACCTGAGCTAAATTTCAAATGTCATATGTCAGTGGTTTTTATTTATTTATTTATTTATTTTAAATTAAGGTCTAAATACTTTCTGGATCCAACTGTAAGATTTTTTTTCCTTTGGAGTGTGCAAATAATGTAGAATAAAGTTAAATTTCAAAACATTCCCTTTGCAGCTATTGTGATAATCCAGTGAGATCTAAGTCTGTTCTTTGTCTCTTTGAAGCTCGTATCACGGGTCTACAGGAGGACAACAAGAACTTGAAGCGGAGTCTGTCTAAAATGGAGCTGGAGAGGAAACAAGTCCAGGACCAATGTAACGTTCTTGAGAAGGTTTGTTCATTTTATATTATTATAAAATGAATAAAAACATAATGTTTTAAAATATATCATACATAATAATTGGAGTCTGTTAGGGGCTATTAAGATATTTTTGCATTGTGGCTATTTTACCCCAATTTGCATTACCATACATTACATTATCAAGTTTAATTGTAGGTAATATGGTACAAAATTGTCATTGTAAGGTTACTTGCCCTAGTGACAAGCTCTTGTACACCTAAAGGTAACTTTTTCACCTTTTTCTGACAGTGTATTAAGGTAATGTAAAGTAAAATATAATAATAATAATAATAATAAAAAAGTCCAAAAGTAGACTTAATTTTGTGTTTTCTCATGGTTTGTAAGTCAATCAGCACTATTTTAGTAACACATTTAGGGCATGAAAATGCAATACTTTCTTATATTTAGGCTTATTTGGCTATATATCACTTCTCATGGTATTTGGTGAAATTTTTGTTTACAATACAAGAGCTTTCCAAAGACCACCTCGTTACTTCAGACAAACCCTACTTTAAGAAATACTGGCCTATTATGCTGTATATTATCACAAAAAAAAGAAAAAAGTTTTGACGCTTGTTTCAATTGGTAAAAATGGATAAATGCCTTAGCATGTCTTAGCAAAAAAAAGTCTTAGCATGTTAGTTACAGTGTTATGACAGTGTTTATGTATTTGGTCTTGGTGGATTAGATCTGCTACACACGCTGCTGCTATTGCTGCTGCTGCAGAGCAAATATGTAGACAGATCTGAACAGGTGAAGCATGGAAACCGATGCAGCATTGTGAGGATTTAAAATTTCTCACTGTTTGCAACTGTCTCACCATTAAAAAGTCTCTCTGTTTCAAAGGTATAACCATTTTAAATACAGTAGAATGAGTTATGGTTACACTGAGAATGAAAATAATATACACCGTTTTGAAAATATAGTCTTCTGCCATAGTCTCACACAAGGATAACAGAAAATGTTTACTTAAAAAAAATCCACCCCCATAAATTTTATTTTAGACCCACTGGTACATTTGCCTACTAGGCTGCCTATGTGTTCATTTTTTTTTTTTTATAGGCTGTGTAAAGTAACTGTGTTTCTATATTATTTTTGTCTTCAGGAGAAAAACAGCCTGGAAATTGACCTTAACTACAAGCTGAAGACTCTACAGCAGCGGCTAGACCAGGAATTGACCGAGCACCGCATCACAAAGACTCAACTCACAGACAAATATGAGTCTATCGAGGAGGCCAAGTCTGCTGCTATGCATGGTGTGTGTGTGCAAGATGCGCCATGGCCAGCTTGCTGTGTGTCCAGACACTGCATGGCGTCTTGTTTAGCTGCATGCCCAGACACCACCTCTAAGATTTCATACTTGCACACATGGAAGAGTAGAATAATTCATTTTTTCTCTTAATAGCATAATAGAATAGAATAGAAAGAAAAATTAAGTTCAGAGAAAGTATTTCCTGTGGTGTAATTAGACTATATTCATTTTTTTATATCATATTTTTTGATGCTGATAACAAGAGCCAGGGACAGATTATAACATGGTTGTGCCTTGGGTGCAGACCCGTCTGAATACAAAGGATCAGGGGAGCAAACGATTGATTAATGATACACACCTGAGATGAATGAAACGATAAAGACTTAGACAAGTGGCGGGAGAAAACCAAACAAAGAGCACATGTGATAAATGACAACCAACAGAGTCCAGAGCAGACTTACACTTAACAACAATAGAGTATTATACAATGGCCTTTTATTTGTAGATAGGGCAGTTAAATAGGACAGAAATGGAGTCTGTTCTTTGAAAAGCAGGTCTGAAAAAGAATAATTCTCAGCACCAGTGAGTCTTGCTTCTGCCACTTTGTTGCGACTTGTACTTAAAATACATTTTAAGTCTCTTCCTGTTACCGGCTAATTGGTTCTTCAACGCACACATAGAAATATTTCCCCCTTGGGTTATTATATTACAAAGGTGTTCAAAGGGCATATGGTTAAAGAAGGTCATTTACTGCAACCCAAACACACATTGTCATTGCAGATGGCCATCTTTTAACAGAAGTCAAAACAACAACAACAACAAAGGTGTGCCCAAATGAGTCACACCTCTTCATTGAAAGAAACAAGAGTACATTGACATTGCATCCAATCAAAATAAAAAACAATAATTTGTGTCAACATAAATGGCTCCAATGCGCTACATTAGCCAAACAGAAGTTCTTGTTGACTGATTTAGAAATGTTAAATATTCACCAGTATATTTATCGACTGATCTTGTCCATGGTGTTCACTCTTTCTCTACAAATAACAAAAACATCTGTGTCCAGCGGTGGAGCAGAAGGTGTCGGAAGAGACCACGCTGCGGATGCGAGCAGAGAGCAGAGTGGTAGAGGTGGAGAAGCAGTGCTCCATGCTGGAGTTTGACCTCAAACAGTCTGTACAGAAGATGGAGCAGCTGATGAAGCAGAAGGAGAGGCTGGAGGATGAGGTGAATGTCAACCCACTAAAATTGACAGGACTATAAACTGTTAAAAGTCTCATGAATTCCACATCTTTTCTCCACCCTACCAGGTGAAGGATCTACGGGTGCAGTTAGAGCAGGAGTCTGCGAAGCGTGTGCAGGCCCAAAATGAGCTGAAAAACTGGACGATGGAGGCTGAACACCTGAAAGGATCAGAGAAGCAACTCAAACAGGAGATCAATGCAGCCCTCGAGAACAAACGCTCCGTCGAGTTCCAGTTGGCACAGCTCACCAAGTATGCTTCTTTGCTCTCTCCTGCCCTCAAAGCGTCATGAATATATACATACATGTCACCCTTTTTTAATAAAAGACACAAAACTCGTGTTCTTTGAAGTTGGAACTATAAGCCATTAATAGTAAAATTAGCTAGTTTCTGAACAGGTCCCACATTATATAAATAAAAGCATAAATGATTCTGTTTATTATATAAAGCAGTTATATCTCTTTACAAGACTTTGATTAAACCACTTGATTCATTTGGATTCTTTTTAACGTGCCTTCATGACCTTTTTGTGTCTTCTGAGTTTTGATTGCCTGGACTTTAAATGAAGGGACTGACGCCTCTTAGTTTCATTAAAACAATTTTCATCTTTGGGTGAATCATCTTTTTAACTTATTTATTTTTCAATTCTTTTAGTACAAGCATTTCTGTTGGTTCTGTTGGACCCTAATTATAACACTGTTCTGTCCATATAATGTAGTTCCTTGGGCTCTCAGCCTTACTCCCAACAGCTATTATATTACTGAATATATGGAAGTCTTTTCTGTCATGGAAAAGGCTATTATTGCAGATTATGTTTAAACTTGGCCAAAACTATTGGCTTATATTGGCCAGCATTTTCACAGTTGGATTAAGGATAGCCCTTCTTTTGACCACATCCAATGCCAGTTAATCTTAAATCTTCTGCTCTGTCAGACTCTGTCGAACACTCAGGCATTTCGACAGAATGCATAGCTTTGTCATTTTCCGTATTCTAAAGTTTGCATAAAATCATCATCGATTTATATTATACAGATTCATTGTTTGTGAAGCTGAAGTGACTGTGATTGAATAAAGTGTATCTCCTCAGGCAGTACAGAGGAAATGAGGGTCAGATGAGGGAACTTCAGGATCAGCTGGAGGCTGAGCAGTATTTCTCAGTGAGTATGAACGACTGCTGAACAGTATTTCATTTTTCCTTTTTCTTAATGAGGTGAAAAAGCATCAATTGCTTTTTTAGGTACTTGCCTTTTACTTTTATATACGAATTGATCATCATTCATAACATGCTCGCTACAGTATTTTCCTTTCATCTGCAGCTCTTCTGTCACAGAGGTGAAATACATCCTAATCCTGATATTGTAGCATCATGGTAGAAAAAAGTAACCGTAACTCTCAGCTTTAGCAATGCTTTTGTAACCTAATCCTGGAATCTTCTAAAGTCCTATACAACTTGTTGGGATCAAGGCATGGTTCATAGTAGCCAAGTTTCCAACTAAGTTGCAAATCTAATGTTGGTCATTTCATAATGATCAGATTGATAGAGGTGCTATTCACAGATATTTTCTTCTCTGAGCAAATTATTCAGTCACGTGACTTTTTTATGCGATGTTACATGACATTGTTTTCTTGTCAGTAACCAGACTAAATAAATATGATAAAGTCACCTCCAATCTCATCTTCTTAATTAAAAACGCCTTTAAAAACATTTTTAAATATCAGTCATAGACAATTCCATGGTATATTGCTCAGCCGACTGCCTGAGTTATGACCAAGTTAGGGGGTGTTATGTTCTTGTGTGTAGTCATAACATGAGAGGAAATCAGCATTGTTTCTATATTCTTGAGCCATTCTTTCTTTTTTTCAGACACTCTATAAAACTCAGGTTAAGGAGCTAAAGGAGGAGATAGAGGAGAAGAATCGACAAACTCAAGATGCTCTTAAAAAAGTCCAGGACCTGTACTCAGAAAAGTAAAAGCCCTCTTCATGAATTAGTAGCTTTTCCAGAAGTGCTGCTTTTGAAAAATGTTAAAGGAAATGAAGAGTATTTTGTGACTTTTAAATACTGTTCAGAATTGCTAGTGAACGTTATTGTAAACTGCTTTACCATAAATCTTTTGTAGGGAGTCACTCTCTGCTCAGTTGGACCTCACCATGACAAAGGCAGAGTCGGAGCAGTTGGCCCGTGCGCTACAGGAAGAGCAGTATTTTGAACTCTCTCAGGAGAACAAGAAGGCCATGTCACGTTGCAAACAGGAGATCTCAGAGAAAGACTCGACCATCACACAGGTCTGTGCAGCACACACACTGTTATTAGTGTTTGAAAGGCATTTGTCTATAAATCTGATTTCATTTATATTGTCCATTTGTCTTGCATCACATTTTCAATATTAGAACTCTATCAGCCCGTTTCACAGACAAGGCTTAAACCTAGTCCCAGACTAAAATGCATATTTGAGCTTTTTTGAAGTGAAAGCTACTTGAAATAGCTTAAAATATGTCAGTGACATTGTTTTCTCAAGATGCAGGCCAGTAATGTTTTTTTTCTAAGGCATGTTTATAAAAGCTACTTGAATATCCTAATTGAACCAAGGCCTAATCCTGGCTTAATCTAAGCCCTGTTTGTGAAACCAGGCCAGAATACTGTACAAGCCACCTGCAGTTTTAGTCTGTCATTATTGTCACATTTGTGGTTATAACAGTGGCTTTTAGTTGGAGTATAATATATTTTCATTTAGCTTGAGGAATCCAATAAAACCCTTACCAAAGATGCAGAGATCCTCAGTAAGGAGAAGACGGAATTGACTGAGAGGCTCCAAGCTCAAGAAGAAGGTAATCTTAATTCCAATAGGTTAACTACAGTTTATCTTTACACATTATCATAACTTTTCTAATGTCTTCCTGTAGAGTTTGCAGCAGAGAAGGAGGAGGTAGCAAACTCAGTAAAGGCGAATTACGAGAAGGCCCTTAATATAGAAAGAACTCTGAAGACCCAGGTATAACCACCATTCAGCAACTTTGTATAAGTAATGTATGTTTATATAACTAAAAGTGAAAAAGCCAATGTTAATATGGCCATAATTGTGAATGTGTGAAAGTGAACAAAATAAGAGAAATATGAAAGTCTTTTGAGAATCAAATATAAACATAAGACTACATTTAAGGCATCTTAAAATTTGTCTGATGAAAAGGTTTATCGTAAAACTTTATGCCTTCTAAGATACCATGTTTTGGTATTTTTGACTGTGACATGCTCAGTGAAAAAAAAAATCATCCAAGATGGTGAAGTTGTTATTAGAAGCATTACAATCTTTTCAAATTTTATCTAATTACTAAATGCAATTTTCCCTATCATATACATATTAGCGTTGACAAAATTACAGACTTTGGTGCCTTGTCAGTACAAAAATGTGAAAAATGTAACGCTTTGAGCACAGTTGAGTGGATTCGTAAACACCTCTGATTGGCCGTTGTGTTCACACACTCATCGCATATGTCAGTGATTGGCTTTAAGGATCAGCGTTTCAAAAATATTGTGAATAGTCATCAATGGTGCTCTGCTTCGAGCACTTACACAGATACACATCTGAGCATTTGAAAAATCTTTCAAATTCATACACTTCCATGTGCTTTAAAAATGCTTCTGTATATCAAAGACATATCTGATGAGGGTGTCAACACAATGGCCAGTCAGAGGTTTTGACAAAGAAAAGGTCTTACGAGTTTGGAATGACATGAGAGTGAGTACTTAATGACAGATATTTCATTTTTGGGTGAACTAACCCTTTAACAAAAATAAAGCCAAGATGGGCCATGGGTGACAAACTAAGGACATGATTCAGTTGCTTATAGATCCACTTTTAGCGGCAATAACTTAATAACTTCTGTATGACTTTATCAGTCTCTCACAACATTCTGGTGGAATTTTGGCACACTCTTCTTGACGTTGCTCCAGTTAATCAAGATTTGTGGGCATTTGTCTATGCACAGCTCTCGCCACAGCTTTTCAGTCAGGATGAGGTCTGGACTTGACTGGGCCATTGCAACACATATAATCTTTTTTTTTCAGCCATTGTGGTGTAGATTTGCTAGTAATCTTCAGATCATTGTCCAGTTGCATGACCCAGTTTTGGCCAAGTTTTAGCTGTCAGATGGATGGCCTCACATTTGACTCTAGAATACTTTAGTGTACAGAGGAGTTCATGGTAAACTCAATGACTGCGAGATGCCAAGGGCCTGTGGCTATAAAACAAGCCCAAAATCATCAACCCTCCACTAGCATGCTTGACTTTTGGTATGAGGTGTTTGTTCTGATGTGCTGTTTTTAGTTTTCACCAAACTTGGCACTGTACATTATGACCAAACATCTCCACTTTGGTCTTGTCTGTCAAAAGGACTTTGTTCCAGAAGTCTTGTGGTTTCTTCAGATGCAACTTTGCAAACCTAAGCTGTGCTGCCATGTTATTTTTAAAGAGAAGACGCTTTCACCTGGCAACCCTTCCAAACATGCCATACTTGTCTGGTCTTTTTCTAGTTGTACACGTTAACTGAGGCCTGTAGAGTCTGAGGTGTAGTTCTTGGGCTGTCTGCAGTCTCTCGGAGCATTACACAATCTGATCTTGTGGTGAATTTGCTGGGAACTCCATACCTGGGAAGATTGGTAACTGTCTTGAATGTCTGTAGAAAAGTGGAGTTCAATTTGTTTGGAAATGGCTGTATAACACTTCCCAGACTGATGGAAGCAACAATTGCTTCTCTAAGATCATTGCTGATGTCTTTCCTCCTTGGCATTGTGTTAACACACACCTGAAGCCTACAGACCAGCAAACTGCCAAAACTTCTGAAGTCTTCACACTGTTGATCCATTAATCAAAGACATTTGATTAGCAGTGCCTGACTGCTACTTAACCTCTTAATTCCTATGTTAACGTTAAGGGTGTCCTTAGTTTGTCAAACATGGCTTTTTGCATTTTGGCCTATTTTTTGTTAAAATAAATAATGACATGGTATAATATGCCATGTGGTGTTGTTCATCAGGGGCTGGATGCACCAGCTGGACGTACACCCGGTCGTAAGACTAAGCTTCATGTAAAATGCGCTTTAGTCCGCCGTAGAATTAATACCTGTTGCACCATCTGGACGTAGCGCACGTCTGAGACTAAATCTTATGCCTAGTCAAAGGTAGGTGTAAAGTGAGAAGTCTTGTCTTGTTTCCATGATGAAAATAAATGCAAATAAAAACATTGAGATGATGGCACGTCTGGTATACAGGCTGATCATATCATCGTGTTTTTCAGAACTGTTCTCGGTACCAAAGGCGGGTCGGGATTATCTGCTAAATTTGAAAGCGTTATTAAAATATAACTTGCTCTATAAATTTGTGTAGGCTACTCTGCGCACCGTGTAAACAGGTCTAGCCTATAAATTTGTACTTCGTGTAAACAGCTATCTTTTGCCACATAAAAATCTTTTTTTATTTGTTACTGAATTGTTTTGCTTGCATACCAAAATATGCATTACCGAATTGCTCAATAATTTTTCTTGTTTTACAATCTGATAATTAAATTTTTTTGGTCCAACAGTAATTTTTCATCTATTCGTCTATTCGTTGGAGCCAATAAATTCACATTTGTAACCATAGTAACATGAACATGTCTCAACTAACAGTGCAGTAGAACATATCAGCGTGTGCGCGCATCTTCTAAGACCTGTTAATATATTAGTTAACATCAGGTTAACCAATATATTAACATCAAAATCAATTATGAGCTTTGTCTCTTGTGCACTTGTGAGTAGCACTATTTGCATGGTGCCCATGAACAGCGTTCCATATCATTCCATAACAAAGCAGCTCACTTAATTTTCAACTAGACTTGTTTGATATGACATGTCTGAAAGGAATAATATCTTGACTGCAGGCGGTGAATAAGCTGGCTGAGATTATGAACCGTAAGGACATGAAGTTGGACCAGAAGAAGAGAGGCAGCACCACTGACCTGCGCAAGAAAGAGAAGGAGAATCGCAAACTGCAGCTGGAGCTGAACCAGGAGAAGGAGAAGTTCAACCACATGGCCATCAAGTATCAGAAGGAGCTCAACGAGATGCAAGCGGCAAGTTAATGTTTATTAGTTTTCACAGTGACAGTATTAGTGGAATCTGATGACACATCAGCATGACATCAATATTCATGAGCCAAATGTTGCAGTTGTATGGTTTGTTGTTTTGGCTTAGTTAATGGTGATGTTTGTATTTGCAGCAATTGGCAGAGGAGTCCACGTATCGCAATGAGCTGCAGATGCAACTAGATAGTAAGGAAAGTGACATTGAGCAACTTAGAGAGAAACTGAACGACTTGCAGCTCCGTGTGGACAACTCCAGTGTCACCAGCCTGCAGACGGACGAGATGGACAGTAACATTGCTGGTAAGGGAACATTCACAAAGTATGAATATTTCTTTTATATAAATGTTAAGGAACATAGAGGTTTGATTAATTAGTTTGCTAATCAGTTTAGTTTGAATCGTTATTGGTTAGCATTTGTAGTTATTGGAAAGCCCACATTAGCCAGCTAGTTCTGAAGCATTGATTACAAATGTGACTGGCAAAATGAGTCGCAATAAATACATTTTCAAAAATTAGATTATTTTCTCATTTTTTGATTTATTGGAATTTGTAATTTGTATATCAGGATTGCGCGCTGTTTGAGAAGTGTCTATTTGCGCACTCTTCGGATGTGTCAGTCAGCACGAGTAAGGTTGTTTTGCATCAGCATGAGTTTGAAAATCACCTTTCATTGGTTCAGACCCATGCCATCGAGAATTTACTATGAAATTGAAATCGAGAATTTACTATGAATTCACAAGTTGGAATGCCTCACTTTAAAATGACCAAACTTGTGCTTAGGGGAAGGGAAAGGTTCTCACCTCAGAAAATGTTCAAATAATGATACTTTTAGATGTGTAATTGCTATTTGGAGCATTTGGATCACTAGACGAGGGCTTAATGAACTCATTTTTGTGTAAACCTCAAATTCAACCAAAATTGACTTTTCACTTGTTTTGCCTGTAGCTCGTAATTAGCCTGTGTGCATTCCGACTCATTTTGTCAACATAGGTCACATATGTCTTGCTATCATCCCTATCTGTATCATCCCAGTATATGTGTGCTGGGAATGGATTTAAAATTGTTTCATTTAAAAAAAAAAAAAAAAACATACAGATCAAAGAAATGCTTTAATTTTGTTTTAATTGGCAATTAACAGTAAGCAAACTTGCCTTTATCATAATGCATCAGGTTTGGTGTGACTAAGGGTGTGCGCACATTTGTGGTTCCTTTCTCTTGGTTCTTTTGGTCAGGATACATTTAGTCCTGATTCGCTTGGAATTGACATATTTAAGACTGAATCTAAAGATATTTAAAAAAAAAAAAAATGCTTTTATGATGTATATTTTTCAACTGAACATCCAAAACAATGATGTGTGCTGGGCTAAACGCTCTCATTGTATGTGCTTACATATGGAGAACTCATGAAGAGAAACTGTAAAGGAGTCAAAACAGCAGCAGGAATTCATCTGTTCATGCGTCTTCTCTGATCGGATAGCCATTTATAAAACTTTGCGTATAAACCTTACTAAAAGTGAACGTACGACATAAATCTGAAAATGGTGTACGCAAGAAAAAAGACAGATTTATAAAACCATGCGTACACCAGAACCTGCGCAAAAATCTCTTTATAAATCCCAGTCGGCGGAAGATTGTCCGTACGTACATCTCCACCTGGTCTCCTATGGAGCTTACATCGCCTAGTTTTACTATGCATAACCTCATCTGCATATCATTTCCATGCATATTCCCATCCACGTGGCACCATTGTTAACACCGTCAAAAGTACAAGACATTGGGAACTATTACATACGGACTATAAATGTCATTTGTGCCATGCATATTACTAAAAATCCTCTAATATCCTTGTTGTTTTATAATAAATATATCAAAATATCCATAAAAACAAAATTGTAGCTATAAAATAGCTTACTTCTCAGATAAAGTTTTTTGAATAGAGTTGATTCGTTAATTTTCATTAATTTATGCAGTTTTGCTGACAAGGTGAACATATGCAGGTGAACATATCTTTTAAGATGTTTAGGCTATTTTAGTGGATACAGATATAGGTCTACTTATTTATTGCAGTGTAAATACAATTGTCTGACGCGGCGCTTCACTGACAAAGTATTTTAAAAAGAAAACGCACAAAATTTCTTCAAGTTGTATCCTTCAAATACAGTGGTATTTTTCATAATTGTTTGAAGATGCCTGTACACGACATGAACGCTGCGGTTGTACTGTAAGATATTAATATTGAACCTATTCAAAACGACCATTGAGTGTCTTTCATAATATCGCAGTAAGTGTGCATCACTGATCATTGTTCTCACTAGTTTAAAGAGGAATTATTGTGCTCCTATCACTCCTCACTGTCATTAAAACAGCATGTCACAGGAAAAGTTATCAAAAGTAACACATCCACTATCTAAATCCATATAATTTTGGTTTATCTTCTGCATAATGACTTTATGTAATTTTAGAGCTTATTGCCAGTAATAAAAGTGGAATATTAATGTAAATGTATATATCAAAATGAAAATCCATCTGTTTACTTCATTACTTTTCTCACTTTAGTAAAAGTGTTCGCACGGATGGGTCAGAGTTTGCGTGAAAGTGCGCACATTTTACCATCAAGTTTGTTTTTATAAATTCCATCGTGTACGTGAGAAGTAGCGTACGCCTCTTTCAGGGCATGTTTTGTGCGTACGCAACGGGTGTAAATGCCCTCAAACGCTTTCGAGACTGATTTAATTCCGATCACTCAAACCACTTCAGGTGGTCTGAGACGCATTCCAGACGAATCTAGTGTAAATTGTAAATGCATCTGGTTGTTGAAACCAAATATATAAATTTCACTCCTCCGAAAATGTAAATAGACATGTGAATAGACGTATGAGAGCGTGTTATAGGATATATAACGTTACAGCAATATTTGTCGGCGGTACTGTAACACGCTGGAATTTACAGTATAACACAGATGTCACGTAATACGTGCAATTTGACGGATTGATGAAATAAATTAAAGCAGAGCTGTACAATAGATCAAACCGTGACATGGTGTAGGGTCTATGAATATTAAAGCTCAAAAAGACTGCTGTATAAATATCTGCTTGTTTTGTATGTCTCTGTGTGAAGTGCACAAATTTTGTGTACTAAATACTTGTACTGTTTTCAGTTTGCCGTCTCACTATCTGAGGACATGAGCTCATAAACATATCCAGAGCTGCTCTGACAGAATGTTTGAGCATTAATCATTTTATTTGAGAAAAACCATTGTCAAATGCACTCTGAAACTCAAAGCTCTTCACTACAACCCGTCAAAATAAAAGTCCAGTTTTTAACTCGAAATTGACAAATATATTACTTCTCAAAATGATAATAATACAATTTATTCAAACATTATTTAAGGAATATAATATTTTTGTCCGTGTTTTAATTTTATTTCATTTCATTTATTTCATTACCACCATTTTTGATAATATATTTGACTTCTGGATTTTGTGATTTAAGTCAAATTAGATTTTTTGGATTTTAATAAATTATTAATGATAAACATAAGTTGTTAATCTAATCCATCATCAAATAATAAATTTAATTGATTATATGTTTTTGATTATTGAAATTTGAATAAACAAAACAAACAAATGCTTTCAAGTTTGTTATAATAAATCATTTGTTCAACATTTGTTTTCATTCATTTATTGGTCATTTTAACTGGTAATAATAATATTAACTGATTGTTTAATACCATATACCTTGATACCGCAAAACCATGATATTTTCTGAGACGGGAAAATCTCATACCTCAGCACTTGCTCTGGTCTGCTGTCAATCTCACAATTCACAGCGCAAAGCTCAACTTTGGTAGAAATGAATTGAAACCGCTTGCTCTGTTCTGCTCACCCCACTGCAGTTGACATGGACCACAAGGGTGAGAACAAACTTTGGTGTGGTTTAACAAATATGAATGCAACACGGACCAAAAATGTCTAAACTATCCAAAAACGAGACATGAGACGTCCCAAATGCGGCCCTAAAAAGACAGAATGCTCAAGCATACCTGTTTTGTTTCTCATCACAGGAGTGATATTGCCCATTACAGTTTGGTACAAGCATCGGAACCTTTGTTAGTGTGCAACTGAGGAATTCCTGGCACTGTTTTGACTCTTTTACAGTTTTAATGAGCTCTTCACAATTTCTCAGCTGATAAAAATGTACGCACATATACGAGTGCTTTTAGCACAACTCAACAGCGTTGTTTTGGATGTTTGGTAAGTTTTGTTGCAAAATATGCGTTATAAAAGCAGAGTTTTTTTGTTTTGTATCTTTAGATTCAGTCTTAAAAATGATAGTGTGAACACACCCTTAATTCCAAACATATTTTCTCATCCAGAACTAAATCAAACTCTCTCTTAAAGAAGTTTGACAATAGGCAAAAGGCATTCATATTGTTCCATTGCGATGGGGAACTCCATGCAGTAATGCGAAATTAATATGAAAACCACTGGTAAGATGTTATATGTTGTAACTCTGAAACCATGAAAGTAAAATAGACAGTGTAGACAATTTTAATTGGTTTCCACTTTGCTGGTCACCATTTCAGGGAAAAAAAAAAAATTCCTTGATCCCGGCTTTATAATTTATAGGGCTGCCCCTTAATAGTCGACTAACCGTTAGTCGATGAGAAGAGGCTTAGGTAAGGTATGGATGTTAGGCTTAGTGGACTTGCACAGGAAGTGGAGAAATCACGCAGATCATTAACAGCTGGTCTGTGTGGAAATTACAGTTCATCGGACTGGACATCCCACTCTCACCTATCATTCATTAAACTCAAACATGGCTTATCATCTGTAACATGTAAATAGTAGAAACTTTCTACGGTCTCTCTGTGAACTTGAGCTCACCAAAAACAAAAAGAAACTCCATGTAAACTTGCCTCACAGACATGAAGAATATATCTATAGAATATATAGAATAGAATCTATGGAATACTTTTCATAAATAATCTGTATGAGACGTGGATTTAGGTCTGTCCACTACTCTAGTTTATCAATTAATTAATAAAATGTTAAAGTAATCTTTTTGATGTTTTTCCCCGACACATTAATAATCATTAGTTCTGCCGGTGTGCTGTAGCAAACTTTATGTGTGCGCTTGAACGCTGATTAGGCTGTGTAGGCATAAAAGGCTCTTTATTATGAATTATTAATAAACATGCGATTAGTTGACTAATCGCTTAAAATGAACGACTACTAGTCGACCAGAAAAATCTTTAGTCGAGGGCAGCCCTAATTATTTGTGCTAATCAATGCTATTTTGTTAGGCTTTATTCATCACAACTGTTTTTATGATGTTAATTAGATTTAGAACACAAATTGTCCTTGTAATGCTGTTATTGATGATTGGATGTTTCATATTGCCAGGTAGTGGACATAGTCATCGACTGCCATTGTTTGTGTTTAAAGTCCTCTCTCATCTTTTGTTCTCCCTCATATATAGTCAGTTCTTCTTGCTCTCCTTATCTGTGTATCTTCTATTCTTTTTCGTCTGTGAGTAACTTTAAGATTGGGATCCCATTATGCCTGGATTGTGCTCTTGGGTGGCATTTTGTTTCTTATTACTTTTTTTATTTTAATGAATGCATCTTACTGAATGTCCAATGTGTTTTGGTGATACCTCAGAAATAAGCTACTCAGAGTGATTATAACAATAGAGTTTTGACTTATTTTTATTAGACTTATTTTTGACAAAATTACTGAAATTATTGAAAAATATTTTGCTTATTCAAATATTTTTAGACTAACCTACTCTGAGCACCTTTCAGAGGTGTTTTAAGTAAATTCACTTTCTTTTAATATTTGTGTGTATAGCTTTACTCTTGAATTTGTATTGGCCTGGGTTAAAATGTTGATATGTGAATATGATAAAGAACTTGGCGTTGCCTTCAAATTGCAGGTTATGCACAGAGGATCATGTAGTAAAAATAAAAGGGTCATTCCGTGTCAACTCAACTAGAGGTCCCCAGCTAAAATAGATTTTTATCTTCTTTTTTCTGTTGAAAGAAAAACATAAATCAAGAAAGCCAAAAATGTCATGAATGTATATTTACTGAGTATTTCACTGTTTTGTAGAGGGGGGTCAAAATGACAATTTTCTCCTGAGATTTGGAGCCAAAATACAGGGTGTAAAAATGACATTAGAAAGATGGCAGCATCATTATTTTATTTTTTACACAGAGATTGATAAGTCTGTTATTTAAATTTGTTTACTCTGGCAATATTTGTTGCACGTTTTGCATACCTTTAACTCAAGAAGTATTAAAGACATCTTAATATAACAAAGTTAACAAACTATCCTTTTGGTATCTTCATTTTAAAGCCCCTATATGGTTCAATCACAAAGATATGGAGAGTTTAATGTGGCTCCATGAGTAAATATTCCATACAAATTGGAACATGGAGCCACATTGAGATCCTCATATCTATGGGACTGAACAATATAGGGCCTTGAAAATTATGATTTCAAAAGAGATGTTTAAGAACTAATTAATATGATGTTTAAAATCATATTGAGATATCTTCAATACTTTTTGAGTAAAACAATATTTATGGCACTCAGATATTTTCCAATTGTGTTGATTTATATTTCTAGTTTCAACATTATTGTTCAGATATTCCTCTTTAAAATAAAAAAAGTTGTATGCAAATCTCTAAGCAAAGTGACCCACATTTTGTTTTCGACCACTAAAAATGTGTACAATTGACTGTAATTTGGCTCTAAATCTCAGGTGAAAATTGTCAATTTGACCCCCCTCTACAAAACAGTAAATTGCTTAGTAAATATACATTTATGACATTTAATATTTTGGCTTTCATCACTGTTTATTAGGGGTGTGACGAGACCCCTATCCCACGAGACGAGACACGAGATTGGGTTCATGAGACGAGATTTTTATAGTATTTTTAAGAAATCCTCAATAATGAAACGTATGAAGGGAAAATAGTCTTTTATTCAACTGAAAATCATAAAAGGCAAAAATGTTGGTGCATTTTGAAATCTTCTATTAAATACTTCTATTTTAATGAATTATTTGCAGTAAAACAACATGCAAACACTGCTAAATGTTTTGCCACAATATCAACCAATTGTTTTCTGCCCTGTATAATTTCACATGAGAAATCTCACTGAACTTCTTTCTACAGATTGAACATAAATTAAACAGTATAAATAAAAAATTCAAATTACACTTTAAGTGTCAATTTAACTGCAGTACAAAGTTGACCATTTCCCAGTCACTACTGATTGTGAGGCTGTAACTGTTATATAGCTCTGCGTACACCGAGAAGTCCAACCGTTAGCAGTAATAGCGATGCTTTCTGCCTCTTTAGGAGCCGTTCACATATCGCGCCTAAAAAAGCGTGTAAAGCGCGGCCGCGTCGCTTCCTCCTACTTTTGCAAGCGTTCGGGAGCTCGCGCTTCTGTAGCGTCTGTCGTTGCTATGCAACCATGAACTGTGCTCTCCACGACCATGAGGAAGGCGCGCCAGGAAAAAACGAGCGCGCCGCACCGCATGCGCTTCCATTTTGCGCGAATGAAAATGCGCGCGATATGTGAACGGCCCCTAAGAGTCTGTACAACCTTTGCCGAGGTGTACAGCATAGTTTTCTTACAATGTTTACATATTGTTTGTGTCTTGTGTGTTATTCTTTCGCCGTTTATTATTTCTACTGAAAACCAAAATGTTTCCACACAAACGATTTGAAAGTGGCGGGAGCATCTTCAATAATAATTTCACCCTCACACTGATAGCACGACGAGACAATTTTTCCCCTCGACGAGAAATCTCGTCATGTTTTAGTCTCACGAGATCTCGTGGTACGAGATCTCGTCACACCCCTACTGTTTATGTTTATCTTTCTTCAGAAAAAAATATTAACAAAATCAAAAATCTGAACTGGGGAAGTTTCTGAAATTTGTTTGATTTGACACAGAATGACCCAAAATGCTTATTCATTTAGCATGGCTTGTCCCTGGGTCTGTAAAGATTGAAAACCCTTAAAGTGGTCATGACATGTTTTTTTGTTTTTTTTTCTTTATTATTTTTGTATGTTCCTTGGGGGATCACTTTTAATATTAATGAAGTTTTTTGCACAAATATATATGCAGATGAAAAAACTATTATTTTCAACCCTCATTCTGACCCTCTGTCTGAAATCAGTTTTTAAGGGGCGACTCTTTTAAGGCTTGTTAGTAAATGGCCACTGTTATGATTGGCTAGTTTCATTACCTAGGAAACCATCTCAACTCCCACCCGCTACTGCACTTGAGTAAGTGTTTTGAAAACACTATCCATATAAAACCACCATTTATAGGAAAATTATTATGAAATCATTTACTTGCTGTTTGTTATGCAGCTGCTGTCAGATCCAAAAGAGTTGACTACTTCATCGGACAACAAAAGTTTCTTTGCAAACTCCATTATTACACCATTACCAAATCAAGTAATGATTCAAAATCGTTGCCTTTTGTGGCGTTAAATAATGGACAAAACTGCTCAAAGTAGATAAACAGCATGCAAGTGAATTATAGCTGTGTGTGCACAGTAACCAAGCTTTCATGTAAAATATAAACCTGCAGAAATAACAAAACTCAAGCACAAAAAATTGATGCGATGAGAAATAACAAAACTGCAAGACCTGACAGGTCTCACATGCGCAGAACTGACTACAAGCGCGAGTTCTGCTCTGAACACGAGCGTGAGCTGAAATCTTCATGCACACGAGTCAGCTTCGACAGCGGACGGGGTCAAAACCTTCATTAACAAATGCTATTGGCTGCTGACCTTGTCTGAAACTCTTTTGACAGACTGCTTTTATAACGTTAAAGAGATACGTTTCTTTGAGTTCTCATGTCTTAATAGCTGTAAGATTCTTTGTGCAATGGAGTAGCGGGTTTCCATTAAGGCAAACTTTCTTATAAATACATTTATAAATGTATGATGTTCAGGAGACTAACAGCAAAGTATAAACGGTCAGCTATTTAAAATGAAAGATGAAGTTTGTGACATTAATGTTGTACACTAGAGGGAGCCGCATTATCTTTTAATCACATTGTTTTCCTATCAGTTTCCATCCCTTTGAAAGGAAATGCATTGATCTTGTTCTTGTATAACTATGGTGTACTGACAGTATTAGTGTAGACCAAGGCTTATAGATCATTAAATGTTTGTTTAATTTTTATAGACCCCAAATTTTTTTTTAAATGCCAGACAAGATTAAATATATTGCTGTACATTTAAAATAAAGGTACAATTTTATTTGCCTTTTGAAGAAAATACATAGTTTAAAATTTCTATAAAGACACTTACTTTCTGTTGTTGTATGAATTAAAAAAGAAACCGCTTATAAACACATGCAGCACAAGAATTATTCCATTTATGTATTTTTTTTCTAATATGCCATCTTAAGCAATATGACAGTTTGTTTTGTGTAGTATTTCTGCATTCCACTATTATAATTTCTACAGAAATATTATATCATTTAAGCATGATTTAAGAATTGATTTCTCATGTCATGATCCCTTTAATTCATCCAAATTATTTAATTTATCCAACCCTAACATTTATCCAGAGTGACTTTGTGAAATTTAAATTAGTCAGAAGTCAGAATTGTTGACATTTAAAATAAAATATTCCCCAAAAAATGAATATCTAATCACATTGGGAAATCAGTGTCAATACCCAGCCCTGCGAAGCTCACGTGTTCCTGTAAGTTGACTGTATGTACGTACGGTTGGTTTATCTATTGCACCAGCAGCATGCTCAGTACAGAATGAATGGCATTAAGCATTCACACTCAGTTGTGGTAACACAGTTTATGCTTGATTTTTTTTTTAAACAATTCTTGTGTGACCTACTTGGCTTCCTCACAACCACTGTGTGAACATATGCTTTCAAACCAGTAACATTTTAATTTAATTGCATCATAGTTTGGTTGGCATTTACAGAAAAGGGGCAAAATTACAGACTTGTCTTGTCACTTTAATTTGATGATAAAATGTACTTTGTAATAAACTGCTGTATTGAGGCAGTTCTAATACTGCTATAAACGTGATTTAAAAAATTCAGACTATGTCATTCCAAAGACAAACCTTCAAATGTACTGTAATAATTTGACATTACCTATTGGCCTATTTGTTCATGCCAAAAAGCTAGTGGCTGCAGTTGTTATTTTGAGCGATTGCACCCATTATTCTAAATAAAAATAAAAATCTTTATAATTGTTAATGAAAGTCTAATAACTTAGTGTTCCTCTGAAACGACTTCCTTTTTCCACTGACATCACTCCATGTTGTGAGCTATTATAGTCAAAATTGATTGGGTAATCAGTCAAATAACTATTTAGCCATTGTTTTCTCACATTCACATCAGGATCTGTTTAGGTATGGGACATCTCACGTTCACCATTTAAGTAATTCTGTATCGATAAATAACGTACTGCCCTTTTTCCTTGCTAGTTTCACTTAACAAAACAGCATGAGATTTTACAACTACAACACTGTAATGTGAGGCAGTTGTTTTAAAGTGTACCTGGTTTATGCATGTTAGTAAAAGCTATTTAGTTTTTGTAGATTGTGTCACAACCTTGGTTTGTGTTCCCAGTTGTTTTACTGCATGTTTATTTCTATTGCTTGTTCAAATTCTTGGATATAATGGATTTTATTTGTTTTCAGAATCGAGGCTTGAAGGCTGGCTTGCAATACCTAATAGGGCTAATATAAAAAGATATGGCTGGAAAAAGCAGGTAAGACGTGCATAAAGAATTATGTATTAAGCTATTATTGTCCATGCATTTAGACACGAATGACCCACCCTTTTCCCACTTTTTCAATATTTGTTTTTGTTTCCCTCAGTATGTTGTGGTGAGCAGTAAAAAAATTCTCTTTTACAATGATGAGCAAGACAAGGAGCAGTCCAACCCCTCTATGGTACTAGATATTGAGTAAGTATTCTGATGAATAACTATCCATAGATCAAATTACCCATGTTATCTGGCCAATTGATTCATTTTTGTATGTAAAGTTGAACGACTTTCCTTTCTGCCACTTTAAAAATGTATTATTTCAAAACAGCAAACTTTTCCATGTACGTCCTGTCACACAAGGCGACGTTTATCGAGCTGAAACGGATGAAATTCCAAGAATATTCCAGGTCAGTTATTTTCAATTCTATTGCACAGCGATTCTATTTAAAAATAGTCATGTAATTCCCTGTAATGACATGTCAGTATCAGTGCTGTTAGCATAAATACACATAGTTCAAAAACTGTGCTGGATCATGTTTGGAAAACTAATGTAGGAAAGCTGAAATCATTCCAAGTTTGTTGCAAGGTATTCATAAGCTGACGTTTCACACTGTACTTTCCTAAACCCTTGATTAATGTCCTTATTTGCATATGTGGAGTGTCAGTGCCATTGATTGGATTAACGTAGTTCGCAACCTGTTTAGAGAAAAGGCTCTAGCATCCTCATTTTATGTATTGCCAACTGATCAAGTTTATACTGAATGGACTTTTTGGACTATAAATGTCATATTGTCTGTCACAATTTGACATTTTCCCCCTCAAACACTGAAACATAACCTACTGTTTATTTATCTACTGTTCGGTTAAGTGCAGTGTGAAAAGCCCTATTGAAGAAGAACAATACAAGCCGAAATGTGTGCATGATGTTGAGAGAATTTAGAACATGCTGCAACATAAATAGACATACATAGGACTAAACTCCCGAAACAAGCATATCTATCGGCAAGATATATGTGGTGCTTCTGCTCCAAAGAGCCATGAGACCCGAATGTTTGCAATCTATGTCTGCCTAGGCCTGCTTTCCCAAATGGTTTAATGCCAGTGGACGCATGTGTGTACATGTTCGCTTGACCAGATGGCTTAAAATCGAATTGTTTGTCCTGAGTTATTTAATTTGTGGCTATTGTTAACTAGTTTACTACAGTGTCTCATTCTACTGACTTAAAGGGTTAGTTCACCCAAAAATTAAATTTGTCATTAATTATCCACCTTCATGTCGTTCCAAAGCTGGCGCTGTTCACGTGAGCACAACGACACATATGTGTGATGTTCACGCAGGAGCCGGCCAATACAGAGTCTGCGTTATGACGTAGAACTCGGAAGCTCTGCACTGTGTTCACTGCGTTAACTGCTATGGGAGAAAAAACCTCTCGGATTTCATCAAATTCATCAAAAGATCTTAATTTGTGTTCTGAAGATGAATGAAGGTCTTTGGAATGACATGAGGGCAAGTAATTAATGACAGAAATTTAATTTTTGGGTGAACAAACCCTTTAATGTAGTGTGAACCAAAATTGACAGGGAACTTCTCCAGCTACTTGCATATCCTTGGTTCCCTGAGATGAAGAAACACGTAAGCTGTCTGTGTTGCTAATGCTTGAACTTATGAAAAACTTAACTAAGGAACTGGAATTCTGCATTGCTTTATATAGTTGGAGCACCCACCATTAAATTAGGCACACTCAAACCTGTTGGCCAGTGTTTTACCAGTGTATTTTTGGAAAGGTGTTTCCCCATAGTAACAGCTATTGAAGGTGTCTCGTACCCTCATCTACATGAATAACCAGAGATGTTTACAGTTTACACCGAAATAGATTTTTTTTGTCCTCATGTTTCATGTACTGAGTCAAAATCATAAATTGTACAAATTGGCATGATTCTATGTAAAACTACAGTAACAATTTTTGCGATATCGTGTAAAAATGCATGTTAATGTCTCAAAAAATGTTTTATTACCCTTATACCTTTACTTAAATTTACATATTGAAAAATATTTTTTTGTTCTTTAGATCCTTTATGCTAATGAAGGTGAGTGTAGGAAGGAAGCGGACATGGAGAGTGTCCCTCAGGGTGATAAGGCCAACTGCTTGCCCCACAAAGGCCATGAGTTCATCCCCACCCTCTACCATTTCCCTTCTAACTGTGAGGCTTGCTCCAAACCACTGTGGCATGTGTTCAAGCCCCCGCCAGCCCTGGAGTGCCGCCGTTGCCACGTCAAGTGCCACAAGGACCATCTGGACAAGAAGGAGGATGTTATCGCCCCTTGCAAAGGTGAGCCAGAAACAGAAAATGCCTCTTTGTGTTTACTGTTGACTGTGTTTACTTTGTGTACATAAATTGTAGAACTGCAAAATGTAGATTTCACTTTAGTTCCTTCTTGCCATAGAGATCCCAAATAATGATTACAAAATGCAAACATTAACTAACAATTGTTTTGATATTGAGTTAATCTCTTCATTGTTTCTTTGATTACTAAGATAAAAAGCACTGACTGATCTATTTTATAATTAATAAAAACAAACTTACCATTTTCTCACACAGTGTAAATGCTTTTTGATGTATCTCTCTTTGCTACAGTGTATCCCATAGTTTTACAGGATTTGCTATTCTGCTTTATCTTCTCCATTTGGCCCAGTCCTTAGCATTTTTTGGGCAAGGTCCTCGGCCCGCATATATTCTAGAACACTGACCATCCACCGTTTCTTTGGTCATCCATGTGGTCAGTGGCCTCCTGGGTTGAAACGGAGTGCTGTTCTTGCCACAGACCTCTTGTTACTGCTCATAATATAGCCATGATTGAAGTTATTCCAAGCCTTTGAGACATGTCAGGCCAAGTGTTCTTCTGGAGCATATTCATATCCTTGGTGTGAAGGACTTGCTCATGCTTCTTTGTTGTGGGCCAGCACTCTGCCCCATAAAGGGCCTCTGAATGCACTATGGATTTTCACCTGTGTCCACTTGAGCAATGCTTCATCGATTCTTCTTCGGGCGCCATCTAATGCGACCAAGTATCCAAGGTATTTAAACTAAGTGATCTACTTCAAATCCAGTCCATTGATGTTGATGGTGCCATCCATTTGGGGGCCACATTCTGTTTACGCTCAAAGCAGATCTCCTGTATAAGCATTGTCTGCATACAAGAGTGTCCAGATGTGCGGTGATGGCAGGTCAGTTGTCACCATGAAAAATATAAAAGAATTAACAGAAGGGGCGAGAGTGCCGAGCATAGGTGAACCACTGTCGGTTGATGTTGAAATGATCCCAGCTGAGCATCAAACTGTGCTTGTGACATTACGGTAAAGAAATTGGACCACACTCACATACACCTCAGGGACGTCATGAGATTACAGACCTTGCCATATAAGGTTGCATGGATCTTAATCAAATGCCTTATCCAGGTCCAGGAATGCCATATGCACCGTTTTGTTTTGTTTTTCCTGGTGCTTCTCTGTCAGCCACCTGGTGGCATGAATGGGGTCCATGGTGCCACATCCTTTGATGAAGCCACACTGATTGGGCGTGATGGCAGTGATGTTTTGGAGGCATCAGTCCAGTACCTGCTGAAATACCTTTTGAGCAGCCGATTTGGGTGGTAATTACCCTTGCCTTTCCTGATTGGCACAGCTGTGCTGGTTGTTTCTGTGGGCGGCTTGTTCTCAGCTATGACTCAAAAATGCAAAAATGCTGCTCCACACTCTCCAAGTATTTTCCAGATGTCAGCCGGTATGTCACCGGGGCCAGTCCCCTTCCCATTTGCATCATCTCACTGGTCTTCTTCACCGGTGCGATGTGTAAAGTAAGTCAGACCGTCGTTGCAGGATAGCTGATGGGTCTCATGAGACCTGATTGTCAGTCCCCATTATTTTCCAGATGTGGCCAATATTGTTCCACCCTTCTTCCTGTTGCACGTTTGATTGTGTGCTTGACAGTGAATTTTACTGGTAAATACTGATTTAAAAAAAAAAAAGGTAACTGGTCCGGTTTGCACATGACCTGTAATCAGAAAGTTACATAAAATCTACAGCAAAGACTGTATGTGTGAAAATAGCTAATGACAAAGCATCTCACAACAACACTCATTTTGTTCTTGTTCCTCAGTTAATTATGATGTGACATCAGCTAGAGACATGCTGCTTCTGGCCTTGTCCCAAGATGAGCAGAAGAAATGGATTGGTCATCTCGGCAAAAAGATTCCCAAGACTCCTCCTTCTACCTTCTCAAGGGCATCCCCACGCACAATGTCCACTCGCTCCGTAGCAAACCAGTCCTTCCGCAAGAACCCCAAAAACATGCCGGGCAAGCCAAGGTAACTACAACATACGATGTCACATTAATCTTAAATCACATTATGCATTTGGAGGACAGAATTGGATTTTCAGTGCAGTATAGTGTTTTAACCAGAAAGCATTCTCTCTAGATTTGATGGTAAGTCATATTTCACACCAAAAGAAAGAAATAATTTAAACAATTTAAGCACAATTTTCCCCATTTCTCATTACTGTAATGTAGTGATGAAAAAAAAAGTTTGATGCAACAATACCATTGTTACAGTCCCTGGTCTAGGACAGGCCGTAACATAAATGACAACAATAGGTACTTCTTAATTACTAATTTTTTTATTTTCTTAATTGTTCTCTTGTTCAATGCAGTCGGATTTTCTTTTTGGTGAATATAAAACAATTTCATAAAGAAAGAAAGAGACAAACAAGAACTCTGAAGCAAAATCATCATGGGTGAGCTTATGCCAAAACAACAAACAAACAGAAAACTAACTTCCCCACAAACAAAAACTAATTTCCCCTATGAATTGAAAATTAAAGGAACATGAACACATCACAGTTACCGAGTCCATCTCATCTGGCATGTTATCAGAATTAAGTGTTTTTGTCAGTCTGGATTATGAAATAGAGCGCTGTGTTCATCTCTGCGTTTACACAGAATTTAAAAAAAAAATGTATCTGTGGTATGGAAATTTGCATTGAGAAATAATGCTAGATAAAATAAAACAGCCAGATTAAAAAAAAAATTACAAAAGATTGACTTGTGTTGTGTTTCAAACAGTGCAACTGATGATTTTAGATACCAAACACAAACAAACACAGACACCAAGCTGAAATTATTGCTTCCCCATCGAAAACCTTTATGATGCTGTTTTTGTGGATGCCACTGTAAAGCTGCTTGTAAAGCAATCTGTATTACATAAAGCATTATATAAATAAACTTGAGTTGAAGTAGTCTGGTATTGAGAAATGGGGGTGAGGGAAGTGCTTGATTGTCATGAAATAATGTCTTTATTAAAAAAAAAAAAACCTTATGGTCCTAAAAATAAACATAATTCACTATATATATTTATTTGGTGTGAAATGTGACTAGTACACGTTTTTATGAGATTGAGATATAATTATTGACAATGAAGGCCATAAGTTCCAGGCTGTAGAGGCAGGGTAGTCTCGTGATGGGCTGTTTATGTGCTGTTGTCTTATAGCAGGGCGCAGTCCAATCTCCATGCGGACACAACATCCAGCACATGCTGACAACAACATACAGCTCCTCCACACCTTAAATCTCTAATGGTGTAGTTGACTACTCCTGTGTTTTAGTATCATTCACAGTTTTTAAGGTTGAGGTTAACTGTGATTAGTTGCTCTCTGGAGGCCTGTCCTGTTCTGTTTATTGTTGGTTTTTGTTTACTAGAATGGCAAATTCTTTCCTTTACAAATTTAACCAACTAAAAGGGAGTTTTCTTCATCTGGACGGTTTTGGCTTTAAAACTTCTAATCTCCCCCTCTATTCTGCCATTTTATATTGAATACCTGCTTGGGAATTGGCATTCAATACAACTGATCAAATGCTGTCTATTTTGCATTATATTGTCAAAATTAACACTTGCAGGATTTGGATGCAGGATTTGGCATTGTGGAGTTTATATTTGCATTAGAATAATTTTTCAGAGAATAAAAATATCACCACCAGTCACTTTTTTAGAGGCTGCTCATTGCAGAGCCAATGGGTGGAGCTTAACATCCAGCTCCCCCCCCACTGGACGTAATGGGTGCAGCTAGACCGGGGGTGTCCAGTCCTGCTCCTGAAGGGCCATTGTCCTACACCGTTTAGTGCACACCAACCCCAATTAAACACACATGAACCATGTAATCAAGCTATTAGTGTATACTAGAACCTTCCAGGCAGATTTGTTGAGGCAAGCTAAACTCTGCTGGACAGTGGCTCTCCAGGACAGAGTTTGGACACCCCTGAGCTAGACGGTCCAACCACACCATAACCCTACCCATATCCTTATCACTAAACATAACTACACCCATTATGTCTAGAGTGAGCGAAATGAATGTCATTTTTCTGCCTTCAAATTTCTATGATCAGACAAAACCTAACAAAGGAAGTAATTATATTTTGCTTGAAGAATATGAAGCTTTTTGAGGATTGTTTTTGTATTGTTGCATTATTGACAGAGAGTACCAATATAACTGCTTCTGTATCAATTAGGCAGTACATGGACACACCTCATGTGAATACAAGAAGAGTGTTTAAACTAAGTGGAAAAGTGCAAAGTTTCGAATGCATAGAAAAAACTCTCTAGACAAATATCTTGTAGCAGTTTAAGTAAAGGTAGAGTGGGTGTTCATTTTGGGTAGTTCTAAATTTACTAAAAAAGTTGTGATGATTTATTTAAATTTATTAGAATAAGTACACCACTATCTCTGGGTATACAAGAGGCCAAACATTGCAGAATATTGGTGTTGGTGTGTATACCCAATTTGCACAGGACACCGACACAAATACCTGCACTGTTATAGATTGTTCAGTAACAGCTATTAGACTAAACTGACCTATTTTGTAATACATATTGTATGAAATGAAATAACTTGCACAGTCACTTGATAACAGATCACTCTAAATTGTTGACATGTATTGTGAAAAGCGCTATGCAAATAAATGTGAATTGAAATGAATTTAAAATAGACAATAAGAATTAGCATTGAGATTTAAAAAATATAACATCCAGATATTTTGCTCTAATTTTAAGGTTAGATGTCCTTAATTGGCATGAAAATAATCTCATAATGCATACAAATATCTTAGTTGTCCTACAGGCTTCATTTCCTTCATGTAAAATATAACTTTTAAAAGTTACTACTGTTTTGTTGTTGTTTCCTGCAGTTAAATGTGATGTTTTTGTTAGATTCACTTACATTTGAGATGTGTGAATCATATTATGATTACCCTGAAAAGTTCTGTTTAACATGGAATGTAAGTGAGAATAATCCTAAATTTAAACCTTCTTTCAAACACTGGATATTTTTCTTTTCTTCTTTCTTTCAGCTAACCATCTGAACCTCTGGATTAAATTGGGATTTTTGTACTTTCCTCTCTCTCTAAAAAAAAAAAAAAAAAAAAGTCTATATAAAAAAAAAAGTTTATAAAGAAATCTGTAACAAACATGTAATTAACCTTTTAAAGTTGCATTTCACAAATGAATAAAAAAAAAAACAGACAGTAATTGGTGCTGAAATTCAGAATTTATCTACTGCAAGGCATCATGGACATTTTTGGCATCTTTTT
The DNA here is from genome assembly GCA_038088235.1 of Zacco platypus. Classification (NCBI taxonomy): domain Eukaryota; kingdom Metazoa; phylum Chordata; class Actinopteri; order Cypriniformes; family Xenocyprididae; genus Zacco; species Zacco platypus. The sequence continues at coordinate 10,288,018 of CM076080.1, forward strand.
TGTAGCCCCATTTTCCCCATAATGCAGGATTTTCTTAGATTCCATTTATTCCACATCATGCCTCCAGAGGAAAGCTTTGAAATCTTTTCACAACTTGGGAAGGAAACTATAGGCTGTTCTCCTGCCTATGCCTATTTCTGTTTGAACTCTGAAACCTCTGGGATTGGGACTATAGCTTGGCACCATGGTAAAAGGGGAAATTTGGGGAATTAACCATAAAAGGGTCTTTGGGACAGTCTTTTTATTTGCAAACTATTTCCACTTCGATCCACTTTGATGCCGCCTTCTGATGGACTCTGGTTGCCTTATTCTATCCCTCAAAATCTAAATGGAAAATGAATTGGGTTTGGTTGTTGTGGGTACTGAGTTTTAGGGGAGATTTTGAAGGGTTTTTATGGAGCATGGAAGATCATTACAGTCTATGCATATTATCATAATTGTCATTATCATCATTATTGTTTTTGGAGGCTCCAAGCCATACGATACCATCATAATGGCATCAGGAGACATACAATGTCACAGCAACAATTGACATTTTTTTGTGTGTGTGTCTGTGTGTGTGTTCATTGGGTACATTGTTTCTGTAATATTCTTTTGTTTATCTTTTTTTTGTTTTGTTTTTTGTAATGTGTTGCCTTACATTTGATTCATAGATAAATGTTTCAAAAAAGGAAAACATTAAGATAACAAATGTAACTGCACTGTTTGAATTGTAATTTATTTGTAGAAGACTAAACATCTGTAGTGTTTGGCTCACCTAGTGCCTTTTGGATAACAATTTTACTGCCATATCTGTTTGCGTTCCTCTCCAAACAAATCTTTACTATTATCATAAAATAATGAAAGCAAACATATCTATTACAGTGTGATTTTTACTAGAACCTAAAGGGTTTGAAACAGCGGACCATCTATTCAGTGTCTTCAGTGTTGTCAACCAAAGTTCAAAAGTTCTGCATGAAGAACCATGATGAAGGCAACATGTCCTGCTTTTTTCTTTTATAATATGAATGAAGCCCGTGGACATCCCCATCTTCCCCTCAAAACAGTTTCCGTCAGTGTACATACTCAAATGAATCAAGATGATGAATACCTCCTCAATAATACAACATGGTTTTTACATATGTGTTCAGTAAAATAAGCACTGGAACAATGATCTGTTTTGATGTGGATGTATTGCATGTTAAATTGCATTGGAGGCCGCACTGATGGATATGTGTCAATAAACATATCTTTATCTATCACCTAAGACTGAGTGTGTTTTACCTGTTTTTACCTACCTGGTTTAATAACTTCTGTTATGTCAGGTGCTGACTTCACAACTGAAGCTGACCTAAACCACAGTATTGTACATTATGAAAACCTATATAATGCAGTTCAATAGCTTCAAGTAAAGTGTTACACAAACTTTTTTCACCAGAAATAAGTCATCTTGCATTTTTTGTATCTAGTACTTTTTTGTTTGATTGTTGTATCATTTCTATTATTTCCTGTTGATTACATTTGCTAAAAGTTAAAGTTTTTGTGATAATGTGTGTCTTCTGAATCCAATGAACACTTCAACAATAGTAAAATCTTGAGGACACACCAAATTTGATCAAACTTGGCCCTAGAGGCTACTGTAACAAGGAATTCATTTGTTTGGTCGATGTAGCTTGACTTTAAATTCAAAGTTCTTTTTATTTGTGTTGGCATGTATTAAAATTGCTGGACAGTGGTCAAAAAAACAGCACTCAACACAAGGGCATGTGGGCAATATTAGCCCAAAAAGTATGTACAGATGTCAAGATTCATAGTCTTGTGGGTAGCAGAACCAAGGATGACCCGATTTTGAGTCCAGATTCAAGGTCCTTATAATCTAATGCAAGTACATGCATTGGACTACATGCACCAGACTACTAATCACCCACACCTGGTGCTTATTCCCTTCTCAGTCAGCGACTGCAAAAATAAGGTGCTTCTCAAATGGAGGGAAGGCGGCATGATAGCTAATATTTGTACAATATTTTTACAACATACAGTGCTCATGCTGAGTAGGTCTCTAGCCTTCAAGCCTTCAAAGGACTGGACTAAGAAGGACACTACAATGCAGCCTTCTGTATGAGAAGCACCCCACCCATATTCTCTACAAACCTTCAGTTGTCTTCTGGCCTTGAACTAGGACTACAGACCCTATTCAATGTTTTCGGATTGGTTACCTATTTCTTCAACAATTTGCTTTTTCCTCCCGATTCCTTTGATCCCAGGAAAATTGTTGCTTCCCATTATCTTTTTATTTGGTTGCACTATTAATTATAGAGCATTTATCAGTTATAGTGCTAAGTGTTAGTACTAAGTGTTGCCTGTTATTTGCTCTGCGTTCTTCAATAAATACCTGTGATTTGGTTCACTTCCATGACTTACACTCATCACTGACATAGGCTAATAATAGACACCTTAGCATGTGCAGGATGACGATTCATCAGCCAATGTATTAAGTGAAATAATTAGAAATATTTTCATAGCACAAAATGTAACCTGATTCAAAGAGTCCATTCTACTCTACTAATGGGGTACTAATGAGTCTCTTTAACCTTTGGGGCAACAGGAGGCAGACAGAAACCTCAACATCACCACAGCTTTAGCACTGAAAATCACAAATAGTAGCCTATGTGCATAAAAACTTTGGGTCAATTTGTTGCAAATTTATTTTCAACGACTAATTTTTTTTAATCAATTTAATGCGTCCTTGATGCAAGTATTTCTAAAATTTCTTAAATAAAATCTTTTGTTGAATCTGAAATCGCCTTCTATACCCTCATTCACTATTCACTACATTAGAACTTATAAGAAAGGATTTATCTTGAATTCTGTCATGGAAATGATGTAAAAACCTTAGATAAACAACTTAATAATCTACCAGTATTATTCATCAGGACCATGTGACGTCACTGTGTTTTATTGCTGCCATTTTTGTGCCCAGTCACAGCTGTGTGATCTGTTTCAGTATACGGTCACAGCAGCTAAAGCTACCAGAGGGAAACACTCCCAGAAGGTTCATAACAAGGTTACAATATACCTGGGATATGTTGTGCCATTAACTATAACAACAGTCGTCAGAGAAACTCCCAACTACAATTTAATTTGATCCCAATGCGAAGCAAAATAGCAATGCACGACATTAATAACCACTGGAACTGGAAATGTAATTTATATAACATTATAATGAGAACACTATTGTAATGAAACTAATGAATTCTCTGTTGTTTCAGCGCGTTGTTGTGGGAAGAGAGTGTCTACAAGAGTTAAAACATTCTGATTAGTATAACTTAGTTCAAGCTTCACTTGTGCATTCGTGTCATTTTGTGCAAGTATGTCATAATATGAAATTTATGTAAATATCTAATCTCATATAATCTCATTTCGTTGAAGTAAATAGCCTGCAGCGCTTTATTGTACTGATGATCATCTTTAGCCTCAGCGAGCTCCCAAACAGCAACTCAAAACATTAATAGCTAAGATTGGGGCTGTCATGTACATAACATTATACACTACTATACACTACTGTAATAAAATGTTGTGAATTGACCCTTCGCAAAGACCCGCCCCCTTTAGTTACTGTTGTTATGTCCGACAAGCCATGCGCTCTCACGCGGGAGCAAAGAGTACACTGACAACAAACAGTTTCATTTTTAAAATACCGTCATTTTTTACCGTCATTCAAGTTTAAACAATAAATACCGTATAGTGGCTCTTTAATGTGTCGTGACATTTCGCTGTAGCTCCTTCAAGCGGCTCCTGAACCAACCTTCTCTTATACTAGTTCATTTATGGCATCAAATAAACATGAATGGACATTAGAAGGAATGTTGTTTCTACCGTGGAAAGACATGAGTACACACAATTTTTCAAGTTCACCAACATTAATCTATTAATTCCCCTGACTGCTTTATCGGATAAAATGGCAGATTCAGGGTTATGATTGGTTAGGTTGCCTGTCACTCAAACTGTTTGTGAAGGGTCAATTCTGTGGGCTTAGTTGCTGTGGTTCTGCGTGTTGTTACAGGTATAATGCATCCACAACAGCTACAATATGACTACATAACTTAGTTCAAGTTCATCTGTGCCTTATTTTATACAAATATAAGTTGTAATATTATGTTTATTTTGTATAAATATCTGAATTATCTTATATAGGATGTTCCATTTAATTAACCTTCTGGTAAAGCGCTTCAGTTTACGGGTTCTCCTCAGCTTCAACGCACAGCTCAAACAGAAATTATGTCATTTCAAACAGTAATTTAAGATGTTTACTATTACTGTAATATTACTTTTTTTCAAAAACATTAATGCATTATTTTTAATAACTAGCACTATTAGCAGTATTGTTCTCGTATTATTTTGATCAACATATGGTGTGATTAAAATAATTTCCTTATTCGGAGGCTATTTAATTTTATTTATCCATGGCACATGCATTTTATTTATAGTCTTAACTAATGTTGTCCAATGACTTGTTGCAGTTTTTTTTTTTTTGTTAGGCAATGGATTGTTTGGTAACACTCACTATGATGATCATCAATACAATAAAGAGCTGCTGTGTTCTTTGCCATGTCGGACATAAAAATGGCAGCGAACATAGCGGAAGTGACGTCTTCTGTACCCATGAATACGCTATACACCGAGGACAAGCGGTTTGTAAAATGAATGGATGGATGTAAAGTTGAGGTGGCTTCAAGACTTCCTTAGAAATAAACGTTCTGTTTGGTTTAGCTTTTCCTCTAAAATTATTGTTTCTTTTAGAGGCATTAATTTCCCTTTAAAGTGAGATTTTGAGCCATCAAAATTAAAGTGTAAATTATCATCTATTCATAGTCAGGTATTTTTGTATTTGAAATTAATATACAAACACCATTTTTCGCCACATAGTTGTTCTTTGCGGAATAAATAGGTGCATCCTTATTGAGGAAATCTGTGATTTTTCACGACTGGATGGACAAAGGTGTTTGGTTCATTGTACATATTATGGATAGAAATGGAAACTTCCTTAGTTATGATTTTTTTTTTTGTGAAAAATATAATATAACTTGTTCTCAGGAACTATGTATGTCTTTGGTGAAAGCTGTTCCTGCTGGTTTGGTTCAGCTAATTAAAGGTGCATTGTGTTATTTACCTCTGATACCAAGATTAGGTAATCTAATCATCTCGTGATAATTTTACAGAGCAGAGCGGTAAAAATAAGGTTTTAAGAACATTAGTAAGTACACAGATTTTCCCTTCTATAGGCAAAGAAGAGACCTCTTGTTTTTGCTTTTCCTGAAGATAAAGTGATTTGAATTACAACAAGATTTCTTTCTTTTCCACTTCTGCCGAAGGTAAAAGAAGTTCAGTTTAAAATTATTAATGATATTTTTCACTGCAATGAGTTCCTCAGACACAGGATTAACTTGGATTGTAATGAGTGCACCTTTTGTGAAGCAGACAGTCACTGGAACATTTGTTTTATTTATGCAAATTCTCTAAAACATTTTGGGATGACCTCTATGTTTGGTTAAGTTCGAAGTATGTAATACCTGACTCTGATTTTAAAACTGTAAAATATGTCTTTTTTGTGATGTTGAATACTTGGTTAATAATATTGTGATTTTGGCCAAATACTTCATATATATATATGTGTGTGTGTTTGGTTTTTAAAGAAGGGTATTAAATTATTATATTTTATAATAATTTTATATTATTATATTAATAATTATTATATTATTTTAATTACAAATTTAAATGCAACTGAAGGAAATTGTACATTTACATGCTTAAGGATTATTTCAACCAAAAATGAAGTGCCTGTGTGGAAAGGTATATTATTTGTTTTATGTATTTTAATTTTACTGGTAATCAAATGAACGCATTAAAACATTTATCTTTTATTCCAATGTATTATTTTTTTAATTATTTTTGTACATTCAAAGTGCTACACTACAGAGGTTTACTGTTAATCAGACATTATACTGTTAAAGGGTATAACCAAACATTTAATTTGACGGGTTGCCTTGAAGACTTTTTTATGTGTCTGTATGGTAAGATGATAGTTTCTCTCAAATGAAACGGTAAAATGTTCATTAAGTGTAGGGCCCTATGATTTCCGCGATGGATAGTGAGGAATAAAAACGCAATCTACTGTGTTACGTGGAATTGTTTTTCAAATTTTGGATGAATACATTAAATGCATATGAATCCTGCATGTTTGCCTGCGTCATTTGTTACTGACATCATATATGTTATGTATTCATATATGTAAATCATATATGTTATGTATTTTCTACCAAAAGCACACGCATATATATATATATATATATATATATATATATATATATATATATATAAAAATATATATACTAGGCAGGGGGCACTAGGCAGACGCCACACACACTCACACTTTTTAACTTTTCCAGAAAGACTTAATGGTCTTGTTTAAATCCTTAAAAGTCTTGCATCACAAAAAAGCCCTTAAACTATGTTTTGGAGGTATTTTTTGACGATTAAGCCCCTTGTAGTTCATTTATTTATTTAATTTTAGTATTGTTTATTTAGTTTATATATATATATATATATAAATATATAATAAAATACAAAAGGATGGATGGATGAATCAGCAGCGGTCGCCATCTTCTGATGAGACGCGGGAATTCACTCGGCGCACGATTCTCAGTGCATTTTGGGTATTCTCTAGCCTCTAAGCGTGAATCAGTTGTACACTCTTTATAGCAATGCGTTGTGGTATTAAATGAGTGCACCCCATAATGTAAGGTTTCGGACACCACTAAAAATGTCTGTTCCTTCTCAAATAGTGTCCTATTTAAGGTTATAGAGGGCGATTTCGGACACAGGGTTAGCTTGTGATTGGTCCATTCTATACCAGCGCTGAGAAAAGTAACTTTTTTCATGTGGCAACGCCGTTTACGTTGCTCTTCAGCCGCAACATGGACAATAATTTATTACTGAATAATAACACTGACAAACTGTAACTATGACATTCAACTGACGTTATGCAGTTAAGGGTTAAAACTGAAGATTCAATATTGTAAACATTACACCGACTTACTAGAGACAACTTCCGGGTCACTAAAAACAACGCTTATTGCCGTTGTATTGCGTTTCCTTGACATACTGCAGACCCAGTTGCAAACATGTCAGGTAAAACAGGGAAACAGAGTCGCCCTAGAAAGGCAGTATCAAAAGAGGATGAAGAGGAGCAGCCACTGCAGGCTGTTCTCATTGCCGACAGCTTCAACCGCAGGTTCTTTCCCGTCACCAAAGACCAGCCGCGGGTGAGTGAAGTGAACATCTCTGCGAGCACATGTGTGGCTGTGGATCCATTCTCACAGTCCTCCTACTTAATAACTATAATGTTGTTTAAAAAAGTTGTTGTACAAATATTAGTTAACTTGTAAATAAGCATGTTGCCATGTTAATAACAGTGTTCGTGGACATGTACTATGATAATAGAATTGGCTCTGATATATAGAAGCATGCCATATTTACTTCAGATTTAATTGTTTATTGAACAACTTGTCTTCTACCAACAAGATGCATCTTTGTATTAGAACAGTAGCTCATGTTGTTCTCCTGAAAAGTATTGCATTTTAATGTTCATCACGTATAATAAATAAACAAATTGTGAACTAGACAAAACTTAGGTTTCACCTCTTTGTTATTGTTCATAAGATGTCCATAGACATAAAGCATCTGTAGGTATTCTATCGAAAAAATAATCGATATTTTCAGTATTGTCATAAAATTCATTTCTACTGGCATCAATTTGAAATGTTTGCCTTTAAAATACTCCATGTAATTTTTTTAAATATTAAGATTGCTTTGGGAGGTATAACACATTTTAAACATTTAATTATTATCATGTGATTTTTTAGATAATTTGTGAAATCAAGATTTTATAGAGAATACTAGATGTAATCAACATATTTCTAATTGTTTTGTTTGAGAATTTAAAGGGTTGGTTCACCCAAATATAACTATTATATCATCCCTTACATAACCTCATGTCGTTCCACACTACCAAGACTTTCATTCATCTTCAGAATTCAAATTAAAGGTATTAATATTCATAATAGTATTAATATTCTGTCATAATTTTTGTCCATCCACTGAGAGTTTCAAAAAGTATATAAATTGCAAATGTAACCCATATAAATCAAGCTTTGAAGAGACACAATTGCTCTATGTGATGAATTTAATTTTTGCTTTTATTCATATAGATCAAAGCACATACATAGTGCACATCAAATATATATCCAATTAGGTTTGTTCTTACCTGTCATGCAAGCAGGTTTGAGCATCTGCAAGAACCAATGAGGTTTGCTCTCGCCCCTTAAATGTACGCACTGATGAGCTCCTCTTTACCAAATTTGATGAGCTCTATGAATGTGCGTTGATCTTCCTTATACTACCCAACAAGGTGTATCACAGTATATACCATGGTTGACTATAGCTACGTTTACACTGTCAGTTTTTGGGATTGACAGCCATATTTACTTACAAGTGAGAGTCTCAATGTCCCGTTCAAATAGCTTACAGTAGTATCTCAAATACTGTGTGTATGAACATGGAATGGGAGTCAAGCCTGTATTCTCTTAACAGTAACCATAGCAAAAGTGACCAAAGTAATATCAAAGATGCCGACATCCATAAAACTGAAAAGTTTTTTCTATCACTTTTAACACAAGAGTCCAGTCAAGCCACAGTTGATCTGTCAAATCTCCAGCTTCTATAGCTGCGTGGAGAGCAGAGCATTTGAGTCGCGTGTAGTTGGACACAAAACTGACCAGAGCAACTTCGGTGGTGATCAGTGGCTGGATCTAAAACCTTCAGATTACACACAACTCATATCTCTGTTACTGTAAGTTACCGAAACCACACACAAACCCCTGACACATGGTAGACATGCGTTTGTGCAGCACAGAGTGGCTTTGTGTGATGTGACAGTGGTAAAGTTATGGGTGTGAGTTCAGTTATTGAATACGCTTGTCAATATAAAAAAAAAAGAGAAGTAAAATAAACAGTGAATTATTTTTGCCTGCTGTGTATATGGTTATCATTTAGTAACACTGAATGTATAAAAGTACCATGGTATCATCAGATGACTTTTGGAACAGAGTGCATCAATTGCTGCCTGTTTAATTCAGATTTCTAGATCATTTCTAGACTATCTTTTTATTTTTGCTTTCTCCCATCAGGCCCTGCTACCTCTGGCTAATGTCTCCATGATTGACTACACACTAGAGTTTCTGACATCTACTGGAGTACAAGAGACCTTTGTCTTCTGTTGCTGGATGTCCAGCAAAATAAAGGAACACTTACAGTAAGACACTGTGACTTTTTATGTTGATATCAGTGAATGACTGTGATCCCGATGACACAGTATTTGCGGTCTTGTTTTACAGAAAGTCAAAATGGTGTCGCCCCACATCTCCCAATACGGTCCATATCATCACCTCGGATCTATACCGTTCCCTTGGAGATGTATTAAGGGATGTGGACGCCAAAGCTCTTGTCCGCTCTGACTTTCTGCTGGTATATGGGGACGTGGTTTCAAACATTGATGTTTCCCAGGCTTTACAGGAACACAGGTGAGTGTCATCTCTCCACAGGAAACATGGTGAGCCCGGCCTGTAAACTTGATTGTTTGGGATTTATACTGTATATCATTAAACCATTTTTTTTTTCCTTGAAAGACAGCGGCGCAAAATGGAGAAGAATGTCTCAGTGATGACCATGATCTTCAAAGAGTCCTCGCCTGGCCACAAGACTCGCTGTGAAGATGATGACATCATAGTGGCTATGGACAGCAAAAGCAAGCGCATTCTTCATTACCAGAAAGCACAGGCATTAAAGAGGTTTCAGTTCCCTATGGTGAGATATTTCTCACTTAGTGCTGTTGGTACATCTGCTGTAGTCTGCGAAGAACATTTTCTGCTTGTATTTCACCCAAAAATCATATCAAAATAGATTTTACATTTTACAAAGAAAATGTGTGCATGGCATTCCTGTGCAGAACTCGCCAACACGATGCTGTGAGTGTTTGCCAAGGCATTGTTACTTTTTGCTTGATTGTTCTGGTTGGTTTCTAGGGCGTTGTCAGATAGTTTCTGAGGGGTTCTTAATGGTTGTTGGCATGATTTTATAGACCTTATATGCCAAAGAAGCAAGTTTGCAGCCATTTTTAGAATTTTATATTTGAACTTTCATTTTAGCGGTATTTCTGTATATTTCTATGGCATAGCTGTCGAAGTGTAATTAGCTGGTGACACATCACACTTATTGTAGAGTTAACAAAGGTTATCATGAACATTGTAATGTTTGAACAAAAAGTAGACCGGGAAGATTTAAAAACGAGCGGTTAGTTTATAAATCCGCAAGATCTTACCTTTGTGCTGTGGAAATACAAAACAGAAGACGTAACACAACGAGTGAGTGCTGAAAAGGGGCGGGGCTACATAAAGCTAGCTACAAGTCTGTTAGCATAGAGAAATAGTAACTGTTTTACTTTTGAGCTTGTAATACTCATTCTCAGTGATGTTCAACAGTCATAAAAATCAGGAGGTCCAACAAATAATACTATAATGTATGAATACATTCTCAGTCAGCTCAACAAAGCAAATAAAAATCATTGCATTGATTATAGTTGTTCCTTCTTTTCATACAGAATATTTTCCATAGTGGAAGTGACGAATTTGAAATTAGGTTTGATCTTTTGGATTGTCATATTAGCATCTGTTCTCCACAGGTGAGTGTGTCTTTTTGTTGTTGTCGTTTTTTACAGCTGTGTTGGTTTTAACTTCTGAACATATTGCTTGATTAATATTGTGTAACGTAGGTTGCTGAGCTTTTCACAGACAACTTTGACTACCAGACAAAAAATGACTTTGTCCGTGGGCTTCTAGTCAATGAAGAGGTATGAAACACAGAATCAAGTGACTTGCTTATTTATGAATTTGTATATGATCTAAAAGGGTTTCTTTTTCATAGATCCTGGGAAACCAGATCCACATGCATGTCACTAAAGATGGATATGGGGCTCGTGTGTCTAACCTCCTGATGTACGACACAGTCTCTTCCGACATGATCCGACGCTGGATCTATCCGATCACACCTGAGGCCAACTTTGCAGACCAAGAGGGCCAGAGCTGTACACACTCTCGACATAATGTGTACCGTGAGCCAGGGGTCAGTCTGGGTCACGGCAGCCAGATGGAGGAAAATGTGCTTATTGGTCGAAATACAGTGATTGGAGCAAACTGCACCATATCAAATACTGTGATTGGAGCAAACTGTATCATCGGTACTGTCTTTATAGTAACTGAATTAGTTTCGATTCATGCTTATCAAAAATCAGTTCAGTTATCATTGTTTGTTTCCATTTTTGAAAATGCCATGTTATGATGTTAAAATCTATTTGAATGACACCCTTTTAAATGCTGTTTTGTCTACTTAGGAGACAATGTGACTCTGGAAAGAGCTTACATATGGAATAGAGTACACATAGCCAACAATGTGAAGGTGAAGCAGTCAGTTATCTGTGATTGTGTGGAGGTGAAACACGGAGTCGTTTTGAATGATCAGTGTGTGCTCGCCTACAATGTAAGAAACCACTCATTTGTTCCATTTTTATATATATATATATATATATATATACACACACTTAATATATTTTAAATATAAATATTGGAGACATGAAGTTAAATATAAAGGTGTCCACATTTTTTAAATGCATATTTGGTTTCTGCACCTTACTTGATCCATGTTCATCTTACAGAGGCTGAAAATTCTCTATCTTTTATAAATCAGTCAGCTAGTTGCCTTGTTATTTAACCAAATGTTAAAACACAGGTTGTGGTGGGTCCAGATATTACTCTTCAAGAAGGCACAGTTCTGTCCATGCACCATCCAGATGAAGAGGATGATGAAGATGATGATGATGAGTTCTTGAGTGATGACAATGATGTTGGCTACAATAAAGACAAAATCAAACAGAAAGGTTTGTGCTCTTTTTTTTATTTACAAGTTCTATGAAATGTAAATAACTGTGCCTGCGCTCTCACATTGAGAGCGATTTTAAACTGGATGTCACTGGGGTGATTGTAATTTTTGGGGATTATCTGATGGGTTTACATTTAACTTTATTTGAATGTGTCCTTGTCATATGGTGCATGTATTTATTATAGTAGTAACAGTAAATTATGTATAATTACAAGCAACTAACCCTAAACTTGTAGTAAGTACATTTTGTTAATATTACTTAGTACTTACTCCAGGAATTACACTGTAAGAAAGACACATTAAAATAGTGTTCTTATATTCTTGGGGGGAAAAAAAGATGTCATTCTATGTTGGCAAGGAATGTTATTACCACTAAAAATTTAAATGCATTCATAAAAATATTCAATGCTTGAGTCACATGAGCAAAGTGTTACTTAAACATTGTGTTTTGTCAGTGTTTAACCCAGCAGAGGTGGGTTCAGAGGGTAAAGGATACAGATGGAAAACCAGCATTCTTGATGACACAGAGGAAGATGAGCTTGCTGATTGCATTTGGGGTGAGAGCCAGGAACAACATAAGGATGAATAATACTGCTTTATATTTTGGGTGAAGTAATGGTTTTATTTAAAAAATAAAGGAGGAGGAGGAGGGGGGGGGGTTAACTGACATTAATGGTGATATCATGTTTCCAGGCCTAGTGTTGAATCCTGACCCAGAGAGTGACAGTGAAAGTGAGGTTAGTGAGGGATCACATGACCCAGGAAGCCACACTGCATCACCTGAATTGGATGATGTCAAAGGTGAGAATTGTAAACCTGAAATACTACATTGCTGAATCCATATATGATACATACATATTTTCCAGAGCTCTATTTTACCTTTTTTTTATTTCACTCAGAATTCCATTTTATACCAATTTTCCTTTTGTCCTCAGTGTTTCAGAACGAGGTTCATGGTACGTTACAGAGAGGGTTGGATGAGAACATAGGTTGTGACAATCTGGTTCTTGAGATTAACTCACTCAAGTAAGTTAAAGTTACAAAGATCCATTTTTTTAAACAATTTGTTTACCTAAAAATGAAGAGATAAATTACTGACCTCATGTTACAAATCCATAAGCTGTTACTTTCTTCATGGCACACAAGAGGAGATGCTTTGCAGTTCACAAATAGTGACTTCTGCTATAAAGCTACAAAAAGAAAAAAAACAGTATGAAAGTATCATAAAAGTCATGTAAAAGTGAAATAAGATTCCAGGTTTTCTGAAGTCAATGTGAGAGGAACAGACCAAAACTCATGGAAAATTGTATGGATTCTAATGACCAATGTGTCAGTGCAATATTCGATTCTGAAAAATGGACAATTATATTTGAGAGTTAGAGCGGAGCAAGTGTGCCGCACACATTCTGAAGCCAAAGTGTTTAAATCGCCCCCTGGTGGCTGCCTACAGTGGAGGTCATAAACCCCACCCTCTCCATGAAGCCAAACTAAATTAATTTACGTTTCAAATCATTTTTTCCTGAAGATGGTTTCTGTATTTTAGGACCTTCTTACCACACAGATGTATGTTCAAGTAGTAATTTTCCCTTCAAGTTTTGTTTTAGTTAGGTTTTTATGCTATAAAACAAATGGTGTCATTTCATTATTGACAGCTGTGCTTGTGCTCGAGGTAAATGTTATTGTCACTTCTCAGGTATGCCTACAACATTTCTCTGAAGGAAGTAATGCAGATCTTGATGAGAGTTGTGCTTGAGTTTCCTTTCCACCAGCAGGGGGCACAGATAACCACAGCTCAGTATTCAGCACACCTGCTCCCTGTGAGTATGTTTGATATGTACAGGATTTAAAAAAAAAAAAAAAAATCAGACTGCATCACATTCTTTTATCATCACTTTAAAGTTGCAGTAAGTGATTTATGAGAAACCCTGTTGAAAGTGGATTGAACCAAGCACCACAACACACTTGTAGCTAATCAGCAGTAAGGGGCATGTTCACTCAGGAGAGGGGAGGTGTCTCTGTTGCGTGTTAGTGAATTTGGGGGTGGAGATATCAAGTTGTGTTTTGGGTAGGGGCGTGTTTGTTTTGGTGATTTCAAATATCAACAGTGTTTACCAGAAATTTGGAAAAACTGCCTCTTTAAATACTTGTGACCAATAACATTTTAAGGGAAGATGCTTTTCAATTGCATAATTTCACAGCTTTTTAAATCTATGAAATATAACTGATACTTTTGCAAATGTGTGCAATACTTGACAATTTTAGCTATACAAATTATCAACCATCTACAGAGCCCCGCACATGACATATTGACAAAAAAATGTTATGTTAAAGGTATAGTCACCCAAAAATGAAAATTCTGTCATTAATTACTCACTCTTATGTCGTTCTAAAGCCGTAAGACTTTCATTCATCTTCAGAACACAAATTAATATTTTTGATGAAACCTGAGAGCTTTCTCTCCCTCCATATACCGCTGCGCAACTGACACTTTGATGTTTAAAAAATTTCATAAAGAGATCATAAAACTAATCCATATGAATTGAGCAGTTTAGACCCCCTTTTCTGAAGAGACATGATCGGTTTATATAATGAACAAATTGAATTTAGGCTTTTATTCATATATAAACATTGATAACCAAACATAAGTAGAAGCAGGCTTTCTTAGATCCTGCTTTTGCTTTAATGCAACAGCGCTGCGATGTCAAGTATATGGAGGAAGAGTTTTTCAAACGTTGCCTTCTTAGAAAGCCTGCACCGCGCCAGATGCCCTCTGTGCAGTCACTTAACCCTTAGCCTTAGCTTCTTATTCCTCCGTTCAAAAGACGGAATTTCTGTCGGTGAGGTCAGCACCCCCTTGCCAGTGGGTGCCCACTTCAAGTGTGCACAGGCTTCACTGGTCACCTCTGGTTCCTGGCTGCATGTCAATATCCATAGATTAGGTTTCTCTGACAAGTTGTAAGCAACACTATCGAGCCCAACCTTTAGTGTAATCGTTTGTTTTACTTTCGTTAGTTTCCCCTATTAAATCCAGTCAAGCAGCAGGCTCTTTTGCCACTCAGTCCAGCTGAGGGAGCATGTTCTGCTGGGAAAGTGACGTCAATGCATACCCTATAAAGTCTGTAAAGTCAATTCTGAAAATTGTTTCTAAACACATTCATTAATGTTCCAAATGTATTGCTGAAACACATTGCAAAGACTATGAACTATGTAGGACTGAATTGTGGAGTTAGACCTTTCACCAATTCTGTTTTTAGGATTTTTGGGCAGGGCTAAAACGGTGGCTCAATGACGCACGGGAGGCACTGAGCACGGCCTCACCCCAACACTATAACTACAACGTATTAGTATCGGTGGTTTGCCCTTCAATCGTGAATTACTGTCATTACCGTTAGTTTGTACAGCCTACCTTTTGCTAGCTAGCTATGCCTTTGTCACGCAAATACATGTTATCTGGTTATGATAATAAACAAAACAGCTTGATTTCCTTATTTAAATTTCCTAAAATGAGAGTAAGTTGCCTTGTGTGTTTGTTATAATTAGTAGGTAATACACAGTACTAACAACACATTTTTCTATGGTGAAAAATTAACTCATTTTAATATTGCGTTACACAGACTTTAATGACAGAATTTTCATTTTTGGGTGAACTGTCCATTTAACATAATGCACAAAAGTGCAATACTTGAAGGCAGGGAAGCTATATGCCTGATATGTTTGACTACACCTGATATGTTTCAATAATTATTGTCCTTGATGTTTGAATAATGACTTTTAGTGTAGAATGATAGAATGCATAAATTTAAAAAGTTTATGTGTGGGGGGAAAAGGTATGTCATATTCTTGTCGTTCATACACAGACAAGGTGAGAATTAGTTTTTGAGGGACACTTTTGTTGATTTTGGTGGCACATTGATTTCCAATCTAGATCTGTCACTGATCTCATATTTAGCCTCTCTGCAATCTAATTAAACTTTAATCTCTGGATGTGTAAAGTTCTAAGTCAGATGCTGTTCATTCAGTTATTTTGACTATAGCAGAAAACAGTATATACTGAAAACAGTCCCTGTATTTTTTCCTTACAGTTGTTAAAGAAGTGGGCACCAGTCTTCAAGAACTATGTGAAGAGATCTCAAGACCAAATGGACTGTGTGACTTCCATGGAGGAGGTTTTCCTTGAACTTGACACCCATTGGCCAGCTCTGGTCAAAGTGAGCTGCCTCTTTTTCTGTAGTCAACCACAAGTTTCATGACTGTTGCTAGCTAATTGTATGTAATGTCTGTCTACTTTAGGTGCTGATGAGTATGTATCAGCTGGAGATCTTGGAGGAGGATGTCATCATGCGCTGGTTCACTCAGGGTGTCACCACAGACAAGAGCCAACAGCTCCGCCGTAATCAAGGGGTAGGATTCTTTAAGGTTTATTTGCTGTAAAACTAAACCAATAGCTACTGCACATTCACACTGTATTTTGATGTCAGAAAATTGCTTTCAAATTGCCAGAGAGCTCTCTGCATGAACGCAAGTCAGAGACAGAATGCCATAAAATACAATCCCAGTATCAGGCCCTAGTAATATTACTGGGATTAATCCAGTGGACAGAGCTGGAGTTGTGTAGCTTCTTGACAAGTTCGTCATTAGATGTTACAAAGATGTGTGAATGAAAGCTCAGAACATGGGAAAGTTGTGAACGCAGTGTGAATGATTAAAACAGCACAATGCCAGGAGAGTTACCAGAACAACTTTAGTGGGAATTGACTGGAATCTCTGTGAAAGCGGACTGTTAACTTTGAGTTCTTCTATGTTGTGTCCCCACAGCTCTTGAAGTTCATTCAGTGGCTAGAAGAAGCTGAGGAGTCTTCAGAGGAAGATGAATGAACATGAACCATCACGAGTGTAACTCAAACAATTTGGATGGTCATCCATACACTTAACAAACCTAAAAAAAGAAACGTCATGGTCTCTTCTCCCTCAGATGAATTGTTTTGCAGCCAAAAATGAAAATTTACATACTGTTATTTACCCTCATGTTGTGAATTTCTTTCTTCTACGGAACACAAAATAAGTTATTTTGAAGAACTCATTGGACCCCATTGTCCACCATAGAATTATATTGATTAAAGTCAGCATGATCACCCGTGAGTTGTGAATGACTTTTAATATTGGTGACATGGTCAAACAGAAGATAGCTGAAATATTAGATTCATAAAAAAGAGAAACACTGATTTAAGGATAGTTTGGATCACTTGGCTTGAAAAATATTTTCACTAGCAAAGCTCTACAGAAAAATCAAAGACAGTAGCATTGTTTTGTTTCATAACAGTGAGCTATTTTTTTTTATCCTTAAGACTACTATGGATAAAAGCCGCTAAGAGGGTAGACCCTGTTATTCCAAACACGGCAGTCAGCCCTTTCCACATGCTAGCGCTGTTCTCATGTCGCTGCATGAAGCTCTTATAATCGCTGGGGATCAGGACATAGCTGCGGCCATCTTTGGGTGGTTGTAATCTCATGATTTTATCCTGCTCCAGCACAAGCTCCCCAAATCCTGTGAGGGACACCCCTGTACGCAGCAGCTCCTCTCTCTCTTCTTGAGCCACAGGCTTCTCCCCACTCAATTCTTGCAAAACAACATCTACCAGCCCCTCTTTAGCATTCCTGACGCGCTTGTGCACCTGCTCGAGATAATCACCGGACGCCTCCAGAGGAGAGTCCACACGGACAGAAACCTCACTGATGTATGATCCCGGCTGGATCAAGGTGAAGGGCACTGTGTTGATGGTCTGCTTCTTGTTCACTTTTTTAGAGACCCTGTGCGGAAGATGTTTTTCATACTTTATCATAATATCTTACACACACCGCTTAAATTGGAGAGAGATAATGAAGCAATACTGTGTTTCAATGTATTAAATAACAGTTACAGTATGAAGATACTGTATGCCAGGGACTATATCTGCTATTTATTCACTTCATAACATCCCTTCAGCCTTGGTCAAGCATACCCAATTGCCTACACGAGCAAAATGACTGGCAGTGAAGCATTTACCATGACTTCAGAACAGAGTTCCAGTATTTCCAGTGCTCATGCACGGTAATCTTTTGGATGACACCGTAACACCGTGGCACGTACTGGCTGGAAATGGGCTCGCCAATGGCCTGCACTAATCCTGCAATGGAGGCAAAATTAAGATGTATAAACTAAGACTATGTCTGACATTTTATTTAGTATTTACCTACCTTCTACAGCAACATAATTAAGTCTCTTGTTGGATGATGCATTCAGAATCCTGAGCAGGTGGTGGTCTGCTTGAAAGTTGGGAATCTCCTGCAAAGTGGAGGAAACAGGCCAATGTTTGGATGTGCAAGCTTTTATAAAACTACTCCAATTTAGCCAACTCATTCGGTTTCATCCAAAGTGACTTGATGTAATCTTTCATTTGTCCATATGTGGAGGAAACTTAAGATAAGTGTCTTCATTAAAGACACAATGACAATACTTTATGAATCAGTGCTTCTGGGTTTGAGTCTACAACCTGCTTAGATCTAGACTGCATTACAGCAGTGTTTAATTGTTGTATTACTTTGCAAGCAGAGATAGGGAACTTATTACCTTCAGCTTCTGTATTTCTTGTCTTTTTTCGCTGTACAGTTTATAAAACAGTCCAGAGAAGGCAAAGCAGGATCCCGCACATATGACGGTCAGTGGGTTAAGGAGAGGATCACTCATTTCTGCTCTGGAGAAAGAGAGACAAGCATCTCACAAATGTTTAGTTGTTAAACATAGTAAACCATACCTAGCAGTTTCTGCACGATCAATAGCAATGGGGTGGGCAAACATTAAATCTGGCAGGCTCTTTTTAGAGGAGTTTTCGTGTTTTTTTTTTTTGTTTTTTTTAAATATGATCATATGGTCATACAATTAAGTAAGCGTTTATTAATGGTTAAAGCTGTAGATCAAACAAGGAAAGAAAGCCACCTTCTGCCGAACTAGATCAGTTTTTTTTTTTTTTTTTGACTGGTAGAATCTAGTTTTGTTTTCATTTTATTCCGGGTCATGTTTGTGAACAGATCCAGTGAAACCATACGCAAAAAAAATCTAAATCACAATTTATAGTGTTGCTTTAATGTGACGTCTCACTGAAACGATACATTAGCAAGTATCGCCTTAATCGACAAAACAACAAGTAACTTACGAGCAGACAAATATGAACCCCTGTGAAAGTAAAACATGCCAGAGTATCTGAATCAGGAAACAACGATTGCAATTATATAAACTTATACTATAAACACTAGTTTAATTACACTACATTTATATTATGTATTATATTTATTGCAGTCTTTAGAATATGTGAATTGAATTGTTTTCTCCATTAGGATTCTCTTTCTCACCTGAAGTTTATTATAGAAACATCCACTCCGTGATCAATCTTGTTGCAGTGTGCATGTGTGTCCACAGGAGGGCTGTGAAAACGTAAAGACACTCCCACTGAAACACAAATCTCGGGCTGCGTTCCACTCCACTTTAGAGACGCACTCGCGAACTTCCCTAAACGCTTCCCCTCGGGGGAATCCCCGCCGCCATTTTGAAGTGCTTTTCACTTCGCCCCCCCCCCCCATAAACATATATATGTATATGTCTATGGCTGCGCCCTCGATCTTGAGCGAGTCTACTTCGATGTACACTTCAAGCATATCCCACAATTCAACTTGATTGTGACGTCACAGCAGATCGCGCTTAACTGAAGTGTATTTATTGAATATATTAGTTGAGAATTGATCGCATAATAGTGTATAATATTAATTATGTTTAGATTTAATTGCATTATACGTGTAGCTACCTATGTTCACAGTCAAAGTTTATATACTATTAATTTTTTTGTCATTTTATTTTTCTCCAACAGCTCATATGCCTATAAGATTTTATATATTTTCTCCAACAACTTGTATGCATAAAACAATTTTATAAGTAAAAGAGAGTTTAAATAATAAATCAGCTCCATGAATTCAAGAGCTTAGCGAGTTCCAGGTCCACCTTGTGCACGAGTTCCGCCAGTAGTGGGCACTCGTGCAACGTGTAAGCAATGACGCACATCCGAATCAACTAGACTGGGGGAAAGTTAGTCAAGTCATCCATTGGTTCTGCAGTGAGTAGGGAAGTTAGCAGGTGTTAGGCTTAAAAATTTGGATTGGAATGCAGCTCCAGTAAGAAGTAATGCTGCATTCAGGCCACCGCGTACTTACCAAAATATTGAGATGACAACACGTTATATTCGAAGCTGTTCACGTCCGCGGACTTGAAATTATGTGTATCAATGGCACCACTACAGCTGTGAGGTGGTACACGTGGGAGTTTTTAGAAAACTCCCAGGAAATCACGCGGGGTAAAGTTAGTTCCGCTATGGATTTAAGGCTATTAGATTAATATGCTCTTTTTGCAAATTTCTTACCTTTTCTGTTTTGTCTGTTTTCCAAGTTGCTGTTGTATAAACTACAAAGAACTTATCTTCTACTTGTTTGTAGTTTCTACAGCAGCTCAGACCGTTGCTTGAATTTACCGGCGGGCGGTTTATTTCACCAGCTGTCATGCGGTCATATTACCATACGACGAACATCACTTATAAAATGTATTCATTAAAAAATTTAAACTCTCCAAATTTGCTTAAGTGTGGGATATAAAGTCGTGAGAAATGCATAATATTATCGTGAGTTTAATACGTTTTAAAAATTTATATTAATCTCATGGCTTTACATCCTGTGTGCAAGCAAGTTATAACTAATCCTGACCGATTAAAATGATCATAATAAATTTCCAACACAACACTGTACATAACTATCATCTTTGCATTAATATTGTAACAATACTACTATGGATTTGTAATATGCATATTACCGACTTTAAGATGATGACGACAAAAAAAAATGTGTGTGAAAATGTGATGAAATGTCATTGAGAGATGACGTATATATCCAGGGTGCGAACGGCCTGCTTCTCATGAATCAGAGGGTCAGGACTGCAGCCGATCCCCAGTACGTCGCGAAAAACACTCCCTGCATCCCAATGTCCATACTATCCACCCTAAATAGCTGCTGAATGTTATTAACATTACGCCTACTATTTAGGATGGACAGTATGCATATTAAGATGCAAGCACTGTCTTTACAGCACATGGAGTGTGATAATGCAAAGCCGCGCCAAACAGGCACGGAGAATAACCAATGAATAACCTATTTAACCGCTGTCACTTCGAATTAATTCATAAATTTAGCTCTTAATGAGAGCTCTGTAATCTCACCAATTAATCACCAAGACTTTTCAAACATTTTAATGACATTTAATTCGTAAAAAGACTGATTCCCGAACTGGTTCTTAGGCTCAGCTATACATAGACACATAGACGCCCCATTGGCCGCTTTGGAAAGTTGCTGCGATATGTCAACACGTCCGCCATATTGCTGAGGGCAAGACTTTCGCTGTAAACAAATACAAGTAAACTGGCGAGCTGCGGTTTTTCTGGATAAAAGCGAAAATAACGTTTACATTTATCAACCGATTTCAGTGGTTCATGATGTACGTGGTGTACAAAAAGTTCCAGTTACTTAAAACCTCGATAGTAGACTTAAAAAAAAAAAAAAAAAATTATTTTAATAACGAATAGTCAAAGCTTATTGTCCTGAATTTGGCTGCTTTATTCTTGGGTACGAATTGTGAATACGCCCATAATGAGATAATTTAAATTTTCACATTCAATGAAAAAAAGATTTCTTAAAAGACATTTTCTGTCTTTTAACCCATTTTTGCTTTTCTTGTCTTTAGAATTGACCACCATTATGAAAATGAAGCAAATTGTCAAAAACAAATCAGGCTGCTTTAGATACTCCAAATAGGACAACTACTATCTACTGCAAATAGATACTCCAAAACATACAATAACAAAGATAACTGATGGATCCTTTATGGTATTGATATGATATGATACAACTACAGTTGAATGCAAATAGTAAATAAAAGATAAAGTGAGAAGTAATAGTAAATAGTTTGTTGTATATAATATAATATAGTCAATAATAAAGTGTATAATTTTGTCAATAAACAGTATACAGCAAATAAAATAGTAATGAATAGTACAATTAGTATAAGTACAATAATATAATATCACAATATTGATAATAGCATATGTATAATACTTATACCCATGGTTTAGCTCCATCCCTAATCCTGACAGACCTGTCCTGTCAAAGTCCTCCGGCTTGAAGTGCTCACTACAGAGAACTCGCTTGTGGAAAAACCTTCCCTTCTTATAGCTACTTCCCTCCGTCTCCTCAACTCTTTGTCTCTGGGAAACCAAAAACCCAGAAGTGTGAAAAAGGCTAATTCTGAGCTCTACAAGGACTTGAACGCTTTTTACGAGCCATCTCGTAGTTACAGTAATTAGAATATGGCGTAAACGTACTAGCCTCTGCCCTACTCGTGTGATTTCAGCAGTTACAGGCCGGAAGTGGTGACTGAGCGTCTACATCCAACGTTTATTAGATACTATATTGAGATGAGCTATTTTCACGAGCTATTTTTCCATTTTGTTTGGATTGATATTACAATATTTAACAATCATGACTTTACTGCAGAAAGACCTTGATGTCATCCATGAAAATTAATTTATCTTAAAATAAATAATGATTTTACTTTGATACATGCAAAAAAAAAGAGTGCTTATAATTTATATTCATTAATAATGAATTCAAAACATTCATCCCAAAGCCCATTACAACATCTAATCTGGTTAACCAAACAATCAAACTGACAACAGAAAAACTATCCTGTACAATAAAGAAAACAAATTCAAGCTTCAAAAATAAAATCATAACGATATGCACAGATTCAGTATTTTTAGCAGATAAACAAATTATAAATTAGTTCACTGTATTCCCCATCATGCTTGTTCCGTTGTCAGTAGATAACACTTCTGTGCACCTCTGGCCTCAAACTGCTCAAGAGGTGCTTACTGCAGAGCCAAAATGAGTAGATGGGACCGAAGATCTATCTATCTTATCTATCCATCCTGTTTTTCAGTTGGACTGTATTGCCTTCAAAACATTCAAACTTGCGTAAAAAACAAGCTTAAAAACTACTTTAGACTTCAAACTATTTCAAACTGAAAACCTTTAAACTTCAAGTTTTTAAAACTTTTATCAAACTTTCTGGTCCGGCTTTCTCAAGTTTTGATCATTGCAGACTGCACACCCCGACAGCTAAAGTCATTTTTGATCATTGGTATGGTTGAATTAGATCATCAAAGGTCAGCAGAAATCACTGGTTAATAAAGTGAATAAATACATTAAAGTATATTTGTGTAATTGGTTGTATAGAAATGATTTCTATAAATCCAGTGGTTGAGTTTTGCTGCTTCTTGACTCATGGCTGGTGTGTGCATATGATTCGACAGCCCTCTCCCCACTCTGAAACAACTTCAAGAGAATATTAAAGCAGTCAGCTTATTAAAAAAAAAAAAAAAAAGATTTAAAAAAAGAAAAATATGGAAATAAAATGTAATGTAGTATGTAATCAATAAAATAGTAATTGTACTCTGATTATAATAATTATAAAACATATAATTTAATTATAAGTACTTGATTTTTGGAATCTGATTATGTAATCCAGATAACACATAATCAGTTATTACCGAGCACTGCATATACTGTATGCGTTATATATATCTAATTATTTTGCAATAGCTGCACCTGAAAGGTTAGGCAGCTGACTTGTTGCCTTGCTACCCTATCAGGCAATGACTTTGCAGGCAGCATTTGTGCATGAAGAAAGTTGATTTCGGGCAGACATCTGAGGCAGCATAATAGTCCAATGATCAACAACATAAAAGACAGAGCTTTGGTGATAAATAAAGCGAAAATTTAATTACTACAATACTAATTTCTCCCAAGAATTGAAATCAAATGTTGAAAAAGTTGTAAAAAATTTACATTTACACAAATTGACCACCATAGCAAGTTTCAGACACCATTTTATTTTTTAGCTCTACTGTCAAGGAATGAAATTCACAGGATAGTGGGGAATACATCTGCTGCCTTAAGACATATATCAGATGAAGGTATCTCAGTGGACAGGATGTGATACAATCTCAACAATTCTTCCTGTTTTACTTATGTTGCCTGTGAGGCAGCATTTTTTAAACTTTTGCATGCAGTCTATGTCAGCTAGCTAATGATCATGATCAAAACAGTTGTCACCTCACTTTCTGTCGTAGTTGCCAGTCAATACTCATTATAGCACTGGAGTCAGGTTTATGCTAGTCAAGTATTTCTCAAGTCCCCTTAACCACTTTGTCCTGTTAAGCCATTTTTATTTTCCTATTCGGTCACATTAACATTTGGTCTAGCCTTCCTCCATCTGACACAATGCTGGCAGAGTACTATCACCATGCCGAGAACCCAAGCTAGTACCGTTCCTACTCCAAAGATGACAAAACCAATGGCCACAAAGAACAGGTAGTCCTGGTGACCCAGTCCTGGATGGCATTGTCTTCTCAGCCAAAGACCCAATTCCGAGAGACGCTGTCCCCGTAAGTACGAAGGACTTTCACACACTGTCTGTCCCTCTTCTAGTCACATAAAGCACAAGAAAAAAGATTCCATTAACTCCAAAAACCTCTGTATTGTGGGTATATATTTAGCAACTTTATAAACATGACAGTCTTACATCATAACCACATACATAAAATTGTCACAAGTAAAAAAATTAAGAAGTGTGGCATTGTTGGGAGCACACTACCTATAGTATAAAATATATACTATGCACAAAACAAACATTTTTTATCAAAATGTGCAGTGTACATCCAGAGCATATCACATAGAATACGGTCATGGTTCTGTCACTTCAGTCGGGTTTATTCTTAGTTTTGTGACAGAGCCCTGACACTCATATATCACCTTGTCTTTGTGTAAGCGTGCACTTTGTTTCATGTGCGGAGCATGGTGTTCGGATCCTGTGCGCCCTTGTCTCATGTTTTATTAGAGCACCTGATTTATGTTTTCATTCACCGGGTTTTATTGTGTTCTTGTGTTCTATGTAGCACGGGTTTGCGTTTTTATCAACCGTGTGCTTTCATGTGTGTGAAAACATGGCTTGTGAGTGTTCGTGTCATGATTTGAGCACATGGCTTATGATTGTGTTCACTGGCATTGTGCTGTTGTTTTTGTCATGTTTGGTCTGAGCACATGGCTTGTCATGTTTGTTTCTATGTGCTAAGTGGTCTCCTGTCTACCACCCCCTTCTTGTTATCCGATTATTAGTTTATTTGCTCTACCTGTCCTTCCTCGTTACCTTCTTAATTTAATCTTAATTTAATCTCCGTTTTCTCCCGTGGGCCAGTTCATTGTCATATACACTCCATGGTTGCGTCCAAAACTGCCCACTCACTGAGTATTTACTTAGTACTTAATTTCAATGTTGACGTTATCATGTGACCTACGAGGTTATCACAAGTGTAACAACTTAAAAGTAATGAGTGACAAGTTTAATTAATATATCTGTAAATATCTTGATATTGATTAAACTTGCTCATTTTGTGGTCTTTTTGAAGAAACAGCTGACCTTTTTTTGTGGTTGTAGTACAACCAATAAATAAGTGGTTAATTTAAGTTCTTATATTTTTTAACCCTACTAATGTCACCCTTGGTTTTATCCTTAAAGATATTATTTTTTATTATGAAAACTCAAAATTGTGATTTAAGCAAAAGTGGCTAAAATCTCCTTTATGTTTTCTTATTTTTCTTTTTTAATTTAACTCTCATTTCATCCCTTAGGCTTATAGGTAACAAAATAAATACATTAATAAATATTTTTTGATGCATTATGATGAATTATATATGATAAAGATATTTAACCTTGTCATTGTGCTTTTGTTCTATGTGTATAATCTCATATTATGATGTACGCAAACCCATGATATTTATGTTTTAATCATTATGATTGCTCATTGTTAAAGATACAACCATGGTATTTTCCCTGATCTTGTAGGTAATTGTAAGTCCTGCAATAAAAAAAAGTTATGAGCGACATGTGCACTAACACCTCATAGCACTAGTAACTCAACAACCCCACCTAGTGCGGTTTTCCTAAACGTTTGCAATGTCTGCACAAAGGAGACTGCTCGAAGATCTCGCCTTTGAATAAGACTCTTTATACTCAAAACATTTTGTATTACTAAAAAATTACTACTAAAAATAAGATTACCCCAGAATGAATTGCACTGAGCCCACCCCAACACTTATAACCAATAATAATGATAAATGCTGACCAACAGTTATATTACTTTTTTTTTTCTGAAAATGTTTTGACATTTTTTTCACAAGACATAGCTATGCATGAATACAACAAATGGACAAATGCAACCAATGTGAATACATCTCAGTTTTAAGTCAAGAAAGGGATTAATGCATGAATTAATAAAATAATTATATTTTATTTACTGACAATAGGAAACATAAATGAGTAAAAGAATGAATAAAAGTAACTGTCTCAATAATTAAATAAATATATACACAAGTCAACAACACATGAAACAAAGCTTTATTCAAACGTATTGTTCTAACAATCACGTATTTACAGATGGTGAACCCCACATTCTACTGCCATCTCAACACAGCTGTGCCAATTCTGCAGCTTTATTTTGATGAAGCAGCTGACCATCGTCTTTGCCATCCATCATGTCCCTCATTGCTGCTCTTCTCAATAGGGATATCATTGATCTAGAGGATGAGAAACACCATGATGATGGACCCCTGACCCCCACAACATGTCAGCATTCCATTTCTTGCCATTTTTCACTTCATATTTTTGTATGCTATTTTTTGATGTAGCTTTATTACTTTTTTGGTGTAGTGAGTTAAACCACTGAACTGGTAAGCAGAACGTTGCTAGTTTGATCCACCACCACCAGTGTTTCCTTGAGCAAGTCACTTTACTCCAGGTTGCCCCAGGGAGATCATCCCTGTAATAAGAGCACTGTAAGTCGCTTTGGATAAAAGCATCTGCCAAATGCATAAATGTACAGTATCTCACAAAAGTGAGTACATAATAAGTGATAACAGCACATAACTGTACGTTTTTTAAGTCACATGTCCTATTCATCATGTTCATGGTTTTTGTCTGCTTGACAGGACCATACAAATTTGTTTATCTTGTATTAAAGCAGTTAAAATTTGGTGCTTTGAGTACAATTCTCTCATACTGACCACTGGATGATCAACATGGCACCTTATAGCAAAGAACTCTCTGAGGTTTTTAAAATTAGAATTGTTGCTCTCCACAAAGTCATCCTAGGTTATAAGAAGATCGGTTATAGAAACAGAGTTATAGTATAGTGGCCAGGGTCATACAGAGGTTTTCCAAGACAGGCCTCACAAGGGTCGATCAAAGAAGTTGAATCCCTGTGTTGTGTGTCAGGTGCAGAAGCTGGCTTCAAAAAAACAGACGCATGAGTGCTGCCAGAATTGCAGAAGTGGAAGGTCAGCTTGTCAGGGCTCAGACCATACGCCACACACTGCAAAAAGTCGGTTTGCATGGCCGTCAACCCAGAAGGAAGCCTCTTCTGAAGAACACAAGAACAGTTTGCTGATGTCAACCTGTCCAAGAGCATGTATTACTGGAACCATGTCCTGTGGTCTGAAGAGACTACAATAAACTTGTTTCGCTCAGGTGGTGTCCAGCATGTATCCAGTGACGCCCTGGTGAGGATTACTAAGACGTACAAGTGTCTTGCCTACAGTCAAGCATGGTGGTGGTAGCATCATGGTCTGGGGCTGCATGACTGCTGCTGGTACTGGTGAGCTGCACTTCATTGAGGGAAACATGGATTCCAACATGTACTGTGA
Organism: Zacco platypus; assembly: GCA_038088235.1. Taxonomy (NCBI): domain Eukaryota; kingdom Metazoa; phylum Chordata; class Actinopteri; order Cypriniformes; family Xenocyprididae; genus Zacco; species Zacco platypus. Next base: position 10,315,930 of record CM076080.1, read on the forward strand.
CATTCCGAAGCAGAATATGATGCCTTCTCTACAGAAACTCTTCAGAATGTCAGTTTTCCAATAAGAAAATGTCCCCAAACAAACTGGCAAGATGACAACTGCCTTGCTGAGGAAGCTGAAGGTGATGGAGTGGCCAGGTCTCCAAACCTAAACCCCACTGAGCATCTGTGGGGTATCCTCAAGTGGAAGGTGAGAAGCGCCATGTGTCAAACATCCAGCAGCTTCGTGATGTCATTATGGAGGAGTGGATGCTATGCTGAATTCCATGAATTCCATATCCAGGAGGATTAAGTCAGTGCTAGATAACAATGGTGCTCACACAAAATATTGAGACTTTGGACACAGTTTTGACATGTTCACCTAGGGTGTACTCACTTTTGTTGCCTTTATTTAGACAATAATGGCTGTATATTAAGTTATTTTTACAGGACAGTAAATCCACACTGCACACAGCTCCACATTGACTACTCTAAAGCAGAGGTCCCCAACCCCCGGGCCGCGGACCGGTACCGGTCCGTGGGTCATTTGGTACCGGGCCGCACAGAAAGAATAAATAACTTATTTGAAAAAAAAAAAAAAAAAACTTATGTAATTAGTATGAAATGTGCATGTGTGTATGAAATGTGCATTTCTCTCTGGCGCGTTCACTACTGCGAAGATCGCAAGTCAGGATCTCAAATTCAAATTCTCTCCGTTACATCCGTCTATGACTCACTCTTGGCGCATAGCAACGCTTGTTTAGGTCACGTGATACGTTACCGCTAAAAATAAACACACAAGCTAGCAAAATGAGTAAAAAAACAAACGTCTCTGGAAAGCTTCTTTGCAAAGGGGAAACGGCCCAGCGAGGAGACAGAAGAAGAGACTACGATTTCCAAGAAAAAGAAAGCTGCACTTAACAGACAATACCAGGAGTCCTACTTGAAATATGGATTTATCGCAACAGGTGATTTACACGCACCAAGCCCGCCAGAGAGCGTTAGGGGGCGGAGAGGATGTTACTCATGTTATGTTGTTGGCGCGATGTTATGAGGACGCTGCTAATAAAGTTGCGAGTAAGCCTACACATTGGATTCACGTTTATTATAATATTTAAAAAATACCCCAGTTTTTATGCTGGTCGTATCATTTTATTTTGTTGTTTTTATCCGCCACACCTTAAAGGCCGGTCCGTGAAAATATTGTCTGATATTAAACCGGTCCGTGGCGCAAAAAAGGTTGGGGACCGCTGCTCTAAAGTATGTCCAAGTTTTATTTCTATATTATTATCCCTTGAGAACACATAATAAAATGGTTGCTAAAATGTTAAGGGTGTACTCACTTTTGTGATACTATAAATGTGATTTTGTAAATACGTTTTTGTTAATGTCTCTGGCATAAATACTCAATAAAGCTGCTTATTTTTTTTAAAAGTTTATTTCTTCAAGGTACTGCTCTAATATAAATGCACACATACATTTCATATAATTTCTGTTTGGGGGCTTAAAGGGTTAGTTCACCCAAACATATAAATTCAGTTATTATTTACTAACCTTCACACTGTTCAATCCCTGTGTTTTGTTTGTTTTGTTTTTCGGAACACTGGTCCACTTTGGAGACGCAAGTGTTATAGAGCTCCCCTAATAGCTATACACAATAAAACATGTTTTTACAGCAAAACCACAACTATACTATACTGTCTTGCATCTCTTCACCTTCAACAATTCAACAGTTTACTTTACAGTACTTCAACAAATGTGATTTTAACACACGTTACCGTGTTTACTCACATTTGAAAACATCCTCTTCCGTGGCCTCCTGGGACAGAAAAGTATCCACCGGATGAGCACTTGTTAATCTGGGCAGACGCAGTAGGCCATCCAAGTACTTCTCGCCTACTCTTTTATGAATACTGAGGGTTTGGACATAGTACTTCTTTCACGTACTGTTTTCCCCCTACTATATTGTAGGTAAGTAGGCATATTCAGATGCAATATAAGTAGTCGCACGTCCGAATCTCGTGAGAATTAGTACGTCACCCAGGTCACCTACACTTTTATGAATACTAAGGATTCGGCCATACTTATTGGCTCACTTACTGCTTTTCCCTTACTATATAGTAGAGAAATAGGAAGTTTCGGATGCATCCCAAGTGTGCTATCCTGTTCCCAACCTTGTCACATCCTGTCCTGCTACAAGCCTTGCCGTGTCCTGCTCCAAGCCTTGTGCTCAAGCCTTAACTGCTGCCTTGGTGCTTTTCTCCTACAGGGTAGTTTTAGTTTGTCTTTTATTCCATTTTCAAAATATATAACTTTGAGTGCATCTCTGCATTTGGGTCCTCATTTCCAGGTCACAGCCTGGAGGAAGGAGGAGTGAGGAAATGAGGAAGCATTAATATGAGTATTGAGAAGCACCAAAGGCCATAGCTACATTGCAATTGACAGGGGCCCCACACAGTATTCTCTTTACCCTTTTTCCTAAATTGTATTTGAAAGCCCTGAGTGATACATGTCTTTTGTGTTTACAGTTTTTTTCAACTGCTTACACACAAAATCCTTACTTGTCACACAATTTCTAAAACCTGACACGCAAACACCAGAACCACACACAAAATCTGTAAAACTATACACTAATTCTTGTCCTTCAACTCAATTTTCTATGTCATATTTTTTTTTTTTTTTTTGCAAAACACAACATACAATGTAACACAAAAATCTAACAGGAAGTTGATTTCATTTTTCAAACACAAATCTTACGACACATCTTGTACAGAAATGTACAAAGGAGTTCATGAAAGAAGAGCTTTAGGTTTTGAATAACTGTGTGTATGATATATCCAAAAATAGAATATTATGGCACAGATGTTTGCAACATAAGACAAATGTTTGCTTTTGAGATGTGTTTGTGATATTTTGAATGCAGGGCTTCATTTAGCAAGAGATGTGAGGCACTTTGCTTTTTGTGTGTCCAATTGTTGGATTTTTGTGTAAAGTTTTGAAAAAAGTGTAGCAGTTGAAAAAAACTGTAATATGAAAATAAATGTAATTTAATTTATTAGACTTTTACATTTATCTCAATTGATTTGACATTTCTCTAAATAAATGCAATTGACCCTTCACAAAGACCCGCCCCCTTTAGTTACTGTTGCTCTGTCCGATAAGCCATGTGCTCTCACACCACACATCATTTTCTCACGTAGTGAAAAATACATCCCGGAGCAAAGAGAACACTGACAACGCGTCGACAAACATATGAAACAGTTTCATATTTAATATATCATAATTTTTTTTTTAAAAAGTTTAAACAATAAATACCTGCTCTTTAATGTGTTGTGACAGATCGCTGCAGTTCCTTCAAACGGCTCGAGAACCAACCATCTCTTTATACTAGTTCATTTATAGTATCAAATAAACATGAATGGACATCAGAAGGAATGTTGTTTTAAGCGCGGAAAGACGTAAATACACACAATTTTTAAAGTTCAAGTTCACCAAAGTTAATCTACTAACTCCCCTGACTGGGAGTTAGATTCAGGTGTTATGATTGGATTTGGGGTTATGATTGGTCAGATTGCCTGCCAATCACACTTCTCCTCCTGCAACACAGAACAAGACACAGAAGAACAGGCAGACAAAAAACATGATGCATGACAATATTCACTCCAGGAAGAGACAGAATTCAGAACCCAGTTTTGGATTATGGAGTGACAGCCAGGGGTGACCGAAAACCACAGGAGTCAAAGGAGAGTCAGTCAGCAAAAAAGAAATTTCCTCAGTGTGGTTGCCAGATGTAATTAAACTCACCGGCCCCATAGTATGGGTGACAGGAGGAAGTGATTGACCGTTGATAACACTAATAGAGATGAGCTGAGTGAGAAAAATCAGAGGAATTTTTAATTTGTGAGCGATCTTAGTGTCCAAAAAACACTTTGCCCCAGAGTCAATTAGGGCAGAACAACTAAAGTGATCGCTAGCCCACTATAGTCTAACAGGAAGAACAGTAGAAACAGAAAGGAATTTCTTAAAAGCCACCCCACCCGTCAGTAACCTCCTACCTACTGACGGGTTTTGGCTTTTACAGGACACTGCACAGTGATATGACCAGCTGTGCCACAGTACAAGCACAATCCCTATATCCTGCGTCGATTTTCCTCATCCTGAGAGAGACGTGTTCTGCCCACCTGCATAGGCTCTCAGTCAAACATCTGACCAACCATCTCCTTGGACCTGACAGGAAACTGATCCATAGAATTAATGGACGGGTTCTGCGGAAAGCATTGATCCCAACTTCGCCATCTGGCATCAACCCAAATCTCCAGATCGATCAATCCGTCCAGTGTAGTGGGCAGTTCCATCGTATAAATCTCGTGTTGAATGTGATCAGAGAGTCCATGCAGAAACATGTCCCACTGCGCTTTTATGTTCCACTTACACTTCCTTGACGTAACTCCGCCAAAACCCGCGCCACCTCTCTGCCAACCACTCGATCGAAAACTTTCATCAGTTCCTCCGTGAAAGATTGAAAGGAAGAACAACAGGGATGCTTCTGTTCCCATACTGTAGTTCCCCAAAGTGCTGCTCGATCCAACAACAGAGTAACCACAAATGTAACCTTGGACTCTTCCGTGGGAAAATATGAAGGCTGGAGAGCGAGATACAGAGAATACTTGGTTACAAAAGATTGACATAACTGGGGCTCACCAGAGTACGCGGTGGGAGTTGGCAGACGGGGTGCGACGTGACGGCCAGCAGATGGAACATTTGGATTTAGCGCAGTGGATTTGTTGGCCAATTCGGTTTTGAATTCCTGGAGCTGGGTGGTTAATTCTGAAACCTGAGCTACTAATGCCTGGACTGCATGACCAGTAGGCATAAGCAGGCATTGTTGCTCCATGCGTGCATTGCAACTTGTCAAAATGTCTTGTAAATCTGAAGCACTCTGTGATGGCCCACAATGTGGCCACACAGTGAGCGGTAACATGTACACACACCAGCATTAATTTCCCAAATGGTTTCTTTTGATACATTTAAGTAATTTCTTTAACATTTAGTAATAAGACATACAAACTTGATTTATTCCATTCAGAATATTTTATTAAATATCAGTACTTGTTAACTAGTTGGAGTGCACACAATCTAGTTCACTATGCTGGGTATTTTTTGTTTATATTATTTTCTTTTGAGTCTAAGTTATAGTGGTGTGGGATGTGTGGAGAACAGTGGAGGTTCGAGTTTCAGTCACTGGTCTATTCATCTAAAGGGCCGGCGTGCTGCTTCCACCGCTTTTTAGTTCCACTAGCCAGTACCAGTGGACTAACGAACTATAGGGAGGATTTAGATGTTTAAGTTGGTGTTTTGTCTAATTTTGTACTTTAAGTGTATTTTGATTTGGTTTCTTTTCTAAAATTTATATTTAATCTTTATTTCAATTATTTAAGTGGATTGTATATTTTGTTATTGTGTTTAGTACTTTTGTTTGTTTACCCCTCTTGTGTGTAATTTGGACTAGTCCATTTGTATAAATGTGTTTCCATTGTTTCATTAGTTGGGTCAGTTCAGTTTTGCTTGTTATGTCTTTAGTTATTTGAGCTCAGTTTTGTTCTGTTGACCTCTTTTAAAGGCTTAAGTCATTTGATTTATTTTGTGAAATTGAGTTTCTTTAATTTTGTAAGTGCTTTATTGGATTAATTAAACATTTTTTGGGGGAAACTATTTTTTCTGTGCCCCTAATTTCCTTTCCCTAATTTTCCTGACTGCTGGGTCCCTCACACACTCATTGGATCCATTAGTGGTCAGATCGGGGAAGTCATGACTGATGCTGGGAACAAATACTCCATGAAGGAAGATCATCCATGTAAAGCAGGGTATCCAGGTAGCAGTAAATAAACAGGAACCATCCTTTTGAAGAGTAGATTTCAAAAACAGGTAGATCCACACACGAGTGAGGCAAGAGGACAATAGGCGATCTGACAACAAGAACACAACACACAGTGGTAGATATAGGAGCGCTAATGCCCAACAGGTGCAACCACTCTAATTAGCTTGTAGCCCCAAACGTAACTAGGCAACGCTAACGAGCAGGAACAACAGCAGATAGACCGGCAGACACGAACACGCAGACCCATGAACCATGACACAGCATTTTTGAAATTTAACTTACCCCATATTTAAAGGGATAGTTCACCCAAAAATTCTGTCATCATTTAATCACCCTCCAGGCCCTGAGCCTGTTTGGTTACCCATATTCTTCAAAATATCTTCTTTTGTGTTCATCAGAAGAAAGCAATTCATAAAAGTTTGGAAGAACTTCAGGGTGAGTAAATGATGACAGAATTTTAATTTTTGGGTGAACTAACCCTTTGAACGTAGTCCTAGAATAAAATGCAAGCAGTTGAGCTGTTTTAACTGAAAGAAACTTGCACTGACATTGCTTAAAATATGTCAGTGCCATTGTTTTCACAAGATGCACACCAGTAAAATTATTTTCTAAGCTACTTAAATGTCCTAATTGAACTTATCCTGGATTACTCTATGCCTTGTCTTTAAGGACTATGTACTTTAAGTAAAAAAAACCTAAAGTAAATTATTAATTTTTTATTGCAAAACAATTTTCCTGCTATTGCGATGAAATACGGGTAAGGTTAGGCACAGGTCTGGCAGTATGGGTTTTAAGTTTAATGATGGGTTAAAGGGTGAAGGAAGGGTCGATAGTGTAATAATAGATGTAATTACATGCAGGTAGATTTATATATAAATCCGGTACATGTGCTATACACAAGATTTAATGTCTTCCTTTCAGGTTAACTTCATGAGTAGCACTGGAAATGGGCTTGGCTGATTTAGGTGTAAATTAAATCAGTGCCCTTTGGCATCCTTTCATACATGGATATTACATTACCGTGTACACTGAATAATTCTAACCTATATGTTTGCCCTCTGCTCCAGCTGAGTCATTTAGTCTTTGTACTTATGCTTTTGTAAGGAGACACTTCTTCTGCTCTAATTCTCTCTTTATTTTACCTTCATTAAATAATCTATGAATAAAAATTCTAAGTATCTTTGTAAAATAATACTGATTTTGAAATGTGTTTTACACGAGGAGTAGCCTGTGATGTACCTCTTTAAAGTAATCTCACCATTTTTCACTGTTTCGGTCCTTGCAATTACTTTCTCTCAAGTTGTGGTGACTGACTGAATTAACCTGTCACAGTCACCAGCACAGTCACTACATTTCCCAGCATTCCTCCTGATCCACACCTACACCCATCAGCCATCATCGCATCTGCCACAGATCATCGCCTGAGCACTGATCACCTGCACCTGTGCACCCTCATCAACACTGCCTTCATATGCCACCGTTCCCTTCTCCTCACTGTCTGGTCTCTTCAGTGAGAAGCTACGCAGACCCTATGTGAGATACTCACCAGAAAATCCTACCTGTTTGTTTCTGACCCGTTCTTCTTCTTCTTCTTCTTCTTCTTCTTCTTCTTCGTCTTCTTCTTCGTCTTCTTCTTCGTCTTCTTCTTCGTCTTCTTCTGTCTGACGTCTTCTTCTGTCTGACGTCTTCTTCTTCTTCTGTCTGACGTCTTCTTCTTCTTCTGTCTGACGTCTTCTTCTTCTTCTGTCTGACGTCTTCTTCTTCTTCTCTCTGACGTCTTCTTCTTCTTCTCTCTGACGTCTTCTTCTTCTTCTCTCTGACGTCGTCTTCTTCTTCTTCTGTCTGACGTCTTCTTCTTCTTCTCTCTGACGTCTTCTTCTTCTTCTGTCTGACGTCTTCTTCTTCTTCTGTCTGACGTCTTCTTCGTCTTCTGTCTGACGTCTTCTTTTACCCCCGTGTTTCCTTCCTGGATCCTCTGCTTATCTGTCTTCATCACCTCGTCACCTGCACCAGAAACACTGTCAACATCAGCTAAGTTTTCAAGCAACTCTCATCCACAAATATCCTTACCTGTTGCACTTCCACTCTGTTCTCCCATATCCTAACAATAAAGACTCATTGTTTGTTACTCACCTTGTCTGCCCTCTTCTGTTTATGACAGAAGATCAGACCAAGAAAACAAAAATGGAAACATGAGCTGGGAGTTTGCAGGACAGATCTTGGTGGTGGCTCAGAATAGCCACAATCTTTTCAAAACACGGCCAGATTTTGTCGCCTCATCGTCACGAGTCCTTTGAGTGAGGAGATAATCAAGGCTACAGATGTCTGGAGAGCTTCGTTCCCTAGTAAGTATCAAAGCCAGCGTTAGAATCTCATCCTAAGATGGCCGCCGTTCTGGAGCCTCGACCCCATCATGACCACCATCCCAGTGTCTCTTCCCAATCTGGCCACCAGTACAGAATCCCTTCCCAGAGTCTTGTCCCATCATGGCCACCGTTCCAAAGTTTCGTCCCGTCTTGGCTGCCCTCAGCCAAAATGGCCTCTGCACCTGAGCCCTCAGCCAAAATGTCCGCCGCGTTTGAACCCTCAGCCGAAACGGCCACCACACCTGAGCCCTCAGCCAAGATGGCTTCCATATCTGAGCACTCTGCCAAAATGGCTACTACCATGGCAATGACTCTAACTCCCTTCCTCGTCAAGGATCCAAAAATGACCCCCTTCTTTGTCCAGAACCCAGTGTCAGCTCCACCCCCCGAGTCCACTCCAGTGTCGGCTCCAGCCTCTGAGAGAATCCTACCTGTTTGTTCCTGACCCGTCTTCCTCCTTCTGTCTTCTGTTCCCCTGTGTTGCCTGCCTGGATCTCTGTTTATCGGTCTGCATCACCGCGTCACCTGCACCACTGCACACAGTGTCAACATCAGCTAAGTTTTCAAGCAATTCTCATCCACAAATATCCTTACCTGTTGCATTCCCACCCTGTTCTCCCATATCCTAACAATAAAGACTCATTGTTTATTTCTCACCTCGCCTGTCCTCTTCTGTTCATGGCACAGCCCATCTGATGTGTAATATTGTGTGGTCTTTCTCTTCCTTTCTCTTTTTTTCATCCAATACCCTTTGTGTTTAAGCCATATTTTCTTATCCTCACACTTTGAATGTGTCTTCAAAGCTTTTCACTTTTATTAAATAAATAAATAGCTGACATGCTTCTGTTATGAACCCTTTAAGATAAAATGCTCAATACTGAGCCAATGTGTGACAGCTAAACAGATGTATAATGATCTTACCTATGCCTGGTGGGCACGCCCCACACTTTGAGAACCACTGATTTAATGTAGGGGGCTCAGGTACAAATAAATCTCTACAAAGCCAGTAAAAGGTAAAATAAAAAAATTGGCCCTCACATTTGGAGCTAGAGCAGCTGAGCAGAGGAAGAGAAATTGTTTGTATTTGATCTTACATTTCTATTTATAGCAGTATGTTAATTTGTAGAGCAAAATAATTAACTTCACTTGAGGGAATACATCTGGGCCAATTAAATGTCTGTATTATTCCTCACACTGTGTGTGCGCTTGTTTTATGTCTGTCTAAGTATTCAGTGTGACTTTGTACACTAAGAAGCCCTTGGCAGCCTAAATATAACTGGTTATAACTGGACTCTATGAACATTGCAAAAAGATTAACACAGAGATAAGTTTAAAAATGATCTGCAGCTAGATACAGTATAGAATGTATGTATCCATGCACTGTATGCATATTTTTGCATGTAGGGCCTATATATATATGCCTATATTTCTCCTTCTATCCATCCATCCATCCATCCTCTAAGCATCACATACTTAGGGATGGCCTTTACAAATCCATTGCCAGCTGTTAGTCTATTTTTCCCCTTTATTAACCCCTAAAGACTGAGTAGGACTGAGTGATGCATTCATTGTTGACAGAGGGCTACTGTGCCCTAAATCTAAAATAGTGTCCAGTAACAAGCAAGACTTACTAACAAGCAAGAATTTCTAACATTAACAAACATTATTACATTATTAGCAGATTAGCACGTCATTAGATAACATCTATTTATTAAAATATTTAGAAATATCATGAAACTTTATTTTTCTAGTGGTCGAGTGATAAGGCCAATACCAATATCTAAAGCAAAGTGCCCAATGATTAATCATCACGTATGGAAAGCTGGCACTGTGGCACAAACACCGAAACCTGTACTGAAACAAACACTGGTTTGTACTGGTCAAGAGAGAATTTGCATTTCCTTCAGCCTGAGGCTTATACATCTCACTTTTGGTGTAAAAGGGCCTCTACATTTACCAGAAATAGAATTTTTGTTTATTTGTGTTTTGTTGTTGTTATTATTAAAAACAAACAAGCAATTAGTTATTTTTTTACTAAGGAGTAACACAATATTGGAATGCACTACTTTTAAACTTTCCCCAACAGTGCAGTAACTATAAGTTTTTGAGACAACACTCCAATAGAAATATTCGCTGGATTAAAAGGTATCAGCAAGATGTGTAGCATTTAATTTTAAATCAATTCTGCCCAAACTATAATATATGCCAAGTGGGCATATCTCAAATTAACACACACACACACACACACACATCATGTACATAATCACTGAGTTACAAATGCTAAAACTTACTTGCCCATCTCCCCGACATAATAATCTTTTAATCTTTAGGCTATTATGCCTATTTGTTATATTATTCAAGAGCAACATTATTAAATAAAGTTATTTTTAAAAATACTCAATACGCCTAAACAAACTACACACACAAACTGCATCTATACATCTATAGTCTACCTTGAAATTTAAAGGTGTCGGTGTGCATCCATAAGCCGAGCTTTTCCGTGTCACAGGCGCACAGCCACGGGTTCCCGCTCAGCCCGAGAGACCTGAGCCCGCCTAGTGCCATAAGTGATCTCACATTTAGTCTGCTCAGATTGTTCCTGCTGATGTCCAGCACCTGAAGAGCACTTGCATGTGAGAAGGCCTGAGGATGAAAGTCTGACAGCCTGGGGTTATCCGTCAATCTCAACATCACCAAACTCTCCAGCGCTCTGAAGGTCCGCTCCTCAATCATACGGAAGGAATTGAAGGACAAGTCCAAATATGCCAACTTTCTCAGGTTCCCAAACGTGGATTCAGATATGTGTGTGAGAGAATTATTACTGCAGTCCAGATACGTGAGGTCGGACAGGAAATTGAGCTCCAGTGCAGGTAAATCAGAGATTCGGTTGTTGGATAGGATGAGCTGGCGGGTGGTCAGCGGGAGTCCTGTTGGGAATCTGTGGAGATGTTGTTCAGCGCACTGGACAACAAGCTGGTCATCACACAGACAGCGCTCTGGGCAGCCTGAAGGGATCGAGGACACTGCATGTCCCAAAAGCACCAGCAATATATGCGCGGGTTCCGATACACATGCTTTGGCTGCGAGCTTCATGAAGCCTGTACAGGTTATGGATACGCCAAACAAAGAACCTCAAAGAGAAAACAAGACCCTCTAATGTGCCCTCCGTGTGAGTGAGTGAGTGATTGAGTTTGTGTGTGTATGTGTGTGTGTGTGTGTGTGAGAGAGAGAGAGAGAGAGAGAGAGAGTGCGTGCTCTGTGTGCTTCTTCCCTTTCAGTCGCTATTTCTGCTGTGTCAATATGTAGGCTAATTATGTGGAGATGACGAAAAGGAATTAAAAAATAGCTTTATACGCATGTATCAGGAATTCTAAAGCAAGTAATAATTTCAGGAGTTTTAAGAAAGTGATCATTTTATTTAGGAAAGTGATAATTAGTACTATACTATTTTCTACAAATGTTTTGATTTAATGATAAAAAGACTAGTCTATGTTGGATAAATGATTTGGTAACACTTTATAATAAGGTTCATTAGATAACGTTAGTTAACAACATTAGTTAACATGAACTGCCCTTTTACTGCATTTATTAATCTTTATTAATTTTAATTTCAACATTACTAATACATTATTAAAATATTGTTAACATTAGTTAATGCACTGTGAACTAATGTTAGTTCATGTTAGTTAATACATTACAATAAGGTTCATTAGTTAAACATTAGTTAAAGTGTTACCAATGATTTTTTTTTACTTTTTTTCCAAACAAGATAAAAAAACTAAAAAAAAAAAAAAAGCCTTTATATGTTTTCTTTCTCAGGAAACCTGTCAAGATGCCTATTACTATGCACCCCATAAGAAAGAATAAAAGAAAATTATAGGATTATTAAAAAATATGCTTAATATTCTTCATTCAAAATATTATTTCATACCTTTTTGTCTTCTGATATTGCAGTGAAACATGAATATTTAATTTTGTAAGATTTATCCAACAACCATGCTTTTAAATAAATAATAATAATAAAATTTTAAGATGTTTAAAGTTTAGTTTTTTACTGCTAACATGCAGTTATAATGTAAATTTATGCTGAATATGCACATAGGCAACATACTTTTTATACAGTATTTGTGCATACATATCAAAACTGCACATACATGACAAACTGTTGTGCACTTCATGCACTCTGATCATGGAAAATACACAAGCAATGTTTTACATTTATAATATCTGTGTAGTATGGCTAATCATTTTATGGACTGTGTGTAAAGTTATGATGCAAAAAAGAGAGAGAGAGACAGGGAAGATAAAGTTTTGAAAACAATACCGTTGTCTTAAGTTCCTGTCTCATTAGTTCCCTCTTGGTTTCTGAGTTGCTGTGTCCGAAATCGCCTTTTTTACTATATAGTAGGCGAGCGAATAAGTATGTCAGAATCCTTAATAGTCATAAAAGAGTAGGTGAGAATTACCTCGGTGACATACTAATTCTCACGAGATTCGGACGTACGTCTGCTTAAAGTGCATCCGAATGTGTCTACTTTCTACGGTGGCCCAGTAGTGCACAACACAACGAAATTTAATAAGCAAACATAAGTTCACAACACAAAAGAAACAAGCCGCAGCAGAACAAAATAAAGCCATAACACAACGGAAACAAGCCACAGCAGAACGAAATAAAGCCACAACACAACGGAAACAAGCCACAGCAGAACGAAATAAAGCCACAACACAACAGAAATGCTCCCGAGCAATAGGGGGCTCTCAGTGCACGTTTAAGTTAGAGTTCCTTGCCACTATTCTAGAGTCTACAGTCTTATATCAATACCATGATTAGTTTTATACCATTGATTAGTATGTAAACATTGTGTATTGACATGAAATATTAATTCAAAATTACATTTGTGCACAATAGCTTCATATTTATTCCTGTGAATGATTTGACGCACTACCACGGCGCATGATGAAGAGGAACGTCTGCCAATTCCACCAAATGGTTAAAACTAATACTTTGTATTAATTACAATGACTTTGTTTTAACATTTAAAAACAGACATGTTCAAATTCCAAAGCTTGTTAGTTCCTGTTGGTAAGACTGACTTACTACAGGTGACATTTTGTCAATACCTCCCTTCATGTACTTACAAAAAAACAATTATTTAATTTATTTATTTATTTATTTTTAGTGTAATTCACTTAAAGGGTTTTTTCATGTTCCAATGCTTGTAGTAGTTTCCTATTATTGTGCACAATAGCTTCATATTTATTCCTGTGAATGATTTGACGCGCTACCATGCCGCATGATGAAGGGAACGTCTGCCAATTCCACCAAGTGGTTAAAACGTATAATTTGATTTCATTAAAATTACTTTTAACATTTAAAATTAAACATGTTTAAATTCCAAAGCTTGTACTAGGTTTCTATTGGTAAAACTGACTTACTATTTTGACAATACATACAGGGAGGTATTATTTCACCTGCAGTAAGTCAGTCGTACTAATAGGAAATTACTACAAGCATTGGAACATGAAAAAACCCTTTAAGTGAATTACACTAAATACTATACACTATATATATATATATATATATATATATATATATATATATATATATATATATATATATATATATAAACTAATTGTGTAGTGTACATAAAAGGAGGTATTGCCACAATTTTACCCGGGGGGGGTAACCTGCACATAACCTGCTTTTCCAAAAAGCAGGTTATGTGACATACCTGGGTAAGTTTAAGTAAGTAGGTGGATAACCTCAGCTTTCGCTTCCAAAAACAGAGGTAAGTTTCAAGGTATGTAAGTATCCATAGCAATTTAAGCTCTGAACATAACCCGCTCCGGGGCAGGTTTAGTTTCAGGGTTAGTTTGTTTCAGAGAGGTGACGGAGCATGGCATGCCCTTTTGAAGACGATCCAGTGGATGTGGAAGCACAGATTATACGGAATCTTTTCCGTCGTGAGAAGGTGATAGGTTTTCGTATCCAAATGGATATTTGCGGGAGCGTTACCATTTTTCAAAAGACTCATTAATTTATCTAACAAATCTTTTGAAACCTTACATATCAAACGTGACATTGCGGATCAGCACTTGACACAGAGCACATTTTGTGCATTGAACTTTTTTTTGCGACGTTTTGTATAACGTTGGCGATGCAGAGCAAGTGGGAAAGGTAACTGTGTGTAGGGCTGTTCGTACAATATGCCTTGCACTCAAACAGTTTCTACACACTTTTGTGCAGTTCCATGCCATAAACCACCGAGAGTCATTAAAGAGGAATTCCACAGAGTGGCGGGTTTGTCCTTTCTATGATATTCTGTGAGAGGCCATTTTAGTTACATAGCACTACTTAATCTATCCATATATCAATACTGTATACAGCCACAGTCATTTTAAAATGTTTCTTACATAACTTTCAATTTCAGGGTTCCCAGATGTGCATTGATGGAACTCACATTCCTATTAAAGCTCCTTCAGTCAATGAAGGAGATTATGTTAATATGAAGTCGATCCATGTGCTGGTAACAATATATATTTTGGGTGCTAAATCTTTAGGTGTTTAAACCATTAAATCGCCCTCATTACTGGTCCCCACTACACTGTAAAGTCTAATTAGTTAGACTTACTTAAAAAAAGCATACAAACCGATTGCCTTAAAAAGCTAAGTAAAGTGAAATAGGAATAGTATGTTGTACTGACAAAAGCTTAGTAAGTATAGTTGACTTACACATGAGTTCTAGTGACTAAAAAAGACTGTACTTGGTCATTTACTTTAAATAAAATTTAGTTGTTACCACTGTTGTGTTTAGCATGCTGAATATTGAAGTCTGTGTGACTCAGATATAGTCAATTACGAAATATTGTCACAAATTTAGAAGAACCCACTTAAAAGATTCACCAACACTTATGTGTGTTTATACGTGCTACCATTAACTTTATAAATAATCATTATTCAGCATGAAATAAGATGGTCATATTATACATATACATTATTTTATAAATGAATTGTGAAATTCAGTCACATATGAATATATGAACTGTGATTTCTTGTTGCATCACATCATCAAATCAGAAATACAATAACATAAATGTAGTGCCCAAGCAAAGGAAACACCATCCACTGTAATGGTAAGGTCAAAATAAAACATTTTAGTAAAATCAATGTTAATTTATGAAGTCAGCTTATGTGATGTTCTCTCAAATTTTTGGACCCCCACCTGTTTTACGGCCTCAGCCTTCTTCCTATTGGCTACATAGAAAACTAAATTACATTAAATACTAAATTACATGCCTTCATTAACAGTTTAGTAAATTTAGAAAATAACACCTTGTTGGAGAACGTTTTAATGTTTCATTTTGACTTGGCTCAGAGTTCTTCAGGCTCCAGAAGGATTACACCTGAAAAAAGAAGAATCCAATAAATTACTTACACCTTTAAATTACTTAATTTTTTTGCCAACATATTACCATTCAATTATGTACATTACTACAGTGATATTAAGAAATTTATGAAGGCCAAAAAGTAAATGCTTGTCTATTTTTACTACATGCCCAAAAGATTATTGCATCACAATGAAAGGGGACAAATATATAAATATATAATCTATAATTTTATAAACTCACGCATTTACACTGTTATATTTTTGCCAAGCCTCCTCTCTCTCTTTTGCTGATGCTGCAGTTTTGCTTTTTCTAGTTATAATGGGCTTATTCATAAGCAAGCATTAAAACCTTCAACTACATCTCGCTGAAATATGTTGCACGCCTTTTTTTCTGGACGCGTTTCCATGGTGAAACTCGCAGTCCACGCGCATTAACTCTCGGTTACCAACAAGACGTCGATTGAACTAACTCCTCTCAGGTGTTTTGGAACCAACATACGAAGAGTAAGCAAGTTTTGGGTTAATCAGCCGAGAGTTCGGTGTATATGGGACAATAAGTTAACCTACCCCAGGGGGGTATTCCAGAAAGCTCTGGAGCAGGTTTTGTTTGAGGGTTGGTTTTCTTAAGAGGTATTCAGATGTGTGTTATTTACTGAATATAGTTTTATCACGGTAACTGCATTTCTAAATTTGTTACATAGTTACATAGTTACTGTTTTATATATATATATATATATATATATATATATATATATATATATATAATATTATATTATACAATACATACGTATATAAAAGCTTTATATATAAAGTATAAAGCACTATTATAATGTTTAAACGTTTATTCAATTTATATATATACATATATATATATATATATATATAATATAATATATGTAATTATTTTATTTTATTGTAATGGTATTTTATTGTAAATACATATGGATCTGCTTTTTTTCCGTTTTATAACAGCACGTTTTCTATTCTATAATTTCTATAATAAAATACATATGTAATATCTTATTAAATATTTAGCATCAAACAAACAATGTAAGTCTTATTCTCAGTGAATAAAGATTACTTATTTAATAAAAAAATTGAAAAAATGATTACACAACCCCAGATAGGTGGGGATGTGCACTAAGTGGTTATGTAAATCGCCATTACACAAAAGAAGCAGGAGGAAGTGGAATGGCGTGCTTTTTCTCAGCGTCTGTTTCCATAGTGAATCATCGATTCGTCACTCGGTTGAGGATGTCTAGTGTGTTAACCAGGAACATACTCTGGGTTGGCTGAACTTACTCCCTGATGCGTTTTTGGAACCAGCATACCTCGAGTAAGCAAGGTTTGAGTTAATCAACCTTGAGTTCAGAGTATATGTGACGGTAAGTTAACCTTGCTTTCTGGAATACCCCCCAGTCTGGTCAACAACAACAACAACAAAAAACCTTTTGGAGAATTACAGTGATTCCTTCCTGTAAATAATTGTTTATTGTAAGCACATGAAGGGCGGTATTGACAAAATGTCACCTGTAGTAAGTCAGTCTTACCAACAGGAACTAACAAGCTTTGGAATTTGAACATGTCTGTTTTTAAATGTTAAAACATTTACATTTACATTTAGTCATTTAGCAGACGCTTTTATCCAAAGCGACTTACAAGTGAGGAAAACAAACAAGCGATTCTTCATGAATTGGCAAATAACACAGGAAGTGCTCACAATACAAGTTTCATACATTGCTCAGTACCATAAGCTAGAGTAGGAAGGGAAAAAGGGGGAAGGATAGGGTTTTTTTTTTTTTTTTTTTTTTTTTATGAGGGGATTAAGTGTTCACGGAAGAGATGAGTTTTCAGCTGTCTCTTGAATATTGCCAGGGAATCTGCGTTCCTGATGAAAGTAGGGAGATCATTCCACCAGCAGGGAGCAGTGAAGGAGAATGTTCTGGAGAGTGATTTTGTGCCTCTCTGTGACGGTACCACAAGTCTTCGTTCCTTTAGTGATCGCAGGCTTCTGGTGGGGACGTAGCGTTGTAGCAGTGTGTGGAGGTAGGAAGGTGCAGAGCCTGTGGTGGATCTGTAAGCAAGCATCAGCGCCTTGAACTTGATGCGAGCAGCAAGGGGTAGCCAGTGCAAAGAGATGAAGAGGGGCGTGACGTGGGCTCTCTTAGGCTCGTTGCAGACAAGACGTGCAGCAGCATTCTGGATCATTTGAAGAGGTTTGATTGCACTTGACGGCAGACCAGCCAGAAGAGCATTGCAGTAATCAAGCCTTGAAATGACCAGAGCCTGGACAAGCAGTTGTGTTGCGTGCTCAGTCAGGAAGGGACGGATTTTCCTGATGTTGCAAAGTGCAAATCTGCACGACCGCGCCGTCTTTGAGATGTGGTCTCTGAAGGTCAGTTGGTCATCGAAGATAACTCCAAGATTTCTGGCCGACTTTGATGAGGTAATGGTGGTTGTACCAAGCTGTATGTTGATGTCATGTTGAAGAGTAGGAGTGGCAGGGAAGACTAAAAGCTCAGTCTTTGCCAGGTTGAGCTGCAGGTGGTGTTCTTCCATCCATGTGGAGATGTCCGCCAGACAGCTTGAGATCCGTGCAGCTACTGTGGAATCATCTGGTTGGAAGGACAGGTAGAGTTGTGTGTCATCAGCATAGCAGTGGTAGGAGAAACCATGTGCCTGTATGATGGGACCCAGTGACGTAGTATAAATGGAGAATAGGAGGGGGCCAAGAACTGAACCCTGAGGAACCCCAGTGATCAGTTCACGAGGTTTGGATACCTCCCCTCCCCAGGCAACTCTGAAAGACCTACCTGTGAGATAGGACTCAAACCACTGAAGCGCAGTACCTGAGATGCCCAGTGACGAGAGGGTGGACAGAAGAATTTGATGGTTTACGGTGTCGAAGGCAGCAGATAGATCCAGTAGGATGAGAACAGATGATTTGGAACCAGCCTTAGCAATCCGCAGGGATTCCGTGACAGACAGTAGCGCAGTCTCTGTTGAATGGCCGCTCTTGAAACCAGATTGGTTGACGTCCAGATGGTCGTTCTGTGTGAGGAAGGATGACACCTGGTTGAATACAACTCGTTCAAGTGTTTTTGATATGAATGGTAGGAGAGAGACAGGTCTGTAGTTGTCCACGAGTGATGTGTCTAGCATGGGTTTTTTAAGCAGTGGGGTTACTCGAGCCTGCTTGAATGTGGTAGGGAAAGTGCCTGTGTGGAGAGACGAGTTAATGATGTGTGTAAGTGCTGGTACAAGAGTGGGAGAGATGGCTTGTAGAAGGTGTGAGGGGATGGGGTCTAGAGGGCAGGTGGTGGGATGAGTGGAGAGGAGAAGTTTTGATACTTCTGCCTCCGTGAGAAGGGAGAAGGAAGGGAGAAGATTAGTGGATGAGGAGGGGCTGAGTTCCTGTGTGGGTGGTGTAGAGAACTGGCTGCTGATGGAAGATGTCTTGTCGGTGAAGAAATTGGCAAATCGATCAGCAGTTAAAGATGTGGTGGGAGGTGGTGGAGGGGGACAGAGGAGTGTGTTGAATGTCTTGAAGAGTGAGCGTGTGTTTGTAGTGCCGTTGATTTTGGTGTGGAAGTATGAGGACTTAGCTGCAAGGACTCCATCAGAAAAATATATATATATATATATATATATATATATATATATATATATAATTACATATAGATATATATATATATATATACATATATATATATATATATATATATATATATATATATATAAAACAAAGTCATTGTAATTCATACAAATTATACGTTTTAACCACTTGGTGGAATTGGCAGGTGTTCCCTTCATCATGCGCCGTGGTAGCGCGTCAAAATATGTATAAATAATTCAAATATGATTTTGAATTAATATTTCATGTCGATACACAATGTTTACATACTTAAAACTAATCATGGTATTGATATAAGACTGTAGACTCTAGAATAGAGGCAAGGAACTCTAACTTAACCGACCACAGAGAGCACCCTTGTGCTCGGGAGCATTTTCGTTTTGTTGTGGCTTTATTTCGTTCTGCTGCGGCTTGTTTCCGTTGTGTTGTGAACTTATGATTGCTTTTTAAATTTCATTTCATCACTACTGGGCCACCGTACAAAAAATACCGAGATGTAGTCTTACTTTATCGATATATATTTCACAAAACAATAATATTACCATATTATTTCAATATAAGGTAGTTAATATATCTCTAAGCAGTTTCGCTAGTATGTTTTAACTACTTTATTTCCGCTAGCGAGCTAACTGGCATAGGATTAATTTCCAATCGATCGCACTTACGTTACCGGATAACATTACTGAATAAAGATAATTACGACTTAAAAATATAAAATTCAGTTCTCCATTCAGTACACAATACCTAATGTTATAAAAGTTATATACATGAAAAACGACACGATTTACCTTTCATAATCAGGAGGCTGCAGCAGCTTCTGTTGACTCACTGGACTGTTAAAATTTGAACCATCGTCACAGGATCCGTATTTAACCCAACAGATGGGGTATTACTCAAAATAACCCAACGATGTTAAAAATGACCTAACATGTGTAACCCAATGGCTGGGTTAAAAAAAATAACCCAACGTTTTTTTACTGTGTACCAGTTTTATCCTTAAAGATATTTTTTTATTACAAAAACCTAAAATCGCGATCTCTTGAATATGTTGTTCATTTCTTTATTTTGTATGAAAAATTTTCATCCACAAGCAAGAGTGACTTAAATCTCCTTTGTTTTCCTTTTTTTTCTATTTAACTGTCGTTTCATTCCCCAGGCTTATAAATTCTCATTATGATGTACACACACCCATGTTTTTCCCTGATCTCGAATGTAATTATAAGTTCTGTAATAAATAATAAAAGAGATGACTGACAGGTGCATTAACACCTCATAGTATCAGTAACTTGACAACCCGAATGGTTTTCCTGTGTCAGGCAGTTGCTCGAAGATCTTGCCTTTGGAGAAGAATGTTGATTTTGTACTGAGAAAAGTGCTACTAAATATAAGATTACCCTAGAATGAATTCCATTGCTAGCCCACTCCAACACTTACGCACAATAATAATGATAAAAGCTGACCAATACTTAATTATATTACTACTTTTAACTGAAAATTATGTTTTAGTAAAACAAACAAAATGTAATTTGTTTTGTCATATGACATTCTATGCATGAAAACACACTAGACAAATGCAGTCAAGGTGAATACATGTCAATTTTCAGTCAAGCAATGAATTATAGCATGAATTAATAAAATTATCTCTTATTTAGCAAAAATATGAAACATAAATGAGTAAAAAAATGAATAAAAGTAACCACAATAAATAAATACATGTACAAGTCAACAACACATGAAACAAAGCTTTATTCAGACTTATTGTTCTAACAATCACGTATTTACAGGAGCTGAACTCCACATCCTAATGTCATCTTAACATAGCTGTGCCAATTCTGCAGCTTTATTTTGATGAAGCAGCTGACCAACGTGAACACATTCGCCTGTCTTTGCCATCCATCATGTCCCTCATTGCTTCTCTTCTCGTTGATCCAGAGGATGAGGAAGACCATGATGATGGACCGCTGAACCACACAATCTTGAAGCAAGAGTGGGAGAAGATGTGCGGGACAATCTATGAATTTATGTAAATCCACTTTGGAGACATACGTGTAATTACTAGCTCCACTGTTAGCTGTATGTAATAAAACGTGTTTTTACAACAAAATCACTATACTATGCTGCCTAGCATCTTCACACTTCAACACTTCAACAGTTTACAGTAGTTCAACAAATGCGATTTTAACACAATGAACCATACTCACATTTGAAAACATCCGCACTGCTTTTCTCCTCCATGTTTGATTATGACATATCCTCTCCCGCAGACTCCTTGGATAGAAAAGTATCAATGAACACTCAATAATCTGGGCGGAAGCAGTAGGCCATCCGGGAACTTCTTGACTACTCTTTTATGAATACTGAGGTTTCAGACATTCGCTCACCCTCATTCGCTCACACTTACTATATAGTAAGTGTAGTACTGCTTGTCCCTTACTATATAGTAAGTGAGTAGGCATATTCGGATGCACTTTAAGTAAACGCACATCTAAATCTCGCGAGACTTAGAACGTCACCGAGGTGATTCTCGTCTACTCTTTTATGACTACTAAGGATTCGGACATACTTAATCGCTCACCTCCTGCTTTTCGCCTACTAAATAGTAGAGAAGTAGGCGATTTCAGATGCAGCAGATGTTTGGCGTAAGAACAGCTTGTCGGACATAGCAACAGTAACTTCTTTGCGAAGGGTGGGTAAACACACTACTGGTAATAAATGTAGAAAAAACACGACTTTCTTTATGTAACAAAAACTGGAAGCAAGCATTTTCCAAGTCAGTTGTAGAAACGACAGATGCTCCATGCAGCATAGACATCAACTCATCAAATATAGGGCAAAGGATAACTGTCTGCAACAACAGCTTTGTTTGGTTCTTGCTGGTCTACACGCGAATGCCACCCAACTTCTTCTGAACTACTACAATTGGAGAAATCCACCGTGATGCATCCACTTGTTCAATGACAGCCTAGTCAAGAAGGCGTTGAAGTTAATCACTGTAGGGAACAGCACATTCCAGGGCCCAGTTTATGGTCGGGCCCCTCTCTGTCCGTAACAGTGGACAAAGGGTTGCTACATTTTGATTGGATCTTAGTGGACTAACACAAACAAACTGTTCAACGTCATCAGATAAAGATGCTAGGACAATAGCCAGACATCTCTTAAAATGAAAAATAAGAAGACGACCTCTGGTACCAACCCCAGGAAGGACAGGACTTCTCATTGGTCCACATGCAGTTTCTGCCCTTCACCCATCTATAGCCTACTTCCTAAGATTAGGCTGTGACTGCCATAAAAATTCCTCAGGACCTCAGCAGCAATGGGTGAAACAAAGAGAGATCACAAAGACTCATCCCAATCCATTCATAACTATGTTTGGAAACCTTGAAACCGATGTATTCTACACACATTCATTTCATACTTACTCACAGGAATAAGTATTCTCGGTTACAGCTATTTGTAGTGCAACATCTTTCACTGATTGAGCTGTTGATGTCCAAATGAATGAATACATGACAGATCAGTCTTTTTCCATCATGTTTGGTCTCTATTTGTTGAGAATATTATCAAAGGTATTTTGGTGGTGGTTTGGTAAGTGAGAAATGCATTGGTAAACCTTAAAGACACTTTAAAGACTTCCATCTTTGTGCTTTATGCAATTGAGTTCCACAGGGGAAAAAAGGGTGGACCACACTGTGTGTCCCCCCTCTGATGCCAGCAACCAATCACAGCACTGGAATGGAGAAGCGCCAATTTGTAATCTCCTCCTCATCGGAAAGGGATAAAAGTACCCTTTCAACAGACACACCTTGTTCTGAATCTCCGGTTCGTCCAGTGAGACATAACAGATACACCCGTTCTATTGTCTCCGGTTCGTCCAGTGAGACATAACAGATACACTGGTTCTGAGTCTCTAACCTGCAGCAACAGACCACGTTCTGAGCCTCCAGCCTGTGAGGAAAGAGACATTAAAAAACACCACGTTCAGAGTTTTCATCCAGCAAGACCGTAACAACTCCAGAGAGACAAAGGTGGATTGATCAAGTTCTGAGTGTCTGGCCCAGAGAGTCAGAAGACACACAGAGACACTTGCAACAAGGTTAAGCTCAGGTGAGCAAACCTTCACTCCAAGGTACCTTCGTCTGCGTGTTCCAGATTATTAAGGACCTTCTGCACCTACACCAGGACCTCATCTGCGTGTTCCAGATTTTAGGACCCTTCGGTGCTCCAGGAGATCAGCATCCCACAGAGCACCGAAGGGTCCTAAAATCTGGAACACTGCACTCCGATATAACACAGCAACCTCTTCATCTAATTTGCAGATGACAGGACTGTAGTTGGTCTCATTAGCAACGGTGATGAGACAGACTTCAGGAGTGAGGTGAACCGCCTGGCCAGGTGGTGTGGTGACAACAACAATCTCTCTCTGAATGTGGAGAAGACAAAGGAAATTGTTGTTGACTTCAGGAGAATGCACACTCAGCATGCTCCTCTGACCATCAACGGCGCATCCGTGGAAAGAGTAAGGAGCACTAAATTCCTGGGTGTACTCTTCACGGAAGACCTCTCCTGGTCCGCTAACACCACAGCACTGACCAAGAAAGCACAGCAGCGCCTCTACTTTCTCCGCAAACTGAGAAGAGCCAGAGCCCCCATCATGTGCACCTTCTACAGAGGCACCATCGAGAGCATCCTGACCAGCTGCATCACTGTGTGGTATGGCACCTGCAATGTGTCCTGCCGAAAGACACTTCAGTGCATAGTGAGAGCAGCTGAGAAGATCGTTGGTGTCTCTCTCCCCTCCCTCCAGGACATCTACAACACCCGCCTCACCCACAAAGCCCTCAACATTGCTGGTGACCCACCCACCCATGACACAGCCTCTTCAGTCTGCTGCCATCAGGGAGGAGACTGCGCAGTCTCCAGGCAAGGACCAGCAGACTGAAGGACACCTTTATCCACCAAGCTGTCAGGGCGCTGAACTCCCTCCCGACTCTGCCCCCTCTCCCCTCTTCTGCCCCACACACCTGACCTCTGAGCCCCCCCCCCCCAAAAAAAAAAACCCAGTTCACCAACTTATACACAGTGTCTCTCTGAGCATTGGTCCCTGTATACTCAGACTCTTATAATTGCACTGACTATTCACTGGTTGCACTACTACTATTACTGCTGCACTACTACTGCACTATTACTGTTTTTGCACTATCTTCATAAGTCACTTTATTTTTTTTATTTATTTTTTTGTAGTTGTTGTTATTGTCAGTTGTTACCTTGTTACGCATCTAGGGTCTGAGAGTAAAATTTCAATTCTCTGTATGTATCTGCTGTATATATGGCAGAATTGACAATAAAGTAGACTTTGACTTTGACTTGACTTTGAGCTTCGTGTTCAAGGCTGTTGAAACAGATTCCAGCTCCTCTCCCCACTGCATTGTCACCCAGCACAACCAGTGGAAGACGTCACCGTCACTCAACCACGTGGAAAGTAAATATCACTTAACCAAACCTCTTTCCAGAGACCTTGGTATTGTTGTATATTATCAGTGTATGTTTTTCTAATTCACATTAGATGTAATATAGCTGATATAGTTGGTTAATCACAAATAATCTGTCGTTTATTTGTGTGGTGTATACCAAGGTTCTCCACCTTATTACTCACAGAGAAACAGTTTATCTTTCCATAAGATAACATAACTCTTCCATAACCACATCCAACTTAATCACTTGTATTTTATGTATCATATGCACCTTATTCATTTATCATTCATGGTATTCATTTAGTAGTTGTGTTAGTTATTCTTGTCTATCTGTTGTTAATAAAATTTATTTTATTACACATGTGTGTCTTCCTTGTGCTGATAATACAGAAAAGGCTCTACAAGTTAGCAATCTCACCAATCTTTCAAATAAATCAGCTGACCACTTTACATTAATTCCAAATTATTGAACAGCCTCCTGTTGGGAGTGTTTTCATACTACCAAGGTAACAGACCTTGACTGGTGCCCTGAACTAAGAGTAGGGGGAAGTGGTCACCCGATGTACTCATAACCACACCTTAAGTGACATGTGATTCAAAAATCACAACGTCAGCAGTGTCGAGAGTACCAATTTCTATTTTACCTGGCGTCCTTGCTTGGGCGAAGGTAAAATCACTACATCACTGACAGCATTTCTAACAGATAATGGCAACCATTTCAGACATACAGGTTTCACATTTGGAGAAATTTTTACCTTATGCCCAAAGCCTTTTGTACATCCTAGGTTTAGCAACAGGCACAGAAGTAGAAAGGCACATTACAGGGGCTGATAACTGAGAAGGTTCTGAAAGTATGTAAGAACCTTCAAAATTTAAATGATTTCCATTAATCAAATCCATTCCAAGAAGAGCAGTGCCACATTCAACAGTAAAGATTGATGTTACAGTTAATATTATCCTTGGTAACAGTAACAGGTAGCAGCCAACCAAGTACTGGTATTGGATCACGTGAATAAGTCACTAATTTAACAGGAGGATGCAGCAGCGGTCTCCAGATATTTTACCAGATAATTGCATTAATGTCAGGTCCTGATTAGGAGACTGCGAGCACATGAAGCTGTGTACCATGCTACTTATATTTAACAAGCAGTTAAAATGCTTAAAACTAAAAACAAAAATTTTGAAATTTTATGGATTTTCATAAAAAATAAAACATGCAGATTAAATGTGAACTAAAATTCACAATTTAACAGTAAGTATACTTTTAGCATAAAGTATTTAAAGTGCTGTATTTTATATATTTTAAATGTTGGAGGAAAAGTGCTACTAATGACATAACAGTGTACTTGATTGTACTTGTCACGGTGAGGCACGGTTCGTGGGTTCACTAGCTGCTCCACTCTGTCTCTCTGTGAGTGTGTTACTGTTAAATTGTTAATTTCAATAGGCTACACATTTAGCTGCATGTTTTATTTTTCATAAAAATCCATAGGCTACTCTTAATATAGCCTACGATTTATTCCAGCATAATCCAGCTAGTCTCAAATATTTTTTACAAATATGCTTGATTGAACTGCACATCTAGTACACTTGTAAAACTACACCCCCCATGTGACGCGAAAGCGGTAATGTCCCGGATATTGAGAGCGCCGGAAGAGAAGCAGGTGTCTTCCTTGGCCATCTTGTGGTTGTCCACCGTGAGCCGTTCGCTCGAAGCCTCGAAAAATCGGAGGAGAATCCCGTTGTTGGGGCGCCATCATGCCCGGGCATCTGCAAGAAGGCTTCGGCTGCGTCGTTACCAATCGGTTCGACCAGCTATTGGATGACGAATCCGACCCGTTCGAGATATTAAAGGCGGCCGAAAACAAGAAGAAAGATGCGGCCGCGTCAGGCGGCTCGAAGACGGCAGCTCAAGCCGCCAAACAGCCGAAGAAAGAGTCCCAGAAAGATAGGAAAAATACAACGCAGGAAAAGAAAGAAGACATCCAGGCCCCTGTGCCACTTAAGAAGGAGGGTATGTAGAAGGTTCAGAACTAAATAACGGATGTGTCTCAATCTAATGAGCCTAGACAATATATTTGACATTAAAGACACGCTCCAACCCCCTAACGCCGTCGAGTCAGAAAGCGCCTGTAAAATGCTGACGGGAACCTCTCAAACGCGTCATGAACGAGTTTGGAACTTGCATGTGGTTCCTAAAATGCTGTCTAGTTAGGCTTTTCAGTAGGTTATGGGACAGGGCAACTGACTAAGTGCTCGTGTGCATATAAACATAGCATTGAAGTCAACATGGAGCTCCTGTGTTGTCGACATACGATGTGCACTAACACAATATTTTGAGAGCGATAGGCCCCCAGTGACGTTCAGCAAACATTTTATTCACCTCGTTTTTCCCTCTGACATGTCAACATCTCTATTTGATCATGATTTGATCAACTTCACATGATTTATAACTGCGTAGCTGGCTTAGCCACATGCTAACATGCTAGCCTTATGTGAATGTAATGTGATTATCTTTTATTTCACAGTGTGCTGATTTGCACATGGAGAAAATGTCGGCGTGTTTTGATATTATGCAAATATGTTTGAGAGCACTTTCACTTTTATTTCATATAGGTGTGCTGTGACCGTAAAGATGATCTATGCAGTAACTCATTCAAGTTGTCAAATTTAGGCTACCAGGCTGATGTGTCATTTTATATTGTCATTCTTAAAGTCGTTGTTGTTTGTGTTCTTACTTGCAAAATGACAAAATGGCTGTAGCCATGTGTTTTAAGATTTGAGCTACTAACTGAAAAGCTGTATCTTCAAACATCAGAAGGATTGATTCATGAACTATCACCATTATGACCTTGTGCAAAATAAATAACCAAAATAAGTGGCTCACCCAAATGTTTGCCATTTTTACTCAGCCTAGTGTACAAACACATAATGTCTTGGGCATTTTTTTTTTTTTTTTACATACAGTAGAAGCAAGCTTATAGATTACTGTTATGATCCCAGCCCACAACTTCTATTCGCCATCACATGCAGCAATCAGAACTTAAAGAATATTTCTTAAAATAATTTCTCATTTACCCTGAAAGAAGTATGTGTTGGTCAAATCGAATTCAATTAATTCTCAGGTTCTTAGAAAGTTTACTGTTGTGCTTTTTCACCCATGTTTTAAGAATGTCTGAATATCTGTTATAGGAATAAGGAGGGTTGGCCGGAGGCCAGAGCAGCCGGGTCAAGCCAGCTCCCAACACCAAGGAGGTCAAGGAGAGGGTCGGCCTGGCGACAGGCGGCCAGACAGACGACCTCCTCGTGAGCGCCGCTTTGATAAACCAGCTGATGATAAGCCAGAGGGTGGCGAGTTCTCTACGGACAAGTGAGTTTTGTTATAATCGAAACAATGTAACTGACAGCATTAGGGCTGGGTTGAATATATCAGTCAATAGATTCAGTCCATGTACTTTTCAGTTGATGCATGAGCAAAACTTCACTAAACATTTATTTGTAGCTTGCCTTCCATCCACTCATCCAATTATACTCCTAATAAGCTTTGTTAGTTTTAATGTGAAACAAAGTCTCAGCTTTAAAATTCTTTTTTTGAACATTTTTTTGAAAATCTTTTTGAATAGAGATTGACTGATATTGAATATTTTTAGAACAACTCTGATTATGTTTGTGCCTGATAACCGATATACAAAAATGATGTATATTCTGTTCTTGAGTTATGATGGCACTGAACTGAACCGTTTTAACACAATTTTTTTTACCATTTCTGTAATTTCTTTCCCTCCTTGTATGCATAACAACACACTTCTACAGGGCTCCAGACTAACTTATTTTTTTACCAGGAGCACTGTAGCCCCTTGCTGAAAATTTTAGGAGCACAAGCAGAAAATTTAGGGAAACACCGTAAATCAACCTGCAGCGCAGTTAATCACATTTCCCCTGTTTTGACTGTATTACTGACAAATGGCTTGGTAATAAATAGACATAACTTACAGAAATTATAAAGTGCAGTTTTATTTTAAGTTTGCAATGCTCCAGACTAACATTTGAGGGCAGCATTATCATTCATAATGTCTAAATAATAATTCAAAAGCAAAACGATTGAAAATATAGTGAATGGAAATAAGTTAGTTTTCCTACATGTTAATTTTTAGTTTTATTATGGGGGGATGAAGGATGAACAAATATTGTGTTTGTCATCACATTAAAAATATTATTTAAATATAATATTAGAGTTTTTGACTTGCTGGAAAAAGATGTGAAGTACTTGAAAGTAGTGATATTAATTTACGCTCTTGTAAATGAGTCGATTGTCTCTTGATCGATCGTCGTTTAAATTAACGATCAATTAATCAAATAATACTGCAATAAGCGTCTACTGCAGTGGCATATAGTCAAAACCATGAAGCTGTGCAAATACTGATCAAAACGCCATTTTCCTCACTAAATGAATGAAGGGTTTTTAATCTAAATGGGTAGTAGGGTTGTAAAAATTTGTTGATGGGATTGATAATATATTAAATTACTTATTTAATAATCAAATATACCAGCTAATACAAGGTATCACCAAGGACACCTAAAACGGCTACTAAACCCAATGAATTCCACGATTTCTTAAAATGGTGTTCTAATTAATGTTATGTAATGTGACAATCCTAATCATAGTCATTATTAGTTGTGCATTGCTGTTTGAGCTGCATGTGCTGAAGATGATGATCATCGGCACGTTTTACTACAGCGTTAATTCTTAACTAGATGCATCCTATATGAGATGCATCAGATATAGGCCTACACAAAATAAACACAATATTACAACTTACATTTGCACAATCCAAAGGCTGCGAATACACACGCAAACTTAGTCATGATGGTGTAACTCGAGCTAAAATGGTCCCAAACGTAACCCCAGCATGCTCGCTTCATGTTTCGCGGTTGAGCAGCATGTACGCGCATGAACCTGATTAAATGTATTGTCGACAATTAATCGATCGTTGATTTAACAATTAAGATCACTACTTGAAAGCATTTTACAGTTACAGTTAGTGTTTCTACATTAAATCCATGGCAAATGTTGTTAATTTGTGGACTGAAAGCCCTCTATAACTTTGTTCATTCATGGTACAGTGTTTCTCCTGGTTTGTGTTGGTTTTTTGTTTGTTTTTTGTTTTGTTTTTTAAACCTACAGATAAGAACTCAGGCCGAATTTGAATGCTTCTAACTAGATCTCACAGTGATGTTATTTATTCTGTGGTGAATTCAAATGCTTTCTTTACTGGATCTCTGAGCACTGTGGAGTAATTCCGTGAGTACCTCGTGTTGTACTGACATTGGTCCAAACTGATAAATGGTCCGTGAAGCACAGTTTCAGAAGCATTAATGGTCGATCACTAATTTCGAAGTTCTTTAATGTGGTACGACAGATCGTGGTTGCCACCTCAATTCAAGCAATTCCAAGCATAGATGAATACATTGTTACAAAGTCACAAAAGGGTTGTTGACTGGACATGGCATTTTTTTACTGTCACACAAGACAAAAATTAATATTATTAGTATTGTTATTAGAGTTGTACCGATAGACGATAGTTTTCCAAAAGTTTTGCTTTCACTTTCACTATCCGTTTAAAGTCATAAAACGATTGACACGGCTAGATTTTTGCCCCTTAAATCTCACAGATGTGCATTTACTGAGTAATCAACTGTTTTGTAGAGGGGGTCAAAATGTCAATTTTTTTTTTTACCTTGGATTTGGTGCCAATTTACAGGGGTGTATAAATGACTTTAAAATGATGGCAGCATCATTATTTTATTTTTACACAGAGATTAAGTCTATTAGTAAAATCTGTTGACTTTCGCAATCTTTGCTTCATTATATACCAGCAGTGACAGTTCAAAAATGTCATCTGTGTCAACAGTGACATCAAAAATGTCACGTCTGTGACATTCAATATTTTCCCTTTCATCTCAATTTATGTTCGTCTTTCTACAGAAAAAATATTACCAATCAAAAATTTGAACCAGGGAACTCTGGTTGAATTGACACAGAATGACCTCTCATTTAGTGAGAAAATGAACTGGGATCCACGCAGAAGGGAGATCCTAAGAAAAAGACGCAGAGCAAATAGAATCAAAATGATGCCTAAAAATAGCAGCCATGTACTTGTTTTTGTTTTTAAAAACCTGTTTGATGTAACAAAATTATTTTCTTTCACCTTTGATGCATTTGAAGTTAAATAAAAATACTTTATGTAATACCCCTCACTCTCTTTATTGCAATAACTACTATTTTGGTCCTTTAGTGTGACAAAATGTCCTATGGTGTGACGCACATAAAAGAACCACAGATTTGTTTTCATCTCAATATCTTAAAGGAACCGTTGACTATTGCATTAGGGGAGATTAAATCACCATCTTAAAATGGTATAATTTTTAGTAGTCATGAAAGGAAGACGGCAAAGATTCTCATGTTTATTGAAAATGTCCAAGTCATGGGGGAAAAAAAGCTATTCATAATTTAATATTAATTAAATAGCACTTTTATGAAAATATGCGTCTAACAATAAAGACTCATGCTGTTTGTATTGAATTTTTTAATTTGTTTGTCACATCGTAGGACACATTTACAGTACAGTTCAGTAAAAACTTTCAAAAATACAGTGAAAGAATTGATCAAGATAGTGATCCCTTATATTTTCTCAAACATCAGACTTCACACTACATATATGTATTTTTTTTTTCTTTAAAAAATGCTGTTTTACAAAACATTTTTTACTGCCAACTACCCAAATAAAGTAAGGTAAACAATGTCAGGTTACATTTAACTCAGGATAGCCATTCAATATCAATAATATGCTTTGGAAATATGCTTAATATTTTAAAAAGTTGTAGAACCACCATGGTAATAAATCCAGTAAAACACCTTGTAATGAATAGCTACAGCCAAGCATCTTTTTTTTGTATATATATATATATATATATTTTTTTTTTGTAGCCCAAGATTGCCAGTTGTCTTTGTCATAAAATGTGCATGATGTCCTCAGGCCAATTGGAGATAAACCATCTCGAGGACGTGGAGGAGGAGGACGTGGGAGCAGAGGTGGACGTGGACGAGGCATGGGACGTGGAGATGGTTTTGATTCCCGGGGCAAACGTGACTTCGATAGACATAGCGGCAATGACAAATCGTAAGTGTGAAAAGCCAGCAGTAACAAATAGGACTTGGTGATATGTAAAAAATATTTTATTGATAAACGCTTTAAAATATTGCAATGTCCAATTTTATTATATATATATATATATATATACACACACACACACACAGACACACCGTGGGAACGGAAAGTATTCAGACCCCCTTAAATTTTTCACTCTTTATGTTGCAGCCATTTGCTAAAATCATTTCAGTTCATTTTTTTTCCTCAATGTACACACCCCATATTGACAAAAAAACACAAAATTGTTGACTTTTTTGCAGATTTATTAAAAAAGAAAAACTGTAATATCACATGGTCATAAGTATTCAGACCCTTTGCTCAGTATTTAGTAGAAGCACCCTTTTGATCTAATACAAGTTTTTCACACCTGGATTTGGGGATCCTCTGCCATTCCTCCTCGCAGATCCTCTCCAGTTCTGTCAGGTTGGATGCTAAACGTTGGTGGGCAGCCATTTTTAGGTCTAGCCAGAGATGCTTAATTAGGTTTAAGTCAGAGCTCTGGCTGGGCCATTCAAGAACAGTCACGGAGTTGTTGTGAAGCCACTCCTTCATTATTTTAGCTGTGTGCTTAGGGTCATTGTCTTGTTGGAAGGTAAACCTTCGACCCAGTCTGAGGTCCTGAGGACTCTGGAGAAGGTTTTCGTCCAGGATATCCCTGTACTTGGCCGCATTCATCTTTCCCTCGATTGTAACCAGTCATCCTGTCCCTGCAGCTGAAAAACACCCCCACAGCATTATGCTGCCACCACCATGCTTCACTGTTGGGATTGTGATGAGCAGTGCCTGGTTTTCTCCACACATACCGCTTAGAATTAAGGCCAAAAAGTTCTATCTTGGTCTCATCAGACCAGAGAATCTTATTTCTCACCATCTTGGAGTCTTTCAGGTGTTGTTTTATTTTTTTTTTAAAAGCAAACTCTATGCGGGCTTTCATGTGTCTTACACTGTGGAGAGGCTTCCGTCGGGCCACTCTGCCATAAAGCCCTGACTGGTGGTGGAGGGCTGCAGTGATGGTTGACTTTCTACAACTTTCCATCTCTCGACTACATCTCTGGAGCTCAGCCACAGTGATCTTTGGGTTCTTTACCTCTCTCACTAAGGCTCTTCTCCCCCGATAGCTCAGTTTGGCCAGACGGCCAGCTCTAGGAAGGGTTCTGGTCATTCCAATTTAAGGATTGTGGAGGCCACTGTGCTCTTAGGAACCTTAAGTGCAGCAGAATTTTTTTTGTAACCTTGGCCAGATCTCTGCCTTGCCACAATTCTGTCTCTGAGCTCTTCCTTTGATTCTCATTAGCTCTGACATGTACTGTGAGCTGTAAGGCCTTATATAGACAGGTGTGTGGCTTTCCTAATCAAGTCAAATCAGTATAATCAAACACAGCTGGACTCATGAAGGTGTAGAACCATCTCAAGGATGATCAGAAGAAATGGACAGCACCTGAGTTAAATATGAGTGTCACAACAAAGGGTCTGAATACTTGGGACCATGTGATATTTCAGTTTATCTTTTTTATAAATCTGCAAAAATGTCAAGAATTTTCTTTTTTTTTTGTCAATGTGGGGTGCTGTGTGTACATTGAGGGAAAAAATGAGCTTAAATGATTTTAACAAATGGCTGAAATATAACAAAGAGTGAGAAAATTTAGGGGGTCTGAATACTTTCCATACCCACTGTATATAAACTACTTGAGCCCTGTTTCATTTCATATTATAGGCTACAAAATATTTCATTCATGCTATCGCATGTGAATGAATGTGCATGGTAACTGCAAGACTTGGCTATTGGCCATTATTGTCCGTAACAGACTTTTATTAACGACATCTCGATACTTGCAAGACATCGTCAATGTGCGATAATATTGTCATATCGCCGAGCCCTAGTAACAAATCGTTAAAGGTTTTTTGTTGCACTATTCTCACTTGAATGTTCTTCATGTCTTAGTCGACAGAAAGGAGAAGAGAAGCGTGGTGGGAGTGGCCCGCACAACTGGGGCAACGTGAAGGAAGAAGCCAGGTAGGATTGTAGATGCAAAATATTTGAGGCTTGTGGTTGTAGCAGTATATTTGGGAAGTTGACGTCATGCTTGACCAATGTGTCATACAGAATTAATGTAGGTTGTCTAAATTATCTGAACTGCTTACATGTGTCTCTTGTTGATGCTAATTACAGGGTTTGTACGGTCATGTGATGAACAGTTTCCCCAAACACAAACATTCTTATGTATTGTTAATTAACATTAATAATTATTACAATATCAAGAGCATTAATTAACAATAATGACCCTATAATGAGTTCCTGTTAATTTTATCATTTATGAGTAACATTAAACAGTGTGTAAATAAATATTTAAGCCATTTCAGATGTAGCTTCTGTTCCACCTTTGTAGTATAAAGATGGCTTTTATTGTTTTTGATAAATTTTTTGGTATGTCTATATCGTAATCTGATTGAGTAATTGGTTAAATTTTAACCCCTTAAACTCAAATTGTCCAAACCCCACACACACGCACAAATTCATAATCATATTGCTAAGCAACCACTACAAAATTGGTATCATAGAAACTCAGCTTTTTAATGAATCCAGCCGTTGCTTTCAGCTTTCAACTCTCAACTCAAAACGAGTGCCAAGTTATCACTCTAAAATGGAGTGTTCCGCCCATGGGCGCCCCCTACCTATAAAAATATTAATAGTCATATTTTTCAAAACTCCAGCCTCCTTCATCACAAAATAGGTGTCATTTGAAAGCTGAATTTTACAATGAATGTAAGCACTCGAATAAATCCTAGGTACTGCAGAGTTATTTACTGTAAAGTAAAAAATGAATTCATAATTTGATTTTTTTTTTTTTTATTATTATGTACGCCAATGTGTCAAAAGCATCATATAGCTCAGATAATCATGTGTTATATTTCATTTGAAAGGTCTCATGGAGTAGAATACAATGAGCATAATTGTTTTGGGCTTTGACTAAACTTGAGTGAGGTTTTTTTTTTTTTTTTTGTATGTGAAACCTCACCAGACCCACATGTAAAAAATAAACTGATGCAGCATTTATGTCACGTTTTGGCTCCTAACGTCATGAAACATGCCCCGATTGTGGGAAATTGGGCATCATTATTTACAGCAGATTCTCATGATTAAAATGAGTCCAACATCATTCAATGAAGCGATCACGAGATGCTGATAAGGCAATTACGACACACAAAATCCCACAGGCTCACAGCTGCTAGCTAAAACTAAAATGTAGCTATCAAGTAGCATTTCAGCATGTAACTTCATGAAACATGCATAGATTGTGGAAAATGGCACATGCTCCCGATTG
Organism: Zacco platypus; assembly: GCA_038088235.1. NCBI lineage: Eukaryota > Metazoa > Chordata > Actinopteri > Cypriniformes > Xenocyprididae > Zacco > Zacco platypus. Next base: position 10,351,179 of record CM076080.1, read on the forward strand.
AAATGAGTCCAAGATTAACGAGTTACTCGATGTGAAAGTGCGATTTTAGTGACCCACTAGGGGAGATGAGGGCTAAACAAAAAAGACCACCTTGATTCCAAATGCTGTAACTTTTGAATACTTAATGGGATCACTACAAATTAGATATCCAGATACAGGTCTCATATAAAGGAACATCACCAATAAAGAATTTTCCTCCTACCTCATTTCATTTGAGTTATTGCATGTCAAATATGAAACTTTTGAAATATGAAATGAGCAAACTTATTTTTTGAATGTTATCAGCTGTTTCTCAGCAAGGGATTGTCCGTATTTATTTATATATATATATATATATATATGTGTGTGTGTGTGTATATGTCAAACGATACCCACCTTTTGACACTCCTCACTATAGTTTTGGAGTTACGAGTCTTTACACTTTTGTGTGTCACTCAGAAAAAAAACTCTGAAAATACCCTTAAAGGGTAAAGAATTTTTTGTAAAAGTCAATACAGGTAATCATAAAAATTGCACTTGTGAAGGTCAAAAAAGATGCTTCTGCAAATCAATTGCAAGGGTCCCTTAAGATTCATGATTTTGTATTGAACTGCATAGCTTGTCACTAATTAGTTGAGATATGCTGTGATTTGAAATTTGAATATGGATTTATATTCTTATGTTATGGAACGTCAGGTCATGAATATTTGCCTCAAAAGTCATGGAAATGTCATGAAAATTTATTGATTCAAAAATGTGTACAAACCCTGTAATTAGCAGTGTTTGGTAAGGCAAAATTCTTTTTTTTTTTTTAATTCAAGCCCAAGTACCTAATAACTAACCGCTTGTGCTCTAGACACAAGTAACGCCCAAAACAGCACTTGCAGTACTTCGGCGGGCCAAACGCTTGAATATCATTCATTAACCTCAACCTCTTAACTATGACTTAAATGGTTATTAATAAACGTGTGATTAGTTGACTAATCACTCAAAATGATTGACTCCTAGTCGACCAGAAAAATCTGTAGTCGAGGGCAGCCCTAGATTCGAAGTGTCAAATTAACACTGCTAAATTTGTGGAATGTTTATGAAAGATGAATTAAATGTCTAGTGATAATTTCAAGGATTCCCCAGATCTAATAATAGTGTCTCTTTTGACAGTGAGCTTGATCAGTCCGCAGCCCCTGAGCCTGTTCCTGAAGGGGAAGAGCACGCCCCCGTCGACTCCGAAAACAAGTGAGTGTCAAGTGCGATTCTATTCACAGTAACGGTTGATGTGAAGAAATGAAAATGCTAGATGTACAAAGAGCCTGTTAAATGGATGTTTTTGTATGTGTAGGGAGAATGAAGTAGAGGAGGTGAAGGAAGAAGGTCCTAAGGAAATGACACTGGATGAATGGAAGGCCATGCAAGACAAAGAACGGTCCAAAGTTGAATTCAACATCCGCAAACCCAACGAAGGTAACGACGGTCAGTGGAAGAAGGGCTATGTACTGCACAAGTCAAAGAGTGAGGAAGTTGGCACGGTAGGTTAAATTTGCACATTTTTCAAGTCTTGTAAATTCCAGTATTTTTATGGTTTCAAGACTAATCTCTGCTTTTGTGTTGTTGCAGCGGCATGCTGGAGCTGTGATTGAAGCTGGAGATGTTGATCCTGACTCATTCCACAAGGTCTTTTGTCAAATTTTGTTTGGATTTTTGTTTGTTTGTTTCTCTGCTTAGTGATTTTCTACTCCAACCGCTCCAACCGCTTAATTTAGTTTGCCTACAAATTGGAATCGAGGAGTCAGCTCTATGATCATAGTTTCTTGGCTAATCTCATTATGTGAAATTGGGTATGATAGATTTATTTCCTGAAGCTGATCCTGTAATATTATTTCTTAAAGGCTGAAGAAGGTGGAGATCACCACTTCCGTAAGCCAGCCAATGACATCACCTCCCAGTTGGAGATAAACTTCGGAGATTTGGGTCGACCAGGACGTGGTCGTGGAGGTTCTCGTGGAGGCCGTGGCGGTCGTGGTGGCGGCGGCGGCGGTGGTGGTGGAGGCGGCGGCGGCGGTGGTGGTGGTGGTGGAGGTGGCGGTGGACGGCCAAGCCGAGGCGGAGGCAGATCTGAGAAGGTAAATAACCGAGACATTTACTCCTATTTTTGTTTGCAAATTTGTAGCAGGTACTGTTTATATAAAATAAAACTCTAGTCTGCCTGATAACGATACTGATATCACTATGCATTATATCAATATTTTAATTGGATAACACAATTCACTTATACCCCAACAAGAAGCTATTATGTATTATTATTATTATTATTATTATTATTATAAAATTTAGTAATATCCATTTGAGTGGGGTTTTTTTAGTTGGACCTGTTAGTTGGGTGTAAAGTAGTGCAAGACTGGCATAGTTAAGTGGAAAGTTTAAAAAATGCACTCTTGATTTTCATATTGGGTTTTTATTTGCACTTGAACTTTTTAGTGATTTGTGTTGGATGATTGCAAATTACTTGCTGTCAAACCTGCAAATATTAGCTGAATTGTGAATTAAAGGGTTAGTTCAACCCAAAATGAGAATTTTGTAATTAATTACTTACCCTTATGTCGTTCCAAACCCGTAATACTTTTATTCTTGGGAAATGGAAGATTTTTTTGATGAAGGAATGCTGTCAAATTTTTCTTACATACTGCCTTCACAACTGAAATTTTGACGCTCGGAAAACTAATCCACCTGAAATAGAGCGGTTTAGTCCAAATTTTCTGAAGCGACTCCATCTTGTGGATCATAAACCAAAGCTCAGCTTAACATGAATGACACACAAGAACAAACTTCTTCCGGCAGCAACGTAGCTAATAAGGTTCATTCTTGTGTGTTACGGAACACATTTGAGCTTCCGGAAGAGGATTGTTCTTGAGCTTCATTTAGATTTGGCTGAGCTTCTGCTTATGCTCAATGTTTGTGAGAATGTGAGAAAAAGATAATTGTGATGGCAGTCTATGGAAGGAAATCTGACAGTATTCTGTCATCAAAAAGATCTACATTTGTATTCTGAAAATGAACAAAAGTCTTACGAGTTTGGAATGACATGAGGGTTATTAATTGATGACAATTATAATATTGGGGTGAACTAACCCTTAAAGATCAAAAATATTACTTACTGGCCATAAAATTGTATTTAATAATAAAAACTGACCATTTAACAATGGAATTGAGCATTTTGCTTAAACAATGCCATCATACAACATTCATACAACAGTCTTGCAACCACATCAAAGTGCTACATATAAAAAAAACAAACAGACTCAAACACACACACTGATACAGCTTAACCTGTGACATCACAGACTTTGGAAAGTTGTAGGAAGTATGTAGAAACATCCATTGTTTTATACTTTCCAGATAATTTTCCACTAATTTACTTAGTGTTTGATTTAGGGTGCTTTCACACTGGCAGTTAAGTTCAAAACAAGGCACGGTTCGCATGAAAATTTCTGCGTTACTAACCCTGAGACTACCTAAAGGAGGTGGTCTGAGTTCAGTTGTACTCGAACTGTGGTGCGATTCATGTGAAAGCAACAGACTTGTTCAAAGAAAAATAGCCTGCGCATGCATTTTAGCGGATGACAATGTATTTAGTTCAGTATAACGTGTAAGGGATGATGGTGTTGATGATTTACCCGGGATACGAGCGAGCGTACGCATGCAGTGTAATCGCTCATAGCGAGTGCAATCAGGGGGGCAAATGAATGGCAATCCGCTGTCTCCTTTAAAAATTGCAAGCAACAGAAAGCCACACTTCATGCGACGCATAACCCTAGTGTCGTTCATCTTGCTGTGCATAATATCACCAAATTAATAAAAAAAAAGCAATATTGACTGCATTCATGTGGTGTGCACATTTGTGATAATGTAAGATGAACACACATGCACCAGGGTTCGATAGAATCAAGGTGAGTATTAAACCAGACAAACGCTGCAGAAGGTACCGGAAGCAGTCGTACTCGGACGCAGCCGGCAGCCAATGAGGCCGGTGTAAAAGCACCCTTACATTACATGCAGGAAGAGGAGCAATACATGTGTACTCGTATTTATAAATGATTGTTCCTTTTTGCTTTTTATGACTTCTGTGTAGTCCTGAAGTTTGTTGCTTTTGAATTTGACAGGGTGGAGGTGTCTCTGTCCCCAATGTGGATGATCCCGAGGCTTTTCCGGCCCTGGCTTAAACCTCAACTCCACCTAACCTTCCTCCAGGCTCCCCTCCTCTTTGACGCTTGCATGCTTATGGATCGTTCGACCATACAAAACCGGAAAATAGAAATACATGAGACTGTCATCCATACATATACTGAGAACTGACTTTTACCTGCGGAAAAACACAAAAAGGACTTCTTGTTACACTGAAGCAAATTATGGGTAGAGGTTTTGTATTTAGAGACATGATAGCAGGGATGTTCATACAGTATTTTTTTTCCCTTTTTTTCCAGAGATTATGCATTCGCCATAAATATTTTTTTATTGCTGCTTGAATGTATGCATTTTCAAGATAGAAGTTGAAGTGTGTTATGAACGCTTAAGCTTCCCTCGGGACACTGCGGTGTCTGCGTGTAATTGAGTACACTCTCTCTCAATGGCTCTACCAAAAGCAGAAAGTTTTTTTTTTTTTTTTTTCCTCTTTCTCTCCACCAAGTGAGAACACAAGACTTGTAGTGATGATTTTACTATTAACATATACATGATTAATGTATATTGACTATTTTAAATGTTTTGAAAGAAAGCTCTTAAGGTCAAGCTACCCTCCTGTTATTTGGATTTTTTTCTTGACTGGTAGCAAGAAGCAAATGCGTCGTCTTGATCTTGCTTTGGTGTTTTGTCGTCCTCTGCTGGACCTGTGATATTAGTATGCATAGTTGTCTTTGTTTCTCAGAGAGATTACTTCCTCATCTTGTTAAATCACCCAGGGCTCAATGTAGATCCAGGCTGGTCCTTAAATCATACAAGTTCATCTCTTTAGGACCACTTTCAGAACTGTATACATAAGTGATTTGTTGTGCGTGTGTATGAGAGAAAGATTACCTGTTTTAAAAATTCATCTGCCATAAGTTTATTTTCCTGAGCTTGGATGGCAAGTTTCAGCAAGTCATGTTCTTAACATGAAGTTTTATTGAATTTTTAGTGAGTTTTCTTTAGCTAAGGTTGTTGACATATCTTGCACTTAGATTTATGGTGACGTTTGAAATATAGCTACTAAGCACGTGGTCTTTTTGCATCAGTACCATTTGTTTTATTTTTATTCCTTCTGTGATCTTTGCTGTGTTTTTATTTTAATTATTACTATGATGGCACTACTGCTTGCATTTTCTGAAAAATGTCTAATTCAGGGTGGGACAACAGTGTGCTGCAAAAGAAAAGTTGGAACCAGCTTCTTATGTATGTGAAATGGCAAGACCTCAAAGTGTGATGGCCGATGTACTCTGTATTCATAGGAGGGACAATAAAATGGAAGACGACACTATATTTGAGTCCAGGCTTCCAGTTTGTCAAGACTATCTCTTTCACCCCTCCTCCTGTTTCCTGATTGTTTCTATTACACGAATGTCTGCAAATATCTGCAGGATCAGTTGCTTCTGTAATTTATCAATATCAATGTATGCAGTAAAAGTAGTAGAAAACATCAAAATGCATTCAAGAACTACCTGTACCATATTCTGAATTACAACCTTTTTTTTTTAAATACACATTTGTTGATTGGCTTGAAGTTTGGGTTTCTTTAGCAGCATTATATTCAAGTCCCCAATAACTCAACAGTAACTACCAGTTTTTTCAGCAGTGTTGGATCCGGATATATTTTTCCCATTAATTTTTCCAGTGTTAATCACCGAACTCTGTATTAAATCAACAATACAAATGTTGTTCGTATATAGTTTGCAGAGTTAAAAGTTTTGTAGGTATTTGATAATGGAGAGTACAATGAGATATAAAATACTGTAAGCAGCATATGTGTATTTTTATATCATTGTAGATGCAGAATAAAATGGCTTTATTAGTTAAACTGCAAGAGAAGGATTCAAAATCATGACACTTGTATTGCTAGCACTGGGACTGGTTGCGACGTATTGCTGTCAGGCAGAGGCAGCTGCAGTTTACCTAATCCTAAGGGTAAGGGTGTCAAATTACCGATCTGAGGGAATAACCCATGGGAAGCTGGTGAAGATGTACTGCCAGTTTGGGGCCCCGGAGGAGCTGCATAGCAACAAAGAGGTGTTTTGAGGAGGTCTGTAAACAGTTGGGGATCAAGAGAGTCTGCACTAAACCCCTGCACCCCCATAGCAATGGACTGGTGGACCACTTTAACCACCCAGCTTGCTATTTTGGCCAAGCTGCACCAGCATGGTGGGGATAGTCAACTGTGATTTTGTGTTTTGTGTGCGACCAGAGGCCTGCTTGCTATAATGACTTCTGTGTAGTCCTGAACTCTTTATTTTATTTGACAGGGTGTTGTTTCTGTCCCCAATGTGGATGCCCTTTATGCTTATATGTTTATGGATCATTTGATACATAGAAACTGGGAAAGAAAAAATTATGACTGTAATCCATAAACAGTCAATAAACAAACAAAACAAATATAAACACTGCGTACCTCGCTCTGCTTGCCAAAGGGGTACTAAGCAGAATTAAGCATGAACTACTTCATCTGTACACCTTGTGGGGAAACAAGTTGCTTTTTTCTCTGCTGTAATGGGACAACTGACAACCATATGCTCCTTCTTATTAATGTAGATCAGCAATGTTACGTAAATTTGAAATGACCCACAATTGTTTTGCTGGTCATTTATAGATACACTTAGGACTGACTTTTACCTGTAGAAAAACACAAAAAGGACCAGAGTTACATCAAAATGTGGGACTGGGTTACTTTCCCCTGCTTCAGGGTTCCAACTCCCAGCATGCACCACAAGTCCCAGCACACCTACTTGTACATTGTTGTTAAAAAAATATCTGCTGCTAAAGATACTGTACTTCTTTTGGAAGTGTCTGTTCTTTACCTGTGATATGTTGTGACTAGCCCGAATGATTAGCATCCAATACTACCTGTAGGTCTGTTGGCAGTGGCTTCACCGTTGGGCCTGCTTCATATTAGACTGCTTCAGTGGTGGGTCAAGAGCTGAGGAATTTGTCCCAATTTGCATCCTTACACTTAAATAAGGGTTAAGTGCAGATTCTGCCCAACCCTGTAACAAGCCCAATTTTTGACTTCATTTCATTGGGTGGGTTATGTTGCTGCATTTTAGAGCAGTTTTTGAAGGAAGCCAAGCCTACCAAGACTGCAGGGTCTCTGGAAGGTCATATAAATTGCCTGGAGATGAAGATGGTATTTGTGACTGACTCATTTCCTGACATTTAAGGCTCATGTGGTCATCAAGGCAGACAACATACCGGTTGTCTCGTACATTAACCACCAGGGGGGAGATGCTTCTACGACCAATATGGAAGTTAGCGTGGCTCATTCTGCTTTAAGTGCAGAACATCCCAGAGCCATAGAATCTGGGAGCAGGACTTCTCTCAAGGTAGTTTGAAAATTCCTTTGGATGAGACATTAAACGGAGGTCCTGACACTCTATGGTCTTAAAAAAAAACAAAAAAAAAACAAATTTCACAGAATGTCCTGCGAAAAAAAAAAAGAGTAGTGTAACCCCAGCATTCTGGCCAAATTTGCCCATTGGCCTCGGTCCATCATCATCACCATATACAGTATATACTGACTGGCTTCATCACTCTGTCTCCTCTCCACCAATAAGCTGGTGTGTGGTGGCCGTTCTGGTGTGATATTGCTGCTGTTGGATCCATCCAAGTTGGATGCTGTGGTGTTTGAGGAGATTCCCTCTTCCATATGAAAAGCACTTTCAGTACCCAGAAAAGCACTATATAACAAAATTATTATTATTATTTATGATTTTATTATTATTTTATGATGTGTCATCCATCACCTGAGTGCTGCATCTCTGGTTCCAGAAACAAGTGAAGAAGATCTGCATAAACTAGAAAGAGTGGAATTAAGCCAACATGATCATCAAACATTCAACAGCATATAAATTAAAACTACCTAACGTTAACCGAATAAAATGTTGAACACACAAAGAGGCATAGGACTGTGAAGCTTTGGGGGTGTTGATGGACTCTAGTCTCAGCCTCAGACGTCACGCCCAATGACTGTTAGCTGAACATCTGATGCATATGGCACACTTAACTGGAAACGCTTCAGGATTTTTGAAGTCGTCATCTGGTTGATTGAAATCTACAGGATGTCCAGGAGATGTCTGCGTCACGTTCTTTAATGGTCCGCCTGGAAACAAATGCCGTGACGCCAAACCCCCTTGTAGAAGAAGAACGCAATAGTGTTTACATTGTAGGGACATCAACTTAAGAGTGGTGCAGGTATGACGTCACTTTGTAGGCTAACCAGCAGTTAGCATCACACTGGTTCCCTCGACAAAAACCCAATAGGATTTTTCCATAGGCTTTTGGATCATCACAAAAAACAAGCTCTATGATCAACAAAGGTTTATGATGCATTCGCCAGAAGTAAAAAGCTAAAGGTAGACTACAAACGAAATACACCACGGTCACTCAACTTCAATGTCACCATCACTAAGCACGACTCCCAGAACGTTTGAGTTAGACTAGTTTATTAGAACACAATTATGAGCATAATGAGGCTGTAAAAGCAGACTGAGCTTACCTTTTCAGCGTTGTAACAAAGTTCATAAGTACAGGGAGGAGGAGGAAAGAACCGGCAAACATTCAACTTGAATATATAAAATAAACAAACAAAACATAAACATAAAACATAACACAAATCCAGGCAAAAAGAACAAAAAAGACCAGCCGCCTAGGTCAGGCGGTGCAGTTGCTCAAAATCTTCTGTTAAAGCCTTGATGACGACACACTTTATCCTCTTTGGTCATGTTACGGCTTCAAAGTACCACGAGAGCGATTAGAGAGCAGCCGGCTGAGTCAGCCAGAGCAGTTTGTCACTACGGGAAGCAGAAAGTGTCCAACTTCACGTCTTCATTTTCAGCTCCTCCCCGCCTGCTTGTGGCTACTCTGGCCGATCTGTTGCATTCAGCTGCAGCCAATGTCGAACACACCTTGAGGTTCATTGGTTTAATCATTGCTTTCATGTGTGTCTTATGTCATAAGTCTTTGTGCATTTAAGCCCATGTTTTCCTTGTTCGTTGTCAAGTATTGTGAATGAATGTCAATGTTTCCACGGTGGAGAGTTTGTTCATGTTCTTTGTAACCAAGCCAAGCCATATCATGTGATGTGATATATTTCATGTGTGGATTCATGTTTGTTTTAAATAAACAGCACTGGGTTTGTTTTGCAAACTTGCCTCCAGTGGACTTCAGTTCAAGAACACTTGACCAGTTACACATAGACTTAAAAGTTTATATTTTGTACCTGCTTTGTCTTGCTAATTTACACATTCAAAAGATTTTAAACCATTCCAGCCAGCATTAAAAGAGGCAAAAGAGAATTTAAAGGGGTCGTTACATGAGAATTCAAATTTTCCTTGGTTTTTGCATATAAGAGATCTTGTATCATTATTACATCCTGCAAGTTCCAAAACTTAAAACGTCCTCGTCATCAATAAAAAAGCATTTATATTATCAATCTTTAAAAAAAGCTTAGTTTGGATCAGAGGTGGCATATGACGTCACAAGGACACAATCATTTGCATACGACTGCCTCTGGAGCAAGACAACAGTCTACTTTAACACCATAGCATCGTTGTCCCCACCAGCAGCAAGTGGATCTAAAGTAGGCTTAGTTGTTTACGATAAGATTGGAATAATAACAAGATTGCGATTCCATACAGATATTGAGAGTGTACATATCGTGAGAGTGCAGAAATTGCCTCGCAGTGACTAGATCACATGCATTCACATGATCAACAGACTGTCATCTGCTCAATAGAGGGGTTTCTTGTATACAAACAATTCTAAATGCGCACACATTTAGGGGGCAAAACCGCTTACAGGTGTTTTGCCGAGTTCTGCATGCACCTCATGGAGCAACAGTCATTTATGCTAAGAAAAGAGGTGGATCAAATCTCTGCAGGTAGCCTACAACATCTGTTCTGCCTAATTATTTAATCGATAATTAGTATGGTTGAAATAGGTCATTGAAAGTCAGCAGCAAAGACATTGTTTCATAAAGTGCGCACATCTGATGCCCATTAAAGTGTTATCACATTTGTGGTAATTTCTGTAATTTCATAATTAAGGTGTTTGTTCAGGGGTAATGAACCTGTTTCCATCATCCTTTCACTAAAATATTTTATATAGAGGTCAGGAGTAATTATGGAGTTCGCCAGCAGGGTATAGTGAGGCGCTTATTGTGCTCCTTGGGGTTTTACGTCAGTTTGGTCCGCTTTGCGGTTTTCCTCTTTCTGCTGAGTGAGATGAAAAACGGACGCAGAGTTTGCCCTGTCTCATTTATTTCTCCTGTTTCCAGAGAAAGCATATAAGCGGTTTACGTGATACCAGCCGGTATGTGTAACACACACAACACATCTGCACTTTATTTCTCTCAACATGGCAACAGGAGAGCTGTCAGTCAATAAAAGTTAAAAAGTAACTTGCGTTACTTTTTTGAAAAAGTAACCGATATTTTGTTGTAAATTGAAAAAGTAATGCGATACTTTACTAGTTACTTGAAAAAAGTAATCTGATTACATAACTCAAGTTACTTGTAATGCGTTACCCCCAACACTGATCACAGATATGTCCAAGTTGCTAGCAATCATATGGCCCGATATATATTTATTACTTATTTATAATAATCTCCTTATATATAATCATTATATAATGTACGATGCACTCCAATAGTCATCTCTGCATGTAAGAAGACATTCATTGGCTTCAATTTTTATTTAAATGTTTTCATTTTAATTATCCTAGTTATTTGCAACAATACTTTGAGCCTTTTTCTTTAAATTATCAAGTTAGTCATTCTGTTCAGATTTATTCAACAAAAAAAAAATAGTCTGTTGGTAAATTTCCAGTCTATTGGGGCTTTAAACCTAAATGCTATTTTGCCAATCACATCATTTTCATTGTTTAAACAATCTTTATTTATTTTAAGGTAGACTGCACATGTTATTAAAATTGTCACCGTTATTTATGTTGATTATGCTTATAAATTTATTTAGACTGGTGTTTATTTTTTATATACAATTATATTCTTTGATCAGATTTTGTTGTGTATTTATTACTGTTTTTTTGTAATTTCATGGTGTAATATTTTTTATTATTATGTGTTTGTTTTTTGTTGATGTATTGTTAAATGTTTTTGTAACTATGTTGTCATTATGTTTCATTGTATGTTAGGACCCCCTCAAAAACAAGATGGTACATCTCAAGGGGTTTATCCTACTAATACATTTCAATAATAATAATATAATATAATAATAATAATATATATTATATATAATAATATTAATTTAGTGCAGTTATTATATATTATTTAGTGCAGTTTACAGCACAACAGCTGTCTCATCTGTTTCTGCTAGATATGCCCATAGTCTATGCCGTAAAGAGTGCTGCTTTCTGCCCCCTAGTTGCGTGTGCATCTCTGTGATGATGTTGCACAGAAACCAGTCTGTTAATCACTGCTTCCATATGATGGGATAGTAATAGATCTAAATTGCAATCAACACTTTTCACCATTCGTTAATCTCGACATCTGCAATAGTAAAAGTGTGGTAAAAGTATTCGAAAGGATTCCACATGTAGGTAGAGCACTGCACGTGCCTCAAATCTAGGCCCAAGCCCGGCCCTGGCCTGTGACGCTCAGGACCTACCCCGGCTCGTGTCCTACAGCTTATCAAAATTCTCGGGCTGAGTCTGACTAAAGCCACCACCACAGTAAAAAAGGCATTTTTGACAAGCTGAGGCAGGCTGCTCTGCTGCTGCTCGCTATACAATCCCAAATAAAATAAAAATAAACAACATGCAGGTTGTCTTACCTTACACCTCTTTGCAAAATTAATACTAATCCAATATTAAATTCCCACGCTAAATGCAAATTTAATGGAGTTCACATCAACGAAAGCAACAGATATGAGGCGAGCTGCATGTTATCATCAGCTAACTTCAAGATCAAAGACTGCAATAGGAGAGAGTGCAGCAACAGCACTGGTAAGATCATTTAGTCTCATTAGCCTACTTTTAATGAAGATGATTGTGTTCAGAGCATCTACATTTACATTTAATCATTTACCAGACGCTTTTATCCAAAGCGACTTACAAGTGAGGAATACAAACAAGCGATTCTTCATGAATAGGCAAATAGACACAGGAACTGCTCACAATACAAGTTTCATACATTGCTCAGTAACATAAGCTAGAGTAGGAAGGGAAAAAGGAAAGGATAGATGTTTTTTTTTTTATGAAGGGATTAAGTGTTCACAAAAGAGATGAGTTTTCAGCTGTCTCTTGAATATTGCCAGGGATTCTGCATTCCTGATGAAAGTAGGGAGATCATTCCACCAGCAGGGAGCAGTGAACGATAATGTTCTGGAGAGTGATTTTGTGCCTCTCTGTGATGATACCACAAGCCTTCGCTCCTTTAGTGATCGCAGGCTTCTGGTGGGGATGTAGTATTGTAGCAGTGTGGAGGTAGGAGGGTGCAGAGCCTGTGGTGGATCTGTAAGCAAGCATCAATACCTTGAACCTGATGCGAGCAGCAAGGGGTAGCCAGTGCAGAGAGATGAAGAGGGGCGTGACGTGGGCTCTCTTAGTCTCGTTGAAGACAAGACATGCAGCAACTTTTAGTTTCATTCTGCACAGTTTGCACGTTGGCTAGCTTAAGAGATACTATATACTCATCTCCGGTATTGCTGTAGCGCCATCATATCTGGCTACAATCATATAGCCTAGGCCAAGGTTCCTCAATTAGTTTTAGCCAAAGGCCAACTTACTCCACCTCATTCGATAGCTCCAGAGATGTCAACATGTCCACACTCAACATTTCAGATGCTGTCATCACTTGGAGTAAAAATCACAGTTTTCCAACATGCAACAACATTGCACTGTCTTTGGTTGTAAAAATATTCACATTCCAGAGAAAATATAACTGTTCTCAGAAGGGAATGTTAATTATCAGTTTAAATAATTTGGCTTTAGAGTTCTCTGATGATCTGTAATATTTATAAGAGCTTTAACCGATATTTTTTAGCATTTGGAGAATTATCTAACGATAATGATAAGTCTATTGCAGATATAGATATTCATAGATGTAAATATGGTTGCAGACACATTCAACTTGCTCTCAAGTGCTCACTAACCAACTTTGACCATTCCAATATAGCGGACGGCTTAGTTAGCGGCCGATGAGGCACCTGTCATATGGGATCTCTTTTCTAAGATTATGGATAGTGTAGTTTTTCATCCAGAAAAAAGATTTTTTTTTTAGGAATTGAAGAAGCTTAAACTTACAGTATGTATCAACTACATGTAGTGCTTTTCAAATGCTCTGCTTGCTTGAGCATCCTGGCCAACCTTACACGGCAAGATTGGCTCCATCAGTAGTGTAAGTTTGGGGTTGGACTATGTGATCAACAGCAGGAACGTTTGTGAAATCTAGTTGAAAACAAACCCACAAGTTCATCAATTACACACTTTAATAAACGATAAAGAACACTCTGTTCTCTCTTAGTTTAGGCAAAAATATATATTATAAATTTAGATCTGAAATGTCTTCTTAACAGGATACATAAAGGCACATGCCTTTTTAAATCCCATGTCAAGTCCATTGTTTTTTGGTGGCGTCACTGAAAATCCTCCACTAGAACAAGTGGACAGACCAAAACAAGAGGAACATTAACCAGAGTGTTTTAAATTCTGAAAACATTTAAAGAGTTATTCCACAAATGATTCATTATCACAAGTAATGACAACATTAACAAAAAATGTTCAGTGCAGAGTGATGTTAGCACGTTTTAAACCTGGACTGGCGGGATGATGACCCTGGCACTCCAAGATCTTAAGGATATTTTCTACGAGACTCTTCACGTCGCTCTGGGTGTCTGGATGGGTGCTCAGGACCCTCAGTATGTCTGTTCCTCCTTCAGTCTGGAGCATTTTGCAGTACTGAGGGGCTACAACAACAAAACAATGTCAAAGAACAAGACCTGCATTTCTGGAAGAGGCTCAAAATTTCACCTTTACGCAAGATGACATTCATTCAGCACATGCTCAGTAAGGTTCTCTCTATGCCTTTAACAAAAAGGGTATAGGGATAATTATTTGTTGAAACACTTTCCACAGGATTAAGTGATTTTGTTTTATGTTTTTCCTGTATTTATATAGCTATGAGAAATATTAACATTTTATCCATCTTATTTTGCAACATAATAATTAACTTTATTTTTATATAGCGCCTTTAAAGATCTAAAAATACTTAAATTCTGTGCATCTCTGATGTGAGGAGGGAGTGCATTCCAAAGCCCAGGAGCGTAGGATGAGAAAGGCCTGTGCCCTACAGAACGCAACCGTGTCTGTGGGACTGCCAATAGATCAGCTTGTGAGGAGCGTAAATGATGTTTGGGTGTGTATAAGGTTAAAAGTGCAGACAGATACTGAGGGGCCAGACCATGCAGAGCTTCATATGTGACGACTTTAAAATCAACTCGGAACCTGACGGGGTGCAAAGACTTTAGAATGTGTAATATGCTCATTTCTCCTGACTCCGGACAGGATCCTAGCAGCTGAATTTTGTTTGGTTTTAGGAACCCCAGCAAGAAGTACATTGCAATAGTCAATGCAGAAAAAACCAAAAGGAGTTCATAACAATGCGCTGAACATGGGAGTCAAAAGTCAAACTTAGTATAACTCCTGGTTTGTGACAGTGCCATCTACACTGTAAATGATTTCTGTTGTTTGCACAGTATTATATTGTTTTACTCAACAGTTTCTTGCTGTTGAAGGCGTGTAACAGTATGTTACTGTAGATTTTCAATGAATTCTGGGAAATTATCAGTAACTGTAAATCTTCCTGTAAAAATACAGCTGTGCAAACTGACCGCGAAAAACACCACATAAACTTTCGTGGGTAAAATTGCTAGCTTAGAATAAAAAAAAATTCAGGACTGGGTGCCATGCCTTAACACTCTTAATTTCTGTCAGTGGGATGCACATGAGAGCGCATTTGAAAGAGTTTTTCTGTCATGTCAGTGCATCGTGTCTGTTCTCCGCTGACCTGGAAACATCATCTGGTAACTAGGCCTAATAAATCTTAATATTTTAAATGTATACAGAAATTGTAACTAATTCCAGTTAATAGCTTTAATGTTAGTTTAAATAGCTGCCCGTGATTTCGATATTCAATGTTTATTCTCAACATTCTACAAGTGTGTAAACTGCATACAGTATGATACTCTATATTTCAATGTAGTTTGGGACGTTACTGTAAATTTAAATACATAATATGAAATGACCGTGAAAAACAACCACAAACTGTCATTTTGTGAAGAACACTTTCAGTTCTCTGAGCAATTTCTGAGAGTGCCTTCGCCTCGAGTCGCTGTCTGTCTGCAAAGTTTTCAGAATAATTTCACAAAACTAAAGTCAGACCATTCTGTTTTTGCTTTAAATCTTGAAATTATACAGCCTCTAATTTCAAATGGCTGGCTACAGATATATTTTGTTTAAGGCCTGTTATAGAGCAAATAAACAACAAATACATATATTAAAAAAAAAAAAAAAAAAAAAACCAATTAATTCATTTGTAGTTTGTATGGTTAATACAAGGTAATTCGGCCCGCACATGGTTATAGTTTTCCCCATCCGGCCCTCAACCTAAAATGAGTTGACACCCCTGCTCTAGTATAAGATTTATTTATGGAGAAGAAGAAAAAAAACTCCCGCAGTGCTTGGGCGCACCACAGAGAATTTCACAAACTTATATCAGAAATTTGCATTTTTACTAGTAAGAAGTGAAACTGGAATTTCAACTAGTAAGAAATGAATTCTTGATATCAACAATTGAATTTGAATGGCAGCCTAAGGCGAGATTTCACTAGTAAAAATACAATTCTTGATATCAAGAATTATAGTTTATACTAGTGAAAATTGAATTGATGATATCAAGAATTAACATTTTAACTAGTGAAAATGTAATGTTGATATCACAAGTTCATATCCTGAAAATGAATAAAAGTCAAAACGGCTTGCCATATACCAACTGTTCGTGATCCAGCTTACAGTCTCCAAAGCGATACTGGATACAGGGGTAATGAAGGTGAGAGCGTACAATTTATTATAATTCATCAGAGTTGATTTACGCATATAAAAGGTTAACAGTTTATTAAGCAATCTTTTAAGACATAAAATCTGTATATATATTTGTTTACTGTTAACGTAATTGTAAAAATTGTTAAGTGTAATTTTGCTGTGTATGTTGATGAAAATGCAAGGGAGAGAAAACGTTCATAGATAAGACTTTAATGCGCATTTCTTGCACTGTTTTATTAAGCTCTTACAGTGATTTTCTGGTGAAAACAGACAGTTTCCCATCTTTTGTGGGAAGTACAATAAATGTCAAAACTCATCAGTAAAGTTTTGGCCATCACTTGGACGGGCCTGGTATAACAGTATAACCGTAATTAAACTAAACAATACTATACCTGTTCAATCTCCATGCAGCATAACAGTATATTCGCAGTTTCTGACATGCGTCCTGACTCTGGAAAATGAGCTCTTGAAACTCTGCCCTCTTAGGCCGGGCAAAGCAGCTCATTTGCATTTAAAGGGACACACTAAAACGGGAAATTTTTGCTGACCCCCAAAATGTGGCAATTTTAACATGATATTAAAAATGATCTGCAAGGTATTTTGAGCTGAAACTTCACAAACACACTCTAAGGACATCAGAGACCTGTAGAGATCTTGTAAAAAGGGGCATAATAAGTGCCTTTAAGTCTCTCTGTTTTTTTTCTTACCGTTCTGAGAACAGACAAACTGTATGGCCCAGAGAGCCCAGAGCTGAACTCCAGAACACTGAGAGATGTGTAGCAAAGGATAGAAGGGCTGGAAAGTCCTGGAAGAGAAAGTTAGACCTGTTCTAATACATTTAGCCATAAAAAGTTTTCTTTGCTACTGCTGTTAAATAAATAGTTTCATTCCAAATTTGTAAGACTGTTTTGAATTTTAAAGACTGTTCCCATACGGTTTTCGATTCAAATACAATAAACTGTGTGTGTATATATTTGCATGGAAACTAGTGACCAGCAATGTCTTTGGATTTTCTCCTTCGGACCTCTGGACAAATTTTTTTATTGTTTGAAAGAAATACAGAAGATTTTAATTAATAGTTGCTTGAGTGAATTAAATTTAATGGCTGCACATCATGACTCACTTTAAATGCTTTATCTTGCTAACTATTTTTCAAGTGCTTCTATTGTTTTGGTGAAAAACAACAGAAAAAAAAATACATACAGGTTTGGAATGACATAAGGGTGAGTAAATGAAGACCGTATTTTTATGTATGGAAGAATTATCCCTCAATTGTACACGTAAATGGTGAACAGCCTTTGTTCTCTCTCTGCACCATTCAGCACTACACACTCCAGTCCAGTAGGTGGCGTGAGTGAATGATGGCAAAATTTTTATTTTTGGATGAACTACTCCTTACCAGTATATTATCCTTTAATGTACAATTTTATGCTTATGATGGCCATTTTAAGCAAAAAAAGCGGCCAATGGTTGTACATCATGATTCACTTTCCCGTTTGTTAAAGCACTCAAAAGTGTAAGCAAAAAAATTGCAGCCAACTGATTATTTTTCAAGCGCATCAATCATACCGGTGAAAAACAACCCAACATTTAAAAGGATAATACACCCAAAAATCTCTCAAAATATCTTGAAGAAGAGACTGAATTTATGCTTCTTATCAGGGGCGGTTCTAGGATTTGATCTTCAGGGGGGCTTAACCCGCAGTGAGAATCTGTAACATCTGCCGCTTAAATGATGCCTCTTTAAATCGGCACCACTATAAGTAAGTCTAAAATAACCTACCAGTATTTAATATACAGCATATAATATAAGTATTTTTTTTTTTTAGATTAGATATTTATGTGCCCTTCCAAAACATTCACTGGCCATGCCCAAATAAATAAAGTTACTGCTTTCTGTAACACCTAATGCCGTTATAATGACACACACATACGATATAACGGTTTACATTCAGTTAAGACCGTGTTTATGTGGACACTCATCAAAACGGGCTTTTTGGCATAATTGTGTGTCATTGCTCAAGAATACGCGCAAGATAACTTGGTACTCTAGTGCTGTCTGAGAGGCTTCAATCACGCTGTGAAAGAGAACTCTCGCGCTGTGATAGTCAGATCGTTTCCACGCGCACCACACACACACCTGAAGCACACTCACACGCGAGTTCTCTTTCACAGCGTCCTGTGACTGAATGGCTATTTAGGGGCGCCTAGAACCACCCCTGCTTCTCATGATCCAAGCTTCTGTCTAAATGCTTAAAATTAGTTTTGTAGAAACATAAAAAGTGCCTACATATGAATTTCTATGCAAAACTACAAAAAATTTTTAAATTTTATGAAAAGCTTTTTTTTTTTTAAACAGATGAACTCAAACTTCACTTTTCACACAGTTTTGTTAACGTCACTATTTTCTAAAATGTGGTAAATAATAATATTAATAATATAGAATAATTCGGTGTCCAGTCCTTTGACTGATCATTATATTATATAATATAAATACAGAATAATCAACAAAAAGTAAACATTAAAACACTTACCGGTAAGAAACCATTGAATGCTCTGGAGAACGCCATGACAGGATAGAGGAGTGCTAAAAGTGAAAGCAGTTCAAGGTTAAGCAAATAGAAAACATAAATTTGAATGTATACGCACATACACACACACGTGTATAATGTGACTTATGGGGACTCTCCACGGGCGTAATGGTCTTTATACTATCCTCTTACACTAACCCTACCCATCACAGAAAAGCTTTGGCATTTTTTGAATTTTAAAATAATAGTTTATGTTTTTTAAGCCCCATGTCATTACACACATTTGTGTCCTCAAACCATATACACAAGAACACACACACACATACAGACTCAGACAGACACAGACCAGTTTCTCCTGCACTGTGCAGTGCAGCTCTGCATCCAGAGCCCACGCAGGCCCCCTGACGGAGATGAGATGTGCCAGGATCCCTCCAGCGAAGTAACTGACATCCACCTCCACCACCGGGTTGATTAAGAGTGAGAGAATGTGCTCTACTAGTTCCTCAACCATCAGCTCCATCCGCAGCTCCTCCACCTCTGCTATATTATTCTAGAGCACAGACACAGGAGGAGATTCACTGATTTCAATGTTGAGCAAGCTATCCATCATTTAAAGCAGATACATTTCTAGAACAGAATATTAAAATCCACATGATTCGATCCACATGGGGGATGTTGAAGTTTGAATAAGGCCATGATCTGATTTTCCATGCAGGACATGTGATAAATGTTAACATACTGCATGAAGAAGTTTCACTTCTAAAGATTTCAAGAAGTCCAAACTGTCCCTGCTAAACAATAAGGCTAGTTTTTTTAGTCACCATTACTTTATGCACTACGTATCATCATCTAACAATGACTAACAACAATTGCATTAGTCTACATTAAATGTTCATTTATAAATAGACTAATTATTCATTGTTAAATGTTGTTTGAATCATAATACATACATTAACTGATGTTTTCATTTACACACCTTTAAATTCTAAAATATATTAGTAAATGTAAAAAAATATATCAATAATATCATGCTACAAAAGGTATTGTTTATTGTATTGGAAAGTGGAAAGTGTAAGCCTGCCAGAGAATGTATCAAAAATCCTTCACCATTTCAGTAAAGGCATATGAAATACAATTTACTTACAATACCAACAAGCAGCCAACACTAGAATATTAAAATATTTTACATTAAAACCAAATCACATTAAAGCCTCATCACATTTATACATTTCTGAACATTTTTACTTAAAAAATAATGTAAAACTGTAAAAAGCATATTGTGAATTAGTTTATGGTAGTTTATTTGTTACAATTAACCATCAGTCAACAAATTAGTCAACAAAACCTCTGAAAACACTGAACGATGAGACATTTTGATATCATTTAGATTTGTATGTGACCAAAAGTGATCATGTCAGAGTGAGTGTGTTATATACTTTGTAATTAACCCATCCACTTCCACCAATTTTACCATGCTATAAAATACATTTACCAAAAGGCCCAGGATCTTCTGCTGGATAGAGAACTCAGAATAATAAGACTGTAGAGAAGAGAAGAGAGTGATGAAAATTAACATCCATTTAAAACAGATATTTCCACCAAAAATGACAATTCTCGTGTAATTACAAAACTGTTTGACTTTTGAGAAATGTCTCAGTGGTTTTTTTTGTCATGGGATGAAAGTCAAAAGTCAATGGTAACCAAAACAGTTTGGTTACCAACATTATACTGCATGAAAACCGGTGTTGTTGGATTGTGCTGGAATTGTGCCGTTAAAACAAACGCTGTTACTGTTTTAACGGCACAAACCAACAATACTGGTTTCGTGCTATTTAGACGAAGTGGCGTGGAGAGTGACATCACAGCTCCCAAATTATATTTTATTAGTTAGTAGGACTCGGTTGAAGCTGGATCTCAACCACACTTTTCTAAGAGCTGCCCTATTCTACTTCTGATTGGCTAGTAAAGTCAGTTTGGATGAAAAAAGGTTGAAAGCTGTGTCCCTCTCATAATATTGTTAGACGAACTCATGAACTGATCAGTTTAATTTTTTTTAATTATTATTTATTTATTATATACAAAGCACTATTTAAATAAAGGTGACTTGACTTGACTACAATGTGTCCAACTCTACATTTTAGCAGTGCGTAAGTGCGTGTATGTGTACCTCCAGAAGTTCCATGTAGAGTTCAAGTCCTTGGCACTGAATGAAATGGCGACAAGCAGTGGGTGTCTCATCTGTCAAGTTCCACAAAGCACTTAATGCAAACTTCAGAGTCGAGTCTACTACACCCAGTGAGGCCTTCTGTTGGACGATACTCAGCAACTGCTGTAGTTCCACAGAGAGGGGAAAAATTGCATTGGTTTGGTCCATTTATGTCTATTCAGGCATTTTCAATAGAAGCATAAGAATTTATCCATTTACATATCCTATAATACTTTAGGGGAACAGTATGATTAGCATAAAAGACCCTATGAAATGTTCAGAAGAATTTGTCTTTCCTGTGCCAATATATTTGCTATTAAAACAGAAGGGGTGGGACATATTAAATGGAAAGTTCATCCAAAAATAAAAATTTGATGTTAATTTATTTACCCTCGGGCAATCCAAGGTGTCTTTTTTTTCTTCAGAAGAACAGTGAAGAAGATTCTTAGCTGAAACTGTGATCCTTGATGATTCATAAAATGCAAGTTAATGGCTACCGTCACTTTCAGAGTCAAAAAAACGTATACAGGCAATTTATTTGCCTTATTTGAAGGTGAATTGTTAATCTTTGTTATTCTTGAGAGGTGCATCCTCTGCAGGACAACAGGAGAAGCTAAAAGACCTGGGTGTGGCTTACTGGAGTGTGGCCTGCTTGGAGCACAACCTTAAACCTTGCCTTCGGTTTGTTTGTCATCCAAGTTGTTCGATTTCATTAAGTTTGTATTACCTTTTCCATTAGTTTATTTTCTCAGTTTAATTTCCTGTAATCAGGCTTATTGCATTTGCATTGTAAAAAGCACTATATAAGTAAAGGTGACTTGACTTATAATAAACAAAGAAAAAACAAGTGCAACTTGGTGGACAATTGATCTTTCAGGCAAAGGAAGCGTGTACCCCTCAGCAGACCCAAGAAGTGACTAATAGGGCAATTTAACTAAGAATAGTCACTACACCCATGGCTCCTGACAATATATTGACGTCTTTTGAAGAGAAATGATCGGTCTGTACAAGTAAATGAATGTTATTTACAGCATTAACTGTAATCCACAGCCTCGGCAAACAGTCCTGAGCGTTAATGGCAGTCTGGAGCACAAGCTTCCTGTTGCATAGTGATGGATGCGGAGGAGCTCAAACGTTGGGAATCTGAGAAAGGTCAATCTTCCCGATTGAGATCGCACATGCGAATATAATCTTCATTTTTTTTCAATCTTCAGGTTGCGGCATTGTTAAATCATTCCTTATTTCTTGGACTTCACTTTTTGGCTTTCTTTGCATCTTGGTCTTTTTCCATAAAGCACAACATGTACCGACCTAGACAAAACAAGAAGTAGTAGTCCTCTGTGTCTGCTTGGTCATTCTCACGAGATCTCACGCTGCTGCTGCTACATGAATATGAATCACCAAGGACCACGGTTTCAGATAAAATGGCCTGAATTAACAGTTAATTTTCATTTTTGGGTGAACTATCCCTTTAAAGGCCTGTACTTTTTTAATAACCATTAATTTTAATTCAACCAAAATTATTGGTTTAAAGGCTGTAAAATTTAAAACCGGTATATTTTCTAAGCTATTTGCCAACTTCCAGGAGTACACTAGTATATAGATGGCTTCAAAGTAGGGTTGGGTACAAGTACAAGTTTGTATGATATATCAATAGTTTTATAATCAATACAGAATGAGACAATACTGTTTATATTGATATACAGTAGTTTGATATTACAAGCACATCTGAAGGACACAGAGTGTGTAGTTGCCAGGTATGGTGCGCTGTCTCTAATTTTAAAATCGTTAATTTCCGTTTTGGTAACGTCACTTGGGGTGTAGGTGCATATCACCTGTTCGTTGTGGATGGCATGCGGGAAGGGGGTGAGTAGCTGGGACGCTCACTTTCTGTTGACCATTTTCGTACCGTTATAATTTGTATTATTATTTTGTTTATTTTTATGTTTTTCTACTTTATTGTCATTATAAAACACCAGGCTGTTCCTTTCTAAATGTATAATTAAATCATCTTAATTTAAAACGAAACCCGTCATGGATGTTAATCCCACTACTTATATGGCGGTCGCTATAGAGTGAGCTGCTGGGGGAAAGTGCATAACTGTCCTAAACATGAGATATGCTTCATATTATTCAAAATAACTCAAATATATTTTTTGCACATATAGTATAGCCTACAAGGTTAAATTTTAACCATATATTTGTTTTCATAGCCTTCAATATGAATATTGTTTGTAGGACAACATTGGGAAGGATGTGAAATAACATTTTTAAAAACAAAAAAAAAATAGAAAAAAAATGTTTGTTTTTTTTATCCACATAAAAAAGTAGAAAATACTGAGTTATCGCCATTCAGGCAAAATTACTGAGATATAATTTTTTTGTCCATATCGCCCAGCCCTAATTCAAAGCTAATAGTAATGAACTAAAAGCCACAAAACTTTTGATTTCATTATAGGGTCTTTAAAACAGCAAAAGCAAATAAAAGCACCTGTGAAGGAAAGCATTTACCTTCATTATAAATGCCTCTGCACCCAGTTCTGAGATCTCCTCTGTGCTCAACTGCAATGAAGTGCGAGAGAGTTCAATTCTCTAGACTGCAAACTTTTACACATTAATAATATCCTAGAGAAATTATTTGACAATTTTTCTTCATATAAGCAGGTCTCAAAATCTGTGGCAATGTGTTTGTATATTGCATTAAGAATTTATTAGTATCCACCCACTTTTTCAGCAGCATTGGTTCCGGAAGTATTTTTTCCAGTTATTTTTCCCATAAGGATTTTTGAATAAAAGTCATAAAAAAAACATTCTTCTGCATGACCATCTTCTAGAACTAATAGGCCATAAGCGTTTCCCTCAAAAACACCTAATTACTGCTTATTGATAGTTGTTGTACATGAATTATGATCTTAATATGAATATGCATACCTTAATGGGATAGTTCACCCAAAAATAAAAACTCATCAATGACCCTCATGTCATTCTAAACCGGTAAGACTTTTGTTCAGTTTCGGAACTCAAATGAAGATCTTTTTGATGAAATCTGAGAGCTTTCTGTCCCTCCATTGACAGCTACACAACGGACACTTTGACGCTTCAAAATGTTCATAAAGAGATTGTAAAACTAATCAATATGAATTGAACAGTTTAGTCCAAATTTTCTGAAGAGACACAATGGCTTTATATGATGAACAGATTGAATTTAGGATTTTATTTCACATATAAAACATTCCATCAACTCACATATCAGCTGTGATAAATGGAAGCTCGAGAATGTTTGCTTGACGTGCGAGAACCAATGAGGTTCATTCTCGTGTGTTGCGCGGGATGTTTGAGCTTCTGGAAGAGGTATGTGTCAAGCAGGTTTGGTTGAGCTTCTGTTTATGTTCACTGATCAATGTTTATATGTGAATTAAAGCATAAATTAAATATGTTCATCACATAAAACGATCCAGTATCTTCAGAAAATTAAACCACTCGATTCATCTGGATTAGTTTTACGATCTCTTTATGAACTTTTTGAAGCGTCAAAGAGAAGTGTTTTGAGTGAGAGAAAGCTCACTGTTTTCTTTGAAAAGATTTTCATTTGTGTTCTAAAGATGAATGAAAGTCTTCTGGATTTGGAACGACATGAGGGTGAGTAAATAATGACAGAATTTTCATTTTTGGGTGAACTACCACTTTAATATAAACTATATAACATAATGAAAACCGATGGCATCACCGTAAGCATACCATAACTTAAAGCTCGCAATAGATCTGTCTATAAGGGTTTATAAATCATTGTTACAAATCAATTCTTCTCATTGAGAAAATGAATGGAGTTTTTACTTCCGGAACCTGACAACTGCAAACCAGTGTTTCTTAACTGGTGGGTCATGACCCAAAAGTGGGCCACGGAGTGCCTGAGAAAAACGTGTTGTCCTGATTCAGTATCTGCGGTCAGTTGAGATGATGTCATTATTTTAACATTATTTTTGTAACTTGTTACGAAATAAAAGTCTCTTACCTCAGAAAAATGAACTTTCCTGTCCTGTCAACCGTTACACTGTGCTCGTAGCGCGCACTCTTCAATTGCACTTGCAAATGCGGTGGCGCTTGCTGTTTATCACTTAATATATAAAGCGCAAGAGAAACTACAAGCATGGAATGTCATAGTTACGTTGTCAATTAGTCAGTCAAGAAATAAAAATAAAGTACTAATAAATCACGTAACTGGTACGTTTATATAGCGTACCAGTTATGTGATTTATTAGTACTTTACTACAGATTTTTTCTTGTTTGAGAAACATTTCAGTCAGATATATGTCACAACAGGGCAGAAAAGGCTAGCGCAACTTCTATTTCATGCCAACTTTAATAATACAAAACATCTCTGAACTTAATCCAGCACAGCATCAAAGTTTCTCCTCTTTTTAGATATTGAACAGAAAATATGTATTTTTTTTATGTAATTACCTTAGACACCAGTATGGACACTACAGCCACCGCCATTCTCTGCACAGTCTGATCTTCTTGATTCCCCAGCAACATCATTATCAGCTTAGCAGCTTCGTATCTATCCCAGAACAGGGTCAAGACTAAGTTAAATAAGCCACATCAACAACTAGTTGATATGCACAGAGGAAATGTGTATGGACTAACCTGTCAAATGGGACAACCTGTAAGATGTGGTCACTGCAAAGGGTAAGCAGGCAATTCTTCTGCACCTAAATGCAGATAAAAAATACAATAATAATAACAATAATATATATATATACACATATTGATAGTCAATAAAGGAGTTTGATGATAAAATCTTATAAATCTTACAAAAAATATTTTTAGGTCATATTTAATGGCAAAATATAAATAAAGAAATAAAAATATATATTTTACTAATACAAAATATTCACCTAAAAAATTAAAATTATCCCATGATTTACTCACCCTCAAGCCATCCTAGTACATGAGAAGTAAATGACTATCTTCTTTCAGAAAACAATCGGAGATATATTTAAAAATATACTGGCTCTTCCAAGGTTTATAATGGTAGTGAACGGAGGCGTTTTGAAGCCCCCCAAAAATGCATCCATGTATCGAAAAAAAAAAGAAAACGGTTCCAGGGGGTTTGAATTCTCTACAAAATACACATTAAAATACATTATTACCAAATGCATTTTTACAGGGAGAAAGAAAAAATAAATAAATTAAATAAATTGGAGGATCATTTCTAATTATCTCTGGTCTGCCATCAGCTTATTTTTCTGGTTGGATACATAGGAGATAATTAAATCCCCTAAAGTATGCTTTGCAGTGTCCTAAAGCAAATTGGGACTTGCTCTTTAAGGAAAGATTTAAAATTTTTGAACGCCCTTTACATTCCAGCTACATATATTTAGTATTGATTTATTCATTGAAATAACCAAGTCCAATAACCAACTTAAACCATCGTCTTTGTGTTTCCCAGGATACATGTTACATAACAGAAGAACGGACCGGAACAGTAAGATGATCGCGGTGGGGAATGCGACAGAGGGGCTGTTCTTTGGAGATGTATGTGGCGGAGTTCTCTCATCGGGTGAGCTGGCCTGATGCTTCCCTTCTCGTGTGTTTCTGCTTTGGTCTGGATGGGGATGGTGTACGCCTCTATGAACCCATTTATGAGTTTTCCCTAGTCGAGGCCATTAATATCATTCTCCATTTTAATGGTTCTCAGTTCAAAATAGAAGGGGCTCCAGAAAAGCGTACGCCTCATCCAGCCCCAGCAGAGACACAGAGCCTCATCAGCTCACCCCATGCTAGTATGCTCCACATGCCTCTCCAATGGGAACCCTTTCTGTTCGCCAGCGCCTTCCCACGAGGCATCCATGAACACCACAACCCTCTGTCCAATGATCATGGCAGTAGCTCCTGAGCCGCGACGCAAGATGGCCGATGATCCCCAGCCATAACGCAAGTTGGCCACCGAGCGCGAGCTGCTAGGCCCCCCCCCCCCAAGTCTTCTAGCTAAAACCTGCTTCGTCATCATTGGAAGGGTAAGTCAACTGTGTTGTTAGGTAACGTAATCGGCCTTGTTTGGAGGTAACGTAGCTAGGGCTGCAACTACCGATTATTTTGACAATCGATTAGTTGGCCGATTATTTTTCCGATTAATCGGATAAAAATCATAATTTTCTTTTAATTATTTTATTTACATAAAACATATTTTTGCACATCCTGCCAAATGTCCTTCAAACAAATGTGCCAATTGAATGCTATGAAAACATACAGTGCTTAATTTCTTATTAGACTACCTGTCTAGACTACCTTATTTACTGATAAGGATACAGCTGTAGAAAAAACGTTTTGCGCTGAGGACTCGCACGCATCTGTCAAGCGCCTGACAGGGAGCCATGTTAAACACGGAGCTAATGCATTAGCTTGAAGCTTCATATAAAGAGCTCTCATGTTTTGGGCAGTTTGGATCACGCACCTTTACCGCAGCAGCTCACTCTGTTTCCTCCACTATTTTTAAATGCATTTTGTCCATAGAAATGCATTATTCAGTGCTATAATTTGACAAGACTGGCGAAAGTGTTGTGTGCACGGTGGGCAGACGCAACTAATCAATAATGACAATCGTTGTCCATGATTTTCATTATTGATTTTATCGATTAATTGTTGCAGCCCTAAACGTAGCCAGCATAGCTATATCACTGAGTACAGTAGACATCATATCATGAAATCTTAACCCGTTCAATCCCAAATTTTTCTGACATGAAAATATCCAAATGAGATGTCATTAGTTGCCCCTAGAAATAATCAATTGTTTTTGACATTTTTATGGAAAAGTGTGCGAAAAAATGTTTTATGTTTGGTCACAATTGTGACCGGTGGTACAATGTGTAAACCGAAACTTCTTGTATAGCCTAAATCTGCCCAGTTAACTGTTAAACTCTTGTCATTTTAGGGTAACTATTAAACATATAGGAATACTGAGATAAGACAAAAAAAAAATACAGCCATCTGTTTTGTTGTGTTGGTTAGCACGTTTTATTGCAGTGAACCATTTCAGTCGTCTATCTGAATCCTAAGAAATACAATAATATTATTTCTCTTCTACTTTCTGCCACCTGTTCTGGCATCCTGGCACACAGCAGCTCTCCACCATGTTGAAATGATAAGGTTTGTAAAGTCTAAACAGTCTGGTTTTAAATTATTGATCGGACCACTATTAATACCAATGCTATAGCCGCTCTAGCTCCTAAACGAAGAACAAAAAGAACTTCGTTTTAAATATATCGGGGCCTTATTACCGTGTCATTCAGCCTCTCTGGGGCGATTAGTACTTTATGAAGTGGTGGTTGATGGTTAAAGCAAACTGTCCAGAAAAGACTGCCTCTGACGGCCGTTTGAAGAATTTTTCACCAACTGGATCAATTTTATTCTCCAGAGTCTTATCGATGCCCGCCAGGACTGATATTTTCTTCACGAGTGCGTCCATGTTGCTTGGATTCATTAGTGCATTAATTCATTAGTGCATCCATTTTTGGATAGGAGCGCGTGATACTATTCGATAATTTTCTGCAATGAAGTTTATGAGTGGAATCAAGTTGTTTCTTTGGCATGCCTTGTTACTTCTACATTTAAGCTCTGCACTCTCAGACATGATATTGAGTGTAGAGAGGGAGATTTTCAACATGGCTAACTCCATTCTCGTCGTCAACATGGCTACTCCATGTCACGTGACCCCGTGGAAAATTTCTAAAACGAGAAATTTTAGATTTAAAAGCCATTCGATATGAGA
This sequence comes from Zacco platypus, assembly GCA_038088235.1. Taxonomy (NCBI): domain Eukaryota; kingdom Metazoa; phylum Chordata; class Actinopteri; order Cypriniformes; family Xenocyprididae; genus Zacco; species Zacco platypus. The sequence goes on from CM076080.1 coordinate 10,379,956, forward strand.
GAAGAGGAGCTTGAGTTTGTTGCCCAGCCATATTTGTTTTACCGCGAGAGGCGTCTAAGCTTCCTCCTACATCGAGCATCATATATCGCATCAGGGATTACTCATTTGGCGCAAATCGACTTGCGCAGTATACATATGGTAGTCTGGCGGAAGCTAGTTATTTTACTTCATAAAGTTTTAACCCTGAGGGTATTTTCAGAGTTCTTTTTTCTGAGCGACACAAAAAAGTAATGACTCGTAACTCCAAAACTATAGCAAGGAGAGTCAAAAGATGGGTATCGTTTGAAAGGAAACTTTTTACATTTTTAAATTAAATTTGGACATTCTCATGCTGAGAAACTGCAAATAAACAGCAAAAAAAAAATTGGAAAAAATGAAAACAATTCATAGATTTCAAATTTAAAAAGGAATTTAAAATGAAGGAAATAAGGTAGAGAGTTCATTCTTTTTTTGGGGATGTTCCTCTATATGTGAGCTGTATCTGGATTAAATTGTGTGGTGATCAGATAAAGTTTTCAAAAGTTACAGCATTTGGAACAAATATTTAATTTTTTTATCTTATTTTTGACATGCACAGAAATAATGACTCATAACTCCAAATCTCTTGAAAGGAGAGTCAAAAGGTTGGTATAGTTTGAAAGATAATTTTTTACTTTTTTAAATAATAGAAAAAAAATTAAATTCAATCTCTTGCTGAGAAACTGCTGATAAAATACAAAAAATAAGTTTGCTCATTTCATATTTCAAATATTTCATATTTGACATGCAATAACTAAATAAAAGTAAAATAAATGAGGTAGGAGGAAAATTAATTTTTGGATATCTAATTTGCCTGTCGACGAGAGACTTCGGGTTTAAGGGGTTAAACATGGATCTTTTTCTTACAAAAAACACATCGGTTTGCTTCAGAAGGCCTTCATTATCCCCCTGAAGACATATGGATTATATTTATGATGGATGGATGCATTTACTTTGGACTATAAAATATTCACCCAGTTCACTACCATTATAATGCTTGGAAGAGCCATGATATCTTTAAATATACCTCCGATTGTGTTCATCTGAAAGAAGACAGTCACCAGGATGGCTTGAGGGCGAGTAAATCATGGGATAATTTTAAATTTTTTTGGGGTGAACTGTCCCTTTAAATAAAATTTGAAATATTAAAATTTTTACATGATTACCTGTTTTAAAAGCCCACAATCTCATTCTCATCACTGTGATGTGAAAAATATAGATTACATTAATATTATTTTAAAGGGGCCTATTATGCCCCCTTTTAAGAGACAAAAAAAATCTCTGATGTCCCCAGAGTGTGTAAGTGAAGTTTTAGCTCAAAATACCCCAACAAATATTTTTTTTATATCATGTTAAAATTGCCACTTTTCAGGGTTGAGTAAAAATATGCCATTTTTGTGTGTCCCTTTAAATGCAAATGAGCTGCTGCTTCCGGCAACAGTGCGGGAAGCGTATCCTTTAATAGAGACATCTCACATCATGAATATTACAGCAATGATGCACTGAAAAGCCCTCGCTACTCATATACGTCAGATATCAATGCAGAGAGAGAGAGAGAGAGAGATGGACAAAGCTGCACGATTAATCTTTAAAAGATCATGTTCTCGATTTCATCACCCACATAATCGATCTATATCTTTTGAAAGTAACTGGGTGCTTTAAATTACGACTGTATTGATTGCATTGTTACTCCATTAGGTGGCAACAAATTACTGTTAAAAATGTATCCATCACTGAATCATTCTTTCAAAAACAAGTGAAGTCTTCATGAATCCAGCTTACAAAAAATATTCTGTTTCATCTGTCTGGATGTGCGTTCACATTCAAGCATCTTATTTTTGTTGAATTTGTGGTAATACTTTATAATGAGGTTCATTTGTTAACATTAGTTAATTAACTAACATGAACTAACCATAAGTAATACATTTGTTTCAGTGCTTGTCAATCTTTGTAAAAAGCTGCAGTCTGTACATTTTGCCTCTGTCGCCATCTCTGTTTAAAACCTGCAATTATAGTGATTTGCAATATTATCATCTTTACGTAGTTTGTGCATCGGCACGGATCTTCAGTGCGGATGAATCTAACGTTTTGTGTGGGGGCTGTCAGTCAACATGGGGGCTGTAACAACATTGAAATTACAGATGCTACATCTTGTATGCATGTCCAAAATAAGAAATTTCACTGGAAAACGTCATCTAAATAAATACCGTGTCATCAACTTTTGTTCTGACCAACTGAAAATGGTTTTACAATAAATTGAGCAACCAATGGTGCAAATTATTAGTTATACTTTGTTCTCGAATTGTTAATGTTAAAAACGTCAACATTGTGTTACTATGTGTATGTAGTGTGTATTATCGTTATCCATAACTGTATGGATTAAGTGAAAACGTGTGTTACTGTAACCTTATTAACCAATGAACCATTGAAATGTCTTACCTGTTCAGCAAAAAACAACAACAAAAGAGTCAGTTTTTTGGTCACACCAACTTTCAAAAGTCCGGTTGCTTTCCTTTTTTTTTTTACTGTAGGCTCTCCATAGTCTGGAGTCTATTACTTTTTACCACAGTTGTCCATGATGATTGTCATTTTGAACTTTCTGGATTACAAGCCACCACCTTAAATTTAAGTACATTCCAGCTGCTGTAAAAAGAGGCTACAAATGACACGCCACCAACAGCATCCACACATGCGATATAGCCTACTAGCCAGGACTCCTTCTCTCTGTTACAGATGTGACGTAACCACACAAAAACAAATCTCCGCAAACTTGTATTTCCCTCAAAATCCTATCACTACCACTCAGATTATAAAACATTACTACAAGCTTACTGCTGTGAGTCAATCAATTTTGGATCATTTTTAACCAAAAAAGTTAGACTGCACTTTAACGGTAGGTAATAAAAATATAGCTGTTCATACTTTGTTGATGTTAGTTCACAGTGCATTAACTAATGTTAACAAATACAATATAACAACTAATAATATAATAGTAAATGTTGAAATTAACATTAACAAAGATTAATAAATGCTGTACAAATGCAGTTAATTGTTAGTTTTTTACCTAATGAAGTACACTAATGTTAACTAATTAATCTTATTGTAAAGTGGTACTGAATTTGTTGAGATTAGCAGTCTGTTTAACTCATTTTACAAGTATAATAGAAAAAAAAAGGACTTTTTGAGTTGAGTATTGTACATTTTTCCCTTACTACTATTTTTATTGGTTGTTTAATAATTTTAAATGGAACTAGAATCTGAACCGGAATCGTTAGGCAGAACCAGAATTGGAACCGGGAAAATTTCTAGATTCCCACCCTAATCTTTGATGGTCTTCACTGAGCACTTACGCAGATACACACGGGAGCATTTGAAAGCAAGTGTCTATCAGTGGATCTCAAATAGGATACTACCTGGGTGCTTTATTGTACATACCATTGGGCAATGGACAGAATCAATATCGAATGCAGCCTGTGTGTGTTTACCTGCTCGTAGTTTGGGAAATTCTTCATGACTGTAAGAAGCTGTTGAACTACAGCTCCCACCAGCTGTAAGGGCAATTCCAACGCCAGCTCCTGTACAGTCAGGTTAAACACACATGCAGTGGCCGCAAGCTGAACATGGAGAGAATCTGTGTGGTGTTGCATTCCAGCCAATATCAGCTGCAACAGAAAGAGCCGCATGTACATAGTATGAAAATGTAATTTAACACACAAGAACGATGTGTTTTTAAACATGAGGCAAGATATTTTTCAGTAGAGGGAGGTTTTAAGAGTACGTATATTCTTTTTGTATGAGTTTGACATAATGAAGTAAAAGGCCTCAAATATATTATGTAAAATATTACAATATTTAGATAAAAAAAAATAAAAAAAGCTGCTTATTAATCTTTTAATAAAAAGGTGGTTAAAAAGGTTTTAAACACAAAGGTGAACTTTTTTTGAACATGGTATAAAAAGAAAAAAAGAAAACGTGTGTTTTAAAGTAGATTCATATTTGTCACTGATCGTGGTAAGAAACCAGCTTAACCTGTTTAGATTTCATTCAGAAATACAGATCATCAGGCAACAGAAGAACTGCTAAAAAAAATTTTGTACCTTTAATATGTTTGGCTGAGGTCCTTCCATGTCATTGGTGTGACTGTAGAGATGTGTAAGAACTTCCCGTATAAAACTCTCTCGGTCGCTGTATCTCTTCAAGGCTTCACACAGTTGGGTCAAATTGGACTCTCCAGCCACCTGGATGTGATTACAAATATCTTACATTCTAAGAATTTGCAGGTCCTGGCAAAATCTGCTATTAGTTCTGATTTATTTTTATATTTGTCACATGCTCAATTAGTGTTCATTTCAAACCCTGGTTGTGGAATTTTTGTCGGGTCCATATTCCTTAAATGTCACTTTGCAAACCCTGCTTCGAATTGCGACTGGTTTACCAAAGAATCCACAATGAAATTAACTAACAAACAAATAATGCTTTACTAAGACTAACATGCTTTCCTAATATTAGTATCCTTTGGGAGGTAATGATATTTTAGTCCAGTTCTCTCTGCATCACTTCCCGAAAATGCGCCAGTGGGTGGCCAAAAAAGAGATGAAGAAGTAGGTACTAATCTGTCTCTCTGCAGGCAGTTTTGTGCTGATGTATTCATATGTAATAAAGAGTAGGAAGTACAAAACAAGCCGCTTTGACAGCTTGGTTTCAATAAAAGTTGTTTTTGGACTAACAAGTTTATAATAAAACAACCTCTTATGTCAAAGAAAATTTAATTTCTCAATTCATGACCCCTTTAAGATTTTCAGTCAGTTAGTGTGAACAAAGACTCTTACCTTCAGATTACCATCTCCACACAGCAGCTCAGAGCCACCTACACCTGTGGCCAGCAGCCCGATAAACCTCATACCTGGCCGCGCCTCTACAAAGGTTTGGATGGTAGCATCGCTTACACCTCTCCAGCCCGACACATCCAGGGACACAAGATGCGGAAGGATCCCTGGGCGCTCTAGCAGTTGCTGCACCAAGTTGTCTCCATCCATTACCAGCTTGTCATTAGAGATGTCCAGGTGTCTCAGCAACTGCAGCTTGGAGAGTACTAAGATGAGGCTGGAGGATGGCATCTCCAACTTCTGAAGCCCATGCGCAGTCAGGGACCTGAGCCGTGAGTCACAATTCAACAGAGGTGTTAGGTCTGTGATGTTAGTTCCAGAGATATCCAAGCTTTCCAGCATGGGCATTGTGCAGATATCCTCCAGACTTTTGTCATCCAGGTCTGTCCAGGCCAGAGAAAGCTTCTTTAAGCTCCGGAGCGTGCTGAAGCAGGCCCTCAGTGTCTCCTCACCTGCTTCCCCATAAAGATGTAAGCCATTCATGAGCAGTGTTTGGAGCCCTTGTCTGCAGACTTTGCTGTGGGTAATACTGTGGAGAACATCTGAGATTGTGATGTCACTATGTATGTGTGAAGCATTCAGTTCTTGAAGCTTGTGAGGGCAGAGAGCCAGTCTGAAGGCCTCAGCTGAGAGGTATGAGGACTGGATGTACGCTCGCCGCAAACGCAGGTGCTCCAGATTCTGGAAAATGCCTATGGTTCTGTCATTAAGGACCCCTAAAAGGAATGGGAAAACAGATCATCATGCAACAGATCTCACAGGAACATCAGCAGCAACATCATGCAACAGATCTCACAGGCAACTAAAAGGGTTATAGCAGTGGTTCCCAAACTGGGGTACGCAAGGTGACAGAGGGGGTGTGTGAACAAAATGCTAAAATTTGCCGTTCATTTAATTCTATCCCACCTTAAAATAACATTAAAACCGAGCATGTATTTCTAACAGGCACAATGGCGTAAATACAATCAAAATACCACATCTTTTGCGGTCAAAACGGATTGCATCCATTTCCACATAAGCAGCGTGCATATGGGTGTATTTACGTTGCATGCAATATGCTGCCTTAGCAAATCGCGCAACATTGGACAGTAGATTTAGCACTTACTAACATGAAGAACAAATAGCCTGGCACAGAAGGTGCATACAGATCAATTTAAGATTCAAACTCTTGATACAAAACATATCGTTTGTGAGGTTTTTTTTTTTAAATGTTTGAATTATTAAACACGCAAAAATGCAAATCCAAATATCCACACGATTGCAAATGTGACAATGATTTTATACAACAGTTCAACAAATAAAAGGGTAATATTAAGTGATTTTCTTCACAGTATTGTCAGCATTTGCTCTATTTCACAACAAAATAATAGTTCCACCGAAAGCTACAGCAGAACTACAACCTGCCACATGTCCGGGTTTCTCAAAGCGGAAGTCGTCATAGTTGGGTAAAATTCTGTAGTGGTGAATGAGATTAAATACATTAAAAAAAATTCACAACTTTCAAAAAGTGGAAAAAAATAGAAAGAGATTGATAAATGGCAGTCAGAAGAGAGAAAGATGTCAATTTTGTTATCACTCCCACAGCTGCTGTATTAGGAACACCCTTACAGCAGTATTAATTAGTTTTTTGTAATTTGATGAAAATGTCACACAATACTAACTATAGTGTTATAAATGTACATGCATATAAATATATATATATATAAATATATATACTGCACCTTTAAGTGCATGTGAATTTTAAATGTTCCTTTTGTGTTTGAAAAAAGCAAGTGGTCACTGTCTTTATTTCATTTTTTTAACTAGTGCTAATTTTGCAGTAAACAATTTGTATGTACTTTGTAACAATAGTTACAAAATGATCTACTGTATCTAGATTATGTATTTTTTATTGGGGTAAAACAAACCTTTTATATGTTTTTAAAGCAATACATCCTGATCGTCTGGTTGCGCTAACATAACAGTGAACTTGAAGCTGGTACTCTGAGGTACCCTAGAGAGAACACTTTAATTGAGAGAGATATATACAGTGGTGTGAAAAAGTGTTTGCCTCCTTCCTGATTTCTTATTTTTTTGCATGTTTGTCACACTTAAATCTTTCAGATCAAACAAATTTAAATAGTCCCCTAACCCTAACAAAATCCGAACCCTGTGTGAAAAAGTGTTTGCCCCACCTGTTAAAACACAACTTATCTGTAGTTTATCACACCTGAGTTCAATTTCTCTAGCCACACCCAGGCCTGATTACTGCCACACCTGTTCTCAATCAAGAAATCACTTAAATAGGACCTGCCTAACAAAGTGAAGTAGACCAAAATATCTTCAAAAGCTAGACATCATGCAGAGATCCAAAGAAATTCAGGAACAAATGAGAAAGAAAGTAATTGATAAATCAGTCTGGAAAAGGTTATAAAGCCATATCTAAAGTTTTGGGACTTCAGTGAACCGCAGTGAGAGCCATTATCCACAAATGGCAAAAACATGGAACATTGGTGAACCTTCCCAGGAGTGGCCGGCTGACCAAAATTACTCCAAGAGCGCAGCGACGACTCATCCAAAAGACCCCACAACAACACTCAAAGAACTGCAGGCCTCACTTGCCTAAATTAAGGTCAGTGTTCATGGCTCCACCATAAGAAAGAGACTGGGCAAAAATGGACCTGCATGGCAGAGTTCCAAGACGAAAACCACTGCTAAGTAAAAAGAACACAAAGGCTTGTCTCATTTTGCCAGAAAACATCTTGATTATCCCCAAGACATTTGGGAAAATACTCTGTGGACTGACGAGACAAAAGTTGAACTTTTTGGAAGGTGTGTGTCCCATTACATCTGGCGTAAAAGTAACACCGCTTTTCAGAAAAAGAACATCATACCAACAGTAAGATATTGTGCTGGTAGTGTGATGGTCTGGGTCTGTTTTGCCACTTCAGGACCTGGAAGACTTTCTGTGATAAATGGAACCATGAATTCTGCCATCTACCAAAAAAATCCTGAAGGAGAATGTCCATTTGTTTGTGACATCAAACTGAAGCTAACTTGGGTTCTGCAGAAGGACAAAGATCCAAAACACACCAGCAAGTCCACCTCTGAATGGCTGAAGAAAAACAAAATGAAGACTTTGGAGTGGCCTAGACAAAGTCCTGACCTGAATCCTATTGAGATGCTGTGGCATGACCTTAAAAAGGCAGTTCATGCTCAAAAACCCTCCAATGTGGCTGAATTACAACAATTTTGCAAAGATGAGTGGGCCAAAATTCCTCCACAGCACTGTAAAAGATTCATTGCAAGTTACTGAAAATGCTTGATTGCAGGTGTTGCTGCTAAGGGTGGCCCAACTAGGCAATCACTTTTTCACACAGGGCCATGTAGGTTTGGATTTTGTTTTCCCTTAATAATAACAACCTTCATTTAAAAACTGAATTTTGTGTTTACTTGTGTTATCTTTGAATAATATTTAAATTTGTTTGAAACATTTAAGTGTGACAAACATGCAGAAAAATAAGAAATCAGGAATGGGGCAAACACTTTTTCACACCACTGTGTGTGTGTATACATGCATATATACACACACACTACAGTGAACATCATCATACCCTCATCAGCCATCCTGTGCAGCAGCTGATCAGCCAACTCTTGAGGAAATAAAGGACAGTGGCAAAACTGCAGTGATCCATCCTCTTGTGTAACACAAAGCACTTCCAAGTTGTGACACACCCACGCCAAACTAATGTCAGTCAGGGAGGAAGAACTCTCTTCATCCTGAAACAAAAACTCAATTCTGAGAATTACATTGTATAATTCTTTAATATTGTGACTAATAAATTACATTGATGATGCCTGTTGCTTGTTGTCTTAAAGAAGATGTTTTCTAGATGACTCATACAGATAATTATATATGATTTTACACAAAGACTTTATAGGAAGACGGTGCACTCCTATTACTTATGAATGGGAGAAAGTGCAACACCCAATATGGCGAATAAGCCCTGCCTTCTAAGTGAAAGAGCCAATCGTTGATTAGTAAAGTCATCGCGTCACTGCAGCTGCCATTAGAAGCTCCATGACTGTGCATGCGCATTGGCTGGTCTAGCATGAAAAACCAGCTTTTTTAAATGCCATTTGAACGTAACATAGAAGAAACAAGCTTTATGAGACTGGTGTTGTCAGATTTCATTTGGGTTTTTAAATATGAAATTTGATCGTAAGCTTAGAGAACAGTTTTGGAGAATTTGACGTTTCCCCATTCAAAAAGATAGGAGCTGCACTTGGAAGCCTGAGAGGCATTTCAAAGATGGCCACCGAGTGAAATGACTTGTCTTAAAGGGACTTTGGTTTAAATGAATCATATCAAACCACCAATAAAATATTTTATCATGTAACGCAAATTTAGAAACAATTGTCATGTCTTTATACATTTGAGGACTGTATTCAAATCATTACCATGTTAAACAAATGCATTTAATTGTGTTTATAAACCCACAGGACAAGATGAATAAAATTAATCTAATTTTGTGAAAATAGAGATCTGTGACATTGTATTACGTTGAATACATTTTTTTTGCATCTATTTCTTAATGCTTTTAGAGTTGTGGAGTAAAAAATAGGCCTACTGCTTTAATTTTGAAGTTAAAACTAGAGCCTTGGAGTAAGATTGCTGTAATTCATTGGATTATTATGCAAAAATTCCTAGAGTTATACATTTCAGACACATTTGCTATTCATTAAAACCCAAAAAGTGAAAACATGTCATTTGAATTCACAGTGTTGTTATTAGGACATATCTTTGAATATAGACAATATGTATATATTTAAATACCTGTATATAAGTCATATAATAAATTTACCTTTCAGATTAATCTCTTACTGATATTCAGATTTGTCTGTTATTGGTTATTCATTTGGTTACTTAAATAAAGTCTAACCACAGGACAATATCCTCATTTAAAATTACAACATGCTTTTTATACATAATTTGATGTGTTCATTGATGTACAGTCAAATTATGAAAAAATAAAAAATAATAACTGCCCATTTTCAGATGTGATTTAGGTATTTGGCACTTTTAAGTTTTATTTCTTCATTTTTTTTAACTGTGTATAGTTTACAAAATTGTAAAACACTGTTAAAAAGGAACAGAAAGATTGTACTAGATATAAAAATGCAGGCAAAATTCACTTTCTCCTCCAGGAAGTTATAATACCCAGATAACACATGTATGGCTCTTTAACGTTCCTAAGGTTTGTTTGTTTTTTAAAGGTTATTAAGAGATCAAACTTTTACAAAGTAAATCTTAATTAAGATCTCACTTTATCTCTTTCACACCATGTAGTTTGTTAGTGAGCAATAGACAGAGTAACTCACCATTATAGATGTGTTGCAAAAGGTTACGTTCAGTGCGCTTTTCTAATGCACATGGGCCTAGATTTCTCGTCTGGAGGAATAATCTTATTACTGCAGCTAACGTTGAGCTCTTAAAGAGAAGCTATTCTTGGAAGAACACAGTACTGTTGGTCCAGTTGGCGAAGAGTTGCGTTTTTCATATAGAGCAACAGTCGCTTTTAGTTTGTTTGTCATTAAAAAACTAACGACCAACGTTAAATAATGTTAACAGCAGATCACTCGTGGTGGGCGTATCTTTAGTGACGCCAGATTATTGTGGACGTGTTTTCAGTGCCCTAAACACAGACTTTTGATTGGTTGCTTGTCAAACGTCATCAAATCTGCACCTCGACAGAAGGCAATAAATTAAAAGTAATAATAATAACAATAATAATAATAACCAATAAATTAACAACTAAATGTGGTTGATTAGAACTTTTTTGATTAGAAGTTGATTAGAAGTTTTTTTGCAACTAGGCTACATTACAAAAATGTACCATATGATAATTCCTACAAAATACGCGCGTGTGTATGTGTGAGTGTGTGTGTGTGTGTGTGTGTGTGTGCGCCCTTGTTTTGACTATACTTGTGAGGACTAAACGAAATACTTTCACAACCCACTAGTGAGGACATTTGACTGGTCCTAACTATAGTTAAAAAGGATTATAACTCAACCAAAAGAAGTTGTTATTTAAATCTAGTGTTTTGCTCATGTTTCTGTGCTGGATATGTTTAGGAGTAGGGTTTGGGTTAGGTGATAGAAAATATAATTGACCTGTAATAAAATCAATGGAAGTCTATGCAATGTCCTCGTTAAGATAGCAAAACAAACCTGTGTGTGTGTGTGTGTGTGTGTGTGTGTGTGTTGTAGCCAATATATTTTTTATTTTGTCAAGGCAGGGGTTGAGTATTGATAGGAAATTATGATTTTTGATTATGATTATGATTGTGGTGTAAACTCTAGAGCAGAGCTTCCAAAACTTAAGAGGGGTAAGGCCCCCCAAAAACATTGCAAAAGCTCCACGACCCCACTGTTAAAAAATATATACCAACATTTACCTACAAATACATTTATTAACAAGTTTGTATGAATTTCATGTGAATTATGAGAACTATGATGTAAACATTCTTTACAAATATTTTTAAATCCATAACACTAACCTTACATACTTTCAAAAAAATCAAATTTTAGAACAATTGGAATATTTTAATTATTTTAATATATTGATTTGGACTAGCTACGGCCCCCCTGCAATACCGCTACGGCCCACCGGGTGGCCGCGGCCCACAGTTTGGGAAGTACTGCTCTAGACTAGAGTATATATCCGTATCAAGAAATGTAGATATACATGCATAATTTAAGCTGTTGTTTGTTTTCAGATCATCACATTCTGTCCCAGTGTTTCTGTATTGAATTGGAATGGGATGTTTATAAAATTCTGGAGCTTTGTTTGCACCTTCGGTTTGTTATGGAAGGAGACTCACACAAAGGAATATAATGAAGAGATGGTGTTTATTAACAGCAACAGTGGCAATGGGATGAATGGCAGGTAAGTCAGCAGTTCAAATGAAAAGTTGACTGAACTGACAAGGAATTGAATGTCTTTCTCTTACAGGAGATTGTGGATGAGATGGATCGAGGACAAATGAAAGCACACACCTCAGTTCATCAAGTAAGTATAACACACATGAGACTTGGGAGTAAACAGACACTGGAGTGGAGAACTGGAGAAGACGCTGGAGTGGAGCACAGGAGAACACACTTGGAGAAGGCGCAGGAGGTAAGCACATGGGGATAACTGGAGAATCGAGAATCGTCCCGGGGAACAAACTGGAGTAGCATAGAGAGAGTCCACTTCGTAGGAACAAGACCAGACACTGGAGTGAGGTGAGGTGTGTGCTTATGAAGCCAGGGTGTGTGCAGATGAGGTGCAGGTGTGCATGATTAGTACTCTGGTGATGGTGTGCACTGGGATTGGTTGGAGAGAGAGCCTGGCAGATCTGTGACATGGTTAGGCATTTGTGTCAGATTAATGGTAAATTTACACGACAACGATGTACTAAAAACGGAAAAGTTTTTTCTTTGTACAGATGACAACGTTATCAAAACTAACCCCATTCACACAGATCCACCCAAATGACTAAAAACGCCATATTCCACATGGCAGACAGTTGGGAATGTCACTTTGAAAAGACAAAATTTAGGGGCTACGCATATAGGCTTGCCTACGCATTCTTTTACAGAACACTCACTTGACGCATGCCTATCCACCTTATTTTTTACAGTTTACTGCACTTTGATATTCTTCTCGTTGTTTCCCTATAGAGGTCTGGAAGTTGATGTCACACAATCTAAACTCCGCCATTTTGGCAGGCCATCAGGATAGCACAAGGATACCGACTATAGCATTGGTATTGATACAGTGGTTGAACAATAATTTAAAACCAGACTGTTTAGACCTTACAAACCTTACTATTTCAGCATGGTGGACAGCTGTTGAGCATCATTTTATCGTATTCCTAAGGATCCCAATAGACGACTGAAAAGATTCACTGCAATAAAACGTGCTAGCCAACACAACAAAACAACAGATGGTTGTATTTTTATTTTTTTTGTCTGTTATCTCAGTATTCCTATAAGTGTTGTATTAGTATTTTTATGTTTAATAGTTACCCTAAAATGACATGAAAGAGTTTAAAATGTGTAAAATAATTGGACTGATATAGGCTATATAAGAATTTTCAGTATACACATTATAAAACACAATTTTTCACACACTTTTCCATAAAAAATTCCAAAAATAATTATTGATTATTTTAGGGGGCAACTAGTGACACCTCCTTTGGATATTTTCATGTTTGGGAAAAATTTGGGATTAAATGGGTTAAGATTTCATGGCATTTATGATGTCTGCTGTACTCACTGTAACGATCATCAGTTGAAGTGCCCGCTACAACCACTGGAGTATCACCATGGACTATCACACATTCACTCAAACACATTAGACTACATTTCCCATAAACCCCGTACCTAATCATTGATCACCTCACCAGCTGCAGTCTAACAGGTTTACTATTTAAGCTGAGCACACACACACACCTTTGCGAGGTCTTTTGTAATTTCCTGGTGTTTAACATTTTTGAGCGTTACATTCTGTCTAGTCTGCCTGTTTTGATCCTGCCTGTTTTCACTGTCATTGTTGTTTACCTTCCTGCCCTCTGAACTTATTGCTTAGTGTTACTGGACTGTGTTGTTCTGCTGCCTGCCCCGATCCATCTTCCTGTTCAACGTTTACGTCTCTGCCTAACATTCCTGTTTGCTGGTATCTGACCATTGCCTGTTTCACCATCCCTTCTATTAATAAAAGACTGCATTTGGATCTCACTCCATTGACTCTTCATTACACTCACAGTGATATAGCTATGCTGGCTACAAACAAGTTTATCTACAAACAAGGATAGCTAGGGTCGATTACGTCACCTAAGCATAAAGAGTTTTCTGTTTTTAGCTGAAAACCGTGTCGTGTAAACAGCCCGTTGTTTGCTTTTGGTGTATTTTTAATTGTCAGAACAATTTCCACTGCTGGCTCAGCATCATTCCTAAAACTAATTTGAAGAATTAAATAAATAGTAAAAAATTGTTGTCAAACATTCATTTGGTCCCCTCAACTTTGAATAAGTTACTCATCATCCATGACTATACAAGTGTTTTAAAGACAGTAATAAATGCTGCTAAAATAAAGTGGGTCTAAAGCAAGTAAGTAGGCGTATTTAGGTTTAGGATCCTTGAGCAATTATCAGGAAAGAAAGCAACTCACTTGCTTTCCTAACAAAAGACCTCAACTGACGTCAAAATGAACCACAACCACTGAATTGTTTGTATTGGAATAGCATGTTCTCATTTGCAGACTATGACCTGTCCTAGAGACATTACTTTATCAAACACACTACAAATGCACATCTCATCTCAGAATGCCGCATGCTTTTTGGAGCAAATGTTCAAATGTTCATTTCACAGTTTTGTATATTTGTTGCATAGAGCTTGGATTGTTTGCAGAACAAGGGTACATAATTCTATCAATGAATCAATATGTATTTTAAGGAAATACATATTGATGCTCATTTGCTAATTTGTTCAGCGTAATAATTGCAGCTCATCTCCGTTAACTAAGTTGCAGATTTTATTACCTATTATCAGCTTATCAAATATTAAATGTTAAACCAAAAGACCAAGCATCATTGAAATGTGACACTTAACAAATTAATTGATAAAGCAGAGTACTGGCAACTCTCCAATGATCTTGTAAAATAACTCAATTAAACCATGTCGTCTTTTAACTTTGAGTTTGTGATAAAGTCTTGTGATATATTTTCCAAAACATCCTCTCTAGTAGCTGAAGCAGTTTAAAAATGGATTTTTAAATTGATAAAAATTTTTATTTTTTCCTGTAAATGCTTAAAATGAAGTATCACAAGTCTTTGTTAGTCAAAATTAAAGTACAACGTCTGGAAATAGCAAAAACTGCAAAAAAAATTGCAGAGAAAATTCAATATATCTGACTTCCTGTTGGGTTTTGATTTTGCTCCTGACTTTTTTGTAGGTATTGGGCTGTTACGAGTGTCTACCAAATTTCATACAGTGGGGCAAAAAAGTATTTAGTCAGCCACCAATTGTGCAAGTTCTCCCACTTAAAAAGATGAGAGAGGCCTGTACTTTTCATCATAGGTAAACTTCAACTATGAAAGACAGAATGAGAAAAAAAAATCCAGAAAATCACATTATCTGATTTTTAAAGAATTTATTTGGGACAAAGGAAATGTGAACTAAGGAGCCGTTTACACCGTTTTCGCAGAAAACTTTTTATGTGGTTTGGCCGTTCATTTTCATGACAACAGCATTTTGGGGGCCTGAAAAGGCAAACTTTTAAAAACGGGTTTCAAAGTGCAAGTTTTTGAAAACAATAGCACTATTGTCACTATTGAGCATTTTTAGTTGTTTTTGTGGATCCTTGTGAACGGGGATTGTTTTGACAACGTGGTCGTCTGTACACTAAAAACGCGAAGGAAAAACTTTAATTTTCAGTAAATCATTGTCGTGTAAACATGCCCTAACACAGGAAACTGAACTGGAAAGAGTGCAAAACCAAACAAGAACTCAACTCAAACCCAGATCAAACGTAATAGTTATGGTGACATCATAGATTTACTGCAGTTGTGCTCTATCATAAAAACTTGTTGGTTGGTTTTTATTATGCTTGCTCTACAGGCTTTTTCTTTTTTGTGAGGGAAACTTTGCTTCCTCTGAACATCAGAGAAATTACATTCTAGAGAATGAAGTTTTAAAATGCTCAGACCCAGAGAAAATGACAGTTTTGCTTAAAAAAAAGAAAAAAACAAAAACAAGAATGATTGCAAGAATTTAATCAGCTCAGATCCTTGTCAGAAAATAGTACACATGACCCAGTAGTTGACACATTCCCATTGGTTTTGTCACAGTGAAAACCTGTTTATTGACGGTGATATATGATGAAATTTTATTATGGCTTTTTAGCGACTTTGCAGTAAAATAGCAAAATAATTATTAAACACAAAATAATTAATGAAAACACCCCATTATGCTTTTTTGAATATTATCTTTCATGCAGTGTGTAATATAGCTGTTTGTGAATGTAAAAGGTCTGCAAAGTTTTAACGATCAAAGTGCATGACAAATAAAGTTATTGTCTCCTAAAAGAAAGAATCAATTCTGAACTGCTGAAATGAGTCATCAGTGATTCCAGTCTCACTTCCTGTTACATACTCATGTAACAATGTAACAAATTTGCCTAATGCCATCCTTTTTGCCTGCCCACAAATGACGTCTATTTTGACTGGCCCTCAATCACTGTAGTTGTAGCTGAGACTGGAAGAGTTTGGTTCATGTTGTCGACCTGTCGAGAAGACGCTGTTTTCTGCTCTGCAAATCCACATTGAATGATTTGCAAAGGATGAGGACTCGCACTGGAATTGATATGGTAAAAACGACGCCATCGTTATTGTTTGTATCACTGTGTATGAAGCACTGAGGAAAAGCTGAAGTTCAGGAATGGTAACGGGGCTTCATTTCCGATATGCACCGTTAGCGGTAGACCAATCACAACAGACTGGGCAGTCTTACCAGAGAAACTTAATCCTTTATGTATGTCCTATATATATTGTGAGAAAATTAAATGTTTTTTGACCTATTGTAGGAGACCTCCAAAACAAAATTAGGAGTTTTTAAAATAGCACAATAGGGGCACTTTAATGAAAGAGCTGAAAGGTAAAATATGCAAATTCAAAAGTATTGTTTTGGTCAACAGATATGTGGCTTCTTTTCTGACCTATAGAGTTTTAGCCGGCAATGGCTAAATAATGAATTGTGTTCACCGACAATGTTTTCTGGAAGTATTCCTGAGCCCATGTTGTGATTTCCATTACAGTAGCATTCCTATATGTGATGCAGTGCCGTATAAGGGCATTTAACTTTTCTGGCCTCTTATTGCTACCTGTCCTAACTTTTTTCTTTTTTGGAATGTGTAGTTCTCATGAAGTCCAAAATAAGCCAATATTTGGCATGACATTTCAAAATGTCTCACTTTCAACATTTGATATGTTATCTATATTCTATTGTGAATAAATTATAAGTTTATGAGATTTGTAAATTATTTCATTTCTTTATTCTTATTGTATCCCCAATTGGTGCAGTGTCCCAACTTTTTTGGAATTGGGTTTATACACTGCAATGCAAGTCATAGCACATATAATGATTCCTATTCTCTAATCTTTGTTTGCTAACAGTGACAGAATGAAGTTGTGATGCCGGAAACACAATGGCCATGGCCCTGTGTACGCACATCCTGATCTTGGCATAGTTGTCCTAACGTAAACGACCAGAAATAGACACTGTATCACTTGTGCTTATGGAAAAGAGCAATGTGATCTAGCCAAAAGAAATAGAAAATCGGTATGTAAAAGATTACAGAACAGATTATTCTACCACTCTATAAACAACAATTCTATTGTGACATCTCAATATGTTTATTGCCATTAATTTCCACATTACTAAAAATGGGGGATTTTGAGCAATAACATTCTAACAATAACAAAATGTCTCTAAAGACATTAACAAAATGACTAAATAGCTAAATTAAAACAAGAGGTTGAAACAATATTGGTTTGGTCTGAATGATAAAGATGCCAATTATGTATTTATGCCCAGAGATTATTGCATGTATGAAGAATAGACACAAATAATACATTTGGTTAATTATTTTATATATTATTATTGTAATTTTTGTAATACTTGCAAAGCACTAAAAGAACAGAAAACTGGCAACTTGTAAGTCCTTTCCAGTCAAATCAGGTCTATAACATATAGAAGCCCGTTTCCACCACAGTTAAGTAAAATATATGATTCTTAAAGTCATAATATTGAGAAACTTTCTCATAATTATGACTTAATATATCAATATATTGAGAACATTTCTCATAATAATGACTTGCTATTTCATAATATTGAGAAACTTTCTCATAATTATGACTTAGTATCTTATAATAAAGAGAATCGTGCTAGTAATAATAACTTAAATTCTCATAATAACAAGAAATTTTCTCATAATTATGACTTAGTATCTCATAATAATAGACTTAGTATCTTGGATGTCGCTAGCGTGCCACGCCCTTCTGCTCCGCTGCTTTGCGCATGCATAGAAGTTTCTCATTATTTTGAGAAAGTTTCTCGTTATTATGAGAAACTTATTATGAGAAACAAAGTCATTATTACAAGAAAGTTACGCATTACTATGAGATACTAAGTCTTAATTATGAGAAAGTTTCTTGTTGTTATGAGAAACTAAGTCATTATTACAAGAAAGTTTCTCATTATTATGATACTAAATCATAATTACGACAAAGTTTTATAGTAAGTCATCATTATGAGAATTTTTTTCAATATAATGACTTAAAAAATACATCTATATTTTTTACTTAACTGTGGCTTCCATTAATTCAACACTTGCTGAAGCAGTGCCTTATAAGCCTATAATTGTATATTACAAAGTTAAAATTGAAACACATACAGTCAGACGAAAAGTATGAATACTAGACTATTATATACTGTTTTTTATGGTTTATATCATAGGCATAGGACTGTCAAAAATGCGTTAATTTTTGCAATTAATATTTTCTTTATAACATTAAAATACTGAACGTGATTAATTGTTTATAGTTTATAATTTGGAGATTCAATATAAAATTATTTATTACAATATCAAAATATGTAATAAATTTTAATATAAGACCGATAAATCGCGATAATTGTCTTAGTAGACTTATTTCATCGTTAATTAATCTGTTGTTCATCGACTTACTTAAATATTTTCATGTAAAAACAATTCACATCTTCATGTATCTGAAAATGACCTGCTTGCAAGCTCAACCGAACTAGTGTTTCACTATTTAAGAGTGAAACTTGCTTTCTCATCTCAGCATAGGCAGACAATGGCAACAGTACACAATGTTCCCTTCACTGAAGGAACTCCCCCTATGTGCAGACCTTTAAAATATTAAAACTTAAAAAACGTCATGACATTAGACAGTTGAATTTTTCCTAAAAAATATATAAATAACACTATTTGTGTGCAGTAAACTCAGAATTTGAACTTTAAACTAGTTGATAAAAGAAAAGTATTGGCACCATGCAATATGCAGGACAAAAACGGACCGTAACATAGTTGCGGCGAAAGGGGGTGATATTAACGCCACAGTGGCTTAAAATATGCGCATACAATTAATACAGAGTTTTTAAAATGTATTTTCAATATTTTTATAAAAGCAATGGCAATGTATAACAAAAATAAAATAATAATAACAACAACACAAGGGCATCCTGTATAATGTTTTCCCTATGCAAATTAATGGTATCGTCCTCAGACACTTACATCGTCCCAAACCTTTTAAGAGTTTGATTGACTCAAGACACTGTTCATTTGGATATTTAGATCAATATATATATAGCGTTATGAACGTGCCGATCATGTATGTTATTCTGGTACATGATCATAAGCTTTATTGCCAAGTTTTATTTTGAATGACTGGCAACCAAACTGGATTCTTGGACTAAAAAGAGAAAACGATCTTTTTCGGATTTTTAACGTTGTTTTGCTGATGTTTTCTTCGTTATCTTAGATATAACAATTAGACAATCGTTTACAATTATTTGACGGAACTATTTGCAGTATTTAAAAGGCTTAATTCACTTCTGCAACACGATCCATTGTTGAAAGGATGTCGTCGTCTGCAGAACCGTTTTCCTACATCGAAATGAATCGAGTCAGCGCAACTGGCACTGGTATGTAACTTTATTTCTTTATTTTTTCCTTCTCATCTTTTTATATTTGGTGTTTATTCTGTTTAAATCACCCTATCTTTGTTCTCGTTCAAACAATTCTAAGTGTTAGGCGTTAGGAACAATAATACAGCTGTATTCATGAATGTAACACTTGTGAAAGTTAGTTCATGTAATATAAAACTGAGTTAGCTCAGTCTTGGGCTGTTCATTCGTTGAGTTTTGCATGTCTCAACATGTCATCGCTGAGTTCAATGAGGTCAGCAGTGCAGGAACATCGGGCCACGAAAGTACCAATCCTACTATGGTGAAGCGTTCTATTATGAATATTAAATAGGCAATGATGACGTTGCATGGTAACAGTCTTTCAGCGTCCAATCACTTAACTTGATTAGTATTCATGAGTCTTCAACGGCTCTGCATGTGTCTCGCAAAGTCTTAATTTAAGCCAATAGTAGAGACCCGCTGAAGAACGTCACGTTATGTAGTACATTTTCACAGACCTTCACCGTTTCCATAGTAGGATTCGTGAATTCGCAGGCGGGAATACCAGGGAAATCCCGAGCGCTGTTCTCTCCACAGCTGTCACTTCAGTGCAGTCTGCACATAGTTCTAGACAGGCGTCTTTATAGAGACATACTGTGTCTAGTTAACAGTGTTACTGATAGGTTAATAAGAGAATAGGTGAGAATTAAAGTTTCTGTGCTTGCTTGCAATCTGTTTTTCATGAAAGGAATCCTGACTGCCCCCCCATGTTGCTTTTTTATATTGCTTGGATTGTCCTCTAGTTTCTGTCTAATTTGTCCAGTATGTTATGTAAACTGATATTGACAAAATGAAACAAAGACGAAAATGTTATGTTTTCTGTGTAAAATATATTAAATATTTAGTGCATTAATTTGACTAAAAAACTATTAAATATAATTTAATATATTTTATATAATACATTAATTTATATTGTAATGTGTTTTATATGTTAAAATATACAGATTTTTTTATCACGACAATTAATATTATTGATAAATACATTATACAAAAAAATCTATTTAGAGATCTGTGTATTTTTCAAGTAAAATCGTGGATTGGCACCATTGATTTTTTATTTTTTTCCATTTCCAGTGACCAAAACCTCACAAATTGACAATTTATTGTAAAAAGTCTAGAGGTTTTCCAGTAACAATATAACAGTTGCTAAACAATAATTCAATAATCAGTTGTCTCACATTATGTTTCTTCAATCAGTCATCAGTGGTGACGATCATCTGCTAAGAGAAATGGAGCCCAGCGATTCATTACTGGAGGCCGGGTGGTACTGGGCTGACATATCAAGGTGAGATCATTTTTTATTTTATTCTGTGAACTATTTTGTCAAAATAAGTCTTAGTATTTTTACATAGTATAGTATTTATCAATCTGCTTGCTTAATTATTGAATTTATACCACTTACATTAGGGAGGAAGTGAACGAAATACTCCACGGCATGCCTGACGGTGCTTTCCTGGTCCGAAATGCCTCCTGCAGGGTGCAGGGCGAATATACTTTAACTGTTAGGTAAGAAATGCACGTTTTAAGATTCCTATTTCAGTGAAAACACAACAGATATGTGAGGTACCGACAGTGGCCAACTAATCTTAAGCAACTTTCACACATGAAACAGTCTTTTGTCTGTATTGCTACCAATCACACACTATTGCATTAGTTCACACATTAGTGTTATTAAAACTCTGTGATTTGATTTGCTAGTAGTTTTAGCATCTGTTTAAGGATGTTTACACAACAATGATGTATTATGCTGCCAGGCCAGTAGTTGGTGATGTCAATTTGTAAAGTATCACTACGCACCTCCGTTTTCTCAAATTTGCATTTTTGTCATATTCACAGAGATGATAAAAAAACTTGCACTTTGAAACCCGTTTTCAAAAATTAGCGTTTTCAGAAATTCTGTTGTCATGTAAAAGCTAGGGGTATGCACTAAAATTCAAATATTCGATTTGTAATTATTATTCGAAAAATAAAAATACTATTCAAACTTTTCTGCGTTGCTTTGTTTGCTGGTCATAAATGCAGTGAATCAAATCTTGTTAACAAGTTGATTATATTTGATCGTAGAATGTTGTCTGCCTGGCAAACTTTGGTATTACTTACATCAAAATTATCTTACTAAATGATCTTACAAAATGTAATTACTTTTGATCAAATGAATCAATGAAATCCAAACACCAGTCGAATTAGGAAAGACACCTGTCCATCACTGCATTTACTACTGCAGTAAGCTTGTTGTGTATATTGCTTAATCGTAAGCTTGTTCAGAAATGGTGACAAAAACTTGATGCTAAAAAAATAATATTTTTCTTGTTAAACGTCATTTAAATAAACAAATATTCGAATATTTGATTTTTTATTAGCCCAGATATTCAAATACAATATTCCTAGTAAATGCACGGACAAAATGCATAAAAAGTTTTCCATTGTTAGTTGAAAATGGTGTCGCGTAAACGTACCCTAATTTGACATCTTTTCCAGAACATAGATTACACAATTAACTCCCGTGTCAGCATGTAGACATTGTGTCAATCAGAAGTGTGGCTCATACTCTTTTGACATCAGAACATCCTAATCTTGAATGTACTAAAATGAAATTTTAAGTTAATCTTGTGGCTTTGTTTACAAATAGCATTATTAAATTTTTTTTAGTAATGTAACAACTTCTTAAGCCGGCAAGTAAATTGCCAGATTTGATTTGTCAACATTTCGACAATGGGCTCTTTTCACATATGACTTCTACATGGAGAAATACATTGAACCATTGAATTTACAGAAAAGGCTGTATGTGTGAAAGTGACTGTTGATATCCCCACAGGAACAATGGCACCAACAAACTCATCAGGATCCATCATCGAGATGGAAAATTTGGATTCTCTGAGCCTCTGACCTTCAGCTCCGTGCCAGATCTGATATCTTACTACAGGCATAGGAGCTTAGTCCAGTACAATACTTCCCTGGATGTCACATTGGCTTATCCTGTGTCCCACTTTAACATGGTCTGTATCTTTTCAGTGAATTTCATTGTGAAGATGATCTCAGTTGAAAGGAAGCCCTTAGTCATTAAGCTTATTGCATTTTCAGGATCTACCTGTGAAGGAAGAGTTTTTGAGTGCAACCAGAGAGAAACTCCAAGAATGTTTAAGACTGTTTCAGAAGACGGCAGAGTATGACCAGCTATATGATGCTTGCACTACATTATTACAGGTAAGCTTTGGAAAATGATCAAATATGTGCTAACGTAGTAGCATAAATTTTAAGGAATTTATATCAAATAAATTGCTTTTCTAAGAATTTCCTTGGTGTTTTACAGGAAATCCAAAGGAGAAAATCTTTAGAGTCTGTCAGTATGACAGAGATCTCAAAAGAACAGTGTTATTCTCAAGAGAACTCTTGCAAGGATTTCCCTGACACAATTCACAGTCATCTGACAGAGTGAGTGCTCATATGACCTATATGTCTTACTTGCGATAACAGCAGTACTGAAAGAGCCCCAGTGTTTCTCTAGGAATTGGTAGCATTTTTGTTCAGTGTGGCTTGCCATTGCAACAGTTAGCGGAATTATTTTATTTATAATTCTTATAGGCTTAAATGAAAATATTCTGAAAGTGAGACTTGGTAACCATAGGTAAAACCATACATGGCTACTCACTACCACTGTCAAATGACATTATATTATGATATGTTATATAGGCCTATAAAAAAAACTATACACACCTTCTCGAAAAAATGATGTATATATTCATCTACCCACCTAATAAATATGTTGCAATATAAATGGCTATATAGTTGGGGTGTAACAATACACGTGTTCGTACCGAACCGTTTCCATTCAGGGCTTTCGGTACAATGCACATGTGTAGCAAATGCATTACATTGCCATATTAAGGTCGATAAAAAACAAAATATCATCCTTCAAATTCTGTCCACGAAATCACAGACTTCAAACAGAAAATCCCATTTTGATGGCATGACTGTCACGGATCAGGTGTACAGGCACCCAAGTTCAGCCGGCAGCGCGGAGCGTGGCGCGCGAGTGAACATGATCATGTCTTCCTCTTTAACACTAGCTACAGAATAAACGTGAATGAACATCTGAAGGCATGTTGAAAGTTACAGTACAACTTACTGAAGTGGTCATATCTCGCATAATTGCTTAATCAGTGTTTCAACAGCGGAAAGACATCACAATAAAACAGCTTGTAAACAATGTCATGTAGCATATTTAACTCAGAAACGCCATTCTGTGTTCACTGCTTGTTCAAGTAAGAACTCCCTACATAGTTTATAGCATTAGCAGAGATCATTTTTATCCATTAGAAACTTTTGGTTATAATTTAATTTACTATATTTAAATATATAAATTTAAAGAAAGAGACACAATTTGTTCAGTAAACCATTATTTGATTAAAAAAAAATTATATTTAGTTTTCTCCCCGCATGCTGTACCGAACCTGTACCAAATTGTGACTTCAAAACCGTGGTATGTATCGTGAGTTTTGTGTACCGTTACACCCCTACTATATGGTATTCAATATAAATATTCCACATTTCCACAAACCATGGTAAATTACTACAGTTCATTCATGGTAAATGTTTGAAAGTGTGGTGATTTTGGGATTTAAAAGTCTTCTAATTGCATTCATGACACAATGTTTCTCCTCTTTTCCACATCAGTGTTGTTGGGAATGTTGAGGCTATTTCATATGATTTAAAACTAGTTTAATCATCGAGTGGTTTGTGGATTGTTACTGAAAGGTGTGTGTCAAATTGAAACGCTTCTCAATGGATGTAACAACACTGTTTAATAATAGTATCCGGGACCGGGAATAAACACAGCTCCTGTAAGCTTTCGTTCCGATATTCACTGAGCCGTGCCATGTAGTTCAAAGTAAACTAGAAACACCTGAAAACAGTGCTATTTGTTCTGTATTTGTTGTTATCAAATGAGAAACAACTTCATATGATTCAGTGACAGAGCAATACGAATTAATCCAAATCGTTTCAGATCGTTATGCAAGCTCCTTTGGCCAATTTATGTAAAAAGAAAGAATCGAGCCAAAAGAATCATTAATTCACAAATGATTGGTTTCGCTGGTTCAGTCGACAGCAATACGGAACACGTAATTGCGGAAATATTTGCTTGGAAAACATTTCTCAGGTCAGTCGTAGGAGCATGCATGGTACGAACAATGAAGCTGCAGGCCACGTATTTAACCAAATTTAGCCGCACCACCAGGAAAAGAGAAGGAGGGAGGTTTGGGTTGCCCTCGGGCCGGTTGAAGATGATGCTTCTTTTTTATGGGAGATCTGTGGGATTTTTTAGTCTATTCACTGTCCATCAGGCAAAGGCATTACACAGGCATTAAAAGTATAGTAGAAATATATTACTAATATAAAGAAAAATGTACTTTTCAATGTTATAATTAGTAATAAAATGATTTTAAACTTTATTTTTAAGGAATATCACTTTTTTTCTTGTTTTAATTTTAATATAAATGTTGTGCAGAGTAAAAAAGGGGGGGAATTGTTACATTTTCATTTTACTACATGTAAAAATTTCATTTTTGTTAAAGTTTTAATAAATTGTTAAATTTAAGTTTAATTTAATTAGACAATTGGACTATTAAAATAAAATCCAGAAAGAGAAATTGAACTGGGATAAAATAAAACAGATTTTATAGGTTTCAAGTTTAATACTTGGATTTGGGGTTTTAGACTTTCATTCATCTTTGAAACACACATTTTCAATGAAACCTGAGAGATTTCTGTCCCTCCACTGCAAGTTCATTCAACCACATAATTGACTCCTCAAAAAGTTCATAGAGAGAACCATATGAATTGAGTGGTTTAATCCAAGTCTTTTGAAGGGACGTCACTCATAAGTCACAATAACTGATCAAGTAGGCTTTTGGTGTGACAAAAATATGTTTTGGCATCTGCCAAAAACTTTACAATGTAGGAATGTTTTTTTTTTTTTTTTTTCAAATTTTGAGTTTAATTTCCCATTTTTATTAATAAAATCAAAAGAGACACGTCAGGCTGCTTTGTGTGATGCAATAGGTTCTGTAGGAGACAAAGCTTTTTACAAGCTTTTTGCTAATCAATGAATGATTCTTTTCTCAGGTCTCAATATGAGATAAAAGAGCAGAAGAATGTCGAGCTCCTACAGGAAGAGAGTTGGTTTGTAGGAGATCTCGGTCGAAGTCAGGCAGAGGAGCTTCTTCATGGGAAACCATCTGGAGCTTTCCTCATCCGCAACAGCAGCACGAAGGATTGTTATGCCTGCTCTGTAGTGTAAGTCATCAATCAGTGCTTTGTCCTGTTTGTTTGTTAACACCTAGATGAAACTTTGTTTCCTGGTGGATCCCAATTCTCGGAAACTGCTTGCCGCTAACCCAGCTCTTAATATCTTTAACCACAGGGTCGGCAACCAAGTGAGGCACTGTGTGATTCGCCATACAGAGCGTGGTTACGGATTCGTCGAGCCGTTCGATCTCCACAAATCTTTGAAGGATCTAGTTATGCACTACCATCACACCTCTTTGGCACAGCACAACCAGGCTCTGGACGTACGGCTAGTGTATCCAGTTCACATGTCCAGCGCTCCCACCGTTCACAGCTAAGTTCTCCGCACTGACAGCTGGCTTCACATTGAAGATTAAGTGCACTAAGACTGAGCAAGAATTGGCACTCGTTGGCGTGTCCCTTCATTTTATAATTTGAACTATGTACATTGTTAGAAGGGTGGAACCAATTGTCAGGGCTGTTGAGTATGTATATTGCACTTTCCAAAGCATTCCTCATGGTCATAATGAAACACCAGTACTTGAACAAGTATTTGATGAGCCCTTTGTAGACATGTTTACAGATAGTCATAAAAACATCAGAATTTGTTTTTAAGGGTTTTGTTATACAATCACGCTTTTTTATATAATACTATATAATAGATATAGTAGTGTCTGTGGGGATGAATGCATATAACCTTTTTATTAAAACATTTTAAAAGATGTATTTTGCGAATGTAACACAGTGGGGTACATTTATTATTAAATGACAAACTTTCAAATTTTGGTTTATGTCTAAAACAAGGTGCCTTTTTTACAATTTCTTTCTTCTCTTTTTTTCGCACCCAAGTAAGGACGTTTTTGACGCGTGGTTTATTTGTTGCAGAGAAATCCAAAAATGTTTCGTAATTGTTTTTAGTTTATAAAAGCATTTCGCACCTGTTAAAAAGTAACAGGAAATGTATTTGTTGAGTTTAAGTTTGTGGCATAGGCCTACTTCTAATGTTTACTTTTTTTATTAGGAAAGCCAGGATTGTGTAGTTGTCTTATGGGACACTTCACTGAGTTTAATAAATGAGTGTCTATGTGTGTCACAATGCCAAACTGCTCATCCTTGTAATGAACAACTCAACTCAACTACAGTGTTTTCCTTTGCATGCTTCTTAAAAAAATAAATAAAGAACGGATTATGAATAAATTCAGAGCTTGTATTTGTTTTTATTCATTAAATTAATTTCTAATAAATCAGCTGCTATCATGTGCAATGTGGAATAAAAATTGAAATTTTGTGAACATTAAACC
Organism: Zacco platypus; assembly: GCA_038088235.1. Classification (NCBI taxonomy): domain Eukaryota; kingdom Metazoa; phylum Chordata; class Actinopteri; order Cypriniformes; family Xenocyprididae; genus Zacco; species Zacco platypus. The sequence goes on from CM076080.1 coordinate 10,407,237, forward strand.
CTGTTACATTCAAACACAAAACATTTTGATTGAAACATGATTTGTGTCCTTAAAGTCTATGTTGGCAACTTTGGACCTGGGGTGAGGGAAATTGCTGAAAGTTTAATGATTATACCTATTAAAATTTGATGTGAAATGTAAAATCCTTGAATGTTCATTTCCATTCACTAATGGCATTTTTACCAGAGAATGACCCAGTGACACTAAAAGGATTTATTGTTGCACTGCTGGTAATAATTCAGAAGAACAGAATGTTCAGAAGAAAAATCTGCACAGGAAGACTATAATATGGTATTAGGTGGGGACATGAAAACAAGGACATTCTTGTAACAGGTTGCATTTGAGAAGAGTGTAGGGGATTAGCCCTCGCTCTCTGTGTCAGCAGTGTGTATGGGCTTAAAAGCTTTGTGAGTGTGTCAGTGTGTGAAGAACAGGTTCCTGGTTACATCACGCAAGGACAGCTTGTAAGCAGTGTGCAGGTACTAAGTAAACCCAAAATATTGTAATTCTGGTCCATATAACATCATATAATAGACAAAAATTTATTAAGTTTTGTAGACATCGAACTCTACTGCGGCTTATGTTTATAAAATACATATAGACTGATTTATAGCACTATTATATCACCTGGAAAATTCCCCACCCCCACCCATGAGTTTTAATTGCTCATCACAGTGCCCCATTCAGTTGACGCACATTAACCAGGCTACTGAGAGCTTCCAAGGCAAGAATAAGCACACAAAAACATTACTTAATACTGATTAGCATCCTAAGCTGACTTAGCCACTAAGTTAACTATAGCCAGATAGAAAGAATGTACAAAATGTAACATGCTAACCATTTAGCATGTTAAGCTAACTAGCATTAGACAACAATCACAGACACGGTCAACTTCGGAGAGGTATTTCTCAGGAACGGTAATAAATGATCATCTGATCAGATTTTGGACAAAATTTGCCGGTGAAGTAGCGAAAAACTATTTCACTAACTTATTTAATATGGGATACAAGCAAATTGATGGAAAATGACAAATGAGATATTGTTAGAATCAGCATAATTAGGAAACTTGATGAAACTGAGAAAACAAATGTTTTCAAAAGTTAAAAGCTTTTTTGCAAAAAAACAACAAAAAAAACCTTATATCTCTGGAACACTAGGTGGAATTATGTTCTAACTTCAGGACATGCTGTCAATTAACTCTACCACATTCTGTGCTGATATGTCAAATCTTTTAAAGATCGCATTTTATGACAAATTTCAAAATGACGATGGTTCGTCCGATCCTGACAAAATCGGTATCCATGGATTTGTCATGAGCCAAGGACCCATAGACACCAAGATCATGATTTTCTGACAAACTATTCAAAAGTGCCATTTTCAGATTTCATCTTTCAGACTCAGAGGTGCACCCCAAGTTGGTCAGATTACTTCTCATTTTCATCTTTACAAGTGTGCCAATTTTTATTTTTTTCCTGTGTACCATCCATTAGGCTGTCATTGACTCACAATTGGGAGGAATAATAATATAGAAAAGCAACAATTGCAAAAGGGGCTCCAGGTAAAAAGTAAAGTATACTTGAATGCACTAAAAAAATACTTAAATACAAGCAAGTACATTTGTAGTACATTCTTATTTTTTGTGCTAAATAAAATTGTAAGTTACACTATAAATACAAAAATTAAAAGTATATTTCTACTTTAGTAGTACTTCGGTGCGCTTGAAAAGTATAATTAATACCACTAATACTATTATTAAAATAATTGATTTTTAGTGCATTGAAAAAGTATACTACCACAAAAATACAGGTGTTTTATTAGTGTATTTCCTAAAAGTGTACTTTGAATGCTTTAAAAATTAGTTCAAACTCAGTATAATTTTATATAGTAATACTAAATTTAAATTCAATTATTTTTATTAAAAAATATATTACTAATGTACTAGTTATGAGAACATTTTCCCAACTGTGGTACTTAAGTATACTTAATATAAACAAACTAATTAGCACTAACACTTAAATTGATTTTAAGTGTTGTTGTGGAAAACAGATTCAAATGTTAATAATTTCTTGTTTCTTGGGCTTCACTTTTTGTGCAATGTTGTCTTGGGCACCCTTTAAGCACACATATTTCCTGTTGTTATATTTCTTGAATTGCTATATATGGTAAGGTTTGATGACTGGATGCTCAAGACATCCTGGAGATAGTCGTTTGACCTATGCCTATAAATATGACCCTTCTTCCTGAATAAATTTGAGAATGCTTTGACTACACTTGCTCTCGTGCTGCTGCCACACACCACAGAGGTTGAGGTGTCTGTTTCTGAACTGATGACTGAGGCTACAAATAATCTACCTGAGATTGAGATTTTAATCAACAGTTGGGGGCTCGTCCGGGATATTCCCAAGAAAATGAGACTGAGAAGTCATCCTCCAACACAGGTAAGTTGTTTTTAATGACTTCCTGTGGTGGTAGGATTGATTGATCTCATATTAGATAGAGTTATCGCTGGATTGAGCTCTGGATGGACTTAATTGAGGAAGAATTGTCTGTAAGGGTACTATTTAAACGCATAGCTAACTGACAAATATTTTAGTTATACCTCCGGCATGAGGAAGATCTGTTTAGATCCGCTCTGATGGAAAACGGTGTTGATGGGTATATTCCGTTTGACAATTAATACATTTTTTTAAATACTTGAAGTGTCATGGAACCCCCCTGCTTTAGCCCTGTCATTCACACTGTAATAGTTCTGAAAAGCTGTTTCATGTTGTATGTATGATGTAATGCTTCTCCCCACCTCAAGGGGGATCTGGGGAGGTTTTTGAAGGAGAGGCTATCCTTTCAAGAGAGACGAGTAAGACTTTTTAGGGAGGTATTGGCAAGGATTTGAGTGTTTGCTCAACTTGGTGATGAATGAGACCCTATTATGAGGAACCTCTTTGGTTCTACAGCTCAGTATAAGTTTTGTATATATTTTGTAATTCTATGTTTGTTTTCTGTGTTCAATAACATATTTTTGTTTGCATATTTGTTCAGAGGGGTTTTTTTCGGCCTCATTCATCGAACAAGGACACTTTATCTGGACTATATGATCTTTTTTCTACACCTTTGATTATTTGGACTGACTTTTGGTAATGGTTTGGGACACTGTATATTGAATTTTTGTGGATTTCTTTTGAACTGTCGGAATGTGGTAAGATACTAATCTTACCTGACTATGTGAGAAATGGACTTTATTTCTGATAGAACTCAACATGTTGTGGTTGGGCTGAAATGCTCTAACAAGATGTGAATTTTCTTGTCTTTGAATGTAATGTTTTGTTGATATTGTTGCTGTTTGGGGTGTCTACTCTTTAAATATATTCTTCTCTGCTCTTGGATGAATTACAACACCTGAGCTGGAAAAAGTCTGAAAAAATGGGAGTGTAGAGGGGGGAGGAAGGGAGACTTCAACCAATAAAACACAGAACTACAACACACTCCATTACACAGAATAATGGAAAAATTGATAGCACCTTGATGTGCTTTAAAAATATAATCCTATGACAACAAACACAGTCACGGAAGAACATTTAAAGGTCTAATATTTTCATCACGTTTATGAGAACTACAGTCTCTGAATGGACAACACTCTTCAGTTTAACACAGTTTTTTTTAATTTTCAGTCTACATGGTCACTGCCAAAGATTTCATACAACCTTAGGACAACCTAAGGCAGGGGGTTACCGCTACTGGGCATTTACCCTGAAGGGAGGTGTTTTATGTGAGATGGGAATAAGAGTGGAGAGGATGTCTGTGAGGCCAGCAGCATCATTGAGGGGGGATGACCTGCGAGAAGTTACAGCAGTCTGCCCCAAAAATGTTGCTCCATACCACTCACCAGAAACAGCATGACTTGTTTTTAATTGTGACAAGTGCACAACTTGATGTGCACAACTTGTTTGAAAATAATTGAAGCAGAAACTGCTTTTTACGCCCGATCTGTTAGATCTGACCTGATCTGTTGACGGTTCATGTCCAATAGCACTGATTCTGATTAATTAATGAAGTGCAGCTGCCGAGCAAAGTAGCCTTGCCAAAGATGACACTTGTGTTGCTCATGCGTCACTATCATTGTGTCTCACACACACAAGTGCTGCAAAGACAGCCCAAGAAATAAATGCTTTTTATTACATACCAGATGTACACAAGACAACCAAGTATTTTGTTCCCTCAATTTATAAAACATATGCATGATTTATAAATCGAGGGAGCAAAATAGTAAATTGTGTGCACATTTTAATAAATCAAGGGAACGAATCAATAAATCACGATTTAATTTTTTTTCTTGCACGTCATGTGCGGAGCACCGTATGCTAGTGATTGTTGACAGAAACGTTCCCATTGTAACGAAGGAGACAGCGGGATGGGATCCAAATGCAGCTTTATTAAAGATGTGGTCAAAACAGGCAAAGGTCAAAACAGTGGCAAACTGGTCTGGAGGAGGATAGGCAGAATCGTAGGCAATGCACAGGCAAACAGATCGAGGCAGGCGGCAGGCAAACAATAGTCCATAATTCCAAAGCAGGTAATCCAAGGGGCACGGGAGAGGATACGTCATGAAGAAGAAAAAGAAGAAGAAGAAGAGGATCGTCATAATCGAACATGACGGAAAAGTGTGGTAATGAATGTGAGTATTACAAACCAAAAACATGGCTCCTTGTTTTAAATTCGCATTTGTTGAACTACTGTAGAGCAAACTGTTTAAAGTGTAAAGACGCTAAATGATATAGTTGTGATTTTGCTGTAAAAACACGTTTTATTATGTATAGCTGTCAGTGGAGTTCTCCAAACTGGATTTACATGACTTCTGAACCATATACATCTGAAATACGATTACCAAATGTCTATTTAATATCTGGCTGGAAAATCTTCCATATGAATTTCAGTGTGTGTCTAATATTAGAGATATTAGAAATTTCGTTGAGTATGAATGCGATCCGGAAATCATCTGCCATGTTGACGTTATCATGTGACCTACAACGTTATCGCAAGCGCAACAACTTAAAAGATATGAGTTACAGGTTGAATTCATCTATCTGTAAATATCTTGATATTGATTAAATTTGCTCATTTTCTGGTCTTGTTGAAGAAACGGTTCCCCATTTATTTTGTGATTGTAGCAATAAATTTGGGGTTAATTTCAGTTCTTATATTTTCAACCCTAATGTGACCCAGTTTTATCCTTAAAGATATTTTTTTTATTATTATAAAAACCCAAAATTGCAATCTCTTGAATATGTTAATTTATTTTATATGCAACCATTTTCATCCACAAGCAAAAGTGAATTAAATCTTCTTTGTTTCCCTCTTGTTCTTGAATTTAAGAATTCATTTCATTCATCAAGTAATTTTATTACTTTTGTGGTGTAGTGGGCTGAAGCACTGAAATGGTAAGCAGAAGGTTGCTGGTTCGATCTCTGCAGCAGTCACCACCAATGTGTCCTTGAGCAAGTCACTCGTGTTAACTGACATCTTATACAATGCAAATGTTCCTTCATTTATCAACAGTACAAATGGTCAAATAAAACAGATAACTAATGTCGAGTTACTTGTACATTTGTTTATTTATATTACTTACATTCATGTAATGTAAGCAGTGTTGAATTCTACATAATAGCACACACTCAAATGTCTATTTCATGTTGTGATGCGCTCATCATCTGCAATACTTATTGAATATTTCCCTGTCAGATGTTAAATAAACATTTAGTAAGCGTGTTTATGATGTATATGGTTCAGAAGTCATGTAAATCCACTTTGGTGATGTACGTGAGCTTACTAGAGCTCCTGTTAGCTGTACGTACTGTTAGCTGTACGTAATAAAACGTGTTTTTACAGCAAAATCACAACTATACTGCCTAGCGTCTTTACACCTTCAACACTTCAACAGTTTACAGTAGTTCAACAAATGCGATTTTAACCCAAGGAATGTTTTCAATACTCACATTTGAAAACGCCTCTTTCTTCTCTGTGTTTGATTGACGTTTCCTCTCCCGTGGCCTCCTGGGATAGAAAAGTACTTATCGTAAGCGCTCAGGAATCTGGGCGGAAGCAGTAGGCCATCCGGGAACTTCTCGACTACTCTTTTATGACTACTAAGGTTTCGGACATACGTATTTGCTCACCTACTGCTTTTCTCCTACTATGTAGTAGAGAAGTAGGCGATTTCGTATTTCTCCATGATGGAATTACAGTCCGGGAAGAAAGGAACGCAGATCAAAGAACCTGTCCAGCGATGCCAGAGGAACCACTGAGTAGTCCTGGTATCTGGGAGGTCTCCAGTAAATCCTGTCGGTAAGAGAGGCGTTATTCGGTAGTTTTCCACCATTGCGAACTCACGAGTCTCTCACGTGCCGAATAGCGCTGTTTCTTGAGAATCAACCGTGCTCTGTCATCTGACGATCGGAAGGGAAATTTTTACGCTCAGACAACATTACACCAACCTTAAATCAGTTCTCTTTTGGACAACTGCCATTGGATGGCCTTTTTTTAACACAAGTTACACTTAAACACGTTCATGTACATGCATCACCTCTTCTTCTCCCTCACTCTTTGTCCCCGCCCACCAGTGGGTTCAAACAATTCCATGTTTCTTTTTCAGGATGCCTTCCAGATATGAATTATATGGTCTTGAAACATTATACTCAAACTCAGATGAGGTCTCAGAGGATGATACATCTTCATTTGTTGGTGCTGAGGCATCAATATCAGGTTGTTTCTTTCTCTTCATGGGGCTTGTTCTCACTTTTTTTTGTGGCCATCTCACCAGCTGCCCTATGTGTAACAGTTGATCTCGGTGAAGTGCTTTGACTCTTCCATTTCCTGTTTCAGGTTTTACTCGGTACACTGGTAGGTTTGAGAGTTTTTCCACACATGATTTAGGGCACAAGAGTCCATCTTGTTTGAAGCTTGTGTTTCCCTTTCAAATCTAGGATCAATACCTGATCTCCAGAGCTCAAGGATTGAAATGACACTCGTTTTTCATATGATCTTTTATTTCTCTGATGGACTTTGTTGGCTTCTTCTGTTGCTAACTGGTAAGCACGATTTAGATCTTTTTTCATTTTGCTGACATACTGCGAGTGTGCAACATCATCCACACCATGGGGAAGTTCCAAAGCAGATGTCTACTGGTAGCCAGGCTTCTCTCCCAAACATCAAGAAATAAGGCGAGTACCCAGTAGCATCATTTCTGGTACTATTGTAGGCATGTACCAAGTATGGTATGTGTTGGCTCCAATTTCATTTTTTCTTAGTCCCAAACATGGCTAATCGCTTGGACTGAGGGTCGCCTTGAGGATGATATGGTGTTGTTCTGGACTTTCTAATACCAAGCAGATTCAACAACCATAATGGATGACATACTTCTCAACTAGTATTTTACCAACAGTGAGAGCCTTTTGATTTTTTACTGGGAAGCGCTTGTGCATAACGTGTGAAGTGATCTGTAATAATTAACACATTGCTCAAATCTATCCAGTCTGGGTCCACAGAAAGAAAATCGACGCATACCAAGTCCATCGGTCCATTACTTGTGATCTGATGTAATGGGGCAGCTCTTTGGCATGGACTCTTATGAGCGATGCAACCGCCACAGCTTTTGACGTAGTCTTGCACATCAAGAGACATCTTAGGCCAGTAGAATCAACTTCTCAAAAGTTCTGGGAGTCTCTCTACCCCCAGGTGACCTAGATCATCATGCATGGCTTTGAGTACTAATTCTCGAAACTTTGTTCTTTTAGGACAGTTATTGCATGTCTCACCAACGGGTCTTCATTCTGAGCTTTAATCGATTCCGGGACAACAACTGTAAAGATTTAAGTTCCAACCTGGTGAGATAGGCGTAGGCTTCTGGTATTGACTTTGGAGGTGCTCCTAGCTGTTCCACATACCATGGGAAATTTGAGAAACAAAAAGAAAAGAGTTGAGTAATTTCTCTACCACTTGAGAAATTACTTGCTGACAAATAGACTTTACACCAGATACAGATTTCGCTTATCAGCTTCATCCTCATTCTCAAACTTTCGGGACAACAAATCAGCATCTGTGTTGGTCTTTCCAGGTCTATACTGAATGCTAAAATCATATGTTGCAAGAGCTGCCAACCACCTGTGGCCTGTTGCATTCAGCTTAGCAAAGGTCAACACGTATGTGAGTGGGTTGTTATCTGTTCTGACTGTGAACTTCGCCCCATACAGGTAATCATGGAATTTGTCCACGGCTGCCCATTTCAACGAAAGTAATTCAAGTTGATGGATGGGGTACCTTTGTTCTGCTGGCCTTAACTTGCAGCTTGCAAATGCCACTGGCCGCTATCCTTCGGGGTGCTCTTGATATAATACAGCCCCAAGGCCTTTCAAGCTAGCATCCACGTGGAGAATGTATAGCTTACTGAGATCTGCGAAGGCTAAGACAGGAGCATGTGTTAAGCAATAAATTATCTGTTTAAAAGCGGAAGCGCAGGATTCATCCCAACATTTGATGTACTCTATACAAAGTTGTGTGTCATTAACGTCATCTCTGTACTGTTTGCAATCATAAAAATAGAGAAAATCAGGAAATGAATAAATAAAAATGAAAAAACCTCTAGATGACAAGCCTGCAACCACTAGCCAAAAAGCATAATGGCTAATGCTAACGCTGCGGCTGCCAGGACGCAGGAAAGAAGAACCGTGCAGGCTGTGTTTTTGAATGGATGTCAATGGAGAAGAGGATTCACTACACTGAATAAACCCCTTTTGTGAGGAAACAGCTTATCATTTAATTAATCAACTGCCCGTTTTACGCTAAACAATACGTTTGTTGGGAACGATATGTAGATTTTACGATTAAAAGATTATATATTATAAGAGAGGGCAGAGTTGGAAATGTCGCGACAATTAGGACTCATCTACGGCATTATAGTATTTAATAGTAATATTGAGTCAGGGCCGGCCCAGGGTCTGTTGGTGCCCTAGGCGAGATTTTAGATTTCCACCACCATTAAAAATCTCAGAAAATGGTGATTTTTTCAAAACTTTACTATAATATAACATACTGATAAGTATTAACATTAGTAAATAAATTGTGATAATAAATAAATTTGACTTTGACTAAAGTTTTAAAACTGTACATGCCTGAATATCTTTGCAGCAAAGTCATCACTGCATCAAATGACAAATTCTGAGAAACATTATTGATGCTGATGACAGCAAGTCATAAATTAGTCTAAAATTCCTAACAGACTAATAGTCTAACAGGCAACAAAATAAAGGCTACATATTGTAATTTATTTGTAGATGTTTGCCTGGAAGCTAGCTAGTTAATCTAATTAGCATATTTAATTTCCATTTTGTGCATATAGTGGAAAATGGCATATTCAAACTTAAATTATTTTAATTCATGAATGCTAGATTATTGTTCTATGGCTAATACACAGTGATTAACCTGTGATTCTTACCTCTATATTGCTAATTTTTCTGCTCCTCTTCTTTGCGTTGCCTTGTGGCCCTGATAATTTTATTTTTTAACTCATTTTTTAAAAATGATACTTTCATAGCACATAAATGGAAAAAATATTTTAACTACTTGCGCCATGCATAATTAATTCATTATGATGTAATATAATTAGGTCATGACGCAGAAAATGTTTAAATTAATCTAACATGATATGTTGTCAAAACTTATGATTTTTTCGCTGATATCAGTTTTATTTTATTCTAACATTATTTTAATCAGTTCGATGATTGATTAATACTAAAATTATTATTAGTCAGTATTTGCTTAATATATGGGTGTAGGAGCGCATGATGGTCACAAGAAGGCGCTCTTCAGAGAAAAAACTTTCTTGCGGCGCCCACAGTCAAGTAGAAAATACCGATGTTTTCTTTCTTTCAGGTTTTACCAGTTATGATAAGACTTGAATGGTAATGACTATGATAACTGCAGGTATGCACATGACACTGATATTATGCATTTTGATGAATAAAGAGAAAATTGCATAATTTAATTATTATGTTATATTTTATGTTATGAAAATATATTCTTTCTATCGCTGACAGGTTAGTCGTGTATTGTAATGATTTATTACAACTCTGCTGTAAAGCAATACATATAATTAATGAGTAAGTATTAAATCACAATTAAGTTTTTAGTGTAGAATGTGGTTTAATGCGCCCTGCAGTGGAACTGAGACGTGAGGAAAGGAAACAAGGATGCACAAAAAAGAAATAAGAAACATCCACTTTCAGGACCGTGTCCTAATTACTCGGTACTGTCTGACAGTCTGCTTCTTTCAACGCCTTTCAGCGCATTATCGCCACAGGCAGGACTTTTAAATGGGTGAAAATGGCAAATAAATAAATAAATAGTATAAATGAATTTAAAAAAACGATAAATAATAATAATAATAATAATAATAATAATAATGGTCAAATCTTGGCACACAGTCTTTAAAATTTATACATATTTGGATTTTTTAGAGCGGTCTGACAGCCTGACATGCCGATGCAGGAAAAATCGATGCCCATGCGGAAGTGGGTCTGTTTCTGTTCATATGGATAAATGGAGTGGAGAAAATAACGAAAATAAAATGTAAGTACGATTATACGTCCATTGGAGCAGAGAAAATCGCGCTGGGCTCTTAACTGTTTTACATGTTGAGCTGAGCTTTTTATTTTCGCATGTGTTGCAATTTGAGCATCTAATGAGGATGTTTGTTGTGGTTTGGGCTAAGCTGTATTTCAGACGTGAAGCAAGCTGCTGTAAGTGTATCACGGTACATGGAGACAGTCCACAACACAGGAGTTCGGGATGATGCTAGCTTTCATTATGTTCATGGAGGAGGTGTGGCTTATTTGTTTTATCTGGGCTGACAACTGAAAGGTTGTAGGTTCGACAGGTTGTTCTTGTGTTCTGTTTATAGCAGCCTGACAGACAAAACATAGTACAACCCAGCCCAAACTACACCAGGGTGTGGGTTCTTTAGTTACACCCATCAGATAAGCTTTTAAATTTGCCATAGGATACCACAAAATGTCCACCACATTTTTTAATTATATAAAAATTGTTATAAAAACAGTTGTGCGTTCAAGTTTACTTACTCCTTGCAGTATATGCCCCCTTAATGCATCAATGTGTTGCCATCTTGAGCACCAGTGAATGTTTTCACCTTTTGTAATGCTTGTGTTGGAGTCATCAATTGTCCACATTGTTAAAGGTTGAACAAACGAGCTATCACAAAACATTAAAAGACTGTGTATCATCCAGGTAACAACAAACATTAAAGTAAAATTTGAACTAGTTTATATGTGTAAATTAAGGCATTATTTTGTAGTTTGGACTATATATAAATATGTGTGAAATGGCTTGCTCAGAACAATACTCGATAAAAAAAAAAATGAAATGGAATGTACATGAAAAACAGAATACGGATGTCACGATTTCCGAATATTCCATTAGTTGCTTTAAATAGAATATTGAATAGTGTGATTATCGTAGTAACAAATCCCCATGTTGCTGCAGTGGTGACACGTTCATGTAACCAGGTGGCGTGCGCTGCCATTAACACACTCAAAAACTGTCAATCAACTCCCAGACAACAGAAGAACACGTTAGCTGTGTCCGAAACCGCTCCCTATCCACTATATAGTGCACTATATCGGGTGTCGGCCATTTTGTAGTGCTGTCCGAATTCTGAGTGAACGACTGCATTCCCTACATTCGTTCACTACTTTTACCCACAATCCTCTCTGATTTTGAGTGTACAATCGATATAAACTCGTTAAAGCGCCCTTACCCAAAATCCAACGCGATAAGACTATTGAGCGTGAAAGAAAAATAAATATGGCGGACGGCAATACGGGAAGTGGCAACTTCTACAAATGTAAGTGTAATTTTTTATTAATTAGAACATCTTTGTAAAGATATTTTGAAGCGAAATGATACAGGTTTATATCATAATATATATATATATGTTAGTGAACTGTTGTACAGTGTATTTAACCTACATCTTAGAATATATGTATTGACGAATTTTTATTTGCTTTAGGGACGAATGAGGATGTTGTCTCAATAAACATGACAAATAAACAGTAATATACAATTCATTAAGCTAAACAGGACATATTACAGATGGGTATAGGAAATGTTAATGACGAAATTTTCTGCGCTGTCTGGCGCGTGCTATTAATGTCAGCCTCCGAATTCGCTCACTCATTTTCGTTCACTCTTTGCTGATATAGTGCGCTCAACTGCCATGCACTATATAGGGGATAGTGAATGAGTGAACAAGTGGGCGATTTCGGACACAGCTGTTGTCTCACACGCACACTGTAGAGTTGCGTGGCATATAACAGAGACGTTAAAAATAATGTTCACGTAAGTGCCGTCATTCATGCTGTTCACAATATATTATAACGCATTTAAGCAGCCTAAAATCCTAATGGCTTGAGGTAGGCTTGCTGTTGTTCAGCTGCAACACCGGTATGATCACTTGCCCCCACCGTCGTTTGATTTTATATAATAATAAAAATCATTTAGTTCAGTTAGAGTACAGAAACTACAATCAGTGGCGGTTCTACACGGAGGCCTAGGGAGGCCCGTGCCTCTGTAGACATGTCCCGGGCCACCCCTGTGGCCCCCCTGTGCTGACCAAAAAAATAAATAAATAAATTATGACTTTATTATGATTTTACACGCGAGCGCCAAAAGCGGAACTAATGCGACGGAACGTTCTACACGGGTAAATTAGAGTGGCACCGGCCACGTAAGTGACTCGTATCTCGTAAGTGACTTGTTCTTGCACAATGTTGTGATGTAAACAACGTAACTTCATCTGTCTTGGCTGTTGCATTGCGATAACATACATTTGAGTAAAGTAATCAACAGGCTATCTGCCCGTGTTAAGCAAGGAGGGATGGTTAGGCAACGAAATGTAATGGACGTTTTTTTCTTCCGATAGTTATCATGAAACGAGGAAGGGACATAGCGTCCTTTTTTGCCCCAGTAAACAAAAAAAGTGAGAGAAACAAATCAAGGTATTGAGAGAGTTGAGGAGCAGAAAGAGGGAGAGCCAGAGGATTCAGTGGAGGCTGGAGAGAGGGCAGGTGATGAAAGTGAGGGCTCCGACACAGAGGGAAATTCCAGAGGGTGAGGAGGATGAGGAAGAGGGTGAGGAGGAAGAAAACATACAGGGACAGAGAGAGGAACAGCCAGAGGGACAGAAAGGGGATCCATGTGGATCAAGTACTGCACCATCAGGTTTGTGATGAAGAAGGTTATTACTATTTGCAAAGCAGTTCAATTATAATTTCATTGTAGGCCTACTGTATGTCCTTAAAATGGTGCTTTCTCCTGTAAATAATTTTTTGTCAATATGGCTCTGTTTCTTTTTTTAAAGTAAATACTTGGCCTACATTTTGAAATACATGCAGATATGCACTACCAATCAAAAGTTTGGAAACTACTATTTTGGTTGTTTTTGAAAGAAGTCTCTTCTGCTCACCAAGGCTGCATTTATGTTATTAAAAATACAAAAAAGCTCTAATATTGTGAGATATTATTAAAATGTAAAATAACTGTTTTCTATGTCAATATATAGTAAAGTGTAATTTATATCCTGTGATCAAAGGTGAATTTACCATCATTACGCCAGTCTTCAGTGTCACATGATCCTTTACAAATCATTGATAATAATCATCAACATTGATGATCCTACCTTTTTTGCACCTGCACTCACTCTTGTACAAATGTTGTACAATGTTTACATGATTGTAAAGTAAAATAAAGTTTATAATCTTTATATATATAACAAATATAATTTGTTACCATTTTTAATGTGCGCCTCTGGTTAAACACTGGCCCCTCCTTGGCCCCCCTAGTAAAATTTGTCTAGAATAGTCACTGACTACGATTAAAATTAAAGGTGTCTGCGAGAGTAGCAGGGGTCAGATTTCTATGGTGGCCCAGTAGTGCACAACACAATAATTTGACGCACTACCACGGCACATGATGAAGGGAACGTCTGCCTATTCCACCAAGGGGTTAAAACAAATAATTTGTATTCATTACAATGACTTTAACATTTAAAAACAGACATGTTCAAATTCCAAAGCTTGTTAGTTCTTAGTAAGACTGACTTACAGGTGACATTTTGTCAATACCTCCCTTATGTCCTTACAATGAACAATTATTTCCGGGAAAAAAATCACTGTAGTTCACCAAAAGGTTTGTTGTTTTGTTTTGTTTGTTTTTTGTTGTTGTTCCAAAGGTTGTAGTAGTGATCAGACTGACTTACTACAGGTGAAAATGTGCCAATACCTCCTTTAATGTACAAAACAATTTATTTTTATAAAAATGTTTTTACTGTAATTCACTTAAAGGGCTTTTTCATGTTACAAAGCTTGTGGTGGTTTTCTATTGGTAAGACTGACTTACTACAGGTGAAATTATACCCTGTATGTATAGTCAAAATGTCACCTGTAGTAAGTCAGTCTTGAAGCTATTGTGCACGTAGGTGATTTTGAATTAATATAGCATGTCGATATACAGTGGTTACATACTGTTAAAGATAATCGTGGAATTGATATCATTGCCGACTCTATGGAACATTGTCAAGGAAAACTATCTTTACCGAGCTCATAGAGCTCTGGTCTCTCTCTCTCTTGCTTGCTCTCGCTCGCTCTCTTGCTCTCTGTGCGTGTAGCCTATACATATGTAGTTGACAAATATGCAGTAAAAAATGCTTTTTTTGTAAAACACCATTTTTGAAGAAAAAATACATATATTTTTGTAGTGCGAAGTCTAATGTTTAAGAAAATATTTGAGGTCACTAACTTTATCAATTTTTTCACTGTTTTTTTTGAACATTTTTTTTTACTGAGCTGTACCATAAATGTGTCCTATGGTGTGACATAACAAAAATTAAGAAAAAAAACAAACAAAACAATCGCTTAATAATATACAAATAGCATGAGAGAATTATTATAACGAGGAGACAGCAGGATGGGATCCAAATACAGCTTTATTGAAAAACGTGGTCAAACAGGCAATGATCAAAATCATTGTTACACTTATTTTCATAGTGCTATACTAATTTAATATGAAATAATGAAAAACATTTTTTCCCCACAACTTGTTGTAAATTTTCAATAATTACAATACAAACTTTGCTGTCATCCTTTTAAAACTGCTGAATATTATACCATTTTGATCCAAGATGAGTGATGATTTTATCTCCCCTACTGCAATACTCAACTGTTCTTTTAAGATATTTTGAGATAAAAAAAAATCTGTGGTTGTTTGTGTCACACCATAGGACATTAAATGACAAAAAAATGGTAGTCATTGAATTAAAGAGAGTGAGTGGTATTTACATTTATTTATGCAAATACAAGTATTTTTATTTAACTTTGAATGTGTCAAAGAAGAAAGAATTTAATTTTGATACAAACAATATCAACATGTTTTTCTTTAAAAAAAAAAAAATCAACAAAATGAGTGGTGACTCCTTGACAGAGCAAATATCTTTGAAACTTTAACACCCCAAAATCTTTTTTTTATGTAATAAATTTGTTTGTTAAAGAGGAAATAACATTTCATTTTGTTACATCATCAACCATGTTTTTAAAAATCACATGTTTTAAAAAGGCCATGTTTCAGCCTTCTGAGTCAGTTAATGGCCTTGCTATTTGTAGCTAACCTGTCATTAGCTGTTAGCAAGACATATTTGCATAATTTTCCATGATTATGTAGTTTAACATGCATTATTAATTAAAAATTATAATTTAGGGGTGTCACACCAAATGATGACATAGTTTTCAGTGACAAAATTGATCAAGATTGTATGCTTTTAGAAATTTACTAAAATGTACTAAAATGTAAAATTATGCCTAAAGTATTTATTAACATTTTTTATGCTTTTCTTTTAATTTATAAAAGTTGTAATCTATTGAACTATGCTTGAGACAGTCACACCATAGGACAATTTTGAGATTTGACTCAAAATTTAAATAAATCTAATAACAAAATGCTTTGTTAACAACAGGTCCATATAAAACAAAGAAATGTTTAACCATTTACTGCATTTTAAATTATGACAATGCTAATTATATTCATTTTTGTCATGCCTTCACCTTCACTTGTTTAGGGAGCAATGGAGGCAAAACTGATCCAAGAGAAATTTCAAAAAGGAGAGCACAAATCAAAAAGAAAGAAAAGTAATGTGTAGGAGTGTTTTATTGAAATAGTTAACCAGGACCAATTACATCCCAGATAAAGGCTGTGTAACTCTGTGAAGCACTGTCATTAAACTTATGAAGCCTATATCCAGCCTTGGCTTGGGATCGACATATTTAGTGTCTTGTGTGTGTGTTCAGGAAGTGGCGGTGACTGAAACATTGACAAATTAAGATTGTGTTTAGACTATATTAAGAAAATGTAATTTTGCCCAAGAAAAACTTTTACTTTAAATAAATGTTAATTTAAAAGCAGTTGGTGCTGCCACATTCTGTAAAATTGTGTCACTCTGAGTTAATGTTTTGTTGCTAAATGATTCGAAAATTGTGAAATTCGATGGCACTTGTGTGTGAAAATGTTAATCGTGAAAATGTTAAAGAGGCGCATGTAATTACACCGGTATTTCAGTACTAGGCCAAAAAAGGATAGAAATTCATAGAAATTTCATTGCAGTTAGAACCAAATGCACATTTGCGTTTTTGTTTTTGATTGATATTTCGGCTCCTGTCCATTTTCTACGTAAAAATTGTCTTTTCTTATTTGGGCTAGTTAAATTCTTTTCGGGCTACCAAAAGCTTAAGAGTGCCAGCCCGAAGGGTTACCAGGGATTTGGAAATTTTGCGAGCCCTGCATAATCAGTATCCACGGAATCGGAATGACACAAGGAATCCATATAGACACCAAGCTTTAAAGAAAGGTCTCTTGACATTATATAACAGCTAAGCTTTGGGGAAACTCCTTTCTCCGAAAATCCTGACGCCTGATTGAATGATCCGATATAAGTTGGGGGCCTGCGCAAGTGCAAGATTCTGGTGTGTTCGAGTATGTTTGTTTTGTTTATAGTTCTTATATTTTATTTCTGATGTTATTTTACCCTTAGATTTTTAGAGATATGCTTTTTACATTTATTTTGGTCTGGATTTGTAGTCTAAAATGCATCGTTGATCGAGCTATTGCACTCGAAGCCGAAGTGGAGTTGGGCGGTTTGAGAAACAATGGACTAATGAGCAAGATGATTTACAGCCGCGAAGATTTACTAAGTCTTCGATATCACATGAAAGTTCTGCCGAGTATCCCTTGTGATGTTCCTCTTGAAATTATTTTGGAAGCCTTTTTCGAAATCAACATTTTGCAGAGCGAGAACTCTGCTCAGCCCAAGAGGACGTGTGCAGCCCAAGAGGACGTCTATCTGTGCTCAGCACAGATAGACCGTTGAATTGGGATCTTGCTAGATGATTACTAAAAATGATGAAACTAAAATGATTAGCGATTATTGTATTCAGCTGTTCTGCCTCGCACCATGGATATAAATGAGCAGCAGGTGCAAGCGCATATCAAGTTTTTGCTGAGCAGCCGAGCCGAAGTTGGTGACCTGGCACCCCAGCAGCCGTACAGCAGCTGTGGCGACGGGACGTAACGTCTCCGTTCCCATCTTCAGGGAACGAGGGTTGCATACATAACCGAGACATTACCTTTCAGTCAGTCACTTTTGACGTTAGGTCAGAGATAGACTGACAAGTTGGGATCCCTAACATAGTGACACAGGTGCTGCAGCCTTCCAGTGCCCTGCGTAAGACAGCCGGTCCCACTCGTAGATGGGACAGCGCTTGCACAGAGAGATGAACACCGCACACTCAGTGAACTTGGATAACACTGGGAAAACGTATCCTTTCTGTTGGAAAAGGAACGGTGCGGAAGCCACATCCTGCTAGCGGTTTAATGGAGTAAACATTTATAGACAAACCCAATAGGGCCAGCTTTGTGCCAGTGTACCCATGCCGAATGTTCCACCGTTCATGGAATAAAACAACTGGCAGTGGAGAGGGTTCTGGAGAGGCATATTAGGTCTACCTGTGCATCTCTAAAACGATCCCAAATCAGCTCTACCAACTGGGGATGGAGTCTCCATTCTCCTGGGAGCACAGCTCGTGATAGCTCTTCGGCCACACAGATGAGCATGCCAGGAATGTGAATGGCAGATGCTTCTGACTCCAGAGGAGGAGATGCCGGACGAGTTGCAACATGCAACGGGAGGGTAGACCACCCTGATGGTTGATGTACATAATGGCTGCGGTGTTGTCCATACAGACCAGACCATCTTTGCTGTGTAGGAGATGTTTCTAGGCAGCTCAGTGCAAGACATACTGCTAGCAACTTGAGGCAATTGATATGCCAATGCAGATGGGGTCCCGTCCAAACCCCTGAGACTGTATGCCCATTGTATGTGGCACCCCAGCTGGTGACAGAGGTATCTGTGAATACCACAGCATGCCTGTACACTTGTTCCAGGTGTACTCCTGCCCTCAGAAAGGGTCCGACCACGGGTTGAAGGTTTAGCGACAGGCTGGTGGGATTTTCACCCTGTGAGTGCTGCGTTGCCACACCCATCTTGGGACTCAGCCGTGAGGCCAGTACTGCAGCGGTCTCATGTGAAGCAAACCAAGCAGTGTTACTGCTGCTGCAGCTGCCATATGCCCCAGGAGCCTCTGAAAGGATTTCAGTGGGACCACCATCTTGCCTTTGAATATATTCAAGCAGTTCAGGACCGACCAGGCACATTTGAGGCGTGCTGTCCGTTCTACCAAATCCAACTCCATACCGAGAAAAGAAATCCTCTGCACTGGCAAGACTTTTCCCAGTTGACCTGAAGACCCAACTGGCTGAGGGGACTGATCATCAGGTCCCTGTGTTCGCATAACTGATCTTAGGACTGTGCTAGTTTGTGCCAGTCATTGAGATTGTTGAGGATGCGAACCAGAGCATGTGAACGAAGCGGTGTGACGCTCTGCTCAATTTTCCGCTCTATGCGCATGTGCTCCACTCAGTCACTCACCGCCTAAGCAAACACTCATGTTTCGCTCACGCTCCCCAGTAAAACAAATCCCGCTCAGATTCCGCTCCAATACGAAATATATCTGTAGTAAGGCAATTGCTTTCTGTTCGTAATGAATTTCATGAATAAATGTCTCAATTACAGTA
The DNA here is from genome assembly GCA_038088235.1 of Zacco platypus. Lineage (NCBI taxonomy): Eukaryota > Metazoa > Chordata > Actinopteri > Cypriniformes > Xenocyprididae > Zacco > Zacco platypus. The sequence continues at coordinate 10,426,473 of CM076080.1, forward strand.
GCAGGCCTATAAATAACAGTTCAGATATTTCGGAGTGAAATTCTGTGACATTACAGTCATACTTTTAATAATATAAATGGATTAAATTAACTTCATTAATTAAAAAACATGTCTAGCCCCTTGGCAAAATTGCCAATAAAATGCAATGACTTAAAACATATATTTGATTTTCGTTTATTTATTTCGTGAACATAACTGCCGTTGCAAAAATCACACACACACGATGAAATGCATGTAGAACTTCACAAAACTCATCTGGATTATCATGACAATAAAAAACACACACAGATGAAATGCATTTAAAAGTGTATCAAAGCACACCTGGATTATGGCGTTTATAAAAGAAACATGGATAAAATTGATATAGACCAAAACTGCAGAGAAATGCGGTCTATTAAAAACATATCAACCTTTAATGAACTTTAGAATTTACTTTTAGAAATATTAACTTGGACAAAGTATCAGGCTTCAGGCTCATGCGGTGTGCACGGGACAGTAATCCAGCAGCGGAAAACACGTACTCAGCACTTGAAGAACCACTGGGGATGCTGAAGATTTTGCAGGCGACACTGGCTAGTCGAGGGAGAGATCCAGCACTAGTTTTCCAAAGTCCTAGGACGTCTTCCTGTGGACCTTATCTCATTGAGCCCAGGTACTCCTCCATCTCACCTCTGGCACTGTCAGCTATACTCGAGTTGCTCTCATATGAAAATGCAGGCCTTCTTTGGCTTCTGGCCTCAGTCCACATTCTCCACAACACCGCATTCTGCCTCCTTCACCAACAATTAACGAATCTCTGCGAGTTGATTGCTGACTGTTCGATCCCTAATGATCCATTCGGTTTTAAAATGTGGATCCAGTACAGCCGCCAACACAAGGTGCTTGTCAGAATAGAATCTGTTAAAACGAATAGAGACGTTATCTGACAGTGTCTCCACAAATGCACTAATGGTGAGGGAGTGGTTCTCAGGGACACTGGACAAAAGCTGTTTAATTTCCATTACAGCTTGAAGAATCATTTCCGAGTTCTTTTTGCATAGCAGTTGTAAGTTCTGCCAGAGGCATGAGCACTTCAGTCAGGGCTTGGAGTTGAAGTACGTCATTCATGGTCAGCTTACTGTGCTCGGGACTTTTTAGCTTGTTGTGGAATTGCGGGTCTCTTTCAAACATTTTGAGCACCGATTCGATCATGCGCAGCTGACTGCTCCACCTGGTGGCACATGCTGGGGTGGGACGCACACCTAGCTTATCAGGCTCCTCAGTGTATAGGAAAACCTAATACTCTTTACAAGTTTTGCCATTTGTGTGATAATTTTGTCTACATCAGCATGACTGTTTATTGCGTCCTTTATGGTGACTTGCAGTAAATGGATGGGGCATCGCATATGGAGATTAGATTTGGTGATGTATGTAGCGCTCATGTCATCCATGATCTGCGCAAAATCTTTCTGGAATGGTGGACCTTCCTCTGTGCCATCTTCCTCAAGGACCTCTTCTTCATGCTCCTCTTCAGTTGCACTTTCATCAAACCCTGGGAGGTTGAAAGCCTTTACCATGTTATTACCACTGTCGGTCACTACCCTGACAACTTGTCGTTGTAAATTCCAGTGTTGCAAGACACTTTCGTATTTATGAAAAATATTCTCTGCTGTGTGGTGTCCTTTAAGATGTTCACAGGAGAGCAGCACAGTGTGACCATTAAATACTTCATCAAGGAAACTTGCCACAACACCCAGAAAGCTGTGTCCTCTTCTATTTGTCCAAATGTCTAAACTGTAAGCGTAAAGCCATCTCCTAAGTACAGCAGATCTCTAAGTCTGCCTTCCATCTCGCTAAGAGCATTTGGCATCAGAGAATCACGTACTGTACTGTAGCACGGTGTGGTGTAACCGGGCTGGGCAATGCTGACAAAATGACGGACACCCTCTCGTTCACCTTTTGTGAGGGGTTCATAATCATAGTAAACCATCTTGAAAAAAATGTGTCATCTAATTCTTTCTTCCGTGCATTTGACACATAGAACTGGGGAGTCTGGGGACGCAGGAGAGGAAAAAAAAATCTTTATCACTCTTTGATTGGTTGCAGTTTTTTCTGTAAAGAACAAATGTGCGTACATTTATATTAGCATATGTACTGTTGTCTAAACGTAAATTACATAATTATTTGGCTCAGTTTTTTTTAAAAAAAATATTAATTTAACAAGGTTTAATTCTGTCCAACTTTAACTTAAAAAAATACACAAGCTAAAATTATGTAAGTTAACTAAGCCTATTCATATTGTTTGGCTATTTTATTTTTTATTTGCACTGAGATAATTGCTTAACAAATTAACAGTTAGTTCCCAGAGGTTAGCATGTTTTAATAATTCGTTCCCTGGTTTAATAAATCCTGCCTACGTTGTAATAATTCGTTCCCATTTTAATAAAACGAGAGAACAAATTAGTTCAACGTGGCCACGATTTACTAAAACCAGGGAGTGAATTAAGAATTGAAAAGAACTGGTGTGGGAAAGAATTTAATTCGAAGCCACGAGTTAGTTTATTCATGGGAAGGAAATCTTAATTTGTGGCCAATGGATATATTTTTTTGTCTGTATGTCATGAGCAGGGCTCCATACAACACGCTACCATACCCATTTATCTATTAATTTATTATCGAATGATATATAGCTCACCTTTTGCTGCACTACCATGCTTGCGTAGCACATCCTCGTGGTTTCTGGCAATATGCCGCTTAAGATTCCAGTATGAATCTTTGCTAACTGGCACAGTTTCTCCACACTCCCTTTCAATTTCGTCTCCCTGCTGGTTCACTTTGATTTTTACCACCCATTTATGTACAAGGCTTGCAATTTCATTAAAACTATATTTGAATTCCATATTGCTCCGCTGTTGTTTAGCTAATTCAGAAATTCTCGAACTAGCAAATCAACAAAGGGCATTCTGGGTTGAGCGAGCGGCGCTGAGTGGATTGAGCGAGTGGAGTGGAATCTTCAGAAAGGCGCTCTCCGCTCCGGAGGAAATATTACTGCTACGCTCCCCCCTCCACTCTTGCTCCACTCCGCTCACATGCTCTGATGCGAACGCCACGTTCTCTCATGGAAACAAGGCCCGCCTCTGTGAAGAATCGACCGGCATGCTGACGTCGTTATATTCTCATGCGAAAACATAAACCACCCACAAACACAGTCTCAGCATGCTTATGCCCAGGCGTGTGATCATGGCCTTCAGTGAGAGGACAGGAAACAACCACATACAGAAACACAAGTGGAAGGTCATCTTTATAAAGACGCAAAATCACACCTGTGGTAGGTCTTTTAGAGAACTACTATCTTTCTCAATGCTTAAGCAAGCAGGGAGATGGCCACTGCAAAACTAACAGGGGAAAGTGCAATCCTGTAGTGTGCTCTTACTCTGTTTGAAGGTGTCATTCTTACCAGCTGTGAGAACAAAAAAAAAAAAAAAACTTTAATTTTTGTACATTCAAAGTGCTACAAAACAGAGGTTTACTGTTAAAATTAGACATTCTAATACTATTATACTGTTAAAGAGCATAACCAAACTTTTAATTTGGTGGGTTACCTGGAAAACCTTTTTTTCTGTGTCTGTGTGTGTGTGTATATGGTATGATGATAGATCAGTAAAAGTAAAATGCAGTGTAGGGCCCTATGATTTACATGATGCAGAAAACGCGGACAGAATCATGAAATCCATTCATAAAAACTTAATTTTTCAAATTTTGGATGAATACGGTATGAATATTCAATCAAATTGTGATATGGACTAGTGTATGTTAATATTAAACAGCAAAAATACTATTTTATGTAAATTACTATTAAATATGAATCCTGCGTGTTTTGTTTATCTGAATGAATTGTTCAGACGAGCACCACGAGCGTCACACTTGCTTCAGAAGATTCCCTGCGACATTCATTCCATGACATTCCGCGTTACACAATAAACTCCCTTTTTATGAATGGATTCCGCGATTCTGTCCGCATTTTCTGCTTCGCGGAAATCATATGTCACTGCGTTTTCTACAAACAGCATCTTCAACATGGACACGGAGACTGTTGTCGTGTGGATATATATTTAAAATGCATTTTAGGGGGCCCTTGACTTTCGGGGGCCCAAGGCAGGCACCTACCTTTGCCTAATGGTTAAGTCCAGCCCTACAGAAGTGTAAGAGCAGAGCACTCCATTGTTAAAGGGGAGAGATTAACTCTCTCCTGGCCTAAGATGCAGGAGAGATAGTGGTGAGGGACAACAAAATTGCGGGTTGTAAAGCCGCTATTTTCTGGTTCCAAAAAAAGACTGCGACATGTTCAATATTGGATTTAAGACCACTGAACAGAGTGTTGGTAAAGCCTGTGTTCAAAATGATCACAGTGAAACAGATTCTTGCACACATTCAGCCCGAGGACTATTTCATAGCGTGGATCTGAATCATATCTATTTTAATATTCAGATAGCTCCTCATCACATGCACTTTCTGAGGTTTGCATTCAAACGCGTTGCTTATCAGTTCAAAGTCCTGCCTTTCAGAGTAGCTTGTATTGGAGGCTCACAAGATCAAACTCCTTGTCCAATTTAGCACGTCTTGGTCTGTGGGTGAACATACAGAAAATCACGCTACAGTCCTGTCAGTCCATCTCATTCATAGGATCCTAGGTTTTGAACTCGTGCACGATGGTCGCACGCTTTTCAGTACAGAGAGAACAGACCATTCTTGCTGGGCAGAGCTGTTCCTTTGAAGACTTCCCTGAGGCTTCTATGTCTGATGGCAGCTGCAGCCTCTGTCTGCCGCCTGGGTCTGCTGTATATGAGATTGCAGTTATGGTTAAAGGACCGCTTTCCAAGAAAAGGATGGAAAACAGGTGCTTTGTGATAGCATGTGCATGTTTCAACGTGCTGACACCAAGAATGCCTCACTGACCGGCTGAGGAGCCCTCTGTGTTAAGACCAGTGTTCTGTACGAGGACCAATGTCCAGAGGAGAATGGAGTGGAGATTGCACTCTCAGACCATGAAAATTATATGGAGTATCTTTAACGACGTTGAGGTTGACCTCTTTGTGCCGGAGGAGAATGCCCACTGCCCGCTGTTGTCTTTGATCACTCCCTTGATGGGTGACCCGGCTTCGAGTCACTGGCCCAAAAAGCAGAAAAACACGAGACGGCTGAATCCTCCCCGTCCTCATCTTTTGCCATTGTTGGACTTATCATTGGTGTTCAGATGCTGACAAACTCAGACTTTGAGTCAAGAGACTAAAGACAAGAGTGCCATCATTCAAAACGGTGCTCCTGCTCGCTCTAGTATGTGGGAAGCAAGTCGAGGATTTGCATACTCTCTCTGTCAGGAGTGCTTATGTGTTTTGGACCAAATGATTGTATGGTCAGTAGGGATGTAACAGTATTATCAATTTTATGTTATTGCGATAGCAAAATTGTCTCGATATTATCATGGTCACCTGACTGTATGAATTGATAGATGTTCTGGGCAAAAAGTGTAGTTTTTTTCAGCCCGGTTCCCAAAATGGTTCTGGTGTGATGGGTGGGTGAAGTGCGAGAAACACATCCTTTAATAGATGTCTCACCTCATGAATATTATAGCAATGAATGCACTGAATGAATATACTACTTGTGTATATATATACGTCCAATATCAATGCAGGGAGAGGAAGAGGTGCACAAAGCTGCACGATTAATCTTTAAAAGATCACATTCTCGATTTCATCACCCACATGATCTAATTCCTGAATGACAACAATTTGCCCGTGTATATTAAACCTTTGACATAAATTAAATCGTGACATTCAAATCTGCGTTCACGCTGCTGTTGATCTAGAGAGAGTCGTTATGTTTAGATATAAACAGCTTCACAAACAGTCTTTTTAGTCACACAGTATCATTATTTCTGTTACCGATTACGTCAATGTTATCGATTACATTGTTAAGCCACAGGATGGCAACAAATTACTGTTAAAAATGTATCTATCACTGAATCATTCTTTCAGAAACAAGTGAAGTCTCTATGAATCCTACTTAAAAAATATTCTGTTTCACCTGTCTGGATCTTACAGGTGTTGTGTGTTCAAGCATCTTATTTATGTTGAATTTGTGGTAACACTTTACAATAAGGGTCATTTGTTAACGTTTGTTGATGTATAAACATGAACAAACCATGAGCAATACATTTGAGAAAGACAGGAAAAGAAGACAGAATATGACCTGGTTAATTTGTACATCATTGTAATATTCAATCATTGTTTGGCACTTATGGCACTTATTTTTATTTTTTTTTTAAATTTTGCAATAAATATTGTATTGTGGACTGTATACCGAGGTATTATCGTACCGTCCGATTTTGATATCATTACATGCCTAATGGTCAGGCTTATGTCTGGGTTTGGTTATACTGCAAAGGTGCTATCAACTCCTTTCAGAGCTCAGGTTATAACACTACAGGCGTTTCAGCCTCTGACGAGCTTTGTCAGATGCACGCTCTATGCCCTGTTCATAGCCTTTTTTTTTTTGTACATCTGAGCAGCTGTTTGTGTGCTGGTCATCTGTTTGTCTGCAGGCCATCCACTGTCAAAACAGAGACTAACTTTGAACAGTGAATTGAAAAGCTATTCGCCTGGTTTATGGTTCCTGAGGTGTCGATTGCCCAATAGAGATTCGCGCCCACTCCAAGAGGAGTCTGGCATGATCTTGGGCTTGGGCTAAGGGCGTGTCTATTTAGGATCTACCAGGTTTTATAACCTGGAAATTCCCTCTTTCGTACAGCATGTTCTGTCTGTGCAGGGAATGACGGCTGAGCAGCTATTGGATGATGGAAGGGCTTCATAGCCACACTCCTCTCTGGCACGTGTTTCAACCAGGTCGTAAAGCCTGATATGTGATGTCACTCACACTAAGGGCTACTGGGTATGTAAGATTAAACATTCTCAGCCCAACCTCCATGCTCTGCGTCTTTCAGGAGTATATGGAGGTTCCAACTGTTAGCTATCTGCCCACTTTTATTGTACCTGTGAACTTGACTTGCCCTGCATTGAGCTGGGCGTGGTGATTGTCTTTATGCCTACTCTTTGAGCTGGTTTAATATTGTATGCACTTTTGCTGCTTTATTGTGTTATATATGCCAAAATACTTGTTGCTTTATTATTATTATCATCATCACTCTCTGTGCTGTTGTACCCGACCTGGATGGAGTGGAGCGCCTGTGCTTGTTGTACTCACATGCGGAGATGTGTGGCATTGTTCTGTGTCGACTCTGTCTACTTCTCTAGATGAGGAATTGCATGGTTTTTACACGGTGGGAATTTGATATGTTCCCCAAAGCATAGTTGTTACGCAGTGTCGAGAGACCTTACTCGAAAGGAAATGTCTCGGTTTGCTCAATGTAACCATGGTTACCTGAGAGAAGGCAGTGAGACTTTGCATAGGTTGCTGTTTAAACCTCAATCAATTTGGCTCTCAGCACTGCCTTTATAGAGGTTGACTCCGCCCACAGGTGAGCATTTGAACACCATTGGTTATTGCAACTGCAATAACGTTATTCAATCAGGCTTCTGGATTTTTGGAAAAAGAAGTTTCCCTGAAGTGTAGATGTCTCAATGTCTTGTTCCCTTCTCTCAGGGAACAATGGTTATGTTGAGTAACAACATAAGTATGTAAATGTTGACACGTTTTCTGACAAACTGAACAAAAGTTATGAGCAAAAATAGCCATTTTTCAAACACTGACAGCTGCGTAACGTCTGTTGTTTCGTTCAAACATTATGGACCATGGCAAGCAAACGTTTCTGAGATTTAAGTTTGTTATATCATAACTTTTGAATAGTTAAGTTAGTTAAGTTATCTTTATTTATATAGCGCTTTTTACAATGCAAATTGTGGCAAAGCAGCTTTACATTAATAAGAAAATGGTGTCATTGTGCAGCTTATTCTATATATTATTGATTCATTCCGTTGCAAAGATCAATAGTTATTAGTCTAGGTAATTTAGGTATAGCAGCACTGGAGAAAACAGTGACGTAATCGTCCGGCTCAGATCAGTTCGCATACAACGGCGCCAATGCAGGCATATCAAAAACACTGCTGAATATCAAGCAAGTGTCCCCAACTTAAGCAAGCCAAAGGCAACAGCGGCAAGGAACCAAAACTCCAACAAATGGAGAAAAAAACCTTGGGAGAAACCAGGCTTAGTTGGGGGGCCAGTTCTCCTCTGGCCAACAGTGAACACTTGTCCGATACTCAGGCAGAGTTACAGGTCATTAAACTGATTTGGAATCGCAACAGTCAAAATATTTAATCTAGTTCCATCTAATTTAAGATCTTTTTGATCACGCCGATATGGGACGGTTTGTTGGGATATGTGCCGCTGGCTGATGAGTCGGTAAGGTCTTCACAAAGGATGAGCTCGTTCACACGGTCTCCGCCGACACCACAGGGCCACACTGCTGCCGCACACAGGCACAGGTTCCCCGTCCGACCCGGACACAGCCCGGATCCAGCCAATCATGTTAATTGGTAAACCTCGGGATAAGCAGAGAGACAAAAAATTAGCGTAGACGCCATTCTTCTTCCGATGTAACGAGTACATCTGGTGTTATAGGAAGTGTTCCCGGTTCCGGCTGACCTGATCTATGCAGCCTAACAATCCTTTAACGGATATGAGGACAAGAGTTTATAGTGCGTCATGTGTATGCCAGGTTAAATAGATGCGTTTTTAGTCTAGATTTAAACTGACAAAGTGTGTCTGCTTCCCGAACAATGCAAGGAAGATTGTTCCAGAGTTTAGGTGCCAAATAGGAAAAGGATCTACCGCCCGCGGTTGATTTTGATATTCTAGGTATTAACAACTGGCCAGAATTCTGAGATCGTAATAGACGCGAAGGACTATAATACATTAAAAGCTCACTCAGGTACTGGGGAGCTAAGCCATTTAGTGCTTTGTAAGTAATTAGCAAGATTTTAAAATCTATACGATGTTTAAAAGGGAGCCAGTGCAGTTTTGACAGAACCGGACTAATATGTTCATACTTCCTGGTTCTAGTAAGGACTCTAGCAGCTGCGTTTTGGACCAGCTGTAATTTGTTTATCACGCGAGCAGGGCAACCACCCAGTAGAGCATTACAGTAATCTAGTCTCGAGGTCATAAACGCATGAACTAGCTGTTCCGCATTTGTCATTGAGAGCATATGTCGCAATTTAGATATATTTTTAAGATGGAAGAATGCGGTTTTACATATGCTAGAAATGTGGCATTCAAATGAAAGATTTGAACAAATACATAATATGTACAATACAAAATACATTCTGACAAAGATGAGTATCAAAAATCTGTTCAGTAGTTTCTGTGCAGTTCTGTCTTTAGTTCATCTGATCAGATTTTGAACACAACTGGAAAAAATTAGACAATTCTTTTTTGTTTTTTTTTAAAGAAAAAACTGAATATTGTGCTTTTTCAAAATGGCCATGTAAGCGATTGAATGTAATCATTAATAAAATAATCAGGTGAACTAAATTTCATTTTTCTAGAACTAAGGGTTCAAAAGTCATAACCTTTTGAAAAGTAAATTTCTGAAGTGGTGGTGGTGCTGTAGACTATAATTGTGCCAATTTTCATTATTTTCCTATGTTCTGTTCACAGGGCTGCTATAGGGGAGTAATAATAAAAAAATGAAGAAAACGAACAATTACAATAAGGGGCTACAACCCCTTAAAATAACACACTTTAAATGATCCCTCTTATTTAGTTAAAATTATTAAAATCTTGCATATTTTATAAGGGATGTGTAAATTCATGAGCAAGAACTGTAAATATTGACATCAGTCTTTTGAATCTGTTGATTATATGGTTATTTTTTGTGTTTTAGGTTTTTGTTGTTGATTAAATTTTCTTCCAGCATGGCTCATGAATGGAAATTAAAATAGGATTCAATATAATATGTGACCCTGGACCACAAAACCAGTCATAAGTCACACAAGTATATTTGTAGCAATAGCCAACAATACATTGTATTGGTCAAAATTATTGATTTCTCATTTATGCCAAAAAACATTAGGATATTAAGTAAAGATCCAGATATTTTGTAAATTTCCTACTGTAAATATATCAAATTTATTTTTGTAAGTAAGATGCATTGCTTATAACATCATTTGGACAATTTTAAAGGAGATTTTGTACTATTTTGATTTTTTGCACCCTCAGAATCCAGATTTTTAAATGGTTGTATCTTGGCCAAATATTGTCCTATCCTAACAAACCATACATCAATGGAAAGCTTATTTTTTCAGATGATGTATAAATCCTAATTTAAAAAGAATTACCCTTATGACTGGTTTTGTAAATCCACTTCCTAAAATTCTAAAATTCCTTAAATTTTAGAATTGAATTGTAATTTAATTGGCATTTTCAGTGACTCTAAATTACTTCGTAAAAATTGTACTTTGAGTGGCTTTGGAAGAGAAATTCAGCTACAGCATTATTAAATGTGCATGTTTGTGTGTCTCTGTGTGCTTTAGGTAAAAGCATTGTTGCAGTCCCCATCTGGAATCATCATGTCTTCCGCTGGCCCTCTGCGTTCTGTGACAGGAGATGAAACCAAGGCTGCGAGTGATCACAGGATTTACTCCTTAGACAGACACGCTGGTCTCCTGTTAACGCAGATGAACAAGATGCGTCTACATTCTGACTTCTGCGATGTGCGACTGCTGGTAGGCGGACGGGTATTTGGGGTCCATAAGCTGGTGCTGGCTGCCAGCGGCCCGTATTTTGCTGCTCTGTTCTCTGGAGGCATGAGTGAAGCCCATGAGGAGGAGGTTTGCATTGCTGGAGTGGAGGCTGATGTCTTTGAAATTCTCCTAGAATTTATTTACACTGGTATGCTGGAGTCATATATGTTGTTTGTTTGTCCGTCACTACAGACACCTTTAGGAAGCGAGTTAGTGGTGTTTGCTAATGGGTCACCTATTAATATTACTAATTTGAACAAACCTCTATCCAGAAACCTCTATCCAGAAGTATTAAACTCAACCTGTTATGTGAACGATACCTCAAATCATGAAACTTTTTGAGGAGAGGTGTGCTATTATTTGACTTGCGCCGAGTACACACTGCATGAGTCGTCGGATCACTTCTCGGGCTACTCTACTGTCTTTGGTACCATTTTGTTGCTGTGGTGTGCGTATTCGATTATGAACATGTGATAATCGAGGTATAACGATTATTGTGCCGCTACTGCATTCCATCCAGCGCGCATTCCTTTCCTTTCAGCGGTTTACTTTCGTTCCTCCTTAAAAGCCCAAACTTAACATCCAAATCAGCCAAATAAGTGAGTAGTATAAAATGCAGTCTTCTGTTGCTAAACTTTGATATTAAACGGTGTTATTAAAAGTGCATTAAGCTGCAAAAGAGACACTGTTCTCCATGTGGCTTTCTTTCTGCGTGCACGGATAAGCAAATGGGCTTCGGATACGCGCCTAAACGTATGCCTTTTTGGAAAGTATTCACATAAACAGGGTGGGTTATTTCTTGAGTAAACATACACAGTTGAGAAAGAAAACGCACGTGTAACTACTAACAACCAATAAGTATCCACCTTATTTTTTAACGCGTAAGTAAGGTGTTTTCTGTGAAGGTGCGAGACTTCCGATTTATTAGCTGCTATAGGGAAATAACGGAAGAATATCAAAGTGCAATAAACTGTAAAACTGTTTGCGTTACAAACCAGCGTGTTTATAATTAAGACAATACATTAAAATTATATGGTAAGAAATACCAGTTTGCAACATCAGTAACTGGAAGCAAATGATACCAGAAGCCAGACATATTAAATTTACGGGCCACCCCGGTTCTTATCTGATAAATAAGTTGCATATGGGATCTGTGCATTCGTGAGCTAAGTAAGCAGTGAAAAAAAGAAACAATAAGAATATAAAGGAGAAGCCATGCTTGCTGGTATCCTGTTTCTGGTCTATGACTCCTCCCTCTTAACGTTCCCTTGCCCTATATCTTGCCCATTTGCTGCAGATCATCGCTGACAGAATTTCCAGTCAAAACGCACTTCACATTGTACGACAATCGCTGTGTCCAAAATCAAATACTTCCCTACTGTATAGTATGCAAAAAACAGTACACCACGAGTGTAGTATGTCCAAATACATAGTAATTGAAAAGCAGTAGGTGTAAGTCCCCGGATGACCTACTACTTCCGCTGAGATTCTAATGCTGCTTTTACGTGCTATCGAAAATTTGATAATTTCCTCTTCTGAAGTCGCGATTACGAGCTCATCACATTCAAGTCCGAAATGAGAGGGTATTCATGTGCAATTTTAACCTAGAAAACTTATATTTATGATAATTCCGAGAGCATGTGAAGGCAGCATTAAGTGCGTATTATTGACGCTGGCTGTTAACGTGACGACAACATTTCAGATGTAGTGTGTCTGAATTTAATTTATACTCACCATATATACATACATCACTATAGAACATACTTTTTTTTTAACGTCGCAATGTTAATTCAAATGTAGTACCTTGTCAGACAGTACGCAGTTCACAGAAAGGTCTAAATATTTAGCATTCTAAATGGGCAATTCAAAGCAATTTTTAGCAATTCTAAATATTCATTCTAAATTCATCTCATGGGCATCAGCGACACATCAGTTCTTTTCTCAAGTTGCATCTTTGATAATGCACTATGCAATTGTCACTCATCTAAACAGATTTGCCTCAGATTTGTCTGCTATTTCCACAAAAATGTTGGCGAATGAAAATAGCCATGTGAATAGAAATCTGCAGTCTGCACTAAAAGCATTTTGTAATCACCTTTCTGCTCCAGATCCACTACACACAGTGGACATTCCATGGCTTACACTTAAGTTTTTAATATCAGACAAAGATTCACTATTGTAGGCTTCATTGTGTTCGCTATCTCTGAATAACAGTCTAAAATGTCTAAAATACGTTTCTTTGGATCAAAACATTTCTGTTAAATAGTATGTAATAGTGTAATGTAAAAACTCATTTTGAAAAAAACAAATCCTCTGTTGTGTACATGTATGCTAAACATATTACAAGAAGCACCTCTTTTGCTACTGATAGGCTCTATAGATGTTACAGTGGACACTGTGCAAGAGCTCATGGTGGCTGCAGACATGCTGCAGTTGAGTGAGGTGGTGGATGTATGTGGAGAATTCCTCCGGGCTCATATGGACCCATCCAACTGTGTGGGGATTTATCGCTTTTTAGAGCAAATCGCATGCATGGAGCTGTTAAAGTTCACTGAAGACTACATCCATGTCCACTTTCTAGAGGTGGGTTTCTTGACTCAAGTTTTCTGTTTCAAATATTCTCTGCATTGATTTCTTTCTTCTTTGTTAACATTCAGGAAGGCTGAACCTGTAATAAGTATAGAAAGTCACCTAGTTAAATGACTTACTATTCTCAATACTGCCCACTGTTGTTCTACAGTGATTTTCCATAGGTTCAAATACTCAGCCTTCATGACTGTTAGTATTTTGTGGTTTTGAGAACCGATCAAAACCTTTGAATCATGTTCAGTCATGTGTCCATGTGTTAGGTACGCTCCTCAGAAGAATTCTCAAGTTTGTCTAAAGATCAGCTGGTGAAGTTGCTCCGCAGTGAGGAGCTCAGGATCGAAGATGAGTATCAAGTGTTCACGGCTGCTATGGACTGGCTGCACCACAATGTGCCCCACAGGAAGAAGCATGTGGTGGAAGTTTTGGAACCTGTGCGCTTCCCTCTGCTGTCGCCACAGAGGCTCTACAAGTACATTGAGGGTGAGTGAGATACTTTTTTCTTCCAATGGACTTTTTTTCCGCAATTGTGAGTATTTATATCTCAATTCTGACTTCTTTTCTCAAAATTGTTAAATATAAACTCGCAATTCTGACTTTCTAACATGCAACTCTGGCTATAACATGCAATTCTGACTTTATATCACGCAATTCTGACTTTGTAACTCAAAACTGCAAAATTATATCACGCAATTCTGAGGGGAAAAAAAGCCAGAATTGCGAGTTTATATCACTCAATTCTGACAAAAAAGTCAGAATGGTCACCTTTTATTTTTTTACTCAGGGAGGGAACCAAGTGTCCATACTTTTCTTATTAAAAGTATAGCTGTGGTAACCGTGGTCAAGTCACTGTTACAGATTTGAGAGGTGTATTGTTTGTTTGTTTTTAAAACAATGTAAACACAAAGGATAAATAAACAATTACATTTATTATTAATAATAATCTGAATAAAATATTCTGTCAAATAATAAAGGCAAAGTATATATGGTAAAATATATATTCATATTAAGTGGTATTTCAAAATGTGCTACAGTGCATCTGGAAAGTATTCACAGCACTTCACTTTTTCCACATTTTGTTATGGTACAGCCTTAGTCCAAAAGGGATTAAATTCATTATTTTCCTCAGAATTCTACAAACAATGCCCCTTAATGACAACGTGAAAGAAGTTTGTTTGAAATCTTTGCAAATTTATTAAAAAAATAAAAAACAAAAAAAATCATGTACATAGCTCAAGTCATCATTTATATAGCCCTTTTCACAATACAGATTGTTTCAAAGCAGCTTCACAGTGATAATAGGAAAATGGACAGAGATTGTTTTGGCTTTATAGCAACTCTAAGAAATTATTATTATCGAGTTAAAGTAGGTTTTTGATTGAATCACTTCCGTTGTAGAAATTATTAACTTAGGGGCTGCTTAAATGAAACCTTTCCACCTGAAAACTGAAGACCTTTAATACATTGATTCTTGCTGTTCATTTACGTGTTTAGTCTATAGGTTTGCGCATTTGAATGTGTATGTGCACAGATGCTTTTTCACAAAGTGACATATACCATACTTTACCATGCCTCAGACAAAAACACTATTATATCAATTAGCTAACAGCATAATCAGATGCAGCTTTATTTTTAGTGATAGTAATACAGAATTTTCTCCGTCATACAATACGTTTTAAAATTAATTGCATGCCGTTTATCAACACAAGCCATCCAGCATTTAATATGATACTCTAATATAGATCTATCTTACTGCAGTGTGCAAAAGGCGATTTGGGAGGATGAAACGCGCTGCTGTGCTGCACATTATACAGGGACTTTTATTATGAAAGTACAACGCGCATATTAGCTCACGAGCAGAGCAATTCGGCACGGAGCAAACAGCACATTGTATAAGTCGCTGCACATATCAGTTATGTCGCATTCACAGGCGCTGTAAAGACGAATTGCATTGGTTACCAGTTTCAGATTGAGTGTATTGTGCTGCTGTGCGTCTAATATGAGCAAACCACACCAAATATCGGCACAAGTCATGTTATACTCCCATCAGAATTCAGCACAAACATATTCCAGCAAGGACATTACTCGATAAACCACATGTGCCTCTTGTGCTCCCACATCTCCATGATCGTTGGCTCACTCGACACCATTCCAAGGGCTCATACTAATCACTATTCTCTTGGAATCTGTTAACCACAGAAGAACTGTCTCGCTGTGCCCTCCTTCTTTATACCTGGAAGTTGTCACATGTTCAAGCAATCCTTGTTTAAGGTCCATGTAAATGGTTGGCTCCCCCCTCTGATGTACATTTACATACATTGCATACATATAAAACCAATTCCAGTTCATCACTCCCTCTCTGTCGTGTTCTGACCGACACACCTGGTACACTGCTATACCTACCTGACAGTTATTATCAGCTTCAAGGTGGCCTGTGCAACACATAGCTCATAGCAGCTGGCGATCGAACGCACAGAGTAATGTTATAACATAATTTTCAACATGCTCAAATGTATCTAATATGATAAACAGCTGCATTTCCTCATACTCAACCAGAAAAGCAGAAGAGGTGCCGGCGACTGTTGCATAATTAACTTAAGTAACTGTCTCATTAACAATAGCTCCAGAGGCCTTGTTCAGCTCCCACAACACTTGGTCCTGCTCTGCTTCATACTACATTAACATTAAAAATCTTATGCATGAACATGATTTCTGCTTGAGTCCCATCCCGATTATTTTCCACCGGCTGTGAGGTGAAGACCACGTGTCCCAAGATTCCACGCTGAAACTTGGCGTCATCAAGCGACGCCTTTGTTTTGAATAGGCGACCTCCAGCGGATGAAAATTACATAGTGCACCTTTAAGAGGATTTAAAAATGACGCATAGTAAAAAAATTGATTGAAAATAAAAGGTGTGATTTCAAGGTTATAAAATAATGCAGTGCAATAAATAAAGACAAGTTCATTATGGATATAGGATTGAATGAATGTGCTGATGTGCATGTCTTCCAGTCATACTTTAGAGCTGGAATTATTCATTTTATAATGTTTGTTTCTCTGTACACATTGTTGATGAAACTTTCTCTGACAGGTATTTCTGACTTCAGTTTGCGAGTTGCATTGCAAACCCTTCTGAGAGAGTACACTGAAGTCAGCAAGTCCCCTAAAGAGAGCAAACCATTCAGCCTTCTGCAATCAGCCAAGACCCGGCCCAGGAGAAAAGCCCGCAAATTCCTCTATGCCATTGGTATGTAAATTCTTCTGCCAGTGTGCAGCTGTAATATTCATTTTAAGGCTTGTAGCAAATTAGCAAAAAAGGGAAATATGAATAATTAATCATAACACGTTATAATAATATATAATTAACTGATTCATATATTTATAATTAATTATAAATAGCGCCACCAATTGGGCCAATAGTGCAAATTGTCCTGGAACATTATTGACACATCTGTCAAATTCATAGATTCATAACTTCATATTACTACAGTAAAAATGCTCATAATGTTGCATGGTGCCAGTCAAGTTCGTTTGGAATAAGACTGCAGTTTAAATTTGAACGCACCCTAAACATTAGCTGAGATATAGCACCCCCAACTGGGCCAACAATGCAATGGCTCTTCTAACAGTCCTGTCACGTTTTGTCAATTTCATGAGTCCAAAGCATCATAACGCTAGAGTAAAAATGTCTGCTCTCCAAACTGGGTCCATAACTTCAAAATGGTACAATAACCAACAATGCAAGGGCTCTTTCAATTCAATGCTACTTAATTCACATCCGCTTGTACGTTGCTTTTTCACTGTACATATTTCGAAGCGGCTTTACAGAAAATGCATGTTTCTATGTGACAAAAACACAATAGTCTTTTAAGAGATGATATCAGAAAGTACAGTTGTAAGATAGTTGTAAATACTACAATTTGTACAATCATATCCTGTTAAGCAAAAGTAGTGTGCATGTAAAGCAATGATAACATGATTATTTTGTATAATCATCCATGATTGATGCTCGGGAGTCCTTCATCTGAAATCTTCATAAGAGGCAGGATCCAAGCTGGAGCTGGTGTAGTCTCTGGTTACTTTGTGATATTGAAATCTGTAATATTTGCTTGAATTATTTTTTTTATTCAATTGATTCATTAATGCATTCAAAGGATGACATGTGCAGTATGAATGGTATAATCGTTTTTTATATACCTTTGCAATTTTACAGTAATTTTCACTGATATTTCGGTGTTATTTACATTTACATTATTTTCTGAATATAAACACAATAATAACAGGGTCCCTAAAAAGCTTGAATTAGAGAAAAACCACACGTCCCTTAAACTGAGCTGATGACATGTTCATAAATGAAGAATACTGTAATTATATTTTATGTGCCTTTATATTTTTGCAGTCTATTTTCGCTGATATATCAGTGTTATCTGCATTTCAAAATAGTTTATTTTCCATTAATCTTGAAAATAGACACAAAAAGCAACACAATCCTTTAAAAAAGCGTGAAAAAGAGAAAAGCCGCACGGTTCCTTAAATTGAATAAGAAGCTAGAAACGCGGAAGCATCACGTCTTTTAAGGTGGACTGGATAGCGTCAATAAGAAGAATAAGAATAAGAAGCTGGATTCAGCCTTGTTGATTTTTAACCTTTACAGAAGTAACACCTTTTGATTTTTGGCTTGACCAATGAGAAAGGTGCAAGTGGAAATGTTGATTTGTTTGAAAGCAAACTCAATTGCATGAGGCGAGTAAGCTGGTAGTTTGTCTCCATTTATACTCTGATAAATATAGTGCAAAATCAATATAGTGCATAAACAATGCATTCTATGAGATTGTGATGTCCACCAAAGTGTGAATCATTAAACAAGGAGTATTTTGACATGAAACACCACTAGATGGGCTACATTATCTAATAGTTCTATTATTGGGCATGCATAACATTATACAGTATACACAAGAACAATATACAAACAGTAATAATATATAAAATGAACTAGGGAAATGCATGTTCATTCATTTAAGCAGACATTATGGAGTCTGCGTGTGTGAGTGGTTGTGAGGGGTAAGTTTTACAATTGTGTGTTTGATCGATCCAGTCATTACAGGCTGGAATACGTGACACGAATTTTCAAATTGATTTGATTTTAACCCGTTAACTGTCTATTGATGAGGGGAAAAAAGGCAATTAAAAAAAACATGCCCGCTACCCGGGACACTGACAGTTAACAGGCTTAAACCCTAGGCATCATTCATGTGCCAGCTTTTTAAATAAGTACATAATAAAACTGAGCATCATACACTAAACTGAGGATGACACCATACCAGATTTTTAAGTCATTTTGAACACAACAAAATAATGTAGAAGCACAAACTCATGTCTCGTTACCAGGAGACGCATGAAAACGATGTGTTCTAAAATATTTTTGATATGTTTGATATCCTGTTAACTGAATTGAATATAATCTGAAGCTAAAAAATAAATAATCTATTCCAATTATACACAATACAATTATACAATTTTCAGTGAAATCTGTCAAGTAAAATCACCTTTATTTATATAGCTCTTTATAAAATAGCTGTCAACTCCGACTGTCCTAAATCTGCAGACTTTCTGCAACTATCGTCTATTCTTTCAAACTGTAAATCTGTGCAAAAATCTTGGCAAAATTGGTGTAGTGTATTCAAACCATTAGTCATGTTCTTCCAATTCAACTTCTGTCTCCTTCTGTCTTTGTCAGGTGGTTATACTCGTCTGCAGGGTGGCCGATGGAGTGACAGTCGAGCTTTGAGCTGTGTTGAACGCTTTGATTCGTTCAGTCAGTACTGGACCACCGTGTCTTCCCTGCATCAGGCCCGCAGTGGACTCGGGGTGGCGGTACTGGAAGGCATGATATATGTAGTTGGGGGTAAGTGTGTTTGTTTATTTTTTTGTGTATTTTCTATTGTGTTGCCATACATCAATATTTGAGCCCATGCAAAAATGACTTCTTTGCTGCACCCTCTATGAAATACACTATATGGACAAAAGTATTAAGACACCTGACCATTACACAGGGACTATAATGCATTCTATTTACAGACATTACAGTTGGTCCCCCCGTTTGCAGCTATAACAATTTCCACTCTTCTGGGAAGGCTTTCTACAAGATTTCTTTGGCAAGGAGTGTTTCTTTGGGAATTTTTGACCATTTGACCATTTGTCAGGTCAGGCGTTGATGTTGGATGAGAAGGCCTGGCTCACAACCTCTATTTCAGTTCATGCCAAAAGTGTTTGACGGGGTTGAGGTCAGGACTCTGTGTCGGCAAGTCAAGTTCTTCCAAACCAAACTCATCCAATCTGATGTCTTTAAGGACTTTGCTTTTGGCACTGGAGCCGGAAAAAGAAAACAGCCGTCCCCAAACCATTCCCACAAATTTGGAAGCATACCATTGTCCAAAATTTCTTGGTATGTTGAGGTATTAAGATTTCCCTTCACTGGAAGTTAAGGGGCCAAACCCAACCCGTGAAAAACAGCCACATACCATTTCCCTCCTCCACCAAACTTTTAACAGTTAGCACAATGCAGTCAGGCAGGTAACATTCGCCTGGTATCGGCCAAACCCAGACTCACCCATCAGACTGGGTTGCATGATTCGTCACTCCACAGAACACATTTCCACTGCTCCAGAGTCTAGTGGCTGAGTACTTTACCTCACTCCTTCCAACACTTGGTATTGTACTTGGTGATGTGAGGCTTGCATGCAGCTGCTCGGCCAAGGAAAACCCATTCCATGAAGCTCCCGACACAGTTGAGTCTGATATTAATGCCAGTAGAAGTTTGGAAGTCTTCAGCTATGGAATCAGCAGAAACTTTTACTCACCATGCACCTCAGCAATTAGTGACACTACTCTGTTACTTTACGTGGACTTTTGAGTTGTTGCTGTTTCTAAACATTTCCAGTTTCCAATAATTCCACTTAAAGTTGATCATGGAATATCTAGCAGGGATGAAATTTCACAAAACTTACTTCCTATCACAGTATCACACTTCAATTCACAATATGTCTCAATACTTTTGTCGAAATGGTGTGTATCATTTTTAAAAGGAAGCATCGTATCTCTACTAAAATTTCAAATTTTAAAACTTATACTTGAGAAAACGGATGAAAAACCCTGTAGATTTAAGGCCTGTTCACACCAAAATCAATAACTATAACAAAAACTATATTAGCATCCACACCAGCAATACCATACTGCATATTATTTGCATGTGCTGCAGTTATGTTGTCACTTATGTTATCCAGAACTCTCTATCAACCAAATAGCAATGTACTAAAATAGTATTTAGAATATAATTTTCAGGAGACAATGAAAAAATATACAGCCATTTTGTTTTGCACAGGAGAAAAAGACTCCATGATCTTCGACTGTACGGAGCGTTATGACCCAGTGACCAAGCAGTGGGCGGCAGTAGCTTCTCTGACTTATCCACGCTGTGGGGTTGGAGTTTGTTCCTGTCATGGAGCTCTTTATGCACTTGGTATGCAATTTTAGATGCTTTCTGGCAGGGTTCTGTTCAGTTGTGCTATAACACCATTATTGACTCTGTCAACACCAAGTTCATGTGTTCCCTGGCAATGCATGAACTGATAAAAAGTACACATTGGTGACAATATGAGTTACTTAGGAGAAAAGTGTCTGCCAAATGCATTAATGTGCAAATGTTTATTGTTTCAGGTGGCTGGATTGGATCGGAAATTGGGAAGACCATGGAACGATATGATCCAGCTGAAAATAAATGGGAGGTTATTGGGAGCTTGGCTGTTCCTCGATATTATTTTGGCTGCTGTGAGCTGCAAGGTACATCTTATGGACAACTGAACCATATTAATGACCAATAAATGACTTTTAAAGGTTTAATATATTTGATTGAAACATCCACTTTGTTTCATAAACATATTTATTTCAAATAGTAAAGCATTAAAATCAACTTAAAATGAAATTGGACCCTTTTTACTTTTATAATACATTTTCCTGGCCTAATTCTGCATGTTTTTTTAACTTCAAGATTATTCGTCTTCTTTCATTTAAAGGCTTCTCACTCTCTGATCTCCAGAGCAGGGTTAGCACAACTTGTGCACGTTGCGGTGCCAAACTTGTACGGTGTGAATTGATGTGGTGTTAGAATGTTATGGCTAGACACACCCAGTTAAGTTCCTCATTTTCCTGTGCTTTGTACAGTCATGGAAACACTGCACATTGTATAACCAGTAGTTTCAGATTTTTAGGGGAGAAATGTCAAACGATGATGAAAAAAAAAGTGAATTGTGACACATTTTTACTCAAGCTGTTTTAACTACTTTTTTCAACTATTTTAAATATTCATTCAGTTCATTAAAAAATGGATACAAAAGAATGATTTATTCACAAACTGGACATAACTATAAAGCACTCCAGTGATTACATATTTTTGTAGGTCCACCCTGAAGTTTGTATCACACCCTGGTTCTCTCAATAAAAACCCAATAGGATTTTTTACATTGGCTTTTGGATTATTGCTGAAAATAAGCTCTGTGATAAAAGTTTGAGATTCTTATACATTTTGTTAAAGATAATCTTCACAAATGAGCACAACTTCTATGAATTTCGATGCCTAAATACAATCAGCTGAAGCTGAATGTAAGCTATAAATGAACTACACCACAATCACATGACTACAACATCACCATCACCAAGCTTCTAACAACTCTTTTAGTCTTAATTTAAAAACAGTTTCCTTGAAAGTTTGAATTAGAATAGTTTGCGAGACTAGTAAAATCTTTTTTAAAAATCACAAGCAGGTATTTTTCATTTTATATCTTGGAATAAAACCTGAACATCTTGAGCTTGTGTTCACCACAGACCTTATTTCAGGCATTTAACCAAAACCCCATTGACTTCAGGATGATGGAACCGAAAGTGCTAAAATGCATTGTGGAAGTATGGAAAAAAAATATACAGGCCCTTGTCTTCAGCAGCCTTGTGTCTTGTGTGAATGTTCCAGGCTTCATCTATGTGATTGGTGGCATCAGCGATGAGGGCACGGAGCTGCGCTCAGCTGAGGTTTATGACCCAATCTCTCGCCGCTGGAGTGCCCTGCCTGTAATGGCGACTCGACGGGCGTACGTGGGTGTAGCTAGTCTCAATAACTGCATCTATGCTGTCGGAGGCTGGAATGAGGCTCTGGGATCATTGGACACTGTGGAAAAGTATTGCCCAGAGGAGGTTAGGATTCCATAAAGTGTGGTCCACAGATATAAAGTTGACTTTTTATGCAAATGTTTTAACTTCTTCTTTTAATACAGCTGTGTATGGCTCTGTTCTTACAGGAGAAGTGGGTGGAGGTGGCGTCGATGGCCATCCCGCGTGCTGGGGTAACAGTTGCAGCCGTTAATGGTTTGCTATATGCGGTGGGTGGTAGGACCACAAGTCGGGACTTTTCAGCACCAGTTACTGTAGATTCGGTCGAAATCTATGACCCCCACCTGGACACATGGACGGAGATTGGTAACATGATCACCAGCCGCTGTGATGGGGGTGTAGCCGTGCTCTGATATTCACACCCAGCAACATATCATTTAACATTATCACTTTTAAATGAGTTAAGAAAGACACATGGTATAAATCTCATATGTTAGCCTGGGAACTTGAGAAGCCAAACGCATTGTTTGGGAGTGAAGCATCAAGGTGTATCTTTTTTTTTATACAACTTGTGTTTAGAGATCATCAGCAATTAATTAGTAGTGTATAGCAGCCTGCTTCAAAAGGTCACTCAGTTCACCTATGCAGTCTGTTGCGTTGTTTGTGGTGCTTTCATCTCAGTGTTGCCGATGTGCACTTTAGCCAGCAACTTGCTTCTTTTGAGTTCAGTTTCACATTTGCCTCATTTCAAAATATTTTATTTGATACATTTTGCACTTTTGTATTATACCTTTTTATTTCTCAGAATCTTAAACTTGTGGAAACTTGCTAGAGTACTGGTAAAAATATTTTAATAGATTTAAGCATTTGTTCAGCTGAGAGCTTTAATATTTCATTAATATAAACAATTTCCTGGAATAAAAAGAAATGGTTTACCACTCCAGTGAGACTCCCATATCTGACTCAATGACCACCACAGACATTCACATAGGATGTTAAGCTACAATGAATTGATTTTACAGACACAGACCTACTGACCAAAAATAAAGATGCTTGTTCACTTTCTTGTCTATCATTAACTGTCAAGTACAATGCAAGTTTTGGAACTTTTTGTGAATAGGAATTTAAATGTAATTTTATGACCAGTTGATTCTTTTGTCTTTCCCATATAACCTAATTATACCAAAGTGATATATCCCCCATACGTCACTGCCTGGATTCAAAGTTGCAAATAACATTACAATGTAAATTTATATTGACAACTATTCAGCCATATACATAATTGTAAGTGTAGTTTTATTTGCCTGCACGATACATGTACACAGTTTTAGAATAAAAAAGAAAACAGTCACATTTGGTTTACACATTTGAGACATTAAATGCATTTCTCAGATTTCATATACACCACAAATGTTTGACAGGTCTACTTCAACTAAATATTTAAGATGCAACAAGGAATAAAATAAAACTCTGAAATAGGATCTGCAATTGTAAGATATCCTAGAGACATTATTTAAAAAAAAAAAATCTGTCAGCATGTTTATGCAAATAAATGTAATTAAACTAAATTAGCAGTTTCGCAACATTCACAGGATCTTTCTTCAAAAACAACTGTGTCTGGCAATTTGGTTTCCTTAAATTCTTCAAAATTGTGCCATTTTAAGAAAACCTTTGTTCTTTGTTTGATAAACCATGTATGTGTATACATTATTTTATTACATAAAATTTACATTTTATGTTGTTTTCACACTAGATGGACAATAAATCACACACACAGTACTTAGAAAGTTTGGGAGAGATGAATATAAACCTGATGTCAAACTTACTTCTGCTGAACTGTAGCCACAGTTGCATGTGCTAAATAGAAAAAAATACAAGACCACATTTTAAAAGTCAATCTATTATGTTATGACATTATATCAAGTAAACTGGAACTACATAGCTCATGATATTTGACACACAGGGGAAGGAAACAAATATGTTCGGTCTATCAAGGCATTTAATCACGTGAAATCACCATGTAGAAATAATGTTTCAACTGCTAATATAAGGGTGTAAACAAATAAGAAATAAATGATTCTGTAGTTTAAAATTTAAAAAAAATGTTTAACTTTGGTTTCCAAATTATTTAACTGCAGCATTTAATTTTGACAGGGACAAATTAGAATTGCTGACGCAATCTGAACATCTGCTAAAGATCAGCTGTATAAGACTAAAAGCGTTTGTGTCAACGACATGTTCTAAACCTACTGCTTCAGGACTTGTGGCTGTTTATGAGCTGCCTTACACTAAAAATGTGACACAGCCGGTATTGCCTTTGAACTCTTTATACATAAAACATACATGTTTTGTGAAAAAAATATTTTTCAATATTTAACTTTCATATGAGCAGTATGCATGTAATGTGTATATGAAACATGAATACACAATTCAAGACACCAGCATATGGGAAACAGCCATTACTTAAAAATTTGTAATTAATTAAGAAAAGAAGCATTGCTTGACTTCCACAATTGTCAGACATTCAGATGCAATTGTATGAATGAAAGCAGGAGTAACAGCCCATATGTATAGATAGCTAGAATGTATAAATATCACAAATGGAAAGCTGCTTATCCTATTTGCATACAGCAGCAACTAATATAAAATGTAAAATAAAAGATTATCATGGAAAAGCAATAAATTAGTGAACATGCTAGTTAGATATACCAATACCAAATAGATATAGCAAACAATAAAGCAAATATATAACAAATGTTCCTTCATTATATATAAAAAAAAAACAGAAACTGTTTCAAAGACAAGGCCTTGAGAGTTGGAGTGTTTCTTGGTTGAATCTTACATGTTTTTTTTCAGCTTTAGCCCTGGAATGAAGTAACGTGATCAATAATTAAAACGAACATGGAATATATTAGTCTGCACCTTTTTAGTAATGATTATATTTTACATTTAGCTTTGTTGGTGTACTGATCAAACTTCGTAAAGTTTTCCCTGGGTGGAATGTTCAGATTTGAAAACTTTAAGTCGGAAGTAAATAGAGAGGTCGCTGTTGTTGACAAGTGTGTTCTCATCTAGGATTTGCTGGTGTCTCTGACCTTTTGGATTTCCTGTTAGAGGAAGAAAAAAAAACATGTGGAAGTGAAATTCTTTCACACGAGACATCAAAGCTAAAACTAGGTGTTATACAGATGAAGACACTAGTAGAATTTTAAAATGAATAAGGTTGTAACGATATGACGATTTTGTCATTTTAAATAAAGGTGGAGCCTCAGGAATTAGATTTCTATTATACATTCAATTATGCTCAAAAATGTCTAAATACTCTTTTCATTTAAGTCACTCCATCAGAAATCCCAAAGTCCCAGTATGGTTTTGGTGTAGGAGTGGCCATTATAGACCAATGAGTGAGCAGCCTCAAAGAAGACAGCAGGAACAAAAACCACAATAAAAGCACATCAGAGAGCGCAGCTGATACAGTTGACGCTTAGGCATTATATGTAAAAAAAAAAAAAAAAAAAAAAAATGTAGCTTTTTGTTTCGTCCATTAGTTAGCACTGTCAACCATCACGGTTTCTGATTCAACTGCAAATTTAAATACATTTGTCAATCCAGAAACTTTGCAGTGTACTTGGCAGCATGATGAACTAAACTTTGATTGTGAATGGGAAATAATACAAGAGAAATATATTATATATATATATAAAAATGTCACCTGTTGGAGTTTTGGTTCCTTGCTGCTGTCGCCTTTGGCTCGCTTATTTGGGGACACTTGACCTGATATTCAACAATGTTTTTGATCTGCCTGCATTGACACCATTGTATGCGAATTGGATAAAAGTGTCAGCCAAATTAATTAATGTAATATATAAAATAGCTTATTCAGGACAGTACTAGATGACAATATTTTTTAAGATCCCTCTTATTTTGTTAAACTAATTATAATGTTGCTTATTCTGCAAGGGTGTAGGGCTGAGTGAATATGGTTAGAACTCTTTACTGCCCTAGTACTTCAGAAATCCCTTTAAAGGTATACATATGAATTACGTGGTGCAATGGCCTTCATCATCACAGTATGCTAATGCCTATCTAGTGAAAGGGATTCATTAATATGCTAATTGAGGACAGTTGGGACACTCCAGGAAAAGGATGTTTCTGTCTGGGGAGACAGTCGTTTACACCTCAATGACACATCTGCACCATTTGCTTCAAATGACATATGCATACTATTTATCTACTAGTGTTTTCTAACATGTAACTATGTTTGGTCTCATCTGACAGCTTATAAACTGAACTGATTGGTAGTGTACTTAATAGAGATATTAAAGTATCCTAATGTTCAATCTAGGTATTGCTTAAACATGCATTGAGGAGAATATGTTAATGTACTTCTCCCCCTCTTGATCACCGCCCATTTGCCATATCTTTTGGTTTCCTGTCAGTTGGTTTTGTTTGTTGGTATTCTACTCGTGTATAACAATGCTTTGCTCAGGGTATAGGAAGGAAAGGTAACTGTTGATCGAAGACAAACGCTTTAATCCTGCCACTCCTACACACCGATGCGTATCCTCTTACTACAAGAAAGGCTTTTACGGCCTCTTCTGCACAGCAGTGCTTTGTTACAATTCACTTTTCTATACAGTTATTGTTCCATTCTACTTTCTGTTTAAAGGTTTCAAGTATCTTTCCTTTTATCACTGAAAATGTTGAAACCTAAAGTCACTGTAACTTTCGTTATCTAAATGTTCAGGTTAAATCCTGCGTTTTCCTATCAGTTCTGAGAAAGACTTTTATCTTTAAAGAATAAGGGGTTAAAGAATAACAACAACTTTAATGGAGTCAGATTAATTAAATAGGAGTCAGATAAATAACTGAATTATGCACGTCATCCTTCAACTACTTTTTGTTTCTGATTATTGGTTCAAAATACCAGCGTAAGCTACCAGCCTTGCAAGGGTATGAAACTTCTGAATAGAAATGCAACAGCTTTTTCAGACTGTCAGAGTTGGAGAATCACCAATTGCTGTTTATATTAATTGCCCATCACAGTTTACATTAATGGTTTAAATGACATTAAAAATCAAAGTAATCACTTTGGTAATCTAAAATACATTTCAGATGTAACTGTAATGAAATACAGTATACTGTATTTGTATTTTAAATACGTAACTACGTATTTGGTTACTCCCCAACCCTGCTGAAAACCATGTCCCTCCGGCGTGACACCATATGCTGATATTAAATCGGCAAGGTTGTTACTGAAGCCCCTTGTGAACCCCATGACATGTGCACATGGTTAGTTTCTGTGTCAGATTTTTTTTATGGAACCACTATAAAGTTTTGTTGTCATTTGGTGTGACACCCCTAAATTATATATTTTTTTAGGAAAAATGTATGTTAAACTACATAATCATGGAAAATTATGCAAATGTGTCTTGCTAACTGCTAACAACAGGTTAGCTACGAATAGCAAGGTCATTAACTGACTCAAAAGGCTGAAACATCCTTTGTTGTGAAAGATAATGTATACTGGTATGCAAGGCTCCAGACTACCTTTTCCACAGGTTGCACTGGTGCCACCAATTTTCTCAGTTGGTCGCACCAGCACATGATTTGGTCGTACCTTTTTTTTTTTTTTGCTACAACAATTTTAAATCAATGCATGCTTGATGAATAGTCGTCGAATATACCGATATAAATCTGGTATTTATGTATAATTTATATTTATGTGAATTCATTTAATAAATTTGAAATTTGAAAAGTATGAAAATTAATCGAAATATTTTATATATACAATATATTTATTTATTCAAATTAAATTTTGTTGATTTTTTTTTAAAACAAACAAACATGTTGATATTGTTTGTATCAAAATTAAATTTTCTTTCTTCTTTGACGTTCTAGGTTAAATAAAAATACTTTAATATAATACCCTTCACACATACTTTGCAGACTTCAATGCAATAATTACCATTTTTGTCCTTAGTTTGACATAATGTCCTATGGTGTGATATGCATAAAAAGAACAGCAGATTTGTCTTTATCACAAAATATCTTAAAAGAACAGACTATTACAGTAGGGGATATATAATCATCACTCATTTTAAAATGCTCGAATTTTCAGCAGTTTCAAAAGGATGACAGAAAAGTTTGTCTCATATATTGAAATGTCCAACAAGTCCAATCAGTTTTGTTTTTTGATCATTTTTCCTGTGTTAATGCCAACTGCATAATGTTGGCACAGGGGTGTGTTTGTATTGGAATTTTACTATTTCACCCCATTTCCTAATCTATTTTACACTAGGTACACAAAATAGTTCCTCTCAAGACCATTTTTTTTTACCAGATGGTGCCATTTTCTCAGGTTTGACCTATAAAGCATAATTCATAAAGCATAAGCTTTTTTTAGGTTCTGCTTATGCATATTATAAAGCCAATTGGAAAAATTACGCAACTATAATTGTGTGGGTGTGTTAGTATGGATGATTAAATCCATGGTTTGGTTTATATATTTATCCAAAAGTATGGTTTATATGCGTGTGATAAAAAAAATTGTGTGCGTGTGTGCTTGTAATATTTGAGAGAGAAAAACTGTACTGAACTGCAAATCAAAAATTTTTACTTTAATTTTTAGAGTTTTACTGGCATCTATTGGGAAAAATTTGGTATTGAGCCTGTTTACCTTACAGAAATTTCGATTTTGTGATTTCAACCTCAAATTTGGAACAGAGCATTTTTAGATTTATGGTTGATTGTTCAAAAATAATTTTCATAAACTTAAACCTCTATAACTTTTTACTTCAACAATAATCTGCCAAGGGTCTTCTTTAAAATGAGACCAAACTTAAGTCTGTGCTCGCCTCCCAAGCTTCAAATTTTTATGACAGTTTTTTGACACGGACATTTTTGTCAACTATGGACCTATGTGTAACTTTTTTTAATTGACGCACAAGGGTTAAGATAAATCTCTCTAATGCTATTTTTATATTATTAAGAGTTTTTTCTCCTTAATTTTGCTACATCACACCATAGGACACATTTAAAGTACAGTTCCGTAAAAATGTAAAAAAAAAAAAAAAAAAAACCCGGTGAAAGAATTGATATTTTGTAAAACATCAGACTTCGCACTACAAAAGTATATGATTTTTTTCCTCTAAAATGATGTTTTACAAAAAAGCCTTTTTTACTGCCTATTTGTCAACAACCCATAGGTGTGGTGGTAATACAGCAGCATATCACACTAT
Organism: Zacco platypus; assembly: GCA_038088235.1. Taxonomy (NCBI): domain Eukaryota; kingdom Metazoa; phylum Chordata; class Actinopteri; order Cypriniformes; family Xenocyprididae; genus Zacco; species Zacco platypus. The sequence goes on from CM076080.1 coordinate 10,456,198, forward strand.
TAAGCACATCTCAAAATTACTGCAAGTGATATTCCTTCACCACGACAGGCGTAATATTGTTTTATGTGAATGAGTAGGCATGATGATTTTCACGTCATTTTGAAGCAAAATTTCTAGGCATCTACATTCAGTAACCAAAGGTCTTATGGACACATAATTAGTATTTGTTTTGTGGCCTTATTTCAGTGACTTAGATTTTTAGTTTTTTCAATAACCACCAATAAACATTATTCTCTCAAAATTACAAACATGTATATACATGTTTCTCACATATTATGGTAGCCTAGTTCATGCTAAATACAGTGTAATGTAACTTTTGCCATTAATATGTTTATAAGCAACTAAAAAAAGCACAAATGTCAGGGCATGTCAAAACTTCTCCAAGGCCCCAAAAATCCACAGACCCCAGAGGTTTAAAACGTCTTTGGCGTTTTCATTGTTTTCACAGAAGCAGATCTGGAAATCGAGGGTAATCACGTCGTTGACGGATACTACGTCACTGACATGTGACGCAATGACATGGGCAGTTACACTGGTTAAAATTCATAATGTCTCTAGATTTAAAGGCTTAGTTCACCCAAAATGAAATTTCTGTCATTAATTACTCACCCTCATGTCATTCTACACCCATAAGACCTTCATTCATCTTCAGAACACAAATTAAGATATTTGAATGAAATCCAAGAATTTTTTTTAATCCTTCATTGAAAGCAACAAAATTGTCACATTCAATGTCTAGAAAAGTAGCAAAAACATTAATAAAACAGCCAACATGACTACAGTGGTTCAACCTTAATGTTATGAAGCGACAAGAATACTTTTTGTACACAAACAATGTTTTTCAACAAAACAGCAACTTTTCCTCTTCTCTGTCAGTCTGTTATGCAGTTAGCGCATTGCTACATTTCTGTGTTTACATCCGAATGCCGGCTCATTATTGGCCGTCAGCATCACACACATGCCTCGCACTGCTCACGTGAACAGGCGTCGGCCAATAATGAGCCGCCGTTCGGACATAGAACCTGGAAGTGCTGCAACAAAAATAGCGTAGCAGAATGACAGGGGAGAGACGAATTTGTTTTGCTTTTGTGCACAAAAAGTATTCTTATCACTTCATAACATTAAAGTGTAAACCACTGTAGTCATGACTATCTTAATGATGTTTTCACATCTTTCTGGACATTGAATATGGTAATTTCGTTGCTTTCAATAGAGAATAAAAAAACCTCTTGGATTTCAATAGAATATCTTAATTTGCGTTGCGAAGATGAACGAAGGTCTTAAAGGTGTGGAACGACATGAGGGTGAGTAATTAATGACAGAAAATTAATTTTTTGAGTGAACTAACCCTTTAAACATGGTTGGAAACATTTGGGATAATGTCAGTACACAATTGAACAAAATATATATAACACTGTGGTTTTTGTATATTTTAATGCAAAAATCTTACATATTATGGCTTTAAAACTGAAATTTTTGTGAAAATTTCCATACCGTCAAAATATCACTTCTAGTGATGAACATTTAGACTGGAAATTTTTACCTCGAGAAGAGCATCTTTTAATTTCCCATACGCTACGTCAAGATCATCATTGATAATGACCACATCAAATAGTCCAGGCTCCATGCCTGAAATATGAATATATCACGGTTAGCATGCTATTCCAAATGTGAAACAATTGTAGCATTTTATTAAAAATTATTCATATAGCAACAGATACTTACTTTTTTCCATGTCAACTTTGGCTGCATATAAACGTTTTTGTAGGCTTTCCTCAGATTCAGTTTTTCTATCCCTTAATCTCTTTTCCTAAAAAAAAAAAAAAAGTCAAAGATTTAAAGGGGAGCTTTTAAGCAAAATTCACTTTTACATAGTGTTTGAAAATAAATGTGTGCTGGCAGTGTGTACAACCACCTTATAACAGTAAAAATCCACCCACTCCTTTTTTTTTAATCCCTATGAAAACAACAGTCTCATAAAACAAGCTGTTTTCATTTTCTGGACTATGTGACATCACACTGTGGAGGCCCCACCCATGACTGCCGACAGACTCTGCCGTTTTACCATGGTTTCTTCCCTGAGTGAGTTGTACACTGTCCACCATTATCTCAATGGCAGAGCAGCTGTAGCGACAAGAAGCGACAAGAGATTGAGGTGTTTTGTTGTTGGATGTAAGAGTGAACATAACAGTCTTCACTAACTCCCAACATCTGAAGACTCAATGAGTTTGTTTTGCTTTAGAAGGGAATGCACTACAGATCTAATATACACGTGCGATTTCTGTCCTGGCTCTTTACGTTCACAGACAGAATCGACTGTGTTTGTGAACTTTGTGTGTTTTTGACAAAACCCTCTGTGTATTTGACAGTTTAAATACAGTAAGACATGTAAGTGAAGTTAGAGTAATACTCATGAGACTTGCTATTTGACAGCCAGCTTTTTCTGCGTGTGCTTTAGATGTGTGTGCTCAGAAAATGACGAATTAGAAGTTTAAACTGATATAGCTTGTAGCATGGTAATAAACTTTCATGATGAAGAAGAACTGCAATGTCCGTAAGCATGATCACAATAAATATGATAATAAAAACCAAGCAGATGTTTTGTTAGTATTTGGCAGGGTATCTGACGCAGGCAGGATCTGTTGAAAGAAGTACTTTCCTGGTAAAGGGGCAGGGGGCAGCAGCTCATTTGCATTTAAAGATACATGCACGAAAACAGCATGTTTTTGCATGCACTCAAAAATGGGTATTTACAACATGGTATGATAAATGAGCTGATATTTTGAGCTGAAACTTCACGGACACATTCTGGGGACGCCGGAGACTTAAATTACATCTTGAAAAAAGGGGCATAATAGGTCCCCTTTAATATTAAAATGTGAAGACAAGTAAACATGATATTTGGAGAGAGAGTGATTATTTAAAGTATTTCATACCAGGATGTCCATTGACGGGGCCTGGATGGACACATAGATGGGGTTGAGATCAGTTCTCTTGATGTTTTTCACTCCCTGCATGTCAATGTCCAAAATGCAAATCAAATTTTTGGCCTGAACAGCCTGTACAGCTGCTTTACTGTGAACGGGGCAAAAGTGATGTCAGTTATTATTACATAAATATTTTTGCATACATATTTTGAAAAGCTTGAAAATGATGACAATCATATTAAGTTTCAGACCATTCAATAAGAACAAACACTTTTGAGAAACAAAACAAGTAACAAGTAAGTTATGTCCATTCACATACAAACAAGACTTTCCAAAGTGGGCTGTACCTTGTTCCGTACATGTTCCCTGAAAATTCGGCATTTTCAATAAATTCGCCATTGGCTATGCTTGTCTGCATAGCTTCCCTGGAAACGTAATGATAATCTGAAAAAGGAAAGAAAAAGTTGTTTTTCAGAAGATCACTGACAGTTTCAACTGACTTTGAAAACTGAAAACTATTATTCTTTGATCAGCCAAAATACCAATATAAACAACAGTGTTTCCCATACATGGATTTATTGGTGGCGGCCCACTATACCACACTGTTGCGGCCCGAAAATATAGTTAAACATCTCAAAATAAGTTATAAAATTAGTTATAAGATTAAGGGTACCCATAATTGGGGTTGGGGGTTTCTTGGGTTGCAAGAAAAGACCCCAGGGTACACTTACAGGGTTAGTTTACTCAAAAATGAAAATCTATCATTAATTACTCACCCTCATGTAGTTCCATACCCATAAGATCTTCATTCAACTTCTGAACACAAATTAAGATATTTTTTGATGAAAACAGATAGCTGTATGACTCTTCCAGAGACAGCAATTTAACAACCACTTTCAAGGCCCAGAAAGGTATTAAAGACATTGTTAAAATGGTCGACATGACTACAATGGTTCAACCTTAATTTTATGAAGCGACGAGAAAACTTTTTGTGCACAAAAACAGTGAATTTATTCAGCAAAATCTTTTGTTTACGTCCAGCGCTTCCAGGTTCTGCATCTGAATGCCGGCTCAGTATTGGCTGAAGCTGACCACGTGAGCAGCACGACACATGCGTGTGATGCTGACACAGGAGCCGGCAAATAATGAGTTGACGTTCTGACGTAGAACCTGGAAGCACTGGACTTAAACAACATCGCAGAATGACACAGGACAGAAGATATTGTTGAATAAATTCATTATTTTTGTTTTGTTTTTGGGCACAAAAAATATTCTCATTACTTCAAAGAATTAAGGGTAAAACACTGTAGACCTATCTGGACCTTGAAAGTGGTTGTTAAATTGCTGTCTATTGAAAAGTCATACAGCTAAAGGATTTAATCAAAAATATCTTAATTTGTGTTCCAAAGATGAATGTAGGTCTTACGGGTGTGGAACGACATGAGGGTAAGTAAGTAATGACAGAATTTTCATCTTCGGCTGAACTAACCCTTTAAGTATTTTCCCTTAATTACTTGAGAGTTCCCTTAAGTTCTTTTATGCATTGCAACAAAGTCCATTTAGCGCTAAAAAAATGAAGGGATCAAAACAGGTCCCTTATGTTATCCACTGAACTCAAATGAGATGGGTGATTTCACGTTAACTGAGGAGGAGGAAGTAACGATGTGTAGGCTTTTTTTGTGATCGAAATAGGTCTATTGAAAGTATGACCTGAAACAGTGTGTATTGTAAAAAATAAAATTTCACTTCCACTATAAGCTTAAATTAATTATTTCATGCCAGGCTTTTTGTCTTGTGCACAAGAGTGACTGATTATTGTGGCAGGCTTGGGTGTTTCTCTAATCTTTCAAAAGAATAGCTTTTTTTTGTCCTTGGTCCACTTTGGTTGAGATGTCTTGTTTGCACCGGAAAGCCGGTTAGAGCACAGGACTAGGTGTCGAGCTGCGTCGTGTCTAAGCTACCTGAATGCATCAGAGAATAATCACCAAATTGGTAGAGTTGCGTTAATGAATGTATAATACAATAACAATGAGTTGGACTAATATAATGTAATTTAACAGAAAACTATGTGAGTGGACAAGGATTTTGACACAAGGAGTTTGAGGATCCTCTGGTGTTGTAGCTGGACTCACAGAAACTATGTGCTGGAATTTTACCACACTAACCGCATTTGGTACATTAACAAATAAAATGGAGTAGAAATAATTGGGAAAAAACATTTAAAAACCAATAAATTTGAGTAACATTAACTTTTATAGTATGAATAATATTAACTTTTAAGTTCCTCTAAACCTTTGTAAAATACTCCACACAAACCACAGGCATACATGACTAACCTTTATTGTTGACAAGTACAGCAACATTAAAAATCATGTTACAAATAGGGGTGTGTGATATATATCGTGTGCGATAATATCGTAATTGATGTTTTAACGATATGCCAAATCATAACATCGAGTATTTCACTCATTTTTAGAAACCAATCAAAATGCTGCATGAAGTGTTCACGAATTCACTGCAAGATGTAGCCAAGTATATACTAAGTAGTATTGCGCGCGTATTCAGAGTGTGTTGTTCTACAGAAGTTAAAATGAGTGAAGAAACTGCGAAGAAGCTTGTCAAAGTACAGCTGCAAATGCTTATCCATCTGAGAGCACTGCGAATTTTAGTCGCTTATAACTCAGGCCTACATTTGAAAAAGCAGCGCGCGTCAAACATTTTTCCAGACATGAGAAGCATTTAATAACATCTTGTTCAACAAAAGACAACATTTAATAACATGTTTTTGCTCACTTCATAACGACAGTTGAGCATTCTTCTGTGAGGTGATCTGCAGCACCAGATGGAAAGATACAACAAACGCTGTCACCAATTGCATTGCCAAATAAAACATTTTTGAATGATACAAAATATCGTCTGATTATCGTTATCGGAAAAATCTTAGAAAATATTGAGATATCATTTTTTGTCAATATCGCATACCCCTAGATACAAACATTTTACAGGGGTAGCCAACCTTTCAACCTTTCAAGAGCAGCTTGTTCAACTTCGATCAGTCAATGAACTTCTGACTCACTACATCCGCTCACTTCCTCCACCCTCGCTAAACATAGCAAGCCTTGCACTCCTTGACAAATTTGATGGTTCTACCGAATATTGTAGAGGCTTTATTCGCCAAGTCGGAATATACTTTGATCATCAAAGAGAGAAGTTTGAGTCAGATGAAAAGAAGTGCGTGTTTTGGAAGGAATAACTCCATTACCAATTCCCCAATGCAACTGGTTTTACCTCTCCATAGATTTTGTCAAAGATCTACCCCCTTCAAACGGATTCACCACTATCCTAGTCATCACTGACCACTTTTCCAAGTCTTGCTGACTGGTACCATTAAAGGGACTCCCCACTGCCCACATGGAAACCATGGATAGAGTTCCTGCCCTAGGCAGAATATGCCCAAAATTCATTGGTTCGCTTATCTTCCAACCCCCACTGTTCCCTTGGTCCGGAGAACCTTCATCAGTCCCAGCAGAGGACGACTACATTCAATGCAGCGAGAGGGTGTGGGACAGTGCGGAAAACGTCAGGTGACGCTCCTAGAGGGGATTCTGTAACACCACGCCAGCTCCATCCAAATACTGACTGGGATCTGCTCCCTCTGCCACTTCTACATTCACTTCCTGTTTGGTGACTATTTAGCCAGCTCAGTAAACCCTCTGCAGATGGATTCTATTTCGGACTCCGCGTCCTCATTACATGTTATAAATGTATAACGGCAAGTGTCCCACAGGTGTGGGGGAGGGGTAGTCTTAAAAATAGTGGTTAAAACATTTTTATAAATCACAAATTCAGATATTTATTCTTTGTAATGTCTGAAAAGTACTGATATTAAAAGTTAATTATTTGTACATAATTGTAAGTTTTTTTTTTCATAGTGTGATTTTTGGGGAATTGTTTTGAATCCAATTAGTGTCGTTTTGACCCGGACAATACAGGCTGTAACCAGAAATCGAACAGTGCAATGATGGTTAAGTTAATGATGGTTAAGTTAATTACTGTGATATTTACTAAGCCACTGAATTATTTTAAGAGTGTTCTCTGATGACGTGTTTACTGGCAAGAAGGCGGGACAACCTCTCACTCACATGAGATCCACCAACCATCCAAACAGTTCCCCACTGACAAAATCAAGCCCCATTCTACATCTGTCGTATCCTCCTGAGCTTTGTTAATAAAACATAATGAAAAGACTATTACAACATACATTTCATGCCGACTTTAAGATTTGATTCTGTTTGAATACCTACTGAAATAACTAGTTATTTATGTTACGAACATTGCTATGGAAATATTTTATTCTAGCTGGGTTTTCTTCAGTGAACATAATGCAAAAGATATTTTGAAAAACATTGCTCTCTGTAGCACTTAAGATCAAAAGCCTAACCTTTGCCATTCTCCTCTCCTTGACGGGGGCTTCGCGTCGTGTCTGACAAAAGACAAATCTTAGTTTAGAAAATTTTAAAAAGATTTTTTTAGTTAAAAGGTTTAGAGTTTAAAGTTAGCATTTTTGTATTTGTGTCACATACAGTATGTGACTTACGGGAAACGCTGAAGCCAAATACACCATCAAACTCCTTGAGCAGTTTCTTTAGCAGAGTGCTTTTCCCAGCCCCAGAGGGTCCACTCATCACCACAGGCCTCGGTCCAGCCATCGCTGCAAACACATACATGAGAGAGAGAGAGAGAGAGCGAGAGAGAGAGAGAGAAAGAAATCTTTAAGATTAATGTTCATTAGCAGATTAAAGTCACATAAATACAAAGGTCTACAATACAAAGAAACTTTCCATTTAATTTTCCATTCAAGACATCTATTGTATATTTGAAATTACAAAGACTTCTCACCAAATCTAGCGATTTTATGACAATATTTTTATTTTTGCCTAAAAATCAAGACCCTAAAACGAAATCGGTCAATATTAAGCAGCAAAATCTTTTTTGCAATGACAGCTTCAAGGCGCATCCTGTATGACCAAGCCTTAAATCTTAAGTATACTGGTGGTCTCTCTCGTGAATTTTGATCTTCAGTTCCTTCCACAAATTCTGGTGATTTCCTGGGACATTGTAACAACTTTATTTTTGTCTTCTGGAACCAATTCAAACTCCTGTTTGCAGTGTGTTTGGGATTGTTGTCCTGGTGGAAGGTCCACCAAAGTTTCATCTTCATCATCCTGGTGGATGGCAAGAAATTCATCTCAAGAATTGGCTCCATTCATCTTCCCTTCAATAATATTGATTCTCCCGAGAAGAGAAACAGCCCCATACTTCCAGCCCATACTACCAACAGAGATGCTTCCACCTCGAATAAGTCACAGTTGGTATGGTATTTTTTGGATCATATGTAAAGCCATTTCTCTTCCAAACATGGCATGTGATATTGTTGCCAAATTTTTTTTTTTTTCTCAGTAGTTCAGACCTTTCCAACTGTTGTGTAGAAAACAATCTCTACTTCAAATGAGCTTCAACATGCCTTTTCTTCACTAATGGAGCTTTCTGTGATGAGCGTGCATGGAGGCTGTGACGGTGGAGTGCATTTCCTAGCGTTTTCTCTGTGACAACTGTACCTGTCTTTCTGGACCTCTTTCTGAGTGATGCTTGGTTCTCGAGCTACACTTCTGACTCCCTGATCAGAAATCTTGGGAGGAGCTCCTTTGCATGGCCAGTTGATGGTGGAATGATGTTCCTTTGTGTGTAATATACATTTCCCGATATTGTTCTGACAGCTGGAGGACTAAATGGCTCAAAAACTGCCTTCTCTTTCTCGACCCTCATCAAGATCTAATGTTTGCTATTGTCAACCGATGCATCAATCCTCATCAGAGATATAAATAAGCGTGGGAATATGATATGGACTCAGTGTATGCATTAGTAACTTTATTTGGTAACATTGGTAGCACACTGAAGGACAGCTTCATCCACCAAGCTGTCAGGGCACTGAACTCCCTCCCTCCCCTCTTCTTCCCCATGCACCTGACCTCTGAAAATATGTAGTTCTCAATTTGATAGAGCAATTGATGTAGGTAAGTGAAAATATGCACAAATTAGTATTTATAGAGATAAACTGTAGCCTATCACAGGCAAACATGTGAATGCTCATGAGGCATTTTATGCAAACAACTCTAATCTAACAACTATAGTTACAGTAGGAATTATTATGTTATTGGCAATTATTGTCATGCGTATGCACCATGATTTTAGTCATTAATCGAACCCATGCATGCATCTGTTTAAATGCCATTGGTTCATGTGATAGTAATATATACAGTGGGGAGAACAAGTATTTAATACACTGCCGATTTTGCAGGTTTGCCCACTTACAAAGCATGTAAAAGTCTGTCATTTTTAATCATAGGTACTTTTCAACTGTGAATGACGGAATCTAAACAAAAATCCAGAAAATCACATTGTTTGATTTTTAAGTAATTAATTAGCATTTTATTGCATGACATAAGTATTTGATACATCAGAAAAGCAGAACTTAATATTTGGTACAGAAACCTTTGTTTGCAATTACAGACTTCATACGTTTCCTGTAGTTCTTGACCAGGATTGCACACACTGCAGCAGGGATTTTGGCCCACTGCTCCATAAAGACCTTCTCCAGATCATTCAGGTTTCGGGGCTGTTGCTGGGCAATACGGCAATACGCTCCCTCCAAAGATTTTCTATTGGGTTCAGGTCTGGAGACTGGCTAGGCCACTCCAGGACCTTGAGATGCTTCTTACAGAGCCACTCCTTAGTAGTATTTTAAGGTATATAATAGATTTTAGTCATTCCCGCATGTTTCACGCTCACACCAAAAGCGCTCACAATATTGATCTAATTTCTACCATTGATATGCTGATGATGATTCCATAGTAGCTGCACAGATCTCAAGCTGTCTGGCGGACATCTCCACGTGGAAGAGAACACCACCTGCAGCTCAACCTGGCAAAGACAGAGCTTCTAGTCTTCCCTGCCACTCCAACTCTACAACACGATTTCAACATCCAGTGAGGTACATTAGCAATAACCCCATCAAATTCAGCCAGAAATTTTGGAGTTATCTTTGATGACCAACTGACCTTCAGAGACCACATCTCAAAGACAACTCGGTCATGCAGATTTGCACTACACAACATCAGGAAATCAGGCCCTTTCTAACGGAGCATGCAGCACAACTTCTCGTCCAGGCCCTGGTCATTTCTAGGGTTGATTACTACAATGCTCTTCTGGCTGGACTGCCATCATGTGCAATCAAACCTCTTCAAATGATCCAGAACGCTGCTGCACGTCTTGTCTTCAACGAGCCTAAGAGAGCCCACGTCACGCTGCTCTTCGTTTCTCTGCACTGGCTACACCTTGCTGCTCGCATCAAGTTCAAGGCGTTGATGCTTGCTTACAGATCCACCACAGGCTCTGCACCCTCCTACCTCCACACACTGCGACAAGCCTACGTCCCTACCAGAAGCCTGCGATCACTAAAGGAGGGAAGGCTTGTGGTATCATCACATAGAGGCACAAAATCACTCTTCAGAACATTCTCGTTCACTGTTCCTTGCTGGTGGAATGATCTCCCTACCTTAATCAGGAATGCAGAATCCCTGGCAATATTCAAAAGACAGCTGAAAACTCAGCTCTTTCGTGAGCACTTAGCCCCATCATAAAAAAAAAAATCTATCCTTTCTTTTCCCTCCCTATTTTAGCTTATACTACTCTGAGCAATGTCTCATAGTGTCTATTTGCCTCTTCATGATGAATCGTTTGTTTGTTTTCCTCACTTGTAAGTCGCTTTGGATAAAGTTTTCCAAGGGTGATGGGGGGACCCATCCATTAACTATGGTAAAAAAAAAAAAAAAAAATTACCATAGTTAATGGATGTCACAAGTTTGTTCACCTCACAAGGAGATTTAGTATAAATGCCTGTAATGGCACTCTATAGAACAGACAGGAAAAACTTCACACTGATGATAAACAGACCGAGAATGAGAGAGAACACAGGGTGTGCGTCTAAATCAGCTACCTAGTCCAGTCGTCAGGGCACTGATCAGGGAGTCGGGCACATTCATTTCCATGACTCACAACCTAGGAAGCTAGGCAGCTGATTGAGACGCAGGGTTTGTTTAAATAATGAGGAGAACTAACAAGATAATTGACAGAGCAGGTGAACATAATGACTAATTAGACACTGGGAAAATTAGATCACAGGAGTGAACCAAAAACACCACGAAGGAGGGAAACACAGATCAGACAAGTGACAATGGAAACATATAGAATAAGGGTATTGATTAATTATATAAATCACAAATTCTGAGCTTTTATTAGCACTTAAGCCTTGTTGAGACTGTCAGCCAAAATCTGATTTTTGTGCATATCCGATTGAAATCCGATCAAATTTAACAAGTGTGAAGGGCAAAAAAAAAAAAAAAAAAAAACCAAACAAACAAAAAAAAACATGACATACGATTTTTACAAATCTATTTTGAGCTACATTCATATGTGGTTTGAAATCCTATTTCTGGAAAACAATCTGACTGGTCTGATTGGATTTCACATGGTTTATGATGCATCACATAAAACGTAAACATGTCAGACACACATCAGATCTGAACAGTTGCAATACAGTGGCAATAATTTTAAGGTATACACACTGTCAGTTCAAATTGGATTATTTATGACTCCAATATAACTGAAGATTTTGCCACTACATTCAGTTGGGAAAAACAGCTAATAATCCTAATACAAACCAGCAAATAGGACCCAACCATTGAAAAAATTAAATAAAAAAAAAATCCAACTTATTTTTTCTAACGAAAAAATTAAACATTTTCTTTGATATCAACTGCTTAAACTGCTCTCTTAAAGCTAAAGAGGGTTAAAGGTTTACAGTGTTTATATTTAAGCATTCACACAATATTTCAATACATTTGTATTAGCAATAAGTGAATTTACATCACAATTCAAGCTCTGTGTTTGTATTGCTTACCTTGCTCCAATGTGAACAACACTCAATATGATCTGAATGCGTGTGTGTGTGCGCCTTCTGATAATATCCTGCTCCAATCAGCTCATTGGAAACCAAACCCGTCAAACAACCCAGCCTTCTTTTCACAAGTCACTGCCATGGTATCACCATTACGCCATACTGACTCAGCACTAAGAAACACATCTGCTTAGTGCTTATAACAAAAACAAGATCACCAATACCGAAATACTGGTGTAATTCCAAGTGCCTCTTAACATTTTCAAGCACACACAAGTGTCAATGAATTTGACAATTTTCTCACTAAGAAACTAAGCAACAAAAAATTAAGTAAGAGCAACACACTTTTACAGGATATGGCAGCACCAACTCCTTTTAAATTAACATTTAATTTTACATAAAGTAAAAGTTCTTCTTTGGCAAAATTCCATTTCCTTAATAGTCTAAACACAATCTTAAATGGTCACCGTTTCAGTCACTGCAACTTCCTGAACACACACACACTAGACACTAAAAGCCTATATCCAAGCTAAGGCTGGATATAGGCTTTATTGGTTTACCATCTAACACACAGTGCTTCACAGATTTACACAGCCTTTACCCGTCATGTGACTGAACCAACGTGGAACCCACAATAATTTTAATTATTATTATTTATTTATTATAATTATTTATATTAATGTGTCGAGACAGATCCTTCAAACGGCTCGTGAACCGATCATCTCTTCATACTAGTTCATTTATAGCATCAAATAAACATGAAAAGACATCAGAAGGAATGTTGTTTCAACCGCGGAAAGACGTGAGTACACACAATATTTCAAGTTAACCAACGTTAATCTACTATAGGCTACTCCCTGACTGCTTTGTCGGATGAGATGGCGGATTCTGCGATATCATTGGCTAGATCGCCTGTCAATCAAACTGTTTGCGAAGGGTCAATTACCATGCATGAGTAAAACAAACTCAAAACTTGATAGTTCTGCCAACTTAAAGCATCATAACTCAAAAAATTTGATGTAACTGATTACCTCAATTTTTTTTGAGTTACAGTGTGGTTGATTAACGAAGCAGTATAAAGCACTTCATTGCAAAGGTGATTATCTTTAGCATGCACATTAAAAACTATGATTGAGACTATCATATATATTACAATCATATATATAACCTTTGTGAATTCTCTGGGTTTATCTGCCGATGTGTTTTAGTGTGTTGTTGTGGGGAGCGCATCCAGAACATGAGCACATTCTGACCAACGCAGTTTGTCAGTCGTAATATTAAGTTTATGTAATATCAGTATCTGGTTAATCTCATATAGGATGCATTTCGTTGAGTTAAATAACCGCTAGAAAAGCTCTTCGGTTTTCCCGGTGCTCATTCAATGTCAGCGTGCGTGCTCAAATAGCAATGCAAAACATTAAAGGCTATGAAGGGGACTGTCGTTTACATAACATTATAATTGGTTAGTATATATACATATAGCGGTTATTAAAATATAAAGAATTATTGGTTATCAGTATTGCCCAAAATTTTCGTATCGGGACATCCCTAATTCTATCAACAACCGTAACTTAAGTTAAAAAGACTGAGAACTTTATATTATTAAATAAAAATATATGTTGACAAAAGATTTCCTTTGGGGACATTTGGAGTTGAAAAAGGTAACAAATTGCAATATATCACAGGTTCACGATACGTTTTTGCAATACTCGCAATATGTTTAAAATCGCAATAATATCATATTGTGGCTTAAGTACTGTGATAATATAATTTCGTGGGGCCTCTGGCGAATTCCATCCCAAATTAATACAATGTGTGCTTTTGTAAAGACTGTACGTTTATCCCTCACAGTCTTGTGTTCATCGGTAATAAATAGGGGTGCTCCGATTGATTGGCTACTGATGACTATCGGTCGATAATGGCTTCTAATTATTGAATCGGGATCTCATAAACCGATATCATGCAGTGCCATAAACCATGTCGTAACGCATCTTGAGGGTGCAACTTGCAAATTTGAATCATAATGAGCGCAGGGCCGGGGGATTTGACTGTGACGGTCGCGGCTGAGAATGAAGATGAAGATCACTGGATAAAGGGCTGAATTTGGATCTGTTCCTAACAAACATATGGATTCTAAATATGCGGAGTACAGCGAACAAATAAAATTGATGTGATTTGTGAATTTATGTTGTGCTTTGGTTTATCTTAGGGTTGTATTGTCAGTCGCTGCATAGGAGAAAAATGGAGGAAAATGTCTTTTGTGTCTCATGGCAAACAAACTAAATATTTCAAAATGGTTAAACAATTACAGAAATTGTATTCATTTTTAAGGTTTCAAAGTATGGTCCTGTTTAACATTATGTAATCCTCCGAAACTAGTTTGCAGCACAAGTCATGAACAGAAATGTTATTTCTTATTGAATGTAGATGAGTAAACTGCATTCAATAAATTTGACTAAAAACATGTATTGATATGACAATTGAATACAACAGATTCAATACATTAATTTTAATATTAATACATGGCAATTCATACATATTCATACTTGGATACATAAATGATTTGCATTTTATTGCTGTTAATACGCAAGTATTTTTACGTTTTAGTGCTATAAATATGTCAATATTGTATGCTTTTGTGTTTATGAAAACATAAGTAAATGTACGTGTGGTAGAACCACACTTTACTTAAAAATACACATGTATTCTCATGAGATCATGTTGGGAACTTATATACACTACAAAATAAGTAGTTAACTTTTTACTCTGAAAGTAAATTAAAAAGGACTTCTTTGACTGGACTGGAGTAATATTAGGGCATCTGTATGGGAATTCTTCCTCCACCACTGCATATAACTAATAAACAGCATCACAATGCAGGGAAACCAAAGTAACAATGCAAAATCCTTTGAAAATAGCCTTCAGTCTTTTTCCAGTGAGTGCTGAAGTGACGTCTCAGAGCAAACACAGTATGGCAAGCCGTTTTGACTTTTATTCATGTTCAGGATATGAACTCATATCAACAATTACATTTTCACTAGTTAAAATGTTAATTCTTGATATCAGGAATTAGATTTCCACTAGTAACAATGGCAATTTCTGATATCAAGAATTACATTGTTACTAGTGCAAATGTTTATTCTTAATATCAACAATTGAATTGCTACTAGTAAAAATGTTCATTTCTGATATCATGAATGTGGTTGTTACTAGTAAGAAAGCCATTTTAGATATCAGAAATTATATTGATATCAGGAATTCATTTTCATATATCAGAAATGAACATTTTTACTAGCAATTCAATTGTTGATATCAAGAATAGACATTTGCACTAGTAACAATGTAATTCTTGATATCAGAAATTTGCATTTTTACTAGTAAGAATTATATTCCTGATATGTGAAACTGGAATTTCAACTAGTAAGAAATTAATTCTTGATATCAACAATTGAATTTGAATGGCAGCCTAAGGCGCGATTTCACTAGTAAAACTACAATTCTTGATATCAAGAATTATAGTTTATACTAGTGGAAATTGAATTGTTGACATCAAGAATAGACATTTGCACTAGTAACAATGTAATAGTTGATATCAAAAATTGCCATTGTTACTAGTGGAAATCTAATTCCTGATATCAAGAATTAACATTTTAACTAGTGAAAATGTAACTGTTGATATCACAAGTTCATATACAGAAAATGAATAAAAGTCAAAACGGCTTGCCATAAACACAGCTGTGACTGACATAAGGCACTTGAAGATAGTAGGAAAGGAACTTCTGATGGCTCCTTTTCCATGTCAAAATCAGAGACAGCTCTCACAAGAGAAAGTTTACATGAACAGTGAATTCAAGTGAGTTCTCACACTTTTCACTAAAATTCCCTAAAAAGTGTGCAATGCAAGAATGTCTCTTTATATTATAGAAATAAAACCCTCTCCTATAACAAAACAAAATTTGAAGTACAATTAACCACAACATGACACCTTGTGCTATTATTTAAAATTTCTATTCAAGTATTCAATTAAATAGGGACCAATCAAACAATGAATGTGAACCATCTACATTGCTGCATAATTTACTACAGCTGGACGTCAAGACTAAATTAAACTGCAAAACAGCTGTACTGACACCAGCTACAGATTATCGTATATGCATATTCAGTGTCCTACACCACATTTGTTTGAACCACTCCATTACAAACTGATTTAATAAATAAAAAATGAGCTCCACATGTGACATCCGCATTTTAATGCAAGTCATGCGGTGCAAGCCCTTGCCATGAGACCAGTTTTGGCTGGTGCTTAAACACAGCATGTTTCCTTATGAACTTTTATAATAGTATTTAATCTCATGTTGTGTTCTGTATCATCTTTACTAGTTAGAGATAAGAGATGGTCTCCATGTCTAAGTTTTCGAGGTCACAAGACGAGTGGATTCTTCTCAATACTCAAATTGATGCTTCCTTGTTTCTCACTCCTCCGTCCACCAGCCCATGACCCAGAATCAATATTAGAATCAGCCACTTTAAAGAATTCTTACTGCACTGAGAGAAACAAGGAACTTGCTGTCGAAAAACCTGACGCATGTAACGTATTAATTCTCTTCACGTCACAATGATTTTAAATTGTGTTACCTTTGTAGTTCAAATAAACTATGCATTTCACATATTTCAACAGGGCTTCTAGCTTTACCAATACTCAGTTTGAAACCACCTTCTTAAACCACCAAACTTCAACAACATGAGGACAGATCGCAGCTAATGACATTTTGAAATGACGCTAGGGTGATCAAGAATATTCATATTACAAAAGTTGTCTTTCGATTTCTCCATGCTTGCATCCTTTCCTACCATTGAGAGGAGCCAGGACGTGAGGAAATTCAACAAGGATGCACAATTTAAAAAAATTAGAAGCACTCAATATGCCTTTGTTTGTTGACAATAGCTGGATGATTTTCTGCTCAAGGTCAGACTGAGCATTGACAGAGTAAATATTAGTCAAAAAACACTTCTGTCTTCCTCCTTTTTTCCTGCGTCTGCGTTATAGCTGTTAAAAGTACTGACTGGCTGTTGAATATCAAGCAAAAATCTCCCATTTCCTTATTTAGAGATCTAAAACTTGCTTTAATTGAAGCGCACAAGATGCTGGATAATATTAACAATGTTAAATTCAGGTTAATTTTTCAACTGAACTTTATCTCAAATGTTTGGCTGATATTCATTTTTTAAATATTAAATGACAAAAATGAAAACCAGAAACATTTTCACTAGTAGTCTTTGGAACACACTGTACATCCACACGCAGTTTCCATATCTTCACACAAATACAAACAAAAACCCTTCAAACTACAGATAAATATACATCCATAACGCTGTATTACTATTAACATGCAAGCACAATGCATTACACATGTATTACATGCATATGACTAAAGCATAAAGCAGCAGGTTCACTTTGAAACATACCAAACGTGATGAATAAAATCCGCTACGAGAGTTAGAAAGTGTGCAGTAAAATCAAGCCTTACGAAAAGTCAACATCAGAATGGCACTTCACAAATAAACTAACACTTAACTGAAAAAAGACGATGCAACTGGCGACCGTCATATAAGATTTAAAACTCATTTAAACTCACCTGAAAAAAGTCTGGAGATAAACCTCACATACATTGGGTTAAACTGATCAAAAATAGTCTTTCTCCCTCCGCCCAAAATCTTCCTTTCTCGCTCAGGTGACTGGTTTTCGCATGAGAGCCATTACTGATGCCTCTATGGCGTCATCAAAAGCGGCCGTTAAAGTCAGACTTTTCGCAGATCTTTAGAACATGCGCATTACCGTGAACCGCGCCAAACTGCTGATGATGTTGACATCACATATTCTTATACAGCAACACTGCACGCGCTTTTTTACGGGAAGGAATTGTTTTGTGGTGTCGTTCTGAATAGGACTTGGTCGACAAGATAATGTGTGTGCATTAACTTATCTTGCTCAAAAAAGCTTTTCATTTTGAATTTGTTTCTATGTAACGACAAGCGGTTTCCCGGATGTTGCGAAAAACTAAGGCCTGATTCTTCAACTACACGCGTGTAAAGCATCTCAGTGCCTTTAGCAGGCTGAAAGTGTTCTTGGATGAACAGAAGTCATGTTTGGCTCATCAAGATCTGGGGGGGTGAGAGGAGGCCAGGACCAGTTCAACTGGGATGAAGTGAAAGTGGATAAACACAGAGAGAACTATTTGGGTAAGTGTCGAGCTAGCAGCTCTAGCTGTGGCTAGCAACTCAATCAGGCCGTATTATTGTGTGGATTTATAAGTGAAGTTCCTAAAATATAGCATTATATTCAGAGAAGCACGATTTATTTTGCACTTTACAGGCTTTAATTTACAAATTGCAAATTAGAGTTCATGTAACTGGTTTGTGATAACACACACTGGCATGATAACTAGTTCAGAAAGCAAATTGGAATAACGTTATTCGTGAAGACATTTTAGCAGACTTGTAAAAACAAGAGTAACGTTAGTTGGGTAACGTTAGCTCGATTACATTTCTGTAAAGATACTGTTAATTCACAATGTCGGCATGGTTTGTCCATGACAGTTTGTCCTCTGTGCTCACGTTGCATTAGATGTTTTTTCTTATTAGTATTTGTAATATAAATTCAGACATTCCTACCTTTTTCCTTAGTGTGATCTTTCATTACAACGTCTGTTAATTTAACCTTAATGTATCGGACACAGTTGTGCCTTTTGTTGGTGTAATAAACGTGAGCTTTCTCGTTAAAGTACCCAGAGTCTCATGAGACGTGCACGCAGCTCGTCAGTTTACGAACTCTACTATGACCAAGGTTTACTTAATGAATATTAATAAGGTCATGCTGACGTTGCTTGGTAATCCTGCAAAACGCATGCGTAGCTCATTAATATTGCTAAAGCGCATGCTAGGACTATGAATATTTTAAATGCCGTGCTGACGTCAATGAGGCCTACTGGGTAGACGTGACTCAACCTGCTTAAAAAAAGCGATCTTAGTATGATTCATAATTTGATGTACCATGTACTCATTTGACGCACCACGCTGTTTTTTTTATCACCAAAGCCCGATTTCACAGACAGGGTTTGGAATAAGATAGGAATATTCCTTAGTTCAGTCAATAGTATCCAGCTGCAGAACCGCAGCCACAGAACGGAAGTGAGGGGCGGAGCTTATATTTTCTTAACAGTGTAGCGCCGCCTACTGTTTTAGAGCGCAATTTGTTTTTATTACATACGAAACGTCACAGTTTGTGTTATGATACATTACATTAAAGTACAGCACAATAAGAATTTAAAATTTTAATTTTGTGTTATCTGTTTCATTGTATTATGCGAGTCATTTCCTACTTGAAATTTATGGGCATTTTATATGAAATATACTTTAATCACAAAACTGAAAACAAACATTTACTCCAAAGCCAATAACATGCATTTTTCTTTATGAAAACTAAAATTTCAATTAAAAACAAAAAAAAAACCCCACCATCAGCAGCATAATTTTTAAAAGAAACAATGAAATTTAATTTTATCATTTGAACAATTCATTCAGGCCTATTTTGTCATAACAATCATGCATAAATTCGATTTTTCAAAATGAACAAATCACTCAAGCATATTTTTTCATGATAATTCTGCAAAAATTAGCATTTATCAAATGAAGCTTTAAGTCTTATTCTCATTTTGTCTAGACATTCCTGTAAAAAAAAAAAAATCTCCATGTCTTCCCTCAATTCAAAATGAAACACAAAGGGCTCTCTGTAACTTTCTGATTCTTCAAGGATCTTGGCGAGGGCCTTTTCCTTGTCCTCTTTGTCCATTCTAAGGAAAAGTGTCTCTTCCACTGTTCCCCTGAACAGATGTCTGTTGCTTTGGAGCCATTTCACAGCTTCTGGCATGTGTTGGATTATAGGGAGCTCTTTCATTTCAGAATATTCAAGCAAAATGTAACTTTAATATTTTTTTAATAAATGCATTTTATTTTATGCTATATATACACACTCATATGTGTTTTTATTTGAGACATGCCTCGTTGCTGCTAAGAGAAGCTTGTTCTTCTCTTGGATGAGACTCCTGTAGGGCTTCTGCACTGTAAAATACATATCTTGGTTAATTCAAAATAGGTCAGAAGGGGGTGCAAATGTAACAATGGGCGGGAAATGTCCAGTATCTACCTTTCTAGGAAAACCCCAAAGTTATCCAGAAGAATAAGATCCCACCATTTCCGTATGTTTGGAAAGTCGCACTGGATGACAAAAACAGAAATCATAAAATATCAACTGCTACAAAATAATAAAAGGTCAATTAGTTGATCTGGTAATTTCTTACAGATGTAAAATCTGCATACTGCTGTTCTTCTCTTCTTAACGGCGTCTTGCACATAAGTTCGGGAAACGTTACCAGGATTAATTGTTCTTGGCGTGTGACTCGAGTTCCCAACCTCTGTCATGTAATGTTATAAAATCATGCCAGAATAAAAAAATAAATACATTAATTTCATTTTAAGATATTTTAATCACAAATGAAATTGCTGTATTGGCCTTTGGACCTTTTTGACACATCAAAATCTTTAAAATACCTTTTAGGCTATATGTAGCAAAATATAATTAAAACCTTTTGGATTCCATAAACGAGATCTAGTTGTACTACCTTACATACTTTGGATGTCATATCTTAATTTTTTATTATTATTAAGGCCTTTGGACAAAAAAAAAAAAAGACCTGTCTCGTCATTGACCCATATATAAAAACTGCAGCAGTATCTTAACTGAGTTTACTGGCTTATTTGTTTCGATTCCTCCTCAAGAGGCTGCGTGAGCCTCAACAGTGCAACCTTGTTACCGTAAGTACATTACATTATATCCGCTATCGATTGCCACTTACAATAAATGTAAATAAAATCAGAACAATTCTTGTGTTTTGATGATTTTCCTTTTTATTTATTTTTTTAGTTACTTAACATTTTAATCAGGCTATTTGTCCTGTCGGTTAAGTAAAATTCTTTCACTTGACCATTATTACACTGTTAACGATTTTTGTGTATTTTTACAGTACAGTATTGGCAGCACAGTTGCTAGCAAGTTACTGTATTTTGATATTCAGTAATCGTACTGTAATTTAATTTACACCACTCAAGAAGAGTGACGTAATTCTACGAAAGTATTTTACTGTATTTTTACAGTATTTTCTAATTTTAGTCTGCTTCTGCTGTAATTAATAACATAGTATTGTACTGTAATATCTATATTGATCCATTACTGCAAAATATTACTATAATATTCAAAATAATTACTAATAATGTTAATATTATAATTATATATGTAGGTATTACAATATATAAATTTATAGGAAATAATATTATAATGCTACGTCAGAATACCTGCAAATCAAAAGACAATCCAATCAATGGTCTTGTAAAAAACATGTTTTATTCAAACAATTAAACTATTAAAACCATTTTATTTACATGTTCAGTGAATCAGCAATTTACAGGTATTAATGGCTGTTAAAGGGATGGTTGACCCCAAAATTAAAATTCTCACCCTCAAGTGGTGTATGAATTTCTTCCTTCTGCTGAAAACAAGATATTTTAAAGAATGCTGGTAACCAGACGACAGTTGACAGTAGCCATGGACTTGCATAGTAGGAAAAAAAAACATCATCTGTCTGGTTACCAGCATTCTTTAAAATACCGTATTTTGTGTTCAGAGGAAAGAAACTTGTACAGGTTTGGAATAACTTGAAGGTGAGTAGATGACAGAATTTTTGTATATTTGGGTCAACTATCCCTTTAAGTGTGCACAAATCTGTAAATAAAACAAAAAACATATAAGAAATGAGAACTTGAGGATTGCTTTGGGTAAAAGAATGACAAGTGAGCAACAACTACTAAAAAAACAACGTGTCCCACTAACGGTGGGTGCAGGCTTCAGTTTGAAGTTTTCCATTCAAACTCCATCAAGGACCGAATAAAACTATTGGCATGTGGGTTGATGGCCGTCACCTTCCTCTGCACCACCCTCTTGGTCCTCTTTCTGACTCCCTGTCTGGCAATACATTTCTTCTGTCTGGCATTTCCATTGTCAGGGTTGATTCTGACCAGGAACCTGTTAGCAATATCATACCAGTCAATTAATACACTTTTCATCTTTGGGTGAACTAACCTTTTAAAACATTGTATTAAAATGGCTAATACTTACAGAAAACTCATTCTCAGACTGCAAAGAGAACTGGCCCACACTGTAGAGCTGTAAGAAATCAAAATACATTTTATTCAGTTATGTGTTGCTTGTTGAGAACGTATAAGCTAACACATTACTGTGTTTAGGAGCAGACGTCCAGTCGAGACAGGGGCTTAGGCCAGGGGAATGGAGTTTTCCCCCGAAGTTTATAAGGGAGGTGAATGGCCAAGCGGGGTGGATCTGTTCGCGTCTCAGAATATGACGCACTGTCCACTTTGGTTCTCCCTCACACATCTAGCTCCTCTCGGACTGGATGCCATGGTACAGACATGGCCGAGGCTTCGCCTGTACGCTTTCCCCCCAATCACTCTGCTCTCAGGAGTTCTGGAGAAAATTTGCTGGGAAGGAATAGCCAGATATGGTTTTCGGACTTGGTGTCTCTCCTCGACGGGCCTCCCTCGGAGATCTCGGTCAGGAGGGACCTTCTGTCTCAGGCAGGGGGCACAATATTTCACCCCCGTCCAGAGATGTGGAGCCTATGGGTCTGGCCTCTGAGGGGGCTCAGCTCATAGGAACTGGTCTCTCAACTGAGGTTGTAAAAACTGTACTCCAGTCCACAGCTCCTTCCATGAGGAAACTATGTGCACTGAAATGGAGATATTCACTTCATGGTGTGCTGTGAGATGGCAAGATCCAGATCTAGAGTTCTTGCAAGACCACTTTTCATCTGGGTTAGCCCCGTCCATTCTAAAGGTGTACGTGTCAGCTATTGCAGCGTATCATGTCCCTTTGGGTGGTACTTCAGTGGGTAGGAACCTTACGGATTCAGACCAGGAAAAGTTGAACATGGTGTGTCCAGTGCAAGCATTGGAAACATACATCCACAGAGCTGCCCTGTAGAGAAAGTCAGATTAGCTTTTTGTTTGCTTTGGACCGCACAATAGGGGTCGCTCAGCGTCCATACAAACACTAAGCAAGTGGATAGTCGAGGCTATTTTAATTGCTTATGAGACGTCTGGGCAACTGTCTCCTTTAGTTGTCAGGGCTCACTCTAGGAGGAGGAGTATGGTGGCCTCCAAGGCCGTATTATTGGGGGTTTCCCTCAAAGAAGTTTGATGCAGTGGGGTGGTCCTCACCGTTCACATTTGTAAAGTATTACAGTCTTGACCTGGACTCAGCTCCAGAATCTTCAGTGCTCTCGTCTTGATGTGCCGCAGTTTCACATAGACAGGCATTTGCAAGTATGGCGTTTTGGTATATCGTTCGCAAAGCGTCCTTCGATGCATCACGAGTTCCCTCGAAAGGGAATGTGTCAGGTTACAACACTAACCCTAGTTCCCTGAGAGCGGGAACGAGATGCTGCATCACCCAGCCATAATCCCGGCATACCTGCGATCGATTTGCTTCGGCTATTTGAAGCTAGTGAGCGATCGCTCTGGATGTGCTTTTATCCTTTCTTGTTCATGACGACATGAACTGTTTTAAATATGTCTTTAGTACCTTTCTGGGCATTGAAAGTGTAAATTAACTTCCTGTCAATGGAGGCCTCACTGAGCCATTGGATTTTATCAAAAATATCTTAATTTGTGTTCCAAAGATGAAGGGCTTATGGGTGTGGAACGACATGAGGGAGTTAATGACAATTTTCATTTTTGGGTGAACTAACAATGGATACTCCAGTCCAAATTAAAAATATTGGTAGTAGTATTTGAACATGAACTTAACACGTTTCCTAAATCTCTGCAAACATGTTATGGTATTTTTGTCCTTTAGTACATTCAAACAAATTACATACAGCTCCTTTTAATGGCTTTGGTGATCATAGGTTTCATTTTCTTTCAGCTAAATATAATTTCTTTTCTTTCTTTTTTTTTCCTCTTTTGACTTTGGGGTAAAATATGATTTGGACATGTTTTGTGAGATTTGCCTAAGGTTTTGTGTTCATTTTTTCAGGGAATTCTCTTATGGCACCGGTTGGACGGTGGCAGAAAGGGAAGGATTTGACATGGTATGCCAAAGATAAGAAGGGTGGCACATCTCTGTCTAAAGAGCAGGAGATGGCAGCTATACGTGAGGCAGAGCAGGAGGCCATGTTGGCTGCACTGTAAGTGTGCTTAATTTGATAAGTGGTGTCTAAAATTAAATATATAGATTTAAGAGTATAAATCTTAATGTTTTTGTCTTTTAGGGGTCATAAAACAATCAAGAGACAACCAACCGGTCTTACCAAAGAGGTTTGCATTTGTAAACATCCAAACATTCAATTATTTGCTGCATTTCTTGTTTCATTTTTGATGCATATTTCTCCCGCTGATCGCTGACAGGATCTTGCAGATGTGTGCAGGAGGGAAGGTGAGGGGGAAGAAAAGAATGTGGACAGGGTTTCTGGACTTGGAAGCTCCAGGTAAAGCCACTGCTGTATGTTTACAGGCTTTTGTGACAAGTTTGCTTGATCTAGAACTCTCTTTACCTGTTAAAAATACATACTATATAGTACATTCTATATTCAATGAGTAAATTTATTCCACCATAAAATTACCCTAATGAATGTATAACACATGTTATCTATCTATCTATTGATCGATCGTTCGTTCGTTACAACCGGCTCACAATTGTAACATGAACGAGAGGCGACACGGATGGGCATGGAACAAAGTAACATTTGACAAAAGTATTCAAACAATAAATATAATCAACAAAAGGAATTCAGCCTCTCAGTCAAGTGTAGTCACATCGTAATGTGCTCCAGGCAATCTACAACACTGTAATTCGTGTAGCCCCAATAATTTTGCAAATTCATATTTAGCCAGATTGACGTAAGATGAGTTTCAGCCAAACGGGAAAACCAAGCGCAAACTCACTCAATGCTGTTCCCAGGTATCGCTATAAACAATTACATCATCTAAATAAACTGTCCCCACACAACATGGTTCATCACTCATTGAAATGTTGCCCGTCCATTTCGTAATCTGAAGCTCATGACGGAGTAAGAATATAATCCTGAAGATGTTATAAAGCTAGTGATTTCTTGAGTAAGAGATGTTAATAGCACCTGCCAATATCCTTTTAACAGGTCAAACTTACCGACGAACTTGGCAGTACCCATTTGATCTACACAGTCTTACCCTTAGTAGGGGGAAAGTATTAGGCTTTGTGATCTTATTTACATTTCAGTAATCCATGCAAAGTCTGTAAAATTTTTTTTTTTTTTTTTTTACAAGTAAACACAGAGAAGCCCCGCTGGAACAAGATGGTTTCGTTAAAGCATTATCCAATAAATACTGAACTGTCTGTACTGAACAGCCTCTGTAGCCCTGTATTTGCTTCACAATTAGCCCACAGTAAAAACGTTTACGAATTGGTAACGTATTTGTGTATTATCTTTATTAATTCTCTCTGCTGAAAACTAGACAGATGGGTCGTTAAATTATCCAATGTGAATAAAGTTACAGAATTTGTAAATCTAGGTTGTAACACACAGTCTGCAGGGGCTTCAACTTCCTCCATTAGCCCCGCAGGCACAACACCATTCCCCTCGGAAACCGTTAACACAGCAGTAATTTTAGATTCTGCACTATCACGAGAAAAATACGGTTTTAAGAGGTTAACTTTACAGAGCTGCGCTGATTTCTTTCGATGGGGTGTAGAAATAAGATAAGGCAAAGGCAATAATGTCAAAACCTGATTGCCTGGAGAAAACTATTGCATTTCAGAGTCATGATCAAATAATTGCTTCATTTTTTTCTGTTTTCTCTAAGTTCTCTCGCTCAACTTGATCGGCCAAAAACAATCTCCTCCTAAACCCATTCACATAGTCATGTAGGCTCAGTACATTAAGCGCGCAACAGAGCTTTCAGCGTCTGGAGGAAAATGGTCCAGAGAGCCTTGACTTTGTGGATGGTATGCACTTGACTGTCATACTCATAACTGCTTATATATCTCAGCAAACATTTTGGAGGTAAAATTTGTTCCCCGTTCGCTTTGAATAATTCTCGGGATACCAAAAATGGTAATAA
This sequence comes from Zacco platypus, assembly GCA_038088235.1. Taxonomy (NCBI): domain Eukaryota; kingdom Metazoa; phylum Chordata; class Actinopteri; order Cypriniformes; family Xenocyprididae; genus Zacco; species Zacco platypus. Next base: position 10,482,367 of record CM076080.1, read on the forward strand.
ATTTCAAGAGAGCTTTTTCAACTACGGCCTTGTTGGTAATTTTCCATTATGGAAAAGCCGCAGGATATCGGGTATTTTGACAGATGACCGTCAATAAGAATTTGTTCCCTGATTTTGAGGGAGGCAACAGACCCACACAGTTGATCAAAAAATGCTCAAACGGTTGCCCCATAGCTGGTATGGTACATAACGGAGCCGGTTTCATCGCCAGGAGTTAAGAAATACAGGCCACGGAGGAACAGGAATTGAATTGTCTGCTCGCCATTAATTTGCTTAATTACCTTCTATCCTTTCTTCAAACACTGCCATCTTGCACAGCGCTGATGACATGTTCTCAGGTGCCCTTTTTATAGGTTTGGGTGCACCTTGGGATGTCATTGCACTGCGTCACTCATTCTATGGCGTGTTTGTACAAATGCTTCAGACACTGTGTTCTCCAAGGCCACATCCCCATAGCATCAGCAGCTGACTCAGCATTTCGTTCATTTCAAAGAGAATTTCTATTAAACGAAGTATGGCATGCTGCTTCTTAGTGTCTGTTTTCATTGTTCATGTTCTGTTGAGAATGTCTTTGTGTGGTCACTGTTAATTCATACTCAGGTTGACTGAAAGAAATGCATAGAAATATAGAAAGAAAAGCTCTGGATAGAAATGCATAAGTCTTTGAAGTGTGTATTGAAATGTTAGACAAAATACAATCACTTTCCTGTTTCAGTCTATGCAACAGCACTTGCCTGCAACTAGCTCCTCTATTTTCATCTTATTTTTAGTTATAAATAGAGATATAATAGATGTAACGGATAACATTCTGAGATTCTGCTGTTATTTGTTATCAGGGCTGGGCCAAGAGGAATGTTGCTCTCCAAGCAAGAAAAAGAAGCTTTAAAAATGGGTTTGCCAGTTTTCACGGTATGTAGATGTAGATAATTATTTTTAATGCCAGTTTGATTTTCAGAATGTGTCATGGCTTTAATATCTCAAGTAGGGCTGTCACTACCGATTTATTATAGTAATCAAGTAAATCGATTTGATTATTTTGATGATTAAACAGGTAATTTGATTTTTTTTTTTTGGCTCTAAAAATAGCAAACAAGACTTAAAAATGACTTAAAATACATATACTGTATAATATCAATTTTGTAATCAATAATTGATTCCAAAAAGTATCAAAAGCAAATAATCATATGGTTTTATTGAACCGCACTGTTGAAATAAATAATGTAATATACATATACACATAATCAATTTATGTACATTATGTATTTTATCAAATGCCTGCAGAGGGTGCCAACGGCCTAGTGATTGTAACACTTTATTATAGCATGATCAAATCCTTGTTTAATATTGGCCAAACAACATTTTATTCAAATGTCCACAAAATCTTTATTTTGGCCACTTTTTTTTACGATAGAAATGCTACAGCCACTGTAATTTCTTGAACAAGAACATATGGACATCAAAACATGCAAACTCAGAGTGAGGGTTTAATCTTTTATTTTGAAATTGTGATAATCAACAATTTGCATATTTAGAAACATATTGATAAGCATAAGCAGAGCTGAAGTTTGTTAACTGAGCTGCTGCTCCACACATGTAAACGATAACAATGCAGATATTCACCATTGAACACAAAGCATGTCAGACTTCATATGTCTTCCCAATTGCATATTATTGGGCACCCAAACAAACAGCACATGCTGAGGCTTAAAAACCTGCAACCATTTAAATAATAAATTGTCACGCTTTCATGTACATTTACGTTTACATTTAATCATTTAGCAGACGCTTTTATCCAAAGCAACTTACAAGTGAGGAATACAAACAAGCGATTCTTCATGCTTTCAAACTCAGTGCATACATTTATTTAATTGAATTGAGCCTTTGTGATTTCACAATAGCACCATGCTATATTATGATTATTTTAATAGTGTTGATATATCATGCAGCCCTTGAAAACGAATGTGCCACTTCCAGTATTTTGCTGGTTAATCGACACGGGTAAATTGCAATCAATCATGGATTTTTAAAATCGAGCAATCAAATTTAATTGAGGAATCGTGACAGTCCTAATCTCAAGAATCATATTACAAGCACAATAAATCTTGAATTGATGTATGATTTTATTTTATGACAGCATCACAAAGCTGACAGACCGCAGGAAGCTGCTAAGACGACTGAGGAGGCCAACAGACATGATAAAGAAGATAAAAGGTAATACATATGTTACCGGCAATGTGTGAAATCCGGCATTGTATAGAATGCCTAGGGAATAAATAAAATGTCTGAAGTTTTTTAGACAAAGTATGAAATGGTTTGTATTTCACACATTTCCTTGGTATTCTGTACAATGCCAAGGGCCGGCTTGTCATTCTGTATAGTACCTAGGTAATGTATAGAATGCATTAAGAAATTGTCTCAAAGTTGTGCTCCTAAATGAAATTCCAACATAAAATATAACTCTAAAAAAATCAATTGTACCTTTTTTGTAATTTTTTTTTCTTGTGATGAAGATTTGATGAATACAGAATAAACCAAAATTGAGCTTGTTTATTCATTGGAGCAAAAAAATGTAAACTAGCCCCAGTCTCTCCTGTAGTATTTGTGTAGCATAAAACAAGAATACATTTAATCTTTTATACTCAAATTACTTTTGAATGAATTTTAAAGATGAGAATTAATGAGTACAAAAACAGATATTGTGGGTTTTGTTAGTAGTATTGAAGTTGAAAACTTATATTAATTGCAGATCTGACAGCAAAAAGAGGAGTAAAAAGGAAAAGAAGAGTAAGAAGGAGAAAAAGAAGAAAAAAGAGAAGATGAACCACAGAAGCAGAAAGGACTCTTCAGATTCTGACTCTGAAATATACAGTAAAAGGTATACCGTGTATAGTTTTTCCATTGTCAATGAGCTCATTAAATGCTATTTTTTTTTTCGTTTCTTTCTCTGAGGTATAACTCTGTTTGTTCACTCGAGGGTGTTGTAACACAACACACATCTTTTAGTTTTTCCTCTTATTCTTATTACATGACAGTCTTTTTGAAGTGGTACAACTTTGTTTGGGTTGAAGAAAAAGATCATGCTATGGCTCTATTCAAAAACTTGGTGAGCTGCCTTGCTCTCTTCTAAGATTTTTTTTATTTCATTTTTATTTAATTTCTGATTATTTTCAGATTTATTTTGACCTAACGTCAAAGAGAGAAAATATTCCACTGTTTGTTGTCAATTTCATGAAGTGCATTTAATATTAAATTACTCCAGGGTTTCAAATGCAAAGTTCTTTCATGAAACTCTAGATGCACGGGCTAATAGGTCCTTTAACGCCACCTGCTCGTAATCACATCATTATCTTTTGGACACATATGATTGGTTCCTGCTGTATCAATAGCCAATGAACTTGCGTGCTCAATCTTCAAATAGCATTTGAAGCATTTGCATAGCAGTGTGCCTTCAGAATCCTCTGAAAATCAACATCTAAAATAAGTGCATGGGTGTTTACACTATATTACTATGCATTTTTTGTAGTCAGCTCGATCAATTCATAAGTTATATCAACAGTCCCTATATGCATGTTGAAATCATGCAGCAGGCTATTTCCGTTAGCATACAGAGACAAGCTTTGCTAAACTCTAAGTGAAGTAGGCTTTTGATTTGTATTCATATATCTAACGGAGCTACAGTAATTGCTAGTTTCGTACAGCTGCAGCAGTATGATAACAAACTCTGATTGCAATCTAATGAATATCAACCGCAATAGAACTCTAGCAGAAGTTGTGGTTAAGTAGACTGTGAATGTGTGCACTAATTTGAGTGAGATGAGTATAAGTTGATCATGCAATGTGAACATACTGAATTAAAATGCAAACTATGTATTCATCCTATTTACTTACTACAGAATTATATTGGGCATGTACTAACAGGACGAACAGCAATTTATGCCAAAGTCGGATACTTTATCGTCATCTTATTAGTAGATTCAGATCGCGGTCACATAGAATTATAGTTTTAATTTCAACTTGCCTAGAATGCAGTTCCATGTATTTCTCGATGAAGCAACAGCTACACTGTTGATGCTGTAATATATCCTTTGGCAAATGCTCCAAGGCGTATCTGTGTTTGCGCTCTGGATAATATCAGGTCTTTCTGTATGCTTTCTGGCCAGTTGTTAATACCAAGAATATCAAAATCAACCACAGGTGGTAGATCCTTTTCCTATTTGGCACCTAAACTTTGGAACGATCTTCCTAGCATTGTTTGGGAAGCAGACACACTCTGTCAGTTTAAATATAGACTAAAAATGCATCTCTTTAACCTTGCATACACATGACACATTATCAATTTATGTCTTCATGTCTGTTAAAGGATTGTTAGGCTGCATAGATCAGGTCAGCTGGAACCGGGAACACTTCCTATAACACCGGATGTACTCGTTACCTCAGAAGAAGAATGGCGTCTACGCTAATTTTAGTCTCTCTGCTTATCCCGTGGTTTACCATTTAACGTTGATTGGCTGGATCCGGGCCGTCTCCGGGTCGGATGGGGAACCTGCGCTTGTGCCTAACTGGATTAATTATTTTGACTGTTGCGATCCCAAATCGGACTTATGACCTGTAACTCTGTCTGAATATCGGGCAAGTGTTCACTGTTGGCCAGAGGAGAACTGGCCCCCCAACTAAGTCTGGTTTCTTCCAAGTTTTTTTTTTTCTCCATTTTGTTGTAGTTTTAGTTCCTTGCCGCTGTTGCCTTTGGCTTGCTTAGTTGGGGACACTTGGTTGATATTCAGCAGTGTTTTTGGTATGCCTGCATTGGTGCCGTTATTTGCGAACTGAGCTGAGCTGGACGATTATATCACTGTTTTCTTCAGTGCTGATATACATAAATTAACTAGACTAATAACTATTGATCTTTTCAACGGAATGAATCAATAATATATATAGAATAAGCTGGACAATGACACCATTTTCTTTGGGAGCTGCTGTGCAGCCAAAAATTATTTGCCAATTATTACTGTAAAGCTGCTTTCCCACAATTTCCCACAAACAAAAGGTATAGCAGCACTTCAGAAAACAGTGACGTAATCGTCCGGCTCAGCTCAGTTCACATACAACGGCGCCAAATGCAGGCATATCAAAAACACTGCTAAATATCAAGCAAGTGTCTCCAACTTAAGCAAGCCAAAGGCAACAGCGGCAAGGAACCAAAACTCCAACAAATGGAGAAAAAAACCTTGGGAGAAACCAGGCTTAGTCGGGGGGCCAGTTCTCCTCTGGCCAACAGTGAACACTTTTCCGATACTCAGGCACTTACAGGTCATTAAACCAATTTGGAATCGCAACAGTCAAAATATTTAATCTAGTTCAATCTAGATTAAGATCTTTTTGATCACGCCGGTATGGGACGGTTTGTTGGGATTTGTGCCACTGGCTGATGAGTCGGTAAGGTCTTCACAAAGAATGAGCTAGTTAACACAGTCTCTGCTGACACCCCAGGGCCACATTGCTGCCGCACACAGGCACAGGTTCCCCGTCCGACCCGCATATGCCAGGTTAAATAGATGCATTTTTAGTCTAGATTTAAACTGACAGAGTGTGTCTGCCTCCCGAACAATGCTAGGAAGATTGTTCCAGAGTTTAGGTGCCAAATAGGAAAAGGATCTACTGCCTGCGGTTGATTTTGATATTCTAGGTATTAACAACTGGCCAGAATTCTGAGATCGTAATAGACGCGAAGGACTATAATGCATTAAGAGCTCACTCAGATACTGGGGAGCTAAGCCATTTAGTGTGTTGTAAGTAATTAGCAAGATTTTAAAATCTATACGATGTTTAATAGGGAGCCAGTGCAGTTTTGACAGAACCGGGCTAATATGTTCATACTTCCTGGTTCTAGTAGGGACTCCAGCAGCTGCGTTTTGGACCAGCTGTAATTTGTTTATCACGCAAGCAGGGCAACCACCCAGTAGAGCATTACAGTAATCTAGTCTCGAGGTCATAAACGCATGAACTAGCTGTCCGCATTTGTCAGTGAGAGCATATGTCGCAATTTAGATATATTTTTAAGATGGAAGAATGTGGTTTTACATATGCTAGAAATGTAGCTTTCAAATGAAAGCCATGGTGACCATGTCACCTGCTCTGTTGGGGAGTAATTCATGTATGTTATATTGTACATCAGCAGCATGTCTTTCTTGCTCACAGCAGCGTGTCATGTATAATACATGGTGGTAGCAAGTTCCGTACTTGCTCTGCAACAGCAGCAGCAATAATCAACAGCAGCAGTGTAGATGATCTATTCCGCCAAGACCAAACATATCAACATTGTCATACCCATTACCATGCCAAACAATCTAAGAGTTGTCATGACAAAACTGGGGTTAGGGAAAAACTGCAGGGAGTTTGTGAGTTGATTTAAAAAGCTAATAATGAAGTAAATCACAATTTTTTTTTAAATAATTTTAATATTAATTTCAAAATAGTAAAAAACTTGAACACTAAAAATAGAAATATTTTCTTTGTTTACCTGCATGAGAACTGCGAACATGCAAATGTTATTAAATTATTGAAATATTAATTTAAAATTCAAGAGTTCAAATAGTTTGGGAATCCATGAACAAACATAAATAAACATGAAAACAGCAATGACACTACATGGCCATTTTTTAAACTGCTTTCTGGAATACCCCCCAGCACTTCTCCTTTTCCCAACATCATGGGTTCCCTGCCATGCATTACTGGCTTGGTTGCATTATCCATGGCAGTCTAATCGAGCCAACGGAACGTTGTTCTAGATTGCTTTCCCTCCTCCTCATTGGGCCATGGTAAAACAAACTTTGGGCATGAAAAAGTTCTGATATGATTTATCGATAACGCTTTACAATAAGGGTCGTTAGTTAATATTGGTTAACTACATTAGTTAACATGAACTAATAGGGAACTGCACTGTTACTAATACATTAGCTAATGTTTAACTAATGAACCTTGTGTTCCCGGTTTATCTTCGCATTTGCATCACAAAAGAGCAGCTGTTTTAACAGAGGTGCATAGACTTTTTATATCCACTGTTAATATCCTGTCCAATTTAATCTGCATACATACAGTACAATAAAAAGCAATATATAAAATATAGCAAATCTCAACTGCTTGACTTGATTTAGTACCAAAATGTAATTATATTCACCCAGCTCTAAGTTGGATATGTAAGTAAATCCAACTTTATCTGCTTACATCCACATAGGACGATATGTACTATATAGCAAATCTCAACTGTTTGATTGCTTGTATCATTCCTAAATATAAACTATATTAGCGCCCAGCTCTAATCTTCTAAATGCAACTATATGGTATGAAGATATTAGGACATTATAAACTTCAACATTATGATTTTCTTTAAAGATTTTCTGTTTTGAAAAAATGTATTGTGAAAAGTTCTATATAAATAAATGTAATAAATTGAAAAAGGAAGAATGAGGAATACACTATAGCATAGTCCATTTCTGAATTATGGTATGTCCCTCAAACAGAACCAAACTTCCCATGCTTTCCAGGAATAAATCTTTGTCTATGTGTGTTTTGTGCTCCCCAGGCCGAGAAAAGATTCCCGGGACCACCATGGTCCTAATCCATCAAGGAGCAGTCAGAGTGGAGCCAGAGCCTGTGACAGCCGTTCAGGAGGGGGGCCAAAGGCCGACCGCAGGACACTGACCCCCCCTCACCAGCACCGCCACCGGCGGCACGACACTGACTCGTCTTCTGATGGCCACCACGCTGGTCGAGTGTCCCCATCACAAAGCCACCAACGGCGCCATGATAGCAGCTCAGACAACTGATGCCCCTGAGCCCCGCTATTGCCCCTTTATCCCACACAACTCTGGACAACTTTGGCCACAAGGCATGGCAGCTCAGGGAGCACAGATTTATATGCAGCACACTAATAAGGATTTCTGGGTTCATTCCACCTGAATATCATGTAAAAGCAAAGTAAAACTTTACTTTCAGACTAATCAGCTTGAGGTGTGTACAGCACTCTTATTCCGGACACAAAGTGAGACTCTGTATTTCCTTTAGGTACTGGACTGTGCAGCATATCCTTTTTAAAGACATAGCTCAACCAAAAATGCAAATTCTCTTATTTACTCACCCTCATGCCATCCCCGATGTATAGGACTTTCTTTTTTTAAACACAGACAGAAGATATTTTGTAAAATCAATCTGTGTGAGTCCATATAATGCAAGTGAATGTGTGCCACATGGTTGACGTTTGAAAAACCACACACAGCGATCATGACGTAATCCATACGACCCCGGTGGTTGAATCGATAGTTTTTTAACTTTTTTAACTATGATGGGGATGATGTGATATAATTGTGTTTTGAAGATCGCACGAGAAGTAACAGAAGCACATCGTCACTTCTCGCATGAGCTTTACAACGCACTTGCGTTGTCGCAATGTCCCTCACACTCGTATAACAAAAGTTATTCAGTAGTTCAAAAAGCTAAAAATATCAGTATTTTCCTTACACACCTATTGTTTCTCTTTACAAGACATTTATCCATTGGGGTCGTATGGATTACGGTCATGATCACTGTGTGTGGTTTTCAAGAGTCAACTGGGTGGCACACATTCACTTGCATTATATGGACTCACAGAGATGGATTACTTTCCTAAAAATCTTTGTTTTTGTTTATATGAAGAAAGAAAGTCAATATACATCGAAGATGGCATGAGGATGAGTAAATGATGAATTTGCATTTTTAGGTGAATTATCCCTTTAAGGCTATATATATAATAAAAAAGAAAATAATGCTTGTTTTAGTCAATTAAAATGATCAACATTTTCTTAATACCCCCCCCAATATGCTCATTACATATATTAATGCTAAAAAGTATATGCCATTTTTCGTCTTGCTGTATTTGATTTTTTGCTAATTCTTCTTAAATTCATTAGAATTACAAAAAACTCAATTTTGGAGTAAAATTGTCTTATTTGTCTTGAAAAGAATATTACACAATGCAGAAAAAAAAAATCTCATTTTCTTAATTAAATTTTTTTTCCTTTTTGATTTTGAGCTGAAATGTTTGGACACGTTTTGGTCTTTGATGAATAAAGAGATTCCTGGCTGTTGGAATGTACTCCTGTCGCTATAATAGGTCAGAGTGTTTGCATTTGCATTGAGTTGCTGTGAAAGGCGGCATTCTGCTGGCTGGCACCTGGGGCCATGCGAGAAAAGAGCAAAGCACAGACAAAAGACAAGCGCAAAAATCCAGGCCCAGGGATGGCCTGAGTGCCTCACACAAACCCCAAGCCGCTGGAGCAGCAGGAGTGGGCTGAACAAAAGCCACTCTGTAAGAGAGCCAGCGAAAGGGAGCGGAGGAGAGCAGGGGGGTAAGTTAACCTTCCAGAAAGGAAGGTTAACTTACCGTCACATTTACCCTGAACTCTCGGTTGATTAACGCAAACCTTGCTTACTCGAGGTTTGCTGGTTCCAAAAACGCATCGGGGAGTAAGTTCAGCCAAACCAGAGTATGTTCCTGGTTAACACACAAGACATTCTCAACCGAGCGACGAATGGATGATTCACCATGGAAACAGGCGCTGAGAAAAAGCGTGCCATTCTACTACTACTTTTGTTTAATGGCGATTTAACTTACTACTTAGTGCAAATCGCCACCTATTCGATGGTTGTGTAATTACTTACTCAATAAAAAGATTGAAAAAGTGATCTTTATTCACTGAGAATAAGAATTATATTGTTTGTTTGATGCTAAATATTTAATAAGATATCACATATGTATTTTATTATAGAAATTATAGTATAGAAAACTTCCTGTTATAAAAAGGAAAAAAGCAGATCCATGTGTGAGATTTGAGAAATGAGAATTGAATAAGCATGCAAACATTATAATAGTGCTTTATATATATATGTATATATATATATATATATATAGCACTATTATATTATACAATACGTACATATATAAAAAAGTACTTTACACACAAATTTATATATCACATAGGTGTGTAAAGTACTATTTTATATATATACACACACATACATTGTATATATATATATATATATATATATATATATATATATATTTACATGTGATGTAAAGTACTATTTTATATATGTATTGTATAATATAATATTGCTCCTATTGCTAACTGCTCCGGAGCAGGTTGTGTTCAGAGAGTAAGTTGCTATGGCTACTTACATACCCTGAAAGTTACCTCCATTTTTGGAACTTAAAGTTGAGGTTATCGGCTTACTTGTTCTTAAACATACAGGTCACATAAACTGCTTTCTGGAATACCCCCCAGCACCTCTCCTTTTCCCAACATCATGGGTTCCCTGCCATGCATTACAGGCTTGGTTGCATTATCCATGGCAATTTAATCGAGCCAACGGAACGTTGTTCTACGTTGTCCCTCCCCCTCGTTGTTCCAAGCGCTCCGCCGCCTGATTCCAGGCTGCTGACCGATCGTATTTGTCACTTGTCCACAAGAGAACACCCTCACATCAGGCACACTTACCACAGATCTCTACCCACTCATCCACTGAATGCCCAGTCACTCACCAGAATTTTTTTCTGGTATCTAATCAGATTCTAAAAATTAAGTACTTGTAATTAGATTACCAGTATTTTAAAATATAATATAATCAGACTACAGAACCAAACAGAACCTTACATGTTATTCTCACAATTATTCATAATTATTGATTCTACTTTTACTTTTACTTTAAATTTTCCTTTCTAAAAAGCCTGCGGCTTATATCCGTTCAAAAGTTCTTCCAGGTTTTTGGAACTGCACACACAGACCAGCCACTAGTCATGTGAATATCACTGAAAACTGAGACCCACACAACAATTGATCACTGGATCTACAGAAATCCTTTCACTTTTAAGATGTTTATTTTATTTTATTTTATTTAACACTGCAACATCTAATCAACTCCTGATGAACACATTAATTAATATTATTTGAATTCAGTGAGTCATTTAAACATGGATTACTGTCTTTGGAAGGTTTTTACCTTTAAAACAAATTGTGTAAATTCATGTCATTTCATATTTCCATGCAATTCAGGGATTCCCCAACTTTTTTGTCAGCAGAAACTCCTGAGATTTTAATTTCATAAGTCAAGCCAATAATAATAATAAAATTAACAGTTCTCTGATTGTTGGTTAATGGTCACATGACATGCAGGTAAACACATGATATATATCTTTGTGTTTTTATTTTAATGATGAATTTTTATGATTTAATTAGGTTTTCTTTATTATTATTAAATTCACTAACCCCCTGCATTTTTCTTTGATTTTTATATCAATATGGTACGATATTATCCTACTCAATGAGTTTGGTAAAAAGTAAACAAAAATATGATTAGATTATATGACCTTAAACGTGCAATGTAATGGATTACGTTACCAACTACAATTAAGTCAAGAATTTTTTTCAGAGCAGCAGAATAACAAGAGCACACCAGTAAAAATCCAGTTATACTAATATTTTTAATTACAGTGCATTTCTGTCAAAATGAAAAACAATAAAAAAAAAAGACATAGGTTATGAGTCACACTATACAACATTTTGCTAAGATATTCACATAGTTTCGACCCCAAGTAATCAGTGTCTACCAAATCAGAGTTTAATTGGGAAGAGAAAGAGAGAATAAAAGAAATAGAGGCTTTTAAACCATCAGCTCTAACATTGCATTAACAGTGACCATATGAGTGGTCATGAAGGTTGTTAATTTCAAACAGATGTTTCTGCAGACTGTAAAGGCACCAAGGCTTCTCTGGGGGAAAATGACTTCTACAAGCAAAGCAGAAAGCTCAAACAATTGTCACTGATATTAACATGCCAACATTCTTATAATCGTTTTATGTATTAAATCCATAAAAATGCGGTACTGATTAAGTTATGTGCTTAGATGAGGTCAGTGTTGTTTATTCCTTGTGCTGCTTACATTGCGTTCATAACACCCTAAAATCCATAATACGAAGTTGAAAGTAACACCTAAACTGTCAAAATATGAAACTTAAATAAATTAATGGTTTCAATTTATCTTAGCAAGCGAATCTCAAAAAACATGCCCAATGGATATTTCACCCACCCTAAAAAATAAATACATGAAATATTTTGCATAAAGAAAATGAAGTCTAATTTTGTAGAATCAATTTCTTTTTTATATTGTCATTTTCATGGAACTTCCAATCCCCTTGAAAATTATCATTACTGTTACGAGCCTTAACATTTTACTTCAAACCTGTTAACCTGAACCGCACCAAATTTTCTCATACAAATTCACAAAAACAATGTTGTACTGGCAATCTGATTAAAAAAAAAAAAAAAAAAAAAAGTTGATATGATAATATGATATTGTTAAGTAACAATAACTTGTTACTTAAAGGCATCACTCCTTGTGGCTCCTAAAGTATCATGACAATAAAGCTTAAAGGTCTCGACAGCCTTGGCTGAGAAGACTGTGTAGTCATTTTTGGTTTCTCTTACTCAAAATTGAATCGTAATATGTGCAGGTAGTGTCCGTAATGTTTGATTTCCTGTATTTTGTTCAAGACAAACAAAACGGCTTTGTTTACAGTACATCTAAAAGAGGGTCTTATTATTAGCACAATAAAATAATACATGTACAAGATTCAAATGAGACCTGACAGAGTTTACAGGACTAACGTTCTTAAAACTCTTTTCAATGACTCAGAAAATATGGACAATTGACTAAATGTATTTTGCATAATGGTGCTCAAAAAGCTGCCTCACACACACAGAAAAACTATTTACATTAAGTGAGCAACACTTTTTCCTGCTGTAGGGGCCTATTCTTCCATGATAATCAGGTTTGAAATGAGAGCAGCTTCCAGCACCGTTTGTTTAAAAACGAAAGAGTAAAGCAAGAGTTGAGAAAATCAAACTAAGGAAGAGCAGAACAGTGAAGTCATTATTTGTGGTTTTTCAGTTGGTTGGACAGCCAGTCAAGTCCTTCATAGAGGCCATCACCGCTTGTGGCGCACGTGGCCTGAATGTACCAGTTCCTGTGCCGAAGTGAATGCAGCCCCAGCTTGTCCGTGATTTCCGCAGCATTCATGGCATTCGGTAGGTCCTGTCGGACAAAGACATTGTCAAACATGAAATTGGAAAGAACTGGACATAATCAATTGAAAGCTGTTAACACCTGTTTGTTGGCAAACACTAGCAGGACTGCTTCCCTAAGCTCATCCTCAGCCAACATTCTCATCAGCTCCTCTCGTGCTTCATTCACACGCTCTCTGTCATTGCTGTCAACCACAAAGATCAGACCTGAAAAAAAAAAAGTTGATCAGATTATAGCAAAAAAAGGAATTGACATCACACCAATTACACAACATTCTGTATAATGACCAGTTTTATATTTGGTCACAGCCAGATTGGAGATAAAATGGTTAGCGATTTGATAAACCATGATAAAAATTGTTGACTGTTAGGATTACCTTTTCATATTTGAATTCTCATTTAAACTATATTTGGTTTTCACGATTTGGGAAAAAAAAACAAAAAAAAAAACAGTAAATACTTGCGGTAAAGTTAAAAGCGTGTAGGTTTCATTTTGTTTGAAAACATGACTGAAGGCAAAGTGCTGAGAAAAATGATATAAATGTATCTTTACAGGGGAACCGACTGTCTTCAGAAAATATTTAATGGCATTTGCCCTCCCTGTAATGGCTAATAAACTAATGTTTATAGCTGCTTTGTTTACAGGGGTTACTGGGGAAACATCTCTATACTTACTGGTCCATAAGTGCCAACTACTATAAGACAGTCGATTTACATCCATGTTGAGATGAGACAACACTGCCTGCACATTCAAATTTACTGGAATTCCCAACTAACAGAATACATTGCTTTGCTGTCTTACCTTGTGTGTTCTGGAAATAATGACGCCACAATGGTCGAATCTTATCTTGACCACCAACGTCCCAAACTGTGAAACTTATATTCTTGTACTCCACAGTTTCAACATTAAAGCCTTGAACACAAAAGAAATCAGATAAACATTCACACATATATATTTACATATTACACACACACACACAGACACGTGTATACATACAATTCCCAAATCCATTTGAGACCACAGCTAAAACTAATAAAAAATTTCAAAGTAAACAGTCATTAATAAAAAAAATAAATAAATAATTGAACTACAAGCAAATTATCTTTGTCTTTTGTAGTTTGACTGACATTAAAATCGACAGCTGCAGGAATATTCAGTTTCTGTCACGTTAGGAGTAATGCACTGATATAATAACGATAGGCATACGTTCTGGATTTACTGCTTAACATAACCGACTGTTTACCCGGATACTCGCAAAGGTGGGTGTTCTCTATCACTTAAATTGGCAAGGGTTGAAAACGCGTGCAAATGATAAACTTTAGTAACCATGCAGCGATAGTTCGATCAGGTCACGGACAGTTCCTTCAACTGTCCGGATGTCTGTCACGCTGAAAAGCTCGCCTGCATCCACCATGTTTAGCACTGAATAAATGACACTGTCCCAGCTGTAACATCACGCAAGGTAAATATGAGGATGACATCTAGTGGAGAAGACTAGTAAAAAGGTTAACGTCAATCAGATATGTTCAATTTCTGCGAAAAATTGATTCTTGCTTTTGAGAATCGATATTGAAAAAGAAAAAAAACCAAAAAAAAAAAACCGACCACATTTTTTTAAAAAGATTAATAGAAAAAACGATTTTCTTTGCCAAGGCTTAATATATACATTTATGAAATTGATAGTTCCTGGCCTTGATTCTGATTGGTTGAGTCACGCTCGAAGCCTTTGTAAATTACTCTACAAACATACAACTGTGGCCTCATTACATCAGTATTACTGCACCACTGTGTGTTGCTGCAATTCCATGTATTCTGTATTTCATGAAAAGTAACTTGTTTATTTATAAAATGGTTAGTTCCCAATTGGTTAATAGCTGTATTTTATTCACGATTCAACATGGCTATGACCGATTCACTCGGTTCTGAGTCAAGTCAAGTCAAGTCAAGTCAAGTCATCTTTATTTATATAGCGCTTTTTACAATGCAAATTGTGGCAAAGCAGCTTTACATTAATAAGAGAATGGTGTCATTGTGCAGCCTATTCTATATATTATTGATTCATTCCGTTGCAAATATCAGTAGTTATTAGTCTAGTTAATTTAGGTATAGCAGCACTGCAGAAAACAGTGACGTAATCGTCCGGCTCAGCTCAGTTCGCATACAACGGCGCCAATGCAGGCATATCAAAAACACTGCTGAATATCAAGCAAGTGTCCCCAACTTAAGCAAGCCAAAGGCAACAGCGGCAAGGAACCAAAACTCCAACAAATGGAGAAAAAAACCTTGGGAGAAACCAGGCTTAGTCGGGGGGCCAGTTCTCCTCTGGCCAACAGTGAACACTTGTCCGATACTCAGGCAGTTACAGGTCATTAAACCGATCATTCTGTGTAGTACTGCACAACACCCTTAGCAACCACTTTTTGCAACATAAAAATTTTTTTGTTCTCAATTGATATTGTGAAGCTTACCATGTAGAAGAGTATTGAAAGAGAGATTGTCTAAGTGTATTACCTGCATTCAGATTTAGCATTTTCCTTCAGGTCAGTCCTATGTTCATAATAAAAAAATACATTTGAATGTATGCTGCGATCTTATCCTTTTAACAGTTAATGGGTTTTTCGCCCTGCTGACTGACTAGACAGTCTCCAATGACACTGCTTCAAGAAGCTTTGAAGTTTTAAGAATCTTTTGTTTTGAATGAGTGGGTCGGAATGCCAAAGTCAGATTTCGGTAAACAAGGCTTTGTTACGTCACAAGTGACTCAAAATTTCAATAGTTCACGTGACTTTGGCAGTTTGATACGCAATCCAAACCACTTATTTGAAACAAAAGATTTGTAAAGCTTCGAAACGGTGTTTTGAAATGAGCCATCAGCAGATAGTTGAAAAGTCATTATTTTGTTTTTTTGGTGCACAAAAAGTATTCTTGTTGCTTTATAATATTAAGGTTGAACCACTGTATTCACATGAAACATTTTTAGTACCTTTCTGGGCATTGAAAGTGTTGATTGTCTTGCTGGCAATAGAGGCCTCACTGAGCCATCGGATTTTATCAAAAATATCTTAATTTGTGTTCCGAAGATGAACGAAGGTCTTACGGGTGTAAAATAACATGAGGGTGAGTGAGTAACGACAATTTTCATTTTTGGGTGAACCAACTCTTCATCGCATGATTGTCATGAGTAAACTCGTGATTGATCGCACATTTTTATCTGTAATCTTTACACTTTTTCTGTAGCAAAACATCGAAAGCTCAACCAAACAGCTGATCATAGTTGCACTGGGCGGGTTTTTATTTCTCATCTTCATAAATATATCAAGTAGTAGAGATAATGCAAGGGCTTGAAATCAATTGGTGTTATCCTTTGCTGAAAGTTCATGGTCGTTGGTGAGAGCACAGTTAATTGTTGCATAGCAACGACAGATGCCACAGGAGCACAAGCGCTTTGCAAAGAAGGAGAAAGCGGCGCGGCCGTGCTTTCCACGCATTTTTAGACACGACATGAATCCCACTTATTGTTTACTTGCACGTTCTGCGACGAGGCTGAATACAGCTTCTTATTGACGCAATCCGCTCCACCTCAGAAGGAGATGAGACGCTTCTGCGTTTTTAGCTTCTTAGGGGCTGTTCACACATCACGTCTAAAAATGTGAGGCGAGCCACTTCTTTCCAACGCGCTTGCGCTCCCGTGTCGCGTCTCCTCCTTTCCAACGTGCTTGTGCTCCTGTAGTGTCTGTCGTTGCTATGCAACCATGAACTGCGATCTCAATGACGAGGAGGAAGTTTCAGCTAAGGATAAATTGATTTCTAGCCCTTGCATTAGCTTTACAACTAGATATATTTATGGAGAGCAATCAGCTTCATGAAATTAAAGATACATCTTGTCTGCGACAGACAATGTTGGAATAAATGTAAAAATGCTTAAAACACTAACTTGATGAGATTGACTTGGTTTTAATAATTAGAACATTAATTACATTGTCAATGTAAAAACAAAATAGAATGGTATTTGATTTCCTTTTTGGTGTAATGCAAAGTACATTATAAATACAATGTTCATTTGACATGGAAAACGTGACAACGTTAAGAGTAACGGGTTTGAATTTACATTTGATTTATATTTAAATATATAAACAAATAAAAAACTGAGGACTTTGCCTCATTTCAGATCACCACTGAGACAGATAGATAGGTAGATACACACACACACACACACACACACACACACACACACACAAACAAACAAACAAACAAGCTCATATGAATATATTCTCTTCATCAGACACTGATAATGGGAAACAGATCTTGGTCATCTACCTATTGTTGGGATGGTGGTAACAATTTCTCCAAGTTTCAGCTTGTACAGAATCGTTGTCTTTCCAGCAGCATCAAGACCCACCATAAGAATCCTCATCTCTTTCTTGCCGAAGACTTTAAAGAGGTTTGCGAATAAGTTGCCCATGTTTGAGACGCCTTTTTCACTCCACTGAAACTGAAAAGGACGAAAACTCAACAAAAAAGCTCTTCCTCCAACAGGACCAAGTGGAAAATACTTAGACACAAAGTGAAAAACCTCATCTTATGCACCTATACACTTTACAGATACGAACAGAGACGCTAAACGTCAATATTTGTAACTCATGTCCACAAAATGACAAAGCATACCTGATTCCCCAAGTGGATAACATATAGGACAACCGACTCTTTAAATAAATAAACCAGGAAACGCTGCAAAAAGCTCTCACGACTGAATAACATGCTAAAGTCTATGTAATAAAATATTTCAGTTATAAAGCTGATCTAACTCAGCAGTTTAGAAAAGCATTTTTAAAACTATATTTAATAATAAAGGCTGAAGGGGCAGTATTACAGAACAATCACTAGATATAATCTGTTCAGTAAGCAATATATATATATTTTTTTAGTAAGCATACTGATTTCCGTTAAATTACAGCTTAATTTATCAGATCTGATCTTCAGACGTTGTAGTAACATGACCCCAGGTCTATATAATATTTTAAAATAAGTCGGACTAGTTTTTGTGGCTGACCTCTGTAATACTCATACATATTTTATAATGTTGAGTTAGAACAAGTTGATGTATTTAATCATCCATACAATTAGTTATTTAAGAAGAAGTAAAGTTGACTTAAGTCAACAGATTGTTGTTTCCTTTGTCACAGACACTCACATCTGACCAGATTTAATTCAAACGAACTCCGACAATCTCCCACTAATCTTTTTTTCCACAGATGACACACCAAATAAGTGGATTTAGCGTTTGCTTTTACGCTAGCAAAATTTCGAAAATAATCATTAAAGTTTAAATGAAATAAATAAATATATTTAATAACAAACTCACAGTTCAAGTTTCCTCCTTAACTTCGAGGCGTTTCCTCCCTCAAGATGGCGGGTTTCCGGCCACGTCAGTGCGTCTTGCATCATTTCCGTCGAGAAGGTAATAAATAGCAGAAAACTCTGTTGGCCAGGTTTAGCACTACACGTATGCATTTTCTTAGGTTTTTTTTTTTAATTATTATTTTTTATTAAATGAAAACAAACAATTGTCATCATTATAATATCATAACAATAAAACTTATATATATTATATATATATATATATATATATATATATATATATATATATATATATATATAATTTCTTTTAACCAGAGAAATATACTATACAGAAATGTACATATTAATATACAAAAAAAACAACATGCCAGAGCGTACAAACCATTGATTCATTAATCAAAAACTGAATATTCCTTAAAAAATATGACAAGTCTTCCTTGCTTTTTTATTTAAAATGTTCTCCATGTTATTGCAGTAGTCCTTAGTCTCCTGAAGAAAATGAATAAAAATTGGTTTGGATCCTGACCATTTTATCTTATGTATGTGAAACTTCCCCAAAATAATAAACAGTTGTACAATAAAAGTAAATTATTACTATTATTATTATTTTCATTGGAATAATACATATAAAAAATTATTTACTTTAAATATAACATTTGTTTTCCTCCTAATGAAATTTTCCACATCCACCCAAAAAATCTTTGTGTATATACAATTATAAAACAGATGGGCAAAATGTTATGTATGAATAAAGTAATAATTGTTACATTAATATGTAAGTTATGGGTGGACTCACGTAGCGATGACAAAGTCATTGTGCCAGTGAATAACAGTGAATGGGCTAAGTCTATAGTACCTGTGCTTAAAAAGGATGGGTCTATCCGAATTTGCGGTGATTTTAAAGTGACAATAAACCCTGTACTGTCTCCTGACCAGTATCCACTTCCCCTCATTGATGATCTGTTTGCTGGCTTGGCAGGGAGGATGCGGTTCAGCAAACTTGATTTGAGTCAAGCCTACGAAAGTCAATGAGAGCTCTAAGGGGTTACTGACAATTGTGACACACAAGGATAGTACACTCCAGCGCCTAAAGGAATGTGGCTTAAGAGTGAGAAATGACAAATATGAGTTTTTCAAGCAATCAGTTAAATATCTTGGGCATGTGATCAACGCTGATGGACTGCACAAGGCACCTTCAAAAGTAAGAGCCGTACTAGAGGCTCCAGCACCACAGAACGTCAGCCAGCTCCGCTCATTCATAGGTCTTCTGAATTACTATGGTCGATTCATCAATGGCTTAGCCACACTGCTGAAACCACTACACCAACTTCTGTGTAGTAACCAGTCATGGGAATGGACACAGCAAAGTGAGACAACCTTTCAAGAAGCCAAGAAAGCTCTGGTGAAGTCAGGTGTGTTGACCCATTTTAATCCAAAACTCCCTCTGCAGTTGGCCTGTGATGCATCACCTTATGGTGTGGGAGCCGTGATTTCCCACATCATGCCTTCAGGAGAAGAGAGACCAAAAGCATTTGCCTCGCGCACCTTGAACAAAGCGGAGAGCAAGTATGCACGAATTAAGCGAGAAGCATTGGGAATCATTTTTGGTATTCGGAAATTTCACCAGTATCTGTATGGCAGGCGGTTTATACTGCTGACTGATCACCGGCCTTTAACCACCATTCTTGGGCCACATACAGGCATCCCCTCTCTGGCAGCGAGCCGAATGCAGAGATGGGCTCTGCTGTTATCCTCACATACATATGAAATAAGATATCGGAAGGCAGAGCTGCATGGAAATGCAGATGGTCTATCAAGACTACCATTACCCGTGACATGTCCCGAGAGCATGCAGAAAGTCATTTTCTACTTTGAGGAAGTCACAATGGCTCCAGTGACATCAACACAGGTGAGAAGATGCACACGGAATGATCCAATTCTGTCTGCAGTCACGGAAATGGTAAAAAATGGACATGTCCCTGAGGACACCACCAATATGAAGCCATACCTGCCTAGGAAGAACGAACTGTTGGTTCATTCTGGATGTCTTCTCTGGGGACAAAGAATCATCATTCCCCCCATCGTTGAGGAAACCGGTCCTCCAGCAGCTCCATGTGGGCCATTGTGGTATCGTGCGAATGAAGGAAATGGCACGGAGTTATTTTTGGGGGCCAGGTCTTGAGGGGGACATTGAAGGCAAGGCAAAGTCATGTCCATCTTGCCAGCAAGTGAGAAACGAACCTCAATTGGCCCCATTACACCCTTGGGACTGGCCAGAAACCCCCTGGCAGCATGTACATGTGGATTTTGCTGGGCCGGTTGAAGGAAAGATGTTGTTAATAGTGATGGATGCCCACAGCAAGTGGCCTGAAGTTGCTGTTATGCACTCCACAACTGCTGAGAAAACCGCAGTAAAACTGGGAGAAATGTTTAGCTGTTTTGGCCCTGAACAGCTCATCAGTGATAATGAGCCACAGTTTACATCACAAGAATTTGCTGTTTTCTTACAACGTTGTGGTGTGCAACATCTTAAATCAGCTCCATATCACCCAGCGATGAATGGTCTGGCAGAGAGAATGGTTCAAACCATCAAACACGCCTTAAAAACATCACAAGGACAAGGGAGCATTACACAACAATTACACACAATAGATTATTTTTCTATTGAACAAAAATCACATGAATAATCTATCTCTAAATTAAACCTCTTTAACACACTTTTAGCTAGATATATACCATGTAAAATTTTAAATGTAACCTCTTTTACTTTATTATTTAAACAGTATGCTTCACAAATACACCAAGCTTTTTTCCAGTTTATATTTCTAAATACACTTGTCCACAATAAGCTTTTATGAGTAGCTGTTTCATCTATTAAAATATTCCTAATATGTTTATTTGTACAACTGTGTTTCAAAATATCAATGTCTCCAATAAACATGCTGCCTTCAATGAATATTGCGTCACTTCTACAAGCTCTTACAAAATGTATAACTTGTTGAGGTATTGCATCAACATAGCGTATCAAATTACCATTTGAATTTAAAAGTTGTCTAACTAACACAATATTATTTTCATACCAACTATTATAGAAGAGAGATCTGTTTTTATATTGAATGCACCTATTATTCCAAATAATGTATCTATTTGGGAAAATTATGTTACACCAGCATCCAGGCCAATAAAGATTACTTGTGAAATTTAGCTAATTTTACAGGCAGTTTTTTCAATTTTAAAATCATATCTCAAAAGAAGATCTATGCTATGTCAAACACATGTTTTGGAAACATATACCATATACTATCCTTTTCTTTAATAAATTTGATCAACCAATTAATCTTGAATGTATTATAACAATAAAACTATACTCCAGAGTATTTTCTTATGAGCAGATGTCACAGTTACATCATTTGCAGCTGCGCGATTATAGTGGTGGCTGAAAAATAGCAGTAGCAAGTGTAGGAAATTTAGCAAAATCCACAGACTAAGAGAAAAATGTTTTGTTGTGTCAGAATCGGAATATAGACTTCATTTTTATAAAATACCTTAGTTGAAAATACCCTTTGAAACTAAACGTACTCATTTACGTTGCAAGTCAAAGACTGGACTGATGAAACGGGTGTTGTGTCAAATTATGACCCGGTATTGTAACGCTCGGGATGACAGGAGACGAGGGTAACGAATAACAAGTAGTTTTATTTAAATGACAGGAACACGCAACAGTGTGCATAGCACAAACAAGAACCGACAAAGGAAGAACAGAACAGGAAGTATAAATACACAGACTGAACTAATGAACACAGGTGGGGGAAGTTAACTAATCAGGGGAAAATGAAGACAGGTGCAGACATGACGTAACTAAAACATGACAGAACTGAAACACATGTGACAGGTATTGTGTCATACTATTAAAGCATGAATTGTAATCAGTAAATCTACATAATATTCAAAGACATGCAGTTCATAGGGGATAGTTACAACATGAAATAATATTTAAACCTACAACATTTTTCATAGATATCTTTTAAACATAGGCTAACATTTTATTTCAAAATGCAGATTTTTTTTCTTGAATTTGCATGTTTATATCTCTCAGTTCAGACTTTATAATTCGCAATTGTGAGTTTGTATCACAATTCTGATGGGGGGAAAATCAGAATTGCAGGATTTAAACTTGCAATTCTGAGGAAAGTAGAATAATGAGTATACCTCAATTCTGTTTTCCTTCTAAGAAATGTGAAATATAAACTCATATTTGCGAGAAAAAAAATCAGAATTGTGAGATATAAACTCGAAGTTAACTTTTTCATTCTTTTATTCCGTGACTTCCATACTGCTGAATGGCCATTTTGTGCAACCAGGTAGGCTCCGCCCATAAAAACGTCATCGCTGTTTGCAAAGACATAATGCTATTGGTAGCTTAGGTCCAACACGTACACACACGTAAAAAGTACATTGTATATATGTGTCATTGGTTTTTGAATAATTACAAATGCACTGTATAGTGGTTATATCAATGTAACATGTTAACATTTCAAAATTATCCAAGAAACAACAATCTATTATTATTACGGTCTCAGCATTTAGCCTACCTTATAGCCTAATACCAGCACCAATGCAAAAATTCCATAAATATAAATAAAAGTGGTCATTTTGAAATTTAATTTGTAGAATGTAAACTATATGTCCTAGTGCAGCTACAAGCTTGTTTAATTTATTCTGTTTTATCACCTTAGAAATTAGATCAAATCCAGCTAATCCCTCAATACTTTGTTGACAATGCTTGACAACTTTTATTTAGACAAGCCTATTATTTCATAATTTTACCAGATAAAAACTATCACAATATTTATAGGCCGAAAAATTCATTGTTAGGGGCTCAAGCATGTGTTAAACCCCTACTTTAATTGTAAGGATTTTTATTATTATTATTCCGGCATAAAACTGATCGGGCAGGCCAAACCGTGAGGCTGAGAGACTTGAAACTTTGTCTCAAAGTAGTCTTGCTCGTTACTCAGATACATGGACTCGTCCAAATCGGCCAATAGGTGACGTTATAGTGATCAAAAAAAGCAAAACATCTCAGGTTACGCATGTATCCATGGTTCCCTGAGAAGGGAACGAGACACTGCCTCATAGTTTGACGCTGTGGGCACGCCTCTGTGTGAATGCGTCGTGTAAAATCAGTCCAATGGCGTGAAAGAACATCATAGGCAGTTGACGTCATTGACCGGGAAACTATAAAGCATACCCAGACCAAATAATGTTAGCTTCTGGAAAGGCTGAAGTAAGATGATCACAGGTATACAGGAAGTATGGCAACGCGACGCAGCGTCTTGTTCCCTTCTCAGGGAACCATGGTTACATGCGAAACCTGATACATTCCTTTTCAAGGGAATTCGTGCTGTGTCATAGTTTGATGCTGTGGGAACGTTAATACCCACGCCGCCATGCTGACAAGTGCCTGTCTGTGTGAAACCATCTCGTGCACACTACGACGAAATTTCTTGGAATTGAACCTTAAAGCCAGTTTCTTGAGCTCACAACCACAGTCAAACCACAACCTGTTTGGACTGAGCCAGAATGAACTAGTCATCTATGTAGTTCAATTCGCGAATGCCCTGAAGTCGCAACAGAGTCAGAGCTGACCCCACGCATTTTGTGAACGTGCGGGGTGACAATGCAAGGCCAAATGGAAGAACCCGATACTGGAATGCTTCGCCCACCGAAAGCAAACCTTAGGAACTTCCTGTGCTGAGGAAGGATAGAAATGTGGAAGTAAGCATCCTTTAAATCTATCATGACAAACCAGTCCTCAGACCTGATCTGAGACATGATTTGCTTGAGTGTCAGCATCTTGAACTTTAACTTGCTCACTGAACCATTTAGCAGATGTAGATCTAAAATCGGACATAACCACCCATCCTTCTTCGGAACTATGAAATAACGACTTTAAAACTCTCTGATTCTCTGTCTGGAAGAGGAACATGTTCTATGGCCTCCTTTTCCAACAGAGCTTTTACTTCTTGTACCATTACCAGAGCCTGCTTGGGACCCACAACAGTGAATAAGATCCTGTTGAAACCGGGTGGTAGAGGCTGGTCTCTGGATTTATTTGTGCAATCATCTCGGTGCCCTGAAGCAGTGAACCGGCAGGAAACAACCGAGCTGACTGCAACATCCTCATAGGAGGATGCAAGCTCCCTGGCGCCGCAGCGTTGAGGGAATGATCCCGTAGCATCAGAGACGCAGCGTTGTGGGACAGAATCATATGCTCGCTGGAAACCTCTGCACCCCAAAACCCCTGAGGGCCCTGAGAGGAAACGGGCACTGTGAAATGAGGTGTAATCCGTTTCCCCTTGGAGGGGACTGCCCCCAAGTTTGACGCCTGTGGCATCAGGACGTCTTCACTGTAGCCGGATCCTCAGATCCGCTCTACCCAAAGTCGGCTTAGACTGAGAGTATCGACCCGTTCCCCAGTTTTTTGAGGAGCCTGGGTAGCTGACAAATGAAGCCACAAATGGCTCTCCGTGACCACCTGGGCTGCCATAGACCGGCCGATTGATTTGGCAGTCTCCTTGGTTGGTGGCCCGGAGAGATAAATCTGTGGCTCGACGCAGTTCTTTGATCGTGTTTACACTCTCTTCCCCCGACTCATCGATGTCCCTGCGCAGATCAGCCTGGTTTGCTTGCAACACTGACATTGTATGCAAGCATGATGCAGCCTGACCTGCCACTGAATAAGCTTTGCCCACCAATGCTGATGTAGTTCGAACTGGTTTAGTGGGCAGCTGGTTTAGTGGGCAGTTTTGGGAGAGAGATAACTAGCCAGTGTTTTTTCTACCTTTGGCATCGCCCCATAACCATTTGTCTTTCCTCCTAACATATTAGAGTAATTAGATGTTGCTGGTGAATATACTCTATATGAGAAAGGTTTATTTCATGACTTCGACACTTCAGTGTGAACATCAAGGAAAAATGGTAAGCCCCGGCGCGGAGGTTGTGTGCGAGAAGGGAAAAATCTTTCATCTAGCAGGCTTCTCTGCCACACTTCATGTGTCTCGGCTGGCCATTCAATGTTTAACTTAGTCACAGCACGAGTTATAACCTCCATAAGCTCCTCATATGCTGGCGTGTGGGGTGGCGAATCCTCCACATCACCAGGATCCATGCTCACCACATCCAATCCCTCAGAACCAGACAGGTGAAGCATGGGTGCTTCCACCGGGCTTCCAAATCCCGAGAGAAAGCAGTGAATCTAGCAGGTGAGGGCAGAGATAGGGCAGGACCCGTCTCTAACTCCTCCACTAAATCCATCTGCGATCCCAACAATTGCAGCTGTCACTGTGCCTCGGCAACAGCGGGACCAGAACAGGAGCGTCTTCAGGGAAAGACTCTCACAGTGCTCGCAACCAGCCCCCTCGAGGGCTGCCCGAGCATGCTCCATTCCCAAACAAACAACACACAAATTGTGTGTATCCCCATCCGAAATATAGCGAGGACAGGGAGGAACACATGATTTAAATTGTTTGTTCACCATAGTAGTGCTTGATGCAACGACAGACAGACAATAATAAATAGGACTGACAGTCACACAGATCACTTACTGAAGACATAGAAGCTAACACTATTTGGTCTGGGTATGCTTTATAGTTTCCTGGTCAATGAAGTCACCCGCCTATGACGTTCTGTCACACCATTGGGCGGATTTTACACGTGCTTCACGACGCATTCACGCAGAGGCGTTCCCACAGTGTCAAACTATGACGCAGCGCGAGTTCCCTTGAAAGGGAACTGGCCGTAACTCCTAGACCGTTTGTCCCAGTCAAGTGTCTTATTGGAATCTTTGGCTGAAGACATGATAAATTTGGTTCTGCCATGAAAAATTTTCCACCAACTTGGATTTTGTCCAAATTCTTTCAACCTAGTCCCAGGTTTTTCACCCGAACGGAACTAAACCAGTTAAAAAATATTCTCTGGAGTCTGAATATCAATAATTATCAAAAAAAAGTTTAAATTTTGTTTCACGGTCGGTAAGGGGTGCCAAAACGTTTAAAAATGATAGGGACACTTTAACTAAAATGGCAATAACTCTTGAACAGAATGAGACATTTTCTCCAAACTGGGTACACATGGGAATGGGCTCAATCTTTGGTCACTATAATTTTTTTTTTTCGTCGTTTAGACACTAGGCTAGTAAAAAAAACCCATGAAAACGGCTGTAACCACCTGACCCTAACGGTCAGGTTGACTTGAAAAATGGTATGCAGTGTCTTGGTCCAAGATGGCATGATAGTCTATGAGGACATTGCGCATCTAACAAAACATGGCCACCATTGGCCAATGAAGTTTGAGCACCTATTAGACAAGGTTAACGGAGGCCGATTAGAACAAAATGCGGTGGGCATGTTCGACTCATGGTCCTAGAGGTCTGCAAGACTTTTGAAAGAAATCGGCCACAAGTTAGCACTTACAAGTTTTTCACCTCTGTAATCACATGGGGTTTCACAGATCCACAAAATATGCATATCATTTGATAGAGCTCTTCATACTGAACAATTATGCCTAAAGAAACACTGCTGTCAAATCAAAAAATTCATTAAATATTAGCATTTATGTAAAAAACTTACTTTTGCAAACTAGTCCTTGGTTTTTTGCCCGATCAGAACTAAATCAGTGCAGTATAATTCTCTGGACTATCTAGATCAATAATTATTGTAAAAAAGTTAAACATTACCCTTTGGATAGCTATAACAGGATAATTTATTAAATGTCAAAATTTGATTGGAAGAGGCAAAAAGATCCAATCAAAGTCACTCATGGTTAATTTTTTGTGCTCATTTATATCTATATATATATATATATATATATGTGTGTGTGTGTGTGTGTCTATAACTAAACTAAACACTAAAAAAAACTATAAACGAAATGAGATATTTTCACCAAATTTGACAACATATGAATGAACACATTCTGAGGACACGTACAAAAAAAGTGGTTGAGATTGAACCATAGGTGGTGCTACAGCTCTTAAAAAGCTTTACAACAACATATTTCCTGTGGTATATTGTGTACATTTACATTTACATTTATTCATTTGGCAGACGCTTTTATCCAAAGCGACTTACAGGCCAGGAATACAACAAGACAATTAGACACAGGAAGTGCTCACAAAACAAGTTTCACAATACAAGTTTCAGACACTCAGAGTACCATAAACGATAATAGGGAGTGTAGTGTTCTCGTGCAGTGTGTTGAAACTCTGACTAAACACCAAGTTAAACCATAGCCAATGAAGACGTAGTAAGGTTGCTTATTTACTGTCACTCTTCGTCATTAACATGTTGTGGTGAAAACTGTAATAAAACAATACAACAATATTCAATGTCTATGTCTTGATTAATTATCCAATAATAAATGCTTTTCTCACTGCAGTAGCAGCTATAATGGCTGTTTGCATTACTGTTAGCTTGTTTTTAACAACTTATTAAACATCATATTATTAACAAATCCATATTAATATATAATCTTTAACATGTCTAATGTCACATAGATGAACTTACGGCATTGCCTCTATGATGATTAATAGTGGATACGATGGATTACTAGTGAGATCACACCATATACGTCTCATCGTTTTCATGCAAACCAGGAATGACTAACAGGAAGTGACTAAACAGGCAGTAACATCATAACATAAATAATAATATTAATTTTTTTACAAATGAGGTAGATAAACAGAAAAGTAATTATGGACTTCATATTTCCTGAGAATATGTATCAACAAAAATAAAACAGATATTTGAAAGTTGAATTTCTTAAAGGGCAACATAGGGAGGAATTAGTGGAAATGAAGGATAGTTTTTTATTTATTCATTTATTTTTAAGATGAGGTTAAGTGCTCACGAAAGAGATTTCGTGAATTTTCAGCTGTCTTTTGAATATTGCCAGGGATTCTGCATTGATGAAAGAAGGGAGATCATTCCACCAGGATGTAGCAGTGAACAAAAATGTTCTGGAGAGTGATTTTGTGCCTTTCTGTGATGGTGCCACGAGCCTTTGCTCCTTTAGTGATTGCAGGCTTCTGGTAGAGACGTAGACTCGTGAAAGGCAAGCGTCAATGCCTTGAACTTGATGCAAGCAGCAAGTGGTAACCAGTGCAGAGAAACGAAGAGAGGCCTGACATGGGCTCTTTTGGGCATGTTAAAGACGAGATGTGCTGCAGCGTTCTGAATCCTTTGTAGTGGTTTGATTGCGTATGATGGCAGTCCAGCCAGAAGAGCATTGCAATAGTCAAGCCTAGAAATATCACTTACTGGCTGTAAGTGGTCTTTTCCATCTATGATCATATGATAATATTTATATCATTATATCATCATCTCCTCGTTTTGAACAGCTTTGCCTCAAGAACCATTGCTGTCAATCAAATCGTTTATTAAATATTCAAGATTTAAAAAAAAAATAAAAAAACACTTTTGCAAACTAGTCCTAGGTTTTTTGCTAAATCTGAATAAAACCAATGCAGTGAAATTCTCTGGAAATATGCTAAACCTGGAATAAGCATTTTCTTAACTATTATTAATTTAAAATATCCACGTTTAATTAATGGAGTTAAAATGGAAAATGTACTTGAAACACAAAACAGTGTTTCTCTCTACTCACTAATATTTTCTATAATTCATATTTAGACTTTCTTTATGAAATCATTAATGTTTACCATCACATTTTGTCAAAATTCACTTTATTTTTACTGAAGGATTAGTACTGACAATTGTGCCACGTAATGTGAAACCTGAAGGAGACTTGCAGTAGACATTTTGTTACCCATGATATATTTGAAAAATATCTGTATTTACAACAAAATGTGTGTGCGTGTGTTTGTGTGTGCATGAAACCATGTATCAAGTGTTATCGTTTAAGCCTTTTCTTTCTCTGTGGTTACTTTAGCATATGGCATATCTGTTCCTTCTATGATTTAAGTGTTTACATGCATGCTAAATAAAACATTATATATTTTACGCATATGTGCTTAAAGGCCTTAAAAGCTTGAACCCTAATAAATGCTGCTTGCAGCTTTAATTATTATTATTCTTGTTTTACAGCCATTATAAGCAAATCATTGCATCTTATGCATACAAAGGCAATTATTCATTTGTGTAGCATCAAAGTATGTTGAAAGCAGAAAGCTCACTTTCTCCTATACAGCTGTCTTTTCATGAAGCATTTCTCAAGGCCAGGTTAACAGCTGCTACACCTCTGGGGGTGGAGGCTTGAGACCTCAGACCTCATGTCTCCTCCATGCTGGCACAAAAATATTAATATTGTGTTGGAGAAGCACAATGCTTCCTGTGTATAAGGTGATGGCAGGTGCATGGGTCCTAATGGCAGCTATAAGAACAATAATGGGACAAGCAACCAACTATTTCTGAATTATTATCCAGTAGATTTATATTGATGTTGAAAATGCAACCTACAAATAAATATAGGGGGAGACCGGGGAGTGTGCCTTACAAAAAAGTATACTTTAAGTTAATTTTATTAAGTGTACTGTTCAAGTATATTTCAAGTATACTTTATTTAGTAAGTAAACTAATATCCATGTACTAGTAGTAAACTGAGTGTACCATTTCAATACTGCTTGGGACTGGAGAGAGAGACAGGTGGGGAGCGGTGTTTAAGGGAGTCAAGTGCTAATGACAAACACCTGTGTATCGTTTCAGTAATTGGCATGGAGAGATGGGATAAAATGCCATTGGGGAGAGGGAACTGGGGGAAAGAGACTGACTGGGAGCTCGGACATGGAACGTGTGGGCAGGATCGACTGCTGAATCTGGAGTTTTGCTGATTATAGACTGAGTTAAATTAAAGTGCAGTGGGCACTGTGTCTTGTCCCAAGTCCCAGTCACACCGACCCTGTCTTCTTCCTTCCTTTAATTGAAATCTGTTACACTGGTGCCGAAGCCCGGGAAGGAAGAAGGATGCCGCCGCCGTCGTGCAGTCCCCATCGGGATCGCCATTTGCAGAGATTATCCAATCGCTCACGGGCCTTCAGCAGGAACACCAGGAGGACTGCGAGCTGTTTCGGAGCTGGATCGACCGGGAGGTTCAGGCTACGGGAACCTCAGCCCTGCCCACTCACGTGCCTCTGAACAAGATGAGGCCACAGGACAATCCCATGGTGTTTATTGACTTGTTTGAAAGGTCCGCCGAGGCATGTGGGTGGCCCCAAGAGGACTGGTCGGTGCGGCTTATTCCCCTGCTTTCCGGAGAGGCACAGTTGGCCGCACAACAGCTGCCAGTCCAGAACCCCCTGGTCTACGAAGACCTGAAACGCACTATCCACCAGCGGGTTGTGATGGCGCAACAGCTCCTGGGACGCCTGCGGCAGATGGCTGATGGCCGAAACAAACGACGTCGAGGTTATTATCAACCAAGTGGTGCTGGAGCAGTTCGTGGCGTGGGTACCAACAAAAACCACACAGTGGGTCCAGTGCCACCTCCCAACGTCGCTGAAGCAGACCATCCAATTGGCGGAGGACCAGATGGTGGCGTGCCCGGGGGTCAGCGTATCTCTGCCATTGGTTTCTCTCTCTCTCCCTTCACTTGTGCTTTCTCCCTCTCCTACTATGTCTAAACCTGTCCCGCTCCCCAGGTCCCGAAGGAATCTCCCTTCTCAGGCCCCGCCCCGGTGGAGGAGTTCGTCGTCATTGGAACCGACAGCTGGGGTTGGCCAGCAGCAGCTCTTCCGCAGCTCCCGTTTCACCCTGTCTCCACGTCAATTCCTTGACCCACTTCCTGCCCCTAGGGCGGCGGGGAGGTCTGGGCCAGCCTGTCATTTTATTGATAGGTGTCCCGTGATGGAGGTAGGGACCCTGAGCCAGATCCTGGACGCCCCTCAGGCTGCCCCCGATCAAGCTGGCCTGTATCAAACACCTGTGAGCATTAAGGGAGGTACATATCAGGCTTTGGTGGATTCGGGATGTAACCAAACCTCAGTTCATCAAAGCCTGATTCAACCGGAGGCATTGGATAAGAGCCGCATGGTTAAGGTACGCTGCATGCACGGGGATGTGGTGATTTATCCCTTAATGTCAGTGGCCATTCAATTTTGGGGACAAAAGCATAATGTAGAGGCTGCGGTTAGCCCGCACCTCAGGCATCCGCTAAGTTTGGGGACAGATTGGCCGGGTTTTAGGTGATTATTGGGGTATTTATGTGCGGGTGCCTCTTGGAAGAACGGAGAATGGGAAAGGGGGCCATCATACAGGTAGTAGAAGCTGGGACCAATGGGAACATAGTCAGGGGAACGGAGCACGGTGGAGAGGAGAATCCTCTCAGAGTGCAATGATTTTCCCTTGGCGCAGTCTCAGGATGAGACACTCAGACACACATTTGAACAGGTCTGTTCTATCGACGGGCAGCTTCTCCAGCCGACTCGACCGCTCTCCTACCCGTATTTTGCCATTTTAAAAGACAGGTTGTATTAAGTGACCCAAGATACTCGATCAAAAAAAGATTGAACTCAAATATTACTACCAAAAAGCCATCGGGAAATGCTTTTCCAGGCTTTCTCAATGTAATCCCATGGCCGGAACTTTGGGACAGACTGCAACACTTAATCGTCTAATGACCCGATTTTTCTGACCGGGCATTCACGAGAACGTGCGCAGGTGGTGGGCGTCTTGTCGGGAAAGTCAGTTGGTGAATGCACCGGCCACTTCAAAGCACCGTTGTGCCCCCTCCCTCTCATACAGATCCCCTTTGAAAGAATTAGTACCTCATCGAGCCATTCGAATGATCTGCACGGGGGCATCGCTTTGCATTGGTCTTGGTGGATTATGCAACAGGATACCCCGAGGCAGTGGCGCTTCGCAGCATTTCAGCAAAAAGCATAGCAGATGCTCTGTTTCATTTCAAAAGGGATTCTCACCGATCAAGGCATGGTGTTTATGTCATGGACTCTCCGCGAACTGTACAAATTATTGGGCATTAAATCAATTCGAACTAGCTTTTTATTTTGGCGAAGACGCCAAAAATTGGGATAAATGGCTAGAACCCCTCTTGTTTGCTGTGCGCGAGGTCCCTCAAGCCTCTACGGGGTTTTCCCCTTTCGAGCTCCTCTATGGATGTCAGCCCTGTGGGGTATTGGACCTCCTAAGAGAAACTTGGGAGGACAGACCTTCGGACAGTAAAAATGAAATTCAGTATGTACTGGATCTGAGAATAAAACTACACACTTTGGGGCAGCTGTCTACGGAGAATTTGTGACAGGGTCAGGACAAACAATGACGGCTGTACAACAGGGGAACCAGATTACGCCAATTTACACAGGGAGATAAAGTGCTTGTATTGCTCCCAACTTCTAGTTCTAAATTACTCGCTAAGTGGCACAGACCTTTTGAAGTCACACGTCGAGTTTGAGATCTCAAAGCGAACAGACAGGGGTGGATCACATCAGATTTACCATCTCAATCTTCTTTAAAAAATTGAAGTGATGCGGAGTCAGTGATGCTGGTGGAGTGGGGTCAGGATCTCGAGGGCAGCCCCAAGAGGTGTGGAGCGGTACACACCTCAGTATATGGTGCTCGCCCCATCTCTTTGCCCTCAGGGGGCCGTTCTGCCAATCCCGCCACCCTCGGTGCTTCGGGGAGCAAGCGGTCTCCAACGAGGCTATGATTCGGTGTTCCCTCGACAGTCTCGGCCTCTGAGGAGGTTAAAAATACAGTCAGATCAGGAGGTTCCAGCCCGTATGTTTCAGGTCGCCAAGATGGCTATATTGGTTACACCAGAGGCTAGCCTCGAGAGGCTCTATTCAGCGGGGTGCTACTAATGCTAGTGCATCCCAAGCAGGCTCTGGTGATGGAGCAAGAAGTAAAGACCTTATTAGCAAAGGAAGCTATAGAAAAGATTCCTGTAGCCGGCAGAAAGTCAGGTTTCTACAGCTGATACTTCCTTGTTCCAAAGAAGGATGGAGGGTTGAGTCCTATTTTAGATCTTCGTCATCTGAATCGTGCAGTAAAGAAGCTGAAATTCAAGATGCTGACACTAAGCCAGATCGTGACTCAAATCAGGTCCAAGGACTGGTTTGTCACGATAGATTTAAAAGATGCATACTTCCATGTCTCCATCCTTCCACAACACAGGAAGTTCCTGAGATTCGCTTTCGGAGGTGAAACTTACCAATATCTGTTTCTTCCATTTGGCCTTGCTCTTCCACCCCGCACATTCACGAAATTCGTAGATGCAGCACTGACCGCGCTAATGCTGCAGGGCATACGCATGAACTATATAGATGACTGGCTAATATTAGCACAGTTAGAGCAGGTGGCAGTTCGACATCGAGATGTCATTCTTACACACATACAAAAACTGGGGTTGAGACTGAACGCCAAAAAGAGTGTGCTTTCTACAGTACAGAGGCCACCTTTCTTGGCATGATAAGGGATTCAGTGATGATGCGGCCTACTCTTTCGCCTGCTCGCATTGCTGTTATCCTCTCAGTCGTGAAAGAGATGAAGCTAGGCCAGTCACAGTTTCAGAGACTGTTGGGTCTGATGGCAGCAGCGTCCAATGTGATACCTTTTGGCCTGCTATACATGAGACCCTTTCAGTGGAGGCTCAAGACCAGAGGGTATTCCCCGAGGGGGAACCCGTTCCATATGATGAAGATCACGCGGCGATCGCTCCAAGCCTTTATTATATGGAAAGAGAAATGGTTCCTGTCCCAAGGCCCCGTGTTATGAGTTCAGTGTCGAGGAGTCACACTGTCTACAGATGCTTCTCTTACAGGCTGGGGAGCGTTAATGGAGGGCCGCTCAGCTCAGGGTCTCTGGAGCGGTCATCAGCTTTCGTGGCAAATAAATTGCCTGATGATGGCTGTCTTTAATGCGTTGAAGTACTTCCTCCCAGACCAGAGAGGCCATCATGTGCTGATGGAGTGCTGATGGAATGGAGACTTCACCCCGAGGCGGTGAAGTTTATATGGGAGATTTATGGCCAAGCGAAGGAAGGCGGATCTGTTCGCGTCTCAGCATACGATGCACTGTCCACTTTGGTTCTCTCTCACATGGTTCTCTTTTGGTTCATGGTTCTCATTTGGTTCTCTTTACA
This sequence comes from Zacco platypus, assembly GCA_038088235.1. Taxonomy (NCBI): domain Eukaryota; kingdom Metazoa; phylum Chordata; class Actinopteri; order Cypriniformes; family Xenocyprididae; genus Zacco; species Zacco platypus. The sequence goes on from CM076080.1 coordinate 10,516,948, forward strand.
ACAGCCGACTGTATAACATCATGGCAGCGAGTAGAAGTAGGCATCATGACAGGCTGTACAATCTCAGCCCTGGCCTTCACAATGGCCATGGAGGTCATCATCAGAGCCTCAAGATGGGTGGAGGTGGTGGTCGTGGTGGGGGGGAGTGAACTAAGAACGGGATCCGCCTTCCACCTATCCGAGCCTACATGGATGACATAACCACCCAGCCAGCAATGACATGTGGGGCCCAGATGGGTTAAGTACGGGTTCCATGGTTACCATGTGGGCATGGGCTTTGGCTGGGTGAAATCAGTGGGTCCCATGTAGGTTTTTTAGTATGAGTCCCACATAGGAAGCCCATATGAGCTGATTGCATGGGCCCCATAAGGGACAGGCATGGGCCAATTGGGCATGGGTTTGAACTGGGAACACATATATGGGTCCTGCAAAGTATATTTATGGGCCAAGTGGGCATGGGTTTGATCTGGGAACACATAAATGGGTCCTGCATGGCATTGTTATGGGCCAAGTGGGCATGGGTTTGAACTGGGAACACATATATAGGTCCTGTATGGTTTTATTTATGGGCCAAGTGGGCATGTTTTTGATCTGGGAAATCATATATGGGTCCTGCATGGCATTGTTATGGGCCAAGTGGCCATGGGTTTGAACTGGGAACACATATATGGGTCCTGCATGGCATTGTTATGGGCCAAGTGGGCATGGGTTTGAACTGGGAACACATATATAGGTCCTATATGGTTTATTTATGGGTCAAGTGGGCATGGGTTTGATCTGGGAACTCATATATGGGTCCTGCATGGCATTGTTATGGGCCAAGTGGCCATGGGTTTGAACTGGGAACACATATATGGGTCCTGCATGGCATTGTTATGGGCCAAGTGGGCATGGGTTTGAACTGGGAACACATATATAGGTCCTATATGGTTTATTTATGGGCCAAGTGGCCATGGGTTTGAACTGGGAACACATATATGGGTCCTGCATATAATTTTGATGTGCCGAGTGGGCATGGGTTTGATCTGGGAACACATATATGGGTCTTGAATGGCACATTTATGGGCCGAGTGGGCATGGGTTTGAACTGGGAACACATATATGGGTCCTGCATAAAATTTGTAATGGGCCAAGTGCTCATGGGTTTGAACTGGGAACACATATATGGGTCCTGCATAGAATTTGTATGGGCCAAGTGGCCATGGGTTTGATCTGTGAACATATAAATGGGTCTTGCATGGCATATTTATGGGCCAAGTGGCCATGGGTTTGAACTGGGAAAACATATATGGGTCCTGCATGGCAGAGGTCATGGCATCAAAATAGGTCAAAGTTTACGCTGTGTTGAATTATGCTGATTAGTGGACTCTCAGAAAGGTTGCAGGCCTACCGTAACACTTCAAATAATAGCCCAGTCCCAGATGCCTGTCCCTTGGGGCAGAAACACATATTTAGACAAATAACTAGGGAAGCTTGATATTATCGGCCGATATTGGCTTTAAAATTCAATATCGGTATCGGTTTTTGAAATGGTTTAAAATGACTAAAGTATGTCATTTTATACCCTATTGGAAAGCTTGTTTCCTCTCAAAGCGAATGCAGACAAAATTTGGGTGTTGCTGTTGGTCAACCAGAATAAACACAGGGTTTGTAGAGTAAATAAATTCTTGAGCAGGGCAGATCTAAGCCCCAATGAGTGGAATGAGTTGAATTTTTGTTCTTGTGTGGCTATTTGTTTTCAGTTTACCTCAGTCAAAGAAATGTTCAGTTGGCATCTTCTCTCGAAGGGATAGTAAGCACCGCACCCCAGTTAGCCTACCGGGTTAGTCCTTCAAAACATTCAAGTATCAAGGGAGTCATGGAACAGTGGGCAGTAAGCCTATAAACGATCATATGTTTCGGTATCTGTATCGGCTAATATCGGTATCGGATATCAGTACAAAATCAATGTCAAGCATCCCTACAAATAACCCCATACGGTTATCCATATCCCATAGATGCCTGTCACAATGGTCTATTTGGTCAAATAAAACTCTGGGATCCTATTCGAAATTTTATGGTACTTCATTTTTGAAGATGAGGCCAAATAGCTCACAGACAGCTAGTCCCTTTATGGACATGAATATGATACATTTATTATTACCTCTTAGGAAACTTTAATTCAATATTTGTTAGAAAAGGACTTGCAGGAGGCCTCATCATCTGTCACTTCTGTGTTGTTAGATGTCCTTGGACCAAGGAGTAATATGTGTTTCTATTAAGGTGTAGCTCATACACCAACTATGACTGGTTGGCTGTAAAGGTAGCCTACATTAGATCTTGTTTTGTATCTTATCAATTATTAATGATTAATAGATTGTTGGCGTTTTAACTTTTGGTAAAGGAAAACACACATCCAGCCCTAGTCTGGAGAAGTAACGGTGACATCAGTGGTTTTTATATTTTTTATATTTTGTATTTTATACGAAATTAGGCTACACATAATTCCGTAACAGTAATTGTATAGTAATATTATAGTAACTAATAATCTGAGTAGTATATATATTATAACAGAATATATCATATATATATATATTTATATACTCATAAATATATATATATATTTTTTTGTTACAAATTGTACTTACTTAAGTATTTCTCTAACACCACTTTAATAGCAATGTAACAGTAGCCTACTTGTACTTGAGTACAGATTTTCAGTACTCTTTCCACCACTGCCTGTTATGCACACAACACCTAATTAGGCTCATTCATAATGAAGCCAGCGAAGCAGTTAACGTTTGTTAATTCTCTCACATATCCTTTAATTTACGAATTTTACTGTATTTAATTGTTATTTGGTCAGGCAGTTCTTAGGACATCTATAGGGGCCTGTATGCAAAGACCTTGTTTCGCGCTCAAAACGTTAACTGCTCATTCGGAAAGCACTGTGACTGCTGCCAGCTGTGACTTCGAGGAGAACTTCATAACAGACATTCACAAATTGAGGTAAGTTGAAATATTATGTTGCCAGAAAAATAACACAGCATATTGTACAGTGGTCTGTATTTTTGGTTTGTGCTGTTTAATCTGATGTAGAATCTAACCAAAAGGAAAATCAGCGGGAGAGCTTGGACAATAAAATATATCACTATAGACTTTTATTCAATAACGGTGATATGAGTTTTAAACACATTTCCGATATTTCGATATAGCAGCTACACATTAGTATATTACAGCGTTTCGTTGACTGGCGGAAATTAAGCATTGGACAATATTGGTATATCGGATATCAGTACAAAATCAATGTCAAGCATCCCTACAAATAACTTTAATTTTAAGATATTTAAGTCACAGTAGTAATCTGTATCTGTATTGCATGTTCAAACTTTAAATCATTCTTATTAACCGGTTAATAGATGTTTTCTCCGTAAGTATGTGGGTTTGGAAATTCCCCCAAATTCTGTGTTCTAGAGAAGTCTATATTACACTTTTTAAAGCCCTTTCTCTTAATAACACGCGCATGAATATAGTTTTTTTTAAACTGTTTACAGATAACTACTTTGAAGGAAATAAATGAGTAACTCCATGGTAAATGTCACCCTAGGGCAAACATTTTAGCTTACCACATGTGGAAATGTGTTTTACTTGACTGAATGATTTGAAGAGTTGCAAGTTGGAACAATTAAGAACATTGCTAAATTAACTTATGCTCCTTTGTTTTTAGGTGCACTGAAGAGTAATGCAATCACTCAAAACGTGAACCGCAAAGAAGTGGAAATGGCGCTGGGGAAGTGGTTTACCGGCGCACGTGACCGTGGAGGGGAGAGGGCTGCAAGAGCCCATAGAGAAAAAGGAGCGTCCACCACACAGACGCCATGAGTGTATTTTTTTGGAGAGGATTTTTTTTCAGAGTATTTTTTTTAAAAAGTATATTATTGATTTATTTACCGGTATGTTGTGACTTTTAAAGATTATGTTTGTTGTTCAATGTAACAATTTTGTATTAATGTATTTTTTGGAGAGATGTTTTTTTTATATATTTTTGATTTGTTTACATGTGACATTTAAATTATTTTTTAAAGATCATTTTTGTTGTTCAATTTGACAATAAATTTCTTGCAGTTCTTATATTCATTCTTCGTTTTTAGTTTTTTTTAGATTGTTTCCTTAAACCATTTGGCATGGTTGGGCTTAGATAGGCCTTGCATTAATTGCCCAGTTAGGACCCACATAAGACTCATACAGAGCCCACTTTAAGCCCATAGGGGCATTCACGGTTGAATCCTGGTGCAAGCCCACTTTAAACCCCTTTAGGCAGGTGGGGCCCAAATGGGTCTGACATGAATTACCCAGTTAAGACCCTTACAGGTCCCACTTAAAACCCACCTGGGCATCCATGGCTGGCCCCCGTGTGGATCCCGGGTGCAAGCCCATTTTAAACGCCCTTTAAGCAGGTGGGGCCCAAATGGGTCTGTCATGAATTGCCCGGTTAATATCCCACATAACACCCTTATAGATCCCCTTTAAAGCCCATCTGGGCATCCACGGCTGGATCCTGGGTGCAAACCCACTTTAAATCCCTTTGGGCAGGTGGGGCCCCAATGGGTCTGGCATGACCCACATAAGACTCATACAGAGCCCATTTAAAGCCCATCTGGGTAGCCATGGTTGGATCCCGGGTGCAAACCCACTTTAGACCCATTTGGGCAGGTGGGGCCCAAATGGGTCTGACATGAATTGCCCAATTAAGACCCATGCAGTACCCTTACAGGTCCCACTTTTAGTACGTCTGGGCTTCCACGGCTTGCCCCAATGTGGATCCCGGGTGCAAGCCCATAATGGGGCCCACATTTGCCGCCCATGAAGCCCTCATCTGGGCCCCACATGTCATTGCTGGCTGGGCACCCTGACCCCTACTGCAGCATGTACCAGGCGGCTACTTGGAAAAATGCAGGAGATCATTAAGTGGGCCCAGATGAAAATCAAACCGAACAAACAACGAAGCATCTCAATAGTAAAGGGACAGCTTAAAGACGTGAAGTTCTGCATTGATGATGACCCAATACCTACAGTGTCTGAGTAACCTATCTACGAGCTCCCAATAACAACTGTGGAGAAGATGGAGCGAATCATGACTTCATACGTGAAGAAATGGCTTGGTGTCCCACGATGTCTGACTAACATCAGTTTCTACGGCAAAGAGATCCTTGAACTGCCTATCACGAGCCTCACCGAAGAGTACAAGTGCTCTAAAGTGAGACTCCAGATGACTTTGAAGGACTCCAGAGACCAGCCCATCAGCAATGCCATTCCACCCCTGTTAACTGAATGGAAACGGACACCATCCGACGCAGTGCAGCAAGCTACACCAGCCCTGAGGCTCAGCAACATTGTAGGGCACGTCCAGTTGGGAAGAGGAGGCCTTGGCCTTACGGCAGGCCTCAACATCAGAGAGGAGGAAAATGGTGGTCGAGGAGGTGCGCCGTCAGGAGGAGACAGAAAGAAGCGCAAAGGCTGTCTCTCTTGCCAAGCAGGGACAATGGATGAGGTGGGAAGGCCTGGAGAGGGGAAAGCTTAGCTGGAGGGAGCTCTGGGAAATGCAGGCAAGCAACATCAGCTTCATCATCAGAGCCACCTATGATAAGCTCCCATCTCCAAAAAACCTCCATCAGTGGTATGGCGAGGACCCAACCTGTGCCCTCTGCCCAACTCCAGTTACTCTTAAGCACATCTTGGCTGGTTGTAAGACCAGCCTAACACAAGGTCGTTACACCTGGTTGTCGCCCTTTCATCCCACATCTCCTCCCTATAGTCTTTGATTTGGGCACTAGAAGTTACGTTGGCCCACCAGGCCCCACTCTTCTCCTCCCTCCACTCAGCCACACATCATGGCTGTTCCTGGCATCCCTCCCCACAATGCCCTCCCCTCTCAACAAATGCCTTCATCCTAGCATGAGGTTTCCTTCACTAGCACAGCAAGATAACACATCTTTCTCCTTCCGCTGCCTTTTCCCCCACCACCAACCTACAGCTCTTTCAGCAGACCCTAGCATGAACCTGCCTCCTTTAGTGGCACAGGCCCAGATGGACTATTTTCCATCCCTTACCATCACCTCATTCAATATCTCATCTCAATAGCACCTACATGCCAGCCCCATCAAGGGTTACCTAAGCGGAATCCAATTTTTCAACTCCTTTTCAGTTTACCCTTCTCAATTCAAAGATATCTCTGCTCATCAAATGTATTCATAGAACCCAAACCACCCGCCAGATGCCAGGCAACCAATAACTTTAGAAATACTCACCAAATGTATCTCCACTCTCCGCTGAGGCAACCATTCCATCAATACCGCCCACATATTTGACGCAATGTTCATATTGGCTTTTCAGTACTCCAGAGGTTCAAAACTTGCCATCACTTCCAGCAATCCAAAAGTCCATCCCACAATCTCGGATTCATCAGTACTTGACTGAAAGATTGTGAATTTTCATCATCTTTAGTTAGATGCATTTACATTGTGACTGTGCTTTAGATACAATCAACTCTGTCTTTGATGCAATCAACAATCTGTGTCTGTGTATTTCAGTTGTCTTTAGTCAGACAATCAACTCTGTCTTTGATGCAATCAGCAGTCTGTGTCTGTAAAGGTGTGAACCAAATTGCCCTTCAAACCACTCCAATCGCCCTGTCACACGTTTCTGGTTACAAAGACACCTTGTGTCCATTATGCTTCAATCTGGCATCCCAGCAGAGCATTTCTTCAGCCATTCATTTCGTATATGTGCATTTAACCACAGCTGCCCAAAAAGGCTTTCCAAGCAGCAGATCCAAGCATTTGGTCATCAGAGGCTTTCAGAAGTTCTCATATCAAAGAAGCTCAACAAACTCTCATCAGCTAAGTTCTTTAACACCAATTTGTTCCCATACACCCAAACCTACATACTTACCTTATCCAGTTAACATCACCAATCTACTTATAGTGGAAATATTTCCATTGTAACTGCTGCAGCAGCATCCACCCACATGTTCCCGCAGGAACCAACTTCACTATTCAACTGTCGCAACAGTAATCCTACCTTAAGCTTCCAGAGAAGATACGCTTTTCCATCCAAATTGTCTCTGCCTGAGCGACACTATTCCCTCCGCTTCCACGGAAGTGCCTTTTCTCCAATGCTGCAGTAGTGACATTCCTCCACGCTCCCGCAGGAGCTCCGGTTTGAAAATTTTCTCCACTGCCGCAGCGGTGACGTTCCTTCACACTCCCGCAGGACCTCAAGAACTGGAATCAATATGCAGAATTGGAATCACTAAAATACAAATAACCTTAATTATCATCATCATTATCATCAGTCACTATCATCATCATCACCAGTCACCATTATCCATCATCATCATCAGTCACTATTGTCATAATCATGATCACCAGCAACATCATCACTAGCTTTATGACCATCATTACCATCAGTCAACAACAAAGTGCAATCATGACAATCATCACTATCATCATGATCGTTATCACAATTATTTTCATCATCATCGTCTCTCAACATCGTAAACAGTGATGTTTTCCTCTGCTATCACAGGAGCTCAGTTTCTTTGGAAATTTCTCCACTGCCGCAGTAGTGATGTTTCTTCATGCTCCCACAGGAGCTCAAGAACACAGCAGCAGGAATCCCTCCATTACAGACACAAATGATCTGCTGTGAGGAGATGTGGCTCTGACGCCTGTACTGAATTGTGATGGGCTAAAGTTTGTAGTTTGTTTATCAAGTGAGCAGGAAAACCACCCAGCAGAGCGTTACAGTAATCTAGCCTTGAGGTCAGGAACGCATGAACTAACTGTTCCGCATTTGTCATTGAGAGTATATGTTGAATTTTAAATATATTTTTAAGATGGAAGAATGCAGTTTTACATATGCTAAAAATGTGGCTTTCAAATGAAATATTGGTATCAAAGATCACACCCAGGTTCCTAACTGACGAAGACAACTTAACAGAGCAGCCATCAAGTGTTAGACAGTATTCTAGGTTATTATGTGCAGACGTTTTCGGTCAAGTAATTAGAATCTCCAATTTTTTATATCAGCTATGCATTCTGTTAATTTTGAGAATTGGTACGTTTCGTCAGGCCACGAAGAAATATAGAGCTGAGTATCATCAGCTTAACAGTGAAAACTAACGCCATGCTTCCTAATGATATCTCCAAAGGGTAGCATGTAAAGAGTGAAAAGCAACGGTCCTAGTACCAAGTCTTGCGGTACTCCCTATTGAACTTGTGATTGACATGAAATGTCTTCGTTTACAACTACAAACTGATAACGGTCAGATAAGTATGATTTGAACCATGCCAATGCAATTCCACTAATGCCAACATCATTTTCGAGTCTATTCAAAAGAATGTTGTGGTCGATAGTGTCAAAAGCAGCACTGAGGTCTAGTAACACTAACAGAGAGATACAACCATGATCTGATGATAAAAGCAAATCATTTATAACTCTAATGAGAGCAGTCTCAGTACTATGATACGCTCTAAATCTTAACTGGAAATCCTCGCAGATACCGTTTCTTTCCAAGAAGGAACACAGTTGTGATAATACTGCCTTTTCTAGTATTTTTGACAGAAAAGGTAGATTCGAGATCGGCATGTAATTCACTAATTCTCTAGGATCAAGTTGTGTTTTTTTTTAATAAGAGGTTTGGTAATAGCCAGCTTAAAAGTTTTCAGTATGTAACCTAGTGATAATGACGAATTAATGATATTAAGACTTCTGGAAGCATCTCTTTCAATAGCTTAGTTGGTATATGGTCTAACAAACATTTTGTTGATTTAGAAGATTTAACAAGATTAACAATTCTTCTTCTCCTATAGCAGCAAATGAATGGAATTTTTCCTCAGGAATACTACAATGTCTGACGCGATACTGTATTAGACAGTTGCATGGCTATAATTTTCTCTCTAATATTGTCAATCTTGCAAGTAAAGAAGTTCATAAAGTCATTAGTGCTGTGCTGTTTGAAAACATCAGAAGTTGAAGCTGTATTTCTCGTTAATTTAACTATGGTATCAAATAAATACTTAGGGTTACGTTTCTCTTCTTCTAAAAGACTTGGAAAAATAAGCAGATCTAGCAGATTTTAAGGCCTTTCTGTACTTAATCATTCTCTCTCTCCACGAAATACGAAAAACTTCTAGTTTTGTTTTCTTCCAGCTCCACTCCTTTTTCTGGCTGCTCTCTTAAGGGCCTGAGTGTGCTCGTTATATCACGGCAACATAGAGTTCTTCTAAGCTATCTGGTTTGCTAAGGCGATGAAACTGATCAGGAAGATTATTTATAAAGCAATTGCCCTGCTCACTTGATAAACAAACTACAGCTGGTCCAAAAAGCAACTCCTAGAGTCTTACTAGAACCAGGAAATATGACCATATTAGCCCGGTTCTGTCAACACTCCATTGGCTCCCTATTAAACGTTGTATAGATTTTAAAATCTGGCTAAATGGTTTAGCTCCCCAGTACCTGAGCGAGTTCTTAATGCATTATAGTCCTTTGCATCTATTACGATCTCAGAATTCTGGCCAGTTGTTAATACCTAGAATATCAAAATCAACCGCTGGCGGTAGATCCTTTTCCTATTTAGCACCTAAACTCTGGAACAATCTGCCTAGCATTGTTTGGGAAGCAGACACTCTCAGTCAGTTTAAATCTAGACTAAAAATGCATCTCTTTAACCTGGCATAAACATAACTCATCATCAATTTATGTTTTCATATTAGGCTGCACAGATTAGGTCACCCGGAAACCGGGAACACTTCCTATGACATCAGACGTACTCGTTACATCAGAAGAAGAATGGCATCTATACTAATTTTAGTATCTCTGCTTATCCTAAGATTTAACCTAATTAGCTGGATCCGGGCCGTATCCAGGTCAGATGCAGGACCTGCGCCTATAAACGACCACAACGCAACCCTGAAGTGTTAGCAGAGACTGTGTCAACTAGATCATCCCTTATGAAGGCCTTACTGACACGACAGTCAGCGGCACAGAACCCCAAGAAACCGTCCTAAACGTCCCATACCGGCGTGATGAATACGATCTTCAACTAGATGCAACTGGAATAGTTTTTTCCTGTTGCGATCCCAAATCGGACTAATGACCTGTAACTCTGCCTGAATTCAATCAAACACTGTTTGCTGTTGGCCAGAGGAGAACTAGCCCCCAGTCTAAGCCTGGTTTCTCCCAAGGTTTTTTTCTCCATTTTTTATCACCTGTTGGTTACCTGATGTCACCTGTTGGAGTTTTGGTTCCTTGCCGCTGTTGCCTTTGGCTGGCTTAGTTGGGGACACTTGACTTGATATTCAATAATGTTTTTGATCTACCTGCATTGTGTCACGTGCTGGCACACAGGAACAGGCACGAAGAGCGGAATTCAGTTGAAGTTGTTTAATAATCACAAAGACACAGGTTACAAACAGAGAGATCCAACACGATAACGTTAATCACGGACAAGGACTGGACCGACACAGAGGGAATAAATACACCAGAGAACAAGCGGGTAACGAGTAGCGCACAGGTGAAAGACATGACTGATTAACAAACACAGGTGATAACGATGAACTAATAACAGGGAGGAAATCAAAACAGAACCACATGGCAAATGACAGGACGAAAACAAGGAACATGTGACAGATGACAGAACTCAATGAAAACAATGAACAAATGTGAAAATGACAGGACTGGGGAACAGAAATTAACAGATAAACATAGACATACAGAATAAACAGATAAACAGATAAACACAGACACGAATATGGACGAAAACGGACACGATTATGACACATTGACACCATTGTATACGAACTGAACTGCACTGGATGATTACATCACTGTTTTCTCCAGTGCTGATATACAGATAAATTAACTAAATTAATAATTATTGATTTTTATAATGGAATGAATCAATACTGAATTTATCTATCCTGGACAATGACACCATTTTCTTTAAGAGCTCCTGTGCAGCCAAAATTATTTACAAATTATTAATGTAAAGCTGCTTTGACACAATTTGCATTGTAAAAAGCACTATACAAATAAAGCTGACTTGACTTGACTTGAATGAAGAATTCTGCAAGCCATTATTGGTGTTAATGCTTTTATTTCTGTTTTAAATCCAGATGTTGGCCAAAAGTCTCCTTTTTGTTTCCAGAAAGAGACTCTTTCACACCTTTATGCACTGTCCAAGGCTTAAGCCTTTACTTAATTTTTTTAATGCTTTGATATTAGTATTTTCCTCTTTTGCTTGATAACAATTTTTGATAACAACATTTTGCAATTCTTCATTTCTTCAATTATTCAAACTTCATTTTGCACTTTCTTTTTTAAAATTCTTTTTTTGTAATGGTTTTATGTGAAGAATCTTTTTTTAAAAAAGATTTTTGAAAATCCCTCTTATGCACACAGACATTTGCGCACACAAAATGTTGCCATCTTGTCTATGACATATGTCATGTGATGAACATGGACATATCAGAATGAATTTCAAAGGTCTTTTTAATAATCAAGGAGAATACACAGGATACAAATCAACATGGCAACTACACAATAATATATGTGGAGCCATGGTGAAGACTTAGCAGCTAGATCCAGGGGGGCAACAGACTGAGATGGAACTGATTGAGTTTACAACCCCAATTCCAGAAAAGTTGGGATATTTTGTAAAATGCAATAAAATTAAGAATCTATGATTTGTTGATTCTGTTTAATCTTTATTTAACTGACAATAGTACAACAAAACTTTGATTTTTATGGTTGCAACACACTCCAAAAAAAATTAGGGCAGAGGCATGTTTACCACTGTGACACATGTAGGAATTCAGGAAGAACAAGACAAATGAATCTTCCAGATGATTCGTTCAAACATAACTCCTTACAAAACTCATCTCAATCATACACAAGGACCCAAAATCAGAGAAACTGTCATTTGCGGCTCCATTCAGTCTATCAAACCCCCCCAGCTAAGTACTTTATAGCCTAGCAAGCTGGTAAAATTAGAACCTAGCTGAGGAAAGAGGTGTCAAACTTAAGCAATTTGTAAAAGACTAAATGGTTTAAAAGACAATGCAACTTGAGCCGCAAGAAGATAACACCAGAGTGTTTGATCCCCAAGACAGAGAGATAAAACAGGCCACAGAGTGTCACAAGAGTGACACAGAATCGAAGTCCATAGAATTTTCATATAAATTTATATGAATTATACGAATATATACGAAATATACAAATTTATATATAAACTGCATCAAATTGTTCCAAAAACAATTCTAAATGGACTTGAAATCAAACATTGTTCAACTGCATAATTTTATGTCATTTATACACATTATACATATGACTAGTTATGCTCAGATCACTCACAAATCATGTAATTGTAATAGCTATTGAATGGTTGATTGAAAGTGTGCCTCGTTTGGTGTGAATGTAAATCTCTATTCATAATCCAAATTTTTGGCTTGAATGAAATCGGTGTGTAATATGTATCGTAATCATGACTAAACTGTACTCCCTGTACCGTCTGAAAGTTAAGAGACCACAGATAACATTTGATTTATTACCAGTGGAGGAGAAGAGTCCCCTCTGGAACAAAGACGATACCTAATTGGCCATAACTCCTCAAAGAGGTTGGACAAATACCTCAGTTTAAATGGTCAGTACACTAGATTAGAAATGGAGAATAAGTGGAGACCAAGAATAAGTGGAGACAAAGAAGCAGACGGTGACAAGCAGACAATGAAGAGCAGACAAGCAGTTTCATTCAAAGCCATCCAACTTACTCTTGTCTCACTCCCTTTACTTTCTTTTTTACTTTACTTTAGTTTTCTTTCTTTCTGTTGAGAGTCTTGTGTTCTAAGTTAAGTTTTGCCGCAAAGTTTAATCAACGACTCTTTGCCCGCCTCAACTTCTAACTTCAGCCACGAGAGAAACTCTGTTCATTTGCCAGCACACCAGAATGTGACTGGCTTCCCACTACATCAATCCGGACCGAAAAGACCTTAAGCAAATCAACGAACCTGGGAAACCCGTTTCTCCACGCCAAGGACGCTGACAAGGAACCCCACCTAAGTAGCGATAAAAGGGTTAAATTAATGATTGATGTTTCGTTCGTTCAGATCAGGTCTTATGAAATGCATATATTTCTAGAAACTTTCATTATTTTACTCTCTTAAAAGTCATTTCTTTCCTCACTTACTTTTTTTCTGCAACTCATGTGAATGTGTCTTGTGTTATGTGCTTACTAATTTAATGTCTTAAATGTCTTAAATCTATGTTACCTTGCTAATAAATAATGTTTTGATAGTTGCATATTCATATCCGCTACAGGGCTTATTATACGGTCCGTGCAAAAGAACTCTGGATGATTCAGTTGCTCGATTGTAAAATAAGTGACTATTTCAAAATTCCCTATAAATTAATTAATAAATTCATTATTAATTCAATTTGCTTACACGCATCACCTTTCCTTTTAATTACAATTTTTAATTATTAGGGAATTGAGGATGCTAATTGTTCCAATTTTGCAAGTAGATTTTTTTTTGCCCAATCTCGCCTGATACAAGACATCTGCTCAACAGTCCATGGTTGACATTGTCTGATTCTCCTTGTCATGATGGGGCATTCATTTTCAATAAGAGACAAGCAGGCAGTCAGCCACATCCACTGTATGGTGAAGAAAATCTAGAAACCACTCTGATGCACCATGTGCAGAATGAGGCCTGGCATTGTCTTGCTTCCGAAAAAAGATATGCTCTTAATAGCAGTTTTTGTCTCTGTAAAATCCAAATATATGCCTCCACGTCAATGGTATCTGCACACATATGCAAGTCACATACCCAGAGAACTCTGTGGCATCTCTGAATTGAAAAGATGGATAGCTTTCTCCTTGTGTAACAGAGATTCGAGTTGTATTTCTTGATGTAGTGTCAGAATGTTAAGTGACAAAGGTTTACTCCTGAGTAAAGGAAAGTACTCCTGAGCGCATGTGGCTATATTTAACAAAGTAGCATGATGGTTTTTCATGCAGTTCCTTCTAAGGACTCAAAGGTCATGCACATTCAATGGAGGTTTACTGCCTTACCCTTCACAGACTGAGATTTCACTTGATTCCCTAAATATTTTTTCAATATTATGCATGGTAGATGGTGAAAGACATACATTCTTTGCAATCTTGCATTGACCGCTAACTAAAGAGCACTGAAATGTCAGGTTTTACATAAAATAAGATTAACAAATATATAACAAATATTCTGTGTTTATGTAATCTGTTTGTAAAGAAAGAGATGTCAGTTCATTAGATGTGTCACCTCATTAACCACTGATGCGGCCATGCCCACAGAGGGCGTGCAGTATTCAAAAGCAAATTCTGAGGCGATCCATGTAAAGAGTCAATGCCCACATCAATTTGGAAAAACACATCAAGCTTAGTCAGATTAATCTGCCTTTCATCATTTTCAGATGATAAATAATTCTAAAAGGATTTACCTCAGAGGAAGAGCGTGACTGATTTAAAATTTCATTTCGAGGATCAACTTGATCAAGCCGAAGATTGTGAATGGTAAGTTGTTTTATTCTTAAGTTCTTTATTCTAATCATAATATAGCCTATTGTTTGTGAATGTTAAACCACAAAACAACTGTTTGAATATGATTGTTTATTGATTGACATGTTCTGTGTCTCTGTGTGAATCAATCGGGCATATCCGTGGTTTCGTTAGACTACTATTGTAATGAAAAGTCAGTGGGATGGGATCCAAGTGCGGCTTTATTGAAAATGTGGTCAAACAGGCAAAGGTCAATACAGTGCCAAACAGGTATGGAGGAGGATAGGCAGAGTCATAGTCAATACACAGGCAAAGCTGTCTAGGTTGGCAGCAAGAAAGACAGAATCACAAACTAAGCAATAATCCAAGAGCAGGTAGCAAAACAATCAGAACACGGTTGAAAACAGGCAGAATGGCAACGGGAAAACAAGACAGGGAATAATGCTCAGAAATGACAATTTAGCTGAATATCAAGACTTCGTGGTGAGGTGTTTGTGCAGTGTGCTTAAATAGTGAGATGTGATTAGTATCAGGTGTGAGTGTAATCAGTCCAGGTGTGGAGACTTCTGGGAAATGTAGTGCATTGTGGGGAGTGAAGTCCAAGGTGAATGTGAATGTGTGTGTGTGTGTGTGTGTGTGTGTGTGTGTGAAAGTCCAGAGTGGAGTGCTCTATAGTGGACTTCACGGGTACTGATCGTGACATTACCCCCTTCCTAAGAAATGGATTCCAGACACTTGGAACGAAAACTGGGGATTCAGGATGGAGGCGAGCTAAGGGGTGGAATGGAGGGCCAGGTCCATGGAGTGGGGGTGAATATGATGAGTGAAATTGCACAGGTGTCCAGGGGAGAGCAGGGCGAGCAAACGACTGATGTAGGATAGACTGTGCACGTGTCCAGAGTGAAACAGGTTGTGTGAAGGCAGAAACTAGACTGGCTGAGTAGACATGGCTTGAAGCATCCCTGGCAGGGCAGGTGTGGTATGAAGCCTCCATGGTTGGGCAAATGTGGTGTAAATGGTTGGTAATTGTTGGCTTGACTCATGAAGCTTGGTTTGGTTCTGGACGATCAGCTGAGGCGTGCTGTGGCTCTGGACGATCTTACTGTACTCACCTTCTGTGGTGACTCCAGCGTGTTCCTGTTTGTCACTTCAGCGTTGTCTCCAGTCTTCTCATCCAGTGTGTGTGTACAATCCAGAGTCTACGTGTGTGCAAAACTTACCAGCGTCTGTGTGGTGTGTGCTGTCATCTGTTCCATCTGCCTCTGAATACACAATCTGTAAGAGAACATTACCTGTTATCATCATTCCAAGTAATTTGCATTCAAACTGCCAACTCGCCTGCTATTGCCTCATAATAGCAGTCAATAAACAACCTTTGAAATGTATTCTTCTGTAAGTCTGCTTCCGTAATAGATGAGTGAAATCGATCATTAACATTTTATAGGCTCTATAATGTAAGAAATAAGATGCATAAAATGTCATGGTAATATGAATGTTTAGACAATATTTCTTTGGCCTGTTTTGGATTGATTATGAAGTGTTTACTGTGAAATAACCCATAGTGCCACATCAATGAATCGTTTGTTCGCAATGAATGATGAAATTCAGAAATGATCACAAATCATGTTTTCTGTTAAGAATGGACATTACAGTGCATCTGGAAAGCATTCACAGCACCTCACATTTTCCACGGTTTTTTATGTTACAGTCTTATTCCAAAATGGATTAAATTTATTATTTTCCTCAGTTCTACAAACAATACCCCATAATGATATTGTGGAAGAAGTTTGTTTGAAATCTCTGCAAATTTATTTCAAATGAAAAAATCACATGTACATAAGTATTCATAGCCTTTGCCTTGACACTCAATATTGAGCTCAGGGGCATCCTTTTTCTTCTGATCAATCAAGTTGTTGAAACATCTTGTTGATGGAGTTCTTGAAGAAGCTCTGAATCATGTACAGTGGGGCAAAAAAGTATTTAGTCAGCCACCAATTGTGCAAGCTCTCTCACTAAAATATTTGAGAGAGGCCTGTCATTTTCATGATAGGAACACTTTGGGAGACAGAATGAGAAAACAAATCCAGAAAATCACATTGTCTGATTTTTAAAGAATTTATTTGCAAATTATGGTGGAAAATAAGTATTTGGTCAATAACAAAAGTTCATCTCAATACTTTGTTATATATCCTTTGTTGGCAATGACAGAGGTCAAACATTTTCTGTAAATCTCCACCAGATTTTTACACACTGTTGCTGGTAGTTTGGCCCATTCCTTCATGCAGATCTCCTCTAGAGCAGTGATGTTTTGGGGCTGTCACTGGACAACACGGATTTTCAACTCCCTTTAAAGATTTTCAATGGCGTTGAGATCTGGAGACTGACTAGGCCACTCCAGGACCTTGAAATGCTTCTTACAAAGCCACTCCTTCGTTGCCCGGGCGGTGTGTTTGGGATCATTGTCATGCTGAATGACCCAGCCACATTTCATCTTCAGTGCCCTTGCTGATGGAAGGAGGTTTTTAATCAAAATCTCACAATACATGGCCCCATTCATTCTTTCCTTTACACAGATCAGATGTTTCGACCCCCATGCTTCACAGTAGTATGGTGTTCTTTGGATGTAACTCAGCATTCTTTCTCCTCCAAACACGACAAGTTGAGTTTGATACCAAAAATTTCTATTTTGGTTTCATCTGACCATATGACATTCTCCCAATCCTCTTGTGGATCATCCAAATGCTCTCTACCAAACTTCAGATGGGCCCTGTCCTGGCTTAAGCAGGGGGACATGTCTGGCACTGCAGGATTTGAGTCCCTGGCGGTGTAGTGTGTTACTGAGGGTAGCCTTTGTTACTTTGGTCCCAGCTCTCTGCAGGTCATTCACTAGGTCCCCCTGTGTGGTTCTGGGATTACCTGCAGTCACCTTTTCATGTTCAGGGTCCGAGCGTCAGCATGGTGATGCATGGAGACATGGTTCTGACCATCAGTCCATGTGTGGATGATTACTAATTTTGTCTATTTTTTCTTAGCCAATCAGAATCATTCAACCTGAAGTAATGACATAGTTAGTGGACTCTGTTAGAGTATAATTGTTATGGAAATGTGAATGTACGTACAGCTTATTCTATATATTATTGATTCATTCTGTTGCAAAGATCAATAGTTATTAGTCTAGTTAATTTAGGTATAGCAGCACTGGAGAAAACAGTGACGTAATCGTCCGGCTCAGATCAGTTCGCATACAACGGCGCCAATGCAGGCATATCAAAAACACTGCTGAATATCAAGCAAGTGTCCCCAACTTAAGCAAGCCAAAGGCAACAGCGGCAAGGAACCAAAACTCCAACAAATGGAGAAAAAAACCTTGGGAGAAACCAGGCTTAGTTGGGGGGCCAGTTCTCCTCTGGCCAACAGTGAACACTTGTCCGATACTCAGGCAGAGTTACAGGTCATTAAACCGATTTGGAATCGCAACAGTCAAAATATTTAATCTAGTTCCATCTAATTTAAGATCTTTTTGATCACGCCGATATGGGACGGTTTGTTGGGATATGTGCCGCTGGCTGATGAGTCGGTAAGGTCTTCACAAAGGATGAGCTCGTTCACACGGTCTCCGCCGACACCACAGGGCCACACTGCTGCCGCACACAGGCACTGGTTCCCCGTCCGACCCGGACACAGCCCGGATCCAGCCAATCATGTTAATTGGTAAACCTCGGGATAAGCAGAGAGACAAAAAATTAGCGTAGACGCCATTCTTCTTCCGATGTAACGAGTACATCTGGTGTTATAGGAAGTGTTCCCGGTTCCGGCTGACCTGATCTATGCAGCCTAACAATCCTTTAACGGATATGAGGACAAGAGTTTATAGTGCGTCATGTGTATGCCAGGTTAAATAGATGCGTTTTTAGTCTAGATTTAAACTGACAAAGTGTGTCTGCTTCCCGAACAATGCAAGGAAGATTGTTCCAGAGTTTAGGTGCCAAATAGGAAAAGGATCTACCGCCCGCGGTTGATTTTGATATTCTAGGTATTAACAACTGGCCAGAATTCTGAGATCGTAATAGACGCGAAGGACTATAATACATTAAAAGCTCACTCAGGTACTGGGGAGCTAAGCCATTTAGTGCTTTGTAAGTAATTAGCAAGATTTTAAAATCTATACGATGTTTAATAGGGAGCCAGTGCAGTTTTGACAGAACCGGACTAATATGTTCATACTTCCTGGTTCTAGTAAGGACTCTAGCAGCTGCGTTTTGGACCAGCTGTAATTTGTTTATCACGCGAGCAGGGCAACCACCCAGTAGAGCATTACAGTAATCTAGTCTCGAGGTCATAAACGCATGAACTAGCTGTTCCGCATTTGTCATTGAGAGCATATGTCGCAATTTAGATATATTTTTAAGATGGAAGAATGCGGTTTTACATATGCTAGAAATGTGGCATTCAAATGAAAGATTGGTATCAAAGAGCACACCCAGGTTCCTAACTGACGAAGACGACTTAACAGAGCAGCCATCAAGTGTTAGACAGTATTCTAGGTTATTATGTGCAGAAGTTTTTGGTCCAATAATTAGAATCTCTGTTTTTTCTGAATTTAGTAGTAGGAAATTACTAGTCATCCAATTTTTTATATCAGCTACGCATTCTGTTAATTTTGAGAATTGGTCGGTTTCGTCAGGGCGCGAGGAAATATAGAGCTGAGTATCATCAGCGTAACAGTGAAAGCTAATGCCATGCTTCCTAATGACATCTCCCAAGGGTAGCATGTACAGAGTGAAAAGCAACGGTCCTAGAACTGAGCCTTGTGGTACTCCATGTTTAACTTGTGATCGAAATGACATCTCTTCGTTTACTACTACAAACTGATAACGGTCAGATAAGTATGATTTGAACCATGCCAATGCATTTCCACTAATTCCAGCATAATTTTCTAGTCTATTCAAAAGAATATTGTGGTCGATAGTGTCAAAAGCAGCACTGAGGTCTAGTAACACTAATAGAGAGATACAACCACGATCTGATGATAAGAGCAAATCATTTGTAACTCTAATGAGAGCAGTCTCAGTACTATGGTACGGTCTAAATCCTGACTGGAAATCCTCACAGATACCATTTCTTTCCAAGTAGGAACTAAGTTGAGATGATACTGCCTTTTCTAGTATTTTTGACAGAAAAGGTAGATTGGAAATCGGTCTGTAATTGACTAATTCACCAGGATCAAGTTGTGGTTTTTTAATAAGAGGTTTGATAATAGCCTGCTTAAAATTTTTCGGTACGTAACCTAGTAATAAAGATGAATTAATGATCTTAAGAAGAGGATCTATGACCTCTGGAAGCATCTCTTTCAATAGCTTAGTCGGTATAGGGTCTAACATACATGTTGTTGATTTTGATGATTTAATAAGTTTAGACAATTCTTCCTTTCCTATAACAGCGAATGAATGGAATTTTTCCTCAGGGATACTACAATCCACTGTCTGATGTGATACTGTAGTAGACAGTTGCATGGCTATAATTTTCTCTCTAATGTTGTCAATCTTGCAAGTAAAGAAGTTCATAAAGTCATTACTGCTGTGCTGTTTGGAAACATCAGAAGTTGAGGCTGTATTTCTCGTTAATTTAGCCACTGTATTAAATAAATACTTAGGGTTGTGTTTATTATCTTCTAAAAGATTTGAAAAATAAGCAGATCTAGCGGTTTTTATGGCCTTTCTGTACTCCATCATTTTCTCTCTCCATGAAATCCGAAAAACTTCTAGTTTTGAATTCTTCCAGCTGCGCTCCATTTTTCTTGCTGCTCTCTTAAGGGCCCGAGTGTGCTCGTTATACCATGGCGTTGGACTAATATCCTTAATCTTTTTTAAGCGCAAAGGAGCAACAGAGTCTAGAGTGTTGGAAAAGAGAGCGTCAATAGTTTCTGTTGCAACATCGAGTTCTTCTAAGCTGTCTGGTTTGCTAAGTTGATGAAACTGATCAGGAAGATTATTTATAAAGCAGTTTTTAGTGGTGGAAGTGATGGTTCTAACATATTTATGGCAGACAGGCGGTTTTGCAGCCTTGGTTAAATGTAGCACGCATGAGACTAGATAATGATCTGAGACGTCATCGCTCTGCTGCAGAATTTCAACGGCATCAATATCGATTCCATGTGACAATATTAGATCTAGAGTATGATTACGACAATGAGTTGGTCCTGACACGTGTTGTCTAACTCCAATAGAGCTTAAAATATCTGTTAATGCCAATCCCAAAGCGTCTTTTTCATTATCTACATGTATGTTAAAATCACCAACAATAAGGACTTTATCCACAGCCAGTACTAACTCCGAGAGAAAATCAGCAAATTCTTTGATAAAGTCTGTATGGTGCCCTGGTGGCCTGTATACAGTAGCCAACACAAATTTCAAATGAGATTTGTCACTTACATTATATAACGTTACATAGAGCACCATCACTTCAAACGAGATATATTTGATAGACTTTTGAGTAATACTGAAGATATTACTATAGATTACAGCAACACCTCCCCCTTTACCTTTCTGACGAGGTTCGTGTCGATAATAGTAACCTTGAGGGCTAGACTCATTTAAAGTAATGTAATCGTCTGGTTTTAGCCAGGTTTCTGTCAAACACAGCACATCTAGATTATTTTCTGTGATAATATCATTTACTATAAGTGCTTTTGAAGAAAGGGATCGAATATTCAGCAACCCAAGCTTTATCATCTGTTTATCTTTATAATCTCTGTTTACTACTTGTTGAACATCAATTAAATTATCACCCGTAAATGGGTTTGGAAGTTTTCTGTATTTATTAGTTCGGGGTACAGACACAGTCTCTATGTGATAATATCTAGGTGAAATAGTCTCTATGTGTTGGGATTTATCTGAATTCTGTGACGTGAGACAGCTAGCAGACGGTCGGTTTAGCCAGTCTGTCTGCTTCCTGACCTGGGCCCCAGTTAGTCAAGGTTGAGCTCTAAGACTATGTGCCATATTACTAGAGAGAAGAGCGGCACCACCCCAGGAGGGATGAATACCATCTCTTTTCAACAGGTCAGGTCTGCCCCAAAAACTTTTCCAATTGTCTATGAAACCTATATTATTCTGTGGACACCACTTAGACAGCCAGCCATTGAGTGATGAAAGTCTGCTAATTATCTCATCACTCCTACGAGCAGGAAGGGGTCCAGAAAAAATTACAGTGTCTGACATCATACGTGCGGTTTCACACACCTCTTTAATGTTAATTTTGGTGATCTCCGACTGGCGAAGTCGAACATCATTAGCGCCGACGTGAATAACAATCTTAGAGTATTTACGATTAGCATTAGCCAGCACTTTTAAATTTGCTTTGATGTCAGGCGCTCTGGCTCCCGGCAAACATGTGACTATGGTGGCTGGTGTCTCTATTTTCACGTTCCGTGTAATAGAATCGCCAATAACTAGGGCACTTTCAACAGGATTCTCAGTGGGTGCGTCACTGAGTGGGGAGAACCTGTTTGATGTTCTAATCGGAACGGAAGAGTGGTGTTTTTTCACACGACTAGGCCGCCTCACAGTCACAAAGTTGCCCTGCTGCACGGGCTCTACAGCCGGAACCGAACAATGTACGGAGTTCGCTAAGCTAGTCGCATCCAAAACAGTATCTGAAGCCCTTGCATTCTTACTATCCTCAATTAAAGTTTGGATGCGTGTCTCTAATTCTGAGATTTTCTCTGTCAGCCTGACTACTTCCCTACATTTATGACATGTGAATGCCTCATCGCTGACAGAAAAAGCTAAACTATGCATGTGACAGGCAGTGCAAGTAACAATGAAAGGAGAAGATGACATAGCTTACCGTGTTCGTAGACCGATCCGACTTACCAGTTGTTTGATGAACTTGTAGAAAAAGGAGAGTGCGACAGAAATGACGGTGGGCACGGATAACACAAACTAGCGTAATGCTAACGCGTTGTGATGGTGATTTAGATTAAAAGATTAAAAACTAGCGATGTCAGATTAATGTGATAGGCAATATAAGACAATATCAGATATATAGTGAAGATAAAGTAGACAGCAAACAATGACAATAAATAGATTCAAAACAAAGCTATACGGAGCAACAGACTCAAACAATTCAGCAGTGAGGCAGACAGGAGCAATCGATCCTCGTGCCAGGAGTCGCTCACCAGGGGAGGGCTCTGTCACAGAGGCGAACTCCGTGATCCTTTCCTCCGACCGCCGGAGGGCGCCATCCCCAGAATACTGACACTTACACACACAACCAGTACACGCACTACATTTCCCTCAATCCCTGTACCTTGGTACTAATCGCTTCACCAGCTGAAGGCACTTATGTGGACTCTTTAAGAGACTGGTAACCTTTCATGCATCGCAAGGTCTTGTTTCCAGTTGGTGCATTACTTCCTGTGTTTGCCTATCTGTTATCGACCTGCTGGACTACCGTTTGTGATTCTTGCTGCCTGCCCTTTGTATTGTTTGCCTGGACATTGTTTTACGAACTATTTCTGCCTGCCCCGATCTGTATCTGTTTACCCCGTTTACGATTCGGCCTACCCTCTGCTGTTCCTGTCTGCCGGTACCTGACCATTGCCTGTCTGACCTTGTTTATCCTTTTAATAAAACTGCTTATGGATCCTACATCGAGAGACGAGTCATTACAAGGTCTTTATTTATCATATTTGGTCTTTAGGTTTTTAACTATAGAATTCCCCTACACGACATATAAAGAAACAAAATACACCATGCCATTGATAAATAAAACGAAATAGCTTCCGCACAGACAATGAGGAAATTATTTTAATCAAACAACATTGTTAATGAAAATAATACGAGAAGAATAGTGCTAAATTATTAGTTATTAATAATGCATCAGTGTTTTTGAAAATTCTAAACATTTTAATATTATAGTAATAGTAAACATCTTTAATATTTTCAAATAACATCATTGCTGTATGAGTGTGCGAGCTGAAACTGAAGAGCTGAATGAGCACCAGGAAACTGAAGAGCTTTTCAGGCGGGTTATTTAACTCAACAAAACGCATCCTATTTGAGATTGACCAGATATTTTTATTAAATAAGCTTAATATTACGACTTATTTCTGCACAAAATGATACAAATGCACAAGCAAACTTCACTGTGTTGGTCAGAACGTGCTCATGTTCTGGATACGCTCCCCACAACGACACGCTAAAACATGTTGGCAAATAAACCCAGAGAATTCACAAAGTTATATTGCAATAATGTCTCATTACAATGTTATGTATATGATAGTCCCAGTCATAATTATTAATGTGCATGCTGTTTAACCTGTGCGCCCTAAAGATAATCGCAGGCACATTGAAGCACTTTACTGCACCGTTAATCAACCAAATGCATGATATCAATCATATATTCAAATTCGCGCTGAAGCACTGGCGCACAAAGAATTCATAACAACATTCGTTTACAGTTGTGTCCTCGTTATAATTGTATGTAGCCTATATGACAGATTTGTGCTACACATGTTGCACTTAACTGTAACAAGCAATTCAAAACCATCATGGCAAACAGTGCACATCTGATGTGTGTCAGCTGAAGGAAATAATACATTATCTATCGGTTTGAATATTTCGGCCAATTTTTCTTATCGTATCGATAACGATAACAGTAAAAATGAGCATTTATCAGCCAATATTGATATGTGTCCGATATATCATGCATCCCTAATTTAAGTACTGAGTAATATTAATTTGACCAAAAATGATATAAATGAATGCGATTTTCAATAATTTATTTGTCCATCATCAATTATTCCTTATTAAGCACACTGTCCAACAAATATTTAGCACATTTATCTTAAAAGGTTCATTAGCATTAGGGAGCAACAATAACTTAAGATAAAGGGTAAATATATAGAAAAGCAAATAGTTCTGTACAGGCTCATCAATCTGTGCTGCAGGTTTTATTTATAGGGTCACTCACCACAAAAAGAAGATAATCCCCTTAGATTTGTGTATTGGTAGCATGGAACGCCGCTTCAATGGAGGAAGACCGCCAAGGGACAAAACGGCCTCTAAGTAGGCCTCTCAGTAGCTTGCGTCTCAGTAGGGTTCAACCACGTTCCCCTCTGAGACGGGGCCTAGAGAGCAGAATATTGCACACACAGTGTGAGAACAGTGTGTTCTTCAAGGGGATTGTGGGAGAATGTGTCTGCATTGAGATGAGTTTGGGGCATCAAATACAAGCCGTTCTGGCTTTGTCAATTGAGAATTTGTTGAAGCAACTTGTGCCTGGTGTGCTAGGCATGTCTGTCATAGTAATAATGTGAATAACGACAATAACAAAAACATCACTATTTATTCTCATTGTAAAGAACTGACCAGGGACAGGAACAAGGAGACTTGCTTAATCGCTCAATGGGAAGTGAGCTAGAGTATAGCTTTTTGAGAAAGATTGACAGACATGGAAGAACCCCTCTTTTCTCAGACGACCAAGAGATTGTGCTGCAAAAGAACCTAAAAATGTCAAGATTAGGAAACAAATAAACAACATCATGACCACACCTCCCCTTCCCTAGCTGGCTCCCAGTGTTGGCAGGAGGAGTCGTTGGGCACTCTACCCCACGCCTCGCACAGTAGGGGTCAACATTGAGAGAGGCTGGGTACAGCATGAATAAATGCGCTTCTCAGTGTCGGCTGCCAATCACCTTTGTGTGCTGATTACCAATAGCCTGAAAGGTCGTTAAGGGGATTTACATCACATTTTGCACCACTTCTGCAATCTCATCAAGAAACGTGTGCAGCCTTTGCAAAATTTCTTTCATCAAGTTGAGTTTCCACCCACAGGTCAATACCTAATCAATTTGCACTGAATATCGAATTGCGGCTTGAGCACAAGGCTTTAAAAAGTATTGGGGCCATAAAATGTTTCTCTTAAAGGGTAGGGTAGTGAAAAATCTTGATTTCATTGATATTTTGGAATAAATCAGCTCCAACTTTCAGAACTTCCAACTTCCTCTCAAATCCAAGACCTTTCTTTGAAACTAACCTAAAAAATGGCTTGTTACAACCATGACATCACAACCATTAAAACATAAAAATCACTCACATTTGATAGACACGTATTTGGGGTTCAGCCACTTGGCCTCTGCAATCATGGCGAGGTAATAAGGAGTAAGTTTATTGAATGTATTTCCTGGTTAAGGGGTAGAACCCATATTTAATTTTCTACCAGGGTTATTTTCTACATGTCATTATGTCCTTGCAAAGCCAGTCTTTTGGAAATTGATACATCTGGTGTATGTGACATCTGGTATATTTTGGAGATTCAGCTTAGCCAAGGCAAGCCAAGAAAAGCTTAAAAAATAAAAAAATAAAAAAATAAATTCACTTCAATATTTTAAAGGGATTGTTCACTCCAACACGGAAATTCTTTCATAATTTACTATCTCTCATGTAGCTCCAAACCTATATAAATTACTTTCCTCTGTTCAACATAAAAAAGGTATTCTGAGAAATGTCTCAGTGGTATAGTCATGCTAAAAGTTTACATACCCCTTGCAGAATCTAAAAAATGTTAATTATTTTAACAAAATAAGAGTGATCACACAAAAAGATATTTTACATAAAAGATTTTAACATATAGTCCACAAGACTATAAAAAAGACCACAAAAATAGCAGCATCGATTGTATATTTGAACACTTTACAGCAGTGACTATATGATTATGAGACCCATCTTTGCACACTGAGGACAACTGAGGGACTCATATGCAAGTATTACAAAAGGTTCAAACATTCACTGACGGTCCAGAAGGAAACACGATGAATTAATTAATATTACATGAATTACATAAAATTAATTAAATTAATTTTAACAATCCCGATTCTACTTATCGAGTCCGATTCTTATCGATTCCTAATTTCGATTCCAGTAAGGTTAAAGAAAAAACCTTACATATCATTCACATTTATTTTAAGTCTTTTTGCAAAACATTCAATAGCTGAATATCATGAACACAAAACAACAGGCAAAAGAACACTAGCCTACACAAGGAACTTTTGCCTATGGTTTAACCCTTTGACCCATATGATCACACCGTTGTCAATTGTCATTGATAGCTTTACATGTAAATGGTAGACCTTCAGGTTTACCATGTGAATGTCCGTGCGATTTAAAGTGTTTATTTCACGTCTGCTTCATCTTTTAGTGAGCCTTGTGGTGGCTTGGAATTTCAAGCGGAATCGGATGTGTTTAGACGTAGGTCACATGTCCAGATGTATCTAGTTTAAAACCACATTTGGAAGTGGCTCAGATCGGATGCAGAAAAAATCTGATCTTGTGTGGATTTTTGTGTTTACACATGTGCAATTAATTCCGATCTGTGTCAGATGTGAGCAAAAAAATCTGATTTTTTGTGCCAGTGAAAACAAAGCTGTCTAAGATTCATCTACAGTATGCATTGACGTCACTTTCCCGCTGAAACACGCTACCTCAGCGAGACATATCCAGCTGCAGAACAGCAGCACCACCAATTTCAGAACCACAGCCACAGAACCAGAAGTGAGGGGCGGGGCTTAAACAGCCATTATGCTACCCATACATGTAATTTTCTTTTGTTAAATATAACTGTTTTTTTTAACAACAATACTTATATAAAGTCACTTTTCTGTTCAATATACATAAAATATCATGATGTAAGCCTACAATGAGCATTTTTAAAAAACAAAAAAAACAAAAACACAGCCTATTGATCATGCTTAATTAAACACAGTGGTGTATACTTCAAGGATTTAGACAACTATTCACTTGTCACAGAGGCGAACTCCGAGATCCTTTCCTCCGACCGTCGGAGGGCGCCATCCCCAGAATCAACCAGTACACGCACTACATTTCCCTCAATCCCTGTACCTTGGTACTAATCGCTTCACCAGCTGTAGGCACTTATGTGGACTATTTAAGAGACTGGTAACCTTTCATGCATCGTGAGGTCTTGTTTCCAATTGGTGCATTACTGAGTGTTATTTCCAGGGTTTGCATATCTGTTATTGACCTGTTGGACTACTGTTTGTGATTCTTGCTGCCTGCTAGTGGTGGGCAGAGCGAGGCTTCATGAAACACTGGCTGCGTCCGAAATCGCCTACTTCTCTACTATTGAGTAGGCAAAAAGCAGTAGGCGAGCGAATAAGTATGTCCGAAACATTAGTAGTCATAAAAGAGTAGGCGAGAATTACCTCGGTGACGTACTATTTCTCGCGAGATTTGGACTTACGTCTACTTAAAGTTCGTCTGAAATCGCCTACTTCTCTACTATATAGTAGGGGAAAAGCAGTAAGTGAGCGAATAAGTATGTCCGAAATCTTAGTAGTCATAAAAGAGTAGTCGAGAACTTCCCGGATGGCCTACTGCTTCCGCCCAGATTCTTGAGCGCTTTCCGAAAAGTACTTTTCTATCCCAGGAGGCCACGGGAGAGGATACGTTATAATCAAACACAGAGGAGAAAGAGGCGTTTTTAAATGTGAGTATTGAAAACATTCCTTGTGTTAAAGTCACATTTGTTGAACTACTGTAAACTGTTGGAAGTGTTGAAGGTGTAAAGACGCTTGGCAGTATAGTTGTGATTTTTGCTGTAAAAACACGTTTTATTACGTACAGCTAACAGTACGTACAGCTAACAGGAGCTCTAGTAAGCTCACGTACATCACCAAAGTGGATTTACATGACTTCTGAACCATATACATCATAAACACGCTTACTAAATGTTAATTTAACATCTGACAGGGAAATATTCAATAAGCATTGCAGATGATGAGCACATCACAACATGAAATAGACATTTGAGTGCGTGCTATTATGTAGAATTCAACACGGCTTACATTACATGAACGTAAGTAATATAAATAAACAAATGTACAAGTAACTCGACATTAGTTATCTGTTTTATTTGACCGTTTGTACTGTTGATGAATTAAGGAACATTTGTATTGTATAAGAAGTCAGTTAACACGAGTGACTCGCTCAAGGACTCATTGGTGGTGACGGCTGCAGAGATCGAACCAGCAACCTTCTGCTTACCATTTCAGTGGTTCAGCCCACTACACCACAAAAGTGGCAAGAAAAGGAATGCTGACATGGATTGTAAAATGTTTTAATCTTTAAATGTTTTTAAAATGTAACAGGTAGTCATGTTCTTGGAGAGCAGACACAGCGCCAGCCAGATTCTCACACATCTTCTCCAACTCTTGCTTCAAGGTTGTGGGGTTCGGGTCCATCATCATGGTCTTCCTCATCCTCTGGATCAGTTATCTTCCCATTGAGAAGAGCAGCAACGAGGGACATGATCGACGGCAAAGACAGGTGAAGACGTTCACAGTGATCAGCTGCTTCATCAAATAAAGTTGCAGAATTGGCACAGCTGTGTTGAGATGGCAGAAGGATGGACGGTAGGAGGGTTCAACGCCTGTAAATATGTGATTATTAGTACAATAAGTCTGAATAAAGCTTTGTTTCATGTGTTGTTGACTTGTATGTGTATTTATTTATTGTGCTTACTTTTATTCATTCTTTTACTCATTTGTTTCCTATTGTTGTCAGTAAATAAAATAATTATTTTATTAATTCATGCTTTAAATCATTGCTTGACTGAAAATTGAGATGTATTCACCTTGACTGCACTTGTCTAGTGTGTTCAGTCATAGCTGTCATATGACAAAACAAATGACATTTTGCTTGTTTTACTGAAACATCATTTTCAGTAAGAAGTAATATAATAAAGTATTGGGCAGCATTTTCATTATTATTGTGTGTAAGTGTTGAGGTGGACTAGCAATGCAATTCATTCTGGGGTAATCTTATTTTTAGTAGTAATACTTACATTTTCTGAGTACAAAATCAACATTCTTCTACGAAGGCAGGATCTTCGAGCAGCTGTGAAAAACCGTACGAGGTAGGATTGAGTTACTGATGCTGTGAGGTGTTAGTGCAGCTGTGACTCATGTCTTTTTTATTATTATCTATTGCAGAACTTATTACATACAAGATCAGGGAAAATACCATGGTTGTATCTTTAACAAACAATCATAAACAAAAAAGACAAAAAAAAATTGATTTGTGTACATCATATGAGATTAATTGCAGAGCACAAAAAAGCAATGATAAGGTTAAATATCTGAATAATTCATTATATATATTTGTTTTATAAACCTGATGAATGAAACAAATTCTTAAATTCAAGAAAAAGAGGGAAACAGAAGATTCAATTCACTTTTGCTTGTGGATGCATATAAAATAAATTAACATATTCAAGAGATTGCGATTTTGGATTTTTATAATACAAAAATATCTTTAAGGATAAAACTGGGTCACATTAGGGTTGAAAATATAAGAACTGAAATTAACCGCAAATTTATTGCTACAATCACAAAATAAAGTGCGTAACAACCGAACGTCTTTGAGGCCGAAACAATGTCTTTCTGTTTTAATAAAGTTCTTGAATACATGTCTCAATTACAGTTGGCCTATAGATGTGATATTTGTGGCTTTAAAGCAATAAGCTATATTATAAAGTGGTAGACTATAAATAAATGTGACGTGACTTGACTGGAGAGTGCTGAATCGCAGAGCTGGTCAAACATCTCCACATCGCGATGATTAATTCAAATGCTTTTTCATATTTGTTGTGTGTTTTTGTTACTGAGAGGAAAGCGCTCATGAAACTATCTACAGTTGTGTTCAGAATTATTCAACCCCCCAATGCTGTAAATGGTTTTAGAGAATTTAGAGTACATTTGTAATTGAATTCAGAATGAAATCCTATTCGTAGAAAAGGAGAGCGTGACAGAAATGACGGTGGGCACGGATGACAAGTTTACAAACTAGCGTAACGCTAACACATTGTGATAGTGATTTTGATTAAAAGATTAAAAACTAGCAACGTCAGATTAATGTGATAGGCAATATTAGACAATATCAGATATATGGTGATGATAAAGTAGACAACAGGCAGTGATAATAATTATATTCAAAAACAAAGCAATAAGGAGCAACAGATGCAAACAACTCAGCAGCGAGGCAGACAGGAGCAATCGATCTGGGATCCAACAAAATAACTGTCTATTTCCACAGGAGCAAAAATAGACTACCAAATGGGACATATAGGCAACAACAAATGTACACACTGACCAACTTACATTGATAATCATTTCTATGCCTTTTGGTCAGAGATCGTGGGCAGTCTATCAGAAATTCTTGGGTTCACCATCCAAGCTTATCCGAAAATAACATTACTTGGAGACTTACAGTTGTGTTCAAAATTATTCAACCCCCCAATGCTGTAAATGGTTTTAGAGAATTTAGAGTACATTTGTAATTGAATTCAGAATGAAATCCTACAAGGACTTCTTAAAGAAGCATATGCAACTAAAATGACATCAATTGGTTTTGTAATACAGTAGTAAATGTTTCTTTTGTGAATTCTTCATTGACACAATTATTCAACCCCTTAAAGACTACCACTCTGAAGAACAGAGGTCCATTGAAGTGTTTTCAATCAGGTATTGAAAGCACCTGTGGATGTCAGGGAGCAGCAATAAAGCCTAATAAGCACCAATTAGGCAGCTTTAAAATGACTGTGATTGTTAAAAGTCCGTGCCCTGACATAGACTACGTTACCCATAATGCACATGTTCCTTTGTTCGTTTGCATAGTTGCTAGGCGCTTTCACTTTAGTGTGGTCCAGTGTCACGAGAGCATCATTCACGGTGCAGAGAATTGCCATCCTTTGTTAATCCTACGCGATTCTTGTGTGTATGAGTGCTGTGTGCGTCCTTAATATGTAAGTATCGCTTTTGTATGAATGGCGCGTTTGATTGCTGAGTTATTAGTCCAGTTGGCGAAGTTGTTATACTCGCGTTATTCCGTGTTATACAGATGTGGTCCATTACGGCGCTCCATATGTGCTCTTAAAGTAGCCATCCACTGTATATACTTTAGTTATTGCCTTACAAATAACTGCAAATATTATATTTAATGTATAATTCGCCTGTTTTTGGTACTTAACACCATTTGGAGATTATAGCATTTATGCAAGTTCATTTATAGTGTTAGAGCTCCCACTAGTGGATTTTTGGTTGTACTGCGGGCCAGTTCTTTATGCATCTGTATGTAACCATAGCATACATGTTTATTAATATACATTTTATTGTATTTCTGTTTCAGATAACCACACACATATACACACACACCTACAACCACACCTAATTTGTCACCTGTAAACCATCATCATCATCTTCATGACTCCTCATTAATAAATTCTCAAACTGCATCATTGGATTTGCCTATTCCTTCTGACCGAGGAAGACTCAGTTGACGAGCAATCCATAATCAGCCGCAGACGCACACGGTCTCTTACAAGTGGTCCTTCGAGCCGGATGTTTATTGGCTGAGTCAACAAGATGGCGACTCCACAAGATGAAGTTCCTCAGGAGAAGAGTCCAAAGCATAGTTCCCGTCCAAGAAGGAGCAGAAAGCTTCCGGGGCATCTGGCGGAGTACGAACATGACCTATCTAATCCAGAGGAGACAGAGTCATCAATCAGCAGCAGTTCAGAGGAATCTGATAAAGAGAAGACGAAAAAGGAGACGAAGAAATGGAAGAGAATGGAGGCAGTTTGGGGCAGTGTACTGAAAACAATGAATGAGATGCAAATCACTATGAAAGAGACCAGTGGTGCATTAACCAAGCGTGTGGAACAACTGGAGAGAGCATGCAAGTCATGCAGTCCTCTCCCTACTCAGAGTGATGCTCAACAGCAAGATAGAGCCGCTTCGCTTCCTGCTCTACTCCAAACACCACAGCATAGCAGTGCAGGCATGAGCAGCATCCATACTACTGATCAACTACACGTCCTGGCACCAGCAATGAGGCAGGACATTGGAACGCCTGTAAACCTGTTCAGGCCAGTAGAACCTACTGAATTTTCACCACTGCGAAATGCAAACCCCATTCTCCATTCAGCACCAACGTCAGCTCCACTACCTTTAAGCCCTATTATTCAACCTACTTCTAATATTCAGCCAGTGCCGCTGTCACCGAACCCTGTAGCTCAACCTGCACAGCAGACAGGCGCAGTGCTAGTACCTCAACCTGCATTTCAGCCCACAGGTCAGTCTGCACCTTGGCCCGCGCCAAAGCCTGCACCACAGCTGAGAATCCCTGTGGCTCATCCAGGTATTCAGCCGGCACCGCTACCTGCTCCGCCCCCCAGAATGAGTTACGTGATTCAGCCTGCTCTACAACCTGTCAATCAAGTAGCACAATCAATACAGTTTGGGAGGCTTGAACCACGTCAAGCTGACCCCCTATACAGTCAGAGGTACCAACACCCGCAGCCTCCAGGCAGCTCCACCCAGGTACACTCTGCACAGTCCCACGACTTCTCTGCAGTCTCAGCATCACTGTATCAGCATCCACCAGGGATATCAGCACAGCAGACTTATAGCCAGCTTTATGCAGCTCCACCTCCTGATTCTGCCCGCTACTACTCTGCTGCCTATCCATCAGTCTCTGCCTACCCCTCACTGCCTGCTGCATGTACTGCACAAGACACAGTACTTCCTGCAGCTGAAGTCACCCAGCCAAACATGATGGAGATGATCTTAGCGTCTTCATATGGCATCCCGAAGCCTAGACTGGCGACATTTAAATCAGGCAGAGAGAGTGACTTTGTATTACTGAAGAAAGGACTGGACAGCCTACTCGGGCCACATGCTCATCTCACAGAGGAGTATAAATATCACATTCTGATAGATCAGTTAGAGCATCCATGTGCGTTACAAGTGGCCAGACGCTATATTCACGACCGCACTCCCTACACTAGTGCAATGAGAGCTTTGGAGCAGAGATATGGGCAACCCAGGCAATTGGTCCAGAGTGAACTGAGTGCTATACTTAACTGCTCTCCTATTAAGGCAGGTGACCCTCAAGCCTTTGAAGATTTCTCCCTGGCGGTATCCAGCCTAGTAGGCCTCCTCAGTACTATGGACGATGTAGCAGCCAGTGAGCTCCAGTGTGGTTCACACGTAGACAGGTTACTCACTAAGCTTCCGCCTAGCTACAGAGACAGTTTCATCGAGTACTGCATCACGCGTGGTATCATACGCACAGGCAGCAGTTGCACCTACAATATGTATGACTTCTCCGGGTGGCTCGAACGCAAGTCCCAAGTTCTACAGTTATCACAGCAAGCCATTCAGCCACAGCCCTCAGACAGACCACGCCCAGAGAGGGGCAACCCCAGAGCCTATGCAGGGTACAGGGCACAGAGTAAGTCTACATCCATCTATTATGGCTCAGATCCCGTTCAAACACAGCGAAAGATGGACACTAAGGCACACATTACTAATCCTTCTCCCTCCTCTAAGAAGAAGCAGTTTAAGCCATATTGCCCGTACTGTGAAGGGACAGAGCACTACCTCAGTGGCTGTGTAGATTTTAAGAAGCTAGACCTCAAAGCTATAGCTTCTTGGATGAAAGAAAAATCCAAATGTTGGCGCTGTGGCCGTAAACATACCCCTGAGCAGTGCACTCTTAAGAAGATGTGCAGCACCTGTGGAGAACAGCACTTATTAGTGCTTCATGATCTGGCTGAAGCGAAGAAGAGGGACCCGAATATCCTAACAGTGAGCACCAGCCGAGTGTTTTTGGCTCCTATTAGTCACTCTGGCCGTGTAATGCTTAAGGTTGTGCCCATCCAGTTACACTATCAAAGGAAGTCTCTGGACACATATGCTCTTCTTGATGATGGCTCAGAGAAAACTATTATACTCCCTGCTGCTGTCAAGTTGTTAGGCTTAATCCAGGAAGAGGAAACTCTGTCTCTGCGTACTATTCGTCAAGATGTGATCCATATTAAAGGAGGCTATGTCTCTTTCCATGTGTCCCCAAAGGCCAAGCCGAAAATACGTTACAAGATAACGCGCGCCTTTACCGCCCAACAGCTCAGCCTAGCTGAACAGTCATGCCCAGTGGAGCTCCTAAAGGAGAAGTATCACCACCTACAGCGAGTGCAGCTTGAAGGGTTCAATCAGATTCAGCCACTTGTGTTAATCGGTTCTGACAATGCTCACCTCATAACTCCTGTCCGTTCTATCCTGCGAGGTTCAGCCCAAGGGCCTGTCGCCGTCTACACCAAGCTCGGGTGGGCCATCCAGGGTCCGAGCTGCAGTATGCCCACACAGCAAGGGGAAGCGCACTGCCTGAACATATCATGCCTTTCTCCCGCCATTGCCCTTCAACAGGATGTACAGCGCCTGTGGCAACTAGATGCTCCCCTTCATAGACCTGGGAAGGAGGTCACACGCTCAAAGGAGGACCGAGAGGCCATAGCTATGTTAGAGGCCAAGACTATCAGAGTACCTGTGGATGGTGTAGAGCGATATTCCACCCCCCTGCTCAGGAAGAAGGACTTCCCACAGATGCATGTCTCCTCTGAAGTAGTTAAAGGCCTTTTGAGGTCCACTGAGCGTAAGCTAGCTAAGAATCCTGACCTGGCACTCAAATACAACCAGGAGATCAAGAGGTTGATAGATTCTGGTTATGTGGTAAAGCTGACTCCCGAAGAGATTCATAGCTCTACTGAATCTTGGTATGTACCACACCACATTGTACATCACAATAACAAAGCTCGGGTGGTCTTTAACTGCTCCTTTGAGTTCCAGGGGACCGTTCTTAACCAATACCTCCTGCCAGGACCTACCCTGGGGCCTACACTGCTGGGTGTGCTCCTGCGTTTCCGCCAGTATCCTGTAGCAGTGAGCGGAGACATAAAAGCTATGTTTCACCAGATCTGCCTGCTCTCTGAAGACTGCCCCCTACTGCGGTTCTTATGGAGAGACTGTGAAACAGAGAGGCCCCCAGATGTATATGAGTGGAGAGTCCTGCCCTTTGGGACAACGTGTAGCCCCTGCTGTGCTACATTTGCCCTTCAGAGCCACGTGAGGGAGCACAGAGACACCTATAAAGACATCTACGACTCTGTCCACACAGCTTTCTACGTGGACAACTGCCTGCAGTCCCTTTCTGACCCACAAGAGGCCAAGTTGCTCATTGATAGAATGAGAGAGCTGCTTATCCAAGGCGGATTTGAGATACGCCAGTGGGCTAGCAACATCCCTGAGGTGGTCGCTCATCTGCCAGGTACGGCCAGATCAGATAGCTGTGAACTGTGGCTAAACTTTAAAAGCCTTGATCCTCAGGAGTCAACACTGGGTCTCAGCTGGCACTGCACTACTGACGTCCTGGGATACAAGCACCGTCCTGTAACCTACACAACTGTGACGCTGCGCAGTGTTTACAAAGTACTGGCCAGTCAGTATGACCCATTGGGTTATATTTGCCCCTACACTACAAGAGCAAAGCTCATTGTGCAAGCCCTATGGAGCACAGAAAGAGGATGGGATGAGCCCATAGAAGGAAACCTGCTTCAGTCCTGGCTTGAATGGGAAAAGGAATTGCTTTATCTCCAGTATGTCACTATCCCCCGATGTTACGCTCCTCCTCACAACAGCAACAGTGCTACATATGAGGCTCACGTCTTCTGTGACGCCTCAGAGAAGGCGTATGGAGCTGTGGCATATCTCAGAGTTATAGAGCAGCAGGCTCACATCTCCACCTCCTTCATCATGTCACGCTCCAGAGTAGCGCCCCGCAAGCAGGTGTCGATACCCCGACTGGAGCTGTGTGCTGCGCTCACTGGAGCCCAACTGGCTAAGGTACTCCAAACTGAGCTCTCACTACCCCTTCACTCAGTCTACCTGTGGACAGATTCCACTACAGTGCTTCAGTGGATCCAGTCCAGCTCCTGCAGGTACAAAGTTTTTGTGGGGACTCGGATCTGTGAGATACAGGAGCTGACCTCTCCGGAACAGTGGGGGTATGTGAACTCTAGTGATAATCCAGCCGATGACATCACAAGAGGGAAACCACTGTCAGAGCTCACGGTCTCCAGCCGATGGTCACATAGTCCACACTTTCTCACACAGACTCCTGACACCTGGCCGAAGCCCCCGACAGAGTTCTCAGAATGTGGCAGTGAAGAACTCAGAAAGACTGCCTTCTGTGGCCTTACAAATGTATCACCAAGTCTGCCAGATCCAACACAGTACACATCTTTAGATGATTTGAT
Source organism: Zacco platypus (assembly GCA_038088235.1). NCBI lineage: Eukaryota > Metazoa > Chordata > Actinopteri > Cypriniformes > Xenocyprididae > Zacco > Zacco platypus. The sequence goes on from CM076080.1 coordinate 10,553,693, forward strand.
TCTGGCCACTCACCAATCCCTTCAGGGGGCGGCTACCACCCCCTACACTGCAAGTGAGCGCCTGGAGGCGGAGACCCAGCTGCTTCAATCTGCGCAGAAGGACAGCTTCCCAGAGGAGGTCCAAGCATTACAAGCAGGTAACCCTGTTCGCCCGAGCAGTCGTCTCAGCGCCCTTTCCCCTGAGTATGACAGCCCTAGTGGACTAGTCAGAGTGGGAGGCCGCCTGCGTCAAGCTACAGATGTAGACCCTGACAGCATACACCCAATTGTGTTATTACCTGATCACCCTCTGACTCAGCTCATTATAAAGCACTATGATGTTCAGCTGTTTCACCCTGGTGCAGAGAGACTCTATGCAGAGTTACGCCGCACCTACTGGATCCTCAGAGGTCGCCAGGCCATTAAGAAACATCAGTACCGGTGTGTGGACTGCAGGAGATGGCGCGCCTCACCCTCCACACCAAAGATGGCTGACCTTCCCTTATCTCGGCTGAGACTCTACAAACCGCCCTTCTGGTCTACAGGTGTAGATTGTTTCGGACCATACCTGATTAAGATTGGTCGTAGGAGAGAGAAACGCTGGGGAATCATCTACAAATGCCTCACCACTAGATGCGTCCACCTAGATCTCATCCCTAGCCTCGATACTGACTCTTTCTTAATGTCATTACGCAGGTTTATTGCACGCCGGGGGAAGCCGTACGAGCTGTGGTCTGACCGGGGCACCAATTTCAGGGGCGGCCACAAAGAACTACAGAGCGCCTTTGAGAGCATGGCACCAGAGTTGCAGCAGCAACTGGCTAAGCAGACTATCAACTTCCACTTCAACCCACCATACTCTCCTCATTTCGGGGGAGCCTGGGAGAGGGAAATCAGATCTGTTAAGTCAGCACTGCAAGTCGTCCTGAAAGACCAAGTTGTGGCAGAGGAAGTGCTCCTAACAGCTCTCATAGAAGTTGAAGGGCTCCTTAATTCTAAACCACTCGGATATGCCTCCTCTGATGTGGCTGACCCGGACCCCATCACGCCAAACCTGCTGCTAATGGGGCGGCGCGACGCTGCATTGCCACAGGCAGTATACGGCCCTCAGGATGCCCTTTCCAAGAGAAGATGGAAACACAGTCAGGTGATCAGTGATCATTTCTGGAAGCGCTTTGTCCAGAATTACCTCCCAGGGCTTCAGCTGAGACATAAATGGAGAAAATCCACTGATAATGCTGCTGTGGGACAAATTGTGATGATCATTGACTCCAACCTTCCTAGAGGACTTTGGCCTGTTGGAACCATCACTAAGGTTTTCCCAGGGACAGATGGTGTTGTTCGAGCTGCGGAGGTGAAGGTTAAAGACAGTATCTACATTCGCCCAGTAACCAAACTGGTGGAGCTCCCTGAAATGCCTGAGGATTCAGGCGGCACTTCTTCACACTAGTTGACTTTGAATGAGTGTATTTGCCAGGCAAATACAGGGGTGGCTGTTAAAAGTCCGTGCCCTGACATAGACTACGTTACCCATAATGCACATGTTCCTTTGTTTGTTTGCATAGTTGCTAGGCGCTTTCACTTTAGTGTGGTCCAGTGTCACGAGAGCATCATTCACGGTGCAGAGAATTGCCATCCTTTGTTAATCCTACGCGATTCTTGTGTGTATGAGTGCTGTGTGCGTCCTTAATATGTAAGTATCGCTTTTGTATGAATGGCGCGTTTGATTGCTGAGTTATTAGTCCAGTTGGCGAAGTTGTTATACTCGCGTTATTCCGTGTTATACAGATGTGGTCCATTACGGCGCTCCATATGTGCTCTTAAAGTAGCCATCCACTGTATATACTTTAGTTATTGCCTTACAAATAACTGCAAATATTATATTTAATGTATAATTCGCCTGTTTTTGGTACTTAACACCATTTGGAGATTATAGCATTTATGCAAGTTCATTTATAGTGTTAGAGCTCCCACTAGTGGATTTTTGGTTGTACTGCGGGCCAGTTCTTTATGCATCTGTATGTAACCATAGCATACATGTTTATTAATATACATTTTATTGTATTTCTGTTTCAGATAACCACACACATATACACACACACCTACAACCACACCTAATTTGTCACCTGTAAACCATCATCATCATCTTCATGACTCCTCATTAATAAATTCTCAAACTGCATCATTGGATTTGCCTATTCCTTCTGACCGAGGAAGACTCAGTTGACGAGCAATCCATAATCAGCCGCAGACGCACACGGTCTCTTACAGTGATACTCAGCTCCTTCTAGACATTTACTGGTGTGGTTACAAACATGGTGAAGTCAAGAGAATGGTCCAGGAAGACAAGAGAAGAGGTGATTACTCTTCACAGGAAGGGCAATGGCTATAAGAAGATTGCAAAGATGTTAAACATACCAAGAGACACCATAGGAAGCATCATTCGCAAATTCAAGGCAAAGGGCACTGTTGAAACGCTACCTGGTCGTGGCAGAAAGAAGATGCTGACTTCGACTGCTGTGCGCTACCTGAAGCGTAGAGTGGAGAAAAGTCCCCGTGTGACTGCTGAGGAACTGAGAAAAGATTTGTCAGATGTAGGTACTGAAGTTTCTGCTCAGACAATACGGCGCACCCTGCGTAATGAAGGCCTCCATGCCAGAACTCCCAGGCGCACCCCCTTGCTGTCTCCAAAGAATAAGAAGAGTCGACTGCAGTATGCCAAAAGTCATGTGGACAAACCACAGAAGTTTTGGGATAGTGTTCTGTGGACTGATGAAACAAAATTAGAACTGTTTGGGCCCATGGATCAACGCTATGTTTGGAGGAGGAAGAACAAGGCCTATGAAGAAAAGAACACCTTGCCGACTGTGAAGCATGGCGGGGGGTCAATCATGCTTTGGGGCTGTTTTGCTTCTGCAGGTACTGGGAAGCTTCAGCGTGTGCAAGGTACCATGAATTCTCTTCAGTACCAGGAGATATTGGAGGACAATGTGATGCAGTCCGTCACAAACCTGAGGCTTGGGAGACGTTGGACCTTTCAACAGGACAATGATCCCAAGCATACCTCCAAGTCCACTAGAGCATGGTTGCAGATTAAAGGCTGGAACATTTTGAAATGGCCATCGCAGTCACCAGACTTAAATCCGATTGAGAACCTCTGGTGGGACTTAAAGAAAGCAGTTGCAGTGCGCAAGCCTAAGAATGTGACTGAACTGGAGGCTTTTGCCCATGATGAATGGGCGAAGATACCCGTAGCTCGCTGCAAGACACTTGTGTCAAGCTATGCTTCACGTTTAAAAGCTGTTATAACTGTAAAAGGATGTTGTACTAAGTATTAAGATTGAATGTCACTTGGGGGTTGAATAAAACTGATAATGATGTGAGCAGAGAAAAGACATTTGTGGTTATTTCATTATAAATGTTATGTTATATTTGTCTGACCTACACGTGCCTCTTTGATTTAATTGTAAGCAGGATGACTGAATGATCAAAATCAATGTCAAACCGGCAAAAACAATCAATTTCAGTGGGGGTTGAATAATTTTGAACACAACTGTAAACGGCGCTCATGGCAGCATGGACGCGTCATGATGTTCATTATGACGCTGCAAAGGTTTTTCAAAGTTCTTTTTACCCCAAAACAAAGTACGAACACACACAGTTTCACACACAGTTTCTCCACACCTCCTTTCAATTAGTTCAGCCTCCTTCTTCGTTCTTAACTTTGATGTTCCGGAATTCTGGCTTGAGTGAGCGGCCCTGAGCGACTGAGTGGGCGGAGCGTAATCTTCTGAAAGCCGCTCACCGCTCTAGAGGAATATTAGCCGCTCCACTCACGCTCCACTCCACTCACATGCTCTGATGCCCGTTCTAGATGTGTTGTGAATTTTCTGATCAAGCGCGCTCATATAGTGCTGGACTCGGTCGAGACCAACTAGAACATTTGGCGAGACCGGTGACCAAGTCCGAGTGCAAATACCAACGAGTCCAAGATGAGTCCAAGACAAGTCCGAGACAATAAAAAAACATCTCGAGTGTGGACTCGAGTACTACAGCACTAGTTGATACCCTCAAAATTTACATGGTCCTCAATGATCTTCTGCTCAATTTCATTCAGTTTAATGGTATTGTTCTCACGGACCATAACAATTAGGGTCTCTTGGTGTGGGGAGAACATACCTGTCCTCCCACCCCCATGTGGCAGTCTTTCAATTCTACAAAAAGAGAACATGGAGTTACAAAAAATATACATGGAATACTAGGCCTACAAACAGTTAGACCAACCCTCCATTACAATACTACAGTATATTGGTACAGTGATGTACTGAAACATATATTTACTTACAGTATACTGTGGTACAGTATACAGTATGTCATACAGTAATTGCTGTTAACATTTACATACTGTACTATAATGTCAAAAAAAGGTAATTACCTGTTCTCTTCTCTAAATCTTCGGATTATGGTGGACACAGTGAATCTACTGATGTTTAGTTGTACCCTTTGTCCAGCCTCCCTCATGCTCATACCACGGACAAGAACATGGTCAATCACAGTAGCTCTGATTTCATCAGATATTACTGTTCTTGGTCTTTGCTGACCAGCTCGACCTCCTCTCACACAAACTCTTCCTCTCAGATTTCTATCTATTGTAGGGCCTCACAAACCAGTGCTCTCTGAACTGGCTTACTTTATATGTTCCCTTACATCATTAGCCACAAGTGTGATCAATTTTGGGTTGTTCTGTTCAAGTGGTGACATCTGTGCTTTAATTGTGTTTGACTTTTGTCACCTGTGCTCACCATTATGCAGCACGGGTGCATCACAATGAAAATGTATTGGCAAGTTGTGTCTAAACAGGTGAATAGTGCTTATAGTTTTGCCAAAAGAGTGATTGATTCAATCAGTGGGTTCAGGCAACTGAGCATTTGGTTCAGACAATAGGGTTTAGTGTTTTAGCAATTGAGAAAAACTGTATGTTTTTTTTCATATTATAGCACCACCAAGTGGTAAATCTCCACATTCTTTTTTTTGTATGACCACAGAATGAACTCGTACATGAATATGACAAGTTTCGTGAAAACATCTAATTTCGTTCAAGAGTTATAACCATTTAAGTGAAAGTTACCCTGCATACTTAGAATGTTTTGGCGTCCCGTCATGACAGTGAATCTCCGATCGAAATTCTTTTGATAAATTTTTGCAGGAAAGTCTCTAGATGATGTATGTCAAGTTTCGGGTGAATTGGACAAATAGCCTATGAGGAGTGCAAAACATTAGATTGTTCAGAAAATTCAAAATTTAGAAAGAAAAATTTAATGGCGGAAATGAAATCTGAGATATTTTGTTCTATGCTTTTTTGAGACATTCCAATGAAATAAGACACTTGAGTCTATAACAAACGGTCTAGGAGTTATGATCAGTTCCACGTTGTTGATCGCTGTAGCGCCCCCTGTTGGCCAAAGGGGGTCATGCCTTGTCAGGCTCTCCCAAAATTTAGACCTACCATCTGGCCAGGTTTCAAGTTTCTAGGCCTTACATTTTGGTCTGCACGATTAGTTTTACAGCGGAATAATAATAATAAAAATCCTAACAATTACAATAGGGTTTCAACGCCATGAGCTTGAACCCCTAATAACATTCCAAACCAGGCCTACTTTTAATTCATACAGTTAAGAGAAGTAATAAGAAAAGCAATTGGTTCAAGGAAGAAAAAAAACTGCCATTGCCTTCTTTACCAATCCCTCTCACTTTTAAAACCAAAGAAATTGTTGCCAGTAAAATGTTATTAATAACTACAGACAAATCAATAGTATTTCCTTCTCAAAAATGGATTACTGACATGGGTACAGAGAATGTTAACTGGCAACAAGTCTGAAATGATATATACTCTATGCCATGTAGATCCAATACAAACTGCTACATAGAACGCATATAACGCACAAACTTTCACCTTTTACCTTTCACCTTTACTTATATAGCGCTTTTTACAATGTAAATTGTGGCAAAGCAGCTTTACAGTAATAATTGGCAAATAATTTTTGGCTGCACAGCAGCTCCCAAAGAAAATGGTGTCATTGTCCAGCTTATTCTATATATTTGTATTGATTCATTCCGTGGCAAAGATCAATAGTTATTAGTCTAGTTAATTTATGTATATCAGCACTGGAGAAAACAGTGATGTAATCGTCCAGCTCAGCTCAGTTCGCATACAATGGCGCCAATGCAGGCATACCAAAAACCAAAAACACTGCTGAATATCAAGCAAATGTCCCCAACCAAACAAGCCAAAGGCAACAGCGGCAAGGAACCAAAACACCAACAAAATGGAAAAAAAAAAACCTTGGGAGAAACCAGACTTAGTCAGGGGGCCAGTTCTCCTCTGGCCAACAGTGAACACTTGCTTGATTGAGTCAGGCAGAGTTACAGGTCATAAATCCGATTTGGGATTGCAACAGTCAAAATATTTAATCCAGTTCCATCTAGTTTAAGATCTTTTTGATCACGCCGGTATAGGACAGTTTGCTGGGGATCTGAGCCACTGGTTGATGTGTTTGCAAGGCCCTCACAAGGGATGACCTAGTTGACACAGTCTTCGCCGACACCCCAGCGCCATACTGCTGCCACACACAGGTGTAGGTTCCCCATCCGACCCGGACACGGCCCGAATCCAGCCAATCACGTTAAATGGTAAACCTCGGGATAAGCAGAGAGACTAAAATTAGCATAGATGTAGAATTCCCAGCTGAACAGATGCAATTCACTCTCAGGAACTGATGTTTGTAAAATGATTTAATTTCCAGAAAAAACACCGTAAGAGCTAAATAAAAACAAACAAACATTAGACATTTGCCTACAAAATGTATATAAACACATGACAAACCTATAAACTGAATTACACATTCAGCAATAAATTGGCCAACACAAATTGTGTGATGATAAGCCTGTATAGTATGAATTATTTTAACACAGTAACTATTTTTAATGCAGATAAAACATCCACAAAAATACACCATCTTCTTTAAAGTGCTACATTTATGGCCTATATGATCATTTTATTTATAACAATCTCCTTTTAGAGCGCAATGTCAACTAAATTAAATACTTAAATTAAATTAAAACAATGAATTTTGATAAAACTGACTCAATTTAGAGAGAAAAACACAAATAATATATAAATTACTCTTGTGCAAACCAAGAGAGGCTATAATATTGTGTCTTGCTTATGACAATAAAATGCATACACACTCTGCATAATAACGACCCATTTAACGTTAATTAGCGACTTCAGATGAGATCGATGAACACTTCAAACTTTACCAAACAACATAAAATTAAAAACTGTACCTTGTGCCCTTCATCAGCCAGGAGCTAAGAGGTAAAAGAAACCCTTTACAGCAAGTATTTGTAATGCGAGTAGCCAAAGTCCGTCTGTCCTCTGTGGTAACGTTAATCAGAATGACGCATCACACAGAAAGAGCGCCAATATACAAACAGTGCCACTGCACTTCCTTTCCCAGACTTCAAAATAAAAGCATACATAGTAAAGAAACATAAACACTCTTGTAAAACAAATAATTATGTCCACATTGAGTAACCAGCGAGAATAATTAGTCAACCAAAACATAAATAAATAAATAAAGAGTTTTTTAGTAACATTTGGCTTAAATTAAATAAATTCCTTTCTCTTGAAATCCTCTCAAGTATTCCATGGCAACACTGCCCTCTATGGGTGGAGATAAGGGTATCGGCCCACTTCAGTGATTGGGGGATTTAAAGGTAATTTACAGTAGACGCCATTCTTCTTCTGATGTAACAAGTACACCCGGTGTTATAGGAAGTGTTCTCGGTTCCAGCTGACCTGAACTATGCACCCTAACAATCCTTTAATGGATATGAAGACATAAATTGATAATGTGTCATGTGTATGCCAGGTTAAAGAGATGCGTTTTTAGTCTAGATTTAAACTGACAGACTGTCTGCTTCCCGAACAATGCTAGGAAGATCGTTCCAGAGTTTAGGTGCCAAATAGGATCTACCGCCTGCAGTTGATTTTGATATTCTAGGTATATAACAACTGGCCAGAATTCTGAAATCGTAATAGACGCGAAGGACTATAATGCATTAAGAGCTCACTCAGAAACTGGGGAACTAAGCCATTTAGTGCTTTGGAAGTAATTAGCAAGATTTAAAATCTATACAATGTTTAATAGGGAGCCAATGCAGTGTTGACAGAACCAGGCTAATATGGTGATAAGTGCAAAGGAGAAACAGAGTCTAGAGTGCTGGAAAAGAGAGTGTCAATAATTTCTGTTGCAACATCGAGTTCTTCTAAGCTGTCTGGTTTGCTAATATGATGAAGCTTATCAGGAAGATTATTTATAAAGCAATCTTCAGTGGTAGAGGTGATGATTCTACCATATTTGTGGCAGAGAGACGGTTCTGCAGCCTTGGTAAAATGTAGCATGCACGAGACTAGATAATGATCTGAGACGTCGATGTGCTGCCGAATTCAATATCGTCAGTATCATCAATATTAATTCCACGTGTCCTGACACGTGTTGTCTAACTCCAATAGAGTTTAGAACATCTGTAAATGCCAGTTCCAATACGTCTTTTTCATTATCTACATGGATATTAAAATCACCAACAATAAAGACTTTATCCACAGCCAGGATAACCTGTTTGATGTTCTAATCGGAATGGAAGAGCAGTGTTTTTTCCCACGACTAGGCTGCCTTACGGTCACCCAGTTGCCCTGCTGCACAGACTCTACAGCCGGAACTGAACAATGTATAGATTTCACTAAGCTGGTCGCATCCAAAACAGTATCTAAAGCCCTTGCATTCTTACTATCCTCAATTAAAGTTTGGATGCGTGTCTCTAATTCTGAGATTTTCTCTGTCAGCCTGACTATTTCCCTGCATTTATGACATGTGAATCCCTTGTCGCTGACAGAGAAAGCTATACTATGCATGTGACGGACAGTGCAATTAACAATGAAAGGAGAAGATGACATAGCTTACAGTGTTCGTAGACTGACCCGACTTACCAGTTTGATGAATTCGTAGAAAAGGAGAGCGTGACAGAAATGACGGTGGGCACGGATGACAAGTTTACAAACTAGCGTAACGCTAACACATTGTGATAGTGATTTTGATTAAAAGATTAAAAACTAGCAACGTCAGATTAATGTGATAGGCAATATTAGACAATATCAGATATATGGTGATGATAAAGTAGACAACAGGCAGTGATAATAATTATATTCAAAAACAAAGCAATAAGGAGCAACAGATGCAAACAACTCAGCAGCGAGGCAGACAGGAGCAATCGATCTGGGATCCAACAAAATAACTGTCTATTTCCACAGGAGCAAAAATAGACTACCAAATGGGACATATAGGCAACAACAAATGTACACACTGACCAACTTACATTGATAATCATTTCTATGCCTTTTGGTCAGAGATCGTGGGCAGTCTATCAGAAATTCTTGGGTTCACCATCCAAGCTTATCCGAAAATAACATTACTTGGAGACTTACAGTTGTGTTCAAAATTATTCAACCCCCCAATGCTGTAAATGGTTTTAGAGAATTTAGAGTACATTTGTAATTGAATTCAGAATGAAATCCTACAAGGACTTCTTAAAGAAGCATATGCAACTAAAATGACATCAATTGGTTTTGTAATACAGTAGTAAATGTTTCTTTTGTGAATTCTTCATTGACACAATTATTCAACCCCTTAAAGACTACCACTCTGAAGAACAGAGGTCCATTGAAGTGTTTTCAATCAGGTATTGAAAGCACCTGTGGATGTCAGGGAGCAGCAATAAAGCCTAATAAGCACCAATTAGGCAGCTTTAAAATGACTGTGATACTCAGCTCCTTCTAGACATTTACTGGTGTGGTTACAAACATGGTGAAGTCAAGAGAATGGTCCAGGAAGACAAGAGAAGAGGTGATTACTCTTCACAGGAAGGGCAATGGCTATAAGAAGATTGCAAAGATGTTAAACATACCAAGAGACACCATAGGAAGCATCATTCGCAAATTCAAGGCAAAGGGCACTGTTGAAACGCTACCTGGTCGTGGCAGAAAGAAGATGCTGACTTCGACTGCTGTGCGCTACCTGAAGCGTAGAGTGGAGAAAAGTCCCCGTGTGACTGCTGAGGAACTGAGAAAAGATTTGTCAGATGTAGGTACTGAAGTTTCTGCTCAGACAATACGGCGCACCCTGCGTAATGAAGGCCTCCATGCCAGAACTCCCAGGCGCACCCCCTTGCTGTCTCCAAAGAATAAGAAGAGTCGACTGCAGTATGCCAAAAGTCATGTGGACAAACCACAGAAGTTTTGGGATAGTGTTCTGTGGACTGATGAAACAAAATTAGAACTGTTTGGGCCCATGGATCAACGCTATGTTTGGAGGAGGAAGAACAAGGCCTATGAAGAAAAGAACACCTTGCCTACTGTGAAGCATGGCGGGGGGGCAATCATGCTTTGGGGCTGTTTTGCTTCTGCAGGTACTGGGAAGCTTCAGCGTGTGCAAGGTACCATGAATTCTCTTCAGTACCAGGAGATATTGGAGGACAATGTGATGCAGTCCGTCACAAACCTGAGGCTTGGGAGACGTTGGACCTTTCAACAGGACAATGATCCCAAGCATACCTCCAAGTCCACTAGAGCATGGTTGCAGATTAAAGGCTGGAACATTTTGAAATGGCCATCGCAGTCACCAGACTTAAATCCGATTGAGAACCTCTGGTGGGACTTAAAGAAAGCAGTTGCAGTGCGCAAGCCTAAGAATGTGACTGAACTGGAGGCTTTTGCCCATGATGAATGGGCGAAGATACCCGTAGATCGCTGCAAGACACTTGTGTCAAGCTATGCTTCACGTTTAAAAGCTGTTATAACTGTAAAAGGATGTTGTACTAAGTATTAAGATTGAATGTCACTTGGGGGTTGAATAAAACTGATAATGATGTGAGCAGAGAAAAGACATTTGTGGTTATTTCATTATAAATGTTATGTTATATTTGTCTGACCTACACGTGCCTCTTTGATTTAATTGTAAGCAGGATGACTGAATGATCAAAATCAATGTCAAACCGGCCAAAACAATCAATTTCAGTGGGGGTTGAATAATTTTGAACACAACTGTATCTACACTAACTATATCCAATCATCAAGAACAATTTATACTCATTGCCCAAACTTTATACTCATTGCCCAAACTACAGCAAAATAACAACAACAGCAACAACAACAAAACAATATTACTTAAAGGGTTAGTTCACCCCAAAATGAAAATTCTGTCATTTATTACTCACCCTTGTGTCGTTCCACATCCGTAAGACTTTCGATCATCTTCGGAACACAAATTAAGTCTGAGAGGTTTCTGTGTCTCCATAGAGATCCAATGCAACTACCACTCCAAGGTCCAAAATGGTAGGAAAAAAACATCATTAAGGTACTCCATGTGTCTCCAGTGGCTTAAACTCAATTTTATGAAGCAACGTGAGTGCTTTGTTTGTGCACAAGAAAAACAAACAAAAAAACAACATAATTTATCACTTTATTTACAAAATAAGATTATTTCCAAAGAGCGTTGATGCAACAATGCCAGCTCTTACTTAAACATAAAACACATGCGTCAAGATACTCTTGTGAACACGATGCTTTTCTTTAAAAGCAGTTTGTAACAGTGTAATCATGTAAGCTTTTCCTGACGTCCTTTTCTATATATGTATATAAGTGCCTATATGTATGTATACATATGTATATTTGTGTGTGCATGTTTGTATAATAATAATAAAGTTTATTTTTATAAAGAGCCTTTCTGCAAACTCAAGGATGCTTTACAATAATTGTAACAACATGCAAAATGTATGTCCCTTTTTACCTTTCTTTTTTCTTATTTTTATCTACTGAAATTGTAAAGTTTATGCAGTCACGTAGGCAGGATTGGGGAGTAACGAAATACAAGTAACTTAGTTACGTATTTAAAATACAAAATTTGAGTAACTGTATTTCATTCAAATGGGTGGTAATCAGATTACAGTTACATCTGAAAAGTATTTTAGATTACCAAAGTGATTACTTTGAATTTTAATGTCATTTAAACAGCAATTGGTGATTCTCTGACTCTGACAGTCTGAAAAAGTGGAGTTAAGTTTAATCAATTTTAATACTTTTTAGAGCGATCGTATAAAATTTGTTATTTTTATTTAATACTGTCCTGAACAAGACAAAATGACTGAATTTATTAAAAAACTGTCAACCTAACTTAACTGTCCTGTCATGACCTGGATGATCCACGACTGTTTTCATGTTTTGTGAAAGTTGTTTGTGAGTCATTTTATAATTCACTGGGCACTGCAACTTTTTCTCACAATTTGTTTTTTTTCCCCTCGCAATTGTGAGTTTGCATTTGGAATTGGGAGATATAAACTTGCAAAACTAGCTTTTTTGTCTTGCAATTGTGAATTTAGTATTTAGTTTGTCATAAACTGAAAATATTGAGAAAAGTCAGAATTATGAGATCTAAACTCACAATATTCAGAAAAGTCAAAATTATGAGATATAAACTGAAAATATTGAGAAGTCAGAATTATGAGATATAAACTCACAATATTGAGAAAAGTCAAAAATATGAGAAACTTGCAATATTGAGAAAAGTCAGAATTATATCTCATAATTCTGACTTTATAACTAACAATTGCAACTTTATATCACACAATTCTGAGGGAAAAAGTCAGAATTGTGAGATAAAAACAATTGCCTTTTTTATGTTTGTTCCACATTAATTAGTATTCCAAAGTATTCTAAAGTATTTAGATTAAGTTACTAAACTTGAGTAATGTAACAAAATACGTTACCAATTACATTTTAAAGCATGTATTTTGTAATCTGTAGTGAAATACATTTTAAAAGTAGCCTTCCCAGCCCTGCACATAGGTTATAGCAAATCTGCTTCATGTGTAAAATTAAATGAATAGATAATTACATTAGGCTGCTCTTGACTAAGGCTGCAGTCAAGTCCACCTTTGCCGAGTCCAAGTCAAGTCATAGTCCAAATGAGACAGTCAAGACAGACGGAAAAGTGAGTTCACATCACTCACTGTCTCTACCTCGGGACGCCCTGCTTCCCAGGTTGGGCCACAGTGCTCCATGCTGCCCCCCCATGGGTACTTCTGCTGCTCGGATGGTGCCACTCGTACGTTGGGGGGCTGGCTAGGCCTTCCCAACCCATCCCGTTGACTCATTAGAACAGTCAGACTCGGTTACGCGATTCAGCTCGCCAGGCATCCCCCCAGATTCAGTGGCGTCCTGTTCACCTCGGTGGCAGGCAAGGATACCTCTGTCCAGCAGGAGGAAATTGCGGTCCTGTTGGCGAAGGACGCAATAGAGCCTGTTCCTCCAGCCGAAATGAAGTCAGGGTTTTACAGCCTATACTTCATAGTATGCAAGAAAGACTGGGGTTACGGCCAATCATGGATTTACGTGTCTTGAATCGGGCCCTTCACAAGCTCCCATTCAAGATGCTTACGCTGAAATGCATCCTCATTCGCACTCAAGATTGGTTTGCAGCTATCGACCTGAAGGATGCCATGCCTCGATCCTCCCTCGACACAGACCATTTATACGCTTTGCATTCGAGGATCGGGCATATCAGTACAAGGTCCTACCCTTCGGACTGTCCCTGTCTACCCGTGTCTTTACCAAAGTCACGGAGGGGCCCTTGCCCCACTCAGGGAAGTGGGCGTTCACATCCTCAACTATCTCGATGACTGGCTACTTTTGGCCCAGTCCCGAGAACAGTTGTGCGAACACAGGGACCTGGTGCTCACGCACCTCAGTCGGTTGGGGCTTCGGGTCAACTGGAAAAGAGCAAACTCTCTCCAATACGGAGTATCTCTTTTCTCGGTGTGGAGCTGGACTCAGTCATCATGATGGCACATCTCACCAACGAGCGTGCACAGTCGGTGCTGAGCTGCCTGAATTCGTTCTCGCAGAAAATAGTGGTCCCACTGAAGTATATTCAGAGGCTCCGGGGGCATATGGCATCCGCAGCTGTAGTCACGCCGCTCGGATTGCTGCATATGAGACCGCTTCAGCACTGGCTGAGTCTCGTGGTGGGCATGGCACCATGGCACGCTCCGTGTGGTCATCACACTGAGTTGTCACCGAACATTCAGCCCGTGGTCGGACCTTGCTTTTCTATGGGCTGGAGTGCCCCTAGTACAAGTGTCCAGGCATGTTGTTGTCACAACGGATGCTTCCACCACCGGCTAGGGTGCTGTATGCAACGGGCTGGGCAGGACCCTAACGGCAGTGGCATATCAATTGCCTTGAGTTGCTAGCAACACTGCTGGCAAACATGTACTGGTTCATATGGACAACACATCGGCAGTAGCGTACATCAACCATCAGGGTGATCTACGCTCTCGCCGCATGGCGCAACTCGCCCCCCACCTTCTTCTCTGGAGTCAGAGAAGGTTTCTAGATGGGATGTGGAGGACTTAAGTGACTTACCGCCCGCGGTAGTCGACACTATCACTTCGGCTAGGGCCCCCTCTATGAGTCGCACTTATGCTCTGAAGGGGAGTCTGTTCGCTGAATGGTGAATGATCCCCGGAAATGCCCTGTCAGCTCAGTGCTTTCCTTCCTTCAAGTTGGTTAGGAGCGGAGGCTGGGTGGCCGGGTGAGAGCTCACTCCACTTGGGGTGTCGGTTCCTCCTGGGCATTGGCGCACGGCGCCTCTCTGGCAGACATCTGCAGAGCTGCAGGCTGGGCGACACCGAACACATTTGCTAGGTTTTATAACCTCAGAGTGGTCCCGGTGTCCTCTTACTGCGCCATTTTCCTCTCACAAGGAGATGCGAGTGCTTGTTCTAGTCCTCATTTCAGTTCCCCAGTTGGTGAACACTGTGGATTTCCTCCTGCATCCTGCGGCAGTCAGACGTGGCGGAGGCGTCCGACGCCAGGCCCAGTATTCGTGTACATGCCCCAGTGGTCAGTCCTTGTACTAGGCTAGATGCCCACATGATGTGATTCCCTGCGGGTATCGGTATGGTTTCCCTGATGGTAAATCCGTGTCTTCCCTGGGCAGCTCAGCCCTGTCCCTCAGGGAGCTTCCATATACAAATACTGCCCAGCAAGTCAGTGCATATGTGCTCCACATGTTACCGCCCTTCAGGCAGGGTGTGGTCTCTGTAGCATCCCTATGAGGGATGCTTCCCTGGCGTTTTGGTCAAGGATGATAAAAACGTGGGAATTGAGTCCCGAAGCACTCTTCCCCTGAGGTAAGGAAACAACGCCTTCGACCATCTCCTGAGTAAGACCCTGTCCACTCCATTCCGCTGGTATGGAAGACATCCTAGGGCTTACTCTGGACGCTGAAGGGTTCCAACATTTGAGGTAGCACTTGCATGGGTACGCCTAGGCCTGCCAGCATCTGCATCTCCAACGGTCGTGACGTGGTTCAGTTGCTATGGCATTTTCCATTGGACCCCATAACGTCAGTTCGACGTAACGTTGAATGTGACTGACTGAATGGGAACGTCTAGGTTACTAATATAACCCCTGTTCCCTGAAGGAGGGAACAGAGACATTATGTCCCCTTGCCATAGCACTGAATCACCACTGAAAGGCTTGGATTTAGTATCTCGGCCCCTCAGCAAAATATGAATGATTGAGTGAGTATGCTGGTTGTATTTATACCTGGATTTGCCGGGGGTGTGGCCCGGCATGTAAATCTCACTGGCCAATTCTCATTGGCTCGTTTTGTACCACTTGGAGGTGATTGAGCTCCCAAGCGAGACCCCATTACGTTCGACGTAACGTCTCCGTTCCCTCCTTCAGGGAACGGGGGTTACATTAGTAATCTAGACGTTCTCTCTCAGTGAATGGGACACAAATTTTATTGGTACTAGTAAAATCTGTATATTGAACAATATGTGTGAAATGTTCTTAGTCTTTTCTTCCTGTGGGAAAGCATCCCAGCCAGAGAGACTACAATAGTTTACTATGAATTAAACTGAATTCAAATTAAATACTATTTATTGTGTAACCAAAATACCAATAATGCCCAGAACAATAGCAGGTACACATCTCATCTCTTTCTAATGAATTCAGATAAATGCTATAAATCCTTAATTCTAATAAATGTAATCACTGTGCACTTTATCTCTTCGTCTGATTCAAACCGGGCAGAATGCTTTTTTGCCATATCGCCCACCCCAAACATGTAGCTGGACATTTCATATGATTGTGTGTGTAAAACTTTTTACTTTTATGCAGGTGGACTGAAGAATAATTCATTGACCAAAGAGGTCAACCAAAAACAAGCAGAAAAGGCTCTAACCAAATGGTTTACTGGTGCCAGAGGCAAGGGTGGAAACAGAGCCCTTAGAGGACAGCAGGAGAAAAGACTGCCTCCAGGACAGTGAGCAATTTTGTGTCAGAGTATTTTTAATGGGTTAGTTCACCTAAAACTAAAAATTCTGTCATTAATCGCTCGCTCATGTCATTCCACACACGTAAGACCTTCATTCATCTTAGGAACACAAAAAAAGATATTTTTAATGAAATCCGAGAGCTTTCTGTCCCTAGATAGATCCAACAAAATTTACACATTCAATCCCAGAAAGGTAGGAAAGACATCATTAAAGTAATCCATGTGACTCCAGTGGTTTAACATCAATTTAAGTGCTTTGTTTGTGCACCCCCCCCCCCCAAATTTACCACTTTATTTACAAATATTATCCAAAGCATGCATGCTTTGTGATGGTCTCTTGAATGTGCATTGCAGAATTTTTATTTTTCATATATTTTTTTTTTCTGCAAACAAAGCACTTGTCACTTTATAAAACTGAGGTTAAAACATTGGAATCACATGGATTACTTTAATGATGTCCGTTTTGGGCCTTGAATATGTAAGTTGCTTTGGATCTTTTTGGAAGGACAAAAGGCTCTCAGTTTGCATTAAAATATCTTCATTTGTGTTCTGAAGATGAACAAATGTTTTACATGAGGGTGAGGATTTAATGTCAGAATTTTCATTATTGAGTGAACTAACCTTTTAAAATACTGTGTTAATGGTTACATTTATATTACTGTGTACTTACTACATTTGTTTTTTGTATTTCTACATTGTGTCAGGGTGCAAACTCTTAAACTTGATTACTGTTGTGTTTTTGTTTTTTTACTACTTTCATTGTTTTACATGCCGTTAAAGATTTGCTTGTACATTGTGCTTCCTTTAGAAGAGCACAGAGGTTTCTGATCATCAACTTTAACTTTTGATTACTATTGATTTTTACTACTTTCATTACTATAGACATAATAAAATACATAGATGCCCCATTGGTCGCTTTGGAGCGTTGCTGCGATACGTCAACGTGTCCGCCATATTGCTGTGGGCAAGACTGCACTGTAAACAAATGCAAGTAAACTAGCAAGCTGCGCTTTTTCAGCATAAAAACCAAAATAACGTTTACATTTATCAACCGATTTCAGTGGTTTATGATCTACGTGGTGTACAAAAAGTTCTATCTCTAGTTACTTAAATCCTTGATAATAGATGTTTTAAAAAAGTATTTATTTTAATAAGGAATAAGTCAAAGCTCTGACTTGTCCTGAGTTTGGCTGCTCTATTCTTGGGTAAGAATTGTGAAGACGCCCATAAAGAGATCTAATTTAATTTTCACATTAAATGCAAAAAAATGATGGTTGTCAATTCCGAACTGGGTATCCTGAATGTGCTCCTTGAGACAAAACACATCTTCCGAACCAATCTCAGCTCGGACAAACTGATTGATCAAAGACACTCCGACAGCTTTCCCGGAGGATGACTAGCGAATGAACTGCTCCACTGATCTGACCACTTTTACTGTACCCTCAGAAGGAATCATCAGCCCTCCATTGTTCTTTAGAGTTAGTAAGTGGTAGTTCTGGTCAAGTGAACCAGGCATAGCTTCTGCTATCAGGCTAGCATGGCACACAAAACAGGGAAGCTTTCTCAAAATCTGACGCACCACAAAACTGGAAATGTACACAAAGGCATTGTCCACAAGGCTACCAAAGCGTGTTGGCAGGTAGCTGTGGTCACACACAAGTGCAGAAACGTTCATAAAAGGGGATGGAAGCTCCTCAGACTTGTCTACTGCTAGAGATGGCATTTCAACAGCTGATAGCGACACCGTTTCATCCTGTGGTGCCACGTTTTCCTGAGGTGATGGGAGAGACACCGCACCAGACCATGATACGCCGGAAAATGCCCTGAAACTGCAGTAGGATTGTTATTCCATCCCCCTAAAAACCAAACACACAGACACTTACTTAAGGAACAGTTCACACAAAAGGAAAAATATGCTGATAATGTATTCACCTTAAGGCCATCCAAGATGTATATGAACAAAATGTTCATCAAAGGAGGAAAGTCATATAAATCTTGGCCTGGTGGTGACTACCAGCACAGTTTCATTTTTGCGTAAACTAGAGCTGCACAATTCTGGACAAACTCATGATTCTGTGATCACACTTGTCTAACAGACAAAGCCTAATAATTGTCATTTAGGAATAAGATGTTGTAGGTGTTTGAATCAATATTCTTTTTTACAATTAATCGTGCAGCAAACAGATATTTGCTCTTTTCAGATTATATTTTTTAAATCCCTACCTGATGCCTGAATTGAAATGAAGAGGAGCTCCAAGTGATCCTGGCTAAATCAGTAATGTACTGCTGAAATTGTAGCTGTTCAGGAATCATTAACATTAGGGTGTCAATATTGATGATGAACCCCATGACAGACAGGTACCTTAAAAGAATGTTTTGTCAATATGATCATGGCAAAAATCAAGATACTCTTAAGAGAGCACAATGTAATTTTGTACACTGAAAGTTGTAAATGGTCTTGATGTGACAACAACACGTTGACATGCTATTGCGGTGACCAACAGATAGCTCTAATAATAGAACATTTTCTCCTTGTAGAGAAGATTAGTTAGAGAGACAGGGCAAATGATAAAGTTATTTGTAAAATCCAAAAACTTTGGGGCTTTTGAGAAAACATTCAGGGACGATTCCCAAAAAGCCACCCCATTACAATGTCTATGGTTGATAATAGTATTTTGCTAGTACATAAAATATGGTGCGTATCACAAATTTATGGCATGCTCCTTAAGAGTATAAATTAGGGTTAGGAACCTTTAAGCAAATGATTTACCACCAGAACACGTATCCAACTAGAAACAATTTTAGACCAGAACTGGGAAAGATTGAAAATATGAACATAGTGCCATACATACCAATTTGCCACCTGTAAGAAATTAAAAATACTGAATATAGAAGAATTCCAACAGAAACAAAAAGAGTCAGTGAAAAGATCAGAACAAGAGCACGATATGATCTTAGGAACTCTTCATATGAAGAGAAGCTTGACAATTTTAAATAACCTCTGTGATTGATGAAGTGGTGTGCCAAACTGATCAAATATTCCCTGGCTCTCAACAAGAACTCTACTCTGTCACTCCAATTCCAATAAGCCAGGGGACTTTTGAACACATTTTTGCATTGTATTACCTGAATGAATTCAGCTGTTGCTTCACAGTGTTTAAACTGTGAAAAGCTAAGGTCTCTCAATGTGCGCAGAGCTACAGCGACTGAGCGACTCAATGTCTGTGCACCCAAAGACACCATCATCTTTTGGGACTCAAAACGCACGTGCTTGTCTGTTACCTTGTTGGCTGCATGCAGTCCATCTTTGACTTGAACATCATTTAGATGAATAATGAACGTATAGTTGATCTGGCCAGTGGTGCTGGTTATTGGACTGTAACCCTGCAACATATTCCGAGCCAGCTTCAACATGTGGCAAACATCCATCATCACAAACACCTTCTCACCAGTCACTGGATGTGCAAAAAAGTTTAAGGGCTCAAGAGAGTTTGCCTTTAACTGGCACCCAAGTTGGGTGCACATGCTAATATTGGAGGCATGTCCATCCATTGTGACACACACCACTCTTATTCCACGCTCATGCAGTTCCTCCAAGGCGTGCACAATTAAGACCTTCTGAGTACCTGGTGACACAGAGTTGGTCAGGTAGTAGGCAATTGGAGCCTTCCAATGGCCTTGTAGGCCAACCTCCATAAAACAAGAGCCTCGGTGGCAACATCCGTTTCATTCATACCATCCTCCATATCCACAAATCCAGACATTTTCTGTGTATGAGGATTGCAATGACCATGTTTTTTGATGGCCATGGCATCCAAAATGTTTTATATCCATATTTAGCTGGGTTTTTCTCTTGTCGTCTTTTCAACATGTCCAACATCATCATGTTGAGGCCAGGTTTGGAATCTACAGAACTCATCCACCTTTGTAAAATGAAAAGTAGTTAATTAATATTAAACCATTTCGTGCAATCAAATGAATCAAATTAAATGAAGAATACCTCTGTAATGTATGTGGATGTGGGAGGTTGAGATGGAGAGACTTTCTCAAATAGTTATAGGCTTTTGGGCCATGTAAGTGAAGAGTGAGGGAAAACTCCCTCTGTTCTTTTGTGTATTCGTGGCCCTGTTTTGACAAGAGGTCTATCGGAAGATCTGAAATTCAGTTATGATAGACTAACTAGTAAGTGTTCTTGCAATAATAATAATAATTGGAAAGTTTACATATGAGATATGCATAAAATTCAAAGCTCACCAAAGTAGAAATTGAGCCTAGGTGTGGTCCTAGTAGAAAGAAGGGTGAACATGTTTTGAGTAATGTTTATATAACATGACACAGTCTCAGCTGGTTGGTTCTACTCGCTGGCTTGCATTCTTAAACATGGTGGTGATTAATATGCTTCCCTGACTGACGCACACACACACACACACACACACACACACACACACACACACACACACCATCTCCAGTTGTGTTCAGATAAAGAATGAATGTCATACTCATCTGTGATGGAATAGAGGGAGTAAATTATGACAATTTTTTATTTGTTTTCATCAAAAATTTCATTTTTGGTGAGAAACAGAGAGGTCCATATGAGGACCAGGGCCATAATGGTCAAAGCAGTTCTGGGTTTAACTAGAACAAATACTCACAGAATTAGGTAGAGGAGGATCAGTCTCTTGGAAATGCTGAGAACAGTCCACAGACAGGCTCTCCTCAGATTTCCTTGAGGCTTGTGTAACCCTGGTTGCGACGGGCTAAAAAGGAAATAAAAATATGAAAAAATCACCATTTAATGGAAAGCTATTAAATCCTTATCTAGTGATGATAAATCTACTCTTTGTAGATGAGTCGGGAAACTGAAGGCCGATGGTTTAGCTCCATCCCTAATCCTGAGAGTCTGACCTGTCCTATCAAAGTCCTCCAGCTTGAAGTGTTCACTGCATAGTACAGAGAACTCGCTTGCAGAAAAACCTTACCTTCTCATAGCTACTTCCCACTGTCTCCTCAACTCTTGGTCTCTGGGAAACCTTCAACGTGTGAGTAAAGTAAGCTAGCCAACTAACTAACGTTACAGTAATTCACAAAATGTCAGTCACCTAACCGAAACGAGTGTTTGTCATAAAAGTCAGTTTTAATAAAATAAAGATGCATATTTAAGTTTCAGGAAATTTATTTTATAAAATAAGATTATATACGCTAAAAATTATAATATAAATCAAGTAAACTCATGTCTCAACTTTCACAGCTAATTAGCAACATCGCTAGCTATTTTCTGACTGACTCCGGTGGCCAACTATTATCAACATAATTATATAATGACCAAATACAACCAGAAACAAATGTTCAGACTCCTTACCTGTGAAAGGTTATTCCCCGAGACTTGTTTTCAATTGTGCAGCGATTTGAACAGCCCCAAGCAGCACACGAAACAGGCATTTTGTTCAATTCCAGTTATAAGCATTATGGGAATGTTGACCTGCACAATATGGCGGCACGGTCGACGTACGATCCAGAGGCCATTGGGGCGTCTATGTATTTTATTATGTCTATGTTCATTACTTTTAAATGTTAATTTGCATTATTCCCTGCATTACCAGTTTAATAATGTCATTGGCCTGTTTTGTTAATGTTGATGATGATTTTATTTAAAAAAAAAGTTTTTCATGAAATTGTTTGAAAATGATGATAAAGTATTACATAATAGAGTATTTTGACACACTGAACCTCTTTTTTTTCAAATTACATCTCTTTCATGTTTTGTGATGTTCTAGATGAATGGACAGACAATACATACATATACATTATGAGGGGCCAGCCCAGGACCCAATGAAAAACCCTTACTGGGCCCTGGTAGATCATATGTGGGCTTCATAAGGTGGGGGCAGTATGGGTCTTATATGTTACCCAGCTGGAACCCATGTAAGCCCCATACTGGGCCCTGGTAGATCACATGTGGACTTCATAAGGTAGGGGCAGTATGGGTATGTATCTCATGTTTGTTGCCCAGCTGGGCCCCATGTAAGCCCCATTCAGATTCTATATGAGATTCATATGGGCTAATCACAGCCATAGTAGAACCCGTGGACAAACCCATCTATAGCCCATATTTAAACCCCATATTGGGCCCACATTGGCCCCACCCTACAATGTTGCCTGGGACTGTGTTTTAAATACTTCAATATTACCCTTTTGTTTGTTGAACAGTTATATAAAATCATGTCACGTTTGCAATCATTTGGATATGGGAAAATTGCCTTTTGTTTTTCTCGTCTATTATCAACATTAAAAACAAGAACGCACACAGGGTGCTTTTGTAAAGAGATTGAGTCTTAAATAAATCGATCTATATGCCCAGCCTGTTCCCTAGGCTATTTGTTCTTGATGCTAGTAAGTGCTAAAACCCCACTTTTACATATGTGACCGAATGAATGAGGTAAGTGGTGTTGATTGACACTCGTGACTACCAATCAGCAGTGAGCTGGTTGCTATTTTTGCGCTGTTTGGTTGCGTCTTGTGATGCGACATGTCCTGACCCTCCCATTTTTCAGTTGTTTATGGCGGCTTCAGGTATGTGCTGTTAGCACGTAGCGGTTTGGTAACCTTTTAATTAGTTGTGGCATTAACGATTAATTTGTTGCATCCCAGCCTGTCTTTTCATAAGTGAGTGTCTCCTGCGGTTGCTTCAGTACTGGATTTGAGGATTGCCCTCCTACAGGTTTATAAAAGCTCTTTCTTTTAGATACCAGATTGTGTGGCTTCATTTTGAGGATGGGTGATCTAAGTGATGTAAAGTTCCCTGTACTTCAGTTTAACAGCAGGTAATTTGAAGGCTGTATATCCTGGCCTGTGAACGGATTGTACGGCACCTTTATTCTCGATTGGTAAGTGTTTTACATGTGCTTACGAATGGACATTTTAGCGAGTGATATCAATTAGTAACAGTTCTGTGTGTGTTCAAATTTGCCGCAGGATTCTCCCTTTCGCTCTGGGCGATTATCATTGCAGCTTTGTCAGTCTGTTGTTGCCGCGCTGCAAGAACACCATTAACCTCCACTAACAGGATTACTCCTGTCTGGTTTCTTGGATTTTACCATTTGTATTTTACTATTTGTATTTATTTTTTATTTTTATTGTAGCTAGCATACAGATTATGCCGTTGCTCCATACGAGTCCTGTTTTCCTCGTAGTTCGAACTGTTTTCCTGTTTTTTTTTTTTTTTTTTTTTAATTTTTTTTTTTTTTGATTTTCTGGTGTAGTGTTAATGCTGCATTTTGGTTGTTTTTTTTTACCCATCAGTGTGTGTTGTGATTGAACTGTGACATTGATTGATTTCATTTACTTCATTATATTTACTTTGTGTTTGACTTTCTTTCAGGAGCTGGGGTCCCACGGGGTGAAGGATCTTTTGTGGGGTGGTGCTGCTTCAACGTTTGCTGTGTGAAACTTGAGTGTATGAGTGTGTGATCTGAATTCACTGTGGGGTGTGTAGAAGTGTGATTTTTGGATAACTATTACTGGTGATCTCTCCTGTGGGTAACTTCAGCCCTGTAGTTTGGTTTATTTTTTTTTTTTGTGTACCGTTTTCATGTAACTTTGTCTTCTGGCTGCGTTCTTTTTTTTTTTTTGAATTGATTGCCCTTTACTACATCCCTAATCGCAGGGTATATTTTAAGTTTGTTTTTCTGCTTTCGTCTAATTGAGTTTGAATTTGTTTTATTTTGAATTGTCATTGGAGAGAGCTGCCAAAGTGGCACCATACCATTGTGGCCATTTTAATATTTTTCTATCTTGTTAAATTCAATGTATGAATTATCTTTTGTACCTTTGTGATACCTATGTTTCCTGCCTAATTTCATTTTTTTTTTTATTAGCGAAACGAACCTGTGTGACCTAATCATCTGTTTTGGAGTTTTTCTATTTCCTGGGTAAAACCGTCCCAGGTGGCGTAGTCGAATTTCGGATAAGTAAATGAACTTGGGCTTGTGTATTATAACCCGTACCGCCCCTTCGCCACACATAGGTAGCCTACATTAGTCGGGTTTACACCTAAATTAATTATTGTCGAGAATGGCAATGCAGCGCAATTTTTATTCTGCACGCAACCTCTCTAAGCTGCTTGTTTGGATGCAATCAGTTTTGATTTGATTAGATGTCATGTTTACGATATTTTTCCTTTTTAGAAATGCATGCTTCGTTTTAATGTTATTTTAAGATGGGGTAGATTGAAATGCAAAACTCAGCATTTTATTTGCGTACCCCCTCGATCATGTACCCCAGTTTGGAAATTGCTACACTACTGGATTTGAATAGTATAACTAAATGTTGTCTCTATAACAGCAACATTAAAGTTTACAGCAGCAAAGTCACTATATATAAATATCTCTTTTCTCACAAAGGTTTTATTGTATGTCTGCTCTCAGTACTTGTCGTGAGCCAACACATGAGCGACAGAGAGAGCAGGCTGCCGATCTGAAGCCCCGTTAAGCCTTTTTTTGTGGGGCGTCGCTACATACGTTCATATCAGAGAAAAGCATATATTGTACTCTGTCGAGACCAACTATATTTGGCAAGACCAGTGACCAAATCCGAGTAGCCTACCAACGAGACAATAGAAAAACATCTCGAGTCTTGAAGGCCTTATACAGTACTCTTGAAAATGAAAAAGTTTAAAGCCTGTAGAAATATTATTAATTGTAAAAAATGGAAATAATTGGGAATAACAAACAATTACACTTCACTTTTGTAATTTTTCCTGCTTGGCCTTTTTTAATTGTCATTACGTAGCTGTCTTGACACCAGCCAATGGGTGCATGCTGATCATGGTTTTGAATATTGATCTGCCTTTTCCTTTTCTTAAACTGGCAATTCTTTCTTCCTCAATATTACTGAAAGACTCAGGAGTGCAATTCCCAAAAGCATTATTAGCCAACTGTTGGCAAGTTTCATCATTACCAGCGTAGTTAAACGATTCAGTGTTTCCCGAGCCCATTGTTCCAATGAACAAACAGCATTGTTGTTTTGTGGTGACAGCTCTTCAGCTGTGGTTAGAAGCACATTTTCTTGTTCATTAACATGTGGACATAAATCATGCTCGAGGAAAATAAGCAAGCAACATGCGGTATTCTTCATCTTTCATTACACACAAATTCCATTCTACACAATGCTGTTTGTCAAGAAAATCAAAGCACTGTTTTTGAAGAGTGTGTACATGCTCTAGTACAGTGTTTCTCAAACTTTTTCAGCGCAAGGACCACTTTATCTTCCAATTTTTTTCTGAGGACCACCTAACAGAATCCCACTCTAACACGCCCCCCAAAAACAACAAAATAGGAAGGATAAACTAATTTTAAGTTTAATGTGCAACTGTTTCAAGTAAAAAACTAATTATTCAAACACAAATGCAATGGTATGATCAGAAATTATTATATGAATTTTATTTCATTTGGAAAAAGTAAATGTGAAATGAGCTGCAGCTTAATATGAACAACAAACTGCACATGTGAAAAAAAAAAAACTGGATGTATCTCACAAAACACAGAAGATTTGCCTCGTTACCAATGTCTGTGGACTCGCCCAGCTGAAGAGAAAAGAAGAGACTCTGGTGTAATCGTGTGATCAGCTGCTCTTGGACATTTTCGGACATTGAAGTTATGCGTCGCTGGTAGGGGTGGCACGGTTCACAAAACCCACAGTTCAGTTCGTATCATGGTCATTTAGGGTCACGGTTTTCGATTCTGTACGGTTCTTGTTATTTTTTCTTTTAATCTTTAACACTCCAGAAATTTCCTTCAGCATATGATATATAGCTTATTAGCTTCATTATCCACAATTTAGGATACAGTATTAACATTTTTGTAATGTAATCATGCACTACCTGAATTTGACTTGACTTTAAGCACATTATTGGGACCATCTCTGAGTAAAAGCTAGGTGAGATTTTGATACAGCAAGACATTGATGATGACATGATTTTCGTTTGTTTGGCAAAAAAGGAGCATGTGTATTGTTATCTCTACAGGAATTTGTGCCTTTTTAGCACACAAAGATTGAAATTAACTTGCATTTATCAAAGTGCCAACTTCAGTGTAGCTCTTACAAAAAAATTTATATATATATTTTAAAAGACAAAGAGAGGAACTCTTAAAGCTCTGTCTTTTAAACAATAAATACTCAAAATACTTTAAAGATAAATATATAATATAATGTAATAACATAAATATCCCCGATGCTTTAGTTATCACTGAGAGGTTGCTTAAATGCTGCGGACAGTAAAAGTTGTTTCCTAACCGGCTCTCTCCTGTTTGTGCTTATCGACACATTGGCGTGATGTCTTCTCAAATGAACTGTCATATTAGAAGTGTTTCCATTAGCATATTGAATGTATTTTGCACAATGCTTGCACACAATCGCAGTTCTATCTACTGTTTTATTTCCGTTGTTATCGTAAGTAACATGAAATCCAAAATGTTCCCACACACCGGATTTGAACGACACGGGCACATCCGCCAACTCTCGGCAGCCTTCATTAGGGGTCGTTCACATATCGCGCCTAAAAAAGCGTGGAAAGCGCGGCCGCGTTGCTTCCATTTTGAGCGCGCTTGCCACGCACCTACATAGGAAATCATGGATATGTGCGTGCAAAAGACGCGATATGTGAACTTTGCCACTTTTACTGTCTATATGTATATTCGCGCGAAACTGTCTGAACACGGAGCTACATTGCGCATGCGTTGAACCGTGCGACGCACACACGAACCGAACGGTTCGGGTGTTTTTTCATGTACCGTGCCACCCCTAGTCGCTGGACAGTGTCATTGGAGAGGGGTACTTTTTGCATGTCATCACTAGCTTTTCGCGGACCACACTTTAAGAATTACTGCTCTAGTACACCAGGGGAACTCCAGAGTGACATAAGAGGGAACCTGCGGCTGAATGAAATATCTAGAAAAAAAGCAAAAAAAAGGAGAACAAAAATAGCGTAGTATAGTCTTCACATTCCATGTTTGTTATTTAAAAATCTGACATAAGGGTTAGTTCACCCAAAAATTAAAATTCTGTCATCAATCTTTTTGATAAAATCTGAGGACTTTCTGTCCCTCCAGAGACAGCTACACAACTACCACGTTGATACTTCAAAATGTTCATAAAGAGATCATAATAGTAATCCATATGAATTGAGCAGTTTAGTCAATTTTCTGAAGAGACACGATTGCTTTTTTTGATGAACAGTTAAAATTTAAGCTTTTTGAGTTTGATTTTGTAAGGATATGATGAAGTTACGTGGCACTTACTACCCTATATTGTACCACATTACTGACGTCTCACATATCACTAGCTCCTACTTGTCCACATTTTTTGTCCCTCAGAGTCCAGCTGAAAATCCCTTGCTCTTTTAATGGCAAAAGTTCATTGCAAATACCTAAGACATCAAAAGACTGTCACATGTGAAACAAGAACTGTTTGAATAGAGGTGTGACTTACGTGGCTCCACCTAGCCTTACTTCTTAACATTCACCCAAGAGAGCATCTATCCATCAACTTGTGTTGGATGCATTGAGATGCTGTTGTAAAAGTCTGCTGAACTTCAGGTCATTTTAACAACAGTGAGCAAAATGTGGGAACATAAAGACAGTAGAGCTGGAGGACACTGATGACAATTAGATTCATTGTCTTCTATTTAAATGGTTATTGGGTGGTACCACTTTGACGAAGTGTAAAAGTTCCCACATTCATTGAGTGAAGTCTCCCGCAGTTGAGCTGGTAAGTCCTCTACAGGCAATTACCTGATAACTAGGTTACTGTCACCTAGGTGACAAGCTTGTTAGGTGGGTTTCAGCTCTGTGAAAGCAGACCATTTCCCTCAGCCTGAGGGTGAGGTGCTTAGCTATTGTTTCTTCCGGCTCAGATTGTTCCTTTTTTTGGTTCTGGTTTCTATCTGCCTGATGCCAGAAATCTTTTTTTTTTTCATTAGGAAGTAAATGACAGGCGTTGACATTATCTGATTGAATTTATTATTTATTATTATTATTATTATTTGCATGAGAGTCCTTGATAAACTCAACAAAAATTACCTTAAAGGCTGTCTTTTTGCACTGTCTGCAGGTCACAGTGATAATCACAATAAGTGCACAGGACTATTTTTGTTGACACTGGCTTGATGGGAGTTCAGTTCTAGGCATTAAATAAATTTTAAAGAGCCTGTCTCAAGATGGAGCTGTACGGTGCATGTCTTTTTGCACTCTCTATCCCAAACCCGAAGCCCTTGCAATCTTCCTTCGTGTCCGCACTTTTGTGATATAATGCTGCATTAATGTCAGGTAGAAGTGTGCTGCGGAGCTTGCTTCACAAAAGTGTGCATCAAGGCTGCATATTGGCTGCAAAGGGGGGGCGCTCGTGAGAACCCATCTGAAACCCAAAATGACAAATGAAACATACTACAGTAGGATTCCTCAAATCCGGTACTTGCGCCACTTCCCTGTAGAGTTTAGCTCAAACACTTAGTATCAAACACACCTGAACAAGCTAATAAAGGTCTTCAGATTTAGTAGAAAATACAAGATGGGTAAGTTTGATCAAGGAACCCTGCCCTATGGTCTTGTGGACCTCACAGACATGTGCATGCAGCGGTCATTTTAAGTCCATTAGACCATAAGTGCATATGAACTGTGACATTTGGAACAGGGCCCATCTCTATTTGTGAGCGTGTGCTAGCTGTTAAAGTGTGTGCTTGTCTGTCTATGGGTAAAAGCATAGAACAGAGGGGATCAGACAAGATGTAAAACAAGTCACAGTCTTTATTTTCACAGAGGCACGGAACACACAGGAAATGCTGACGAGTGAGTTGATACAGTTGAATAAACTGATAGGAGGACTTAGCTGAGTGGTAATGAATGTCTCTTGCAGATGGAAAAATCCAATGAGGAAGGCTGATGGAAGTGCTTGCTTACCATTTTGAATATCAATCATGCTGATCACATTCTTTATTCCACTCCGCTCATGTTTTTAATAAAATATTCGTGCATTCGAGTACGTAAGATGACGTAAAATTAGAACAACCTTCTGTAGGTGCCGTCATGACTTATTTGTTTGCTTTCATAACTTTTGCTTATATTCACGTGAACTGACTTCTTTGCTATACTGAACAGCCAATCAGAATTCTCTCTCACCGAAGGCCCGACGACGATTCAACATGTCGAATCGGCCAAAAAAAAAAGTGCTTTGTGTTTGCTTGGTGTTTTCCGGGCTTTAAGTTGAAGCTCTGAGATGTATAATGTATAATTGTCCACCTGACAATAAAATTTAAATGTATGTGTTACGTCAGGTGTGGAGACAGTGGAGCGGATCTACGTGCAGGAACACTTAATTAATTAATTAATTCATTACCGAACTCAGGAAACGAGGAACTTAAACAACCACATGCATACAAACGTACAACGACTGATGAATCACGAGTGGAAAACAAGGACTAGAAATACACAGGGAAGACTAGCGAAACAAGGTAACAAGGGGGCGTGGCAGAACTAAATCAACATAACCTAAATTACAATGCAAAACACATGACAGAAAATAAAAGATCTCCAAACACACAGAATATTTAACAGTATGAAACTACAAATCTATTAAAATAATTGTGATCAAGACAACTGTGAACTTAATAAATTGTGATTTTAATTGCAACATTTTTGTTATGACGTATAAATCTTTAAAAATGAAAATATAGTCTACAGACAATGTACAACAACATCGTTCTAATCTATATTGTCTCAATATAATATTATAATATGATTGATTTCCATTAACATCAGAGGGTCTGTTTGGGTCTTGTTTGTTTTGTGTCAGGTGTCCCTGCTCCATGTCCCTCTCATCTAAGGGGTCCTTGCCCTGAAAAATATTGAAGACCCCTGTAGGGCTGCAACTAACGATTATTTTGATAATCGATTAGTTGGCCGATTATTTTTCCGATTAATCGATTAATCGGATACAAATCCTAATTTTCTTTTTTTATTATTTTATTGACAAAAAACATATTATTGCACATCCTGCCCAATGTTCTTCAAACAAATGTGCCAAATGAATGCTATGAACACAAACAGTGCTTAATTTCTTAGACTACCCGTCACAGAAAAGAAAACACAAATATTTTAGGGATCTGACAAAAAGTCATTATTAACACAATGTCCAAAAAAACTTTATATTTTGTTTGGCCTCCTTTGGCTTTGATAACTGCTTACATTCTTGCTGGCATTGTTTTCATGTACTTTTCCACTGTCTCTGTTATTGACTGTAAAAAGATGCCCAATTTTCTGTCTTTCTTGTAAAACAGTAAATTTGAAAATTCATGACGACAATATTTATATTTTAGCATTATAAATACTACTGTTACTAAACAGCTTACACATACCTGTGTGTTTACCATTACAGAAAAATAAAAATGAATTTGGTAATCACCAGTACCATTAGTTTAGATGGCGGTGGTCTAATACATTTAAGCACTGTATATAGTGAATATAGTTTAAATCTCTACATTAAAAAATAAGATAATAAAGAAAATCAAAAACACAAACTCAGTGTTAACCAACAGTCAAGAGAAATGTTCAGCAGGAACACACACATAACCTCTTACTGTCATTTCTTTATCCTGTAAATAATAGAAACGTCTTACATTTATTCAGTTACATGCTGTTATCCCTTTACAGATACTACTCCCATGAATTCCTGAATGACATACTGATTTTTAAACCTAAACTGAACTGTCAACAGATATTTCAGCAAAATGAATATTTTTGCGCTGAACATTAATTGTCTCACTCTCTAGCGCCTTCCGTCAGTCTGACGCGCCGGCGCTCATTCAGTAATGTAAAGTTTGAAGTTTAACGCAGACTGTCAGGACAAACCTTTATGCAAAACAGAAATCCTCGCGTGAATTTGAAACATCTACTGATAAGGATATAGCCGTAGAATGAACGTTTTGCGCTGAGGATGAGCGCGCATCTATCAAGCGCCTGACAGGGCAAGCTATGCTAAACGCGGAGCTAATGCATTAGCTTGAAGCTTCAAATAAAGAGTTCTTATGTTTTGGGCAGTTTGGATCGCGCACCTTTCCCGCAGCAGCTCACTCTGTTTCCTCCACTGTTTTTAAATGCATTTTGTCCATAGAAATGCGTTATTCATTGCTGTAATTTGGCAATACTGGCGAACGTTTAGCGTGCACGTGGGCAGACCCGACTAATCGATAATGACAATCGTTGTCGATGATTTTCATTATCGATTATTATCGATTTTATTGATTAATTGTTGCAGCCCTAGACCCCTGATCTATTTATTAATAATAATAATGGTAATAAAAATAATAATAATAATAATTAAAGCTGCAAGCAGCATTTATCAGGGTTCAAGCATTTAAAGCCTTTAAGCATATTTACATAAAAAGATATTAAGTTTTATTTAGCAAGCATGTAAGCACTTAGATCATAGATGGAAAAGACCATTTACAGCCAATACAGGCAATTTACTGAGAAAAAATGTTTTTTAAATGTTTTTTGACAGTTATAGGACCACCTATTGCCTGATCTTCACCACTGTTTTGGGTGTACATACATATGTGTCAAATTTGGTGAAAATATCTCATTTTGTTTTGAAGTTATAGACATGTGAGCATATAAAATGACCCATGAGCGACTTTAATTGAATGTTTTTGCCACTTCCTATCAAAATTTTGATATTTGGGCTATGACATTTGGTGAACGAGCTGTGGTTCTGTGTTTTCTATGGTGGTTTTGTCTTGATTGAACTAATGGGTTCGAAGATATTCACAAAAGTTTTTTAAGCTCTAAATCACAACGTTGCACAAACCATAAGTCGAAACCAAGCATGTTTGGTATCGTTGGACTAGGCAAGGATTCAGGAGTCTAAGGAGTGCTGTAAAAAGAACAGTCAGAAGGGGATAGAGATGTCCCCAAGAGATGACAGTTCACCATTCTTTAACCATGTCTCAGTCCCAAATAAAATGTCCAAGGCATGAGAGGTAAAAAAGTCATTTAAAATGAAGGTTTTATTTGACAATGACCTTGCATTCACTAAAGCCATTTTAACTGTCATTGTGGATGAGGTAATACCTGGCGGAGCACCTGGTAAAACATATCTGGATGACAACCTTTGAAAGCCAGATTTCTAGCATATGTAAAACCGCATTCTTCCACCTTAAATTATCTCAAATTAAATAATCAGACAATCAGGAAACAGACAATCTTCCATGTTTACTGTAAATCATGAAAGTTTCAAGATAACGAGATTCATTGTCACCAATTAGCGTGGAGCATGAACCAATTAGACTACAATATCCATTGATGTAGCCTAATATTTTATCATAATGCTTCATCAGACAATGTGTCTATGGCCCCAAATACTGTACCACCTTTTTAGACTATTTACAGTATTGACAGTACTGCACTGTATAGATGCAGGCCAGTGGCGGACTGGGACAGTAAATCAGGCCAGGAATTTGACTCCACCCCAGGCCACCTCTGCTGCTGCAGTCACCACCACCAAATTCATGTGTCCACCAGCCTGCTAAACTTATAGGGTAACCCTGATGTAACAGGTAGACTACCAATCATAATATGAATGGATAAATAAATAAACCCTCAAAAACTCACTAGGAATAGACCATCTATACTACCACACCAAAGACAAATATAAAATTGGCTTACAGATTTTAAGAAGGGATAATAAAAGATACATATTCACATGTTAAAATATTTATATTTTATATATTTCCAATGCTCTATGTATCCCCATACAGTATGTAAAAAATGTGCTAGTTTGTCATTAAGATGCGCTTTTAAAACTTCTATCATTATATATAGTTGTATTATTTTTTATAAAGTATAGATTTTATCTATTGTAAGTTGCTTCGGATGAAAGCGTCCATCTGCCAAATGATTAAGTAAATATTAGGGGTGGAACAGTTCAACTTTTTCACGGTCGCTGTTGTTGTAAAGTCTGGGAACCCAGAATGTTCATCCATCAACAGAAACATATATTGACTGAACCCTGATTGTTTTACGTGTTATTTATAGTAAACCATATTACAGATGCTTTGTCAGATTTAAGTTGAACAGCGGACCGTCCGAGCGCGTGGAGAACCGAGTGTGGAGAACCGAATGGATCGATTTTTTTTCCCACCCCTAGTAAATATTATGTAAATGTAATTCTGACCTGTTCCCTTACCGGCGAACATGGCTGGGATTTTGCTGCAACTTGCTGCGTCTGTGGCCAGGACTTTTCTCCTTTTTATGCGTTCCCTCTCTGCTCCTCCTTTGCGTTTACGCTCCATTTTTTGCTCTATTTTCCAAGATAAAGCCTGCCTCTAGATATAGCCAATTAGGCAGTGTTTCGCTGATGATGGGTCATGTGGTGGTGTCATTTTCACTCCGCGATCGCCTGATTCGTAGATTCATAAGTGCGTCAATTAATTCGCAGTTGCATACCAGCCTATTGCACGTCAGTCTGATCGACAGCACAGCGGCAGCCGGCAGGCCAGAATGACTATCAGGCCACCGGGAAATGTCCCGGTGCTCCCGATGGCCAGTCCGCCCCTGATGCAGGCCCTTGTAATTACTTGTCCAATTCTGCCAACTCGTTACTGATGACTGAGTGCACATTGTGGAATGAGTACATAGCAAAGTCTTGATTGGGATCCAATTGCAAGAGCATAGTGATACGTAACATGGAGCCAGGTCACAATGTTCAGGTAAGTTCAGTTTCAAGATGGCTGTTGTAAAAACATTCCCAAAAATTCTACATTATACAGTAATCTCTAAATCTCTTTCCATAATGTATTTTTAGAGGGTGATGGAGTTGGATGCTGATGATGACCATCACAAATTCATATATCTGTATGAGGCAGGTTTTAATCTGGCCAAGACGAGGAGGAGAGGTCGGAATTTCATTGGCCACCGGGCAACTATCCAAGTATCTGGACAACATGGGGCCAACATTACCATGTGTGCGGCTATATCAGAAGATGGTGTGGTGGGACGCAGACCTCATATTGGACTGTATAATGCTCTCCTTGTCACCTTTCTTGATGAACTCGATCAGGTTTGTAGAGCTGAAGGTGTGACCTATGTCATTGTGTCAGGTTCCATCATGTGGTGCAAGCATGGTTTCAGACCCATGCACAATTTACCACCCTGTATTTACCCCCATGCTCTCGCTTCCATAACCCGATTGAGGAATTTCTCTCCGCATGGAGATGGAAGGTTCATGATAGGCACCCTCATGAACAAGTCACTCTTCTCCAGGCCCTGCAATGACATCACAGCAGACCAGTGTCAGGCCTGGATTCGCCATGCCCGAAGGCTTTTTCCAAGATGTGTGGCAAATGAAAACATCCATTGTGATGTAGATGAGAACCTATGGCCAAATCCACAACACAGAGTTGATAACAATGTAGAAGTACAGTAATCACTCTTGTTTTGTTTATTACAGTACAAGCAAACAAGTTGAGGAACACTGCATTTGATTTTTTACAGTACTGTCTTTTCTTTTCTATTTCATAGCTAATTATTTTTGCTTTGATTCAAATAAACCTATGTTGTGATTGTAATGTAGTGTTTTGCATCAATATATTACAAACTTTGTTCAATGATTCCACTGTGTCTGTAGTATTCTCTCTACTGCTGCAGTACTTTTACAGGGATGTATTTACTGTACGTGTACCATAATGAAACCTGTATCACCTATTTTGTTCTACAATATTTAATGATTGTACGAACAATGACACAGTGACACTATCGGTTGCTTGTGTGTGGGTCATCTATAGTTATGTTTCAATGGTATTTCACAGTAAATTTGTGTTTTGAACCAATGATTGTGCAAGTGCAAGATTTCTTTAAAATTGTGAGTGCACAATGCAATGTTTGGAACATTAGACAGCCTGTGTTACAAGTGATAACCGTTTTGTGTCTAGAGTTTTGAAAAATGACCTCAAGGTTCTGAAAATAGTAGCAAAGTGATTGTAAAAAAAACTGTGAGTAGTATGACAAAATTACTATTTTGACCAGCAGAGGGCAGCAGAGAACCTTTCATTTGTTCAAGTTCATTTTAAAAGTCTGTTGCTCTGTTCGAAACTGCATACTCTGAGTAGGTACTTATTTTCAATAAGTACTTACTTATCGTGCAGTAAAAGAGGAAGTACTAAATAGGCTAATCTCGTTGAATATGAATGCTGATCCTCCATCATCATCCGCCATGTTGACATTATTGTGTGACTTGCGATGTTATCACAAGCACAACAAAAAAGATATGAGTGACAGGTTTAATTCATCTATCTGTAAATATCCTGATATTGATTAAACCTGCTCATTTTGTGGTCTTGTTGAAGAAACAGCTGCCCATGTATTTTGTGATTGTAGTATAACCAATACATTTTGGGCTAATTTAAAGTTCTATTATTTTTTTAACCCTACAAATCGTTATCTCTTGAATATGATGTTAATTTATTTTATAGGCAAAAATTTTCATCCACAAGCAAAAGTGGCTTAAATCTCCTTTATGTTTTCTTCTTTTTCTTTTTTAATTTAACTCTGTCATCCCTCAGGCTTATAAATAATACACACACCAAAAAAAAAAAAATGATGCATTATGATGAAATATTCAAAGACATCTAACCTTGTCATTGTGCTTTTTTTTCTGTGTATATAATCTCATATTATGATGTTTATACTCGAAAAATGTAAGTGTCACTACTAAAAATTGAGATTACCCCAGAACGAATTGCATTGCTAGCCCAACCCAACCCAACACAACACAAACGCACAATAATAGTGATAAATGCTGACCAACACTTAATAACTTTTTTTTTTACTGAAAATATGTTTTAGCAAGATGTAATGTTTTGTCATAAGACATAGCTAAGCATGAACACATGCTAGACAAATGCAGCTATGCTACGTCCTTTCTAAAAGCCCCTGAGAGACTAAGAAAGGGACTGCATTGATGACGCATAAATAAAATATCGGTGAGGCAAAAAGTACTTCTGATTGCTTTTCTTTGTATTACACATTGATATTTCATGATGGTACAAAGTTTTGTGGTCAACAAAGAAGTACATCGTCCCTGCTCACCCCCTCTCCCTGCCGTTAATCAGTGAACAGGTGACTAATATTCCCATTCTTACACAACCCTGTGACCCCCAACCATGATCATGTGACTTAAGCGAAAACCCATTAACACTTTCATGTCTACTACAGCAGCCAAAGTGAAAACATTTTCAGTCAAGCAATGAATAAATAAATGAATTAATAAAATAATTACATTTTATTTACTGACAATAGGAAAGGACTTTTAGACAAATATTCATGACCTAACGTTCCATAAAATAAACGCTGACACCATTAAGACCGTTAATTGCCGATAAAATAACTGATAAAATACTGTGTCTAGGCAAAGATGTTATTAAAAAAAAAAAAAAAGTGAACAGCAACACTGACTAACTTTAAAAGGTTGCAGGGCTAGAGACAAACTTTTGAAATACAAAATTTGGTCACTAAGATTTAAAAACAGCTTTGCCTCCTACACACTCGCTTGTCAAACACACAACTTTAACCAATTACTTAAGTCAATCAGAACACTTATAGATTGTTATAATTTTAGCATTAACAAAAGCCATCTTTACACTGCAAAGGTGGAACAGAAGCTGCACCTGAAATAGCATAAATATTTACACAGACTATTTAATGTTACTCAAATTACAAAATTAACACAAACTCTTTACAGAGTCATTTTTGTCAATGAATGCTCTTGATATTGTAATAATGATTATTAATATTGATTAATACATACATAAAATGTTTTTGCATTTGGGGAAACGGAATGTCATATTCTGGCTACAAAGATAAAACAATCTCAGAACTAGTTATGAATTATTTTAATGTTTTTTACACATTAGAAAATGAAGACTTCAGCTGATCTTACCAGCATGAAGAGTAAATTGAAGAGTAAATTATATTAACTGGAATAAACTGTATACAGAGGGAGCAAAGAATGGGCCTGATTGTGAAGCTCAACTCAACTTTATTTATTATATTTATATTCATTACTATATACTTTACCATTAAAAACATTAATTGTTGACCAAGGTGCTGTACAATTACATCAAGTATTATCAACATTTAGCACCACGTACAACATAAATTTCGACACAAAACAGACCAGACACAACAGAGACCAACTACAATTAAACGTCAAAGAAAAAAAGATGGGTTTTGAGTGTTGTTTTAAAATCGTGCAGTGTTGAGGCAGTTCAAATGGAAACAGGTAGGCTGTCCCAAAGTTTCCATGCAGCAACGGCAAAAGCACGGTCTCCTCTCAACTTTAATCTAGCACAAAGAACATTTAGCAGTCTATGGTTGGATGACCTAAGAGACCATCCAGGATTGTGATTGGATAGTAAATAGGAGATGTATACAGGAGCTGATTGTTACATGTTACATATTTCAGTTTGTGTGTTTTCTGTTTGGTTTTTCCCTCCTCTCCTTAGTTGCTATCTTTACTGTCATTATGAGTTCATTCATGTCAGCTGTGTGTGTTTCATCAGTCTCGTTATCCCCTTGTGTTCATTGTATTTAAACCCAGAGTTTCTGTTCAGTCATTGTCTGACGTTATTGCTGATATGTGGTGTTTGTAAGTGATTCTCCCTGTTATTAAAAGGTATATGTTAATGGACGTCCTTCGTCATGCTCTTCTTCCCTGGACACACCCCCGTAATGCTGATCCATTTAAGGATTTAAAAACCAGCAATAGAACTTTAATATCAATTCTGTAGTGAATTGGAAGCCAATGTAGGGATTTCAGAACTGAACTAATGTGCTCTTGTTTACGCAGACCAATAAGGAGCCTAGCAGCTGCATTTTGAACCATCTGCAGACGGTTAAGAGATGCCTGGTTAATACCCAAATAAAGGGAATTACAATAATCAAGCCTTGTTGAAATGCGTGGATCAGCCTTTCAAAGTCCTAAAAAGAAAGAAATGATTTTGCTTTAGCTAGGACTCTAAGATGAAAAAAAAAATGTTTCTGATTACTGCAATAATCTCTTTATCAAATTTGAGAGCATGATCAAAAAATACCCCCAAATTCTTCCCCAGTGGTTTCACACATGAAGACAGAAGTCCAAAATTTAACTAAGGAGCACTAACAGCTTCTGAAAAAATGTTCAAAAAAATGTAATCTCAGTTTTACCTTTGTTGAGGTGGAAAAAAGTTAGAGACATCCAGTTCTTTACATCTGCAAAGCAAGCCAATAGAGTTGTTACAGACCCATGTTATTTGATCCCAGATGCAGATAGATTTGGGTATCGTCAGCATAACAATGAAAGGAGCATATACAAGGAGAATAAAATTGGAGCGAGAATAAAATCTTAAGGGACTCCACACGTTAAAGGAGCTGCAGAGAGGGCTTTGCCAGAGTCAAGAATCAGTAAAATATCATTTAAAACTTTTACCAGTGCTGTCTCTGTGGAATGATATTTCCTAAAACCTGATTAGAACACTTCAAAAATTTGGTTTTTATTTAAAAAGCTCTGTAGTTGGTGAACAACTTCTCATTTTAGACTTAAAAGAAAGATTTGAGACTGGCCTAAAAATTTGACAGAACTGTCAGAACTAAATTTGGCTTTAAGAAGTGAATGGACAATGGCATGCTTCATGTCATCTGGTACCATAGCCATTTCAAGGCAGCTGTCCATAATATTTTGAACAGCAGGTCCAATCAACTCAAAAACTTACTTAAAAAAACTGTGGGGGAAAAACATCTTGGAAGGATACAGAAGGTTTAAGCTGGCCTACAATATCTTGTAAAGCAGGCAGTGTTACAGGTTCAAACCGACTCAAGCTGTTAGTGTAAAATGAAGGGACAGAAGATTCATGAGCAGAAGGGGAGATATTTAAACTAATATCCCTGATCTTGTCCATAATAAAATTAAGAAATGTTAGCCAGAGTCTCTGTGGGTAACGGATCAACAGAGGGGTTAACAGAAGTATTTATAATGGAAAAAAGTGCTCTTGGATTGTGATGATTCTTTTCAATAAGATCTGAAAAGTACTTAGACTTTGCTGTTTCACCGCTTTCTGATATTGTATTAAATGGTCCCTTAGTATTTCATATGTGACTTGCAGCTTGACTTTTTTTCCACCTTCTTTCGGCCCACCTGCAAATCTGATGAAGGGTGCGGGTACAATAATTGAGCCAAGGCTCAGACTTTGGGTAATACTGTTTAGCTTTTATGGGAGCCAAAGAGTATAAAAATATTAGCAGAGATAGTATTGAAATGATTAAGATCATCCACACCACTCCAATCATCACCAAGTAAATCAGATGATTGAGACACCACCTTAAAAACAGCAGAAAATTTAGTACAAGTTGTCAGTGTAATCGTTCAACACCAGCGGACCGCTTTAAATTAAAAGAAGTGGGGACACTAAAAGTAATTGGCTTGTGATCAGAGATAGCATGGCCATCTATTGCCAAATCACAAACTTTCAGGCCATGTGAAAGCACCAGATCAAAAGTCCGACCATGAATATGAATGGAAACATTCACAGGCGGTACCAAATCAAAAGAGTCAATAAAGCTCAAATTGTTTGGCAAACAAATTATCTGTACAAAATCCCCAAGAATTAAAAGTCTGTCAAAGTTAGGAAAAGTTCCCCCTAAAAAGTCTGAAAACTCATTAATAAAGTCTTTTTTATATACATATATATATACACACACACACACATATATATACTATATGTCTGGAAGCCTTTATCTGCCTGATTCTCTGCCTGTCTCCCTGATCCCGTCTCCATTGCTGGTCACAGTCAGCCCCATGGATCTGTGGCCACTGCTGCTATCGTCTAGCTCCTCGGCTCCGTCAATTGGCTCCAGGTTTTCGTCCGCCCCTGCAGTCGGGACTCATCCCTGGCTCCTCCCTCCGTCGACGCCACGATGGTGTACGTGTCCTATGGCCCCGATTTGATGCCTGTCACCAGCTACACGCCCTCCACCAAAGCCTCCGCCCTCTTTTTTCCCTCACCATAAACTTTGTCACAGCGCCTTTCCGAGGGGGGGGGGCGTAATGTTACGTACAGTCATGTCTTTTGTCTCAAGTGTTCTTTGTTTTAGTTTTGTTCCCGCCACTCGTTTGCCCTAATTGTCTTCTTTAGTAATCATTCCCTTCACCTGTGCCCCAGTCATCACTTCCTGTATTTAAGTCCCTGTGTTTCCCTCGCTCATTTGTCGGTTCCTGTCTATGTTGGTAGTTGTGTATGTTGTTCTCTCCATTGTGTATTATTAAAGTCTGCATGTTAATTGTCATCTCGATGTCTGCTCATCATCTACACAGTTCCGTGACATATGCATATATGTGTATATATATGTATGTGCTGTACATATATACCCAGCTTATAAATTCAGGTCTCTCTACCGAGGTAGTAGAGACCATACTCCATTCCAGAGATCCCTCCACAAGGAATTTATACGCCCTCAATCGAAAGTGTTCTCTTTATGGTGCAGGGGTCGTATGCAGGACCCAGGTGTCTGCCTGGTTGGTACAGTACTGGAGTTTCTGCAGGACAAATTCTCTGCGGGTTTATCCCCTTTAACCCTGAAAGTATACGTGGCTGCAATTGCTGCTTATCACACCCCTGTTGAGGGTGCGTCCTTAAGGAGACACCCCTGGGTTACTCGCTTCCTTTGTTGTACTTTAAGGCTAAGACCTGCAGCACGCTCAAGGGTAGCAACATGGGACTTGGCTGTGGTATTGGAAGGCCTGTCCTTGGCTCCATTTGAACCGATTGAGGAAGTTCATATGAAGTTTCTGTCTCTCAAGACTGTATTTCTGTTCTCAAGAGAGTTGGAGATTTGCAAGCCCTGTCGGTTGCACCCTCTTCCCTTGAATTTGCACCAGGAATGGTGAAAGATTTTCTGTTCCCTCGAGAGGGATACGTACCTAAGGTCCCCACTAATGTGGCGGGGCCTATCATGCTGCAGGCCTTTTGTCCTCCTCCTTTTACATCACCAGACCAGGAGAAGCTTAATCTGCTGTGCCCAGTAAGGGCTCTGGATGCTTACGTTCACAGAGCTGCCCTGTGACGTAGGACAGATCAATTGTTTGTGTGCTTTGGATCCCCGAAGAAGGGGTACACTGCATCCAAGCAGACACTGACTAAGTGGATAGTTGAGCCCACTCTACATGGAGTATGGCTACTTCAAGGGCTTTGCTTTCTGGGGTATCGCTACAAGAAGTCTATGATGCGGCAGGCTGGTCCTCACCGCATACCTTTGTGAGGTTTTATAACCTATATTTGGCCTCAACCCCGGGGTCACGAGTGCTAAGGTCTTAGTGTGCCCGAAAGTTTCACACAGACAGACACTTGCTCTTATGGTGCCATGGGTATAAACGTTCCCACAATACTTTCCCATACTCCCAGCATGCCTGTGAGCTGACTTGCTTTGACCTATCAGAAGCTGACAGTGTTTGGTTCTGGCGTGCTTCATAGCTTCCTGGTCATGATGTCATCCGCCTATGACGTTCCATCACACCATTGGACTGATTACACATGTGCTTCACGACGCATCATCACGCAGAGGTGTTCCCACAATGCGTCATTTTCGACAAAGCGTCTCGTTCCCTCTCAGGGAACCATGGTTATATACGTAACCTAAGACATTTTTAAAGTTTTTTTGACAGTTATAGCGCACCTATTTCCCGATCTCCACCACTTTTTTGGGGTATCCTCAGAGTGTGTCCATACATATGTGTATCAAATTTGGTGAAAATATCTAATTTTGTTGTGAAATTATAGACACGTTGGACTTTAGGTGTCTTCGATGTGAAAATAAAATTAACCACACCCAATATACATTTTCAACCAAAATAGGCAATTTACCAATGAAAATATAATTGTTTTAAAGCTTTTTAACACTTATAGCACCATCTATTGTCCGATCTCCGTAAAAGTGGGCATGCTTCTTTAGAGTCATATGCTCCATGTGCTCACTTAATTTCGTCAAGTTCTGAGTTTTCGTTTAGGATTTATTGCCTATTGAGTATATTTTCCAATGCCCATTTACGACCATGTAATAGCTATACATAGCTATGGGGTAAAGTAAAACTTTTTTGATAATTATTGATCTAGAGAGTCCAGAGAATTGTACTGAACTGGTTTGGTTCCGATCGGATGAAAAACCTAGGGCTAGTTGGCAAAAGTATTTTTTTTTTTACATAATCACAAATAAATAATGAATGATTTGATTGACAGCATTGGTTCTCGAGGCAAAGTTGATCAGAATATAGAGGTCTATCAAATGATATGCACTGAGTTTCGTTCTAATTGACCTCCGTTAATGATGTTTTATTAACAAAGTTCGGGAGGAACATATTCAAATGATCTAACTAATCACATCACTCTAACCAGCATTCATTAATCAGCAATCAACATGTCTGCCCAATCAGCATGAGCAGAAACCTATATATATATTGCCATCAACTCACCTATGCTTTTGGACAGTTTCAGCATTTGGCCCTGCCCAACATGCCCGAAATCGAGCTCTTCACGTCCGACGAAAATATACCATCCTCGAGAAATCTTTGCCACAATCCTCTGGCCTAGGACCGATTATCTTCTACCTAGCACCAACTATCTCATGGGCGTCAGCCCAAACAAATGAGTCCCAGCACGACGGGATCTACATGCGCCACCACGGGCGAAACATCCGCAATCTCCTTTCCCGTATTTCTCTGCTTCAGCACATTCAATCATTCCTACCATAGAGAAACAGGCAATAAGGCTCGTCGAGCACCAAGCTCGCGTCTGGGGCAATACCGCCCTCTTCCCGCGAATCAATGGGCCTTCCTCCAGCGTCAGGCCGCCACAGCAGGCTTAAAGGTGGACTCAAACCCAGTTTCTCACTATTCAGAACTGATCTTCCCATAAATCACCCACTCAAACCCCTCCATGACACCTCTCTCAGTTCCATTCTTCAAGCCATTTCTCCTTAAACCCTCCTGTCCTTCCTAACTGCAAGGAAGTGTTTAAGGCTTTCTACTTCACATACAACCTGCATTTCACGATTTCCTCTGCTTACCATCACCTCATTCATGTCTCATCTCAAT
Organism: Zacco platypus; assembly: GCA_038088235.1. Taxonomy (NCBI): domain Eukaryota; kingdom Metazoa; phylum Chordata; class Actinopteri; order Cypriniformes; family Xenocyprididae; genus Zacco; species Zacco platypus. The sequence continues at coordinate 10,597,297 of CM076080.1, forward strand.
GGCATCAAGAACCTACAAGCCAACTCCATCTATGGTTTCCTAAACAGAATCCAATTTTTCAACTCCTTTTCAGTTCACCCTTCTCAGCAACAGCTAATTCACTGACATCTCTGCTCCTCAAATGTATCCGAAGTACCCAACCCACACGCCCAGATGCCAGACAACCAATAACTTTATAAATATTCACCAATTGTGTCTCTCCCTCTGCTGAGCCTATCATTTCATCAACGTCGCCCGAATACTCGATGCAGTCTTCATATTGGCTTTTGTTTTCCTTAGATGTTCTAACTACATGTTCACCTTATCTACTTAACACCACCAATCCACTTATAGTGGAAATATTTCCATCATAACTGCGGCAGCAGTATCCACCCACGTGCTCCAGCTGGAACCAATTTCACTATTCAACTGCTGCAACAGGAATACTACCTAAGATTCCAGAGAAGATCCGCTTTTCCATCCAAGTTGTCTCGAAGCACCTTTTCTCAACTGCCACAGTAGTGACGTTTCTCCACGCTCCTGCAGGAGTATTTGGAATGGAAAATGGAAGCGATGCGGTCGCGACGGTCATTCGGTGTGGCGCGCTCGTTTTTTCCAGGCACTCATGTGCCGTGGTGAAATGAAAACATCTCAACTCAGAATGCCGCAAGCGCACCGCAGGTCATGTGACAAGAACCATCCAATCAACCCTTTCCCTTACCCTAATGGTAGCCTAATTACCTTAGACAAACACAGAGCCATTGTTCAGGAGAGATGGTTTCACGGCAGAAGCTCTGTTTCGTGATGCTTGGGCCAATTTTTCTTAAAAGATTATCAAGCTGATTATCAAGCTGATTATCAAGTCTGATTATCAATCTCTCATCATCCAGACGGAGCTCTTGGATAAGTTTGTGAATTTATCCGTGGTGCACCCAAACACTGCGGTAGTTTTTTCTTCTCCATAAATAAATCTTGTACTAGAGCTACTGCAAGGGCTTTCGGTAATGGAAATCTATTGAAACTTCCGCGTAGTCGCTGATAAAGATGTTCATGGTTGCATAGCAACGACAGACACCACAGAAGCGCAAGCTCCCGAATGCTTGTAAAAGCGCTTGCAAAAGAAGTTCAAGAGTTCACATTTACATATAATTAAGAAGAGTAAAGGTTTAAGCGTATTTCGCGTGCTGTCCAGGGGGAGGGTTCTGAGCTCGGAATTTTGGCCCGAACCCAGAGTACTCCCCCCCTGGTTGTGATATAACTAGATGGAACTACAAGTGAGGAGATGGGGTGGAGGAGGGATGCTGGTAAACTCTCAGACGAACAGAGGTGAGTCTGCTGTATTTATACCTCCTGTCATTGATTGAGTTGATTAACTGATAGCTCTCCACTTGTGCTGATATGGTTAATTATCTGCACCTGATCCTCCCGAACTTTGTTAATTAAACATCATTTCACGAGTTCACATTTACATATAATTAAGAAGAGTAAAGGTTTAAGTGTATTTGGCGTGCTGTCCAGGGGGAGGGTTCCGAGCTCGGAATTTTGGCCCGAACCCAGAGTACTCCCCCAAAAAAGCAGAAAAGCAAAGGACAGCTGGCAGACTGAAAACCCCCCCAAAAGACGCTGGCGTGGTTTAAAAATGACTGACTGCAGGGGCCCACCCAGCCTCTGACGGGAGCGACTCCCGGCGACGGATGAGTGGGTCCCATTGGCCACTGGCGGTGTGAAGAAATTAGAAAAGCCGTGTCAAGAGAGCACTTGAGGCGACTGATGGGAGACCAATGCTCGGGGAGACCAATGCTCGGGGAGACCAATGCACGGGGAGACCAATGCTCCGGGAGACCAATGCTCCAGGAGACCAATGCTCTGGAGACCAATGCTCCGGGAGACCAATGCTCTGGGAGACCAATGCTCACCACATCTGACGGATAAAGCTTCTCGAACAAAGGAGGAAAAGACATGATAAGGAAGGCTGACACTGCATCCTCTGAGAGACCAATACTCGCTGGATGGAGAAGGAGAAAACATAATGTTTGACCGAGAGGACTCTCGCTGCGTCTGACTGGAGACCAAGGCTCATGACGTCAGACGAGTGAGCCTCGCCGGATTGAGAAAGAAATTATACCTAAATTATAACCTGCTGAGGTTGCTGCCCCGATACGAAAAGAGTGACTGGAATAATTCTTTGCTGGGATGCCTGACTGTTGAAGGACGGATTTGGGGTGCTTTTGGAACCAAAAGCGTGTGATGGGTTTGTAGGAGTCATCGATAAAAAGAGGTTCGTGAGGGGAATTAGCCTGGGAGCCTCTTAATTGGAGGTACGAAAAAACTGACTGGTATGGTTGGATCGGTGATGGGAGGTTGAAAATATATATGAGGTGTCCTTTTTTAGCTTGGTCTGTCTTGCTTTTTTTAATCCTGTATGAGATTGTTTAACTATCTAGTACTGATAAGTCTGCAATGGTAGGGTGGATGTTTGGGTCGAATTTGGCAGTGATGGCAATTTCGGAGCATCTAAGAAAACCAAAGAAGGCTAGAATAAACATGGCGTCAAGTGTGTGAGCGGTATTAAGGGGCTGATAGCCTGTGCGTAGAGTATAAATGCATTTTGTCAGAATGTCTAGCGTTATGGGTTGCCTAACGTCGGAAGGGGTGGGCTGGGCCCTTTGGATCCCTTTGATCAGGAGGGAGGTTTGAGAATTATTGATCTCCGGGGAGGGAGCGTCATATATCAATTCATGAAAAAATTGTAAGCCACTCAGGTAGCCTTTGATGGACCCGACTTGGAGGCCTTTGACGCTGTTAAGGAAGGAGATGAAAGAGGTGATTGAGAGGAGAGAAAAATTGGGTAATGGCATATTATGTAAAAAGTGGAATGTTTTAAAACATCTCCACGCAGTTATATATGATTGGAGCGTTCTAGGAGAAAGTGCTTGGAGAATATAGTCAAGCGACGCATTGAGGAAGGGTTTTAACGGGTGGGTTAGGGGAATATTAATTCTGAAAAGTGAGGTACCGGAGTTGGGGATTTGTCTGCCTGTGGAGCCAACATCCTGAATTTCTGAAACAGAAAACGAGAGAGAGAGTCAGCAATTTGGTTTTCAGAACCTAGGACATGTTTAGCAATTATGATGAATTGATCACATGCTGAAATCCAAATTAAGCGACTTAAAAAAGGCATTAGAGCGGGTGAATTGGAACGGCCTTTATTAATGCAATGGACAGTAGCTTCGTTGTCGCAATGCACTACGATACTGCTAGCAGTCCATTCTTTCCCCCACAGAAAGGCTGCTACTACGAGAGGGTAGAGCTCAAATAGCGCTGAGGACTGAGACGAGTCCTGCAGTTGGGGGGGCCATGGAGACGCAAACCAGCGTCCTTGGTAAAACCCCCCGAAGCCTATTGAAGGGGCTGCGTCTGTAAACAGTTGGATATCCACGGGGGACGAGACGAGATTGTTATAGAAAAATGATAGGCCATTCCACTGTTTGAGGAATGTTATCCATAACCTACGTTCGTCGCGACACGCCTGAGTTATGGAAATTACCTCCTCTAGCGCGTGAACCGAAGAGGCGAGTGAGAGAAGATGCGCGATGAAAGGGCGACCTTGTGGAATAATGCGCATGGCGAAGTTTAAGTAGCCGAGCAGGGACAGAAGTTCGCGTTTAGAACAATTTGAACTGTCTAGGAGGGAAGGATTTCCTGTCTGTCTCTCTAGGATTTCCTATCTGTCTAGGAGATACCAGGATTATCCTGTCGATTTTTTCCTTGGGCAAGGAAGCCTGGTATTTTACTGAATCCAAATTAATTCCGAGGAATTCGATGGATGAGGCGGGACCCATGGTTTTTTCCCGGGCGATGGGAATTCCGAGATCTGAAAAAACGTTTTGAACTGTGAGGAGATGAGCGGCTGGGATGGCGTCGGGCGGAGAGATGATTAGAAAATCGTCTAGCAAGTGAATGAGGTGAGGAATAGCGTAATTATTCGACAGAATCCAGCAGACGGCTTCTGATAACATGTCGAAAATTTTGGGGCTGCTTTTGCATCCGAACGTTAGACGAACAGCAAAATAGAATTTCTCGTGCCAGCGCACCCCGAACAGGTGCCACGAACCTGGATGAATGGGCATCACTTTGAAGGCAGACGTGATGTCAACTTTGGTAAGCCATGCACCCCACCCCACGATTTTAATCATTTCGATCGCCTGATCTATGTCGTGGTATTTGAGAGCCAAGCTGTTTATGCTTGGGAACGGGGAATTATGTGGAGCTGACAGATCAATTATGAGGCGTTTTTTGCCTGAGAATTTTCTCGTAGCCACTCCAATAGGGCTGATGCGAAAAACTTTGAATGGGGGTTCGTCAAACGGGCCAATCATGAAACCTGACTTGACTTCTTTTGCAATCAGGTTGTTTACGAGATCGTAAGCGAGAGCAGATTGGAGATTATTACAGATGATGTTTTCGGAGAGCGGGCATTCTACGCCGGGTCTAAAACCATGTTTGAGGCCAGACAGTAGATAATCAGTGAAATCGATGTCCGGGTGATGAGCTAGTTCCAAAGAAAGGTGAGAAATATTCACAGGAGTCGATAAATAATTTTTAGGGTTTTTATTAGCAGCTTTAAATACAGGGCATACAGGACGGGCATGAGCGCCGCCGCAGAAATTACATATGTGCAAAAATCTGCACCGCTGTCTAGTGCAGGTGCCAATGTTAAAACTGTTGCACGTCTGTCTGTCAGCAGAGGAAGATGCTCTGCGTCTGAAGTCAGTATTTTGTGGGTTTGAGATGACCGTTGCAGGTCTTGGTACTTAACAGATATGGTGTCCGAGCAGGGGGCGGTGGAGGAGTTAATTTGTGGGCATGCCACAGTGGAGTGTGTCACTGACCTGCAGACTGCGCATGAGATATTCCTACAGCCTAGGAAAACTCTATTGTGCAAGTCGGGGTCGAGTGCGCCCCAATATGGGCACTGGTTCCACTGAGCAACCCTGACAGCACATTTTGCGGAGAAAAGCTTATGATAAGTGTAGAAATGTCCTCCCCCATAAGACAGCGCGAGCTCGGCCATAAGTGTTAAATAATCGTTGAGCTCGTGTCGCCTATGGGGGAAGGCTGCACAGATAATTTCTGTGTAACGGCTGAAAGCAATTGTAAATTCTGAAAAAGAAAGTAAACGTGACGAATGTGTGGATTGATTTTTTCGAGTAACTGAAAAATCCCCGCAGTCTATCTGGCGGTTACAATCATTCACCGGAATCTGTGAGAGTAAATTTGCTAGGTCTACATCCGCACCTGATAGAATTTGCGCTCGGATGTTGTGGGCCACCGGGGGTGGTTCCACGGCGACTGCGTTTGTTGGGATCGGAGTTATTGTGAACAGAGAATATGGTGACTTTGCATTTAAAAGAGAGGAATGAGGAAAAGAAGCCGAAGCCACGACTGTCGGCGGAGGCAGCCTCACGCTTAAGTCGGCATCTGGGGCTTGAGAAGGGAGATTAACAGACATGCAAGATGGAAATGGAGGGAAGGACTGAAATGAGGAGGGTTGTGTTGCATGCGGAGGCATCCTCACGCTTGCTTGCGCTGCAGGAGCTGCAGGCCACAGAAAAGGAGAGGGATTGATGATAGGCGCAGAAAGATGAAATGCCTGAGATGCTAGCGGAGGCAGCCTCACGCTAGCATCTGCTGCGGGAGCTGGAGGCCACTGCGGAAGAAAGGGGTTAGAAACAGTGGGAGGAAAAATTTGAGAGGTTAAGCCAGCGGGCCCAGCTGCGTATAGTGCTGCGGCAGGAGAAGCCGCGGTAAAAGGCTGCACTGAAGCAGAAAGCGCATGCGGCCCTGTGGCAGGGGAATCTGGGGCGCGACCAAGGCTCGCTGAAGGTCTTCCCCTGCGGCCTGATGCTCTTAAGGTGCCGGATCTTGTGCGGGAGGAAAGTGGTGGTATTGGGCGAGGAGAATTTGCGGCCTCGCGGGATTTGGTCTGCCTATTGACCCCCTTGGAGGCTGGGGTGGACTTAGGAGTGAGGTTTGCCGATTGCAGGCTGACGTAGAGCTTATATAATTCCGCTTTGTTCATCCTGCGCGAAGGCTGAACATCAGAATTAATCAGCGCTTGCCTCAAGCTTAAAACGGTCCACTTCCCAATAGGCGGAATCGTTGGCGCGGCCGAACGATATGAGGATGCCGGGGAGGAAACTGGAAACGTCGCTGGTGGTGACGAGGGTAGGCCTCGGCGTCTTGGCGAACGAGTAGCTGTGCGGGCAGGCCGGCGTCTGCGTGGTGAAGCCTGGGGCTCTGTGGCTGTGTCAGGCGGAGAAGGAGTAGTCCTAGGAGTAGTTTAATATATACGCCAATGTTCTCTTGAACCAAGACACTGCATTTCAGTTTTCAAGTCAATCAGACTAACGATCAGGTGGTTATAGCCGTTTACATGTTTTTTTCCTGTTATAGCACCACCTAGTGTCCAATCGACATAATTTGATCTTGACCTAAGATGGCGACACACGATTTGTGAGAAAAAATTCTCATTCCGGTCAAGAGCTATAGCCATTTTAGTAAGTTGGCCCACATCGTACGTTTTACAATAGGGTTTCAGCACTACATGCTTGAACCCCTAATAATAATAATAATAATAACAAGCCATACTGTGCAGTATGCGATAATCAAGTTAATGCTAGTATTACATTCTGAACATTACTTTATTTTAGCTATATAGACATGAGGGGGCCATATATATCAATATTTTTGGACGATGCTAAGACCTAGCTTCTGGCAGGGACATTGTGAGAGGAAGAATGAGTTATGAGGGGTTTTCTTTTAGCCCCTAGTATTGGTGGGCTCTATTTACTTTGGTCTATAATCTGCTTCAGGGGCTGATCAGTGATGCAGTCCTGTCCCCATAGTGAATTTTTGCCCTTATTGTCCCCCAGAGAACTAAGCTGGCTCCTGAGCTTTCTCAAAAGAATCAAGTTATTATCAAGGGATTTTTCCCCTTCCTTTCTCTCACACCATAATCAAGAAAGAATGATGCTATTGTGTCCTGTGTGTTCCCAGATCCTAATTGTGGACAAGACTGACAACTATCCCAAGTTTTAATCTGGTCTATTTATTGAATGATTTGCTCTCAAAAAGAGCAAATCATTGAGTGGGTGGGTGGGGGACAGATTCCATATGGACTGATGTTATAATAACCTCTATAAAGTTCTGTACATGGTTTTAGCTTTTTCACTTTGAGCTTCAGCTAATTTTATTGATATTTTTCACACCTTTGTCTGATCTTTTTCTTAATTTGGACAGAATGGGTATTTGGGTAAGTTAATTTTTTTATTATTTAGCTGTGGCCCATACACACAGTGGGGAGAACAAGTATTTGATACACTACAGATTTTGCAGGTTTGTCCACTTACAAAGCATTTAGAAATCTGTAATTTTTTACCATAGGTACTCTTGAACTGTGAGTGACAGAATCTAAAACAAAAATCCAGAAAAATCAAATGTATGATTTTTAAGTAATTAATTTGCATTTTATTGTATGACATAAGTATTTGATCAACCACCAACCAGTAAGAATTCTGGCTCTCACAGACCTGTCAAGTTTTTCTTTAAGAAGCCCTCCTGTTCTCCACTCATTGCCTGTATTAACTGCACCTGTTTGAACTCGTTACCTGTATAAAAGACACCTGTCCACACACTCAATCAGACAGACTCCAACCTCTCCCAAATGGCCAAGACCAGAGAGCTGTGTAAAGGACATCAGGGATAAAATGTAGACCTGCACAAGGCTGGAATGGGCTACAGGATAATAGGCAAGCAGCTTGGTGAGAAGGCAACAACTGTTGGCGCAATTATTAGAAAATGGAAGAAGTTCAAGATAACGGTCAATCTCCCTCACTATGCAAGATCACCTCATGGGGCATCAATGATCGTGAGGAAGGTGAGGGATCAGCCCAGAACTACATGGCAGGACCTGGTCAATGACCTGAAGAGAGCTGGGACCAAAAGTCTCAAAGAAAACCATTAGTAACTCTACGCCATCATAGATTAAAATCCTGCAGCGCACGCAAGGTTCCCCTGCTCAAGCCAGAGCCTATACAAGCCCATCTGAAGTTTGCCAATGACCATCTGGATAATCCAGAGGAGGAATGGGAGAAGGTCATGTGGTCTGATGAGACAAAAATAGAGTTTTTTGGTCTAAACTCCACTCGCTGTGTTTGGAGGAAGAAGAAGGATGAGTACAACCTCAAGAACACCAATGAGTCCACCGAATCCATTAAAACTTTTTTTTTACAGTCCGTTTCCTTAAAGCCTCTTCAAATTTAGTCTCCTCAAAACGCGTCCGCGTCGAAGCCGTTTGCATTGGCAACAAACATAAATAGAACAAGGTGGTTCTTTCTTGTTAAACTCCCACCGGTTACCACACTGGCATTTTGGGACAGTACTATTCACATGGGAAAAATACGAGTGCCTGCTTCCAAGAGTGCCTTACCGATACTAAATGTGACGTGTAAACACTGCAGATCACTGATTGGTCAGAGAGAATCATTACTGTCAGCGTCATTGGATTTGAAACACTAGACACCAAACCCAATAGATTTAAATAGTCACCGCAGGCACCGCAGTATCATTTGTTTGAGCAACGACTTGCTTTAAAAAGACAGTCGCACTTGAAAAAAGAAATGGCTGTATCGTGGACAGTCGACGAGATTCATTGGTAGCTGAGGAGTGGTTCCTTGTCAGTAGAGGTGGCGCAATGATCAGTCTATAATCGCACCCACTTTGAAGCGGTTCTACACTGCAGTAGAAAAGCAAACTGAAAGTAATGCGAGCCGAGCAGTAGCACACAGTGGAAAATCGCCAATATATACTAAAGAACATTACAAAGTAATTCTCGGCTGATGCTCTTAAGATTTAATGTGTATATAAACACATTCTTATAGGTCCTTTGGCCTATTACATTGAAATATGAAAATATTCTGTTTTGATTTGTTTTTGTGATTTGCATTTAAAGGTGCAGTAAGTGATTTCTATGAATCATTGTTGAACTCTTGGGCCCGGTTTCACAGACAGGACTTAGCCTAAGTCAGGATTAGGCCTTATTTCAATTAAGGCATTTAAGTACTTTTATAAATGTTCACTAGAAAAAAAATATATTACTGGTGTGCATCTTGAGACAAAACGTGACACTGACATATTTTAAGATATTTAGATGCAAGTTATTTTAAGTTAAAACTGCTCAAACATACATTTTAGTCTAGGACTAACTAAAGCCTTGTCTGTGAAACCGGTAGTTGAAATACATCGAAATAAACATACCCCTCCCTTCATTGCTCCACCCCCAAAATGCATGAACACCCAATAAGATTGAATGTCTCCATAGTTACGTCCAAATTCAGAGGCTCCTTCAAATGCATCTTTCAAATAGATAGATCCTTCACAGACTTGCCTTCCCCAGAATTCATTGCGCACCACTGACGACAGGATTTTTTGATAGAAACTGCAGAATTACATTTTTAAATGTAAGTATTGGATTTCAGCGTACTCAAATATCTAATGTTGCAAATGTAAAAACAACCTTTAAATTGGTTCAAATGTTGACATATATCTTACTAAGATGCGATTATAGATTATAGTATAGTATTATAGCATGGTGAACATATTTAGACAATTTGTGAACCCTATTTTTTTTAATATAACTTTTAAAAAAAAAAAGCAGCAGTCACAGTTGCTAGGCGTCAAGAACAATCACCTGTAGGCAAGATTGTCCCAGTTAACAATGCTTGTTCCGACCTTCGTGGCCTTCGAAGGCATGGCTTTTGAAGTCCCCCTCCTTCGAAGGATGCAGCTTCTGAGCTGGGATGCAGCTTTTATCATAGCAGAAGCGAAGCAAAATAATGCTTCATGAAAAATTAAGGGAAGATGATGAATAAACGACAAGGAAGAACAAAAAAAGAACATACAGTAAATGAGTATAAGCAAGAGTTCATTGTTTTTTCGTCAGCAGCACACAGTCAAAACCAATATTACCCATGTATGGAGCAGAAACAACAGAACCTTAGCATCTGTTTTCAGGCCTTCCTGCTTGGGTCTTTCCAGCGCTGGAAAGCTTTTCTAATTTTAACCCTTCTTTTTCCAGTTGTATTCCTTTGACCTTTTCTCTTTTGTAATGTCTTTCTTTCAACAGTCTTTTTTTTTCAAATCTCCCTATCATATTTATGTTTGACCTAACCCCTAAATCAAAATATTAAACTTTCACATGTAACTTGATGGGTCCATGAAGCAAAAACACTTTTAAATTAAAAATCAATGACAAAAAATGAGAATTTGTTTGTATTTTTATTTAATTTGGTTATAACAATAACAACTAGAATTCTAAAAACAGAGAGCAAGACATAGAGTGCATCCTATGTGGTCAGTTTCTGGTTGCTGGTAAAACTGTTACACAAAACAACATTTTCCATACAAGTAATAATCTTTTGTCAGCAAATATATACTCTTACTAATATATACATTACAGTAAAATAAATAATCATAAAAAATACTCAGACTTTAGAAATCCATAAACACAGAACTGGTCAGTACAAAACTTTGGAATTTGAGACCATGTTTAAAATACAAATTGAACTGTAAGTTAGCAAACAATTGAAATTTAGACATTTGGGCATGTACAGTGCATCCGGAAAGTATTCACAGCGCTTCACTTTTTCCACATTTTGTTATGTTACAGTAATAAATTAATACATTTAATATATTAATTATAAATTTTACAGTAATAAAATTAATAAATTTGAAAACATTTCAAACACTTCTTTCGCATTGTCATTATGGGGTATTGTTTGTAGAATTTTGAGGAAAATAATGAATTTAACCCCTTTTGGAATAAGGTTGCAACATAACAAAAAAAAGTGAAGTGCTGTGAATACTTTCTGGATGCACTGTACTTTGAAATGATCCCTGATTGATGAGAGATTAAATCAGTGCGAGATGGGCAAGAGGAAACTTGAGTTTATTTTCTTTGAGGAAAGATCGGTGAAAAGAACTTCTGCCAAAGAATTTTACAAGCTAGGGTTATCTTTGCCTTCTCACATTTCCCTATAATATTACACTGACTTATAGTTAATATATCGCAGAATAAGCTTGCTAGATACAAATATTTTTTAAATGTAACATTAATTGTGAATGGACCATAGGTATGATCACAAATTATTTTTCAGAAAGTTAGTAGTACATATAATTTTTTAATGTTACTTTGTCAATGTATACTGTGGCTTTCAATAACACCATATTCAAAGCATCTCAGTTTCCATACAGTGTATATATATATTTTACAAACTATTGTCCAAAAAGAAATGCAAAAGTGTTAGAATATCTCAGTTTGGTTGATGAATACAGACTCTCTAACAAGATTCAATTAGTAGAAAACTTCACATTTTAGTTAACTATGATTACACAGTGTCTTTCACAGAAAGAAGAAAACAAAGAGTCATGCACGTCCAGATACATTTACATACAAACATCAAGACACTTACAGTATATTTACACAGAGAAACACAAATACACAAACACATAATCACACATAAATATTACAACCAACCTGTAATTAGTTAGCAGCATTATAAATGAGAGTAGTTCATTTAGTTTCTGCACTGCTGCTAACATTCATGTACAACTGGGTAGGTAAAGTCAGAATAAAAATTTTGGTCATGGATTCACATATAATGGCTATTAAAGACAGATATGAAAAATACTTGAATATTACAATTGTGAATAAAAACTAAATTAATTTTTGTCATAGCAGAATCAAAAACTGTAATCATGGTTGAAAATGAACCTTTTGCCAAACAAAAATGAAACAAACAAAAATAATATTAATAAAAATTAAAAACTTTTCACCGCCTGTCAAAAGTGGGTGGATTGACAAATTTATCCTCTGTTTTGCATTAGTTTCTTTTGAAAATAATTAAAATAATTATTATTTACTCGAATTTGACACATGGCACATTTGAGTGTTAGTTTTGAACCCTGCATGTAATGTTTCAGCTTGTGAATAAAGGCACAATTACCCGTGAAATGTCATAAACCTCTCTGTCTTTGAATTATCAATAATACTGTCACACACAAATAAGGCAAAAGAATGTCATGCTCCATTACAAGATAGAAGTGCGGACATCTGGGTTTTTTTTTTTTTTTCGTTTTTTTTCTTCACTTTAATAGATTATTAATCTTTGGGGAAAATTGGGTGTTTTCACACTAGGACTTTTGGTGCACATCAGGGTTAGTTTGTCATCAGAGTTCAGTTTGTCTGGATGGATGATGTGAACACTGTTTTCCAACCTTGCGTGTACACTCGAGAAACAAACCCTAGTCCAGTAGAAAAAAAAGGTAGTCTGTGGTGAGGTTTCATATAAACTCTGATATATTGGCTGAACAATCATCCTAAATCACTGAAGTGAACCACTATTGATGGTGTGATATGGATAAGTTATATTTGTGTCTACCCACCCCACTGATCTAAAATAAAGAATTCATACAGGCTCACTGCAAGCAGATGCTCTTTGGACCCTTTGCAATAGATGTACTCCAGATAGATGCAAGTGCCTTCCTGTGTTGATGCTTTGGAAACAAAAGATTAAAAAAATAAAGTACAAAACTGAGCCTGGCTGTCCATTTTGTAGCCTTCTCCTGCATAGTTGTGATAACAGCTGGTGCATTGAGGACGCAAACATACCATGGTTCGGATCCAAAAATACAGTGTGAACACAATCCAGCAAGGTCAGGGAAAAAGGGGAAGCATGTGAACTCTGGTTTGGACCAAACAATCAAAACAAGTGTGAATGCAGCCTAAACAACATTAGCTAGAACTTGATATGTGCAATGAGCTCTAAAATCATATCAAGAAAACAATGACATATACAATGTATGGACATTCATTAAGGTACAAGTGCATTCATAACCTAATGTTAGTAACTTACAATAAACTCAACCTAATATAAGTTCAGTGTTTAGTCTTACACACAGAGACAACATAAAATGTATTATATGTTGGAAAGGAATTTGTGACTTGATTGTTTGCTGGTATTCAGGTATGCACTTTGAATTAAAATGATACAAATAGCTTTTTAATGTTGTTAGTAGTAAGGTTATTGTTAAAAATGCAACTGCTATTGTTAAAAATGCAACTATTAACATATTTCAGAGGCACTTTTGGGCAAACCCCGGTATTCGGTTTGTGCTGCATTTGTTGTTAGAGTTCTCCCATCTGTGTTTGCTGCCATGTGCGGACAAAACCTCTCCCTTTCAAAGATTTTCTGTTCTTGTCTTACAGACACAATTGGTCAAGGTTCCAAGGGCCTGAGTCTCTAGTAGTCTGATCTATCACTTATCCCCTCCCATATCAGAGTGGAAATGATTAGTCCCTTCTAAAGCTAAGCCACAGGCCTGTGTTTGACCTCAACAATGGTCCAGGTGGAGAACAAAGCATTTAGGGGTTTATTTTTTTGTCTGTTTGAACAGCATTCTTATCAAAGGTCTTTTACAATTACTTTACTGTCCACTGTATCTTTTTGTGATTGTCTTATTAGTGAAACCACAAACAATTAATTTCAACTCTGTGCACAAGTTTCAGCAAAAGGCCCTTGCATATTCACAACCCAAAATGTCTAATCTGGTCCAATCTGGTTTTGGTTTGGAGCAGGTGCTTACTTGCAAGTGTGGACATCATAAACTCTTGTACACTCCTGGCAACTTACATAGCAGCACCAGTGGAAAATGCAGTGACATTTCTCTTTGCGTTTTTCAGTTTGAGTGTTGTGGCCTCGGCCGCAACAGAGCAAGTCACAGCCATCAATACCGTGTGATGTCAGGTTACACATACGGTCATGGGTGCCAAAGGAACCAGTTTCTGGGTTGGGTTCACAGAAGTTAGGTGAGCTTTCGTAGTAGACTAGGTCAGTTTCAGTAGGGGGCTTGAAGAAGGTGTATCTTGGCCGCAAGGTCTCGACCCAGCCTCGTGACTCTCGATGTTTCTCCACCACCATTTCTGATGCGCTGTCATACTTATCCTTCATGTAATCGCCTATCACCCGAAAGTCAGGCTGCGACCACCAGCAAGTTTTCACCTCACAGCTGCCCGAAAGTCCATGACACTTGCACTTCAGGTACATGTGGTCAGTGATTGACTAGGGGAAAAAAGGAATACATATTATTGATTTTGATACTGATCAAGTTACAATTTTACCCTTACTGAAAAAAAAGCATTTTGGATGTTGGTCCCTTGGTGTCCTGACCAAGCATTCTTAAATTATTTGAACAGACTTGTTTACAGAAAGGATATACTTATTCACCATAAAGGAGCATAAACTAGCCTGAGCATATACTAAACCACCAGCAAGCTGAATAAACTAACCTGAACCAGAGTGGGAAAGCATTTTGGTCTTTTCAGCACGGTTTTGTTAGTACCAGGCCAGCATAACCTGGAAAAAAGTGCTCACCACACGTCCTGCTTCGTTGTTGTGACGATTCATGGCAGAGCGAGCATCTGGCCGGTTCTCACGAGCATCAGCAAACTCTCGTGATACCATGCTGCCGAACTCCACATCCTCACTGCAGCCACCCCACTTCCAGCCCTCGCCTGGTGGTCCTTTCCTCCGCATGTCACAGCCGCAGATGGTGGCAGAGCCCTCAGAGCAAGCCCGTGTGACAGCAAATGCTACCCCAGCTGAGGCAATAGCATGTACAAATGCTGATTCTCTGGTAGCTATGGAAATGTACAGAGAAAATAAGCAATGTTACATGTCTTACACCTCAGGATGTTAGAGAAATTATGGTTAATTGAGATTAAATTCTTTGTCCTGACATTGTTGTTCCCATAAAATACTCAATTCAATTAAAGATCTTATGAGCATGTGGTCAAATTTGTAGATAAAGGCAGCTCACCCAGGTCTCATTGTGGACAAGGTGAGGCATTACTGAGGTATGAGTCAGGGAAGACCAAGCATATTCTTTCAGATGAGGTAAATAAAAGGCTGACAAGTCTATAATTAGAAAGACTCAATTAAGCAACTCTGAGGTAGAAAAATAGACCTGTATTACTCATAGACAAGACTCGCTGTAGAATTGTGGTTACAAGTCTCAGCGTGTTACTTTTAGAATTAATTTGAAGAATGAACAATGCAAGTTTTTGGTTGATTATAGTCTTAAAGATGATCCAACATTCTGTCTAACGGGGGATTTTGTGACGAATCTTGTTGACGAGGGTCCCATACAAACTTAAAAGCATTTTCCAACAGACAGCTAATGAGGTTGGTAATTTTGATAAATACTCTGGGGTCTTGTGCAGTCTTGCCATTGCAGGAGAGAGGAAATGGCTGTGGAGATGTGAATCAAGTCATCCTTTGTTGCAGGTTTCAACTGGTTAGAGAAATCAAGGCTAGAGATAATGATGTTGCAGAACTGGCCAAAAGTCTTTCTTATTCCTTAATGCTTATTATAATGACAAAGAGATTTGGTGCCTTTGAATGTTTTGCTTGACCATCCAAACAATGTTTCTTTGTTCTTAACTACAAAAATATTAAAAATTACACTGATAATAATGATTCTGTGGTGAAGTAAATACTACAGGAAAAACAAATAAATGTAATTTCTAATTGAATAAGTCAGTTCACGTAAGATTTAAAAAAAACAAAAAAACAACAACAACAAAATACATTCTATATTAGTACTCAATTTAAGCTTGTAGAAATTAAAGAGTAAATATCAACGTTATAAAATTATGTAAAACCTACTCAACTTTCTGATACTGGTCCCATCATGAACTGGGGCATGAGTAATTAATAAAGTTGAGTTTTCCAGCTGTATTTACACTTTTATATCATTGATTTTGTTGTTAGGTTTAGTAACTTGCTGTTTTGTGACATCTGAAGTTCAATGTCAACTCAATATGACACATTCATACTCAAAATAATCCAACAAATGTTACCGTTATTGTGTATTGTGAACCAAGTATGGAGGTCTCTGTGTTTGGATGGGTACCACATGACTTCAATTATTTATATATGTTATATACAGTGGGTACGGAAAGTATTCAGACCCCCTTAAAGTGTTCACTCTTTGTTATATTGCAGCCATTTGCTTAAGTCATTTAAGTAATTTTTTCCCCTCATTAATGTACACACAGCACCCCATAGTGACAGAAAAACACAGAATTCTTGACATTTTTGCAGATTTATTAAAAAAGAAAAACTGAAATATCACATGGTCCTAAGTATTCAGACACTTTGCTGAGACACTCATATATTTAACTTGGGTGCTGTCCATTTATTCTGACCATCCTTGAGATGGTTCTACACCTTCATTTGAGTCCAGCTGTGTTTGATTATACTGATTGGACTTGATTAGGAAAGCCACACACCTGTCTATATAAGACCTTACAGCTCACAGTGCATGTCAGAGCAAATGAGAATCATGAGGTCAAAGGAACTGCCTGGAGAGCTCAGAGACAGAATTGTGGCATGGCACAGATCTTGCCATGGTTACAAAAAAAATTTCTGCTGCACTTAAGGTTCCGAAGAGCACAGTGGCCTCCATAATCCTTAAATGGAAGACATTTGGGATGACCAGAACCCTTCTTACAGCTGGCCGTCCGGCCAAACTGAGCTATTGGGGGAGAAGAGCCTTGGTGAGAGAGGTAAAGAAGAACCCAAAGATCAATGTGGCTGAGCTCCAGAGATGCAGTCGGAAGATGGGAGAAAGTTGTAGAAAGTCAACCATCACTGCAGCCCTCCACCATTCGGGGCTTTATGGCAGAGTGGCCCGACGGAAGCCTCTCCTAAGTGCAAGACACATGAAAGCCCGCATGGAGTTTGCTAAAAAACACCTGAAGAACTCCAAGATGGTGAGAAATAAGATTCTCTGGTCTGATGAGACCAAGATAGAACTTTTTGGCCTTAATTCTAAGCGGTATGTGTGGAGAAAACCAGGCACTGCTCATCACCTGCCCAATACAATCCCAACAGTGAAGCATGGTGATGGCAGCATCATTATATGGGGATGTTTTTTAGCTGCAGGGACAGGACAACTGGTTGCAATCGAGGGAAAGATGAATGGATACATGGTACATGGTACATGGATATCCTGGAAGAAAACCTTCTCAAGAGTGCTCAGGACCTCAGACTGGGCCGAAGGTTTATCTTCCAACAAGACAATGACTCTAAGCACACAGCTAAAATAACGAAGGAGTGGCTTCACAACAACTTTGTGACTGTTCTTGAATGGCCCAGCCAGAGCCCTGACTTAAACCCAATTTGGCAACTCTGGAGAGACCTAAAAATGGCTGTCCACCAATGTTTACCATCCAACCTGACAGAACTGGAGAGGTTCAAGGAGGAATGGCAGAGGATCCCCAAATCCAGGTATGAAAAACTTGTTGCATCTTTCCCAAAAAGACTCATGGCTGGGTTCTTCTACTACTGAGCAAGGGCCCTGGTGTTTTTCTGTCAATATGGGGTGCTGTGTGTACATTAATGAGGAAAAAAAATTAACTAAAATGATTTTAGCAAATGGCTGCAATATAACAAAGAGTGAAAAATTTAAGGGGGTCTGAAAACTTTCCATTCCCATTGTACATTGTTTCAGTAAAATTACTTAAAACAAATTTTTGCTTAATAAACTTATGAACTTTCACAGTGGCTTAGGGTATGAGTAACTAGGTCTAAAAGGTCCATTCAACTACAATTTAAAACCAACTGAGCCTATGTTTTATGATCAGGAAGCCAATAAAATGTGAGTAAAATACGGCTGACTGACAATGAAAAGACAGACTGGTCGGGGGAAGAAAGGAGAGATAGTGTTTAGGGAAAGAAGGGGGCAGATTAATATCCAGAGAAAGCATGGATCAAAAATTGATAAATAGGAGACATAGAGACACTTTAGAGTGGTACGGAGTCTTTACCTGAGAACAGAATGCAGGTGAAGTCCGATTAGACTGACTTTTTATGACAACAGTTGGCCCCTGCTGCCCACCTTCTGGCTAACTTTGCTGGGCCATCACATGGCAAGTGGTCCCTGTTACCTGCTGGGTTCCTGAATCCCCCATTGTGCTGCCACTGTCATGGTGAATTACACAAACAAAAGCCCCCCAATATTTTAGATGAAATTTGCCCTTGCCAGTGATTAGTGGGGACCAAGTTAAGTCATAGCAACAGAGAACTATGCATTGGCTGGACATCACTTGTCGGTAGACGGGGAAATCCCCATTGAAATGGTTTAATAAAACAATCTAAAGGGCGTGTGAATTGTGAAAGGAGCTTTCTCTTTGGCTTAATCTTATGGTTGCCCAGATATTGTGTGGTGAGTTGGGCCCAGCAGGAGGCGGGGCTAAGGTCCCACCATCAACTTTGTTTGCCACACCCCATTCTTTCTTTCTTGGGCAGAGTTAATGATATGCCAGTGAGCTTACCTCCCCCGGCACAGTTAAACATGCTTTTGATGAAAGGCACGGTGCTCTCAGTACATCCTAAAATGTAGCAGTTTCTCTGCCTGAGGGCAGAGGTCATAACCTGGGTAGCCTGACCTCATGCAAAGTTGGTTTAGATGAGGGTGTTAGCATTAAGAGTCATGGAATTCCTGTACTTCACTTTGTAGTAGTGGCCAACATGGTGATGGCCCTTAAGGAATTCCAATGAAAAGGGTTTCATTGAGACCCAGATGCAATTTTATTGCTTGTTAAATGTTTGAGGAAATTGCAAAGAAAAGCTATTTTCAACAAATATATATAAAAAACAAAACAAAACAAAAAACAACAACAACAACAATAACAACAACAAAACAATATAGTGGTACTATATTGTTGCTATAGTGGGCCACTCTAGCCCATAAAGTTATTTGTGTGTAATCAGTCAGGACATAAATCAATGCTTTTTAGTTTAACTGTCTGATTTCCGTAACAACGTGAGAGTAAGAGCAAGGTGTCCAATTCTGGTGTCCAATTAACTGGCAACATTATCTGCTAAAGGTGTGTTCATCAAACTCTTCTAGAACACCTGCGCTGACTATCCTTTCATCGTGAGCGGATTCCAGTGGGCCATGTTTTGACACTTTGTTAATGTAAATTAATGAGCACAGATGCAGACGTAGCCTAAGGCAACACTGTAAAATAGATAGATGAGGCTGAGATTAGAGAGGCAAAACAATGCAATACTGTAGGCAACACAGATTTATGAGAGGTAAAAAAAACAAGCAAAACTAGGTGTTAAAACGGACTCATTTTCCCTGCTTAAGTTTGTGACTAAGTAACCAAAGAAAGCTGTCAAATGGTATAAATCAGTAAAATTATCAAGATAAAGGCCTTTAAAGGAGAAATGAGCACTTTCATGTCACCAATGAAATTAGAAAAAAAATACTTTTTTAGACAGATTTCCAGAACATTCCCCCCATCTGCTAATGGACAAGCAAACAGATCCCGCCCTAAATCATATCATAAGTTGAGCCAGTGATTGGGATGCTTAAACAAACAGCACATTTTCTGATAGCCATACAGTGTCAGACTGTCTCTTCATATTAAACTGGAATAGGAGAAAGTACATTTCTCTGCTATCACCTCCAATGCTGAAGAAATCATCATCCACATCTGCTGAAATTACCAGAGAAGATCTCTGACAATTGTGTGATTGTCAGTAATAAGCCACTGAAGATGTATTAAAGATCAGTGCTCCATTTAGCCCAGGACAAAACAGATGAGGAAACAGACACACATTTGTCTACACCACAGACATTAACATCACATTATAGCACTACCTCCACAAATGTGACAGCGTTAGTCACAAAGGAGTGAAAGTGAGAGGTGCTCTTCTTTAAGCTCTATGAAAAGCTTCTGAGCTTCGAAGCGGCCCTTAAACCACCCCCAACAAAGTGCTTAATCTGCCCACTTTGACCTCTCACATTATTAAGAGCTTCAGAAGCTTTAATCCAATCAAAATGATTTACTAAAGCCACCCCTGGACCCCGATGACTGACCTGGTTTAAACCTCCATCACCCCTGTCCCTAACCAATCTCCCCTTTAATTTAAACCGGAGGAGGGGGAACTGTAGGGGATATGGAGTGGCTATTAACACTACAATAGAGAAGACCTGAGTAGTCCTCCTATCATCAGTGGCCTGCTTGGGCTCAAGTCCTCTCCATCAATGTAACAATTGCTTGAGAGTTTATTAAAAGCAATTGGCTTGGCTGACACCGCCTTGCACCATAACCAGTTATCAGCATTCTTCCCACCAGCAGCCCCTTGACGGGCTGTGGTCCCTTATAACCTGACCCCTCGTTTCTTCACTGTGAGAGGTGAACTGATACAACAGTTCTGACAGTCCTATTTTTGTAATGAGAGGCATAAAAGTAGCATCTGGTAGCAAAAAGCCTATTGGACACATCTCTGCTCTTTCAAAATCTAGGCATATCAGAGCAATATCTAGTGACTGATGAATCAAAAACCTAACTATATTCTTCAGTACAGTGGCTCAACTTTTTTAAAAACTCAGTATTTTTTTCCAGGAGCTACACCACAAGCTACTTCTACAAAGTGTAATGGTGTTGTGTGACAAAATATTACATCTCTGTTTTGTAATATTGTATTTCACATATAGCCAAGTGAACCGGTAATAAAATCAAACCCAAAAACTGTCGCAAAATGCCCTTTTCTCATTGGAAACTCATTGGTTTAAGTGAAGCTGTATGTTTTTAAACAAGATAAAAAGGAAAATAAAAATAAAGAAAGTTCAATCCATTTTACTGAAACAATTTTGTCTTCTTTTTATTTATTGATTGATTAATATCCTTTATTTATCTAGGAGAATCCCAATGAGATATTGTCAGCTCTTCTTAAAGAGATACCTGGTCAAGACGGCAGCACATAAAGAGGTAAAAATCAAATATTACTATGGTACAATCATTTCTACAGTAATGTAATATCTACTTAAATGTGGCTTTTCATCACTAAGTTTTTGACTTAAAAGTTAAAATAAATGAATAACTTACTTAATTAAAAAAAAAAAAAAAAAATTAACCCCCCACACACCAAATATCTTAAACTGTAGTTACCTCAATATTCATGAGTAACTTGTCAAGTTATAGATGTTTATATGAGCAACAGCAATAATGCTTACCTTTGTAAAACAGTTGATTAGGATTTTTGCTGAAAATGCCAACTCATGCTGTTAAATCTACATAACCCTAAACTATGTGTTATGCACAGACTTGTGCCTTAGACAAGAATCCCAACTGATTAAAGACCAAAACAACACATTCATAACTTCACCTTAGACAAACACACAAGCTGGCAATGTAATCCATTTGAACGGTGAAGTATGTCTGTTAATGTGTGCGTGTTACACACACAGTGAGATACGAAGAATGTCAGTGTGTTGCTGCTGTGAGATGCATTACTTTTACTCTGCCGGGACAAACACTATGAGAAATGTGGGGATTCCCTTCAACAGAAACAAACAAAACATGTCCCACCCACTTTAGACACGTGCATCACTACATCTGTACAAACTGTCATAGTCCAGTGCACCTGACTAATGCCCATTGAGAGTGGGATTAGAGAGCAGCAAATAAATAATGTGCACAGAACAACAGAGTAGTCTCAGTAATCAGAACTGTGTGCAAACAGGGACTTTTGTTGTAATTGAGAAGCCATAATGTTACTAATAGTCACTGAATACAAAGAAGCACTGAATGAAATACAATTTTCAGGTAGTGTACTAAACTAAGGGCCAGTGATTAATATGTTCATTCATTCTTTGTATGTGTAATGGTTAATTTGCTCTTGTTATTTAGTCAGGCGTCAGTCACTCACCTATAGTTAGGATCCAGAAGGTAAAAAAGGACCCATATGCTGACGCAGTTTAGCATTCAGTTATGATCATCATCATTATTTCTGCCGCGAGATGAACCTAACGGTGATGATAATTCCGTTCTGCCGGGATATTGAGTAATCGCATACGTGCATGCTGTTTACCTTTGATCATGAATTTGTCTTTAAAGATGTGCATACCGCGTCTGCCGAGCACATGTGTCTGTAAGTTAATCTCTAGCCAATCTTCTTATTCGATCGCTGTACAGACGTATTTTCAGTAACACCCCAGAGGGCTGAGCGTGTTGATGAACGCTACCAACACCCAAGGCAGCTATCCACACACTATTACAGCCCTAGCTCCAGGCGACAGAGACCATTCATGCCATATCGTTCGTCATCGCCACCCAGTCAAGAGAACACTTATCATGGTCCAACCCCAACCATTCCTAACTTCACCAAAGAGGATCGATGGGAATTCGCCAGGTTAAAAGTAACTCTTGACAATCTCCTGCATGCTGATGCTACAGAGCGCTTTAAATTCCAAATATTGATGGATCACTTCAGTTTGAGGAAGCATTGCTTATTGCTGACTCCTACAGTAACAGTCGGTACCCTTGCAGTCATACCATGCAGAGTCTAACAGAACTCTATGGGCAACCCCATCAACTTGCACATCAATGCATTGCTGTTCTGATGGATGGACCCAGAATAAGAAGTGGTGACATCAGAGCATTCAGGATTTTTGCACTGAAGGTGCAGGCCCTGGTTGGAATTCTGGATCAATTAGGAAGTCCTGGACATACAGAACTGACTTGTGGGTCTCCCGTCTCCTAGCTAAACTACCTCAAGATCTCTGAGCAAACTTTAAGAGGTATGTCATTCCACTCATGACACCTATTTCTACCTTGACTGAATTTTCAGAATGGCTGGAATATGAGGTGAGTTCCCAGTTCAGTATTGACTCAAGTAGAGAGAGACAGAGCTTCCGCAAACACCAGCAAAGAGTGCCAAAATTATCACACAAATCTACTGCCATCTTCCACGGAAGCGAGCAAAGTACATTTTCCAAGGCCGAGTCAGTTCGCCAGAAAGCAGTGTTTGAGGTGAGAACACTAGAGAAACCAAAGAAATACTGCCCCTTTTGTAATACAACTCAACACTATCTCAATCAGTGTTCAAACTTCAAGCTGCTGACCAAAGAGCAGATCGTAACTTGGATCAATCCAATCAGAGATGCTGGAAATATGGGCGTGATCATCAAGCAAGAGAGCCTTCACAGCTGAGGAGCTTGCATTAGCACCTCATTCCTACCCAATTGAAATACTCCAAAAGAGATATCGCCATCTCAGAGGCCTACCTTTTCAGTCAGTTGACCATGCAAGGCCATTATTGCTCATTGGGTCAGACTACCCACAACTAATCACCCCCTTTGAGCCAGTTCGGTTGGGACCCCCTGGAGGTCCAGCAGCTGTGAAAACTTGTCTGGGATGGACACTCCAAGGTCCATCAAAGTTCCTCGAACACATCTCACACACACAACAGTGTTTGTTCACAGCTGTGAGCCTTGCGCCTAATGATCTGTTCAATAAAGTTGAGCGGTTGTGGCAGATAGACATCTTACCCTACCAAAATGAGCGGCTTGTGACAAGGTCAAAGCAAGATGCAGAAGCTATTTGCATGCTGGAGGAGAAAACAATGAGGGTTGAAGTTGAAGGTGTACAAAGATATGCTACCCCCCTCTTGTGGAAAATTAGTCCTCACCTCTAGCTGCTCCAAAGGAAGCAGTACTGCTTCATTTGTGAAGGACTGAAAATCAGCTGGCACAGAGCTCTGAGAAATCCCAAGTGTACAAGTCTGAGATGAACAAGCTGCTTAAAGCAGGCTATGTGAAGAAAGTTCCCCAAGCCACCGCTATACAGAGTCCAGGGTGGTACATTCCACACCACATGGTCCACCACAACGGAAAGCACAGGATAGTATTCAATTGTTCTTTCAACTTCCAAGGGCTGAGCTTGAATGAATATCTTCTTCCTGGGCCAACTCTGGGTGCGACCTTGCTGGGAGTACTTCTCCGTTTCCGAGAGTATATAGTAGCCATTAGCAGCGACATAAAGGGGATGTTTCATCAGGTGCGTCTCCTGCCAGAAGACCAAGCATTCTTGCAATTCCTGTGGCGAGATCTGAAACCAACCAACGCACCTGATGTCTACCAGTGGTCAGTTTTACCATTTGGCACCACATGCAGCCCGTGCTGTGCAACCTTTGCTATTCGGAAACATGTTGCTGATCATAGCCAACCAGACAGTGAGGTACGAGCATCAGTAGATCATTGTTTCTATGTGGACAATTGGTTGCAAAGTATTCCCTCTCTTGAGACTGCCAGACAATTAGTGGATGATATGCGACATCTGCTGGCCCGAGGGTGGATTTGAACTGCACCAATGGGGTAGTAACACACCCCAACTGATACAACACCTACCGCAACAAACCATGTCAGAGAACTATGAGCTTTGGTTTAGTTCAGACAGGCCGACCCCCAGGAGCGCACACTAGGACTTAGGTGGCAGTGTAGATCCAACACCCTTGGTTATAAACATGGTCATGTCGTAAAAACTGAGCCCACTATGCGACACATATATAGCATCCTTTCCCGTCAGTAGGATCCATTGGGATTCATCACCCCATTTACCATTAGAGCTAAGATCATAGTCCAGAGGCTCTGGGACAAAAAAGGAGAATGGGATGACCCTGAACTGCCCACAGACCTCAGGAATGCATGGCTCAGATGGGAAGATGAGCTTCCACAACTTTCCTGTTTCACACTGCCCAGATGCTACACTACAAAGGTAGCTCCCTTGATCAGCTCAAGAATTGTGCACACATTCTGTGATGCCTCAGAGCGAGTGTACAATGCTGTAGCCTATCTCCGCACTAAAGATAGCAAAGGACAAGAATAGGTGTCATTCTTGGCAGCTAGATCACGAGTAGCTCCAAAGAAGCAGCAAACTATTCCCCGACTTGAGCTATGTGCTGCTCTAACTGGAGCACAATTGGCAGCAGTTCTGAAAAGAGAGCTCTCACTGGACATCAGCAGTTTCAGATACTGGACTGATTCTACAACCGTTCTCAAATGACTTCAATCAGACTCATTCCACTTTAAAGTGTTTGTAGGAACTAGATTCAAGAGCTAACTGATTCAAAATCATGCTTCTACTTGCACTCACAAGACAACCCTGTAGATGATATTACTCGTGGCATGTCACTGGCTTAGCTAGCCAAACCTACCTGCTGGAAGAATGGCCCAGAATTTCTGCAGAAACCTCCATCGTCTTCGCCCAAACTGCCCAACCTAGTGCCAGCTGACACTTCAAAGGAACTGCGTAAACCAGTATCTTTCCATCTTCTAATAACTGAGACTGACCAGCATTCAGTCAATGCATCTCAATATGACAACTTTCAAGAGCTTGTAGATGCAACAGCCAGAACCCTTCACGGGGTGGTCAGTTCCACAGACACTGTCACTGCTGACACACATAAGAAAACCGAGCTCAGAATCATTCAACAGTCTCTGGTTGTTTTGGATAGTTTTCGTGACGAATATGCTCAGCTTCAAGCAGGAAAACCCATCTCCTCAAGTAGTCGTCTAAAGACAATAGCTCCTGAATTTGATTCTGAAACGCAGCTGATTAGAGTGGGTGGACGACTCCGAAGATGTCACTTCCTGAGCCCAGACATTCTTCACCCAATTGTCCTAGACCCAATCCAATCAGTGACTAAGCTACTAATTTGGCAGTACGACGCACAGCTCGCAGACCAATACTGGCAGACCAGTTCTGTAGCTGTTATCTTCGCAACTACCTTCCTGGACTCCAGTCTCGCCATATGTGGCAACAAGAGAAAGACAGCCTGACAGTAGGGACAGTGGTTATGATTGCTCAATTCCTCAATTCCCTAGAGCACTCTGGCCCATTGGGACTGTGAAGCTGTCCAGACCGGCGCTGATAATAAAGTAAGAGCTGCAGAAATCCAGGTCAAAGACAGAACCTACATCAGACCTCTTGTCAGACTGATTAAACTCCCTTCACTCCCTGAATGACTGTGAGTTCTGGCCCAAGATACAAATCTGCAAGCACATTTGGGGGCGGCTGTACTAAACTGAGGGCTAGTGATTAATATGTTCATTCATTCTTTATATGTGTAATGGTTAATTTGCACTTGTTATTTAGTCAGGCGTCAGTCACTCGCCTATAATTAGGACCCTGAAGGTAAAAAAGGACCCGTATGCTGACGCAGTTTAGTATTCAGTTATGATCGTCCTCATTATTACTGCCGCTAGATGAACCTAACGGTGATGATAATTCCGTTCTGCCGCAATATTGAGTAATCGCATGTGTGCGTGCATCAAAGAGTAAGTTTCATAATACTGTTTACCCTTGATCGTGACTTTGTCTTTAAAGACGTGCTTATCGTGTCTGCCAGCACATGTGTCTGTAAGTTAATCTCTAGCCAATCTTATTATTCGATCGCTGTACAGACGTATTTTCAGTGTTAATGTCATAACAAATGCGGATATTATTCATTTGCATATTGATGTTTTATCAGTGTGTATAATTTTTTAAATTGTTGCTTCTCTTTTTAGAACCACACTTAATTAAAAACTGTTCAAGTTTGCAAGAATGGTCTATGAGTGGTGTGTGCATCTAGCTCCTCCTAAACGGACAACACTTAAGTTAATTGTTCTGATCGTTTGGTGGTTGTCACCGGGTATTAATTAGCACCTAAGAGCTGAACAATTCTTACAGGTACCTTTCATTATGGAGACTTATAAAGACTGATCACATTCCTGTTCTTAAAAATGTAGAAACTGTGGCTTTTTGAAACACATAGGGGATTTTATCTATAAGAATTAGCCAAAACATTTAAAGGCAGTGTATGTTTTTGGAACCATCTGTTTTATAATTAATATTGTATAGTATTGATACACTTGTTAATTAACCTATATCACAAACCACTGCAAAATTAGTGCAAAACACCATTGCAAAACAGTGATAACTTCCTGTAAATGTTGGGATGTGGTCGCTAGCAGTAGCAATTCTTGTTATGTTCCCGACTATCTTCTAATTCTCTCTGTCTCTAATTACCATTAATTCCCACTGATTCTCTCATCGTACCTTATTCTCTAGCCTACCTTTATCCAGCACTGGTCCGAAGATGGCCAGGTTATCATTGATAGTAGTGCAATTCCATCTGCGGCCACGGAACTGATGCTGACACTCTTGGATGCCGATTTTCACCCCTTCTGCCACACTAGGCATGATTTCCACATAGTTGCGGCAGAAGCGGAGCTGTTTGGGCACCAGACCAGGAATTGAGCTGCACAGGATGGGCTGGGTAGCCAGAGAAGTGTACTGGTGTCCCACTGCCAAAGACCTGCCAAGGAAAACATGGAGGTGAGCAATTGACTTGTACAAACCAGATTTTGGTCGCTGTTTTTTTTTTTTTTTCCACAAAACGTAATTTTACGGTCCTTTTCTGCATGCTCATACTATGTACATCAGTAAGTTAAATAACTGTGTAATAACTTAATAATAACCATGACTTCAACCCCAAACCTCTCCTTAACCTATGTTAACCTTACAGCTGTCAATACTATATTGGGTAATGCACTACATGTACTAGAAATTAAAGTGCAACTGTCTTTTTCCTTACTTTCTCTTGCTTTTTTCTTATGATAAACTTCATTGCTACCTAAAGTATATGTTGTCTTGATTACCAACAAAATCCGAAGATTTGAAACAAATCTAAAAACCTGTGTGTTATCTATGTGTAGCCAAAGATAAAGTGCTGAATGAATGAATGTAATAAATCCCTACTGAAAAGACCAAATTAGAACATAACTGCTAGTCAGCCCCTTAATGGTGGTTTGCTGCTGGTCTAGCTGATGAACCTGTTTAGCAGGAATGTCTCTTGTGGAGATGGTTTACTCTCTGGTTTATCTAGTTAAGAGGCACGTCAGGGATTGCAGTAAACTAACATTTTGTGCTGTGGTGCTACATCCAAACCAGAACATTTGATGCTCATATTTCAGATGGAATTCAATTTAAAACTAGCTTAAAACACAAGCCCTTCTTCACTAACTACTCATGCTTACAGAATTATAATGGGTGTATCATTTACAAAGTTCGATGAAATAGCCAAAACAGTGTAATTAGAACAATTATAGGATCAAAGTGTAACATGTGTGGATGGACTCCAGGTCCCAAAAAGAGGAGATCAATCTGATACTTGGCATTGTATATGTACCTTAGCAGTTCAAAACTTTAGCAGTAAGAACTGTTATTGCTTGTGTTGTTTGAACCTGTTATAGGCATTGAAGATCTATTTCTTTGTGGGAGGGGTTCAGATAAAGCCATAACATACCGCTAACTGGTAAACAAACATAAAAGAGCCAGCTGAGACAGGAGTAGTATACTGATTAAGGATTCACAGTGCAGGACACGTACCTTGTCATTAAGGGCCACCGATATCCTTAAAATGTCCAAAAGTGAAATAGGTCTGTGGCTTCCTGTAATGACACAGTGTGCACTGGTCTGGCTGAGCATCAGAGGATAGTTTGAACTCGGCCATTCTTTGATGACACACAGCTCAGATCTGACATGTGCTGACATGCTTTTCACTTACAATTCAGAGTTTCCATTACAATGTTGTGGAAAGTTTGTCAGCGGTTGGTACTATTGGTGCATTGCTACTGTTTTTACAGGTTGTTGTCATCAATTTCAAATATAGCATATAATCTGTATCCTAACTCTACCTTAACTATGAAATTAAAATAAGACTGTACTTTACGTACTGCATTTGATATGCTAACAACTCATGTTACCCATCTCATCCCATCTCACTTCTGATGATTTCAGAAATAAGTAATTTAAGAAATAAGTCATTTTAAAAATCACTTTAGAAACAAGCCAGATCCAACATTGTTCTAATGATTAGATGTGCCTGAAGCCAAATACCTTATTCAGAAAGGCATGGATAATGACTTCAAGATAAATAACAAATAATATACTAGTCACTCCTTGTTCTTGCTGATAGTACGATATTTTAGATAACTAAAACTTACATTGCAATAGTGAGTGTGGAAAATAAATGAGTACAAACTCTACGAATGAAAATGCATCACGCTGCAATTTCTGATGTGCTGTATTTGACGTTGTCACAGCAAACTGATACATTGCAGGCTGATTTCCTATAAAAGCTGCGCTAAAAAGGATCCCTAGAATTGCTTGTTTGTTTTCCTCACTTGTAAGTCGCTTCGGATAAAAGCGTCTGCCAAATGAATAAATGTAAGTGTAAATGTAAATGCATAGAAATATATAAGCAGAAGCCAAATTCATTAAGGTGTATGTATTAACATATCTATTTACTTAACATTTTGCACTTGAATGAAAGAGAAAAGTCAAATAAAAGAGAAGTGTCTGAAAAGGTGTGAGCAGTCTCAACTGAGCTGTGTGTGTGTTGACCTGTGTTATGAGCTGATTACTAATGGGCCCCTCAACAAGTGGGCCCCTCAGTGACCCCTGACCAGTAGTGATTAGACCTGAAGGGCTCTCAGTGACAAAGACTATGACACTGCCTCATCAGCTGATGTGCCACCAACCAGCTCCTATACCTGCTGCATTCCACATCACTTCCACTTATTCATTGTTCTGGTGGGAAGTTATGGATCACTGGTTGTAAAGGACATGAATGATAACTTAGATCAACCATGCTGGCCTAAAGCAAATCACTAATTTCATTGTGTGTCACTATAGAACATTAATTGGAACTTTGCAAAAAAGTACAAAAGTACTTGTATAATCATGCTCGAGAAATGTGAACAAAAGCACACATACTATTCATTGCTAGGCAGCTAACAACTTCCTTGTTATTCTGCTGCATGGCATACTCTTTGATGTCATTTTTATAACCTCTCGTCTAAACTGACTTCAATAGGTTGTACTTTGTATAAGTTGATCCCTGGCATTATTATACTATGAGTCAGGCCTTTTTACATATTTCTCAGTGAGGAGCTTAATCTGAATTTTACTTTAAAGATTAAGAGAGTACAAAACAAGAGGGAACTTGAATGAAACTGGCTCGAGAGAAGATCCAAACCTCATCTAGCAGGGTGTAACGAAACTATGAGGATTTGTTCACTAAGTAACTCCTATTACAATTTGATATTTTTTGGCCTTTGTCAGTCCTTCACCTCAGGGGCCAAGTAGCCTCTCAAACCAATGACACGGGATGTTTACATGCTTTACATGCATGTAAAGTGGGTACGGAAAGTAAGTACCCTTAAATTTTCACTCTTTGTTATATTGCAGCCATTTGCTAAAATCATTTAAGTTCATTTTTCTCCTCATTAATGTAAATACAGCACCCCATATTGACAGAAAAACACAGAGTTCTTGACATTGTTGTAGATTTATTAAAAAAGAAAAACTGAAATATCACATGGTCCTAAGTATTCAGACCCTTTGCTCAGTATTTAGTAGAAGCACCCTTTTGATCTAATACAGCCATGAGTCTTTTTGGGAAGGAGTTTTTCACACCTGGATTTGGGGATCCTCTGCCATTCCTCCTTGCAGATCCTCTCCAGTTCTGTCAGGTTGGATGGTAAACATTGGGGGACAGCTTTTTTTTAGGTCTCTCCAGAGATGCTCAATTGGGTTTAAGTCAGGGCTCTGGCTGGGCCATTCAAGAACAGTCACAGAGTTGTTGTGAAGCCACTCCTTTGTTATTTTAGCTGTGCGCTTAGAGTCATTGTCTTGTTGGAAGATAAACCTTCGGCCCAGTCTGAGGTCCTGAGCACTCTGGAGAAGGTTTTTGTCCAGGATATCCCTATACTTGGCCGCATTCATCTTTCCCTCGATTGTAACCAGTCATCCTGTCCCTGCTGCTGAAAAACATCCCCACAGCATGATGCTGCCAACACCATGCTTCACTGTTGGGACTGTATTGGACAGGTGATGAGCAGTGCCTGGTTTTCTCCACACATACCGCTTAGAATTAAGGCCAAAAAGTTCTATCTTGTTCTCATCAGACCAGAGCTTTCATGTGTCTTGCACTGAGGAGAGGCTTCCGTCAGGCCACTCTGCCATAAAGCCCTGACTGGTGGAGGGTTGCAGTGATGGTTGACTTTCTACAACTTCCTCCCATCTCCCGACTGCATCTCTGGAGCTCAGCCACAGTGATCTTTGGGTTCTTCTTTACCTCTCTCACCAAGGCTCTTCTCCCCCGATAGCTCAGTTTGGCCGGACAGACAGCTCTAGGAAGGGTTCTGGTCATCCCAAATGTCTTCCATTTAAGGATTATGGAGGCCACTGTGCTCTTAGGAGCCTTGAGTGCAGCTGACATTTTTTTGTGACCTTGGCTAGATCTGTGCCTTGTCACAATTCTGTCTCTGAGCTCTTCAGGCAGTTCCTTTGACCTCATGATTCTCATTTGCTCTGACATGCACTGTGAGCTGTAAGGTCTTATATAGACAGGTTTCCTGTCAGGCTTTCCTAATTAAGTCCAATCAGTATAATCAAACACAGCTGGACTTAAACGAAGGTGCAGAACCATCTCAAGGATGATCAGAAGAAATGGACACCACCTGAGTTAAATATATGAGTGTCACAGCAAAGGGTCTGAATACTTAGGACCATGTGATATTTCAGTTTTTCTTTTTAATAAATCTGCAAAAATGTCAAGAATTCTGTGCTTTTCTGCCAATATTGGGTGCTGTGTGTACATTAATGAGAAAAAAAATGAACTTAAATGATTTTAGCAAATGGCTGCAATATAACAAAGAGTGAAAAATTTAAGGGGGTCTGAATACTTTCCATACCCACTGTATGTAATTGTTATATGCATCATGTATTGCATTCCTGTATCTCAAACAGTAGAGCATGGCTCTAACAACGCTGAGATTGGTTCAGGTAATCCACAAACTGATCTAATGTATGCCTTGAATGCAATGTAAGATGTTTTAATGTACATGATGTAAATGTAAATATTTAAGAACATGTCTCTAGACTAAAGTATAAGGCCACACAGAATAAAGCACAAATTTATGACATTTTTAACTGTAATTTAAAAAGTTAATTGATTATATATTATTCAGTGAAGGCTGACTAATCTTTAAACCTTGTAGTTATCTGCATCTCCTCCATGAGGAAGCAATGATGAAGAACAAGCTATTGGGGGTTTTGAGAACCAGAACCAAGCTGACTGAACAAGCTGAACTTTAGCTGTAGTGTGAGCTTCTTTTCTATTAGTGTGCCTGGAGGTGAGTAATAAGACAAAAATGTTCAAATTTATGCAGTATTATTTAATATATTCCACCAATTATTAAAACATTTAAAACAACACCACTATCTCAATTACAATTAAGTGCAATTAATTGTATTCAGTTGTGTTGTAGGCACTAAAACAATTAATTATCATTGTTTTTCACCATAATCAGAAAGAGATTCACAGTTTCAATTGATCTTTAAAATCAAAATTAAGAAATAAAATGTCTTATTTCTTTATTATGACCTGGACATACCCTTGAGAGGTTTTGTTATATTCATGCAAAAAGGCAAGAAAAGGCTGTTACAATCATTTCACCACAGATAAGTCTGAAAAGGGACTGCAAGAGATGTTAGATAATTAGGAACAGTATTGTTTTCCAATTGCAAAGCAACCTATAGAATTCAATATGAAGTCACATGTGCGCATGTACTGACAGTTTCAATTGTGGTTCATCCAATCATATTTACAGCTAGAAATATCTTTACTATGCCTTTAAAAAAAAAAAAAAAGCTGGCAAAAGGTTTGTAGGTTCCATCAAGCGTGGACAGCCCTCAGGTATACTGCAGTCAAGACTAAAGTGATAATTAATAGGCTCTGCTGACAGCTAGAATCACCACCTCATACTTTGGTATTGTACTTTGCCAGAAGCTGATGAATTTGAGACGTAACCATCACGGAGTACGGTGAACAGGTGTTTCAATGACATTCATGCTCAGCTGTCTTGGGCGTGTGTCTACCCTGGTCATCTGTTGTAGCTCATGATATTGAGATCATCATTTAATAAGAACAGAGAACTCAGGCCCTCTAAAACTAACACAACAGAGATTGGAGTATCTTGGCACACTGGGCAAACCAGATTCATTGTTAATGTATTACTGCACTGAGACTGGATAGCTGGTATTTTTTAAACAATGATCTGTAGAAATCATCAATCAAATGCAACACAAACATTTATAAGGTTATCCTAATCTGTGTCAAGTGTGTGAAACTCATAGCATTCTGTGAACTATGTACTTGTGCCAAGTTGTCATTTTTTTGTGATATCCCAAATGAAAGTATGACCAACTGACATGCACCCTCCACCCAGGCAGAACAGCATCGTCTTTACCGCCCCCAAAATCTCTTAAAGCTGTGTAATTAAAAGACAAAGGACAGAAATGAACATTTCCATTTGCTCTGGAATCTTAGATATATTTACTCACTTTTCATCTGAAGTGTATCCAGTCTAGGTTTTAATGCATATTTCAGCAAGCCCAAGCAAGTGCACCTCTGAATTACCACTTCACTTGTAGGCCCTGGGGCCACAAAGCCGACTTTGACATCAAGAGAGAAGTGTTTGGGAGAAGGAATGTGCGGCAAGCTTTCACCTCCAGGTATTTATCTTTTAAGGTGGAGTGCAGGGGGTGGTGTTTAGGGTGCAGTCAGGCAACACCATCTCATAAGGAGATGCAGGAAACCATGAACCTGGTCTCTATACCTGAGCCACTTCAAAATCCACCTTCAAATAGCCCTTCACAACGACACAGCGCAAAATATAACATTAGATTATGGGTTAGATGTTATCAGCTGGTATATGTATATATACACCATGACAAAATCAATACTTTCAAGGTCTCCCCTGCATCGACATGAGCATTCCTGCAGCAGGTTATCATATCACACAACTCTCTCTGCTGAAGAACAGCAGGCCACCCTGCTGAGTTAAATTCCCCAACAAT
Organism: Zacco platypus; assembly: GCA_038088235.1. NCBI lineage: Eukaryota > Metazoa > Chordata > Actinopteri > Cypriniformes > Xenocyprididae > Zacco > Zacco platypus. Next base: position 10,631,165 of record CM076080.1, read on the forward strand.
GTCAGTATGTTTTCACACATGTCCCTTCTGTTACGGGAAATCGAAACTGTGACTTATTGCACTTGTTTCTTAAAGAATAATCTGTCTACATAAAAATTTAATCAAACAAACTTCAGTGACTTTATTTTTACCTCTGTCAGAAGCTGATTGTTTTCTCTAAATGGGGACATTCAGTCAGATGCAGTCTTTGTATCATTCAAGCAAAATGAGGCAGTGAACCTTATAAAACAAACAAACAAACAGAACTGATATAGGTCAAACTACACACTTTTCTGATTATTCTAAATTCTCACATTTTACGATGAGGCTGGAACTGAGAAAAACATGTGACTCCAGAGGCAATGAACATTCTGTACAGCTTGACAGACATATATTGATGGTTAGATAGCTTTATACCTAAGTGTTTTTATAGCTTCTTCTATCATCAGACATTTTTCTACCTTGATGGTAAGTGTAGCACTTTATTGCACACCGACAAGTTCCCTTGTGAAAAAGAATCAAACTTTTGCATACTTTTAACAAGAGGCTTATTTATTATGGAAATAATATACTAAAATTGCTAAACATACTGTTGTGACACCTAATTATATGCTATTTACAATAAATTAAAATGTATTATAATTTAAATTTAAATGCAATTAATTGAACTTATGAGTGTTTTGACCCACTGGAGTAGGACTTTATATGTACACCTTTATATGTAATTTCATAATTACTACTGTCTTTGAAATATGGTTAAAGTGTAAAAGAGTTGAATGGACACGCATTTATGGTAAACTGAAATATGCTTTAATGTCATTTCTATTGAAACTTGTATAAATTTAAATGTAATTTCAAATAAATAATTTTTTTTCATAACTACACATCAGTTAAAATGATAAGAAATACCTTTATAAACAAAAGATTATTAAAACAAAAGTTCAAATGTTGTTTAAAGGGAACCTATTATGCAAAATTCACTTTTACATGGTGTTTGAACATAAACGTGTGTTGGCATTGTGTGAACACAACCACCCCACAATGATAAAAATCCACCTACTTTTTTTAAATCCCCAATGCAGACTCATTAGACATGCCATCAGGCCACGCACATGGCCGCTGACAATCCTGCATTACCATAGTTTCCGCCCTCAGTGAGTTGAGGGCCATTTTTTCCGCATTCGAGCAGCTTTACCGACAACAATGTCTTGTAAGCAATCCCAGTGTTTTGTTGTTGGATGTAAGAGTGAACATAAGTGTCTTCATTTTCTCCCAACATCTGAGCCACTGAGGACACAGTGGATTCATTTTTGAAGGTAATGCACCCAATAATATACCAAAATTTGTTTACAACAAATCATTTCCCTCCAGACTGCTTTATGAACTAGGTTTAATGTAAAGGGACAATACAAAACACAGGTTTTGCTAAAAAAAAAAGTTGTTACTCAATGATATATCAGAACCAACTGTTCGTGATCCAGCTTATAGTCTCAGGAGCAAGGGGAGGGGAGAGAACACACTAAATTACAGTCAATCAAAGTTATTTTACAGATATAAAGTTTACCAGTTTATTAAGCACCCCCATAGAAAAATTAATAAGGTCTGCATATATTTGTTTACTGTTAGTTGAAACGGGTGTTTTTGTTTAATTCCATCGCTGTGTATAATAATGCAAGGGGGAGAGAGAGTTTATGGATAAGACTTTAATGCGTAATTCTTGTACTGTGTTTTATTCAGCTTTTGTGATGAGTGAAAGTGGACGTTTCATCTTTTGTGTGATGTACAATAAACTTCAAAAACTAATCAGTAGAATTTTGGCCATCATTTGAATGGGGTCCACTACAACAGGCTAGTACTAATAGTAGATTGTAATAATAAATGTAATAAAAAACTAATAGCAAGATAACAAAATAATTTACAGTGGGTATGGAAAGTATTCAGACCCCCTTAAATGTTTCACTCTTTGTAGAGTTGCACACATATTGCAGCCATTTGCTAAAATCATTTAAGTTCATTTTTTTTTCTCATTAATGTACACACAGCACCCCATATCGACAGAAAAACACAGAATTGTTGACATTTTTGCAGATTTATTAAAAAAGAGAAACTGAAATATCACATGGTCCTAAGTATTCAGACCCTTTGCTGTGACACTCATATATTTAACTCAGGTGCTGTCCATTTCTTCTGACCTTGAGATGGTTCTACACCTTCATTTGAGTCCAGCTGTGTTTGATTATACTGATTGGTCTTGATTAGGAAAGCCACACACCTGTCTATATAAGACCTTACAGCTCACAGTACATGTCAGACCAAATGAGAATCATGAGGTCAAAGGAACTGCCTGAAGAGCTCAGAGACAGAATTCTGGCAAGGCACAGATCTGGCAAAGGTTACAAAAAAATTCTGCTGCACTCAAGGTTTCTAAGAGCACAGTGGCCTCCATAATCCTTAAATGGAAGACATTTGGGATGACCAGAACCCTTCCTAGAGCTGACCGTCTGGCCAAACTGAGCTATCGGGGGAGAAGAGCCTTGGTGAGAGAGGTAAAGAAGAACCCAAAGATTACTGTGGCTGAGCTCCAGAGATGCAGTCGGGAGATGGGAGAAAGTTGTTTAAAGTCAACCATCACTACAGCCCTCCACCAGTTGGCACTGTAGTTGGGGAGTTTGATAAAAAACATCTGAAGGACTCCAAGATGGTGAGAAATAAGATTCTCTGGTCTAATGAGACCAGGATAGAACTTTTTGGCCTTAATTCTAAGCGGTATGTGTGGAGAAATCCAGGCACTGCTCATCACCTGTACAATACAGTCCCAACAGTGAAGCATGGTGGTGGCAAAATCATGTTGTGGGGGTGTTTTTCAGCTGCAGGCACAGGACGACTGGTTGCAATCGAGGGAAAGATAAATGCGGCCAAGTACATGGATATCTTGGACGAAAACCTTCTCCAGAGTGCTCAGGACCTCAGACTGGGCCAAAGGTTTATCTTCCAACAAGACAATGACTCTAAGCACACAGCTAAAATAACGAAGGAGTGACTTCACAACAACTTTGTGACTGTTCTTGAATGGCCCAGCCAGAGCCCTGACTTTGAGCAAACCCAATTGAGCATCTTTAGAGAGACCTAAAAATGGCTGTCCACCAACGTTTACCATCCAACCTGACAGAACTGGAGAGGATCTGTAAGGAGGAATGGCAGAGGATTCCCAAATCTAGGTGTGAAAAACTTGTTCCATCTTTCCCAAAAAGACTCGTGGCTGTATTAGATCAAAAGGGTGCTTCTACTAAATACTGAGCAAAGAGTCTGAATACTTAGGACCATGTGATATTTCAGTTTTTCTTTTTTAATAAATCTGCAAAAATTTTAAGAATTCTGTGTTTTTCTGTCAATATGGGGTGCTGTGTATACATTAATAAGGAAAAAAAGGACTTAAATGATTTTAGCAAATGGCTGCAATATAACAAAGAGTGACAAATTTAAGGGGGTCTGAATACTTTCCGTACCCACTGTATAACTGTAATAAACTAAACTATATCTATTCTATCTCCATGCAGCATATATTCACTGGCCCTGTAGGCAACATTGTCTTACTCCGGTTTGAACTGAACACCATTACTGACAGTTTCTAACATTTTCAGTGCATGAGATTGTTCTGTTTATTTGTTGCATGAGCTCTTGTAGCTCCGCCCTCTTCTTGATCAGCAGCTCATTTGTAATTAGAGGAACACACACAAAAATGGCTTGTTTTTGCTCACCCCCCAAAACTATTTTAACATGGTATAAAAAATGATCTGTGGGACATTTTGAGCTAAAACTTCACATAAATACTTTGGAGACTTTGGAGACATCAGAGACTTATTTTACATCTTGTAAAAAGGGTCATAATAGATGCCCTTTAAAGTGAAACTTTTAATTTGACTTTATTTCAAAGTGTACTTTTTAAAAGTGAATGGTGTTAAGAAACTCTTTTTAAGTCCACCTAAGTGACCTTATTCCATTAATATTATATTATGTGCAAGTGCAGTTTAAAAAAATACTTTTTAGTTAGGTTTTAAAGTTTAAGAACGCAACAGACGCACATTCAATACAATTAAGTGTACTTCTTTTTCACAAGGGTTGACTACTTATAACAAGCAACAGAAGTCTTTGGATGCTGTTCTCTGAATTGGCATTGTGAATGAGAAAGAAAGCACAGCTTTTAAAATCTCAAAAGGGACAGACAAACAATTAACAAAAAAGACTGGCCTGGACTGTGACTAATGACCTGCTCAATTACAGCTTTTACAACCACTGAGAGAACTCTTCTTTATTGTCTTGCTTCCCTGAAACAATGATCTTTTAGGTGTGTGAGTGAAATCTGTGGAGTAGTTCTAGAGAACACCTTGAATGTTTCAGTCAGTTATGATCTTGTGAACTTGTAATTTTTTTGTACAAGTATAAAGCTACTTTAAGATCAATATCTTATAGGTATAGTCTTAAATGATTACGCAATTATATAGGCTACATTCTTAACAATCAGTAATTTTCCAGCCTCCTCAGCGGTTGCCTATTTTATTTTTTATTATTACTATTTAAATTACAACAACAAAGCGTACAATAGATTATAAAATAATGTTAATAAAGTTACAACTAAAGACAACTCGCTTTTAAGTCCTCTCTTCAAGAAGTTTGACGTCCAGCCAGTCATAAAATGTAGCAATCAGTGACAAAAAGATAACATCTAAATCACTGAGAGAATTTTTACATTTTTTAAAACTTTTTAATAGTTGAAAACTAATTAAACTCCTATAATGAATCAATTGAACATTTAACGAACAAATTGAACATGGGCTGTTACATACACATAGGTCTATGTTGATAAAAGTTGATCCTGCAATTTACTTACTATTAACATGTGCAAGACAGACAGACAGACAGACAGACAGACAGACAGACAGACAGACAGACAGACAGACAGATAGATAGATAGATAGATAGATAGATAGATAGATAGATAGATAGATAGATAGATAGATAGATAGACGCATCATCTATCATCATATCAACACCGGTAACAGCTGACGTCATAGACATTTTCAATCCCCAAATCATTGTCAAGTTGAAAGCTTGTCATTTACCCTTTCTAGACTACCAATCTAATTGTATTTCACATAAAAAGGTTTTAAAAAAGTAATAAAACTTACCACCATATCGGGTAACTTGCCATGACACGCGTGAGCCCACAAAAAAGAAACAGGAAATATCCAAGATATATCATCCTTTAAAAAGTTAGGCTTAAACAGTCGCGCACGCACACACACGCACACACACACACGCACACACACACGCACACGCACACACAAGCATACACACTCGCCCGCGTGTGTCAATAAGAAAACACGAGGTAATTATGAGCGTTATTTCTCTCCGATAATCCTACAGGCTTCTTCTGTGCGCGTTCATGAGGCACTTATTAAAGTTGAGAACGGCTTTTCATTCGGACCCAATCACAGGCTTTTGCCACGGGCGAAATTCTGATGATAGAGTCACTCAGTCAGCCTGAACTGCAATGCTCAGGATACTCACTGTTTTAATAGTTATTGGGACATGCAAGGCTTTGTGTGTTATATATAAGGTTGTCTACTGGTGGGTGGGGGGACCCCTGTGGATTGGGTAGCTATAACAACCTGTCCGGATTTCACCCCCCGATTTAAAGCCCCTCATATGCAAAAATGAAAACGTGTGAATTGCTTGCTTGCCGTGTGTTAAGTTTTTCTTGGAGTTGGCTATTGCTTGTTTCACTCAGTTCAAATTATTAATTTCATGTTATTTTCTTATTTAAAAACTAATAAATCGAATAAATTATTTAATAAATGTTTAATGTAGGCTATCTTAGGCCTATAGCCTAAATGCTAGATCATCTACATAAATTAAATGCCGAACTGAAGATATTAAAATAGACAAGTTGTTTTGTTTCCTTAATTTGTTTTGAATCTAATATTATATCCATATAAACCATTTTAAACATGGAAAATAATTCTCGGGATGAGACTGATCGTTAGACAATGCAATAAAATAATAAATGCCTAAATAATAAAATGCCTAAAATAATGCAATAATGCTGTTTTCAATGTCGTATTTCCCAACTCGGAAACTTTCTTTTAAGCGGTTGCAGTATTTCTTTTACGTGTTGTCTTTCTGACTGGAAGGGTATTCAGCCTTTCATTATCATTGATCCTCTACGCACCTGATCAAATGCGGTTTGTGGTGGAACAGGTCATTTGCAGAGACTTATCTAGATCTAAAGGATAAGCTCAAAATCGAGTATAGTATAGGAAATTTTGATGAATGAATTCATGAATCTTTCGTTTTCCCTCTTCATAAAGTCTTCAAATATAATGACCAACTTGCAGATCTAATCAGAGAATTCTTTCCGACCATTAACTGTTAAATAACTATCAAGTGTTACATAAAACTGCATTTCTCTTTTAACAAAATAACATAGCACTGCAATAGCGAGATAACCATGACCATATAGGCCTAAATATACTCAAAAGGTCATATAAACTTATATCATTGTCATAATATGAAAAGTGATTGGCTGTATCGACCTGCTTTTAGTTTTATCTCTACTGTCATGAGACTCTAAATGTAAAATTAATTTATTATTTCATTTTCACAATCTATTGATAAAAACACTATAATTATAAGATCTATAATTATATATCTTTGCATTCGATTCAGTTCAACCATTTATTAAATTTACTCTTTTTTATATAATATTTTCATTTTTCATGCTTTCTTAATTTAACGAAGGTAGGCGATTCATTCTAAATACAGGAAACTGGATTGAAATTTCTTTTTCAGATGTCTCCCTCTAGTGGCAATGATCAGCAGCAACATAATATCACTTCATTCATGTTGCTCAGAAGAGTATTTTAAAAGAAGCAAATGTTTTGACATAGTACCAAAGCTTCATATATATATATATATATATATATATATATATATATATATATATATATATATATATATATATACATACATACATCATACATACATATACAGTTGCTGGTCATTTAATTAGAATATCATCAAAAAGTTGATTTATTTCACTAATTCCATTCAAAAAGTGAAACTTGTATATTATATTCATTCATTACACACAGACTGATATATTTCAAATGTTTATTTCTTTTAATTTTAATGATTATAACTGACAACTAAGGAAAATCCCAAATTCAGTATCTAAGAAAATTAGAATATTGTGAAAAGGTTCAATATTGAAGACACCTGGTGCCACATTCTAATTAACTCAAAACACATGCAACACCTGCAATCACCTGCAAAACACCTGCATCGTCACTCTATAGCAATGCTCTCCCACATATTTTACCATTATAACTGCGCTTATTTCCTTCATTGGTATAAGTTGCAGTGGGTGGTAATAGACAAAAAAGGTACAATTTTCTACCATCCTGCTGATAACGTTTCTTTAGTCATTCAGCAACCCTGGAGCTTGAACCCCTGTAGGTGAACCACCCTTACACAAGGAATCAGACTTTTGTTTCTAGCCCTTATGGTTAAGTTATTAGCATAAACATTAATGAAAATTTGGACAGGTGGTGGCACTAGAGCGACTGAGTTGGAGACTCCAAATTTGCTATGGACACGATTGAGATTGGCCTCTATCAGTGTGCCAAATTTCACAACTTTCCCAGATAGGGTTCTATGGGCTAACACAGATTTACTGAGCGGAATAATAATAATAAGAATACTAACGATTACAATAGATGCCTCCTATTGGGATTTTTTTTTTTTGCCACTTCCTATCAAAATGTTGTGATTTGGGGTTTAACATTTAGTTAACCAACTTAGGTTCTGTGTTTCCCAAGCTGGTTTCGTCTAGATCAGACTAACGGTTTCGAAGATATTCGCAATCGTTTTTTAACCGCTAAATCACCATGTTGCACAAACCATAAAGAGAAACCTAGCATGTTTGGTATTGTTGGACTTGCCAAGGATTCAGTAATCTAAGGAGATGACTCCGATGACAATAAGTCACCCACAACAACCAAAACGGACAATTTACTATTGAACACATATGTTTTTAAAGCTTTTTATCAGTTATAGCACCACCTACAGTTCGATCTCTATAAAAGTTAGCATGCTTCTTTAGTGTAATATGGTGTATGTGCTCACTTAATTTCATGAAATTCTGAGTTTTCGTTTAGGATATATTTGCTTTTAAGTATATTTTTCAACTCCCATTTTGCAAATGACGCTGTTATTGCTATCCAAAGAGTAAAATTCCACTTTTTTTTATAATTATTGATCAGGAGAGTCTAGAGAATTCTACTGCACTAGTTTGGTTCCCGGTTTTGGTTTTTCCACATAATTGCAAATAGTTAATGAACGATTTGATAGACAGTAATGGTTCTTGAGGCAAAGATGCTCAGTATGAGGAGATCTATCAAATGATATGTATATTGTGTCGATCTGTGAAATACCACATGATTATAGAGGTGTAAAACTCGTTAGCGCCAACTAGCTGCCAATTTCCTTCAAAATTCTTACAGACCACTAGTACCATGACTGGAACATGCCCACTGAGTTTTGTTCCAATTGGTCTCCATTAACCTTGTCTAATAGGTACTCAAACTTTATTGGCCGATGGCAGCCATGTTTTTTGAGATACGCCAATGTTCTTTTTGGCTGCGTCTGAAATCGCCTACTCAATGAGTAGGTACTTAATTTCAATAAGTAGGTACACATGTTGACGTTATCATGTGACCTACGACGTTATCGCCAACGCAGCAACTTAAAAGATATGAATGACAGGTTTAATTCATCTACCTGTAAATATCTTGATATTGATTAAACGTGCCTATTTTGTGGTCTTATAGAAGAAACAGCTCCCCATTTATTTTGTGATTGTAGTGTAACCAATAAATTTGGGGTTAATTTAAGTTCTTATATTTTCAACCCTACTAATGTGATCCACAGTTTTATCCTTAAAGATATTATTTTTTTATTAAGAAAACCATCTCGGTTACATATGTAACCCTTGTTCCCTGAGGGAGGGAACGGAAACGTCAAGACATTGATGATGCAAAATTTCCAGCGGATTTTTGATATCTCAAACGATTTACCCGTGGTGAGGCAACAAATTTATGGTGAGAAAACATTGAATTTGAAATTCAAACTTTTTTTTTTAAATCAATGTAGTATGTTTAACTTAAAAATAAGCTGATTAACTATATTTGAGGACAAGAAATAACAAGAAATTTAATATATAGGAATAACCAAAAGATGGCACTATAGGGTTATTTTTAAACAAGGTTAGATAAAATTCTGAACAGCTTAAAGGACAGTAATTTGTATTATAATAAATGTTTTCCCCATACTCTATTGGCATGTATATTTAGGTATTATCAAAGACTACTTTTTGTCACGTTTAGATTTTAATTTGTTTAAAATGTTAAATCTTCTGAATCTCTGTCTCACTGTACTTACCATACCCCATTCTCTAAGTCTCACTCTTTCTTACTTTGTGTGTGTGTGTGTGTCTGTTTTACAACCTTGATCAGTTCTTTAAACCTTTGGAGACCTACTGTCCTTCAGAGTTTAGCTCCAACCCTAATCAAACACACCTGAAGCAGTTAACAGGGCTGGGTAGGTTGCTTTTAAAATGTATTTCACTACAGATTACACAATGCATGCTTTAAAAAGTCATTTGTAACATATTTCATTAGATTACCCAAGTTTAGTAACTTAATCTAAATACTTAGAATGCTAATAAGCATGTAACACAAAAACAGGTCATTTGAAGTTATCTCAAAATTCTGACTTTTTTTCTCAGAATTGCATCATATAAAGATGCAATTACGAATGATAAAGTCAGAATAATGAGATATAAACTCGCAATATTGAGAAAACTTTATATTAATTTGCAATTGCAAGAAAAATTTAGTTTTGCAAGTTATCTCGGAATTCAGATTTTATAACTTGCAATTGTGAGGAAAAAAGTCGAATTGTGAGATAAAGTCACAATAACCTTTTTTACAATTATAAAGTGACTCACAAACAACTATCACAAAACATAAAACCAGTCATGGATCATCCAGCAATGACAGCATAGTAAAGATTCAAGGGTATGTACATTTTTTAAATTGGGAATTTTTTATAAATCTAGTCATTTTGACTTGTGGAGTATATGTAAACATCTGTTATGTGAAATGGCTTTTTCATATGAAACTTCTGAACAGAAATGAAACAGTTTTTCAGACTGTCAGAGTCGGAGAATGACTAGTTACTGTTTACATTAATTGCCCGTCACAGTTTACATTAATGTTTACATGACATTAAATTTCAAAGTAATCACTTTGGTAATCTAAAATACTTTTTGGATGTAACTGTAATTTGATTACCACCCATTTAAAATGCAACTGTAATGAAATGCAGTTACTCAAACTTTGTATTTTAAATACATAACTAAATAACATATATTTCGTTACTCCCCAACCCTGCCAGTTAATCAAAGCAGTTTATTATATATATTATATATATATATTTATAGTATTATATAATTATTTTGATAATTGTTTTTTTTAAATATTTTAATTAACCTAAGATAAATACTGATGTACTTATAAAAATTTTGAACTCCTAATGATAACTTCACACTCATTTGAAATTGAACTATGACACTATATCACTATCAGGACAGGACTAGTTTTCTAAATAATGTTTGAGTTTCAATTCTTATCACCCAACATCTGTGTTTTCATGTGCTGGTTCAGACAGAAATAAAATCAGTCTATTTTTTACATATGTGGCAGTCTGTGTTTTCTAGACATAGGCGTTACAAAAGGTCACGTGCCGTGTTGGTGAGCATCACGTATGACAAATATTTCTGTAGATTAATTATTTATTGATATACGTACATTTTATTAAAAAGAGTAAATTTCACACGATTTTATAAAAGTGGCTGTTTATAATAATTTTTCATAAGTGAGAAATAAAATCTAGACACACATCTTACTCTTACCTAATGCTTATTTGGCTCCATTTGTTAATTTCATAATTTTATTTTTTCATCGGATACCACCCATATTGGAATTAAATGAAAGCATCCTTCTGGTGCATAAGACTGGTGTGCAAATGGTAGCTCAGCTAGGCCAAAAAACACATTCTACTTTCACTTGGAAGAGACATTTGACATCCTATGAAATGAAATGAATCTAAATTTAAATGATCTCATAGATGTGGCTGTTGTGGTTTGTGATCATATGGGGACCAACTGCTGCAGTAAATGTGGTGAATTCAAATGACTTTGACATTTTGAATGCCTATTGCCTGCCGTACACAGTTGCCTTGAAGCCACCGGGCTTGGCCCCTTCATCGCTGCTTGCAGCTATATTTTGTTTTCTCTTTTTTGTTTATGATTGTTCATTGTTAAAGATACAACCATGGTATTTTCTCTGATCTTGAATGTAATTACAAGTTCTGCCATAGATAATAAAAAAAGAAATGAGTCACAGGTGCACTAACACCTCATAGCATCAGTAACTCGACAACCCTACCTAGTACGCTTTTCCTCAGCGTTCGGCAGCTGCTCGAAGATCCTGCATTTGGAGAAGAATGTTGATTTTGTACTCAGAAAATGTATGTATTACTACTAAAAATAAGATTACCACAGAATGAATAGCATTGCTGTGCCCCCTCAACACTTACACACATTAATAATGATAAATCCTTCCCAATACTTAATTTTATTACTTTTTATTGAAAATTATGTTTTAGTAAAACAAGCAAAAAGTAATTTGTTTTGTCATATGACACACACTAGACAAGTGCAGTCAAGGTGAATACATATAAATTTTCAGTCAAGCATTGAATTAAAGCATGAATTAATAAAATAATTATATTTTATTTACTGACAACAATAGAGTAAAACATTAATGAGTAAAAGAATGAATAAAAGTAACCACGATAAATAAATACATATACAGGTCAACAACACATGAAACAAAGCTTTATTCAGACTTATTGTTTTAACAATCCCGTTATTACAGGCGCTAAACCCCTCATCCTTCTGCCATCTCAACACAGCTGTGCCAATTATGCGGCTTTATTTTGATGAAGCAGCTGACCACCGAGAACACCTTCACCTGTCTTTGCTGTCCACAATGTCCCTCATTGCTACTCTTCTCAATGGGGACATTGCTGATCCAAAGGATGATGGACCCCTGAAACCCACAGCCTTGATCCAAGGGTGGGAGAAGATATGCGGGACAATCTGGGTGGTGATGTGTCTGCTCCAAACATTTGTGTGCCTGCTCTCCATGAGCATGACTACCTGTAAAATGTTTAAACATCTAAACCACTCAACTAAACCATTGAGGTTGCTCCACAGGGATTGTCCCTGTTATAAGAGCATTGTAAGTCTGCCAAATGCATCACTGTAAATAAATGTAAATGTGATTTTTGTAAATCCTTTTTTGTTAAGTGTTTTGAGCACAAACACTCAATAAAGCTGCTTATTTCTTAACGTTTACTTTTACAAGGTACTACCATATTATAAATACATACATACATTTATTACAGTTTCTGTTTGGGGGGCTTAAAGGGAACACAAAGAGTGATTTTAGTCAAGTTTGTCCTGCTAATTTCGTTATCTCACAAATGCTGCCGTCACCTTGCCTTGTAGGTCCTGCTCCACTACAAAAGCTCTGCAGCAAATGCACAGATATCAAAAATCAGAAAAGTGCTGTAATAAGTCACTCAAAGCCTTTGACTGTAGCATTCATTCAACTTCTCTCCACCGGATAAACACAAATGTTCATCTGTCCCTGTAACATCCAGACAAGATTTAAGTTACTGTGTGATTTATGTGCTCAATACTACATTTAAACTGTTGAGGTAGTTGGTGATGTGTTAACTGACTTATCCAATACAAATGTTCCTTAATTTATCAACAGTACAAACAGTACAAATAAAATAGATATCTTATGTCTAGTTACTTGTACATTTGTTTATGTTACTTACATTCATGTAATGTAAGCAGTGTTTAATTCTACATAATAGCACACATAAATCACTCAGATGTCAATTTCATGTTGTGATGTCAAGTCAAGTCACTTTTACTTATATAGAGCTTTTTACAATGCAAATTGTGTCAGCAGCTTTACAGTAATAATTGGCTAATAAGTTTTGGCTGCACAGCAGCTCCCAAAGAAAATGGTGTCATTGTCCAGTTTATTCTATATATTTGTATTGATTCATTCCGTTGCAAAGATCAATAATTCTTAGTTATTTTACTATATAGTATATTAGTATTTATGTATATCAGCGGTGGATAAAACAGTTATGTAATCGTCCAGCTAAGCTCAGTTTGCATACAACAGCACCAATAGAGGCATACCAAAAACACTACTGAATATCAAGCAAGTGTCCCGAACCAATCAAGCCAACAGCGGCAAGGAACCAAAACTCCAACAAAATGGAGAAAAAAACCTTGGGAGAAACCAGGCTTAGTCGAGGGGCCAGTTCTCCTCTGGCCAACAGTGAACACTTGCCTGATATTCAGGAAGAGTTACAGGTCATAAGTCAGATTTGGTATCGCAACAGTCAAAATATTTAATCCAGTTCCATCTACTTTAAGATCTTTTTCATCACACCGGTATGGGACGGTTTGCTGGAGATTCTGTGCCACTGGCTGATGTGTCAGTAAGGCCCTCACAAGGGATGAGCTAGTTCACACAGTCTCCGCCGACATCCCAGGGCCACGCTGCTGCCACGCACAGGCACGGGTTCCCCATCCGACTCGGACGTGGCCCGGAAAGAGATGTGATTTTAGTCTAGATTTAAACTGATAGAGTGTGTCTGCTTCCCGAACAATGCAAGGAAGATCGTTCCAGAGTGATCGTAATAGACGCAAAGGACTATAATGCATTAAGAGCTCACTCAGGTACTGGGGAGCTAAACCATTTAGTACTTTGTAAGTAATTAGCAAGATTTTAAAATCTATACGATTTTAATAGGGAGCCAGTGCAGTGTTGTCAAAACCGGGCTAATATGGTTATACTTCCTTGTTCTAGTAAGGACTCTAGCAGCTGCGTTTTGGACCAGTTGTAGTTTGTTTATCAAGCGAGCAGGGCAACCACCCAGTAGAGCGTTACAGTAATATAGCCTTGAGGTCATGAACGCATGAACTAACTGTTCCACATTTGTCATTGAGAGCATATGTCTGTTACGTGACGTGTTATCACAGAACGCACGAAGATGAAAGTATAACTGAAAGTCTCTTTTAGTGAGGAAACCAGGAATAAATGAAAACAGCAAACACGGGAACACAGCAAACACGTCATTACATGAACGAGAACGGACCAGGAGTGAGGGAAACACAGGGAATATATACAAGGACTAATGACAGAAACACAGGTGAAGACGATAACTGATAATGACAGACAGCTGGCAGGAATTAACTAATGATGAACTAGAACTCAAAACAAAGACCACGAGACAAATGACAGGACTAAAATCAAAACAAGGAACACGAGACTGATGACAGGACTGGGGAAACAGATACACTGAACATAACACTCTTACAATGTCGTAGTTTAGATATATTTTTAAGATGGAAGAACGTGAGTTTTACATATGCTAGAAATGTGGCTTTCAAATGAAAGATTGGTATCAAAGAGCACACCCAGGTTCCTAACTAACAGAGATGACTTAACAGAGCAGCCATCAAGTGTTAGTCAGTATTCTAGGTTATTATGTGCAGAAGTTTTTGGTCCAATAATTAGAATCTCTGTTTTTTTTCTGAATTTAGTAGTAGGAAATTACTAGTCATCCAATTTTTAATATCAGCTACGCATTCCTTTAATTTTGAGAATTGGTAGGTTTTGTCATGGCACGAAGAAATATAGAGCTGAGTATCATCAGCGTAACAGTGAAAACTAATGACATGCTTTCTAATAATATCTCCCAAGGGTAGCATGTACAGAGTGAAAAGCAACGGTCCTAGTACTGAGCCTTGCAGTACTCCATATTGAATTTGTGATCGAAATGATATCTCGTCGTTTACTATTACAAACTGATAACGTTCAGATAAGTATGATTTGAACCATGCCAATGCAATAGCACTAATGCCAACATAATTTACGAGTCTATTGAAAAAAGAATATTGTGGTCAATAGTGTCAAAAGCAGCACTGAGGTTTAGTAACACTAATAGAGAGATACAACCACGATCTGATGATAAGAGCAAATCATTTGTAATTCTAATGAAAGCAACATCTGATTGGCTCAGATTATGTGCTCATCATCTGCAATACTTCTTGAATATTTTCCTGTCAGATGTTAAATTAACATTTAGCAAGCGTCTTTATATTTATATGGTTTAGAATGTATGTACATTCACTTTGGTGATGTACGTGTGCTTACTAGAGCTCCCCTGTTAGCTGTAGGTAATAAAACGTGTTTTTACAGCAAAATCACAATTATGCTATGCTGCCTAGCATCTTCAACACCTTCAACACTTCAGCTGTTTACGCTACAGT
Source organism: Zacco platypus (assembly GCA_038088235.1). NCBI lineage: Eukaryota > Metazoa > Chordata > Actinopteri > Cypriniformes > Xenocyprididae > Zacco > Zacco platypus. The sequence goes on from CM076080.1 coordinate 10,646,694, forward strand.
AGTTCAACCAATGCTGATTTAATTTTAACACAAGGAACCATGTTTTTGGTTTTCAATTCTCACATTTGAAAACATCCACGCCTCTTTTATCCTCCGTGTTTCATTATGACGTATCCTCCCCCGTGGCCTCCTGGGATAGAAAAGTATCCACCGGATGAGCACTCAAGAATCTGGACGGAAGCAGTAGGCCATTCTGGAACTTCTCGACTACTCTTTTATGAATGCTGAGGTTTCAGACATACTTATTCGCTTGCCTACTGCTTTTCCCCTACTATATAGTAGAGAAGTAGGCGATTTTGACCGCACTGTAAGTAGATGCATATCCGAATCTCGCAAGAATTAGTACACCACCGAGGTAATTCTTGCATACTCATTTGAAAGGTGGTTATAGCCGTTTATGTTTTTTTTCCTGTTATAATGCCACCTAGTGTTAAATTGCAGTGATTTTTTTTTATGTTCACCAAAGATTAAACACATACACGTTTACCGAGTCACTGAAATAAGGTGTTAAGTTAATGAGAAGCACTAGCCGTGACAGAGGGAGAAACATAGCATACTAGAACTTTATTTCCTGTTTTGTTCACCATACATATGTCCGAGTAACACCAGACCTTAAACAATTATTCCCTTTACAGAACACCTCCCCTGTTAACTAACATTCTGCAACAGGCATGGGTTCCCAGCTACTCTCAGACTCAGTATCCGATGACGGCACTTGTTATGACTGATGGACCGGGCGTAGATGAGCACGGTTTCTTCGAATCACTTCATCTTCTGTGCCAATCAGATAAGATCTTGAGGCTGGCAACTGAAACACCACAGATCCCTGCTTTTTCTCCAATGGCAACCAAACAGGGTAGTCGTGGCCTAATGGTGAGGGAGTTGGGCTTGTAACGTGAAGGTTGCCGGTTTGATTCCCACGCTGGCAGGAATTGAAGGTGGGGATTGTGAATAAACAACACTCTTGCCACCTTTGATACCATGACTAAAGTGCCCTTGAGCAAGGCACCTAACCCTAATTGCTCCCTGGGTGCTGTAGCAATAGCTGCCCACTGCTCCGGGTGTGTGTGTTCACTACTCACTGCTGTGTGTGTGCACTTGGATGGGATAAATGCAGAGCACAAATTTCAAGTATGGGTCACCATACCTGACAATACGTCACTACTTTCACTTTCACTTTCATTTTATCCTGGCTGCAAAACTGGGTGGGGCCAGGCCCTGTGACATCTGTTGTAATACTGCTGTTATTTTCCCCTTCCTTTTGTTTCATTGCACCGGAACTCTCTCATTCCAGGCCAGCATAGAGACTACTTTTTTGGGAGCTGAGGCAAGTAGTGCAAAGTTGCCTTCCCACGAGCAGCTGTGTTGGTGAATATCCGTTCCCTAGTGTGGTGTAGAATGATATCTCGGGAGTGCTCTTTCCTTATCTCCTCCTCCTTTCCAAAGGCCTTTAACGGCACCCACTGCACACTCTGCTTCTCCATTTGCTTGTGGAAATAATGGACTACTTGTCACATGATCAAATCCATAGTCAGTTGCAAAGTCCTTAAAGAGAACTGAACTGTACTGGGGCCCATTGTCCAACATCACTTTTTCTGGGATGCCCTGTCGATAGAACACCTCTTTCAGAGCAGATATTGTGTTCGAGGTAGATACTTTAAGTCTTGCCACCTTGATGTACCAAGAAAAATAGTCAACGACAAGCAGATAGTTCTCTTTCTCCCAGTAGAAAAGATCAGTACCTATACGTTGCCATGGTCTTTCTGGAATGAGCGTCGACAACAATGTTGCATTCCTGTGTTGAGCACAGACACCACATCGTTCCACCAGCTGGCTAATGTGTATTGACATACCCGGCCACTACACCGACTGACATGCTCTGGCCCTGCATTTTATAATCCCTTGGTAGCCTTCGTGAAGCATTTTCAATATCTCTTGCCACATGGATCTGGGTTTGACAATCCTTTGTCCTCTCAAAGGAGGTCTCCAGCTATGGAAAAATGCACTTGTTCTTGCCAATATGGCCATAGCTCTTTCTGCAGATGACTTTTCTCTGGCCACCCAGACTGGCAGTACTGGCAGATTTTTCCACAGACTGAGTCAGCTTTTTGTTCTTCAACTATTTGTTTCAGTCTTGTTTCAGTGGCTGGCAAGCCTTGCACAACTGAATAGAATTGAATTGAATTGAATAGAATTGAACTTTATTGTCCAGTCTGTTTTCACAGAGCGGAAATTTTTCTTTGACGCTGTAACATACATTCACTGCTTAAAACACATCACACATCAACAGCACAAATACAAAGAATTATAAAGTTGAACACAGTAAAAAAGAAAAATTAAAAGTATTAGCAGCCATTCTATTGTTTCAGTTAAAACACTGTACGATTCAAGATAATCACTGCCATTGGAAGAAAAGATCTTTTATAGACATTTTTCCTAGCCAAGGGAATTTTTAGTCTGCATCCAGATGGGAGCAATTCAAAAGCAGAGTGAAGAGGGTGTGTGTTATCTTTAAAAATCGCAATTGCCATTTTTCCCATAAAATGATCGAACAAGCTCTGAAGTGACTGTTGTTTTTGTCCAATAATCTTATTTGCTTGATTAATTGTTTGTGAGAGTTTGTTCTTTTGTATTAATGTTAGATTGCCGTACCATGAAACAATATTGTATGTGAGAATACTCTCAATCATTGATCGATATAACATAGTTAGAGTCTGTGGGCTAACATTAAAACTTCTCAGTTTCCTGAGGAGACCCAGGCGTTGTCGTGCCTTTTTATGTATGTACTCCACATTACCCTCAAAATTAAGTTTCTCATCTATAATTGTACCCAAGTATTTAAAATTCGAGACCTGCTCTACAGTTTTTTCCTTTATGACAACTGGTTTATATTCAGATGCGGTATCTACTCTTCTCGATTGATTTCTGAAACATAACTCTTTTGTCTTTTCAATATTAAGATGTAAAAAACTACTCTCAAACCAACAGATAATACTGTCAATGTACTCAAAATATGAGGTGCAGTTAATTTCTTTCTGACATGAGACCAATGCCATATCATCGGCATATTTTATAAGAGTAAGGTTATCATCATTGCACTTCAGTTCGTTTATGTATACGGAAAAAAGTACTGGAGACAGTACACATCCCTGTGGTACCCCAGTATCTAAAACCAAGCAATCCGACATAACATTATTATTAACACAAACTCGCTGAGGGCGACCTTTTAAAAACTCCTTAATCCACAGAATCATCCAACTACTAGCACCTAACTCATAGAGGCGCTTTAAGAGAAGATAAGGTTGGACAGTATTGAAGGCGGATGAGAAATCCATGAAGACAATTCGAACATAGGAATTTGAGTTATCTAAATGATTTTGAACCTTATTTAAAAGAGTGAGAGAGGCATCCACAGTGCTCCTATTGGCCCGATAGGCAAATTGCAGGGGGTCTATGCCTGTCTCAATTTGGGATAACAGTTCCTTACATACTATGCGCTCCATGCATTTACACAGAATAGATGTGAGTGCGATTGGGCGAAAGTCTTTGAGAGATTTTGCATTAGGTATTTTCGGCACCGGGATGACAATGGAATTCTTCCAGGCTAATGGTACAAAACCATTGTCCAGGAAGATTTGAAACAACCTTGTACACACATGTCCAAGTTGTGCTGCACATTCTTTCAAGACTTTCCCCTTCAGACCATCTGGGCCAGATGCCTTATGCGGTTTAACTTTACGAAGCACTGTGACAACCTCTCTCTCCTGTATGATCATAGGCTGTGATTGAGTCATAGTCGTCATTAATTCATTACTAACAGACGAATCATCATTAAAATCATTATCAAATCGTGAGTAAAAAAATGTTAAGATTATTTGCAAGACAATGAGGGTCTTCATGTTGTTGAACTCTTTTCTTTTGTCTGCCCATCATTGTATTCAAACCCTTCCATGCGTCTCTAACATTCCCTGTATTTAATTTCTCTTCAACATTCTCTTTATATTCATTCTGTGCCTCTTTTATCTTACGTTTTAATGCTTTGTTTAACTCTTTTACTTTCTGCTGATCATTCTGCAAGAAGGCAATTTTCTTCATGTTTAGGTAATGTTTCAAATCTTTGTTAATCCACGGCTTATTATTTGGATAGACTCTGATATTCTTTGTTTGGACCACTGAGTTTACACAGAAATTAACATAACAGGTTATTGTATCATTCAACAATTCATGATTATTACAACAGTCATCATTGTTAAAAAATAAGTCCCATTCAGTGCACTCAAAACAGCCTCTTAGCTTTTCTATTTCGTCCCTGGACCACGTTTGAAGCTGCTGAATGGCAGGCTTGATCCTCTTTAAAAGCTGCCTGTATTTTGGTAACAGATGAATAACGTTATGATCCGAACGTCCTAGAGGTGGATATAGCTTTGGCACATATGCACCTTCCACATTACCAAAGCATTTGTCCAGAGTCTTAACCAGTCTAGTCGGACAGGTTACATATTGCTCAAGGTTTGGCAACAGCGTTGATACATTACATTTATTAAAATCTCCAAGCAAGAAGACTGGGTCGTCGGCAGAGTTGCAAAGCACTCTGTTGTAACTAGCAGCTATGCATTCGGCAGCAAGTGCAAAGTTTGGTCCAGGCACATAAACTAAAATAATTGTTATTTGTCCAAATTCACGAGGCAAATAATATGGCCTAAAGGAGACAGTCAATAGTTCATAGTGAGCAGAGCAGTGTGTTTCACGTACCGTAATATTATTTGCCCACCTGCTACTAACGAACATACACAGTCCTCCTCCGATTGTTTTGGTTGACTTGGCACTGTCGCGGTCCAGACGGATTAATGAGTATCCTTCCAGGTGTATGTTGTCAATCGCCTCCGTCAGCCATGTCTCCGTGATACAGATCAGGTTAGCTCTTTTAAAGTCTCTGTTATATTTCACCAATGCTGTGAGTTCGGACATTTTATTTTGAAGCGAACGAGCATTAGTTAAAGTTATTGTAGGAAGAGGAAACCGACTGCCGCGAGATTTAAGTCTGTTTCGGATTCCGCCTCTAGAGCCCCTCCGTTTTATTTTCTTCTTTCTGTTTGTTGTATGGATAGAACAGATTATTTCAGAAGGTTCATAAAGGAACTTTGGTGGGGTTCTAACATTGTGTCGGAATCTCATCAAATCTTCGCGGCTGTAAAACTTTGTCCTCATTAGCCCGTTGTTCCTTAGATTTCCCGAATCCACTCCATCTCCCAGCGCAGACACACAGTCTATAGCGCATTTTAAAATCCAGAGCACAGCGATTATCTTAAAAATCATGTTGCTTTTGGTACGTGGCCTGTTTAGACAGTTTAAATCAGACAAACAAGCAAGCAAACACACGAGCACACAAGCGTCTGGGGTCAGCACTTGCGCATGCGCCCCCGCAACATACATTCATCCAATCGACAAACATTTTCAGATCCGCCTCTTGCTCCATCTCCTCTTCTGAGAGCGTGTGCTTAACCGGTGCTCTTGACAGCACATCTGCTGTGATCAGCTGCTTTCCGGGCACATGTTGTGTCATGATACACCACAATATCATCTGCGTGACAAACTACTCTTGCGCAGCCCTCCAGCATCTGTGTCATACGACGAAATCCCAAACGGTAACTGGTTAAAAGTGTACCGGCCAAATGGCGTGATGAAAGTGGTCAGGAGCAAACTTTCCTTTGGAATTTGCCAAAACCCTGACATGGCATCAAGCTTCATAAACACTTTAGCCCTGGCTAACATGGCTAGTGTATAATCGACTGCTGGTAAGATAATAACAATAATAATAATAATAATAAACTTTATTTGTACTGCACTTTACATTTGAAACAAATCTCAAAATGCTACAATTAAGATCATTAAAAATGATAAAATACAACTGGATTTAATGGTTAAAAGTCATAAATTCTCCTAAAAAGAAATGTTTTTAGTACTATTTTAAAGTTCTCAATAGTTTGAGGTGCCCTCAGGTGGTCGGGGAGGACATTCCAGATCCGAGGAGCGGCAGAACAGAACACCCGATCACCCATAGTGGTGAGCTTTGTCTTGGGGTGTTACGGGACGACACTCAGACAGAAGTATAATAAACAATATAAGTTTATTTTCAGCAATGAGGCAGACAAAGATGGAATTATAGCAGGATATGAATATCACAAAGTCTCTTGTTTCACAGATGATGAGTGATAGCAGCAATCTTAATGAAAGGCACACACCTCCACCAATCAGGTAAGTATATCCACAGTTCATAAATCCAGATAAAGACAAAACTTGCATGAGGGGCTGACAAACACAGGAAACATGGGGAAGAGGCGAGTCCAGGTAATTCCAATCCACAGTAGAGAGAGTGTACGTCCTCATAATAGAAACGAAGGAAGAGAATTCGGCTGTGAGTGTGGGATCGAGGATATCGTCTCTGGGAACCCAAGATTTTTCTTCGGGTCCGTAACCTTCCCAGTCAACGAGGTACTCCAGACGACCACCATGGTGTCGGGAATTTAAGATCTCTTTGACTTCATAGACTGCACCTTCCTCAAGGATGATAGGAAGGGGAGGTTCCTTTTCCAAGCCAGGCTCTGGTGGAAGAACAGAAGGAAAAAAAGGTTTTAATAGTGAAACAGGGTTTATTTGTTTGGTGATGGTGAAGAGACCAATGTATCTGGGACTTAGCTTCTTGCAGGGCAGACGCATCCTGATGTCCTGAGTGGACAGCCAGACCTTCTGACTGAGTTGATAACTGGGAGTCTCGGCTCTGCGAAGGTCAGCTGTCATCTTGCGTCTGCGTACTGCACTTAGTAGATGGTGGTGAGCATTGCCCCAGACCTTCTTGCTCTCCCGGAACCAGTAGTCCACTGCAGGAACATCAGAAGGTTCACCAGACCAGGGGAATAGTAGGGGTTGGTAACCGAGTACGCACTGAAAGGGAGTGAGTCCAGTAGAAACTTGACGAAGGGTGTTTTGCGCATACTCGGCCCAACCCAGGAACTGGTTCCAGGAGTCCTGGTGGCCATGGCAGAAGGTTCTCAGAAATCGTCCAATCTCCTGATTTTTCCTTTCAGTTTGCCCATTAGACTGCGGATGGAAGCCAGATGAGAGATTAACAGTCACACCTAAGAGTCTGAAAAAGGCATTCCATACCCTTGAAGTAAATTGCGAGCCTCGATCCGACACAATGTCCTCTGGGATACCGAAGTATCTGAAGACGTGATTGAACAGCAGTTCAGCTGTTTCCATAGCTGTAGGTAGTCCTGGGAGTGATATTAATCGACATGACTTGGAGAATCTGTCCACGACCACGAACACACAGGTTTTACCATCCGAGGCAGGTAGGTCTGTGATGAAACCGACTCCTAGATGTGACCATGGGCGGTTGGGAACTGGTAGCGGAAAGAGTTTGCCTGGTGGGAGATGTCGAAGAGTTTTGGACATTGCACATTCTTGAAAACCTCGGATAAACCTTCTTACATCACTTGCCATGTTTGGCCACCAGAAACGATCTTTAAGAAGCGAGAGGGTAGCATTGGTCCCTGGGTGACCAGTGCCCAAAGAAGAATGGGTGGAGTGTATAAGAGGTGTATGTTGTTTCCTGTGTACATACTGTAATCCTGGGGGGCAGCCCGGCGGAGGAGAAGTACTGTCATTGGAATGAGTCGAATTAGTGGACCATTGGATAGGACTGACAATAATTTCTTGAGGGAGAATGGACTCAGGTTCCTCAGTGGGTTCCTCTGGAGTGTGAAGACGAGAGAGAGCGTCAGCCTTGGTGTTCTTGTGACCAGGTATATAGGAGATTGTGAAATTGAATCTGGTAAAGAATAATGCCCAGCGGGCTTGACGAGGATTCAATCTCTTAGCGTCATGTAGATATTGCAAGTTCTTGTGGTCAGTAAGGACCAGAAAGGGATGTTGAGCGCCCTCTAGCCAATGTTTCCATTCTTCCAGGGCTAACTTGATAGCTACCAGTTCTCGATTTCCAATGTCATAATTCATCTCCACCGGGCTGAGTTTGCGAGAAAAGAAGGCACATGGATGGAGTTTAGCTGGTGTCCCCTGCTGCTGGGATAAGATGGCTCCGACTCCAGTGGTTGATGCATCTACCTCAACGATGAATTGCTGCAGATGCTGACCCGGATAAAGTCTTGGGTTTATTCTTTAGCAGATTAGTGAGGGAACTGGAGATGGAGCTGTAATCCTTGATGAAGCGTCTGTAGAAATTAGCAAATCCTAGAAATCGTTGAAGTTCCTTAATGGTTGTGGGAGTTGGCTAGTTGCGAATGGTTTCCACCTTCCCCTCGTCCATCAGGATACTTTCCTTGCTAATATTGTAACCCAGAAACTGAACTGAAGATTGGTGGAAGGAGCACTTTTCAGCTTTCAGAAACAACTGAAACTCACCAAGGTGTTTGAGGACCTCCACTACGTGCTGGCGATGTTCGGCCATGCTCCGTGAATAGATCAAGATATCATCAATGTAGACCAGGACAAAACGATGGAGAAATTCCAGGAGCACCTCATGCATGAATCCTTGGAATACGGAGGGAGCGTTGACCAATCCATACGGCATGACAAGATATTCGTAGTGTCCAGTAGGGGTCACAAAGGCTGTCTTCCACTCGTCCCCCTCTCGTATTCGTATGAGGTTATAAGCACTGCGGAGGTCCAGTTTGGTGAAAATTGAGGCTCCGTGAAGTTGTTCCAGTGCTGCAGGTACGAGGGGAAGTGGATAACGATATTTAACAGTGATCTGATTTAAAGCTCTGTAGTCAATACAGGGACGTAGACCTCCATCTTTTTTAGCCACAATGAAGAAGCTTGATGCAGCAGGGGACGTGGAAGGGCGGATGTATCCCTGTTGTAACGCTTCCTCAATGTACTCCTCCATGGCCTTCTGTTCAGGAAGTGACAGAGGGTATATCTTCCCTCGGGGCACTGGCTCACCCTGAAGTAGCTCAATGGCACAGTCCCATGGCCGATGAGGAGGTAGCTGGGTAGCTTTTTTGGGGCAGAAAACATCACTGAAGTGAGAATAACAGGAAGGGATGTTAACAGATTGTTTATCAACAGGGCTCTCAATGGAGGTGGAATGGATAAGGAAGGGTTTTCACAGAACGAGGAACAGGATGAAGTTCCGGAGGAAAGCATGCTGGAAAACAACTGTTACACCACTTTAGGATCTCACCGGTCGACCAGGATATAATTGGGTTATGCTGCACCAGCCACGGTCTTCCCAGAATGACGTCGGCCGTTGATTCCTCCAGAACCAGTAAAGTCGGTGTTTCTTCATGGAGTTGTCCTATGCGAAGGTGACGAGGACTGGCATTGTAACGAACTTGACGTTGACTTAATGGTTTTCCCGTGATCATTTGAACCTCGTAGATGGACTTTGTGGGTGTTGTTGAGAGATGGAGTTGGCGGCAGAGGTTCCCCGAAATGAAGTTCCCGGCTGATCCCGAATCCAGGAGGGCATGTACTGAAATTGAGACATTACAGGCAATAAGGAGGACTTCGGTGGTGAGTAGATTCATATTAATAACGGAATGATGGATAACACTCACCATGGGACGAACTGGTTGAGTAGGGCAAAGATTGATCTTATGCCCCTCTTCTCCACAATATAGACAAAGGGGGTGTTAGTCTTCTCTGATGTTCTGAAAATGACAATCTTCTATGTTCAACTTGCATAGGTTCTGGAGGATCGCTAGTAGAAGTTGGGCAGAGGAAAGTGGTTAATGTCTGACCCTGTTGTTCTTCAAGACAAGACTGCATACAATTTTCAAATCTGGTGGAGAGCTGCATGAAACCTTCTTAATGCCATGGAGTCATCGTACGTAGCGAAATGCAGCCGAATGCACGAATTCAAACCTTGTCGGTAAGTGGTGATGAGGGATTGTTCGTTCCATCCACTGGAAGCAGCGAGAGTCCTAAACTTCAGAGCATATTCAGTAACAGACATAGGACCTTGTCGCAGGTGATATGACACCAAACTCAGGACAGCAGAAAGGAAATGGCGCAAATCACAAGACCCATCTGACCTAGGTTTGTACCAAGATCTGCTATCATCTTTTTCTGGTGGAGTCCATGCAGCTAAGTCCTCATACTTCCACGACAAGATCAACGGCGCTACAAACACACGTTCACTCTTCAAGACATTCAACGCACTCCTCTGTCCCCCTCCACCACCACCCACCACATCTTTAACTGCTGATCAATTTGCCAATTTCTTCACTGACAAGACATCTTCCATCAGTAGCCAATTCCCTGCACTACTCACACAGGAACTCAGCCCCTCCTCGTCCACTAATCTTCTCTCTTCCTTCTCCCTTCTCACGGAGGCGGAAGTATCAAAACTTCTCCTCTCCACTCATCCCACCACCTGCCCTCTAGACCCCATCCCCTCACACCTTCTACAAGCCATCTCTCCCACTCTTTTACCAGCACTTACACACATTATTAACTCGTCTCTCCACACAGGCACTTTCCCTACCACATTCAAGCAGACTCGAGTAACCCCACTGCTAAAAAACCCCACGTTAAACACATCACTTGTAGACAACTACAGACCTGTCTCTCTCCTACCATTCATATTGAAAACACTTGAACGAGTTGTGTTCAACCAGGTGTCATCCTTCCTCACACAGAACAACCATCTGGACGTCAACCAATCTGGATTCAAGAGCGGCCATTCCACCCAGACTGCGCTACTGTCTGTCACGGAATCCCTGCGAATTGCAAAGGCTGGTTCCAAATCATCTGTTCTCATTCTACTGGATCTATCTGCTGCCTTCGACACCGTAAACATCAAACCTCTACAAATGATCCAGAACGCTGCTGCATGTCTTGTCTGCAACGAGCCTAAGAGAGCCCACGTCACGCCCCTCTTCATCTCTTTGCACTGGCTACCCCTTGCTGCTCGCATCAAGTTCAAGGCGCTGATGCTTGCTTACAGATCCACCACAGGCTCTGCACCTTCCTACCTCCACACACTGCTACAACGCTACGTCCCCACCAGAAGCCTGCGATCACTAAAGGAACGAAGGCTTGTGGTACCGTCACTGAGAGGCACAAAATCACTCTCCAGAACATTCTCCTTCACTGCTCCCTGCTGGTGGAATGATCTCCCTACTTTCATCAGGAACGCAGAATCCCTGGCAATGTTCAAGAGACAGCTGAAAACTCATCTCTTCCGTGAACACTTAATCCCCTCATAAAAAAAAAAAAAAATTTTTTTAACCCTTTCCTTCCCCTTTCCCTTCTTACTCTAGCTTATGATACTGAGCAATGTATGAAACTTGTATTGTGAGCACTTCCTGTGTTATTTGCCAATTCATGAAGAATCGCTTGTTTGTTTTCCTCACTTGTAAGTCGCTTTGGATAAAAGCGTCTGCTAAATGACTAAATGTAAATGTAAATGTGATATAATTGTTCACCATACGAGGAATCACCAGTATGTTTGCCAAAAACTTCACGGTAATGTTTTATGAAAGCTGAGAGAGATTGGGTAACAGTACCTTGCTGATTCCAGATGGTTTCGGCCCATTGTAGCGCTCTTCTAGACAGGAAAGATATGATGTAGGAGATTTTAGCACGTTCTGTTGGAAAGAGATTCAGCTGCATCTCCAAGGTCAAGGAACACTGCGGGAGAAATCCATTACAATCCTCCGCTGCGTCTGAGAAGGGCGCTGGTTGGGCCATGGGACTGGCAACTACGGGTGTCAAAGAAGCGGTGTTAGTGTTGACAGAAGTGCTGGGTGTGTGAGCGGTTGTTGTGGATACAAGAAGACTTTGGAGAGACGCGATGATCTCTTGTAACGTTGGTGGTGCACTCATGCTGATTCGGTGTTGGTCCGGTCTTCTGTTACGGGACGACACTCAGACAGAAGTATAATAAACAATATAAGTTTATTTTCAGCAATGAAGCAGACAAAGATGTAATTATAGCAGGATATGAATCTCACAAAGTCTCTTGTTTCACAGATGATGAATGATAGCAGCAATCTTAATGAAAGGCACACATCCCCACCGATCAGATAAATATATCCACAGTTCATAAATCCAGATAAAGACAAAACTTGCGTGAGGGGCTGACAAACACAGGAAACACGGGGAAGAGACGAGTCCAGGTAATTCCAATTCACAGTAGAGAGAGTGTACGTCCTCATAGTAGAAACGAGACCGGACAATGGAGTGAGGTGAGGTGTGTGCTTGTCTGGCTGGCTGATAATTGACTGATGCGGTGCAGGTGGAATTGATAATTAGTATTCTGGTGATGGAGTGCGATGTGATAGGTTGTTGGAGCCTGGCTGAACTGTGACATGGGGTCAAGGAGGCAGTTTAAGTTTGATGAACGGAGTGATCGAGTTGTAGTCGAAGGTGTGAGTAGTTCTTTCAGATACAGGAGGGCATTTCCATAGATGCACTGGTAAGTAAGAAGGGAGACCTTATATTCAATCCTGACAGAAACATGAAGCCAGTGAAGTGAATGGAGAATGGGTGTGATGTGATCATATTTTCGAACTCTCATCAGTATCATAGCAGCACTATTCTGAACATATTGCAGTCTCAGCAAGCTTTTACTAGGTATCCCGATGAGAAGAGCGTTACAGTAATCCAGTCTGGAGGAGACAAAGGCGTGGACCAATTTTTCAGCATCTGCTAAGGTTAACATTGGACGGAGCTTTGCAATATTTCTGAGATGGTTGAAAGATGCCTTGCAGAGGTTTTTGATGTGGGCTTCAAAGCTGAGTTGTGGATCAAATCTTACACCAAGATTGGTGACAGTTGTGGAGAGGGGAATGTCATGATCAGAGATAGTTATACCAGTTATGGAGGAAGACTGGATCTGATGTGGTATGCCAATGAGAATTGCCTCAGTTTTAGAGCGGTTTAGCTGGAGGAAGTTATGCTTCATCCACACCCTTATCTCCTGAGTGTTGAAGACGAAGATGATGTTGGTGAAATTGCAGAGGTGTGTGTTTCTGATTTTAATGTACAGTTGTGTGTCATCAGCGTAGCAGTGAAATGAGACTCCATAGCGGCTAATGACATGACCAAGAGGGATGATGTAAATGATGAAGAGAATGGGGCCAAGGACTGACCCCTGAGGGACCCCGCAAGTAACTGTGTGTTGCCGGGACTTTGCGCTTCCAAGTGAAATGTATTCTGTTCTGTTAGTGAGATACGATTTAAACCAGTTAAGAGCAGTGCCAGTGAGTCCAATGGTTTGATGCAGCCGGTTAAGAAGTATACCATGATCCACTGTATCAAAGGCAGCAGACAGATCAAGGAGTATGAGGAGGGATGGTGAACCTGCATCAGCTGTCATCCGCAGGTCGTTTGTGACTCTAACCAAGGCTGTTTCCGTACTCTGTGCAGTGCGGAAACCAGACTGAAATTTTTCAAAAAGATTATTGTGTTTGAGATGATCCTGGAGGTGGGAAGCTACAACTTTTTCCAATTCACGAGTTCACACTTAAAAATAATCAGATAGGGAATTAGTATGCATATTTGGCGAGCTGTCCGAGGAGAGGGCTCCGAGCTCGGTATTTGGCCCGAGCCCAGAGTACTCCCCCCGTATTCTGGTTTAGGAAGTAACCAGGCAAGTGTGAGGAGACGGGGTGGTGGAGGGATGCTAAAACTGTCCAAAAGCATAGGTGAGTGGAATGCATCGATATATATAGGTTTCTGCTCATGCTGATTGGGCAGGCATGTTGATTGCTGATTAATGACAGCTGGTTGGAGTGATGTGATGATTAGTTAGATCATTTGAACGTGTTCCTCCCGAATTTTGTTAATAAAACATCATTACTTTGGAGAGGAATGGGAGATTGGAAATGGGCCTGTAATTTGCAAGCACATCTGAGTCAAGGGTGGTTATTTTGAGAAGTGGTCTGATTATGGCAGTTTTTAGGGCGGATGGAACGTTGCCAGACTGAAGAGTGGTTTATTATAGTGGTAATCAGAGGACTTAGAACAGAGGTGTTTACTTTCACTAAGGTTGTAGGAAAATTGTCTAGTGCACAGGTGGTAGGTTTCATCCTTTTAATTATAGTCTCAACCTCTTGCTGTGAAACTTCTGGAAAACGATGTAAGGACTCTGAAATTGCAGACTGTGAGAGGATAGTTAGGGTGGATAGTGGTAAAGATCCAGAAAAGGTAGAGCGAATTGAGTCTATTTTTGTTTTGAAGAAGTCCAGGAAATTATTACAGTGCTCTTCTGTAGTTTCTGTGAGTAAGGGGGTTTGTGGTTTGAGTAAATGATTTATGGCGGAGAAAAGCTGTTTGGAGTTTCCGGGACTATTTCTGATGACATTTGAGTAGAAATTTGACCGTGCCTCCATAAGTGACTTTGAGTAGTCCTTTCGGTGTTCCCGATAAGCGAGCTTGTGCACAGTGAGGCCTGTGGTTTTAAATCTTCTCTCAAGGGCACACCCAGCTGCCTTCATTTTTCGCAGTTCACTGGTATACCAGGGTGCTGATCGGGTGAAAGTGAATATTCTGGTTTTGACCGGGGCATAAAGATCCAGAATGCTTCTGAGGGTGTTATTATAATAGTCCACTGAGTCCATGGGTGGTAGACAGTTTACAGAAAGGAGATGCTGGAGATCGGATGCCATAGTCACTAGATTGATGTTTTTCAGATTTCTGAAGCAGATTTGGCGTTTGGGCTTGATGAAGCTGGACAGTGAAGACATCTTCATGGAGATGGCCTTATGGTCAGAAACTCCCAGATCATACACCAGAAGATTTCTGAGATAAACCAAGTTTGTGGTATGAGGTCAAGAGTGTGGCCCCTGGTGTGAGTGGGGGCATCAATAAGTTGTGTCAGATTAAAACAGTCGAGTAATTGGAGACATTTTGCGGCAAAATGACAGGTTGAAGAGTTGACATGAATATTCATATATCCAAGTATAATGATATTAGCAGACATTGTACAAGGAATAGAAAGAAGATTGGACATCTCCTGGATGAATGTTGGGTTTGGTTTGGGTGGCTGATAAATGAGAAGTATCGTAGTGGAAAAAGGGTGCTTACATTTAAATGCAAGATATTCAAACGAGGACAGCTCAGGCAGGGTTATAGGGGACAAAATCAGATCACTTCGATAAATGACAGCCAGACCACCACCACGCCCTGTACTGTGGGCTTTCTGTAAATAGCAGTAACCAGGGGGACAGGTCTCATTTAAAACAGAATAAACATCTGGTTCATGCCAGGTTTCTGTAAGGCACATCATATCTAAACACTTTTCTAGAATATGATCATGTATGAGGCAAGATTTGTTTGTAATGGATTGTGCATTAAAAATCGAAATGCGACAGTGCGCATGCTAGACCAGATGGATGAGATGCTGTGATCAGACCAGGAGAAAACACACTTTCGATGGCAACTTCTGTGAATATAATGAGGGCGTCGAAGGAGTCCAAGTTGTTTAATGACTAATAAACACGATGGAGTGGTATGGTTGTTGAAATTCTTAAGCTGAATGTCTGAATAATTCAGGATTATGTCAGTCATGGAGAGTGGTCCAGCCGCAAGCCATGCTCGAGATGCACAGAAAAAAGCCAGCAGACACAGCAAGCAAACAACCATGACCATGGGTGAACACCTCGCGATCATCGGCAGCGGCCCTAGGCGAAAGCCCCACAGTAACAGACAGCAACGAACAAACACGAAAATCCACAGGTGACAGCAAACTGGTAAGTGAGCAGCCGCTTAAGTCGGTGGAATCCGTACAGCCACTCACGGTTCAAGCCACGCCTGCCCAGCAGCCAACGGTTCAAGCCACGCCTGCCCAGCAGCCAACGGTTCAAGCCACGCCTCCCCAGCAGTCAACGGTTCAAGCCACGCCTGCCCAGCAGCCTCAGACGGATCAAGTCACGCCTGTCCAGCCTCAGACGCCTCACGTCACACCTGTCCAGCCTCAGACGGTTAACGTCACGCCTGTCCAGTCTCAGACAGCTCCCGTCTTGCCTGTCCAGCCATCAGCAATGGCTCACATCACACTTACTACACCTAGGCTATCTGAGGATGCAGTCCTGACAATCATGGCTACTGCTATTTTATGTGTGTGGGCAGCACACACACCGGCTTTAATGTCTGACCTGTCCCCAGGGAAACTATCGCCCCTAACCTGTCTAAAGAGGGCACTCCCTCCCTCTCCCTCGGCCCCTGAGCACGCCAGTACAACCCAAGAGGGCACTCCCGAGCCAGTCACTGAGCACTTCAATTCAGTTCAAGAGGGTGCTCACGAGTCAGCCTCAGAGCACGCCAGTACAAGTCAAGAGGGCACAACTGAGTCAGTCCCTGAACAGTCAGTTTTCCCTGACGCGACCACGAGAGTCACTCCTCAGTTCTCTGTATTTGCTGAGATAGCCACTGTAGAACCTCCAGAGGTGTCAGTGGCATCCAGCAGTGAACTACCTGTCTGTCCTGATATGACCACGGAGGTCATCCCTGTAAGCGCTGAGATGACTACTGTAGAACCTCCAGAAGGTGTCAGTGGCATCCAGCAGTGAACATTATGTCTACTCTGTAGCGATCACAGAGATTGTACCTCAACCTTCTCTCTGTCCTAAAGAGATCACGGAGATCGTGAATGAACTGTCTTTTTCCCCTGAGGCGATCCCAGAGTTCACCCATCAACTTTCTATCTGCCCTGAAGCGATCACGGAGATCACGCATGAACTGTCTGTCAGTCCTGAACTGTCTGTCAGCCCCGAACTGTCTGTCAGCCCCGAACTGTCTGCCAGCCCCGAACTGTCTGCCAGCCTTGAACTGTCTGTCAGCCCCGAACTATCTGCCAGCCCCGAACTGTCTGTCAACCCCTGAACTTTCTGTCGGCCCTGTCAGGCCTGAGATGACCACTAAGGAGGCCCCTAAGCTGTCTGCCTGCATCCACATGGGCAATCAGGCGGGTCTCACCAGAACCGTTGGGGTTTTCCCCCGATCTGTCATGGTGGTGGTCAGAAGGGTTAAATCCGCTAGGGTGGCCGCCCACACAGCCCGTTCTGCCCTGGCTGCCTGCACAGCCTGTTCCGCTCTGGCCGCCTGCACAGCCTGTTCCACTCTGGCCGCCTGCACAGCCTGTTCCGCCCTGGCCGGCTCCAACGTCTGACCTGTCCCAAGGGGAAGCTGGTGCGAGAGCTGGTGCGAGAGCAGTCTATGAAATCAATGTTGCGACAGTGAGGAATAAAATTAACTATGATTGTTGTCATGAAAGCAAAAATTACTACTGTGGTTGTGAAATAATAATTTAATTCTGAGGATAGCGAGTGATCAGTGGCTGAAATCACTGCTGCGGCAGTGAGAAATAAAGTTTAATCTGGGAGCATATGTGAGGCCACTGGCCGAAATCACTACTGAGATATGAAATTTACTCTGAAAACCGGCATGGGTGTGAGAGTAGTGGCCAAAATAATTGAAGATGAAATGAAATAAAATTTTATGAAATAAATGAATGAAAATGAAATAAATTTTATCTGAAAGCTGATTGTTAGATCAATGGCCAGAATCACAACTGCGGTAGTGTCACATACAGAAGAGTTCAGACGAGGGTAGTTAGTTAAACAACAAGTCTTCATTGAGATGCGAGGGAAGCAGAGCGGGAATGTAACACAGGTGAGGATAAATGGCAGATGATCATATAAAGAAGATTTAGCTGGCTGGTGATATATTGTTCTTCGTGCAGGTGACTATCCGGATGAAGGTGAAGGGAGAACAGGGGATTCAGACAGGCAACCAGAAGGAACAGATGACAGGAGACGGATTCAGGATACAAAGCTAAGTACTCTGGTGAGTAATAGGCTATGTAGTGAAGAGGGTGACTGGTGATATAAGGAGTGCTGATAAGTGGTAACAAGGGCAATAACTTGCAGGTGCAGGTACTTGAGGAGTGTGTGCAGGTGTGGATCAGGAGGGATGCTGGGAAATGGAGGGCCAGTGCTGGTGACTGTGACAGGTAGTGGGATATTAAGCTTAATCTGAAGCTGGTATGAGATCAGTGGCCAAGAACACTGCTGGGGCGGTGAAGTATAAAGTTTGATCAGAAGCTGATGTGCAAGCATATGAAATCACTGCTGTGGCAGTGGGATAAAGTTTTTGTTTGGAGGCTGATATAAGGGCGTTGGCCAATTCACTGCTACAGTTTAAATTGAAAGCAGGTGCAGGAGCGGTGTCTGACATTGATGCTATGGCTGTGAAAAACAAAAGTCTTAGGTGAGCGGGTGGAGTTTGTTAATTAATATTGGCTGAAAAGGTGCGCAACGACTTCAATACTGAATGAGTAGTTGATGGGTGTACCTGCGTAAATGATCCTTCGACCAAGCTTGTTCAATAGTTCATAGAATTCCAAACGTGCATACGCAGTGTTGAATGCACCTATAAACAGGGTTGGGGAGTAATGAAATACAATTAACTTAGTTACGTATTTAAAATACAACATTTGAGTAACTGTATTTCATTACAGTTACATTTTAGACGGGTGGTAATCAGATTACAGTTACTTCTGAAAAGTATTTTAGACTACCAAAGTGATTACTTTGAATTTTAATGTCATTTAAACAGCAATTGGTGATTCTTTGACTCTGACAGTTTGAAAAAGCAGAGTTAAGTTTCATCAACATTTTAAAACCTTTAAGAGGGATTATAAAAATATTTTTATTTTTATTTAATACTGTCCTGAACAAGACAAAATGACTGAATTTATAAAAAAAATTGCCCAATTGTCAACTTAACTTAACTGGCCTGTCATGACCTAGATGATCCAACATGACTGTTTTCATTGTTTGTGAGTCATTATATAATTGTAAAAAAAGTCACTGGAACTTTTTCTCACAATTTGTTTTTTTTTCCCTCTCACAATTGTGAGTTTGCATTTGCAATTGGGAGATATAAACTTGCAATACTGACTTTTTGTCTTGCAATTGTGAATTTAGTATCGGAGTTTATATCTCATAATTCTTACTTTTCTCAATATTGTGAGTTTATATTTCATATTTTTTGACTTTTGTAAGTATTGCAAGTTTATATCTCATAATTCTGACTTTATAACTCACAATTGCAACTTTATATCACACAATTCTGAGGGAAAAAGTCAGAATTGTGAGATACAAACTTGCAATTACCTTTTTTGTGTTTGTTCCACACTTATTAGTATTCCAAAGTATTCTAAAGTATTTAGATTAAGTTACTAAACTTGAGTAATGTAACGAAATACGTTACAAATTACTTTTTAAAGCATGTATTTTGTAATCTGTAGTGAAAAACATTTTAAAAGTAACCTACCCAGCCCTGCAAGCCGTGTACTACAAGGTACGCTGTCAAATACGCCGTAAATCCACTGAATCAAAGCTACTGTATCTGAGACAAATGAGAAATGTTATATCACATAACCATTTCCAAAAATATAGCATGCAAATTCTTCAGGCTCTGTATGAAGTTCTATAACAAGCAATTGTTCACGAAGAGAGAAGCGTCCTCAAAGCGAGTTCAAAATTAATTTATTTATAGCTCTTTTTTGCCGGATTGGGAGCTATTTTGTCAGTGCTTAACTCTATACCCTCTTTATCGAAATATTCACTAACGTATGACTGTTTGTCCTCATGTGTAACTACGTACTCTTCTCTGAAGAAGCCAGATGCTTCTTGTTTGTGTTTGAGGAATGTCTTAACGTAGTCGGTGAACAACGTATCCGATGTCTGTGCAAAATGCCACACTTCTGCTTTTAATACGACATATCCGTGATTAATGACGCGTATTAATTCTACGCTAACCCACAGCCACTAAGAGCTCTCTGCTCATCAGTGTGTCTGCAGCTAGGGTCCTGAACCTCCCCCTCCGCACACGTGCGGCAAGGCGGAAACATCAATTTTTGACAGCATCTGTAAGGCAACACAGGGTGAAAGAGTCCTCTGGGGGCAGCACTGTTGCTTTTATCAGCCCGAAATAATTCTCTAACGGCTCAAAATCCTTAAATTATTTGTGGATGTCCGATCAGGTATGTTTTACACGATTGCACAAATGGATACAGGGATGTAAAGTCGTAGTAATCAATACGCTGATCCTCTGTGATTTTATGGTACAACTTGTACGCGTCCGTTTGCCCCCCATACAGTGCGTCTCGTGGTTTTAATCTTTCTGGACAAGAATATCATCGCGTTTTGCACGCTCCCATTCACATTCCCAGATAGAAACCACTTGTAAGGAATAAACATTACGCAGTGTTTCTAGCTTACTTTCAGATTGTCTTCTGAGATGCCCGAATGGCACTTTTGATAACGGATGTGGATCGTTCAGATAAATACTGTACATGTGCAAAGAGAAACATTGCAAGTCGGGCAGCTGGCAGGGGAACAGTGCAGGATGATTTTGTAGTGCAAGTTTTTAGTGCAAGTGTTTAGTGCTATAAGTTCTTTTCTTTAATGTGGAGTGAGTGCGGGGAGGGTTCAGAGGTTCAGAGAGCGGTGGGGTGGTTTGAGTTCAGGGCTCTCACCGCCTGGGAGAAAAAGCTGTTGAGCAGTCTTGTGGAGCGGGCTCTGATGCTCCGGTACCGTCTTCCTGATGGTAGGAGTTGGAAGAGACTGTGGGAGGGATGGGTGGAGTCCTTCACGATACTGTTGGCTTTGCTGGAGCATCGTCTAAGGAAAATGTCCAGGATGGAGGGGAGAGGTGCACCGATGATCTTAGCATCGGTCTGCTACATTTCAATTACCGTACCAGACAGTGATGCAGCTGGTCAGCACACTCTCAATGGTTCCCCTGTAGAAAGTGGTGAGGATGGGTGGAGGGAGATTTGCTCTTTTCAGTCGGCGGAGAAAGTGTAGGCACTGTTGTACCCTCTTGGAGAGTGACATGATGTTGGTGGTCCAGGTGAGATCCTCTGTGATGTGCACCCCCAGGAATTTAGTGCTGCTGACTCTCTCCACAGTTGAGCTGTCAATGGTCAGTGGGGGATGGTCAGTGGAGTTTCTCCTGAAGTCCATCACAACCTCCTTTGTCTTACTCACGTTGAGGGACAGGTTGTTAGAGCCACACCATTTTGCCAGCTGTGCCACATCCTCTCTGTAGTGCGTTTCATCGTTGTTGCTGATGAGACCTCCCACTGTTATGTCATCAGCAAACTTGATGATGTGGTTGGAACTGGACTTGGCAGTGCAGTTGTGGGTCAGCAGCATGAAGAGCAGTGGGCTGAGCACACAGCCTTGTGGGGCACCTGTGTTCAGTGTGGTAGTGCTCGAGGTGTTGTGGCCGACACAAACTGACTGAGGTCTTCCGGTTGGTGTGGATTTGAGACATGTGGGGACGACTGCCTGGCTCAGCTAGGTGTTGAAGATATCTGTTAGGACATCTGTCAGCTGTTCAGCACAGTCTTTCAATACACGGCCAGGTATGTTGTTAGGACCCGCAGCCTTACGTGAGTTAATCCTAGATAGGGTCTTCCTTACGTCAGCTGGAGACAGACAGAGTGCCTGGTCGTTGGGAGGTGTGGGCAGTTTTTGTGCAGGTGTGTCATTCTGCATTTCAAACCGTGAATAAAAGTGGTTGAGTGTATCTGGGAGGGATGTGTCATCGTCACAGGCCTGTGGCGGGAGCTTGTAGTCAGTGATGGTCTGAATGGCTTGCCACAGGCTCCGTGTATCTTTGCTGTCCGTGAAGTGGTTGTTGATTTTTTGAGCATATCACCGTTTTGCCTTTTTGATGCTGCGGGACAGATTGGCTCTTGCTGTTTAGAGGGCTGCTTTATCTCCTGATCTGAATGCTTCATCTCTGGTCTTTAGCAGCCCACAAACCTCTACTGTCATCCATGGCTTCTGGTTTGCCCGTGTGGTGATGGTCTTGGTGACTGTCATATTGTCAGTGCACTTTTTGATGTAAGCAGTCACAGTTTCAGTGTACTCCTGCAGGTCTGTGTGGTTGTTGTAGGTGGCCGCCTCTTTAAACATGTTCCAGTCTGTGTCCTGGAAGCAGTCCTGCAGTGCTGAGGTAGCATTGTCTGGCCATACCATGATCTGCTTTTGAACCGGTTTGGCAAGTTTGAGAAGTGGTCTGTATGCTGGGATTAGCATAACAGAGATGTTGTCTGAGTACCCGAGGTGGGGGCGGGGTTTAGCTCTGTATGCTATTTTCTCTGTCATGTAAACAAAGTCCAGTGTGTTGTTTCCCCATTGTTGCAAAGTTCACATGTTGGTAGAACTTTGGCAAAACTGTCTTTAAGTTTGCATGGTTGAAGTCCCCGGCTATGATGAAAAAGCCGTCAGGGTTTTTGTTTGTTTTGTTTGTTTGTTTGTTGTTTGCTGATGGCGCTGTACAGTTCACGAAGCGTGTCCATAGCGTTTGCACACGGGGGAATGTAAACCGCCACAATAACAATGGCCGTGAACTCCTGCGGCAGATAGAATGGTCGACACTTCACAACCATAAACTCCAGCAGTGATGAACAGTGTTTCGATTCTATCACAGCATTATTACACCAGTCTTGGTTGATGTACACACACAAGCCTCCCCCGCGAGTCTTACCTCGGTAGCAGGTTAGTCTGTGCAGCTGAATGGTGGAGTCCGGGATGTTGTTGTTTAGCCACGCTTCAGTGAAAACAAACACACAACAATTCCTTGCCTCATGCTGTGTAGACCGGCTAAGTTGAATTAAGTACAGTTTCCTTTCCAGGGAGCAAACGTTTGAGAGCATGAGTGATGGCAGAGCCGGTCTTGTGGGGTTAGCCCTTAGCCTAGCTAGTATACCTCCGCGCTTTTGTCCTCTCTCACACCGTTTGTAATGCCACCTCAGTAGCTGCCGACGAGAGTGTGTGTGTCCAATGTCCAAAAGGCTTTGGCGATCTTAGATGAATTTCGGAGTGGTCTCCTCATGAATTTGCGGAAGACAGACATTACTTGGAGACGAACAGACAACATTAAGAGACAAAAAAGCACCGTCTTTGGGACCCGGAGTAGCTACTGCGTCTGATCGCGCCGCCATCTTGGGTATTTTATATCAAATACATATGGTGTTAATAATAAACGTGTTCCACCATCATCAGCAAAAACAAATAAACAAACAAAAAAAGTCAAAATGGTCAAAAACACAAAGAACATAAAATTATATCAATACTGGTTCACGCACACAAAATAATATCACACAGTTACAATAAGAAACATGTCTAAAAGGTTATATCAATATTACAAGAAAAAACAATATTATGTTAGCTCACCATAATCAATTTCATCATCTTCTGTCCCGCATGATCATGTTATGCATGTCCATCAACAACCTCTGGTTAAAATTTAATCGTTCGGACATTAAACTAAATGTATTTACGGTGAGCTGTTGATCCCCTCTTACTTCATGAATCTTGACGCGAGCCAGCAATATCCGTAGTCAATTCTCTTCAAAAAGTTCCTCGTGACAATTTCTCCAGATTTTGGCAGCATGACGCTTTGCAGCGGTGTGCTGTTGTTGACATTCTAAAATACTCTGTTGGATGGATACGATGTCTCTTTGGGTGGTGCGTAAAATGTCTTCTGTTTCTTGGTGCGACAAAGGTTGCCCCAAAAGATTCAATATTGTTTCGAAGTTACGATTGGTTCTATTCATCAGCCCATAAGTGAGGCGTGAGAGGTCTTCCTCATTGAAAAGGGGATGAATATCTATTGTAACTACTATTGTAATTGTAGTAGTCTGGAAGAAGGCACGAAGAAGATAACTTCACGAGAAAGAGTTTAATGATTAACAGGATACAGGCAGGAATACAAGAATAAACACTAACACGCAACTTTAACGACGGACAAAGACTGGACTGACACAGAGGGAATATATACAGAGAAACACGAGGATAACGAGTAGGGCACAGGTGACAGACATGAATACAAACAAGACACAGCTGATGACAATAAACTTATTATTAGACGATGACAAACTGAAACTCAAAACAAGGAACACGTGACTAAAGACAGGACTGAGGAACAGGTAAACAGACATGAGTCTCTAACATCTATTGGTTGAGATGTGTCGTTGTCGTCGTCCTTGTCTTAGTCAGATTCCTGAATGGTACACTCATCCAGTTGAGATTTTGTAAAAAGCTCCAGACCTCTCTCGTCGTAATCTAGCTCTGTAAATAACTTTTTAATGATTGTTTATTAAACAAGTCTTTCCCATATAAAAAAATAATAATGATAACGATAGTAATAAGACAATATCTTACCCATTGTCCTTAAACGCGATGTGCTCGGTAGCTCGCAGTCTCTGTACACCTCACGGAGTCTCTTACGACCATGCCCTGACGTGGACGGAGGATGATTGTGTTGCGAGTCGCTTGGTGGTACGGACTCTCCATACACAGTGGCAAGACGTTTATCTCCACTCACGTATGTGGACGGAGCGTGTGTGTCACCTTCTCCGTCACTTTGTGAATGACCAGAGATAGTCACACATGACATCTCGCGAGCTGGTTCTTCAGGGGGCGTGCCTTTCCACACAGGAGGTGTGCCTTTCAGTGACGCTCTCTGACTGGTCTCCGGTGATGGTGGCGGGAAATTCGTCCCCATGTAGACTTTAGGAATATAGGCAAACATTAGAAAACCTTTCAACACAATAACAAACAACCTGATTGTACTTGAACAATAGTCCTACCTTGTGAAACATCTTGAACCGCTTCACTCATGAGTTCTGCCTCGTCGACTGAAGAACAAATACAATATTTAATATAGAGTGTTTATTAACCATAGTTGTAATAGAGAAGGAGAGGATACTTACAGATTTCATCCAATATATGACTTAACCCCTCATCAAAATAAAGGTCCACTTCATTTAAATCTGATGATAATAACGACAAAAACGATAATCAAAACACATGTATGTAACGTAGGCCTATAACATGATTATGAAAATCAGATATCCTACTCACCGCAATCTTATTGATTCGCAGACATCGTAGCAGGGGATATAAAGAGATGTAATACAGCGTGAAGGTTCCTGACGAGGTTCGGTGTAAAGTCTGTAAATGCGGTTCGGGCATTTTTAAATCAAACCCTGAGGGCGTTTCTGACAATGTCACAGTTAGGGGGTCTTCCAAATCGTATCCCCTATTGATATTACAGAAACCCCTTTTTAATCTTAGATCAAGTGTGCTGTAGAGGATCAAGAGGGATAACAAATCTATATAACATATTTATTAATAGCATTCTCTGTGGGATATTTCTAATGAAACTATAATATTGGTTGAGGCATTTTTATTTATTATATATGAATTCATCAGATTACTTGAAGACTTTTTCCCACTCAAACTTGCTCATTTGCACTTTAGAGGAAATGTTCATGCATCACGATCAAACGATTCCGTTCAAATCTCCTAACACCCCATGATACAGTTATCTGGCATCATAAGAGAACAGTGCTCGTGCACGTGTGTGTGCGGTGTGAAACACACCTGGGGTCTTTAGATAACACATATCTCAAGACAGATGTTTTGTTATGCGTCACTGAGTCCTGACCTACCTCTGTCCTTTGCACAACCTCACCAGAACGCCTGTAATAAAACAATTCGTAACACCTGATTGATATAAGACTTAAAGCAGAACACATTCCGTGAACCCCACTCAAAAAGACCACAACCTGTACTCTTGTGTTTTATGTATGTGTGTGCGTATGAGGGATACTTGTGTGTACTGATGCTTGGTAGCGTAGACCCCATCTTTGCTTCATCAGCGCATCTCTCAGGAGTTTTTGGGTGGAGAGGCATTGTTGCAGAATAGTATTCTGTTCACGCTTCGGGAGGTGTGTTAGGAGGTGTTTGCTGCCGTGGTGGGGGCGTGTTAGGGGAGGAGACTCGGATGCACCTTCACACGCCTCTCTGAACTCATTCTGTTTTTGCGTTTGGAGAGAGAGGACGTCTGCACGAAAGCAGCGTAAGCATTATTTTCCTAAAAAAGCAAATCCTTAACAGAAAATTGTACCGTTAAAATGGTTTGGCTTTAAACTATTCGCATGATGTGTTTTTAACAACTCTTGTTTGATATACTTAATGCTTAATGTGTTTGAAACTTTGTTTCAGAAAATACATTTTAATCTTTTGCTGATATATTTTATTACGTGAAAAGACATTTACAAACTTAATTACATTTTTTGATAACATTTTAAATTGTTGTGTGTTTTTAATACTACAATTCATTAATGTCTTTTAAAAAATGAGAAAAACTATTCAAATGTATGTGAAAAACAAAACTTTCTTTAATACAAATATACTTTAACCTACCAATGTTTGTCACTGTTACCCAATACACTGTTTCACATTTTAAAGTTTAAAGCACATCGTTTTTGAACAATTTTGGATCATTTTGGATCATTTTCACTTCAAAACACACAAAGTCCAAAACACTGTCATAAATTCCTTCGGATGGGGGTAGCGGGTTAGTGAGAGGTCAATAAAACAGGTGTCCAGTCCAGAGGGAGAGAGGGACGGAGGGAGAGAGGGAGAGATGGACGGAGAGAGGGAGAGATGGACGGAGGGAGGGAGGGAGGGAGGGAGGGAGGGAGGGAGGGGGGGAATATTTTTATGAGGGTAAAAAATCAATCAAACTTGACAGATGCTCCCCTATAATTCTCTCTTTCCTGGTTCTCTTGGATTTGCGACCGGCTTCGGGTGGAGTCTGGCCAGTTTAAGAACTCTTGAGTAAAGCACTTAGAACTGGGTCATTCCATGAAATCGGTGCCTTTTCAACTTTGAAAAATTTAAAAATAAAAGATGTTTAATGAAAAAAATATATATTTGAATGAAATGAAGACTTAAACTGATCTTAAACTGACAAGAAATTGTATGGTGGCATCTCAGGCTATGTAATTTTTAATTTTCTTACTATTTACCTTCCTCATGTTTTGATATTTTTGTCAACCCCGTTACGGACAAAACCATTACTATATACTACAGTTTTAATTTGAAATATGTAATAGTTTTCATATATATGTGCCGTATTTTTGTCCCTTTTTTCACTGGGGTTATTTCAAATTTGGTATTTTTAACAAAAAATATTATATTTGTCATTCAGATGACCAGGAACACCCTAATTTTGAAAATTTGGCTCCTGTCAATTAAAAAATATATATATACAGTGGGTACGGAAAGTATTCAGACCCCCTTAAATTTTTCACTCTTTGTTATATTGCAGCCATTTGCTAAAATCATTTAAGTTACTTTTTTTTCCTCATCAATGTACACACAGCACCCCAAATTGACAGAAAAAAACAGAATTCTTGACATTTTTGCAGATTTATTAAAAAAGAAAAACTGAAATCTCACATGGTCCTAAGTATTTAGGTGGGCTACTCGTGGACGTAAGGAAGACCACGGTGAAGAATAAGCCATCAGGGGACAAAAAGCGCACACCGCGGACACGTGAGGATGAAGAGCAAGTTGTTAGGGGGATGCTGAGTGCGAAATGTGGACATAGGGTGTAAGCGAACACGGCAGGACATTTGTGTACCCCCCCCCCACACACAGCTTGAGGGCGCCCCCCAGTGGTGTCCACCTTGGGCACCTTACCTCGCCTTACCCACGGTAAGGCAAAAGTGTCCACTTTGCTGCTCATTTAAGAAGCAAATGGGCGTACATTTTGTTGCAGCGATCCCACCGACTTCCTACGTGTACAATGGCAACTTATTGCCATTAGTTTTTGATTATTTGATTATTGAACACGATTCTGATTATCCTTTGCCATACCTGTTTGCTGTTTCCTTGACCATCGCCTGTTTGACTGCGTTTTTTAAATAAAGCCTGCATTTGGATCTCACCCGCTGTCTCCATTACAATTGTCATATTGAAGGAAAAGTGAAGAGTAATTCTCTCTTTATTGATAAATGACATCAGAGGGGAGAATGAGTGCACTTGAATCGAGTTTCTTGGAGTTTCTAGTGCGGTTCAGTGTGTCATAGAGTCAGCGTCATTTATTTTATTCTTTATTGTAAATGCTTACGTTCACTCCAAGGAAACTGTTTAACACTTAAATACTATTTTTGACATTGAAATTCATCTAAATTAACTTATTAATAATCTGTCTTTAGGGATGAAAATGTTAAATGGTAATGTGAAGAATGTTAAATGTATTTAGTTTTGGTCCTACAAGTGTGTGTGTGTGTGTGTGTGTGTCTTATGAGAATGCATCTTTGATATTTTTTCTGTTTTGTTCTTTATCCAGAAAATCATCAAGGCACTACCATTGTTTTATTTGGGGTATTACACAAATAGTGTGTACTTTGAGCGTTGTGTACTCTTATGTTTGAGAATGTAACAACTACTTCAAATTGTTTCAAATTAAGTACACAGAAACATTATCCTTTATTTCAGTTTGTTTCTTTGCATATTTGTGATTCACACAATACACTTTCCCTCAAACGGAATCCTCCTACATTGACGCCACGTTTTCCCCATATGTGGTCAGAAATAAAGAATCCCTTTTTAGATGTCTGGTCGTGTTTGAGTTTTTTATAATCAAAACATTTGCCCGGCCACACCTGCATCACGAATCAGGTGAGCTAAAAGTTTCCGCAGAGTTAAAGTATGCTCTGATAAATGTGCAAGTAAAACTTTTAACTTAAAGGATTTCTTTGACGCACAGTATTTAGACATTTTATTTTTAACGGAGACCTGGTTAAACACTGGTGATTTAAGGTATTTCTCAGAGTTGCTACCGTCTAAGTGTGGCTTTTTGAATTCCCGGTCCTCTGGTCATGGAGGTGGCCTGGCAACTATTTGAAGAGCAACTTGGACTTTTGGACTCTGCACACCACGCATTAAGCTAGTTTTAAGCTGCAGTTACTTCAGTTGAATTCGTCAATTCTCTGTGCTGTTATATATCGTCCCCCAAAATTCAACAAGGATTTCATATGGGACTTTACAGACTTTTTGAGCAATTTATGTTTGAAAATATGATAAACTTTTAATAGTGGGGGACTTCAATGTGTATGTCTGCTGATCGTCAAATCCACTGGCTAAAGACTTTTTGGATTTAATTGACTCCTTCAACTTTGTCCAACATGTGCAGGGTCTTACTCATGAAAAAGGCCACTCCCTGGACTTAATATTATCTCTGGGCCTGCCTGATGGGGATATTGAAATTCAAAACACAGTTTTTTCAGATCATATGTTTATTCTCAGTAGCATTTTAATTTCATATGTCACTCAGTCTATCTGTCCTCCAGCTCGTCAGGTTTGTTATGTAACCACAGCTGCCGTCGAGAGGTTTCAGACCTTATTTTCTCAATCAAACATTTTTGGTGTTCTTGATGGCTCTTGTGATGTAAATGCGGCCTTTGACTCAGTTCTACATGCTCCTCTATCCTAAACTCTGTTGTGCCGTTAAGGGCTAAGAGTGGTAAAACTAAATCTGATCCTTGGTTAAATGAGCATACACGTGATTTGAGAAGAGCTCATAGGTGGAAGAAGGACAGACAATTATTCATTATATTTAATGAATCATCCAGAAACTCACTCTCTTAACAAAGTTCTGTGAACCCATCTCCCTAAACTGCAACTAGCACTCCAAATGCAGCTAACACCAGGCCTCAAGTTATTGTGGTAACACAGAACAGGTTAACGGTCAGAAAGAATTTGCAGAGACTTGTAACTCAAACTCTTGGACAAAAAACTCCTTTATCCTATATATATACATATATATATATATATATATATAAAAATGTTTTTTTTTTTGTTTTTTTTTAAACCACCTGAGAAAGGTATAAATGTTACATATGTTTGTGTTCCTGGACTCTGATTTTGGTTTCACTTTGTTCCACTCGTGTTCTTTGTTTTGGTTTATCCCGCCACTCCTCATTCATTATTAGTTTATCCCCATCACCTGTGTGTAATTAATTACCTCATTTCTCCCTGTGTTAGCCCATATATATATTCCCTGTGTTTTCCCTCAGTCTGTGTCCATTCTCGTTTGTTCATAGACGTGTTTGCTTCTGTTTTCCCCTGAATATTCATTAAAAGACATTATTAGAATTTCTCCTTTATCTCCGTGCTTTCCTGCCTGCATGTCACCTAACAATAAACATGTTTATAGGGTTTGGCCTATGTATTAATTCTCTCTTTTGAATATTTTTGCATTAATGTTTTAGGTTTGCATACTATGGCTAACTAAAATCAGATGGCTAGCATGTTTGGTCTCTATGGGCTCCAATCTTCCCTCTCAAACTGTTAATTTACTCTAACCCTAACCCTAACTCTGTCACAACTGTAGCGAAATTAGCTCAAAGGGGAAATATTAATAATTATTTATTAATCATTAACTGATTCAAATATTCATAATTAATCATAATAAATAATAATAATCAGATTAACTTGATGTAGCTACATTAAAATGACAATCAATCAGTTCATCCTTGGAACACTCAGTTTTGATTATTAATTAATTTTAAGAGAAGGGTATTTTTGCATGGCCACAAAAATAATTATTTCTTAGCATTACAGCGCTTAGAGCTAGTAACAAAATCTACATCATTTAAGTGACAATTTATTCGCAGACAGGGAGTCATAACCAAATAACTATTGTGCACAAGTTTTATTAACTCAATCACAAACACACAACTAAACTAACAAACACATACTTACACACAAATCACAAGTACATATGTAAAATGAGAAGTGAGAGTGAAACCAGAAGTGGGAACAGGAAATGTAGCTAAGGAGCAAAGTCAAAAACCTGGAAAGACACATGGTGTCCATGGGGGTGGGTTCAACAGACCTCAGAGTGAATTTTAAAGATTATTTGTTAAATATGACAAATAATTGTGTCTGATTTATCTCAGTCGTTACACATTAGTATTATAGGAATTTAGAAGGTTCTTCTCTCATACATCCAATCCAATATCTTATGCCAAAATCTTGCAAGAGATCAAAGAATCGTAAAAAAAGTTCCCTCTGAAGGAGCAACTCCTTATTGGCTCAGTCACCTCAAGAGGGTGTGACATCTTCACACTTCAAAAATCACTGATCACAAGATCACACCAGTTCTTTTACTGAGAAAAAACTGATGTGAAGATGATGCTGAATTAGAAGTTCAGTAACACTTTAAAATAAAGTTCATTAGTTAACATGAACTAAAAATGAACTGCACGTACACAGCATTTATTAATCTTTCTTAATGCTAATTTCAACATTTACTAATACATTATTAAAATCTTGCTAACATTAGTTAATGCACTGTGAACTAACATGAACAAACAATGAGCAACTGTATTTTCATTAACTAACGTTAACGGAAATGAGTAAATACAGTAACAAATGGACTACTCATGATTAGTTCATGTTAGTTAATACATTAGACATTTTAATACATTTAAAGTGTTACCAAATCTTCTAAGGAACCCCAAGGTTATGTCAGACTGTGGCCTTGTCTTTCCATTCACCAAAGAATGATTCCAGCTGGTTCCCTCCCATCAAGTAACATCAGCAAAGATCAACGAGAAGTCGTCATCTGGTTGGTTGAATTCTGCAGGATGTCTGGGGGAGCTGCGTGTCGCGTTCTTTAATGGTCCACCTGGAAACAAATGCTGTGACGCAAAACCCCTTCATACAGTGCTGCAGAGGGCGATCGGTGGCTGACTTGAAGCAGTGCATGCTCGTAAGAAATTTTGTCCGACTTGAGACCGCACCGACGCTATGTGACTGTGATTTATGGTATCAAAGTACCGTGAGAGCAATTCGAGAGCAGTCGGACGAGTCAGCCGGCGCAGTTTCTCAAGAACAGCTGCACGAGCTCTGATGATGACAAAGCTGTTTCACAACTGGTCGAATTCAACTCATGACAACAATCACGCGTGTTTTGTGTTCATTCTGAAAACTTAAATTCCACTAATGCTCAAAAATCTGTATTATTATAACAGTTAAGGCTCTTTTCACAATGTTGTATTGTGTCTTGTTTATCAAAATAAAACTGATAAAAATGTAGACCCCACTACATTGGTATTTAAATAATAAATGCTTATGTTGAACTTTATTCTTGTAAAAACAGACACTGTAAACAGTACATAAAGTATTGAATGAAAACATCATGTTTCTTAAACATCAGTGTATTATTCAAATATTGTATTTTTTTCAGTTCAGCTGTGATAAAGCACGCAAATGCAGAGCAAACGTCACTATGAGAAGCAGAAAGTGTCTAACTTCACGTCTCCGTTTTCAGCTCCTTCCCTCCTGCACGCAGCTACTCTCGCCGATCGGTTTCATCCAGCCGCAGCCGATGTCAAACACACCTAAGACCTTTAGCTGTCAGAGCTTCTGCTGGCTATGCAAGACTACTGCAGACATACATTAGCACATGACCTTTGTTAATGTAAAACTGTAATGTAACATGCTGAAAGGTGAATATAAACATTTAGGCATAACTGGTTGTGTCTTCAACTACATCAACTTTTATATCACAGTTTTTATTTCATTTTATTTTTATTTATTTTTTATTTAACTTATTTTCTTGTCTTTATATAGTCATGCTAAAACTGTCTTTTTTTTACATCTTCATTTTTTGTAATCTTTAAAAAAAGTGTTCCCTACCCACCCTTTCATAAAATATAAAAATAAATTGTTACATTGTATCAACTATGCCTACCACAACCAACAAATTTGGCAGTGAAGATCATGCTTGAGCAAAGGTAGCTAAGTTCCACAATTTTTTTTATAGGACATTATTTCCAATAAATGTCAGGGAAAATACGGATTCAGATTGCAGGTAACAGAAAAAGTTTATTCAGCTCTCACTGAGCACAAAGGAAAAACCACAGGAACACAAAGAAGAAGATCAAAACAAAATCCACAGGTCCAGGGAATCTTTAATGTCCTCTGTGACGCAGTGTTGAAGACCTCGAAGAGAGCCACACCAGTGATGCAGTGTCACAATCTCACAATACTCCTCGAGGAGAGAGCTAGACCTGTAGAGATGAGCTGGGGCGATACATCCGAGTCCCCACCAGATCAGTGAAGACTGTGGTCGATAGCCGTACAACAGAAGTCAGGCCAGATGAGAGACAACTTTAAAAAACAAAAATAAAAAAAAACAAACAAAACATCCTTCAGGATCTAAACCAGTGTTTCTCAAACTTTTTCAGCCCAAGGACCACTTTATCTTCCAATTTTTTTCTGAGGACCACATAACAGAATCATAACAGTTAACTATGGTAACAATAAAATGCTGATAAAATGTTCAGTTAATGTTAAGTTATTTTCGCTTAACTTTCTCACATGGTTTTGCACTAGCTCCGTGGTCTGAGGGAGTGTGGTAGCCAGTGGCCGTGACTCGGTATCTTCGGTACCGGCTTCAGTGGGCCTTTGTGATGCTGTAGTTTTGTTGCTTTCAGTGGACGCTTGAGCTTTTCTTTTTACTCCTCTTTGGTTTAGCCACCGATCCATTTTTTCGTTATTAAAACACACTGACGTCAACCCCCCCGCCCGCGATCCGGTGCGGGTTAAGAGCTTGCCTAGTTTAGGCAATCTTTTCGCAGACCACTAGGGGGCGATGGCGGGCCACACTAGTGATGTTACGTTTGACACAGATGCTCCGAAGCTTGCTTCAAAGTCGAACGGTCCTTGCAATAAACCAATGCTTTGGAGCTTGTATCATTACGTCACTAGTCACGTGAAAATGACTTCTAAAGCAAACACACTGGTTCACTCCTGTAGTGAACCACCTGACTGCTTTGACAGCCCAATCCAGTGTTGACAGGTTTGAAACCTGGCAGCTGTATTTCTTATAAAAGTGAAGCCAAACCATGGCAACACCGTGGGTTGTAGTAGTTGGTGTTTGGATTGGTGTTTTTGTTTATTTATTTTTATTATTAATTAGAGAACATATGAACATTGCATCAAACACAGAAACTTAAAAAACCCTCTGTTGCATTATACAAGTACAACCAGTTACACAAGCACATCCTTTTTAACATACAAAAATATCAGTCCCACCAGTTTACAAGTTATAGAGTTCTGCTTCCCACAGCTAAACAAGATAAAGCTTTCACACATGATACTGCCCTGCTAAAAAAAAAAACTATAGAAAACATTACAGAAATTCTATTGGATTTAATGGTTTTCATGGACATTGGTTGTAATGGGAATTGTAGTGGTCTTTGTGGGTCTCTACTGTGCTGGGTTCTATTGGTGGGGGCATTAAATCATAATGGAATATGTCCCAAACACACTACAAAAAAGAATTCTGTAGTGGTTTAAATGGTAAAAGCCAATGGTTCCTATTGGTATTTTAATAGAAACCATTAGATTTTCTGTGATGGTTTCCAACTTTTTTAAAGCTGGTCTGATCTTCTGCCCTTGTCTAAAGAAATAATTACACACACACATAATGTTTTATTATCAAGGTGAACACATGAAATTCATCAGTATCTGTAAAATTCACTTACATAAATGAATTTCACAGCACTAACACTGTTTCAGCTTTGATCGCCTCGGTAAACAAGTAATAAACGGGGCGTTAACATATAAGCCTACTTGCATGTTATGGTTGTCAGCTTTGTTGCATTACATTTACTTCACCAGGAGATGGTGCTGCAATTTCTATCTCAATGAAGCTTCAAGTAATGAACCATTTTCAACACAATTGTATCAGAAAGCAATAATGCTTCGAAACGCTTCATTTGGCCATCACTAGACCACACTTTAATAATTACTGGTCTAAACAGACACAGCAAGACACAACTAACAGGAGAGGACACAGCAATGGCAAAGCATACAATGACAGTCTGACAAACGACTGAGCACAAGAAGATCTAAAATAGAGGAGGGCTAATGAGGAAAGATAGGCAAAAGGTGTGACAGAAACACAAATGAGAATGAGGATAACGAGTGGGAGGGGAAAACGCCACACAGACAGCGGAACACACGGTGAGCTGTCAAAACAGAACCATGAGCACAACAAGACAACAAGGCACACGGACACTGACACCAAGACAACAAAACAGAGCAAATCAGACCGAAGTCATGACAATAAAGCTATAATTTGATCAAATTAGACAAAAATGTGTGTAAATATTATTTATGTTATGTATTTAGGACACATAAAATACCATAGCTATTGAAGTAGCTTTAATAAGGTAAAGGAGACTGCAATTTTATTAAAAAAAGTAGTTTCTAACACAGAACACAACACATAATTTAAGATTGACATTTGTTAGACAGATCCAAAAACAAACAAACCCACAGGTTTTTGTTACCCTTAAGTAACAAAGACCTGTGGACACTAAATCAGGAATCTTTACATATTTTTCCTGGTTTCACTGCTTTTAAATGCACACCCTCAATCCTGTTTTGCCCATCCTACACTTTTTGTGTGGGTAACAGAGAGACCTTGTGTCAACATTATAGTGCTGTCATGAGCCTATTCTGACCTCACTGAGACCATGATGTCATGTGGAGAAATGCAAAGTCAAGGAGAGTAAAGAGTACTGGGTGGGCCAGACCTCCACACCAGCTGCAAGTCACTCAACCTTCCTCTTTCTATGTTCTATTTCACCACCACCTCAAAAGTTCTTTTCTAACTCATGTAGTAGTAGGTCTTCATTTCATTTCAGCATCATATGAAACTATGAAAAATATGTTACGATTAATGTGGATATTTAAAATCTGTCTGTCTTTACTAATACATATGTTGTCATAAATTCCTATTACTTTCTCTCTTCCATAGAACACAAAAGGAAAAGATCTTAAGTATATTGAGACTGCTCTATTCATTACAATGAAAGCAGATTTGAGAATTACACCAAAGAGTGAATTTTTCAATGTGTAATTATATACATTGTGATATCACTAGCACACAAGTTTTACGGACTACTTTATGGTTCTATTTGGAGCTTGATAGCCTATGGTCACTGTTCATAGTTTTCAAACACATGACTGGAGCAGAGCCCCGGAGGGCAAAACATCCATAGAACTGTACCAAAATCCTATCAATTCTCCATCTCAGAAGAAGAAAAACAAAAATTAATTAAATTAAATTAAAGCTTTGGGTACTCGCGATCCATATACAATAAGGTTTATATTTTATTAGTTTTTTTTTTTTTTAATATCACTGTCTTACTACATTAGTACTTAGTACAAACTAAGTAAACTGGCAGGCAATGGAAGAAAGTTTGTTTTGCCCTCCAGGTGGTCGTGCCTTAGGATGTAATGTCACGTGAGAACTATGAATATACCTTTTGTTGTATGGGAAAAAGTAGTTTGGACATTCTGTATAACCTCACATTTTGTGTGTCTGTAACATGTTTCCTGTTTTGTGTTCCCTGTGCTTTTGTTTCATTGACTCTTAGGGTACACCTACACGACAACTTTGTATAAAAAAAGGAAAGGTCTTTCCTTTGTATTTTTCGCAAACAGATGACAATGTCAAAACCACCCCGTTCACACGGATGCACTAAAATGACTAAGAATGCTGTATTATTCATGCCAGGCCTGTAGTTGGCGATGTTACTTTGTAAAGAAACACTATAGAACTATAGACTAAACACGTAATACATACACATGATGTCACTGTGTTCACAAATTTCCGTTTTTGTAGTTTACACAGAGACGATAACGGTTTTGTTTTCAAAAACTTGTACTTTGAAACCTGTTTTCAAATGTTTGCTTTTTCAGGCTCCCAAAAGGCCATTGTAAATGAAGGCCAAAACACACAAAAAAATGTTTCAATTTTTAGTTGAAAATGGTGTAATGTAAACAGCTCCTTAGTTTGTGGTGTGCTTAGTTAATTTGTCCTGTGTTCTCTTCATTAATCTTCGCTTGTTTCCAAGTGTACAGTATCTTGTTAGTTTATTACCCTTTAAGTATATAAACCCAACACTGTAAAAAATTACGTCTGCCCTCAGCAAATATGATTCATTAAAATAAACAAATTTTACTTAAATTTAGTTTTTCACATTCCTTATTTTAAAACTACAATTGTTACATAGAGTTTGTTTACTTTAAACAATAAAGAAAAACAACGAGCAATTTTGAGTAAAATCAACAATAATCTGGAATTTATTCAATTTATGCTATGATGCTATACCACGTGAACGGACTGACTATGAAGCGCGCAATTTGTGGTGGCGATTTTTGAAAACCAGATCTATCAGGAGAAGACTGCTTATCCACGGCGAGAGCAACTACTAATGTTAGGTGATATAAGTAGAGCCTTTATGTCATAATCTGGATATACACGTTTCTGTTCTGTTAAACAAGTTGAGATGTCAATTTACTAGATATTGTTAGTTTTAGTGGTTGTTCTGGACGTATGTATCGGTAGACAGGGAGCTACGCACATGTAACATCACAGTTCATTGTCATTACGAAGGTTTATACTTTGCATGAGTTTCATAGTAGAGCCCTGCGTGGGACTGTTTTCTTAAACCCGCACCCGCCCGCTCCCGCTGAATGTATGACCAGGACCGCCCGCTCCCGCAACAAATCTGTTCCACTCCCGTCCGCGCCCGAAATGTTTGTGTCCACTCCCGCGCGTTCCCGCGGACTTCATCTCACTGCTTGTGAAAAATGTAGCTACAGATATACTCAGACTAAATATTTGTTCAAGCTAAACTTATTAACAGATTTATGTCCGTTGTAAACGAACACTTTTGCACATTTATCGCAACTTACAAAGTTTTTTTTTCAGTGACAATTGACCCTTCGCAAAATCCACCCCCTGTTGCAACGCCCGACAACCCATGCTCTCACACACCACACATCATGTTCTCCCGCAATGTAAAATACATTGCGGAGCAAAGACGACACTGACAATTTATGAAACAGTTTCATGTGAAGGGTCAATTGAGAATTGTTTCCATATGTCTGACTTGCCACTTTAATTTTCTTCTCAACTTCTTGTGGCGACTCCATTTCTACTACACGCCAAATCTCACCATCCCTAGTGGGTCTCCCGCTAAATTTTCTGACCGCCCACTCCCGCCCGCAGCAAGGGTAAAACCACCCGCTCCCGCAAGATTTGCGTTGGGTCCCGCGGGAGCCCAAACCCAATGCAGCCCTCTATTTCATAGCCTTGCTTAGTTAAACTTTCAAAAGATTTTGTTTGCATTTTATTCTGAGAAAATCTTTTAAGCGTGCGCACGCACAGAAAGCATGTTACTGAACTTGGATGTTTTCACGTCTACTGCCGAATACACACAAGGTTTACACACAGGTAAACAGTCGCGGGATGTGTGTCGACAGTATCTTAGATCCGTGTGTTATAGTCCTTAAAGTGACCAAAAAATACCCAATATACCTGTTTTTAATGTTAATCAAACAACATGGCAGAAAACCAGTGGCTATTGACTGAATAACTATAACTTTAGTAACTTTAGTAAAATCCATGTATATTTAATCATATGGTCTAAGGAGTTAATTTAAACATTTTAAACTTTATTATCATTATCCTCATAACACATTAAAATACTGACAAGGACAAATCGATTAAGAAAATGAATAGGATCAGTTTTACTTTCATGCTAATTTAATCTCTCTCTCTCATTTCTTTCATTTGTAAAGCATTTATTGAATGAAGAAGAAAAACTTGGATCATCTGACTTCGATAGGGTCAAGGTAAGAACTTTTTATTGTAATTTTTCAAGATGATTTAGGGGATCTCTTTGTGTGTATATACTGAATATATGTGTGAATTGTGACTCTTGGTTGATCTATGGTGTATTGTATTGTATGGTGTAAGTATTGTTAGCCTAAATGGATATTATAATCCATTTTAGGATTCATGTTAGTATTGCACTCCATTCTACAAAAAGTATAAAACATATAACCATCCAGTAATAAAGGTCTGTATTCATCCAAGAAGCTATGATGTTGCTGATTTGCTATTTTACGTTCTGTCCTTTTGATTTCATACATTTGTTTTGTTTTTTCAAATTAACTGTGCCTGCACTTTTTCCATTTATGAACAAACAATGCACAATACACATTTTGTTTTGTTTCAGAACACTAATGGGGAAATTGTCCAAGACATTGAGCAAACACTTAAAATTGTGACCAGAGGGGGCTCTCCAGATAGTAGTCCTTAGTCTTATGGACTAATGCAGGAATAGTCTTAGAAGGTGTTAAGGTTCTGGGAGGATTGTCCAGTGTTGTAAATCCACATCCATCCATGTGTTGTCCTCCTTGGCCTGATGTATTCTGTAAACTTGAGTTACCCCAAGCCACTGAGGTATCAGTGGATTTTTTTTTTTTAAATCCTGCTTAAACTAGACAGTGCAGTCTTTTTTGCCAAATGCACACTTAACTGTTCAACACAGTATACATTTTGAATGGTTAGTTCACCCAAAAATAAAATTTCTGTCATAAAGTACTCACCCTCATGTCATTCCAAACCCGTAAGTAACCCATAAATAACTTACAAATATTACATATTTGTATGCAGACAATGAAGGAAGACTCTGACGATGGTTTCAGTTTTCTGACTTCTTTTTATTTTGCCAAATTCTTCATCAAAAAGTCAAAAGCAAATCTACAAAGAAAAAATAAATAAATAAATAAATTAAAAAAAATCTACAAGATTAGAAAAAAAGTACTTGCTGCCTTAAAATGTTTTACAACCCTGTTTTTTTCTCATAGGTTTGAACTAATAATTTCCCTTAGATGACACAAATACATTCCAACCTTCACACAGCAGGAATAAAATCTACTTTTTTTACCCCAAGAGCAGAGAGCAAGAGCTAACTTAAAAACAGAAAATCATATGCATCCTGCCTTATATCACCCACTGCTGAGACCAGAGTCCCATCAATCCACTCTGTTTCACTTTCCTTCACAGCAGGCGGACGGCCGTGCAGTATATTTCATATTCCTGTTTGTTAAGGTGCTGACTCACTGCTTGGAACATCTGTGTGGCTTGAAAGGAAAAAAGATGTCAGTTTAGGTCTATCTCAAGAGACCAGGTCTTTGGCATAGGGTACATGAAGAAATGAAATGCTGCAAGCAGGCAAAGGCATTAAGAAAATGATTTAGTAGCTCAAGGCTATAGCAATGGAAAGAGCTAGTTTTACATTAGTAGCAGTTTACTTTTAAAATACGAATGCTCACTTTTACTTTCTTGGTTGGCAATAAAAAAAACAGGTCACTATGGATACATGCAGCCTACTTGAGCAGTGGTCCTGGAGGGCCACTGTCATGCAGAGTTTAACTCTAAACCCAATCAAAATCATCTGACTATGACTTTCTAATAATCATGAAGACAGTGTTTACATGTGTTTAATTAGGACCAGACTTGAAGAGCCCTGTTCTAAGCAGATATATGGTCGG
Organism: Zacco platypus; assembly: GCA_038088235.1. Lineage (NCBI taxonomy): Eukaryota > Metazoa > Chordata > Actinopteri > Cypriniformes > Xenocyprididae > Zacco > Zacco platypus. The sequence continues at coordinate 10,686,983 of CM076080.1, forward strand.
GAATTAACACCAGTAGAGGTCAGTATTGTCTGCTTGACTTCAGCTCATTCATAGCTGTGTAATTTTAAAATTCTATCTATGCTTAATATGCAGGGATAATTATAAGTACATCTTCTGTATGTTGATTCCTTGTAAACACCCAGTGACTACCAAATAATTTTGAACAGTGCCTCAACCTTAACCAATGGTGTAGTTTGGGGTGGGATTATGTGATTGTCCAAACAACAGCAGACAGGGGAGTGTTCAGGAAACCTGTTTTACAACAGTTACCATTATTATAATACTGTTTTTTAGTTGCACAGAAATTACACACTGAACAAAGGTTTAATTTATAGATTCTAAAATGTCTAATTCATTGGATTTAATGATTAAGGAGACAAAAAATAAACATTCATTTTCAGAACCATGAACACCAGCAACAGAAAGATTCATGCAGGCTGACATTTAAGAGCTTGCAAATTAAACACAATACTCTAATAACAAATGTTACCTCACTGTTTATGGAATGTGAAATACCTGTAGCAGTCCCTCTCAGGTGTTTGATCTAGGTCTTGCTCTTTTCACTCTTACCCCTACCAAAGGTCTCAGACCAGCATGGGAGCACTGTATAACATTTTACATTTACATTTACATTTATTCATTTGGCAGACGCTTTTATCCAAAGCGACATACAAGTGTGGAATACAAAAAGTGAGTCATCAAGAGGCAAATAGACACAGGAAGTGCTCACAAGACGAGTTTCAGACATTGCTCAGAGTAGCATAAGTTAGAATAGGGAGGGATTAGAGGAAATGAAAGGATAGATTTTTTTTTAATTATTATTATTATTTTTAAGATGAGGTTAAGTGCTCATGAAAGAGATGAGGAATGAAGGAACTAGAAGTTCAGTCCCTCTTGGTAAAAGAGGCCATAGAACATATTCCTCCGTGTGAGAGGGAGTCTGGGTTCTGCAGCTGTTACTTCATAGTTCCAAAGAAGGATGGGGCGTTTCTATTATAGACCTGCTGAGACTGAACTGCTCTCTTGAGGAGATTCAAGTTCAGGATGCTAACTATTCTGCTAATTGTGAGTCAAATCAAGCCAGAGGACTGGTTTGTCTTAATAGTTCCCTTTCAAAAGCTACACTCCAGCTGCGCTTCAGCGCTATGGGAACGTCTTTAGTCGTGACCGGCTGTGAATATGTGTCTAAACACATCAATGAAATTGACATATATTTATAGCCTCTGTGACGTCATCATTGTGCGCCGACACGAGGCTATAATTAGATGAGCCGCAGGTGCATCTGCAGGTCTTTTTTCTTCAGAGACCTGGCATGAAGTGTGTTGTTGAAATGCTCTCTATCTCTATCTCTATCCTTCACAACTATGTTAGGAGTTAGTATAGGAGCAAAATCTTAAGAAATTTCTCTCTTCTCTTTCTATTTCCTCTTCATCAAGGAAAAGATTTGAGCTGTCTTGTTAATATATATATATTTAACTATATTATATTGCAAGATAAAAGAGAGAGAAAATGAGCCAGCAAAACAAACGGTGTGTGTCTCCGTGCTCCCGTTCAATCGCAGAGGCGGACACACACCAGTATTATTTTGTGTGTTTAGGGGAGGAGCACGCTTCCCTCGTGTTGGAGGGAGGCGAATGCGAGCACTGCGAGAAACTAACGATCATGTTGCTTCGTTCTCGTCTCTCTTATTTCAGAGGGCAAGAACCCACAATGACATCGTCGGGCTCACAATTGGATTTGGTAGACGAGCGAGAGGCGGTTCATTCCCTTTCCCTTGCTGCGTCTCCAGATCCATCAGTCCAGCCGCATGAGTATGAAGCGCACTCTGGTGCTCCTTCAGGTCATACCTTTTCGAGTCCACCCCCTCCGGGCGCTCCTCACGTGATGGAAAAGCTGTTGAGGAGTTGCTGGAAGTTGTGACTCAAGCTGTGGCCAGGTTACACCTTGACTGGCCACAGGAAAGGGAGCCCCCCAAACGCTCTAAGCTTGAAGATCGGTTTCTGTCCGGCGGCAGGGGGGAGGGATCACAACGTCAGTCCCTTCCTTTCTTTGAGGACCTCCATGACGAAATATCAAAGTCATGGAAAAAACCATATACCTCTCATGTCTTTGTGCCTTCGTCGTCGTTTTATTCGACTATCGTGGGTGCTAAGGCGCGGGGGCATACGACAATGCCCCAGGTAGAGGAGACGCTTGCAAGCTATGTCTCTCCTGGATCGGCATTGTCGCTAAAGAAATCAATGCTTCCATCAACGCCTTGTCGCACAACATCAAATCTCGTAGGCAAGGCTTTTCAAGCTGCAGGTCAGGCTGGTACTGCCCTGCACACCATGGCGGTGTTGCAGGCGTACCAAGCCGGCCTCTTGAAGGACCTGAGTGCGGGTTCAACAATTGACCAAGAGTCTTTTGCGGAGCTTCGTTGTGCTACAGACCTGTCTCTTCGTGTCACCAAGCAGACGGCCCGTGCCATCGGCCGTTCAATGGCTGCTATGGTCAGCACGGAGAGGCATCTATGGTTGAACCTCACGGGCATCAAGGACAAGGACCGCATCTTTTTACTTGATGCACCTGTGTCACCTTCCGGCCTGTTTGGTGACTCTGTAAATTCAGCCGTCAACAGGTTCCGGGAGGTGAAGAAGTCCGAGGAAGCGTTTGTACAATTTCTTCCTCGGCGCACTCAACGGAAGGGGCCTTCAGCCCCCCAGCCCCAACCAGGTCCTTCACACAGGGAGGCTCAAAAGCAGAGTGTGGCGACTCGTGCTCCCCCTCGCAAAGACTGGGGGCCATCTCGTTTTGCTCAACAGCCTCCCAAGCAAGACCTCAGGACCATTCTTTCTCCCTCCAAATCCTTACGGTCTTGCACCCAGCCCTGTGGGATTTTCCCCCCTCGGGACAGGGCACGTATTCAGACAACATGTACCGCCCTCTCTCGAAAATCCCATAAAAAAACCCTCCTTCCCCGCTGACTTCCTCTGGTGTTTCGGGGGTCAGCGGTTTCCAGCGAAATGTTAAGTATTCCGTTGATTCCCGCAACACACCGGGACGCGCAGCATCTAGCATTTTCCCTAAAGGAAGTACAAAAGTTAGTTCCCATTTCAGAGAGTCTGGCAGCGTGGAAACTACTGCCAGGGATTTCTGCGTGGGTTCTACGAACAGTAGAGTTAGGATACAGAATCCAATTCTTTCGTCGTCCCCCGCATTTCAACGGCGTGGTCTCCACTACCCTGAAGCCGGGGCAATCGACGTTACTGTTAAAAGAGCTTTAGGCTCTCTTAAAGAAAGGGGCCATAGAACATGTTCCCCTGCCAAAGAGATAATCAGGCTATTACAGCAGGTACTTCCTGGTCCCCAAAAAGGACAGGGGGTTGCGTCCAATCTTAGATCTTCGAGGCTTAAACGAGGCTCTCAAGTTCAAGATGTTAACAGTAAAGATGGCCATGTCTCAAATCCAACATCGCGATTGGTTTGTCACGATCGCGATTTGGCATACCTACCACTATTGAATACACTATTGATAATGGGACGCCATTTGCCATTTTCACATACCCTATCATCCTCAGTCTGCATCGAACGTCGAACGTCTTAATCAAACCATCAAGAGAAGGCTCACAAAAGCCTCCATAGATACTGGAAAGAAGTGGCAAGATTTGCTACTCATGGTATTAACAGAAATAAGAATGACTCCATCTTCCACTAATAAATTATCGCCGTTTGAAGTGTTGCTGGGTAGGTCTTTCCCGACTCCATGGGTTAAAGGCTGCGCAGGCATTACTTCCTTAGGTGATCTGGAGGTGATACAGGAGGGCTACATGACTTCCCTTATAGAGAAACTGAAGTCTATATGTGCTGATGTTTCTCTGTGTCTTCCTCTTCCCTTAGAAGACCCTACTCACCCTTTGGTTCCAGGAGAGAGTATGCTGATCAAAAGCCTGAAACCGATGAAGGTGGGAGAGCCAAGGAATCTTGGACCTGCTACGGTGATCCCTGTGACAAGGACCGGAGTCCTGACGGACTACCAGCCACAATGGATACATTGCCACTTCGAGGCAAGCTTCAATTTAGAATAGAATTTCAAAAGGGGATTCACCGTACTGCCCAACAGGGAGGAGCAAAACACTGATTAAACTGATTGTAGAGTTATCCCCAAATTCTGATGATTTATCACCAGACATGTCAGCAAAAGACAGAGTTTATCATGAGCTCAGATTTAAGTGATTCCATTAAGTTAAGGCAGCTAAAGCCAGATGTGAAGGAAATTATGCATGTGCATTAGCGCTTCTACAACGAGGTGCTTTAAAGAATGAGATAGATGGAGAATGTTGGATTTGTATTCAACTACATTCAGCATGGAAAACGTACCCAATAACCTCGGAAATAGTATGTCTTGAGAACAATAAATGTGATATGCCACGGCAAATGTCTATTATAGTACAGATGACGGATATCGCTCATTACATGAGAGAACCCATCCCATAGCCAAAGAGAGATGAATCCTGGTTTGGCTGGCTCAATAGTCTTTGGGGTGGAAGGGGAAGCTGGATTTTCAATATGGTTATACTCATATACATGCTATACTCATGCTGATGTTGCTGATAGCTCCATGTTTGCTTCAATGTATCAGTAGTTTCACTACACGCTCCATTCAAGCTGTAACGTCAAGAGATACGTAGCCTACCAAGCAATGTTAAGTGTTCAAACTACCCAGGCATTCTTGCTCAACCGAATGAACATGAGTCTGATACGGATACCAGCGACAATGAGTATGTGCATATCTATGAGTTATGATTTGTAATCTTTAAATATGATCAGGGATTTTTATGAGTTATGAATTAAATCAAAAGTGATCTCAATCAGAAAGATATGATTAATCGCTCAGAAATTATACTTTAACTAAAAAAAATGGTTATTTAAAGGTTGTTTGATATATACTCGAACTAACAAAAAAAAAGGATATAAGTATGTGTATACAGTAATCAAATTATATGTGCACAAAGATGTTCCAAAAGTAAGACATTCTGTCTTAGAGTGACCATTGTAGAGGTTCTAGAAAATATCTTGTGCTCTGTTTTTTATGTTCTGTAAATTTCCATGATATGATGTCTCTCTTGCTGATTCCAGACATCATGTAATTTCACTTGACCTTAAAATCAGACATCATGTGATTGAAGTGTTCTTGTTTTCTACCTATATCTGTACCCCTGGACAACGAATAAACGGGTCATTGATTTGAACTGCACACTGTATTGGTTTCATTTCTTGGGTACCCGGTACCACCTTTCTGTGCTGCATTGCCTTAACCTGAAAAGATTCTCTCGAGATGTTTGATCTAATTATTTCATCACACAGCTCCAAACTTACTTTATATCACAAGTCGAGTGTTTTAAATAAACTTCTGTGATGTGATGTCGTTTCGGATCTAAAAATCGGACCGAAAATACATTATGATATTCTGCACAATGAAAAAAGCTATCGCTATTAGCCTTTTTTACAAGGTCCACCTTAAAAAAAAAATAAAAAATAAACATTCAAAAACTCAGGTTCGTTAAATAAATTCCCAAAATTTATTGATGGCTTTACATAATTAAGCAGGACACACACACACACAAGTTAAACAAGCGAGAGTTGAGCATCAAACCATACCAAAAGCAACCAAAAAAAAAATAAATTAAGTTGATACCAAAAATAAACCTTGTGAAATCACACAATTAATAAAAAACAAATTACATGCAAAAATAGCTCAACTCTGCTTAAATACTAAGCTGATGGTCTGCTTGCAAAGTACACAAACAATGGGGGAAAACAAACAAATGAAAAAAACCCCAAAAAACTAGTCCACCCAAAATGCCATTCCCTATTTAATTACCAATTGAAGTACCTGGGCAGACTAGACAACATAACCAAAACTAAACACTCAAACCAAAAAAAGAAACTCAACTATAACAAATGGGCTCCGTAGAGCTGAAACACACATTAAAATACCTTTATTATTTCTAATCAAGACAAACAACACATTAAGACATTTTTGTACAACTTCATACCTATATCAGAGATCCAAAAGACGGCACATGCAACTCGCAAATGACAAACTCCATTGGACAGAAACGCATGCATTAAAACATCTTTATTTTTTATCTAAAACAAACACGTTAAAACATTTTAGAATTTCAAATAAACTCGTACCTATCTCCGTGATCCCAGAAAATCCACATGAACCTCTTGCGCACCAAACAGCAAGAGTACCGATCTATTTCTACCGGCCAAAAACAAACGCACCTACTATTCTCGTTCCTACCGCTGATCTTTATACATAGCCAACCACACCCCCTTCTCCCTGGATGTCGCCTTCCACACATTGCATTATAAATATAAAGTATCATTATGAAAATTCCTGACATGGCATGAAGGACACCGATAAACCGTACATCGTCACAATCGTGTATTTATGTGTTTTCAAAAGTGTCTATGTTATATTTTATCTGCATATTATAGCGATCTCTGGAAGCATCTGTTAGTTCCTGATCTGTCACATGGTATATGCCTGTTCTTCTTCAGTTGCATTTGTGGACCGAGTGTTAACGGAGCGCCCTCCGACTGCACATATGAACTGAAAACGCAGTACATCAGAGTATCCAGCGCTCGTAATGATCACAACGGCGCTTTTTGGGTAAAAAATTGAATAAATATTACTCCTCTGTATAGAAATTTGACATAAACATATGAGAATCCATCGATATTTATCCAAATGTGCATTCTTTTGAGCTAAAAGCCCAGAAGGATGTTGTTTTGTCAAGATTTTTGATGACGATCTCACAGGAGTTGTTTTGTCAATGGATGTTGCTGACGCTCATATTTCAAAGGAAAGGTATCGACTCCGTTTTTCACATTCATAACTCCTGACGCATATTAACAAATTACTGTAACAGACTTTGTTTGACTCTGTCAGTGTTCAGTGTTGCGGCGTGTGTTTAACTAGTTAGTTTGCAGTTAAAGTTAGCACGCGCGGGTTCAACGTCATCATGTGGTTGAAAGACGACGATAATGATTCTTATTTGATACGGGGCCGCGACAAGATCAACAGACACGTGAAAATTGATTTACCGCCGCCGTTCTCCGGTGATGAGAAGCAGAGCTTTCTGTGTTGGGCGCGGCAGTTCGAGGTCGCCGTCAAAGCGATCACAGAGGGAGCTGGCGCAGCGTCATTAAATTATGAGCTGGTGAGGATTCTGCCGACGCGTTTGGCCGGCGCGGCGTTTCTTCTGTGGGACAGTCTTCCTGGCACTATTCAGGCTGACTATAAGACTGTGAAGGAAAGACTAAAAGAGGCTTTTGGGCAGAGACAGTTTATGGATCGCTTCCGAGCCAGTTTATCTGCCCGCGCGAAAGTTTGGAGGTGTATGCGGCAGAGATGAGCAGGTTAGTGGACGAAGCTTTTCCTGAGTATGGCGACACGGCCCAAAGAGAAGAAAAGTTTTGTCGGTTCTTGGCCGGTCTGGATCCTGTGCTCAGAGCTAAATGCCATGAACAGGGAGCAACAGATTTGGAGGAGGCCGTGATAATCGCAGGTCGGTGTGAAAATGCCAGAGACTCAATTGAGACTGATTACATGCCTGCTAATGCTGCCTACGGTAATAATGATGGAGGAGCAGTGGCTGCTGTTCACTCTGTGACTGATAATGGAGGGCTATATAGAGCAGTGGATAGATTAACCGAAGAAATGAGAGACATGAGAATGGAACTGAGACGCTTGGGTGACGAGAACCAAAGACTGAAGGCCAGAGCGAGTCCTAGAGCAATGGATGAGTGGAGTGGAGATCGCTCTCAGTCTAGTGGAATGTGCCAGTGTGTCTGCGGGGGCCGTGGATGCCAGTCACGTGTCTTTGATGGCGCACGGAGGGGCCGTTCGCCTGAGAGAAAATTGTTTCAACGCCATGATGAGCGCACATCAGGTATGGATGTTCATGGTTATAAAGACTCATACTCCTCTCGGTCCCCCGCTAAACGCAGCCCTAGCCCCAGTCCTCGCAGATGGAACAGCTATGAGGACGACTCAAGAAAGCGGGGTGTGCGTTTCATGTCTCCTAGTGGAGCGGAGCGCCGCAATGGGCCGGGAAACGGATTTTAGCTGATGTTGCGGCCCAAACACCAGCTATGCTGCCTGTGGGCCCTGAAATGGACAATGTCGATGATAGTGACTCAATTTTGAAAGACATTAATGTGATTGTGGATGCTGGCCGGGATGTGCTAGTGTCGTATGTGAGAGGAGTGATTGAAGGTGTGGAAATTCAAATGTTAGTCGACTCTGGTTCCAGTGTATCTCTCATGAGTGCAGACTTCTGTATGTCAGTTCCAACACTTCGTAATCGCCCACTGAAAAAGGACTATGTGTCAGCCCGTGCTGTGAATGGACAAATGCTAGATACACTGGGCACCATCACTGTAACATTTCAGCTGGGAACTGAATCGTGGCAGCATGTATTTCATGTGCTAAGAGAAACCACACAGACTGTGCTGCTGGGCTGGGACTTTATGTTGAAAAACCACGCTTTAATGGATCTCAGCCGTGCTAAGCTACAACTGTGGGACATCTCAGTTCCTCTCCTTACCAGTAAAGATTTCGTTCCAATGTGCTGCAACGTGTCACTGGCCACCGCTATGAACCTAGCACCCCTCAGCGAGTCAGTTGTGACAGTTAAAGTGTGTTCACCCAATGCAGCCCATTTGGCGAGCGACTTTGTTGGCTATCTGGAACCCAATTTGGCAGATTCTTCCGGGCTGGTGGTTGCTCACACGGTGGCCACGGTTCACAATGGACTGACAAAAGCTCGGATTTTGAATCCTACTGGACAGGACATTTCATTAAAACAAGGTATGCACCTGGGTGAGTTTTACTCAGTTGACAACTCTGATGTTCAGCTGTTTCATGCTCCAGCTGATATAACTACAGCGACCATTTCCAGAGTTGCGCCTCCTGTGTTGCTGGATGAGTCTCCTATTTCTGGATCGGAGAGAGCTGCGCTTTCGGCATTATTGTTGGAATATAATGATATTTTCAGCTCCTCTAAACGGAATTCTGGAAGATGTACATTATTGAAACACCACATCAGAACTGGTGAACAGGCTCCTATCAAACAGCGCGCATATCGTGCATCCCCTCAAAAACGTGCTGAGAAAGAGAAACAGGTGACTGGCCTGCTAGCGGATGGTGTCATCGAGGAGAGCTGTAGTCCCTGGGCGTCACCAGTTGTTTTGGTGAAAAAGAAGTGTGGCACATGGCGTTTTTGTGTAGACTACAGGCACTTGAACAGTGTGACCATTAAAGACTCTCATCCATCGTGTGGATGACACGCTGGACGCGTTAGCAGGCGCAGTGTGGTTCAGCACACTGGATTTCTCTAACGGATACTGGCAGGTGGAAGTTGCTGAGGAGGACCGGGAAAAGACGGCCTTTACGACAGGACAGGGCCTCTATCAGTGGCGGTCCATGCCAATGGGCCTATCCAATGCCCCCGCCACATTTCAACGTTTGATGGAGCTGGTCCTCAGGGGGCTCCCGTGGCACATCTGCATGGTATATCTCGATGACATTTTGATTTATAACAAAACATTTGAAGAACACCTGTCAAGTCTGAAAGAGGTGTTTTCGAGAATCCAATCTGCTGGCTTGAGGCTGAATCCATGCAAATGTCACTTTGCTAGAGATCATGTGGTCTTTCTGGGCCATGTCGTTTCTCGAAAAGGTCTTCTGCCTGATCCAAAGAATATGGAAAAAGTCTTGAACTGGCCAATTCCCCGTTCTCCTTCTGAAGTGAGAGCCTTTGTGGGACTGTGTTCCTATTACAGACGTTTCGTTAAGGACTTTTCTAAGCTCGCTGCTCCACTGAACCACCTCGTCGGGAAAAATGTGCCCTTTGTGTGGACTTCTGAGTGCGATAAGTCATTTAACCTGTTGAAGGGTGTGTTGTCGTCCGATCCTGTGGTAATATTGCCTGACTTCAGTGTGCCTTTTAAAATCTACACTGATGCGTCCAACTCGGCCGTTGGTGCAGTTCTTGCCCAGGACAGAGATGGATTCGAACATGTGGTCGCGTACGCCAGCCGGGCTTTGAATTCCACTCAAAAGCGTTGGTCCACGTTTGATCGTGAATTGTGGGCTATAGTGTGGGCAGTGAGGGAATTCAAGCATTACATTGGACTTGCCTCATTTACCATAATCACAGACCATCGGCCACTTTTAGCACTTCGGCGTTTGTCCATTGATGATGATCCTACAGGAAGAAGAGAGAGATGGATTCTGGAGCTTGATCCATTGAATTGGGTCATTGTACACAAAGATGGACACCAGCACAAGAATGCGGATGCGCTTTCTTGCCGCCCTGATATGCCTGGCCCTAGCGAGGCAGAGGCCAGTGTTAAGGAGGTATTGGAAGTGAATGTGGTGAGTTCTGATCAGACAAAATACATTCAATGTTCCTCTGAAGTCACTGATTTTGCGGAAGATGCGACTGCTTTGAACTCACTTGACAATTCAGACCACATTTCTTTCATGAATGCCTTGTCACACAGCTTATCGGACATTAGGGCTATGCAGCATGCTGACCCTGATATTGAGACTGTGTTAAGTTGGGTGAGGCAATCCCAAAGACCGTCTAGGAGAAAATTACAGGGGGCTTCCCAATGCTTACGGAAGCTTTGGACTGAATTTAGCCGTCTTTCTATTATTGATGGACTGTTATACCGCTCAGTTTTTTGTCCCCTCACAGGTAGCCCTGTAATCCAAATGGTTGTTCCCTCTTCTCTAATATCAGACATTCTTTTGCAGCTGCATGGGGCCCCAGCTTCTGCCCAATTCTCCTCTGAGCGTGTGTGGGAACGGGCGAGACAATTTTGTTACTGGCCTTCCATGTACAGGGACATCAAAGGATGGTGTGAGCAGTGCAAGGCATGTCAGACACGACGCGGTCCGGTTCCAGCCCACCGTGCACCTATGGGTGGGACTCAGTCAGTGCGACCTTTTGAAAGAGTGGCTATGGACATCCTAGAGCTGCCTGTGACTTCGAAAGGAAGCCGGTATGTGCTGGTCGTCGAGGACTATTTCACAAAATTTGTCAACTTGTATGCTTTGCTTAATCAGTCAGCTCAGACAGTGGCGCGTTGTCTGTTTGAGGATTATGTTCTGATTCACGGCATTCCAGAGACATTGCATTCGGACCAGGGTCGTCAGTTTGAGGCGCAGGTGGTTCAGAATCTCTGTCGTCTGCTGAACATTAAAAAGACACGCACCACTCCCTACCATCCGAAGTCAGATGGGATGGTTGAGTGCTTTAATCGAACTCTGATTGATCAACTGGCTAAGACTCTTTTGACCTTTGAAGGGAATGGGATGATTATGTGAAGCATGTGGCTTTTGCTTACAACACAATGACTCACTCCAGCACCCGTTTCACACCTTACTTCTTGACCCATGGCCGGGAAGCACGGGTCCCCGCGGATGTACTGTTACCCACCCGTGCTCTTGACTCTCAGATGTCAGCATCACATGCTGAATTTGTTTCTTCGTTGCTGACAGAACTGAATGCTGCGTTTAGCAGTGCACGGATGCACAGTGACGCAGCTCATGACCGCCAAAAACTGTACCATGACGTTGGCTTGCGTCATCAGCCTTATGATGTAGGTGCCTTGGTGTGGCTCCATAACCCAGTGGAGAGCCGCATGAAGCTAGCACCCCACTGGAAGGGACCTTATAAAATCACCCAGGTCATGGACTCATGTGGGGAACTGGGACTGATTTACAGGATTGAAAATGCTTCTGACTCTGGTGAGAGGGCGCAGGTAGTACACTATAATAGGTTGCGGCCTTACACGTTGCCTGTGTCACTCCTGTCACAGAACCAGACACTGTCTAACGTTCAGGACTCACAGCCTGAGTCTCTCTCTGTGGAATCAGGAGTTTCTGGTGGAGAGGTGTGTGTTCCTCCTCGGGCCGATCTGAGTGTTTTGTCTGACCCACCGTGTTCAATTAAGGGGTCTGTGCCAGACATGAGTAGAACGGGGAGGGTTCGTAGACCTCCTGGTCATTTAAACGATTTTGTTTTGTATTGAACTACCTGCATATTTCTGTGGAAATGTGAATTTGTTCTATTGTTGAGCCTGTTATTGCAAAAAAAAAAAGAAAAGAAAAGAAAAAAAAGTGCTTTGTACTCTGTTTTGTGTTTCATTGTACACAGCTGTTTACTGTTTATCACTGTGGATGTTATTTGGCATAAACGGGGACGTTTATTTTGTAAGGGGGGGACGTATATAACAGACTTTGTTTGACTCTGTCATAATGTGTTAATGCTGTACGAACTGGCGCTCGTTGTGTATATGTGTGTGGAATGTATTTTCCCCTCGGGGCTTGCCATATATAGGCATGGGCATGCGCACTTTTGTACTGGAGTGTCGCGGGGTTTTCAGGCTGATTCACTCTCATGTGGCAGAGAATAAAGTGAAGAGAAGTTCGGACGACTGTCGTTTATTGTTTTATTATTTCTAAGTATTTTAGGCGAACCCGGTATAAACGCTCGGTTACATTACGTTCACTATACGATATTAGTAAACCCATACGTTAAAAAATATATTTTATCTGGCCAAAATATATTTTAAATATATGGTAAATATTTGTGTAAACCATGAGGTTCAATGAAATATATTTTTGAAACTGAAAATATATTTTGTTTCGACCCTCATATTCTTAAAATATATTTAAAAATATATTTCAAGGGCCAAGAAAATACATTTATATTTAAAAATGTATTTCAGGGCGCAAGAAAATACATTCCCAATCTTATAGTCAGCAATGCAAATGTGGGTGGAAGAAAGCCTTGTGATCAAAACTACATTCCATTAAATGTTAGGAGAATTTTTAAACACGTGTAGGCCTCAAAAACACATGAATGTCCGCATATTTTCTATATTGACGACTTTTGTTCACATGATCTTCCCAAAAAAATAGTGATCATGGCAGGAAAAATTGTCAAATGGGTTATTGGAAACCCTTACAATTGTGTATTTTAATCTATAATCAATCAATTAATTAATTAATTAATTAGTTTGTAATTTAATATCAGTGTAATATAGCGTTTAAATGCACATCAAATAAAAATAAATAAATGAATAAAATCACTAGATGTACGATGTTAATAACGGTGACGTAATTTGAATTGGAGCAACATGCGCATCATTTAACGATCGTCAGTCAACCGCGACTTATTGGAGGTAAGAAGGTAAGAGCTATAACTATATTTTTAGTCATAATTTCTTACACATGTATTGTTAATGGCTACTGTAGATGTATAAGGTTTAGTATTGTCAAGGTTTTTTTTTTACTTTATCAATTTAATGTCCTGTTTGTGTCATTTGCATACATGAGGAGACGCAGATTTGTAGATTCTGTTAACGTTAACTTAACGTTAGTTGTTTTTAATTTGCATACTTGGCGAAAACCAACGTTACACACAAAATATGTTTAATATTATTTTAAACTTCAGCTGTAGAGTGTTTGGGAGCCCGTTCCTCTTGCTGTTGTTGAGTGTGTCAAGAAGTCGGACAGTCGACGTTGTAAGCATTGACACACCGGAAAAATGTTTAATGGACAGATGCAAACAGGTGACCCTTACGGTAAAAAAAATATTTTAAAATATATTTAAAAATATACAAAAAATGGCCAAAAATATATTTGCTAAAATATATTTTATTTTATTATATATTTCAGCAAATATATTTTTTGGCCATTTATATTTATATATATATATATATATATATATATATATATATATATATATATATATAATTTTATTTTTATTTTTTTTTAGAAAAATATATTTTTTGGCCATTTTTTTGTATATTTTTTAAAAATAAAATTTTCCTTACATAAAATGCCATACATGTAAAATAGATTCATGTCACATTTGAAGAAAACCTTCTGTCTATAAAAATACCCTATATAAAAATTTTGTTGTCTGTAGCACGTGAACATTTGAATAAAAATCAGCAAGGAACATACGTAATGTGTAAAAAAAAAAAAGGTACAATATTACAATATATTCAAACAAATGTAACTTTTGCTTTCAAGAAGTCTCGGTTTGCCCAGTTCATATCCTCAATGCCGCTTTCAACACATTTGGAAATCTCTTCTTGACTGCAAGACAAAAATCAGTTATTTTTTAATAAATGTTTCAAATAATTTTTCCTTTCACCAAGTATTGACGGTACGTATATGGCTGGCATGGTTCTCGTCGGTTTCACTTCTCTTTCCGCTACTGTCAGTTTTGCTCTTTGCTCCTACAAAAAGACAAAACATAATACCTGGACATCTGAACAGGTACAGAGGACATGCGCTTTGTCTTCTGACTAGTTTTGGATTTCCTGATATTTTTGCTTACACTGGAACTAAAACAATTACAAGTATACTGAATTTTAAAGATATTTGATGGGCATATTTTTGGACAGTACAGTAAAGAAACGGATGATTGAGGAGAGGTCGAATTCAACTTTTTTTACACTTATGCATTGCATTTTTGCACTTTTAAAAATGAAGGGATAGTGGAATATCACAAAGGCACATTCATTTAAGATTACTTACCCTCATGCTGTTCCAGATGATTATGACATTCTTTTCTTCTGTGGAACACAAACAGAGATTTTAAGAAAATAATTCATTTGTGTGAGTTCACGCAAGAAGGTCAAAAACCGAACAAAGTGAACATGATGGTAATCCATTTGACGAATCAATGTCTTCTGAAGTGAAACAATGGGTGTGTTTGAGGAAAATACTATTAGCAAATTTGTGGTGTAAAAGATTTAACATAAATGTCAAATATGAGCTCAAAGTCAGCATGTTGTAATTGGTGATGTGTGTTTTAAAGCTTGAGGAGTCATTTGGAAGCGCAGACTTTAAAATATTAGTATTTTTCTAACATACGCCTATTGTTTCACTTCAACTAGAGTCATATTGACTGCTGTTGTTTTTTACTGTGTGGTTTTTGAAGTGTCGACCTTAGGTCGTACACTTGCACTCACAGAGATGGATTATTTTCTAAAAATCATCATTAGAAGTAAAGTCATTTTTTTAGATTTTCAGTCAGTATTTAGATTTTTGGGTGGAGTATCCCTTTTTCTTGTATTATCATAAACACAAAAAACTTTATTTTTCTTAGCCAACAATTTATATATTCATTTATAATATAAAATGTATATATATTTAAATACAACTTTTGAATTTCTACAGTTTTTTGAATTCTGTTACTTTACTGTTTATTACAGTGCAGCTGTTTTGCATAAAGTGCTCCAGAAATTATGATAACTTGACAATGAACATTATATTGTACCTATGACTTGTGGTCCGAGACTCTCCAGCACAATCGTTGGGCTGATGGGACAGACAGGATGTGGACAAAGGAGCGTCTTGACAGAAGGATTTGTTCCAGACAGAAACAGAGATAGATATTAACAAAGACACAAGTGCAGAGAACATATCAATTCAAAAGAAACAAAAATATAATTAAATAATAATAAAAAAATGTACTTGTTAAAATGTCTCATGATCATTCTTGTTGCTGCACAAACTGTCTCTACTTCTGCTACTGAAAATAAAAAATATTTTTTTTTACAGTAATGAATGACAATAGGTGGTGACAAATACACATCTTTTGTTACAAGCGACTTATTGAATTACTGGCTCAACTTCATCGAATGCAGCTTGTCATTCAGCAGTAAGTGAACAAAAACTACAGTATTATATATAGTAATCTAAGATATATTAAAATAAATATATAGAACATTTGAGCGAATGAAATGCCATTAATGCCATTAATGCCAAACCAGCGTATGCCTGAACTTTAATAATGTGCGAATAACGTGTGCCGAATTAACAAGTTTACCTTTATCATTTAAATTCAGCAAAAACTTACAGGCTCCAATATCAGTGACAGGATTATGTGAGCATCATCAATCAACAATAGCAAAATGGCACAGGCTCCAAACACTCTAAATCTGAAGTTTAAAAAAAATATTAAACATTTTTTTGTGTGTAACGTTAGTTTTTGCTAAGTGTCCAAATTAAAAACAACTAAGTTAACGTTAAAACGGAAATCTAAAGATCTGCGTCTCCTCATGTGAGCAAATGAAACAAATGGGGCATTAAATTGATGAATAAAGTTTAAAAAAAAAAACTTCCAAAGTAGCAATTAACAATACATATGTAAAAAATGATGACATGATATGCATTAAACGCTATATTACACTGACATTAAATACAAATAAATAAATAAATGAATTAATTAATAAATATTAGATTAAAATACACATTTGTAAGGGTGTTTCCAATAACCTTAAATTTTATTTTTTTTCCTGCCATGATCACTGTATTTTTTGGGAGGTTCGCGTGAACAAAAGTCGTCAAAGTGGAAATTCACATGTTTTTTAGGCCTGCGTGTTCAAAAATTCTTCTAATATGGAATGTATTACAAGGCTTTCTTCCACCCATATTTGCATTGTCGCCGTAAAATACATTTTTAAATATAAATGTATTTTCTTGTCCTGAAATACATTTTAAAATATATTTTAAGTATATGAAGGTTGAAACAAAATATATTTTCAGTTTCAAAAATATATTTCATTGAACTTCATGGTTTACACAAATATTTACCATATATTTAAAATATATTTTGGCCAGATAAAATATATTTTTTTCCTGTATGGGGTAAAAAATTTGTTTTTGTGTGTTTCTTTAAATAGTTATTTTTGGTTATTTGTCATATTATCAGAGCTGTTGAAACTGGAGATTTATGCCAGAGTGACTCTGGTAGAGATCATTCAGAATGCTTCTGTTTTTCAAAGAAAACCAATAATTCACATATTAGATGAAACCACCAGATACACAAATATCTCAGATTAAGCCCTTCTGCATTTAGTCTACAGATGATCACTCTAATAGATAGAAATTTGCATAGGAAAGAAACCAAATATCCTGCTAAATTTTTCTAAAGATTAACTGTACTACCATAAAACTTCATGCAGCTTAATTGCCTAAATTGCATCTAGTGTTAATGCAAACTGTCCACACAGGCTTTATTTGCCTTTTTACTTAATTGAGAAATTTTACCATACTTAAATTAAATTTCCAAAAAAAGAAGGTCTGTATATGTCAGACAGTTCAATAAAGCTTGACAGACTTGAAAGCTTGTTGGGAAAAATGGCTAATGGCAACAAGGCTTCTTAGCACAGCGATTTAATTGACTATTTGGGTTGTCATTGATTTATCTGTCTTAAGGTCAGTTGTGCTATAGTAATTGTTTAACTAAAATCTTATACCGCTCATCTGTTATTCAGCAAGAACAAGGTGTAACGAATACCTTTTCTATTATTCGTTTGAATTTTTTAAAAATTTTGAAGTCATTATCCGTGCCTTTCAAAGTTTTTGGACACATTCCCACATGATTCACTCCATTTTGAAGCCTATATCACACAGAAAATATCTCATTGTTTATT
This sequence comes from Zacco platypus, assembly GCA_038088235.1. Lineage (NCBI taxonomy): Eukaryota > Metazoa > Chordata > Actinopteri > Cypriniformes > Xenocyprididae > Zacco > Zacco platypus. The sequence goes on from CM076080.1 coordinate 10,704,509, forward strand.
CACTGCCTCCACATTTTGAAACAGAAGGCGAAACCCCGCATTTGACTGTCTTAAAGTTACACTAGAAATCAACATCATTACAGCCATGTCCATCTGCGTGAACTTTATTCTATACGATCATTACAGAGCTGAAATCAGTCGGGTGGACACCTCATTCCTCCATTTGTTGACCTACTTATCTAACCCTGGTCTTTGAAAACTGGGCTCTTCCCTGGAAATGCTTGCCCACTACTGTCCCTTTATCAGTCCCAGAGTCTGAAGAGACAGTGAGGGGAAGGAAAAGGCTTTTCTGCTAAAGGTAGTGCCTTATTTGATGACCTTAGAAAGCTTTCATCAGCTGTCAGGCTTGACAGACCAAGACAAAGCTCTATGACTCATGTCACATATTTTTAGATACATTTACACTGCCACCTAATAAACTTACCTTCAGCTAGCTGTTAATGCTTTTACACTAAAAGCAATTAGCTTCTTTTTTTTTTTTTTTTTAATTTTTGGGGTTGATTGCTATGATACTGTGTTTCATCTCATGCCCAGGAATCTTTTTCCTTTATGAAGTTTAACTTAAAAAATGTCAGTATTGGGAAGACAGGTAGTCCACAGAGAAAGCCTTCAGGAGATGGACATGCTCTGACATGTCATTACATATTATCAGAAGAATTTCACAACAATTAGAGAAGAAATGCACATTAACAGTAGCTAACTGATATTTAGAACAACAACAGACTGGGTCTTCCCATAATGATAGATAAACTCAATAATGAACTAAAGCATTTTTTTTTTTTCACAATAAAGTCCACTATGCACATTGTACAGTGTACTGTTTCTATGCAAGCCCTATTCTGCTTGCACATTCCTCAGACACCTTGAAAGTGGTTCCTTTGGACCAGCTCTATCATTTGAGCAAATGATGCTTAATTAATTAATTTTTTTCTTTACAATCACTTTTAAAGCAATGTGATGTATACAACACATGTATATTTGAGAAAATATATTTTATTTGAAAATATATTTGAGAGTAGCATTCGTATTGTTTGAGGAACCATTAAATAGTTCAAGGGAACAGGGTATTAAGGAGCTCAGGTTTAACAGCTTGACATGTACTGTTTTTTTCCCACGTAAATATGTCTTTGAAACATGGCAAATTCTCTCACATAAATGAATCACAAAACTTCACTTATTTTCTTGTCAAGTAACAAGGTGAAATACCACAAAGGAGCACTTTAAATATTATATAATGTTTTTAAAGTTTACTTTGAATAAAAACTCTAAAATGGATTTAGAGTCATTAGCCTTTCCTGCAAGAGTGCCCAATCTTGTTCCCAATTATCAAGTGTTTCTTAAGATCTCAATTAGCTGGTTCAGGTGTGTTTGATTAGGGCTGGAATTTGCAGCAAGGTAGATCTCCAGGAACAAGTTTAGGCACCCTGATATACAGTATAAATAGATTACAATGTTTACCTTTCTGGTCATCTTCTGAAATCATTTAATTTTGTGTCATGCAGACCTTGAGCTCAATGTCTTCAATGCCTGTGTGAACTTGTCATAGTCTGTAAGAAATGAGAATAATTATGTGAAAAAAAGTTTGGAGTTAGCTGCCAAAGAGGGCCTGGAAGTTAATGAAAACCAATCAAACCTTTTCAAACCACACACTATATGGCTTAATTTACTGAAAATGAAAATGTTTGTATTTTGAAGAAATATGTAGTACTGTCAATTATTCATCAATACTCACCGTTCAGGTTCCGAAAAACCCAGACACACAGGAAGGGCATGAAGAACAGTGTGGATGATGTGTAATTCCTATAATGATAACATCAAGAACACAATGAAACTTTATTTCCACAGTGAGTAATTTCATCAAATCATTATATTACTGATTGTATTAAAAAACAAACAAACAAAAAAAACATTATGTTTGGATTTAGAAATTATGCATTTACAGTACATGGCTGTACGATTTGGTTAAATATCTATTGTGATTATTTTGTCATACATTGCCAATGTAACGTTATGCCAAGTATGAAGCACAGCTCACACAAACGTCACTTTCATTCGACGAATGTAACCGCACCTTAACTTGCTCGTCTGTTGTTTCAGACAAATTGACCAAACAGCTAATTGTCAAACAGTTTAGAAAATATTAAAGCTATAAAATAAGTTGTGTGGAAGTTTAAACAACTTAAAACAGTTCCAATATTTACCTCAGAATTTTCCTGTCATCGACGGTACGCAAAACAGGACGATATGTTACAAAATTATGAAGCAGAAAATAAATATAAAACATAACAACAACAAAAAAAACTAACATGTAACATCAGATGTGTACAGACTACTAATAAAAAGACATTTTTGCTTATCTTTTCCTCACCGTACAGTGAAAGTTGACAGTTATGGTTCGAATAATACGCATGCGCACAACTTCGCCTTTCCAGCCAATTTTCAAAATAGAACAGGTGTTATGAATGTGATTTCGAAGAAATGGATTGGCAGTAAATGTTGATGAGTCAACCTCACTTCAGTCTTTAATGGATGTTTTATTTTCCAATCATTTTTCCTGTCTCTTTCAGTCAGCAGAGATGAGAGGAAATTGCGTCATTATCACCAGGCGCGTATGCGTGTCGTGGGCGCACTGGGCAACGTCTCACCAAAATATTCATCCACTTGAAAATATAGGCCTCTACATCTTAAAATAACTTGTTAAAATTTTTGTGTCTTCTGCAATTTATGTGTGTTTCAAATATGAAATGTGTGTGTGTGTGTGTGTATATATATATATATATATATATATATATATATATATATATATAATTAGCCTTCACACACATATTTCATATTTATATTCTTTGCAACTGCATGTCAACTAACAAGTACAACTACAAGGTACTACAACCACTAAACAGGAAATGAGAACAATATGAGACCACATACAAAACACCAGAGTATGCATAACAACATGTGGTGACATGTTTTCCACATGTGATCACATGTGAAATTTATGTGGTTTTTCTGTAAGGGGTGACGTGATTCAAAGTGAAACAGGATATCAATGAGGGAAAAAACATGTAGGGCGAAACTTAATTTTATCCATCTGGAATTGATTGCATCATAAAAAGGGGTCTCTTTGGGGTTGGAGGTGGAGGAGTTGAAAAACAAGAGAGCTTGGTGACATCAGCTAAAAAAGATCAAGATCAAGTTGTTACTTTTTGATTAAAGATTACAGAGACAACTTTTGTTCTTTGGAGTATCATGCACCAATAAATTGTTCTCAATAAGAACAATAACACCAACTCTCTGAAGATGAGGTAAATAAGGATTAAATTTCACATGGACTTTAAATGTGTGGTTAACAGCCCCTCGTTTATGTCAGGGTATAGTGATGGTTTACCCTCAGATGATTCAGAGAAAATAAACACTAGAGGGTGACTCCGTAGTTGTCTGAGGTGCGAGACCTGAGACAGCCCAGTTCCACAGATGCAGTGTCAGCCTCCACATCCCAAACCACTAATGATGCCTAAAAATCTTGAAAATACCGCAGGGCTCTGAAAAGTTTGGTAGGGGAGTCTGACTGTAATGCATTAATGATAAATATATGAAATTTGCATACACACGAAGAGTCACTACATGAGGAATGCATTATATGAAAAGAACCCCACAACACAGTTCCCAGCCTAACTGTCATTTCCTTTACTTACTGCTCCAACAGGGTTGAATAGGTTAAAGCAGGCATGGGTAAACTCGGTCCTGGAGGGCCGCTGTCCCTGCAGAGTTTAGCTCCAACCCTAATCAAACACACCTGAAACAGCTAATCAAGGTCTTCAGGATTACACGCAGGTGAGTTTTATCAGGCTTGCAGCTAAACTCTGCAGGACAGTGGCCCTCCAGGACCGAGTTTGCCCATCCCTGGGTTAAAGCAAGATGGCAGGAAGATAGCACTGATTTATTCTGTTGTAGGGTCTGTACTTATGCAGAGAAAGGGAGGCTGTTGAATTGAGTGCCACACTAAAACAAGTCTATATGTTGAGAGTAAACAGAATCTTACAGTACATCACTGTAAAATAAAGGACTAGTCATGTTGAGATGGTGGTTTCTTTGCAATACATCACATTGGTGAATGTTTCTCCTCAAAAAGTGCCTGTGTACAAATTTCATACAATGCACGTTTTTACATTGTACTAAAAATACCTGCATGTAATTACAGATGTAATTCATTTTTGTGATTACATCTATAATTACACTATTGACCGATCCCTTACACCTCAACCCACCCTTAAACATACCCATACCACCAAACCTGTGCCTAACCCTACCTGTATCCCACCGCAGTAGCAGAGTGAACTTAAAGTTAAAGACACCTAATATAAAGTGTGACTAATCAAAGCTTAAAAGTGTGAAATACATTGAATGCAATGTAAGTTGCTTTGGATAACAGCATCTGTCAAATGAATTAAATGTAAAACATCTCTGAAAGCATATAAAGCATCATTATAGCTTTGATGGACATGCAAATAGTATTTTTATTATTATTGAAACCACAATACAGTTAATTAAAGGGTTGCTGTAAGAAATGTTTCTTGTGTTTGTCGGTATGTTACACAAAAAGCACAGAAACATAAATCATTTTAAGTGGTGGCTCAAAATAAAAATGACTGGTTAATCACACCTGTGCGCATGCTCAAAACCGAAGTCATTCTGATCATTTACAGATGCATGTTGGAACACGTCTGATCTGGAAAAACAGAAGTAAAAATCCATGAACATGGATGCACTTTGTGTGTATGAGTGAATTTGTCCTATACACTTTACCATAAAAGCAAATGGCCTGTCAGTCATCTTCTTCAGCCGTCAGTTTTTTGTTTGTTTGTTTTGTTTTGTTTTTGTAAATCTCCAGGCACACCTAACAGAAACATAAATGTGCTTAAGTCTCTATGAGCTAATTCTTTCCATTGAATTGCAGTCAAACCATATTTACTGAAGGTGGTGGTGTGACCATGTTGCTGGGCGAAAAGTGAAGTTTTCTATTGTACCCTTAGCTATAAAACACTTTTTTTTACATTTTCATTTTATATCAGAGTGCTATGAAAAACTTAAATTGCCCTGTACAATATCTGTCCATTTGTACAGATGTTTTCTTTTACTTTAAGGACCAACTATCACAGTCACCAGCTGGAGACTGTGATCGTGTACACCTGTGTGTCTTTTACCTCATTACCTCTGCCTATATCTAGCCTGTTCATTCTGTCATTCACTGTGAGGTTTTGCCCTGTGTTACTCTGCATGAGCATTATTGCTGAAGATTAAAAATATATTATTTTAATATTATTCATAATCAAATGGATAATGTATTTGAGAAAGTTATTCGTGCCATGAGTACGGTGGCCGAGAGAGCTCAACGCGCTGCGAATAAGAAAACACATGCAAATTAAAAAAAAAACGTGATCATCAGTTTGACAACACATGTGCTGCATATCCTCTCAACACATGCAAACACAAAAACGCACTGCATATGCAAAAACGCGCTACATTTACGAAAAGCGCTGCAAAGAGCACAAACCACAACGGAAATGTTTCAAGGGGGACCCTACTAGGACGTGCGTCCAAAACCAGTTCAACTCACCCTTCTCTTATTCACTAATCAATATATAGTGTACGGCATTTGAGTGCACAATGTGTTCACAATCATGAAATACTATAAAAATTGCAAACAAAAATAAACAACTGTACATTATTTCATGTATTTATTTTTTTTAATAAAGTGTTTTTCAGTTTGCTAGAAACTCACGTTCACAGATGACGTGGTCGTCGAGCGCCCTCAGGCGGCCGTTACGATTACGTCACATTAGTATGCTACAGATGATTAACGAATATTTTTAAATCATCCACTAAATTATCATCTCTTAAAGTTTAATGAGTTAACAACAATGCCACATATTAAAACACTTTTCTGTTAGTGAAACTCATTACATTGAATTAATGCCTACATAATATATTTTAATATTTTTTAGTCTGTATTGTTGACAAGTAGGGTCCGTCACTTTTTGGGGTCCCCCTTGAAACATTTCCGTTGTGGTTTGTGCTCTTTGCAGCGCTTTTTGTAAATGTAGCGCGTTTTTGCATATGCAGCGCGTTTCTGAATATGCAGCGCATTTTTTGAGTTCGCATGTGTTGTGAGGATTTGCAGCACATGTGATGATCACGTTTTTATTTTTTATTTGCATGTGTTTTCTTATTCGCAGCACGTTGAGCTCTCTCGGCCACCGTAAATGAGAGTTAAGTTTGCATGAATATGTTAGTGTCATATGGCATACACAGGGAGGAGAGATCATTTTGGCTTTACAGGAATGTGTGTACATGTAGTTGCAATGTCTAGAGTTGGTTTTGTGTTCATGTTTTATGTCTTTTATTTTGTTGTCATGTTTCATGTTTGATTTACCATGTGCTCCCTTCTGTCATGTTGTGTCATGTGATTCCCCAGTTTGTCATGTGATCCTGCCATGTGCTCCTATGTCATGTGACTCCCCTGTTTCATGTCTTGTTTTGATTGGTTCACGGGTGTAATCATTGTTCACAGGCAGAGGTGTAATGTAACGAAGTAATAATACTTATAATAATAATTTTTTGGGAAAATCTATACTTTCTTGAGTATTTATTTTTCTGTCAATTTTTAGTTTTACTCCACTACATTTCCTCAATAAAATGTATACTTTTACTCCGATACATTTCCCCAAAGCATCTTCGTTACTTACTACAAAATAAAGTTGGAAGAATACAGACTGCAAGCAAACATGTGCAAACAAGTGCTCGCACAACCGCGCTTGATTTCATTTTCCGGGTTGCGTCAGTTGCCGGAGCGGCTGAGAACAGTGCGGCACGAGAGCGACCTCTAGAAGCCAAATAAAAAGTATCACTTGTGCCTCGTACGTGAGACTGCGCGCTCCACAGAACTGCACACTTCAAAAACGGATTTAAAACAGACAACAAAGCGGTATGTTATACAGTACACTACAGTATATGTTTTCATATCACTAAAGTAGTTTGTTGACTAAATGCTGTATTAGTGGGTGTCTGCGTGTCCGTGTTGAACGTGCTTTTTGTAGAAAATGCAGGAATATGATTTCCGCGATGCAGAAAACGCGGACAGAATCCATTCATAAAAAGGGAATTTACTGTGTAACTGGGCTTGTCAGGATTAATGGTGCAGGCATGCGGTTTACTGCTGAACAATTCATTCAGAGACACAAAACATGCAGGATTCATATTTGAATAGTATTTTTTCCGTTAACATATACTACTCCATCGCGATTTAATTGTGTACCAACTTGCATTTGATGTATTCATCCAAACTTTGAAAAAATCCCCCCCCAAAACAATAAATTCCTTTTATTATGAATTCCGCGATTCCGTCCGCGTTTTCTTCATTGCGGAAATCACAGGGCCCTTAGTGAACATTTTACTGTTTCATTTATGTGAAACTACATCACACCACACACACACACACACACACAGAAAAAAGGGTCTTTAAGGCAACCCGTCAAATTAAAAGTTTGGTTATACTCTTTAACAGTATAATGCATGTCTAATTTCAGCAGTAAACCTCTGTTGTGCAGCACTTTGAATGTACAAAAATGTTTTTTTTTTTTTTTTGGAAATTTACATTGGAATAAAATATAAATGTTTTATTTCTTCATTTAAAACAAATAATATACATTTCTACACAGGCACACTTCAGTTTTGGTTGAAATAATTCTTTAGCTTGTAAATGTACAATTTCCTTCAGTTTAATTTAAACTTGTAATTAAAATAAATAAAAGTGTATATATATATATATATAAATATATATACTTTAAAGTTTATAATTAGACAGCCCTGCGGTGAGTAAACAATTGTGCAGTGAAAATTACCCCAAAGTACCACCTAGTGTCCAACCTACTCTAATACTGTTATAACCCGTTTACATGTGAACAAGGAATCTACAATATGAAGAAAGACATTATAACATGTACAAGAAAAATCTATATATATAAAAAAAAAATAGACACAACTATGGGACGCAGCCGTCCAGCAGCAAGCATCACAATAGTGACAGAAACTTCAAGGTGCAATTGACCGTTCGCAAAAACCCGCCCCCTCTTGCTATGTTCAACAACCCATGTGCTCTCACGCCACACATCATGTTCTCACGGAGTGAAAAATACATCGCGGAGCAAAGAGGACACTGACAACGTATGGAACAGTTTCATATTTCAAATATTGTAATTTTTAAAGATGTTTAAACAAATAAATAGCGTATAGTGTCTCTTTAATGTGTCGTGACAGATCGCTGTAGCTCCTTCAAGCGGCTCGTGAACCGATCATCTCTTCATGCTAGTTCATTTATAGCATCAAATAAACATGAATGAACATCAGAAGGAATGTTGTTTCAAGCGCGGAAAAAAGTGAGTACACACAATTTTTCAAGTTCAAGTTCACCAACGTTAATCTACTAACTCCCCTGACTGCTTTGTTGGACAAAATGGCGGATTTGGGGTTATGATTGGTCAGATCGCCTGTCAATCAAACTGTTTGCAAGGGTCAATTAGGTCCCCATTCCTGTATTTTGCCTGGGGCCCTCAAATCTCTAAATCTGCCCCTGGTGAAAGTATACATAGCCTATAAAATGCCTTTGCGTGTAAAGATGGCCATTTTAAGCATGATTGTTGGATTTAAATGAAATGGAAACACTTTACAATACCATTTGTAACATTAAAGGTTAATGAAAGTGTTGTTCATTGTTAATTTCAACATTTACATTTTAACATTTTAAAGTTGCCTCTTACGTTAATTATAATGCACTATAAATTAGCATGAATGATCACGGCATAATTTTTTGCCATTTTTTTAAATTCAAATAAACAAAATGTAAGAAATAGAGTTAAAACAATCTTGCTGCTCAAACTGTGCATAGAACAATTTTTAATAATATTTTCTGCTCCTTTCGTATTTTGCATTTACTTTTACTTTTACTTTCAATACTTAAGTATGTTTTATATCAAAAAAATACTTTTCATACTTAAGTACAAAAAATATCACATACTTTAAAACTTTTACTCAAGTAATATTCTAAACAGTGACTTTAACTTCTACCAAAGTCATTTTCTGGTAAGATATCTGTACTTTTACTCAAGTATGGCTTTCAAGTACTTTATACACCACTGTTCACAGGTGTTCATTGTTTATAATTAGTCAGTGTATTTAAACCCTCATGTTTGCCTTGATCATTGTCGATGATTGTGGATTATGTTTCCCTGTAACCACGTTGGTCAAGTTCTGTTCTGTTCTGTTCTGGTGGGCAGAGGGAGGCTTCATGAAACACTGAAACAGTTGAAGCAAATGTGCCGTATTGTGTCGAGGCTTCGAAACTATACCGACACCCGTCTCCACGGTGACACATAGTGGTCAATTGCACATGTTATCTGAAACAACTTTGACAACAAGCCATTTAAAAAAATAAAAATGTTGTTTTTGTTAATGTGGTGAGTTTTTAACATCCTCACTATATAATTATAATAATAATAACTAGGTTATTTTGGTCATGAAAAATTAAAATTAATAAAACAAATCAATCCACAATGGTCTCATTTTTTTTTTTTTTTTTTTTTACAGATTTTATTCAAAAATATTAATTGTTTTCTCCTCTCACAAAAACCCACGAGGTGAAGGTGCATTAACTCCACTTTTAAACTTTGTGCGAGTTGAGACAGATGTGCGATTGTGTGGTTTGTTCCCGCCCCTGTCAATCAAACGCAGACTCGTCAAGCACGCCACCTGTCGAAACGCGCAGAAGCTTCATTTAGCCATAGTCATGTGACATGGGTGTTTTTGAATCACAGTTCGGAGCAGTGTTTCGAAACATCTACGCTTCGGGATCTCGACACTGTGTCGAAACGTTTCGCGTCAGCCATCCCTACTGTTCATTCCATACCTAGCCATGTGAAGACTTCTGTGTTGTATGTTAGATTTGTTTAAAAAAACTGTACTTGGGTTCAAACTGCAACTCGCCTTCAGTGGATGCTTACAGAATCATTAACCCGAACAATGAACCCAGCAGTTTCACGTCTTTTGTGTCTGTCAAGGTAAATAACCCATAGAGGATGTTCAGGACTTCTGTGAACTTTGTCATTTAGTAGACTTTAATGATGTGAACCAGCAGCCATATCACCCTGTATCGCCCAAGACTGGTTGCACACTGAAGCTAAGCAGGGCTGAGCCTGGTTAGTACCTCGATGGGAGACCTTCTGGGAAAACTAGGTTGCTGCTGGAAGAAGTGTTAGTGAGGCCAGCAGGGGGTGCTCACCCTGTGGTCTGTGTGGGTCCTAACGCCCCGATGGGGACACTATGCTGTCAGAAAGCACCGTCCTTCGGATGAGATGTTAATCCGAGGTCCTGACTGTCTGTGGTCGTCAGAAAAAAAATCCCAGGATGTCCTTTGAAAAGAGTAGGGGTGTAACCCCGATTTTGCCCACTGGCCTCTGTCCATCATGGCCTCCTAATCATCCCCATACACTGATTGGATGTGGCACAAAAGACATTTTCTGCCACGGACTTCTTGAGCCTGTTTGTTCGTGGCATCCTGGGGGAAAATTAACTGGTCACCCGAACGATACATTGATCATGCTCTTTTGCTGGTTGTTTCACAGTTTACTGTGGGTATTGTGGATGAGGGGCCCCACAATCCCGCAGCGCACACAACAGCCAGCCCACCAGAGAATCTCCACACCCTGACCGCCATGTCTGGAATTGTTCATGCCATGCCTGCCCAGCAACGGCCGGCTCACGCTATGCCTGCCCAGACACCAATGATTCACGCAATGTCTGCCCAGCAGCCACCAACAATTCACACCATGCCTGCCCAACCACAGACTGTTCATGCCATGTCTGCCCAGCAGCCCACTATTTCACGCCATGCCTGCCCAGCAGCTACCGACGGTGCACACCACACCTGTCCAGCCATGGATGCTTTACGCCACACCTGCCCAGCAGCCACTGATGGTTCACACCACGCCTGTCCAGCCATGGATGCTTCATGCCATGCCTGCCCAGCAACCACCAGCGGTTCATGCCACGCCTGCCCAGCAGCGAGCGACGGTTCACATTACGCCTTCCCAATCACTGACGGTCCCCGTCACGCCTGCCCAGCCTCAGACTGTTCACATCAGGCCTGCCATGCTGGAGCTGTCAGAAGTACAGCACTGACTATTATAGCTATGGCCATTTTGTGTGTGGGCTGCACACACATCGGCTCCAGCCCCTGAGCCTTATCCCGAGATGGCTCCAGCCACGGATCAGCGTCCTGAGATGGCTCCTGCCACGGACCAATGTCCTGAGGGCATTCCAGCACCTAACCTGCCTCCTGAGGGAATTTCAACCCCTGACCTACCTCCAGAGGCGACTTCAGCCCATGAACCCGCTCCAAGCCAGGACTCCCTAGTTTTTTTTAGTTTTTTGACCTGTTTCACGTCTTGTTTTGATTGGTTCACAGGTATTCATTGTTTATAATTAGTCAGTGTATTTAAACCTTTATGTTTGCCTTGTTCATTGTCGATGATTGTGGATTATGTTGGTGAGGTTTTGCTTTTTGTTCTGTTCTGTTCATGTCCATTCATGTCAAGCCATGTGAAGACTTGTGTTGTATGTTAGATTTGTTTCAACAAACTGCACTTGGGTTCAAACTGCAACTCTCCTTTAGTGTATGCTTACAGTAATATAAATGGGTGCACATGTTGCATATATTTTCCGCTGATGCAGTGGTTCCATGATGTAAACAACTTATATACTGTATTCCCTATAAGAAGAGTAGCATGTGACATGAAATAATATAGGTTTCATAGACAATTGGAGAAGTTTTTGGGGCAGACCTGACCTATAGAAAAGAGATGGTATTCATCCCTCCTGGGTGGTGCCGCTCTTCTCTCTAGTAATATGCCACATAGTCTTACAGCTGAACCTTGACTAACTGGGACCAGGTCAGGAAGCAGACAGACTGGCTAAACCGATCGTCTGCTAGCTGTCTCACGTCACAGAAGTCAGATAAACCCCAACAAAGAGACTCTTTTACCCTGATATCATAACATAGAGACTGTGTCTGTACCCTGAATTATTAAATACAAAAAACTCATTTAAGGCTAAAAATGTAATTGATGTTCAACAAGTAAAAAACAGAGATAATACTGATAAACAAATGATAAAGCTTGGGTTGCTGAATATTAGATCCCTTTCTTCAAAAGAACTTATTGTAAATTATATTATCACAGAAAATAATCTAGTTGTGCTGCGTTTGACAGAAACCTGGCTGAAACCAGACATTTACATTACTTTAAATGAGTCTAGCCCTCAAGGTTACTATTATCGACACAAACCTCGTCGGAAAGCCAAAGGGGGAGGTGTTGCTGTAATCTATATTAACATCTTCAGTATTACTCAAAAGTCTTTCAAGTATATTTCTTTCGAAGTGATGGTGCTTTATGTAACGTTATATAATGCAAGTGACAAATCCCATTTGACATTTGTGCTGGCTACTGTATACAGGTCACCAGGGGACCATACAGACTTTATCAAAGAATTTGCTGATTTTCTATCGTAGTTAGTACTGGCTGTGGATAAAGTCCTTATTGTTGGTGGATTTTAATATCCATGTAGATAATGAAAAATACGCATTGGGATTGGCATTTATAGATATTCTAAACTCTATTGGAGTTAGACAACACGTGTCAGGACCCACTCATTGTCGTAATCATACTTTAGATCTAATATTGACACATGGAATCGATATTGATGCCGTTGAAAGTCTGCAGCAGAGCGATGACGTCTCAGATCATTATCTAGTCTCATGCATGCTACATTTAACCAAGGCTGCAAAACTGCCTCTCTGCTACAAATATGGTAGAACCATCACTTCTACCACTAAAGATTGTTTTATAAATAATCTTCCTGATCAGTTTCATCATGTTAGAAAACCAGACAGCTTAGAAGAACTCGATGTTGCAACAGAAACTATTGACGCTCTCTTTTCCTGCACTCTAGACTCTGTTGCTCCTTTGCACTTAAATAAGATTAAGGATATTAGTCCAATGCCATGGTATAACAAGCACACTTGGGCCCTTAAGAGAGCAGCAAGAAAAATGGAGCACAGCTGGAGGAAATCAAAACTAGAAGTTTTTCGTATTTCATGGAGAGAGAGAATGATTGAGTACAAAAAACTGCTAGATCTGCTTATTTTTCAAATCTTTTAGAAGAAAATAAACACAACCCTAAGTGTTTATTTGATACAGTGGCTAAATTAATGAGAAATACAGCTTCAACCTCTGATGTTTCCAAACAGAACAGCAGTAATGACTTTATGAACTTCTTTACTTGCAAGATTGACAATATTAGAGAGAAAATTATAGCCAACTGTCAACTATAGCCAATAGTCTACTACATTATCACACAAGACAGTGCACTGTAGTATCCATGAGGAAAAATGCCATTCATTCGCTGCTACAAGAGATGAAGAATTGTCTAAACTTGTTAAACCATCGAGATCAACAATATGTATGTTAGACCTTATATTGACTAAGCCGTTGAAAGAGATGCTTCCAGAGGTCATAGATCATCTTCTTAAGATCATTAATTCATCTTTATCACTAGGTTACGTACCGAAAACTTTTAAGCTGTCTATTATCAAACCTCTTATTAATGAAACACAACTTGATCCTAGAGAATTAGTCAATTACAGGCCAATCTCCAATCTACCTTTTCCGTCAAAACTACTAGAAAAGGCAGTATCATTGCAACTGTGTTCCTACTTGGAAAGAAATGGTATCTGTGAGGATTACCAGTCAGGATTTAGACCGCACCATAGTACTGAGACTGCTCTCATTAGAGTTACAAATGATTTGCTCTTATCATCAGATCATGGTTGTATCTCTCCATTAGTGTTTTGGTTCCTTGCCGTTGTTGCCTTTGGCTTGCTTAAGTTGGGGACACTTGCTTGATATTCAGCAGTGTTTTTAGTATGCCTGCATTGGCACCGTTTTATGCGAACTGAGCTGAGCTGGATGATTACGTCACTGTTTTCTCCAGTGCAGATATACATAAATATAAAAAACTAGACTAAAAACTATTGATCTTTGCAATGGAATGAATCAATAATATATAAAATAAGCTGGACAATGACACCATTTTCTTGGGAGCTGCTGTGCAGCCAAAATTATTTGCCAATTATTAATGTAAAGCTGCTTTGCCACAATTTGCATTGTAAAAAGCGCTATATAAATAAAGGTGACTTGACTTGACTTACTAGACCTCAGTGCTGCTTTTGACATTATCAACGACAATGTTCTTTTGAATAGACTCAAAAATTATGTTGGCATTAGTGGAATTGTATTGTCATGGTCCAAATCATACATATCTGACAGTTATCAATTTGTAGTGGTAAATGAAGAGATGTCATTTCGATCACAAGTTCAATATGGAGTACCGCAAGGCTCAGTCCTAGGACTGTTGTGTTTCACTCTGTACATACTACCCTTGGGAGACATTATTAGGAAGCATGGCATTAGTTTTCACTGTTACGCTGATGATACTCATCTCTATATTTCTTCTCCACCCTGACAAAACCTATCAATTCTCAAAATTAATGGAATGCGTAGCTGATATAAAAAATTGGATGACTAGTAATTTCCTACAACTAAATTCAGAAAAAAACAGAGATTCTAATTATTGTACCAAAAACTTATGCACATAATAACCTAGAATACTGTCTAACACTTGATGGCTGCTCTGTTAAGTGGTCTTCGTCAGTTAGGAACCTGGGTGTGCTCTTTGGTACCAATCTTTCATTTGAAATCCACATTTCTAGCATATGTAAAACCGCATTCTTCCATCTTAAAAATATATCTAAACTACAACATATGCTCTCAATGACAAATGCGGAACAAATAGTTAATGTGTTCATGACCTCAAGGCTAGATTACTGTAACGCTCTACTGGATTGTTGACCTGCTTGCTTGATAAACAAACTACTGCTGGTCCAAAACGCAGCTGCTAGAGTCCTTACTAGAACCAGGAAGTATGAGCATATTGTAACGACGAGCGAGTCAGCGAGTGAGATCCAAATGCAGCTTTAATGCAAAAACGTAGTCGTACAGGCAATGGTCAACACAACAGCAAACAATAACAACGGGGAACAGGCAGATTCGTAGTAAGTGTCTAGGCGGAAGGTCGAAGGCAGGCAGATAAACATCAGAAAACAAGAAACAGGCAGGATCAGAAAACAGGTAAACCAGACAAGGATAACGTGCTCCGAATTGTACAGATGAATAAGACTTAGCAAATAGACAGTGAAACGGAACAGACTTAAATAGCGGGGCAGATTGGCTACAGCTGGGTTAACACAAGGGGCTTATGGTTGTAGTGCGGTTGCGAGAGTCCGTGAGATAGGAGGGCGACATCTGGTGGCAGGTGAGTGAAAGACAACCAAAGAGGATTCATAACACATATTATGTCAACATTGTCAGTTCTGTCAACACTGCACTGGCTCCCTATTAAACATCATATAGATTTTAAAATCTTGCTAATTACTTACAAAGCACTAAATGGCTTAGCTCCCCAGTACCTGAATGAGCTCTTAATACATTATAGTCCTTCACGTCTATTACGATCTCTGAATTCTGGCCAGCTGTTCATACCAAGAATATCAAAATCAACCGCAGGCGGTAGATCCTTTTCCTATTTGACACCTAGACTCTAAAGCAGACACACTCTGTCAGTTTAAATCTAGACTAAAAACGCATCTCTTTAACCTGGCATTCACATGACACATTATCAATTTATGTCTTCATATCCGTTAAAGGATTGATAGGCTGCATAGATCAGGTCAGCCGGAAATGGGAACACTTCCTATTACACCGGATGTACTCGTTACCTCAGAAGAAGAATGGCATCTACTCTACTTTTAGTATCTCTGCTTATCCTGAGGTTTACCATTTACCGTAATTAGCAGGATCCAGGCAGTATGCAGGTCAGAGCACCTGCGCCTATACACGACAGCAACGCAGCCCTGAAGTCTCAGGAGAGACTGTGTCAACTAGCTCATCCCTTGTGAAGGCCTTACTGACAAGACAGCCAGTGGCAAAGATCCCCAACAAACCGTCCCATACCGGAGTGATGAAATAGATCGTAAACTAGATGGAACGGGATTAAATATTTTGACTGTTGCGATCCCAAATCGAACTTATGACCTGTAACTCTGCCTGAATATCAAGCAAGTTTTCACTGTTGGCCAGAGAAGAACGGTCGAATTCCAGTAAACAGGAATGGCAGAGGGCAGACAGAATTGTGGTGAGATAACAAAGTTATCTCAAATAACTTCAGGGTAGGCAGATAAGTTCAGGGTAGGCAGATATTGCAGGAAGTCAGCAACAGGTAAAACAAACACAAGAAATAATGCTCAGAGTTGTACCAACAGGAAACAAGACCTCGCAGTGTATTTCTGGGTGAGAGCTACTTAAATAGTCCAAAACTGATGCCGAACAGCTGGTAAGAGCAATCAGTGCCAAGGTACGGGGCTTATGGGAAATGTAGTGAAAACCATGAGGTGAGTGGAAGGTAACAGAGTCAATATTCAGGGGATGGTGCCCTCCTGGTGCGAGGAGGCCATTGACGCTGAGGTCTACCACGTGGTCAAGGAGCTGGTTTTTCTGAATGTGCTCGGTGGAAGTCTTCCATGAGGTTGGGGTATAAAATATTATTAGCATTGACCCAAGAGCGTTCCTCGGGACCATACCCTTCCCAGTCGACCAAGTATTGCAGTATTTCTCCTCGGCGTCTCGAATCTAGCAGCTCGTTTACTCTGTACACCTCCTTGCCCTCAATTATCATGGGCGGAGGACCCTGATCAGACTCAGGCAGGCTTTAACAGAGAAACGAAATGAAACAGGAGTTATTTGGCGTATGATTTGAAAAGATCCCACGTACCTTGGACTGAGCTTCTTGCAGGGGAGTGGGAGATCTCAGGTAGAGAGCCATACCCATTGCCCTGGTTGGTACTCTGGGTTGATTCTGCGATTTCGGTCGGCTTGTTCCTTTTGGCGTCGTATAGCATGCTGTAGATGGGTGTGAGCCTGATTCCATATCGCTTCGCTTCATGTGAACCAATCATGGACTGCTGGAACGTTCGTAGCTCCCCTGACCAGGGGAAGAGAGGGGACTGATAACCCAATACACATTGGAATGGAGTTAGTCTGGTTGCTTCCTTACGTAGCAAGTTCTGAGCGTATTCGGCCCACATATTATAGCGTGCCCAGTCCTCCTGATGCTGACTGCAGTACGAGCGTAAGAAGCGGGTGAGTTCTTGATTAAGTCTTTCTACTTGCCCATTCGATTGGGGACTATAGCCTGACGTTAGGCTAATATTGATGTTCAAGGACTGAAACAGGGCTGACCAGAGTCGAGATGTAAATTGAGGCCCTCTGTCTGACAGAATGTTGTTCGGGAGTCCGTACAGACGAAACACCCAATTGCAGAGGTGCTCGGCGTTTTGAAGGGCGCAGAGTAACTTGGGTAAGGGCAGAAGGCGGCAAGCCTTGGAGAAGCAGTCGATAATGGTCAAGATGGTTGTGCAATTATTGGAGACTGGGAGATCGGTTATGAAGTCTATAGCTATGTATGACCAGGGACGTTGGGGTAGCGGTAGAGGTTGTAGGAGTCTAGCGGGAGCTTGATGAGAGGCCTTATGCATATTGCAGTTCTCACAGTGTTTGACATATTGGGTCACATCAACGTTCAATGTGGACCACCAGAATCGGTTCTGAGCGAGATAGATTGTAGCCGTTATACCTGGATGATCAGAGGACGGAAGGCAATGAATTTGTTCAATCAAACGATTTCTAAGGGGTTCTGGGATGAAAACTTTGTCAGCGGGACATTCGTTGGGAACTAGATTCTGAGCATTGTGTTGTTCGATTTCGTTGCAGATATCCCACTGGATAGGGGAGACTACCAGTCTCGGGGAAATCATGGTTTCAGGTGTCTGAGAAAACACGTCGTTCTCTGATTGACGAGAGAGAGCATCAGCCTTTGTGTTCTTTGACCCAGGACGATAGGTTACGGTGAATTGAAATCGGGAGAAGAAAAGTGACCACCTAGCTTGCCTGGGGTTCAATCTTTTAGCGGTTTTCAAATATTCAAGGTTCTTGTGATCAGTGAGTACTATGAATGAATGCTGAGCTCCCACCGACCAGGGACGCCATTCCTCGAACGCTGCTTTCATGGCCAGTAATTCTCGATTTCCCGCATCGTAGTTTCTTTCAGCGCCGGTTAATTTTCTGGAATGGTAAGCGCAGGGGTAGAGTTTAGGTGGATTGCCCTGCCGTTGTGAGAGGATTTCCCCCATGCCAGAGCTGGAAGCGTCTACTTCAACCATGAATGGTAGATCTGGATTCGGGTGGCGGAGAATGGGAGTTTATGCAAAGCGTTCCTTTAATTGTTAGAATGCTTGAAGAGCATCAGGGGACCAGGTTAAACGATAGTTGCCTCTCTTCACCATGGATGTGAGTGGACTGGCCACTGAGCTGAAATTATGAGTGAAACGTCGATAAAAGTTAGTGAATCCCAGGAAACGCTGTAGTTCTTTGAGTGTGTTGGGCTGAGGCCAGTCGAGAACAGCTTTTACCTTCTTTTCATCCATGGTGACACCGTTGGGACTGATAATATATCCTAAGAAGGCCGTGGATGTTTGGTGGAACTCACACTTTTCTAGCTTGGCGAAGTGTTGATGGTGTATCAGGCGTTTTAAGACCGTTCTGACCTGGTGAACATGTTCTTTGAAGGTTTCTGAATAAATCAGGATATCGTCAATGTACACAATGACGGATTGGTTGAGCATATCTCGAAAGACATCGCTGACAAATGCCTGAAAGACGGAGGGACTATTGACTAGTCCGAAAGGCATAACAAGATACTCATAGTGTCCAGTTGTGGTTGAGAAGGCCGTTTTCCATTCATCACCCTCCCTAATGCGTATGAGGTTGTATGCACATCGAAGGTCGAGCTTGGTTAAGAATTTAGCGGAACGAAGCTGTTCGAGGGCTCCAGGAACTAGAGGTAAGGGGTATTTATACTTGACTTTGATCCAGTTAAGGCCCCGATAGTCTATACATGGTCTGAGACCTCCATCCTTCTTGTGAACAAAGAAAAACCCCGCTGATGCCAGAGAGTTGAAGGCCTAAAAAATCCCTTGGACAGTTCCTCTTCGATATAAGCTTTCATGGAATCTGACTCAGGTTGTGACAAGGGAAAAATACGACCTTTGGGTGGAGTGGTGCCTTGAAGGAGATCGATGGCACAGTCGTACAGACGGTGAGGTGGTAACTTAGAGGCGTTGGATTCACTAAAGGCTTCTGCTAAGTCTTTGTATTCCTCAGGCAATGTCACCTCAGGAATTGAATCCGTTAAAGAAATGTTTCTCAGGGGCATGGATAGGTCGGTTGAGAAACATAACACATTTCATAACAATTTTTATTCCATCGAGCAATCTGTCCGTCTCTCCAGGAAATGATCGGGTTATGTCTACGAAGCCAGGGAAGCCCAAGGATAACAGTCACAGTGGGAGTGGGAAGGATGTAAAACTGGATGGTCTCGGTGTGAAGAATGCCTGTCTGCATGACCAATTGTTCGGTTATAGCTGAGACCGATCCCGTGCCAAGTGGTCTCCCGTCTATCTATTAGAGAAGAGGAAAATTCAATGAGGGCAATATGATTTTTCAGTGCAAATCCGTGTGACATGAAATTTGCCGCAGCTCCAGAATCTAGCAGGGCATGAGTAGCAACACATTGTCCATTGATATTCAAAGTGAAGGGAACATTGATACACATCTCAGAAAAACTCACCATTCTTTGTCGTTCAGGTGTGGGACTAGACGTAGATGACCACGCTGACCACACTACAGACACAAACGCTGTGTCATTCTACGATTGCGTTCCTCCAGAGACAAATGATAATTATTAACTTTCATGGGTTCTATTTCTTCCACAGACGTTAGTGAAGTGGTTCTAACATCACTATGCTGGGTGTTTCTTCATGAACAAATCAAATTATCAATATGAATAGCCAATTCAATGAACTGATCCAAATCTTTTCCCTCGTCTTGACAGACCAACTCTGACTGGAGTTTGGGTGTTATCCCTCTACGGAAGACAGTCTTTAATGTGTCACTCACCATAGTAGTCTGAGCAGCCAGCGTAAAGCGTACTCCGCCGCTGTCTTGCGCCCCTGTGTGAGTTCCAGTAAACGATCGTTGGCCCCTTTTCCTTCATGAGGATAGTCGAAAACTTCCTTAAATGTTTACATAAAGGAGTCGTAGGTAAGGAAAGAGGTACCATCGGCACGCCAAACGGTAGTGATCCATTCTAGCGTTCTACCGGTGAACAATGAACAAACAAATACGATCTTACTGGCCTAGGTAGGATACAGGGCAGGTTGTTGCATGAGGAACAGTGAGCATTGCAGACTAAATCCTTTGCACTTGGTAGGATCTCCATCAATCGGAAGTTGGCGAGGTCTTCTGTAATGACTCGTCACTCGGAGTGGAATCTATTTGCAGGCTTTATTAACAATAAGAATGGTCAAACAAGTAGGGGTCGAATACCAGTAAAGAGGAATGGCAGAGGGCAGACAGAATCGTGGTGAGATAACAGGCAAAGTTCAGGGCAGGCAGATATCGATAATAAAATACAGTCCAGGCAAACAAAACAAAGGGGCAGGCAGCAAAGGATCGTAAACGGTATACTAGTAAGTCAGCAACAGGTAAAACAAACACAAGAAATAACGCTCAGAGTTGTACCAACAGGAAACAAGACCTCGCAGTGTATGTCTGGGTGAGAGCTACTTAAATAGTCCAAAACTGATGCGGAACAGCTGGTAAGAGCAATCACTGCCAAGGTACGGGGCTTATGGGAAATGTAGTGAAAACCATGAGGTGAGTAGAAGGTAACAGAGTCAATATTCAGGGGATGGACCACGGAGTTTGTCTCGGTGACAGTAAGCATGAAGCATATGCTCTATTTTAAACACAAACCAACATGTTTTTCTACCTTGTAAGGAATTGCAAAATCTCTAGTCATGGTATATAATGCTCGATGTTCAGACATAGTTACATTTTAAGTAATTTAATTTAATGTGATTTGTTTAAGTTGTTCTGAACAGTGAACCTAAAAAAAATATTTGAATGCAGCTGGGGTAAAAGTGGATCTTTTTTAGAAAAAAGACCATTTAGTCAAATTTTCGGGACAATGCAATTAGCTTTTTGTGACTGTGAGGTGGTCGGGATGTGGCGAGACTGCAAAAGGCAGAGGTCACTCCAAAATATTTCCGACTCACCGAAGATCCGCGGGGAAGTGTAAACAAGCGGTGAGTTTAAAGCGGTTTAAAGTGTCGGGTCTACTCTAAAATTAGTGCTGTGTATTAGAACCCTAAAATGTTTAAACACGCTGAAGAACAAAGGCACCGTTTATGAATTTTAGTAGCTAGAATCATGGGATTTTATGATTTTGACAGTAAAGCTGTTCAATATTTGAAGAGGAGACTGATCTAAGTTCAACTGAAAAAAAAAGGAAATTATAAGAATATATATGGTTAACTTTGTTTTCATCTCCTTTCTTGTCTTTTGAGTTTAAAGACAGAAAGAGGGAAAGAGAGAGAGAAAGGCAGAGAGGGCCCCTCCCTTCAGCATGCACACACACAGAGTTATTCATAGCCCTGCTGCTGAGAGCACAGACACAGATCATCTGCAAATGGCAGAAAGTGGCTGTAATAGCAGAACAATATCTGCTCGGTACCTGGAAAAGAGGAACAAAAAGCAAGCTAAGTTTTTTAAGAGAGGACTGGATGTTGATGCGTCTTTGGATGAACAGTTTAGATGGTTCATGATCCAAAAAGACTCAAAGCTGAAAGCCTTTCCTTTTCTTTTGTCAAGCTGAAAGCCTTTCCAATACTGGCAGCCCACTGGATTGTGAAGTAAGGTGAAATTTGTTGCAGTACTGATGGTAGTCCAGTTCCACTTGTTGAAGCAATGAAGCCCCAAAATGAAGCATAGTTGAATAAAATCATGTCTATTACGTTCATAAAAAGAAAACACAAATTTGATGATTCATTCGATCCAGATTGGACAAATATAATACCAGAGGCTGAAAGAAAATATTTGCAAGCACCAGTAGACTCTGCAAAGATTGTAATGCCTCCTTAAAACAATCCAATTTATCCAAATTTGCTTGAACAATGTAAAAGTTCTTGTATACCAAATGAAGTGCCAGTTGACAAAATATTTATTGCATTTGCACAGGCTGCACCAGTAATAACCAGATCCAAATCTGCCCAGCCAAACAGAGACATGTTGCGATGTACACCAGCTCATACTTATGGATTTGATTGGGGTGATGACACAATAGATGACGACATGTTCACAGTTGAAAAGGTTGTAAGGATGGATTTTTCTAAGACTGAATTCAAGATTCCTATCCTGTAATAAAACAATAAAATTCACTAAGCTGAAGAGAAGATCTGTGAGAAAAAAAACACAGGACAACAGCTGACCCAGTCTCATCTCCTCACCTCATGCTGAGTTCCTGACTCCTCACATCCACTCCCTCCCCTCAGGTCTCAACTAGCCATGCAAATCTCACAAAGCTCTGTTTGAAGTGACATCAACATAAATACCTCTGGTGCGATCGGTAAGATTGTTTCGCTCCCACATCAGCATAACAGACAAGAATAAAGAAAACGATGCCTGTTCTTCTGGTGTGGGAGATGCCCCAATAAAAGACTTTTTAACAACATAAGTGGGACTTATGAGAGTGCTAACATTGGCTCTTAGGAGAGTCAGTCACTGGAATAATACCACATGAAGATTGCGCACGTTATTAAGTTATGTTGGTGTAGCAAAACTAATCACCAGAGAATGGGAAAAAGAAGGTGTGTGGGGTCTTCTGTGTAGTTTATATCCAGATGTTTGGGCTAAACACAAATTAGATTGTGAAAAAGCCAACATTGAGCCTATTATTATTGAGGGACCGATGCATGCCCCTCATAAACAATACCCCATTCGACCAGAAGCAAGAGAAGCTGTGGCAGAGATTGTGGCAGACTTGGAAGCTGAAGGAATTGTTTGGCAAGCTTCTTCTACAACTATCAGCCTTGTCTGGCCAGTCAGGAAATCAGACAACTCGTGGAGATTAACCATTGATTACACAAGACTTAACAGTGTAACACCAAAACCACATCCTATAGTGGCTAACCCTGCAACCATTCTGAATGACATTCCAGGAAATGCAAGAATCTTCACGGTCTTAGATGTGCTGTCGGCTTTCTGGTCTGTACCCATTGATGAAAAATCTCAAGAAAGATTGGCCTTCACAGTAAGCGCAACCCAGTATGTTTGGAATACACTCCCACAAGGTCTTAATCTTTCTCCAGTTGTATTTCATAGAACTCTGGACCAATTCTTAACTGAGCGAAAAGCTGAAATTGTGAGTTCAGGAAGTGTTTGCCTCCAATATGTTGATGACTTGTTGATTGCAAGCCCAGATGAAAACAGCCATATACCTGCTCTAAACATTACTCTGCAAGCTCTAAGAAAAGATGGATTCAAAGTTAACCCTGGCAAAGCACAGCTGGCCAAAACTAAAGTTATCTATTTAGGCCAAGAAATATCTGCTGAGGGAAGAAGAATGACAGTAGAGGCTTTACGGCAACCTCCAAAACCTCTGACAGTCACAGGAATGTGAAAGCTGATGGGACTTATTGTCTTCAGTATATACCTGATTTCGCCAACATCACTAGTCCTCTCATTGACCTGTATAAAGGAGGAAAGCCTGGAATGGAAAAGATTGACTGGACAACAGAAGCTGAGGAAGCATTTACGTCTAAGAAAGAGAAACTGATTTCAGCCCCAGCCTTGGGACTTCCTGTTGGTCGTTTGCCATTTCATTTGTGGACCAGGGTGGGAGATATGCTGTATCAAAAACCTGGTGTTCGTGACAAACCAGTTGGATACTTTTCCACAAAGATTCCTGTCACCATAATAGGTCAACCACAATGTATACAAGCCATTGATGGTGCCACGTGGGCAGTGAATGCTGTGGAAAATCGAATAGGTGCGCAAACTATCACATTGCACACTCCACACAGTATACAGTAGTAATGCTGTTGAGCAACACAAATATCAAAACAATCACTGATGCCAGGAGAGCAAAATGAGAAGTAGCCTTGCTCAACAAGGACTTGAGAGTGGAAATCATCAGAGACACTTTCCTTAACCCTCTGAGGTCGGCCGTCACGCCGGCGTGATTTACTCACTTTTTTCTTGTCAGTGTGAAAGAGACTCAAAATGCTCCGTCAATTTTGAACATACAATTAAGAGATATATACCATTGCAATCTGTGAAATGTCTACTTTGACTTGTGCACACTCATAGTAAAAACAAAATGTTGTGCTTTTTGCAAAATAAGCAAAACTAACATGATGCGTGAGCTGCGATCTCTCTCCGAATGAAATCCATTCTGATAGTCATAAGAAAATGAACGGTAACTTCGTGAATACTATTCACACAAATATGAAACGCATGTCTAAATAAACGTTGAAATGTCAGGTTTTAAATCATGTAAGTCAAATCTAAAACAAATATTCTCTGTTTATGTAATCTGTTTGAAAACGGAGAGAAATCAGTCGTTCGCGAGCCAGCTCATTATCTGTAATGTGACCACGCCCACGGAGAGCGCGCGCTATTCAAACACAAATTCTGAGGCGATTACTGTAACAGAGTTAACGCCCACATATGCATCTCACACGCCCCCCGGTCAATGCCATAAAAAACATGAAGTTTCTTCATAAGATTCACTGAACGTTCATCGCGTTTTGAGGATGGCACGCTACTCTGGTAATGAAGCCCTTCAGATGATTCTGGACAGCGAGGAAGAATTCACCTTTTCCTCAGAGGACGATTGTAAAGAGTAAAGAAGTAAAGTAAAGACTTGTTAGGAAAATTTTTTATTCTGAATAAATGCTGTTCTTTTTAACTTATTATTGATCAATAAATCTTGCAAAAAAGTACCACAACTGTTTCCAACATTGATAATAAAGCAGCACATTAGAACGATTTCTGAAGGATCATGTGACACACAAAGTAAATACAATAAAACAGATTAAATTCTGTGAATCTCCTAACATTCTTAGTTCAAGATGCTTCACAGCTTTGGTCTTTGGATGGGCCGTTAGCCACTGGGGGAGTGTCTTTTGTCTCCCCTGGTGTGAATTGCTAATGTATTCATGGCCATCACCACTCCCACGCATACAGCAGTGGTGACACAAAAACTGATTTACAAAATTTAAATCATTATATTGTTGTTTGTGTTGAAGCATTCAGAATGATTTCCACATCATTGTGTAGTAAAAATTCTAGCCTACAAGCTTGATAACTCAAAAGTCTTGTGAACAACTATTCAGTATGTGTTTTATGGCCTTATTGCAAGGGCATTTTTTTTGCCAAAACTTACTAACCACGCATAATCTTTATTTTTAAAATAATGCAAACATGTACATCTATTTTGCTCACATATTATTGTAGCAGAGTTTGTGCTGAATACAGCAAAATTACATGTTGGCCAATAGTATGTTATTAGTAGCTGAAATAAGCACAAATGTCAGAGCATGTAAAACTACTCCAGGACCCCAAATCAGCCTCAGACCCCAGAGGGTTAACCCCGCAACAATGATGTTGAAACCACATTAGGGAATACCACACGAGTGTGAAAAACAAGTAGAAGAAGAAAGCCTTGTTCCAGTTAATCCAATCCCTCTTGAAAATCCAGATAAAGAGTTATGGCTCGATGGATCCAGTTATTACATTGATGGAAAATGATATACTGGATGGGCTGTAGTGAAGGCTGATGAAACTGTTGTAAAAAAAAAAAGAGCTCTTCCTGGGCAATTTTCAGCACAAATAGCTGAGCTCATAGCGCTCACGGAAGCTCTTGAACTATCAGAAGGAGATCGATTCAACATTAATACAGATAGTTGTTATGCTTTTGGCATGGTCCATGACTATCTTGCCCTTTGGAAAAGACGTGGACTCATCACTAGCAGTGGGAGGGAAAGACAGCATGCTTCCATAATTCATCACTTGATTACAGCATGCCACTCACCGAGAGAAGCAGCCATGGTAAAAGTAAAGTCAAATCAATCTGACAAGTCCAAAGAAAGTCAAGGAAACACAGCAGCAGATGCAGCAGCTAGAGAAGCAGCCTTAATTTCCCCTACTCCTATCACCTTGGTTCAGCAAAGTAGAAAAGATAATCCTGAGCTCCAACTTCTGTCATATCTCACAGAGACAGATGAAGAAAAACAACAATGGATAAAAGTGGAAGTGAAAGAAGATCATCAAGGTATCTGGAGAATTCCAACAGGACATGTGGTGATGCCTATTGGAACAAGAAAATAATTAATGCAGCTGTATCATGGAAAAGTGCATGCTGGAGCAAAAACAATGAAAGTTCAAATCAGCGAGACTTGGTGGTGGCCGTGAATGATGAGAGACATTGTTGATTATTGTTGGAGATGTTTGATATGCATAAAAGCAAATGTGGAAAAATCTGTAAAGGTGCGAATGTCACATGCACCCAGACCAACAGGGCCATGAACACATCTCCAATTCGATTTCACAGGACCATTGTGACCCAGTGGAGGGTACCAATACATTCTAGTAATCATAGATTGATTTACTAGATGGATGGAAGCATTCCCAACAAAAACTTGCACTGCTGAAGCTGCAATGGGATGAAAAACACACCACTACTGAAATTCCATACATTCCCGAGTTAGGCAGTTTTGTTATGGTCAAATGTATTCCTTGGAAAGGTTTAGAGCCTAGGTGGGAAGGACCATACGGGATACTTTTAACAACAGATACAAGCGTGTGTCTTAAATGGAAGGGAGTAGGAACAGATAGATGGTATCATTTGTCACAAGTTAAACCTTGTTCAGTGAATGAACAAAATGATGACGATAGGTTAAGGCCTGAAATTGAGCACTGTTCATCCATCAGTTTTAAAGACTGGGCAACAAAGGAATGATGTTTAATTATTTCTCTGCTTCAATTTCAGGAATCAATTCCATTGACATTGGTTAGAGATGGTTGCAAGTTATTCTCGATACACAACGGCAATAGGAATGCTTGTTTTTATTTGGCATTTACCAAGGGATCCAAGCGTTATGGACTCGTCGAGTTCAAGAAATAACTCGGAATGCAACTCTGAAATCTGGCCAACATTTTACTCTACCCTTTATTTCCAAATATGGATTATGGGATTGGGTGCCAAGAAATGATAAAGACCTTGCTAAATATCGAGAGGACATCTATGGTGGATGTAACTATCACCATGAATTTTACAAAAGTAGAGTAATTTGGCCAGTTAAAGATGGGGGATATTCACGTAGTGCTCAAAGATGAGGAATTTGTTCAAAAGAACAATGTGAAATTTTGGGGTTAGACCTCATAACTTCTACTAATGTGGAAATTAACTTTATCTTAAATTGTACTCACATGCTTACAATATGGGATTGATTGGCTCAAGGGTGTATTTATCCCATAGTGCCACCATATGAAGGGAACCCTACCTTCATATACCCTAAGGGATACTACCTCTTGGACAACACGATTTAAGGGAAATTATGTAAGAGAATGGCATTCAGAAAATGAGAATGAATATTGTGAAACTTAACTAGAAACTGGGGAAATTGGATGGTGTTTCTATCTTTCTGAGGAAAAGACAAACAAAGCTAAAAGATGCCCAAATACAACTATTGTGTCAGCTTATGGTATCTTATTAGAAAAAGAAACCAAAACCTTGATAAATGAAGCCCACATGGAGTGACAACGTATCAATTATAACTTGATTTACCTTCTTACTGTCTTTGATCAGTCCTATTGTAGAAATTTCACTCAAATAAGGAGTTGGTTGGACAAAGAAGTAAAATATACCTCTAAAGATCCTCTGAGTAGTCAAAGTCGTAAACCTCGAATTATATGGGGAGACATAGCGTATTTGGTTCTGTCAATTCAATAAGTAATACTGCTCAAATGAGTCAATTAAGTGAATACACTCAGTGGGTGGGGAAAATGGCAGGGAAAGGACTTACTGAGGCTCTTCAAGGCTCTTTACATATTATATCAGCGGGTCAGCATCTTAATAATGCTGCAAAGGAATTGGCAGATGCATTGACAAAATCATCTAATTTGGAGACATGCTGTGTGGCATGTTTGTTTTTAGCTCAAAATTTAAAGGATCAAATGGTAGAGGATGTTCAAGTTATTCGGATGGGTCAAGTTCCTGAACGAATAGCTGAATCTTTGTTATTGGTTTTTGGTAATCAACTTAATTTGACTTCTGTCAGAGCCGAGTTGGTCGCTGGTGTGAAAGTCAAACACTCAGTCCTTGAGCCACTGGAGGCTGGTGAACCCGATAGTAAGACGCCCTGATGAACAAAAAACAGAGAGGTTAATTCTCAAAAAAAGAAACTGTCCAGTGACTTGGGTTCACTTTCCTTGCCACTCTGAAAGGCCCGATGAAGCGTTGGGAGAGCTTGCAGGACTCAACTTGTAAGGGTAAGTACCTTGTGGAGAGCCAAACTCTCTGGCCGGGACGCAGTATGGGAGCAGCTCTGCGCCTACGATTAGCCTGTCACTGATATTGCTGAGAGACTCTGAGAAGTTTGTGTCAAGCCTTCTTCCATGTCAGGCGACAGCGTCGGATAAACTGCAGTACGGAGGGAACTCCAACCTCAACTTCTTGTTCAGGGAACAATGGAGGGATGTAACCAAACTGGCATTCAAAAGGAGACATGCCTGTTGCAGAAGAGCATAGAGTGTTATGTGCATACTCGGCCCACATAATGAAGGATGACCAAGAGGTAGGATTGCTGGCAGCCATGCACCTCAGAGTAGTCTCCAGATCCTGATTTAATCTCTCTGTTTGACCACTGGACTCAGGATGGAATCCAGAGGATAGGCTCACCGTTACCCCCAAAATTCGACAGAACGCCCACCAAAATTGAGAGGAAAAATGAGGACCTCGATCCGAGACGATGTCCTGAGGTATGCCATAGACTCGAAACACATGATTAATGATCAACTCAGCAGTCTCCTTAGCCGTGGGCAACTTGGGCTAGGGGATGAACCTGCCAGCCTTAGAAAATCTGTCAACAACTACCATTATGGTAGTGTTATCTTGAGACGGTGGGAGTCCAGTAATAAAATCCATGGAGAGGTGAGACCAGGGTTTTACAAAGCTTTTGGTGTCCTCCTTGATGGTCAGCCACCAAAATCGTCTCTGGAGGAATTCGAGGGTACGAGTAGTGCCAGGGTGGCAGGTCAGGCGAGAGGAGTGACTCCACTGGAGAACCTGGGAGCAAACTGATTTAGGTACAAATAAACGGTCGGTAGGTCCTCCACCTGGGTCTGGTTCCCTCACTTGGGCTTGTCTTACAGTATTTTCAAGCTCCCATCGTACAGGGACTACTATCTTGGAGCTAGGGATAATGGGAGTGATAGCATCTTCCTGATAACTACCTGCATATACTCGTCATAAAGCATCAGGTTTAAGATTTCTTGAGCCAGGGCGGTAGGATAAAATAAACTGAAACCTGTTAAAGAATAGGGACCAGCGTGCCTGACGAGGGTTAAGTCGCTTCGCCTGCTGGATATATTCTAGATTCTTATGAATCCCAGGAACTGTACTTTAGTCAGATGAAATTCGCACTTCCCAGGTTTAACATAGAGGTGACTCTTGAGGAGACAAGTTAGCACCTTCTTGACATGCTCTATGTGCTCGTTGAGGGAATTTGAAAAAATGAAAATATCATCCAAGTAGACCAGAACTGCCCAACCAGTCGATCGCGGTCGACCTGTCGATCGCGGACTGCTTTCCAGTCGATCGCGAGAGTGAATTGTACTCTGGTTTGCCCTTTCTCTCTCTTCACCGCTCCCGCGTCTCAGACATCAAAAACATAAAATATTATCCTTTATAGAGTAGACATAGTATTTCTTGAGTAAAGAAATCGCTGTACTTATTTAAAAAAAAAAAAAAAAGTTATTTATTTAATCTTACAAGATCACTGATTACGTTCAGCTATGCGCTGGCTGGGGGGCGGAGCTACGAGGAGCTTTGAGCTGTGAGATAGAGTCCTGCAAGCGTTCGGGTACCCGATGGGTGACCCGCAAATTTTGCTCAAACGGGTGAAAAATATCCAACTGTGTCTGGTGCGGGTCGGACACGGGGGAAACACGGATCTAAACACGGGTTTAAAACAATCACATGCAAACGTAAAAATATGCATATTTTTAGGAACACATCTACAAAAATATGCCTGTATTTCAAGTTGATAAAATAATTTAAAATCCACATCAGTTTATACAACACATCAGCTTGTATAACGTTACCTGGGCTACTTTCACTTTTAAAAATCCATCATAACCGCGCACGCGATCTGCTTGCAGTCTTTGAGATGGATGCTGAGGAGTTGAAGAAAAGAATAGCTAGTGGAGATAGTAAAGTTGTCGACAGTAGCCTACGGCATCAAAAATAAAGTCCAGTGTGTGGGAGAAATTTGGAGTTATCTGAAGAAAATATTGTGAAAGGCTTGCTGCATTTTCGTGTTGGATAGCCGCAGATGTGGAGCTTCATCACCGAGGAAGCACGATAACTGTGGTAACAAGCAGTTCTGTCGAACAGTATTTTTTCATATTTAACACTATGTGTGGTGTGCAGGGCGTGTTTGAACCCCAAATTATCTGATGTAGGCTAGACGAAATTGCTATTGAAATTAAATAAGTATGTAATAATGAAATATTGAATAATTTTATTTAAAATAATAGTGTGTGTTCATGCAAGTTATAATGCTAGAGTGCTGGTTATAACATGGCAATAAAGAAGAGAGAAAAAGAGTGACCAGTTTAAATTGCGATTTGTTATTTAAAAAATACTAAACCTTTTTCATTTAAATTACATCTTTTTAAAGTATAGAAACAACATTCAAAACAATAATATAATAAAATCCATATTAAAGAAAAAAAAAAAATTCAGAAAAATAAATAACTGAAAGGATTAAACTGGTCCCTCTTTTTCTCTCTTCTTTATTGCCATGTTAACCAGCACTCTAGCATTATAACTTCCATGAACACACACTATTATTTTAAATAAAATTATTCAATATTTCATTATTACATAATTATTTAATTATATATAGGCTATATTTTTAAAAATAGAGTAGGCTCTTCAGATATGCGAGCTCCCGACGTTCACCTCGAGCCGCCTCATTCGCGCCACAACTCACTGTTGCTATGGAGACGTTGAGAGCTGCGAGTCACGACGTCAGCAAAATAAAACACAACTATGGCAGAAGCCAAAAAAACGAAAACTTATCATTTTCATTCTGACTGGGAAGAGGATTACTTTTTTGTTTATTCAAATTCGAAGTCCGTCTGTCTTATTTGCAATTCAAGTGTGGCCTTACCGAAGAAGGGCAATTTGGAGCGGCATTTCAAGACCGTGCACAAAAGATATGATGCAGATTTCCCGGCTAAATCAGCTCTACGCACCCGAAAAGTCCGGGAATTGAAGGGGCAGTTAGCAGCACAGCAGTCCATTTTTACCAGGCCAAACACCAAGGGTAAGGCTGCAACTATAGCATCTTATCGTGTCAGTCATGTTCTTGCAAAACACAAGAAGTCTTTCAAGGATGGCGAAGTTGTGAAAGAAGCGTTTGTCGAGGCTGCAGACGCACTTTTTGGTGACTTTAAGAATAAAAGTGACATCATAGCTGCCATTAAGGACATGCAATTATCCCGTGGCACTGTTACACGACGATGTGAGGGAATGGCAGAGGATGTCGAGGAGCAGTTAAGGAAGGATGTTGAACAGTGCGAATGTTTTTCTCTTCAATTTGACGAGTCAACTGATGTTGTTGATGTGGCGCAACTATGTGTTTACATTAGAATGGTTTTTGGAGACATGGGTGCAAAAGAAGAGCTGCTCACCATTTTACCATTGAAAGGACACACAAGAGGCGAAGATATTTTCCAAGCTTTCATGGAATTTGTCAACAAGACCCAATTGCCCCTCTTCAAACTCATCTCTATCACAACGGACGGTGCTCCAGCAATGGTGGGCCGTACCAGCGGATTCATTGCATTGTGCAAACAGAGTGAATATTTCCCAGACTTCCTTAATTACCACTGTATAATCCACCAGCAGGCATTATGTAGTAAGATTTTAAACATGAAAGAAGTGATGGATGTTGCAATGAAGATTGTGTGTTCAGTTCGGGCCAGGAGTCTACAGAGAAGGTTATTCCGTGCTCATTTGGAGGAGACCGGTGCAGAACACACAGACCTGTTGCTGCACACAGATGTTAGATGGCTGAGTAGAGGTAAATTTTTAGCGAGATTCTCAGAGTTGTTGCCTGAAATCAAAGATTTTCTGAAGCTTTCGAAACATGCAGAATATGCCCAGCTAGAGGACTACCAGTGGCTATTGGATTTAGCGTTCCTGACCGATCTCACTGACCTGCTGAATGATTTTAATTTAGAGCTGCAGGGTAAAGACAAACATGTAATCAACATGATCAGTGCAGTAAACACATTTAAAAGCAAGCTACAACTGCTTTCAAATAGACTGCAACGGTATGACCTACGTAACTTTCCTCACATGCAGGCAGAACTTCAGCGTCAGGGCAAAGACTTCGTGCAGCTTGACAGTGCACGTTTTGAGGAGCAGGTTCAGAGCATCTTGTTAGAATTTGAGAGGCGCTTTACAGATTTTGGATCCATCGAGCCTGTTGCCAGCTATCTGTGTTTTCCATTTGGTCCAAGTATTGATGTGGATAGTATTGCCTCCAAAATTGTATCACTGTTCCACTTCGATAACACTGCTGTTGAGAATGAGATTCTCACACTGCAAAATGACATTGAGATCAAATCCAGGGCAACATCTGACATGAATGGAGAGTTCTGGAACTTACTGACTGAACAAAAGTATCACAACCTCAGAAAATGTGCTTTCAACTTGACAGCACTTTTCGGGTCAACCTACTTGTGTGAGTGTGCTTTCTCTCACATGAAAATCATCAAGTCAAAGTACAGATCTACAATGACTGATGACCACCTTCTGGCCTGCTTAAGGCTTGCAACCAGCTCTTACTGCCCTGACTACGAGAAACTAGGTGCCTCCTCCCAGTGCCAGAGGTCCCACTAAGGTAGAGAAATAACTTTATTATATGTTTTTGTTATTATGCATGTCTGAGCATTTCTGGTTATCCTTGTCTGCCTGTGTCTCTGACCCTTGCTATCTCTAACTCTCTCTGATTGTTCTGCTGCCTGCCTACTGACCCAAAGCCTGGTTCTGGATTCTGATTGTTCTGCTGCCTGCCTACTGACCTCCAGCCTGGTTCTGGATTCTGATTGTTCTGCTGCCTGCCTACTGACCCAAAGCCTGGTTCTGGATTCTGATTGTTCTGCTGCCTGCCTACTGACCCAAAGCCTGGTTCTGGATTCTGATTGTTCTGCTGCCTGCCTACTGACCTCCAGCCTGTTTCTCGACTCGCCTCTGTTTGATCCCTGAAACTGTGTATCTATGCAGATATTGACCTTTGCCTGGAGTTTCTGTTTAATAAATTGTTGCAAATGGATCTGTCTCTGCCTTCTGATTCACAATAGATTTATTATATATGGATTAGAGCTACTTTTCTGTTTGTTTTGAGCATATTAAATCTGTAGATGCGCTGTTAGTAGCGACTGGCTTTCTGTTTGGTGTGGTAGATCTCGGCACACTGATAAATCTAAAAGTAGATCTTTGTTCAAAAAAGGTTGGGCTCCCCTGAAGTAGACAAATGCAAACTGATTGAGCATGTTCCTATGAACATCACTTATCAAAGCCTGGAATACTGCGGGAGCGTTGGTGAGGCCAAAGGGCATGACTAGGTACTCGTAGTCCCCCGTGGGAGTGTTAAAAGCAGTCTTCCACTCATCCCCTTGTCTAATGCACACTAGATGGTAAGCATTGCGCAAGTCAAGTTTCGTGAAGATGGAAGCTCCCTGCAGTAACTCAAAGGCAGTGGCCATAAGCGGTAAGGGGTAACGGTTCCGTATAGTGATCTTGTTGAGGCCTCGATAGTCTATACAGGGGCGAAGGCCCCCATCCTTTTTTACCCACAAAGAAAAAAACAGCGCCAGCAGGAGAAGTGGAGGTGCGAATAATCCCTGCCGCAAGGGCCTCCTCAATGTAGTTGTCCATTAGCTGCACGCTCGGGAGAAGACAAAGAGAAGATGCGACCCCTGGGAGGACAGGTTCCTGGAAGTAAGTCAATGGTGCAGTCACATGGACGGTGAGGGGGTAAAGACATAGCTTTCTCTTTACTGAAGACTGCCTTAAGATGGTGGTATTGGGTGGGGACTCGAGACAGGTCTAAGGGTTCTTGGGACTCGAAAGTAGAATCAGAGGGACTCTGGAGGAGACAGGTTACCTGACATGTGGGACCCCAACTGAGGGTAGCCCCCGTGGACCAGTCCAGATGGGGGTTATGTTGAAGAAGCCAGGGGTGACCGAGAATCACGGGAAACACTGGAGATCGTATCAGATGGAAACACAACTCCTCCTGGTGTTCCTCAATGGAAAAGTGAAGGGGAGAGGTGAGAAGAGTCACTCTCCCGGGTCCCAGCGGTCTACCACCCAGAGCAGTAATGGTTAGAGGGGTAGCAAGGGAGTCATAAGGGACTTTGAGACTCCTAGCAAGTGAAAAATCCATAAAGTTCCCCGCAGCCCCTGAATCCACCATGGCCTTGAGATGGTGCTTATGATTACCCCAGGCAAGGGTGACCTCTCTTTCATGCGGTGGTCTCGTTCTGACGTCGAGATCCGAGTGCCCCCCAACTGCATGGGTTCTGGTGACCCTTGGGACGGTGGTAACTGCTTTATGGGAGCTGGACGGACTTCTTTCTCTCAGATTATTGTCCAGCCGAACCGCCAAGTCAATAAGGGCCTCGAGATCATTGGTAGGCTCTCGGGTGGCAAGCTCATCTTTGAGTGCCACGGAAAGACCATTCTGGAAGCACACCACAAGAGACTCATCATTCCAGCCACTCCCTGCAGCAATGGTGCAAAAATGGATGGCATATGCCCTGCCCTGCTGGAGGGACAGCAGTCGCTTAGACGTCTCTCGGCCACTGATGGGGTGCTCAAAGACGCGCTTGAATTCCACTTCGGATGCGGCATAACTTGCACAGAAAGGGTACTGGGCCTCCCAAACTGCTGAAGCCCAGGACAGGGCCTTACCAGGGAGGAGAGTGATAAGATGTGCAATTTTGGCCCTATCAGAGAGGAAGGATGATGGCTGTAACTCGAACTTTAGGGAACACTGAGTGAGAAATCCCCGACAAGCACTGGGATCCCCAGAGAAGCGTTGTGGTGGAGGTAGACGGGGTTCAACTAGGGAAGCTGGCCCTGGAGGACATGGACGAGGTTCAGAAGCAGCCCCAGAGGCCGTAACTCGAGGAGATGGCAGCTGATCAAATGATCAAACCTGATGGATGGAGGTCATGAGGTCGAAAGTAATTGTGAATGTCTCACCATCAGGGCCTCCTGCTGGGCCAGCACAGTTTCATGACGTTGAACCAAAGACTCATGTTGGGCTATGGTCTTGAAGAGATCCTGAGAGCTGGGCGTCTCTGGGTCCATAGTGGCTTGGTGTTTCTGTCAGAGCCGAGGCTCAAACAGGGTCGTTGGTGTGAAAGTAAAACACTGAATCCTTGAGCCACTGGAGGCTGGTGAACCCAATAGTAAGACGCCCTTAGAACTAGTTTGAGATGCAGCAGGTTTAATGAACAAAAAACAGAAACTGTCAAGTGACCAAAGTCTACAGGAGATTTCAAAAATCCAAAGTACTTAAAGCAAAAAACACTCCAGGGAGAAAACTAACAAAACAAACACAAAGAGAAAACAATCGGGAGAAAAAACACTGGAAGCCTCAGACTATTTAACACTTACTCAGGTAACTGTCTTAGAAGACTTAAACACCAAGCAAGGAGACTGAGAGACAGCATCACTTAAATACACACAGACAAATGAGACACATGTGAACCAAATGACTCAAATTACAAGGAGTAAGCGGAACACGAGAGCATACTGAGGACCTTTAGAGGCCAAAACCCCACAATACTGACAACTTCTGCCAAACATGTCCCATTAGAAACATCGCAATAGATGAGAAATCTTTGTCAGGTTCTGGAACTTTACCTTTAATTATGGTATGGCCTCAATATGGAAAGCGCAATATAATGTATTTTATGTACAATATATAACAGTCAGAAAATTCCAATCAATGTGTATTAGACAAGGAAATTCAGTGATACGATTAGGGAAAATTGGATATTGGTTTGAAGGGGAAAACCCGATGATTTCTACCACAGACTGTTGTGTTGAGGAACACGAGTGGGTAATTTGCTCATGTTCTACAATGTTTAGTCTATCTCTTAATGGATTTGCAGTATGGGAAGTAGTTCCTTAAGATCAAGCCACAGGTGCATGGCAGGTGACAGAATCACAGTGGTGTATATTAAATGATGGAATAAGTAAGAATATGATATACGGAGGGAAGTTGTGTCCAATTCCTCCTGATCCATTTTGTGTTGACATTCTCTATCCTCTCATGGGTGGAATCCATGTTTCACATGTACAATTGCTGCAGTTAGAACCACAGTGGTGGAATAATTATTTTGTGGAGGAAAGAAATTCTGAACTCTTTGAAATGGTTAAAAGAGTGTTAAAGCAGCTCAAGCTGAGGGAATTCAGGCAATGGGTCGTAGCAAATGGAGTAGCTAAATTGATCTCTGAGAGGAAATTAACACAAATTCCAGGGAACTGATGTACAATATTCTCTATAAGGAGAGTAGATTGTGACATGTGTAAGCAAGAAGTATACGCTCTATTTGAAACAACCCAACATGTTTCTCTACCTTGAAAGAAACTACCAAATCTCTAGTCATAGTATATAATGCTCAATGTTAACGCACTGCCTCAGAGAAGTGCTACAAATGGCCTGAAGACAATAGAACAAGCTTCTCTCCTATGCCTGAAACATATGACAATAAAGAGCTTTTCTTGACAAGGCAACTTGGTATCCAGTCCTGTGATTCAACCATAACGGGGACAAAGCTGTAACTTCAGATCAACAATTCCTGGTTCATGTTGCTTAGTTTTTGAATTTCTTGCCTGTCTTTTGGATTACTCTTTTGGTGTCTTACATCATCTGTGTTCCCTTGTTTCCTTGTTTAGATTGCTTGCCTGGATATTAACCTTTTGCCTGTATTATGGATTACATGTCTGGATTGTCCCTCTAATAAAAGCTGCATTTGGATATCCAACCTTTTGAGTCTCAGAACAGTTCATAACAGAAAACTTTGCCATGTACAGATCCAGCAGCAGAGTAAGAGCCAGATCCACCATTGATCCAGCAGTGCAAATTATCTGCCTACATCAAGGTAATAGGTAACTTGAAGACCCCATCATAGACTTCCTAAACATTGCTAATTTTTCTAACCTTCCAGACTATGCACTCATAGATTTCTTTTGTTATGGACTCAATGAACATTATTAAAGCCCAACCATGATGGTCATCAAGGGTCACTCAAACAATTTCTTGATTATGCTCTGTTGTTGTGGGACATTGAGAAGAATGCTTCCTCTAAACATTATTTGGGGAGGGGCAGTACACTCTAAGCTGCAGTGGCCACGGAGCTTTCCTCAGCATGTCCTATTCTGATGGGCACAAGCCCTGTACTTTCTATACCTTCCTGTCCTGTGGTTCATATTCCAGAGACTGTTCACAACATGGCTGCCACTGCAGAGCTGGCTCACAACAACAAGTCCTGAAGCAAGATGGTTGCCATGCCAGAATCATCAGTCAAGATGGCCGCCATTCTAAAGTCTCATCCCATCATGGCCACTACACCTGTGTCTTCAGACAAGACGGCCGCCACGCCAACGACACATCGCTGACATTGGTGTGAACTGGCATCTCAGTGGTAATGTCAAGTCTGGGAGTTTCTGAGGTGGTCCCGCTATCAACTGTGCTCCCTGTTATGGTGATGGCCATATTGTGTGTTTTGGCTGGTGTGCTGTGGCCATGCACTGCGCTTCAATTGAAAAGCCCACTCCAGAGCCTAATCCAGCCCATGAGTTCACTCCTGAGCCTGCTTCAACCTATGACTCCAATCCAGGAGTCCACCTCAGTCCATGAGACCAGTCCAGAGCTTGCCCCGGTCCCAGAACCCAGCTCTGTGACCTATGAATTCATGGAGGCCTTTCCTGAGTTTCCTGCCTGTCCTGATGCAACCACAGAGGTTGTCTGAGTTCACTGTCTGCCCTGATGAGACCACGGAGGTCATCCCTCAGTTTCCTGTATACCCTGATATGACCACAGAGGTTGTCCCTGAATTCCCTGGCTGCAATATCCGAACACAGAGGTTATCCCAGAGTTCCCTGTCTACCCTGATATGAGCACAGAGGTCGTTCACAAACTCCCTTTTAACCCTGAGATTACCACAGAGACCAACCTGGGAAATCCTGTTGTCCCAGTCATGGCCATGGAGGCCAATTCAGAGCTCCCTGTCTGTTCTAACACGGCCCTTGTGGCCAATGCTAACCTTTCTGTGCTCTATGTTTCAGTTTCACCTGATCAGCCATGGCACTCTCGGGTGTTGCCAGATCTGCCCTGGTGGTCGTCTGCTCCGCTGTGGGGGTCTTCAAGCCGGTCTGCACTGCTTTTGTGGTCGTCTTCTCCACCGTTGGAGTCTTCAAGCACGCCTGCAAGGCCACCTGCTCGGCCTGCACTACCCGGGTCATCTGCCTTTTATAAGTTCTCATAAAATTTAAATGTGTGTTCATTAAAACATGGCTTAGCAAGAAGGCAAACTTTTTTTAATTTGAGAAAACTACACCAAATAACATGTATCGAGAAACTAATAATAATGATAATTTATGTTAACTTGTTAATAATGATAAATTTATGTTGACTTATGTTGACATGACCTCAAGGCATGACCTCTACTGGGTGGTTGCCCTGCTCGCTTTATAAACAAACTACAGCTGGTCAAAAACACAGCTTTGTGACCTAACTAGAACCAGGAATTATGACCATAATAGCCCGGTTCTGTCAACACTGCACTGGATCCCTATTAAACATCATATAGATTTTAAAATCTATCTACTTACTTACAAAGCACTAAATGGTTTAGCTCTTAATGCATTATAGACCTTCATGTCTATTACGATCTCAGAATTCTGGCCAGTTGTTAATACCCAGAATATAAAAATCAACTGCAAGCGGTAGCTCCTTTTCCTATTTGGCATCTAAACTCTGGAACAATCCTCCTAGCATTGTTTGGGAAGCAGACACACTCTGTCATTTTAAATGAAAATTTGAAAAAAAAAAATTCATTTAAAATGAAAAAAAAGTTTGAACTTGTTGGACTCAATAATAAATGAATAAATGCAGTCAGTGCTTAGATCAAGAGTTCAGTAAATTTTGTTAATATATTCACAGATTCGAATTTCTCGGATCAATATCTCGTGAGCTAAACATTGTTAAAACACAAATGACAGATATTTTGAATCATTGTAATGTAGACAATGATCTACAACAAACCAATTTTCCTCAAACAAGCTTTATAATATAAATTGGTCTCTATGAGCAAAATCCGAAAAGCGTTAGTACAAAAATTGTCATTAATAACTTCAATGTACACTGTAGTGTAACCAAATTCAGTTAAAATATCACTGCTCTTCTGCTGGTTATACTACAACACTTAGTTTGGCAAGTAGCACATAAAGCCCTTCTATACACAAATGATGTTACGCAGCTTACATACTTACAAACAGCTTTTGCATGATAATTGCTTACTGAATTGGATGGCATTACAATATTAATTTTTTTACTAATAACAGTGAAGTAATTGATTTTGTTTCATAAAAATCATAAAAGTTATATTTTTACCAAACTAAGTGTTCCAGTACAACCAGCAGAATAGCAGTGACGTATGAATTGAATTTGTTGACAGTACTGTGTGTTACAGTGAAGTTATTGAGTATTTTTCAAAATATAAAATGAGCAAAAGGTTTTTGGGTTTTGCACTTTTCAGACGGTCCCTTGTCTCTCCACCGCCTGCTCATACAGACTAATTTATATATTATAAAGCACATTTGAGGAAAATTGGTTTATTGTAGCTCATTGTCTAGGTTACTATGATCGGAAATAGCTGCATTTGTGTTTTAACAATGTTTAGTTCATGAGTTATTGATCCAGGAAGTTCGAATCTGTAAATATATTGCAAACTTTACCAAACTCCTTGAGCTAAGCACTGACTGCATTTCGTTATATTTGAGTCCAACAAGTTCAAACTCTATATGAGCCTGGCATTATTTGTGTGTATTAATGTATGGAGCTGACTGAAACACTACTGCCATTCAGCGGGACATTAAACAGGAAGTGTTTGTCCGAGCTCACAACAGCCCACATAGCAAAACTGGTTTGGCCCAGTGATGGGCCACACAACCCACTTTCACTTGGCCCAAATACAGCAGTGAATTACAGTACATGACTGGACCTGTTCTGGTTGCCAGAACTCGGGCCACATATGGCCCATGGCATAGCCATATCTCAGCCAAATGTATGACTATAGCTGGCCCTATTCTGGTACTATTCTACAATTGGTTCCACATGTCAGCCTCAACAAAACCTTGATCTAGCCACTTTTTTACACACCCTTGGCCCAAATGAAAAATGCCTGAACAACAACAGTATTCTGAAAAAAATATTTATTGTTTCACATTTAAACAAAACAACAAAAAACAAACAAACAAACAAAAACAATGCTTGCATTTCAATGCCACTGTGCACACAACTCTTCAACATCTGATTCAGTTCATGAACAAGTGGCACATGTGCACTCAACTCTTCAACATCCAAACAACTGTTATTATAACACTAAGTACATGTAACATGCAGCAAGGACACTGTAAAATAAAAAAATAACACTTGTTTTTCCTCTCCTCTCCCCTGCTCACCACCTCTTATCTACCTCCTCCCTCTGCATAACTTCTTCTTGCCCCCTCCTCTCATCTCTTTTTTCCTCATCCCCCAATTTCCCCACTGTATCCTTTTACTCTGCCCTTTTTTCTCCCTCCCCCTTTCCATCCCTCCTCTCGTTCTCCTTTGTTCTCTTCCTCTACTCCCCTTGTAAGCTGAATTATCAATTTAAATAAATCTAGATGATTCTTAAACACTTAAAGTATTCTTATGGCATAAAGTACAACTTACCAATCACAACATCCCTCGAACGTAAGCGCTGGAATTATAGTAAATTATTTTTTTAAGCAATGGTTTAATCAATCATGAGATACTTCAAATACTATAGGTGACACTGGTAAAAAAAAATCTCTCACAAAAAATACATTCTAAATTACATAAGTCTGTTAAGATGAGCATTTTGATGTAATTTTGTCTGTATATTCATCAAAGCACAAAAAGAAGCAGAAGAGAACTCAATTCAGTATTTGCATCTGAGATGTGGCTGTCTGTGTGTGAGCACTTTGGATGTTTGCGCACATAAAAGCGGCTTTACTGTCCCTACATTTAACAGGGTAAATGCCACCACAAATAGAGTGCATGTCTGTGGAAAACACTGAAGCTAGTCACCTCAGTTTTAGGAAATGTGATGATTTGCCAACATACCAACTGTTTCTGGAGGTCAGGATTACTATGCAGTTGTTCCTCCATTTCCTGCAGAAAACTGACATCTTTAAGTGGCAACAAATTTCGATCCAGGACTGTCTCTGACTCATCAGCCGATTTCATACCCTACAGGGTCTTGAAGATGATTCGCAGTTGGTCCATCATCATTTCCTGTTTTGTTAAACAAGAAAGACAAATATTAGTTTTCAGTCACTTAATTAGGTAAACACTGACCATTTGCTGGTATTGTTACTATTTCTTACTAAAACTGTATTCCAATGCAAGTCAAATTTGCAAGTTAACATGCCAAACAACTAAAATTGTGGATTAATCACCATAAGGACTATTCTGTATCATCACAAATTACATCTCAACAAAACATTCTAGGAAGTTTTTTTGGAAGTTGTTTGCAAAAACATACATACATCTAAGTTTTAACGTTAAGTCAGTAAAATTTGGTATAAGAAAGAGTGTAAAAAACAATATGTCAAGTCCAAATAGTAATTTTCCAGAGAAAAGAAATTACTAAAAACAAACATAACTATAATCAACATTAATATACCCACTTGTTTGCAAACTAGATGTCTGCTCCCTGGTCTGGTGTGGCTCAGTATGCTTTGATGGGACTAGAGAAGGTCTACGAATTTCAGAACTGGTATGACTTGATCTATCTCAGTGCTGGTGTTGCTTGATGTGTGGATCTCACTGCTGGCATGCTAAATAAGCAGAAATAAGAAAATGGCACCTTTAATAGTTTTCTTCATTTGTTCCAGAAAAAAAAAAAAAAAAAAAAAAAAGGTTTTGTCTTTATTTTCCTTTTTTTGATTCACAGGTTAAAAACGTGAACCAAAAAAAATAAAGCAGAAATATTTTTGTTGTTGTTATTAATGAACAAACGGAAAAAAATAATAAAGGTGTTGTTGTTTTTTTTCATTTATGCTTATTTCATTTCAAATTAGAAGACAAACTATCAAAACACTTAAACCGATTTGCTCTCTTGTTACATAATTTGTCAAACAACACCATTATTTAATCTATACAACTTCAATATTACAACATGGCTACATTTACTTGCTAAAAATACAGTCACAATACCGTTTTTTTTTTGTTAATCCGTCACTTAACTTTAAATAAATAAACGGCTGTGAAATGAAATAAAGATGTCTGATGTCATCTGAATGTAATCGACGAACATGACATTACATTTTAATATAGGCCTAAGCTAGGATTATGCATTGTTAGCCAAATCTTTAACTTTCCAACTATGTTAACTACTACCTCTACAATCCAAAAAAAACAGTATTCACTTACCAAACTTTGTTCGCTTTGCTCGAGTTAATTGAGAAGTTTACGACCGTTAGAGAAGTGCCGCCTCAAGTGCATTCAGTGCCCGCCCAGTTCTTCAATAGCGATGATTCCGGGAGTCGTTTTTTTGTCTCTTTGTTTGTTTTTTGGCTAAAGCGTTCTAAACCGTGCCCAAACCAGCTAAATCGCAAAATTACACACTTTCAACTGAAGAAAAAAAAATTCCAAAATCGAACAAAAGGATAAAGGTACAAGATTGAGTTTGAGTGTGTAATGACTACAATGAGGTTAAAACAGCAAACCCATGAAGCAGTGCGCTTTAGGCATGCTTTTCTAGATGAGACCTGATTGGTAGATTTTTTTTTTCTTTCCCCAATAATAGGACATTTTCAGAGAGAAGAAATATGTGTGAAATTGGCCTTGTCTTGTGCATGAATTAAAAAGCTTGCTTCCTTCTAACACTAACTATTATATATATATATATAGGTAGTGTTAATGTATATATATATATATATATATATATATATATATATATATATATATATATATGTGTGTGTGTGTGTGTTCCATCTCCACCATAACCGGGCCATGTTCGGTTCACATGCCTTATGCCAGTGCCAACTGAATGCCAGTTGTGCCGGCTTCATGCCAGTTGTGCCGGCTTCATGCAAGGGAACGATAATATCTTTGTGAGGGAAAAATTCCTCCCATCCCAATTTTTTTCCACCACCACGTCCCTTTAGGGGCTGCATACTCCTTTCATACATGAGGGATTGACTCTTTCTTAGGGTTACAAATAAAAGTAAAAACGAAATTATAACAAGAAGGGAGAGTACAATGATCATCTACAATGGTTCTCATCACACAGTCACACAATCTTCTACGTCATCACCGCATGGAGTGTGTTGAGTAAAGTGATCAGTCTCTTAAAGGGCACACCGCACAATAATGTGATGCATGTAAATACATATTTACTGTATTTATTATATTGGATTACATATTCCCTACCGGAAAGAAAAAGGCTGTCCCCAGCTGTACACAACATAAGGACAACATTTAAATCCAGTGCCATACATGAAAACTTGGAAATCCAACAACCCATATCATGTTTCAAGTACAGAAGGCAATAACTGGCATACATGTCAGTACGAGCTACACATTACAGTATGCTCTTTTAAGAGCATACATGTAAAATAACTATTTTCCTTTTTTCAACATGATAACATGAAAACACTTGAACTAAGACCACAATTTACAGGTCCTATTCCTATGCCAGAAAAGAACATCTCAGTAGTAGCATTTAAACACATAAGACATTCAAACCATTTAAAACATTACTACTTTAGGTCCAATCTGTCAGTATGATATTCGTTAGTCTTTCTTATCTGACCCTCAGATGATTCTAGGGACCAATCTAGGTCTGAGCTTGAAGCAATGGCCCTGTAGGTCAATGTCAAAGTCAGGAAGTTGTGTATGTCTGTGAAGTCGTCAGAATTAACAAAAGCCTCAGAAAGGGAAGAAACGCATGGGTCTTGAGATTGATCCCCACTCATCTGTGGCCCCAGCTGACAGTCCTCTAATGCTTCATAGGGTGTTTCAGTCTCATCCTGATGCACACTTTGCGCATGGCTGCTACACGAGTTCCAATTGTTTAAAGGCTGCATATTCACCACATAAAAGGCTCCAGC
Source organism: Zacco platypus (assembly GCA_038088235.1). Lineage (NCBI taxonomy): Eukaryota > Metazoa > Chordata > Actinopteri > Cypriniformes > Xenocyprididae > Zacco > Zacco platypus. The sequence continues at coordinate 10,749,347 of CM076080.1, forward strand.
ATCCTCTCCAGGGTCTAACTTCGCAAGTCTGTAGTTCACACCAGACAAAACTTGGGTGACACGGTACAGGCCAGAGTACAGGGGTGCCAGTTTAGCAGTAAAATTGCCCAGAGCATCTGATTTAGGGTGGGTTTTCACTCTGACATGGTCACCAATGGCATAAGAAACAGTGCAGCTTTCATCTGTCATGACTAGTTTCGAGGGCTGCCCTTGAGTGATCATGTGCTTCTTGCAGTGACAACCTTAAGAGCTCAGAGTAGGGGACGTTAGGCTCCTCCATCCCATCCCAGACAGGCTGAGTGACCCGGTGCAATGAAGTGTCCAACTTTCTCCCATACAACATCATGGATGGGGTTTGACCCGTGCTCTCATGTGGAGCTGTTCTTAATGCAAAGCAGATTTGAGGGATATTTAGGTGTGGTGGTGTGTTTATCATCCACGTATGCCCGAAATGCCGTCTTGAGAGTCCGGTTCACCCTCTCTGTGGCATTAGTCTGTGGGTGATATGCAGTGGTGAGGTGATGTTCAGTTCCCAGAGCAGTGAGTATCCATTCAAATAGGTTGCTAACAAAAGGGTAACCCCTGTCTGAAATGAGGTAAGAGGGGACCCTGTGACAGGAAAACACTTTACTCAGCAGTTTGCCGGCTGCCAATTGGGCTGTAGTTTCTCTCACCGCCACAATCTCAATCCACTTTGAAAAAGTGTAAAAAGTAAGCAATTCCACTGGAGGTACGTGGTAAAGGGCCAGCAAAATCAACATCAACATACTCCTAAGGTTTCTGGGGCGGAATTGGAATCATCAACCTGCAGGCTTTCTTTGAATTTGTTTTGACAGTTGGCAAAATGTGCAAGAGGTTACATACTTCAGATGCCATTTTTGGCCAGATAAACCTAAGTTTCAGTCGGGCCAAGGTCTTAGTTATCCCCAGGTGACCCACAGTTGGGCGATCGTGGTAGTATCTCAGCAAGGTAGAGATAATGTCATTTTCAAAAGTCCTAAAGGCAGAGAGTCCACAGAGCAAGGCGGCCTGTGGGATTGGGATGGGATCTCAACCACTTAAGCCAACTGTGATCAGTGAAGATTGCGACATGGAGACCCTCAACATAAGGCCTAATTCGTAAAAGTGCTCAAGGGCCCAGATGACTGCTAGACATTCTTTCTTGAGCATGGAATAAGGCTTTTCAGCTTTATGAAGGGCCCGACTAGCATGTGCCACAGATACCATGCTGATCTCTCTGCATCAAGGCAACTTCAAGTCCCATGCTACAGGCATCGGCAAGAATAAAGAAAGGGAGAGTAAAGTCAGGGAAGCTAAGTACAGGTGCCAAAGTTAATTTTCCTTTCAGAAGACCCATGACATCCTGGCAGGCACTGTCCCAGACAAAAGCAACATAATTCTTTGTGAGAGCAAAGAGTGGTTCGGCATGGCAGATGATAGCCTGTTAGGCCCCAAAACTGCCTCAATCGCTTCACATCGATGGGGGTTTTCAATTCTGTAATAGCCTTTACTTTGTCTTGTTCCAGCACGATGCCACTTGGACAAACGTGGTACCCCAAGAAGGTAAGCTCTCTGCAACAAAACTGGCATTTGGCGAGTTTAATCGTCAACCCGGTGGACTTGAGCCATGAAAGTACTTCCCTGAGGTCATTGAGATGTTGTTTGAAAGTGGGCGAAGCCACAACAATATCATCTAGATAGACTGCACAGGACCTATGGATAAGACCAGCCAAAACACTGTTCATAAGTCTTTAAAGGTCGCTGGTGCATTGCACAGACCAAATGGAAGCACATGACACTGAAACAGCCCACAATGTGAGACAAAAGCCATCTTTGGTTTTGAGTTCTCTGCCATGGAGACTTGCCAGTATCCCCGAGCAAGGTCGATTGTTGTCAAGAATTTTCCCCGGAAAAAAAAGTCAAGGGACTCATTGACTCTCTCTAATGATAAGAGTCTTTTACAGTGAGCTGTTTTAGCCCACGACAATTGACACAAAATTCTGGTTCACCACAAGGTTTTTGAAATATCACGACGGGGGCAGCCCAAGGACCTGTTGCTGGTTCAATGATGCCTTCATTTAACATTTTTCCAATTTGGTCCTCAATCAATCTCTTTTTAGCTGGGGAGGTTCGATAAAGGGTGAACTGGCTTGGCATTCCCCGTGTCTATGTAGTGCTCTTTTAAGCGATGTTCTGCCCAGGTGACCATTGAAGAGGCCAGAATAACTGTCAAGTAACTCAGTCAGCTGCTCCTTTTCAGCATTACTCAGACATTACTTGACGTGTTGAAAATGGGATCTCCATGAACAACAAACTGCCTGTTGGCTCTTGCATTTCTCTGCCTTCCATCTTCTCTATGACTAAAAGATTGTTGCCTATGACAACAGTTCTGCATGGTGTGTGAATGGTAATGGAAGCACGCAACATTCCAAGTCCATTCCCAAGACCAAAGTGGAGGGTAGGCGTGGGACAATAGCAAAACCGTGATAAAAATGCTGTCCCAAAAAGCCAAGAGCCAACCATGTAAGCCCTAAGGGTTAGTGTGCCCCACCAGCACCTGGCCATGTAGATTAATCTTGACTTTAAATGTAGTGTTTCAAAAGAAGGATGAAGTGGGATCTTCCACATGACAAAGAACAGGTTGTTCTGGAACAGCAGCATTAGTCGGTGAGGCACATTCATCTTCTGGAGGGAGGATTGCCTCTGTGAATCACCCCCCCTTTAAAGTTTCCCTTTTGCCTAGCAAATGGATTTCCTTCCACTCCATTACTGCTTTCTGATTTGTTTGTGTCCCTGACTTCAAAAGTAGGTCCCGAATATGCATCAGGTTTGTTGTAAGCTTGTTCTAAAATGTGAGTTGCAATCTGGACATGTACGAGAAGTGAAGCCAGGCAGTGAGCCCTTGTAACAGTAGGTTTCTTTGCCAAGTTTAGCCTTACTCTGTACTGAAGGTGGGAAACAGTTACTTGGTCCAAAAACCACATGGAGCTTGTGAGCCCTCAGAAGAAGATCCATAACCGAAGAAACAGAGGTTCCATAGAGTGCAACTCAGTACTTTTCAAGAGCATGTTTAGAAATAAGGTTGAATTGTTCTTGCTCTGGTGGGGCATTTTTTAGCTTTCTGAACCCACTTAACATGTGGGCCACAAAAGTAAGGAGGGGCTCTTCAGGACTTGTATACATCTCATTATTTGTTCCTGGTTGTCAGAAGGAAGAAAGACTTTTCCTGAAGAAATCACAGAATTGGACCCATGTAACAACGTGTGTCAAGGAGAGTGAACCATTTCTTTGGTTACTTTGCCAATAACAGTGGCAGCTCAAGAAGAATTTGGGCATTGGTCAAGTCAAGGCATGTTCTCTAAACATTGACTTGAAGCCAATCCTCAGGATTTGTCTGTCTCCCACAAACACAGGTGGCTCAAGCCTTGACTGGTACAGTACAGATGCTAGGATTCTGCTAGTATTATTCACATCAGCAGAATTGGTCTGTGGTGAGCAAGTCACATTTCTAAGCGAAACATTATTAGTGGTCATACCTTGTAATGGCACCAGGTCTGGTGGAACACGACTGTATGGCATTGAGCTGGCCATAGGGGTATATGTGATGCTAAAGGGATGTCATCACCAGGGGGTCCAAAGTGTCTTAGGATGCTTTGCTACAACTTGAGAGAATCACTGAGGCACTTTTGCAGCACTGATAACTTCTGTCTCAGTCTGGGGGCAGAATCTGGGAGTAAGTTAGGTCAGTCCTAAAATCTGGGTAAAAATCCATCAGAGTACATGTGCATTCACATAAACAGCAGTATAAAAATTGCAACAATTCTGAATGTTAACCAGAAATTTATAAAATGCACCTACCATCAATAAAATCAAAATTCAACAAAATTCAGTAATCTCACATCAACAACACCAAACGTTTAATTTGTTATGGTATTAATTGCACATATTTGAATTTGTAATGGTATTAAAAGCACACACCTTTTCATTCTTTTTATGTGAGCTTAGTATTGTTATCTAAATAGTCTCAGAGCTAGAGAACACATTATTTTAAATTGAATAAAATGTTCTTGAAGACCATGTAAATGTGCCCAAAAGTTAAAAATTACCCATCATAAGCAAGTTCAGTTCACAATGGAAAAAAAAAAAAAAACATGAGAAAGAAAATTGTTCCAACAGGAGTATCGTTATTTCAAAGTGCTTAGAGTTCAGTTCAGATGCAAAAGAGATAGAGAGAGAGAGAAAATTCACAAATAGTCTTTGCTGTCTGCTTAAGCACAAATAAGGTCAAGTTCAATGCAAAAACACAAAAAGTCCATGCTGAAGTATCCAAATGAGTTTATAAACAATATCTCATCAGTCTTAGCTTGAAAAACAGGTAGAAAACAGTTAGCAGTTGGATCACTCCTTAAAAAAAAGCAAACTAATCCTCTGTTCCCAATAAACTATTTAATTCGTAAAAAAAACTGTCACCGTCAACTTGCAATCAATCTCAAAATGTCCGATAAAGCACAAAGATTTAAGATTAATCCGCTGTCCTCGTCAAGTCCAAGAAAAATATTAAGTTTAATAATCCACTCACACGGCAATGCATGCGGTCTTCGCTCACGTGCCACCCAACGTTAGCAAGCTATCTCACCAGTCTCAGCAATGCAGGTTGAACACTCTCACAGACCTCCTCAGCTCCCATACTTTTAGAGTTTTAATAACACGTAGGTGATGGATTTAAATTCAAGTTCTTCGGACGACAATTGTAATGCTTCAGTCCAGATAATGCTAGTTAAATGGAATGAAAGAGCTTCAAGGCAAAAAGTATATATTCCATACATTTAATGGCAGGTACACAGGAACGTGCTCCACTCATACATGAGGGATTGACTCTTTCTGTGTAACAAATAAAAGTAAAAGCAAAACTATAACAAGAACGGAGAGCACATTGATCATCTACTGTGGTTTTCATCACCAGGGTTGGGGAGTAACGAAAAACAAGTAACTTAGTTATGTATTTAAAATACAAAATTTGAGTAACTGTATTTCATTACAGTTACATTTTAAATGGGTGGTAATCAGATTACAGTTACATCTGAAAAGTATTTTAGATTACCAAAGTGATTACTTTGAATTTTAATGTCACTTTAAACAGCAATTGGTGATTCTCTGACAGTCTGAAAAAGTGGAGTTAAGTTTCATCAACATTTTAATACTTTTAAGAGGTATCATAAAATTTTGTTATTTTTATTTAATACTGTCCTGAACAAGACAAAAGGACTGAATTTATATATATAAAAAAATGCCCAACTGTAAACTTAACTGTCCTGTCATGACCTGGATGATCCACGACTGTTTTCATGTTTTGTGATAATTGTTTGTGAGTCATTTTATAATTGTAAAAAAGGTCACTGCAACTTTTTCTCACAATGTGTTTTTTTCCCCTCACGATTGTGAATTTGCATTTGCAGTTGGGAAATATAAATTTGCAATACTGACTTTTTGTCTTGCAATTGTGAATTTAGCATGTGAGTTGATATCTCATAATTCTGACTTTTGTCAATATTGTGAGTTTATATCTCATATTTTTCACTTTTGTCAGTATTGCGAGTTTATATCTCATAATTCTGAAAATATTGAGAAAAATCAGAATTATGAGATATAAACTCACAATGTTGAGAAAAGTTAGAATTATGAGATATAAACTCGCAATATTGAGAAAAGTCAAAAATATGAGATATAAACTCACAATATTGAGAAAAGTCAGAATTATATCTCATATTTTTGACTTCTCAATATTGTGAGTTTATATCATAATTTAGACTTTTCTCAATATTGCGAGTTTATATCTCATAATTCTGACTTTAGAACTTGCAATTGCAACTTTATATCACACAATTCTGAGGAAAAAAGTCAGAAATGTGAGATAAAACTTGCAATTACCTTTTTTGTGCTTGTTCCACACTTATTAGTATTCCAAAATATTCTAAAGTATGTAGATTAAGTTACAAAACTTGAGTAATGTAACAAAATACGTTACAAATTACTTTTTAAAGCATGTATTTTGTAATCTGTAGTGAAATACATTTTAAAAGTAACCTATCCAGCCCTGCTCATCACACAGTCACATAGTCATACGTCATCAGCACATAGCGTGTGTTGAGTGAAGTGATCAGTCTCTTAAAGGGCACACCAAACAATAATGTGATGCATGTAAATATGTGTGTTTTGGGTGTTACATCAGGCTTGAATGAATTTTACAATTTAGTTTTTAAATCCAGTTTTGTAATTTGTGAGGTTGAATTCCCTATCATCTGGTGTCAGCAAAGCAGACATCATTGCCTTGTAGTTGCTTGGGTAGATCCTCAATAATGTCATTACACCCTTGTTCTTTACCTGTGTCTTTATCCAGCAGAACAGACAGCTTAACAAACAGAAACTTGGCAAAAGATTCCAGTAGCCCACCTGTTGTTTCTACAGTGAGGGTTTGTGATTGAATAGGTTCATATTGTTGCAGCATTCAAGGGCTGTCATTTCAAGCATGTCAAGGGCTCCTTCCAGGTGTACCCAAGAGTGAGCTGGAACCAGTCCAACAGAGCCCTATCTTTCCAACCTTTCACTGCCTAAACAAAGATGTGTAAGAGGTGTATATTGATGCCAAAATTTGTGTTTCACCTATGACTTCATTTCTAACAGGGTTCATTCATGTTTAAGAACATTGTATTAATGACATATCATTCTTTGTGCATCAATAATTGGCATCTACTTCAATGCAGAACAGATTAGCTCTAGATGAGCTTTTTAGTAGAGTGGTGGATGTCGCCTTCATTGATCATCAATAAAAAGCATTCAAACAAGAAGAGACAACATTCTCTCCTCTGCTCTTGCCAAAAGAAATCTCTCATCAAGATTTATAACTCCATTTATTTTTCTTTCTAATTAAGTGTTTTGTTTAGTTATTGCAAAATATATCTAATACAAAATATTTTACCTGTAACTGCTCACTGCCACTGAACTTTAGCCAGTATGTCCTCTCAAAAATGAATTAATGAAATACTCGTTCTCTGTGGACATGAGTAGACTTTGGATTATACTGACCAAGAAATTATCAAATGAAACATGAATAAAACATTCATATGCTGGTTGAGCAAGCTCAATATCTTTCATCAGCTCTATAGCTTTTGTCTGCAATTAAAAAGGCAGTATAGAGATTACATACAAGTCTTCATCAGAAACCTTAATTCTATTTTACAATAGGAGTATCACGATTATTATTGGCAATGCTTACAAAACAGAAAACTTACATAATTCAGTCAAATTTGCTTTTAAAATCCATCTCTCTCTCTCTCTCTCTCTCTCTCTCTCTCTCTCTCTCTCTCTCACAGTCGAGATTTTTACATGGTGCAGTTGCAGTTAATGCTTTTATTTCAGTTTTAAATCCTGGTGTTGCTCATGATTGTCCATTGTTTGCAGAGTGAAACTGTGTTCCATGGATTTATGCAATGTGTTAGACAAAAGCCTTTTTGCTGTTTTACAGAATTTATGATTGTTTTGGTGAAACTTTTTCTGTTCTGTTCTATAGGCTTTTACTTGTGGTTTTAAATATGTTTGGAGACACCAATTTCTTAGTCAGCTTTTGAACTTTTTGGTAGGCCAAACTAAAATGGCAATAGGAAACATGAAATTGAAAGAAACACAAGTTATAAATTAGAGGCAGTGTTTTTCAGTAAAATCAAGAATGTTAATTGATTTTCAATAGTTGAAATCTTTGAATGATCTTGTTTGATCTTGATCTTTGTGTAATATTGATGACTTTTTAAATTCGTTCAGAATTATCCAAACCAGAATTATACCAAAGCGCTTTCACATTATTACGTCTTTACCGAGTTAACTTGCAATTTGCTCCCCACTTATTAGTTTGTCTTTTCTGTTTTGATTATTGTTTAACAGTGTGTAAATTAGCTGAACAATGTTTTAAATTTGTAATAAAGCGTTTTTGTTCAATTGTTCTGAAGTTCTCGCTCTCTCTCTCTCTCTCTCTCTCTCTCTCTCTCATGTTCTAAGTGAATGGGAGGGGCGCAGAAATCGTCCGAGTGTATAAGAAGTGCAGTTCTCACAAGCAAGGATTTTATACAGTAACTTAGGACGAGCGAAATGAGCTGCCCCAGAGCCGCTACAAAATGCTGGATGGACACCTTTTCCTGGGATGGTTATCATTTACCATTATAGTGCATCTGATCACCTTGCCTGGACCAAGCACAGCTTATTTCGGGTAGGCGGACTCTTTCTCAAGCTTTAAATGTTTTTCAAACTTCACGTTTTTTAATAAAAAGACTGAAGTTAGATGTGCAATGATGAATCAAAGATCATAATCAAACAAAAACACTACGCAATCTAGGGGAAGTTATGTAAATTCTCTCCATAATCTGTGCAGTTGTGTATGCATTGTTCTCTTTATAACAACGTGAGGTTTGCGTGAACTCTCCAGTTATTTATAAGTTCATTAAAGATATCGCTCAGTATTTGATACATTTAAGAATGTATTAAATACTGCATATCAGGACATTTATTAATATCTTTATTTAGTGACGTGCAGGTACAAGCTGGACAGGTTTGTCTCTTTTTAGATAGATGCTTGTAGAGGAATGAAACTAGACACGAGCAGCTCTCAACAGCTGTTAACAATAAAGCTACGAGGATCTCTAACCTGGTGGCCAAAACGTCTGTTCAGATCGCAGATAATATTTCTTCATCCAGCATAAACACTGGTTTTGGCATCCATTTTACTCGCTCACTAAGTTTAATAAGCGCAAGTTCAAGAATGTGTGTTGAATTTACAGTTTCCCTAGTTCCCCCTATAAACATTCCCCTAGCATAATTTTAATTGAGGTAATTGTAATACAGCGGGAACGCCTTTGGAATGTATTCCTCTATGACGCGTTCATTTCTGCTTATTGATATTCTTCCATTACGCGCCTTTCAGCCGTCACACCAGAACTTCATGTTTCGAGAAACATGTTTAACTTTTAATCATCGTCTTTGAACCATTGTCACTTGCGTAAGCAAGTTTTAAACCAGGTTTGGGGGGTAAAAGTAGCGACGTTGACTGAAACTCTTATAGGGACACATGTGTTGGCCTATAATGATAATTATGGTTTTTAAGCTACATATAATCCAAAAGTCTTGGACATCCACGGACAGGTGGGCGTTTGATATTGTCCTGGTGTTCTAACCCAGTCTGGCAGGATCTGCCTACAAGGAAGAACATTTTTAACATTCAACGACTGTTAGACAGTTTAAGACACTGTAACATTATTTCTTTTGGCTCCATGGTGAACAGTGATGGAAGATTCAATGTAAAAAGGTGTGCTAAGGAAAGGATATTGTTAGGGCAAATCAAGGGCCAGGGCGGGAGTGGCTCCCTCAGGGCCTATTGAACATTATGAAGCAGTAAACCGGTTTGTTGGGCTGCAGTGGTTGTAGATTGGGTCTAAGCCTATTCTGCCCCCTTTTAGGAAGTCAATAAATTTAATAAATGCTGGCTTGTGTTAGCATGGGTGGGATAGTACTTCATATAAAGATTTATAGTCTCCATTATTTGATCTGAAAGATTATCAATTGCAATTAGCCTCTTAAGAATTTCCCCTTGTTTTTTTGGCACATTACATGGAAAAAGATAAATGACAATGTCAGATAATAAGCAGATATGCAGTGTCAAGAGGCTTCATCTAATAAATGCCTTGATAATTTTAACATTCAATTTGTCATCTTTATGTGAGGCTAACTAGCTATTGTTTAAAAGTATTCAAACTTTGCCAGTTTCAGCACTTTGTCTATTTTTACGGAAATTGCTTATGCTTCCATGTTATCAGGTCATGAAAACAAACTATAGGAAACTCATTAGTGATATATTTCACTATGGCTTTATGGTTGTTCTTTCTTATCTCACACAATGAGTGTTAATTTTTGAATGGTGATATGGGTGTCATTTCCCAAATAGCTAAGACTTTTTGCTGAACTCTACAGTCAGTGAAAGGGGGTGGGGGACTCTCCAAGACATTGACACAAACACAAACCACACTTATGTCTTTTCAACTTTGCCGTTTGTGCCAGAGCCAGCATGAACTCATTATATTTTGACATGTTGTCACACTTGTTTCTACTAAAGTGCAAATAAATACCTTCCATGAAGCACATGCCACATCTTCTGGGCACTGATTTACTTAAATAGAGAGTCAATGTTGCATATTCAATTTCCCCAGTGCGGTGGAGCATATGTGAAATCCAAACACAGTCTCTGTTTGACCTCGGTCTGTGTCTCTGAGGGTTGGGTGGGATTCCTTGCCTAGTCGAGCTGCTGCTGAAACTGTCATCCTGGCCGCAAGAATGCAAAGACTTAGTTTTTACCACCCGTCCCATCTAGCCTGTTGCGGCAGGTGCCCAATGTTTGTTTCAGCTGTATCTCGTTTAATAGCAATCCCAGGGAGACCAGGTTTGGATGGTTGGGGACAAAATGTGGTGGTGGACCATTAAATGTTCCTAGGAAACAATGTAATACAGGGCTGCACACTTTTTGTCTAGGTTTAGAGCTCACCTCAAACAGCCTGAAGGAAGAAAGGGAAAGAGGTTATATTCTGGGAAAACATGGGGAAAATAAGCCCTGAATATCCATGAAATAAAATTATTTTGTGCCTGGCTCTGACAAGTTTATGTGGATATGGGGTCATATGTGGGGAACTGCTGTCCTAAAAGTAAACCTGAATTGACATGAGGTAAGATATTTACAACTTTTGTGTGAAATGCTGGTTATTCCCACCTAAATTACACTTCTAAGTATAAACTGATGTAAATATCAATGTATTAAAGTGCCCACAATTTCTAATTAATGTGTAGAGTACAAAACGGTTGCATTTGTCTTTATGATGGATGTATTTTTTTTTGTAATTTAAAAGGAAGACTGGTGAAATATACATACTTATTGGCAAGAAGCTATTCAATTGAATATATTAATTGATAAGGTTATATTTTCAGACACTTTCCTAGCTTATGATGGTTTTGTAGTGTCTCTAACCACAGCTGCAATTTTGTCACTTACTGTACATGTTCCAAAACCCTGTGTTGAAGATGTTGGCTGCAACAACATGGATGTGTATGTGGATTATAAATCTGTAATGAGGGCTCAAACAGTTCTGGATTTGGTGAAGATCCATCCTCCGGAACTCAGCCAGAACAAGGTCAGAACAGGCCAAAGGCTTCTACAGTATTTCTATAGGAAATACTGTGCTTCTAGCACTCAGCCTCTTGCATTTCAAGATATGCAATTAAATCTGTGCATCACCCATCATGTAATTCATCTGTCATTTATTCTGATTTAGTTGAACTAATCAATGGGTCATGTTAAATGGGTCATGTTTTGTCAGAACCTGTTGTAGGTTCGGTTATAGGTGTGGCAGTACTTGCAGTGCCTAATGTTTCCACCAGGGGGTGCAATCACGACTGTAAAAGTGCACAGCTCTTCAGTCATCATCTGCTCCTTTATGAAACCTTAGGACAGTGGGAAATGAGTAACAAAAGAGATATGAGCACAGGGAGCTGTGTTACGAGGATACAGGGAGAAGGTAAACAGAGCAGCCGTTTTATTCAAAAGTAGTTGTGGTCAGTTTGATCTGTGTGCAATGGCATTTTTTCGCCACCGCTCATAGGAAAGCCCCTGTACAGAAGCAGTTTGCTGCATAAGACTTCAGATTTAATCTCTTGACTAGACTTGTGCTTGGGAATGTTGATGAGAGCTGCTGCCTGAGCTGCGGTGGATCGCCTTTCAGTGCCAGAGAATAGCAGTGTCTGCAACTGAAGATCCTCACATGTGACCACTTCCTTCAGAGGCTGTATACACACCCACAGATGATTTACAGAATCGAACTTAAAATGCCATTGTTAATTTCACAGACATTTTTTTCTAAAGGAACAACTCCACAAAAGTGTGTATCATTACTAGACAGCTTAACAGTGTAACTTTTATATTATAAACACACTTAAGATTGTGAACCATTTCTTTGGGTTTCATGACATTAAGTAACCACTTGAAAAACATAAATCCATGTCTCTAAAGTTCTACCGGTTTGTTTTTCCTCAGTGGCTTTCTTGACAAGCTTTGAGAATGGCTTCTCCCGCAGGAGTCATCCCAACCCTGCCTTGATTATATGGTATTATTGCTCTGGGGAATGTCTTTAAATGTGTTTGGCACACTTGCATCCAAACGACTCAATGTTCTGGTAGAATGGCTCCAACCACAGCTTTTTAAGAGAGGGCTGGTCCGTTTATACCATAACCCAATCAGCTGTGTGTTTTGTAGATATGTAGCCTGTTGTTGGAAATGCTGTGATGGGCATTGCAGACAGAAGCAAAACCGGAAAGCCAATATGGAATTTGAATAGCTTTTGGTGGTCACAAATTGATGAAATGACGTTAATTAGTGGCACTACCATGTCATGTGTTTTCCGTCTCCCACCACAGACTGTTTTCCTCCACAGAAGGCTTTGGGTGGATTGTGGGCCAAAATGATCACGGACTACAGCCAAGATTAGATGACTAAAAAACCCATAAAATAACTGCAAAAACCCTGAACTATGAGCCATGCATGCACATTTATTGCATGAACTGGGTGTTGCTCTCAACCGTATTGGCAAGTCAAACCCAGAATGTACCTTAATGGAGTTCATGTTTTTGCTTTTTTTTATTTATTTATTTATTTTTTTTTAGATTTTATTTTAGTAATTTTTTTTTATTACTATTCAAGTTGCATTGCTTTTCATTTAATCTGTTAGCGTGGCACTGCTTGATGTATATCATGAATAACAAAACAAACCGATACAACAACACCAAGAAGTCAGGTTGGATGTATTGCTATAAAAAAAAAAACGTGTCTTTTTCTTTGTAAATTATGGTTTATTCATGGCAGATGAATTTAATTTCTCACTTTTTGGTTGGGTTACGTGAAACACATGGTTACACTCAGTCTGAACTAGGAAATGATATACTTCATGATTTGATAACAAATATGATTTGAACAAGTATGATGTAGTGACTGACTAAATGTAACCTAGCGGTCCAAAATGTTTATAGATTTTTCACTAGTTGCTTTTTGAAAAATAATAATAATAATAAATAAAGTTGCTTAAGCAGTGTGAAAAGTGGCTACTGGCAACACTGTGAGTGTGCCTTTGTCTCACCTTTATGTGGTTTCCCCCCTTGGTAAAAGAGAAAAGCACATTATTCATCCAGTATACCATCATTGTACTGACCTGCGTTTACTAGCCTACCTTTATCTTTTCTCAATTTGTGTCAATAAATACCCGGGTTCACACTTTAGTTAAACAACATCTGTCTCCAAGGCTGGTATAAGCCTGGACAATATGCATTTGCCTAATTCGGAGTCCAAGAACCCCATGTATTTTTACTGATATTATAAAATGTATTTTTACTGATTCTTTTTAAAATTATCAGGGGCTAAGCACCAATGGTGTGTAGTCCCCTATTGTATCCTTTAGGCCACATCCACACAAAGCCAGAGCTCTCCCTAAAATTCCATAGACACTACGTCGTCTCAAGAAATGTGCGTACACCCGAAACCACTGAAACCAACTCAAAAAGATGTAGTAAACATGCCAGACCAGTATGTGGCGCTGTAATTCTGCCACAGATACACTAAAAATAGAGAAGACATAAGTCTTGCTCGCTGTATATAAACTTTAGTAAAGCTAATAGGCTCAGTAGCTTATGTAGGACGAACACAAGCTTGTAGTCCGCTTGTTGTTGTTGCTGTTATGTGATGTAGCGGTGTCTGACTAGGGTCAAGACATGGGGTGATATCATCGTTTCTCAAAATATACGGATTGGCTGTACACCCGAAAAAGCAAGGGTGTCATTTTCAGATTTCAAAAAACAGCGGTTTCAGGCTCCCAAAATGCCAGATCCGTCTGGATGAAATGCTGATACGATACAAAATTGTGTATACAGCTAAACGTGTCTCTGTGTGGATGGGTTCTTAAGTGTTCTTATTATTCTTCCACTCCTGAAGTTATGGCAACACTTAGAACCAAGTTGTGAAATTTGGTACAAAGTTAGAGGACAGTCTGAACATAGACAACAGCATATTTGGACTCTCTACCTCAATCCCTCTAGCACCACCAACTGTCCAAATTTGCACTCCCATTGATGATACAACTTTAAAACCTCAAGGGCTAGAAACACAAATATTTTTTCCCTGATTCCTTGGCTCAATATGATTGCACCCTATAATGTTATGAATTGTTTTTGCCATTTTGAATTATTTTTTTAACTCCTCCTGGACCGTGGCTCTGATATTCATGAAAATTGAACCAGATCTTTAGACCATGCTGACCAAAAAAATAAATAAATAAAACCGTCTCGTATACCGTATGGACAAATTTGACAAAGAGCATGCCAAAACGAACATGAGGCTGTATCTCTGCAATGCTTGAACGCATGCAGACCAGACGTGGTGTATTATGACAACCATGACCTGAGGATACCTGCACTGTGCCACCTAGTGGTCAGGAGATTTGAAAATGCCTTTTTTGCTTAACTTCAAGTATGGCCTCTTTAGATTTGGTTCAGCACGCCAAGCCAAATGATACCCAATTTCCACATCAGCCATTTTGGGTGTCAGCCATTTGGAATTTTGTTGTAAAATGCTATTTTTTACGAATGCATTACTGTATCATTAAGAAACTTGTTATGAATCGGTGGCACCATGCCCTGAAGGTGCTCAATTCAAGACACCGCCTTCTGGTCAAAAATAATAATTTCCAAAATATGCTAATAGCTTTCAATTACTTTTGTCTGTTTTAATGAAACTAGTGTTGATTGAATCATTTAGTCATATTGAGGACAATGATACCAATTTTGCCACATTCGGTCAAAATTGCTGTCGGCCATTTGGAATTTTTGAAAACATACTTTTTGAAAGTCCTACTATAGAGTTGAGTCCAAGGAAGACGAAGATTATTTATTAAATAATTGACAATATTATAATCCAACATACTGTGTAGCACAAACAGCATGTACTCTAGCACAATTACCAGACAGAGTATATCGAAATGAACTGCTTAAATACACAAATGGTGATGAACACATGACTGAAAAAAGCAAACTAGAAGTCCATGATAATGAAACAGACAAAAACTTCAAAATACTTCTTGATCATTAATTTTTTTTATATATCCTTGTGATACTGAAAACGTGTCAAGTGTACTACATAGAGCAATAATATAATAATATTCCATAAAGAGACCCTTAAAGATTTTATTTGAAAAGAAACATGGACATTATGTAACTATTGTCTAGATGAACCAATTGTCCTTGGACCCCGAGGATCACCACTTGCAGCTAGATTTTAATTATAGTTCTGGTAACTGGTTCTAAAGTACGAAAAAAGGAAAATTGTCATTAATTACTCACCCTCATGTCGTTCTACACCAGTAAGACCTTTGTTCATCTTCAAAACTGTTACTTAACATAGTCCTTAGAAATGCACACGACGAGGAATAATTCTTGAAGGCAGACTTTAATCACCAAACATACAGGAACCAGAATAAACACAGGAGAAAACCACATATAAAAAATGAGAACTGACCAAGACTGTGGGAGAACACCGGGTGTGTATATATATATAACGCATACATATACAGTGGGTACGGAAAGTATTCAGACCCCCTTACAATTTTACATTTGTTATAATGCAGCCATTTGCTAAAATCATTTAAGTTAATTTTTTTTCCTCATTAATGTACACACAGCACCCCATATTGACAGAAAAACACAGAATTGTTGACATTTTTGCAGATTTATTAAAAAAGAAAAACTGAAATATCACATGGTCCTAATTATTCAAACTCTTTGCTGTGACACTCATATATTTAACTCAGGTGCTGTCCATTTCTTCTAATCATCCTTGAGATGGTTCTACACCTTAATTTTGAGTCCAGCTGTGTTTGATTATACTGATTTGACTTGATTAGGAAAGCCACACACCTGTCTATATAAGACCTTACAACTCACAGTGCATGTCAGAGCAAATGAGAATCATGAGGTCAAAGGAACTGACTGAAGAGCTCAGAGACAGACTTGTAGCAAGGCACAGATCTGGCCAAGGTTACAAAAAAATTTCTGCTACACTTAAGAACCTAAGAGCACAGTGACTTCCATAATCCTTAAATAGAAGACGTTTGGGACGACCAGAACCCTTCCTAGAGCCAAACTGAGCTATCGGGGGAGAAGAGCCTTGGTGAGAGAGGTAAAGAAGAACCTAAAGATCACTGTGGCTGAGCTCCAGAGATGCAGTCGAGAGATGGGAGAGAGTTGTAGAAAGTCAACCATCACTGCAGCCCTCCACCAGTCAGGGCTTTATGGTAGACTGGCTCGACGGAAGCCTCTCGTCAGTGCAAGACACATGAAAGCCCACATAGAGTTTGCTAAAACAACACCTGAAGGACTCCAAGATGGTGAGGAAATAAGATTCTCTGGTCTGAGTCCAAGATAGAACTTTTTGGCCTCAATTCTAAGCATTATGTGTGGAGAAAACCAGGCACTGCTCATCACATGTCCAATACAGTCCCAACAGTGAGGCATGGTGATGGCGGCTTGTTTTTCAGCTGCAGTGACAGGACGACTTTTTGCAATCGAGGGAAAGATGAATGCCGCCAAGTACAGGGATATCCTGGACGAAAACCTTCTCCAGAGTGCTCAGGACCTCAGACTGGGCCGAAGGTCCCAAGCACACAGCTAAAATAACGAAGGAGTGGCTTCACAACAACTGTTCTTGAATGGCCCAGCCAGAGCCCTGACTTAAACCCAATTGAGCATCTCTGGAGAGACCTAAAAATGGCTGTCCACCAACGTTTACCATCCAACCTGACAGAACTGGAGAGAATCTGGAAGGAGGAATGGCAGAGGACCCCCAAATCCAGGTGTGAAAAACTTGTTGCATCTTTCCCAAAAAGACTCTGTAAAAAGAGTCTGTATTAGATCAAAAGGGTGCTTCTACTAAATACTGAGCAAAGGGTCTGAATACTTAGGACCATGTGATATTTCAGTTTTTCTTTTTTAATAAATCTGCAAAAATATCAACAATTCTGTGTTTTTCTTTCGATACGGGGTGCTGTATGTACAACTTAAATGATTTTAGCAAATGGCTGCAATATAACAGAGTGAACAATTTAAGGGGGTCTGAATATTTTCCGTACCCACTGTATATATATGTATATATATCTCACACATACACACACGGCAAACAATGAGGACTAATTAACAAGACACACCTGAACCGAGGACTCGCTCAAAATCCGTAACCAAGGATACAGACAAGTGAGGAAACAGACAACTGAACTAATTGGCAAACTAGAAAACGGAGTAAGAAACTGAAGATGGGGAAAAACATGGAAAACCGACATAACCCTGACAGAAACGCAAATTAAGATATTTTGATAAATTTGAGAAAAATCTGATGGCTTAGTGAGGCCTCCATTGACCGCAAGTTAATTTACACTTTCAGTGGTCAGAATGTACTAAAAACATATTTAAATCTGTTCAACTGACTACAGTGGTTCAAACTATATATTAAGAAGCGACCACAATACTGGAAAGTGAAAGTCGTGATGTATTGTCAAGTATGGTGACCCATAATCGAAAATTGTGCTCTGCATTTAACCCATCCAAGTACAGACAGACAGACAGACAGCAATTAGAGGTTAGGTGCCTTGCTCAAGGGCATGGTATCGGAGGGAATGTGCTGTTCATTCACAATCCCCACCTTCAATTCCTGCCGGCGTGGGAATCGAACCGGCAACCTTCACGTTACAAGATGTGGCAATTTCAAAACACTGCTTTACGAATCTTTTGTTTTGAATCAGTAGTTCGGAGCATGCATCAACCTCCCAAAGTCACAGAGGCCTCAATGGAGGCCTTACTGAGCCATTGGATTTTATCAAAAATATCTTAATTTGTGTTAACAAAGGTCTTATGGGTATGGAATAACATAATTTTCATTTTAGGGTGAACTTACCCTTTAAGACTAATAGCTTGCATTTTAAGATTAATTGGTTCTGCTAAAAGCAATTTGCTCTTCGGTTCCTCTAGGCACCAGCTGCAGTACTTCTAGATGTATTACAAGGTACACTTAGACTACGAGAGTCTCTAATACATAGGAAAAGCTATATAATTTATGTAAGCAGCAAATATAAATAACTAATTTTGCTGGGATTTTAAGAATTATTGGTTTTGTATAAGGCATTTTGGTGTTTTATTTGAAGTGAAGTTGATCAATGTATCAGCGTACACATTTGGGATGTGCATATCCATAACTAATTAATTGAATTAATAAAAAGCAAATTTATAAATTTTTTTAATAGGGCCCTATGATTTTTTTTTCCCAGAAATTCTGTGCCGTTTAAATTTTTCTGGTAATAAAATAGAAATAAATTATAAATAATAAATATAAACTTGTAGTATTGTTACACTGTCATTAAGAAATACATTACAATTCAAACTTTTATTTTGACAGATTGCCATGATCCTGAAGTTTCTGTGTGTATATGATATGACAATAGTTTTTCTCAAATTAAATGGAAAAATGCTCATGAAGTGACTCTCAGCAGCTCTGGAGATGAAGTTTGCATGTTCATGTCATCATAGTCAGATAGTAGACGCTGGCAAAAACTGCAAGTGTCATGCATGCTTCAGGATGTGTATTAATTCACACAGAGAAAGGCAGAAGATGTAGGATTTGTATTCAGATAGTCTTCTAGCAGGTTACTATTCACAGACACTAATACAATACAATGCACTTTGATGTAGGTGTACCCACCTACTTTTGATTTATTACAAAATGACAAATTCGGTGTCCTACAGTAAACTTTTTAATCGTTTTAATGAATTGATTCTGCAATTCTGTACTTGTTTTCTGGATCATGGATATCACAGGGCCCTAAATATGGTACAGATAGCCTGCTTTTATTTCTTTGTTTCAGACAGACAGCAAATAAATTGTAAATTAACTTAAGTGTCTTCTGACTTCTAACGCATGGCCCTTTCACAAACAGGCCTTTGTCGTGCCATGTTAATCTATATTTTATGTGACTCTCAGGACATGCCTCGGTCTCTGTAGTGTTGTGATAGGCTACGTCATATTCACGTAGCAGCAGTGATGAGAGAACGCACTTGAGAAACCGTTTAGAGAGGAGAAAACAAACTATATATATAAAATACTGGGCACAAATTATTGGACGCTTTCTAAATAAGTATTGCGCATCTACTAATTAAATCGTTTTTTTTTTTTTATTGGTGCAAATATTTTAGAAATGATGCATTGCAAACTTGTATCTGATGCACACTTTTTTAAATCGATGCATCGCATCGTTAACTTTTATGCCTATGTGAATCTAACCATCCCTTGTACCCATAGAATCAGTGTAATGGATCTTACAATAAAAACCATAAAAGCTATGTTACTGACCCCCACAGACAAAGCATGTTAGGATTCCCATCTTCTCAAGTCCATTTTCATGCCTTTATGGTCTGGACAAACACATTAAGGTCCGTGTTTGCATGCTTTAAGAAAAGGCTTTTAGTGGGAGCCCAAATGAGTGAGTGGAGCAGCTCTCGTACCTGTCACTGGCTGCTGGTGTTCTCAGTGCCATGGCGTGAGGTCGATAGGAAAAGTCATGTGGAGCTCTGTGGTGCACCCATGCTGTGCCAGTCACACAGTCACCATCACTGAGCAGCTGACCTGTGTCGAGCTCCGCGATTAAACCTCTTACTTAAGCAAACCACATGCACGCTACTGTATGCACCAACTTACTGTGTGTGTGTCCTACTCTGCTTACCCCTACATTTATAGTTGAATTATTTTCTAAGATATTTAGGCTTGGTAATATTGTTTCTCATAGACACCAGTGAGATTACTTGTGGAAACTGTTGAAGTCTGAACTGAAAAAAAAACAACCTTAGTAAATACATTTTTACATGCATTTTTATAACCTTACCGGTCACAATAATGTGGAAAAAAAGCCTATATTTGCAGAGTTACTGTATTTTCCTGAATAAGCGTTATCAATTTGATTCAATTAATTTCTCATTAAATTCTTTCAAGACCAAGTTATCTCAGAAAAGTTATCCACATTAATTATATTACTAGTGCTTGCCAAATGTAAGCTTTACTATTGCTCAAACTTGGGTCCCTCCAATCTTCAAACCACTTTGTGCTCTGAAAGGTCACTGGGATGCAGGAACTTCCCACAGATGAACCTTTCTAATAGACTAGAATGTCATTGTAACATGGGGGTGAACTCTTTTGACTGCAGAAGGTTAAGCAACTACCAGAAACTAGCCAGAGAACCTGGCAACCACAGAGCACTGCTCTAAAACACTAGAATACTTTAGCAACTACACAGCAATAATCAACAATCCACAATACCACAGCATCATGGCAATCATGGATGTGCATTTTCTTCATAAAATGTCCAATTAGTCTTATACATCTCAGTAATTGATTTGTGTATTTCAAAAGAAGTTTTAGAGAAAGATCAATGACAAAGTTGATACTTAATTAAAACATAACTGAAAAAATCTCAGAGAAATAATTTTCCTATCATATGTGCTTGGTATTGTCCATGAACTTTTCTTTGGGTATTACACCTGGTTACAGCTGTAGTAGACTGGCAACTCTGTTAATGATTTTAAGTACATTCTCATGTGACCTTGCCAAACAAAATATTAGTGCCGAGTGAATAATCATCTCATCCATCTGGCCCCACTAGCACATGGAAAACATGTGCTTTTCTTTGTGAAATGTTTCAAACAATCTCAAATGTCTCTGTGTCCAATTGATTTTTAGCCATCCTGTGTTTGTACATATCTGCAGTTTCCCTGTAGGTTTTGGTGTGTTCTAACGTTACTAGAAAAGACAAATTTACAACATTATTTCTCATCCTCTCAGCCATTGTGGCAGTTGACTGGTGTTGGGAATCCAGAGAACAAGTCTCATAAGGTAGCCACAGCCCTCAGCAACTCTAAAGGTCATCATGTGTGTTACTTAACTGTTTCCATCATGTCTAATTGATTAAACCATTAGACTAATGTGTACATTGACTTAATAGTAAATTAGTGTAATAGTAAATTAATGTTGTCTTATTGTAAGCAGTTCTGTTTACCACTCTGGTAACACACAACCTGTATACTAGCTGTCCTTCACAGCTGTCACCAATTCAAAAATTGATAAAAAAAACACATCCTGCAAGTCTTTGCAATATATATATATATATATATATATATATATATATATATATATATATATATATATATATATATATATAATATCCACCTGTCAAACACTAATCATCAGTAATCACTAACCTGCCACGCTAAACCCAGGTAAACATTAGCTTTAGTATTATTATTATGAAGGGAGCCGTTAAGATTTTTTGGCTGCCACATGTGGGGGCGGAAAGATGTAAAACAGGCTGCCTTTGCTGGATCTACCACTATTGCTTTCCTGCTAGGTCAAGACAGCCAGACTCTAGATCCAGCACTGCAGCCTGAAATTCATCTAGCTCTCTGAAAGAGATGTTCTTCTACCCCTGAAATAGGAGGTGTTTTTCTGCCCTCGATTGAGGTATTCTTTCTCTAGTGGAGCAAGTGCTTCCTGGGCCCCTGTCTACCCCTAGAGGAGGTGTTCTGACAACAAAATCAGATCGGTCAGGGTTAGAGGCCACAGGTTAATTTTGGGGACACCGCGCAGATATTGAGCATTTAATATTTGCTTGGCATCCTTTTGATATCTGTACCATTGATTGTGATGTGTGAAATGTCATTCAAGTATCTTGAATCACTCTGAACAATCATCATGAACTAACGTTAAATCTATCTTGCAGACCCATCTGTTGAGATTTGGCTAAGATTGCCATGTTTTTGTCCAGAGAATTGAAGTTCGTTTCTAGCCAAGTCAGAAACACGAATGGACTCCTCGAAGGTTTTTGTTTGGCTTGTGCGAGTAACTCATACTTTTCTTCACATCTGTCTTTGTTTTGGGTTACTGTGGTAGACAGCTGAGGGGGGAGGGGGTGTCTGAGAAAAGGCTTTGTTTAGGGTCAACAGCTGGGGGGAATGATTGGCATGCATTTGAAGTAATTGGGGACCCTGACTTGCCAGCCGGGAGACCACACAACCAGAAAGCCCAAAAATGTTGAGGGGAAGTTCGCTTGGGGGGTGGTCACACTACACTTTTCGTTCCATTGATTTCCATTCAGAAGTGTGCAAATGCGGGAGACCGAAAGCGAAGAAATTTCACATTTTGCTGCATTCCAAAGTTCAAGTTCGATGAACTCTGACCTAGGAATTTGTATCACGCGAAGACTTGTGACCAATAGAAGATTGATACAGCACAGTGTGACTGTTTAGCTGAAATAAAAGAATGCAAACTTTAAATCCATAGGATTGAGCTGCAGTTAAATGAAGTAGACTGCATATATGCTGAATTATGTTTTTAAAAAAGACAGTCATTGGGTTATTTAAGGCATTATATAAATCATTTTTCATTTCCAGCCTTCATGAACAATTATATATCACTTACAAATGATGAAATACAAAATTAATAGTAGTTATTAAGATTAATGTGGTTTGGAATCGATAAGATGTTCCTTGAAGAAAAAAAAATCAGAAAATCAACTTGCCAGATAATTATGCATGCACCGTACATTAAATCTTCAAGGCTTAAGCCTAGTCCCAGAATAAAATGCATGTTTGAGCCATTTTAACTGAACGCAACTCGTACTGACAAATCTTAAAATGTGTCAGTGCCATTGTTTTGTCTCAAGATGCACACCAGTATTTTTTTTTTCTAAGGCATGTTTATAAAACCTACTTAAATGCCCTAATTGAACTAAGGCCTAATTCTGGCTTCTAAGCCCTGTCTCTGAAACCGGACCTATAAGTATTACAGTGCATATGATTTGTGCTGCATTCTCCTTTTGTTTTGTTTTTTTTATAAACCATACAATAGCTGTCTATGTGTGAAAGGATGACGCTGAAAATCTTTCTGCTCTGTGAACATGTTCATATCTCATTTAAAAGATGAACATAAAACAAGATAAGTAATTACTGCATGTCGCAATTTGGCAATTTTTCAAATTGTGGCGGATTTGACAATTTTGGCAGATACAAACGATGATTTGGGGTCTCTTTCACACAGGGAATTTTTTTTTTTGGCCTTGGAAGACTTGCTGTGATTGTACTTTTATTTGTCTGTCATGTGTGTTTTTTTTTATAGTGTATGTCTCAAAAATATCTAACGATACTGTAATGTTAAATGCTCTCAGAGATGAGTGAAGGCAGGATCCATGTGCAGATGAACTTCCTTTAAATTAATGACAACTAAAATAAATAAGTGCAAGAAAACCAGGGAGCAGAACTGAGAACCTCGACAAAACATCCAACAAAGGACAACCGGGGAATGAGTACTGCGTCTTGCTAGACGCTGCCGGGAAAACTTCTTTTTCTGCGATAACTGATGCCTTTTTCAATCACACAGTGAAACTGTATGGCCATTGATTCATGCTGTTAGAATAAAACAAACCAATGACAGCGCGGCGGAGCAGCACGAGCCTATAGTGAAAAAGCCCGCTAGAATGGGTGGGGCCATTTGGGTATGTAAGCGGGCATTTAGCATAGGATCTCTGGTTTAATTCCACTGAAGCGATGTCACAGAGTCGTGCAGGGTCATAGCATGGCTAGCAACAAAGTACTAGTTCACGTATCTCAGGGAGCCAAGGTTAGGTTAGTAACTGAGTATGTTCCCTCTCGATACTTCACTCGTGCTGCGTACTTGTTAGACGCTACGGGGAACCAGTACAATCATGCCATGCTATGGGAGAGGAACGACTGAAAATTAATTGGTCCTAAGCACTCGATGGGCCCAAGGGGCCAAGTACAGTAAAGCAAGGCCACAACCCGGGGACCCAGACCTAAGTCGGGGCCTATAGAAGGTAAAAATTGACTAAACTTCAGAGGTTAAGCCTGGCCCTGAATGATCATTATACAAATCTCGCACAGCCTAGGTACTTTAAGAAGACCCGAAAGAGTGCAGGAGGTTAAGTCAAATGCCTGAAATCAACAGCCGTCTGAGAGGTAGTTATGCAGAGAGAACCTGAGCCTGTAAGGAAGGAACGTCCAAGTGGACGTAGGTGGACGGCACGGTCCAGCCAGCTGCCGCCGCACAAATTTCTGCAATGGACACCCCTCTGGACTAAGCCCAGGATGAGGCCATGCCTCTCTTGGAGTGTGCTTCTACTCCAATGGGGCATTGTAGGGATACATCAGGATAGCTTCTGCTTCGTGACCGGATGCCCCTTGTTGCGGCCTGTCTGAATGGGAAAGACAGAGAACGCCTGCAAGTCTTATACTCACTTGATTACTGCTAACGCTAATAGCAGATTGGTATTGAGTGACGGGTCGAAAGTCGGTGGATTGTACGGCTCAAAGGGAGGGCCCCTAAGGGCCCTCAGAACTGCGGACAGGTCCCAGGTATGGACAGTAAAAGGTCGAAGTGGGTTTAGCCTCCTAGATCCATTTAAGAAACAACAAGGTTGTTCCTGCTCACCACTGTCCAGCTATGTGAGCATGAAAATCTGTGGAGGGGGTACGACCCTTATCCAACAACTCTTGAAAGGACAATATCAGCGCTGTTACATGCAGATGGGTCTTCATCATGGGCTGTGCACCAAGTGGAGAAGACCGACCATTTAAGGGTATAGAGCCGTCTTGTAGATGGGGCTCTGGGCCATTAAATAGTATTTAGGACATTCTCTGTGAAATCTAGAGGCCATAATGCAGATTGGGTGCCAGATTGTCCTGTTCTTCTGAGAAAGGAACCGTCTCAAGAGATGGGTCATGGTGCTGCTATGAGCAGCTGAGACAGCTCTGAGAGCCAATGCTGGTTTTCCAGAGTGGGGCCACTAGTAGAACCTTGTTTGTGCTCCCTGACTCACCTGATAACCTGAGAGATCTAGACGATTGGGGGAAAGCTTTAAAGGAGAAGGCTTGGCCAGTCGTGTGCCAATGCATCCCTGTCCCTTGAGAAATAAACTGGGCAATGAAAGTTGTCTTTGGAGGCAAAGTGGTTGTCCTCTGCCTTCCTGAAGATTTCCCAGATTCTCTGAACTGTTTGGGGATGGAGCATCCACTCTTCTTTGGAGACATTGTTCCAGGACAGCATGTCTACCTCCTGGTTCAAAATGCCTGGCAATATGCCTTCATTGAATGCAGGTTGCGATTTTACCCGTTTTGGAGACTCTTTACCAGAGTGAAGAGGCGCCAAGAGGAGAGCCCACACACAGGGATCCCCAACCTTGATGTATCTGTGAAGATGACCTTCCTCCTGCATATCATCCCTAGAGCCATGCCCTGCTTGAACCAGCAGGGATTCTTCAAGGGGCCAGGGCTGTGACACAAGCCTGGTTTACCCTGATATGTGAGCGTCCGTGATGCCAGGCATGGGAAGGAACTCAAGGTTTCAGTCAGAACTGTAAGGGCTGCATGTAAAGCAGGCCCAGCTGTAGTGGCGGAGATGCAGAGGCCATGAAGGCTAGAATTTTCTGAAACTCTCTGCGGTAGAGAGATTCCAACTGTGAAGGTTGCCGCAAGCTGCTGTTTGGCCAGGACATGTGCTGGCGAGACTACCGCCTAGTGCTGGGCGGTTTGACCAAAAATCTGTCACGTGTAATTTTATTTTTTCTCACTGGACCTTTATTTGGACATTTTTACTGCCAGGAGCACAGGGAATATATATTATATAAACATTGTAAGGGCATACAATTTATTTAATTTTTTTAATCAGTTCAGTTCATAAAGCTAACAATTTAGTTTAAAATGTAATGAAATGAATGTAATTATTTAATTAAATTATTAAGTAGGCTACATTTTTTTTCTGTGCAATGTTTTGTAATTTCAATGCAGACGCTTGAGTTTGTGTTTGCATTAACAAATGTTGTTGTTGTTGTTTATTATTATTATTATTATTATTACTGATATTAATTGAAGTACACTCCATTGTACAATAGTAATATATCTATTTCAAGCTATACCAAACTTTTATTTTGACAGGGTCGCAAAGACCTTTGACTTCCTGTGTCTATGATACGAAAAATGTCAATAGTTTTGTCAAATTAAACAATGAAATGTTCATAAAGTGACTCTGCAGAAGTTCACGTATAGTGAGACACTCATGTGAGATTAGAGCACTCATTCATATTTAAGATTCAAGATTTCAATTGTAGTCTTTTTTAGCTTTAATATTCACAAACACTAGTCCGTGTCCGTGCACCATATGAACCGGTATATCGCCCAGTACTACTACCGCCCTTATTTGGGTTGAGTCGAAGACTGTTCACAGGAATGAAATCAATTGGCTGGGAGACAGTGAGCTTTTGTCGATGTTTACCCTGAGGCCCAAATACTGGCTGAGGAGGAGAGATCTGTGAGACACTAGCTCAGCTTCCGACTGGGCTAAGTTTTAACTGGGCCAGTTTTCAAGGTAATTTAGAATGCGGATTCCCATCTATCTAAGAGGAGAAAGAGTCACATCCAGACACTTTGTGAAGGTACGAGGACAACCCGAATGGGAGGACCATATATTGATATGCCACTCCCTTGAAGGCAAATCTCAAGAAGTCAAGAAATGTGAAAGTTGGCGTTTTTCAGATCCAGAGAAAAGAACCAGTCCCCTGGGTGTATCTGCGAGAGGATCTGCTTCAAAGTAATCACTATGAAAGGGCGCTTTTGCTAGGGCGTGATTCAGAAGTCTGAGGTCGAGGATTGGTCTGAGACCACTCTCCTTCTTTGGGATGAGGAAGTAACTGCTGTAGAAGCCTGACTCGCTCTGAGCTGTAGGAAACTTCTCTATGGCTCCTTTTGCCAGCATATTGTTCACCTCAGAACACAGAATGTGAGCCTCCTCGTTCTCCAAGAGACTGGGACCTTTGAGTGAACTGGAGTACATAACCTCGTCATAATATTCCTATTAGTTGCATAGGCTAGGGAACTTGAGCGGGCCCAGTGCTTACAAACACATTGTCTCCAGCACCCGGAACTGAACGGGTTGTTAGGTTGCATAAATATTCGTTAAGAATATTCTTTAAGAGCGTATAGTTATGAGTCTCCATTAATGGTCATAAGGGAGAACATCATAAATTAAAGAGCTGTTAGCTCTGCTTTCAGCAGAGTGCTGTGCTGACTCTTGCAGCATGCATGGAGCTTGGGAATCCCCTCAATGCAGGGAGTATGAAACGCGGGAATAGACTTGGGTGAGCTCACATAGTCCCATTCAATCAGTCTTGTAATTGCATTGTTCATTTTATTTCTAGCATGAAACAAAGGAACAGTGGAGAATAAGGGGGAAAAGCCGTTTTTAGAGAAAGTGGTCTGTGAATGCATCGAGGCGAGACTCGGGCTCTCGTGATCTTCAACAAAGGCGGCTTGTGGGGGCGGGGCCGGCAAGCACCATTCTCGGAAATTCGGCATTTTACCACAAACACCAGTGAAATGTTATTTTAGAAGAAATAATTTCTCTATATAGTCTCACCTGATAGTTATAGGGGAGAATGTCATATCATGTCATGTCATAGAACTGCTGCAATCAGCTGAGCACTGTCAGTGTGGCACTCGCCCTTACAGTGCACATAGCACTGGGAAATCCCCTGCTGCAGGAAGCGTGAGACACGTGGGTCTCCAGGTTGGTGAGAGCTCACTTAATCCCATTCACTTGGCCCTGTAACCTTTTTATTTGTCATTTAAGCCTGAGAAAAAGAGAACAGTGGAAAACGAGGGAAGGAGCCACTTTCTAGAAAAAAAGCGGTCTGTAAACGCAGTGAGGCGAGGCTCACGGCCTCATAGTGATAGCGCTCGTCCTCAATGAACGCAGAGAGGTGAGACTGCTTTCGTGATGAGAGCAATTTGCCTTGGTGAGTGCAGTTTCTGCGTGAGATTTCCCTAGACATGAAACACACTCACTGTGCCAGTCACAGTGATTTACACAGGGATTTACACCATGGCTCCTCCCTCCCTTGACTCCACCATGGGGTATCATCCTGGCTGGACTCTTGGTTTCCACCAGACTCAATTCTGCTACTGGTTTTCCCCTCGCTCCTCCCACCCTCCACTCCCCCATGGACTGTTTTCTGTACCCTGGACTACTCTCATTGTTTATTTTCTCCACACCATCCTCCAGAGCACCCTCCCACCTCAGAGGGACCATTACAGCTTGAGAGCGTGCCTTTTCGGGAGGGGGTGTAATGTTACATGAATGCTCAGTCTTAAGTTTTCCTGTGACACAGTTTCTCAGTGTGACATAGTTTCTCATTGTTGTTAATTAGTCATTTCAGTCACCTGTGCTTTAATTCTCATCAGTTCCCTTTGTTTGCTCAATGCATTTATATCCTGTGTTCTCCCTCATTCCTCGTCTGTTCTTGTCAATGTTTAGCTGTGTTTATGTGAATTATCTGCCTGTTTTCCTGAGTTGTCGTTAAATACTAGTATTCCTATTCTCTTCGTTCTCATGCTTTTCACTACACGCCATTACGTGACACATAAAGAGCATTGTGTGTTTTGCAGAAAAAGTTGAAGGTTTAGATGTATTAATTCATGCATGTCAAAAACAAACACTAAATATTTCAGAACACCTGATGAAACACTGGGGATTAAATACACATGGTAACAAGGGGCTAATAAGTGAGAGGTGTAGGCAATGAGTAGCCATTGTAACAAACGATGGTAACAAACATCCATTAAAAATAGGCCTATGGTCTCCTGTCCTGTATACCACAGCCTCAGCAGGCATTAGGCTTTTTTTTTTTACCTTCATGCGGCTTTGCAGGGAAACATGACCGTAATCATGACAAATGCATTGTACGTTGGTCTGTAACCTGCCATAAAACTAAAAGAAGAAGAAATGCAGTGTAACTAAAACTGCTGGGGTATCATTTTGTCATCAAGACATTAAAGTTTGGAGTATAGTTTAAATTAAATGTCCATAATATTTTAATGATGGTAAAATTGAAATGTCTTTCTATTGTTGCCAAAGGTTTATCATTGAAGGCAATAGTTTATCATTGAAAAAATATACCCTTGTGAAAGTACACTTTGGCATACTTTCACTGAACAAGAACATGTATGATGATTTGCATGATTTAATCTTGTACATTGGCCTCATTTAAATTAAGCTAAACATAATTTGTTCATGGAATGAGTAATTTAAGTAAACCAATTAAATAGTATCAAAGTGACTTCATATAGTTCCCTGACAGGATTAATTATTGGATACATTGATAGATAAATTGTCACATGATTGCATTATAAGATTGTACTAGATGACTAACTACAGTTTTTGTTGTTGTTGTTGTTGTTGTTGTTGTTGTTTTTTGAAAATATAAACCTTAGATGTGAAAATAGTACCCAAGCAAATAAAAAACTCTTATTAGAAAAATCCAAACTGATCACACTTGTAACACAGCTAGTCATTCTTTCAAAACCTGATCTCATGCTTTCATTCTAGTTGTACATATTTTCATTCTACATAATTACTGGTTCAAAACACAAGATCAATGTGATTATATAAGGAGAACATTTGGTTTAATCACCCACCGAATCACAACAGTATGATCTTCTTTCAGTTTATTACTTTTAACAGTTCATTCAATAGCAAACAATCCAATATACATGTTTCAAATCACCCTTGTTGCTGAAATAATTACAGTTACAGATGCCACATTAGAAAATACATTCACATTAGCTAAATTACATAATTGGCATGAAACGTCTAGGGTTACGTATGTAAAAGGGTTCCCTGAATAGGGAACATGACACTGCGTTGAGATGCTGTGGGGAGGCCTCTGCGTGATTATGTCGTGAAGCACATGTGAAATCACTCCAATAGTGTGACAATGTCATATGTGGGTGACGTCACAGACCAGGAAACTATGAAGAATACCCAGAACAAAGAACGCAAGCTTCGAAAAAGCTTAGGCAAGCGCTCACAAACATGCCGGGAGTATAGCAAAGCGACGCAGCGTCTCGTTCCCTGTTCAGAGAACCAGGGTTACATGTGTAACCCGAGACGTTCCCTTTCATGGAACTCGAGCTGCGTCAAGACACTGTGGGACCCTCATACCCACTACGCCACAGTACCAAATGCCTATCCGTTTTAACAGTCCAGATGACAGTACCACAGACCCCGGAGTGGCCACCCTGCCTCAACCCCCGGAATTAAAGCTTTAGAGGCAGCCATACTCTTAGTAGAATGATCCCGGAAAGATAAAGATGAAGGCTGTCTGGAAGACTCATAAGTGAGTGAGATGGCCTCGACTACCCACTTGCTCATTCTATGTTTAGATGCAATATACCCTCTCCTGGGTGAACCGAAACAGACTAACAGTTGGTCTGACTTGCGCCACTGAGTAGCTCTATGGATGTCAGCATCCAAAGCCTGAACCGGGCAAAGCAGATTTAGTTTTTCCAGATCCGAAGAAGTGAAAGTCTGAGGACAAAGTGCTAGCAGCATAATAGGTCCTGCAATATCAGTAGGGACTTTAATTACATAACCCAGTATGGGATGAAGAAATGCTTTCACCATGCCTGGTGCAAACTCAAGGCAAGATAGGGCAACGGACAAGGCCTGCAAATCTCCAATTCTCTTAAGAGACGAAATGGCTAGGAGAGAATTTTTAGAGAGGAAATTTTCTTGAACCTGATGCAGCGGCTCGAAGGGAGTCACTGTTGTTAGACCTTCCAACATGATTGCCAAATCCCAGGCCGGCATCCTATTGTGCTGTGCAGGCCTCAGCCTCAGGGTGCCATGAAGAAATCTTATGACCATAGTGTTTCTACTCAAGGACAGCCCATTAAAGGGAGTATGGTAAATAGAAATAGCCGCTATGTACACCTTCAAGGTGGAAGGGGATAACCCTGCAGAGAAACGCTATTGTAGAAATTCTAATATTGATCACCCAGGGCAGTTGACCAGGTCCATTTGATGTTCTCTGCACCAAGAAGAGAACAACTTCCACTTGGTGGCATATTATTTCCTCGTAGAGCGAGATCTGGATTGGAGTGTGGTCTCTACAACCTTGGTTGAGAAACTGGAATCAATGAACTGAGCCCCCTCAGGGGCCAGGCCCACAACTTCCATAACTCTGAGTAAGGGTGAAATATTGTGCTTCCTGCCTGAGACAGAAAGTCTTGTCTGATCGGAATCTCCATCTGAGAGCCTGTAGAGGAGTGACACTAGGTCCGAAAACCATACTCTGGCCGGCCGCTCCATAATGGACAATGAGTTTCTGAGTTTCCCACAGAGGCTCCACCACCTCAGGGTGGAGTCTCCATTCCTCGGGCCTCAGCTCCATTCTTGCAAGGATGTCTGCCCCCTGATTTTGATGAGAGCAGTTTCCCCTGGGACCACAGGAGGATCTGATGGGCCAGTTTGCACAGGAGACGTGACCTCAGAACCCCCCTGATGGTTGATGTAGGAGACCACTGACGTGTTGTCTATGCGGAACCGCACGTGCTGGCCTCTCAGGTCTGGGAAGAAGTGCTTGAGAGCTCGAAACCGCTATCATTTCCTACCAATTTATGTGCCAGGAAAGAAGATGGGCCAGCCACAGACCCTGAGCTTAGCAACCACTCATGATAGCTTCCCAACCTGTGAGAGATGCATCCCTCATTAGTGTTACGCAATGACAAGGACCTCCCAGCACAGGTCCCTGGGAAAGTTTTCTTCCACATGATATGGCACGAAGGCATCACCCCGTGTCCTTGATCATGCAAAAAATGATTTCTTACTGGTCCTGAGACACCTCTGTAAAACCTCATGTACAGCAGGCCAAAAGGTATCACGTTTGACACTGCTGTCATCAGATCTAACAGTCTCTGAAACTGTTTTACAGTGAGTGACTGACCTAGTTTTATTCCGTTCACGGCCGAGAGAATTGATGCAATACGAGCAGGAGAGAGACGGGCCTGCATTGTAGTCAAATCCCACACCTAGAAAAGTGGCACTCTAAGCTGGAAGAAACACACTATTCTTGACATTGAGCCTCAACCCCAGCTTTCGCATATGCGCGAGAACAACATCTCGATGCCGAACCGCCTTGAGCTAAAATCAACCAATCATTGATGTAATATAATATGCAAATGCCCTGGAGTCTCAGTGGAGCCAGAGCTGCAGGCTTTCTGCAGGGGGGGTATGGGTGGCGACACTGTTTTTGCTGTGTCCGGAGCTCATAGATGGCCGAGACTGCTCCCGCCCAGCAGTCTCAGGGGCATGATAGCGGTGGGGAATAAACCCCTGGAACCTCACGATGACCAAGGTGAGTCGCTAAGGAGGCCCTGAGGTGAAAGCGGGGCGTCCAGGAGAAAGCTCTTATCTCTATCCTTGATATTAGATGGGTATAACCACAGAAGCCTCTCCATGGCTGCCATAGAACGGCTGATTGCTTTATATGTCTCCTTGGTGGCCCTGAGAGACAAATCTGTAGCTCAACGTAATTCAGGAATTTGCTAGCTTCCCCTCTTCTAATCAGTTTCCCAGAGCAGGTCAGCCTGGTATGCCTGAAGTATCGAGATTGTGTGAAAGCATGCCGCGGCCTGACCTGCTGCCGAATTCACTCTACCTTCTGGGTATGCTTTATAGTTTTCTGGTCTGTGACGTCACCTATGACGTTCCGTCATGCTATTGGAGTGATTTCACGTGTTTCACAACGTAATCATGCAGAAGCATTCCCACAGTGTCTCGACGCAGCTTGAATTCCCATGAAAAGAAAAAATGTTTGTAATGTAATCTATTCAGTGTGTCATCAAAAGGTGTTGAAGTTAGGAAATGGCAATGAGGTTTTGTTTGAAGAGTTTGCTGCCAATACAGTAAATGCTCTCACTGCCATATGACTGAATCTATACTGTAGTTGACCTTCATAAGGGTGAGTTATAGTAATGTGGCTATGTCTTTCATGGTAATCTGTTTATAATATCACTTAGCATACATACTGTAATGTATACATAACTGTAATACTCTTATGTATCTGATCAATCTGATGTTATACACTCATTGACTGCTTCCTTGTTTTCCCTTGTATGCTATTCTGCTCTGTCCACAAATTGCAATCTGTCACACACACACAGGTTTTTTGCTATCAAAGTGAGGACATTCTATAGGTGTAGTGGTTTTTGTACTGAACAAACTGTACATTTTATCCAACTACACTACCCCATCCCTAAATATACCCATCACAGAAAAGATTCTGTGTTTTTACATTTTTAATAAAATATTGTTTAGTATTTGTGTGATATGTATGTATGCATGTATGTATATGTGTATTAGGACTGCGTGATATGACTAATCTTATCACAATAAAAGTTTTTGTATCACGATAGCAATATATATCACAATATAGTAATTTTTAAATAAAATGTCAAATTTTCATACCATTGAAATTTCATAATTCTTATTACCAATTTCAATATCACTTAAAATAATACTAGCCTAAAAAGATCAAGCTTACTGAACACAAGTAAACCGTGGTAAAGAAAGAGCAAAGAAAGCAACAAAGACACAAATGAAATAGACCTACCTGAAAAACTTCAAGCACTAGAAATACTACATAAAGTATAAATTAATCAAATGTATACAAAACCAACGCTTTGTCTTTACTGTATAAATTAAATATACACTTATTAAAGTATCAAGCAAGCAATGAGATTTTCTCTCTTTTTTGTTGTTCGATTAGCATTAATGACAACAGGTAAATTTGGATGCTGTCCCTTTAAGACTGACTGCAGCGTTTATACTTGAGCCTTGTCTTTCTCAACTGTACCTTCAATTAAGACATAAATGGCTCTGTTTACTTGCAAATACATGGTCACTTTGACACGTGTGTGTATTTATCCATTCAATCCCAATTAGGTAGCAGAAAGCACTGTTCAGTCTTCACGCGCTCTATAAGCAGCGGCTTCCAGAAAGAGCTGAGTAACAGTCTCTCAGAGAAGCATGCGCATATGGTGAAATGAGCTGTCTTTCGCTGCTAATTGCATTTCAATGGTTTAAAACCACTTGTTTTTATACCGCAATGCTTAAGAATGAATGCAAATAAGTTTTCATGACTGTGCAGCATAGCAACCTCACGTGAGCGTAACCATGACAGAGACGACAGTCCAAAATCTATTCCGGTGACTAATCGCATCTACCAGTATATCAACCACCCCTAATTAATACTTTAATATCGAACACATCCCTAATTCGCAATTGCCTTCTGAGAGAGCATTAAGCATGTCCCACTCTTTATATTCTCATTCATGCATTTTATCACTCTGAAGTGTCAATAGTGCAATATATTTACATAGTGCGATATATACAATATAGTAAAGTCTTTAGCCATAGACATTTTATTTTGCGGAAACGATATCGTCATATCGCCCAGCCCTAATATATATATATATATATATATATATATATATATATATATATATGTATGTATGTGCTCAGCATCATATCCAGAGGTTGTGTTTGGGAAATAGATGTATGAGTGCTGCCAGCATTGATACAGAATGCTCAGACCATATGCTGCACACTGCATCAAATTGGTCAGCATGGCTGTCATCCCAGAAGGAAGCCTCTTCTAAAGCCTGCAAACAGTTTGCTGAAGACAAGCAGACTAAGGACATGGATTACTGGAACCATGTCCTGAGGTCTGATGAGACCAAGATAAACTTATTTGGTTCAGACGGTGTCAAGCGTGTGTGGCGGCAACCAGGTGAGAAGTACAAAGACAAGTGTGTCTTGCCTACAGTCAAGCATGGTAGTGGGAGTGTCATGGTCAGGGGCAGCATGAGCACTGCCGGCACTAGGGAGCTACTGTTAATTGAGGGAACCAATGCTAACATGTACTGTGACCTACTGAAGCAGAGCATGATCCCTCCCTTCGGAGACTGGGTCGCAGGGCAGTATTCTCATGATAACGACTCCAAACACACCTCCAAGGCGACCACTGCCTTGCTAAAGAACCTGAGGCTAAAGGTGATGGACTAGCTAAGCATGTCTCCAGACCTAAACCCTAATGAGCATCTGTGGGCAATCCTCAAATGGAAAGTGGAGGAGCGCAAGGTCTCTAATGTCCACCAATTCCATGGTGTTGTCATGGAGGAGTGGAAGAGGACTCCAGTGGCAACCTGTGAAGCTCTGGTGAACTCCCTGCCCAAGAGGGTTAAGGCAGTGCTAGAAAAAGTGGTGGCCACACAAAATATTCACACTTTGTACCCAATTTGGACATTTTCACTTGTACTCACTTTTGTGGCCAGTGGTTTAGACATTAATGATCGTTGAGTTATTTTGAGGGGACAGCAAATTTACATTGCTACAATGTAGCTTGTATAACAAGGTGTCATTTCTTCAGTGTTGTCACATGAAAAGATATAATAAAATATTTACAAAAATGTGAAGGGTGTACTCACTTCTGTGTGCACTGAATATATTTTCACTGTAATGTATACACTTTGAGAGTAGTGAAAAGCACATTTTTTCTTTAAGTGTGCCTTTTATATATAATAAATATATGTAATATATGTAATAAAATACATGCTGTACCACAGATTTAAACACGAGAGAGAGAGCGTGTGCATGAGTTTATTCAACACTGATACAGACAAGTATTCAGATGAATAGCTTCAAGTGCATCATGCGGTGAGTGAATCATCACTCCTGAGATGGGCGACCTGGAGATGGGCAGTGCTGCGTAAGAGGACCATGCAGCGAATCTTTGAAACTGTTTTGCCACTGCTCTCACAGTCAACAGTGCCCAAATTCTCAACAAAAGAGCAGTTCCTCTATGTCCGGGTCCCAAAAACCTCACCACTCTGATCCTCCTCTTCTGTTGCTAGTGGCCAGCAGTGGGTGGTTCGAAAGCATGAACAAGTTTACTCGTACACCCTCTGCCCAACCGAGGAACCAGGTAAGTGTTGCACTGCACACTCAGACACCACTTCGGGCCGCCAAGAAAAAAGAGCCTGCTTTCTACATCGCTGACCCACCGGTATGCCTGCTGTCCCTTTGGTCCCATTTGTACGGTCTCTGCAAGCCTGGCTAGTGCTCCCCAGTCCATCTCATTAGCTCATTCACACCATCAGCCTCAAGGAGGCCTCCAAAGAATTGAAGGCCTACTAAGGCCGCTCAAAGGCTTGGAACTAGCTACTTCAATAGAAGTGGTTAGTTTAAGGGAGTATGGCTAGAGAACCGAAAGGAACTCCAGCCAGTCAATTTTCACTGGGACATCAGTTGACCCCAAGAGCCACCAGGGAGGCTGAACTTGTCTAACAAAGACGTAGTCAGGCTAGCAACCTGTATGTAAGAACAGAGTCGCTTATACCAATTCTCTCAAAGAGGAAAGCCCAATGAGATCGACCCTGGATCCATAGAGTGAAACTGGAGCACTCTGGAGGCTGGGTACTCAACCTAAGTTCTAAGGGAGAAATTCAGGAGCTGGTATACATT
Organism: Zacco platypus; assembly: GCA_038088235.1. NCBI lineage: Eukaryota > Metazoa > Chordata > Actinopteri > Cypriniformes > Xenocyprididae > Zacco > Zacco platypus. Next base: position 10,785,927 of record CM076080.1, read on the forward strand.
AGGAAATTTAGAGAAAGCTCCTAGCTTGTAGCCCAAATACGGGAGTATCAACAGCCTAATGCGATCCTTCAGGGAGCCGCCCCCCCCCCCCACAAAAAAAACCCCTACCTTCCAACCGGTCTTCGGAAGCATAGTGCTAAATGACCTTAACACGAAGGGAGTACTAAGCTAACAACTAACAACTTTATAGTGTAGAGACTTTAGAGGGACCCAGGAGAGTATCAGAAAACGATGATGAGCTAGCTCCAAAGGAACAGCAGCCTGAACTCCTAGGAATCCAAGGAGGCCGACAAATCTACCATAAGCTCTAGAGAGCGGAGGCTTCAGCAAAGAGCACACTCTCAAATGAGAGGAAGCCTGACAACACTCTGGATGACCGCCGAGCTGCTTTTTTGAATTGGTTTTAAATAGCCTTCCACATATGGCCATACTTAAATACCCAACACTGCCAGGGTACCAGGGAACCTTGCTTAAAAACCTTAATTGCAGTGGAGTAAAAGCTCAACTTTACTGAAGCTCAACAAATGCAAGGAGACTGCAGAGTGAGAGGCAGCTATTGATAAAATGGGTTGCCATAATAAATAAATTGGTTCAAAATAACCCCCTAAAAACTTCAAAATGAACTCTTAGTAGAGAGGAAGCAAATAGTAATGGTGCATGATCAACCTTCTGTAGAAGAGCTCCAGGCCCAGAACAAACCCCAATTTTTTTCTTTTAATGAATATATAGCTCCCGAATAGCCTTTAGCAGTGAGCTGAGGTCTCTGCAGAATAAAAAAAATTATTCCCTAGCAGGGTAATGACCTACTAAACTCACCTTAGACCAAAAAGAGCATAGGCCGAATGTAAAAAAGGCCTGACATACTCTAGCAGTCTGAAAAGGCTGCGCTTACTATCAAGTACTGAGCCGGACCCTCAGAAGGGGTTCCAGGTAAGGAACACACTCATCATCGGGCCCAGGCTTCAGGCCTATCATCAGAGCGCATGCAGGAAAAGGAAGGGTACAAGGGGAGGAAAAGAAGAGGAGAGGGTGATATAAAACCCCCAGAGGGAAGAAACACTAGCAGCGCTCAACACGGTTGCTTTGAATTACTTCCCTTAAGGAAGTAATCGCTGAGACCTGCTCCTCAGAGGGGGAGGGGCCCGAGTGACGACGTTAGACCTATGGCCCTGTCTGTAGTCTTCAGGCCAAGATGGGCCAGGTTCCCCTGGTTGCCTGGGTGCAAACTTGGACCGGCACACACAGTATACAAGATTTAAAAGCCGCCAAGCGTGCCCTCGCCTCCTTGAACTTCCCAACCATTGCGTTGACGGAAGTCCCAAAAAGTTCAAGAGGCAAGACCGGCGCATCGAGGAGAAAACCCTTTTCTTTCTCCCCGATGACAGCCAGGTTCACCCACAGGTGTCTCTCCGTTGCCACCATTGCTCCATTGATCAACCAATCTCGGCAGCGATTTGTTTGGTCGCGATCTGTGGAGTGGCGCAGTTCGGCCACCGCATCGGTCTGCTTGGTATGCTTGAAGCACTGCCATGGTATGCAGTGCAGCATCAGCCTGACCTGCAGCCACGTTTGCCCTGCTATTTAAGTGTGAAGTTGTTTTAAGTGGCTTCGTAGACAGGGCTAGAGCTTTAAGAGTTGACGTCCCTCCACCCACGAGAGTTCGCAAATGTCCCGTCGATATGGGGCATCGACACATATCCATGCTCGTGTATCCCTTCACCATTGGCATAATTTGCATGCTCATATTGATGAATATGGCAGAATATGGGATTTTCCATGTTTCTAGATCTCAGAATGGAGATCAGGAAGGAATGGAAGGCTCACAGGAGTGATTCGACTATTGCTTCAGACACCTGTCACACAGAGGCGTTCCCCAAAAGCGTTCTTTGTCGAAAGGAAACTTAACAAACAGTGTTTTTGATAAACTACTAATTGCACATTTCAATAACAAAGATAAATTAAAATAACAAAAATAACTAATCTCCCACCCCTAGGTTCAGGTGGTTTTGTTTACCTGGATGCTCTCGATGTTAAGATTTAGGTTGATATAACTATATATTATCAAGCAAGAGTTTTTGGTATTTAAATATTGGCATACATTTTTTTTTACTGTCTGTTTACATTGATGTTAAATTTACATCGTCAGATTTGTGACATTACTTTTTAAGTAATGCTAAAACACTTCTGGTCACTTTTTGGACCACACGTCACTTAAGATGTGGTTATGATTACATCAGATGACCACTTCCCCTTCTCCTAGTTCAGGGCACCAGTCAAGGTCTGTTACCTTGAAAATATACCTCGTTATGAAAATACTCCCAACAGGAGGCCGTTCAATCATTTAGAATTAATGTAAAGTGGTCAGCTGATTTATTTGAAAGATTGGTGAGATTTCTAACTTGTAGAGCTTCTTCTGTATTATCAGCACAGGGAAGACACAAGTATAATAAAATAAATTTTATTAACAAATGATAAACAAGAATATTTAACACAACTACTAAATGAATACCATAAATGATTGTGGATTGAAGTGCATACGATGCATAAAACACAAGTGATTTAGTTGAGTGTGGCTATGGAAGAGTTATGTTATCTTATGGAAAGATAAACAGTTTCTCTGAAAATAATAAGGTGGAGAACCTTATTTTACACCAAACAAATAAAAGATTATTTGTGATTAACTAACATCAGCTATATTACATCTAATGTGAATTAGAAAATCATGCAGATAATATACAACAATGACAAGGTCTCAGGAAAGAGGTTTTGTTAAATGATATTTGCGTTCCATGTGGTTGAGTCCGATAATGGTGACATCTTCAACTGGTTGTTGTTTGTGATGATGCAGTGGTTAGACAAGCCTGAATCTGTTTCAACAGCCTTGAACACGAAGCTCTGTGGGATGCTGATCTATTGGAGCACCAAAGGGTCCTAAAATCTAAAAACACTCAGATGAAGGTACCTTGAAGTAAAGATTTGCCCTCCTGAGATTAATTTTGTTGCAAGTGTCTCTGTGTGTCTTCTGCCACTCTCGGCCAGAGACTCAGAACTTGATCAATCCGCTTTTGTCTCTCTGGAGTCATTACTGTCTTGCTGGACGAAAACTCTGAATGTAATGTTTGTAGAGCTGAAACCCAGAACGGTGTTGTATCTGTTAGTGTCTCACCCCTTGAATTGAAACCCAGAACAAGGTGTCTGTTGAAAGGGTACCTTTATCCCTTTCCGATGAGGAGTAGAATTACAATTTGGCGCTTCTCCATTCCAGTGCTGTGATTGGCTGCTGGCATCAGAGGGGACTCACACAGTGTGGCCCATCCTTCTTTCCCCTGTGGAACTCAATTGCATAAAGCACAAAGATGGAAGTCTTTAAAGTGTCTTTAAGGTTTACCAATGCATTTCTCACTTTCCAAACTACCTCCGGAATACTTTTGTCAATATCCTAAACAAATAGAGACCAAACATGGTGGGGAAAAAGACTGAACTGTCATGCATTCATTCATTTGTACATTAACAGCTGAATTGGTGTAAGATGTTGCACTACAAATAGCAGTAATCGTGAATACTTATTTCTGTGAATAAGTATTAAATGAAAGTTTGCTTCTGAGGTCCAGAGGATTTTTTATGGCAGTCACAGTCCAACCTTAGGAATTAGGTTCTAGATGGGTGAAGGGCAGAAGCTGCATGTGGACCAATGAGAAGACTAATGAGAACCCCCTTCCTCGGGTTGGTACCAGAGGTCGCGTCTTATTTTTCATTTTAAGAGATGTCTGGCTATTGTCCTAGCATCTTTATCTGATGGTGTTGGACCGTTTGTTTGTGTTAGTCCACTAAGATCCAATCAAAATGTAGCAAACTTTTGTCCACTGTTACAGACAGAGAGGGACCCGGCCATAAACTGGGCCCTGGAATGTGCTGTTCCCTACACTGTGACCTAGTCTGTCCAATTAGTTATGTCATTCATACTCCCTGCACCTTTCAGTTCCTTGTCCATTCTCATCTATTTTTTATGTGGTTATGTTCTCCCTTATCTGGATTGGTTTATTAAATACTATTAACTTGGATTATTCCTGTTGCGCGCTTCATTCAACACACACGTTCCGTGACAGCATATTGAATATTGCATATTGCATTTTTCTTCAAAATCACTCAGTAACCATGTATGTATGAAAACATATGAATGTCATTTTAACTCAACTTTGGGCTTCTGGTGGTGCTTAAGACATTGTCTCTCATTCTGTATTTCTGTAAAAACTAACAATAATGCTGATAAGATAATACTACTATGAATTCTACCAATAATAACAATATAAACCTCATTAAGAATTGATGAGCTGCTGGATTTATGAATATGAATCACAGTCTCTGCATTCGCTTGAACCAAAATCAAAAAAGGGACAGTAATAGGTAATATTATAATATTAACATTATTATTATTATTATTATTATTATTATTATATTATATATTATACCAATAAACAGGTCAATGAGATTGCCGTTTGCGTGTTAGTTCAACCCACTACAAGACAAACCAGCAGTAGCTTCTACTTGTTCTTAAAGGCTGAATAATTCCAAGTGATTTTGGAATTTGGAACACCAGATTGCACAGGTAGCTCACCATTTAGCGATAAACTCCACCTCTGCTTCACGTCCGCCTTATCACGGGAAGAATAATTCTTATTGTTGAGAGAATTTTTACCGGTATAAGAAACTGTAAGATGTTGCCCATCCTTACTCTGGTGGATGTCCAGGGCACTCTAACTGGCATTTATCAAACAAATTGCCTACCCTACCTTTAAACAGTTCTAATAATTCCAACATTCATTATCTCCCCTATACTACTGTCATTTTGCTCAAAAAACCCCCATAAAATAACATTTTCACTGTCCTTGTTAAGTCCCAAGCAAAGCATGCGGGGAACTACAATTTCAGCAAAAATCATTTAAGTACTTGATTGATTCACATGCTTCTTAAATTATTTAATGTAGTAGACTGCACATTTTAGAGAATTACATTAATCAAAAGCAAAAAAAAAATCTAAGGGTACTTTTACATGATACTGAAGTAGGTATTCTATGTTTTCATGATACAATAGGTATTCTCATTTTTTTCAGTGTACTTAAGGAAATAATATATTTTAAAAGTATATACTCAAGTAAACTCAATGTATTGTTTTCAGGACGCTTAATTGCATGTTAATTGCCGTTAAATGAAAATAATATTGTACAGGTAGTTAAAATTTTTAATAAATGCAATAAGTTGAACTTAAGAGTGATTCTTTTGACCCAATTATTTAACTGAAGTACATCTTTATATGTAATTCCATAATTTCTTCTATTGTATTTGAAATATTTTGTAAAGTACACTTAACTGAACCAAAATAAAATATACTCTGAAGTCATTTCTATTTAAGTATTTAAATATATTTGTGATTACACGTTTGTAATGAAGTTGCAATTTTTACTAGTACATTTAAAATATATTAAAATTAAATGTAATATAGAATAACAAACTGTGTTTTACAATGTTAGTCAACATGATGATATAAAATATACTTTGAAGTCTGACATTAAAATGTATGTTATAAATTTGACATTATTACAAAGTGCACTTTTTAAAAGTCTACTTAAATGTTTTAAGAAACAATCATGCAAGTTTACTCCCTTAAGTGGCCTTTTATTTCATTACAGCAAGTACAGTTTTTATTTTTATATAAATATATAGTATAGTATGTTTGAAGGGATCCCGGAAGGTCATGAGAATGAGGTAAGATAAAATAGAATAGAATATCTTTAGTTTCATTGTACAAGTACAACAAAATTGAAATGCAATTCTTTAGCTGCATAATCTAATAAAATAAATGTGATTTAAATAAATACGGTCTAATAAATACAAATAAATAAAAAAACTACGAATAAAACATACCACATAACGACATATCGCATTCAGTTGCGCTACTCGTATTCAACATTGTACATGATGTTCAGTTTAGTTATGTAGGAGTGAAAACAGAAAGGGCTTGGCATAGAGACTCCTAATCGCACATTACTCACCTCATTTAATATTGCACATGATGTCAGTTTAAGTTTTTGCAGTATTTAAAGCAGATATGGCTTAGCACAGAATCTGTTCTTTAATCTGTTCATACAAGTTTTCATTGTCCTGTACCGCGTTCCCAAAGGTAATAAAAGAAGGCAAAAAGAAAATGACCTGGGTGAGATGGGTCTTTAAGAATTTTCTTAAAGGGAGAGGACAACCTATTACTGTCTGGGTTGTGTTGATGACCCTGTGGAGTGAGTTCCATTTTGGAGCTTTGCAGCTGCTCTCAGGAAATGCAGTCTCTGCTGTGCCGCCTTCATGACAGTGGTGGTGTTAACACTCCAGTTCAAATTGTCCTCTATGTTGATGCCCAGAAATCGAAAGTCCGAGACCCTCTGCACACAGTCACCGCTGATAAACAGTGGCTGAATATTCATTTATTCCTTCTAAAGTCTGCGATCAGCTCCTTAGTATGTTTTGTATAGAGAACAACTTGATTCTGAACACCACCAAGACTGACAACTGCTCCACCTAATCCCTGTAGGCGGAATAGTCTCCCCCAGAGATGAGCCCGACCACCATGGTGTCGTCAGCGAATTTAATTACGCTCTTGCTGGAATGAATGGGGGTGCAGTCATGTGTATACAGAGTATAGAGTAGGAAGCTCAGCACACAGTCCTGAGGAGAGCTGATGCTGAGGAAACGTAGAGGACAACTCTTGCTGTTTGTGAGCGATCAGTAAGGAAATCTTTGATCCAGAGACCAATGAGTTAGATATTCCCAGGTCTGACAATTTGGACACCAGTCTATTGGGCAGGATGGTGTTAAATGCCAAGCTAAAGTCCACAAATAACAACCAAGCATAATTCCCCGGCAGCTCCAGAAGGGGCCGAGCAGTATGGAGGACTGTTGCTATGGCATCCTCTGTGGATCAGCTAGCTCTGTAAGCAAACTGGTGTGGACCAAACCTTGGTGAGAGATTGGAGATGTTTTGAGTTTGAACCAGTCTTTCAAAGCACTTCATAATGACAGGTGTCAGTGCAACCGGACAGTAGTCGTTAGGGCTGCGGTTGAAGGTCTTCTTCGGAAGTGGGACTATTGTCGACTTCAAGCAGAATGGTAAGGTGGCCTGGGATAGGGACTGGTTAAATATCATGCTGAAGACCCAAGCCATCTGATCCGCACATTCCCTCAGCACCCCTCCAAGGATGCCATCAGGTCCTGCAGATTTCCTTTGATTCACTGCCCTCAGTGTGCACCTCACCTCATGCTTCAGGACTGTGATGGTGTGGCTAGTATTGACTAATGGTATAGTATATGTAGCACTCTATATGTACCTGTATCTAGAGTGCCCTGGGTTTGTTTATTGTTTTTTTTTTAAATTAAACAATACAGTAAACTCACAGAATGTCAACTTAGACAGAATAATAAATAAAATATAGCTGCATGCAGCAATACGGCGCCAAGCCCAAATGGCAGAGCGGCACAGCAAGCAAACAAAAACCAAAAACAACAAATACACACTTGTGTCTAATCCAAGAGGAATAAAGATTAGTAAAATGCTTACCTGGATAATAAAGCAATTGAAATGGCACAACATTACACACAATTTTAAAATTGCACAGCACGGGACTCAAATAAACAACCTCTGGATCAGGTGCCTGTCACTCATCTTGATTGTGTCACTAAGCAGGCATTGTTCATATAGATGCCATAGTTCAATAGTTCAAGTGAGAATCAACTCAAAATTACCAGAAGTTCAGATGTTAACGAACAAAAACATACTTATAATCCTTGAGGTAGACCAGAACAATGCTTATTGTGATTATGAATTATGAATCCAATCGACACAACTTCATAAAATTTTATAAAGTTGCCACCCATGGGATTCAAACCCACAATCTCTAGATAAGGTACCTGTCACTCGTGTTGTTGCGCTACTGGGCAGACATTTTCACACATCTGCCTAAGTTCAGTAGTTCATGTGAAAAAGAACTCAAGATTTTTTGGAAAAATACCCCATATGTTATATTTATTAATTTTAGTTTCGGTCATTCTCAGAAACGCTCAATATCTGGAACAGAAGCAATTTTTACAAAATAACCAATTGGCATGCACAGCTAACTAAAAAAAGAACACAAACACAGGTAACAGCAGAAATTGAACGTACAAGAATAAAGGAATTGAAATGACACACGATTGCACACAATTTTATAAAGTCATCCCACACAGGACTTGATCCCACAGTCTCTTGGTCAGAGAACTGTCACTGGTCTTGTCGTGCCATTAGGAAGATATGTTTGACTAAGATGCTGAATTTCCATAATTCAGGTGAGAATGAAACAGTAGTTCAGATAACAACAAACACAGAATGAGCAAAGACAGACTGCTAATCCTAGAGGAAGAAAGACTAGAAGAATGCTTATGGGGATTATAAAACAATCCAATTGACACAACATTATAAAGTCAGCCAACACAGAATTCGATCACACAGTCTCTTGGTCAAGTGCCTGTCTTTGATCCTGATGCGCCACTGGGATGATGTGCTTGCTCAGATCTCAAAGTTCCATAGTTCAAGTGATAATCAACTCAAAATGGAAAAAATTATATAAAAATTCACAACATGTTATATTTATAATCAGATTAGATTCTTCTCAAAAAGACTCAATGTCTGGAACAGAAACAACTTTTTCAACTAACCAATTATCATGCTAAGTAGCCGGTAGGGTCAATATTCCAGAGGTATTTCTCGAGAACGGTTGCAAATATCAAAAATTTCTTTGATTCTCATATACTTATATGGTGGACAGGTACATTTAAGGAAAAAGACAAATGACACATCATTGGAATCAGCATGAGTCAGGGAATAAAGTGACATGAATAATTGCTTTCAGAAGTTATAAGTATTTTTGCAAAAATCCTTATATCTCTTGAACACTAGGTGGTGCTGTGTTCAAACTTCTCAGGTACCTTTAGGACATTGTGATGATGATACATACCAATATTTGTGAAGATTTCTCACGTTTTTAAAAAATATTGCAATTTATGACTAAATTAAAAATGACGGACATGTGGTTCATCCAATATTGACAAAATCGGTATCCTCTGATTCGGCATGACCCAAGGTAGATCTTGATTTTATGACAAACTTTTCAAAAGTTATTGGCCAAAATAGCCATTTTTCATATCTCATGACCTATTTGATGGCGCTGTTCCCAAATTTGGCATGGACCCTCAGATAATGGTTCCGATGAAGTTTACCAATTGTTGTTTTGATTACTCAAAGTTTGTCCGAGATACAGCCTCTGAACCAATTTCAGGTCGACAACATTAACTTCGTGACATGATAACTTTTGAACAAAGATGATTAAAAAAAAAACTGTTCAGTCATTTCTGTGCAGCTCAGTCCAAAGATCATCTGCTCAAAGTTTGGACAAAATTGGACAAAATTTGAAGGAGGAGTGAAAACTGAATACTGTACTTTTCAAAATGACTGGTACTGTAATGATCAGAGACTTAATGTAAGTATGTATTGTTGAAGAGCATGATTATGAATAGACGAATAAGGTGTACTTACTTTTTTCTAGGACAAATGGTTCAAAAAGCTATAACCTTGATCTGGTTCAAAATGGCCACTACTGTAAAGGGCGTTGATACACTGCATGCTGTATTTGATAGCTTCGTTTTTAGGCACAATGTCTGGAACAGATGGAACTCATGCATCGCAAAAAAAATTCACAAAAAAATTCCTTAACACATAACCAGATTAGTATGCAAAGTTACTTAATACCAACTAAGCTTCGGTCAACCTGACAGCTGAAGAACCACATTAGAAAGAATGGCAATTGGTTAGGGATGCTCAACAATTACTGATATCTAAGAATTCGCTAAGACATCTACAACAAGACAACAAACATAAGCTAGGTCACATTGGGAAAAAAAACTGAGGGAGGAGTAGCAAAATAACTGTTTTTCATATACTTCAATGTTTTAAGGAAAATGACAAATGACACGTCATTGAAATCGACATGAGCCAGGGCATAAAACGACATAATTCCAGTTTTGGACAATGTTTTCAGAAGTTATAAGCATTTTTTCAAAATATCTCTGCAACACTAAGTGGCGCTATGCTCAAACTTCTCGGGTACCTTCAAAATATTCTGATGATGATACACACCATTTTTTGTGACAATATGTCAAATTGTTTAAAAGCTATTGCAATTTATGACAAAGTTCAAAATGGTGGATAAGTGGTTCATCCGATATTGACAAAATCGGTATCCTCTGATTCGGCATGACCCAAGGAATCCATATATTCTTGATTTTGTGACAAACTGCACAAAAGTTATTGGCAAAAATAGCCATTTTTCATCCCCTCAGATCATGCTTACGGTGAAGTGTACCAATTTTTGTTTTGATTGCTCAAAGTTTGGCCAAGATACAGCTTCTGAACCAATTTTGGGTTGACCTCGTTAACTTTGTAACATCATAAATTTTGAACAAAGAAATCTGATCAGTCGTTTGTGCGGCTCAGTCCAAATATCATCTGATCAAAGTTTGGACAAAATTTGAAGGAGGAGTAGGGGAAAAAACTGAATACTGTACTTTTCAAAATGGCTGCTATTGTAATGGGCAGAGACTTAATGTAAGTATGTATGTTGAAGAGTATGATTATGAATAGACGAATAAAGTGTACTAAGTTTCTTTTTTCTAGGACAAATGGTTATAACCTTGAGCTCTTGAGTTGATTCTAGAGACTCCAAATTTGGTCCACTTACTTTTTTGATCATCTCTACAATTACTTTCCTCATGTTCGGTTGATAGAGCTGCCATAGACTCCCATTGGGGAGGAATAATAATAATAATAATAATAATTAAAACTAACAGATTCAATAGGGCCTACAGCCCCATCGGGGCTTGGCCCCTAATAATAAAGTAAATTAACAGCTACAATAGGGGCTATAGCCCCTTCGGGACTCAATTTTTCAAATAATCATTTCATTTTTAATTTTCATGAAATTGGTGAAAATGAATCTTCAGAACAATGTAAAATTCACAGTATATAACTTCAGGACACACTTATTTGTTGCTTGTGTATGTTTCACACTTTTACATCACTTTACATGTCTTTTCTGTCAGTTATTAAAGTTCACTGGGCCCAGACTCTTGCAAATGTATTAAACGCAACATAGTCCCAAAATAAATAAATAAATAAATAAATAAATAAATAAAAACACTTGTGTGCGTTGAGGCAGAAAAATATCACCCCTCACTCTTGATTGAGCCAACAATAATAGAAACCAATGTTACTACTCAAGATTTTAGTCGTATCACAGTCCAGCAAACGATGGATCCAAGCAGAGAATTAAGGACGGAGAAAAACGGGACTGCATCAGGTACGAACATCACATTACCATGCGGTCCCGATCTGGGAATCCAGTGATGCCAGGTGAACTTTCAGTAATTCCTGGCTACCTGAAGCCCTACTTGGATATGGAATCCAACGTAGCCAGAGGATCTCAGTATCCGGTTATTCCAAGTCATTAGAGAATAACAAGTCACAGTCCCTTGTGTGCATTACCCACACATACACAATTACTAAGGAGTAGGAGTCAACACTTTTTAACTTCTTTTCGAAATTACATAAACTCACTACACTTAGTACAACCAAATTAACACTGTATTCGTAACTGCATCACCCTTCTTACTGTCTTCGTCCCCTCTTCTCTCTCGCTCTCTCCTCCCGCCCACTCCGACCAATCACATATCTCCAAACCGAACTGACATGTGAAAATGCCCAGTTAGAGCATAGATAAACTTTATACACCCTTAACAATGTAAAGTTACATTTACAATACACGTGAGTATATAGTATATAGGTAGTATATATATATAATATATAAACACAAAACAAAATAAAGATGAATCTTAATGAAAAGTAAAATAAAAATAAAAATATATTTTCCAACAGGGCTACATGTAGCTTCATCCAGTGGCAGCACCTCGTAGTGGGCAAAGAAGTGATTCAGCTCCTCTGCTGTATCAATGTCGTCATCAACAGCCAAGTGATTGCTTGGTCTGTAGTTTGTGACTGGACCCCCTGCCACACTTATGATTGTTGTTATTAAAGCAGTCCTCAATCTTCCTCTTCTGTGCAGCTTTAACTGCTTTAATTCTTCTCTTCATGTTAGCTCTGGCAGTACTATACAACTCTCCATCACCAGCCCTGAACATAGCGTTCCGCTCCCTGAGAAGGCACTGCACTTCTTTAGTCATCCAAGGCTTCTTTTTAGGGTAAACTCGAATGCATTTATCCACTGTAACAGAATCTATGCAGTACCTAATGTAGGCCAGGACAGCTTCAATAACATCCCAATTTGTTGATTCAAAGCAGTCCTGCAACTGAAGAAAGGCTCTTTCCTGCAGCTAAAAACAAGCTCCTCCCGAACTTTGTTTAGAACTCAATATATCAAACTGTCAGGATTTTGAGTGTGATTAGTTATACTGTCTCTTCATATCCATACTGCATACTACAAACAACAGTTTTTTTGTTTTTTTTAATGTTATCCCCTGACCTTTCCTCTCCCAAAGAACCCCCCCCCCCCCCAAGTGATCTCTTCTCTTCTCTTCTGACATCATTTTGTTCAAAGCCAAAAAATTTCATAGCTCACATCCAACACTTACCATTATGGTGTGTGCAAAGCGCTGTTTAAGATCATGATCTTGAGCTTGTTAATGGAATGCCAATCATTTGTCATGTAGTGGACAGCAGGCAGAGAGAATGGCAATGTCTGAAACCCCATTTCCAAACAATGATGTGGAAAGATTTCAAATCTATGTGATATTTTTTTTATTTTGCAGACAACAGATGCCTTTTGCTGATAAAACATTAACAATTGGCTTGAGATTTAGGACAGACACAAAAAAGGACACATTTTCATATACATACTTGAATTCCACGAAATGGACAAAAATGAAATACATCCTCTTTATATACAATCACGGTATAAACTCTGTTGACATAATGAGTGCTGTTTGTGACACAACAGTGTATATACACTCATTACTCATTAAGTTATATATAAATGCATGGGTGAAAGCTCAACATTTGGGAATCATGTTCGGACTCTATTTGAGTTTAGCACAATGCCTAGGTTAATTAGGGCCCGAGCACCAATGGTGTGAGGACCCTATGGGGTGTGGCACAGGGGCTCTATGGCGCCCCCTTGAATGGGGTCTGAAAACTTGGTCCGTACATCAGACACGGTTGCATGTATTGGAATGAAACTCGGGACACATATAGACCTCATCGGGCCTAACAACTTTTGTGCTCCAAGTTATGCGCCAGCTCAACAGGAAGTCCACTATTCTGGGTTGTTTGAAAAACGCATGCTCTAGAATTTGATATACTCCTCCTAGGCGATTAATCCGATCACCACCACACTCGGTGAGCAGAGTTTGACATAGATTATGAGATAGATAGTGTTATGTTGCGAACAGATTTTTGATATCTCAAACGGTTTGGCCGTGGTGAGGCAACAAATTTATGCTGAGAAAAGGGAAACAGGAAGTGTGTTATAGCTTTTACTTACATTTATTGACTTAAGAAACTTCAGCTGTGTGTTCCTTGTAGAAGGCCGATCACATTGATGTGACTGTTGTGAGTCAAAGTTATAGCACCACCAACCTGCAGAAGGAAGTGTCACTTTCAAAATGCTTTGAGATCACCCTCTTATTTATAGCCGATTGCTTCAAACTTCATTAGAATAATGTCAAGACATGGCGAATGTAGACCTGTGCAAAGATTTTTGATATTTTTCAAACACTGTTGCCATTGCAACAGATCAAACTTCAATATGTGTTTTGGATGCTTTTGAGACTATTAGCATACTTTAAACAACTCAACACACGTCAGGATTGTCATCAAGTAGACATGGGCAAAGCCTTAGAAACGGGCAGGGAGGAGAGCCGCCATAGCGCCACCTTTTGACAAAAATGGAGGGTTAGTTTTACCTACATTCACCAAACTTAGTACATAAATTGCTCTCATCAAGCCAGACAACTTTCTAATTTACAGTCATTAGCTCCGACCAGCAGGAAGTTGGCCATTTTCGTTTGAATGTGGAGTTTTTGAATAATCAAGGTCTGGATTTTTAACTACTCCTCTTAGGGGATTCATGCAATCGCCACCAAACTTTCTGAACATGATGGCAAGACACTGAAGATGCTAAATTGTGAATGATTATAGGATATCTTGAATGGTGTCGCCATGGCAAGGGTTTAAATTAAGAACAAAAAGGGAAAGAGTAAATTGTCTTATATTTACCAATAAATGATAATGCAAATAATAATACAAATATTATAAATAAAGATTTTTTTTTAATTTCAAAAAGTATGTGTAAGTTTCCAATATAACTGCTCTTTGCTTAAAAAGGGTTGAGAAGACTTGACAACAGTTTTGACCACACTTTGTTGAAAACATTGTTTTAGATATAATTATATTTACTGAGTATTCTATTCTGTTAGGATGCATATATTCAGACATTATCAAAGACTTTCTGTCACAGTGTAGATTTATATATTTTTTTAATTTAAAACGTTGATTCTTTGAGGCAACTTACTGATAAAACGGTCTCTCTCTCTCTTTCTCTCTCTCAAATTCAAATTCAAAATAGCTTTATTGGCATGACTGTAAATCATACAATATTGCCAAAGCATACATAAAACAATAATAAAAATATCTGTATAATAGAAGAAAATAATATCAAATATTATAATGCTATCAAATATTACATTTACAGTTAGCAGACACTTTTATCCAAAGCGACTTACAAGTGAGGCAATTAGGGGTTAGGTGGGAATCGAAGCGGCAACCTTCAGGTTACAAGCCAGACTCCCTCACCATTACGTTATTACAACATAACTTAAACTTAAATTAACAGTGTAACACAATAGAACATGTCTGAACATTTGGTACCACAGTGGTGTAACAAATATATATATATATATATATACACACACACACACACACACGTACGTGTACTGAGGGTCATTGTGGTAGACGGTAGGGAAACACACTGAGGTCAAACACACACACATTACACACATTCGCCTGCTGTCTCTCAGGCGTGGCACATCCATACGTATCTCGCAGCCAGTGCTGCTGTCGGTCCCTCTCCTAATATTACCTTTATTTGCTCTACTTAAGTCATGGCTGTAAAGTTCTTTATTACATTACTAAATTTGGTGAAGTAGAGATCTCTAGTACATATGTATTTATGGCAGTGAAGGAGGAAGTGCATCTCTGTCTTGATCTCTCCTGTCCTGCAGTGAACACTTCGCTCTCTGGGTAACCAGCGCTTTCTGTGTCTCCCGGTCTCGATGGCTAGACTGTGCTCACTGAGCCTGTACTTGGTCAGGATCCATCTCTGCTTTGTGTCTTTGACACTTTGGAGATATTCTTCTAATTCATAATTTGATTTTAGAGTGTGATAGAATTGTAATTTACTTTGCGTTTTAGTTTCCTCATCCCAATGTTCCAGATATTTATTTTTAGATTGTTTGAAAATTTGGTTTATTTTGATGTTTGAAGAAGCAGTGCTGGTCTGAGACTGGTTAGTGTTAGTAGAGTTATTCAGGTTAGTAAGTCTCAGAACCAGCTGACTGATGGGACTCTTTTCGGGGTTCAGTTCTTGGGTTTGTAATGCTTTAAAATGAAGCGATTCTGTGGGACTTGATTTTAGATGCATCCAGAATTTGAGGGATCTTTTCTGTATATTAATAATCAATGGGAATCAGCCTAATTCTGCCCTACATGCATTGTTGGGTGTTCTTCTTTGTAATTTTAGGATCATTTTGCAGAATTCTTTGTGTAGGGCTTCTGTTGGATGCCTGTCCCATCTAGTGTAGCTCTGATCACTGAGTGGACCCCAAACCTCACTTCCATGCAGTGCAATGGGCTGAATCACACTATCAAAGATTTTACACCAGATTAGAATTGGTAAATCAATGTTTTGGAATCTTTTCTTGATGGCGTATAGAGCTCTTCGAGCTTTATCTTTGAGAGCATTTACTGCCATACTGAAACTCCCCGATGCAGTGATGATCAGACCGAGGTAAGTGTACTGCATCATGTGTTTTGGGGGCGGTGCTGCCTAGACTGAGCTGATATCTGTGTTCCTGACATCTGGGCTTTTTCTGGAGGACCAAAACGTTGGACTTCTTGAGGTTTACTGCCAGGGCCCAGTTCTGGCAGTAGTTGTCCAGCAGGTCCAGAGCTGTAGACCGTTCCAACCACACCTCTAGTTCATTAATGTAAATGTTGAACAGCGTTGGACTCAGGCTACAGCCCTGCCGTACTCCTGTCTTCTGGCTGAAGAATTCTGTATGTTTGTTGCCAATTCGTATTGCACATTTGTTGTTCGAATACATTAATTTAATAATGTCGTAAGCTTTACCCCCCCCCCTCTCTCTCGTGTTGGGAGTGTGAGTGAGGAAGACTAAGTGCACTTCTGAGAGTGATTTTGAAAAAGCTGTTAATTTCTTTTTATATGGTTCTTTTATTTTTGTGTTTTTTTTTTCTTTTATTTTCTTCCCCCTCATTATTCAACTTAAGTTAAAATATGGATACCTTTCTGTTGTGTGCCCGTGGAATTTCAGGTGCTGGTATGGCGTCTATTCCTGGGCAAACTCCACCTAATCTATCACTCTGGAATGGGTGCAGGTGTGTACCAGTGCCTGGCGTGACAATAGAGGAGCTGCTTGTAGTTGTAAGAGAGCAAATAGGTTTTGAAAATATCCTTTCAGCTTCAAGAATGCTTTGAAAACTGAATCCTTGATCAACCAGTTGATTGTGAGCGGAAATGGGTTAAGGAAATGTTTGTCCCAGTTACCCCACTATCCACTCCAGCAACAAAAAACACAATTTTGAATGTACCACTTTTTATCAGAAATGATGTCATCACGAAAGAGTTATTAAGATTTGGAAAAATAGCAAACCCAGTGAGAATGATTCCTTTAGGCTGTAAAAACCTTGTGCTTAAACTTTCTGCCGCCAAGTCTTTGTTTTTGACATTGCCGGAACATACTTTAGAAGTTTCGGTCTGAGTTAATCAAGGAGAGAACTCGTACATGATTTACGCCAGCACTGAAAATTTAAAGTGTTTTGAATGTGGTGACCTAGGGCACAAACATTTCACTTGCCCTTTTTTATTATTATTATTATTATTATTATTAATGCACAACAACAAAAGAACATTGTCAAGGGATTACTTACAAATACATAAAAAAATAAACAAAAATGACAAGGATGCAAACACTACATTATTGGTACAAAAACATACATTTACAGTTTTAAACCCATGTATTTTCTTTAAGCATTTATATAATGCAGAGATTTAAAAAATAATGTTAATTCAGTTTTGAAATGGGGATAGGATGTAATATTATTTGAAAACTCAAAAAGAATTTGCCATATAAGATGAAGAAATTAACAATGCATTCAAGGAGTTTATTTTTATTATCAATATAATAGAATATAATGTCTTTTAGATTAAAGGAACAAATAACATTGGTAGAATTGAAAATATAGGAGCCAAGATCGGACCAAAATTGTTTGGATATAGGGCATTCATAAAACAGATGTGCAAATGTCTCCTCTGCCTGTTTACAAAAAGAACATGAACTGTCAATATCCAGATATTTAGAAATATGAGAATTGGCAGGATATATTTTATTTAAAATTTGAAATGTATTTCTTTAGCTTTTTTTGATATGCAATATTTTCCTGGTAAAAGCCATGCCCTTTTCCAATCTGTATCTTCTACCAAAGATCTCCAATAGAATTTACCTCAAGGAGAATTTTTTTTCCTTGAATTGAAAAATCTGGCGTAAATGTCTATTGGTACAATTTCCAAAGGATCAATTCCGTCTAAGAGCAAAGTAGATTGTATTGTAACTATTCTCCTTGGATTATATAGGGAGTGGCTTTTAACAAGATGAATTAACCCAGGTGAGATTGCATTAACTACTGTGTTAAACACTTTTGGAGGAACCGGAAAATTGTGGAAAGTCATAAAGTGAAGTCTTAAAGTCATAAAAAGGCCACTCGAGTTATCAAATAAGGAGAGAATACCATTAATATTATTTTGGAACCACCTGGGGAAAAATAAGGATTGATTTCTGACAGTGATATCACTGTTATTCCATAACACTGTTTTATGTGGCGAAAAACTTTTAACATAACACAGCTTCCATGCAAGATACATTGCCGATGAAATTTAGACAAAGCAATAGGCAGCTTAGAAGGTAAATAATTGCACTTTAAAATAAAATAAATGCTACCAATTTTTCCAAATAATTGGTTGGGGATAAAGTACCAAATCAAACTTGGATTGGCAAGTCCAAAAAATTAACACCTCCTTCTGCACTGCTGTTAGAGAGCACCTCTTTTTTAATTAATGAGATTTCTTCTTCCAAATGAAATCTAAAAAAATCTTATTGTTATCCTTGGCAATTTTGTTCTCAACAAATAAGGATAATGTTGGATATAGAAAATGAGAGAGACCAGCTGTAGCCAGATATTAAGAATATTTTTAGATTTAATTATCCTAGCTGAAAAGTTTAAGTGTTGTCTTGCCAAAAGATTTTTAGTAATATAAATACCAAGGTATTTCACAGTGGACTTAATAGGAATATTATCTATGGAATCGTAATTCAACTCCTGGACAGACATGATCTCACATTTTGAGATATTTAGACCAGAAGCACAAGAAAACTGGTTAATTTATGTCTAGGGCCTTTGACACACCCCTTTCATCTTTTAAGAATAACGTGGTGTCGTCTGCCAACTGTGAAATCTTAATTTCCCTGCCAAAAACAGAAATTCCCTCCAATTCTTGATTCTGAACAATGCTTACAGACAACAACTCAATAACTAATAAAAATAAAAAAGGAGAAATAGAGCAACCCTGTCTAACACCACGCTGTACATCAAAGAATGCATGGACTCTGCGTAATCCAGTAAATCCAGGACCAATCTTATGTTGTTGGATATATGAAGGCCTTTTAAAAAAACAGATAGAATTGAGATTCAATTCTAATCTATTGGCATAAACCAAAGTTAGAATTTTATAATCTACAGTAAGAAGCGTAATCGGGCGCCAATTGTCAATTGACAAACTATCTTTATTGGGTTTAGGGATAAGGGAAATAATCCCTTGTTTAATGGTTAGTGTCATCTCTTTCTGAGTGATGCCTTCTTTATACATAATGAGCAAAGGGCATTTAATAATATCCCAAAAGTGAGTGTAAAATTCTATGGTAAGGCCATCGATGCCCGGGTATTTACCCTTTTTCATTGAATGAAGTGCTTTCCCCACTTCATCAAAACTAATATCTAATTCATTGTAAGATTTATCCTGATCATTAATAGTAGGAATAAAGCACTGAATTTTGTCAATAAACTTATCACCTATTAGCATCAAAATTAGAAGAGTAAAGGTTACTATAAAATTTTGTAACAAATTTAGAGATCTGAATAGGATCCTTACAAATTACTCCATCAATGTTAAGGACAGTAAGAGCTTTCTTCTTTCAATTTCTTTTTTCAAGTGCAAAGAAATAGCTAGAATTATTTTCACCTTCTTCTAGCCACTTGGCTCTAGATCTTATAAATGCCCCTTTGGCTAATTCTAAATAAAAATCATTAATTTGTAAATTGATACTATTCAGCTCCAGTTTTTGGCTATGGGCTTTCAGTTCTTTACATCTTTTAATAGCAGTTAGCCTAATTTTGTATTTGAAAAATTCCCATTTGTCTTTGTAACCATTATGTACATCAGTAAATAATTATTTTACAAGGTTTATAACACAATCATTGAATTTGCTGTCCTTTAATAAAGTATTATTACATTTCCAGTAGCCCCGCAGTTTAGAGTTAGGCTGTAGCCTGCCAAGTTTTAATAAAATTTGCTTATGGTCTGACACCATGCATCAAACGCCATGCATCAGTCAAAGAGAGATCCGAACACAAAGATAGAATCAAGTCATTTCTTAATGCAACATTAGTAGGTTTGGGAGGATATCTATCTAAAGCATCATCCATGCACTCATTAAAGTCACCACTTAAAATAACATAAGAGCCTTTATTTACAGTAAGTAGATCTTTTATTTTAGCAGACCATTGTAATCCACCTGTCATCATTTGATTCAACCACTTTCAGAATATCCCCATGAAATTTATGTATGAGGGTCATGACCCCTGCAGAGTGAGTACTACTATGACTGGCAAAAATCATATTTCCCAATTGTGTCTTCCAAAATTTTAGATCTGCATCTTCAGAGTGAGTTTCTTGAAAAAAATAAATAAAATCTGCATCGCTTTTCTTACAAAATAAAAAAAAAATTGCTTTCCTTTTAACTGATAGAATTTAGAGATAGAACAGACAAAGACCTAAACGTATAATCCATTAAAACTAACAAACAAACAAACAAACAAAAAAAAACTACCTGGAAGGAAGTTATTCATTTCTTAATTCACAACAGATGAGAAAACCCCCAAGAATTTAAGAAACACTTAATTCCAACAAGGTAGAGGTGGCTAACAACTTGTAGAACAACTTAAACCTTGTGCAAATACAGCACGATATACCCATACAACGAAGAAAGAGATAAAGTGCCAAGAAAAACCCACACTTCTGAATTAACTTTCAGTAATAATTATTATTAAAAAAAAGAGTAATAATGAATAAAAAATAGAGACAATTAAATAAAAGTGAATAAATAAATAAAATAAGTAAACAACTAAACAGGTACTCTAATAAGAGGTCAGTGTTAAGTCCACATTATGTAACTATAAAACTATTGCATTGCTTATTAATCAAAGAGTCAAAAACAAATAACGCCAACACTACTTTACATCCGAGAAGAAGTGCTTCTTTGCATCAATCAACGCGAACAAGGGGCAGAAGGAAGCCTTTTTACCAGCATCCCTTGCAGCTTTAACTAGAGGCCAGAGTTTCTCCCTCGCTGCCCTGTCTTCTGGAGATAGTGGTTTCGTAAGACGCAGCCTGTTGTCTTCCAGATACTTGCATCTTCTTGCGGCCTGCCAGATGCCATCTCGCACCCAACGGAAGGAAAACAGTACAATGATAGCTCGTGCCTTTCCGTCATCCCTTGCCAGGCCCAGTCGATGAGCTATATCCACACCGTCATTTAAGCTGTCGTGAATACCTGGCGCCATTTTCTCGAAGATGTCAATAACTACACTCCTGACATCCGCCCTGCTTTTTCTTTGACCCCATGTAACTTGAGCAGCCACCTCCAGCTATAACGTCTACACTCATACAGACTGGCTCTTAGGGATTTATTTTCCTCTTTCAAAGTTTTTATCTCACCATCAAGGCATTTCAATGCTTCGCTGTGTTGCCCCACATCCGATACCAGTTGATGAACCGTCGAAGAGAGACTTTCAAGCAGTTTAGATGTAGAATCAGTTGTCATTTTAATTGTTGCAATTTTTTTGAAAGTTTCATCATGTTTTGCAGAGAGTTCTCGAATAGCAGGTAGTATACTTGCATTTCCATCGCTTCCTCCTGGCCATCTTTCTTCCTGACGTTTAGATTTCTTGGCCAGCGGCTTTACAGGAGTTTCAAGAAAGGGAATATCGAGAGCTCCTTCATCAAAGCTTGCCGTCAAATCATACACCTCTATCGCTTCACCCTCGCTCGTCACATCCATGGCTTTGAGGTTAGCGCTGCTGAGTTCACTTTTGTTCGTGTCCGAAACACAGTCTGAAGTTACACTGAGATTTGGCTTTCCTTTCGTTTTGCTTCTAGATTTACCCATATAACTCACATTTCACAGATATATGTGCTATAGAAAAGTAGTCTGTGCAAATTAAATATGCAAAGTGGCAAGAAATAAGTTGTTTCACCACATCACCTTAGCAGCCCACACTTACGTGAACTCCTATGACAACGCCATCTTGGCCCCCCCACATTTCACTTGCCCACAAAAAGAAGATCAGAGGCCGTCTACATCACGCAGAGATGTTAACAATGCGAATCAATCCATACAGGATACAGAAAAACTTAGAACTGAGACGCAGGAGAAAGCAGCCTCAGAGGAGGTGAGGGATATTAATTTAAATGAAGGGAGTATTGAACAGCCGGTTTGCGTTTCTGAGATTGTAACTGATGTGACTGCTAAGGGAGGTGATATGAAGCATCAAGTGTGAACTCAAAGAAACAAAAGCAGGAGTTTCTGAAGGAAATATGACTGATGAATCAGATGAAATTCACTGATGTTGATTTGAGAATTGAAGAGCAGTGGTCAAATATATCTGATATAGCAAGAGTAGCTGAAAAGGATATGTATATTTTTGAACAATGAACTCTTTTTTTTTTTTAGATGAAATAAAAGGAAAAGCGGGTGTAGAAGTCAATGATTTTTTTTTTTCCATATCTTAAAGTTTGTTGCCTCTGTTGTATGGGCAAGGAAAACAAGTAGCTTTGAAGAGTTTTCACCGCAGAAGAGGTTTTGTTTAAACAAGCATTTGACCGTTATTAGACAGGGAAAACAAACAGGGAAAGAACTGATAATGAGGGTAAAGGCAAAAGAAAAGTGCAACAATCATGATGAGTACATATACTAGTCATATACATTTGAAAGATATAGGTGTGTTTTTTTTTTTTTTTTTACAAGAGACTCGCAGTGATCAAAGCAATGAGGCTGAATGGGGCCTATGGTGGGAAGGAGAACATATAGTTAGTTATGGGTCCAATTTGAGTGCTGGAATGGCAGTCCCTTTTTCTCTTATTGTTAAAGTGAAAATCTAGTCAAAAAATGAAGTTGATCCAGGGAGACTTCTAATCGTGAGGGAAGAAATTAGTAATCTTATATTTCTTTTTATGAATATTTATGCTCCAAATGCAGGTGCAGAGAGAATTTGTCTGTTCACTAAATTAGAAGATTTTTTAAGACAACCACCTGAAGGAGATAGGAGGATAGGGATAGTGAGGAACCTCATGCACAGAGTGCTTTGTGCTTAGCCAATGTGATTAAAACTCTAAACCTATCTGATGTATGGAGAAAACATAATCTCTTTTCACGTCAGTATACTTGGGTGAAGATTAAAAATGAGAAGGTTTCTGCTGCACGTTTGGCTAGACTTTATACCTCACGTACTGAGGAATAGAGTCATAAATTCAACTATATTTCCCACTTCAATGTCTGATCATAAATGTGTCACTGTAGACTGTATGTTATTAAAAAGAATGCATAAAAGTAATCATTGGCATTTTAATGCGAAATTATCAGAAGGATAAATGTTTTTGTGAGAATTTTAATTTATTTCACGAGTCTTTGAAGAGTGAGAAGAATTGCTATGAAAATTGCATTCAATGGTGGGAAATGGGGAAGGTACAAATAAGTAACTTTTGACAATTTCTCACATTCTTTGTTTTGTATAAAAAAGTCTTTGGAATGTCTTGAAAAAGAAATTGGTGTTGAGCAAAGTATGATTGCAAATGACTCTGTAAACCTTAAAAATCTGTGGACTGAAAAGACTAACCTGCTGAGCTCAATTTTAAATGAAAGAGTGAAAGGAGCTCTAGTGAGGAGTCAGGTTTTAACAGTAAGACACATGGATGCTCCTACTTTTTTTTTCAACCTTGAGCGTAAAAAAGGACAAGAAAAATTGATGTACTGTTTAAAAGACTGTAATGGTCGAGCCACTTCTGATCAAACAGAGATGTGTAAAATTGCTGTGGATTTTTATTCCTATTTATACACTTCTGAAAAATTAGATGAGCAATGTAGGAACAAACTGCTTTACAACCTTCCAGTTTTAACCCTTTCGCACGTAAGTTTAAAATATTCTGGCTGAGCCCCCAGCGTGAGTTTTTCAAGGCGACCGTTATTTAGAACGTGTCACTTTATTGTTTCCATGGTGACGCGTCATTGCTTGTCACGTGACAGACGGTAGCCATAATAGCGCTGTATGACTGATGATCTGCTTTTATTTCATTTTTCTTTTTTTATTCAAAATATTAAAAATTTGATGACTA
This sequence comes from Zacco platypus, assembly GCA_038088235.1. Taxonomy (NCBI): domain Eukaryota; kingdom Metazoa; phylum Chordata; class Actinopteri; order Cypriniformes; family Xenocyprididae; genus Zacco; species Zacco platypus. The sequence continues at coordinate 10,810,031 of CM076080.1, forward strand.
TAGCATGAAATATCTGATATTCCGATTGTCAAATATGTGCAAGTGGATGTGTTTTGCTGTTTAAACACCTTTATAATGATCGCGTTAGTTGAGCTATACGCGCGATGGGCGCCGCCATGTTAGTTTGCCCCGCAGTACAGAGAATCGCGTCTGTTGGTTTTAAAACACGTGAATTCATCCACTTATCCCGAAATACATGAATGTAAGTGAGCCGGTGAACTGAGAGAAGAAGAGAGTAAACTTTAAAGTTACTTACACAATGTGTATCTGATATGAATAGAGCGTGTCGTCTAATTATTATGGAAATTATTGTTATTGCCGCTCCCATAGACATCAGTGTGTATTTTACAAACTCTAAATGTATTGATTTGTTAGTACTTATGTGCATTTAAATGTCTGAAACCTAAAATAAACATTATGTGGTTGAAAACACTGCATATTTGTGATATATTGACAGCGCTGAGCGCGTCTGTCACTGGTTCAGCGCCAGAGAACGCGCGCAAGGACATTTGAATTTGGCAGTTGATCACGTGATGCGCTGAACGTTCTAATCACACCGGTGTGATCGTACGCTCCAGGGACCAGCCAAGACTGATCACACCGGTGTGATCGTACGCGTCAAAGGGTTAAACTCAAAGTACTTACCTATGAAGAAGTCATGGCTGCTGTTATGGGACTCTCTGTAGGTCGTACACCTGAAATAAATGGACTGTCTGACAAATTCTATAAGGCTTTTCTGGCCTCTTCTTGGACATGATTACTTTGAAGTTTTTCAAAAAAGTATCACTGAAAAATCCTTTCTAAGAGCTTTCAGCGTGCAGTTTTAACGCTGCTCTCCAAGAAGGGGAATTTAACACTCATAAAGAACTGGAGACCTGTGGCAGTTTTGTGCTCAGATTACAAAATCATTTCCAAATGTTTGGCAAACATTAAATAATGTACTGCATGTAAAGATCAGTCATATAAAGATCAGTCTTACTGCATAGAAGATAGAACTATTGCTGATGATCTTCATTTTGTAAGAGACCTGATTATGCTTTTGTTATTAAGACTGAAATGGGGTTTTTATCATTGGATCAAGAGAAAGCTTTTGATCAGGTGGATCACATTTTTCTCTTTGATGCTATGAAGGCCTTTGGTTTTGGTGATCAATTTATTTCAGTGATAAAGTTATTGTACACTGAAGCCACATGTATGATAAAATTGACTGATGGGCTAATTATTCCTATAAAAGTTCACAGGGAATTTAGACAGGGTTGTCCTCTTTCAGGCCAACTTTATTTTATAATTATTGAACCTTTGCTATGTAAACTGAGAAAAGAACTAGCAGGTTTACAAATAAATTTTTTAAACTCCCAGCAATCTATCAAATTATCTGCATATGCAGATGACGTTACAGTTTTAATCAGAGGAGATGATTATGTTGAAGTGGTAAAGCATGCTTGAGTGTTATGGAAAACCATCATCATCCAAAGTTAACTGATATAAAAGCGATGCTGTGTGGTGTGGCCAAGTTGCTAAAAGTCCAGCACTTCCTAGTATTTTACAATGGGGAAGGGCAGGTTTTAAATATCTGGGAGTTTTTTGGGGGACAAATGAATACAGAAAGCAAAATTGGGAGGGCCTTCTGGAGAAAGTATGTGCGAGGTTGTCTCATTGGAAATGGTTGCTGCCCCATCTGTTCAACAGGGGAAGGTTGCTGATATGTAACAACCTTGTAGCTTCTTCCCTTTGCTTTTGCTCAAATTCAAACTGAGAAAATTGGAATTAACACAGGTAGATAGTGATTGGGTTTGGTGAATAGAATCTGGACGGCAAACAGTGGTATATCTGAATATCATCAGCATAACAGTGATAATGAAAACCATGATGGTGAATAATGTCCAAGAGGCATGTATGTAATAAATAGAGATGTATATAATAAATGTGTAGATGTAATAAATAGTAAAGGCCAGAGAACAGAGCCCTTGGGAACACCCTGACTGATTAAAGCAGTGGGAGATTTATAATTATGCATAGTGATGTAGTACTGTCTATCAGTGAGATAGGAAGAGAACCAGGATAGTGCAGGAGCTGAGACACCCATCTCTGAAAGGCGGGAGAGTAATAACTTGTGACAGACAGTATCAAATGCTGAGCTGAGGTCAAGCATTAGGAGAATAGAGAGAATTCCTGAGTCACCAGAAAGTAACAGATCATTGACAACCTTAACTAAAGAAGTTTCAGTGCTGTGATGTGAGCAAAAACGAGATTGAAATGCATCAAATTGATCACTTTATTCTCCCTGTGATTCTATGCTGCCTGCCCTGGACTGTTTTCTATTGTGGACTGATTTCTAATTGTTTGTTGCCTGCCCTGACCTTATGCCTGTTTTTGGATTATGAGTTGCCTTATCTCTACTGTTGTGTTTGCTGGAGATTGACCTTGATTGTACGACCAAGTTTATAACAAAGCTGCAAATGGATCCTCACTTTGTGGAAGCATCATTACACATAGAGCATCCAATTTTTACTTACCCAGTTTAAATTAATTTTGCCTGCTGTGCACAGTTACCATAAAACCACAGAGGTGGTGGTGCGTACCGGGCTTGGGCCCGCCATCGCTGCTTGCAGCTATATTTAGGGCCCTTAACATGCTCAAACTCTTGAAACTTTCTACACACATCGGAATCGTCTGCCATCAGGGCCAGGCAGAAGCTGGTACCTGGGTATGGCAGGATGGGGTCCATATATCAAACATGCTTGCACGTATTAGTATGAGCAGGAAATGTCACTTTCAAAATGCTTTGAGATCACCCTCTAATTTGCTTCAAACTTCATTAGAATAATGTCAAGACATGGCGAATGTAGACCTGTGAAAAGATTTTGGATATTTTAAACATTGTTGCCATAGCAACAGATCAAACTTCAATATTTGACTTGGATGCTTTTGAGACTCTTAGCATGTTTCATATTGCATGAAACTAACATGAAAATCCATGTCAGGATTGTGAACCAGTAGACATGAGCAAAGCCTTAGAAACAGGTGGGGAAGAGGGGCTCTATTGCACCACCTTTTGACTAAAGTGGGGGTTTAGTTAAACCTACAGTCACCAAACTCTGTACACATATTGGTCTCATTAAGCAGGACACCAAACTCTGTACACATATTGGTCTCATTAAGCAGGACAACGTTCTAATTTACAGTCATTAGCTCTGACCAACAGGAAGTCTGCAATTTTGTTTTGAATGTGGAGTTTTAGAATAATCAAGGTCTGAATTTTTAATTGCTCCTCTTAGGGAGGTTCACCAAACTTTTGAACATGATGACAAGATACTGAGTATGCTAAATTGCGAACGATTATTGGATATCTCGAATGGTGTTGCCAGGGTTTAAAATAAGGACAGAAAAGGGAAACAAAGTGTCCCATATCTAAAATGATTGTTTGACTTAAATTAAATTAAATTAAATTAAGATTGTATGTTTGGTAATTCAACCTGGATGAATTTCAAATGAATGTACTATATTTAAGGTCCATATATTTGTGTAATGCCACGGCAGTAGAGGAAGCCCTCACTGCCGTGGTATTGACTGATACGGCTCCCTCTGCTTCCACGATCATTTCCCGTTTGGCAGAAGTACTTTGCGAAGTATTGCTAGTTTTACTGCCTTACAGAGCGTTTCCATTGTCTTGTTTGATTGCTACGTGTTGACTTATTGCCTGTTTATCTGGATTTTTGCCTTTTGGATTACCCTTGTGATTGTTTGCCGGTTGCACTGTTTTCTGGGATTTTGACTACTTTGTCTGTGACCTCGACTAGCGGAAGTTTCCCAGCTTCAAGCGGCTTTTGCTTATCAAAGTGAAATGCTCAAGGGTTAACAAAAAACAGCTCAGCAAGCTTCAGTCTGCAAACTAACATCTGACCCATTACATTCGATCGCTTCCTTCTCCCACGCCACAGACGGTAAGACTGACTATGACAGAGAAATTTTATGATTCAGCTGAGTAATGCCAGGGCTTTATTCATCAAGTGGAGATTTTTTTTTTTTTGCTAACCAGGAACAGTATTACTCGGATGAGAAGAAATCTGCTTTTTTAATGTCACTGCTTTCTGGTAAAGTGATCGATTGGGCTACAGTGGTCTGGGAGACAGATCGTTTATTTTGTACCTCCTTTAAGTATTTTGTTCAACAGTTACGAGATGTTTTTGACTGTTTGTTTTCTTTCAGTCTTTCATCAATGAAATTTTCCGAGATCTTCTGAACGAGTTTGTACATTGACGACATCTTAATTTACTCCAAGTCTGAATCTGAACACATCCAACGTGTCACGACAGTACTCTCCCGCCTGCTGGATAACCAGTTATACATCAAGGCAGAGAAATGTAAGTTTCATGTCAAGCAAACATCCTTTCTTGGGTACATCATCAATCACCAAGGTGTTGAGATGGATGATTCCAAGGTCAGAGCAGTCACAGACAGGCCTCAACCAACAACAGTCAAAGAACTTCAGAGATTCCTTGGTTTTGCATACTTCTACAGACGTTTCATTCATAATTACAGTTTGATTGCATCCCCCCTGATGTCACTGTTAAAAGGCAAATCCAGATTTACCTCTCAGGTTTGGAAAGCTTTCTGCAAGCAATTAGACATCAACATAAGCCTCACATCAGGATATCATCCACAGTCAAATGGCCAAGTGGAGAGGTTGAATAGGCAGGTATCTTAGAACTTATTCCTATCTAAGAATTCCTTCCATCGGCTGTATATGCTCAAAACCCCCTAACCCAATCCTCCACTGGCATGACCTCTTTTCAATGCGTCTTGGGATACCAACCCCCCTTGCTCCCATGATCCGGTGAACCCTCATCAGTACCAGCAGTTGATGACTGGATCAGACATGGTGAGAGGGTGTTGGACAGTGCCCATGTCCGTCTACAGAGAGCTGCAGATCCCAAGAATTTCAGGCAAACGTCACCCACACCGTCCCTACCAACCAGGACAACGGGTCTGGTTTTCCATGAGGGATCTCTGACTGTGGCTACCAAGCAGGAAGCTCAGCCCTAGGTACGTTGGCCCACTTAAAATATTCAAACAGATTAATGAAGTCACATACCAGCTTGAGCTTCCTACTAATTGCCGTATCTCTCCATCCTTCCATGTCTCGCTCCTCAAACCAGTCCACCCGGATACTGACCCCAATGCTGAGAACCAAGAGCCAGCACCACCGCTGGACATAGATGAATCACCAGCATACAAGGTGAACGTGTTGCTGGACTCAAGGCGCCAAGGGGGTCAGCTCCAATATCTGGTGGTTTGGGAGGGCTATGGACCTGAGGAGAGATCATGGGTAGCCGCTCCCAACATCCTGGATCCATCACTCATCGAAGATTTTCATCGAGCCAGACCCGATCGTCCAGCACCCAGGGTTTGCATGACAGCATGTAATTTGCTCTGGAATTTTTAAAAAGGTTGTCCGAGAAAAACAGACATGTTAGATTAGGATGGTATTCTACACTCATATGCAATTGACCTATGACATTCTATGACATGAAATTCATCTAAATTTAAATGATCTCATGGATATGGCTATTGTGGTTTGTGATCATAAGGGCACCAACTGCTGCAGTAAATTGTAAAACTGCCCATTTTAAATTCCTATTGCCCGCCGTGCACAGTTGCCCTGAAGCCACGGTGTTGGCGGTGCCACCAGGCCTGGGCCCGCTATCGCTGCTTGCAGCTATATCTATTATTCTTCTCTGAAATGGATCACATTTTGGAGGGCATAAACATGTTTGATATATCAATATATTGGTACAGGGGTTGACCAACCAGGCATGCTTTCAAGTAATAGAACTGACATCTGAGGCTTTGCGTGTGGTCCACGTAAACACACAGGGCACGAACAGGACACAAGAGCTGGATCTGTCTCTTACAGGGGAAGCATTTGCAAGTTCACTACCGAGTCCCTGAAGGGAGTGGTGGGAACTTCGGGCACATATCCAGGCCGGTTCTCAGGATTACATGAGACTCGGATTCCAGAATGAAAATGCCTGGAAATCCCTCATCCTCTTGATGGGTGTGAGCGGAGTCAGGAGCGCTGTCTTAAGAGACAGGATTTTAATCTCAACTGACTGCAATGACTCAAAGGGTGCTCTCTGTAGGGCTGTTAAAACCACAGATAGGTCCCAATATGAGGCAAGATAGGGATATGATATGAAGTAAGATGGGGATATGAAGCAATATAGTGCTGGGAATGGCTGCCACGGTATGTTGCACCACAGCTCTTTTATTGTTTTTGTTAGTTTGTCCTGTCTTTAGTTATATCCCTACAATCAGTTTTACCAGGGACGATTTGCTGAACATTCAACAATACACACCACCCAATTTTTCACCAGTTTTCAACTACTGACTTTTTGCTGGACATTTTATTTGGAGGAGCAGCGGCGCTGCTGAAGTGCTCCAAGCATAGGAAGCGAGCTGGCACTCTAGTCAAGCTTTTAAGGACAGCACTGCCTAGCATCCATCTGGCGAATCTCTGCTCCCCACCCAACAAAATGGATGATCTTCTTCTGCTCTGTCAAACAAATAAGGACTTTTGAAATTCCATACAGCGCGTTACATCTGTCTGGCTTCCAGCTGTTCAGAGCAGATTGTGACGTGGAATCAGTGGGGAAATTTTGATGCAGCAGGACATGCTTCTACATTAGCGAAAGGTGGTGTACAGATGCAACAGTGTTGAAGATGTGCTGTCCCAATCTAGTAGTGCTCTGTCAACTGTAAGCGCTTCTACTCGCTGCAGTTGTTTTCCTCGTTCATTCTAGTAAATTGAGCACTGCGCGACAACGGCTGGCTGATCAGATCACAGACATGGAGCAACAGCAGCCGGACTCTGCTATAATTATTCTTGTGGAATTTATTAAAGCAAATATCTCCCGTGAACTGCCTCTCGTGAACTGTGAAATACAGACAGCACATTATATGTCCTACCAGAGACAGTAATAAACTGGACCACTGTTACACCACTATAAAGTATGCATATCACTCTGTCAAACGAGCAGCTTATCACTCTTATCACTGTTTGGTTCATCATATACTGACTTACAGGCAGAAACTGAAATGTGTTTACAGTTCATGAAGAGTGCCTCTAAATTAGGACAGCATGTCTTCAGTGTCAACTAAACACCAACTTTCGTTAATGTAGGAACACAATCCACTACCTCTCATTTCCCCATTAACTCCCCAATGCAATCCACTCAGAATAGCTGGAACCACTAAAAGTAAGTTAGACTACTAATGTTGAATTTTAGGGTTAATTATTGTAACTGAAAATCATATTTAGGTCACAACTGTCAGATGTTTGTGAACTAAATCTGTTGTAAAGGGCAATCTGTTTAAGCCCACTGAAATGCTTTAATGCGGACATCCTCACCAGTATCTACAGATCACGATCTTGATTCAAACAGTTCGAATCAAATTATAAAACTAACTTGGCGCTTCAAATAACAGTTGTATCGATTACATCGTTACGGCACTTGGTGGCGACAAGTGACTGTTAAACTATATGGCATTGGATGATTCATTGAAAAGATATGTTCAAAAACATTGATTCATCCAGTAATGAAACAAGTGATTGAATCATTCATTCAAAACCATTTTTTAAATAATTAAATTAAAATAAATATTTTTAAATAGACTGCAGCAATTAATATTTTGTCCACTAGTATATAATTATTTTGTTTAGTTGTCTGATCAGAATCGTGGTAGAATTATGATCTCTATTTGGAAGAAAAAAAAATCTTGATTCTTATTTTATCCAGTGCAACTCAAACACAAATTAAAATAACCCATGTATGTGCATCTTCCCCGCTGCTGTAGCAATTTCTTAAAATTGCATGTACTTAGCCCGATATGTTTCATCTGTTTTTATTGTCTGTCAACACACATTACATATTATGTATCTCCATCCACTAATCTTCCATCCTTTCTGACTAGTGCTGGCTATTTGACAATTCATAATTATTTTGAGGAATAGGATTACAGAAAATATATAATATAAAATGAAATTATATGTTTTCTATAAAATTGAAAAATAAACATTCATTAATCAGTACTTTTTTACTTAAGTAATTTTGTATTTTCGCTCAAGTAAAATTGAAAAGGAGCACTAAATACTTTCCCTTGAGTAATATTTTATTATACGTATTTTTACTTTTACTCAAGTACTGGATTTGTGTACTTCGTCCACCACTGGAGCAGAAGAACTGTAGACGTTACCGTCTCATCAGACTCATCACCATACGGAACATGAATATCATTAAACCGAACCTCTTTCCTTAGTCCTTGGTAGATAGCTTGGATAGATTACACAAATTAAGAATGAAACGCCGGCTCAGTATTGGCCGACGTTATACACGTGAGCACCATGACGTATGTGTGTGATGCTGATGCAAGAGCTGGCCAAGAATGAGCTGGCGTTTTGACATGGAACCCGGAAGTCCTGAAGTGTGTGTACAATGTCAACAGCATAGGAGAATGACAGGGAAGAGAAGAAATTGTTGAATAAAGTCTTTATTTTTGTTTTGTTTTTGCACACAAAAAGTATTCTTGTTGCTTCATAACATTAAGGTTGAACCACTGTAGTCACATGGACTATTTTATTTATTTGCTACCTTTCTGGGCCTTGAAAGTTCCAATGATGTGACTGCCTATGGGTGGTTCAGAAACCTCTTGGTTTTCATCAAAAATATCTTAATTTGTATTCTGAAGAAGAATGGGTTTGGTAAGACATGAGAATGAATAATAATTAATGACAGAAAATTTGGGTGAACTAAATCGTTGAGATTATTTGCTAAATTCAGACACTTTACCTGGTTAGTCTCTGAGAAACAATTTTTTTTTTTTTTTTTTTTTTTTTTAAGAGAACATAACTCCTCCAAAGTAATATCTAACTCCGTCATTAATCTTATGCACTTTATTTCTTTATCCATAGGTATTCTTTAGTAGGTGTGTTAGCTACTTATGTCTATCTTTTTGTTAATAAAATTCCTTATATTTTATTCCTTCCTTGTGTTGATAATCTAGTAAGAGGTTCTACAAGTTCATCTGACACTTTCACACTCCCTTTAAATGACGTGTGACCACAACATTAAATGAAGTTCCAAAAGTAGTTTCAGGAGGAGCCTAATCATTTAGTCCTGTCAATTATCATTACAAGTGTATATAAGCAGCAGTCATTGCCCTGTCCCAGTGATAAATCTTCCAGCATCCCTCCACCTCCCCATCTCCTGCTCTATTTCTCTCGTTCACCCTCTATGTTGACAGTCATTGTCCTCGAGCTGAGCCTCTGGTTTGAGCCTCCTTCGAGGACAGCAAGCCAATTTTGTTTACCATTTACTAAGTGTGGATGGACAGGCTTACTTGTGAATTTGATGCTGTGAATGTGCAGTAGTTTTAGTATTTGACTGTGTTAATCCTCAGAATAAACAGGCAAGGGCATAATTTGATTTTAATTATGATCAAATGAAATGTGAACAGATTTCTTTACTGCTAAATACTGCAGAGTTGTGGTTTTCCCCTGTCTCACATTCATCTTTGAATCATGTTGTGGTGCTCATCCATTAATCATCTTGTTGAAATTTTGTCATTCATAAACACTTTATCGCAAAGTCAGAACTAAACTCCGCAAATATCCTGAACAGACACACAACAGAGTTTAGAGTAAACAACGACTTTAAGGAACCTGGCAAGAACCTCCAGAATGTGTAATGGACCATTTTAGTTTAGTTTAAACCTCAGCACGGAAAATGCATATGACTGTTATGTCATGGGTAATATGAAGTGCTGACAGTAAAAAAAAGGGGCAAAGCCTTAGGGTGCTGAGTGACTGGACTGCAGTGAAGACTCTTGTGAGAAACCACGATGTAAAAAGCCAAGCGGTGAAAAATCATGCTAAATCATGGAATCTCATGCTGTATATGAACACCTGTAATAAAAATGTAAATGGTCTGGGACTAATAGAGTATGTCAATTCAAATGTATTTTTGTAGCACTTTTCACAATACATATAAAAGTCATATAATGTCTATAATGTCTTAATGCTATAGAGCATTTTTCTAAGACAGTGCAATATGATAGTGTAAAACAAATTTATATATTGCTATATTGTGTTTATTTTGTGTAGCAGATATATCTGTGCCACATTGTCTTGGGTACACTTCTGAGCGTTCAAATGTAAGTCTGTAGTTTTCAGAGGAAGATCAAGTTATGATGATTTGATTTTTTTTAAAAGATCTATTATTATTATTCGTAGTAGTAGTCATATATAAACATTACTTGGTTTTGTTCAAAGTGAGAGTGAGCAGTTCTTAAAATAGGATTGATTGTCCAAAGTGAATTTAACCGGTTATCTCAAAGTCTGATGTGAGTTTAACATTTTAAAAATTTTTCAAAGATTTTTTTTTTTTTCAAAGAGTGATGTTAGTCTTATATTGCAGATGAGTTCACATTCATACAGTGTGTGTATTTGGAGAGAGCCAGAACCTTAAACTTGGTTTCAGCAAATGTGAATTTCACAAGAGTTTCAAAGAATGAGGTTGTTGTAGATGTAACCCTTCTTTCTTATGTGTAGTTCCAGCTATAATCAAATAGACTTTAACCAGTTATTTGAGGTCTTTGAGTTCACATGAAAATGGAAATGAAAATTCTGTGGGAATGTGGATCTCCTGAAGCAGGGGCCGGATTCATGAAACATGCTTAAGAATAAAATGATCTCCTTAAATGCCAATTTATTCTTATTTTCTTTCTTAAGAAAAAAGATAAGAATATTTTGTATTCCCAAAAACTTTTCTTAAGAATAATCTTAACTTTTTTTCCTTAAGATTATTCTTAAGAGCAAATTTAAGAATTATTCATATTTAGCTAGCTAAATACATATTACTAGTACTTTATGAGGACGAGTACTCTGATGTGACAATGATCATTTGCGCTCACTCAAGCTAGAACTAGCGAGGCATCACACAGATACAGGATGCAATCACTAGCGAGATTGCTAGTATGACAGAGCATAAATGAATGGGAATAACCACTGCATCTTCTTGAGACTGGCTCTTTTAAAATAACAATTTTGACTTGACACAGTACATTAACATTTTTAGATGTTCTTAAGAAAATATTTGAGAACTCAAGAATTATTAATTTAACAATTACACTTTGGAACATTCTTACAAATTTCTTAGAATTTATCTTAAGAATTTTATTAACTTCTTTCTTAACTTCTTTAAGAAGATTTTCATGAATTCAGACTGAGCATTTCTGGTTTAGAAGGCTTATCATTTATTCTTCCCTTTTATTCTCATACATTTACCATACTGTCACTAGACTGTTCTATAACAAAACCATCTGTCTTCCTCCTACTGATGCATCCCTGATCAATCTGGTGGTTACACAGTCATTGTTTGTTTCCTCTTCCTTGTATTATAGACTGCTCTGTGTTCAAATCAGTCACATATTACTAATCTCTTTCTCTCTTGGGTTTTCATGTTTTATGGGGACATTCCATAGACATGATGATTTTTATACTGTACAAACTATATATTCAATCACCTAGCCTAAACAATGATGTTTGCCATATTTATTCATTTGCAAAAAAAAGTGCAAACAAAATAAATATAGATGTAAATACTGTAATAATACAGTAACAGACATTTTCTATCTTAGAGAGTTTTCTGGAATTCTACAAACAGAAAAATCTGTCATTATTTACTCCACCCTCATGTTTTTATAAATGTCCAAACTTGTATGAAGTTACTTTTTCCTACAGAACAAATGACTTCATAAAGAAGAAACAGTCCATATATGCATACATGAATGCTAGAGATCTCAATATTGACCTTATTTGCAGTACTTTAAAGTTAAAAGAAGTAATTCTAATTTTTGATAGTAGTTTTGCAATGCTCAATGTATCTGCCTTTTAGTTAAGTTCTTAAGTACTGCCATACAGTTAAAATAGCCTGTTTGTTTACCCCAGAACACACAGATAAACTGGATTAGAGTTTGTAAAGATTGTTTGTTTTATTTATTACATTTTTTTGGTCAGATTTTGCTCCTTATTTGAAATTTGTTATTGAAATATAATTATAATAAACAGTTAAACAGTTGGCATGACATATGCCATTTAAATATGCAGAATAGAGAGTGAGATTTCAGAGCTGCAGCGGAGGGTACCATAAATAGCATATTATTAGGACAATGAATGGAAAAGAAGATGAGAGAATATTATTCAAAAAAGATTTTATATTCTATAGAAACAACAAAACATGGTTTTGGAACTACATGAGGTTGGGTAAATAATGACATGAAAAGTTAAATTTTTAGGTGATCTCTTCCTTGAAGAAGTCAAATGATAAGGTATTTACCTGAGATAAAACTTAAATGTAAGATTTATTGCTAGTCATTATTGACATACTGTAGACACTCTGAGCAATAAGGCTGTCTGTCAAATCTATACAGTTTTGGAAAAAGAGCACAAATAATTGCGGTGACTGACTTCATCTTTCAAAAGCCTAAATACTTGACTGCTTTCCATTCTCACACATCCAGGCTTGCCCTGCAGCACTCTGGGTAAAAGGCTAAAAATACTGGGCTTTAAGCCATCACCAGTAGCCCAGGGATTAGTGGAGCTCAGTGTCTCTGGTAGTTCTCCAGTTCCATAGTAGCTTTTGTGTTTCGGATAGAAGCATGTCTCAAAGACTTCTCAGAGGCCCAACATGAAATTACTGTTTTGTTTCTATGAAATTGGTCAGTTTGTTCTCAGTTGAATTCTTATAGCCAAACATATTTATGGTCTGTATGTTATTGACTGATAATGAACTCTTAATCCCTTTTTAAAGGACTGAGGGTAAATTATCATTTTTGAATTGGGACTCTGAAAAACATTTTTGGGTGATACATGATTGAGCCTTAAAAAAATAAGTAATCTATGACTGCATACAGTTTAAATTTTGCTTTAGGCCAGAAAAAAAATTGTAATTTTGAGGAAAAAAAAGGAAATGTTCTTCCATTATAAACGGCCAAGAACAATATATTTAAAGCATCACATTGTTTAATTGTCTTTGATAACTGATAGTAATTAAGCAATGGCCACATGATATTTTAAGTTAATCAAATTTAGCCTAATTAAAGAAGTTAAAGTGTATCGTTAAATGTGGCTATGTTGGAGAGGGATAAACGTCATTATAAAAGCAATGGATGTGGGTGTTGTTAATATGCATTTGCAAGTCTTTGCTTGCCTAGTTTCTGTTCCATAACTTGTCAATAGATGACAAATTGCTGCAGTACACAGATTCCTTACAGTTAGCTTCAGCTCACAAAAATTGTGTTTGTGTTCATTTACACACGCTGAACTCATGCCTTGTCAGGGCTCCCGAGAGAAACATTTGCAGCCACCTGTTTAAATCTGTGTTATGTCTTCAGAATTTCCCTTTAGTACTTGGAATGAAACCTGCAGACGATCATGTTTGGCTCTCATAACCATTTGTATCATATATATTTTTTGTCAACCAATGCGTCATTGCACTTGTTATCTTATTAACTTGCAGTCTCCCGCCACTTCTGAGTTGTGACTAAAGGTTGTTGAAGAAATTGCAAGTATATTACAAGTATTGCAAGTATATATTCACTTTGCTGGGGAATTGAACATACCTTTTTTTTGCCATTCCAAGAGAACTTTAGAATCTTATGTTGGTACGCTGGGAGATGACAAAATATTACAATATTACAGAGTCAAGCCACAAGTGTGTCTAATGTCCGAATTGGATTATGCGGTTGCATAATCAGGTTTCTTGACAGCAAAATATTCAAACAAATAAATTAAGGCAGCATTTTGGTATACACCTAAAAATCAGAAATTAACTCTACTCATTACTACTCAACTGGACCCATATTTTTACATGAAGTCACCTACGAGCAACTGAATAAACATTAGATTTTTTATGTCATGATTTCCTTATGAGGCAGCGCTTTTTCAAACTCGGGATATATTGCATGAACATTTGGAAATGTAGCTGCATGACAAGAGTCATATAGTGCCAAAATCTTGGTGTCTTGACATGGCTTTCTTCAGCAAAATTGTATTAAAATGATCAGAGCAGTAGGTTTCTGGAAACCTCCAGTGCTGTCATTAATGTCAACATCTGCTGCTCTGTTGATGTATGTTTTCTGGGCAACCCCTTGGTTGTAGTTAATAATAGACAGCGCCTATATTAGAAGATAAAAGTGGCAGATTTAAAGCTATAATCTTCACTGTAATAACATATGTGTTTTAAAACCTGTGTCCGTGAGTTTTGTAAATCCATTTATTCCTTTGCCTCTCATTGAATGTGTTAAAGGAACCCAGAAATTACACATAATGAGCTACTGCTGTGCCAGTTCTGTCAATTTGTGTGACCAATATGGTCATTAGCTGACAGTCTTGTCCCTTGAATGTGTTATGAAAGTAACTCTCAGCTCTCCTCGTAACCGCAGAATGCTGGTTAGATGTATGCCAGCTATGCGGCAGACAGCAGACCCAGCAAGTGTGTTTAATGCTTGCATGCTCTAAAATAAGCTGACAAAAGAGGTACTGCCCATCACATGCTGCCTACACCTTGTAATCTCTGCTAACAAGATGATAACCTGTTTGATTAGTGACATCAGATCCGAAATATGTACTTTTGTGCAACAGGAACCACTGCTTTATCTATGTGTAGGGTACATATTATATGCCAGTGGTTCTCAACTCTATCTAGTACTGCACATTTTGTATGTCTATCTTAGTTACACACATTATTTAAACAATCAGCTTCTTAGCAGAGCGGCATGAACTGCATTTGATCTGTCAGATAAAGAAAGAAGCACTGTTAAAATGAAATAGTGAAGCCCAGTGTGAACATGAGCAATAATTTGCTGGCTGCTGGTGTCACTAATAACTAGAGTTTATGAATTCTACATAGAGCCCCTTTAAAAACAGCTTTAACTTCAGAGAAAAGAAGAAGACAGAAAATGTTGAAGCAGAGAGCGGAGTGGGATCAGGAAATAAGACTTGAACTTGCATTGGCCAAACAAACAGCATGGCTCAATGTGTAGTGTGTATTTATTTATATCACAATAACAGTATCATATATCACATTAACTGTACACTGCACCTCACTACTGTCTATATTGAATAACTTTGTCTTTGTTTGGGACACAACCTTTTCTAAACGGCAAAGGCTACTGACTGACACATCCCTTCTGATGTTCATATATATACCATCATACCAACAATTGCCTTTTAACAATTCCCAGTTAGAGTGAAGGTGTTTGTCTCCACGATCTCTCTCACAGGCTGACAGGTAAAGAACCCCTGTCCATTCTGCCACTGACCTCACAACCAGACGAAAGGGCAAGCAAGACGCACTACAAGCTGTGTGATCGACTCAAACTGGAGAAGAAACAGCGCAGAATGTGCAGACGGGACCCTGGAGTGGCTGAGACTCTCATAGAGGCCATCAGCATGAGTGCCTTAGAGTGCCAATACCAGTTCCGCTTTGAAAGATGGAACTGCACTTTGGAGGGTAACTACAGGGCTCAAATTTTAAAGAGAGGTAAGGAGTGTGCGATATATAATGACTTTTTTGCTGGGGTCATCTTTTTACAAATAATCTCTACAGCACTATTTAGGGTTATCTTGCACAACCCACACTGTAAAAATAAAAAAAAAATAAATAAATAAATTTGAGCTTAATAAACTAAACTTAAATTACCCCTATTATACTATTTTTTAAGGTTCCTAATTTTGCTTTGGAGGTCTCCAACAATAGGTTTACTTGCATCCAAAGTCAAAAGACCCTTTAATTTTCTCATAATATACATTGCCAAATCACCTCTTTTCTCAAAGTATCTCTATAAGCCCCTCTATACTGAGAGCCTACTCTGGTAAGATGGCCCAGTCTGTTGTGAATGGTCTATGAAGCACCAATTACCAAATCTGAGTTTCAGTTCCAGAGGCTTCCTTAGCACTTATATACATGGTGATATGAAGAGTAATGATGGTGTCAGGTTTACCACATCAATTCGAGCACTAGTCCGTATCCTTTGCAAATATATGCAAAGGAATTTGCTTTTGGACCGCGATCTTTGGTACTTTGCAGATCTTTTACATGCACAATATCCGAAAAAAAGGGTTAGGGTTTGGGCCATTACTCCATGAAATTACTACGAGTATGACATGACTATGAAATTACAAAGTAAAAGACATGAAACAAGAAAGTAATAGCAAAACCCTGAACCAAATGTGACACACACCAGTCTCGGTGTTACATGATCCTTAATAAATCATTAAAATAAGCTGATTTTACTGTAGATACTCAATAAACCAAAAGTTTTCTCAGATTTCTTTGATGAACAAAGTTCAAAAGGACAGCATTTATTTTAAAAAGAAATCATTCATAACAGCATAAATCTCTTTACTGCCATTTTTGATTAATTTAATGCATCCTTGCTGGACAAAAGTAAGTGCAAGGTGAGGTTGATGCTGTTACTAGCTTTTCCTGCAGGTGAATTTCAACTTATAAAATCACAGGATTAAAGGTCAGGAATGAACTTTTGGCTGCCTCATAATACCCATGTTCCTTACAGGCTTCAAGGAGACGGCATTCCTCTATGCCATCTCTTCAGCAGGCCTGACCCATGCCATGGCCAAAGCATGCAGTGCTGGCCGCATGGAGCGCTGCACCTGTGATGAGGCTCCTGACCTGGAGAACCGCAAGGCTTGGCAGTGGGGAGGCTGTGGAGACAATCTCAAGTACAGCAACAAATTTGTCAAAGACTTCTTGGGTAAGAGGTCCAATAAGGACCTCCGTGCCCGGATAGACCTGCACAATAGCAATGTAGGAATGAAGGTAGGCTGCTAAGATATATTAAAATGTATTTGTCAGGTTAATCAGGTTTGTCAGGTTAACTGATGTTTATTGGGGTGATTTTTTTTTTTCTCTCGGATGTGGTGTATTGAATGTCAGGCAAAACTGTCTTTAAATTGAGAACTATAACATGGGAAATGTGTAAAAGAAACATGCATGAGAAACATGGAGTTGATTGTATCACTTAGCGTTCTTTCATTGTGGTGGTTAAATTAACAGCTTCATAAATTCTTTAAGGTCTCTTAAATAATCTGTAAAAGACCCATTTTAAATCACTTAAATTGACTATTTAGTTCAGTAATATATAAAAAATGCCCATTAATCAAGCTTTGGTTTCCCTTTCAGTCTAAAGAGGATTAAGTTTGTCCAAGTCTTCCATTGTTTTTGGTAAGAGAAAGAGGCCCTTGTAAGAGTAAAAACAAAAAAGATGGAACAGAAAAAGACCCATAGCTGAGAGCCAAAGTAAACTAAAGGTTTGGCACCAACAATTTTGTCTCATATTGTTAGTTTTAGTTTTAGAATGAATATAAATTACAACGCTGCTCAGCAGACGCTCAGGACTCTTTGCTTGTCCATCTGAAGTAGTCATCCTCAGGCCATTTTGTCTGTGATAAGAGATTTACAACACTGCATTTTTGGTCCATCTGCACATGTAAGGAGGTGTAAGGGGTTTGGGGTCAAATCCCATATGGAGAACAAACTTGGAATGTGCTAGCCTCGGCATCACCTGCATTTTAAAGCTGACGTTACACATTTTCCTCTCCTTCCATTATGGTGGATTTGCAGTTTTTGTTGAATAAGTCTACCACTTGTTTAACAGAAACTGTCCAGACAGCACCTTTTTTTTTGCTTATCTTAAGGTCCGGTTCACATTCTTACAGAAATGTTAAATGGATCAAACACTGTGGTTGGTAATATTCTCTGCATAGCATGAAATTTAAAGGGACAGTTCACCCTAAAATGAAAATTATGTCATCATTTGCTCACCCTGCAGTATACCGTTCTTTCTTTTTCAGACCTCCAAGGCAGAACAAAAAAGTACTGCTCATGCTCTGCAGCATCAATATTTAAAAAACATGCAAAGTATAACAGAATGGTCTCATGCAACGTGTTGTATATTCCAAATGTTCTGGGGGAATATGACAGGATTTGGTAAAAGAGTATTTCTTTTAAACTAAAAATAAGAAAGTTCAGTCCAAAATTGCACTTAAGTATACTTGACTTATACTGACAGAAATGTCTAAGTAGGTTAAGTAGGTTTCTGGATGGTATTTACTGATTTTCATTTAATTGGGATCATCACTGGGCATCTGTAAGAATGCAAAAAAGTCCTAAGTCCAATCACTGTTGTTTAATTGAAGTTTCAAGCCATGTGACACTCTGCAGAGCATTAACAGGTGTATGTTATATTAGGTGTGGTTCTATAATAAAAAAAACAGAAAAATAAATAATTAGTTTACAGTAATAAATGATAAACATTTAAAACAAATGAATAAAAACGTTACTATATGAAATGTACACACAGACTAGTCGTGTTACCGGTGTTCATTCGCAACACTGATTTCATCACTTGCCCATCGCGGTGCAGAGGCAAATCTTTTCAGTTTAACACACTAAAAATATTTAACGCAATTAACACAGTATCCATTTTTCTGCGTTATATGATCAAGCTCTTATTCATGCAAATGCTTTTAAACCGTTCAAGCGTGACAAGATAAAACAGAAAGCGCTATCTGTGAATGTCCTGCCTATGTGACACAACGCATACCAGTATTGAGTTCTCTTCCACGCTTGAACCATAACACACAAATTATGCAAAAATATCCATTTCGTCAAGTGTCCTCATAAGAGCAGTCTTAAATAAGTTAAATTAAGTCTTAAATGAACTTAAAGATTTCTGAGAAAATGGGACTCATGTCAAATCAAAGGTAAGAGAGAGAATTACTCACTGCTCTTAAAGATTTGGTTCCACAGTTTGATTTTTAGTTTTTCATATAAACGTTGTGTAAGTTAGCCTATTTGTTATTTTATATTAGGCCTAACATGGTGTATTCTTATTCGTTTTGTTAATAAATGTTCTATAACCCACCATTCAAGCAATTGACCTTTCGCCAGCAGTTTGATTGACAGGTGATCTAACCAATCATAACCTCGAATCTGCCATTTTGTTCGACAAAACAGTCAGGGGAGTTAGTATATTAATATTGGTGAACTTGAACTTGAAAAATTGTGTGTACTCATGTATTTTCGCGCTTGAAACAACATTCCTTTTGTCTGTCCATTCATGTTTATTTGATGCTATAAATGAACTAGTATGAAGAGATGATTGGTTCACGAGCCGCTTGAAGGAGGTACAGCAATCTGTCACAACATATTAAACAGCCACTATACTGTATTTATTATTTGAACTTCTTTAAAAAATTTAAAATTATAAAAATATATATAATTATATATATATAAAATAATTTAATAATATAATAATATATAATGGGCTCAAAAATATATAATAAATTTATATAATTATAAAATTACAATATTTGAAATATAAAACTTTTTCATTTCAAAGTAACCTACTCTGTCTTGTCTGTCAATGCGTTATCAGTGTCCACTTTGCTCCGCGATGTATTTTTTCACTTTGTGAGAACATAGTGTGTGGCGTGAGAGCGCATTGCTTGTCGGACATACTAACAGTAATTAAACCGCCCCCTTTAGTTACTGTTGGTACGTCCGACAAGCAATGCGGTCTCATTGCGAAGGGTCAATTGACGCTCTCCTGTTTCAAGTCTCCTTTCTCCTTCATCTCTTTTCTCCTGCTCCTCTTTTCTCCAGCTCATTGTCTCCTACCTCCAGTTCTCTGTTCTCGTCCTGCAAACAAAGAAAAGAAAGTGCTCAGATTATATTCATCAGTGACTGTTAAATGTGTGTGTGTGTGGCTACTCACCTGTTCTGTTCATCCTGCTGCAATTACATTCAATATCCACTATTGCAATTACTGCTGTGTTCAATAAAGCCTGTCTTCATTTGTACTTACCATCTCCCTGGTCTGTGTTCCATGATGGAAGACTAGACCATAGCAGACTGCAGGACTATGGGCATTCTCATCACTGCAATTGATCCTCTGAATCTGTTCCTCTCCATAACACAAAATATCTGCCCACTTGAGTCATATGGTGAAGAGTTCCTCCAGCTTGCCCACCTGGTACCCTGGAATGATGGTACTTCTGTTTTCTGACAGAAAAAGTTTTCTGGAGGGGCAGATGATAACCAGCTTTTCATACAAGCATCAGCAACTACAATCCCAGGTAACCTGGCACAATATATCGAGCATGTATTGTGGCTTGCTGGCTCATCCTTCACAGTTGGCAAGGCTGATGAAGACGCCCTTCCAGAGCCTTGCTCCGTCAAGGTCACCTTTCCAGAGCCTTGTCACAAGATGGCCACCCTTCCAGATGCTCATCAAAAGATGCCTGACATTTCAGAGCCTCATCCCAAGATGCTCGCCATTTCAGAGCCTCGTCCCAAAATGGTTGCTATTCCTGAGCCCTCAGCCATAATGGCCACACCTGGAAATGAGGCCTCTCCAGAACCGAAGGAGGACCTATGTTTAATTGTTGCCTGTTGCCTTTGGCTTGCTTAAGTTGGGGACACTTGCTTGATATTCAGCAGTGTTTTTAGTATGCCTGCATTGACGCCATCGTATGCGAACTGAGCTGAGCCGGACGATTATGTCACTGTTTTCTCCAGTGACACTGGAGGGGAGGGGAGGGGAGGGGAGGGGAGGGGGGGGGGGCATCCACAGCCAAGGAGGCCTTCCCTGAATGGTCGGATCCTCCCTGGACCCCTGAGTCTCCAGTACCCCCTGTACCTCCATGATCCCCTGAGTCTTCAGCGCCCCCTGTACCTCCGTGGTCCCCTGAACTGCCTGCAGCGCCCTGGCCTCCCGAGATCACGGCTCTGCCCTGGAGGCTTCATACCTGCCTGCACCTCCACTCACCCTCCTGTCAACACTCTTGTACGCGTCTACTGGGAGGGGGGAGTTCCCACCAGCTGTCTCTCATCACCTGCACTTGTTATAAGGACTCTCCACACACACACTCCTTGTCTAGTCTTGTCTAGTAAAGGTTTGGTGGAGGCACCTGCTCCTCCACTACCTATTCTAAGTGCTCTCTCATTTGAGCAGCAAAAAGAATTACTGCTTATACAGTGTGAGACTGAATGCAAAAAGCAGTGTTTGGAATATAAAAAAGTACATCTGGAACAAGAGCTTGAGGAAAGTCAGCAACATCTAGTGTGACAGCACGCTCAGGTCAAACAGCGACGCCTAGACCTAATTAAAAAAGGTAAGCTTGTGGGTGTAGGTGTCGAGGCCTCCTCACCCAAGCTAAATATGCCAATAATTTGTTTGGTCCTGCCGCTTAACATATATGATGTGAAAACCTTTTTTTTTCTGTTCGAGAGAGTTGCTGTAGCCTATGAATGGAGTGATATTGAACGCGCCCTGCTCCTTCAGTGTGTTTTGACTGGTAAGGCTCAGCAAGCCTACTCTTCCTTATCGGTTGTGGACAGCCAAATTCATGAAACTGTTAAGTTGGTAGTTCTAAAAGTTTGAGCATGTACCGGAGAGCTATCACCAGCAGTTTCGTACTCTGTGGCAAAAATCTAACCCAACATGTCGAATTCATTAGAGACTTAACCCTGCAGTTTAATCGCTGGTGTATGTCAATAGACTTTGTAACATTTGATGATCTGATTAATTTAATTTTATTAGAACAATACAAAAACACACTTCCTGACACTGACGCCACTTACATTGCAGCGCGTCACGTTAAGAATGCTTCCCAGGCTGCACTGCTGGCTGATGATTGGGAACTTTTGGTTTAATGAATCGCCCTCCCTGGTCGTTGCCAACGCACGTTGCCAATGCTTTTTCAGAGTTCCACTGAATAAACGTGAGTTTTTAGAAAAAGAGGTCCAGTATCTGCTGGATAATAAATTGGCCAAACCCTCCATTAGCTGGTCCTCGCCGTGTCTGTTGGTCAAGAAATCTGACAGTACTTTCTGTTTTTGCACAGACTATAGAAAACGAAATTCATTAACAAAATCCAACTCCTTTCCTCTACCAAGTATGGAGGATTGTGTTGACCAGGCTGGTGCCACAAAGTTCGTGACTAACCTGGATTTATTAAAGCACTACTAACAGATCCCTTTGACCAATAGCGCATGCGAGGTGTCATCTTTTATAACGCCAGATTGATTAGTCTCCTACCGGGTTATGAGCTTTTGCATTCGAAATGCACCCACTACGTTTTAAAGATTAATGAACAAAATTGTCGTTGGATTAGAGGGCGATTAGAGGGCGTAACTGTTGGCTTGGATGATACAGTCGTGGTAAGTGAAACTTGCCCAGAACACAGTCATGGCCGCTGCTCTTTGCCTCTCTTTTGCCGTGTATTATGCTCCCTCTACAGGTGCGCTGCAGTGCTATGGGGATAATCAGGTGGATTGGGTACAGCGGTGCACAGGTGCACCCCTGTCTAGAAAAGCATCAAACTTTTGTGATCCCCCCCCTCCCCTTCTTGTTTCTCCCTACCTAGGACATAACAGGCCGTGACAAAACAAAATGTGGAAGAAGTAAAGCGCTGTGTATATTTTTCTGAATGCACTGTAGGAAGGGTTAACAACTGCGAAGCTTTGGGGGTGTTGATAGACTCGATCTACTCCATCTATGTTTTGATCATCGTTCTGAATCCGGTCCGGATGTAGTCTTTGATAGACTTTTACAGTCTTTTTGATAGACATTTTTTTATTATTTTTGCTGTGAACTAACCTTTTAAAAGCCCCATTAAAAGGGTTACAAGCGTCAAAAATGTCTCGGGTTATGCATTTAACCATGTTCCCTGAGAATGGGAACGAGACACTGCGGCCCCTAGAGGGCGCTATGGGGAATGCCTCCGCCATGACCTTTAATGACTGAGCTAAATCAGACACAAATAGTTGTTGTATTTAACAAATATTCTTAAAACCCGTTTCTGACTGCAAACCAAAGAGTCCATCCAACCGCCCCGAGGTAATAGGACTGCAAGCCTTTTTACGACCCGAAAGTATGCAAACCATTCAGAATCAGACTACAAGGAAGACACAAAGCCTGTAAAAAAACAGATTCTCCTGCATTAATTTATAGATGAACTGATCTATAAATGAACATGCATCCCAGGACATTGTGTTTATAGGTAAGAATGTTGCGTGTAGTGTTTTTTGTACAGTTCTTGGTTTAATGCATATTTTATGATAAAAACTATTAACAAACTACCTCACATATATCGTGTCTCCTATCAAATTAATGCTCATTTCACGGCTTACATTTTCATGTATGTGACTTCCTCATCAGATGCAGTGTGTGTTTGTTATATTAATTGGAGCATAAAATGGACACAAACTACCAGGCCCAGTTATATCATGCTCTGAAACAAAAGCCATAAATTCCCCCAGAGAGGAAGTTCCCAATCAGGAATTTCTCTTTCCTCATTGGTCAGGTACACCTTGGGGAGGGTGCCAAAAACCAAAAAGCTAAAAGCCAGCGCATAGCCTCCTCCCTCTCTCTCTTATCATCGACTGTTCCAAAGAAAACTCCTGCAGCCTGCTCTCTCTGGCCAGGCCGGCAGGTCTCAACCTGCCCAACCATGAGAAAGGGAAGAACTCTATAATGCAAGCTTGAAATCGTTTCTTCATTCAACGTAGAAGACATAGATTGCAACTTCAGCAGCATCGGACCGAACTCAGGACTATATAACCGTATATTTGAACGGTCTTCCATATCTGAGGCAGAATGCAAGTATCATACAATATACTAAATTGCTGCTAGTTAGTTAAAGTTGTGAACCTCATTTGTCAACAGAGGAGCTTTGAAATGAATGCTAATGATTCCTTCCGGGTTGTTGACTTAACTCCATTTCCTGTTCCCACTTTCGGTTTCACTCTCACTTCCCCTTTTACCTATGTACGTGTGATTTGTGTGCATGTATGTGTTTGTTAGTTAGTTACGTGTTCGTGATTTAGTTAATAAAGTTTGTGCACAATCCATATTTGGTTCTGGCTCTGTCTGCTGAATAAATTGTCACTTAAATGACTGATTCTGTACATGCTCTTAAAGTACTGGAAATGGTAAGAAAGAATTATTTTTCTGTCAGTGGAAAATATCCTTTTCTTAGAAACAATTAATAAATCAACCCTGAGTGTTCACAGGATGAACAGATTGATTGATTGTAATTTGAATGTAGCTACATTAAGTTAATCTGATTAACGGATTCAAATATTCATAATTAATCATAATGAATAATCATAATAATTAGTAATATTTCCCCTTTGAGCTAATTTGCTACAGACAGGTGTCTGAAGCATGAGTCTAAACATGACAATGAATTTGACAATGGGCAGGCAGCCTATAAAATCACTACTGGTGCGACCGTGAGTATAAAAGGGCACCTGTGAAATATGTCATCCACTTCTTGTCCGAAGGATATGTATACGCAGGAATACCTGAAGCATAACAAAGGGATGCAGCGTCTTGTTCCCCTTCTCAGTGAACCATGGTTACATGTGTGTCCTGAGATGTTCCCTTTCAAATGGGAACTTGTGCTGAATCCCCTAGAGGGTGCTATGGGGAACAAAATACCCACGCCACCATGCTGAGTGCCTTAATGCCTATCATAAGTCAAAAACTCAAAGGACTCCAAAGGTGCACACCAGCATTGCAATCCTGTGCTCAAGCTACAAGACCCCTTACAGACAAGCTCAAGAGCTTGTTATTCCTTTGTACAACAACTCTCATAATGAAGGGAGGGCTAGCAACACTCCACATTAAGGTCAGTAGCCAAGGAGGCTCACAGAGGACCATACAACATGACATACTACCCTACTGCCTAGCCGAGCTCTAGGAGTGGAGACCTCAGCATTACAACTCTAAGTCAAGAGGAGACCTAACAACGTTCCACGCTCAGGATAGCTTCCAAGGAGGCTCACAGAGAGCCTACCAACTTAGCCCCTGACTGAGCTCATGGGACGGAGCCTCAGCACTATGTCTTATACCTATCAAGGAGGTTACATAATAGAGCCAGCAGCTTTAGACAATATCGGGCTCTGGTTTAAAGGCAGTAGCAAAGAAGGCTCACAAAGAGACCAGCAACTTAGCCCCTGGCTGAGCTCAGAGGATGGAGGCCCTGGCATAATGACTCTCAATTCAATTCAACATCAATATATCAACATACAGAGAATCACACGTACACATACAAACATAAAAAAGTAAGTAGAACTATCGATCAACATTTTAGAATTCTATGAACAATTTAGAATTCTCTGTCTGTGTGTGTGTATGTGTGTGTGTGCGTGCGCATTACTGATTAGAAAACTCTTTTTTTGATAGGCATCAATGTATCCTGCTGCTAGTAGGATACAATCTCTTTTTTCCCCTAATAAATGTTGAAGTTGTGTTTTATTGTATTTAATTTCATTAAGTTAGGGCAAAGTATTTCAAATTTTAGATAAACAATCTTTCTGATTTCCTCATAGTTAGGCCAGCTGGTGAGGAAGTGTTGCTCTGTCTCCACTTCTCCCTGTTCACAGTATGGGCAGATGCAGCTGTCTCTGGACAGCCAGTTCTGTCTGTTTTCTGTCTCTACAGTTAGTATGTGATTGCTCAGTCTGTACCTCGTCATTCTTCTTCTTAATTTGTAATCTTTCATTGTACTACAATATTCTGCTGCTGTGTATTCTCAATTTTGGGCCGAATAGCATTAATGTTTACTTTGCTTTCTGTTATGTCAATACAAGTCAGGTAAATTTGTTTTTGTGCTTTTATAATTTGTTTGGGCCTAATTCTGTGGAAATTCTAATTCTTCTTATTTTCTGTCTGTATCTGCCCGTCTTTACAGTCAGCATTTGATTGCTCAGTCTGTATCTCAGTTTTTAATTTTGTAATTTACAGTCTTAATTTACCGTCTTCTGCTGTTGCATAGAACTTACAGAACTTGGCATGCAGGAATTCTGTAGGGTCTTTGCCCCATTTCACAAAATCATGCTTCAGGAGAAGACCCCACACTTCACTGTCATATTGTACAATAGGTTCAGTGACTGATTGGAATATTTTTAGCCAGATTTTGATTGGTATTTCAAATTGGATTGATTTTTATTTTTTTTTGATGGCATAGAAGGCCCTTGTGGCTTTCTCCTTCAGTTCATTCACAGTCAAATTTAGCTTTCCAGTTGTACTTATTTTCAGCACAAGGTATGTGGAGCTCATAGCATGATCAATTATGGTCTTACCAAGGGTGAAATTGTTTCTTTCCCTGACATCTGGGTCTTTTCTGAAATGTTAGTGCTTTAGTTTTAGTTGGGTCAGGGCCAGCTCTGACAGCACTGATGCAGGATGTCCAGGTTCTGCTGTAGACACTCTTCTTTTAGAGATAGTTAAGTCAAGTCACCTTTACTTATATAGCGCTTTTTACAATGCAAATTGTGGCAAAGCAGCTTTACATTAATAATTGGCAATTAATTTTTGGCTGCACAGAAGCTCCCAAAGAAAATGGTGCCATTGTCCAGCTTATTCTATATATTATTGATTCATTCCATCGCAAAGATCAATAGTTATTAGTCTAGTTAATTTATGTATATCAGCACTGGAGAAAACAGTGATGTAGGTCATAAGTCCGATTGGAGTCGCATATTTCAAAATATTTAATCCAGTTTCATCTAGTTTAAGATCTTTTTGGTCACGCCAGTATGGGACGGTTTGTTGGGGACATGTGCCACTGGCTGATGAGTCGGTAAGGCCCTCACAAGGGATGAGCCAGTTCACACAGTCTCTGCCGACACCCCAGGGCCAAGGTGCCAAATAGGAAAAGGATCTACCGCCAGAGGTTGATTTTGATATTCTAGGTATTAACAACTGGACAGAATTCTGAGATTGTAATAGACGCGAAAGACTATAATGCATTAAGAGCTCACTCAGGTACTGGGGAGCTAAGCCATTTAGTGCTTTGTAAGTAATTAGCAAGATTTTAAAATCCATACAATGTTTAATAGGGAGCCAGTGCAGTTTTGACAGAACCGGGTTAATATGGTCACACTTCATGGTTCTAGTAAAGACTCTAGCAGCTGCGTTTTGGACTAGCTGTAGTTTTTTTTATCAAGCGAGCAGGGCAACCATCCAGTAGAGTGTTACAGTAATCTAGTCTCGAGGTCATGAACGCATGAACTGGCTGTTCCGCATTTGTCATTGAGAGCATATGTCATAGTTATAGATATATATTTTTAAGTTGGAAGAATGCGGTTTTACATATGCTAGAAATGTGGCTTTCAAATGAAAGATTGGTATCAAAGAGCACACCCAGGTTCCTAACCGACGAAGACGACTTAACAGAGCAGCCATCAAGTGTTAGACAGTATTCTAGGTTATTATGTGCAGAAGTTTTTGGTCCAATAATTAGAATCTCTGTTTTTTCTGAATTTAGTTGTAGGAAATTACTAGTCATTCAATTTTTTAATATCAGCTAGACATTCTGTTAATTTTGAGAATTGGTAGGATTCGTCAGGGCGCAAGGAAATATAGAGCTGAGTATCATCAGCGTAACAGTGAAAACTAATTCCATGCTTCCTAATGACATCTCCCAAGGGTAGCATGTACAGAGTGAAAATCAACAGTCCTAGTACTGAGCCTTGCCGTACTCCATATTGAACTTGTGATCGAAATGACATCTTCGTTTACTACTACAAACTGATAACGGTCAGATAAGTATGGTTTGAACCATGCCAATGCAATTCCACTAATGCCAACGTAATTTTCTAGTCTATTTAAAAGAATGTTGTGGTCGATAGTCTTACTAGTCCTCTGTGCTGTTTTTGACACTAATATTTACATTTACATTTATTCATTTGGCAGACGCTTTTATCCAAAGCAATTTACAAGGGGAGCAATTAGGGGTTTCGTGCCTTGCTCAAGGGCACCTTAGTCATGGTATTGAAGGTAGAGAGAGTGCTGTTCATTCACAACCCCCACCTTCAATTCCTGTCAGCGTGGGAATCGAACTGGAAATCTTCACAGATACCATTTCTTTCCAGGTAGGAACACAGTTGTGATGATATTGCCCTTTCTAGTATTTTTGACAGAAAAGATAGATTGGAGATCGGCCTGTAATTGACTAATTCTCTGGGATCAAGTTGTGGTTTTTTAATAAGAGGTTTGATAATAGCCAGCTTAAAAGTTTTCAGTGCGTAACCTAGTGATAAAGATGAAATAATGATCTTAAGAAGAGGATCTATGACCTCTGGAAGCATCTCTTTCAATAGCTTAGTCGGAATAAGGTCTAACATGCATGTTGTTGGTTTCGATGATTTAACAAGTTTAGACAATTCTTCCTTTCCTATAGCAGCGAATGAATGGAATTTTTCCTCAGGGATACTACAATGCAGTGTCTGCTGTGATACTGTAGTAGACAGTTGCATGGCTTTAATTTTCTCCCTAATATTGTCAATCTTGCAAGTAAAGAAGTTCATAAAGTCATTACTGCTGTGCTGTTTGGAAAGATCAGAAGTTGAAGCTGTATTTCTCGTTAGTTTAGCAAATAAATACTTAGGGTTGTGTTTATTTTCTTCTAAAAGATTTGAAAAATAAGCAGATCTAGCGGTTTTCTGTACACCATCATTTTCTCTCTCCATGAAATACGAAAAACTTCTAGTTTTGATTTTTTCCAGCTGCACTCCATTCTTGCTGCTCTCTTAAGGGCCCAAGTTTGCTCGTTATACCATGGCGTTGGACTAATATCCTTAATCTTTTTTAAGTGCAAAGGAGCGACAGACTCTAGAGTGCTGGAACAGAGAACGTCAATAGTTTCTGTTGCAACATCGAGTTCTTCTAAGTTGTCTGGTTTGCTAGGACGATGAAATTGATCAGGAATATTATTTATAAAGCAATCTTTAGTGGTAGAAATGATGGTTCTACCATATTTGTGGCAGAGAGACTGTTTTGCATCCTGGGTTAAATGTAACATGCATGAGACTAGATAATGATCTGAGACGTCATCGCTTTGCTGCAGAATTTCAATGGCATCAATATCAATATGTGACAATATTAAATCTAGAGTATGATTATGACAATGAGTGGGTCCTGACACGTGCTGTCTAACTCCAATAGAGTTTAGAATATCTGTTAATGCCAATCCCAATGCGTCTTTTTCATTATCTACATGGATATTACAATCACCAACAATAAGGACTTTATCCACAGCCATTAATAACTCTGATAGAAAATCAACAAATTCATACAGGTAGCAGGGCCATACAGGAGGAACTTCATAGTGGAGTCATGTAAGCGTGAGATCAGGTGCTGCTAATTGTTCTAGGAGTTTCGCCGGAATTGAGGGTCGGGATTGTGATTGAACAGCACTCTCTCCACCTTCGATATCATGACTAAGGTGCCAGAAGACCTTCATGCCAAATTGAATCATAGGCATTTTGGAAATCTTACTAAACAAGCAAAAATTTTGGTTTTGTTAGCGGATTTGTCGATCAGGGTAAAGATGGTTTGATGTTCTGTGACTTGGTAAGAATCCAATCTGACTTTTGCTTAGGACATTGTGCTCTGTAAGGAAGTGTATTGTGTTGATGATACTGTAGAACAGCTTCCCCAGATTACTGCTCACACAGATACCTCTGTGATTATTTGGATCTAATTTCTCCTCTTTTGAAAATGGCCATTATGAGTCCTATTTCAGGTGTCAGGGAAATGACCAACACTCAAAATCAAGTTTTGTAGTAAGGCCAATCTTAATTTGTGCTCTGTGTTTTTCAGCATTTCATTGAGGATGCCATCTGGTCCACTTACTTTTTTGATATTTAGGGCCTGGATTTTATCAATCAGTTCATTTTCTGTGATGGAGTAGTCTAATGGGTTTTGGTGTTTACCAATTGTATGTTCCATATTTCATATATTTGGATTTGTTCTGGGTTCATTTTTATTTCTGCAATAAAGTTGTTCAAAGTGATTTTTCAAGGTGTCTCCATTTTGTGTGGCTGTTTATTCATGTTGTTTTTTATTTAGTATTTTTTCAGTGTTTTTGATATGGCTGCATTGGCGCCGTTGTATGCGAACTGAGCTGAGCCGGACGATTACGTCGCTGTTTTCTCCAGTGCTGATATACATAAATTAACTAGACTAATAACTACTGATCTTTGCAACGGAATGAATCAATAATATGTAGAATAAGCTGTACAATGACACCATTTTCTTTGGTAGCTGCTGTGCAGCCAAAAATGATTTGCCAATTATTAATGTAAAGCTGCTTTGCCACAATTTGCATTGTAAAAAGCGCTATTAATTAAAGGTGACTTGACTTGACTTTTATTCTGGGAATTCGAATTGTCCCAGAATTCGTTTGCATTTACATATTTTACAGGTAGTTTTAGCCGATTTTGCATGCACTGTTCTCTCTTTTTTCTAAGTGTATTTTTATACTGTCTAAGTTTCTCACAATATTGATGTGTATTGTTTGGTTTTCTGTGTTTTTGATTTGATAATTGTCTTAATTTTTCACATTGTTTTACAGTCTAAATTAAACCATTTACTACCTTGTTTGGTTTTATGGATTTTCTCAGAGGATTTGAGGTTAGATATAGTTGCCAAATATATAGTTTATGTTCTCCACAGCCAGATTTACTCCATCTCCATCATGAGGATAAACTCTACCGAGCAAGTTGTCTAAAAGGGAGCATGCCTTTGGATGGTCCATTGCTGTCACCTATTATTATGTACTGTTTTACACCCGTCTATATTTCTCTTTAAGGTTGTACATCTTACTGGGCTGTGAATTTATGTTTTATGTTTCTTTGTCCTTTTTAGATAAATTGTAATTTGGTTGTGATCTAATAGGGGTGTTAGTGGTTTCACAGTGAATGCTCTGAAAGAGAACGGCTCTAAATATGTGAGCACGTAATCTACTGTTAAGCAACCATGAAATGAACTGTAGGTGTATCTCCCTAGAAAATCCCCTCTCACCCTGTCATTGACAGTGTACAGACTGAGGCCTTGACAGAGCTCAATCAGAAGCTTCCCAGCTAACAGGGAACGTTCCCATAACTTTCACTAACGTTATGTAAAATTTAAATGTTTGAAAACAACATTCCTGAAATAATGTTTCTGGAACAGTCTTATAATGTTATCATAGTTAAATTACATTCTCGGAACGTTGAGAGGAAACATTCTTAGAACAACATTGTTGGAACGTCCTTAAGATGTTATTTGTACTTGACTGATATTCTCATAATGTTGAGAGAATGTTGTAAGCGAATTAGCTCAAATGAAATTATTAATTAAATTTATTTATGGGGAATTTTGAACGAGTCACTTTATTTTACGACCGAGCAACTGAATCATCCAGCGTTCATTTGCACGGACCGTATAATATGCTCTGTAGCGGATATGAATATCCAACTATCCAACTAGGTAACACAGATCGGCAGTTTAAGACATTAAATTAAAAGCACATAACACAAGACACTTATCTTTATTGATTATCCTAACACAAACTAATACACACGAGTTGCAAAAAGTAAAAGAGGAAAGAATGAATTTTTAGAGAGTGAAATGATGAAAGTTTATAGCAATCTATGCATTTCATAAGACCTGATATGAACGAACCATCAAACATTAATTTAACCCTTTTATCGCTGCTTAGGTGGGGTTATTAGACTCTATATGCACCAGTTCAGTTTTAGAATCTGGAGGTACTTACGTTTGTCGTTTGTCTTTAAATGGGGATTCCTTGTTGCATCCTTGGCTTGGAGAAAGGGGTTTCCTAGGTTCGGTGGTGTGCTGAAGGTCTTTCGGTCCGGATTGATGTCGTGGGAAGCCAATCATGTTCTGGTGTGCTGGAAAAGGAATGAAGTTTCCCTCGTGGCTGAAATTTGAAGTTGAGGCGGCAAAGACTGCAGAGTCGATTAAACTATGCAGCAAAACTTAACTTAGAACATGAGACTCTCAATGGAAAGAAAGAAAAACTGAGTGAGACGTGAATTAGTTGGATAGCTTAAATGAAACCTCTTGTCTGCTGAATTGTTGTAATATCGATCTATCTTACTACAGTGTGCAACAAGTGCAAGGATTTCACGGACTACTCTATGCTCCCCAAAATCTGCACTGATAAACGCTCGCTCTCTGGTAAACAAGACGTTCATCCTCAAAGAGTTCATCACAGATCATGATTTAGACTTTTTGTTTATCACCGAGACTTGGGTGAAGGTAGGAGACCTTAGTCCATACTCTGAACTTGTTTCAGCCGACTATTACTTTTACAATGCCCTGCGATCATCCAGCAGAGGTAGCGGACTAGCCATCTTTCTAAAAGAATATCTCAGACCTCGATGTCGATTGCTATGTACCACCACTTTCTCTAGTTTTGAAACTCAGGTTTTACTTTGGAACTGGCCAGGTCCTCTGATCTATCGGCCACGACATTTAATCAAAGACTTCATAGCAGAGTTCTCAGACTTTGTAGGGGACTTGATCACTAAATATGATTGCATCCTTATTTTAGGTGATTTAAACATGCATATATGCTGCCCCTCCAAGTGGCTAACCTCTGGGTTTCTAAACATCATTGACTCTTTTAACCTTTTGCAGTGGGTTAATCCCACACATACCCATGGACACATGTTGGACTTAATTCTGTCATATGGGTTATCGGTAACTGAATCTGAAGTTGCTGATTCTGCTATCTCTGATCATTTTCCAATTTTATTTAAAATGTCTCTTCCACAGCTTTCTATTGCACCTGCTTACAAACACCACACAAGCCCGTGCATATTTACCTCGTTTTGAAGCTGATTTTATCAAGCTTTATAATGAGGTTAATCCTCTTTTATCTTTAGAATCTCCATTACCTGACCTTGATGTGGAACAACATTTTTCCCTTTTGAATAGTGTTTGGGCAGATACATTAAATCTAACTGCTGCCTTCAAGTTTTTTAAGCCAAAATCTACATCCAAATTGGAGCCATGGGTCGATCATAGTATACACTCCCTGAGACAGTCTTGCAGGAATGCAGAAAGGAAGTGGAAAAAAGACAAATTACAGATTTTATTACAAATTTCATACGAGATCTTAAGGGACTGTCCATTGTTATATCAGAATGCTGTTAAGAAAACTAAAGCTTCCAACTTTCATTTGACTGAGAAAAATCACTGCACCCCAAAAGTACTTTTTCTGTCATTAACTCAGTTTTAAATCCCTCTATAAACTCTATTCACTGCCCATCCTGGCAGTGGATTTTGCTAGCTATTTGGCAATAAAGTCAAATTTGAGAGCCCGATTTCAGGTCTCCGATCAGGACATACAGACAGAGATGAGTTCACCTATCCTCTGGACCTCTTTCAATTCTGTCTCTCTACTTTCTGTAAAGAAAGTAATGTATACACTTAAGCCTTGCTTTTGTTCGTATGACACTGTACATCCTCGTTATTGAAGGGGCTATTCCGTCACGTTTGAAAATTGCCTCAATTACACCTGTACTAAAGAAACCCTCACTTGATGCCTCTATATTATCAAACTTTTGTCCGATATCCATTTTGCCATTTGTTTCCAAGGTATTGGAAAAATTTTTTTATTTTTACAGCTTCAGACCTTCCTAAATGATAATCATATATTTGTGAAGTTTCAGTCGGTCTTTAAATCTCTGCACAGCACAGAAAACGGTCTAAGAGTTCTCAATGATATTTACATGGCTACTGACTTGGGAGATTCCATCACTTTAGTAATGTTAGACCTGTCTTCTGCTTTTGATACTGTTGACCATGTGATTCTTGTTTCTCGGTTTGAGTCCTGCGTTAGTCTAGGGGGCGCAGTGTTAAACTGGTTCAAATCTTTATTAACAAATAGACGTTTCTCTTCTTCTCTAAGAAAAATAAGAATGCTCAAGACAGTTTGACAGCATGTCTTGAGGAGGTAAATCCTTGGCTTGCCAAGAATTTCCTATTTTTGAACTCTGACAAAACAGAAGTCATTGTTTTTGACCCTTCAGAAACCAGGCCAAGACATAATCTTTATCTCTCCACTAGTACGGAATCTAGGTGTCATGTTAGATAGTGTGGCCATTGGATCTAGTTTTTTCCACCTTCGCTCTCTATCGAAAATCAAATCTGGTCTCCCCAAGCATTCTTTGGAGACTGCTATCCATGCTTTTATCACCTCCTGCATGGACTATTGCAATTCCCTATACTTTCGTATATCAAAGTCCCAAACAGCATGCTTACAGGTTGTTCAAAATGCTGCGGCGAGATTCCTGAAGGGAAAGAGGAAATTCGATCACGCTACCCCCCTTTTGAGATCCCTGCACTGGCTCCCTATAAATGTTAGAATTGAGTACAAAATTTTATCATTGGTGTATAAATCATTAAATGATTTAACACCTTCTTATCTCTCTGACCTACTCCATTTATATTCTCCCAGCAGAAGTCTTAGATCTTAGAACAAAACTTCTCCTTCAGATACCCAGATCCCAGTTAAAATCGAGGGGTAACCAAGCTTTTGAAGTGGCTGGCCCCACATTGTGGAACAATTTCCCACCTTATATTAGATCAGCTTCTTCTCTGTCTGAGCTCATCATGTCTTAAAACTTATTCATTTTCTATTGTTTTTAGTTTGTAATGACTGTTTTAAACTGCGTTTAATATTATGTGTGTTATTAATCTCCTTTAGTTCTATTTCTATGTGTACAGCTCTTTGGTCGTCCTGTGGCTGTTTTTAAATGAGCTTCATGAATAAACTGAACTGAATAACAATAGCTCCAGCTGCTTTGTTCAGCTCCTACAACACTCTGCCTTGCTCTGCTTCATACTAGAGTAACGTTAATAATCGCATCCATGAACATGATTTCTGCCCAAGTCCCACCCTGATTCTTTTCCACCGGATGTGAGGTGAAGACCATATGTCGCAAGATTCCATGCTCAAACTTGGCGTCATCAAGCTACACCTTTGTTTTGAATAGGCGACCTCTAGTGGATGAAAAACTATGTAGTGTACCTTTAGTACTCCACAAAAATACTCTGGAAACTTGTCTTAACACATTTTTTGGTACTAAAAATTCTTACTTTGTTAATGTTACTTTGAAATCCCATTATCTGTAGTGTAGTCAAGAAGGGATGCAGATCTAGCATTTAGATCCCCACAGATTAACACATTTCCCTGGGCCTGGAAGTGGTTAATTTGACTGTGGAGAGATTCAAAGATGTCATGATTATTGTATGGGCATTCAGAGGGAGCAATATACAGTGCACACAGAATTATCAGGGCACGTTGATTTTCTCATCATATTTTTTTCCAGGCACATCTTACCAATTCCGAACCAAATTATTCTTCATAATCATTTTATTAATTTTGCATTTAATCATTTACAAGTGATATATAATTTTTCATGAAGGCTGGAAAAAACAAATGCCTTATATTCAAGTGTGCATAATTATTAAGTACGTTTTCTTTTACAGGTATAATATGAGCCAAAAAAGAGATTTAA
Organism: Zacco platypus; assembly: GCA_038088235.1. Classification (NCBI taxonomy): domain Eukaryota; kingdom Metazoa; phylum Chordata; class Actinopteri; order Cypriniformes; family Xenocyprididae; genus Zacco; species Zacco platypus. The sequence goes on from CM076080.1 coordinate 10,845,502, forward strand.
TAATTTAAAAATTATTAAATGTCCAGGCGAAGGATGCAACACTAATGCAATACTAGAAATTGCAGTTAAGGCATGACCAAGGGACAGTGAAATGCTCATTGGGTCACCAGGGTCAGACAAAAATGGGTGAAAAGAAAAGACACATGTTCCTGAAAAAGAATTAAGGTGAATAATTAAGTGTGAAACATCAGGAACCCTTTAGTCTCCAGTGCCTCCATTTTCCAGAACTGCAAACTACCTGGAGTCTCCAGAAGTGCAAGTTGTCAGGATCTCAGGGACTTGGGTTATGTAAAGAATCCTAAAAAATGACCCTAACTTAATAAGAATCACAAGACATCCTCTTGGTACCACTGTTTGAGGAATTTATCTTCCAGAATCTGGTAATAAGTTTTGGGAGTTCATTTTTAGTCCATCTCTGCAAAACAGACTTCAGGGTAGGAGATGGCCTAAAATAATTTTTTATTTCCAGCCTTCATGAAAAATTATAAATCACTTATAAATGATTAAATACAAAATTAAAGGTAATTATTAAGATTAATGTGGTTTGGAATTGGTAAAATGAGCCTTGAAAAAAATAAAAATAAAAAATCTGTGTCTACACCAGGGGTGTCCAACTCATTTTGGTTCAGGGGCCACATACAGCGGAATTTGATCTCAAGTGAGATAATAATAATCGCATCCATGAACATCAAATCTGGTCAGTAAAATAATAACAAAATCACCTAAAAATAACGTCAACTTCAAATCTTTACTTTTGTTTTTCTATATTTCAGTATTATGCCTTAATTTATCATTTAGCCTCCGTATGTGCATTATAACTCACAGATCACAGTGGATCTATAAAGGTACACAACATTTATTCACAGATTGGCCTATGGAACTGAAAAAATGGCATTTCACTTTGATTAAAACAAATTTTTTATATTAATGTACAGTAGATACATTTTCACATCTGACCACCTGAACTGACTCACACTATGCACAAACTAAAGTGGAAGCTATGAAGAACGTTATCACCCTGCCTTGTAAATGTATTAAATTAAGACCAAACTATTTTGTGCTGAAGCTGCTGACTGATATTATACTGCACAATGTTCATGGTTTTTAAATATTACATTACCACAGTAAATGTTATTTTCATAGAAAAGTATTCTTCAGAGTGCAAAATGTCTCTTAAAGAGCATTACAGGAATTAGACTTGACCTACTCGCTGTTTAACCCCCTCCCCTCTCTTTCTCTCTCTGTGGCCTACCGGCTACTCCTGAAACTTGGCATCTTTTAGCCTTCATGATTGCATCAATATCAGGTGTCAAATCTTGAGTAGCAGCCAATTTCATAATGTCATTTAAGTGCTTGTGAGTTAGCCTTGAGCGCAGCTTTGTTTTATTGATGTTCATCATAGAGAAAACCTATTCACAAAGATTGGTAGTCCCAAACATGCATAAAACCTTTGCAGCCAGGGCTGTTAATTTGGGGCACCCTGGCAAGAGATACTGATAAAATGTGTCCAAGCCCACTGAGACAAATTGGTCTTTCATACCTGAATCACACTACAAGTCAATTATTTCGAGCTGGATGTCAGCGGGCAGGTCACAAGCCTTGATTGTGAATGGCGAGCGAAAAACTCCAAATTCTGTCTCAAGTTCACCGAAGACCTGAAACCGTCGCTCAAACTCCCGCAGCAATCCTGTAATCTTGTCTTTGTATTGATCCATGTCAGCATTAAGTCCGGTCGCACGCACATCTCTTAGACAAGGCAAATGAGCGGACAATGTCGCCGCTAGATAGTAGTGTCTCCCAGAGTGACAGTTTCAACTTGAATGCGCGTATGCTGCGATAATACTGAGTGACAACTTTTTTGCGGCCCTGCAAAAATTTGTTAAGATTATTCAGGTGCTCTGTAAAATCCACCATGAAGGCAAGATCCTGTAGCCATTCTGGGCATTTAAATTCCTTCACTGGTTTGCCTTTTTTCTCCATGAACTGTCCAATTTCCTCTCGTAGCTCAAAGAAACGCTTCAGCATGGCACCTCGGCTTAACCACCGTACTTCGGTGTGGTATGGCAAGCCATGCATAATGTCTTTATAACTGAGAATGTCAAACTGACAGTGATTCAGACCTCTTGCACATATGAAATTAACAATGCAGACAACCACCTCCATGACATGACCCATTTTTAATGATTTGCAACGATTTCTGCAGCCTTCAGCATGCATGTTTTCACAAACTCACCCTCAGAAAATGGCTTGGATCCTAATGCTAACGCCTAACAGCTCTGAGATCCTAACGCTATCTCATCTCAGAGCTATTAAATGCTAAAAATGACTTTCAATACTGTAATGTTGAATGGCTATAATTAAATGGCAAAAAAAAAAAAAAGAGAATAGATTTGTATTGGTATACTGGCCTATATTTATAGTACTTAGTAAAAAAGATGCCATTAAACATATTTAAAATTAACTGTTTTTCTACAATAATTTGGAGAGACTATTTGAAATATAAAACTACATCTAAAATCGTAAAGCTTGACATTTTAAAGAACAGCTTTTTCATGACAGCTGATGGTGCTTTTGATAAAGCCATAATTATGGCAATTATGTAAGAATTAAGATAATACCTACTCCCCGGTGGCCTGTAATATATTGTTTTTCAGTCTTGGAAAGGGTTAAAATGATCAAATTATGTGGTAATTTTTGTGTGCTTGTTGAAATGCTTGTTTTGTAAATATCATCTATAACCTAACCCTGACTGACCTATAACATTTTTCATTATGGGTGGCAATATAAGTGTTTGGTAATTACAGTTTCTTTCATGTATCCCAGCTGAGCTCTGTGCTGTGTCTTCTGAGATAATTGGAGAGAAATGTTGATGTCTGTTACAATTTTCAACTATAATTCCTTTGATATGTCTCGTCCTCACTACTTTTAAAATTTGTTCCACACAGGTGATCAAAGCAGGGGTGGAGACCACCTGTAAATGTCATGGAGTTTCGGGTTCATGTACCGTGCAAACATGCTGGAGGCAGCTGGCACCCTTTCATGAAATCGGCAAACAGCTCAAACAGCGTTACGAGACTTCAGTCAAAGTGGTCAGCTCCACCAATGAGGCAACTGGAGAGGGAGAGATCTCTCAGACCCGATCACAGGGGCAACAGTCCCCTCCAGGCCCTCGTCCGGACCTCATTCCCCGCACCCCCGATCTTCTTCACATTGAGGACTCACCGAGTTTTTGCAGGCCTAGCAAGTATTCAGCAGGCACCTTGGCCCGCAAATGCTATAAGGATAAGAACTGCGAGGCTATCTGCTGTGGCAGGGGGCACAACACTCAGAGCAGAGTAGTGACGAGACCGTGCCAGTGCCAGGTGCGCTGGTGCTGCTATGTTGAATGCAAACAGTGCACACAAAGAGAGGAGGTTTACACCTGTAAAGGGTAAAACCCATCACAACCATGCAGAATATCTTTCACAAGTCTGGGAGCAGTAAAGAGGATTGAATGAGTGGAAGCCAAAAACAGAGGAGAAGTGACAAGTTTAGGTGGATTCCCTTTTCCTGGTTTTGGGAAAGCTCTCAAAGGCTTCAAACTAGTTAAAAAAGATGAAAGCACTTTTTGAGAGGTTTTGCAGGGAATTTTTTTTTCCTTCTTTCTGTTTTCCACGTTGAGCAGTGTGAAAGCTGTGTAATATACCAAGCCTAAGGGAATGGTCTACAGTTTGGAGTGACACTTTGGAACTAAATTAAACATTTCACTGAGTAATTTGTCTGCTAAAATATCAATCAGCAGTAAAGTCCAGTTTTGGACAGACAATGATTTGGCTCTGAATAATAGCTTGAAACGCCTCAAGCCATATGTGTAAGAGTATGTGTTTCTATGTGACTTAATTCCAAATTAATTAATTTGGAGTTGGAATTTGCAGAGACAAAATTGTCAGATTTTTACATGCACATGTATTCTACACCCACACAAGATTGTGTATGCATATGTACATAGATAAAATTACATTATAATTATATTATATACACCACTTATCTGAGTATGTTAAATAACCACTAACCACACAAATGTTTTATTTTTTGTGTGCTTGCATTCACTTTGTGTTGTAATTCTCTTCGACAAGGCCCTTAGGAAAGCAATACTTTTGATCTGTGTTTTTCTGTGGATATAATTTGTGGAACACCACAAGGAATAGTTCTTGCAAGGAATGAAAATGATTTTTTTTTTTTGTTTTTTTTTTTTTGCTTGCTTAACAGTGGATGTCTTTGCCAGTCTATTTTAAGATTAAAAAATAGATTGCCTCAAATGAACTTAAATGATTGCCTTAAATGAACTCTGCAAATGGCTGTTCAGGGAACAAGTGAAACCACTATGCACCATTTGATGGTAAAGAAATTTTGGAGATATCACAGTGAGCATTAGTCTCCATGATTTAAGCTTCCGCCTGACGACACATCTGTCCATCCTCATTAAAAGCTGCTGATTCAGTGCTGTAATCATTGCAACAGGACAGTGCTAGTTAAATATGAAATATGACATGGTTCATGGTGACTTAATGTTCTTATCAGTTTCACAGAAAGCAGGAGGGAGCAAATAAAAGTTGAGGATAATGTAGGCCACTAATCTGCATTGGATATTTCCCCATTTCTGTATTGTATTTTAAGGAGGAAATAATTAACCTCAGAGTTGATACATTTTCCAGCAGATATTGATGTTGGAAAATGATGGTGGTCGGATTTTAGATTGAAATGTCCAATCAATCAATCAGTGGTTCTTCTAAAATTATTGTTTCATTAAATCTATTCACAATTGTTGAGAGGCTGAACATGACATTTTTTGACTATATGTATATAGAAGTTCATATATCTTTATTGTAAAATAGAAAATTATTTAACATAACAGATGGCATGGAGAATACCGCTGTTTGACCAAATGACAAGATCTAAGTTGCTGATCAGACTTTTAATAATTTAAAACACTGTCAATTTAATGGCAGCACAAACTTTGACAATGTATGACTTTGTATTCAGATCACCAAACTCTGTTGATGTCCATGTAGTGTAAATAAATCATATAGAAATGAAAATATGACAAAATATATAAATTAATTATATATGCTCTTTTATTTTTTTAGTTTAGTGTGAATGAACTACTGAGTGAGAGACCGACAAAAAGAAAAATGGCACCATTCATGCACTGAAGCTTGGAAGCATTTATTTATTATTATTATTTTAAAGTTGTAAATAGCTATGGTTATGATCCTGTGGCATACAGACAAAAGTGAGGCACATGCATACAGCTTATAGGCATTTGAACAGAAATTTCCAAAATACTGACATCTAGATCTGTCTTGATGTTTTAAGTACAATCAAATTCAATCTCAAAAACAAGAGGTGTGTGACTACATTTGAAATAATTCTGTCTGAGAAGGGATTCATTTTTTGTAACACTTTACTTAATGTAATGTATAATGCATTACATAAGCATTTTTATTGCATTAATAATGCACCTTATAATGCATTGTATGGTCTCATGAATAATTGTAACCACAGTTATAATACATTAGTATTACATTAGAAAGTATAATGCATTAAAACACATGACAACCAATTTTGGGCTTTAAGTAAAGTGTTACCCTTTTTTCTTTAATTTAAACTAATGAGCTGAATTTCAAGTAGTTGATGGGGAGACAAGTGAAATAAAAAATGCTTTGGAAATAAATAGACATTAGCATGCTACATGGAAACTATAATGGCTATAACGAGTTTGTCAACCGTCATGGAGTTTGTCCACAACAGAGGTGAACAGAAAACGGCAATGACATACATATTGAGAAACAGTCCTCCTCAGCTGCCTGTTCACATCACAGCTCACTAAATATTTTGTCAATCAATGTAGATATCATATAGTTGAATTTTTGGCTTGCTGCATGTTCTGCTTTTTGTGTTGAGATTTTCATTTTCTCTTTCTTTTTCTTTCTTTATTTTTTTCCTTTTGGTTGTTGTCTTGGTTCCTTAATCTGACTTTCCAGTGCAATGTATTTATAAAATGTATTTGGTAATGGAAAAAGGACACAGAGACAATATATAACTTATTTTGAAATGAGTATGTATTATTTGTAAATTTCTTAAAGTTGCAGATGATTTTCTAGATCAATGGAAACCCTCAAATTAAATTCTGCTCTTATTTCTGAAATGCAACTCTCATTTTATTTTAAGGAATGTATACCAAAGAGTAAGAATATTTAGTAACCAACACTAATCTTCAACACCACCACAACCGATATATGTCCCAGTTAGCTCTGGCAATCTCATTATTTGTAGTATAAAGGCTAATACTGAACAATTTTAACAAACATATCTTTAAGAACCAGAAAGTGAGTTCACCGTTTAGATTTACATTCATTGAGAGCGGATCCAATCACTTAGCATTTGACAAATGCACAGTATTGTTTTTTCTTTCTTAATTTCCAATGGCTTGGTCACTATTCTGATTTTTGTCAGGGTTTGTGCAATGCTGCAACTATTAAAATGCGTTATTTTTCTTTTAAGAGCAGAGTTTTGTCAATTTGTCTTTGTCCACTTTTTCTTGTCTTATGGGAAACTTTTCCACTACCTCATGTGTATAGCTTGTAGGGATAAACTGATCATGAATGACTGGTAAGAATGTATTTAAGTTATTTAACATCTTTGTATAACAAAGGCAAGAAAATCTGAAAATAATAAAAGAGTTTTGAAAGAATGTTGAGATTCCATGTTTCTGATTTTAACGTTGGATGTGGGAATTTCATTTATCGGAACATGTTTGATCAGAAAGGACTCATTGATCTTGGTGAAATTTTCTGTACGTTTGGACATGTTTTGTGAATGAGTGAGTGAGAATATATAATTATAACTCTAATTACATTACTTTAAATGAGTCTAGCCCTCAAGGTTACTATGTAACACTCTAGATTTGGTCACATATATAAATTAAGGGTCCATTCATCCAAGAGCAGAGAAGAATATATTTAAAGCTTTAAAGAGTAGACACCCCAAACAGCAACAATATCAACAAAACATTACATTCAAAGACAAGAAAATTCACATCTTGTTAGAGCATTTCAGCCCAACCACAACATGTTGAGTTCAATCAGAAATAAAGTCCATTTCTCACATAGTCAGGTAAAACTAGTATCTTACCACATGAGTATCTTACCACATTCCGACAGTTCAAAGGAAATTCACAAAAGTTCAATATACAGTGTCCCAAACCATTACCAAACGTCAGTCCAAATAATCAAAGGTGTAGAAAAAGATCATATTGGCCAGATAAAGTGTCCTTGTTCGATGAATGAGGCCGAAAGACAACCCTCTAAACAAATATGCAAACAAAAATCAAAATATGCAATTGAACACAGAAAACAAACATAGAATTACAAAATATATACAAAACTTACATTGAGCTGTAGAACCAAAGAGGTTCCTCATAATAGAGTCTCGTGCATCACCAAGTTGAGCAAACACTCAAAGCCATGCCAATACCTCCCTAAACAGTCTTACTCATCTCTCTTAAAAGTATAGCCTTTCCTTCAGAAACGTCCCTAGATCCCCCTTGAGGTGGAGAGAAGCATTACATCATACAACATGAAACAGCTTTTTCTATTATCGACACGAACCTCGTCGGAAAGGCAAAGGAGTTGCTGTAATCTATAGTAATATCTTCAGTATTACTCAAAAATCTTTCAAATATAATTCTTTCAATGTGATAGTGCTTTATGTAACATTATATAATATAAGTGACAAATCCCATTTGACATTTGTGCTGGCTACTGTATACAGGCCACCAGGGCACCATACAGACTTCATCAATGAATTTGCTGGTTTTCTATCGGAGTTAGTACTGGCTGTGAGTACTGACTAAAGTCCTTATTGTTGCTGATTTTAATATCCATGAAGATAATGAAAAAGATGTATTGGGATTGGCATTAACAGATTATTCTAAAATCTATTGGAGTTAGACAACACGTGTCAGAACCCACTCATTGTCGTAATTATACTTTAGATCTAATATTGTCACATGGAATCGATATTGATGACGTTGAAATTCTGCAGCAGAGCAATGATGTCTCAGATCATTATCTTGTCTCGTGCATGCTACATTTAACCAAGGCTGCAAAACCGCCTCTCTGCCACAAATATGGTAGAACCATCACTTCTACCACTAAAGATTGCTTTATAAATAATCTTCCAGATCAGTTTCATCGTCTTAGCAAACCAGACAGCTTAGAAGAACTCGATGTTGCAACAGAAACTATTGATGCTCTCTTTTCCAGCACTCTAGACTCTGTTGCTCCTTTGCGCTTAAAAAGATTAAGGATATTAATCCAACGCCATGGAATAATGAGCAAAGTCGGGCCCTTAAGAGAGCAGCAAGAAAAATAAAGCGCAGCTGTAAGAAATGAAAACTAGAAGTTTTTCGTATTTCATGGAGAGAGAGAATGATTGAGTACAGAAAGGTCTTAAAAACTGCTAGATCTGCTTATTTTTCAAATCTTTTAGAAGAAAATAAACACAACCCTAAGTATTTATTTGATACAGTGGCTAAATTAATGAGAAATACAGCTTCAACTTCTGATGTTTCCAAACAGCACAGCAGTAACGACTTTATGAATTTCTTTACTTGCAAGATTGACAATATTAAAAGAAAATTATAGCCATGCAACTGTCTACTACAGTATCAGATCAGACAGTGCATTGTAGTATCCCTTGGGAAAAATTCCATTCATTCGCTGCTATAGGAGAGAAATAATTGTTTAAACTTGTTTAATCATCGAAATCAACAACATGTACGTTAGACCCTATACCGACTAAGCTATTGAAAGAGGTGCTTCCAGAGGTCATAGATCATCTTCTTAAGATCATTAATTCATCTTTATCACTAGGTTACATACCGGAAACTTTTAACTGGCTATTACAGGCCGATCTCCAATCTACTTTTTCTGTCAAAAATGCTAGAAAAGGCAATATCATTGCAACTGTGTTCCTACTTGGAAAGAAATGGTATCTGTGAGGATTTCCAGTCAGGATTTTGACCATACCATAGTACTGAGACTACTCTCCTCAGAGTTACAAATGATTTACTCTTATCATCAGATCGTGGTTGTATTTCTCTATTAGTCTTACTAGACCTCAGTGCTGCTTTTGACACTATCGAGCACAGCATTCTTTTGAATAGACTCGAAAATTATGTTGGCATTAGTAGAATTGCATTGGTATGGTTCAAATCATACTTATCTGACCATTATCAGTTTGTAGTAGTAAACGAAGAGATGTTATTTCGATGACAAGTTAAATATGGAGTACCACAAGGCTCAGTACTAGGATCGTTGCTTTTCACTCTGTACATCCTGCCCTTGGGAGATATCATTAGGAAGCATGGCATTAGTTTTCATTGATACGCTGATGATACTCAGCTCCATATTTCTTCAGGCCCTGACGAAACCTACCAATTCTCAAAATTAACGGAATGCATAGCTGATATAAAAAATTGGATGATTAGTTATTTCCTACTATTAATTTCAGAAAAAACAGAGTGTTACATTGATGATGTAGTGTGATACTCTGGTGTGGTTCCTGGTGTTTCTTCTTTCTCTCACAGGATTAGTTCTGGACGTAATGAGCAGCTGCTGGTGATTGGACCGGTGTCTGGACCGGTGCCGGGACCCGAACTATAAATTCCTCAGGACTTCACTGGAGGGCGCTCTCTGCCTCTATAATTGCTCATGCTTGATTTGTTGATTGTGTGTTATCGCTGGTGAATGTTGTTGTTTTGTGACGTAAACTCCAACAGAGTGCTTGTGAGAGCCTTGTGTGTTAGAACATCAATGATCTTTCGACCATGCCTGTAATTTCTTAATTACTTTGGGAAACCGTAAGGGGTGAGTGCCTTGTTTGTTTGTAGGCCAATACGCCATTTTCTCCTGTTTTTGGGTAGACAGGGAGGTAGGTTATGTTTATGTATGTTTTGTTTCTTTTATTTTAATTATAGGTAAGTTAGCTTTGTTTGCGGGGGAGTTGTTGTTTTGGCATATGCTCACCCCTGATGATTCTGTTCCAAAATTCTGATTCCTGTCTGTATGAAAATTGATGTCTATTTACCAACAAGACAAACCGACTGAATTTTAAAGGAAAAAAAAAGATGAACAATGGAATAATTAAGAAAATAAATGAATGCTTGATGATTATCCATTGTTGTGTCATTTATGTTGCGCCCTGACCTAGACCAAGGATCGTAACAAGAGATTCTAATTATTGGACCAAAAACTTCTGCACATAATAACCTAAAATACTGTCTAACACTTCATGGCTGCTTTGTTAAGTCGTCTTCGTCAGTTAGGAACCTGGGTGTGCTCTTTGATACCAATCTTTCATTTGAAAGCCACATTTCTAGCAAATGTAAAACTGCATTCTTCCATCTTAAAAATATATCTAAACTATGACATATGCTCTCAATGACAAATGCGTTCATGACCTCGAGACTAGATTACTGTAACGCTCCACTGGGTGGTTGCCCTACTCCCTTAATAAACAAACTACAGCTGGTCCAAAACGCAGCTGCTAAAGTCCTTACTAGAACCATGAAGTATGACCATATTAGCCCGGTTTTGTCAAAACTGCACTGGCTCCCTATTAAACATTGTATAGATTTTAAAATCTTGCTAATTACTTACAAAGCACTAAATGGCTTAGCATTAAATACAAGAAATAAACAATACGTTTTTACATACAATGAACGATGAAACTAGGTGAACAAACGATGAACCCCCCTGCTCATACGGATAAGTAGACTATGCTTACATTACCCAGAATTCCTTCGGATGACATAAAAGAGGAAACACGGTGTCCGCACTTCCTCTTAAACCCCCCGAAACATGCTGCAGCCATGAACCCAGAGACAAAAAGGTAAGAAATGAAGTTGATAAACCGTAAATAAAATAAACAAAGAAAACTCTTGGTGTCATTTCTTTGATCTAATGTGCACCTTAGACTAGGAAAACAACAAAGAATTTTTAAACAAACATTTATACACATAAACCAAACCAACATAAACCAAAACCAAACAGGGGATAGGCAAGTAATAAGTAAGATACTTATGAGATCTTCACAGCAGCCAAAAATTATTTTCCAAATTATTACTGTAAAGCTGCTTTGCCACAATTTGCATTGAAAAAAGTGCTATATAAGTAAAGGTGACTTGACTTGACTTGATAACTCTGAATATATAAATGTAAATCCAAATATATAGTTATAACTCTGAATATATAAATGTAAATCCGAATATATAAATGTAAATCCTGAATATATATAGTTATAAACCTGAATATATAAATGTAAATCCAAATATATAGTTACAGTTGTGTTCAAAATTATTCAACCCCCACTGAAATTGATTGTTTTGGCCGGTTTGACATTGATTTTGATCATTCAGTCATCCTGCTTACAATTAAATCAAAGAGGCACGTGTAGGTCAGACAAATATAACATAACATTTATAATGAAATAACCACAAATGTCTTTTCTCTGCTCACATCATTATCAGTTTTATTCAACCCCCAAGTGACATTCAATCTTAATACTTAGTACAACATCCTTTTACAGTTATAACAGCTTTTAAACGTGAAGCATAGCTTGACACAAGTGTCTTGCAGCGAGCTACGGGTATCTTCGCCCATTCATCATGGGCAAAAGCCTCCAGTTCAGTCACATTCTTAGGCTTGCGCACTGCAACTGCTTTCTTTAAGTCCCACCAGAGGTTCTCAATCGGATTTAAGTCTGGTGACTGCGATGGCCATTTCAAAATGTTCCAGCCTTTAATCTGCAACCATGCTCTAGTGGACTTGGAGGTATGCTTGGGATCATTGTCCTGTTGAAAGGTCCAACGTCTCCCAAGCTTCAGGTTTGTGACGGACTGCATCACATTGTCCTCCAATATCTCCTGGTACTGAAGAGAATTCATGGTACCTTGCACACGCTGAAGCTTCCCAGTACCTGCAGAAGCAAAACAGCCCCAAAGCATGATTGACCCCCCGCCATGCTTCACAGTAGGCAAGGTGTTCTTTTCTTCATAGGCCTTGTTCTTCCTCCTCCAAACATAGCGTTGATCCATGGGCCCAAACAGTTCTAATTTTGTTTCATCAGTCCACAGAACACTATCCCAAAACTTCTGTGGTTTGTCCACATGACTTTTGGCATACTGCAGTCGACTCTTCTTATTCTTTGGAGACAGCAAGGGGGTGTGCCTGGGAGTTCTGGCATGGAGGCCTTCATTACGCAGGGTGCGCCGTATTGTCTGAGCAGAAACTTCAGTACCTACATCTGACAAATCTTTTCTCAGTTCCTCAGCAGTCACACGGGGACTTTTCTCCACTCTACGCTTCAGGTAGCGCACAGCAGTCGAAGTCAGCATCTTCTTTCTGCCACGACCAGGTAGCGTTTCAACAGTGCCCTTTGCCTTGAATTTGCGAATGATGCTTCCTATGGTGTCTCTTGGTATGTTTAACATCTTTGCAATCTTCTTATAGCCATTGCCCTTCCTGTGAAGAGTAATCACCTCTTCTCTTGTCTTCCTGGACCATTCTCTTGACTTCACCATGTTTGTAACCACACCAGTAAATGTCTAGAAGGAGCTGAGTATCACAGTCATTTTAAAGCTGCCTAATTGGTGCTTATTAGGCTTTATTGCTGCTCCCTGACATCCACAGGTGCTTTCAATACCTGATTGAAAACACTTCAATGGACCTCTGTTCTTCAGAGTGGTAGTCTTTAAGGGGTTGAATAATTGTGTCAATGAAGAATTCACAAAAGAAACATTTACTACTGTATTACAAAACCAATTGATGTCATTTTAGTTGCATATGCTTCTTTAAGAAGTCCTTGTAGGATTTCATTCTGAATTCAATTACAAATGTACTCTAAATTCTCTAAAACCATTTACAGCATTGGGGGGTTGAATAATTTTGAACACAACTGTATAACTCTGAATACATATATATCCATATTGTAAAATGACCGCAAAAATGCAATTGAGAAATGCAGATGAACACTACTTTATTAACAACTAGCAACGCATCCTCCAGTCAACATTATGACCGCGAACGTTCTTTCTTATGACCCACCCACAGGTGCTTCTCTTCACTCAGATTTAAAGCAACAGTGTTGAATCAATACACCATCACATCACATGACACCCCTCCCCCCTTTTTTTTTATCAAGTCTGCTACCCCCCCCCCCTTTTTTTTTTTTATAACTATACAAACTTGGACAGAAAACCTTATCATGCAAAACAGCATGTAATCAATTTGTAAACATCCTGAATTTGAGCAATGTAACTCTACTGTTGTAATGAACAGAACAAACAGTTAGAATTTTCAGAAAACTGCACCCAATTACCCCCCAGCACAACTAATTGCTGAGCATAAAGCTTCCTGAATCTTTACAGGTCAAGCTTGACAACAGGTTTACTGACTCTTCCGAACCTAGTAAGTATCAGTCCAGGCTTAGGAGTGGGAAATGTTTCCTTGCATGTTTGGGTTGGTACAATCTCTGTCGTATCAGTGTGTATAGGCTGAATGTCAACAGTCCCTTTTGTTTGTGGTGAATGTGTGTGTACAGTCTGTTTTGTTGTCTGTGTTGGTGTTGGTACTGCTTGCAGATGACGTCTGTTATGTCTCAGTACCGCTCCTTGTTCCGTCTCACTGACATAGGAACGAGGTGTCGCACTTTCTTGCCTGATCACTGCTGGTGACGCCCAGACCTTCTCATGGTCCAGCTTGGTAAGAACAGTGTCACCTGGACTCAGCCTTGACAGATTTTTAGCTCCATTACGACGATTGTTGTAGAAAGCTTGTCTGTCTTTCTCCGTTTTGTCTTTCAGCATGACAGACTTCCTGTTTGGCCACCTTGGTTGAAGATTCTTCTCTAGGGTTGGAAGTGTCATTCTGATTTTCCGTCCCATAAGAAGCGCTGCCGGACTAACTCATGTAATGGCATAGGGGGTCGATCGGTAGCACATGAGAGCTACTAGAGGATCAGTCTGCTTCAGGATTCTTTTTGCAATCTGCACAGCCCTTTCAATGTGACCATTACCCTGAGCATGGTGAGGACTTGATGTAATGTGTTTGAAATCCAGTTGCTTGGCTAGTTCCTGAAACTCGGCACTGGAGAACTGAGGACCATTGTAACTCACCACCTCATTAGGAATCCCGAATCTGGCAAAGACAGCCTTCAACTTTTGTGTGACATGGGATGTTGTTGTGGAAGGTAAGTGCAGTATCTCCAGAAATCTGGAATAGTAATCAGACACGATTAGATAATTCTGTCCATGATGCTCACAAAGATCAGTTGCAATCCATTTCCAAGGTCGTTCTGGGAGTGGTGTGGAGATAGGGGTCTCTTTCTGCTGTGTATTTCTCAACTCACGGCATATCTGACATGACAGCACTGTGTTCTTTATGTCTGCTGAAATTCCTGGCCACCACACTGACTCCTGTGCTGTCTCTCTAGACTTTGTAAGACCCTGGTGACCTTCGTGAATCTCCTTTCTCATCGCCCTTGGCACAATGATTCTCATTCCCTTGATCACTAAACCCTCATGCTCTGAGAGCTCCGCTTTTGCAACCGCTTACTCTCTGGCTGATACCGGAACTTGGCTCCTGTGTTGTGGCCATCCAGCTCTGATCAGCTTGAATACGGCTTACAACTCACCATCCGTTGTAGTAGCATTTCTTATACAGTCGATTTTATGGGGGCGTTGCAGGTATACCTTGTATTACTGCATTCACATAGCATTCCACATCAGTATGTGTTTCTGTGTCTTTAGTAATAGGTGTCTGTGGGCTCCTGGACAGTATATCTGCAATGACAAGCATCTGGCCTGGCGCGTACTCTGCTTTGGGCTTAAACCGTATTAAATGCATCAAAAGTCTCTGGCATCATACTGGAACATTGTCAAGACTCCTGTTGTTGATGCCCTCACGCCAGCCAGACATTCAAGTCAAGTCAAGTCAAGTCAAGTCAAGTCAACTTTACTTATAGCTTAAGCACTTATAGCACTTTTTACAATGCAAATTGTGGCAAAGTAGCTTTAGATATCAGCACTGGAGAAAACAGTGACGTAATTGTCCGGCTCCAATGCAAGCATACCAAAAAACACTGCTGAATATCAAGCAAGTGTCCCCAACTTAAGCAAGCCAAAGGAAACAGCGGCAAGGAACCAAAACTCCAACAAAATGGAGAAAAAAAACCTTGGAAGAAACCAGGCTTAGTCGGGGGGCCAGTTCTCCTCTGGCCAACAGTGAACACTTGCCCGATACTCAGGCAGAGTTACAGGTCATAAGTCCAATTGGAGTCGCAACAGTCAAAATATTTAATGCAGTTCCATCTAGTTTAAGATCTTTTAATCACGCCCGTATGGGACGGTTTATTGGGGATGTGTGCCACTGGCTGATGAGTCGGTAAGGCCCTCACAAGGGATGAGCTAGTTGACGCAGTCTCCGCCGACACCCCAGGGCCACGCTGCTGCCGCGCACAGCGGTGATCCGGTCCGGATCCAGCCAATCACGTTAATTGGTAAACCTTGGGATACACAGAGAGACAAAAATTAGCATAGACGCCATTCTTCTTCTGATGTAACGAGTACATCCAGTGTTATAGGAAGTGTTCCCGGTTCCGGCTGAGCTGATCTATGCAGCCTAACAATCCTTTAAAGGATATGAAGACAAAAATTGATAATGTGTCATGTGTATGCCAGGTTAAATAGATGCATTTTAAATAGATGCGTGTCTGCTTCCTGAACAATGCTAGGAAGTTCATTCCAGAGTTTAGGTGCCAAATAGGAAAAGGATCTACCGCCTGCGGTTGATTTTGATATTGTAGGTATTAACAACTGGCCAGAATTCTGAGATCGTAATAGACGCAAAGGAATTCCACTAATGCCAATATAATTTTCTAGTCTATTCAAAAGAATGTTGTGGTTAATAGTGTCAAAAGCAGCACTGAGGTTTAGTAAGACTAATAGAGAGATACAACCACGATTTGATGATAAGAACAAATCATTTATAACTCTAATGAGAGCAGTCTCAGTACTATAGTATGGTCTAAATCCTGACTGGAAATCCTCACAGATACCATTTCTTTCCAAGTAGGAAAACAGTTGCAATGATATTGCCTTTTCTAGTATTTTTGACAGAAAAGGTAGATTGGAGATCGGCCTGTAATTGACTAATTCTCTAGGATCAAGTTGTGGTTTTTTAATAAGAGTTTTGATAATAGCCTGCTTAAAATTTTTCCGTACGTAACCTAGTGATAAAGATGAATTAATGATCTTAAGAAGAGGATCTATGAACTCTGGAAGTATCTCTTTCAATAGCTTGGTCGGTATAGGGTCTAACATACATGTTGTTGATTTCGATGATTTAACACGTTTAGACAATTCCCTTTCCTATAGCAGCGAATGAATGGAATTTTTCCTCAGGGATACTGCAATGCACTGTCTGATGTGATACTGTAGTAGACAGTTGCATGGATATAATTTTCTCTCTAATATTGTCAATCTTGCAAGTAAAGAATTTCATAAAGTAATTACTGCTGTGCTGTTTGGAAACATCAGAAGTTGAAGCTGTATTTCTTGTTAGTTTAGCCACTGTATCACATAATTACTCAAGTGTGCTCATTATACCATGGCGTTGGACTAATATCCTTAATCTTTTAAGTGCAAAGGAGTGACAGAGTCTAGAGTTCTGGAATAGTTTGTGTGGCAACATTGAGTTCTTCTAAATTATCTGGTTTGCTAAGATGATGAAATTGATCAGGAAGATTATTTATACAGCAATCTTTAGGGGTAGAAATGATGGTTCTACCATATTTGTGGCAGAGAGACTGTTTTGCAGCCTGAGTTAAATGAAGCACGCATGAGACTAGATAATGATCTGAGACGTCATCGCTTTGCTGCAGAATGTCAACTGCATCAATATCGATTCCATGTGATAATATTAGATCTAGAGTATAATAACGACAATGAGTGGGTCCTGACACGTGTTGTCTAACTCCAATAGAGTTTAGAATATCTGTTAATGCCAATCCCAATGCGTCTTTTTCATAATCTACATGAATATTAAAATCACCATCAATAAGGACTTTATCCACAGCCAGTACTAATTCCGATAGAAAATCAGTAAATTCTTTGATAAAGTCTGTATGGTGCCCTGGTGGCCTGAATACAGTAGCCAGCACAAACGTCAAATGGGATTTGTCACTTACAATATATAACGTTACATAAAGCATCATCACTTCGAAAGAATTATATTTGAAAGACTTTTGAGTAATACTGAAGATATTACTATAGATTACAGCAACACCTGTGACTTTCTACATCATTGAGACATCTGGAGCAGTATGCTACCGGCTTCCATCCTTCTTTGTGTGGCTGCAAAAGCACCCCCCCCCCCAAGTCCATAACTGCTCGCATCGGCCGAGACAGCAGTGGTCTTAGTGACATCATAATATGCAAAACTGGTGCCTTCATTAGCAGCTCTTTCATGTTTTCAAATGTCTGCTGCGTGTGTGTCCACAAACTTTTCTTTCGGAGTAGTTCGTACAGCGGCTGGCTAACTGATGAGAGGTTGGGAATGAACCTCCCCAAATAATTCACCATGCCAAGCAACCTTTTCAGTTCCTGCACATTTTTGGGTGGTGGCAGCTGTCTGATGGCATCCACCTTTTCTGGATCTGGCTGCACCCCTGTCTCGTTAATAAGGTGACCCAGGAACCGAAGTTGGCTTTGTCTGTACGTGCATTTCTCATGATTCAGTTTTAACCCTGTAGACTCCACTCTCTGCAGCACTTGCTCCAAATGAGAGTCATGTTGTTCCATGGAGGACCCGTAGACCAGTATGTCATCCATGAAGACCTCTACCCCCTCCAGCCCTTGAAGTGTCTCCTGCATTTTCCTATGGAAGAACTCTGGAGCGCTCGAGATCCCAAAGGGAAGTCTCCTGAAACAATATCTCCCAAATGGTGTGATAAAGGTGGTAAGTCTGCAGCTATCAGGATGGAGAGGAATCTGCCAGAATCCGCTGGCTGCGTCTGAGGAGAACACTTTAGCACTGCTCAGTTTAGCAATAATCTCATCTGCAGTAGGTAGCATGAAATGTTCTCATTTTACTGTTTCATTTAGTCTTTTGAGATCCACGCAAATGCATGCTTTGCCGTTTTTCTTCAGAATGGAAACCATCGGCGAACACCATTCAGTTGATTGTGTCACCCGCTTTATGACGCCATTTTTCTCCATCCACTGCAACTCCTCTTTCACCTTTTGTAGCATTGGTATTGGAACACGTCTCGCAGTGTGTACGGCACATGGCAGCACTGAGTCTTTTAACTGAATTTTGACAGGGTCGGTTTTGAGTGTGCCGTGGCCACTCTGTTTGCCTCCTCCACTCTCCGAACAAGGTTCATGTCAGCTGATAGCAACTCAGCAGGTTATTGACATTGTATCCACGGACCACATAGGCAGAAAATGGGTATGACTGTCCTTTGTACACTGCAGTGGCTCGGAACTGACCCAGGCAGGCTAGTTTTCCCCCAGGGCTATCCAGTGTAACATTGGCTGGCTCTAGCGCCTTTGCTGGAACTAGTTTGCTGAAAGTCTCTTCTGGTACAATGTTTACATCAGCCCCCGTATCTATTTTGAATTTTACAGGAGTCGCTCCAATCAAGAGCTGCACCATCCACTGCTCTTCTAGTTCATTTACATTGTGAACTGAACCTAGAAAGTATGAAGATTGGTCAAAACATTCAGTGACTTCTCATACTCTGGCCCAATGTCCAATTTTGTGGCATTTGTGGCATTCACCTTTCTTTGCAGGGCAGCGCTCATCACTTGCTTGCACAGCATTTCCACACTGTCTACATTTTCCATGACTGTCCGCTCAGATTTTTTCTTTAGGTCTGCGCTGTCCCCTCACAGGTTCCTTACTTGTGCTGACAACTGCTCTGACCATGCTCACAGTCTTGCCTTGCATGCTGACTTATGTGGCCACCTCCTCCGATTGACCAACAGTCTGGTTTGTTTGTGCCAGTGTGAGATTGGTGATCAACTGCAGTAGTGCTGCAACGATGCATCGACGTCATCGATTACGTCGACTACGAAAATACTTCGATGTGTGTGAAATGCGTTGACGCGTCACACTGTTTATATTCATCTCGCGTAATGGCGGCTTCTTCTCCTGGGAATGGAGAAAGTTCCATTTTATCACAAAAACCTAGACCACCATTATCAAAAGTATGGGAATACTTTAAACAGAGGCCAAATAAAATGGTCCTTTGTTCCCTTTGCAGAACCGAAATGGCGTACCACCTATGGAATTGGATCTCTGCCAAATTTTTGCGCCTGCAAGATCATATTTTGAGTGTGCAAAAGGGCATTTCGCGCACGCGTGAACTGAGTTGAGGAGAAAATCTTCGTCTCGCAAATAAGAAAATATTTTGAGCGAATGAAAATCAGCTTTGCATTTCAAAGAAGTTTATTTGGATGTGCACGGACGTTCTCTTCCGCATGTGCAAGGTTTCAGTTGCTCGCGCTCCTGATACCCGCCCTGCGTGCTCGCTAAGCGCAGACCGCTCGCCTGCTAAACACGAACCAGCGGTACAATGTGCCAAAATTCCAGCCAATTAGAGATGAGGATGCTAAATTCTGATTTGCTGGCTTGACAACCAATCATAAGACTCCCTGCATTACAGACAGCGCAAGAGGAAAAATACATGGTTCAGGAGATGTTTGTTCAATGGCTTGAACACTATCAAAGTTCCTTCTAAGACTATATAGAAAGTCTTTGACACTCTTCATTTTAAATTTCACATGTCTACCACTGGACGACCACACATAAGTGGCTTATTTTCAGTGTTTCTACACCTCAATTAACTGCTAAATTAGTTCTAACTTCTTAAGTAAAAAAAATCACTAGATTAATAAAAAAAAAACTTAATGAAAATAATCGTCAGAGTAGTCGACTAATCGAAAAAAATTAATCGTTAGTTGCAGCTCTAAACTGCAGCCTCCGAGAGAGATCTTTATCCAAGATTCTGACCATGATGCGGTCGCAAATTGTTTCGTCTCTCATGGTGCCGAACTCACAGTGCTTGGACAGCTCTCTGATGAATGCTTCTGCTCTTTCGCCGGGTTGTTGCAAGCGCTGGTGAAAACATGCGCGTTCGTGAATGACGTTTCTCCTCGGGAAAAAGTAATCGTTAAACTTTGCCTGGACGATTGCAAAGTCATTTCTGTGTGCCTCTTCTGCAAACACGAATAATTTATAAATGTTCTCTGCTTCACTCCCCATGGCGTAAATGAGACAACTCACTTGGACTTCTCCGTCTTCTTTGTCTAACTTTTTAGCCGTTCGGAAGCGCTGAAATCTTTGTCTCCAATCCATCCACTCTGTCGGCTTATCGAAGGACTTCTGACACCATATAAAATGACCACAAAAAGGCAATTCTTGCAGATGAATACTTCTTTATTAACCACTAGCAATGCATCCTCCAGTCAACATTATGACCGTGAATGTTCTTTCTTAAGACCCACCCCCAGGTGCTTCTCTTCACTCAGATTTAAAGCAACAGTGTTAAATCAATAAACCATCACATCACATGACACATATATTGTCTAGAGCCTGAATTTTAGCACAGGATTCCCATAAGTTCTATTCTTATAATGTGATAAATTCCTGCCACCAATTATTCATACACTATAGGTGTATAAATTATGTTCTCACGTATTTAAGAAGAGTAATTTTGTTATCCAATGTATTATTAACTGGCCAGAATTTTGTGACTGTAGTGAACATGTGATCATGTGGAAGCGTGTTTCCACCACAGAATTTAAAAAAAAAAAAAAAAAAATTTAAGTTAATTTCATTTTTTTTTCTTCTCACAACTGTTTAGATCTCACAATCTTTGGACATTATAACTCACATTTGCTAGTTTATATGTCACAATTGTGGAGAATTATAATCAGAATTGTGAGATAAAGTGACATTGAGTCACTTGAGATAGTCATCAGTTAATAAAACCTAGTATATCAAAATCAACTGCTGGTAGTAAATCCTTTTTCCTAGTTAGCATCCAAATATGTGAGAGGGCGCTTTACACACTGAACACATATGAGAGAGTAGATTGATGTGGGCAAATGCTAGATTAGGGTCAGGGTCAGGGTTTAAGGGTTAGGGATAGATAGATAGATAGATAGATAGATAGATAGATAGATAGATAGATAGATAGATAGATAGATATGGTCAAATGATAGATAGATAGATAGATAGATAGATAGATAGATAGATAGATAGATAGATAGATAGATAGATAGATAGATATGGTCAAATGATAGATAGATAGATAGATATGGTCAAATGATAGATAGATAGATAGATAGATAGATAGATAGATAGATAGATAGATAGATAGATAGATAGATATGGTAGATAGATAGATAGATAGATAGATAGATAGATAGATAGATAGATAGATAGATAGATAGATATGGTAGATAGATATGGTAGATAGATATGGTAGATAGATAGATAGATAGATAGATATGATAGATAGATAGATAGATAGATAAGATAGATAGATAGATAGATAGATAGATAGATAGATATGGTCAAATGATAGATAGATAGATAGATAGATAGATAGATAGATAGATAGATAGATAGATAGATAGATATGGTCAAATGATAGATAGATAGATAGATAGATAGATAGATAGATAGATAGATAGATAGATAGATAGATAGATAGATAGATAGATAGACAGACAGACAGACAGATAGATAGATAGATAGATAGATAGATAGATAGATAGATAGATAGATATGGTAGATAGATAGATAGATAGATAGATATGATAGATAGATAGATAGATAGATAGATAGATAGATAGATAAGATAGATAGATAGATAGATAGATAGATAGATAGATGTAGTCAAATGATAGATTAGGGTTAGGGTCAGGGTTAGGGATAGATAGATAGATTGATGTGGGCAAATGCTAGATTTGGGTTAGGGATAGGGATAGGGATAGGGATAGGGTTAGGGTTTAGGGTTAGATAGATAGATAGATGTGGTCAAATGATAGATTAGGGTTAAGGTTAGGGTTAGGGGTTAGGGTTAGGGTTAGATAGATAGATGTGGTCAAATGATGGGTTAGGGTTAGGGTTAGGTTTAGGGTTAAGGTTCAGGGTCAGGGTGTAGGGTTTAGGGTTAGGTTTAGATAGATAGATATGGTCAAATGACAGATCAGGGTTAGGGTTTAGGGTCAGGGATGGATGGATGGATGGATGGATGGATGGATAGATGGATAGATAGATAGATAGATCATTGCTGCTTGCAGCCATATTTATTATTATTTAAATTTTTTTTCAACCGTTCGGGGGCTTTTTGGGGGCCTTAACGTGCTCAAAAACTCTTGAAACTTTGCACACACATTGGAACCTGCGGCCATTAGGACATCACACAGAGGCTGGGACCCGGGCTCGACAATGGGGTCCGAAATCTTGGTCCATATATCAAACATGCTTGCACATATTAGTATGAAACTCGGTACACATGTAGACATCATCGGGCCTGACAACTTTCGTGCCCTAACTTGTACGCCGCCTCAACAGGAAGTGAGCTATTATGGGTTGTTTGAAAAACACATGCTCTGGAATTTGATATACTCCTCCTAGGCGCTTAATCCAATCACCACCAAACTCGGGCAGCATGAAGTCAAGACATTGATCATGCAAAACTACCAGCAGATTTTTGATATCTCATACGGTTTGCACGTGGTGAGGCAACAAATTTATGGTGAGAAAACAGAAACAGGAAGTGTTATAACGTCTGCATACATTTATTTTATGAAACCTCAGCTGTGTGTTCGTTGTAGGAGGCCGAGCACATGGATGTGACTATTGTGAGTCAAAGATATAGCGCCACCAACTGGCAGCAGGAAGTGTCACTTTCAAAATGCTTTGAGATCACCCTCTTATTTTTCCCAAATTGCTTCAAACCTTACCAGAATAATGTGAAGACATGGCAAATGTAGACCTCTAAAAAGATCTTTGATATTTTAAACACTGTTGTCATAGCAATGGATAAAAGTTTCAGACCAAAATATTTGTTTTGGATGCTTTTGAGACTCTTATCATGCTTCAAATTGCATGAAACTCGATACACACATCAGGATTGTCATCTAGTAGACATGGGCAAAGCCTTGAAAATGGCCGTGGTGGAGGGGCCATCTTTTGACAAAAGTTGGGGGGTTAGTTTAACCTACAGTCACCAAACTCATTACACATATTGTTCTTATTTAGCCGGACAACTTTCTAATTTACAGTCATTAGCTCCGACCAACAGGAAGTCAGATGTTTTGGTTTGAATGTGGATATTTTGAATAATCAAGCTCTGAATTTTTAGCTACTTCTCTTAGGGGATTCATGCAATCGCCAGCAAACTTTCTGAACATGATGACAACATACTGAAGATGCTAAATTGCGAACGATTATAGTACATCTCAAATGGTGTTGCCATGGCGAAGGTTTAAATTAAGAACAAAAAGGAAAATAGGAAGTAGTTCACAAATAATTGAAATATACACACCTAATTTCTATATTTAAGAGTACAAATATCATAAACACATTTTAATTCATTTTTTAATTTCAAGAAGTATGTGTAAATTAAAATGAGGCAGATAAGTGCTCTTTGGTTAAAATAATTGAAATGATAATCAAATGAGCACATAATGAACACTATAGGGCAGCATATACCTATTTTTAAACAGGGTTGTACAATAATTTGTATTATAATCAATGTTTTTTTTTAGCTATCAAAGACTTCTTTTTGTCATGTTTTGATTTTATTTTTTGTTTTTGTTTAAAATGTTGTTAGGGTTAGGTATTATATTAGGTGATAGTATAATAATACAAATATTATAAATAAAGACATTTTAATTTATTATTTAATTTCAAGAAGTATGTGTAAATTAAAATGAGGCAGATAAGTGTTCTTTGGTTAAAATAATTGAAATGATAATCAAATGTCATATATGTAATGAGCACAAAAGGGCAGCATATACCTATTTTTAAATAGGGTTGAGAAGACAGTTTTAACAATACTTATAAGAAAGTCTTATAATAATACTAATAATAAAGTCTCTCATTGTTTGACTTAAATTAAATTAAGATTATATATTTGGTAATGAACCTTGATGAATTTAACATGAATGTACAATTTTCAGATCAGTATATTTGTTTTCTTTAAAATGTTGTATTTTGAGATGACACTCAATGATAATTCATGACACTAAACAATATTCTCCTCTGAATTATACACTGTTTATTTCCATATACAATAATAATAACAGATATAATAAATGTAGTATGTTTAACTTAAAAATAAGCAAATTAACCATTTGTTTGAGGAAAAGAAAAAAAAAAATAAGTTTAATATATAGTAACCAAAAGATGGCACTATAGGGTTATTTTTAAACAAGGTTAGATACAATTCTGAACAGCTTTAAAAAACGTTAATTTGTATTATAATCAATGGTTTTCCCATACTCTATTGGCATATATATTTAGTTATTATCAAAGACTACTTTTTGTCACGTTTAGATTTTAATTTTTGTTTAAAAGTTTGTTAAATCTTCTGAATCTCTGTCTCACTGTAAACATTTGTTATGTGAAATGGCTTATTCATATGAAACTTGTGAACAGAAATGAAACAGTTTTTCAGACTGTCAGAGTCAGAGAATGACTAGTTGCTGTTTACATTAATTGCCTGTCACAGTCTACATTAATGTGTAAATGGCATTAAAATTCAAAGTAATCACTTTGGTAATCTAAAACACTTTTCAGATGTAACTGTAATTTGATTACCACCCAGTTAAAATGCAACTGTAATGAAATACAGTTACTCACATTTTGTATTTTAAATACGTAACTAAGTTACATTTCATTACTCCCCAACCTTCGCAGTTAATCAAACCAGTTTATTTGTTGGCCTCTGACAACATAGTATTATATACAAAGTTTGATAATTGTGTGTTTTTATATTTTAATTAACCTAAGATAAATGCTGATGTACTTATAAAAGGGTTAAAACTTATAAAAGTGTTTTCATGTGCTGATTTAGACAGAAATAAAATCAGTCTGCTTTTCACATAGGAGCGAGTGTGTGTTTTCTAGACATGGACGTTACACAAGGTCACATGCCGTGTTGGCAAGCATCACATTAATTATTAATTAATTTTAGTTGATATTTATTATTATTATTTATTATTGTATATTGTATTATTGTATATAATGTAATTATATAATTACATTTTGTTAAAAAGATTACATTTCACACGATTTTATAAAAGCAGCTCTTTATGGATGCGCATGCGCAGCGGACGGTGATGGCTGCTTAATATCGACGCTCCACCTCAGTGCATATTTTTCGCCCTTTTTCAATCCCTACTAAGTTTTTGGCCGCATTTCATGTAAATATCTGGATCTAGTGCTATTCTAGATGGCATTTAAAAGAGATATAATCCAGTCCCCGGCGAAGAAAAAGCAGAAAGATGACGATCGCCTTCATGACGCCATTGCCGAAATGCTCGATAATCAACTGAGCGCCATAAAGCAAAGCATGACGATGATTGTTCGCGAGGAAATATCGACGATTACAGCACGACTGGACTCGCAGGAAAAAGATGTCAAATCGTTTGGCAGTAGATGTGACAAGATGCAGGCAACGGTCCGGGATGTTAAGAGAGACTCGATTGCTAACAAGTCCGGTCTGGAGGAGCTCCAGGAGAAATTACTTCTTTACGAGGATAAATCCAGACAAAATAATCTAAGGTTGGTGGGCCTAAGGGAAGGAGCTGAAGGCGGGAATGCAATTCAGTTCTTGCAGACCCATATTCCCAAGTGGATTCCGGCTCTTAAAGGGAAGACGATAGAGATCGAACGCGTGCACCGTCTGTACACGAATGAGGATCCCTCTAAGAATAGAGCGCGCACTTTAATTTTCAAGCTTCTTCGTTACAATGATCGACAGGCGATCCTACAGGGAGCCAGGAGTGCTTCGCCTCTGAATTTCGAAGGGGGTATCTTACGGTTCTTCCCTGACTTCAGCAAGGGAACGTCCCAAAAAAGGAAAGCTATGGCTGAAGGTCGGAAACGTCTCCAACTACTAGGGATCGAGTCATTCCTGCTCTACCCCGCGTCGGTCAAAGTGCGTCACGGTCAGGAGCAACTGTTTTTCAAGACCCCTGCGGACCTGGAGCGGTACATCTCGTCTCTGAGCGCCGCCACCACGGAGATGGATACCACCGCGCTATTAGATATGCCACCGCCTGAGGATTAAATTAGGCCCTTTTTGCTGTTGTTTTTAAACATCCTAAGTAGGGATATAGTTTTGATTTTGCTGTGATGGACACTCAGGTGAGAGATGCTGATGTTTGAGTAACTGTTACCCTTATAGTCCGAGTGCATGGCCTCGAGTAGATTTATTTTCCAGGTAGATAAGAGGGTGTGGTTTTCCCCTCTGCAAGCTACCGATAGTAAATTGTTTTTTGTGTTATTGTTGTTAACTAACATTATGTTAGAACTACCAGGGTTTGCTCTTTTTGCTATTTTACTGTTCATGGGGGTGAAATTATTAATGATGCGTTATGTTATATGGCTAACTTACCATTGTCTTATGGGTAATTATATTGTGACAGAATGAGGGATTGTAATGTGATATCGTGGAATGTAAATGGTCTAAATTCTCCTATAAAAAGATCTAAATGCCTAGATTATTTGCACCGTAAACGAGCTGACATTGCATTAATACAAGAATCTCATCTCAAGGCTTCTGATGCTACTCGCTTTCAGAATAGACATTTTAAAATGATAGCTTTCTCTTCGCATAATAGTGCCTCAAGAGGAGTTATTATACTCCAGAACAGGAAATTCCCGTTCCTAATAGAGAAAGTAGGAGGGGACGAAAACGGGCGGTTTACATATGTTTCTGGCTCATGGAATAATTTAAAAATAGTTCTCTTCTCAGTATATTCCCCTAATAATTACGATGTAGACTTTTTCCCATCTCTTACTAAACTATGTCTTAATTTTGTCGACTACAAACTGGTTGTAGGTATGGATGCTAATGCAGTTTGTAACCCCTTAATTGATAGATCCCTTGTCGCTGTCCATGACGATCGGGCTTCGCAGTCATTAAACGAGCTCATTGTTGATAACAACTTATGTGATATTTGGAGAGTGAAAAATGGGAATTCTAGAGATTATACTTTTTACTCGGCGCGCCACAAATCATTTTCGAGAATAGATTACATCTTGATTTCTAAATCTCTTATCCAAGGAGTAAATCACATTGATATCCTACCTATCCTGATTTCAGATCACTCCGCTGTGATTTGTAATCTATCTCCTCCGATAATTCCCTTAAGATCCAAAAGGTGGCGTATGAATACAACTTTCTTGCAAAATGAAGATTTTTTGTCCCAGTTACGTTCTAAATTATCTCTCTTTCTTCAAGAAAACTTAAGTTCATCTATTAATCCTCAAATCCTATGGGAGACAACTAAATGTTTCTTGAGAGGAAACTGCATTTCTTTTGCCTCCCATGTAAATAAATCCAGAGAAAAAAAATTAACCCAACTGGAGGCCCAGATTAAACATGTAGAGAAGGATCTTAAAAAAACCTTTACGGAAAATAAAAGCAGACTCTTGGGCAATTTAAAGACTGACCACAAGGCTATTCTATTAAAAAGGGCAGAATTTTTGATACACCGTACCAAACAAAATTACTATCTTAATGGTGAGCGGCCAGGAAAACTTATGGCTTTAAGGTTGAAACATAATGAGGCCCTGGCCTCAATAACAGCCATCAAGGATAATACAGACGTTCTCCACACGGCTCCAGGGGATGTAAACAGAATATTTAAGGACTTCTATGAGTTGTTATACAGATCTGAGGTGGGAGCGAATGAACAAGCTGTTAGTGAATTTCTGTTAAACTTAGATCTCCCTCAATTAAGTGAGGAGCAATGTGCTTTTCTCGATTCTCCAATAGATTTAAAAGAGTTGAAGGAGGCTTTAGTGGCTATGAATAAAGGTAAGACCCCGGGTTTGGATGGGTTACCTCCGGAGCTGTATCTGGCAATATGGGATATGATTGGACCACTCCTCCTCGACTCCATAAATTTCGCTATAGATTCTGGTTATTTCCATAGAGACCAGAATACTGCTCTTATCTCCCTGCTGCTGAAAAAGGGAAAGGAACCCCTATGCTGCTCTAGTTACAGGCCGATTTCACTAATTGGTACGGATGTTAAGTTATATGCCAAAGTTCTAGCCCACCGTTTGGGAACGGTTGCCAGTTTTCTAATTGCCCACGATCAGACAGGTTTCCTTAAGGAACGTTTTGCTGCGGATAACTTGCGACGTCTTTTGAACATTATTGACTCACCCGACCCGGCTAACGAACAACGTGCTATCCTCTCGCTAGATGCTGAGAAAGCCTTTGACCGGGTCGAGTGTACATATTTATGGTCTGTCTTAACCCGTTTTGGCTTTGGCCCGCGTTTTATACATATGATTCAGACCCTTTATGTTAACTCGTCTGCGCGGGTCTCAACGGGTTTGTGCTGTTCAGAGGCAATCCCATTGAACTGGGGAACTAGACAGGGATGTCCGTTATCCCCCTTACTATTCGCAATCTCATTAGAACCCTTAGCGAAGGCAATTCGACAAGACCACGTTATTTCCCCAATTACTGTAGGTGACTCTAAGCATTTTATCTCTCTTTTTGCAGACGACATCCTGCTCTATATGTCTAATGTTTCCTCTTCTCTTCCTCAATGTCTTAAAATATTTAATGATTTTAGCAGTATAAGTGGTTACAAAATTAATTGGGGAAAATCTGTATTAATGCCCTTGTCAGCGTCGACTAATGCTGCATTAGCATCCTCCTCGATCCCAGTTAGCTCGATCCCAATCAGCAAGACATTTAAATACCTGGGAATTCAGATTTTTCCTTCACTGCAGACTATCTCTAAAGAAAATTATAGTTCTTTATTTACTTCTATCAGGCAAGATTTACAGAGATGGGATGTTATTTTAACCTCACTTCAAGGCAGAATTTCTATCATCAAAATGAATATCCTCCCTCGACTTTTATTTCTGTTCTCCATGATCCCTTTATCTCCCCATAGAACCTTCTTCAAAGAATTAGATTCCTTGATTACCAAATTCATATGGAACAAGAAGCGACCAAGAATTAAACTTTCAACACTACAGAGAAGATCCAATAAAGGAGGTTTGTCTCTTCCAAACTTCCATTTGTACTTTTGGGCATGTCAGCTGCGATCTCTTAAGGTTTGGATAAAGGATGATTCCCAGATCGCCTGGAGGGATGTGGAAGCGTCCGCTGTGCTCCCGCATCGGCTCCAGGATATTTTATTCACGGGTGTATTAAAGAAAGATGTGAAGGTTGGGAACACAATTGTGTGTAATTCTCTGAAAATCTGGCATGAGGTATGCAAATTCATGGGGTGTTCATTTAAGTTCACGTCTGAATCTCCGATCTGGCATAATAATAATTTACAATCAGATAACAGACCTTTTGTTTTTAAGCCATGGTCGGATCAAGGTGTACATACCCTGTGTGATATATTCAATAATCAGGGCTTGAGGTCCTTTCAAGATCTGAAAGAGTGTTACAATCTTCCTGGACATTCCTATTTTTTATATTTAAGGTTGAGAAGTTCTATGCGTGCTTATGGAGTGCCGTGGAACTGTAAATTGGACTCTCACCCTCTGATGGACTGTTTGAATTATTCACAGGCACGAGGAGCAGTGTCATTCATTTACAACAGACTGCTCAAGCATGGCTGTGGTAGGCTCTCTATTACCACGATATGGGAAAAGGAATTCGCTCCCCGCAAACTAAATTGGGACTTGATATGGGACACTATTCCAACAATGTCTAAAAATCTTGCCCACCAACTGATACACTTTAAATTGCTTCATAAGGCATATGCTACTCCATATGTTTTGCACAAAATGAAGCGATTACCTACCCCCTTCTGTTCACTTTGTAATTCCAATTCTGTGGGTACCTATATGCATATGTTTTATGAGTGCCAGCTTGTCAGTAACTTCTGGGATGAAGTGTTTTTAAATGTATCAGAACTATGTGATAAGGTTATCATCAAGCACCCCGTTCTATGTTTGCTGAATATTGATGAGGATCTTGATCTGACGGTTAGCCAGCGCAGGATCCTACACACTGCTCTAACTGCAGCCAAAAAGATAATTTTTAAGATCTGGCATGAGCCTACGGTCCCAGCAGCCAAACTATGGCTTATAGAAATTAAACATATTGCACTACTAGAGCTCACTACAGCGAGAATCAACAAAGCTAAACCAAAGACACTTAAGGCCTGGACTGAATTTGTTAAAAAAATATCGCATATAATAACTCGTTAGCTCATATGTACTGAATGTTTTGGAGTGTTGTTAAGGAGCAGTGGAAATCCTAGAGCTGTGCTAACGTTAATTAACCCCCTAACTTATTCACCTATTTGTACTTTTACTGTTATATTTTATTTTTATTTTTTATTTTTCTCTTAATGCAAACCCTGGTCTTGTATATAGTTAATGGTGGTCTCATGTGGGCCTTGTTCAACCTTGCAATTAATCAATAAATAAATAATCATAAAAAAAAAAAAAGCAGCTCTTTATAATAATCTTTCATAAGCGATAAATAAAATCTAGACACACATCTTACTCTTACCTGACGCTTATTTGGCTCCATTTGCTAATTTTATAATTTTATTTTTTCGTTGGATACCACCCATATTGGAATTAAATGAAAGCATCCTTTTGGTGCATAATATTGGTGCGCAAACGAAAGCTCAGCTAGGCCAAAAAACACATTCTGCTCTCACTTGAAAGTGACATATGACATCCTATGAAATTAAATTAATCTAAATTTAAATTATCTCATAGATGTGGCTGTTGTGGTTTGTGATCATATGGGCATCAACTGCTGCAGTAAATGTGGTGAATTCAAATGAATTTGACATAGTCCTTTTATATTTACCCATTTGAAATGCCTATTGCCCGCCATGCACAGTTGCCTTGAAGCCACTGGGTTGGCGGTGCCACCAGGCTTAGGCCCGTCATTGCTGCTTGCAGCTATATTCTTCTTCTTCTTCTTTTCCGAAATGAATCGCTTTTTTGAGGGCCTAAACATGGTCGAAAACTCACAAAACTTTGCACACGCGTCAGAACTGGTGAAAATTGTCTCAGAATTGGGTGGGGCAAAATGGCTCAATAGCGCCACCTATACAACTTCAACGGTGTGCGCCTTCGGCTACGTTTGACGTACGTCTACGAAATTCGGTACATACATGTAAGGTCCCAAGACTTACAGAAAAGCCTCTTGGAGCGAAGTCAGGAAGTCAGCCATTTTGAATTTCCTGTGCGATTTTTGTGCAGTTTTTGCCATTTTCAGGCCTCGTACTTTAACAAACTCCTCCTACAGTTCTAATCCGATCATCTTCAAGTTTGGTTTGTGTAATCATAAGGCCTTTGCGACGCTAAATTGCGAAGATCTAGAGTTTTTGTCACAGTGATGCTCCATATGCTCAGCGACTGGATCTCGGATGGGTGATAGTTGGGGAAGTATGCTTGGGAAAAGCACATCGCCCTTTGAGCGTGATTGTCTACCGAACACGTGCTCAGTAACGGTCGCACATCATATTTCACACCTTGCCCAAAACAGATTCAAGTGAAGGAATGTGTAGATGGAACAATAAAACAACACTATGTGTTACCAGATAACAATGAGAAAATACTGATAAATTGGGCTATGCCATGTTCCAAACAACGCAAGACAACAACAAACCTGGTCTTTCTGTAGAAGACAAAGCTTTTCTAGAAATCATGGACCGTGATGTCTTCCAGGATTCTGCAAACAGCTGGGTCGCACCATTACCTTTCGCTCTCCAAGGTCTCAATTGCCGAATAACAGAGATCAGGCAATGAAACACCTCACATCACTGCGCAGAACGCTAGATAAAAAACCTGAGATGAAAGGTCAGTTCATTGAATTCATGCAAAAACTTTTTGACAATGACCATACAGAGCATGCCCCTCCCATAGATGAATGAAAGGAGAGCTGGTACATTCTCATGTTTGGTGTCTACCACTCGCAAAAGCCTGATCAAATCAGGGTTGTGTTCGACTCGAGTGCAGAATTTGAAGTCATGTCACTTAACAAGGTATTACTCAGTGGACCTGATTTAAACAACACACTCCTTGGAGTTCTCATGAGATTCCGAAAAGAGAGCATTGCAGTGACAGCAGATGTTCAGCAGATCTTTTACTGTTTTGTAGTACAGGAAGACCACAAAGATTATTTAAGGTTTTTGTGGTATGAAGACAACAACCTAGAAAAAAGGGTAACTGAGTACAGGATGAAAGTCTATGTATTTGGAAACAGTCCTTCACCTGCCGTGGCAATTTACTGCATGCGACGAGCTGCTCTGCAGGGAGAAAACGAGCATGGCTCTGATGTAAAGCACTTTGTAGTAAGAAATTTTTACGTTGATGATGGAGTCATCTCTTAGATTCTTCTTAGAGTCAAATCTTAGATTACACAAAATCGCATTCAACAGCAAAACCGTTATGGAAGCATTTCCCAAAGAGAATCATGCCAAAGACTTGAAGGACTTAGACCTAGGAGTTGATGATTTGCCTGTCCAACACAGCCCGGATCTCTCTGGGAACCTGGAGACTGATAGCTTTAACTTCCAAGTGAATCAAGAAGAGAAGCCATTTACAAGAAGGGCCACTTGGATTTCTGGCTCCTGTCGTAGTGCGAGGAAAAGCTTTACTCAGAGAACTTTCATCTGAACAGAGTGACTAGGATGCACCTCTTTCAAAAGTAAGACAAGAAGAGTGGAATGAATGGAGAAATTCTCTAATTACATTGGAACATTTGCAGATTAAGAGACTGTATGTACCCGTTCCGCTGTCTGCCACACAAAGAAAAGAACTGTGCTTCTTCTCAGATGTCTCCACAGTTGCTATAGGAGCAGTAGCTTATCTTAGGGTAATTGACGCTGATAACCAATGCCAAGTCAGGTTTGGCATGGTGAAAGCAAAGATAGCCCCTCCTCCATGCTCACACCTGGAATTGTGTGCTGCTGTGCTAGCAGTAGAAATGTATGAAATGATCAGGGATGAGATTGATGAGGAAATAGACTCAGTCAGGTTCTTCACGGATAGCAGGATAGTCTTAGGATATATCCATAATATCACTAAGAGATTTTATGTATATGTGGCAAATAGGGTAGCTCGGATAAGAAAATCGACACATCCGGAACAGTGGTGTTATATGAATACCAACAACAACCCAGCAGACCTTGCCACCAGAGCTGTATCAGCAGAATGTTTGTAGTACACATGTTGGTTTTCTGGACCACAATTTCTACTCCAGAGCAATGCTCAAGAATTGGCTGAGAACTTTGAATTGATGGAACCTGATGCTGAGATACAACCTGACAGTTCAGTCCTGGCAACAAAGATTTCTGCAGCTCAGGTAAGCTCTCACAGATTTGAGAGGTTCTCTAACTGGAAGACTCTCTGTAAGACAATAGCTCGACTAATCCATATTGGAAGATCCTGTTGTGGTAAAACAGATGAGGTTCATTACAAAGGTTAGCATTACTCCAACAAATCCTGTAGCACAAGTGATTTAACACAAGCCAAGAGTACAATCATACGCTGTGTGCAATACGAAACATTTATGGAAGAGTTTGAGTGCCTTGAAAATGGAGCAGTCCTTCCAAAATGAAGAAAAAAAATTAAATCCAGTAATTGATGATGGTTTGCTGTGAGTTGGAGGTTGCATATCTTCATCAGACCTGTCTCAAAGAGAAAAGTATCCTATCATTATTCCACAGAAACATCATATCGCCACCCTCCTGGTAAGACACTATCACAATCAAGTAGTGCACCAGGGGCGCCATTTTACTGATGGAGCCGTCAGAGCTGCTGGATTTTGGATAATAGGGTGCAAACGTCTCGTTTCCAACATCATTCACAACTGTGTAATCTGCCGCAAGTTAAGAGGAAGGTTGCAGACTCAAAAAGATGGCAAGTTTGCTTGCAGATAGATGTGTTTGGCCCATGGAGTGTAGTCACACGTCGTACAAGAGGTGGCAGTGCAGATTCAAAGCGCTGGGCAGTGATTTTTGTGTGCCTGTCTGTCAGAGCAGTGCATATCGAGCTGATTGAATCTATGTCTACGTCGAGTTTCGTCAATGCATTGCGGCGATTTTTCTCCATCCGTGGCCCAGCAAAAATACTCCGATCTGATAGAGGTATAAACTTTGTAGGTACCTGCAAAGAGTTGAAAATCAATGTGAATGACACAGGATGCACATGGATATTCAATCCACCCCATGCCTCACATATGGGGGGATCTTGGGAGAGACTCATTGGAGTTGCTAGGAGAATTCTGAATGGTATGCTGATTCAAAAGCCTACACGCCTCACACATGAGGTTTTGTCAACTCTAAAGGCGGAAGTTACGGCAATCATCAACGCAAGACCTTTAATACCAGTGTCAACGGACCCAGACGCACCTGAAATACTCATTCCAGCATTTTTGTTGACACAGAAATGGAATCTCCTGAGGGAGATTCTGACACAAGTGATCTCCATACAAAACAATGGAAACAAGTACAGCGTCTCGCCAATACCTTTTGGAAAAGGTGACGAAGGGACTATTTGTCAACACTGCAGAAGTGGTTTGATGGGAAACCAAATGTAATTGGTGATGTCGTGCTCTTGAAAGTCAGACACCAAGGAATAACTGGCCTGTTGGACTTGTGAAAACCATTCCAAGTGCGGACAAAAAGGTTTGTAAAGTAGAACTGAAAATTGTTGACCAAGGAACCACTAAATTCTTTCTGAGACCAATCTCAAAAATAGTTGTTCTCTTTTCTCAGGAATAGTAGAGACTTTCTGAAAGACTAGATGTGATAATAAATAGTGGCATAATTTCAATATACCATGTGGGGAAGTGTGTTGCTCTTAGAAATTGTATTTTACAATTTTAAAATTGTATTTTTTTGTGCATTATTTTACTATTTTATTTGTATATATTGTTTTATTTATTCCCAGGACTTTTATTTTGAAATGGTGATCTGATATTGCAGAAGTGTGCATATTCTAGAACGTTTAGGAAGGAGAGAGAGACAAAGTTGACGCAGCAAAGCTCATATATGCGATATTTTAACAGTTTATCCTCATAAAACATTTGACTAAGTAATCTACGAATTTAATCAAGTTGTTATGGATCTTTGATTGTAACAAGTGATTTAACTGACTTTAATGTTAAAACAATTGACTGTGATTGAACAGCGTTACTGCATTCATGTTTTCCTGTAATGTTTATTTACATATTTTATTTTCTTTATTTGCAGTTTTACAGTAAAGAATAATCACCAAGAAAAGTACGCCTTGGGACTTTATTCTAAATGTTTGCTATCTGTTCAATGGTGCAAAGTCACGTGCTATGAGGGCAGAATAAGCCTAGTACAAGAACTGACCACTGGGACATCTCACTTCCAGGGGGCACAGCTCACCTTGGGACTGGTACGCCAACCTCTATTTGGAGACAGCCTTTCGTTTCTGCTGATCTCCAAAGTAGACAAAGAGCTGCTCACAGCTTTAAAAGCTCTGTGCGCGGTCCACGTAAATGCGCAGAGCATGAACAGGACACAGCAATGCAAGGACCGGGTCTGCCTCCTTTAGTGGCAGCGCTTGCAAGTTCAACAGCTGGTCCCGGAAGGCAGTGGTGGGAACTTTGGGCACATATCCTGGCTGGGGTCTCAAGATCATGTGAGACAAGGCCGGCCCGAATTCTAGGCAAGATTCCCTGAATGAAAATGCTTGCAGGTCCCCGACAAACGACAGATGTTTAACCTGTTTGTCATCACCCCCGCTTTTTGAAAAATCCCATGAAATGACATACCCAAACTAAAACAGATGCAGTCCATTAATCCTTTGCACTAAAAGCATACGTATGGTCTCATTTCAAAGCAGACATTTTGTAGTTTATTGTAAAGTCATAATTAATTATTGTCATTATGAAAAAAATAGTTATAAATAGCTTCAAAATTTTGTAGTTATTAGTGTAATGAAGGGTCAATGGAGTGGGATCCAAATACAGGCTTTATTTTAACAAGAATAGTCACACAGACAATGGTCAAAAAACAGCAAACAGATATGTCAGAGGAATGGCAGAGTTGTGATCGGTGAACACGCAGAGGAGTCGATGCAGGCAGCAAGTTAACACAGTCCAGTAACACAATGCAGTAAATCC
Source organism: Zacco platypus (assembly GCA_038088235.1). Taxonomy (NCBI): domain Eukaryota; kingdom Metazoa; phylum Chordata; class Actinopteri; order Cypriniformes; family Xenocyprididae; genus Zacco; species Zacco platypus. The sequence continues at coordinate 10,881,964 of CM076080.1, forward strand.
AAGGCAGGCAGAGAACAATCGGAAGATGGTAAACAAACAGGGTCAAAACAGGCAGGCAAAACAGAAACAAACGGTCAGAAATGACAACACTTGGGAATATCAAGACCTCACAATGGTGTGTATGTGCAGAGTGCTAATATAGTCCAGATAATGAGCTGCAGCTGGTGAGGTGATCAGTGATAGATATGGAGCTTCTGGGAAATGTAGTCTGCATGAATGAGTGAGTGAGAGTGTGAGTGTGTAGTGCATAGTCCAAGGTGAAGTGGCCTCTAGTGGCTATAGCGGGAACTTCAGCTGATGATCGTTAAAATTTGAAATTTGTTTTTATGAAAAATCTTTATGAAAATAAAATTGAAGTCGGCCTTTCTGCAATCTAGAAATACACTCCAGCTAAAGCCACATGTCTGACCATGTTATATTTCAAATCTGAAGATGCTAAGTTTAAAACTCTGAGTTTTATTGAATGTTTTTTAAGATCATGTCATGTGATTTTATTTTGAAATGACTCTAAAATGCTAACTAATGTTTATAGCCATCTTCCAAGCATCCATTCAGTGTATTGTCTCTATTATTTTGTGGTGCAAACTGCCCCCTTCAGTTTCAGTGCACGATTCACACCTCTCTGGCCTGGTTATGGTTTAATTATTCTTCTCTTTTGTCTCTATTATACTTACTGACGATGTTCGGTTCAAGCAGACTTAATCCCATCATTTCTTTCATCAAACTTCTCACTTCACCTTCTTTGCAACTGTATCAAATTCCCTTAATGAAAAAGAAACATTTCAGTGAGCTTTACGTTTAAAAATTCATTATAACAGCTAATGTTAGGTGCCAGCATGACAGGTGCATACACTAGCATGTAGCTTAGCACACCATCAATAAATGACTATTTATAAGATTAAAACCAAGGTTTTGCTCCAAACTTACTTTATATCACAAGTCAAGTGTTTTAAATAACCTGTGATGTGATGTGGCTTCAGATAAAAAAATCTCACCAAAAAGATTCCCATTGGCTCGTTTTGTACCACTTGGAGGTGATTGGGCTCACAAGCGAGACCCCATTACGTCAATATCGGTGTAACGACGAACGTGACTGACTGAATGGGAATTAAATTTCTCAAGCTGAAAATAGTTAATATTCAAAGTAAATACAACTTAATGAAGTCAGTGGAAACTAATAACTGAAAATGTTAACCGATCTGTGTACTTAACCGATCTTCTATTGCCCTATAATCCGTCACGCTCTTTAAGATCACAAAACTCTGGACTTTTGGTTGTACCTAGGATAGTTAAGTCCACTAAAGGAGGGAGAGCGTTTTCACATTTGGCTCCGAAACTCTGGAATAGCCTTCCTGATAATGTTAGGGGTTCAGACTCACTCACCCAGTTTAAATCTAGATTAAAGACACATCTCTTTAGCCAAGCATACACATAAATACATCTCATATCAGATCAATTGCTCATTATGACTATCCTTGCTTAAAGTTATGAACAGCAGCTACGCTAATTATTCTCCTTTTGCTTTTCTGTTTTGCCTCAGGACATCCGCCCCGAGGTCACTAGAGAGCACATCAGCTTCAGTCCGGATCCAGCCTCTTAAGAAGACCTCAGATGATCATCACCTGTGAAGAGACGGCGCCAGTTCCTGCGAGGACTTCAGAAGACGCAATCATCTGGATCACCATATGCACATTGCCCAATTATATATCCTAATTGTTTATGAAATTTATTTTCCGGGAGCTCTTTGCTTCCAACTTCGGTTAAACTGCTAACTCTGATTGTAAATTAATTAACTAAATTATGTTATTTGCTAACTGCATTCTTTAAATTGTAATGTTGACATCCGTTCTCTGTAAAGCTGCTTTGAAATATGTATCGTGAAAAGCGCTAAAATAAAAAAGAAAAAAAAAATGTTAAGTAGAGTATACACAAAAAGCATTTTTAAGCCTCGTGCACACTGGGAAGATTATCACACGCGCTTATCGCCAGCGTTTTTCGAGAAGTTTTCCATGCGTCTTTGTGTTCACACCCAAGATTACTAATTACAAAAAAAAGAAAAATTACATAAATTATTTTTGAACTGAATAAAGTATTTTAAAGGACATGGTTACATTAAAAAAATATTTTAGCATTCGACATTCAATTTTAATGTTAAATCACAACTGTTTTACATTGTTCTATAGTCTCTTCCCCGGTTTCACAGACAAGACTTAAGCTAGTCCCAGACTAAAATGCATGTTTTAAAATGGATAGATCCGGCCCTTGATTCTGATTGGCTTTGAACACTGCTCAACCATTGTAAAATTCCTGAGATCAAACAGCTGATTGCATTATATAAGAATAACTGAATATGTATGTTGCTGCGTCCGTCTTAGCAACCACTCTTAGCCACGTAAACATGTTTTGTTCTCAATTGATTTTGTTAATTGAAGCTTACCACATTATGTAGAAGAGTATTGTGAGACAGATATCGTGTGTATTAGCTGCATTCAGATTTAGCATTTTCCTTCAGGTCAGTCCTATGTTCATAAAAAAATCAGTTTGAATGTCCACTGCGATATTGTCTTTTTAACATTTAATGACTGCCCCGTGCCCTGCTCACTGACAGTGCTATTCAAAGTATTTGTCATTTGCGTCTTGTTACGAGTTCACAACACGTTTCAATATAAAGCATTTAAGTGAGACGCTCATAAAACAATCTTTGTCACCATCTAATCCCGTAATAAATGTAACTTCTGTTGCTGTTCACGGTCAGGGTCTATTTTTTCCAGCGAAAGGAAGGCTTTTAATGATTTTACTTCACGAAAGTTGCATTGAAAGATATTTTTTGGCTTTAATATTTGCTTTGTGTGACCGTTTTATAAAAACAATAAGCCCACTGAAGCCGTTGTCACTCACTAAAAAATGTTGGGTTAAAAGCCAGTTGGGTTAAAAAATAACCCAACAAGTAACCCAACTATGGGTTAACATAGCACCTTCCCAACTGTGGGGTTCAGTTGGGTTAACTATTTACTTTTATTCATGAGATTATTTTAGTATATAAAATATACTTTGTTTTCAAGATTGTTTATTTGTATAAAATACTAAGTTTTAACAAATATATTTTAAATTACAAACCAAATATTGTGGAGTCATTTAATGTAAATATACATAATTGTGTACAAATGAAATTCAAAATGCATGTGTGCACACATCAATTCAAAACCTATGCAATTTTGTACAAACATTACACATTCAAAACCTACAGAAACATGTGCAGAGTAAACTCAAAACATAAATAAAATGTATACAGAACATAATTCAAAATAAACACTGTATTTAAATCTACACAAAAGTTCTCAGTACAAAAATGTGCAGCAATGTGTTGAAGATAATACCCTCTTAATACTCTAGTCACACTGTTAATACACTGTTTGAAGTGAATCAAAACCTTTCATCAAAGTTGTCCAAAACCTTCTTCTTATGACAACTTGGTTCTTAGGACAACTTTGATGAACTTTTTTGATCCACTTCAAATGTTGACTACAGTACATTAAAGTTTGCATGCTGCAAAACCTCCAAAATGGGAGCAGCAGGCTTTGAACAATATTTCATAGATATAAATTAAATAAATAAATAAATAAATAAATATACATGCATAGATTAAAATAAGATCTTCTGTTCAACTCCACAATGAAATTGATAAAAAAAAAAAATAAAAAAACTTGCGAGTTCTGTTTGTCCTGAAGCATCATGTCATGTGGATTCTGGCTCATCTCAGTGCTCAGGTAATGCACCATATTAGCGCCAACCTTGAAAGAATAAATAAAGTTCAGTTGGCATGCACTGTGACAACATAAGCAGTGTTAAATTGCATAAAAGTTACACCGAAGCAGTGCTGTACTGAATTATAATATGGTCACATCCAATGGGTTAGTTCACCAAAAAAAAAAAGTCATTAATTGACTCCAGTGGTTTAACCTCAGTTTTAGGAAGTGATACAAGTATATTCTATATTTTATTACCTAACCATAATTTTACACTTTATTTACAAAATATTAATCTCCAACGCATGTTCACAAGAGCACGTCAACACATGTTGTGTTAGTGTAAGAGCAGACGTTGTTATGTAAATACAAAAATTGTGTGTTTTCAATAAAGTACGGACTATAGTTTATAGTTGCCTGCAACGTATGCTATTCAACGTGAGGACATGCATGATTAAACATTGCACACATTAAATAATTATGAACATTGCAAGAATCATCACAATCAATAAAAGTTCACCTCATTTATAAGTTTCACCTAAAAATTTGTATTAGAACATAAATTATAAGATGGGCAACACATTTTGAAGTAATCACCCACTTGATTACTTTTTTGTAATTTTCCATTTATGTAATTTATATTCACTAGCAGTATAAATTAGTTGATTTTTTAAAATGCATAACACTATGCCACTAGGTGTCCTCAGTGTGAAAAGATGGATCTCAAAATCATACAGTCACTGCTCGAAAGGTTTCAAATATGCAAACGATGCAGGAAAACTGAAGAATCTGCAGGACAGACTTTTGAACGGGGTCATTTTAATACATTCAGCTATTTTGTTTGTCTTGTGGAACATATGTAAAGATCTTTAATGTATAATATCTTACTCAGGACAGTACTAAAAAAAACATACATTTTGTATGATCTCTTATTTTGTTAAAAAATATTCACATTTTCACAGATTCACATAGTTTTTATTGCAACTGTATGTATATCTATATAACACAGAATTCTTGACATTTTTGCAGATTTATTAAAAAAGAAAAACTGAAATATCACATGGTCCTAAGTATTCAGACCCTTTGCTGTGACACTCATATATTTAACTCAAGTGCTGTTCATTTCTTCTGATCATCCTTGAGATGGTTATACACCTTCATTTGAGTCCAGCTCTTCTAAAATTCTCAATGTATTTCTTAATATTCAACTTTGTTTAATAAATTCAAGATTAAAGATTTTTATTGTCATATGTACCCATGTACAATTAAATTCTTATTTTGTTTTTACCCCATAATCGTACATCATTAATATTACAGGTCGTTCATGATGCAGAAGGGCTACAACGTGCCCGAATGGGCATGTGACATGCTACCACATTCATGCCAACAGGATAGCAGTTCCTGTGGGCCTTTTGTCTTGAAAGTCAGTTAAATGGATCATAATGCCATATATGACTTTGTTTCCTTAGAGTAACACCATAGGTAAACATTAATGGAGATGGTCATCCTGGATGGTAAATGGATAATAATAAACTGGGGGGTTTTTTTGTTTTTTTTTTTTAAACTATTGAAATATATTATGACTTCCGTTGAAAAAGAACACAAGAAGATGTTAGGAAGAGTGTCACTGCTAAACATGTAAGTTAAGGGTGATTTTCTCGTGGTAATCATTCCAGTAGAGACATCATTCTTTAGAATTCCCTCGCTTGTATTTTGTTAAAGAAGGAGTCTTGCAGCCATAACACACATCAAAAGAAAATTAAATAGATAGAGAAACTAAATTTGACAACCCCATTGGCAATCCCTGTGACAATTTTTTTGTGGTGTTCCACCAGCTGTTGTGAACCAGCTGTTGTGACACAAAAAGTGTTGGATAATGTAAAACTTCAGTTAGCTGAAGGGGTAATTTTGAGTAATCCCATCCAGCCTGCTGCCCACTACAAATGCAACCTGTATTGTAACATAATAACATTTTTTATTATTATTATATAGCAACCCACTGTTGTAGCTTATTGTAATAACACATTGTTTTATTCTCAATTGCATAATCACTTTTATTTTTTAGTTTGCAGAATGTTTCTTACACGATGAGCCACTTCACTTTTCCACATCTGTAGAAAGTGTGGCTGCCCTGAGAATGGCAGTAGCTGCTTGTCTCCTGCAGAACACTGGTAAGTTTTAGATACTAGTGCTTGTTTCAACTTTCAAACTGTAATATATTCTTTGGTACCCTAACCATTTAACAGTGTTGGTAAAAATGTGATTATTTATTTGCTTTTAAATACTTGTGATGTTTTAAGAATGTCTCAGTTACAGAGGTCACCCTCGTTCCCTGAAGGAGGGAACGGAGACGTACGTCGGACTGACCAACGAATAGGAATCTTGTTAGAGAAGCCAATCTACTTCGAGTGTAACTAAAACCAGCCAATGCACATTGGCATGCATCAGCTGCTCGCCTCGCAGCGCGGGTATATAACGAGCAGCAGGTACGTTGCATCTTCAGGTTTTCGCTGAGGAGCTGAACAGGATAGGCGGCAGCATCAGCGGGGTACAGCGACTGTGGTGACGGGACATACGTCTCCATTCCCTCCTTCTGGGAACGAGGGTTCGATGTACATCGGACTGACCGACGAATAGGAATCCCTACCAAAGTGCCACAGGAGCTGCCCCCTTCCAGCGCTCTGTTGTAAGCCACCTGAACCCCCTTGCCTGAGGATGGTGGGAAAGGGGTAACACAGAGAGTTTCGATCACTACTGTTTCCCATCCCATTCAGTGAGACTATTGGATAACACTGGGAAAGCGTACCCTTTCGTGGAAAAGGAACGATGCGGAACCTTCTCGAAGGAGTTATGTGGAAAAAACATACGGACTGACCCAGTAAGGCCATGCTACATATGGAAGAACTGTGGTGACTCCAAGCCGACACTAAGCCGGGGCCTCTCCGTGCCTCTGACCTGAGGCAAGAACATGGGAGGAGACCGGTTCGACACAAAGGTTATAGAATCTACGTGTTTGGTGTCGCCCAGCCCGCAGCTCTACAAATGTCTGTCAGCGAGGCGCCACGAGCCAGCACCCAGGAGGATGCGACACCTCTCGTGGAGTGCACATGCAATCGGAGCGGGCAGGGCACGCCCTGAGCTTGGTAAGCCAGGGCAATGGCATCCACTATCCAGTGGGCCATCCTCTGCTTGGAAAGAGCCTTTCCCTTCTGCTGGCCTCCATAACAGACAAAGAGCTGGTCTGAGGTCCTGAAGCTTTGAGTTATGTTTACGTACAGTCGCAGATCACGAACTGGACAGAGCAAAGCCAGGGCTGGGTCTGCCTCCTCCGAGGGCAGTGCTTGCAGGCTCACTACCTGATCCCTGAAGGGAGTGGTAGGAACCTTGGGTACATAGCCAGGCCGGGTCTCAGTACCACGTGGCTGTCACCTGGCCCGAACTCTAGGCACGATTCGTCGACCGAAAATGACTGCAGGTCCCCTATCCTCTTGATGGAGGCCAGTGCAGCCAGCAGCAAAGTCTTCATCGACAGAATCTTTAAGTCTGCTTACTGCAAAGGCTCAAAGGGAGCATTTTGGAGTGCTCTTAGCACCAGAGCCTAGTCCCAAGAGGGTATGGAGGGGGGACAAGGAGGATTTATCCGTCTTGGCCCCCTAAAGTAACCTGACGACCAGGTCATGTTTACCAATGGACTTGCCATCTATGTGGTCGTGGTATGCGGAAATAGCAGCAGCATGCACTTTGAGGGTGGAGGGGGACAGCCTACGCTCCAACCCTTGCTGCATGAAGGAAAGCACGACTCCGATCGAGCATCTACGGGGGTCTTTTTGGCGAGAAGAGCACCACTCGACGAATAGGTTCCACTTAAAGGCGTAAGCACGTCTCGTAGATGATGCACATGCCGAAGTGATGGTTTTAAGTACTTCGGGGGGTAAGTCACCTAGAACATCCGCGTCCGTCTAGGGACCAGACATGGAGTTTCCAGAGGTCTGGATGGGGGTGCCAAAGGGTGCCCCATCTCTGGGAAAGAAGGTCCTTCCTCAGAGGAATGGGCCAGGGAGGGGCTGTCGGGAGGAGTGAGAGTTCTGGGAACCAGGTCCAGTTGGGCCAATAATGCGCAATTAACAAGACCTGCTCCTCGTCCTCCCTGACTTTGCACAGGGTCTGTGTGAGTAGGCTCACTGGGGGAAATGCATACTTGTGAAGGCCCCGGGGCCAGCTGTGAGCCAGCGCATCTGTCCCGAGTGTTCCCTCAGACAGAGAGTAAAACAACTGGCAGTGGGAGGTTTCTGGTGAGGCAAACAGGTCTACCTGAGCCTCTCCGAACTCTCTCCAAATAAGCTGAACCACCTGGGGGTGGAGTCACCACTCTCCTGGCAGCACAGCTCGTGAGAGCTCATCGGCCACATGGTTGAGCACACAGAGAACGTGAATGGCACGAAGCGACCTCAGATGTTTCTGACTGCAGAGGAGGAGATGGGTGGCGAGTTGCAACATGCGACGGGAGTGTAGACCACCTTGTTGATTGATATACGCAACAGTTGCAGTATTGTCTGTACGGACCAGTACATGCTTGCCCCATAGTGGCCCTTTGAGGTGGCTCAGGGCAAGGCGTACTGCTAGTAACTCGAGGCAGTTGATGTGCCAATGCAGTTGGGGGCCCGTCCACACCCCAGACACTGCATGCCCATTGTACGTGGCCAAGGCATCCGTGAAAACCGCAGCATGCCAGAACACCTGTTCTAGGGGCACTCCAGCCCGAAGAAACAAGGGGTCCGACCACGGGCTGAAGGTTTGGCGGGACTCTGGAGTGATTGCCACCCGGAAGGTGCCGCGTTGCCACTTCTATCTCGGGAAATGGCCGCGTAGCCAGTGTTGAAGTGGTCTCATATGAAGCAGACCGAGCTGGGTTACTGCCACTTCGGCTGCCATATGCCCCAGGAGCCTCTGAAAGAATTTCAGTGGGACCGCTTTTCTGCCACTGAACGTATTCAGGCAGTTCAACATCGACTGAGCACGTTTCTCCGTGAGGCATGCTGTCTGTTCGACTGAATCCATGCCAAGAAAAGAGATCCTCTGCACGGGGGCGAGTTTGCTCTTTTCCTAGTTGACCTGAAGACCCAACTGGCTGAGGTGTCTGAGCACCAAATCCCTGTGTTCGCACAACTGATCCTGCGACTGAGCTAGAATGAGCCAGTCGTCTAGATAGTTGAGGGTGCAAACACCCTGTTCACTCATGGGAACAAGGGCTCTCTCCACGACTTTCGTGAAGACGCGAGGAGACAGGATATGCCTGACCTTCGAACGTGAACCGCAGGAATGGCCTGTGTCATGGAAGAATCGAGACATGAAAGTACGCGTCCTTTAGGTCGATCACTGCAAACCAATCTCGGGGGACTCACTTGAAAATGCGTTTCTGCATGAGCATTTTGAACGGTAGCTTATGAAGGCTCCGATTCAGAACTCACAGGTCCAAGATTGCTTGTAACCCACCGCTTTTCTTGGGTACAATGAAGTAGGGGCTGTAGAACCCTGACCTCATATCGGCTGGAGGGACCGGCTCTATCGCGTCATTCACCAGTAGGACCACGATATCCGCACGCAAGACAGGGGCATCAGCAGCTTTTACTGAAGTGAAGTGGATTCCCCTGAACCTGGGGGGAAGCCTAGCGAATTGAATCGCATAGCCAAGCCTGATGGTCCGAATGAGCCAGCGAGACGGGCTAACCAGGCTCACAGAGACCGTACAAGTGAGACCAAAGGGACCGCAGTGGGGCAGTGAGGTGGAACACGGAGATGCAGCCCGGGGGGCTCTCTATGCAAGGTGGCCCGAGGTGGGGTCACAGTGTGCTGTGAAACATTTACCTGGTTCCATGGCTGGACAGAGGGAGCAGACAAAGCCCTGGTGACCGAAGAGGGGGATGAGAGTGGTGAGGTTCTTGCCCTCCCGCTGTCCTCCGCGCCCTCTTCGGGCCCAGAGATGAAGGAAACCGCTCCTTTGACAATTTGAGTACCGCTGGCTGTTGGGCCAGTGGCGGAACAGGACGAAAAATCAACAACGGATTTACCACACGGCCCTCCTCCGGGGGAAGGACTGGAGAGGTCTCCATCTCCTGAAGAGCAGTACCATCCATCCAAGAACCACTGGGCAAAGTTCTTGACCGCATCGCAGAAGAAGCCGGTCTGGGACACAGGAGAATTAAGAAACCTGACTTTGTCGGTATCTCTCATGTCCGCGAGACACAGCCAGAGATAGTGTTCCTGGACCACTAGAGTGGACATTGCACGACCCACTGACCACGCCGTGACCTTTGTCGCACGAAGCGCGAGGTCCGTCGCAGCACAAAGTTCCTGGAGGACTTGTGGATCATGACCACCTTCGTGTAGGTCCTTTAGTGCCTTGGCCTGATGGACCTGCAACAAAGCCATAGCATGTAGGGCGGAGGCGGCTTCCCCACAGGCCTGGTAAGCCCTGCCGGTTAGGTCTGACGAGTGCTTACAGGCCCGGGAAGGGAGATATGGCTCCCCCACCAGGCATCGCAACTGCCAGCTCCACAAAAGGCATGTACGTTGTAAGCGAATTAAGCTCAAAGTAATTATTAATTAGTTTATTTATAGGAAATTCTAAACAAGTCACTTATTTTACCAACCGAGCAACTGAATCGTCCAGTGTTCACTTGCGCGGGCCGTAAATAAGCTCTGTAGCGACTTCAACTATCTTAAAAACACCCTTTAGCAAGGTAACATAGATCGGCAGTTTAAGACATTAAATTAAAAAGCACATAACACAAGACACCTCTCTTTAAAATATGAAGGACACTTTATTGACTATACTAACCCGTAAACTAATATCTAACACAAACGCACACGCACACACACATTCACACGAGTTGCAGAGAGGAAGGAAGAGAGGAAAGAATGAGTTTAAGAGAGTGAAATGATAAAAGTTTCTAGCATTAATGCATTCCATGAGACCTGATCTGAACGAACCATCAATCACTAATTTAACCCTTTTATCGCTGCTTAGGTAGGTTATTATATTTTAAATACATGCACCAGTTCAGCTATAGAATCTGGAGGTACTTGCGCATGTAGCCTGTCTTTAAATGGGGGTTCCTTGTCGGCGTCCTTTGGCTTGGAGAAAGGGGTTCCCCGAGTTCATTGATCTGTTGAAGGTCTTTCCGGTCCTGATTGCTGCCGATGAACCTCGTGGCTGAAGTTTGAAGTTGAGGCGGCAAAGACTGTGACAAAACTTAACTTAGAACACGAGACTCTCGACGGAAATAAAGAAAATTAAAGTACAAGAAAGGAAAGCGAGTGAGACGAAGTCAGTTGGATGGCTTGAATGAAACTGCATGGCTGCTCCTCACCATCTGTTTCTTGGTCTTTGTCTCGATTTAAACGAATTCGTTCTAATCTTATTCTATGAGACAACTTCTGCTAAGCTGTAACTTAAAATATTAATAATAAAATAACTTAAGATTAAAAAAACCATAAAACAAATAAAACGTAAGCGAAATAAAAAAAACAAAAAGTAAACAAACAACAAAAGGCTAAAGGCAAAATAAAACAATAGGCTAAAGGCAAAATAAAACAATACTGTACTGAGCATTTAAACTGAAGTTTGTCCAACCTCTTTGAGGAGTTCTAACCAATTAGATGCGGCCTTTGTTTCAGAGGTGACTGTCCCCTCCCCTAGTCATTTACGACCTGTTATCTGAACTTTCAGAAGGGTATAGGGAGTACAGTTTAGTCTAGATTACTCTAAAAAGAATACAATGCATTTTACACAGATTTCATTCAAGCCATATTTTGAGTTATGAGAGGGGATTCAGTTTCATTACAAACAACAAATACTTTCAATCAACTTTTCAAAAGTTATAACAATTACATGAATTGTGAGTGATCTGAGCAATACAGGTCACATGTATAGTGTGTATGCATGACATGGAATTATGCAATCGAACGCTGTTTGATTACAAGTCCGTTTAGAATGGTTTTGGAACCATTTAAGCAGTTCATATATAGGAGTCACTGTTGAGTTTTCTGTGGATTTTGATTGTGACACTCAGGGCTCACACAAGGTGGCCTGTTTTATCTCTGTCTTTGAGGATCAAACACTCTGGTGTTATCCTTTTGTGGCTCCAGTTGCATTGTCTTTAAACATTTGGTCTCTCACCTCAGCTGGGCATAGCTGGGGGGGTTTCAGACAGACTGGAGCCACAAATACGTTGATTGATCTTGGGTCCAGTGATGCTTTGAATAACTGAGATGAGTTTATATGGAATTATTTTTGAATGAATCATTTGGAAGATTCATTTGTCTGGTTCGTCCTCAATTCCTACAACGTTTTAACCCTTTGCCGCACCGCCATCAAGGGTGGTGAGGGAGGAGGACCCACCGATACGGTTTCAGGCAGCAAAAGGTGCCGTCCATGTGGCAGTGAGCTCTTCATGCACCTCCGGGAAGAAAGGAACCGGGGTGGGTCAGCCCTTGCCACCCCGAGATACCAATTGTCCAGCCTCAAGAGTTCGGGACATGGTGGAGGATTCCACATGAGCCTGACCCTGTTGGCGGCCCGGGAAAGCATAGCCATCATTTCCGTGTCCGAATCAAGCAGAGCTGTCACTCCCGAAGGAGGCAGTTGCGCCGAATCATCATCCGCGAAAGTGTCAGGCTCCCCCTCCGATGCAGCGATTGACTTCCAGTCATACTGGGGAGCCCCGAAGGATACGGATGGACACCTCTGGGGTGGTCCATCGTGTTCCTCCGGCAGCTCTACTGGCTGCGGATTGCAGGAGGAGTGAGGGTTCCCAGGGGGTTGGTTCCCTGAGGGAAATGCGCTCACCATGATCCTCAGATCACCAGTGCCGCTGCTCGAAGCAACCCTCTGAGGAGGACTGGCACGAGGCAGCGGCACTGGGACTCCGCCCCCTTGCGGGAAGCGGAGTCTAGACCACAACTCCGCGATGGTCATCTTCCTGCAATGGGTGCGTGACTCATCCACAAACGCTGCCTCAGCGTGCTTTAAGCCCAAACGTGATACAGCACTCCATCCTGAGGTGCCAGGTAACAACCGCATCCAGAAACACAAGTAGAATGACATCTTTAAAAAGACGCAAAACTACTCATGCAAGCTCTTTTAGGGACTGCTCCTTTAAGTGCCGAAGCACGCAGTGGAATGAGTGCCACAACACAGACAGGGAATAGTGCAGCCTGTCATGTGCACTCTCTCTTTGAAGCTGTCTTACCAGCTGTCAGAACAGCTTTTAAGCGCACGTTTACCAGCCGTGATAACGGCAGTTATAACTGGAAATCGCTTCACTTTATTGCTCAAATAAGGCAAAAACAAAAAACAAAAAGAGAGAGATCGGGCCCGCTACAGTGCTGTCCACCTGCACCGACGAAGAGCAGTTTCCAAGAGCTGACTCGTCCTTCTCACACTCGCTCGTAAACACGACATGCAGTTCGACTCGAAGCGAAAAGCTGAAGATGCAACGCACCTGCTGCTCGTTATATACCCACACTGCGAGGTGAGCAGCTAATGCATATGATCGCATGCCAATGTGCATTGGCTCATTTTAGTTACACTCGAAGTAGATTGGCCTCTCTTGCGAGATTCCTATTCGTCGGTCAGTCCGACGTACGTCGAAGTGACCGACTGAATGGGAACTTGTTTTATGATAACATTGTTTATTCTGCCTTGGCATGATATTCAACTTGCCTGTATAAGGACCTGTGCCATCTATGTGGAGAATGAAACAGTGGTCAAAAAGTGACTAACTGGGAAAGTATTCCAAAAAGAATGATGTCTTTTATTCAATAAGACTTTATTGAATTTGCCAAATTAATTGAATGTGATATAATGTTCATTTAAGTATTGTTTGATATGGATTACAGAAATACCTATGCTTGAAATTTGTTTGTCAACATGTTTAGATTGGCTGTGATGTGTGCCCACATTGGTTTCTCTGCAAGTGTGTTCAACGCTCAAGGAAACACAAAACTTATACCCGTCCAGTTTGTGAACCTTGAAGTGTACACTCAATCTGTGACTTATTTTGACTTATTGTGACATTTATTTTATATAATTTATTTAATGTAAGTGTTGTGTTTCCTTTATTTAATATTTTTGTTATTTTAAAACATTCTGTTTGCTGAATATTGTACATTTCTTTAACCTATAGTTTTTTTTTTACCAGGTGATTTGAAGATATTTAGTTTTAAACTACTCTTTATTGTAAGTCTACAAAATTTATGTTTAATAAATACCAAGCCAAATCAGAAAATTTTAACACTATGTAAATTGTAAATAAAACTTTTAACAATGATCCTATCTCATGTTATTCACCGCCAGTGAGGATGAGACACAATAACTCGCCGACACGTGAGGCTGGTTAACACACACTTTAATGGCCACCACAGCCAAAATAACAAGACAACACACACAGCCCAAACTCCGCCCCCAATGCTGGTGTGTCACGACACCGAAGATCAGACGTCACACACCATACACTGGCACCACCCAATTTCCATAGACCACACTCCCATCTCCTACAGCGACTGCTAACCTGTAAAAAACAGTGGGATAACCGGAATAACTATGTGTGACAACAAGAAACACAATGTTAGAAAAGGACACCAAGCGCACAAATCATTTCAAACAAAACTCTCTCCCACACCCCACAAAGGATACAAGTTGAGACTGCATGCCTACTGCAGCTCATAGTCCATCAGCTTGACAGGGATGCGACGAAGATGACCAGACCGCCGAGGGGTTGGCATCGGGACATGCAAGGGGGAAGCAACCCCTGACTAAGGTCATTCTCTGCCTTCAGCAGGGACATACTCTTGCTCTCGCATAGGCCACTTGTGCTGCTAAAATTCCTGAAGGGTGACGATGCTGACTCTGCTATTGCTAGAGGAATGTCAGGAATAGGAGGGGGAGAGCTCACACCCTGATCTTCGCTCTCGGAATCCTCATCCTCCTCAATACACAAAGTTTTCTCAGGGATAGACTCAACTTTGTAACAGTCACTCAGTCGGACCCTATACGATCCACGTCAAAGCTGCGAGCCCATGAACTTCCGAATATTGCACCATGTCTCGTCAGTATTAAGCAAGAGATACCGACTCCGTGCCTTGGACTTGTTTCGATCACTATACAAAATACACTAGATCTCCTGGGCTAACATCTGGGCATGCAGCAAACCGATTCAATGGTGTTTTGGTTTTCTTGCTGTGGGAATGATTTGCCAGGCAATCCGCGTGCTGTTGAGTAATTAACTCCTGATCATGGACTGGTAACTGTTCAAGAGAGAACTGGTCATGTTGTAACAGCATCTAATGGGGTGACATGCCACGCGATCTGATATGTCTGTTTAACTGAGCAACGGCCACAGACAAAAGAAGAGGAGTGACAAACTGACAGTGTGGTTCCAAGCGCAAAACTTCACCCTGCAGTTCCTGAACAGCCTTTACAGTGACAGGGTTCTTGTTGACATTTTTAGCTTCGCCCACCTCAATGACCAACCGGTGTTGTGCGAGCAACTCGTCATCTGCTAATGCTGCGAATCCTGGCGCTGGGTCAGTCCTGACCACTGCAAGAGGACCATCAAGTGGACAGAGACCGATGCACAGGCTTACAATACCATCCCGCAATGTCTCTTTTCGCTCATCCATGATTAACATAGCAGCCGTGAAGGATGTCACACATTCACGAACAACCAGGATGAGTTGGCGTTCACGTTTCAACACATCAGCTGCAAAGGAGGACCCTACAGTCTCAGGGTCACAGCTGGATTGTTCCACTGCAAACGAGGGGGACTTAGCCAGAGCAGCACATTGATGGCAACCCTTACTGGTATGTTGGATAGCTGCCTCCGAATCCAATGCATAGAAGTATCGGCTTGACTGGATGTTAAAATTTCAATTTTACATGGGAGCAAATTGATCTGGTTTTTGCAAAGCTTAGCACTTAAGTAGCCAGCCACCAGTAACTTCCCCTCACGTGTAGCGTACATCGTCGCACCAAGGCCTGGGTCCCTAAGAGCACCGTCAGTAACAATCCAAAGCTGGACATCGGGTCGTGGTATTGTCACCACACAGTTAGTAGATGACATCCTCTGAGCTCTGTGAAAACACTGGAGAAGCTCATCTGACCACACAATTGCAGATTTCAACTCACACCCATCAACCATGTTATCAAGGGGGGCAAGGATTGATGCGTAGCCCTTAAGTACGCGCGCTGAAACTTAATACACACCAATAAAAGATCTTAGCCCACTAATGCAAGTAGGAGGGGAGCTGGAGGCTAGTGTAGCAATGCGATGTGGACTGGCGCAGTTGGTTCCTTGGCTCCACACCCACCCCAAGATGTTAGTCTGCATGGGAGCAACAACTGTCTTTACAGGGGATAAGCATAGATTGCATGCCTGGAGGGCTGTTAAGACTTTTCTCCAAACAACAAGCAGCTCTTCAAAGTTGTCAGCACCACAGTACAGGTCGTCAGCAACTTTGGCAACCTGTCCCTGTTGAAGTAGGTCACCAAGTACTCGACAGGTCAACTCTTCCAAGGCAGTTTCTGTTCCAGGCATACCCATAGCGCATCTGACATACACCCGGATTCCCTTGAATGGCGTAACTACTCCACAGTACTTTATGGAGTCATTTGAAAGGGGTCTCTGATAGAACACCTTTGTGAGGTCAGTGGCGACAATATATTTCCACTGAGCTATCTGACACAAAGTGTCATCGACGTTTGGTATGAGTGATGGCTGAGGTTTGCTGTACCGACCTACAGGGAGTGCAGAATTATTAGGCAAGTTGTATTTTTGAGGATTAATTTTATTATTGAACAACAACCATGTTCTCAATGAA
Source organism: Zacco platypus (assembly GCA_038088235.1). NCBI lineage: Eukaryota > Metazoa > Chordata > Actinopteri > Cypriniformes > Xenocyprididae > Zacco > Zacco platypus. Next base: position 10,898,589 of record CM076080.1, read on the forward strand.
CACAAAACACTCATTAATATCAAAGCTGAATATTTTTGGAAGTTTTAGTTTTTAGTTTTAGCTATTTTAGGGGGATATCTGTGTGTGCAGGTGACTATTACTGTGCATAATTATTAGGCACCTTAACAAAAAACTAATTTATACCTATTTCAATTATTTATTTTTACCAGTGAAACCAATATAACATCTCAACATTCACAAATATACATTTCTGACATTCAAAAACCAAACAAAAACAAATCAGTGACCAATATAGCCACCTTTCTTTGCAAGGACACTCAAAAGCCTGCCATCCATGGATTCTGTCAGTGTTTTGATCTGTTCACCATCAACATTGCGTGCAGCAGCAACCACAGCCTCCCAGACACTGTTCAGAGAGGTGTACTGTTTTCCCTCCTTGTAAATCGCACATTTGATGATGGACCACAGGTTATCAATGGGGTTCAGATCAGGTGAACAAGGAGGCCATATCATTAGATTTTCTTCTTTTATACCCTTTCTTGCCAGCCACGCTGTGGAGTACTTGGACGCGTGAAATGGAGCATTGTCCTGCATGAAAATCATGTTTTTCTTGAAGGATGTAGACTTCTTCCTGTACCACTGCTTGAAGAAGGTGTCTTCCAGAAACTGGCAGTAGGACTGGGAGTTGAGCTTGACTCCATCCTCAACCTGAAAAGGCCCCACAAGCTCATCTTTGATGATACCAGCCCAAACCAGTACTCCACCTCCACCTTGCTGGCGTCTGAGTCGGACTGGAGCTCTCTGCCCTTTACCAATCCAGCCACGGGCCCATCCATCTGGCCCATCAAGACTCACTCTCATTTCATCAGTCCATAAAACCTTAGAAAAATCAGTCTTGAGATATTTCTTGGCCCAGTCTTGACGTTTCAGCTTGTGTGTCTTGTTCAGTGGTGGTCGACTTTCTGCCTTTCTTACCTTGGCCATGTCTCTGAGTATTGCACACCTTGTGCTTTTGGGCACTCCAGTGATGTTGCAGCTCTGAAATATGGCCAAACTGGTGGCAAGTGGCATCTTGGCAGCTGCACGCTTGACTTTTCTCAGTTCACGGGCAGTTATTTTGCACCTTGGTTTTTCCACACGCTTCTTGCGACCCTGTTGACTATTTTGAATGAAACGCTTGATTGTTCGATGATCACGCTTCAGAAGCTTGGCTATTTTAAGACTTCTGCATCCCTCTGCAATATATCTCACTATTTTTGACTTTTCTGAGGCTGTCAAGTCCTTCTTTTGACCCATTTTGCCAAAGGAAAGGAAGTTGCCTAATAATTATGCACACCTGATATAGGGTGTTGATGTCATTAGACCACACCCCTTCTCATTACAGAGATGCACATCACCTAATATGCTTAATTGGTAGTAGGCTTTCCAGCCTATACAGCTTGGAGTAAGACAACATGCATAACGAGGATGATGTGGTCAAAATACTCATTTGCTTAATAATTCTGCACTCCCTGTATGTCAGTGAATGTTGTCACAAGACGAAACCCTCCATTTGATTTTTTGATAAGAAACGATGGATTGACATACTCAACCGCAACGCCAATGTCCTCAGGTTTTTGAAAGACGTCCAACTGTTCTAACATGTTGAATTGAGCCTGCAGTTCTTGTAACTGGCCTCTCGAGTACTGCGGAACTCTACCCTTCCGTTGAGGCAGTTCAACAGGGCCCATGTTTACTCTAGCCTGGAAGGGGCCAACAGCGCCATTATAACCCCTAAACTGCGGGTTGAAAACCTCATCGAATTCCCTGTGGACTTCCCGAAATTTGTCTCTGATAACTGGAGTCATTATATTGTTTAGATCTAATGAGACAAGGTTAGAGAACAGTGTCAGACCATAGTTAGGAGCACATGTCTTTAAGATCTCAGACGGGGCCTGCTCAGGTAGCGATTCTGGGACATAAGTCATGCGAATGTGACATACATGGTCATTTCTCTTAATACCCTGCGGTGTGTCAGTCATATTGGGAATTCTGATTTTACCAGATATTCCCATATATAGGGCAGGTGCAAGCCACTGTGTAGATGGTTCATGTGGCTCGACTGCAAGCTCCTCTCTAACAATTACTAGTTCGCCTGGAAGTTCGAGTTCTACAAAGTCGCCAGGCCAAACAGTATGTGACGATGTAGCACGGACTGTGTGTGTATACCCCCCAGTCCGTCTGCCACCATACTCATATATGTGGGACCCTACACAAACCTGGTGTCTAGCACGGCAGATAGAGATGTTATTACATTCCATAAATGGTATGCCAGCGAGAATATCAGAGTCTAAATTTCTACAACAAGCCCTTCAAAGTATAGCTCATGTCCATCTTTGTGGAAGTGGGTGTGTTTCACCAAGTAACATTAAGGGTGAAGAGCCATCTGCCTGGTGAGCTGACTGAGTACTGCTGATGACCTTAAGACCCAGCCTGCTGGCACAAGCTGCTCTTATCATGTTTCCTGTAGCACCACTGTCAATGATCAGTCTGGCTGGGGCATAGCTATGGAAAGCATCAAGGCATGGTGACTGCATAATGCAAACATGCTGCAGTGCCATGGTGTAGCACACAGAGTCATCAATACCATCTTCAGATTCACCCTCTGTATGGCCCAACAAGCCCGCCACTTACCGTGCTTTAGCAATGAAAGTTCTATCGTGAGGAGGCAGAAAGGGGCACTCTCTAAGAAAGTGATTATCTGGTCTGTGAGCCTCTTTACACAGTGGACATGACTTCCTGAATCATCCCAGAGACATCAGTCTCTGCCTTGGAACGCTGGACACTGCATTGCGCATAGTCCTGGCATTCTCTGATGACTGAAGCTCATCCAATAATGAGCTTAGGGCTTGGGATATCTCTGGCTTTATAGACGCCAGAGTGCGAGACCGCAATTCAGTGCCATACCTCTGCTTTACGAGTTTTGGCAGCTCGCCATGTGAGCACAGTTAAATTTTCTATTGTGGGGGAAAGTTCTTCATCCTCCACAACAGGCACACCTCCATGAGTATGCCAGAGTCCTTACGGAGTAGATTGTCTTCAACAAAGGCAATAAGTCTCTGGTATAAGTCCTCTGGACCCTCATTAGGCTCTAGTTTAGTAGCAGTAAAGTCAATAAAATGTGCGCCAGTGGACTGAAATCTGAAGTGTAGCCTGATTGTTTGCCATATATGGTCAATACAAGTGGAATTTTTAATGATAGTATTACGTGATAATTGGAGAGTAATTAGCAATCTGTCCCAGAATAAGCTCCAGCATGCTAACCTTTTGTTGATGCGTTCATCGTTGAGCTGCAGGAATTTCCTCGTTATCATCGGTGAAACCCCTATATGGCAAAGCTCTCGTCTTCTTTTCCCAGTGCTCGCCATCGATTAAAAACGGGGCAAATTCAGTGTCCAATGATAATGTGTAAACAATGTTTTGACGCCAGTTCTCAAAGGAATTCACTGTCTCGACTTTAGTGAGGCACCAATGCTTCGGTGCTCTGTGTGTATTCGCCATGCTTACGGCTTGTGTCTCGTCTGCCAGTGTGAGGATGAGATACAATAACTCGCCAACTCGTGAGGCTGGTTAACACACACTTTAATGGCCACGACAGCCAGAATAACAAGACAACACACACAGCCCAAACCCCGCCCCCAATGCTGGCGTGTCACGACACCGAAGATCAGACGTCACACACCATACACTGGTGCACAAAAGAACAGTGAAATCATTATAAAAAAATATGATGAAAATGTGGTACTAAAAGTAAACTTATTTGGATAACTGGCAACAGATCAGTTACATGACATGATTTGGGGTTGTGTATATGGGTTTGTGAAAGACAGTATCAGTGTTAGTGGAAAATAAAAATAGAGTTTGCCTGAAAAAAATGATATAAATTTACCTAAAGACAAAGGGTCATCAGGACTATTGTCAAAGGTAACAGAGAGACCTTTATAACCAAGTATGTTTGCACAGAAAAAAAATTTGCTGTACCAAAGGAGGTTTCCAGTTCAAAGGAGGTTGATATCAATGAAATGATATCAAGTTGGCTGGGTCAGAGACCCATAAAAGTCATTCTGGTGACACTTATCCTGTAGAATACCTGAGAAATTTTCACTAAACTGAGGAAATTGTTCTGCTCGCTAACAAACACATCCTGTTTCATGATAAGGAATATTACAATAGAGAAAATGTGCAGGCAGTAAAGTACAATGACATTTTTGTCTGTATCCCTTTAGTACTGTTCAGATTTAGGTGTATGCTCACCTTACGAAACTAAACCATTGTTTTACTACCAAAAAACACTGTACTGTTTCAAAAAGAAAAAAAAAAAGTTTTCACTGTAGTAAAACACAATACAAACAATAAAAGCACAGCTAGACAGTACAGGTTGTAAATCATACTGTCATGATCTGGTCTCTATGTATTCTGTTTCTTTCTTCCCCTGTCCTGTCAGTTGTCACATGTTCCTTGTTTTGAGTCTAGTTTTGTCATTTGTCGTGTGATCTTTGTTTTGATTTCCCATGTGCCAGTCTCACCATTAGTTAATTTAAGTCAGCTGTGTCTCGTCTGTAATCATGTCTGTCACCTGTGCCCCTCTCGTTATCCTCCTGTGTTTCTGTGTATATATTCCCTCTGTGTCAGTCCAGTCCTTGTCCGTTGTTAAAGTTTCGTTGATGGTGGTTATTCCTGTTTCCTGTCAGTTTTCCTGTTTAAGTCATTAAAGCATTTAAAAGTGACTTCTGTCGTCGAGCCTGTTCATGCAAACCAACTACATTACACGTACGAGTTTGGTTAAATACATGATCAAAGACATACAAATATTAATACATGAGACAGATACACAAATTGCCATGTTTTACTTGCGCCGTCTAACGCTTGCAACTGGTGGCATTGACTGACATCATGCGCGTGCTGCGTATGGATGTTCAAACGAAAGAAATCTAAAAACCAGACAGCAAGGGATTACATTTCACATGTGAGAATGTGTTTTATGATATCGATTGTTACGAAATTATATTTCTGGTTACGTTGGTTTGTTTCAGTCCTTGGTTAACGACCGCAGCTAATCCATGCTGGTTACCCATTCGTTTTTGACAGTTAGGAAAACCGACAATGAACAGAATGTATTTATACCAATGTAATATGATCATAAGATGTTGGAAATGTGAACAGTTGATTTGGTCTCTATTCAATAGTTTCTCAGACTGGCTCTGTGTGACCGACTTCAGTCCGTCTATTTCCAGCTAGCATTCTTGGCTAACAGAGATGAGTCTTAAGTTAGAACGTTCACCTAAACAAGTTTATCCAAACATACTGGTTCTGGCTGTTTACCCCGATTGTATCTGATGAGCTACGACGTGACGGGGAAAAAACAGAAACTGTTTACAACAACAAAAAACCTGGAACAAACCTTTTCAGCCAGGCCCTTTACTCTATTCTCACTTGGCTATGTCCACTGCAGTCAAGCCAGCCGCCACCGCGAAATGAGCGGTCAATCTAGCCACCACTATATTTCGTGGTTTGCGCATACACTGGCTAATACGGTAAGACCGTCAGAGAACTGATCTGAAAACAAGCAATCCTCTGTCGAAGTGATTTCACATTCATTTATACATTCAGTATGTCCGAATAAATGAAAATAAATAACTAAATAAACAAATATTTCAATTATTTATAATAAATATAATATATAAAGCCCACTTTCACCTGAAAAGGATAGTACACCTCACTGTAAAATAAAAAAAAGTCCTAGTTTCCACCTTCTCACAGTGTCAACTGCACCATTTCAGGACATTCTGATGTTGCATTCCACAATAAGAGCCCCCTAAATCTCATATATGCGCTGGTTTGTCCATACATTCAAAAATTCATATAAAAAGTCCTAGTTTCCACAGACCAATTTCACCTCAGGTGGAGAGGACGTGTCTGCGCACGGAAAGTTAAGTATACCCAGGCCTTTACAGTGTCAAAATTACAAGACATGCTGAGGTTGAATTTCACATGAACATTTTTTAATTATTTGAATGTAATTGTTATATCAAAATTATTTTCTAAATTATAAAATACAGAATGTTATGAACAAAAATATTTTACAATAAAAATAACAATTAAAACAAAAAGATGTTTAACATTTTTTTAACAGATATTTAAGAGCAAAAAGTGCAGTCCTAATTTTTTAGCCTGGCCTGTTTCATCTGCTTTTTGGTCATGCCAAGGCACTTTTCGTGATACCACCTTTTGCAGTGGTCACACTGGATCTAAAAGAAGTTAGAAATATCACTGAACTGCTACATACACAAATCCATGGTTTAAATTGCTACAGATTTTCACTTTCCAATTGTCCTTTTACAAGTAAACTCAAAATCTCACCCACTTTGTCACAGGTTGTGCACTTCTACTTGGCTCTTTCAGTGAGCACATGGAACAGTTTTCTATCTCATCAAACACTAAAGTATAAGAAATATATACATTGTTAACAAAAATATAAGGTGTTTGTTGTTCAATTTCCATGTCCTTTTTAATTGAAACATTTTACAAAACCAACATTACATCATTTATGTCATTCTGTACTAAACAACAACCACCGAGATATTCGGTTAATTACTAAATTACTAATTGTAGCTTATAAACCATTTAAAAGTAGTATATTACCTGCAGTGAAAATAATAACGCGTGTAACTTGTGTCAAGACATTCATTTTACCCCTTTTATTTTTGTGAACCACTTTATGTCACTGTATAACTATGGATTTGCTGTCTCTTTGCATGTATTGCATGTATTATGTCTCATTGCATGCAATACTTCCATGCTTTCAGGCCTCTGCATAGTCATCTGGAAATTGTTGTTGTTATTGGCCAGGCTTGTTTACTTGCATTGCCATGTTTTTCCCATTATCGATATTCCTTATGCCTGCTCTGAATGTCATCTTTTCTTTATTTGTAATCTTTATTTGTAAAGCACATTTTTCTACTCTGTGTTTATGATTGCATGTGCTGCATTAGAAGCCATTGCCAATAAACTCTATAAACACACTCCAGTCAGTATTACTGTGCTTGTTTTAGAGAAAGGACCACAGGTGCTTAGGAGGCTATATAGTTCTCGCCCTGGAGCGTCGGTCAGAACGCAGGTCAGAACACAGGACAGGAGGCAGGGATCAGTTTGAACAGTTTACTGAACTTTCTTCAGCAGCACAGAAATACATTAGACAGACACATTGATACACTTCTACGTTTCAGGTGCAGGTTTAAGGGCTGTAGTTAGTAATTAGTATGTTGCGGGTGTGTATGTGTGGCTCCAAATAAACACACAGTATGTTACATAAAGCAACATTATTGATAGCTTAACATCACTTCAAGCATAATACCACTATTTAACCAGGCTGAATCATAACATATAAATCACCATTTCTTAACCTAATAATTTGTACAGAACAAACAATAATATATTTGTTTCAATAATATAAGAACAACACTAAAATCTCCTATAAACAACTTGCATTCTACAATGACGACATGGAATGAGTCATTTCTATCGAGTGGATTTAACCAAATGCTCAATTATTTCAATGTATTTATATATATATAATAAAACTTAAACAAGTAATGGAGAGTATGGGACTCACTTTTCTCAAATCGACGCACACAATTATTAATAATTACACAAGCACTGCATCGCGACTTCTGGAACAGTCTTCACTTGGAAAGCGCTGCTATCGTTGTCATGCACATTTCACGTGGGAATTACTTCCAGCACATCCAGCAATGGCCGCTAGATGGCGCCTTTGCGCTACCTTTGTAACAGTGCTGCTGTGTCTTTTTTGCTTGTTACCATTCTGCATAACACTGTTGAAGAATGACACTCTTTGGTGAAACAGTTACTATTTGTTAGCAATAAAAATTTTATTACATAAAACATTTTTTTTTATTGTCCATTTTATTAAATATTTACAGCTCTTTCTAGTAACCATTTTATAACAGTTGTAAGCTCCTCTGTGATGTGGGTCATATGTTGCCCTGAAATTACTGGTCACCACAGCTTCACAGGCTATATTGTGTTCTTTTGACCCCTTTCCTTCATATTTATAATACTGTTTTTATATCTGGCTGCCTCATACACTGTGTCAGAGATTAGTCAGGTTCTGTCGGCAACCAATCACAACATGCACCATCACCGGAATACTAAATACCCTCACCTGAAGCTCATTACCTCATCACCAGCACTGCTTATAAGCACACACTTCACCACAGCACTTTGTCTGGTCTCAACTTTGATGAAGGACTCACTTACCTGCATTCCCCACTGACCTATGTCCCTGCTCCATTGTCTTCTGTGTTCATCAATGTCTTTAGTGTGTCTTCATTTGTCTTCATTTGTCTGTGTTGTCTTCCACCATCGTCCCACGGAACTCACCTGCTCATTCATCCCGGAGCTGAAGTGTGTGTCCTGTGCTGCTCTGTCATGATCTTCTAACCTCACCTGCAAAACAGAAAGACTGTCAGTATTCTCATTATACTCATTTATTTCCATTGAATCCATCCTTACCTGTGTTTGTTGATCCCGGTGTGCTTAATAAACCATTTTTGTTAATCTACTGCTTTGTGAGTCTGTATTCCGTAACAGACGACTGGACCTTTAAAGACTATGAAACAATGATCACACCGGACCCATTCCAGGAGATTGTTGATTCTCTCCAGCGAGCGCTACAGGGCACCATTTCCGCATCTTCCTTTCCTGTCATTCCTTCATCACCTCGCGGCCTCTAGTCCTGTGGCTACACCGGCGCCCTACTCTCTTGCTCGGCGGAGGATTGCAACGGATTCCTTCTCCAGTGCTCACTGGCCCTGGAGATGCAATCGGCCCGGTTCACCACGGAGAGAGCTAAGATCGCTTTTATTATAACATTGCTGAGAGCAAGAGTGCTCTAATGGGCTCATACTATCTGTCATCAGTCACTTCCGTGAGGTATTTGGAATACCAGATGGAGATTCATCTATTGGTGAGAGATTGTATCATCTATCACAAAATAACATGTCTGTTTTTAAGTATGCCCTACAAATTAGAACTCTCGCAGCAGCAAGTGGATGGAATGAGCGCTCTCTCGTCACTACTTTTCGCCAAGGACTTCAACCCCGGGTTCGATTGCATCTTGCTGCATACGACGATTCCATAGGCCTGGAATGGTTCATTCAACTCTCCATTCGTACCATTGTATGCAGCCTTGTCTGGAAGATCTACTGTGCCAGTCACTACCATCTCATCTCCGCCAGCCAGAATATACCAGCTCTCCAGAACCAGAACCTATGTAAGTGGATAATCACCGGCTTTCGGGAGCTGAGCGGCAGAGTAGGCTGACCCAGGGACTTTGTTTGTACTGTGGAGCCGGGGGACATGTTATCTCAACATGTCCCATTCATCCGCCATGACCAATGGTGAGTGCTATTCGTTCCCATAGTGTCAGTACAAAACCACTCACGGCTGAAATTATTCTTACTGCCTCTCACTTATCTGTTTCAGTACGTGCCCTCCTCGACTCTGGGTCAGCAGGGAATTTCATCTCCGACTCCCTCTGCTGCCAGCTCAACCTCAAGAAGAGGTCCATCCCAAAACAATACCAGGTCCAGGCCATCAACGGGAAACCAATAAATCGCCATAAAGTCCAACATGAGGTGGGACCACTTCAGCTACAGCTTTGATTACTTCATCTAGAGGAAATCACCCTTCTGGTTCTGGAGAATTCCACAGCTGGTATAGTGCTAGGGCGCCCATGGTTGGAGCAACACGACCCCGTCATATCATGGAGAAACAGTGAGATCTTGAAGTGGGGCAATAGCTGTTACCCTGGGTGTTTTCCACATCTTCCATATCGTACCTCACCTCTCTGTTCATTCTACCTCCATCGAGAGTCCCGTCGAGCAACAATCTACTGATATTCCCGAATGCGATGCCCCCTTAAGTGACGTCTTCTGTCCTCAACGGCCGTCGCCGTTGCCTCCTCATCGACCATGGGACTGTGCCAGTGCCCCTCTCTCTCTCCCGGAGCAGAAGGCCATAATAATCTAGATGTGCTGTGTTTGACAGAAACCTGGCTAAAACCAGACGATTACATTTCTTTAAATGAGTCTAGCCCTCAAGGTTACTATTACCGACACGAACCTCGTCAGAAAGGTAAAGGGGGAGGTGTTGCTGTAATCTATAGTAATATCTTCAGTATTACTCAAAAGTCTTTCAAATATATCTCTTTTGAAGTGATGGTGGTCTATGTAACGTTATATAATGTAAGTGACAAATCCCATTTGAAATTTGTGTTGGCTACTGTAGTGTACTGTAGAATTTGCTGATTTTCTATCGGAGTTAGAACTGGCTGTGGATAAAGTCCTTATTGTTGGTGATTTTAATATACATGTAGATAATGAAAAAGACTCATTGGAATTGGCATTAACAGATATTCTAAGCTCTATTGGAGTTAGACAACACGTGTCAGGACCAACTCATTGTCGTAATCATACTCTAGATCTAATATTGTCACATGGAATCGATACTGATGCCGTTGAAATTCTGCAGCAGAGCGATGACGTCTCAGATCATTATCTAGTCTAATGCGTGCTACATTTAACCAAGGCTGGAAAACCGCCTGTCTGCCACAAATATGTTAGAACCATAACTTCTACCACTAAAAATTGCTTTATAAATAATCTTCCTGATCAATTTCATCAACTTGGCAAACCAGACAGCTTAGAAGAACTCGATGTTGCAACAGAAACTATTGACACTCTCTTTTCCAACACTCTAAACTCTGTCGCTCCTTTGCGCTTAAAAAAGATTAAGGATATTAGTCCAGCGCCATGGTATAACGAGCACACTCTGGCCCTTAAGAGAGCAGCCAGAAAAATGGAGCGCAGCTGGAAGAATTCAAAACTAGAAGTTTTTCGGATTTCATGGAGAGAGAAAATGATTGAGTACAGAAAGGCCGTAAAAACCGCTAGATCTGCTTATTTTTCAAATCTTTTAGAAGAAAATAAACACAACCCTAAGCATTTATTTAATACAGTGGCTAAATTAACGAGAAATACAGCCTCAACTTCTGATGTTTCCAAACAGCACAGCAGTAATGACTTTATGAACTTCTTTACTTGCAAGATTGACAACATTATGGGATCTCTGCACTTTCGGCTGGATCCATTTCATGCAGTGGATTTTAATGTTTTGCGTGGAGTGGATTTTAATGTATTACGACCTGTACAGAAATTTACCCCACAGTCATTGGTCAAATTCGAACTTTTCAACACTCAATCCATCAATAATAAATCCACATTAATTGAAGAACACATCAGAGAGAAAGGACTTGACTTCATGTGTCTGACGGAGACCTGGCATCAGCCAGATGTTTACTCTGCCTTAAATGAAGCCTGTCCCCTCGGCTACAGTTACTTCGAGGCAGCTCGCAGCACTGGTCGCGGTGGTGGCCTAGCAGTTATTCACCGACAGGACCTGGAGCTGTCACCCATCGCGCTGCCTGCAACATCTTCCTGCGAGTGTCTTGCATTTAAATGTAAGCCTCCCTTTCCAATGACTGTTCTCCTTATCTACCGCCCCCCTAAACACAATTCTGCCTTTATCCCGGAAATGTCTGATCTCCTCACAACACTCTGTACTACCTCTGCAACTACGATAATCCTGGGAGATATAAATATTCATGTCGACACTCCCTCATGTCATCTTGCTGCTGATTTCCTTCAGCTACTAGATTCCATCAACTTACAACAACATGTTGATGTCCCCACACATTCCAGGGGACACACGCTCGATTTGGTCATCTCTAACTCCGCCCCCATCGGCAACCTTCATGTTTATGATCTGGGTGTTTCAGATCATAAGGTTGTGTAAATGGAGTTGCCCTTTCCTTCCCCTCACACCAAATCAAAGCGGCAAATACACTATAGAAATTTGAAAAAAATAAATGAGGATGCCCTGGCCCAGGACCTTAAACATCTCTCCTTCGGCTTTACTGACCACCTTTCTGTTGCTGACTCCGTGGATTTCTACAACCAGTCCCTGAGCAGTCTTTTGGATCTCCACGCACCCTTAATATCTAGATCAGTCTCATTCACACGCTCTGCACCATGGTACAACTGCGAGCTGCGAAAGATGAAGGCGGCTGGGCGTGTCCTTGAGCGACAGCTAAAGGCCACTGGACTGACTGTTCACAAACAGGCATACAGAGAACAAAAGAGGAAATATGCAAAAGCTCTGAAGGAAGCACAGTCCAGGTTTTATTCCACTATCATTAACAACAGCCATGGTAACTCCAAACAGCTCTTTTCAACAATAAATCATCTTCTCAAACCTCGCTTACTCTCCCACTCTGAGACCACTGAGGAGAGGTGCAACATGCACATCACCTTCTTCAAACAAAAAGTTGATAACATCCGCTCACACCTTTCTGCCACTGCTGTCCAGCCCCTCTCAACGGCTGACCCACCGTTTGAGATTGTCCAGCCCCTCTGCTCTTTCTCTGATGCCACACAGGAAGAAGTGGAGGACGTCATCAAAAGAATGAAGCCATCCACCTGTGCCCTGGACCCTTTTCCTTCAGCTCTCCTGAAGGCCAACATCTCTGCCGTTTCTCCATTCATCACCAAGATCATAAATCACTCCCTTCTGGTTGGCCATATCCCATCAATGTTAAAAACTGCTGTCATCAGACCTTTACTGAAAAAAACAACTCTGGACCCGGAGATACTCTCCAACTATAGGCCCATTTCCAATCTTCCGTTCCTGTCAAAGGTTCTGGAAAAAATAGTTGCAGCAGAACTTCATGTTCACCTTAAACACAATAACTTGTTTGAAAAGTTTCAATCGGGTTTCCGTCCTGGCCATAGCACAGAAACAGCATTGGTCAGGATCACCAACGACCTCTTGATGACAGCAGACACTGGTTCCCCATCTCTACTCATCCTCCTTGACCTAACAGCTGCCTTTGATACAGTAGATCACAACATCCTCCTTCACCGCCTGCAATACACTATTGGACTCTCAGAAAATGCTCACAACTGGTTTATCTCGTACCTGACCGGCAGAACCGAGCACGTTGCCCTGGGCAAAGCCAAATCACATACTCACAATGTCACATGTGGTGTTCCTCAGGGCTCTGTGCTGGGCCCCATACTCTTTTCCATCTACATGCTCCCACTTGGCAAAATCATTAGCAGACATGGTATATCATTTCATTGTTATGCTGATGACACACAGCTTTATCTCAGGACAACCCCCACTACTACTTCTCCCTTGCCAACATCCTCATTGACCACCTGTCTGGAGGAGATAGAGGCGTGGATGAAGCTAAATTTTCTTCAGCTAAACCGTTCTACAACAGAGGCCATCTTACTTGGCACACCACATCAGCTCCGCTTTTCTACCATTAACAGTATCACTTTCTCTGGCCAAAACATCACCCTTTCCTCGTCTGTCACCAATTTGGGTGTTAAAATGGACTCCCAACTCACCTTTGACACCCACATCAAACACCTCTGTAAGACGTCATTCTACCACCTCAAGAACATTGCCAAACTCCGTCCAACACTCAACCTGGCAGATGCAGAGAAGCTCGTCCATGCCTTTGTCTCCTCCAGGCTGGACTACTGTAATGCACTCCTCATCGGGATCTCTGGCAAAAGCATCCAGCGACTACAGTACATCCAGAACAGCGCTGCCAGGATCCTGCTGAGGGTGCGCAAGTATGATCACATCACCCCCATCCTGAAATCTCTTCACTGGCTTCCTGTCTCATTCAGGATTGAATATAAGGTTTCTCTCCTCACCCACCAGTGCATTCACGGGCACGCTCCTCCTTACCTACAGGAACTCCTCACCCACCACACCACCTCACGCACCCTCCGGTCTGCAAACGCAAACACCCTCTACGTCCCCAGAACCAAGCTCTGCAGCATGGGTGGTAGGGCCTTTTCATCGGCTGCTCCGTGGCTGTGGAATGCCCTCCCTGAACACCTGAGGGCTCCACAAACTATAGATGTTTTTAAACAAAACTTAAAAACATATCTTTTTAAAAAAGCTTTTTATTGAATGTTATTTATGTTAGCACTTCTTTTTAACAAACTATATCTTTGTATCTATTTCTTTTTATACTACTGTACATCTTGTAGCACTTTGAGATTGTTGTAATGTAAAGTGCAATACAAATAAAATTTATTATTATTATTATTATAACATTAGAGAGAAAATTATAGCCATGCAACTGTCTACTACAGTATCACATCACACAGTGCATTGTAGTATCCCTGAGGAAAAATTCCATTCATTCGCTGCTATAGGAAAGGAAGAATTGTCTAAACTTGTTAAATCATCAAAATCAATTACATGTATGTTAGACCCTATACCGACTATTGAAAGAGATGCTTCCAGAGGTCATAGATCCTCTTCTTAAGATCATTATTTCATATTTATCACTAGGTTATATACCAAAAAATTTTAAGCAGGCTATTATCAAACCTCTCAAAAACCACAACTTGATCCTGGAGAATTAGTCAATTACAGACCGATCTCCAATCTACCTTTTCTGTCAAAAATACTAGAAAAGGCAGTATCATCTCAACTGTGTTCCTACTTGGAAAGAAATGGTATCTGTGAGGATTTTCAGTCAGGATTTAGACCGTACCATTAGACCGAAACCTACCAATTCTCAAAATTAACAGAATGCGTAGCTGATATAAAAAATTGGATGACTAGTAATTTCCTACTACTAAATTCAGAAAAAACAGAGATTCTAATTATTGGACCAAAAACTTCAGCACATAATAACCTAGAATACTGTCTAACACTTGATGGCTGCTCTGTTAAGTCGTCTTCGTCAGTTAGGAACCTGGGTGTGCTCTTTGATACCAATCTTTCATTTGAAAGCCACATTTCTAGCATATGTAAAACCGCATTCTTCCATCTTAAAAATATATCTAAATTGCGACATATGCTCTCAATGACAAATGCGGAACAGCTAGTTCATGCGTTTATGACCTCGAGACTAGATTACTGTAATGCTCTACTGGGTGGTTGCCCTGCTTGCGTGATAAACAAATTACAGCTGGTCCAAAATGCAGCTGCTAGAGTCCTTACTAGAACCAGGAAGTATGAACATATTAGCCCGGTTCTGTCAAAACTGCACTGGCTCCCTATTAAACATCGTATAGATTTTAAAATCTTGCTAATTACTTAAAAAGCACTAAATGGCTTAGCTCCCCAGTATCTGAGTGAGCTCTTAATGCATTATAGTCCTTCGCGTCTCTTACGATCTCAGAATTCTGGCCAGTTGTTAATACCTAGAATATCAAAATCAACCGCAGGCGGTAGATCCTTTTCCTATTTGGCACCTAAACTCCGGAACAATCTTCCTAGCATTGTTCGGGAAGCAGATACACTGTCAGTTTAAATCTAGACTAAAAACGCATCTATTTAACCTGGCATACACATGACGCACTATCAATTTTTGTTTTCATATCCGTTAAAGGATTGTTGGGCTGCATAGATCAGGTCAGCCGGAAACCGGGAACACTTCCTATAACACCAGATGTACTCGTTACATCTGAAGAAGAATGGTGTCTACGCTAATTTTTGTCTCTCTGCTTATCCCGAGGTTTACCAATTAACGTGATTGGCTGGATCCGGGCCGTGTCCGGGTCGGATGGGGAACCTGTGCCTGTGTGCGGCAGCAATGTGGCCCTGGGGTGTCGGCGGAGACTGTGTTAACTAGCTCATCCTTTGTGAAGACCTTACGGACTCATCAGCCAGTGGCACATATCCTAACAAACCGTCCCATACCGGCGTGATCAAAAAGATCTTAAACTAGATGGAACTAGATTAAATATTTTGACTGTTGCGATTCCAAATCGGTTTAATGACCTGTAACTCTGCCTGAGTATCGGACAAGTGTTCACTGTTGGCCAGAGGAGAACTGGCCCCCCGACTAAGCCTGGTTTCTCCCAAGGTTTTTTTCTCCATTTGTTGGAGTTTTGGTTCCTTGCCGCTGTTGCCTTTGGCTTGCTTAAGTTGGGGACACTTGCTTGATATTCAGCAGTGTTTTTGATATGCCTGCATTTGGCGCCGTTGTATGTAAACTGAGCTGAGCCGGACGATTACGTCACTGTTTTCTGCAGTGCTGCTATACCTAAATTAACTAGACTAATAACTATTGATATTTTCAATGGAATGAATCAATAATATATAGAATAAGCTGGACAATGACACCATTTTCTTTTGGAGCTGCTGTGCAGCCAAAATTATTTGCCAATTATTAATGTAACGCTACTTTGCCACAATTTGTATTGTAAAAAGCGCTATATAAATAAAGATGACTTGACTTCCTTGGATATCACTTCAGCAGACATGGGATCAAGATTGACGAGGGGAAGGTGGATGCTGTCCGGAGCTGGCCACAACCTACCTCTATCAAAGAGGTCCAGCGTTTCGTAGGATTCTCAAACTTCTACCGTAGATTCATCAAGAATTACAGTACCATCACAGCTCCACTTACAAATCTACTCCTCAATAAGCCAAAGTCTCTGTCCTGGACACCAGCCGCCACAACAGCCTTTGAAACATTAAAGACCGCTTTCACTCATGCTCCACTCCTCACCCATCCAGACCCAAACATACATTTCGTTGCAGAGGTCCATGTGCCTTCTTCTCCAGGAAGTTCACTCCGGCGAAGGCCAACTATGACACCGACAATCGTGAGTTGTTAGCCATCAAGCTCACATTGGAGGAGTGGCGACATTGGTAGAGGGAGCAAAGGAAAACTCCTGGTACTTGCAGATCATAAAAACCTACAATATCTCCGTGACAAAGTCCATGCCAAACGTTTAAATCCTCGCCAGGCTAGATGGGCACTCTTCTTTACAAGATTCCACTTCTCCATGTCCTATCTGCCAGGCAGCAAGTATGTGAAGGCGGATGCACTCTCCCGTCTTCATACTCCGGAAGAAAACCAAGAAACACATGAACCCATCTTACCCAATCAAATCTCCGTATGTCCCATCCAGTGGAACCTGGATCAAAAACTCGCCTCCACCGGGGTGTCCCCCAGGTCACACCTAGGTACCAGGACCACAACGCTCAACCATCATTCACATGGTACACACCTCAGTGGGCAATGGCCATCCAGGGGCCAACCGCACCCTCTCGCTGCTACAAGAACTCTTCTGGTGACCCAACATGGCCAGGGATGTTAGAAGGTTCGTTCAGGGATGTGCCGAGTGTGCTGTCCCCATGACTCCACGAAATCTTCCTACCAGAAAACTCCTTCCTCTGCCGGTTTCACAACTGCCTTGGTCACACCTGGGAGTGGATTTTGCCACAGATCTACCTCCTTCCGATGGTCATACCTGTATCCTTGTCATCGTGGAACGCTTTTCAAAATCCTGCCAGCTTATACTCCTCAAAGGATTACCCGCAGTAATGACCATGGCAGAATTACTCTTCAGTCATGTCTTTCGCTACTATGGAATTCCCGAAGATATCGTATCAGACAGAGGACCGCAATTCATCTCACAAGTTTGACGTGGTTGTAAGCACACACCTCACCACAGCATTTCGTCCGGTCTCAACTTTGATTAAGGACTCACTTACCTGCATTCCCTACCGACCTATGTACCTGCTCCATCGTCGTCTGTGTTCATCTGTGTCTTCAGTGTGTCTTCATCTGTCTGTGTCGTCTTCCACCATCGTCCCACGGAACTCACCTGCTCATTCATTCCGTAGTCAAAGTGTGTCCTGTGCTGCTCTGTCACGATCTTCTAACCTCACCTGCAAAACAGAAAGACTGTCAGTATTCTCATTATACTCATTTATCTCCATTGAATCCATCCTTACCTGTGTTTGTTGATCCCGGTGTGCTTAATAAACCATTGTTGTTAATCTACTGCTTTGTGATTCTGTATTCTGTCACACTATGTACATGGTTTCACATTTTTTTGTTTAGTTTAAAGTCTTTGAAAAAGAACAATTATTTTTGTTTCGTTCTTGACATAACATTGTTTTTCTTGATTAATTTCCCAAATTTCTGTAATACATTAAGCTCTCTGCTAAAACACACTATTGATAGCCTTTGAGAAACTGTATTTAACTCACAGGTGAATTAAATGTAATAGTATTCAGACCCCCTTAAAGTTTTTTCAGTAGTAGTGAATTAAATGAAAGGATTCAGACACCCTTAAATTTTTCACTCTTTGTTATATTGCAGCCATTTGCTAAAATCATTAAGTTAATTTTTTTTCCTCAATGTACACACAGCACCCCATATTGACGGAAAAACAAAGAATTCTTGACGTTTTTGCAGACTTATTAAAAAAGAAAAACTGAAATATCACATGGTCCTAAGTATTCAGACCCTTTGCTGTGACACTCTATTTAACTCAGGTGCTGTCCATTTCTTCTGATCATCCTTGAGGTGGTTCTACATCTTCATTTGAGTCCAGCTGTGTTTGATTATACTGATTGGACTTGATTAGGAAAGCCACACACCTGTCTATATAAGACCGTACAGCTCACAGTGCATGTCAGAGCAAATGAGAATCATGAGGTCAAAGGAACTGCCTGAAGAGCACAGAGACAGAATTGTACACAGGTTACAAAAAATTTCTGCTGCACTTAAGGCTCCTAAGAGCACAGTGGCCTCCATAATCCTTAAATGGAAGATGTTTGGGATGACTAGAACCCTTCCTAGAGCTGGCTGTCCGGCCAAACTGAGCTATGGGGGGAGAAGTGCCTTGGTGAGAGAGGTAAAGAAGAACCCAAAGATCACTGTGGCTGAGCTCCAGAGATGCAGTCGGGAGATGGGAGAAAGTTGTAGAAAGTCAACGATCACTGCAGCCCTCCACCAGTCGGGGCTTTATGGCAGAGTGGCCCGAAGGAAGCCTCTCTCAGTGCAAGACACATGAAAGCCCACATGGACTTTGCTAAAAAAAACCCTGAAGGACTCCAAAATGGTGAGAAATAAGATTCTCTGGTCTGATGAGACCAAGATAGAACTTTTTGGCCTTAATTCTAAGTAGTATGTGTGGAGAAACCAGGCACTACTCATCACCTGTCCAATACAGTCCCAACATTGACGCATGGTGCTGGCAGCATCATGCTGTGGGGTGTTTTTCAGCTGTAGGGACAGGATGACTGGTTGCAATCGAGGGAAAGATGAATGCAGCCAAGTACAGGGATATCCTGTACAAAAACCTTCCCCAGAGTGCTCAGGACCTCACACTAGGCTGAAGGTTTACCTTCCAACAAGACAATGACCCTAAGCACACAGCTAAAATAACGAAGGAGTGGCTTCACAACAACTCCGTGACTGTTCTTGAACAGCCCAGCAGAGCCCTGACTTAAACCCAATTGAGCATCTCTGGAGAGACCTAAAAATGGCTGTCCACCAACGTTTCCCATCCAACCTGACAGAACTGGAGAGGATCTTCTAGGAGGAATAGCAGAGGATCCCCAAATCCTGGAGTGAAAAACTTCTTGCATCTTTCCTAAAAAAACTCATGGCTGTATTAGATCACAAGGGTGCTTCTACTAAATACTGAGAAAAGGGTCTGAATACTTAGGACCATGTGATATTACAGTTTTTCTTTTTTAATAAGTCTGCAAAAACGTCAAGAATTCTGTGTTTTTCTGCCTTATAGTTTTGTTACCAATGTATATATTTCTTATACTTTAGTGTTTGATGAGACTGAAAACTGTTCCATGTGCTCACTGAAAGAGCTAAGTAGAAGTGCACAAACTGTGACAAAGTGGGTGAGATTTTGAGTTTACCTGTAAAAGGAAAATTGGAAAATGAAAATCTGTACCAATTTAAACCATTGAATTGTGTATGTAGTAGGGGTGTGACGAGATCTCGTCGAGGTGAAAAGTTTTCTCGTCGTGCTATCAGTGTGAGGGTGAAATTATTATTGAAGATGCCCCTGCCACTTTCAAATCGTTTGTGTGGAAACATTTTGGTTTTCCAGTAGAAATAATAAACGGCGAAAGAATAACACACAAGACACAAACAACATGTAAACATTGTAAGAAAACTATGCTGTACACCTCGGCAAAGGTTGTACAGACTCTTAGGGGCCGTTCAAATATCGCGCGCATTTTCATTCGCGCAAAATGGAAGCGACGCGGTGCGGCGCGCTCGTTTTTTCCTGGCGCGCCTTCCTCATGGTCATGGAGAGCACAGTTCATGGTTGCATAGGAACGACAGACGCTACAAAAGCGCGAGCTCCCGAACACTTGCAAAAGTAGGAGGAAGCAGCGCGGCCGCGCTTTACACGCTTTTTTAGGCGCGATATGTGAACGGCCTCTATAGAGGCAGAAAGCATCGCTGTTACTGCTGACGGTTGGACTTCTCGGTGTACGCAGAGCTATATAACAGTTACAGCCTCACAATCAATAGTGACTGGGAAATGGTCAACTTTGTACTGCAGTTAAAGTGACATTTAAAGTGTTATTTGAATTTTTTATTTATATGTTTATTTTATTTATACTGTTTAATTTATGTTCAATCTGTAGAAAGAAGTTCAGTGAGATTTCTCATGTGAAATTATACAGGGCAGAAAACAATTGTACACAATTTTGCGCGAATTGTTGGGGCTCGTAGGCGAGCGCCTGGTGGCCGGGTCTTTCCCCACGGGGCCCGGCCGGGCTCAGCCCGAATGAGCGACGTGGGGCCGACCTCCCGTGGGCCCACCACCTGCGGGAGGAACCATATGGGGCTGGTGCATTGTGGATTGGGCAGGCGGCAGGGGCCTCGGCGACCCAATCCCCGGACACGGAATCTGGCTCTAGGGACATGGAACGTCATCACGCTGGCGGGGAAGGAGCCTGAGCTTGTGCGGGAGGTCGAGAGATACCGACTAGAGATAGTCGGGCTCACCTCCACGCACAGCTTGGGCTCTGGAACCCAACTCCTTGAGAGAGACTGGACTCTCCGCTACTCTGGAGTTGCCTGCGGTGGAAGACGGCGGGCTGGTGTGTGCTTTCTCATAGCCCCCCAGCTCAGCCGCCATGTGTTGGAATTTACCCCGGTGAACGAGAGGGTCGCTTCACTGCGCCTTCGGGTCGGGGGTAGGGCTCTCACTGTTGTTTGTGCTTACGGGCCGAATGACAGTGCAGAGTACCCGGCCTTCTTGGAGTCTCTGGGAGGGGTGCTGGAAAGTGCTCCGAACGGGGACTCTGTCGTTCTACTGGGGGACTTCAACGCTCACGTGGGCAGCGACAGTGATACCTGGAGGGGCGTGATTGGGAGGAACGGCCCCCCTGATCTGAACCAGAGTGGTGTTCTGTTATTGGACTTCTGTGCTAGCCACAGTTTGTCCATAACGAACACCATGTTCAAGCATAAGGGTGTCCACCATTACACGTGGCACCAGGACACCCTAGTGCGGAGGTCGATGATCGACTTTGTAGTTGTTTCATCTGACCTCCGGCCGTATGTCTTGGACACTCGGGTGAAGAGAGGGGCGGAGCTGTCAACTGATCACCACCTGGTGGTGAGTTGGATCAGATGGCAGGGGAGGAAGCTGGACAGACTCGGCAGACCCAAACGTACTGTGAGGGTCTGCTGGGAACGTTTGGCCGAGTCCCCTGTCAGAAAGATCTTCAACTCGCACCTCCGGCAGAGCTTCAACCAGATACCGAGGGAGGCTGGAGACATTGAGTCCGAGTGGACCATGTTCTCTACCTCCATTGTCGACGCGGCCGCTCGAAGCTGTGGCCGTAAAGTCTCCGGTGCCTGTCGTGGCGGCAATCCCCGAACCCGGTGGTGGACACCGGATGTAAGGGATGCCGTCAAGCTGAAGAAGGAGGCCTATCGAGCCTGGTTGGCTCGGGGGACTCCTGAGGCAGCTGACGGGTACCGGCAGGCCAAGCGGACTGCAGCCCGGGTAGTTGTGGAGGCAAAAACTCGGGTCTGGGAGGAGTTCGGTGAGACCATGGAGAAGGATTATCGGTCGGCCCCGAAGAAATTCTGGCAAACCGTCCGGCGCCTCAGGAGGGGGAAGCAGTGCCCTGCCAACACTGTTTACAGTGGGGGTGGGAATCTGCTGACTTCAACTGGGGACATCGTTGAGCGGTGGAAGGAATACTTTGGGGATCTCCTCAATCCCACCGACACGTCTTCCACTGAGGAAGCAGAGGCCGAGGACTCAGAGGTGGGCTCACCCATCACCCAAGCTGAGGTCACTGAGGTAGTTGGAAAGCTCCTTGGTGGCAAGGCAGCGGGGGTGGATGAGATACGCCCTGAGTACCTCAAGTCTCTGGATGTTGTGGGGCTGTCTTGGCTGACACGCCTCTGCAGCATCGCGTGGCGGTTGGGGACAGTGCCTCTGGACTGGCAGACCGGGGTGGTGGTCCCTCTTTTTAAGAAGGGGGACCGGAGGGTGTGTTCCAACTACAGAGGGATCACACTCCTCAGCCTCCCCGGGAAAGTCTATGCCAGGGTACTGGAGAGGAGAATAAGGCTGATAGTCGAACCTCAGATTCAGGAGGAACAATGCGGTTTTCGTCCCGGTCGTGGAACACTGGACCAGCTCTATACCCTCTCTAGGGTGCTGGAGGGTTTATGGGAGTTTGCCCAACCAGTCCACATGTGTTTTGTGGATCTGGAGAAGGCATTCGACCGTGTCCCTCGTGGCACCCTGTGGGGGGTGCTCCGGGAGTATGGAGTCCGGGGCCCTTTGCTAAGGGCTGTCCGGTCCCTGTATGACCGGAGCAGGAGCTTGGTTCGCATTGCCGGCAGTAAGTCAGACCTGTTCCCAGTGCATGTTGGACTCCGGCAGGGCTGCCCTTTATCACCGGTCCTGTTCATAATTTTTATGGACAGGATTTCTAGGCGCAGTCAGGGGCCGGAGGGAGTCTGGTTTGGGGACCACAGGATCTCATCCCTGCTTTTTGCGGATGATGTGGTCCTGTTGGCTCCATCGGGCCAGGACCTCCAGTGTGCATTGGGACGGTTTGCAGCCGAGTGTGAGGCGGCTGGGATGAGGATCAGCACCTCCAAGTCTGAGACCATGGTTCTCAGTCGGAAAAGGGTGGCTTGTCCTCTTCAGGTTGGTGGAGAGCTCCTGCCTCAAGTGGAGGAGTTCAAGTATCTTGGGGTTTTGTTCACGAGTGAGGGAAGGAAGGAGCGTGAGGTTGACAGACGGATCGGTGCAGCTTCTGCAGTAATGCGGTCGATGTACCGGTCTGTCGTGGTGAAGAAGGAGCTGAGCTGCAAGGCGAAGCTCTCGATTTACCGGTCAATCTACGTTCCTACTCTCACCTATGGTCATGAGCTTTGGGTCATGACCGAAAGAATGAGATCCCGGATACAGGCGGCCGAAATGAGCTTTCTCCGCAGGGTGGCAGGGCGCTCCCTTAGAGATAGGGTGAGGAGCTCGGTCACTCGGGAGGAGCTCAAAGTAGATCCGTTGCTCCTTCACATCGAGAGGAGTCAGCTGAGGTGGCTCGGGCATCTGTTTCGGATGCCTCCTGGACGCCTCCCTAGGGAGGTGTTCCGGGCATGTCCCACCGGGAGAAGGCCCCGGGGAAGACCTAGGACACGCTGGAGAGACTATGTCTCTCGGCTGGCCTGGGAACGCCTCGGTGTCCCCCCGGAAGAGCTGGAGGAAGTGTCTGGGGAGAGGGAAGTCTGGGAGTCTCTGCTCAGACTGCTGCCCCCGCGACCCGGCCCCGGATAAGCGGTGGAAGATGAGATGAGAGATGAGAAAACAATTGGTTGATTTTGTGGCAAAACATTTAGCAGTGTTTGCATGTTGTTTTACTGCAAATAATTCATTAAAATAGAAGTAAAATGACATGCATTACAAGGTGATTTCAAAATGCACCAACATTTTTGCATTTTATGATTTTCAGTTGAATAAAAGACTATTTTCCCTTCATACGTTTCATTATTGAGGATTTCTTAAAAATACTATAAAAATCTCGTCTCGTGAACCCAATCTCATGTCTCGTCTCGTGTCGTGGGATAGGGGTCTCGTCACACCCCTAGTATGTAGCAGTTCAGTGATATTTCTAACTTCTTTTAGATCCAGTGTGACCGCTGCGAAAGGTGGTATCACGAAAAGTGCCTTGGCATGACCAAAAAGCAGATGAAACAGGACTGCACTTTTTGCTCTTAAATATCTGTTAAATAAATGTTAAATATCTTTTTGTTTAAATTGTTATTTTTATTGTAAAATATTTTTTTTCATTACATTCTGTATTTTTTAATTTAGAAAATAATTTTGATATAACGCTTACATTAAAATGATTAAAAAATGTTCATGTGAAATTCAACCTCAGCATGTCTTGTAATTTTGACACTGTAAAGGCCTGGGTATACTTTCCGTGCGCAGACACGTCCTCTTCACCTGAGGTGAAATTGGTCTGTGGAAACTAGGACTTTTTTTTTATGAATTTTTGAATGCATGGACAAACCAGCATATATATGAGATTTGGGGGGCTCTTATTTTGGAATGCAACATTAGAATGTCTTGAAATGGTGCAGCTGAGACTGTGAGAAGGTGTCCTCTTCACCTGAGGTGAAATTGGTCTGTGGAAACTAGATTTTTTCTTTTTTTTTAAGGAATTTTTGAATGTATGGACAAACCAGTGTATATGTGAGATTTGGGGGGGCTCTTATTTTGGAATGCAAAATCAGAATGTCTTGAAATGGTGCAGTTGACACTGTGAGAAGGTGGCCTCTCCACCTGAGGTGAAATTGGTCTGTGGAAACTAGGACTTTTTTTAATGAATTTTTGAATGTATGGACATACCAATGTATACATGAGATTTGGAAGGCTCTTATTTTGGAATGCAACATCAGAAAGTCCTGAAATGGTGCAGTTGACATTGTGAGAAGGTGTCCTCTCCACCTGAGGTGAAATTGGTCTGTGGAAACTAGGACTTTTTTTAATTAATTTTTGAATGTATGGACAAACCAGCGTATATATGAGATTTGGAAGGCTCTTATTTTGGAATGCAACATCAGAAAGTCCTGAAATGGTGCAGTTGACACTGTGAGAAGGTGTCCTCTCCACCTGAGGTGAAATTGGTCTGTGGAAACTAGAATTTTTTTTATGAACTTTTGAATGTATGGACAAGCCATGAGATTTGGGGGGGGCTCTTATTTTGGAATGCAACATCAAAATGTCCTGAAATTGTGCAGTTGACACTGGGAGAAGGTGTCCTCTCCACCTGAGGTGAAATTGGTCTGTGGAAACTAGATTTTTTCTTTTTTTTTTATGAATTTTTGAATGTATGGACAAACCAGCGTATATATGAGATTTGGGGGGCTCTTATTTTGGAATGCAACATCAGAATGCCCTGAAATGGTGCAGTTGACACTGTGAGAAGGTGTCCTCTCCACCTGAGATGAAATTGGTCTGTGGAAACTAGGACTTTTTTTTTTTTTTTACAGTGAGGTGTACTATCCTTTTCAGGTGAAAGTGGGCTTTATATATTATATTTATTATAAATAATTGTAATGTTTGTTTTAGTTATTTATTTTCATTTATTCAGACAAACTGAATATAAATGAATGTGAACTCGCTTCGACAGAGGATTGCTTGTTGTCAGATCAGTTCTTTGACGGTCTTACCGTAATAGCCAGTGTATGCGCGAACCACAAAACATAGTGGTGGCTAGACTGACCGCTCATTTTGCGGTGGCGTCTGGCTTGACCGCAGTCTATGACCCTGGCAGTACACTAAATACTATGGATTTATGGATTTGTTTTGTTTGTAGATTCCGAAGCTCTTAATAAGCACATACAAAATTGACCCACACTTTTTTGCTTAAAGGTGAAGACCCAACTTTATGTATGTTTTGTAATATTCCCTTATCTGTCAAACATATTTAATTAGATTGTCCTGGACTTAACACAAACAGAATGCTCTTATGAAGTTACTTCACTTAAGGACACATTTAATGAGATTATGCCTGAAAAGGTTTTGGATTTTTTTTTATCATATGTTAATTTAAAAAAAAATTATAATATGACAAAATTTGTTTTGTTTTTATTGTATTTATATGATATTTGTGTTTTTGTAATTGAATTTTTGCCATGAAAATAGCTTTGATTGCTGACATGGCATTAAATAAAATACCATAATATGTTTTGTAATACTGACAATTGTGGTGTCCACAACTGCGTTAATTTGCTGCCTAAATGGAAAACGACTGCTGTGTTTTTACCTCATGTATGCAGCGATCTCTACCTGGGAATGATTTTTTTCTGTTTGCTTCATATTGTTTGTTTGACTTTGTGTGCAACTAAAATCAATATAGAAGTGTGTTGAGTTTAGACATGTGCTGTGTAGCATTTGAAGGCAGGTCCCTGAAAACACTACACTGATTTTTTTTTTTTTTTTTTTAAGTAGATTATCTTAATATCAAAACCTTAAATTTTCTCTGTAAATACACGTCTGACCATTGGAGCGAATAATAATAAAATAACCCCTAGAAAATCACATTCATGACGATTTATGTTGATTTTATTTCCGTTAAACCTTTGCCTACATTGACGCTGATGAATTAAAGAGGAGGGGCTACCCTGTTCCAAGATGGAACTATTGACTTTATAAAATCTAGTGTGTGTCTAAACCATATGTTACTGTTATTGGAGCATACTATTTATTAACTGAATTCTTTGAGGCAGGTGGTTCTACCAATAAAGTTATTTAAACTTATAAATGTACTATATCCATATTTAACTTTATAAACCTATATCCATATTTATTTATTTAAATAAAGTCAATAAACTTAATAATTCCCATTCTGGTAAATGTATTGAAAGCTTGAGTGTCCAATTACATTGAGCATTATTTACGTCCTTTTTTTGCATATACATCGAAAACATCTTTGGGTGCATTCACACTTGTAGTTCGGTTCGTTTTGTCCGGACCAAAAAACAAAAACAAAACGTATAGTCCTTGTCCGCTTAGCGTTCACACTGGCATTTTTAACAGCGAACCTAAAGTTCCCGACCCAAAGGGATAGGGATATGGTCACAACCTGATTGGTCGGCGTGGATGACGTATATTTCGTGACGGAGCTTGCTTACCGAACATTCAAAACAATGCTGTGTGCTGGATTAAACACGACCATTTTACATATGCGTGTACATATGGTTTTATTTTTACCAGCTGAGAACTCACGAAGAGCTCATAAAAAGTTCAAAACATTCAAAACAGCACCAGTATCAGTTCTGGATGGATCTTCTAAATGACTTGAAAGAGAAACAACTCTTTAATGGTAGTCATGAGCATATATGCTTAGTGCGTTTTGTGTTTTTAGGTGTGCTGCAGATGGATCTTGATGAATGCAAAGAAATTTGGAACACTCACACTATTAGGGCAGTTAAACATGTATGCTCTTCCACATAGGTTGGTATATGATTATATTAAATATTAAACTTATTTTATAACTTATTATATATATATTTTATAATGTAATTGTTAAAATGATATGTTAAAATGAAACTTCAAACTCTACATATTATGTTAGTCTCACTCCCCATTTACTTTCATTCAATGCTCTTCTGTAAAATTAAAATGAAAAGAGATTGGGGCTAAAATTCTGTTGAAAGCATCTCAAGTAAAGCTGACTTCATGGTCTCATCTGTTATATCTTCAACTGTTTCGTTAATGTCAGCCCTCCCAGTGAGGTGATCGAACAGCATATCTGAGAGGAAGCGAGGACCTGGACCACCGTGAACAATAGAAACTGCAATCATCCGCCCAGCAAGGAAGTATTCATCTTCTCTGGCAGCTAATGGAGCTTTTCTCCAGTTAGTTAAAAACAAGACAATTATGAACAGAGAAGAAAAAAGTACAGTTAAGTAAATAATTTACCAGCATTGTTAAAGATGAGAAATCTCCTATTTTCTGGACCATAAAAGATTCTCCGTGCTCTTGAACAGTCCATTAGGAGGGTTAGAAATTCACGTTTGGGACCACCTGTGTCCACTGCATCAGTTGTGCCTTCGTCATCTGTGAATTTGACCAGCATGTTGTGCAATGGGTCATATGATGCACGTTTAAAACCACGAACTGCTCCATCCCAAACATTAGCTCAATTTATGTTGAATCTGCAGAAAGACGTCCTTATGATCCTCAACGAGAGATCTGACACAATGTCTGCTGCAGATAATACATCTACAGTATGGTGTAAAACAAATGGGTTTTTGAGTGAAAGGTTTACCGTAGTTCACTTTCAAATGAAAATTTATCTAAGCTTTACTCACCCTCATCATAGGTGTACTTGCTTCTTTCTGATGAACGTCATCAGGGAAATTTTGATAAATATCCTGATGCATCCGAGCTTTATAATGGCAATGAATGGGGCCAATGAGTATGAGCTAAAGAAAGTGTCTCCATCCACATCCATCCATCATAAACGTGTGCACCGGGGGGTTAGTAGAGGCCTTCTGCAGTGAAGTGAAAAAAAAAGTTTGTGTAAAAAAAAAAAAAAATCATATTTAACAATTTATGAATTAATATATCTAGTTTCCGCTAGACTGCCTTCCATACGAAGAAAGTGTAAAACTCTTCCCTATTCAACTTACAGAAAAAGATCAACTGACGGGACGCCAGTTTACACTTTCTTCGTAACTTGAATATGGAAGGAGGTCTGGCGGAAGCAAGATATTTTTCTTTATAACTTGTTTAAATGTGGATTTTTTTATTTTTTTTAACATAAATGCATCGCTTCATTAATTTCAGAAGGCCTATATTAACACCGCAAAGCCGTGTGGAGTATGTTTATGATGGATGGATGTGGATGGAGACACTTTCTTCAACTCACACTCTTTTGGTAACAGCCACTGCCATTATAAAGCTCAGATGCGTGAAGATATTTATTAAAATATCTCCGAGAGTGTTTATCAGAAAGAAGAAAGTCATATACACCTAATGGCTTGAGGGTGAGTAAAGCTTGGGCTAATTTTCATTTGAAAGTGAACTAATCCTTTAAGCAAAATAATAATTATGAAATGTAAAAAAAAAAACTGAAGAGTGAATAAAGGAGCATGGAAGGAAGCATTTAGGAACATGACATTGAGAGTAATTAATAAACTAGAACCTTTCCTCTTCAAGATACTGTCTGCTCTCATCTGACTCTTCTGAGTCCCTTTCTATTACTATTGGTGCATACAGATGTGTGTAATTGCTGTAAAAAGAAAAGAGAAACAGGAATTTGCATCCATTGACATACAAAAGTAATTGTAAGGCTATACTTGTAAAGCAACTAATTTCTTTTTGTATACTCTTTGAGGTAAAACAATAAGCTTACGTATAGCACTTTTGTTGGCCATGAGTGTCTTCTTGGACATTTGTTCTGGTTTTTCCTGCTTCCTAGATTTGTCAGAAATATAACAATTATTAATATTATTATTTTTATTTATTTTTTTTTTTTCAAAATAACTTTGCATGGTATGAACAAATTATAAAATTACTTTGTCCAAAAAAGGCAGAGAGAGATCAGGCAGTCTGAAAAACAACAACTATATATTAATTTAAACAACTATACTCCTAACCTCCAAAGAATGCCCTGTTAACTGTGCTAAAATACCTGTCTGAGGTGCTTCTGGCCTTTGGTGTGCTTGCTTCATCTAGATCATCCCATATCTGTATAAAAACCAGAAGCCACATGTTAAAATGAGTTACAATTAAATGTTATATTTGTGTGAGGAGACATATAATTAAATGCACCCACCAAAGTGGACTTATAATGTGGACTGTGAGAGGTAGATTTTACTTGCACTTCACTGTCTTCACTAGAAGAATCTGGGTACAGCAAAACATAGGGGCCCTCTTCCACGTCCTGATTAAAATCTTTTAATTTCTTTTCAACAGCTATCAACAGTTGCTCAGATGACCAATAAGGATGAACTTCAAGAGGGCGAGGCAGGATCTTCCCTCTCATAGGTTTTAGAAAACCATTATGTCTCCACATAACTCCAACATAAATCTACACATGAAAAGATTAGAAAAAAATGTTAAGTGTCACAAACTGAAAATTAAAAGAGGCTTTAACATGGGCTATTTTGTGGCTATTTTAGAAATATTGTGGCTATTTTAGAAATATTTATAAAAAAAAAACTATTTTGTCAATGAAAATAAAACTTAAAGTTTTTGTCATTAAATATCATCATGTTTTGATGGTAGTTGATATCTTTTTTAATTCCGCAACTGCACTGAATTCCATAGGAAACATATGAATAGTACTAATGATGCTAACTGTCCTTAAACTTAAAGTAATAACGAAATGCAAGTTGTAATAGTCATCCCTATTATGCAGTATAAAAGATATCTTAACTGCTTTTTTTATCCTTCTAAGATTCCTGACATTTCTTAGTAATGAAGGTTTTCCTCTCTTTCTCCTTCATAGCCCTGAACTTCATGAAGGAATCCGGTGAATTTCTTTCTGATTTTCCTGCTTCAAACAGAGTGACATATAGAAATCTCTCACATTATACTCATTCACCAAGCAGATATTTTGTTCCAAAACAATATAGTAACAACCTTGCTATATACCTGCACTTGTGCTTGGCTCATTTGCATCTGGAACTTTATCTTTTAGAAATTTTACGTTTTTACCATATGTAAAGTGTAGTGCCACACAATGTGTTGTGGCGATTCCGTTGTGTTGTGGCTTGATTTTGTTGTGTAGTGAACTTATATTTGCTTTTTAAATTTTGTTGTGTTGTACACTACTGGGCCACCGTAGGTACTACTAAAAATAACCCAACAATGTTAAAAATGACCCAACAAGGTCTAATCCTGGCTTAATCTAAGCCCTGTATGTGAAATTGTTTAAAATCATAGTTTATCTTTACATTCACATCTATGCTGTATCCTTATGGGAACGGACCATTATTTCCCTGGGTGAAATTCCCAGGGTGGTGTAGTTGGTGTTACAAGGGTTTCTGGGAAATCCTGATCCACCTCCTTTGTATATGTAGTCCAAACAAACAAAAACAAACAAACAAAAAACCTTGGGTTGCATAAACTGACCAAACATTCATAGTTCCTTCCTGTTTATCTGAAGCTTCATATGTTCTATCTAAGCAAAGCAAACCAAACCAAAACAGAGGAAAGTCTTGAAGTGATTCTTGCCATAAAAGGCAGAAATAATGTTAACAGAACATGTTAAACTGTTTTCCTTATAAAACTGATGCTTAATATAGTGCATTTCCATGTTAGGCCCATATGAGTACTTTGAGGCAATTTTTATCATATAAATAAGTAAGTGTAAGTAACACTTTACAATAAGGTTCATTAGTGAAACATTAGTTAATGTATTAACTAACATGAACTAACCATGAGAATTTCATTTGTTACTGTATTTACTAATCTTCATTAAAGTTAGTTAATTAAAATACAGTTGTTCATTGTTTGTTCATGTTAGTTCACAGTGCATTAACAAATTTTAACAAGATTTTATTTTTTGTTTACAAGATTTTATTTTTTTGTATTAGTAAATGTTGAAATAAACATTAACAAAGATTAATAAATGCTGTATAAGTGCAGTTCATTATTAGTTCATGTTAACTACTGTAATTAACTAAAGTTAACTGATGAACCTTATTGTAAGTGTTATCAAATTATCTTTAGAAAATATGTAACAAAGGTAAATACAGTTTAAGTTAAAAACATTTATTTTGTTTTATTTATTTATCTATTTTTTTTTTTTTTGCAGGAGTAGACATTATATGGGAGAATTAAAAGGCTAGTTGTCACATTTTTGCTTCAGTGATTTCTTAGGATAGGTGAATTTAAGTTTCTGTACAGACTCATACCTTAAAAGGATAGTTTCTAAAAATGAAAATTGTCATCATTTACTCATTGTCATTCCAAACCTTTTCTTGTAGATATTTTAACTGTTATAACTAATTCAATTCGAACTTTTATGCTGTGGGTACCATTGGTGAACATTGTTACATTGGACTTTCATTATTTTATGCAGATGAAAGTCAGATTGAGTAAATGTTGTTATAATTTTCATTTTTGGATAAACTATCCCTAAAAAAGGTAGAACATAGCAAACTTGACACCCAAATAAAAATATAGTTGACCCTATGTTTTTTTATTAACATAAGGAACAATGAAAAGACAAGGAGGTTAATGTCTTTATTTCATATTTTATATATACGTCATATATCTTTCTTTTTTTTTTTCAAATAGCACATGGGCAATCACCACAATATGTTGATACTTTAAAAAGTAGATGATTATGCACAAAAATATCTTGTTCCCATGTATGTTGTATGACATTTCTTCTTGCATAGATACAATCTTTGTGTAACATAGTTACATTGAAAGCTCAGTTACATAAAGTTCCTTGAAGTGTTGAGACATTCAGGCGATGAGATATAGCAAAAACAACAACTCAGGGTAATTTAGTACACAGTTATTTCATTATTACACAGGAAATGTGAGCTTGTCATTTTTAAAGTCAGCTTTCATAAAGGAATACTGTCTAATAATAAGTATTGTTAAAGCTTCAGTGTATGAAAATGAGTGAAAAGAATTAAAATAACATTAAACTTTTTAAAATCGAAGTCTGTATCTAAACTGGATGTCTTTAGTTGGTTGCATGGAGCCAAAGCCCCATCGTCTGATATCAATATCTGGAATATCTTCATTTGGATTTTTCAGCTCCAAGTCAAAGTAGGACAACATGAGAAAGACAAACTGCTTCAGCTCATTTGTGGCAAAGAATCTACCTGGACACATAGTGGTTCCTGCTCCCCAAGGCATGTTGTAATATTTGAGTTTCTTTCCACCCTTGTAGAAATCAGTCTTTTTGCTTCCATCTGATGTGAGAAAACGGTCATACTTGAAGGTGAAGGGATCTGGGTAAACTTCTGGGTCTACCTGAACAGCTGTGTAGGGGAAAATCGACACTCTGTCACCCTCACGGATTTTGTACTCTTGTCCGGTAGCCATTTTGATGGTCATATTCTGCATGACAGCTCTTGTAAGGACAGGGGCAGCTGTTAGACGGAGGGTCTCCTCCACTGCACTGTCTAGCATGGGAGTTTTGAGGAGCATATCCCTAGTCAGGTCAATTAGTGGCCCACTTTGTTTTGCCTCCTGCCCTGTTTCTCTAAGCACCTGCTCAACTTCATTCTTAATGCTTTTCATAGCCTCAGGGTGCTTCATCAGATACAAGAGTAGCCAGAACGCTGCAGGACCTGTGTTTCCCTGAGATGCCCACAGAAGCAGAAACATGTATCGATCCTGCATAAAATCTTGCATGCCCTGTTCAGCTCTCACCTG
This sequence comes from Zacco platypus, assembly GCA_038088235.1. Taxonomy (NCBI): domain Eukaryota; kingdom Metazoa; phylum Chordata; class Actinopteri; order Cypriniformes; family Xenocyprididae; genus Zacco; species Zacco platypus. The sequence continues at coordinate 10,931,879 of CM076080.1, forward strand.
TTGCTGTTCATATACCCAGCCACTTATGTTGTCTCTAGATCTCATATTCTGCACTGAAAGTGTGTTCCAGAACAGCCTTTTCAAACGCTCTGCCTCCATCTTCTCACTGGGTCCCAGTACACCATAAGCCAGATTCGGGAATAACTGGTCATATTTTCTGAATTCCCAGAAAAGTTCATTTGAATGCAGCCGATCATATTCCTTCGCTTTTTCCAAAGTCCCTGAACGGTTTATTGACTCATTACCAAACAGCGCCAGATAGCCAGCACGAAAGACAATGTTGTAGCTGTAAGCAAATAGTCCAGTTTCTTGCCATAGCTTGTCATCTCCAGATCCAACGCTGTGGAGCATCAAATTCTGAAGATTCCACATCATGGCCTGAGTCATGACAACCAGACCATCTCCCATTAGATGTTTGGTACTTGATGCCTGGAGAACCTTGTGTTCATTTTGTAAGGAATGATAGCCAAATACTCTTGCAACCAGTTGTTCTGCAAATTTAGTAAAGTCCAGCTTTGTTCTTGCCTCTTTGACCACTGAGCCAAAAGAATGTGGATCTGTAATGAAAGTGAAATAAAAGCCTCCCAGCTGCACTGTAAAAATATCTCCATGTTTTTCTTTCATTCTCTGCAGGAATTTGGCTGTATCCTTCCTGAATTCCAGCACATGGCCAAGCCAGGGAATAGGACCCTTATCCAGAGGGGGTTCTCCAGCTCGTCTGCGGCGAAAAGACCCCAAAAGATATAGGGCACCTATGACAGAGATAAAAAGAGCAAGCAGGATTTGAAGGAGGCTGCCCATGTTCCTCTTTTGGTGTTCTTACAGCTGCCTTCTGCTCTGTTTTTAATTCCTTTTACTTGGCAGCCGTGTTTATGCCCCACCCCCTGCAGTCATTCCAAATCACATGAATTTCTGCAGTGCAGGAAATGACTCATAATACTGAGTTTCTTGTGTTATATTTTACAACATCAGTTGACACTATTCGTATTGTTTCTGTGATCAGTTTTAATTAATCATTTTGCTTATATTTCTCTTAAACAATGATATTTTGGGTGAATCGTATTATTAACTTGCAATTATGTACAAGATCAGGGCTTCCCTATATGAAAAAAAAAATCAGTTATTGAAAGATCAGTCACTTGTTACATGATCAGATATAGTTGATTTATCATTTATAAATTGTATTGTTTATTTTCTAAAATGAATATTATATCTTGTAACAAATAGTCTGTGAAAATAAAGTTCGACTTTGAATTTATATCCCAAATTGTAAGTACAAAGATTAATAAATCTAATAATTTAACATTTTAATACTATGGCTGGTGAGGAGGAAGTAAAGAATAGCTTATGCTGAATTCAGATTAGCCTGCCGTAGTCATATGTCTAGCCCCTGCATCACAGTCTGCAGATAATGTCATGATGTAAAAGGGAAAGGATCAAGGTTATCCTTATCACTGAGATAAGAGAGATCTTGTTGCAGTAGTTAGACATAACCTTGATGGTGCAATAAAGGTTACATTGATTTATTGCCTGTTGCTAAATGTCTTTCAATGGCTGCATTTAGAAGTATAACAAATATATTAATCAGTAGAGTTTAGTGAAATTTAAATGGTCCAAGCAGCAGTTGTACGTACATTTGTCTGTATGTATTGACACTGGCAGTAGCAAGTCTTTTATCTGCACCAGCAGCAGCAGCATAGCAGATATATTCCGGCAAGACCAAATACAATAGCATTGTCACGTCCATGACCACTCTTCCGAGAATTGTCATGATAGAAATGAAGATTACATAAACTAGCTGGAAATTCCAGCTATCAGAGCAATGCAGCAGTCCAATCTTGAACAAAATCTCGGACTAGGAGCTGCACAGCATCAGGAAGTGTCTGTTTGTTTCCTGAGGTTATAAAGTGCAAACCTGCATGTTCAGTTGATCGTCGAAATGTGGGCAGTAAAACTGGTTAGCAAACACTACCTCAGGCGGCTGACTGTCCTGACTTGATTTAGTGTTGCAGAAAACAGTTGTATAGTGCAGTCAATTGGGATCAGCCTGGGACCTGGGACCTATCACATCGCCAACAAGCAGTGTACTCAGTAACAACACTTTTTACCCTTTAACACTCAGGGGTCGGTGGTTGAGGTAGCGATACCATCTCGTTTTTTTTTCTTACCAGTGTGAAAGAGACTCAAAATAATCTACCAATTTTGGACATACAAATAAGAGTTATGTATTACTGTGGAATGTCTTCTTTTATTTGTGTACGTTCACAGTAAAAAAAAAATATTGTGCTTTTTCCTAAATAAAGCAAACTAACATGATGCAGTCTCTTTCACAATGAAGTCCATTCTGATAGTCCTCAGAAAATAAACTGTAACTGAGTGAATACTAACACAAACATGAGACATACAGTGAGTACAGAAAGTATTCAGACCCCCTTAAATTTTTCAATATTTGTTATATTGCAGCCATTTGCTAAAATCATTTAAGTTCATTTTTTTCCTCATTAATGTACACATAGCACCCCATATTGACGGAAAAACATAGAATTGTTGACATTTTTGCAGTTTTATTAAAAAAGAAAAACTGAAATATCACATGGTCCTAAGTATTCAGACCCTTTGCTGTAACACTCATATATTTAACTCAGGTGCTGTCCATTCCTTCTGATCATCCTTGAGATAGTTCTACACCTTCATTTGAGTCCAGCTGTGTTTGATTATACTGATTGGACTTGAATAGGAAAGCCACAAACCTGTCTATATAAGACCTTACAGCTCACACTGCATGTCAGAGCAAATGAGAATCATGAGGTCAAAGGAACTGCCTGAAGAGCTCAGAGACAGAATTGTGGCAAGGTTACAAAAAAAATTCTGCTGCAATTAAGGTTCCTAAGAGCACAGTGGCCTCCATAATTCTTAAGTGGAAGATGTTAGGGATGACCAGAACCCTTAAAGGTAAAGAAGAACCCAAAGATCACCGTGGCTGAGCTCCAGAGATACAGTCAGGAGATGGGAGAAGGTTGTAGAAAGTCAACCATCACTGCAGCGCTCCACTAGTCGGTAGAGTGGCCCGACGGAAGCCCTCCTCAGTGCAAGACACATGAAAGCGCACATGGAGTTTGCTAAAAAACACCTGAAGGACTCCAAGATGGTGAGAAATATGATTCTCTGGTCTGATGAGACCAAGATAGAACTTTTTGGCCTTAATTCTATGCGGTATGTGTGGAGAAAACCAGGCACTGCTCATCACCTGTCCAATACAGTCCCAACAGTGAAGCATTGTGGTGGCAGCATCATGCTGTAGGGGTGTTTTTCAGCTGCAGAAAGAGGACGACTGGTTGCAATTGAGGGAAAGATGAATTCGGCCAAGTACAGGGATGTCCTGGACATAAACCTTCTCCAGAGTGCTCAGGACCTCTGGAGAGACCTAAAAATGTCTGTCCACCAACATTTACCATCCAACCTGACAGAACTGGAGAGGATCTGCAAGGAGGAATGGCAGAGGATCCACAAATCCAGGTGTGAAAAACTTGAATACAGCCATGAGTCTCAAAAAGACTCATGGCTGTTTTAGATCAAAAGGGTGCTTCTACTAAATACTGAGTAAAGGGTCTGAATACTTAGGACCATGTGATATTTTAGTTTTTCTTTTTTAATAAATCTGCAAAAATGTCAACAATTCTGTGTTTTTCTGTCAATATGGGGTGCTGTATGCACATTAATGAGGAAAAAAAAAAGAACTTAAATGATTTTAGCAAATGGCTGCAATATAACAAAGAGTGAAAAAATTTAAGGGGGTCTGAATACTTTCCGTACCAATTGTATATCTAAAGAAACATTGAAATATCAAGTTTTAAATCCTGTAAGTCAAATTGGAAAAACAAATACTCTCTGTTTATGTAATCTGTTCAATGCCCACATCAACTCAAAAAAATGCATCAAGCTTACTCAGATTTATGTACATCGTTTTGACACACAGTGGGGAATAATTCTGGAAGAATTTCCACAGAGGAAGAGCACGACTTTCAATTTCATTTTGAGGATCAACTTGATCAAGCCGATAATTGTTAATGGTAAGTTTTTTTTTTATTCTTAAATTTTTTATTCTATTCGCGATATAGTGTCTGTGAACCACACACACAAAAAAAAGTTTAAATATGAATCCTGCAAGTTTTGTTTGTCTCCATGTAAATGGCGCAGACGCGTGTTTCGTTTACTACTTTACACATAATTATATTAGTAAATATGCCATGTTGGCTATTCCCAAACTATAATGATCCAGAACGCTGCTGCACGTCTTGTCTTCAACGAGCCTAAGAGAGCCCACGTCACGCCCCTCTTCATCTCTCTGAACTGGCTACCCCTTGCTGCACGCATCAAGTTCAAGGCGCTGATGCTTGCTTACAGATCCACCACAGGCTCTGCACCCTCCTATCTCCACACACTGCTACAACGCTACGTCCCCACCAGAAGCCTGCAATCACAAAAGGAACAAAGGCTTGTGGTACCATCACAGAGAGGCACAAAATCACTCTCCAGAACATTTTCGTTCACTGCTCCCTGCTGGTGGAATGATCTCCCTACTTTCATCAGGAACACAGAATCCCTGGCAATATTCAAGAGACAGCTGAAAACTCATCTCTTCCGTGAACACTTAATCCCTTCATAAAAAAAAAAAATCTATCCTGTCCTTTTCCCTTTCCTACTCTAGTTTATGTTACTGAGCAATGTATGAAACTTGTATTGTGAGCACTTCCTTCCACTGTCTATTTGCCAATTCATGAAGAATCGCTTGTTTGTATTCCTCACTTGTAAGTCGCTTTGGATAAAAGCATCTGCTAAATGACTAAATGTAAATGTAAATGTATATTTCCATATTACAGCATAACTGCCAGTTAAGTCTTCAGTATAACTTTCATTAGCCATTCATCTCACCTGTGTTGCATTTCCGTTCTGTTCTCCTGAACACTGTAATAAAGACTTGTCTCATTTATCTCTTCTGTGCATGACAATTTCACTGTGCTGCAGTTTTGTTTCTTTTCTTTTTTTTGATCAAATAAATGCAGGATTGATTAGCATGAGACTTCTTTCAAAAACATAAAAAAAAAATAATTTGTCAAATCTTTTGACCAGTACTGTAATTTAAAATATAAAAGATCACATGAGATCACAAAAATCATGCTGTCTGTTAAGAGTGGACATTATATTAACATTAATACAATAGCTGATATAATCCTGTAATCAGCATGCTCACAGGTTTTTTTTATTTTCGCACAGATTCAAGAATCATAGTGACCAGATATTGGGACACATTAGACTGCATGCATATGATACTAAGATCACTGACTGGAAGTAGGAAAGTTTTTTTTTCATCTTTATATAAACTACAAACAAACAAAAAAATACATATTTCTTTTATCATTGCATTCTTTCTTAGTTCACTCACATACCTTACTGAATGGCTCATCGATGTTTAATTAGGGGCAGGGTCTTAATCTCCTCAGGTGTGAATCACAGCATTATACATGAAGATTCATGCCTCCTCGCATATGGCTTTCTACACAAAAAAGTGAGGCAGATTTCAAGTATCAGATGATACACTAAATTGCTGCTAGTTAGTTAAAGTTGTGAACCTCCTTCGTAATGAATCCTGATGATTCATTCTGGATTGTTGACTTTTGCATTTCCTGTTCCCACTTCCGGTTTCACTCTCACTTCTCATTTTACCTATGTACGTGTGATTTGTGTGTACGTTTGTGTTTATTAGTTTAGCTATGTGTTTGTGATTTAGTGAATAAAACTTATGCACAATACATATTTGGTTCTGACTGCATCTACTAATAAGTTGTCACTTAAATGATCGATTTGGTTACACGCTCTTAAGTGCTGTAAATGCTAAGAAAGAATTATTTTTCTGTGGCCAAGAAAATACCCTTGTCTTAGAATTAATGGTAACACTTTACAATAAGGGTCATTAGATAACATTAGTTAACATGAACTAATAATGAACTGCACATATACAGCATTTTTTAATCTTTGTTAATGTTTATTTAACAAGAGTGTTCACAGGATGAATTGATTGATTGATTATAATTTTAATGTAGCTACATTAAATTAATCTGATTAATTTATTCAAATATTCATTATTAATCATAATGAATAATCATAATGGGCTATAATAATTATAAATATTTCCCCTTTGAGCTAATTTTGCTACAATTAATATTCTGAAATTTAATCATCTGTAATTATTAAATCCTAAACATTTTCTAAAAGCACTTTGCAATTTTACAAATTTTACTCCTCAAAAATGCACTATTCGGATTGGCTAGAAAAATACAACCATCACTACACATTTGTTACTGATCAGCCAGGCTTCCACAACAGCCAGAGTACTAATCACACGCATTTGCCACTCATCTGCACACTCAGCACGGTGGCTTCAAAAGCACACACCTCACTCACTGGAGTTTCGTTTACACGTAAAGGACTCATTCCCAGTTTCTCCTAATAATTCTCCAAGCAAGATTCTCCAGTGTCAATCCTGTACTTACCTCATGTGTTTCCATAGCATGTTCTCATCGCCTCCGTGTGTCTGCTCACCATCCTACATCCATGTGTGTGTGCCTCCATCATCCATCTGCTCATCCACGATCTCCTGATCCTGTAAGGCAAAGACTCGCATTAATATCTTCATCTTCTCTGCTAAAGTGTCATTGCACATTTTACTCACCAGATTTCCTGCAGATATTCCGTTGTTGCCAATAAACATGCTGTTAACTGTCATCTCTGTGTTCTGAGTATACTTCCGTAACAACATTTTAACAACATTCTAGAAATACTCTTCCTTATTTAGCCATTCAACTTGATAAAGGCCCTAGTAATTGCTCCCATAAGTTTGCGAGCGATAATTTAAAGAGGCCTTAAACTTTGCATTATAGATACAGATTCTTTGTTTGTTTTTCACTAGGAGAGACATGAAAAAATTAATTTGACCTTCCATTGTTATTTCTGGGGGAAAATTTCTAAGTCAAAAAAATTATTTATAAAAAATTAATCCTGGTAAAGATCTTTAAAATATGTCCTAAAATACCAGTGTGCTGCATAATATAACTCTAACGTAAATACAATAAGCAAAATATCGGAGGCATAAAAGCCTAATCACTAGTTTTGGTGAAGCTGGAATGCAATATATATTATTATAATGTATAAATAAATATATATTATGATAAACAAAAGTTTTTTGGTAGTTATTTGTCCAGAACCAGAAAATCTTAATATAGAGTCAATTCACATATTAATCTAGCTATTCAAACTTAAACTGCTAGAACTTAAATAAAGCCCAATTTATTTTATCTTCAGGAACTTATCTTCAGAGTAATTTTTAATCCCAAACACGAAGGGTCAAGGCTACTGTTATCTTTATGATAAGAATGTTGGGGAAAGGCCACTGGTTGAACCGAGTCAGCACATCTCAAAATCATTGTTTTCAGAAATACTTGTCATCACACAACATTTTAACTTGACAGCAAACTGTTAATATATATACTGTCCCACCACTACATATATACCCATCACACCTATCAGGCATAACATTATGACCACTGACAGTTGAAGGTGATATGCCTACCTGTTAGTGGGTGGCATATATTAGGCAGCAAGTGAACATTTTGTCCTCAAAGTTGATGTGTTAGAAGCAGGAAAAATGGGCAAGCATAAGGATTTGAGCGATTTGGCCTGTGTGGTCCAATCCAACAGATGAGCTACTGTAGCTCAAATTACTCAAGTATGTAATGCTGGTTCTCATAGAAAGGTGTCAGGATACACAGTGCATCACAGTTTGTTGCGTATGGGGCTGCATAGCTACAGACCAGTCAGGTGCATGCTGACCCCTGTCCACCACCAAAAGTGCCAACAGTTCTGTGAGCATCAGAACTCAACCAAGGAGCAATGGAAGAAGGTGGTCTGGTCTGATGAATCACATTTTCTTTGCATCACGTGGATGGCCAGGTGTTTGTGCGTTGCTTACCTGTGGAACACATGGCACCAGGATGCTCTATGGGAAGAAGGCAAGTCGACACACTGCACAGACAGTGTGATGTTTTGGGCAATGTTCTGCCAGGAAACCTTGGGTCCTACCATCCATGTGGCTGTTACTTTGACACGTACCACTTACCTAAGCATTTTTGATGACAATGTACACCCTTTCATGGAAACAATATTCCCTGATGGCTGTGGCCTCTTTCAGCAGGATAATGTGCCCTGGGCCCCAGGTGAAAAATACATAGTATTAAATGTATTAAAAATATACTTGAAATGTAATGTTAATATTACCTTTGTATTTCCAAAATGTTTATTTGAAGTGCATTAAAAGTTTATTGAATTGCATTTTACATTTACATTTACATTTAGTCATTTAGCAGACGCTTTTATCCAAAGCGACTTACAAGTGAGGAATACAAACAAGCGATTCTTCATGAATTGGCAAATAGACACAGGACACAGGTATACTAGAAGTATCTTGGTAATAAATACATGCTTAGTTACACTTAAAAATATGCTAAACACAAGCATACTTTTTTAATATATTTCAAAAAAGTATACTAGCAGTGTCTTGGTATTAAATATATGCTTAGTTACAATTAAAAAAAATATGCTAAACACGAGCATACTTTTAATATATTTCAAAAAAGTATACTATAAATACTTTGGTAATAAATATATGCTTAGTTACACTTAAGAAATATGCTAAACATAAGCATACTTTTAGTGAAGTTAGTGCATTTACAGAAAATACTATACTCTTACTTAAAGTATATTTTATGCGTACTTTAAGAACATGGCAAAATGATTAAGTTTTTAGCGGGTTTAAATGTACTTTATAACCATGTGTAGGCCTACTGCAATATATATAAAATATTTATATATTTATAATTTTAATATTTTCAAAAGAAAGATTTTTAACATTTACAATGTACCAACTTTTATATATATATATATATATATATATATATATATATATATATATATATAGATATATACACAACTTCTGAGATTGCCACAAGGATTTCAACATCATATTATTTGAAATGCATCATAAATCAATTTTCCAAAGATGCTTAAAAAATAAAATTATATTGCTTAAATTCAAACAACACGTATAACACACGTGACGAAACCTTACTGGTTCCAAGGCCGTCGAACGGCTCTGATTGATTCTTGTGATAATGAGCTGCCTGAGCTGCCTCTCGCACCTGAGAGAATTCATTTACCAGATATGCTGTGCGTATGTGCCTTGAGTGTTAATAGAAATCTAAATTTAAACTGTTAAATTATATAGACTAGGCTGATTTACTGCATCCAAAATTGCCTACTTCTCTACTATATAGTAGGCGAAAAGCAGTAGGCGAGCGAATAAGTATGTCTGAATCCTTAGTAGTCATAAAAGAGTAGGCAAGAAGTTCCTGGATGGCCTACTGCTTCTGCCCAGATTGTTGAGTGCTAATTTGATGGATACTTTTCTATCCCAGGAGGCAGAGGGAGAGGGTACGTCATAATCAAACACGGAGGAGAAAAGCGGTGCGGATGTTTTCAAATGTGAGTATTGAAAACCAAAAACTTGGTTCCTTGTCATGAAATCGCATTTGTTGAACTGTTGAAGGTTGAGGCTGTTGAGGATGTAAAGACGCTAGGCAGCATAGCATAGTTGTGATTTTGCTGTACAAAACATGTTTTATTATGTACAGCTAACAGGGGAACTTTAGTAACTACACGGATGTCACCAAAGTGGATTTACAAAAATTTTAAACCGTACACCATAAAGACGCTTACTAAATGTTTATTCAACATCAGACAGAAAATTTGAGTGCTATTATGAAGAATTCAACACCGCTTACATTACATGAATGTAAGTAATGTAAATAAACAAATGTACAAGTAACTAGACATAAGTTATCTATTTTATTTGTCCGTTAGTATTATTGATAAATCCAGGGACATTTGTATTGGATAAAAAGTCAGTTAACACATCATACCTATAACACAGCTACCTCAACATATAAATGTAGTATTGAGCACATACATCACAGAGTAACTTGAATCTTGTCTGGATGTCACAGGGACAGATGAGCACATATGTGTTTATCCGGTGGAGGGAGGTAGATGATAGAATGCTGCAGTCAAAGGCTTTGAGTAAGTATACTACAGAAAATAATTAAAAAAATCTATTTACATCTTAGGTTTTAGTTTATTTTAATTATTGTAATTGCAAACAGAGATCATTGAGATCATAGAACTGTAGATCATTCCCTTGCATATTTAAACGGTCTCTTTCCCGTTCCTCGTTGCGAGGTCTTGTATTACTACGCTTTGCATTTCTGAGTGTTTATTCCTGTTTTGCCTGCCAGTTTCTGATCTGTGATTGTTTTCTGCCTGCCCTGACTAGGGTTGGGTACCGAAACCCGGTGCCAATACGGCACCGGTACCTATAGAACCGGTAAGTACCGGATCGAATCAGAATGCGAATGTCGGTGCCTCATTTCGGTGCCACTTAAATGCCTGAAGTGATAGAAATATTTGTCCTCTGGTGCTATGACACGGACGTAAGAAGCATCAGATTCATCAACACGCCTGATCGCTAGTTAAATTTAAATACTGCGTTCATGGGGTGTCAGAATGCTCGGAAAAATTATTTCCTGAATGAGAAAACTCACGTGAACGTTGGAAAGCTTTGATGATAGCCTACAAACCCAATACATCTTTGTAGTAATGTTACTGTCCATTTTATTTTCACATTTCGAAGTAAAAATCCCAAATCGTCGGGAAGTGAGACCATCCGTGAAGCGCGTGAGCGCAGCAACTACACTTGTGCTGACTGCAGTGCAGCAGGTGGTCTACCGTTAGCTTAGCTAGCTAGCTAAATTAAACGCGCTTAAATTAAAATGCCTAAAACTAAAAGCTCCAAAGTGTGACTATATTTCACCAGAAAGGATTCCGACACCGTGACGTGCAGCAAATATTTTACAACAGTTGCGTGTAAAGGGGGAAACACGTCAAACCTAATGAAACATTTGAGGGCACATGGAATATGCACCGTGTTTGACAGCTCGCGGACATCAGCTGACACTATCAGTGTGGATGACCCCAGCCCCAGTAAGCGGGACAGTCTTCCCATATTGTTTGCACTTTCAAACAGGCCTCATCGACACCATCTGAGAGAGTTTTCTCCTGTGCAGGACATGCAGTAAGTCAGGAGAGGTGTCTATTTTGCCAGATAAGGCAAATATGGTTATATTTATGCAAAAAAATTGCTGAAATTTGAAGCTGTTAAATTATTGTAGTTGAGCTAGTTGGCTTAGGTTTTACTGTTGTTGTGTTTTGTATTTACTTATATATTCATGTATACTTTAAACTTTTAATATATTGTTCAATTTAAAGAACTTTTTTTGTCCAGTACAAAGGTATTCTTGACTGAGTCATCCACCATCATTTTGTGGCTTTTTTAAAGTATCGGTTCAGGCACCGTTTTGACACCGGTACCGTTTTAAAGGTATCGATTTGGCACCGGTATCGAAAAAAACCCAAACGATACCCAACCCTAGCCCTGACCTACTGCCTGTTTATCGACCACGATTGTGTCTGCTCTCCATTACTGTGTTTGCTGGTGTTTGACCATTGCCTGTTTGACCACGATTTTAATAAAAGCTTGCTTATGGATCCCACTTCGAGTGATGCTTCGTTACAATATTATAGTAGTACACTGAAAAAGTAAACTTTAAGAAATAAGCAGCTTTGAGTTTTTGTGCCCAAGACACAAACAAAAAAGGAATTATAAAAATCAATTTACATTTATTTAGAGTTACGCAATTGGCAGATGCTTTATCCGAAGTGACTTAGTGTTCTTAATACAGGGATAATTCCCCTGGAACAACCTTTACTAAAGTATCTAGCTCAATGACACATGGGTGATGACAGCTGAAAAGATTGAACCAGCAACCTTACAGCAGAACCAGCAGCTTACCAGATCAGTGGTTTTACCCACTACACCACAAAAAAAAAAAAAATCACAAACCAAATGCAATAACGTCCTAATAAACATTACTCACACAGAATGCAACTCATACGCAATTTAGCATTTGACACATTTGATGTAGTGACAAGTATTTCACTAAAGCTACGGTCTAAAATAAAATTACAGCCAATTTTACAGCCAATTTACAGTTCATAACATTCCTTGAAGTATCCGTAGTGAACATCACCTCACTATTTTTCACATCATATGCATAAACAAGAACAAGACATTGAAACAAAAAGACTAACACTTGTTGATCACAAGTTTTCTGACGGTTAAGGAATCCAATTAGTTACTCATCTTTCTATTAAAACACAAGCAAGATCAGCATCTTTGTCTAGTTGAAGTTTGTCATAAAGTTCTGTTCATTTAGGAAATGCGACACCAATGTTGATCCTTGCTTTATCTCTCTTCTTGTCCCAAAATCTTCTTGGATCATTTGGTTGCCATTTATGGTTATGTTTATGGGACTTGTCTTTGTTGACAGAACCAGGTACAAACAGTAAAGAATAACTGTGCTCTATAACGACTGCACGAAACAAGCTGCTTGATAGACACTACAACTGCTTTTTCCACATTTGTCTATGAGACTATGTTGTCGTGATTTCTACAGCAGTAAAAGTGGAAACCAAGGGTAACGCAGATATGACTTCATTGACATGCTATTCCTGCACACGTCCCGGAGCCTTGGTTAAAATCATAGTTTTCTAATGATTCACAAATATTTGGAAACATTTGAGATATTGTAAGTGCTAAATTGAACAAAATATGTAACACTGGCCTAGTGGTTTTTGGATATTTTACTGCAAAAATTTTACATATTCCACCTTTAATTAACGGTACTTGTCTGTGCCAGTCGTGTTTTTGATACAAAGTGTTACAGCGCCTCTTTTTCAGTGCAGCCACATTCAATTTAATTTGACCAATCAGACGTTCTGTAACGAAGAGTCAGCAGAGTGATGATCCATTTGCAGTTTATTAACAAAATCAGGGTCAAACAGGCAAGGGTCAATGTGACGAGCACGGCGGGCGAGAGCCGTGGGGGGACGGCGCGAGGCCGGTGACGCGAGTGTTAACGAGCTTCAGGTGCTCGGCGCACCGGTCTCGTATCTCCCACGGAGGAGCTCCGGAAGCATAAAGGAGGAGCGACGACAGTGAAGGACGAGAGAGGACCAGGCCTGGAAGTTATGTTGTGTTTTATTTTGTTGGTGTGGGCGGCAGTCGCCGTGAGGAACTGCCGCCCTTCTACTTTCGTTATTGTTTGTTTATTTTATGATTATTAAAGTTGTTGAATGTTCGCCGGTTCCCGCCTCCTTCTTCCCGTTCCTAAGAACTTTGTTACACTGGTGCCAAAACCCGGGAGGAAGGAGGGACATGCTGTCGAAGAGCCCTCGCTGCTGAGGGGGATCGCGGTGCTGCGGAGATCGGGCAGCGCGGGAGTGAAGACCGCGAGTGGCTGCCCGAAGTGGTGGTGCTGGAGCGTCTGAGCAACGGGTGGGACGGAGAGCTCGCTGCCGTGCCCCTGGGACGAGGTGGGGTGGCGGCCGTCCAAGAGGGAGCGGAGGAGCCGCCGTTCGCCGGGGGCCAAAGCCTGCTGCCTGCCGCCGTAAAGGGGAGGAGCCGCCGTCCGCCGTGGGCCGAGGCCTGCTGCCTGCCGCCGGAGCGGGGAGGAGCAGGGAACGGCGGGCTCGCTGCCGGCTGCCCTCATGTGGAGGAGTCATCGCCGGCCGCCACGGGGCGGAGGAGGATCGGGCCGTCCACCGAGCGTCCAGTGCCATCGCATGGCACCGCGAGGAAGAGCCTCTCGGCGGGCTGAGGACCGAGCGGCAGTGTGTCGGGGAGCCGGACCAAGAATTTTTTTTTTTGTTTTCCTCTCTCCACTCTCTCGTCCTAGTCGCTCCTTGTGCTTCCGTCTCCTTTTCTCTCGTCTCGTCTGTCCTTACCCCCAGGCGCTGCGGCCGCCGAGACTGGCCCCCGGGGGGGGAGTAAGCGCAGTCTCGCGGGTACCCCCCGGCCTGCGAGGGGCAATGGGGGTATGTGACGAGCACGGCGGGCGAGAGCCGTGGGGGGATGGCGCGAGGCCGGTGACGCGAGTGTTAACGAGCTTCAGGTGCTCGGCGCACCGGTCTCGTATCTCCCACGGAGGAGCTCCGGAAGCATAAAGGAGGAGCGACGACAGGGAAGGACGAGAGAGGACCAGGCCTGGATTTTATGTTGTGTTTTATTTGGTTTGTGTGGGCGGCAGTCGCCGTGAGGAACTGCCGCCCTTATACTTTTTGGTTTTATTGTCTGTTTATTTCTTTATTAAATATGTTGAACGTTCGCCGGTTCCCGCCTCCTTCTTCCCATATTTACGAACTTTGTTACAGTCAAATCTCAGCAATTATCATGTAGAAGAAAAACCATAAACAGAAACAGGAACAGGCTAGAGTCGAGGCAGGCGGCAAGCATACAGAGTCCAGTAAACAGGCGTGGGTTAGATAGCCAGCAAAGTATCATAAACGGGAAAACAGTCCAGGGTCAAAACAGAATAAACAATCCACAGAAATAACACTCAGTAATGTTCACTGGGGCAAATCAAGACTTCGCGGAGTATAGTATGTGAAAGGAGTTTATATATGGTGTGAGATACGTTTCAGGTGCTATCGCAATCAGTCCCAGGTATGAGGGCTTATGGAAAATGTAGTCCGAAATGGTTAGTACTCAGTTGAGAGCTCCCTCTGCTGATCCGGAGGATGCGGAGAAGGAGCCTCAATCGTGACACGTGAACAGATGAAGATGCTGCCCGCAGAAGTTACTGGTAAGTTTTAATTGGTGTTTACATAAATAAAAAGCTCATTATTTAGTTTTATTTATTTAATAGGGCTGTGTAAGTAAATTAGCTCATTAGGGAATCATTAATTAATTTATAGGGAATTTTAAAAGAATCACTTATTTTATGACCGAGCAACTGAATCGTCCAGCATTTATTTGCACGGGCCATAACTATAAGCTCTGTAGCATATATGAATTTCCAACTATCTTGAAAATACTATTTATTAGTAAGGGAACATAGATCGGCAGTTTAAGACATTAAATTTGTAAGCACATAACACAAGACACTTCTCTTTAAACTTATAAATAAGACTTTATTCATTTTCACCTTTACTGATTATTAAAACAAACTAATATCTAACACAAACATACGTGCACACATTCACAAGAGTTGCAGAAAGAAATGAAGTGAGGAAAGAATGAGTTTTAAGAGAGTGAAATGATGAAATAAGTTTCTAGCAATATATACACTTTAAAAGACCTGATCTGAGTGAACCATCAATCATTAATTTAACCCTTCTTTTAGGCGGGGTTAATAGACTATATCATTGCACTTGTTCAGTGAGAATCTGGAGGTATACTTGCGTTTGACGCTTGTGTTTTTAAATGGGGATTACCTTTAGCATCTTTGGCTTGGATAAATGTGTTTCCCAGGTTCTTTTGATTCGCTGCAGATCTTTTCGGGTCCGGATTTATGTCGTGGGAAGCCAATCACGTTCGGGTGTGCTGGCGAAGGAGTGGAGTCTCGTGGCTAAAGTTTGAGGTGGGCAAAGACTGTGGAGTCGTTGACTAAACTTTTTGGCAAAACTTAACTTAGAACATAACACTCTCAACGGAGAAGAAAGAAAACTAAGTAAAAGAAAGCAAAGTGAGTGAGACAAGACTTGGATGGCTTGACTGATGCTTGTTCTGTTGATGTTTGTTCTTATTTTCATCTGATCTTGATCTGCCTAGATCAGGTCATCTGCTCATTGTGGTGTTTTTCTTTGTCTGGTCGGTCTATCTTATTCTGATATCTATTCAGTGTACTGACCATTTAAACTGAGGTGTTTGTCCAAACTCTTTTAGGACTTCTGACCAATTAGATATCTAGTTGTCTTTGATTCAGGGGTGGCTTTTCTCCTCCCTTGATCATGAATTAAATGTTATATCCTGGTCTCTTAACTTTCCCGCTCTCAGCAGAGAGTACATTTTAGACATGATTTCTCTAAAAATAATGCGGTACATTAGGGTAACGATATCTGTCTCCCACGATTAATTAACCATAATCGTTGCGATATCAATGTGTAAATGCCAAGCACAAAACAAACATTGTAAGGTTACAAATTGTTAATTTTTCTTATGGGTTGAGAGTGTACGGATGTGTGACTGTGTGTGACTCACGTGACTGTGTTTAGATTTCAAACGCGCTTTTATGGCGTAGCAGAAGTTGGCATGACATGATAAGCTTACAGTCATTCAGCTTAATTGAACTTGATCGCAGAGCAACAAGAGGAAGGTGAAGAAGTGCGTTCATTAATTTCCAAAAAGGAGTCATACTTATTTTGTAAGTATTTCGGGTTCAGTGAAAGTGATGTTGATCAAGTAACTTATGAGTCCTATGCAAACTGTGTCGCAGGGTAACAACAAATCTCATCAACCACCTTAGAAGCCACCATAAAATACAATATCACAGACAACAACAATAACGGGGACATTGCTCAACGCAATGCCACATTCACCTTGCTCTCAAAGACACATGTCCAATAAACACCGTAAGCAATGAAGGGTTTAAAAAATGATTGGCACACTTGACAAAAGATACAGCATATCCTCACACAACTATTTTTCTAACATTGCTCTGCCTGTGCTATATGCGAAATGCCAACAGGAAATAAACGAGAAAATCGCAGTGCTGAATATTTTGCTGCCACAACCAACTTGCGGTCAAGTAGAACTGCGTAGCCGTATCTTAGCTTGACTGTTCATTTTATTGCAGGCAAGTTTGAAATGAAAAGCAAGCTTTTGCAAACTTCTTTTCCCACAAGACCGTGCAGTGGAATCTATTGTAACATGCCTCAAAGAAGCAATTTCTGTATGGGGTTTGCTTGAGGAAAGACTGGTCTGTATTGGAATGGAAAATGCAGCTAATATGATCAGGACAGCATCTCTGAATAACTGGACAAGAATACATTGCTTTGGACATAGACTTCATTTAGCTAATGATGTGTTGTTTTAACATTTTTCCCTAACATAGTGTAACTATTGTAAAGATGCACTTAGTTATTTTTCCGATATTACAGTGACACCTAGTGTCATACAGTATATTCAGCATATTCTGTCAAATAGTCCAATTACAGAGATTTAAAAGTTTAAGATAAAGCAAGCGATATTTGGCTGGTCATACAATACTATATGTGAACGTATGTGCACCCAGCAGAGTTTAGAAAAAGGCAGTGTTTACTGATAAATAGTCTCATATAGGTGTACATTGTAAACATTTTAAAAAAATTGTCATGTTAAAATAATGTTTGTTAGTGTCATATCGTGTCTATGTTTGTCTGTTTATTCTGTTCCCCTGTCCTGTCATTTGTCACATGTTCTTTGTTTTTGTCCTGTCATTTGTCACATATTCTTTGTTTTTGTCCTGTCATTCAGTCATGTGCTCTTTGTTTTGATTTCTGTCTCATTATTAGTTCATTGGTCTCCACCTGTGTTTCATTATTAGTCATGCCTGTCACCTGTGTCCCGTTCATTACCCTATTGTGTTCATCTGTATATCTGCCCTCTGTTTCAGTCGAGTCCTTGTCGAGTGTTAACGTTTCATGCGTGTGTTTTCCCTGTGTCTTCCTTCATCCTGTTGTTTATTAAAATAGTTAAATTGAAGAAACCTCTGCGTGCTAGTTCCTGTTCCACCACGGTGTGACAGTTAGAATTAAAATGCATTAGGTATCATGAGCTAATAAGTAATCAGTGGATCAGTGTTCATTTAGTATTTTGTTTTTATTAATTTATGTTTTGTTTATAATGTTTATAATTATTAGGCAACTTCCTTTCCTTTGGCAAAATGGGTCAAAAGAAGGACTTGACAGGCTCAGAAAAGTCAAAAATAGTGAGATATATTGCAGAGGGATGCAGAAGTCTTAAAATAGCCAAGCTTCTGAAGCGTGATCATCGAACAATCAAGCGTTTCATTCAAAATAGTCAACAGGGTCGCAAGAAGCGTGTGGAAAAACCAAGGCGCAAAATAACTGCCCGTGAACTGAGAAAAGTCAAGCGTGCAGCTGCCAAGATGCCACTTGCCACCAGTTTGGCCATATTTCAGAGCTGCAACATCACTGGAGTGCCCAAAAGCACAAGGTGTGCAATACTCAGAGACATGGCCAAGGTAAGAAAGGCAGAAAGTCGACCACCACTGAACAAGACACACAAGCTGAAACGTCAAGACTGGGCCAAGAAATATCTCAAGACTGATTTTTCTAAGGTTTTATGGACTGATGAAATGAGAGTGAGTCTTGATGGGCCAGATGGATGGGCCCGTGGCTGGATTGGTAAAGGGCAGAGAGCTCCAGTCCGACTCAGACGCCAGCAAGGTGGAGGTGGAGTACTGGTTTGGGCTGGTATCATCAAAGATGAGCTTGTGGGGCCTTTTCGGGTTGAGGATGGAGTCAAGCTCAACTCCCAGTCCTACTGCCAGTTTCTGGAAGACACCTTCTTCAAGCAGTGGTACAGGAAGAAGTCTACATCCTTCAAGAAAAACATGATTTTCATGCAGGACAATGCTCCATCACACGCGTCCAAGTACTCCACAGCGTGGCTGGCAAGAAAGGGTATAAAAGAAGAAAATCTAATGATATGGCCTCCTTGTTCACCTGATCTGAACCCCATTGAGAACCTGTGGTCCATCATCAAATGTGCGATTTACAAGGAGGGAAAACAGTACACCTCTCTGAACAGTGTCTGGGAGGCTGTGGTTGCTGCTGCACGCAATGTTGATGGTGAACAGATCAAAACACTGACAGAATCCATGGATGGCAGGCTTTTGAGTGTCCTTGCAAAGAAAGGTGGCTATATTGGTCACTGATTTGTTTTTGTTTGGTTTTTGAATGTCAGAAATGTATATTTGTGAATGTTGAGATGTTATATTGGTTTCACTGGTAAAAATAAATAATTGAAATGGGTATAAATTTGTTTTTTGTTAAGGTGCCTAATAATTATGCACAGTAATAGTCACCTGCACACACAGATATCCCCCTAAAATAGCTAAAACTAAAAACTAAAACTTCCAAAAATATTCAGCTTTGATATTAATGAGTTTTTTGTGTTCATTGAGAACATGGTTGTTGTTCAATAATAAAATTAATCCTCAAAAATACAACTTGCCTAATAATTCTGCACTCCCTGTATATATATATATATATATATATATATATATATATATATATATATATATATATATATATTGTAGGGGATTTTACAGTTAAAGACCCAAAAGACCAGATATGATAAATGAAGACTTGGAGTCAGAGTTTAAAAAAATAAATTGAATAAAATTTTACTGAAGAATAGTTTGCAGTTTCATCACAGAACACTATATATTATATAAATATAATATATTTTTGATGTTCTAGGTATTAATAAGGACTATAATGCATTAAGAGCTCGCTCAGGTACTGGGGAGGTAAACCATTTAGTGCTTTGTAAGTAATTAGCAAGATTTTAAAGTCTATACGACGTTTAATAGGGAGCCAATGCAGTGTTGACAGAACCTGGCTAATATGGTCGCATTTCTGTGTTTCCCTTAAGTGTTAGACAGTATTCTAGGTTATTATGTGTAGAAGTTTTTGGTCCAATAATTAGAATCTCTGCTTTTTCTGAAATTACCAGTCATTCAGTTTTTCATATCAGCTACACATTCCGTTAATTTTGAGAATTGGTAAGTTTCGTCAGGGCGCGAAGAAATATAGAGCTGAGGTATCATCGTAGGAAGGAGGGAGGGAACGGAGACGTACGTCAGAACTCAACTGACGAATTGAGATATCGCACGAGAGCCCCATCTTCGAGTTATAAACTAAACAAGCCAATCAATGCATATTGGCGTGCGAGCTTTGCGTCATGCGCCCCGCCCCCGCGAGCGGGTATAAATACGTAAGCTGAGGAGACAAGCAGTGGTCCGCACTCAACGGGGTACATGAACTGTGGCGATGGGACGTACGTCTCCGTTCCCTCCTTCAGGGAATGAGGGTTATATAGGTAACCAAGACATTCCCCTTCAGTCGATCATATTCGACGTACATCAGAACTGAACCGACGAATTGGGATCCCTAATAAAACGCCACAGTTACTGACCCACTCCAGCGCGCAGCGTACGCCGCAGCATCCCGGCGTGCACTTGGGATGGAAAAGGGACCGGACTTATGCCAGGGAAGTCTACTGTTGTTCCGCATGACCCATTCAGTAAGACTTGGATAACACTGGGAAAGCGTGCCCATTGGGGATGCTGTGGAGGCCACAACCTACCCGAAGGGAGGAATTTTACATGGGAATGTACATATGGACTGGCCGTGGGCAGTGCACATATGAAGTCCCTGGGATGGCTCCAGCCTAGGTAGGGGGAGACACATCTGACAGGGACAGCAGAGCGGGCTCTGCTGAGGAAAAGACACGGGCTTACCTTAGGATGGCTACCGTGGATGTTACACAAATGGGACCGCCGTAGGGGTCACAACATATGGCACCCAGCCTAGCGCAGGCAAGTTAACGAGTGCTAAGCCGCAATTTCCGAAGCCGCAAGGGGTGGCGGAGGACTCAACAGGGTTCACCAACAGGGAACTCTACTGGAGTAAATAGACGCACGAATCCGGCCCAGTGGGCGGGAGTGGCGTGTGCAAGCGGACACTAGAAAGGGTTCTTCGCGCTACCGGCTAGTAGGGGCGAGTACACGGGAAGATACCGATTCTACACAAAGGCTATAGAACCTAGCGAACGTGTTGGGTGTCGCCCAGCCCGCAGCTCTACACATATCTGTCAGTGAGGCGCCGTGAGCCAGCGCCCAGGAAGATGCTACTCCTCTAGTGGAGTGAGCCCTCAAACCGAGCAGGCAAGGCACACCTTGGGACTGATAAGCCAAAGCGATGGCATCCACTACCCAGTGGGCCATCCTCTGCTTGGAGACAGTCTTTCCCTTCTGCTGGCCTCCGTAACAGACAAAGATCTGGTCTGAGGTTCTGAAGCTTTGTGTTCTGTCCAGGTACAGACGCAGAGTGTGGACGGGACAGAGCAAAGCTAGGGCTGGGTCCGCCTCCTCCGAGGGCAGAGCTTGCAGGTTCACTACCTGATCTCTAAAGGGAGTGGTAGGAACCTTGGGCACATATCCGGGCCGGGGTCTCAAGATAACGTGAGAGTCAGCCGGACCGAATTCTAAGTACGACCTGGATGGCGGTGCAGCAAAGGGGTACGTGGGGATCCCCCCAGTTGAACGTGCCGTCGCAATACAGCTGAGTCCGACAGCCGCCAATTGGCGATTAGTCGACCGAAAAATGTAGTCAGGAGAACTGTTTTAAGAGACAGAATTTTTAACTCCGCTGACTGCAAAGGCTCGAAGGGAGGTCCCTGGAGAGCTGTAAGTACCAGGGACAAGTCCCAAGAAGGTATAGAGAGTGGCTGAGGCGGATTCAGTCTCCTTGCCCCCCTCAGGAACCTGACGATCAGGTCATGCCTTCCCAGAGACTTACCTTCAACTGCATCGTGATGTGTGGTGATAGCAGCAACATACACTTTGAGGGTGGAGGGAGACAGCCTTCGCTCCAAGCCCTCTTGCAGGAAAGAAAGCACTGACCTCACCGAGCAAGATCGGGGGTTGTCCTGGTGAGAAGAACACCATTCGACAAACAAGTTCCACTTCAACGCATAGAGGTGCCTCGTAGAGGGAGCTCTAGTGGAAGTGATGGTGTCTACCACTGACTGGGGTAGGTCACCTAGAACCTCCGCGTCCCGTGGAGATTCCAGAAGTCCGGACGTGGGTGCCAGAGGGTGCCCCTTTTCTGAGTCAGAAGGTCCTTCCTCAGAGGAATGGGCCAAGGAGGTGTTGTCGCGAGGAACATGAGTTCTGAAAACCAGGTCTGGTTGGCCCAAAACGGTGCAACTAGCAAGACCTGCTCCTCATCCTCCCTGACTTTGCACCATGTCTGTGCAAGAAGGCTCACTGGAGGAAACGCATACTTGAAAAGGCCCCGGGGCCAGCTGTGTGCCAGTGCATCCGTGCCGAGGGTGCCCCCAGACAGGGAGTAAAACAACTGGCAATGGGTCGTGTCCGGGGCGGCAAACAGATTTACCTGTGCGGTCCCGAAGCTACGCCATATCAGCTGGACTGCCTGGAGATAGAGTCTTCATTCTCCCGGAAGCGGAGGCTGCCGTGAGAGCTCGTCGGCTGTACAGTTGAGCATGCCTGGGATGTGAATGGCACGAAGTGACCTCAGATGCTTCTGACTCCATAAGAGGAGATGGGGGGCGAGTTGTGACATGCAACGGGAATGTAGACCACCCTGGTGGTTGATGTACGCAACAGTTGCAGTGTTGTCCGTACGGACCAGTACTGCTTGCCTAGTAGCAGCCCTTTGAGGCGGCCCAGCAAAAGACGCACTGCTAACAACTCGAGGCAATTGAAATGCCGTTGCAGTTGAGGCCCCGTCCACAGACCTGAAACTGCATGCCTGTGGAGGAGGCATCCGTGGAGACCACAGCATGCCTGGACACCTGTTCCAGGGAAACTCCAGCCCGCAGAAATGAAGGGTCGGACCACTGAGTGAGGGTACGACGGCAGTTCGGTGTAAAGGCTTCATGGAACGTACCGCATTACCACGTCCATCTCAGGACTCGGCTGTGAAGCCAGTGTTGAAGCGGCCTCATATGAAGCAATCTGAGCGGCATGACTGCGGCTGCAGATGCCATATGCCCCAGGAGCCTCTGAAATAATTTCAGTGGGGCCGTTGACCTCCTCGGTGAGGCGTGTGGTCTGGTTGACAGAGTCCAGTTCCATGCCGAGATAAGAGATCCTCTGGCCGGGGGGGGAGTTTGTTCTTGTCCCAGTTGACCCGAAGACCTAACCGGCTGAGGTGAGCTAAC
The DNA here is from genome assembly GCA_038088235.1 of Zacco platypus. Classification (NCBI taxonomy): domain Eukaryota; kingdom Metazoa; phylum Chordata; class Actinopteri; order Cypriniformes; family Xenocyprididae; genus Zacco; species Zacco platypus. The sequence goes on from CM076080.1 coordinate 10,954,863, forward strand.
ACCAGGTCCCTGTGTTTGCACAACTGCTCTCGCGAGTGAGCTAGGATCAGCCAGTCATCAAGATAGTTGAGGATGCGAACAATGCAGAATAGCCGCCTCCGCAATCTTGGTAAAGACATGGGGCGACAGGGCCAGCCCGAAGGATAGGACCTTGTATTGATATGCCCGACCTTCGAACGCAAACCGTAGAAAGGGTCTGTGTCGAGGAAGAATCGAGACATGAAAGTACGCACCCTTCAGGTTGATCACTGCAAACCAATCTTGGGGAAGGATGCATTCGAAAATACGTTTCTGAGTCAACATCTTGAACGGCAGCCTGTGAAGGGACCGACTCAAGACTCGCAGGTCCAAGATTGGCCATAACCCACCGCCTTTCTTGGGTACAATGAAGTAGGGGCTGTAGAACCCTGACTTCATATCGGCTGGAGGGACCGGCTCTATTGCGTCCTTTGCCAGGAGGACTGCAATCTCCGCTCGAAGCACAGGAGCATCGTCCGCAGCCACGGGGTGAAATGGATGCCACTGAACACTGCGAACTGAATCGCATAGCCGAGTCTGATCGTGCGGATGAGCCAGCAGGACGGGCTGGGAAGCGCTAGCCAGGCTTCCAGACTCCGAACCAGCGGGGCCAACGGCCCAACGGACTTACCCGTGGTGGGGGAGCGAGGCAGAGCCAAGGGACCTGACTCGGACGGCAACATGGCCCGAAGTGAGGGAGCCAGCGGCGGAACAGAAAGAAAACGGAACCAAGGATTTTCCACCCGGGCAAGGGAGCGGTGCCTTCACCATCTATTGAAGAGCAGCTCCAACTTCCTCCGGGTCACCTGTCTCAGGACCGCAGAACGTTTGCCACCTGGCTTAGCTGTGGGCTGAGCGCGCTGGGCGCCACGTCTACGACTAGCTCCCTGCGGTCTGCTGGATGGAGGCTGCTGCTTTGCAGACTTCGCAGGGGCGGAGGACGAAACAGGCGGGCGCCCTCGGCAACGAGCAGACGACGAGGCGGCCACCAGTGGCTGGGTGTAGGCAGCAGCGGCACACCGGGGCAGGACATGCTTCAAAGCCTCGGTCTGCTTTTGTGCGTCTGAGAACTGTTGAGTGATGCTCTCAACCGTGTCACCGAACAGCCCAACCTTGAGACGCGGGGGAGTCCAGGAACCGATATTTATCGGCTTACCTCATGTCAGCCAGGTTGAGCCTAGAAGCGTCATGGCATGCAGGGCAGATGCAGCCTGCTCACAGGCTCTGTAAGCCTTGTCTGTTAGATTGGACAAGAACTTACAGGCCCGGGACGGGAGGCGTGGGTTACCCCGCCAATTGGCGGCTGTCGGACTCAGCTGTATTGCGACGGCACGTTCAACTGGGGGGATCCGAACGTACCCCTTTGCTGCACCGCCATCCAGGTCGGTTTTGGACAGAAAAAGGTGTCTTTTTGAGGTGTCAAAGAAAGGAACCGGGGCAGAGCGCTGAGAACCAGCAAGGGCTGCCCCGAGAAACCAATCGTCCAACCGGGAGGGTTCAGAACACGGTGGAGGATTCCAGACGAGCCGGCTACCTGGGAAAGCATGGCTGCCAACTCTGGATCGGGCTCGGAATACGCCACTCTCCCAGTCTTCATCCCCAGAGGACTGAAACCCACCTTCCAATGCCACAATCGACATCTGTTCATTAGCCGGCACGCTGAAAGGGAAGCTCTTCTGGCATCACCACGGGTTGCGGTGCGAGTGAGGGACCAGGGGACCAGGGGCCCACGGAGACTGGCTCGGCGGGGAAGCCCTGACCGTGATCCTCAGATCTCCCGGCCTATCCGTGGAAGTAGCGATCCTCTGGGGACCGCTAGATCGGGGATAGGGACGGGGGCCTGGCCTTGAGAACCAAGGTAAGCAAGCCGTGATCTCAACACCACGATAGTCATGTTCCCACAATGAGAACATGAACTATCCACAAACGCCGCTTCAGCATGCTGAACGCCCAAACACGTGATGCAGTGATTGTGCCCGTCAGCTGGTGACAGGGAACGACCACATTCAACAGTGCACGAGCGGAACGACATCTTTAAAAAGACGCACTCTACACTCGTGAATGAAATTGAACCTCTTTCTTTTTTTTTTTTATACTGTGCTGAAGCACACAGGGGAACCACCGCGGTTCTGACGTACGTCGAACATGACCGACTGAAAGGGAACTAATGCCATGCTTCCTAATGACATCTCCCAAGGGTAGCATGTACAGAGTGAAAAGCAACGGTCCTAGTACTGACCCTCACGGTATTCCATATTGAACTTGTGATTGATATGACATCTCTTCGTTTACTACTACAAACTTATATGGGTCAGATAAGTATGATTTGAACCATGTCAATGCAATTCCACAAATGCCAACATAATTTTCGAGTCTATTCAAAAGAATATTGTGGTTGATAGTGTCAAAAGCAGCACTGAGAAGAAGATTCAACACTAATAGAGAGATTCAATCTCGATCTGATGATAACAGCATATCATTTGTAAGTCTAATGAGAGCAGTCTCAGTACTATGGTCTAAATAATGACTGGAAATCCTCACAGATACCATTTGTTTACAAGCGGGAACATAGTTAGGATGACAATGCCTTTTCTAGTATTTTTGACAGAAAAGGTAGATTCGAGATTGGCCTTTAATTCTCTAGGATCAAGATGTGGTTTTTTAATAAGAGGTTTGATAATAGTCAGCTTAATAGTTTTTGGGTACCGAACCTAGTGATAAAGATGAATTAATGATATTAAGAAGAGGATCTAAGACCTCTGGAAGCATCTCTTTCAATAGCTTAGTCGGTATAGGGTCTAACGTACATTATGTTGATTTCAATGATTGAATAAGTTTAGACAATTCTTCCTGTCCTATAGCAGCGAATGAATAGAATTCTTCCTCAGGGATACTATAATTTACTGTCTGACTTACCATATTTATTTGATGAACTCATAGAAAATCTGAAGAAGAAGAAGAAGATTGTAGAAAAAGGAGAGCGCTACAAAAATGACGGTGGGCACAGATGAAAAGTTTACAAACTAGTGTAATGCTAACTCTTTGTGATAGCGATTTAGATTAAAAGATTAAAAGCTAGCGACGTCAGATTAATATGATAGGCAATAATAATGATAATTATTAAGCAATGATAATAAATTGATTCAATTGTTCAAAGCAAAGATTTACGGAGCAACAGCTGAAACAATTCAGCAGCGAGGAAGACAGAAGCAATTGATCGGCCAGACTAGGCAAACTAGATCTGCTATTCTACTGCTGTTGAATATTAATTATCTGACTCAGGACATGATATAGAATTATGCAGTTGAACCTGTTTGATTTACAAGTCCGTTTAGAATTGTTTTTGGAACAATTTGATGCAGTTTATACATAAAAAGAGTCTCTGTAGGGTTTTCTATGGACTTAAATTCTGTGTCACTGAGAAGGAGGCTTGTTTTATCTCTCTTGGGGATCAAACACTCTCTGGTGTTATCTTCTTACGGCTCAAGTTGCGTTGTCTTTTAAACCATTTAGTCGTGTTTTTTACTGCTTTACGGTTCCTTAGCTAGACTCTTTCTTTGAAGCTTGCAAAGCCATAAAGTACGTAGTACTTAGATCTTCAGTGTTGAGATGAGTTTTGTATGGAGTTATGTTTGAAGAAATCACCTGGAAGATTCATTAGTCTGGTTCGTCCTCAATTCCTACAGCTGCTATGTATTTGCTAACTGATAACACGTGGAATACTGACACTGGAAATCTAGCATCTTAAGGACTGGTATATAGTCAAACAACTATACAACATTGTCCAATGCAATGGATGAAAAAATATTTAGTCATTATGTCATGTACAAGAATATATTTAACATTCTTTTTATTTGAAAATTTAAGTTATGTACATATTTCTGATTTTCTTAACAATTTGGCTTCATTCTTCAATGAAATAAATGGTCTTTGAAAAACCATGTTATGAACATACAATTACTTTGAGCTGATCAACTATGGTAGTGTTTGTTGATTTGTGTTTGTTTATATTTGTTCAAGCTTGATAATTTTGCATTTCTGTTTATTTTCTAATATACATTTCTAATTACAGAAAAGTACAAAGATTTTAATAGTAGAAAGGGATGCATACATCTGAAACTGCTGAGCCTGTGAAGGGTTTTGATTATATTACCCAGCAGGTACATTGTACTCGGTGTACTGTCATTCTTAAAAGGAAAACAAATCATTATTCATCATTTACCTGCCTTTTTTGTTGTTTTTCAGATCAGCTGCTATAAAAGACAAACTGAAATCTGAGCACAGAGACAAGCAACAAAGAGTATGTTTAATGTTGTATCACCTCTGTTATAGAGATTTTTGAATGGGGCCTAATAGAGGGTGATTCGGTCAATCTTGGAGGGAAAATGTTGGCAACGTGTACATTCTGGTGTCTAATTTGTGCTTCCTTCGAGTCATTCATGTTAAATATGTTTATTTTTTAATTGTTTCTTTTTTTGGTAAAGCTGCAGGATTTTTGTCCCAGTTGTCATAGCATACAGTATTTTGCACAACTTCTAATTTTTAAAAAAAAATCTTTGCAACAGAGGTGTAGAGAGTGCATGTTAGCATTACCACAATAGGTATACTGGGTTAAAATAAACCACAGTTATCAACATACAACATACCCTGTAAAACTTAGAGATTGCTTTATTGCTTCAGATAACAATATCATTGACATTGTGATTGAACTCTTCTCACTGTAAGTGGCTTCTTCTAACTCATAGAGTGCTGTATAATGATGACAGACAAGAGGATAAAAATGGACACTTTATGTCAAGCTTGATGAGGATATAGTCGAAAGGTAAATTGAGAAGTCAACGAAATTCTAATGAATATCAATGCAAATATTAATACATAATTTATTCAATCATGGATGCAAAACTGATTTTCATTGGTTAATTTTATATAAATTATTTTTCCCTTTCTCAGATCCTGTAATAAAGCAGCCTTCAAATACTGCAGTCTGAATTGTAAGTCCTCAGTTGTAGAAAAGGCAAATCATGTTCAGAGCAGTGACCCTCCACTTGAAGATGACGATGTGACATTTGAACTCTTCTGTTTCTTTGTTTGTACTTTTCAGCAAAACAGGTGTATGTTTTTTTTTTTAAATTTATTAGAATCTATTTTGGTCAAAACATTAAATAAGGCTGTACATTTTTTAAAAATATGTACTGTAAGAATATTTGTAATGTACACAAAATATAGTTCATTAATGTTTTCTAGATTTCAAAGTGTCTGTGTACGTGTATATACTGAAAAAACAGCTTTATATTCAACTAGTAGTGTAATGCTAATGTATTTGTAATGATCTGTAATTGTATTGGAAATGTACATGAAGTACAATAAAATGATGATTCGAATATACTCTAACTGTAATTCAAGAAGTATTAAAAGTACATTTTAAAAGTATTTAAATAAATAAATTTAAATTGTGCTAAATGTATTTAAAGTGGTTCCATTTTAACAATTCCAATGTATTTAATATATTGCAAATATATTAAAATTGAACTTGGGTACATCTTGAAATACACTTATTATACTTATAGTTGTTTCAAAATAAGAGATTTAATATGCACTTAGTATAGCACAATTTTAATATATTTAGTGTGTCTAAAAAAAGTACAATTTAAATATATTTCCTTTTCACCTGAGGCCTCAAAGCAAAAATGGGTCAGGAATGGTTTGAGGAGCCCAACAACGAGTTTGCGGTGTTGACTTGGCCTCCAAATTCCCCAGATCCAATCCAATCGAAACACTCATAAACACAACTAGATAAAAGAGTTTGTCGAAACAAACTTTAAGTTGGCTTGAAAAAGCCTAGCCAGAAAATTTGAAGTAGTTTGAAAAGCGTGAAGTTTGAAATAGTTTTTTGTAGTTTAGAAGTTTTGATAGATAGAGAGATAGAGAGATAGAAATAGTCAGATGATATATAGATAGGTTGATAGATAGACAGACAGACAGACAGACAGATAGATAGATAGATAGATAGATAGATAGATAGATAGATAGATAGATAGATAGATAGATAGATAGATACATAGATACATAGATACATAGATACATAGATAGACAGATAGATAAATAGATAGATAGAAATAGTCAGATGATATATAGATAGGTTGATAGATATAGTCAGATGATAGATAAATAGAAATAGATAGATAGATAGATGTCAGATGATAGATAGATAGATAGATAGATAGATAGATAGATAGATAGATAGATAGATAGATAGATAGATAGATAGATAGATAGATAGATAGAGAGATAGATAGAGAGATGGAAATAGTCAGATGATATATAGATAGGTTGATAGATATAGTCAGATGACAGATAAATAGAAATAGATAGATAGATAGATAGATAGATATAGATAGATAGATAGATAGATGTGCTCAAATGATAGATAGATAGATAGATAGAGAGAGATAGAGAGAGAGATAGAGAGATAGAAATAGTCAGATGATATATAGATAGGTTGATAGATATAGTCAGATGATAAATAGATAGATATATAGATAGATAGATAGATAGATAGATAGATAGATAGAAATAGTCAGATGATATATAGATAGGTTGATAGATATAGTCAGATGATAGATAAATAGAAATAGATAGATAGATAGATGTCAGATGATCGATAGATTGATAGATAGATAGATAGATAGAGAGATAGAGAGATAGAGAGATGGAAATAGTCAGATGATATATAGATAAATTGATAGATATAGTCAGATGATAGATAAATAGAAATAGATAGATAGATAGATAGATAGATAGATAGATAGATAGATAGATAGATGTGCTCGATAGATAGATAGATAGATAGACAGATAGATAGAAATAGTCAGATGATATATAGATAGGTTGATAGATATAGTCAGATGATAGATAAATAGAAATAGATAGATAGATAGATAGATAGATAGATAGATAGATAGATAGATAGATAGATAGATAGATAGATAGATAGATAGATAGATAGATAGATAGATAGATAGATAGATAGACAGACAGACAGACAGACAGATATATAGACAGACAGATGTGGTCGATAGATAGATAGACAGATAGATAGATAGATAGATAGATAGATAGATAGATAGATAGATAGACAGACAGACAGACAGACAGATAGAAAAAGTGGTTGCTAGGGTGTGGCTATGATAAAGATTTTAGGTCATTACTGATTGGCTGCTTGATCAGATGTCAAATGAGTGAGAGACAGTGAAAGAGAAAGGATTCCTCAGGCCCTGTGTGTGAGTCATAGACATATACACTAGACGTCGCCTGGCTACGGCAGTTCATTGGAACGAATGCGTCAATAGCACCGCCATCTTGGAACAGGGGACTCCTCCTCTTTAATGCATCAGCGTCAATGTAGGCAAAGGTCTAACAGAAATAAAATCACCATAAATCGTCATGAATGCGATTTTCTAGGGGTTTTTTTTGGTTCGTTCCAACGGTCAGACATGTATTTATCATTGAGTCCAGAGAAATTTAAGGTTTGATTATTAAGATTATCTACTTTTTAAAAATATAATGCATAGTGCTAGTAGCCCTAAGTTTATTAGTCACATTCTTCCACTTGAGTATACTTCGAATGAACTATCGCTACTTACCTTAGTCTACTGCATGCAAAATTGCTACAATGGTGTGACTATACATGTTAATTTAAACATTTAAATTGTATTGGTTTATTAAATATGATACACAAAGCAATTTGCTGGTGGAAGCAAATCACAAATTTGAGAGGAACGTTTATCATTGACGTCTCTGTTTATCACTTGGGAATCTAACAGATTCAGATTATTTTATTTAATGCCATGTCAGCAATCAAAGATATTTTCATGGCAAAAATTAAATTACAAAAACACAAATACAATAAAAACAAAACAAATAAACAGCAAGTCATATTATACATTTTTTTTAATTAACATGATAAAAAAAATCCAAAACCTTTTCAGGCATAATCTCATTAAATATGTCCTTAAGTGAAGTAACTTCATAAAAGAGCATTCTGCTTGTGTTAAGTGCAGGACAATCTAATGATATATGTTTGACAGATAAGGGAATCTTACGAAACATACATAAAGTTGGGTCTTTAAGTAAAAAAGCATGGGTCAATTTTAATGTCCTAATTAAGAGCTTTGGAATCTACAAACAAAACAAATCCATAAGTCCATAGTATTTAGTGTACTTCAAGGGACACGGAGCAGAGTAAAGGCTGGCTGAAAGGGTTTGTTCCCGGTTTTTTGTTGTTGTAAACAGTTTCTGTTTTTCTCATCACGTCGTATCTCATCAGATACAATTGGGGTAAACAGCCAGAACTAGTGTGTTTGGTTAAACTTGTTTATTTGTTTTAACTTAAGACTCATCTCCGTTAGCCCAGAATGCTATCTGGAAATAGACAGAGACTGAACTCGGACACACAGCGCCAGTCGGAGAAACTATTGAATAGAGACCAAATCAGCTGTCCACATTTCCAACATCTTACGATCATATTGCATTGATATAAATACATTCTGTTCATTGTCGGTTTTCCTAACTGTCAAAAACGAATGGGTAACTAGCATGGATTAGCTGCGGTCATTAACCAAGGACTGAAACAAACCAACGTAACCAGAAATATAATTTCGTAACATTCAATATCATCAAACACATTCTCACTTGTGAAATGTAATCCCTTGCTGTCTAGTTTTAAGATTTCTTTCGTCTGAACACCCGTACGCAGCACAAAAGTCCGGTATCGTCCATGAATTCCAAAGTACAGGTGGAGATAGCAGCGTTACCGAGCCACTTCCTATGACAAGACCCCTGTTCCAAGATGGCGGCGCTTTTGACGCATGCTGAGAACCCCCAGGCAACGTCTAGTGTATATATCTATGTGTGTGAGTGAGAAAGTGACAATTGAGACTGACGGAATGTTTGTGAATTTGAAGTCAAAGGGACTTTTTTGGCCGCTTTTTCGTCCGCTGTGCGAACATTGTAGGTCAGATCGCTTATCACCTCTCCTCAATGAGCCGGTCGATTTGACACCTCATTCATGGGTCTAGGACAAATGGCACGGGACGAGTTACATGCCGAAGTTTTGTCCAGAAGATAACAATAATGATGCTTTGCCTTTGGCAAGCACCATTAATATTAAGTTTATATACAACATCAGTAAGTTGGCTTTTTCAAGCCAACTTAACTAGAAGCTAAAGTTCGTAGAACAAACTTTGATGTTGGCTTGGGAAAGCCTTGAAGTGCAACCAGGGGGAAAGTGTATACACATAAATTATGCATTCAGAAGATTAAAGCATCTAAGTTATCGCCGCTTTAAGAGGCATTGCCCTTTTAACAGCCGAGGTTCGGGCTTGTGAACTGTCTGAATGTGTGTGCTTGCAATGTATGAGGCCAGCACGAATGTAATATAAATAATAATGATCCAAACATGATTGATTTGCAGAAGTTTTTATAGTAGTTGTTTTTTTTTTTAAATCCCTGAATGTATACAGATGCAGTTATTTCAAAAACTGGGCGCGATCTTTATTACAGACGCTGCATGTCTCTATGTGTGACAGAAAATCATCCAAACTCTAAATGAAGCTCTTTACTACGTTGTTGTGATTGAATCTTGTCTAATCATGTTAAGATGGCGCCGCGGATGGCAGCCTCAGTGCTTAGCTCTCCAGTGTTTGTACTGTTTTTGTTAGTTTTTCCTGTTTTTTGTTTTTCAAACGCGATCAGCTACACCAGAGATGAACTGCTGAGCATTCAGCAGTACACACCACAAACTCTTTTTCCGGATTTCGATTACTCAGACGTTTTGTTGAATGTTGTAGTCGGCGGAGCGGCAACGCTGTTTAGACGCTCCAGGACGCGCAGCTGAAATCAGCTAAACCTGTAGCAAAGACTGTAAAGAGATGGACCACCGAAACAGAGCGGGCCTTACAAGCCTGTTTCGAATGGACTGATTGGAGTGTTTTTGAAGCTGCTGCCACCAATCTGGACGAGCTCACAGAGACTGTGACATCATATATCAGTTTCTGTGAGGATTTGTGCATTCCTACTAGGACCCACTTAACATACAATAACGACAAACCCTGGTTCACTGCAAAACTCAGACAGCTCCGTCAGGCCAAAGAAGATGCTCGCAGAAATCGGGACAGAGTCTTGTACAAACAGGCCAAATACACACTGGAAAAGGAGATCAGAGTGGCTAAGCGGAATTATTCCGAAAAGCTTCAGAATCAATTCTCCTCTAATGACACAGCTTCAGTGTGGAAAGGTCTGAAAATCATCACCAACTACAAGACACCATCCCCCAGCACTGCGGTGAATCAACAACTGGCAGATGACCTGAACGAGTTCTACTGCAGGTTTGAAAGACCACCATTAAAACCTCCAACAACTCCCCTCTCCCCCACCCCTCCACTTCAGTTCAGTGAAGATGACATGCACCAGGTGTTCAGGAAGAACAAAAGGAGAAAGGCACCAGGCCCAGACAGCGTCTCACCAGCCTGTTTGAAAACCTGCACTCCCCATCTTCACACAGATCTTCAACAGATCACTGGAGCTGTGCGAAGTCCCCTCATGCTTCAAACGCTCCACCATCATCCCCGTCCCAAATAAATCCAAAATCACTGGACTCAATGACTACAGGCCTGTGGCTCTAACATCTGTGGCCATGAAGTCATTTGAAAGACTGGTTCTGGCTTATCTGAAGGACATCACTGGACCCTTACTGGACCCCCTGCAGTTTGCTTACCGAGCAAACAGGTCTGTGGATGATGCAGTCAATATGGGACTGCATTATGTTCTCCAGCATCTAGACAGACCAGGGACTTATGTGAGGATCCTGTTTGTGGACTTCAGCTCTGCTTTTAACACCATCATCCCATCACTTCTCCACCCCAAATTAACTCAGCTCTCCGTGCCCACCTCTGTCTGTCAGTGGATCACCAGCTTCCTGACAGACAGACAGCAGCTAGTGAGACTGGGAAAATTCTCATCCTGCACCCGCTCCATCAGCACCAGCGCCCCTCAGGGCTGTGTTCTCTCCCCACTGCTTTTCTCTCTCTACACCAACAACTGCACCTCTAAAGACCCCTCTGTCAAGCTCCTGAAGTTTGCAGATGACACCACACTGATCAGACTCATCCAGGATGGTGACGAGTCTGCTTACAGACTGGAGGTTGAACAGCTCAACACGCTCAAGACGGTAGAGATGATCGTGGACTTCAGGAGAAACCCCCCTGCTCTCCCCCCACTCACCATCATGAACAGCACTGTGGCTGCAGTGGAGTCATTCAAGTTCCTGGGCACCACAATCTCCCAGGACCTGAAGTGGGACAACCACATTGAGTCCATTGTGAAAAAGGCCCAGCAGAGATTGTACTTCCTCCGCCAGCTGAGGAAGTTCAACCTACCACAGGAGCTGCTGAAACAGTTTTACTCCGCCATCATTGAATCCATCCTCTGCACTTCCATTACCGTCTGGTTTAGATCAGCTACCAAATGTGACCTCAGAAGACTACAGAGGGTAGTCCGGTCTGCTGAGCGAATCATTGGTACAACCCTCCCCACTCTCGAAGAACTGTACTTATCCAGAGTGAGAAAAAGGGCAAAGAAGATCACTCTGGACCCCTCACACCCAGCACACTCCATCTTTGAACTGTTGCCATCTGGTCGACGCTACAGAGCCCTGAGCACCAGAACGACCAGACACAAGAACAGTTTCTTCCCTCAAGCAATTCACCTCATGAACAATTGATAAACACGGGACACACAAAACTATTACACACCATTTATTTAAAACACTTATTTACATTTCAAATTTGCACTCATCACAACTGTACATAAAATTGTCTATATTGTATATTTGTATTTTTATTCTTTTTATTATCTGTGTCTTGTCTTGTCGCCTTTGGCAAGCACCATTGATAATAATAATAATAATAATAATAATAATAAGTATGCAGGAGAACAAGAATGATGCTTTGCCTTTGGCAAGTGTAACGGGTCCCAGGTAAGGGGAATCCACTCTGCGTTGTGTGAAGATGAAGATGCATCAATAAAGAACCTCCAGATCATTCACTGCTTGGCACGGTCTTTATTTTCTGTATAAATGTGAAGTATTCAGAAATTAATCGTGACTCCATTAAATGACACCATTTAATGCCTCCAGAACCACGAGACAACCTCTCGACTCAGTGAACTGAAGTGAACTGAGCAATCTTTTTATACATGAAAATGCATTGATTCTCTTAAGCAAAAAATAACAAAAGACAACATAAATAACCATAACATGAAATTAATCACAATGACTGCACACAAAACAACATACCTGTATAAATGTGAAGTATTCAGAAATTAATCGTGACTCCATTAAATGACACCTGTTGGCAAACGAGGAGTAAATACAGCAGGCTAATATGAGCTAATCTCACACTCATCGTAAACGGTCACAATTGCAATCTTTCAAATATAATTTCACATTCCCACATTGCAGGGTATGTTTAACAAAGCAACCAACAACTTCAAATCAGAATATATGATCAAATTTCGGTAATATTACCATTTAATGCCTCCAGAACCACGAGACAACCTCTCGACTCAGTGAACTGAAGTGAACTGAGCGATCTTTGCGCACTGGCGCGAACAAGTACATACTCTTAAAGTGACAATGCACTTCCTGAACAAATCTTGAAAATCATATCAAAGAAATAAAATTACATTTATATTTAATAGAAAAGGAAGATTTTGAATGAAAATAATATAACCAAAACAACTCTGTTACACAAGCACCATTAATAATAAGTTTAAATAGCATAACAGTAAGTTGGCTTTTTCATTGCCTCAGGTAGTAAGTTATTAGCACAAAAACCCAGGTCATGGGCTTGATATTGCTGAACTGACCTCAGCTCTATAGCACCATCATGACTTGAAGATGATGGTGAAGATACTCAAGAAGATACTCCCTTAGAGTTTTGCAAGCATTTCTCAATTGTTTCCACAGGCCTCCACAAAATTTTTTGTTCAAAAAGATATGCAAAAGAGAATTTATGAAAACGTGCATGAAAGCAATACACTGAAAGCATTACAACATTATAGGGGAACCAGAGGAGAAAAAACATGACAGTGAATCCAATTTCATATCTAAACATCTGGAATGTGTTCCTCACGCCAGCAACACATAGTAGTCTGATGGAACAAAATAGGAGCACTAAAAATGGTATCACAGACCCAAGTATGTTCATCTGAAATCTTACATAGACTTTCCAGCTGACTTTATTGTTGAAGTTGTAAGTGCAAATGTTCTGTTCATGGATCTTTTGAGCCTCAACAAAGTTGACATGAACAGCAGCAGCCAAAACTGATAAAAGCCACACCAAAATGCCGTTCACATATCGCGTCTTTTGTGCGCGCATATTCATTATTTCCTATGTAGGCGTGCGGCAAGCGTGCGCAAAATGGAAGCAACGCACATGCAGTGAGCTGCGCTCGTTTTTTCCAGGCGCGCCTGTGCCGTGGCGAGATGAAAACATCTCAACTTTTCAGAATGCCGCAAGCACACCGCAGGTCATGTGACAAGAACCATCCAATCAACCGTTTCCCTTACCCGTCTAATTACCTCAGATAAATGCAGAGCCGTTGTGCAGGAGAGATGGTTTCACGGCAGAAGCTCTGTTTGGTGATGCTTGGGCCATTTTTTCTTAAAAGATTATCAAACTGGTCCTTGTGAACTCTGAAATAGACTTTGAATCTCTCATCGTCCAGACGGAGCTGTTGGATGAGTTTGTGAAATTCTCCGTGGTGCACCCAAACACTGCAGGAGTTTGTTTTTTCTTCTCCATAAAAAAATCTTGTACTAGAGCTACTGCAAGGGCTTTTAGGTGATGGAAATCCATTGAAATTACTGCGTAGTCGTGGAGAAAGCGGTTCATGGTTGCATAGCAATGACAGACACTACAGAAGCGTGAGCTTTCGAACGCTTGCAAAAGCGCTTGCAAAAGAAGGAGGAAGTGACGATATGTGAACGGCCCCTTAGACTGTTCAAGATCCTGATGGTAAACAACATATACAATGTACATAAATCTTTCCCAGCTATGACTAGCAACAAAGAGATTGCTACTATACAAACTGACCATGTAAACCAATGTGATTGCCTTTCAGCTTTTATCACCAAAGATCCATTCACTGCTGGCATACACTGCCCAGAATGGAAGGCTCAGTGTAAAAATAAAATCCGATATAACCACGAGCAGAGGCAACACCTTCCTCAGAGTTTTGTATTTGATGAACAATATTAAGAGGGTTAAATTATCAATAATGCTCAGGGAACAGGTAATGTAGTAGAATATAGTAATTTCCGAATTCCTTTACATGTGTCTTCTTGCAGAGTCCATATTCCTCAAGTCCTTCTGCATTATAATAGTCCTCATAATTGCTGTTGTCCTCTGAGTTAAAAACATCCATGGTTTGGAATTAGCTCCAAGTCTTTGTTGCAAATTTTCATTATTGACAGAAAATTAGAGTGTACTTTCACACAAGTACGGCACTACAGGATACTTGTCCATAATCTTTTTCCATTTCGGTCTTCAGGAAAATCCCAGTCTCTAGGAAACACAGAACAAACAGCCATAAGCATGGAAAATATTAGCATGCAGTTCACATCCTGGACTTCAAATACTAACACGATGAATCAGAGAAGTAATCTGCAGTTCAAAAGCACTTTTTTTAGAGTTGGTCTATATCAACAATAAGAGCGGAAAGTTGCTTCACTAAGCATTGGGAGGAGCAGGAAATGGGCATGTCACTCACAGCCACATCAAATGCAGTAATCAATTTGTTTTTCTGGTGTGTCTAGCAAATTCGTATATAAAGGTTGTGACACAGAAACTTTAAACATAACTAAAATTAATCATTACATCCAGAATTTGATGTTGTTGTGACATGAAAACGGTGCAACAGGATTAAGACTGATTTAAAGGGATAGTTCACCCAAAAATGAAAATTATCCCATAATTTATTAACCTCGAGCCATCCTAGGTGTATGTCTTTCTTCTTTCAACCAAACACAGTCGTAGATACATTAAATTGCCCTGGCTCTTCCAAATGGGAGTGAATGGTTCCATCTTTTTGAAGCCAATTAAAGCAAATCCATCTATCATAAAAGTAATCTATATTGCTCCAGGGGATTAATAAAGGCCTTCTGAAGTGAAGTTATGCATTCTTGTAAGAAAAATATCCATATTTATAACTTTATAAACTATAATAACTGGCCTCCGATAACAACTGTACACGAGTCTAGTTCAGTCAAAGAGAGACCTCTAACCCGATGCAAGACGTATTGATGAACCCCGAAGCGCAGAGGTTAGAGCAAAACAAGACAGTGGTCATGAATTAGATGTCTAAAATGAGAATTTTAGACAAATGTCGGAGGAGCTTGAGTTTGCTGTCCAGCCGTATTTGTTTGAGCCACAAGAGGCATCTACTCTTACCTAAAGCTTGGATGAGCCAGGATATTTTTTTTTAACATAATTCCAATTATATTTGACTGAAAGAAGAAAGTCATATACACCAAGGATGGCTTAAGGGTGAGTAAATTATGGGATATTTTTCATTTTTTGGTGAAGAAAAAACTATCCCTGTAATATTGCCAAACTTGTTAAATGTTCTCATTAAAATCTGACAGTACATATTTTTTAACTTTATTTTTTAAACAGTTTTTCCTTTTTTGTTCAGAGGGGAAAATAATAATAATAAAATAAAATGGGGGGGGGGGGGGGCACACACAGACACTAACGATAACAGTTGCATGAGGTCTTCCAAGAAGTTCAATTCTGAATTCGTAAACAGTTTGTTTTTTATATGTGGCAAACGCATCTCCTCCAGAATTTCCTCCCTTTGTCCTTCTGTAACGAAGTAATTTTTTCCATGGAACGTATTTGATTGACAAATCAGATCCACATCAGGGGGGTTTCTCTTGAGCCAACATTTAGTAAAAGCTTTTTTGTAGGCGACCAAAAAGATCTTCAAGAGGTGAATATCACTTTTACCCAAACACTCCAGAGTATCTTGGAGTGACACAGTGGGAAATGGCACATCTATGTTAAAGCCTAATGTCCTGGACATTAATTGTCCCACTCTTACCTAAAAAGGCTGAATATGTGGACATAACCAAAAAATGTGGGCTGTGTCAGCTTGTAGTGAACCACACTACCTCCAGAAAGGGTTTTGTGTGTCAGAATACCTTTTGCTTTGGTGTTGTAAAAAAATCTAACCAGACTCTTCCAGCCAAAATCCCTTCAAAACAATAAATGACCCATATGAAAATGTAATATATGTACATATATATGAAATATCAAATATTTGCAATATATGCTAATATATAGTAAAAATGTATATGAAACCGTCTCAGGTTACGCATGTAACCATGGTTGCCTGAAAACCGGCAACGAGACGCTGAGTCAGAGCGCTAGAGTAACCGCCTATGTGGGAACTGGTGTCTGAAACACATATCCAATCTCAGCAATACCTTATTGACCAGCGACAGCCCATGACATCATAACGATGCAGCCTTTTATTGTATAAAAGAGGTGCCCAGATAACATGGCATCCACAAACCGTCTGAAGGGACTGCATGCAGGCAGGCCCTGAGGCATGGCAAACAGACACAGCGTCTCATTCCTTATTCTCAGAGAACCATGGTTAAATGCATAACATGAGATGTTCCCTTTTGAAAGCGAACTCGCGCTGCGTTGGAGCGCTAGGGGATATACCCATGCTGCCATGCTGAGGGGCGTGCATGCCATCGTATGGCAGTGACAACTATCAGAATCAGGCAAATTCACATGAAACACTAGACCCACTCACCCTACGGGTCACAACTGGGCTGTCAATGACAGCGCTCCCAGTGGTTAAAGCCTCAGCTATAGGCCTCAAAAGTGGCCTCCATATATTACATATGAAGGCCTGGAACCAACAGATTAGAAAGGGCACGAAGCATTCAGCACGTGCTTTTACCACACACGTGGATTTTAGGAAGGGCACAATCACTCATTCTACCATGCTCGTGGATTTTAGAAAGGGCATAAAGCATGAGGCACTTGGCGTATACCCCTATTCATGAATATTTTACTTCATACAGAAAGGGTTTCTACAAGGGAGAGTGGCTAGGGTCCTAAAGGAGCCCCAGCCAGTCACTTCTCAGGGGACACTTGTTCACCCTGAATGCCGCCAGGGAGGCTGACCAGGCCTACAACCTGTCTGCTTCTACAGAAACAGTGTCTCCGATACAGAAAATCTCACGAAGAGACATCCAGAAAGAGGGAATGCGAAAGGTCCGGAACCAACTCAGACCAGATCTTAGAGACAGGCATCCTGGAGAGCAGAATTCCACAAAATTGCTATCGACTCTTGCAATCAAGGGGAGTATATCTGCTCGATCCTAGGATCTACAAAGCACCTATGTTTCAAGGCAGCAAGGAGGCTGTGCATTCTAAAAAAGGGGGACCCTCGTGAGAGGAATGCTCACAGCCTTGGGGTTGATCTTACTGGCAGGCCTCAAGAGAAACCTTCGACGTATGACCAAACATAGGGAACTTATTATTCAAATCTACTCTCAGAATGAGAGAAGTCCAAAGCTCAATCTATGAGGGCAAACAGGCTATAGGTGAGAATACGAAGGTGAATAGGATTAGCCAAGTCAGCGACATGTGGTCTCATGAAGGCCAGATTAAAAGGAGTAGTTCAGTAAAAGTAGAGTAGTTCAGTAAAAGCATCCTTTTTACAAACATGTGGCAACATGCCCTTGAGGAGGCCATTCAGGCCTATTACTCCAGATGAACATGGGCATCAGCTCGTGGCACCTACTTACCATAAGGCCTTGCTAGCCGATACCCAACCACAGGGGACTCGCGTCAGGTATCGAATCTTACTGATAGAGAAAATACCTGCATTGTGGGGTATTCGCTTCCAGGGGGAAATGCCAAACTTCCTAATGCCAAACACCCCTAACGCACTGGTTGAAAATATTCATCGCTAGCTGCCATGCACCCGCTTAATGGGGGCTGGCCATCAGGGAGGCTTGTAAAAGCCAACTACCTGATAGCGAGCTGTCTAAGGCCTACAACACTGGGGCTCGACCACAGGGAGGCCTGCTAATATACAGGGAACCCTGTTAAGGGTTAAACTTGATAGCTGACCAAAGCATAAATATCTACCAGTTACCCATATTGCTGGGCACTCTCCCTCAGAGAGGCCTGCTATCTGATAGCAAATGCGCATCTACCAGAGAACCCATACTGCTGGGGAACAGTCTTTAGGGCGGCCCGTTAGGGCCAGCTACCTGGTAGCCAGTTCAACATGGCTAAATGCAGCAACCTCACTAAAGGGGACTCTCCTACAGGGGGCCTGTTAAGGCCACAACGAGCAAGCAGTGTACTCAGTAAAAGCCCCTTTTAATCTTTAAGCAACATACGTCACATGCTCTGGAGGAGGACCATTTGGGCCTACTACTCCAGACTAATGTAGTGCCCAATACCCTTTTCTTGTAATGGGTGGAGCACTGGGTTCTAAAGATGTGTCTCCTGACTTAATTAATCTACTTCTTTCCCTTTTTTCTTTCTGATTACTTTACATAAATTAAAATGTTACATGATAGTCTGTCTGATGAACCGTAATGTAAATCACAAAAAGGTAAGTTCTTATCAATTACCAAGTAATTTTATTTAACAGAAAATAAGAACGAAATACTGTAAATCAAGAATGAAATGATTCAAATAAATTTCAACCGTCTGTTGTGTATTTTCTTTCACATAAATTCAGTTTTTGAACTTCTCAGATCAGAAAATCCAAAATCTGATACTCAAATATCAATAAAATCCAATGTACACAGTATAAATCATGTGAATAAACCAAATATATAATTTGGGCCCACACTTACTCTCACAATTTCAAAACCCCCAACCTGTTGCAGGCCTGGGACGCCGCTTGAGAACGGTTTGGCCGTCAAAACCAACAATGGCCACTTCGCTCCAGAGAGATAAATAAACAAACGAATGTACCTGTGTCTTATGAACTTCATCTGCAGCCTGCCCAGCTGTCCGCTGAATGACAATGAGTCCAATGATGCCAGAGGAATTCTAAACCGCGTGGGGATTTAGAACGCTATCTGGTTCATCCATCTTAATAGTCGTCTTCGTAGGAACGATTATCATCAAATCATCAAATTATAGTTTCTTACTCTCCATAAGAGAAAGGGAGATTACAGCGTGCACAGCTGCACTTACCAATACAAGTTTGTTTAAACTCTTAATCAGAGTAGATCAAATGAAACAAATAAAAGAAAATGTTTTTTAATCCTTCCTACATTTGCTGAATATAATCTTTGACCACTTAATTAGCGGCTATTTTACCATTTCTTTCTGAATCAGGAGAAAATAAAGTGCAACATCACTTTCCAATCTGCCTCCATCTCTCTCCTCTCGCACTCTCCCTGCTTCCAATCAGAACTCTCAGTGCCCGAACAAGGGCGGGGCTAAATAAAATAAAGATCAATCACAAATAAAAGAACATGCATGCTTGTGAAACCCACGTTTTTAACTAGTACATCTCACATAAACTTTTACCATAATCTATGTAACAATCGTACAATTGAAAGGATATGAGCCCATGGCATTTATACCATTTTAATCCATGAATATCAGAAACATTTACATATTCAGAAATATGCATTTAGGAGATTATAAATAACCTTAGCCGGGCTACTCTAACATAGGCATCAACTCATGGCAATGCTTGGGCTACAAGGGAGCTTACTAATTGACCAGCCCAAAGTGAAGGTCAAAATACTGCTCGACCTGAGCCACAATGGTGAAGGGCAGACAAAAAACCAGAGCTATAAGCGAAGGACACATATAAAAGTATGGTTATATGTATGGTTCAGTATGACCCTGAGAATACTATATGGTAAGGCATACCATAATTACCCAAACATTACAGAAACAGTATCTGCACTCAGCCCTACGGGAATGGGGGCCTATTTCCTAGAAACCGCCGCCCATAATCAACCCAATGCTTGAATGTTAGTTCAGCGGGTTTAGGGGAGTCAAACTAGGGCCTAACAGTAACTAGCTTCTGAAATGCTGGGCCAGAACAAAAAGTATTTTTACAATTAGTAAAGTGAAAGGGGCCTAACAGCCTTTTCTGCCTCTACACCAGCCTGCATTAAAACCCCAAAGCAGGAGGGGGCGGGCCATGGCTGAACGACTCTCAAGTGAGAGGAGGCGAGCACTAGGGATACAAAAAACAAAGGGTACCTACACTCACTGAAGAGGGACCAAAGGCAGAAATGCATAGCAGACTGGCTCAATTCCTAGTATCAAGCCTTGGCCAGCTATAAAGTTGGCCCTGCTGAGGGCCAGCCCAAAGCAAAGATCTAGCTTGCACTCTTCTGAGCAGAAGCCTCACAGAACATCTCTCACAGGCAAGAGGAGGCACAATCATTAAACTGAGACTGCTAAGGGTGGCAGAAATCTCCATTAAAGCCTTAGCTATCCTAAATAATACAGGAAAATGACATTAATCAGGTAACAATGTCAGGCAGCCCCAAGGGCCAACGCTTGACATTTAATCTATCTGAAGTCAGGGTGTAGAGTAAAAACATAAATACACATATATGCACAGCTATATATAAAACCTATTAAAATTGGAACAATTGCCCATATTTCTATATGTTTATGTATGTATAATACATATTTTGATATATACAGTGGTGTTAAAAAGTTTGTCACACTTAAATATTTCAGGTCATCAAAAAAATTTAAATAGTAGTGTAGCGCCCCCTACCTGTCTTTATATTAATTAAGTAGGGCAGCGCACCAGATTCATTAACTATATGCCTACAGATGTTGAAGTTAGGCCCCTCTGACGTCACAGTAAAATACTCCTCCCTAAGAAAGTTATCTATAATGAAAGTATATTAAAATGTAATATGTATACTGTATTATATGAAACTATAATAAATAGTCAGGAACAAGCTCTTAGATAAGTAAGAAAATATAAAGAATTTAATTAGAGCAGAAATAGAAAAGGAAAGATAGAATTTTAGTGTTTTGCTGTCTTACACACTCAGACAGACTTTAACTCCGACCAAATTAACACTAAACAAACTCCTGTTAACACCCTTATGAAAGTGGCCTCTGAATCAACTGTTTCAAAAAACTATCAAATGAATCAATTAACTAATTTGGAAATACTATGTACATAAACTCACATGAGTTTCGAACCATCACTTGGAAAATACAGTTGTTAAGCGTGCTGGATAACAACTCTAATGACGTTTAAACACTGTGGGCCCACACACATACACACATATAAACACACACACACACCGTTGCAGGCCTGGATCGTAGCTCGGGTTCGTTGTGGCCGGGAAAATGAAAAATGGCCGCTTCACTCTCCTGAGCACAAATAAATCAAAGAGTTACCTCAACTTTCAGGTGCGACTCAAGCAGCGATCTTGGAATGCTGTATTAGGCCTCCCGCAGCTCCTCGGTCTCGCTCTCCCTTGCCAGTCGATGGAAAACTCCTCTCACGCAGCCAGAAGAACCCCAAATATCGCGGGTATTTGAGCGCTATCTGGTCCTCAATGTCTCCCTCGTCGTCCCGAAACAACCGCGCTTACAATAGCCGATCTGTTCTGTTCAAATGTTCCGCTAATTTAATAGTCCGGTTCAGATGAATAATGAAACCGTACGCTGACGCGACCGGAATGTCGTATAAACACTCACAGCGAACTCACAATAAACACAAAAGAAACGGAATTGTGATTCACACTCTACCTATGTTACAGTATAAGATTTTTACACTTAACACCTCAAATTGTTCACCACTCTCTTTCCGCATACCGCGCATTTCTCTCTCTCTCTTTCATATCGCCCCCGTCCCGCCTTGTCAATCACCCCACCGCAACAGCCACTCAAAATACATAACACATAGGCGCGGGCGGGACTTACTCTCTGGAACCAATAAAATAATGAAAGACCAAACTTGTAGGTTAAAACCACGTTTTTCACCCGTGTAAAACAATCTAACCTGATATATGCTCGCGTTCTTAAAGGCGTACTCTATTTATATATCCATATACATATATATATATATATATATATATGTACATATACACATATACTCAAGCACTAAACTCAATACCTGTAGAATATTATTCTACTGGGTTACACACTCCCCCTACTAAATATCTCATGTCCCCATGAGGTTACTTCTTTATGCTTTACAAGTGACTTTAGGCTCAGTATAAGCATTTACTTGCGCACAATAATTACACTGTGCCATAGGGTGACACCACATGGTGTTACAGGGTTTCATTTCTGGCTCTTTCCCACCTTCTACATTTATGACCATACCTCTATGGACTAGTGTTAAAGGTCGGTTAGTGGGCTGGCCTAGACTATCATAGCCCAGTCTGACTACTGGTCTTATGTTTCTTTTGGGGCGGCAATGAACGGTCTCTACTACTTCTTTAGTATTAGCTATGCCAGGCTCTCCCCCTTCTAAACCAGGATCTCCCATTTCCTCTGAAGTCTGTTCTGAGAGTTCTCCATGGCTTTCTTCAGTGAACATTGGCTCTGCCATTTCTGCAAGGGACCTATCCACTTCACCTCCATGGTACACAGTTTCCTCCTCCACTGCATTTTCTTCCAGTCCAACCCGCGGTGTCCCAACCCTGTCCGGGCAGTAATACCACAGGTTATCCTCCTCACTTTCAGAGTCATTACTCCATTCACTCTCTTTCACAGATGCATTTCTTTCTCTTAATCCTCGTCTCTGTTTTCTTTCCACAGGTCTTGTCTTAGTTTCCATTGGTGCAGAAACGTTCTTTGGTTCTCCAGGATCAAGCAACCTCACATTGTCTCCAACTGGTAAGAGATGGTCTCTGTGTAAAGTTCTTACACTGCCCATACCAGATTCTGGTTTCAGGCGATACACAGGTAAGTTCTTTAGTTGTTCCACCACCAGGTAAGGAACCGAATTCCACTTGTCGCAGAGTTTGTTCTTTCCAGTCAAGGCCAGATTTCTTATCAGCACACGATCTCCTACTGCCAAGGTATGATGTTTCACTCGTTGGTCGTACAACCGTTTGTTCCTCTGCTGACTTTTCTGGGCCGCTTCAGTGGCTAACTGGTAAGCTTTCTGTAAGTCTGACTTCATTCTCTCCACATACTGTCGATGGCTTCCAACTCCCCTTCCATCTGGTGAAGTCCCGAAACACACATCCACTGGCAGACGAGCCTCTCTTCCGAACAGGAGATAATATGGTGAGTACCCAGTTGACTCGTTCTTAGTACAGTTATAAGCGTGCACTAATCTGTTAATGTGCTGGCTCCATCTGTTTTTCTTTGCAGGATTCAGAGTACCGAGCATGGACAGCAGTGTTCGATTGAACCTTTCCGGCTGGGGGTCTCCTTGTGGATGGTAGGGAGATGTTCTGGATTTTCTGATTCCCAGCATACTCAGGAGCTCTTTTATGAGCCCACTCTCAAAATCTCGCCCCTGATCGGAGTGGATACGGGAAGGTAAGCCATAGTGAACAAAGAATTTGTCACAAAGGATCTTGGCCACAGTCAGAGCTTTCTGATCCTTGGTGGTGAATGCTTGGGCGTAGCGTGTGAAATGGTCAGTTACGACGAGAACATTGCCATTACCTTTTGAATCAGGCTCGAGTGACAGGAAGTCAATGCACACTAAGTCGAACGGCCCACTACTGGTCATGTGATTCAGTGGTGCAATTTTTTTAGGCAGTGTCTTTCTCATTACACAGCGGCCACAGTTCTTAACATACTGCTCTATGTATGCAGACATTTTAGGCCAATAGAAGCGATCCTTCAGGAGTTCAGTAGTTTTCTCCACTCCCAAATGGCCTGAGTCATCATGCAAGGAGCACAGTACTTCTGACCAGTACCTCTCTGGTAAGACGAGTTGGGTTTTCTCTCTACCACAGGAACTTCTGGTTACTCTGTACAGAAGTTGACTCATGATCTTTAACTTGGGTCCCTGTCGCTGTAACAGTGCAATGGTCGCGTTGGAACTCTTAGCAACGGTAAGTATTTTCCCTGACTCCACTTCACGCTTCACTGCACCAACTACAGAGTCCTCCTCTTGCGCTTTTCTCAAATCTGCATTAGTCAGCTGTTCCAGTTGACCCAGACCCAACGCTGTAGGACAAGAGAACGCCTCGGGTACACTCTGAGGTAAAACGCCTAAATGATCCACCAGTCGAGATGACTCTTCCCGTCCAGTGGTCACTGCTAACTTACAGATGGCTCTTACTCCTGACTTGGGTATCTCCTTCCATTCAGCGCAAACGGTGGATTCATAGGGGTAACGAGACAACACATCCGCGTCAATGTTGTGACTTCCTGGCTTGTATTGCAAGCTGAAGTTATAGGTAGCTAATGCAGCTAACCACCGATGACCTGTCGCACTCAGCTTAGCACTTGACAATACATAGGTAAGTGGATTGTTGTCCGTTTTCACCACAAACTGGGCACCATACAGATAGTCGTGGAACTTGTCCACCACCGCCCATTTGAGCGCCAAGAACTCCAGCTGATGAACGGGGTATCGTTGCTCGGATGGACTTAATTTTCGGCTCGCGTAAGCCACAGGCCTAAGTCCACCAGGATGCTCCTGATTCAGAACGGCACCCAGTCCACTCAGACTGGCGTCAACATGCAGTACATAGGGTTTGTTTGTATCGGCAAAAGCAAGTACTGGGGCATGTGTGAGACAGTAGATGATTTTATGGAAAGCTGCTGTACAAGTGTCATCCCAACGCTCTCCAAATGGCTCAGATGCTTTGTAATACTTCTTGCCGTCTATCGTCTTTTGGTTTTGCCCAGATGTTGGTGGGTAACCTTTGGTGAGCTCGGTCAAAGGCCTCACAATGGCAGAATAATCCTTTATGAAACGCCGGTAAAATCCACAAAATCCCAGGAACGACCTCAATGACTTTAGATTGGTGGGCATTTTCCAGTGTGTTACGGCTTCAATCTTGGCTGGGTCTGGTGATACGCCAGCAGCTGACACAATGTGACCCACATACCGGACTTGTGACTGGCAAAACTGACACTTGTCAATCGAGACTTTCAAACCACACTCACGCAGACGGTCTAGGACTTTTAATAGTCTCTCTTCGTGTTCTTCAAGTGTACGTCCGAACACTATGATGTCATCGAGGTAGACTATTACTTGTAGGAGGTGCATGTCTCCCACGGCTTTCTCCATTAGCCTTTGGAATGTGGCTGGAGCTCCAGTAATTCCTTGAGGCATCCGTTCAAACTGGAAGAATCCAAGGGGACAAATAAATGCTGTCTTCTCTTTATCTTCCTCTGCCATGGCTATTTGGTAATATCCACTACGGAGGTCTAGTACGGAAAACCATTTACTACCAGCCAAGCAGTCCAGGGCATCATCGATCCTGGGAGTGGTGTACTGATCTGGGATGGTACGAGCATTTAGAGTTCGATAGTCGATGCACATCCTTATTGCTCCACTCTTCTTCCGTGCTATTACTATGGGCGATGCGTATGGACTCCTTGACTCTTTAATGATTCCTGCCACCAATAGGTCTTTGATGTGACGCCGTACATCCTCGATGTCTGCTGGCGCAATGCGTCTGGAGCGCTCTCTGAAGGGTTTGGAGTCTTTTAGTCTGATTTGATGCTCAACTCCTGCAGCTAATCCCACATCCCACTCACTGGTAGAAAAGACATCACCTCTGGTAGACAACTTTTGACGCAATCTCCGTTCCCAGGCCTCAGGAATGGATGACTCACCAAAATTAAACAAGCTTGGGTCTACTGTTTGGGAGCTCTGTTCTCCCGAACTTACGATGAGTGTGTCGGTGGGATACACGTTGGCCATTACTGTTCCAGCAGGAATGGAGATATCTTTGGACGTTTCATTATGGACCAGCACTTGGATATTTCGTCCTTCCATGGCTGAAGAGGGGAGTACTACTGGAGTTATGAACGTTCCAGCGGGAAGACTATTCTCTTCAGGTGTGTCTACCACAAAGATCTCCTTTCTCAAAGGCCTGTCAGTCTCCACCTTACATACAGCACATACTTCCCCCCTTGGTGGAACTACGCAATCACCAGGTCCTATCCATCTGACTTTTCCATCAGGTCTGTCTTCAGTCTCTTGTTTTGACAGCTGGATTGCAGGGTGTTGAGTCTGGATTCTCAAAGCATGTGCAACACTGGATCCTTCAGCATCATGGCTAAGAGCAGCAAGGCGTTTGAAGAAACTGGCATTCGTACCAACAATGACTGGGACTTGGGAGGGACCCTGGGGCTCAGGACATACTAGCGCCAGGATGGACAATGGCTCCTCCACACCAGCGACAGAGGCAGGGAAGGTGACATCAACTACAATATACCCCTTGTATGGGTAACTGGAAGTACTGAGACCCCATATGGACAATCCAGTCAGAGGGTGAATGGGCACATCAGGCAGGTTCTTTGAGTACCAGCTGTCAAACACAATCGTCACTTGTGATCCGCTGTCTAATAGTGCTTGACACCCACAGCCATTAAGCTTCACTTCTACAGTGGACGCCGGTCCTACTAGACCTTTGGGAAGGCAGCTGGAGTTGTAGATGTCTGTTTGGCTCTTTTTAGAAAAACAGGCCTGGTTTGACCCAGTTCTATCTTCACCCATCTCGTTCCTCCCACTCTTTGCCTGCCGCAAGGAACGAATCAGTTTCTGAATCACTTGATCAGAATTTGGTGGAGCTTGACACTTTGTTGCAATATGACCGTCTTCTCCACACCTGTAGCAGAAGTGGTCGTCTCTTGTTCTGGCTGACTTGTATCTTAAGGACGTTGCTACAGACTGGGACTGAGATGGTTTCGGCCGCTGCTCTAGAACATGAGGTGAGTATTGAGTAGAACTGACACTCAGAACTGCCAACTGCTGCTGTAAGTGTTGGACCAGTTTCTTTAACTCTTGGACTTCTGAATCATCAGTTTTTTCATTTTTGGTTGTTTTTTCTTTCGTTTTAATCACTAAGGACGAAGTAGACAAGGTTCTGGGCTCACCTCCGCTTATTTGGCTTCTCAATTCTTCAATCTCGGCCTTAAGTTCCTGGATGACAGAGGTGCTGGCTCTGTCATCGGCATGGAATTGAATAGCTTTGGCTTTTGCAGACATTCTGTGGCGCGCAGCTTCACTCTCTTCTGCCTCACGTATTTCCTTTAACAGACTCAGAAAAGAAGGTGGGTTATTTTTCCTTTCTCTCAGTCTCAACTGGAGCAACATCATGTCGGAATTCACAGCTCCTCTAATTAGCTGTTCCACTCGTACTTTGTCCACCAGTCTGGGGGACAGTCCATCTCTTTCTACTACTTTGCTGAGTGTCTTCTCCATCCTTCTCAGGAATTCAGACAGAGCCTCCCCTGTGCTCTGGCGCATAAGACGAAACTTGAAGTATAAATCCTCACCAGACTCAGATAATCCAAACGTGCTCTCCAACGCTTCCAAGTACTGCAAAGCACTCGCTTCAGGATCTGAAAATCGAACAGCTCTTATGATGTCCAACGCCGGTCCCTTGAGGCTTTCCACTATTCTGCGTCGTTTTTCTTTTTCAGAGCAGTCACACTCAGCTATCATCAGCCTGGCTTGGTCCATCCAAGTTTCCATATTCTCCTCTCCCACAGGGGTTGGAGTTACTGCTGAAAAAGTGCGCAGGCGACGATAGGCGTTGCTGTCACTTGGGAACTTCACTGTTTTTGCAAAAACCTCACCCATGGCTCGTATAATTGACTCAGGTGAACTGTCTTGGACACTGGGAGGAGGAATCAAAGCTTGTATATCACTGAGAGACTTTCCTTCTTCCCTTAGGAACTTTGCAAGCTTTTCAGTAAATCCGCCAGTAGCAGTGTCGAATGCAGATTCCTGTGTCTGAGTTACAATGACTGACCATGGCTCGCTCTTTTCTCCCTGAGACACTTCAGCAGGTATGCGCTTAGGATCAATGGCTTGTTTGCACTCACACAACACCAGCAGAGAACGTGAGGTAGGTCCTTCTCTTGTGTCTCTTACACGAACTCTTCCTAGCGCTTTTACTGTTTCCATTGCCTCTTCAATTTCAGCCACTTCTGTATGAACAGGTACATTTAAAAGCATTAAAGCATGAGTCTCATCAATGCCAGCATCTTTGCACCAGTTGGCCAACTCGGTTTGGAGGACTGGGTCTTTTGTTAGATCCATGATAACGCTGTATGTAGTTCTCAGTCTCTTATAATGCAAAAACAGGGTAGGATTGAGCTTAACTTTCTTCTCTCTTTTTTTTTTTTTTAGGAACTAGTTGTGACTTGCCAGAGGGAGATCCCGGACGAGCCCCCACTTTATGTAGCGCCCCCTACCTGTCTTTATATTAATTAAGTAGGGCAGCGCACCAGATTCATTAACTATATGCCTACAGATGTTGAAGTTAGGCCCCTCTGACGTCACAGTAAAATACTCCTCCCTAAGAAAGTTATCTATAATGAAAGTATATTAAAATGTAATATGTATACTGTATTATATGAAACTATAATAAATAGTCAGGAACAAGCTCTTAGATAAGTAAGAAAATATAAAGAATTTAATTAGAGCAGAAATAGAAAAGGAAAGATAGAATTTTAGTGTTTTGCTGTCTTACACACTCAGACAGACTTTAACTCCGACCAAATTAACACTAAACAAACTCCTGTTAACACCCTTATGAAAGTGGCCTCTGAATCAACTGTTTCAAAAAACTATCAAATGAATCAATTAACTAATTTGGAAATACTATGTACATAAACTCACATGAGTTTCGAACCATCACTTGGAAAATACAGTTGTTAAGCGTGCTGGATAACAACTCTAATGACGTTTAAACACTGTGGGCCCACACACATACACACATATAAACACACACACACACCGTTGCAGGCCTGGATCGTAGCTCGGGTTCGTTGTGGCCGGGAAAATGAAAAATGGCCGCTTCACTCTCCTGAGCACAAATAAATCAAAGAGTTACCTCAACTTTCAGGTGCGACTCAAGCAGCGATCTTGGAATGCTGTATTAGGCCTCCCGCAGCTCCTCGGTCTCGCTCTCCCTTGCCAGTCGATGGAAAACTCCTCTCACGCAGCCAGAAGAACCCCAAATATCGCGGGTATTTGAGCGCTATCTGGTCCTCAATGTCTCCCTCGTCGTCCCGAAACAACCGCGCTTACAATAGCCGATCTGTTCTGTTCAAATGTTCCGCTAATTTAATGGTCCGGTTCAGATGAATAATGAAACCGTACGCTGACGCGACCGGAATGTCGTATAAACACTCACAGCGAACTCACAATAAACACAAAAGAAACGGAATTGTGATTCACACTCTACCTATGTTACAGTATAAGATTTTTACACTTAACACCTCAAATGTTCACCACTCTCTTTCCGCATACCGCGCATTTCTCTCTCTCTCTTTCATATCGCCCCCGTCCCGCCTTGTCAATCACCCCACCGCAACAGCCACTCAAAATACATAACACATAGGCGCGGGCGGGACTTACTCTCTGGAACCAATAAAATAATGAAAGACCAAACTTGTAGGTTAAAACCACGTTTTTCACCCGTGTAAAACAATCTAACCTGATATATGCTCGCGTTCTTAAAGGCGTACTCTATTTATATATCCATATACATATATATATATATATATATATATATATATATGTACATATACACATATACTCAAGCACTAAACTCAATACCTGTAGAATATTATTCTACTGGGTTACAGTAGGGTGACGCGAGTGTTAACGAGCTTCAGGTGCTCGGCGCACCGGTCTCGTATCTCTCACGGAGGAGCTCCGGAAGCATAAAGGAGGAGCGACGACAGTGAAGGACGAGAGAGGACCAGGCCTGGAATTTATGTTGTGTTTTATTTTGTTGGTGTGGGCGGCAGTCGCCGTGAGGAACTGCCGCCCTTATACTTTTTGGTTTTATTGTGAATTTATTTGTTTATTAAATGTGTTGAACGTTTAGAACTTCTTCCCGTTCTTAAGAACTTTGTTACAAGTAGTCAAACATAACACAATCAAACACAAAATGCAGTTTTTAACTGAAGGTTGTTATTATTAAGGGAAAACAAAATCCAAACCTACACGGCCCGTATGAAGAAGTGTTTGTCCCACCTGTTAAAACATAACTTAACTGTGGTTTATCACACCTGAGTTCAATTTCTCTAGCCACACCCAGGCCTGATTACTGCCACACCTGTTCTCACCTGATTTCAATCAAGAAATCACTTACAGGTGCTGGTCATATAATTAGAATATCATCAAAAAGTTGATTTATTTCACTAATTCCATTCAAAAAGTGAAACTTGTATATTATATTCATTCATTATACACAGACTGATATTTCTCAAATGTTTATTTCTTTTAATTTTGATGATTATAACTGACAACTAAAAAATCCCACATTCAGTATCTCAGAAAATTTGAATATTACTTAAGACCAATACAAAGTAAGGATTTTTAGAAATCTTGGCCAACTGAAAAGTATGAACATGAAAAGTATGAGCATGTACAGCACTCAATACTTAGTTGGGGCTCCTTTTGTCTGAATTACTGCATAAATGCGTCGTGGCATGGAGTCGATCAGTCTGTGCCACTGCTCAGGTGTTATGAGAGCCCAGGTTGCTCTGATAGTGGCCTTCAGCTCTTCTGCATTGTTGGGTCTGGCATATCGCATCTTCCTCTTCACAATACCCCAAAGATTTTCTATGGGGTTAAGGTCAGGCAAGTTTGCTG
The DNA here is from genome assembly GCA_038088235.1 of Zacco platypus. Lineage (NCBI taxonomy): Eukaryota > Metazoa > Chordata > Actinopteri > Cypriniformes > Xenocyprididae > Zacco > Zacco platypus. The sequence continues at coordinate 10,985,751 of CM076080.1, forward strand.
GCCAATTAAGAACAGGGATACCATGGTCCTTAAACCAGGTACTGGTTGCTTTGGCACTGTGTGCAGGTACCAAGTCCTGTTGGAAAATGAAATATGCATCTCCATAAAGTTGGTCAGCAGCAGGAAGCCTGAAGTGCTCTAAAACTTCCTGGCTGAGTTGACCTTGGACCTCAGAAAACACAGTGGACCAACACCAGCTGATGACATGGCACCCCAAACCATCACTGACTGTGGAAACTTTACACTGGACCTCAAGCAACGTGGATTGTGTGCCTCTCCCCTCTTCCTCCAGACTCTGGGACCCTGATTTCCAAAGGAAATGCAAAATTTACTTTCATTAGAGAACATAACTTTGGACCACTCAGCAGCAGTCCAGTCCTTTTTGTCTTTAGCTCAGGCGAGACGCTTTTGATGTTGTCTGTTGTTCAAGAGTGGCTTGACACAAGGAATGTGACAGCTGAAACCCATGTCTTGCATACGTCAAGTCAAGTCAAGTCATCTTTATTTATATAGCGCTTTTTACAATGCAAATTGTGGCAAAGCAGCTTTACATTAATAAGAAAATGTTGTCATTGTGCAGCTTATTCTATATATTATTGATTCATTCCGTTGCAAATATCAGTAGTTATTAGTCTAGTTAATTTAGATATAGCAGTAATCGTCCGGCTCAGCTCAGTTCGCATACAACGGCGCCAATGCAGGCATATCAAGAACACTGCTGAATATCAAGCAAGTGTCCCTAACTTAAGCAAGCCAAAGGCAACAGCGGCAAGGAACCAAAACTCCAACAAATGGAGAAAAAAACCTTGGGAGAAACCAGGCTTAGTCGGGGGGCCAGTTCACCTCTGGCCAACAGTGAACACTTGTCCGATACTCAGGCAGAGTTACAGGTCATTAAACCGATTTGGAATCACAACAGTCAAAATATTTAATCTAGTTCCATCTAGTTTAAGATCTTTTGATCACGCCGGTATGGGACGTCTGTGCATAGTGGTTCTTGAAGCACTGACTTCAGCTGCAGTCCACTCTTTGTGAATCTCCCCCACATTTTTGAATGGGTTTTGTTTCACAATCCTCTCCAGGGTGCAGTTATCCCTATTGATTGTATCCTTGTATTGCTTGTCTTTTCCTTCCCTTCGCCTCTCTATTTATGTGCTTGTACACAGAGCTCTACGAACAGCCAGCCTCTTTTGCAATGACCTTATGTGTCTTGGTCGTCTTTTGGATGACTGTCAAGTCAACAGTCTTCACCATGATTGTGTAGCCAACAGAACTAGCCTGAGAGACCATTTAAAGGCCTTTGCTGGTGTTTTGAGTTTTTTTGAGTGTAGCACCAGGTGTCTTCAATATTGAACCTTTTCACAATATTCTAATTTTATGAGATACTGAATTTGGGATTTTCCTTAGTTGTCTGTTATAATCATCAAAATTAAAAGAAATAAACATTTGAAATATATCAGTCTGTGTGTAATGAATGAATACAATATATAAGTTTCACTTTTTGAATGGAATTAGTGAAATAAATCAACTTTTTGTAATTATATGAGCAGCACCTGTAAATATGACCTGCCTGACAAAGTGAAGTAGGCCAAAAGATCTTCAAAAGCTAGACATCATGAGATTCAAAGAAATTCAGGAGCAAATGAGAAAGAAAGTAATTGAGATCTATCAGTCTATAAAAGGTTACAAAGCCATTTCTAAAGCTTTGGGACTCCAGCGAACCACAGTGAAAGCCATTATCCACAAATGGCGAATACATGGAACAGTGGTGAACCTTCCCAGGAGTGGCCGGCCTAATAAAATTACCCCAAGAGCATAGCGATGACCTCCGTGGACATCCACGGAGAGGTCACAAAAGACCCCACAACAACATCCAAAGAACTGCAGGCCTCAGTTGCCTCAGTTAAGGTCAGAGTTCATGACTCCACCATAAGAAAGAAACTTGGCAAAAATGGCCTGCATGGCAGAGTTCCAAGAGGAAAACCACTGCTGAGAAAAAAGAACATTAAGTCTTGTCTCATTTTTGCCAGAAAACATCTTGATGATCCCCAAGACTTTTGGGAAAATACTCTGCGGACTGACAAGACAAAAGTTGAACTTTTTGGAAGGTGTGTGTCCCATTACATCTGCCGTAAAAGTAACACCGCATTTCAGAAAAAGAACATCATACCAGTAAATTATGGTAGTGGTAGTTTGATGGTCTGGGGATGTTTTGCTGCTTCAGGACCTGGAAACTTGCTGTGATAAATGGATTCTGCTGTCTACCAAAATATCCTGAAGGAGAATGTCTGGCCATCTGTTCGTGACCTCAAGCTGAGGCAAACTTGGGTTCTGCAGCAGGACAATGATCCACAACACACCAAGTATCCACCGGCAAGTCCACCAGCAAGTCCTCTGAATGGCTGAAGAAAAACAAAATGAAGACTTTGGAGAGGCTTGTCAAAGTCCTGACCTGAATCCTATTGAGATGCTGTAGCATGACCTTAAAAAGACAGTTCATGCTTGAAAACCCTCCAATGTGGCTGAATTACAACAATTCTGCAAAGATGAGTGGGCCAAAATTTCTCCTCAGCACTGTAAAAGACCCATTTCAAGTTATCACAAACACTTGATTGCAGTTGTTACTGCTAAAGGTGGCCCAACCAGTTATTAGGTTTAGGGGGAATCACTTTTTCACACAGGGTCATGTAGGTTTGGATTTGTTTTCCCTTAATAATAACAACCTTAATTTAAAAACTGCATTTTGTTTTTACATGTGTTATCTTTGACTAATATTTAAGTTTGTTTGATGATCTGAAACTTTTAAGTGAGACAAACATGCAAAAAAATAAGAAATCAGGAAGGGAGCAAATACTTTTCCACACCACTGTACAGTCGTGGCCAAAAGTTTTGAGAATTACATAAATATTAGTTTTCACAAAGTTTGCTGCTAAACTGCTTTTAGATCTTTGTTTCAGTTGTTTCTGTGATGTACTGAAATATAATTACAAGCACTTCATACGTTTCAAAGGCTTTTATCGGCAATTACATGACATTAATGCAAAGAGTCAGTATTTGCAGTGTTGGCCGTTCTTTTTCAGGACCTCTGCAATTCGACTGGGCATGCTCTCAATCAACTTCTGGGCCAAATCCTGACTGATAGCAACCCATTCTTTCATAATCACTTCTTGGAGTTTGTCAGAATTAGTGGGTTTTTGTTTGTCCACCCGCCTCTTGAGGATTGACCACAAGTTCTCAATGGGATTAAGATCTGGGGAGTTTCCAGGCCATGGACCCAAAATTTCAGCGTTCTGGTCCCTGAGCCACTTAGTTATCACTTTTGCCTTATGGCACGGTGCTCCATCGTGCTGGAAAATGCATTGTTCTTCACCAAACTGTTGTTGGATTGTTGGAAGAAGTTGCTGTTGGAGGGTGTTTTGGTACCATTCTTTATTCATGGCTGTGTTTTTGGGCAGAATTTTGAGTGAGCCCACTCCCTTGGATGAGAAGCAACCCCACACATGAATGGTCTCAGGATGCTTTACTGTTGCCCCAGTCCTCAGCAGTCCATTCACGATACTTTCTGCAGAAGATCAATCTGTCCCTGATGTTTTTTTTGGAGAGAAGTGGCTTCTTTGCTGCCCTTCTTGACACCAGGCCATCTTCCAAAAGTCTTGGCCTCACTGTGCATGCAGATGCGCTCACACCTGCCTGCTGCCATTCCTGAGCAAGCTCTGCACTGGTGGCACTCCGATCCCGCAGCTGAATCCTCTTTAGGAGACGATCCTGGCACTTGCTGGACTTTCTTGGACACCCTGAAGCCTTCTTTACAAGAATTGAACCTCTTTCCTTGAAGTTGCTGATGATCCTATAAATTGTTGATTTAGGTGCAATCTTAGTAGCCACAATACCCTTGCCTGTGAAGCCATTTTTATGCAATGCAATGATGGCTGCACACGTTTCTTTGCAGGTCACCATGGTTAACAATATAAGAACAATGATTTCAAGCATCACCCTCCTTTTAATATGTCAAGTCTGCCATTCTAACCCAATCAGCCTGACATAATGATCTCCAGCCTTGTGCTCGTCAACATTCTCACCTGAGATAACAAGACTACTGAATTACTACTGATTACTGAAATGATCTCAGCAGGTCCTTTAATGACAGCAATGAAATGCAGTGGAAAGGTTTTTTTGGGATTATGTTTTTAATGGCAATTTTAATGGCAAAGAAGGACTATGCAATTCATCTGATCACTCTTCATGACATTCTGGAGTATATGCAAATTGCTATTATAAAAACTTAAGCAGCAACTTTTCCAAGTTCCAATATTTATGTAATTCTCAAAACTTTTGGCCACGACTGTATGTCTCATAGCATAAAAACATAAATGGACATATGTGCACAGCTTCATTTGAAATCAATAAGAAATTGGAACAATCAACTAAAACAACACTACAAAAATTAAGACTAACATGATTAACAACTTGAAGTTAATGATGCAAACACAAATCAGCATAAAAATATACATAATTGACCTTGTGCTTATTTTCAGCCAGGTAATAAAACAGCCAAAGATAACCATGACCATACATTTTTAGCGAGCTATTTTTTATGGAGTTTCTTCTTCTTCTTTTGGATTTTATGGCAGTTGACAAACCAGCTTTGGTGCATTTCTGCCACCTTCTGGGTGGAGTGTAAAGCGTTGATGTAGAAGGAAATCTTCTAATTAATCTTGTTCCCTTTCAAGGGAACTCGCACTGTATCAAGCGCTGTGGGAACGCTTCTGCGTGATTGTGTTGTGAAGCACATGTGAAATCATTCCAATGGCGTGACAGAACATCATAGATGGGTGACGTCATGATCAGGAAACTATAAAGCACACTTTAACTAAACAGTGTTAGCTTCTTTGTCTTTAGCAAGCGCTCTCTGTGTGAACAGGGCCGGCGCGTGCCTATGGGCGAACTAGGCAGCCACCTAGGGCGGCAAGAATGATAGGGATTTAGTTTTTAATTTATTAAAATTAATTTATTTTTGGCACATTCGTTTGGAATTATTTCATTTATATAAAAAAAAAAATGATCACCGATCATCTTCCCTCCATTCTACCAAGTACCAAAACCCGTCCCAAGCAAGCATGGCATATCGGTCTTATCTGGTGATTTCGCAATGGCCAATCAGAGGTAATTAAGTTAGAACTGAACAGAAACTCTGGCGTTTTGAGCGATGAGTGGACTATGAGTTCTGCACGCTCACAAATTCTCTCATAATAACAAACAAATTTTAGACATTATGTAAATAAGAGATGCATTATGCAAACAGCTTCATTTATTATAACAGAACTTTGTGAGATCACGATAAAGTAGCCTAATATGACAACCTTTTAGTGATTATAAAGGGAGCACTCTTTGTGTGCTTTCTGCCATGCCAAAACCCCTATACAGTATTTTTTTGTTAAATGTATAGTGGTTTGTGAACATAGACGCTTTAATAACAAATGATTTACAGGAGTTTTTATGCTGGGCTGTGTAGGTTGTGCAACGACACGTAAATTGAAACTTTTACAAGGAAATGCATGTGTTTTTAAAGCACTTCTCCTCAGCCTTCCCTTGGAGTTCACCCTCCGCCTGTATGTATGAGAGAAATCAAAGGAGAGGTCATGTAGCTCACCTATTTCTGTGCGTAATATTTATACATGCCATATTTATAACCTCTATTTATAACAAAGAGCTGTGCATGCGCAAGTGAGGAAGATTTCAGGTGTATGAGCACTGCTTGCACATCGTCGCTTCGCCACTACTAGAACTACCAGCGGTTTGCCGCTTTCATGTGTCTCTCATTGAAAATGAACTAGAGACCTGTGCTTTGCACGTCCCGTGAACTGTCACCTTCTTTGTTTCAGGGCGCCGTAGTTCTCAGCATGTCTCAGTGTCTGCCCAGAAAAGTAGCGGCACTAGGACATTCGCTCCATCTGAGGAGGGTCTCAGAGGGGCCAATTCGGTTGTTCCCTGTCGGTTCACCGCTTCAGGTCACAGAGCTGGCCGCTCATGTGTCACCAGAGGCTAGTCTCGAGAGGCTGGTTCCCTTAGTAGATTTTTTGGCAGCGCGGAAATATTTACCAAATATATCTCAGTGGGTCCTGCAGACAATAGAAATATGGTACAGAATTCAGAATTCAGTTTGGGTTTCAACCGCCCAAGTTCAAAGGGGTTTTGTCCACAGTGGTTAACTCGAGCAGGTTCTGGTTATGGAGCAGGAAGTACAGGCTCTTCTACAAAAGGAGGGTATAGAACGGGTTCCTCCTCCCTGCAGGGAGTTGAGCTTTTACAGCTGGAATTTCATAGTTCCAAAGAAGGATGGAGGGTTGAGTCCAATTTTAGATCTAAGACAGCTAAATGGCTGTGTAAAGAAGCTCAAATTCAAAATGTTAACTTTGAGGCAGATCGTGTCACAAATCAGGTCCGAGGACTGGTTTGTCATGATAGATCTAACGGATGCATATTTCCATCCTTCCACAACACAGTAAGTTCCTGAGGTTCGCTTTCGGGGGGCCAAGCTTACTAATATAGGATTCTTCTATTCGGCCTAGCTTTATCTCCTTGCACTTTCACAAAATGCATGGATGCAGCTCTGGCTCCACTGCAACTCCAGGGCATTTGTGTATTAAACTACATAGACGACTGGCTGATCCTGGCACAGTCAAGAGGTTCAGCATCGAGATGCTGTTCTCGCCAGTTAGCCCAGTCGCTCATTGTAAAACAGTTTAAAAGACTGTTGGGTCTGATGGCAGCTGCATCCAATGTGATACCTTTTGGGCTTCTGTACATGAGACCCTTACAGTGGTGGCTCAAATTAATGGGTTCTCCCTAAGGGGAAACCCGTTTCAATGATCAGGGTCACGGGGCGATGCTTTCGTGCCTGTCATGTGGAAAAAAACTTGGTTACTTTCCCAAGTGTCAGTGTTGGGAACTCCTTGTCATGGCATAATGCTTACGATGGATGCATCTCTCACTGGCTGGGGGGTGATCATGAGTGGTCACTCAGCTCAGGGTCTATGGCGGGGCCATCATCTATCCTGGCATATAAACCAGTTTGCTTCTCGGACCTGATGTAACACTTCACCAGCTCCCCCAGGGAGATTTCGGTCAGGAGGGACCTTCTCTCTCAAGTGGGGGGTTCACTCCTTCACCCTTACCCGGAGTTATGGAAATTTTGTGTGTGGCCTCTGAGGGGGCCCAGCTCACAAGTTTGTGTCTCCCCAACTGAGGTTGACTGACTCCAATCCAGAGCTCCTTCTACAAGGAGACTGTGTGCACTTAAGTGCAGAGTTTTCACCTCTTGGTGTGGGGATCATTCATTAGACTCAGTAAACTGCACAGTTGATACGGTTCTGGAGTTTCTGCAAGATAAATTTGATACTGGACTATCCCCGTCTAGCCTAAAGGTTTATGTGACACCACCTGTTGTCTAGTGGCAAACTACCAGAAAAATATGCTTGGCCAGACTAAATTCTCAGACATCTCTGACCCTTGTAATCACAGAAGGCCATGAGGCCTCAAAATATTTCTGGCTTTTATAGTAACCAAACTAATTCTTCAATTGTTTTCTATAGGATAGATAAAATACTTCATCAGTTGCAGGCCTCAATGTTTCTACTTGACACAACGCAATCAGTTATGACACATGCAAGTTTGTCACTACTGAATCTCATGTTCAGTTTCCAACCACTCTTTACACTGCTTTGTAATTTTTTTTTCTAGATTATTGATATTTTCTTAAATGATATGACTATGATATTTCTCATTTTAAACAGGCAGTGAAGATTAGAAAGACAAAACTTTTAATAATCAGTGATAAAATTAATCTGTTTTTACTTAAACACAAAATGCATTGCCTTTAAAGGACTGAAGAATGTAACTGAGATAATGGCTGTGTGACAGAATCATGTCGGAAACCATAATAATAGAAACAAACAGAAGCGAGAACAATGGATCTATTGGCTTGTGGTGTTGCTCCTGAGTGTCACTGCCTGTACTTGGTGGTGAATGGTTTTGAGGGAAAATGATCCATTGTGCCTCTTTTCGTCTCACTGTGTTGAGAAGAGTCAAAAGTTGTGGGTTCGTGATCAATTCCTAGTAAGAACTTAAGAAGATCTGCCGTCACTATGGAGAGGTAGGTGATTTGCATGTACTATGGAAAAATACTCTTGGAGTATTATTTTAATCATATTATTTATATTTATAACATTTTTTTATTATTTAATGTTTTTAAACATTACAAATTTATACTTGTTTTTTTTTTTTTTTCTTGTAAACCAGTGTGAAATAATCAGGGTGATGTGTTTCTTTTAATGCAAAAATCTAGATAATTCTGATATCAGGTTGATGCATTTCAGAGTGTGTTTCACATTTCAACCTATCTGGTATATCACACCCTAACTGCCAAACACATTTATAATAAGTTTCAAGCAATGAGCACAGGGAACTGAAAAAGACTAGCATGATTTAATATTTTACAATTCAAACCTGGTTAATGAAAACTGCAATCTCACTATATTATTTGAGAGCAACTCATACCTAAAAACTAAAACCATAAAAAAGATCAGTTACTGGAAATAAAATCATGTTTAACAGACAATAAAACATGAAACAAAACAAAACATAAAAAACCCTTAAAGTTATTTTATTTCAGCTAATTGGCAAGGCAACGTTTGTCATTTTTATTTAGCATAACCTGATTAAAAAAAAAAACTAAAATTGAAATAAAAATCAAAAAGTGTATAGAAATATATAGAAATAAAAAACGAATAAAAATGACAAAAATACAACAATGTAGCACCCTCACCGCCTGATGAGGGGAAATAAACAGTTAGGGGAAGAAGAAAAAACACAGGAGACAGAGCAGCTGTCTTCATCCGAAGCCATGTATTAACTCAATAAACAAGTTAAGAAAAATATTCAAATATTCTTTTTTTTTTTAATCTACTGACATATCACAAATCAGTCAGTGACACTTAAGTGACCATACCAGAACATGCACTTATTCCAGTCAAATTAAATAGATGAAAAAATAGGAATCCCATTGTACATGAATATGAAATAAATTTTCTACAAAAACAATCAAAACACATATATAATGTACAACTTATTGCTGTAACATTATTCACCACACTTATTCGCTGATATTTAATTACTTCATTATCAAAATTATCATTGCAACTGCATGGCCTGCCTTATTAGCTTAACTCGTCTAAATGATGTAACTCAAACACTTGAAAACAACTCATACAAATCAAGCATCATAGACAAGATATAAAATAATATACACTACAAAATATGTTCAATATTGTTAGTAATGTGCTAAATCAGACAAGCAACATGCTAAATCAAGTTAACAATGTGCTAAATCAAGCTAGCAATGTGTTAAATCATGCTTTCAATGTGTAATCAATCTATCTTTCTGTTATTTACAATATCTATATCTATCTATATATATATATATATATATATATATATATATATATATATGCACATATATCTCTGTCTGTCATCTATCTATCTGTTTGTTTTTGATAGACTGTATTGACAAACTTTTAACTACTTAACTTCAAACTTTTTAAATCTGAAAACCATCAAATCAAGCTTTTAAAACTTCAAACTTTCGGGTTCGGCTTTTTTCTTGGGAAAGCCAAAATATTGATATTCTATTTAAACATCTTATTATTAAGTTTGCTTGAGAAAGCCAACTTACTGAAGAGCTAATGTTCTCCAACTTGCTTACGCGGGTGTGGAGTGGGAGTGGGCGGTTAGAAAATTTAGTGGGAGACCCACGGGGAACGGTGGGTTTTGGCGTGTAGTAGAAATGGAGTCACCACAAGAAGTTGAGAAGAAAATTAAAGCGGTTGTTTACTTGACAAAAGCAAACAAGGCAAGTCAGACATATGGAAACAATTCTCAATTGACCCTTCGCAAACAGTTTGATTGACAGGCGATCTCGCCGAACAACGCCAAATCCGCCATCTTATCCAAAAAAGCCGTCAGGGAGTAGCCTACAGTAGATTAACGTTGGTTAACTTGGTTGGATTGTGTGTACTCACAATCTTTCCGCGGTTAAAACAACTTTCCTTCTGATGTATATTCATGTTTATTTGATGCTATAAATGAACTAGTATGAAGAGATGATCGGTTCATGAGCCGCTTGAAGGATCTGTCTCGACACGTTAAGGAGCCACTATATGGTTAGTGTTTAAACTGCTTTAAAAAATTACAATATTTTAAATATGAAACTGTTTCATACGTTGTCAGTGTCCTCTTTGCTCCGCGATGTATTTTTCACTGCGGGAGAACATGATGAGTGGTGTGAGAGAGCATGGGTTGTCGGGCATTGCAACACGGGGCGGGTTTTGCGAAGGGTCAATTGTCACCGACTAAAATGGCAGTTAAACTTTGTAAGTTGCGATAAATGTGCAAAAGTGTTTGTTTACAACGGACATAATCTGGCACCTCTACCCTGAGGTGACATACCTGCAGTTTTCTGTTTCCAAGTTACTCGTTTAGTGGGTGTGTATGCAGTAGCCTAAAAACTGAGGTGCCGCTAGTTGTGGTTTTGTTTTAACAGTTAGGCCTAATGTTTTACAACCCTAATAAAAAAAAAAAAGCCTCCCCAATATGTTTGTCATGTGTGGTGTTTTGGTTTAGCATTGGTTAATTCATCTTATTTAAACACAATCATGTTTAAAGTCTGTTATTCTGGATATTAACTTGAACGAATATTTAGTCTGAGTATATGTGTAGCTACATTATGTCAGATAAAATCCGCGGGAGCGGGTGTGAGTGGACAGAAACATTGCAGGCGCGGGCGGGAGTGGAACACACAGGTTGCGAGAGCGGGCGGTCCTGGTCATACATTCAGCGGGAGGTTTAAGTAAACAGTCCCGCGCAGGGCTCTAGTGCTTACCTCTGGCAAAGCATTACTATTATTCTCCTCCATACTTATTATTAGTGGTGCTTGCCAAAGGCAAAGCATCATTATTGTTATTGCTCATACTTATTATTAACATACCTCACAATGGGGTGCAAGTTGTACCCCTGGGGCGCAAGAGCTGCCCAAATTTGCCCCATAGACAAACTATGGTGAAGCCATGCCCATGAAACAGAGGTTTCCTACTATGGTAACTTGCATAGGGATTTTGTATTGAACATAACTCTGGATCACAATATCATAGAGAGAAGGGGGTGGGCTCATTTTACTCAGGCTACCAATCAGTCTTTTAGGATAATTGTGAAGCTATCAAGCCATGCCCTAACAACCATTTAGAACATCCTAGCAACAAGTTCCATTGACTTCTATTGAAAAACATCAAAGGAATATCTTTGGATAGAAGTGTTGTAGTGGATTCTCCCACCTCTATGAAAAACCACTCTTCAACACTTGGAGTTGTTGATGCCAGAATAAAACCGAAATCTTTTTCTCAATCTTTTTCTACAGTTTTCAAATAGCTCTCCGCCTAGGTGGTAGAAGTACATATTTTATATTTTTAAACTCTGCACCAATGATGTTTATCAATTCTTCCATTTGTTGGCTGTGAATCCAGTCTGTTTTGAAAAGTGGAATGAGAGACCCCAAACAATTTATATTAGAGGTCCCAGTTCATCCTACAAATTTTCTTTAATGGTAGAACGAGACGCAAAACTTAACCATAGTTACCATATTTCTATTGGCAGAGGAAGAGTGAAAGACTCCAACATATGCAAGCACATTCCATTCTCTTTACAGCCTCTACACATAATGTACATAGTCAGATACATGATTATATTAACAGAATAACTTGTTCACACAAATGTCTATATTATACTTAAATTGCATACATTCTGATTAATACAAATTTTCCACATTATCATAGAAACATGAGGGTCAGGTCATTTAACTTGTGGCAGCAAACAGCCAATCACAAACCACCTTCAACACTTCATAGCCACAGCCTAGCAACCATTCAGAGCACCCTAGCAACCCAAATCTAAAAAGGGATATCTTTAAATCTGAAAATCAGAGAGGCATGGCGGTTGGTTTATATCATTCACCCTAGCAAGCAGCTTTTGGAGTATCATCACTGGGCAGCTGCCAAGCCACTCCCTAGCAACCAAACATGGTACCCTAGCAACCGTTTAACAAGATCTATCTCTTCAGACCCTCGTAGAGACATGGGGGTTGGCTCCCATGACATCCAACAACATGCTAGTAGTAAAATGTTTAACCATCTGTGACAACTACCAACTGCAAAGCAACACCCTAACAACCACTCAGGTTACCATAGCAACTGCCCAGAACACCTAGCAACCGCCTAGTAACACCCTCACAATCACCCAGGTTACCATAGAAACCACCTATCAACTGCCAAGAATGCCCTAGCAACTGCTTAGCAACACCTTAGCAACCACCCCAAGTACTTTAGCAACTGCTTAGCAACATCCTAGCAACCGCTTAGCAACACCTTAGCAACCACCTATAAACCAAGTTGTGCCACTGCAAGCACCACTCACATTTTCTTCAGGAAATGTGCATTCTAGATAAGTCAGCTTGAAAAAAGCCAACTTACTGAAATGCTATTTAAACTTATTATGAAGTTGGCTTGAGAAAGCCAACATACTGATATTTTTATTATTCTTCTTACTGTTACGAAGAGTCACTGGAGTGAGATCCAAATGCAGGCTTTATTAACAGATGAAGCGTAGTCAAACAGGCAATGGTCAAACAATAGCAAACAGGAGTGGCAAAGGATTGGCAGAATCGTGATTGTGAAACAGAAGTTCAGGGCAGGCAGATATCATTCACAGTCCAGTAAAACAAAGCAAATGGTCCAAAAGGCAGGCAGGATAATAAACAGGAAAACAAGACAGGTGAAAACTCTCAGAAATGTTACCGGGGAAAACAAAACCTCACAACTCATACCAGGCTGAATGCCTCTTAAATAGTCCATGTAATGAGCTACAGCTGGCTAAGGGTGATCAGTGACAAGGTACAGGGCTTCTGGTAAGTGTAGTGTTTGCATGTGTGTGAGTGAGTGTGTGATAGTTCCTGTGTGATGTATTGTGGGAATTGGAGTCCGGTGGTGAGGTGATAGTTCGAAGTGGAGTGTCCTCTGGTGTCTGTTAAAGGGCACTCCAGCGGATAATTGTGACACTCCAGCGGATAATCGTGACACTTACTCTTTTTTTCTGACTGCCACTCCTTTAATGCTGTAATGCCACAAGCTCCAAACTCGCCATAGACGAGGGCCTTGATGCGTAGTTAGTTACTATATCTTTTAAGATTGATCATTTTACAGTTTTCATAAAAATAAATATCAAACACAATGATTTTTCCATAGACTTTCATTGAGTGGGGCCAAAAAATAATCAATAGATTAATCAAAAGAGCTTTGGCTCTTTTGACTCAGGCTACCAATCAAGGCTTTCTCAAGCCAACATCAAAGTTTGTCTATGAACTTTAGTTTCTATTTACAACTTATAATACAAGACACATACATGATAGTAGTTTCTCAACAGACCATTTGGTAGAATTACTACCAAATATTGTGGCACCAGAGGCCCTGTCAATATGCTTATCATTATCGCAGAAGTATATGAGACATATCACTGCATGAGTGTGTTATGCTCTTAACTTGCCGCTTATGTCATGACATGTATGATCGCCTAAGATAATCCTTGTGAGCATAATGATATTGGTCAGTCATGACTATTATTACTGTCAGAGCTGAAGTGGGGAGGCCTGGGGTGTGAGTTGGCTGAGTTCATCCAGAACACTGCTGCTCTGCAGGGCCCCTGAGGAGGGGATCTGGCTCTGTGTTGCTATTAAAACTCTGGCGACCCTGGGAGTGAGGAAGAGTCCTTGGGTTTTTCTTAACCCCCACATGACATTGGCCATTTTGACATCATGTGAAAGAGAAAGAACCTTAGGCTTGCTAAAGTTGAGTGTTAAAAAACAACTCCAAATTAAAGCTGCAAGCAGCATTTATCGGGGTTCAAGCATTTAAGATCTTTAAACACATATGCGTGAAAGGATATAAAGTTTTATTTAACTGGAACGTAACCACTTAAATCATAGAAGGAACAGCTATGCCTTATGCTAAAACAAACATAGAAAGAAAATGCTTAAACAATAACATACTCAGATTACATAATCAGATTTTTCAAATATATCATGGGTAACAAAATGTTTATTGTAAGTCTCCTTCAGGTTTCACATTACTCATAATGTGGCACAATTGTCAGTTCTAATACTTCAATAGATATTAAGTGATGAATTTTGACAAAATGTGATTGTAAATTTCATTTTTCATCATTTAGCAGACGCTTTTATCCAAAGCGACTTACAAGGGGAGCAATTAGGGGTTAGGTGTCTTGCTCAAGGACACTTTTAGTCATGGTATTGACGGTGGAGAGAGTGCTGTTTATTCACAATCCCCACTTTCAATTCCTGCCGGCATGGGAATCGAACCGGCAACCTTCAGATTACAAGCCCGACTCCCTCACCACTAGGCCACGACTACCCTAAATGTAAATGTTATAATAGTAATTTTATAATGTCTAAATATAAATTATAGAACAATATTTATGAGTAGTCTGACAAATTGACTATTTTGACCAGCAGAGGGCAACAGAGGACCAGTCATTGGCTCACGTTCATTTTAAAAGTCTCTGTTTGGTTTCAAGTACATTTTCTATGTTAACGCCATTAAACGTGCTTACACACACACACACACACACATACCCGTTTATCGGGCTAGAGGGACAATTTTTGAAATTCTTCATAAATCAGACTGAGCATGGGGTTGTGGGGACACCGGGTTCCAGTGGTGCTAGAGCTACAAAAAACATATCAAAAATCATGAAAAAAATCAGCGAACCTATACACAACTTAAAATTAAAAGATTTTCTTTGCACAACTGAGATATAAAAAAAGGCTATTTTTCAGACTTTCTGGTGGTTTGTAAAGACTTTTCTATAACACGGACTATAAGGACAGTGTGGTGTATAAGGTCAGTGATGTCACCATACACACACACACAGAGTATAACCTGCTTTGAAAGGACACAGGGTCTGTAAGGTCTGTAAGGCCAGGTCACCACACACACACACACAGAGTATAACCTGCTTTGAAAGGACACAGGGTCTGTAAGGTCTGTAAGGCCAGGTCACCACACACACACACAGAGTATAACCTGCTTTGAAAGGACACAGGGTCTGTAAGGTCTGTAAGGCCAGGTCACCACACACACACACAGAGTATAACCTGCTTTGAAAGGACACAGGGTCTGTAAGGTCTGTAAGGCCAGGTCACCACACACACACACAGAGTATAACCTGCTTTGAAAGGACACAGGGTCTGTAAGGTCTGTAAGGCCAGGTCACCACACACACACACAGAGTATAACCTGCTTTGAAAGGACACATGGATTATAAGAACAAAGAGACTGGAATATATTAAGAGGTCATTTTTGTTTTCTCTGTTGACCTCTGTTGTGCATTACAATTTGGCACATGAGTTGTAAATAACTCATCAAATCAGGACATACTTTTCAGATAAGAGCATATCCACCAAGCATGGATAAGAGCAGGGAGAGCAACAATAACCTCCTAAGGGTAAACAGAACAGAACCAACAATGTATTGCAGATATCATTAATGTTGGTATTAAATGTACAAAATAATTCAGGAATTAAGTCTGGTCAAGGGGAATTAGAATACCAAATCCTGACTGGACAAGAGGAGGAGCTGGGGATGTAGGAGGGTAAAAGAGCTCTTGAGAATACGATAGCAGCTGAAAAAACTGAGGAGCTATGTTATATACACACGTGCTGGTCATATAATTAGAATATGATCAAAAAGTTGATTTATTTCACTAATTCCATTCAAAAAGTGAAATTTGTATATTATATTAATTCATTACACACAGACTGATATATTTTAAATGTTTATTTCTGTGTCCAAACACATTAATAGAGAGGTGAATGGAAAGAAAAGATGTGGTAGAAAAAAAAGTGTACAAGCAATAGGGATAACCGCACCCTGGAGAGGATTGTGAAACAAAACCCATTCAAAAATGTGGGGGAGATTCACAAAGAGTGGACTGCAGCTGGAGTCAGTGCTTCAAGAGCCACTACACACAGACGTATGCAAGACATGGGTTTCAGCTGTCGCATTCCTTCCGTCAAGCCCCTCTTGAACAACAGACAGCGTCAGAAGCGTCTCGCCTGGGCTAAAGACAAAAATGACTGGACTGCTGCTGACCGCTCCAAAGTTATGTTCTCTGATGAAAGTAAATTTTGCATTTCCTTTGGAAATCAGGGTCCCAGAGTGTGGAGGAAGAGAGGAGAGACACACAACCTACGTTGCTTGAGGTCCAGTGTAAAGTTTCCACAGTCAGTGATGGTTTGGGGTGTCATGTCATCTGCTGGTGTTGGTCCACTGTGTTTTCTGAGGTCCAAGGTCAACGCAGCCGTAGACCAGGAAGTTTTAGAGCACTTCATGCTTCCTGCTGCTGACCAACTTTATGGAGATCCAGATTTCATTTTCCAACAGGACTTGACACCTGCACACAGTGCCAAAGCAACCAGTACCTGGTTTAAGGACCATGGTATTCCTGTTCTTAAATGGCCAGCAAACCCGCCTGACCTTAACCTCATAGAAAATCTATGGGGTATTGTGAAGAGGAAGATGCGATATGACAGACCCAACAATGCAGAAGAGCTGAAGGCCACTATCAGAGCAACCTGGGCTCTCATAACACCTGAGCAGTGCCACAGACTGACCGACTCCACGCCGCATTGCTGCAGTAATTCAGGCAAAAGGAGCCCCAACTAAGTATTGAGTGCTGTACATGCTCATACTTTTCAGTTGGCCAAGATTTCTAAAAATCATTTCTTTGTTTTGATCTTCAGTAATATTCTAATTTTCTGAGGTTGTCAGTTATAATTATCAAAATTAAAATAAATAAACAATTGAAATATATGTCTGTTTGTAATGAATGAATATAATATACAAGTTTCACTTTTTGAATGGAATTGGTGAAATAAATCAACTTTTTGATGATATTCTAATTACATGACCAGCACCTGTATGTATGCTGTGATAGACGTCGTATTCCTATAGGTAGACGTGATCAGCTGACAGTCAGCTGATGCAAACTTGACTAACATTACCTGCCAGACCTGATGCTACATGGAAGCTTGACGCCTGACACTTGATTTATGCTTGCTCTTTGTTTTGTGGAGATTATGAATAGGATCACAACTTGCTGAGACCTCAGTCTCAAAGTATATTTAGCTCAGTTGATTTTATGATGTTTGACTACTAAACTTAACTCATCTGCATTCAAGATAAAAAAAAAATCTAGGTTTGTCATTAATACACAACACAACATTTGTTGAATCACTGAACTATATTTGATTTAATCACCTCAAGAATCAATCCTTAAAGGACAGCATTGTAAAAATTAATAAAGGAAAATAAAAGTGAATCCTGACATTAAAAGGCCCAGGCTAACCACAAAACAAAACACTGCTTATGAGCAAAATAAAGTTTAAGTTACCTAAACCATTTCTGAACACAGGACACCAACTTTTAAAACATGCCTAGAAAGGTAAAGGCTCAGGCTGTCCAACAGTGCATTAGTGTTTAGCATTTGAATGCCTCTTAAAGGCCAAACCTCTGTTGCGTACAAAATCTCTAATGTTTTGAATGGATCTTGTCTCCAAGATAGGTTGTTCCTTTTCCTTGCACTTCAGGCACTGCTCATTGGTGACAGTGACACCGTTTTCAATAAAAGGCCTCATATGTTTCATCACAGCTTGTATCTCCTCCTCGGACCATGGTCTCTTCACACAGCGCCTTGATGAAACATGTAAACCTGAACAATTAAAAAAAGATTAGAAGATTAAAAAAGAAAAGATCCTGTGAGATGTACTTGCAGATAGGGATGTTGCTGTTGAAAATTGCCAAACAACCCGGAACTTGTGTAGACAAAATGTGTGATAATAAATTGACTTTAGATCTGCTAAAAATCAAGTTTGATTGTTTTCATTAACATGACATTTCATTACACTGCTTAAAAAAACAAAATACATCCAGCTTCTTTATATACTTTATATGTCTAACCAAGTGTTGACTGCACATTAGCAAGTGTGCCTAGAGGTGGATATGACACCGCATTTAAATACCTTGAGTAACTGAGTCAGGGAGATGAGGTGAACCAGAAGTTACACAGGCAGTGTTCCCCTGGTCATCTAAAAAAAAAAATGTATACACAGTATAAATGTATGGGCTTAAAGAGCCTGTCTGCCTACCAATCAAACACCACGGGCAAGGAGGGGACACGTGTAAAACTGCAAACAGCCAATTCTATTATAATAACTATACTCATGGCAAAGTTGTTGAACAGGATTAAGTCAGAAGAGCGTGAATATGTACAAAAATACCTTGAGTGATAATTGTACTAGGAAATGATGTAGATTTTACACAGACCAGGTCACCCCTGTTGTTTTAAAATGATCATGCAAACTACTGAACACATCAAAATTCTAGCCACAAAGCATATGCGTCACAATTAGGGATGGAACGATTACCGGTTTCATGATAAACTACAGTAAAATGTACTGAAGGTTAGTAATATCGTTTAAAATGTAATTATCATTAAAACAGTGTTTGATTATCACGATTTTGAAAACTTGCAGTAAGTCCTATCCAGCCAGCATCAGTCTGATGCAGATGCAGCACGCAACATTGTTTTTTAATGAGAAGAAATGGCAGAAGGCAGTGACAGCGCCAGGAGATTTCAGCCTTCTAAAAGGACCAAATCTGAGGTGTGGTCATATTTTGGCTTTTTACAAAAGTCCTGAGGGAAACTTAAGAGTATAATCACCTTGTCTGCAGAACATGCAAGAAGAAAGTCGCTGCTATAGGGGTAAAACATTTCAAATCTGCAAACAAGGCAAGTGGACTTTGACCTCAATACTAAAACTACATCTGGGAAATAATAAAAATGTGATAATATTGATAATCGTGATAATTTGGGTCACTATAATTGTGATATGAAATTTTCATACCGTTCCATCCCTAGTTACAATGAAGCTTCTAACAAAGTTTCTAATCATCGTACTACTGTAAAATTCCTGACGAAAACAGTTTTAATAAACTCTAATGAACTCACAGATCCCAGCTCATTACATGAGATATGTTGAGCAAACTTTGGGTCCATCATTGAGATTATACCTTGAGCTGCAGTCTCGGAGAGGTGAGCCGATCCAAAAGTCACAGAAGACAACATTTCTTCATTGTCTAAAAACACAAAAAAAAACCAAAAAAACAAACAAACAAAAAAAAAACAATGGTATCAACTACACAGCAAGGAGGGTAGGCAATAAAAAGTTCATACATGTTTGAAATAACAGTAGCTGTTATCTAAATGTATATTAAAAAAAAGCCTATTTTATATAGTTCACCAATACAATTGCAAAATTCAGAACACAGAATACTACAATTTCAGTAGCCTTGGGAGCCAATTTTAACAGTACCTTGCAATGTGGAAACATTAGGGAGTTGCTGTGATCCGGTATCCATATCGTCTGTGTCATCTATTAAATGACATAGTAAAAATGTTATTACACCAACTATATACACATACACCAAGCAGATTTAACAACATGTAAATGATGCATACCACCAATTTCATCCAGAGATTTTCCCTGAATATCCTTCACACTTCCCTTCTCCATAGCGATAAGCAGCTTTGAGATCTTAGCCAGCTGAATTGTTGATTGGGGCAGCCGATAGTACTCCCTATGCACCCTAATGTCATGGCCGAGAAAATCGGCCAGCTGGTCAAGTTCATTATCTTTCAAGTTCATGACTTGGCTTATTGTGGCGATCTGTTTGCGAAGGTAAGTTGATCTGAGGTTTTGAGGATCTTCAGCTCCACAAGCAACTGCAAATTGACCAAACTGCCCTCTGTAGTGACCATCACTACAAGGAATAGCGAAGAGGTAATTGTTGTTTTCAGTTACTCCACACTCTTTCCTCTTACTAATGAGGAGTGACAGGTTAGCAGTCATTTCAGGAGTTAGGATCACAGCAACCTTTCGTCCTTTTTTCCCCCTCAGTTCCACTCTGGCGAATTGTTTGCAAAGTCTCTTCTCAACTTCTGTAAGCCCAGTGCTTATGTCATCATTTAGTTTGGACATGTCACGATCTTCAAAATTTTTTACAGTCATCCGTGCCACTTCACCTTCCCTCCTCCTATTAAACAAAATGACTTGACAGAGGGTCACCTTTGCTAGTGCTGCATAAGTGCCTGCTGTTGGGTTATTGGCTAGTTTCTCCTTAGTCAATTCCACTTGCTGACCAAGATACAACTGTAGCTTCTGAACGTCTTTGGCCAGAGGAAGCCTGGTGCTCTTGTTGTATTTTGCCTCACTCAGGTTTGATAAGGCAGAATGGGAAACTAATTCAGACCACTTTGTTTCATGAAGTGTATGAAACCTCCTGATGGAATCGATCACCTCTTGGTCCTCTTCCATGAGAGCACGACACATGATGAGGTCACTTATCTTTCTGAGAGAATGCCCAATTTTCAGGGCCAAACTTGGGGCTTTGAATGTGTTTTTTTCATTATCAAATCCTGAAACTCTCTTGACAGCACTAGTAAGAATAAAGAAGTTGCCTGGTTTTATTGCCTCTTCCATGTTATGGATTCTTGTTGTGTGGCGCAAAGTCACAAGTAATCTCCCAAGTTCCCTTACTTTCTGTCTTATATACTCATGCTTTGATCTGTCACTCCCATGCTTATTAAAGAGGGACTGGGCAAACTGCATGAGATAATGGTCATTCCTTATTGTAGAGGACACGTCATCCTTGTGCATTTTGCCCAGCACTGACCAAAGTTCATTTGAAATTGGCTGGGACATTGTGGATTGAGCAGATGCTATACCAAAGCCTCGGTCTCTCAACTCAGGTCCCTCTTCAACATTATTCTCTGGTCTTAGAGCACATCTTTTCATATGTCGAGAAAGTTCTTTTCTGGATAACATACCCTTACAGTACAAGCAGTAATCATACGTGTCAGAGCTGCTGCTCTGTTTGGAACCCCTTTTCACTTTAAGAGAGCCTGATCCTGTGGTTTTAACAATTGAATTGTGCTTGAAGTTGCCAAGGTTTCGGAACTTCTCAAGAAGAACCTTTCTGTCCTTTGATGATTTGGGGAACTGGAGTGCCTGAGCGATTTCAGCATTTTCATTGACATGCCTCTCGAGATGACGTGCAAATTTTGTTTGAGGTTTTCCACATACAAAACAATAATTGACTTGGCTTTTAAGGAATTTTACTGATTTGGTTGGTGATTTACTTTGGCCAAGAATATCCACAGTACCCTTTTCGTTACTCGCAAATTTTGTTTTCTGCTGGCATGACTCTGAGCTTTCTGGTTCTGGTTCGGGGTCACTTTGGAGATCACCAGTAGTTTCTAGATCCATCAGGATATTCTTATAGTTGTCTTGTATATCTATGGTCTGTTCTTGTTCAGCAACAGTAACACCTAAATCAGGCATTTTAGTGGTATGGGACTTTTTGGATGGTGTAGACAACTCAACACTCAACTCTGTCCCTGAGCTTTCTGGATCCGATACAGACTCTGGGATGTACTCGTCATCAGATGAGACATCATCCTGTAAAGTACATTAAATTAATTAATTAAATTAATTAAATACAGCATACTTTAAACAACAGAAATCCACATGGAAAGGATGGATGTCAAAAACAAACTGCTAAGAGCCATCATATTGATATTAAGCATATTATACTTCAATGTACACTTACATCTGATATATCCCAGTCTTCTGAGGATTTCTGGAGGCAGATTTTATGCCACACACCACAGCATTCTTCACAGACAAAATTAAGCAAACCACAGCGTTAGACAACAATTGATCAGTTTTCCATGCTGACCAATTACATTGGTCATTTTCTTTACTATGAATACTCATTTTCTTATTAAATGGAAAGAGCTTCACACTTATGAAACATACAAAATAAAGAAATGCAACGGTTCAGTACAAATGCACAGTTTGAGTGATGGCTAAGATTTTACATTTAGACAAATGTACAGGTTGTGACCATTAAGGTAGAACTCACTGGATTGGCAGAGCATTTACATTACCCATTCAAAGTCCAAGTTAAAAAAAGTATCTAGTGATCCCACACATCACACATTAAATTCACTAACACCACTAAACATAAGCATAAAGTGAGTTCAGAATGAAAAGCATAATTAAATAAAAATAAATGTTCAAATGGTGCATTCTGATGGGATTTGCACACAGATATAAACAGAGTTTATATTAAACTTACAAATATATATGGCATCATCTTAACAATCAAGAGATTTGAGATACTAATTATAAAACATTGTTATTGTAAAAACACACATTAGTAGCCTGATCTGACCAAACACATTCTTTTTTTTTAATGTCTAATATGCAAGGTGTGAGGCCATATAGGCTGTTTGAGAATGCATCATTGACCCAAAAACTTCTGTCAGAACGGTCTAATGTAAAATAGAAATGCTGAAATGTTTATCCTACATAAATTAATCAATAAGGCTTGTGAGAATAAAATAAAATTTTCCAAAAAGTAATTGGAAAGGTGTTGAGACACCTACAAGCATTTGGATTGCCAATTGCTTGGTGGATCTATTGAATTAGATCTGGATTTATTAGGCCTAAAGTTGTTAGCTCATCATGACCTTTTATATACAGTACATTTATCATCTCAAAGTAAATTCAAAGTCCGCTCGAAAAGCCCACTCGATCCATTATCAACTCAGACATGTAAAGATAGGCTCAAAACAAAAAAAAAACACTTGGAAATGATTATTGGACAGACACTTACTGGACAGATACTTTGAGTACATAGGCATTCTAAGAAATTTGCAAGTTTGATGCAGTGTTTGCTCGAAGAGTTTAACATCATCTTCGAAGTTTGTGAGCATCTTCATAATTACAGAATGACTTCAGCAATGACCTGAGCGCACCACGGACTTGAGGGCATTTTGCTTGTTGATACTCACTTAGACATAATGAAAGGTTTGTGCATTATGCTTTTCAGCCAAGCTAATCTTTAAAAATGCTGACGAAGCAGCACGAACATTTCCCTATGTTCACGTAGCGGATCAAACCAAGAACTGTGGTTTTTGCATTGGTAGCGTCACAAATATGAGCTTGTTTAAATTCGTCTATACAACATTTCAAACAGTGATGTTTTGCTTATTGTGCAATTGGGTTAACATTGCAAATGAATAAAGTCCATGAAAGACGCATTTAGCCGAACTGCAGCAAACCGAATGAAAGAGTGAAATATTTGCAAGGATTTAAGGTTGTTGCCTAACTTAGGGCTAAGTCTACTCAACAAAGATCGGACAATATAGATTGCCTAATAATATAAACGATAATAGCAAAGGAATGAAGGACTTGTTCAACATCCAAAGGCGAATGTCTCCAGGGAAAAGGAAACCCTGCGTGATAGATTTGTGATGTGGCTTTTCCGACTCACCGACACCCCCTCCCCACCCCAAAATAATAATAAAAAAAAACTCCTATGCTTCACCTCAGTGGCCTATTTTGATTCCTAACTAGTTTGCAGTATGCTCCCTGTTCTCTGCCATATGCCTCAGCTTGCAAACTCACTTGCGTCGTATGTCATAGTATCTGCCACTACAGTGTTTTCCACCGCAATATTTTGAACTGATAAAACATTCAAGCAACATGTTTTTATGCTTTATAGGTGTGAGGCTGGAACTGACCCATGGCATGAAATTAAACTACTTATTGTATACTGAGAAATGCATTAATTAAAAGATGATGAATAACACACTTACGTTTGCATCTTACACCTTGCCATCTGATAGATGTCAAGGGTGAATGGCATATCCAGCATTTGTCAAATCTCACCGATTCAAAAATCAGCTTATGGATTTTACACTGTGAAAAAAACAATTCAGAACATGAAATAAAACACCTTTACATAGACAAATTATATCATGAATTAAAACAAACATTAGGCTGTTTTACTTTCACACAACCTTTTCTACAAATCCTTCAGGAGAGATGAAAAGGGGGAAAGAGTGTACTTTTAGATACAATAGCAAAGCCTATCTATTCAATTCCTGTGACTTATGTTAAGCTTGGCTAACTGTTGGGGCGTCACTCATCACACACACAAGAGAAAGACATGCTTCCACTTGGAACTCTTGTGATGATGGTAAACACGACAATTCCTCTAAATTATGAAGTAAACCTTCATCAGGCATTTAAAAAACACAACACATCTAGTTTCTGAACCTGTGTCCAAAGTCAAATTCAGATTTACACTTCTTAATTTCTATTCTCTGTTAGAAGAAGAAGAAGAAGAAAAAAAAAAAAAGGCAACAGGAATCTCTACCAATCAAAGGCTTTGCTTAACACCAAAAGTTAAACTCCAGGTCCAGGGTAAATCAACCTATAGCCCTGTTGTTTGAAGAAAGCGAGTGCTGTACGTAGGAAGAAGAATGAGACCATTTTCTACAATACAGACCACTAGCGAAACAGCGGGTAACTAATTGATAAGGGCAAGGAAACTGATTATTCTCTTCTTCCTAGCCACAGCACTACATGACCTAAATTTAAAAAAAAAAACAAAAGGAAAAAAAAAGGAAAGAAAGAAAAAGGTAAAAGATCTGTGTACGTGTATGTGACACAGACAAACTCAAGGTATGCAAGGACACTGTCCTTCGGACTTGTAATGACATCCACGCTCAAACCCTGAATCTTCCACTGTTGAACTCCCAGTGTGTGGCACACTCAGAAAAACACCAGAGTTAGGGGGACACTGTGGTTAGAGAAGACCATCCATACTGAATAGAGGACATTTCCACCACAGATGCAAGATGTTTACTAAAACACTGGAAATTGTGCTCCATGGAACATCACAGTACTTCTAACCACTGGTCAATTTCAAAACAAAGGTAAATTCAAACTCGCCTCACAAGCAGAGTCGTTTGGCACGGCTCTGGATGATTGACACGCTGATCTCGATTCAGTGTCTGTACGAGGGAACACAGAGAGATTGAGTGCTTGGCTTTCCTCAAGTCATAAAACCACATATAGGCATAACATACTCAACTCACATCCCTGACAGACAAAATTTTACTCAAAATATCCATCAAGACACAAAACAATCATCTAAAAATGGCCTGATATTGCCACATGCTTTTCATGCTGCAAACCCTCAGGCATGCCATGCATTGCCAGAAGTTAACATTTACTCAAAACTTTAACTGACCACTGGTAAGTTCTGTTGAAAACACAGGGGGTGACACCTTCTGGTGCTGGACACCAACTTCTCCAATACCCTCTTCTTCTGCAGAAGAAGTGCCACATTGACCTCTGACACAATGCACCTAAAAAAAGAACAGCAATATGCAAAGATGAACTGGCATCAGCTGGTACAATGTCCATTTCACCTAAGAGGGACATCCTCACTCAAACCTTAAAGTTTATGACACTCAAACCAACAAAGACTATCTGTACCGATAAAGGTGTTTAGTCTGTACTTGCAGTATAATTGTAATTAATTGATAAAAATGTCCCTTACGAAACTAAACATTTATACATCGTGTAATAAACAGTTGAGCTGAATTCAAACTAACCCAAAGACTATAGAACAACACAAGATACGTCACTCGTATTGTTTTGAATGGGAGAAAGTGCAACGCGCAATATGGCGGAATAAGTCCCGCCTTCTAAATAAGCGCCAATCGCCGAATGGTAAAGTCACTTGTGCAGCGACCGTTAGAAGCACTGGCTTCTATAGAAACAGTCAGACACGCGCCTCCGAAGTGACGCGTATTTAGGTCTGTGCATGTGCATTAGCTTGATCCAGCCTAAAAAATAGAGGTTTTTTGTCATGATTCGAGCGTTTGGGAAAAAAATGATGAGACAGTTGTTGTCAGATTTCTTTGATTACAAATATGAAATTTAATCGAAAGCTTGGGAAACAGCTTTGGAGAATTTGATGTTTCCCCATTCAAAAGAGATAGGAGCTGCACTTGGATGCCCAAGAGGCGTTTCAAAGATGGCCGCCGAGTGAAATGATTTGTCTTAAAGGGACTTTGACTAACCTCGTACTCAGGGATGTCTGGTGGGGGACTGGATGACTGACACTCTGCTCTCAATTCGGTGTCTGTTGAAGAGAACACAGGACATGAAGGCACAGTGCTTTGCAAGACCCCAGTATTTACCAGGCATTGCTTATTCAAGCAGGGACTGACCTCGGAATAAGTCTGTAGAGGAAACATTGGATTCCAAGTCATGGGCATGGTCACCAAGCTCTGCAACGGAGTGTTGCCCAGAAGGGATGCTTGTACCACTGAGCTGTGTCTAAAAAAAGTTGAACAGACACAGTAAACATTTTGCAGCTCCCTCTATTGAGTATGGATGGTCTTCTCTAACCACAGTGTCCCCCTAACTCTGGTGTTTTTCTGAGTGTGCCACACACTGGGAGTTCAACAGTGGAAGATTCAGGGTTTGAGCGTGGATGTCATTACAAGTCCGAAGGACAGTGTCCTTGCATACCTTGAGTTTGTCTGTGTCACACACACGTGCACAGTTCAATTTGTACTTTTTTACCTTTACTTTAAACTAAATTAATTTCTTTACTTACAATTGTTTTTATATTTCTTGCTTTACTTAAATAGATAGTCCAGGGTCAATAAAGTCTTCCCTTGTTGTTAGGGGTGGCAGTGCTAGGAACAAGAAAGAGTATAATCGGAAACGACACTGAAATGGAGTTTCCTTCCCCTATCAGTTCTTCCTACTGACAGCACTCGGTAACCTCAAACAACAGGTCTATGGGTTGATTTGCCCTGAAGTTTAGCTTTTAGTGTTACGTGAAGCCTTTGATCGGTAGAGATTCCTGTTGGTATTTTCATATTAATAGCAATGGTGTGCTTCAAACATCATGCAGTTCCTCCACACCTGTAGAGAAGTTTTGTTCCAATAAAATGACAGCAAGGGGAATTAAGTAATGATTTCTCACATTGGAATTTGAATTAGTTCAATGCAAAAGTTAAGTCGGTGTTTTACTTATCAATTCATAAAGGAGCTGTGTGAATTATTATTTTGACAACATTAGAAACTTATTTCCAGTGGTTTGTGGTATAAGCTCATTTACTTGGACAATAGGATATCTATACAGTCTTTTACTGTTTGCTTTTTTATCATTGTAATGAAATGTTTTCAGTTCATTATAAACCCCATAGTTAGCGTAGTATTTTTTTTTTTAGTGTTGGTATTTAATTTTTTTTTTTAATTCTTGTCATCCTACATAATTGCAAAAAATTTAGAAAATGGGGCATTAAACTCTGTCTTAGTACAACTTTATAATAAACGTATAGGTGATATCCAAGTTCTCATCTGCAAACCGAAAGAGGAAGGAAACTCCATTTCAGTGTAGTTTCCCTGCCCGGTTCAACTTCGGTCAATGCTGTACCGATTATTCTCTTTCTTCTTCCTAGCCACAGCACTGCCACCCATAACAGCAAGGGAAGGGTTTATTGACCCTGGACTATCTATTTAAGTAAAGCAAGAAATGTAAAAT
Organism: Zacco platypus; assembly: GCA_038088235.1. Classification (NCBI taxonomy): domain Eukaryota; kingdom Metazoa; phylum Chordata; class Actinopteri; order Cypriniformes; family Xenocyprididae; genus Zacco; species Zacco platypus. The sequence continues at coordinate 11,013,410 of CM076080.1, forward strand.
CAATTGTAAGAAAAGAAAGTACTTTAGTTTGAAGTAAAGGTAAAAAAGTTAAAATTGAACATCTGTGCACGTGTGTGTATGTGGCACAGACAAACTCAAGGTATGCAAGGACACTGTCCTTCGGACTTGTAATGACATCCACGCTCAAACCCTGAATCTTCCACTGTTGAACTCCCAGTGTGTGGCACACTCAGAAAAACACCAGAGTTAGGGGGACACTGTGGTTAGAGAAGACCATCCATACAGAATAGAGGACATTTCCACCACAGCTACAAGATGTTTAATAAAACACTGGAAATTGTGCTCCATGGAACATCACAGTACTTCTAACCACTGGTCAATTTCAAAACAAAGGTAAATTCAAACTCACCTCACAAGCAGAGTCGTTTGGCACGGCTCTGGATGATTGACACGCTGATCTCGATTCAGTCTCTGTACGAGGGAACACAGAGAGATTGAGTGCTTGGCTTTCCTCAAGTCATAAAACCACATATAGGCATAACATACTCAACTCACATCCCTGACAGACAAAATTTTACTCAAAATATCCATCAAGACACAAAACAATCATCTAAAAATGGCCTGATATTGCCACATGCTTTTCATGCTGCAAACCCTCAGGCATGCCATGCATTGCCAGAAGTTAACATTTACTCAAAACTTTAACTGACCACTGGTAAGTTCTGTTGAAAACACAGGGGGTGACACCTTCTGGTGCTGGACACCAACTTCTCCAATACCCTCTTCTTCTGCAGAAGAAGTGCCACATTGACCTCTGACACAATGCACCTAAAAAAAGAACAGCAATATGCAAAGATGAACTGGCATCAGCTGGTACAATGTCCATTTCACCTAAGAGGGACATCCTCACTCAAACCTTAAAGTTTATGACACTCAAACCAACAAAGACTATCTGTACCGATAAAGGTGTTTAGTCTGTACTTGCAGTATAATTGTAATTAATTGATAAAAATGTCCCTTACGAAACTAAACATTCATACATCGTGTAATAAACAGCTGAGCTGAATTCAAACTAACCCAAAGACTATAGAACAACACAAGATACGTCACTCGTATTGTTTTGAATGGGAGAAAGTGCAACGCGCAATATGCCGGAATAAGTCCCGCCTTCTAAATAAGCGCCAATCGCCGAATGGTAAAGTCACTTGTGCAGCGACCGTTAGAAGCACTGGCTTCTATAGAAACAGTCAGACACGCGCCTCCGAAGTGACGCGTATTTAGGTCTGTGCATGTGCATTAGCTTGATCCAGCCTAAAAAATAGAGGTTTTTTGTCATGATTCGAGCGTTTGGGAAAAAAATGATGAGACAGTTGTTGTCAGATTTCTTTGATTACAAATATGAAATTTAATCGAAAGCTTGGGAAACAGCTTTGGAGAATTTGATGTTTCCCCATTCAAAAGAGATAGGAGCTGCACTTGGATGCCCAAGAGGCGTTTCAAAGATGGCCGCCGAGTGAAATGATTTGTCTTAAAGGGACTTTGACTAACCTCGTACTCAGGGATGTCTGGTGTGGGACTGGATGACTGACACTCTGCTCTCAATTCGGTGTCTGTTGAAGAGAACACAGGACATGAAGGCACAGTGCTTTGCAAGACCCCAGTATTTACCAGGCATTGCTTATTCAAGCAGGGACTGACCTCGGAATAAGTCTGTAGAGGAAACATTGGATTCCAAGTCATGGGCATGGTCACCAAGCTCTGCAACGGAGTGTTGCCAAGAAGGGATGCTTGTACCACTGAGCTGTGTCTAAAAAAGTTGAACAGACACAGTAAACATTTTGCAGCTCCCTCTATTGAGTATGGATGGTCTTCTCTAACCACAGTGTCCCCCTAACTCTGGTATTTTTCTGAGTGTGCCACACACTGGGAGTTCAACAGTGGAAGATTCAGGGTTTGAGCGTGGATGTCATTACAAGTCCGAAGGACAGTGTCCTTGCATACCTTGAGTTTGTCTGTGTCACACACACGTGCACAGTTCAATTTGTACTTTTTTACCTTTACTTTAAACTAAATTAATTTCTTTACTTACAATTGTTTTTATATTTCTTGCTTTACTTAAATAGATAGTCCAGGGTCAATAAAGTCTTCCCTTGTTGTTAGGGGTGGCAGTGCTAGGAACAAGAAAGAGTATAATCGGAAACGACACTGAAATGGAGTTTCCTTCCCCTATCAGTTCTTCCTACTGACAGCACTCGGTAACCTCAAACAACAGGTCTATGGGTTGATTTGCCCTGAAGTTTAGCTTTTAGTGTTACGTGAAGCCTTTGATCGGTAGAGATTCCTGTTGGTATTTTCATATTAATAGCAATGGTGTGCTTCAAACATCATGCAGTTCCTCCACACCTGTAGAGAAGTTTTGTTCCAATAAAATGACAGCAAGGGGAATTAAGTAATGATTTCTCACATTGGAATTTGAATTAGTTCAATGCAAAAGTTAAGTCGGTGTTTTACTTATCAATTCATAAAGGAGCTGTGTGAATTATTATTTTGACAACATTAGAAACTTATTTCCAGTGGTTTGTGGTATAAGCTCATTTACTTGGACAATAGGATATCTATACAGTCTTTTACTGTTTGCTTTTTTATCATTGTAATGAAATGTTTTCAGTTCATTATAAACCCCATAGTTAGCGTAGTATTTTTTTTTTTAGTGTTGGTATTTAATTTTTTTTTTTAATTCTTGTCATCCTACATAATTGCAAAAAATTTAGAAAATGGGGCATTAAACTCTGTCTTAGTACAACTTTATAATAAACGTATAGGTGATATCCAAGTTCTCATCTGCAAACCGAAAGAGGAAGGAAACTCCATTTCAGTGTAGTTTCCCTGCCCGGTTCAACTTCGGTCAATGCTGTACCGATTATTCTCTTTCTTCTTCCTAGCCACAGCACTGCCACCCATAACAGCAAGGGAAGGGTTTATTGACCCTGGACTATCTATTTAAGTAAAGCAAGAAATGTAAAATCAATTGTAAGAAAAGAAAGTACTTTAGTTTGAAGTAAAGGTAAAAAAGTTAAAATTGAACATCTGTGCACGTGTGTGTATGTGGCACAGACAAACTCAAGGTATGCAAGGACACTGTCCTTCGGACTTGTAATGACATCCACGCTCAAACCCTGAATCTTCCACTGTTGAACTCCCAGTGTGTGGCACACTCAGAAAAACACCAGAGTTAGGGGGACACTGTGGTTAGAGAAGACCATCCATACAGAATAGAGGACATTTCCACCACAGCTACAAGATGTTTAATAAAACACTGGAAATTGTGCTCCATGGAACATCACAGTACTTCTAACCACTGGTCAATTTCAAAACAAAGGTAAATTCAAACTCACCTCACAAGCAGAGTCGTTTGGCACGGCTCTGGATGATTGACACGCTGATCTCGATTCAGTCTCTGTACGAGGGAACAGGGACTGACCTCTGAATAAGTCTGTAGAGGAAACATTGGATTCCAAGTCATGGGCATGGTCACCAAGCTCTGCAACGGAGTGTTGCCCAGAAGGGATGCTTGTACCACTGAGCTGTGTCTAAACAATTAAACAGAAAAATGCACATGTGAACTGGGACATCACCTACACAATTGTGTTATCGTACAGTTGAACTGTCTAAAGTCCCATTGTTGTAAAACAGACAGCCGTATTCAACCTCACCTCACAAGCAGAACTGGCTGATGTTATATTGCAGGACTGGACTTCTGGTCTCTCTCTGGTCTCTGTAGAATACAGGAAAGAATATGAGGAAGGCCAGGGAGGGTGGGGTTATGCATCACTCTAGAAGCCACTACACCATCACTGGTTCACATCCTTTATGGACACAATACGTTTATATGCCCACCATAACTAATGTAAAACATAAGTCAGACAGTCACTGACCTTCAATAGAGACTGTGGATGACATGGTTTGGTCTTGAAAACAGTCTTTAATAGACTCTTGGGCAGCAGTGCTTGTAACAGCAGGGGGAATCTACAAAACATACAGATTAGCTTGCTGGCATCACCTGGGAGAGTCATGCAAGTTCAAGATTAACTGACAACCGGACTGAATACCACCAAGTAGTGACTTCTGTTTTTTGGTTATAATTGTTGGCACTAACAAGCGATAGGTATTGTGTAATCTCTGTGGCATCATGAAACTGACACCGCTTAACACACAGTAGCTTTTAAGACAGAGATGATTTCATTGTTATCAAGACATCTAGATGTATAGGCTTTAAACCTTGACACCGATTCATAGGAAGAAAAAAAATCAAAATGACCCACCTCTTTACGCCAGGGCCATTCTTTCCCACCATAGTCATAAGTGATTTCAGTTCCTGGCGTAATTTCCTTCAGTGCAAAAAGGCAGAGATGTGGCTTCCCTTCTGCTTCGATCAACTTCATTCTGCAATTTGGTGCCTTGTGCTCATCGTTTACCAGACGCCCAAATGACCCATCTTCAAGTGCTCCATCAATACTGCAAATTCACAACGCTTTTGAATTGTACTTTAATTTGTAAGCAACTACACTAATGCCAACATATAATACAAGTATAGTTGCTCGATGCATAGTTGATAAGTAAAAGAGCAACATGAGATCTTTACTTCAGAAATCCTGACTTCTCACTACAGAAATCTAAACATATTAGTCATTCTGAACCTACCACCATGTCTTCCTCTTCCATTTGAAGTCAAACATGAAGATCGAACATGCATTGTGGTACAATTTACGTCTATGTTCAGCTTCAGCAGCATCAATCAGCTCCCCTCTGTACTCCACCACAAAGTCTCCTTGATTGAAAGCAGCTAAAGTGAAGACCCCACGACCTGCAGACACATCAGTATTAGACACAGGGGTAGCAGACTATCCACTGGATACAACTCAGCACTGCAAATAATCACATAAAATTGAATTATTCCTATAAATTGCTACTATGCAAAATTGTGTTTTTTTTTTTCAATTCTACAATTCTACAATGATGAATACATGTCCAAGTGTAGAATACAGCAACAGACAGGCCCTCTATTAACTCAAATATTATTAAAATACTAACAACTTTAATTTATATTGATGTTTATTTATATTGAGGATTATAATTTATATTGAGTTTTGTAATTTAATCAATATATTGAATTTATATTGATACAATTAACAGTCATAGACTGAAAACCCCTGGTCATAATATCAACTCAAGAACCAGTGACGTGTAAGCCCTCAGTCTAGCCTGCAGTGTGTCAAAGTCACTTACCTTTAACTGGATTAATATATTTGATTTCTAGCATTGAATTCTTGTCTCTTCCTGCAAGGATGTGATGAATGGCATCCTGAAGGGGAGTAGTTCTCCGTGGCATGACACAATTTGCTAAGGAAATTAAGAACAAAAAATTTAACAACAACTTCACTACTTTTCATCTCGCTAATAGCATGGATATTCAAACAGTTTCAATTGAGTTCTACGCTTTCATAACATTCACATAACATTTCCCTGCTGTCAGTATATCAATATATTTTAAGTTCTGTGAGGGGAAATACACAGATAAACAGATGGACACAAGGGTCTCATTTCAATACCCTAAAACATTAGCTCCCGGTTTCACAGACTAGGCTTAAGCTAGTCCCAGACTAAAATGCATGTTTAAGCTGTTTTAATTGAAAGCAACTTGCAATGACGTATCTTAAAATATATCAGTGTCATTGTTTTGTCTCAAGATGCTCACCAGTAATGTATTTTTCTAAGGCACGTTTATAAAAGCTGCTTTAATGACCTCATTGAAGTTAGGCCTAATCCTGGCTTAATCTAAGCCCTGTCTGTGAAACCGGGCTTTAGATCTCTTAGAAATGTAATGTGCTTCACTAATACAACTATAAGAGTGCAAAACAATATAATGCAATATAAAAAGGTAAAACTTTATAAAATGATGTAAATATGTGCAGAGTATACTGAAGAATGCGTCCTGTCAGTCCTGTTACTATGCTCATATTTGTGAAAACTATAACATACTTCTAATTAAAACTATTAGTAACGCATGTGTCTGTAACACCCAGGTGAAAAAAATACTATAGTCATTTATAGTAAATACTATAGTGTTTTTGAGCCATACTATAGTAAAGTACTTGAATTAATTTGTTGCGGTAATTCTATAGTTGCTGTGGTAATGTAACAACTATAGTAATATAAACATGAATTTACCCAATATTGTACTAAGTTTCCTACAATTTTAGGGTATATTATACTACAATATACAAAGTTTACTGTAGTAAAAGAAAGTATACTACATTATTTATTACAGTTTATCAGTTCAGTATAGTTAATACTACAGTATGCTGGAGCATTCATTACCAAAGTGTTGTAAATACTACAATATATACAGTACACTACAATTTACTATAGCATGGTTCAAAAACACTATAGTATTTACTATAAATTACAACAGTATTTTTTTTCACCTGGGCAGGCATGATAAAAATATCAAAACAAGAGGTTTTGTAGTCATAAAAAAAAAAATAAAAAATAAAAATACATAGCCTGAAATGGCACAATTCAATTTATTGTCCCTTTAAGCTGTCTTCATTTCATGGATATTCAAAACAAATCGATTAAACATTTTTTTTTAATTTCCCAGAGCTGAAAAGGCCCGTTTTACTGTTACGTTAACTTTGCCTATTGTTGTTATTTGTATATCGCTTTGGAAAAAAGCATCTGCTAAATACCATAACCATACTTAACATTCACCAATTAAAACGTTTTGTAATCGATTTCTTACCTTTTCTCCACAACGTGCACTTCCAGAACTCCCGGGAAATTGAATCACCTGTTGATAGTCGAAGCTCTCTCCCATCAAGCCAATCAAAATGAGTAATGCTAATAGGAGCATGCGCAGTGTTGAATTCGCGTCTAATTTCGCGCGTTGTGTATAAAGTCCCGCGTTGTGTATAATTTCCCGCGCTTGTGTGTCGCTGCATGCAGGGACCACGACAACCGATAGGGGCAGTGGCGGACACACAAATATACAACATATGTCAGGTTTTGGGTATACAAAGACTTTTGAGAAAAACACTTTTTGGGCATTAAAACATGCTGAGAAAAGGTTTTATAAGGGTTATTTTTATGAGGACAGCCAACTGTCCTCCTAAACGAGAGGGTCCTCATAGCTCTTTGAAATGTCTTGAAATCTGTCCTTATAAGCCGAAAAACAAACACACACACACACACACACACACACACACACACACACACACATTTTGTTGTAGATATAGATATTTGAAATAAATCATTGGTAAGAAAATACTTTTTCCAGGTTTTGCATTTACAACATAATTTTCAGGTCTAATTGCAATCAAAATGTGATATTATTGGAAAAACTTGAAGTGATAAACCTTGACAAAATGTGATTTTTAATGTTATTATAATAATTTTATAAAGTTATTAATAATGTAAATCTGATTTAATGGCAATTTCAGTGAATAATGCATTATAATCATAGGAACATTATAAATTATCACCTTTTGTAACTGTTATAGAGGCACATTTTGCCTGATCTGCCGTTTAAGAGTTATGGCCATTATAATAAAAGTGGTCCTGGCCCACATCGTTTGTTTTGGCGCCCCTTAGCGACCGTCAATCAAAATTTCAACTTTTTTTTTTTGATAATTATTGATACTCAAGACTCCAGAGAACTTTTGATTTTGATGAACTTTTGATCATTGTAGTACCACCTGTAGTACCATTGGCCGATTGGGGTCATACTCTGTCAACCTCTCCCCAAATTGAGACCTATCATCTGGCCAAGTTTCAAATCTCTAGGCCTTACGGTTTGGTCTACATGATTGATTTTACAGCAGAATAATAATAATAAAAATCCTTACAATTACAATAGGGTTTCAGCACTACATGCTTGAACCCCTAATAAAAGCCCTAATAATTACAATAGGGTTTCAGTACTTCGTGCTTGAACCCCTAATAATAAGAGCAGTGTTTATGATTGTGTAGGCATGAATGCAACAGAATAGTCGGCATGTACAAATTTTGGTGGTTGACCAGAACTTGTACTTTTAGACTGAGCAAAAGCAGCCTCTTGTTCCTCAACCCAGTTCCATTTCGCATCTTTTCACAACAACTTGTGCACAGGGCTGGGTGATATGATGATATATCGTTACCACGAAATAAAATGTCAATCTTTAGAGAGTTTGCTATATCGTACATCATACATATATCACAATTTGTGAATATAAAGCACTATTGACACTTCAGAGTAATGAATATGAATATGTATGAATGTATAAATCGATGACAAATTGTGACTGGATGGTAATTTTGTTCTACGATGAGCTTGGCTACCTTTGATTAGGCTGTTCTCACGTGACAAAATAATAATCTAAAAATTTTAGGAAAGATGAAATACGAGACAATTTTTTTTTCTTAATAGGTCAGGACACTAAATATAGAACTGAGAAAATGTTGATTGCCCTGGTGTAAATGTGTGCATTTTAAGACATTTGAGGGCCAAAAATGTTTATAACAATAGCTTTAAAACCATATCAGTGTTGCATACATTATTTGTCAAGCATAGCCCGAACACAGATACTTAAACATGAGAATCAGGTTAATTGTTGTAATGAATGATTCACATCACAAAACTAGAAGAGACTATTTAATGCAATGGATAGTGGTGAAATATCAGCAACAGCAGCTGCTTTGTTTAGGGTGTAATGAAGGGCGAGTCAACGGATGAGATCCATATGCAAGCTTTATTCCAAAACGTGGTCAAATAGGCAAAGGTCAATGAAACAGAAGACAGTAATGGCAGGGGACAGGCAGGCTCGTCGTAATAATCCAGGCAAGGGGTCAAAAGGCAGGCAGATAAACATCAAAAGACAAGAAAACAGGCTTAATCAAAAAGAGGCAAACAAGACGGGAAAGAACGCTCGGAAATGTTATACAGGGATAAACAAGACCTCAAAACTAAGTGTGTGTGTGTGTGTAGGGAATAAATAAGACTAGGGTAATGAGAAACAGCTGGAGTCGTGATAAGTGACAGGTACTGGGATTCTGGGAGATGTAGTCCGTGTGTGAGAGTCCATGATATTGGAGGGCGACCTCTGGTGGCAAGTGAGTGGAAGGTGACGGAACGGATTCATGACAGAGCCAAACGAGCTCCAACGCTCCAAACGAGCTGTTCGGGAGGGAGGGGTGGGTTAACGGGAACAATGGAGGACCCGGTCCATGGAGCAGAGGTTGGCAGGATGGTTGGAGCCGAGTAGACGACCAAGGAGGAGCAGACTGTGCAGACGGCCAGGGCGGGTTTCTAGATCCCCAGGTCTGCTCGGGAAAAATTGCAACACAGGACAGAGAGCAGTTAGAGATGCCCGCTAGGGCCATAACAGGACAGAAAAGGAACTCAGGGACGACTGCCGTGGTCGTTTCAGGGCAGACTAGGCAGACAGGTAACTCAGGAGTGGCCTCTGTGATAGTCTGGGGATAAACAGAAAGTTCAGCATTGACATTTCATAAACGACCTCCGTGGTCGTATCAAGGCAGACAGACAGTTCAGCTGCAACCTCCGTGGTCGCTTCAAGACGGATGGAAGGTTCAGGAGAGATCTCCATGATCCCTTCAGGACAGATAGAAAGTTCAGGGCAGACAGATAGTTCAACAGCGCCCTCCGTGGTTGCGTCAGGGGAAACGGACAGTTCATGTGTGATCTCTGTGATTGCCTCAGGACAGATGGAAGGTTCAGATGCGATCTCCGTGATTGCTTCGGGGGAACTGACTGTTCAGGGACTGACTCAGTTGCGCCCTCTTGAGCTGAACTGAACTGCTCAGCGACTGGCTCAGGCGCGTCCTCTTGAGACAGGTCCAAAGTTGGAACCAATGTGTGTGTTGCCCATACACAAACAATGGCCATAGTTAATACGGACAGGGCTGCATCTTCTAACAGCTCAGGCTTGGTAAGCATAACGTGAGCAGACTGAGACTGGGCAGACGTGACGTAAGCTGTCTGAGGCTGGACAGGCGTGACGTTAGCCGTCTGAGGCTGGACAGGCATGACGCGAGTTGTCTGAGGGTGGACAGACGTGACTTTAATGGCAGACCGCTGGACAGACGTGGTTTGGACTCTTGGCTGCTGTGTAGGCGTGGCTTGAATCGTGGATTGTTGGGCAGGCGTGGCTTGAACCGTTGGCGGCTTGGCAGGCGTGGCTTGAACCGTTTGCTGCCGGATAGGCGTGGTTTGAGCCGTGGGCTTCTGGGAGATGTAGTCCGTGTATGAGAGTCCATGATATTGGAGGGCGACCTCTGGTGGCAAGTGAGTGGAAGGTGACGGAACAGATTCATGAAAACGGGGTTACCGGGGTAACGGCTGAATTTCTGTTGTTCCATCAGCGCCATCTACGCCATCATGTCAGAGAGTGAATGTCCATTTTCATTCAATGCATCTCCTTCATTTAGTCGAATTGCATTGGCATGGTTCAAATCATACTTATCTGACCATTATCAGTTTTTAGCAGTAAACGAAGAGATGTCCTGAATCGGTCCCTTCACAGGCTGTCACTCAAGATGCTGACATAGAAATGCATTCGAATGCGTCCATCCCCAAGATTCAACCTGAGAACGCGTACTTTCATTTCTCGATTCTTTGTCGGCACAGACCCTTTCTACGGTTTGTGTTCGAGGGTCGGGCATGTCTGTACAAGGTCAGCTCAGCCCGTTGGGTCCTCGGATCAGCTGCCACAAGAGCAAGAGGATCTCTTATCTCAGTATGGAACTGGACTCGGTCGCTAGACTGCGTGCCTCACCGAGGAGTGGGTCCAGTCAGTGTTGAACTGCCTGAATACTCTCAAGATCAGGATGGCAGCCCCTCTGAAATTGTTTCAGAGGCTCCTGAGGTATATGGCATCCACAGCCGCAGTCAAGCCGCTCAGATTGCTTCATATAAGGCCGCTTCAACACTGGCTTCATGGCCGAGTTCCGAGATGGGCATGGCAATGCGGCACGTTCCGTGTGGCCTTCACACCGAGCTGCCATCGTACCCTCATCCAGAGGTCAGACTCCTCATTCCTGCGGGCTGAATTCCCCTGGAACAGGTGTCCAGGCATAATGTGGTCTCCACAGATGCCTCCACCACTGGGTGGGGAGCCGTGTACAACGGTCATGCAGTTTCGGATCTGCCTCGAGTTGTTAGCAGTATGTCTTGCGCTTTTTTATCTCCTCTTATGGAGTCAGAAGCATCTGAGGTCACTTCATGCCATTCACATCCCAGGCATGCTCAACTGTATAGCCGACGAGCTCTCACGGCAGCCTCCGCTTCTGGGAGAATGGAGACTCCATCCCCAGGCGGTCCAGCTAATATCGCGTCGCTTCGGGACCGCACAGGTAGATCTGTTGCCGCCCCGGACATGACCCATTGCCAGTTGTTTACTTCCTGTCCGAGGGCACCCCTGGCTTGCACACACTGGCACCCCGGGGCCTTCACAAGTATGCGTTTCCCCCAGTTTGCCTGATGTTGTGCCAAATCTGGGAGGACGAGGAGCAGGTCTTGCTAGTTGTGCTGTTTTAGCCCAACCGGATCTAGTTTTCAGAAGTCATACTCTTCGCATCAGCACCTCCTTGGCCCATTTCTCTGAGGAAGGACCTCCTCCTCGCCCGCTCTCTATACCCTCTTGGGATTGTCCCCGGTACTTAACAACAGCACTCCGGGGACTGCCCTTCGAGCCTTTGCAGTCACTGGAGTTAAATACTCTGTCCCTTAGACAGTACTCTTGGTTGCATTGGCCGCCATCAAGAGGGTAGGGTACATGCACGCTTATTCGGTCGACCAATGTGCCTAGAATTTGGTCTGACTGACTCTCACGTTATCTTGAGACCCCGGCCCGGATATGTGCCCAAGGTTCCTACCACTCCCTTTTGGGATTAGGTAGTGAACCAGCAAGCGCTGCCCTCGGAGGAGGCAGACCCAGCCCTGGCTTTCTCTGTCCCGTCCACACTCTGCGCCTGTACGTGGACAGAGCGCGAAGCTTCAGGACCTCAGACCAGCTCTTTGTCTGTTACGGAGGCCAATAGAAGGGAAAGGCTGTCTCCAAGCACAGGATTGCCCACTGGGTAGTGGATGCCATCGCTTTGGCTTATCAGTCCCAAGGCACGCCTTGCCCACTCGGGTACGAGGGGAGTAGCTTCTTCCTGGGTGCTGGCACACGGCGCTTCGCTGACAGATATATGTAGAGTTGAGGGCTGGGTGACACCCAACACGTTCGCTAAATTCCATTGCCTTCGTGTAGAATCAGTATCTTCCCGTGTACTTGCCCCTACTGGCCGGTTGCTAACGCCACTCCCACCCGCTGGGCTGGATACGTGCATCTACTGCTCCCGTAAGTTTCCCTGTTGGTGAACCCTGTTGAGTCCCCCGCCACCCCTTGCAGCTTCAGACATTGCGGAGTGTCCTTTTCTAGGCTTAACACTCATTAACTTGGCTGTGATAGGCTGGGTGCAATTTAATGGATGCAAAATAACACTTAAAAGTTATATTCACTCCTCCTTTGTTTGCCCTCCTTCCATAAATTTGAGGGTGCTCTCTGGATAGTATCTGATAGTGACTTGTGTCACTTTGTCTCTGCCGTCAAATCTTACAGCATATTCGTTTATCATTCTGATTACACATAACTGACAGTGTTTAAATTTAGACTGTAAGTTTGATTTAGACAAAGGGGTTTAACCTCACATTACAATTTACATAAATTCTCTTAAATATACTAATCCAGAGAGTAATCAAAATCGACATTATAAATGACAAGAGTAGTCATAATTACCATTAGCAGACGGAGCTGGATAACCAATCCACTTAAAGCTTGTCCCATGTTCTGTAACGTCTTTTCATCAGATTCAATCACAAGTATCATCTTCTGTAAAATTATTGTTTTCACTTAATGCCTCTATAATGATAAAACACTCATTCCAGAGGTTAATGACATATACACACAATGAGGAGAGGACATTTCCCCAAACGAACACATACAAACATAAAGTGAGGTCACCAACACACACTCATACACATGCATATGAACTGTTCATTTTCTAGGTCTAAAAACAAATTTAAACTTCATACATTTCACATGGGTTTTAATTTAGGTTTTTATAGTTTTGTAGGTTTTTATATAGTCTCTAATTCTCAGACTGTAACTTAAACAGAATGTAATATTAAATTCATTACTGTATAGAAAATCCTTAATCATTAATCAAGGTTAAAATATAAATGTATATTTTTCAGATAAAAACCATTACCCCAATTTAAAATATGTTTTGCTAGGAGCCTTTTTAAGGTTATCTTTAGTTTAAATGTTGAATTCACTTAACTTTCTCTTGAATCAAAAGCGGTGTTCATCTTTAGCCACCACCATGTCTTGGAATTATCCTATGCCATGTCTAATGACCTGCTGGAGTGCAAACTATGATAGAGACATATTAGTTGAAAATCAACACACCCTCAAGGACCCAGGGATTCACAGTAATACTGAATCCAAAACTAATACAGTTCTTCCCAATAGGACAACCAACATCATGTTAATAAAATTTGCTGTGGTCTCTCAAGAAATTATGGACAGTCACCTCATGGTCTCTGCCGGCTCTGGAAAGCTCATTCCCCTCAGCTTTAAATAATCTCCTTTTCCTCAGGGTGTATCCCCTAGTATAGTTGCATCAAGTTGTGGACGCTTGTCACAATGAAAAACAAGCCGTCCTAGGAATGTGGTTTCTGGTGAGTGGTATGGAGGAACATTTTTGGGGCAGACTACTGTACTTCTCACAGGTCATCCCCTTAACGAACGCTCTGGCCTCACATCCGCTCCACTCTCATACCCATCTCACATAAAACACCTCCATCTACCTTCAGGGTAGATGCCCAGTGGCGGCGGTAACCCCCAGCCTTAGGTTGTCTGGCCAAAGAGGATCTTACTCGTCATTGAGAAATCACCTCATGCACTCTTTCCCATTACAAAATCTTTGACAGTTTTCTTCAACAGAATCAGGTGTTTTCTGGAGCTTAGGGAAGTTGCATTCAAGAGCCAACAGAGCTCTTCGACTGCCTAATAGTGATAAAACAGGGAAACAGGTTAATGAATGCAGTATTAAATCACTACAATCCATTAGGCATCTTCAAAGCAGAAACATATCAATGCTGAGATTATACTCAGTGAATTTAGTTATCACAACCGTCCGTTTAGTGCAATGTTCTGCTACATGTTTAACTGGAACCATCGGCCCTGCGCATGGTGGAGACAATTATGAGACAAAAAGTTACTGATCATAGAAAAAATTTGTCAAAATTATCACTTCTATCATTCCATGTCTATATTTATTTATAAAGAACTCTTTAAAGACATTTAGTTTTACTTTGACACATTTAACAACAAATTGCCCTCTTCATGACAATCATTTCTTTAACATCTATATGATTTTTAACTGAAACAATGCGCTTCCCTTTAAATGGCTTATCACTTATGACACATTAGCACAGATATCAGCATTTAGCTGATTTTGAATGAGAGAGAGAATGAGAGAGAGAGAGAGAGAGAGAGACAGAGAGAGAGAGAGAGAGACTCAATGGCATTCAGGACTAGTACATTGCATTTTCATAAATTTGTAACATCAGACTTTATCTAATATCTTTTGGCCCAGCTTAAGACTTTGCCAGAATTGACATGTGTTTTTGAATAAACATCATTTTTTTTATTTTTATATTGCCCACACATCAGAGAAATTACAAATTACAATTACAAAATCTCTGTGACACTGGGAGACTCATTTTTGCCATTTTAACAATCTATGTCACTTTGACCATCAAAACCCAAACATTTAGAACTTGGAGGTCCTACATCATTTTAGTTATTATCTCTATGGTAGTGATGTGACGTTATTCAAATAATTTAATATTTAGAAAGATAAATGTTGATTAATAACTTCATGATAAATCACTCAAAAAATATATATATTGAAGCAGCAGTGGATTCCAGAATCGACCCCTTCACAGTAAACAAAGTTACACATTCTAGCAAAGCAATATTGCTCAAACATGATCTTTTGAAGGAATTATGTGAGCACAATCAATTTTCACATCTGATTTCAAGAAGCCTAGTAACTAAGAAAGCAGCGACACCATGTAACAAAAGTGTCATATTGCATAGAGAATTGCATTTTCCCCCCTTCACTAGTCTTAGTCACAAAATTATCAAGATCGCTGTTAGCATTTTATTTGTTGGTCTGTATATGTTTTTAGCTGAATACTCCTCTCTGGCTGCTGTCAGTGTAAGTTTGTGCAAATGATCACATGTGTGATGAACACGGACCTTTCATTTGAGCATCTTTTTAAATGCACGACTGAACTTTTTCTTAAGGCAAAACCAATTCTGTTTAATGAATCGTTTCTTTCAACAACACTGCTTGACATTAAAGATTATATATATGTACAATATATATATAGTGGGTACGGAAAGTATTCAGACCCCCTTAAATTTGTTATATTGCAGCCATTTGCTAAAATCATTTAAGTTATTTTTTTCCTCATTAATGTATACACAGCACCCCATATTGACAGAAAAACTCAGAATTGCTGACATTTTTGCAGATTTATTAAAAAAGAAAAAACTGAAATATCACATGGTCCTAAATATTCAGACCCTTTGCTGTGACACTCTGTGACACTATTTCTAACTCAGGTGCTGTCCATTTCTTCTGATCATCCTTGAGATGGTTTTACACCTTCATTTAAGTCCAGCTGTGTTTGATTATACTGATTGGACTTGATTAGGAAAGCCACACACCTGTCTATATAAGACCTTACAGCTCACAGCGCATGTCAGAGAAAATGAGAATCATGAGGTGAAAGGAACTGCCTGAAGAGCTCAGAGACAGAATTGTGGCAAGGCACAGATCTGGCCAAGGTTACAAAAAAAATCATAATCTTTAAATGGAAGATGTTTGGGACGACCAGAACCCTTCCCAGAGCTGGCCGTCCGGCCAAACTGAGCTATCGGGGGAGAAGAGCCTTGGTGAGAGAGGTAAAGAAGAACCCAAAGATTACTGTGGCTGAGCTCCAGAGATGCAGTTGGGAGATGGGAGAAAGTTGTAGAAAGTCAACCATCACTGCAGCCCTCCACCAGTCGGGGCATTATGGCAGAGTGGCCTGACGGAAGCCCTCCTCAGTGCAAGACACATGAAAGCCCGCATGCAGTTTGCTAAAAATCACCTGAAGGACTCCAAGATGGTGAGAAATAAGATTCTCTGGTCTGATGAGACCAAGATAGAACTTTTTGGCCTTAATTCTAAGCGGTATGTGTGGAGAAAACCAGGCACAGCTCATCACCTGTCCAATACAGTCCCAACAGTGAACAGTTGTGGTGGCAGCAGCGTCATAATGGCGTGCTGTGTGTACATTAATGAGGGGAAAAAAAATTACTTAAATGATTTTAGCAAATGGCTCTAATATAACAAAGAGTGAAAAATTTAAGGGGGTCTGAATACTTTCCGTATACTTTCCACTGTATATCAACCTGCTGGAAAAAGACACTGCATGACCAAAACATCATTAAGTTGATAAAACCCTGTGAGGAAGAGGACAACCCCTTTGGATGTTGTAGGTCTACAAAGTACCTATTTCTGTTTTGGAGCGACAAACCTGTGTCACACGCCATCTTTTCAACAATAGACAAGTTGTTTAATTCGGATTTAATTCATTTTAAGAATTGCTGAATGAGAAATCAGTCATGGTGATGTTCCTCAATTTGTAATAACATGATATAAGAAAACCTGAATCCTATGTGCACAATATCGTCATGTATTGAGCCCTTGCTTATGTTTTCATCTTGACATTATCTCAGTGTCCCCCGCTGTATGTTTGTTCAATAAAAACTGTGATTAGATCCAATGTCCTTTACCTCTAAGAATCTGTATGTTACAGACTTAGTAATGGTTTATTTGGATGATAGAATGTTTAAAAAGGTAGAAAGTTTAAAAGTGTGTTTTTGAAGAAATTATTATTGATGTGTTTTATCGATATCACTATAAATGTTTAACTGAATTATTTAATATCTTAACATCTTAATCTTAACTCTTCAGTAAAAGTTAAGTGCGAGCAAATTCCATCCTATCTTTTTTACAAATGCATGTTATGGTCTTTATTATAATCTTTTTAGACCTCGCAATGTTTAATCAAAATATAACTGGATTGAATGAAAATAATAAACTGGTGACATCAGAACACTCGCTGCTCAAAGTGGATGGAATGATATTTCACTGAAAGCCATGTTTCAACGTAGTCTCAACTCTGATCTGCAAGCAGAGCTTGTCTGTGAAGGAGAAGATTTATCATTTTCTGACTTTGTGACTCTCACTATAAAAACTGATAATTTAATTATGATAATTTACGTCAGACAAGCACCCAAACGAAGAGGGGTGAGAGAAGCGCAGTACTTCCCGCCTACCATCTCGCAACTGATGATGTCATACAATACCAAGCCAAATATTGAACCCAGGCAACTCAATCTATCTAAGCTATCTGAAAAAGAAAGAATGAGAAGATGACAACTCCGCCAACGCTTTTACTGTGGTGAAGCTGGCCATCGAAGTCTAGAGTGTCTACACAAAGCCAAGTCCATCCCTCTGGTAAATATTGAACATTTTTCAATACTAAGCAATAAATCATTCAAACTTCTTATTCAACTAAAGACTGAAGACATATCGATTTCATTAACAGCAATGGTCAATTCAGGGGCAGTTCTGAACCTCATTTACAAAGGTTGTATCGAGTAGTATGATATTCCCACCCTACCATGCAGCCCTGCTATAGAGATGAAAGCTGTGGATGACAACACCATAGGCGACGGAAAGTTGGTTTGTTTCATCAAGTATTAATTATCATTGACTTACGGTGGCCGAGAGAGCTCAACGCGCTGCAAATGAGAAAACCCATGCAAATAAAAAAAAAATGCATGCACATAAAAAAAACCACATGCAAATAAAAACAAAATGTGATCATCAGTTTGACAACACATGTGCTGCAAATCCTCACAACACAAGCAAACACAAACGCGCTGCAAATAGCACAAAGAATTTGCATACGTTCTTTTTTTTATTTGCATGCGTTTTCTTATTTGCAACGTGTTGAGCTCTCTCGGCCACCATATTGACTCACTGAAGCATGAAGTAATTCTCGGATTTCCATGGCTATCCATCCATGACCCCACTATTTCCTGGCATCGTGATGAACTGACCCAGTGGTCCAAGTTCTGTGAAAATTATTGTTTTTCCCATGTTCCCTGACCATGTTTGACCACTAGCATTGAAAGCCCTGAAACTAATATGACTGTAAATATTAATTTACCAAATACCAATTGCTATAGTGATCTGGCAGAAGTATTTAACAAGACCAAAGCCACACAATTACCACCTCATTACCCTTGGCTCTGTGCCATTGATTTACTCCCCAACTCATACCTCTGAAAAGTAAAGTCTATCCACTATCAAGAATAGTAACCCAAGCCATGGAAGATTATATTGAAGAAGCTCTAAGCTCAGGGTTCAATCGACCTTCCACATCTCCAGCAGCAGAGGGGTTCTTTTCGTGGAAAAGGAAGATGGAGGGTTAAGGCCTTGTATTGATTATAGGGGGCTTAATAATGTCACAATAAAATTCCGAATACCCCTTGCCATTTGTTCCCTCAGCCCTAGAATAACTCCGTGAGGCTACCATCTACACCAAACTGGACCTACGGAGTGCTTATAATTTGATCAGGCTCAAGGAGGGTGATGAGTGGAAAACTGCCTTCCTCACCACTAGGGGGCACTATGAATACCAAGTTGCCGTATGGGCTAGCCATCTCTCCTGCCGTCTTCCAGTCTTTCATTAACGAGATATTCAGGGATCTTCTGACCACTATGTGGTAGCTTATATCGATGATATTCTGATTTACTCAGAATCTGAGGAGGAACACATCAACCATGTCAAGACATTCCTCACCCGCCTACTCGCTGTAACGGGGTTCAATGGAAGGAAGGAGGCAGGAACCGGCGATCACAACTTTTAATAATAAATAAATAAACAATAAAACGAAAGTAAAAGGACGGCAGTTCCTCACGGCGACTGCCGCCCACACAAACAAAATAAAACTCAACATAAAGTCCAGGCCTGGTCCTCTCTCGTCCTTCACTGTCGTCGCTCCTCTTTTATGCTTCTGGAGATCCTCCGAGAGAGATACGAGACCGGTGCGCCGAGCAGCTGAAGCTCATTATCACTCGCGTCACCGGCCTTGCGCCGTTCCCTCACGGCTCTTACCCGCCCTGCTCGTCACACTCACAAACCAGCTTTACGTTAAGGCAGAGAAATGTGAATTTCACGTGAGACAGACATCATTCCTCGGTTACCACATCAGTCATCAAGGAGTGAGAATGGATGATTCCAAGGTCAAGGCAGTCACAGAATAGCCACTACCATCTACCATAAAAGAACTGCAAAAATTTCTGGGGTTTGCCAACTTCTACAGCCGCTTCATTCGGAACTACAGTATGATTGCTTCTCCATTAACCTCCCTGTTGAAAGGGAAGCCCTCCAAGGTGAAATGGACTGAAGAAGCTAACCAGGCATACAGAGCTTTGAAAGGAAGGTTCACTACAGCCCCCATCTTAAAACATCTTGATCCCAATCTCCCATTTGTCATCAAAGTGGATGCTTCTGACTGTTGAATTGGAGCTGTACTCTCCTAATGTCACGGCCAACCCGGTAAACCATGTGCATTCTTTTCAAGAAAGTTAACTACAGCAGAAAAGAATTATGATGTAGGGAATAAGGAACTTTTGTCCATGAAAGTGGCCATTGAGGAGTGGAGACACTGGCTAGAAGGAGCAGTCCACCCATTCCAAGTAATAACTGACCACAAAAACTTAGAATATATTAAGAGTGCCAAACGACTCAACCCACGCCAGGCTTGCTGGGCCATGTTTTTCACTCGATTCCAATTTACTGTGACATATCAAACAGGCAGTAAGATATGGCAGGGCAGATGCTCTATCCAGGTGGTATGATCTTCCCACTAACAGTGTCACACCAGAAAGCATACTCCCTCCATCTATTGTTATCGCTCCTATCTCCTGGGACATCATCGAGGAAATACAAAGAGAACAACTACAAGAGGCCGCACCAGCCAACTGCCCCCCTGACAAACAATATGTTCCACAGAATCTACATCACAGAGTAATGCAATGGCTCAATACTTCTGTCAGCTCTGGCCATCCCGGTATCACTCGCACTCTTCACCTACTGAGAAATTCCTTCTTGTGGCCCTCGATAACCAAGGATATCACTGCATATGTAAAAGCCTGCCAAGTATGTGCACAATCTAAGACCCCCAAAGAGTTACCTTCAGCTCTCCTCCAACCACTACTGATCCCACAACATCCTTGGTCCCATCTGTCCATTGACTTAGTAACTGACCTACCACTCTCCAACGGCTTCACGGCTATCCTAGTCATAATTGACCATTTCTCCATATCCTGTCGTCTGGTCCCCCTAAATGGTCTCCCCACAGCCATGGAAACTACGTGGTCTGGCAACCCTCATCGATCCCCGCAGTAGACGACTGGATCCGAGGCAGTGAGAGGGTGTGGGACAGCGCACACGTCCGTCTCCAGAGCTGTAACAAGAACTCCAGTCATGACTGTGTTTGGACCCGCTGCCTATCTACTGACCTCTGCCTTTTTGATTGCCCTTGTGTCTGTCACCAGTTTGGACTGTTCTTTTGGTTTTGACCCATTGCCTTGTCTCTAACTCCTACTTTTAATAAACTTCCACAAATGGATCATAATGCTGCCTCAGCCTCTTCGTTACAATTTGAAACATTTTATCTTTAAAACATTTAAATTCATCAAAGAACTTTGCTCCGCATTCTATACCTTAAAATATAATATAGTATGTAAAAAGACTCAAGAGGATGGTTAAACCATCATTTTATTAAATCTACCAAATGCTACGAACAAAGAGACGCAGGGACGCAGAGACACTGAGAGATCACTAGCATTACAGCTAAATGTATAGGAAACATGGAACGGGTAAAACGATAAAGGAAAACAAACACACAAACAATTACAATTACAGATGAAAAAATAATGGTGATGTTAAAAAATGTAGCCACGGTAAAACACTTTGTTTCAGGAAAAAATGTGAACAAAATCAAAGAAACATAAAATGTATGTGTGCACGAGGACAAGAACGGAAATGTCCCTAAACATGCAGATAAAGTCAAGATATCTAACCATTGTGACTGAGGTATTTGAGGTATACTTACCTGAGATCAGTCTGGTTAGTGAAAGAGTTAGAATCATTTGTGTATATGTTGTTAGTCTTTGTTTTAGTTATTCAAAGCCATTATAAAGATTTTGTATGGTTACATGGAATACAGTTACTGAGTTTGTCTTAATGACTATGGAATGTTTTATCAAAAGACAACACAGAGGACTTCTTGTAACAACCTGATCATCTCTCTCTCTCTCTAACAGGCAACCGACTACCTAGAACCTGTAACTCTATCATAATTATGTTTAATATATATAAGATATCATTTTTGACAATGAATAAAATTAATATTTAAGGAGAGGCAAACATTTAAAATTGTAAAAAAAAAAAATTAAGAGATTTTAAACAATTTTGATCGTATGCTGATTTAGGGATAAAAACCACTTACCACAATGGCTTCCTAAAAGAAGAACAAGTTATTGAGCCAAACATGACAACACATTAAAGTAGTTGTGCCCGTTTTCTGGATCAAACCTAAAAGGCAGACGCCTAAATGACAGCATTGGAGCGGCCTGAATCAACTAACTGCTTCTCAAGTTTACTTTTTATCGAAATCCTTTTTAGAGTACTAAGAAAATATGTTTCTGCGACTATAACATGCTGTAACTAAGTGTAATAGATATACTTGTTTTAAGCACAATAGTTGTAACGGAAAAACAGGAGGAGCGTGACTGCTTCATAGACAGACCAGAAAGATGATCTGAAAGAACATTACAGTTTCAGTTTAAACAGTCTCATATATTAGGAGTACAAGTTTCATGTTTTCATTATTTGCTGTGAGTAGCTGCATGACTGACAATGCTCAAAGAGTAGTCTTCATCTAAAACTGTACATAAACCAACAAAATTGTAAACAGCTTCATCTGCTAGTGGACAAATGGCAATTACAATGTTTAGCAATAGATCAGAAGACAGGATTTGTGTATTATGTTTTTATTATAGCTACATGTCGTACACACATAGTAAAATGTGTATGTATAATATCTGTATAATGATTATGTCTGAATTTTTCTTTACACGGTCATGCGTTATAATTCTTAAACGCGTTTGTATTACAACAGTGTGCCATAGACTCTAACGACACTGTAGGCTATATATACACGTAATCTTTAACGTTGAGCAGTGGTGTTAAAAGAAACGATAGAATTGGTTTGTCAAAAGAAAAAGTTCAGTCATGCATGTAAAAAGATTCTCAAATGAAAGGTCTGTGTTCATCACAAGTGATGATTTGCACCAGCTTATACTGACAGCAACCAGAGAAAAATATATACAGCGAAAAACATATACAAATAAAATTCTAACAGCGATCTTGATAATTTTGTGACTAAGACTAGTGAAGGCGGAAAAATGCCTATCGCAATAGGTCAAGAGTTGATTTCTGTATGCAATATGACATTTTTCTTACATGATGTCACTGTTTTCTTAATTATAGGCCTCTTGAAATTAGATGTGAGAATTTATTGTGCTCACATAAATATCATGTTTGATCTGTATCTATAGCTTTACTAGAGTGTGTAACTTTGTTTACCGCACTCAAACTTAATGAATGCGTAGCTTTCAGTGCAGTGGTGAGACATGTTTCAGTTGAAATCGCTTCAGGTGCAAACAGGCAGTCTTACTTTTCGTCTCAATGCTTCATTCAATCTCAAATCATAGAGATGGATAATTGTACCACAAAATATCAATTTTCTTTCTAGGCCTTTGTATTTTTGAAAAATATCACAACTATATAATATATTCTCAATGAGTTTTGTGCTCACATGGTTCCTTCAAAGATCATGTTTGGCTTTTATCTGTAGGGGAAAAAGCAATGCCAGTAAGCAATATTCAATATCTATTTATTTGAGTAAAATAAATAAAGACAATTGTTATAAACAGTTGAAACACACTTAGCCGGTACAACTATTTAATGTCATGTTGGATGCTAAAATCTATATTCTGATCTAAAGCAATACTAAAACCTTTTCAAATGGTGTTAACCCTTGATACTAACGTACAAATATTGTAGAATACATGTTAAAAACATGTTCACAAGTAAAAATGACATATTATTTTCTTTATTTAACGCCCGCAGCAAATAGAACGGCTTGCAGTTAATGAAGAGTGTTTTAAGTTCTGGACAGCACATCTTCTTTAACACAGTTACATTTGAACACCACCTTTCATTGATGTAAAAGCACGTCCCACTGTTTTCTCCAGTGCTGAAGTACAGAAAAATTAACTGAATTAATAACTATTGATTTTTACAACGGAATGACTATTTAAGCTGGACAATGACACCATTTTCTTTAAGAGCTGCTGTGCAGCCAAAAATGATTTGCCAATAATTACTGTAAAGCTGCTCTGACACAATTTGCATTGTAAAAAGCGCTATATAAATAAAGGTGACTTTACTTGACACAGGTATAAGGCTTTTTGTCATGAGTTTAACATCAATGTCAGCTTAACCTCTGGACCCGTCAGGCTAACGGTCAATTGGACAGAGTAAACCAGGAAATTGGATAGGAACTGCGCTCCTATTGTAGTTGTGAACAGCACCAATGGAGTACTTTTCTGCCATAGGCTGAGTATGCCCAGAACTCCCTTACATATTCATCCACATGACTAACCCCTTTTCAGTGTGTTCTGGTTTACCAACCACCATTGTGCCCATGTCCAGCTACAGTGGGTCATCAGGGTTTTAGGCCGACCGCAGGAGGCGCTCCCATCCTAATTATCAACTTAGCTAATTGGTATGGCTTTTTACGAGGAATCTATGTCTGAGACTACCTAACAGGAAGCTCAGTCTAAGGTACGCAGCTCCTTTTAAGATACTAAGACAAATCAACTTCCTGCTGATTATCGCATATATATCCTTCCTTCCATGTATGAAACCTCCAGAAACCTTCCTCCCTTGAAACCTCCAGACCCTGCACCGAAGACTGTATCCACTGAATCTACGCCGCTGCCTCCATTGGAGATCGAGGGATCTCCTGCCTATCTTCTCTGGGAGATCCTAGATTCCCATAGGAGGGCTTATCGGTTACATTACCTCATGAATTGGGAGGGATACGGTCCTGAAGAGAGATCCTGGGTAGCAGCCCCAGACATTCTAGACCCCTTTCAGTTCATCCCTCCAACATAGGGAGCTGTCACCGGAGTTATAGCAATTATAGCAATAAGACATGTGCTTCTCTGAACACCTTGCGAAGTATTGCATGTTAAATCTGCCTTACTAAGCATTTACTCTGACCATAGCCTGTTACTTGTGTCTTGATCCTTTAGCCTGTCTTTTGGATTCACCCTTTTGTCTACTGTTTTGGATTTAGCTTGCTGCCTGCCTGCCTTGCTGTATTTTGAAATTTGCCTGGACTTTGATTAGGTCGTTTGCCTGACATCTTGTATTGTTCTTGCTTCGTTTGTCTTTGACAATGAAGAACCTCTGCAATATGGATTTTAATCCTACTCTAGCTATGGGTTTGTAAAAGAAAAGAGGAAGTTCTGATAGTTTCCTTGGAGATGGAGGGTGTAGTAAACAAAAACTGTAATGCACAGAAAAGAGAATGTTTTTCCATTTTTGCAGAAGTCTTTCATTGTATTTGTGGTTAACTATATAGCGTCATAGGGCATAGCACTAAACTAAGCTATTATAGATATAACAGAACAATTTAAGACAAAGTTAGCCTACTAAAAACCAAGTGTATTGTGGACAGTGAAGAAAATAAATAATTTTAGTTGGTATTAAAGGATCTGTAGGATCAGATATGCCGAATGAACTGAGGAGCGTGACCAAAAAAAAATAAAAAATAGGTGACCGGGCATCTCACAAAGCTGGGGCAAGAAAACATTTCCAAAAGTGTTGTTCTATGTTATTTGTGAAGTAAGAGTGTGCATTCCACTAAAAAACAAAGGAAAAAAAATGTGATACCCGATAGTCCTAATTGTAGCAGTATACTTGGGGCCAGTGATAAATAATAATGTAGCTCGTGGAAGACTGTAAAGAGACACTTAACTAAAACATATGGATAGGTAACAGTTCGTAGTTAGAAGCAATTTGGATCCTATATGTATGAGAAAAGGAAAGCTTATCTGCTTACCTTGTTGAGGGGAGTATGAGGCAAAAAGAATGTTGTTACTTGAATTCCTTGTGCCAAATACTTAAGAAACATTATGGAGCATTGGTATTAATGAGAGTAATACTTTATGGAATTAAATTGGAATTAGGCACCTTTCGAAAAACAGAGCTAATGGTCAGGATGAAAATACATTGAGTCACATTAGTGGCCAGAAGTGGTTGAAGGCAATGAATTCAAACATAAATACAATTTAAAATATAAGGTTTGGCAAACTGGATTCATTAAAGATATTTTGTAAAGTAATTGCCAAAATTTACCAAATGTGTAGAGAAAGTTTTGTTTCTGTATAATTTTCCAATTATTGTATATGAAAAAAATGTAAAAATTATGGTTGCAATTAATAATCAGAACGTTAAATGGAGCTTATGACTTTTCCTTAAGTGAAAATGCTGAAATTAAGTCAGTGCACTTTAAGTCGTCAGTACAAAGTTGAGACACAAATGACATTTTCAAGTGAGCCCACATTTGATTCGATGTAAATCACCAACAATCTTGCTATAAAAACCACACAAAAAACAGAGCGATTTTGAATGAATATGCTAATAAGCAGCTGGCAAACAATACATTTAAAAATTATAAGTTATTTTTTGGTTCTATGCAACTGTTATTAACGATAAAATTATTGAGCAAAATTGACCTACCGATAGCACAAACGTCATAGAAATTTAGTATGAAATCATAGGTTTACCAGCATTTGTGACAACTAAAAAATTAAAAATTGAACGCCCTGCAGCCCTCACGTGTCTGAAGCCACTCGGGCTCCACCTCAGTGAGGGAAAGGAGCTTGGGGGTCTGGGTGGCGATTGCAGCCGAAGCCTTCTAAGGATAGGACGGATCTGAGGACCGTCATTATCGCGAAGAAGGCTTCGGCGAAGAGGTCCTGACGCTTATGGAGCCAGGCCTCTAGGGGCAGTCCCCACCAGGGAGAAATGGTGTACACCTCACCCATACACCCATTTCGTCTCAGTGCCCCCAGGGGGCCATTCTGCCAACCCTGCCACCTCGTGTGTTTCAGGGCACAGAGCTTCCCAGTGATCCTCCAAGGAAGATTGTAGTGCAATCAGATCGATTATTCCCTGCCGGTTCGCCATTTCAGGACACCGATTTGATTGCTTCAAAAACACCGGAGGCCAGTCTCGAGAGACTGGTTCCCTTAGTAGATTTTCTGGCAGAGTGGAAACGTCTGCCAAGTATATCTCATTGGGTGCTGCAAATAATAGAGAAGGGCTACAGAATTCAGTTCAGGTCTCACCCGCCCAGGTTCCGCGGGGTTTCACTTCGGTTGTGGACCCCGAGCAGTCTATGGTAATGGAACAACAGGTGCTGACTCTTTTGCGAAAAGGAGCTATAGAACGGGTTCCTCCTCCCACCCTGATGTCAGGGTTTTACAGCCATTACTTCATTGTTCCAAAGAAAGATGGAAGTTGCGTCCAGTCTTAGATCTACACTTATTGAATTGTATTGTTCAAAAACTCAAGTTCAAGATGTTTACACTCAAACAGATCATATCACAGGTCAGGTCCGAGGACTGGTTTGTGACAATCTCAAGGACACTTACTTTCATGTATCTTTCCTCATCACAGAAAGTTCCTGAGGTTTGCTTTCGATGACGAAACAAACCAATATTGGGTTCTTCCATTCAGCCTAGTTTTATTTCCCCACACCTTGACAAAATGCGTGGATGCAGCTCTGGCTCCACTGAGACTCCAAGGCATTCGCATGTTGAATTACATTGACGATTGGTGATTTTAGCTCAATCCGAGCTCATGGAGGTTCGATATAGAGATGTCGTTCTCACACATATACAAAGATCAAGAAGAGTGTGCTTCTACCAGCTCAGAGAAACACTTTTCTAGGCGTAGTTTGGGATTCAACAACGATGCGGGCTCATCTCTCTCCTGCTTGCATCGTGTCGATTCTTTCAGCCGTGAATGGGGTAAAACTAGGCCAGTCACTCAATGTGAAACAGTTTCAAAGACTGTTAGGTCTGATGCCAGCTGCGTCAAACATAATACCTTTTGGCCTGCTGTACATGAGACCTTTGCAGTGGTGGCTAAGGACCAGCTTTTCCCCAACGGGAAATCCGTTTCGCATGATTAAGGTGACGTGACGATGGCTTTGTGCCTTGGTAATGTGGAAGAAACCTTGGTTCCTTCTCCAGGTAATGCTAAAGGCGGTTGCATCTCTCACAGGTTGGGGAGTGATTATTAGTAGTCGCTCGGCTCAGGGTCTGTAGAAGGGCCATCTACTTTCCTGGCACATAAATTGGCTGAAAATGGTGACTGTGTTTCGAACACTCAAACATTTCCTCCCAGACCTGAGGGGCCTCCACATGTTGGTCCGTACGGACAACACAACGGTTGTCTCTTATATCAACCATCAGGGAGGTCTGAGGTCACGTTATTTGTGCAAGTTGGCCCATCAGATCCTCCTATGGGCTCAGGGGAAACTGCTGTCACTGAGGGCAGCCTATATCCCTCGGCGTCTAAACCAGGGAGCAGACGTCCTGTTGAGGCAGGGGCTGAGGCCCGGGGAATGGAAACTTCACCCCAAAGTTGTGGAGCTCCTGTGGGAGAAATTCCGTCGTGCAAAAATAGACCTGTTTGCAACTCAGGAGACAACTAATTTCTTCTTCGGCTAGATGTTATGCTTCAGGCGTGGCTGTGGCAACGCCATACTGGCCTGTCTGTTGGCCTGTCTAGTCTGTTGCTAATAGCCCCATTCTGGCCTGCCTGAGTTTGGTTCTTCGACCTGATGTCTCTCATTGATGGCTCTCCTCTGGAGATTCCAATCAGACAGGACCTTTGGTCCCAAATAGGAGGTACGATATTTCACCCTTGTCGGGGTTGTGGAAACTGAGGGGATCCAATTCATAGAACCCGGCCTCTCAACTGAGGTTGTAGAGACCATTCTTCAGTCCAGAGCCCCCTCTACAAGGAAATTTTATTCTACCAAATGGAGGCTATTCTCTTCTTGGTGTGGAGAATGGCAGTTGGAGCCTGTCAACTGTCCAGTTGGTTCAGTTTTGGATTTTCTGCAAGAACGGTTTTCAGCAGGATCATCTCCTTCCACTTTGAAGGTGTATGTGGTGGCCATATCTGCTTACCACACTCCTTTGGGTGGGTAATCTTTGGGGAGAGATCATATGGTAACAAGCGTGGTATCTGCTCAGTGTGTTAGGATGGTGGCTTGGGATTTGGCCATGGTTTTGGAAGGCCTGGCTTTGGCTCCCTTTGAATCATTGGAAGAGGTTCCAGAAAAGTTCCTCACTTTAAAAACAGTGTTTCTTCTTGCCATTTCGTCTCTTAAAAGGATTGGAGACCTCGGTCGGACAGCCTTCACCTTTGACTGTCTGCGCTCATTCCACCAGGAGTATGGCGTCCTCTAAAGCTCTACTCTCGGGAGTTTCCCTTCATGACATCTGTGAGGCTGCAGGCTGGTCCTCCCCACACACCTTTGTCAGGTTCTACAGCCTTGACCTAGGCTCTACTCTAGGGTCATCGGTGCTATCATCATGACATTCAACACTCATTTTGCATTTTGGTACTATGGCGTAGTGGGTACATGTTCCCACATGTCTCGATGCAGCTCGAGTTCCCATTAAAGGTAATGTCTTTTAGTTACGTATGTAACCCTGGTTCCCTGAATAGAGAACGAGACACTGCATCGCTTTGCCATACTCCCCGCATGCCCTCAAGCACGTTGCTTCATCCAATCTGAAGCTGTCGTTCTTTGTTCTGGGAGTTGCTTTATAGTTTCCTGGTCTGTGACATCACCCACCGATGACGTTCCGTCATGCCATTGGACAGATTTAATGTGCTTCACGACGCAATCACACAGAGGCATTCCCACAGCGTCTCATTGCAACATTACGTTCCCTACTTGTTCGCTACTCTGTAATTAAATGTATTGCGTTCATATTCTAGGCTCATCTGCTTTGCTGTACATAGTATGGCTGATTGGTTTGATGTTTACTGAATTTGGTCTTTTAATATCACTGTCTTAATATTAAGCCATGTTAAGCATTTTCTATGGAGGAAAACGTTTCACATGAAATTAAACGTTTTGCGTTCAAATTATGGGCTCTGTTTTTAACTGTTTTTCTGTACACAGTATACTTTATTAGTATTATGTTTACTGAGTTTGTCCAGTTAATTTCACTGTCTTACTTCATTAAGCCAAGCTAAGCGTTTTTTTCACGTCAAACGGTTTAGAATGTCCCATTACAGGGAAATGGATATGAGAACATAATTGAAAAACAATGTCTTAAATAGTTTTTCTGATTTTATTAATATGGATTTAATATATATGTAGTAGGTTTGGGTTTGTAGTAGATTTGTTCATTTATTTTTTGGGTGACGTCACGGAAGAATGCATTTTATGTCATTTCCGCCCAAATGGGTTAAATGGTGCATGGTGTGAAAAGGTTGTTTGATGTTGTACTGGTGGGAGCGTGGAGAGTGGCTGCATATAAAGTGCATAACTTGTATGGTCTGTTCTTACCTGTTTGTGTTGCTGACAATACCTGGGTAGGTCGTTTGATTTACTATGTGCAATAAGCAGAATATTATTTGTTGTTGAGTGTGTATGTTTTGTTTTGTTTTGTTGTAGCAGCAAACTTGGCATCGGGGTCATTGATTAGGAGCTGAAGGCCACTTATTGTGCTCTTTCCCTGTTTGTGTTGCTGAAGATACCCGGGTAGGCTATTTGATTATTATGTGTAAAAAGTAGAGTATTATTTGTTCTGGGGCTTGTATGTTTTGTTTTGTTGTAGCAACAAACCTGGCATCGTTGACATTAATTCAGAGCAGTACGTCTCTTATTGTGGCTCTTTCCCTGTTCATGTGGGTGAGAATACCTGTAGGTCGGTTGATTTATTATATGCCATAAACTGTGTGTTGTTTGTTTGGAAGCGTGTGTTCTGTTTCATTGTAGTAACAAACCTGGCACTACAATCGCTTAACTTGTGATACAATGAGTCTAATATAGGAAACATTGTGGAAGTAATTGATTATTTTGTTTTAATATTTTATGAAAGTATAATTAATTAAAATGTATGGTCTAAATGTAAATTGTATATTTTTATAGTGTATGTGTCACATGTATGACTTGTTTAGTTCAGTTCTGTCTGTCTGACACCTGTCCTCGTTAGTCCTTGATTAGTTTACATTCCTCCACCTGTGCCTGATTAGTTCCTTCATCACTGTGTATTTATACTCCCCGTTCTGTTCATCCTGGGTCGGTTATTGTTTGGTGTAACATATGTTATCCTTCAGTTGGATTAAAGACTGTGTATCTTGCAATTATCCTCGTCGTGCTCTTTATCCTTAATCACTCGCGTTACAGTATGAATGTAAGTGTATTTAAATGTGTAATTATGTTTTAATAAACTTACCTGGGAGTTGATCATATATTAGACCACTGTTTTTCCCAATATTGAATGTTTATTTTTCTTTAATTTCAATTGACTAACTAGCTACTAGCTTATTTGTTTGTTTCCTTTATTTACATTTGGCTGATTTTGTAATGTGAACATTGTATAGTTTTTATTTTTTTATTATTTTTTTATTTGACTGATATGGGGGGGATCTTATACTTAGCAAGACAGTATCCCAGCTACTAGGGTGTGGTGTGATTCAATGATCAGTTGATTTGTTTGATGGTTGCATTTTACATTGCACATGTGTTAAACGGTTACATGATTGTATTAGAAGTATCTGAGATAGTTACTTCCAGTCTAAGACTTGTAGTCTCAGAGAGTCAATCTGGTCTTATTATTGTTGTTATGATGTTTGTGTTTTTTCTGTTTTGGTTTTGTTGATTGTGTAGGTTTAGGAACTGTTTTGTTTTTTTAAAAGAATTAAAAGGCCATGTGTTCATGTATTTAAGCCTTCAATTTCTGTCTTGGCCTTGTTGAGCATTAACGTTGTTTTCCTTGGTGTTGCATGTAATGATTCTTCTGGTTGAAAAGTAAAACGTTATATGTTCCAATACTTCCTTGTAGTGCACTTCTTCCCTGGACAGCAACCATAACAGAACACTCGATCTACACAGTAACAGACAAGCAAGTCTGTAGTATGATCGTGGCAGAGGACAGCCTGTGGGGATTACGGCGGAATGGCCGTCCTTTGGAAAGGTATGTGAAGGAGTTCCTTGAGCTTTCCCATCAGGTGAGCTGGGATGTTCTTAATGTTTGTTTCCGTATGAGTCTGGATAAGAATACGATCCGTTACTATGAGCCTCTTTGTCAATTTTCCCTAGTCGAGGCAATCAATCTTATTCTTTGTTTAAATTGTTCCGAGTTCGAAGTAGAAGAGGTTCACATGGATCGTAGATCTCATCCAGTCCCTTTGAGAACACACGCAGCCTCATCCGCTCACCCCACGCCGATACCCTCCACATACTAATCCGAAGGTATCGGCAATTTCTGTCCGCGGGCGTTTCCCCACAGTGCTCGGGATTCCATCTCCATCTCCGATATTCATGGCCACCGCTCCCAAGCCTCGACGCATCATGGCCGCCGCTCCAGAGCCTCGACACGAAATGGCCACTGTTCCTGAGCCTCATTGCGAGATGGTCGCTGGTCCCAAGCCTCAACACGAATGGGCCGCCGAACGCGAGCCACCACACAAAATGGCTGCCCCACCCGAGCCTCTTCATCAAACGGCCACCGCCATTCACAAGATGGTCATGCAGGCCGGCGAGGATTGGCTCATTGACTTTTGGACTGTGCCAGTTTCACCTGAGCCTGTTCCAGTTTCTCCTGGATCCACTCCAGTTTCGGTCACAGAGCTCATCATGGGTGGTAGGATGGCTCTGCCCAAGAAAGTTTTGGTGTGGGGCCATATACCCATGGCCATAGAGGCTGAACAGAAGATTGGGGGTAAGACCTTGGAGGTCACTTCGCCCTGGGCTCTGCCCTGGACTCCTGAGCTCCCAGCTCTGCCCTGGAGGGATGTAATGTCACATGTCTGTGTGTCCTGGACTCTGTTTTTATGTGTCACTTGTGTTATGTGTTTGGTTTTCCCTTCACTCTTGGTTTTCATTGGTTGAGTTAGTGTCTTTATTAGTTTATTCGTGTCAGGTGTGTGTTATTAATTAGTCTTGTTTGATCTCCTTGTGTTCATGTAAGCCCTCAGTTTCTGTCTTGCCCTTGTCAAGCGTTAACGTTGTTTCCCTTGGTGTTGCGTGTAATGATTCTCCTGGTTGAACAGTAAAAAGTTATAAGTTCCAAAACTTCCTTGTCATGCACTTCTTCCCTGGACAGCAACCATAACGTATATTACTTTTCAATAAAATAATATTGATTTACACAAGAACAAACTTAATGCTTAAAGGGCGCTTGTAACTTCGTCACAATTGTCATGGCAATGATGTTCACACAGCTTATGCAAATGTTTCTTTTGTATTGAGACAAAAGAATGGGCTTTATCACTGTCTGGCACTGGCTGTTGATTGTAGCAGCTATGTATTTGTGGACACTAAAAAATTCCTTTCTTCTCCAATATTAAACCATGTAAGCAATTAGTATTAAATAGGATCTAAACTATTTTTAAAATAAACTTTACAGACAATAAAATAAACGTAGACAAAAATGCATAGTTAAAGTAATGGACTTTTTATTCCCATAGTAAGCTTCACCAAAGCTCCTCATCGGTCATCTTCCATCTTCAGTTTTCTTTAATTCATCTAGTCACTTGTTATCAGAGTTCAAGCAAAGAAAACAATATTTAAAAATCAAGAAAGATTATGCTAAGTATTTTCCCATTTGAAATCTGTCTGCTGATGTTATGTACTTTCAGGAGACCCATATTAGGCCCACGAGAGAAAAGATGCTTAAATGGAGCTGGGTTGACCATATTTTTCAGTCCACATTCTCCACAAGGCTAGAGGAGTTGCAATTTTAATCTGTAAGACATGTTTCCACTTTGAGTGATCCAAATGGTCGATATATTTTGGTACTTGGTAATATTTTGACGTTACTTTCTTTGCTAAAATATTTAATTTATTGACAGATTTTACCGATTCACATGTTATTGTAGGTGGTGATTTTAACTGTGTGCTTAATAATGTTTTGGACAGGTCAGCCAAAATAAGCCAGCTGCCCTCTGCCTCCATAGTTCTAAATAGTCTAATGTCCTCCATTGATATGTGGAGACTGATACGTACTATTCTTTCTTTCTCACAAAGGCACAAATCTTTTTCTAGAATTGAGGTTTTTTTTTTTTTTTTTTTGCTTGACTCCAAACTTATATCAAACCTGATCACTTCAGATTATCACAACTTCTTAATTTTTGATCACTCTCCGACTTCAATGTTTCTTGATCTTGGCCATAACATTTACATTTACATTTAGTCATTTAGCAGACGCTTTTATCCAAAGCGACTTACAAGTGAGGAAAACAAACATGCGATTCTTCATGAATTGGCAAATAACACAGGAAGTGCTCACAATACAAGTTTCATACATTGCTCAGTACCATAAGCTAGAGTAGGAAGGGA
This sequence comes from Zacco platypus, assembly GCA_038088235.1. Lineage (NCBI taxonomy): Eukaryota > Metazoa > Chordata > Actinopteri > Cypriniformes > Xenocyprididae > Zacco > Zacco platypus. The sequence continues at coordinate 11,047,354 of CM076080.1, forward strand.
AAAAGGGGGAAGGATAGGTTTTTTTTTTTTTTTTTTTTTTTTAATGAGGGGATCAAGTGTTCACGGAAGAGGTGAGTTTTCAGCTGTCTCATGAATATTGCCAGGGAATCTGCGTTCCTGATGAAAGTAGGGAGATCATTCCACCAGCAGGGAGCAGTGAAGGAGAATGTTCTGGAGAGTGATTTTGTGCCTCTCTGTGATGGTACCACAAGTCTTCGTTCCTTTAGTGATCGCAGGCTTCTGGTGGGGACGTAGCGTTGTAGCAGTGTGTGGAGGTAGGAAGGTGCAGAGCCTGTGGTGGATCTGTAAGCAAGCATCAGCGCCTTGAACTTGATGCGAGCAGCAAGGGGTAGCCAGTGCAAAGAGATGAAGAGGGGCGTGACGTGGGCTCTCTTAGGCTCGTTGCAGACAAGACGTGCAGCAGCATTCTGGATCATTTGAAGAGGTTTGATTGCACTTGACGGCAGACCAGCCAGAAGAGCATTGCAGTAATCAAGCCTTGAAATGACCAGGGCCTGGACAAGCAGTTGTGTTGCGTGCTCAGTCAGGAAGGGGCGGATTTTCCTGATGTTGCAAAGTGCAAATCTGCACGACCGCGCCGTTTTTGAGATGTGGTCACTGAAGGTCAGTTGGTCATCGAAGATAACTCCAAGATTTCTGGCCGACTTTGATGGGGTAATGGTGGTTGTACCAAGCTGTATGTTGATGTCATGTTGAAGAGTAGGAGTGGCAGGGAAGACTAAAAGCTCAGTCTTTGCCAGGTTGAGCTGCAGGTGGTGTTCTTCCATCCAGGTGGAGATGTCCGCCAGACAGCTTGAGATCCGTGCAGCTACTGTGGAATCATCTGGTTGGAAGGACAGGTAGAGTTGTGTGTCATCAGCATAGCAGTGGTAGGAGAAACCATGTGCCTGTATGATGGGACCCAGTGATGTAGTATAAATGGAGAATAGGAGGGGACCAAGAACTGAACCCTGAGGAACCCCAGTGATCAGTTCATGAGGTTTGGATACCTCCCCTCCCCAGGCAACTCTGAAAGACCTACCTGTGAGATAGGACTCAAACCACTGAAGCGCAGTACCTGAGATGCCCAGTGACGAGAGGGTGGACAGAAGAATTTGATGGTTTACGGTGTCGAAGGCAGCAGATAGATCCAGTAGGATGAGAACAGATGATTTGGAAGCAGCCTTAGCAATCCGCAGGGATTCCGTGACAGACAGTAGCGCAGTCTCTGTTGAATGGCCGCTCTTGAAACCAGATTGGTTGACGTCCAGATGGTCGTTCTGTGTGAGGAAGGATGACACCTGGTTGAATACAACTCGATCAAGTGTTTTTGATATGAACGGTAGGAGAGAGACAGGTCTGTAGTTGTCCACGAGTGATGTGTCTAGCATGGGTTTTTTAAGCAGTGGGGTTACTCGAGCCTGCTTGAATGTGGTAGGGAAAGTGCCTGTGTGGAGATAAGACTAAACCAAATTGTTGGCATTTTCATCCTTTACTTTCTGATGTACCATTTTGCTAATTTATATCTCAAAAGATCTCAGAATTTTTTTAGATATCAATGATAATTCTGAAGTAACTGACTCCACTTTGTGGGAATCTTTTAAGGCTGTGATCAGGGGTCATATTATCTCTTTTGAGTCTTTGGCCAGATGAGATAATCGTAGACGCCTTTCAGAAATAGAGGATGAATAATCTCAATTGGAACCCTCTTATAGAATTTCCTCTAGCCCTTCTACCTTACAGACAATTCGTAAATTAAAGTATGAATATAATGCTATTTTATCTGGACAGGTATGGGATCAATTGTTAAGGGTAAGACAAAAATACTTTGAGTTAGGGGATAAGCCCCATAAATTGCTGGCTTGATAGCTAAGGGGTTTACAAGCTAATAGAGCCATACACAAAATTAAATCAGAAGCAGGGGACATGCTTGTGGATCCTAAAGCTATAAATGATCGCTTTAGACAATATTATGAACAGCTATATACATCAAGAGCAGGAGGGGACATTTCTAATTGGCTAGAACATTTGAATCTTCCTAAATTAAGTGATGCTGCCTGTGAGGCCTTAAACTCTGACATTACTATTCCAGAGATTGTTGATGCTATAAAATCCTTCCTAATGGCAAAGCGGCAGGGCCCCACAGAAGGATTCCTGAGCTAATTTGCACAAGTGTCGTGACCTCAGACCCCCCTGATGGTTGATGTACGAGACCACCGATGTGTTGTCCGTACGGACCAACACATGATGGCCCCTCAGGTCCGGCAGGAAGTGTTTGAGAGCTTGAAACACCGCCATCATTTCCAGCCGATTTATGTGCCAGGAAAGTAGATGACCCTGCCACAGACCCTGGGCTGAGCGACCACTCATGATCACTCCCCAACCCGTGAGGGAAGCATCCGTCGTTAGCATTACGCGACGACAAGAAACTCCCAACACAGGCCCTTGGGAAAGGAACCAAGGTTTCTTCCACATAACTAAGGCATGAAGGCATCGCCGCGTGACCTTGATCATGTGAAAAGGATTTCCCCTCGGTGAAAATCGCTTGGTCCTTAGCCACCACTGCAGTGGCCTCATGTACAGCAGGCCAAAAGGTATCACGTTGGACGCAGCTGCCATGAGACCCAACAGTCTCTGAAACTGTTTGACAGTGATAAACTGGCCTAGTTTTATCCCATTGACGGCTGATAGAATTGACGCAATGCGAGCTGGAGCAAGATGGGCCCGCATCGTTGTCGAATCCCATACCACGCCTAGAAAAGTGGTTCTTTGAGCTGGAAGAAGCACACTCTTTTTGGCGTTCAACCTCAACCCCAACCTTTTGATATGCGCGAGAACGACATCTCGATGTCGAACCGCCATGAGCTCGGATTGAGCTAAAATCAACCAATCGTCGATATAATTTAATACGCGAATGCCCTGGAGTCTCAGAGGAGCCAAAGCTGCATCCACGCATTTTGTAAAGGTGCGGGGTGATAACCCTAGGCCGAATGGAAGAACCCGAAATTGATAAGCTTCGTCCCCGAAAGCAAACCTCAGGAACTTCCTGTGATGAGGATGGATGGAAATGTGAAAATAAGCGTCTTTGAGGTCGATCGTTACAAACCAATCCTCGGATTTCATTTGGGAAGCAATCTGTCTGAGTGTAAGCATCTTGAACTTGAGCTTTTGGACCGTAAGATTCAATAAGCGAACATCTAAGATGGGACGCAGCCCTCCATCCTTTTTCGGAACAATGAAATAGCGGCTGTAAAACCCTGACTGCTTGCTGGGAGGAGGAACCCTTTCTATAGCTCCTTTTTGCAAAAGTGCCAGAACCTCTTGTTCCATAACCAGAGACAGCTCGGGATCCACCACCGTGGTGAGAACCCCGCTGAACCTGGGCGGGCATGACCTGAACTGGATTTTGTAGCGTCTTTCTATTATCTGCAGCACCCAAAAAGATATATTCGGTAGACATTTCCATTCTGTCAGAAATTCTACTAAGGGAACCAGTCTCTCAAGACTGGCCTCTGGTGTTATGACAGTCAGCTCGGCGTCCTGAAGCGGCACACCGGCAGGAAACAACCAATCTGACTGTACCAGGGTTTTCCTCAGAAAACCGCTGGGGGGCTCTGCGCCCAGACACATATTCAATGGCCGGGTTGGCAGAACGGCCCCCTGAGGGCACCGAGGAGAAATGGGCACCGTATGATGAGGTGTACACCACTTTCCCCCGGTGAGGACTGCCCCCAGAGGCCTGGCGCCGTAAGCGTCAGGACCTCTTCGCCGAAGCCTTCCTAGCGATAATAACTGTCCTCAGATCAGCTTTATCCCTGGAAGGCTTCGGCTGCGCTCGCCACCCAGACCCCCCCCCCCCCCTCTGCTAGTTTGAGGTGGGGCCCGAGTGGCGACGCTAACTTTCTGATTCGCTCTGTATGAGGAGTTAGCACTCGGCTTGGATTGTTCAGCAGACTCAGACACGCGAGAGCGGAGAGGAAGAATTTTCTGGAACGCCGCCGCTTGTTTCTTTGCCTCCTGAAACCTATCAGCGACTGATGTAACAGCGTCGCCGAATAGGCCAGAAGGCGCAAGCAGGGCGTTCAAAAGGAAGCTTTTGTCTTTCTCTTTTATGCCAGATAAATTAAGCCACAGATGCCTCTCAGTGGCTGCCAGGGCTGCCATAGAACGGCCCACTGACTTGGCCATCTCCTTGGTGGCCCTAAGAGACAAATCTGTGGCATGACGCCCACCACCCTCATCAATTTCTTTTAATAAATCAGCCTGGTACGCCTGCAAGATGGACATTGTATGCAGGCATGCCGCGGCTTGACCCGAAGCCGAGTACGCTTTACCCACCAGCGCTGAAGTTGTTTTTAATGGCTTGGTGGGTAATGTTGGGGACTTCAGCGACGATGCAGACCCAGGGGAGAGATAGCTCGCAAGCGTCTCTTCCGCATAACCGCGCTTCTTCAAACCTAATATATTTGAATAATTAGATGTCTGAGGGCTAAAAACACGATAAGAGACCGGTCTATCCCACGACCTCGACACAGAACGGCAGTCCCTGACGTGGAGGCTGAGACCTGGACGGTAAATAGCGTTCGTCCAGTTTACTTTTATTTTTCTCTTCTTGTTTCTCGGCTGGCCAGTCAATATTTAATTTAGCAACAACACGAGTCATAACCTCCAAAAGCTCCTCATAAGCGGGTGTATGAGGCGGCGAATCTTCACTAGCATCGATGCTCACTACATCCAACTCCTCAGAGCTGGATAAGTGAAACACCGGTGCCTCATCCCTGGGAGAAGAAACCGCAAAGCGTGCTTCTCCCTGAGATGAGGCACTAGACCCGGCAGGTGAGGGCAGAGAAAGGGCAGGGCCCGTCTCTAACCCCTCTGCCAGATCCATCTGCGAACCCCATGATTTGAGCCGCTGCTCTGCCTCGGCAGAAGCGGGACCCGAACCACGAGGAACGCGAGCCAAAGCGCCCTCCTCGAAGAACGCCCAGCGGGAACGAAGCACTTTCACTGCCATCTTATCGCAGTGAACACAGAGAGCTGACTGTGCGTGCTCCACACCCAAACAAGCAACACAAAGATCGTGTGTATCCCCACTCGTAATGAAACGTGGGCAGGGAGGAACACACTTCTTGAATTGCTGATTCGCCATAATAAGTGAAATGCTTTGTAACAAACAACAGTAAATCACAGACAGAAACACAGAGCGCTTGCTGAAGACAGAGAAGCTGCCATTCTTTGTTTGGAGGGGTGCTTTATAGTTTCCTGGTCTGTGACGTCACCATGACGTTCCGTCATGCCATTGGACAGATTTCACATGTGCTTCACGACGCAATCATGCAGAAGCGTTCCCAACGCGTCTCGACGCAGCTCGAAGTTCCCATGAAAGGGAATCTAAATTACACAGAATTTTCTCAACCATTTCTTCTACCTGTGATCGGTGTAAATCTGCAGAGGGCTCTCTTACCCATCTCTTTTGGACATGCCCTAAACTTTATAATTTTTGGTGTGACATATTTTAAGTGGTTTTCTGACATGTATGGTTTTGCGTTTAAGCCTGATCCAGACATTTGTATTATTTGGATATTCTGTTTCTTTGTCAGACCATAATGTCTCTGTACAAAAGACCATTATTTACGGAATTATTATTGCTAAGAGCATCATTCTAAGACTTTGGTATATCGGATACTGAAACTGCATATACACCCTGGTTCTTAGTTTTTTTTTTCTCCCCCCCCCCCATTTATTATTGTTGTTATTATTATTATTATTATTATTATTATAAATGGTTGATGATATTAATAATTATTAATAATCATTTATATTGTTGTTTTTTATTGTTAAAATTATCATTCATTGATTTGTATTTTGTTTTCTTTTGCTTGTTTGCTTTTTAGTAAAATGTAAAATTCTAATAAAAATACTATAAAAAAAAAAAGAAAAAGATATGCATTTGTTCATTATATGCATTTTGTATATTTACAAAACAGTAGCAAGCATCAGGGCACTATAGATTTACTTTATTGCAAACCAGTTTAATAATCGCTTATGTTTCCTGGTGCTATACAAACTGGCACAGTCTAATTCAAGTAAAATCGATTATAGGACATATAACTTTCTCCACCATGTTTCAATATCTTTAAGGAATTGTGATCCAATTGGCTGTCATATGATTTCACATGGATGGATCATATGTTCGCACAGATGTAGCTACTTGCTCAGCCGGAGCTGCCTCGAAGATGTGCACATTGTTTTTAAATGATTATTTTTAATGCAATTTTCTTTTTTGAATAGAAAAAAGAAACTGAACAAATATGAATGCCCTGTAACTTATTACAGACAAAAGAGATTGGATTATTATTTCTGTTATTTCTGTTACTTCGATCTGTTCATCGAAGACATCTCTACAATTCTACAATTACAAAGAGATTTCATCACAACATGTGGCATAGTGCTTTTTTTCAGTCAACATCATTTAAAAAAAAGTTAGATTTTTGAATGTTAAATTATAAACATAAACTTACAAATTATAGCCCTGGGGCACCAGCCAATAGGTGGGCATCAAGTGATTAGGATAATGACTAGACCGTTAAAATATTTTTTGTGTTTTGTATATTATTTTGCTGAAAGAGATGCAGATACAAAATGAACAGTTAATCATACAAACAGAGAGAATATAAAATATATGCATATAACGAATTGCGATTGGGTCAGGTCACAGTGTATTTTCCCCCTCCCCCCAGTCATACTCGAGCCCGCCAATTTATAATATTACAATTAAAATGGATAGGCAGCATCAACTTAGTGGTTGTGCGAAAAAGAGAGAGAGAAAATATCACGACACATAGCCACCATTCAAAAAGTACCTGCAATATCAAGTTTTTTTTCTTTTTTATTTCGAAAATTGTTCACCACAGGAAATGCTGCAAATTATGCGAAAAAATGGGCTACAGACTATTTTCCCAAGTGTATTCGTTGCAGACTGTTCTAAACTCTGCCAATTACCAACTACGAGAGCAAATGTGGTCACTATAGGGCACTACACTTAATCCGGGCCTGGTGCTTGTGTTAAATAACCAAAACAAACACAATACAGCTCTCTGATATCTCTTCCTTTCTGTGAAGCAGCGTGTCGCAAAAATTAACAGCATATAGTCTATAGGTAGATTTTTTTTATTTAATTTTGTTGATCTGGTAATTATTTAAGTGGAACATTACGTGTTTAAGCTTGTTTATTCCTTTAATATATTTGTTTTAGGCCTATTTTATTTTTTGTGCTCTGCAAAAGTGTGATAGTTTGGTGAGTGAATCCTCATATTCTGTTTATCTTGCAATTTGACCATTAAAACTGAATACTTGGAAAACAAATTTTGGTATTTTCAATGGGTCACACACACTAATATATTTGAATTTAATTTAAATATAATTTAACTATCTTGCCTAATGATCGGTTATCAAGAGACCTTGTCAGTCAGGAAAAAAAAACAACAACAACATGAATAACATCCAGTATTTATTTTTTTTATTTCAAGTGTTGTATTTAGTTGTTTTTTAAATGTTTCTCCAGTTTTTTCCTTCATCCACTATTTTTGTCTCAATAGCTATAGATCCACATTTTGCTACTTTTTTTCAGTGTTCTGTGTATTAATTTATTCAATGGTTTATAATGTATATGAAGTTTTACTTAAAGCTAATGAAGTTTATTAGAATGTTCTTACGGTCTTTCTCTCATTCATATTTTGTCAATGTCCCATTTTGCTCGTTTTACGCTGGCACTTCAGCACAAACTACATTATAAAGTTTTATTATTATGGTCAAGTAATATAGAACTTTGAAGTGTACAATAGTGGTAGTAGTCTTACTTATGACATTATTTCTAAACATTGAAACTCAAACCGTTTCTGATGGGTAAATTAAATGACATAACAAGCGTGTCATGTTTTTGTCAGGGAAAAAATGAAATGGACAGCCCTGTTTTGCAGTGGTATTAAATTGTATTAAAGTATTAAATTGTACTCAAAACTAACATCTGAAATGAACAACTCTTACCAAACTCTACATTTCTATATTTTAAAATATATTCCAAAACTGAATTTTCAGCATTGTTACTCCAGCATTCACTGTCACATGATCTCTGTCACTGTCACATGAAAAAGGTTGTGCTGCATTTTTTTTTTTTTTTTTGAAAAGTGAAATTTTTCAACATGTTTGGTAATCAGAAAGCAAAGAAAAAAATGTTAAAACATTAAGATAAAATAATTCAGAGTAACCAGTACAATGTAAAAACTACGTAAAATCAAAAATCATTTTCTTATTTTATCATTTTTCAACAGTTTAAATTGTGCTCAAAACACTGTACAACTACAAACAATATCTGGGTAGCACTTTATTTTACAGTGCATGTACTTTCCTGGAGCATATATAGTAATTACGGTGTACATACAGCTAAAAGAATGGTAACACAAGGTACTTACCTGACATGTATGTACATGTAAACTAATAAGAAATATTGCTATACTTTCCAATGATACATACATGGTAACTACTTTGTACCTGTCACATGTGTTTCAGTCCTGTCATGTTTTAGTTTACGTCATGTCTGCACCTGTCTTCATTTGCCCCTGATTAGTTTAACTTCCTCCACCTGTGTTCATTAGTTCCGTCTGTGTATTTATACTTCCTGTTCTGTTCTTCCCTTGTCGGTGTTTGTTTGTGCTATGCACACTGTTGCGTGTTCATCGTATTTATTCCTGAATAAATCTGTCTGTTGGATTTACCCTGGTCTCCTGTCAGTACCCGAGCGTTACAGTACCAATAGACAAGTGTTGGGTAATAACCGGCAATGGCTTATAATGTCCATATATGGTAACTAAGATACATTACTGTACATACTAATGGTATATACATGGTAACTATGTTGTACTTACAGACAAGTATGGATAATATCAGGCCCTTGTTTATGGTAACTAAGAAACTAAGACACATTACTGTACATACTAATGGTATATACATGGTAACTGTGTTGTACTCAATGTTTTATAGACAATGTATAACGACTCGTCACTCGAAGTGGGATCCATAAGCAGGCTTTATTAAACAGTGATCGTGGTCAGACAGGCAACGGTCAAACAACAGCAGATTAGAACAGCAGAGGGCAGGCAAAATCATAGTTGTTATACAGGCAATGGGTCAGGGCAGGCAGATAACAATCACAGGTTAGAAGCAGAAGGCAGAACGGCAAAAGACAGAAACAATAAAGAATGCTCAGAAATGCAAACCATAGTAATACAAGACCTCGCAATGAATGCAAGACTGAATGTAGTTTAAATAGTCCAGGTAATGAATTGCAGCTGGATTGGGTGATCAGTGCCAAGGTACGGGGCCGATGGGAAATAGTGTGTGTGTGTGTGTGTGTGTGTCAGTATTCCGGTGAGGGCACCCTCTGATGGCCAGAGGAGGGAGTTCGTCTCTGTGACAGAGCCCCCTCCCTGCGAGCGACTCCTGGCGCGAGGAAGCAACACGATGTCATCCGTGTTGAGCTAAGAGTGTTCCTCTGGACCGTACTCCTCCCATTCGACCAGATATTAGAGAATCCTTCCTCTGTACCTGGAATCCAGCAATTCACAAACATGAGGCCTCCTCGCCCTCCACTGTGATCGGTAGGGGACCCTGCTTACCAGACCCCTCCTCCCCCTTCTCGCTGAGACCATCAGTGGGCTTGAGCAGAGATACATGAAACGTAGGGGAGATGCGAAAATGATTATGCAAGGCAAGACGTACTTTGGCGTGTTATTTAAAATGGACACACGTACCGAGTTTCTTGCAAGGAAGTTTGAGATGTAATTCTCGGGTTGAGAGCCACACCCACTGGCCAAGACGATATTCTGGACTTGGACGACGATGACACTCAGCCTGCATTCCCTGATGGAGCACTGTTCCAGGTGGCTTCACTCCTGGTTAACCAGTTGTTAACTGCGGGGACATCGGTGGGTTCTCCTGACCATGGAAAGAGAGGCAGTTGAAATCCTAAGATGCATTGGAAAGGGGTTAATCCAGTCGCTACCTTCTGTATAGAGTTCTGAGCGTATTCAGCCCATATCAGATAGCGGGGCCAATTGTTCTGATGTTGATTGCAGTATGATCGAAGGATTGAGTGAGTTTCTGATTTAATTTTTCAATCTGTCCGTTGGACTGAGGGTGGCACCCGGATGTGAGATTGACACTGATATTGAGTGCTTTAAAGAATGCTTACCAGAGTCTAGAGGTGAACTGCGGTCCTATGTCTGATATGATGTCCTCTGGTAGGTCGTAGATGTGGAATACCCAGTTGCACAGGTGTTCAGCGGTTTGCATGGCTGTGGGCAGTTTAGGTAGGGGTATGAGGCTACATGGCTTGGAGAATCGGTCTATGATGGTTTGTATGGTGGTGTAACTGTTGGAGGCTGGGAGATCGGTGACGAAGTCTATGGCAATGTGTGACCAGGGGCGTTGCGGCAGGGGCAGAGGTTGAAGTAGATCAGCAGGTAGTTGGTGAGATGGTTTGTGAATATTGCAAGTTTGACATTAGTTCACGAATAGGCTGGTGTCTCTGCACAGGTTTAGCCACCAAAATTGGTTCTGCAGCAGGTGGATAGTGGCCGTAATTCCCGGGTGTCCTGAGTAGGGTATACTGGATGCTTGTTCAAGTATATGGTTGCGGAGTGTTTCTGGAACGAAGACTTTATCAGGAGGGCATTCTATGGGGATCTCAGTCTGAGTGTTGGCTTGTTCAATCTCAGTCATGATATCCCACTAAATCGGGGCAACAATGAGATTGTACGGGATTATGGTCTCGAGAAGTTGAAGAGAATGGTCACTTTCATGCTGTCTGGATAGGGCATCAGCTTTTGTGTTCTTGGATCCAGGGCGATACATGACTGTGAAATTGAGTCTGGAAAAGAATAATGACCATTGAGCCTGTCAGGGGTTGAGTTTCTAGGCTGTTCTTAGATATTCGAGGTTCTTGTGATGAGTTAGCACCACGAAAGGATGAGTAGATCCCTCTATCCAATGATGCCACTCTTCAAAGGCTGCTTTTATGGCCAAGAGTTCCCGGTCTCCAATGTCATAATTTCTCTACACTGCGTTAAGCTTTCTGGAGTGGTAGGGACATGGAGAGAGCTTGGGAGGATTGCCTTGTCTTTGAGAGGGAATGGCGCCAAGGCAAGAGCTGAAGGCATCTATCTCTACCACAAAGGGGAGATCTGAATCAGGGTGATGTAGAATGGGAGCAGTGACAAAGTGTTCTTTCAATTGTTGGAAGGCCTGAGTGGTGGTCGTGGACCAAGTGAGTTGGTTGTTCCCCTTCTTTACCATGGATGTTAGCGGGTTGGCCACAGCACTGAAGTTCCTGATGAAACGTCCATAGAAGTTTGAGAATCCCAAGAATCATTGCAGTTCTTTCAGTGTGGTTGGTTGGGGCTAGTTAAGAACGGCGGTAACCTTCTGCTCATCCATGGCAATACCTTCTGGGCTGATGATGTAACCCAGAAAGGCGGTTCACGTTTGATAAAATTCACACTTCTCTGCTTTGGCATGCAATTGATGGTGAATGAATCATTTGAGAACTGCTCTGACCTGATGGACGTGTTCTTCAAAGGTGTCGGAATAGATCAGGATATCGTCAATGTAGACAATGACAGACTTGTTGAGCATATCTCTGAAGACATCGTTGATGAACGCCTGGAACACGGACAGACTATTGACCAGCCCGAATGGCATAACAAGATATTTGTAATGCCCAGTAGCTGTAGAGAAGGCACTTTTCCATTCATCTATCTCTTGAATCCAAATCAAGTTGTAAGCACAGTGGAGATCGAGCTCAGTATAGTACTTGGCTGTACATAATTGTTCGAGGGTAGCTGGAAAAGGGGCCATGGATACCTGAAATTTACAGTCCCCAGTAGTCGATATAGGGTCGACATCTGGGGTTTGTTCATTGACATTGATGGCTCGAATAGACAAAGGAGAGACAGATGAGAGACAGATGAGAGACATTTGGGGAACAGGCATTATTCCACTGGACAATCTGACCCTTTCTCCAAGAGATATGGGGATCATGTCTGCGAAGCCAGGGTAATCCGAGGATGATAGATGGAAGTGGGCAGAATGTAGAACTGAATGGTCTCGGTGTGGAGGAGACCCATCTGCATCCCGAGCTCCTTTGTGAGTACAGACACATGCCCGGTGCCCAGTGGTCGGCCCACTCCACTGTCAGGGAAGAGGAGCGCGACGGTTCCTTTCCTCTGCTGACAGGTGGTATGAATTGACCTGCATGGGTTCAGTCTCATCTATATCAGCGTATGAGGGAGTGCAAGCAGTGCTTCGGTGGTTGGGTTTTCTAGACCTAATGAGGTTATCAATCTGTTTGGCAAGTTCAATGAATTGGTCTAGATCCCTTCCCTCATCACAACAGGCCAGTTCAGCTTGTAATTCATGAGACAAACCTATGTGATGTTTATTTAGAAGGGTGCAGTTTATTTTACAGTCCATGTCAACAGTCTACTATTTCCATGTGCCTACTATGAGCGTATAAGCAAATATAACAGTTAGTTAATGTGTAAGTTACACATTACTTAGGTTGGGGGGGGTATAAGCATGGTGCAAGATACTTCTTGAGTACTGGTTCGTACACTATTGTGGTTCAACTTGCCTAATCTTCACTGGACAATGACTCACTTAATCAATTGGACCAATAGGGGTATTTTCATGACTTACATACCCTAATAATTATGTGTGTGTTAAGAGATTAGTAACACTTCAGTAATCTACCAGACTCTTATTTGTAATTGGCATACTCAATTCTTATGTGTCAAAAGCCTTGATTAAAAGGACTACTTGATAAGTATTAACACTATGAAGTGCTGTTTAGTTACTGCATTGCATCATTTTGGTAAGCATATTTGTTTCACAGTAGTTAACATGTACACACTGTAATTAAGTGTCCATTATTTGTGTCCACACTTGTCCTTGAGTACAACATGGTTACCGTGTATTCAGCATTAGTAAGTACAGTAATGTGTCTTACTAGTTACCATAAATAAGTGTCCGTTATTACCCAACACTTGTCTATAGGTACAAAGTAGTCACCATGTATGTATCATTGGAAATTACAGGAGGGTTTCTTACTAGTGTCTATGTACATACATGTCAGGTAAGTACCTTGTGTTACCACTCTTTTGCCTGTATGTACATCATAATCACTATATATGTACCAGGAAAGTACACATATTATAAAATAAAGGGCTACCAATATCTGAAATTAACTACTTTTGCCATGATGTTTATTTTATCAAAAAAAAAAAAAACATCTCGGGTTACTCCTGGTTCCCTAAGTAGGGAACAAGACACTGCACCGAGACGCTGCGGGAACGCCTCTGCAGGAACACCTCTATGTGATTGCGTCATGAAGTAACATGTGAAATCTGTCGAATAGCATGACGGAATGTCATAGGCGGTGACCTCACAGACAAAGAAACTATAAAGCACACCCAGAAAAGAGAACGTCAGCTCAAAATGGAGGAAGCAACATGCTCACAGGCATGCAGGGAGTATGGCAAGGGGACGCAGCATCTTTTTCCCTACTCAGGGAACCAGAGTTATATACATAACCAAAGACATTCCCTTTCATGGGAACTCGAGTTGCGTCGAGACGCTGTGGGAACCTCATTCCCATGACACCATAGTACCAAAATGCCTGAGTGTGAAGGTCAGGACAAAAGAACCAACAACCCTGGTGTAGAGCTGAGGTTAAGGCAACAGAATCCAGCAAATGTGTGTGGGGAGGACCAGCCTGCCGCATTACACATATCATGAAGGGAAACCTCCTGAAAGTAAAGCTTTAGAGGCCACCATACTCCTCGTGGAATGAGCACGGACATTCAAAGGTGAAGGCTGTCTGACTGACTCATAAGCAAGTGAGATAGTCTCAACAACCCACTTGCTTATCCTCTGCTTAGAGGCAGGACACCCTTTTCTGGGTGACCCGAAGTAGAAAAATAATTGATCTGACTTATGCCACTGGGCACAGCATATTAATTTTCTCCTGATCTGATGAAGTAAACGATGGAGGAACAAAGGCCTGCAGCACAATGGGTTCCACAGTATTAGAGGGGACCTTAGGCACATAACCTGGCCTAGTATGAAGAAAAGCCCTCACCATACGAGGCACAAATTCCAAACATGACGGAGCCACCAACAGGGCTAGTTGGACTCCATCCTTTTGAGAGATGAAATGGCAAGAATAAATGCCATTTTCAAAGTGAGGAACTTTTCTGGAAGCTCTTCCAGGGGCTCAAAGGGAGCCAAAGCCAGGCCTTCCAAAGTGGTAGCTAAATTCCAGGCCGGTATCCTAACTCACTGTGCAGGCCTAAGCCTCAAAGTGCCATCAAGAAACCGTGTGACCATAGGATCTCTCCACAAATACGAACCACCCAAAGGAGTGTGGTAAGCAGCTATGGCCGCAACATACACCTTCAAGGTGGAAGGAAATAATCCTACTGAGAAGCGTTCTTGCAGAAATTCCAACACTGAACCAACTGGGAAGTTTACTGGGTTCAGCTGCCATTCTCTGCACCAAGAAGAGAACAACCTCCATTTGGCAGCATAAAGTTTCCTCATAGAGGAGGCTCTAAACTGGAGAATTGTCTCGTCAACCTCGGTTAAGAGACCGGATTCTATGAAATGGACCCCCTAAGCCCCAGGCCCACAGCTCCCACAACTCCAGACGAGGGTGAAATATCATGCCTCCTACTTGAGACAGAAGATCTTGTCTGATTGGAATCTCCAGAGGAGAGCCATCGACGAGAGACATCAGGTCCGAGAACCAAATTCTGGCTGGCCAGAATGGGGCTACAAACAACAAACTTACCCCATCCTGGCGAACCCTCTCCAGAACCCCCGGGAGCAGAGCAATCGGGGGAAAAGCATACGGGCCATGCCTGAACCATTGCATCCAGCCTGAGAGCAGCTGGATGAGTGAGGGAGAACCACAACGGACAATATGTTGTCTCCTGAGTTGCAAACAAGTCTACATCTGCATGACTGAATTTCTCCTACAGGAGCTCCACCACCTGTCCACCTGGGGTGGAGTCTCCATTCCCAAGGCCTCAGCTTCTGCCTCGACAGGATGTCTGCCCAGGGATTTAAACTGCCCTCAGAAAGAGCAGCTTCCCCTGGGTCCATAGGAGGATATGACGGGCCAACTTGCACAAGTGACTGACCTCAGACCCCCCTGGTGGTTGATATAGGAGACCACCATCATGTTTTCCGTATGGGCCAACATGTGGTGACTGCTCCAGGCGATTAATGTGCCAGTAAAGTAGATGGCCTTGCCAGAGACCCTGAGCCGTGCGACCATCATTGCCCCCAACCCGTGAGAGATGCATCCGTCGTCAGCATTACACAACGACAAGGAGCTCCCAACATGGGCTCCTGGGAAAGGAACCAAGGTCTCTTCCAAGGCACGAAGTTATCGTCACGTGATCTTGATCGTGTGAAATGGATTTCCCCTTGGGTAAAACGACCTGGTTCTTAGCCACCACTGCAAAGGTCTCATATACAGCAGGTCAAAAGGTATCACATTGGTCGCAGCTGCCATCAGACCTAACAGTCTTGAATCCATTTTACAGTGAGTGAATGGCCTAGTTTTATCCCATATCGATGCGATGTGAGCCGGAGAAAGATGAGCCTGCATTGTTGTCGAATCCCAAACTACGCATAGAAAAGTGGTTCTCCGAGCTGGCAGAAGCACACTCTTTTTGGCGTCCAACCTTTGTACATGTGAGAGAACGACATCTCTATGTTGAGCCACCATGAGCTCGGACTGAGCTAAAATCAACCAATCGTCGATGAAATTCAATACTCGAATGCCTTGGAGTCTCAGAGGAGCCAGAGCTGCATCCACGCATTTTGTAAAGGTACAGGGTGATAAACCTAGGCCGAAAGAAAGAACGCGATATTGGTATGCTTCATCCCCAAAAGCCAATCTTAGGAACTTCCTGTGATGAGGATGGATGGACATGTACAAATAAGCATCCTTTACATCTATTGTCACAAACCAGTACTCCAACCTGATCTGTGACATGATCTGTTTGAGTGTATGTATCTTGAACTTGAGCTTTTGAACAGCGGGATTTAATAAGCGCAGATCTGGGATTTGGAACAAAGAAGAAATGGCTTTAAAACCCTGACAGTTTCCTGGGAGGAACCCATTCTATAGCTCCATTCCACGAGAGAGTCAGTATCGCTTGTTCCATAACCAGAGACTGCTTGGGGTCCATCACCATAATGAGAACCTTGCTGAACCTGGGCGGGCAAGACCCGAAATGAATTCTATAGCCCTTCTCTATTATTTGTGGCACCCAATGAGGTATATTCGGCAGATGTTTCCACTCTGCCAGTAAATCTACTAAGGGAACCAAGTCTCTTGACCTGTGGTGTTCTTGAATCCTCTGAGGATTGCTGGGGAGCTCTGCGCCCCGAAACACATGAGCAGGCAGGTTTGGCAGAATGGCCCCCTGGGGGCACTGAGAGGAAATGGGCACCATACGCCCCCAGAGGCCTGGCACCATAAGCTTCAAGTCCTCTTCGCCGGTCCTTACATCCGTCCAATCCTTAGAAGGCTTCGGCTGCAAATACCACTCAGACCCCCAACCTGCTCTTCT
Organism: Zacco platypus; assembly: GCA_038088235.1. Lineage (NCBI taxonomy): Eukaryota > Metazoa > Chordata > Actinopteri > Cypriniformes > Xenocyprididae > Zacco > Zacco platypus. The sequence continues at coordinate 11,064,054 of CM076080.1, forward strand.
GCTGTGCCCTGTGAGAGGAGCTCTTAAACAGCTTTTTCTTCTCCCGCCTAGTAGCTTCAGACATGTGAGGGCAAAGGAGGAGAATCTTTTGGAACGCCGCCGCTTGTTTCTTCACCTCCTGAAACCTATCAATGACTGAGTTGACAGGGTCGCCAAATAGGCCAGAAGGTGTAAGTGGGACGTTCAAAAGGAAGCTTTGATCTTTATCCTTTATGTCTGATAAACTCAGCCACAGATGCCTCTCAGTGGCCACCAGGGCTGCCATAGAATGGCCAACTTTTTTTTCAATCTCCTTGGTGGCCCTGAGAGACAGCCTTGCTGTTTCAGCCCCATAATATTTGAATAGTTAGACGTTTGGGGGCTGAACACGCAATAAGACACCGGTCTATTCCATGACCTCGACACCTCAGTGTGGCGGTCGGGAAAGAATGACAGTCCCCGATGAGGAGGCTGTGATTGGGATGGTAGATAGCGTTCATCCAGTTTGCTTTTCTGCTCAACTTTTTGCTTCTCAGCCATTCGATATTTAATTTGGTGACAGCACTAGTCAAAATCTCCATAAGCTCCTCATAGTCAGGGGTATGAAGTGGCTTCGATACTCACTACATCTAACTCCTCAGAGCTAGATAAGTGAAGTACCGGTGCCTCATTCTGGGGAAGAGAAATCACACAGCATGCTTCTGCAGAGTGAGTGCAGAGAAAGGGCTGGGACCAGTCTACCAGATCCTTCTGCGAACCTCATGAGACACCGTTCTGCCTCAGCAGATGTGGGACCCGAACCGCAGGGAACGCAATCCGAAGCACCCTCCCTGAAGAGCGCTCAGCGGGAGTGGAGCAATTTCATTGCCATCTTATCATAATGCTCACAGAAAACTCCCTCAAGAGCTGACTGTGCATGCTCCGCTCTCAAACATACAACAGAGCACGTGTGTATCCCCACCCATACGAACACATGGTCTAAATTGCTGTTTGTTCGCCATATTAAAGATATAATGATATATAATGCTTGACAGACAACAATAAATATCACAGACAGCAACACAGTGTGCTTGCTGAAGACACAGAAGCTGACATTCTCTGTTCTGGGGGTGCTTTATAGTTTCCTGGTCTGTGACGTCACCCGCCCATGACGCTCCATTACGCCATTGGACAGATTTCGCATTTGCTTCACGACGCAAACACACGTTCCAACAGTGTCTCGACGCAGCTCGAGTTCCCATGAAAGGGAATTTTATTAGAAGAACATTTTTCTATATTCTACATTTTAAAATGTATTCCTGGAATGCCAAACCTGAAGATTCTGACATTTTTCTCAGATTTTTCAAGATGTTTAATAAACAGAAAGTTCAAATGAATAGCATTGTAAAATCTTTTTGTAATAATATAAAAGTCTGTATGGGTAATTTTAAGCAATTTAATGTGTCTTTGTAATTTAAAAAAAAAAAAAAATGTTATTTCTGTTTACTCAAAAATTGAGACTTGTCTATCCTGGAATCTAAAGATTATAACTGATTTGTTATAATTAAAAACTTTTTTTTAAATTAAGAAAAACTAATTCAGTGTAACCAAGTACAATGTAAAAACGAACTAAAATCTAAAAGCCAATTTCTCAGTCATTTTCAACAATTTAAAGATAAGTGGTGATGGTTAGTTTGTTTGTTGTGTTTGCCATAGATTGTTTAAACTGCATAAGTTTGCAATTTCCATGCAATGAAAATGTTTATAATTGAAATGTATAAAGATTGTACATACATGGTGGATTATTTTAATGTTAATGTTTGTGTAATACTACATATTGTTAAAATGTCTGTGATTTTAATGTGATCTTATTCTCATCCTTAGATGCCTAAGCTGAAGAAATTTCGAATGTGGCACAAGCCATTGATCAACAAAAGTAAGACTGATGTCTCTTATTCCCGTTTGCATGTCCAGATTGTCTGGCACTGTAGCAGGCAATGAGGTTAGATTGCAGTTCACTGCAGAGGTGAATAAGGAGCTCGTAGGTGTAGCCTACAATAATGTTTGTACCAAACAGAGATCAGATCTTCAGGACATTCATAGCAAATGAAGTAAATTGCTTAAGGACATGAAAGCTGAGGGTAATGGAGACTGTCAGTTTCCTCATAAGTTTGGTGGCCAATATAGTGTTTTCAGTGAAACATGCAAAGTAACAGTGGGACAATCATTGGGTGGATCACAGAATGAGTTGCATGAGAAATTACAAGCGATACTGTTCATGACTGTCATTAATATTGTTTGATGAACATAAAAGGAGACACATGTACTATTGTAAGACATAGCGATTTCTATGTTGTTGTAGACTGTAATGTCCGTAACTCATGTGATTTGAGATCGGTACACAAGATGTTGTTTTTAACACAAACTGGCAAGACTTAGTTTTGCACATTGATAATTTAATGATGAGCTTGAGTGCAGATAAGTTTAGTATATGTGGTATATTAATGTAGACACCATCTCATCGGATATTCCATCCTTTGAAAATAGAGATATTGTAGGAAAAATTAGTACATGTACCACCAAATATACTGAACAAAGCCCACCGTTTTCATCAAAAGAAAGAGAAAGTGTTAGTAGCATTCGAGTATCATTTTATCAGGGTGATAGCAAGCTCCAGTGGTGAGGAAAACAGTGTGTTGTAGTTTGGCTACAATGGCAATGCACAGTGTACACTGTGTGTTCTCATGGAAAACATCTCGGGTCAGAAAACTCCCTCAAGAGCTGACTGTGCATGCTCCGCTCTCAAACATACAACAGAGCACGTGTGTATCCCCACCCATACGAACACATGGTCTAAATTGCTGTTTGTTCGCCATATTAAAGATATAATGATATATAATGCTTGACAGACAACAATAAATATCACAGACAGCAACACAGTGTGCTTGCTGAAGACACAGAAGCTGACATTCTCTGTTCTGGGGGTGCTTTATAGTTTCCTGGTCTGTGACGTCACCCGCCCATGACGCTCCATTACGCCATTGGACAGATTTCCTCTATGTTGTTGTAGACTGTAATGTCCGTAACTCATGTGATTTGAGATCGGTACACAAGATGTTGTTTTTAACACAAACTGGCAAGACTTAGTTTTGCACATTGATAATTTAATGATGAGCTTGAGTGCAGATAAGTTTAGTATATGTGGTATATTAATGTAGACACCATCTCATCGGATATTCCATCCTTTGAAAATAGAGATATTGTAGGAAAAATTAGTACATGTACCACCAAATATACTGAACAAAGCCCACCGTTTTCATCAAAAGAAAGAGAAAGTGTTAGTAGCATTCGAGTATCATTTTATCAGGGTGATAGCAAGCTCCAGTGGTGAGGAAAACAGTGTGTTGTAGTTTGGCTACAATGGCAATGCACAGTGTACACTGTGTGTTCTCATGGAAAACATCTCGGGTTACGTCTGTAACCCTGGTTCCCTGAGAACAGGCAACGAGACGCTGCATCCAAGAACGCTTATGGGGAATGCCTCCGTGTGACAGGTGTCTGAAGCAATAGTTAAATCACGCCAATCCTTTTTGCCGGCAACAGCCTATGATGCAATACTAGCACAACCAGCAAGTGTATAAGGGACGCCTAGAGAACATGTTGTCCGCTTTTCGTCTGAAGGAACTGTAGCATGCATCCCAGATGAGATACACTGTCTCGTTCTCTGTTCTCAGGGAACCAGGGTTACAGTCGTAACTACATCCAAGAACGCTTATGGGGATATGGCTGGTGGGAGTGTATGACAGGTAGCTTATAGAGGTTGGTCTATAAGCATCCCAAACCCATGCTCCTTGGATTCAAAACTTTCCTAACTAGATGTTGGTGTTATATCATGATAATATTCTACTTTTAAGGTACTTTAAAGGAAAAAGGACTCAGTTTGGACACCTCCATAGATCATGCAAATTAGGCCATGAAAAGAGACAAAAGAAAGTTCTCCCGCTAAAAGTCCACACTCTCCATTGGTCCGCACGCCCAAAATAGGTGTGCTCGGAGTTATCTTTTTAACACCTAAACACAAGTTCATCTGTGCTCAGTCACTTCCTTTCCTAAATGAGACCTTTTTTTATTTTCCAGCATTTTGCGAACAAGTTAATTTCGTTTTGAAACTCCCTCTGAAGATTCGACCTCAGGAAGAGATCAATCGAAGCTTCAGCTCTACGCACTGAAGTTTTGAATTCACCACAGCACAAAAGTACTAATGCAAGTATCTGAATTAATGTTCGATGCGCTTTAGTTTGATTGTCTGTAGTGCTGGCTCTCAAAAGGTTTAGCTGTTTGTAATCTTGCCTTCTTTGATCAACCTCTTTCCTTTCTTTACTTTCATTATTTATATTGTATGCTCTGCTTAGATTTAGTTGTATGTATTCATGTGTAAGCGAATTAAGCTCAAACGAAATTAATTTATTTATTTATAGAAAATTCTAAACGAGTCACTTATTTTACGACCAAGCAACTGAATCGTCCAGCGTTCATTTGCACGGGCCGTAACTGTAAGCTCTGTAGTGGATATGAATATCCAAATATCTTGAAAAAGCTTGGAAAAAGGGGTTCCCCGGGTTTGTTGATTCGCTGAAGGTCTTTTCATTTGGATTGATGTTGTATATGCTGTCCTTCCCTCTTGTGTGAAGAGTAGAATTCTAGCTAGTGTCAACAAAATTCCAATAAACACGCAGAAGACTGGTATTTAGGTTTATAGAGTCAATCTTCTTTTCTTTGGTTTATTGTGTCTTTCTTTTTCGTGAAACTACAAGTAAAATATACTACAATATACAGAAAATACTACAATATCAGTGTAAAATTGTCTAATAACAAGCATTTGTGTAAGCTAACATAACATAAAACAAGTACACGTAGAATAAACACAAACTTTTACAAAAATTGAACAATACAGCGGTAAAATGATGCTACACATAAAGAGAAATGAAATAAACTTACAGCCGATGCCACATTTTAAAGGATTACCACGGATGGAGTTGAATTGTTGAGAGACTCTAGTGTTGCTGCCATGTGCTCTCTGGCTGCTTGAACTAATATAGTAATTGGAATGACCACTAGGGGCAACACTAACTTTAAGATTGATACAAAGACAGAACATTGTAGGAAGGTCAATCACGTTCTGGTGTGATGGCCGATGAATGGAGGTTCCCAATGGAGGTTTAACTTAGAACATGAGACTCTCGACGGAGAGAAAGAAAATTAAAGTAAAAGAAAGGAAAGCAAGTCAGTTGGATGGCTTGAATGAAACTGCTTGGCTGCTCTTCATCGTCTGTTTCTTGGTCTTTGTTTCGACTTAATCTAATTAATTATGATCTTATTCTATTAGACAACTTCTGCTAAGCTGTAAATTAAAATAATAATAATAAAAAAAAGAACTTAAGAAAACTTAAAAAAGAAAACTCTCTCTCTATATATAAAAAAAACTTAACTTTAAAAAGAAAAACTAAAAATAAAAAGCTTGAAGTTCTAGTGTACTGAGCATTTAACTGAGGTTTGTCCAACCTCTTTGAGGAGTTCTGACCAATGAGGTGTGGTCTTTGCTTCAGAGGTGACTTTCTCATCCCCTGGTCATTTATGACCGGTTATCTGAACTTTCAGAGGGGTGCAGAGAGTACAGTTTAGCCTACTCTAGAAAGAATACGATACATTTTACAAAGATTTTATTCAAGCCATATTTTCAGTTATGAGAGGGGATTCAGTTTCATTACAAACACATACTTTCAATCAACTATTCAAAAGTTATAACAATTACATGAATTGTGAGTGATCTGCGCATAATAGGTCACATGTATAATGTGTATGCATGAAGTGGAATTATGCAGGTGAACGCTGTTTGATTACAAGTCCGTTTAGAATGGTTTTGGAACCATTTAATGCAGTTCATATATATAAAGGAGTCTCTGTGGGGTTTTCTGTGGATTTTGATTCTGTATCACTCAGAGGTCATGCAGAAGAAGGTGGCCTGTTTTATCTCTCTGTCTTTGAGGATCAAACTCTGGTGTTATCTTCTTGTGGCTCCAGTTGCACTGTCTTTTAAACATTTGGTCTTTCACCTCAGCTGGACATAAAGTACTTAGCTGGGAGGGGGTCTCAGACAGACTGGAGCCACGAATACATTCCCTGATCTTGGGTCCTGTGATGATTTGGGCTGAGATGAGTTTATATGGAATTATGTTTGAATGAATCATTTGGAAGATTCATTTGTCTGGTTCGTCCTCAATTCCTACACATGTATATATTGTATATTCATATATTAAACACATTGTATTCACGGTTGATTGTCTCTGATTGAAACTCATACATGAACCAAGTCCTTTTAACGCTTTGATTTCGCTAGCTATACGCTTCTTAAGTTCTAGAATAAGTTTTTTTTTTTTCTTGGCCAGAGAAGAAAACTTCTTTTTAGAATTGATAAATTCGGAGTGATTGTTTTGCTGGACAAAACAGACCAGTCTTTCTAAAATTAATTCTAATGCTAGAAATAATTTTAGACCATATATATTCATAATTAATTATAATCCGCTGTAATTGATTATCCATATATACCTAATTCCCTTCGTGGCTTATTCATATTCATAATTAATCAAAACATGTTATGATTCAGTTGTGAATATATTTCATCCATTTGAGCAATTTCGCTAATTTATTACATCAGAAATCACAGGCACGGGTCAGCACAATGCTTGAAGCCTTTCACAGAGATTTTATTACCTTTTGAAATGACAGATCGCAACAGACAAGATAGTCACTGAAGATGAAAAAAAGAGGGAGACATGTTCTCTAGGCACCTCTTATATACTTGCTGGTCGTGCTAGTATTACGTCATAGGCTGTCGCCGGCCAATAGGATTGGCGTGATTCGACTATTGCTTCAGACACCTGTCACGTGGAGGTTTTCTCCACAAGCATTCTTGATTCCAGTGCAAGTTCCCTTTCGAAAAAGAACCAGAGATTTAGATAATGTTCTAACTGATGGTGACAACTTGTATGCCAGTTTGCGAGAAAGTGATTCAATCTCTGATCCAACAGAGCAAAAGTTGTTTAATTCCAGATCTTCCTCAGCAATACGCTTTTAATTCAAATGCATTTCAATTTGAATATGGCAACTTTATTTCTGGATTTGTATATGTGCTTGATGGAGAATTCATTATGTTAGGTGACATTAGTTGATGGCTTGTTTGGCAATGTTTGAAAAATATGCCATGAAAAATGAACAGTTTGCTGTGGTTGATTCTCATTCACGTAGTAGTTCAAGGATGGTTGATGGTAATGGCTTCAGTGTGGTTGTACATCACAAAACATTGAGCTGTGTTGAGAGGAACTTTCAAAAATTGTCTGCATGTTTTGGTGAAAACCTAAAGGTTTTGAAATAAGTGGTGTTTGTGTACAAGTAAAATCCAGTAAAGCATGGGTCTTCAACCGGGGGTCCATGGAAGTATTGCAGGGGGTCCGTCAATTAATGTTTGATCACAAATAATTTAAAAAAAAAAAAAAAAAATTAAAACATGGGTAAAAACATCACAAAGTCAAATTTAAATAAAATATATTTGATTTTAAAAATAGTATTACATTAACAGCTTTAATAACTATTCCATCCACGTGCAGTCACGTGATCTCACGATGCCGTCAACGCAGACTATGAGCGCTATAATTTGAAAACGCTACTGGCTAATAATTTATATACAATTTAGCTCGCCTGCGCCTGCGTATAAAGGAGATAACTGTCTATTTAAACAGATATATTTGTCTATATTCGTCATTCACAAAGGGAAAGCGAAACTAAGACTGCATGTATACAAACCATAAACAAAGCAGCGCTTGCTTACCGTTTTGAATATCAATCATGCTGATCATGTTCTTTATTCCACTCAGATCATGTTATTATAAAAATATTCGTGCATTCAAGTGCTCAGGTAAGATGACTTGAAATTAGAACAACCTTCTGTCTGTGCCGTTATGACTTATTTGCTTGCTATCATAACTTTTGCTTTATATTCTCGTGAACTGACTCGTTTGCTATACTGAACAGCCAATCAGAGTTCTCTCTCTCACCGACGGCGATTCAACATAAACGAGTCAGCCGATAAAAAAGCCGACGAGGACCAACTTCAGCCGATGGTGCGGAACACACTGAGGAAACTGTTTTCCAGGCTTTAAGTTGAAGTTCAGAGAAATGTATAATTGTCCACCTGACAATAACATTTAAATGTATGAAACTGCAAATCTATTAAAATAATTGTGATTAAGACAACTGTGAACTTAATAAATTGTGATTTTAATTGCAGCATGTTTGTTATGATGCATATATCTTTTTAAGAATGAAAATATAGCCTACAGACAATGTACAACAACATAGTTCTAATCTATATTGTCTCAATATAATATTACTGTCATAATATGATTGATTTCTATTAATATCAGAGGATCCGTTTGACACATTTTGTGTCAGGGGTCCCTGATCCATGTCTCTCACATCTAAGGGATCCTTGCCCTGAAAAACGTTGAAGACCCCTGCTATTCTTCCCTCGTAAAAGAGTTCCCCTTCTTAACTAGGCAGATAGATAACTCCTTCCACAGAGACATGTATTGAAGCACGGATTTATTGTGACCACCACTTCAAATATAAGTGGAACAGAGTAAAACTGAAAGACAGAAAAATGAAAAAATAAGTTCTCTTTCTAACATTCGTTCAGTATCTCACTGCGGGACCGCCTCTAGGCGTGACCGATCGCGGAAGCACCAATAACACCACGTCTGCCAACCATGGCAGACCAATCGCTGCAGCGATCAGGGAGTCCTACCTCCCTGTATATAAACCGCAGCTACCTGCCGTTTCGTCATTCTCGCTCTCTTCCCCGTGAAGATTTTGGAAGCCAGACTCAGCAGACTTTAGGAGCTATTTTGCTAAACGGTTTATCGATGGAGCCGCAAGGTAACGTCCCAAACGCAAGATCCCTACAGTTGTTGAGTACTTACTTTGGAGTGGATAACTAACGCGTCAAGGCGAGTTCTCTGCTCTGGATTTTCCATCTATTTTCCTAGTTTTTTGGGCGCTTACTATGCTCCAGAAAAATAGAAAAATAAGAGCTCTCCATCAGCAGCACAGCTCCGTATTCGTTATCTTACCGTACGAAGAGAGTGCAGGCCATGGCTACTGCGAAGGAGCCGGAGAGCCCCGGAGGAAAGGGTCGTCCTCCTCATCCGTGTGCTTGCGGAATGTGGATTTCTGCTAAGGATTCACACGGCCTCTGCATCTCCTGTTTGGGCGCTAAACATGCTCAGGCAGCTCTGTCTGACCCCGAGGGCTGTCCTCACTGTGTAACATTCTCGGTTAAAACCCGAGAGCGGAGACTCCGCGTGGCAGTGGCTGGGAAGTCGGACCCGTGCCCAACCCAGAGAGGAACCCATGGATTATCCGCAGACCGCCAGCTCGTGGGGAGAGATGATGGAGAGAGTGTCACTCATCCTTCCCCCGCTGTTTGACGATCCTTTAGCGGGAGAGGAAAATGACGACGACGAAGTTTTATCGACCATCCTCGAAGACGAGGATGACGACGAGGAAGATGCCATTCTTCCCCCGACTCAGTCGCATCCGCCGAGTGCACAGGACGAGAGCTCACCCTCCCCTGTGCAGACGGACACAGATTTAATCGAGGACTGTCGCAGGGCCGCGGCTAGATTGTCGATCGACTGGCCATCTCAACCAGCAGGCCAAGGGGCCGAGAGAGACCTGTATGACGGTAAGAGACTGCCGTCACGTCTCCCTCCAGCGAGGCAGTTCATTCCTGCCGTCCCAGCCTGTGTGGCTGAAATGAAGAGGTTTTGGGACAAGCCTTTTTCCCACCCAGTACCCGTCAAAGGCTTCTCGAGGCTGGATGTCCAGGGAATGAAGGATTTGGGGATGGCAGATCCTCCCCCGGTGGAATCATCTGTTGCAAATCATTTGCACCCAAATCGCAGGGCAGCGCTTTCTTCAACGGGAGCCTCGCTGCCAGGGAAAACAGAGCGCTTCGCCGCCTCTGTTTTTCAAAAAAGCTACAGATCCTCTGCACTCACCGTCCGTGCTTTGAACGCGACGTCCCTCCTCATGGCCTATCAAGCGGAGTTACTAGAGGAGATGGGTCGTCAGCTGGACTCCGGATCTCCCAACCCAGCGCTCTGGGAGGAGATATGCGTCATTGCGGATTTAAACCTGCGCACATCGCGCGGAGCGGTTCAGAGCTGCGGTCGGAGCATGGGTTTGGCGGTTGTGGGTGAGAGATCGCTATGGCTGGGCTTGTCAGGCCTCTCTGACAAGGAGAAGGTACAGTTTTTGGATGCCCCTATCGATCCAAAGGCAATGTTTGGCGCGACGGTTACAGCGATGCGTCAACAATGTGACCTGAGAAAAAAAGAGGGAGAGGCATTCGAGGTCTGTCTTCCCAGAAAGCAGGCGGCTCGGACTTATCACCCGAGCCGAGCGAATTTCAGACCTGCAGGGAGAGGAGGCCATTCTGACCATCAGCCTTCCCGTCCTGCCCCACCACAACAGCCAGGAAACGCAGGCCCGCAATCTAAGCCCATTTTTGCGAGACCGAAACAGTCTTTCGCAGCCGCAGCTGCAAAACACCGATCGGCCACCCCGCAGGTAAACAAAAAGAGGCGGTCGACCTGAGACATCAGTTCGGCATCAGGAAGGGTTTGGAGACAGCACTCAGGGTTTCTCTGTCCCATCCCTTCAAGTCAATTCCTTTCTCCCTCCCTCGGGGAAAAGGAGAAGGAAGGTAAACGTTTGTGTGGACAGTTCAAAGTCCAATGTGTACGGGAGAGTGGCTCATGTTCCTCAGGTGCCCCCCAAAGTATTGTCTCTCCCTCCAACTACGAGTATGGTTCTGAGGGAGGAAGGACAAAAGTTCATAAGCATCCCTTCACGAATAAAGTTTTCTCTGATGCATCCAGGCCAAGGGCCGAGGGCGCAGAGTGGGATGAGTATAAAGAAAAAAGATCACAAAAAATTAAAACAATCACTAATAGAGACGAATATAACTCCTACACTGGAGCGGTATTCCCCCCCTTCGCCACTAGAGCGTTCTGCACCACCGCTAGTGAGCGAAGCCGGGATGGGGCCACTCGCTGCTCAGACAACAAACTGGTGCGCATGTGCAGTTCATCCCTGGGTGTTAACCACGATAGAGAGGGGATACAGACTTCAATTCTCTGTAAAACCTCCTGTATTCAATGGAGTGGTGATTTCAGTGGCCCAGGGGGACACAGCTCAGGTTTTAGAGGAAGAAATATCCTCTTTAATGAGGAAAGGAGTGATAAGAGTGATTCCAACGAAGGAGAGCCAAATGGGCTTCTACTCCCGTTATTTTGTGATTCCCAAAAGACTGGGAGGTCTCCGTCCCATTTTGGATTTACAGATCCTCAACAAACACCTCAGAAAATACAAATTCAAAATGCTTGTGCTCAGAACTGTGTGTCAAAGTATTCGTCAGGGGGATTGGTTCACCTCAGTGGACCTCCAGGATGCATATTTTCACATAGATATTTTGCCTGCTCACAGGAAATATCTGAGGTTCGCTTATCAGGGCACAGCATACGAGTACACGAAAATCCCCTTTGGCCTCGCTTTAGCACCCAGGGTATTCAGCAAATGTGTGGAAGCAGCTCTGACACCGTTAAGGAACGAAGGGATCAGAGTTTTATCATACCTGGATGATCTGCTCATCTGCACGCCGTCCCCGCGGCAGGCAGAGAGCGATACGCACACACTAGTGACGCATCTGGAGAGATTAGGTTTCAAAACAAACCAGACGAAGAGTTGTCTATCTCCCTCACAAGAAATAGTCTACTTAGGTCTCAGGTTGAATTCAGTGATGTTTCAAGCTTTCCTATCAGAGGAACGCATCGAGACATTTCACAGCTGCCTCTCCCTTTTTCAAAGAGAGAGATCAGTCTCTTTCAGAACGTGTCTTCGGCTACTGGGTCTGATGGCCTCAACCGTGTCAGTGGTTCCCCTGGGACTGCTGCGAATGAGGGATTTTCAGAACTGGACTGCGTCACAGGACATTCGACCCATTAGCCGTCTCAGTCGCAGAGCGCGCGTCTCACCAGAGTGCATGAGCGCTCTCTGTCATTGGAGAGCCCCGTCTTTTCTCAGGACAGGATGCCTTCTGGGGCCTGTTGTAATGAGGAAAGTGGTGACGACAGATGCATCTCTCACGGGCTGGGGGGCAGTGTTCGAGGGCAGAACAGTGAGAGGAGTTTGGTCTCCTGCACTGAGAGAGAAGCACATAAATTTTCTAGAACCACTGACAATGTTACTAGCTCTGAGACATTTTGTGCATCTTCTCAAGAATCATCATGTATTGGTCAGAACAGACAATACAACGGTGATAGCCTACATAAATCGGCAGGGAGGAGTACGTTCTCACAAACTTCACTTGTTAGCGAAAGAACTGATTTTGTGGAGCAGCGGGACCCTCCTGTCGTTACGCACGACGCATGTTCCGGGATTAATGAACAGGGGAGCAGATCTACTGTCCAGAGGGAATCCTCTGTACGGGGAGTGGAGACTTCATCCCCAAGTAATCCTTATGGTGTGGCAGAGATTCAGCCAGGCCGCCGTAGATCTCTGTTCTTTTCTCTGGCCGGCGACGATGCACCGTTGGGTGTGGATGCTCTAGCCCACGAGTGGCCAGACGCGTTACTTTACGCGTTCCCTCCGTTGAGCCTGATCGAGCCGACACTACGGAGGGTTCGGGAGTGCAGACATGTAATGATTCTAATCGCGCCATACTGGCCGGGGAGACTGTGGATGGCGGAGATTGCGCAACTACTCTACGATCAGCCGTGGCCGTTACCAGCGCGCAGGGATCTCCTCTCACAAGCACGAGGGGAGATATTTCACCCCTCCCCTCAGAAACTAGCTCTCTGGGCCTGGCCCGTGAGAGGCTAAATCTCCGAAAGTCATTGAGACAATTCAGAACACAAGGGCTGCCTCAACGTGTTCTTTATATAATCTCAAATGGAGGGTGTTTGAGGAATGGTGTGCAGATAGGAACATCGTTCCTTTCTTGTGTTCAGTTTCGGATGTGCTGAGTTTCCTACAGGACCTTCTAGATAAGGGCAGAGCCTTTTCTACGGTTAAGGTTTATCTGTCCGCCATCTCGCCATGTCATGTTGGTCTTGACTCGGGGACCATTGGCCAACACCCTCTCGTTTGTCGTTTTATGAGAGGGGCGCGTAGGCTGCACCCTATATCGAAGCCTCTAGTACCGCCATGGGACTTGTCCGTGGTTCTGAACGCGCTTTCGAAAGCTCCGTTCGAGCCCATTGATAAGATTGCCTTGAAGCTTCTCACTTTTAAGACGGCTCTGTTACTCGCTCTTACTACAGCAAGAAGGGTGAGTGAACTACATGCTCTATCAGTTCACCCGTCATGTATGATGTTCGCTCCATTTGTGCGTAAAGTGTTTGATCACGCTAGTGCAGTTCAGTCAGTGGACCTGCTAGCTTTACATCCACCACCCTTTTCATCCCCAGAGGAGGAGCGGTTACACGGTTTATGTCCAGTTCGTACTCTGTATACGTATGTTCAGAGAACCCGCACACTTCGTAAGAGCAATCAGCTATTTGTCTCGTGGGCAGACTCGTACAAAGGAAAACCTATATCCCGTCAACGCCTCTCTCACTGGGTGGTGGAGGCTATCGTGTTATGTTACAGTAATACGAATATAGAGCCCCCAGCAGGACTATGAGCACACTCTACTAGAGGTATGGCTACATCCTGGGCTTTGTTTAGAGGCATTTCTATTCGAGAGATTTGCGCGGCAGCCAGCTGGTCTTCTCCGCACACATTTACTCGGTTCTATAGGCTGGATGTGACAGAACCCTCCCTGGCCCACTCAGTCCTGGGAGTGAGTAGTCAGGTTGTATAAACACAATTTTTTATTCGAGGGAGAATTGCTCATGTCATTCTGTTTCACCTCCGTCTGGAGCTATGATTCAGTTGATTACCCACTCTTTCTTTAGTCTGCTTCGTCAGCATATCGGCAATTCGGGAGTGGTCTATATCCCGCAGTGAGATACTGAACGAATGTTAGAAAGAGAACGTTAGGTTACTAACGTAACCCCGGTTCTCTGATAACATGAAGTGAGGTATATCACAAACGTTGCCCTCCTTGCCTGTTCTGCACGGAGAAGAGATATGCGGAGAATGACGAAACGGCAGGTAGCTGCGGTTTATATACAGGGAGGTAGGACTCCCTGATCGCTGCAGTGATTTGTCTGCCATGGTTGGCAGACGTGGTGTTATTGGTGCTTCCGCGATCGGTCACGCCTAGAGGCGGTCCCGCAGTGAGATACCTCACTTCATGTTATCAGAGAACCGGGGTTACGTTAGTAACCTAACGTTTCTAAAGAACGTGCATCAAAGAAAATTAACAGTTCACTTAAGGGATAACTGGATTATACAAATTAATAAAGCAGATGCATGTAACATTGTACTGAAAAAAGTCTCGCTAAATATGAAATTTATCCTGAATAACATCACCAATAACAAATATAAGATGATGATAACATTCTTGTAAACACTTGTAATACTTACAGACAAAGCTTCTTTCAATGATTACAAGGATGATGAAAGGATTGAAAATAGCTGCTTAACCGTGTGACTATCAGCATCAACTGAGTAAACAAAGATGGCTGCTATTAAGGTCAGAGGTTATTATCAAAACATATAGAATAGCACCACCTAGTGGCTCAAATTAAATTACACTAAAGTACACTGGAAACAGTACACTCCCCGTCTAGTATCTGGTAAGATACCATCATTAAGCATAGTAACATTTGTCCATTCAGTCCCAGGAGACAGCAGCAAAATGACATCCGATATAGGTCGCAGGAACACTTTAGACGATCCGTCTTTGACCTCAACTTTTCTTACTTTCCCATCTCTCCCGGGAAATGTCTCTAACACGATCCCCATTGGCCAGTCATTCCTTTTTGCTTGAATGTTTTTCAGCAGCACAACATCTCCTACTTGGAGATTGGAGCTCTCATTCTGCCATTTTCTACGGTTTTGCAAGGTTGCGAGATATTCCTTTCTCCAGCGATTCCAGAATGTATTGGCTAAGCTTTGGATTGCCTCCACTGACGAATGAAGAGGTCCCTTTCACCAGATTCTCCTGGTGGAGGAGGAACTACAGAAGTCTTTTGAGTGAGTAAAGTTGCTGGAGTCAGCATGAAAAGAGCATCTGGATCTGTAGACACAGGTACCAGGGGACGAGCATTGACTATGGCTGTGACTTCAGCCATGAAGGTGGTAAAAACCTCATGGGATAACTTTGAAGGTCCAAGTTTTTGTAGCATAGATTCAAGGATCCGCCTTGAAACTCCGATCATATGTTCCCAACTTCCACCCATGTGAGATGAGTGAGGAGGGTTGAACACCCAAGAGCATCCACTGTCACTCAGATACTCTTGTACCCTTTTGTCTTCTGTGACTGACTCCATCTTCAACTCCTTGCATGCTCCAACAAAGTTGGTGCCACAGTCCAATCGCAACTGCTTTGCTGGACCTCGATCAGCGAAGAATCTGCGGAGAGCATTTATAAAGCTGGAGCTATCCATCGACTCTATGACTTCAATATGTATGGCCCTAGTGCTCATACATGTGAACAGCACTGCCCAGCGTTTTGAGTTTGCTTGTCCTCTCTGGTTCGACGTGAGGTGACCATCCACGGCCCGAAAACATCTAACCCTACAAAGGAGAATGGAGGGTCCATACTGAGCCTTTCAGGAGGTAGGTCAGACATCTTCTGAGTCAAAATCTTTCCCCGCAATCTGCGACACTGAAAACATTAAAAGATCACACTACTGATGCGTCTCTTACCACCTATGATCCAAAAACCAGCCTCTCTCAATGCACCCTCAGTGAAGATGCACCCCTGATGTTTAACTTGTTTGTGATAATGTTGAATGAGCAGAGATGTGATGTGACAATGACCAGGGAGGTCAAACAAACTGTTTATTGTTGACAGAACCCCACGTCTGGTGTAAGGTCTTACCTGGTCTGCGACCTGGAAGATGAACACGTCTTCAGACATGTCCCAGCTCACTCCCAAACTTCTCTGAACTGGTGGGAGGCCAGTGCTCAGATCTAGATTCCTTAACTCCTTTGCAAGATCTTCTGCAGGAAATGATTTCATAACTTCCACTTTATTGGAGGCAATCTTGTGAAGATGTAGATTAGACAGAGCCAGCATTTCCTGAGTGGTCTTGAGCAGCTTGATGGCTTCCTCTTCTGTAGGGAGAGAGATAAGGCCATCATCCACATAAAAATTCCTTTCCACAAAGTGCCTTGCCTCGGATCCATAGTCTTTTTCACCTGCAAGGGCAGCCCTCCTGAGTCCATGTATGGCAACTGCCAGAGACGGACCATTACCAAATACATGCACTCGCATCTGGTACTCCAGCACCCTGTTGTCTAAGTCACTGTTGTCATACCAAAGGAAGCGTAGAAAGTTCCGATGCTCTTTTGCGACCACAAAGGAATGGAACATTTGCTGGATATCAGACATCACTGCCACACGTTCCTTCCTGAAACGTGGCAGAACCCCCAAGAGGCTATTGTTTACGTTAGGGCCAGTAAGGAGGACATCATTTAACGATACACCTTGATGTCGAGCACTAGAGTCGAATACTACCCTTATCTGGCCGGGCTTCTTTAGATGGTACACGCTGAACATTGGCAGATACCAGCACTCTTCATTATTCTGCAATTGTGGTGCCAACTCTGCATGCTCATTCTCAAATATCTTACGCATAAAATCTACAAAATGTTCCTTTACTTCGAGGTGTGTTTTTAGTTTGCGAGTCAGTAACGTGAGCCGATTGTTGGCTTGAACCTTGTTATTAGGAAGGCGTTGCCATGGGCTACGGAATGGAAGTGGACCAACCCAGCTATTTGACTCATCCTGATGGAATTCCCTTTCAATAATCTTCAGGAAGGCAACATCATCCATAGAGGGAGCTGGTTTATCGTCATTCTTTGTGCAGCAGAAAACTGACTCTCCTATCGGACATTCATTATGCATCAGCAAACTTCTCTGATTAGGGTTCAGGGTGGAGGATTTTTGTGGCTCATTGTGAAGATTAAAAAAGTCCTTCACATGCATACTGTTTGGACATGGACTCACGTAGCTGGGGCGCCCATTTCTTAAAATATGAGTTTTGAAAACATCAACTGATGAAGGCTTGTGAGCTCCGTTAAGGCATACATCTCCAACTATCACCCACCCAAGGGCCAACCTCTGTGCAAAGGGAACATATTGTGGCCCATTGCATTGCTCCAGCACCGTGTGTGCCTGAATGACGTCTCTTCCGAGAAGAAGCAGAATTTTAGCCTTTGGATCTAGACATGGAATCTTGGAGGCTACTGATCTTAAGTGATTGTGGTATTTTGCAGCCTCTAGAGTAGGAATCTCTGTTCTGTTGTTTGGGATGAGGTTGCATTCAATAAGTGATGGAAGAGCAAGGCGTGTCTGTTCATCAAAGGACTCCACCATAAAACCTTCAGCTCTATGCCCTTCAGCTCCTGTGATGCCTGCACACGTCCGAAGTGTGTAAGGAGCTGTATTGTCTGCAACATTAAACATCTCAAAAAAGGCAGATCTCACCAGAGATCTATTACTCTGATCATCTATAATTGCATAAACCCTTTGTTTGTTCTGAGGCTCACCTTTTAGATACACATTTACCAGGCAGATCTTTGAGCAGGATTTTCCACTGCTGTGATTTCCACATACTTCTGTGCATGTGGATGTGGCGACTGGGGAAGGAGGCTCTTCTTGCTCCCCGCCATCGTTTGTAGAGGGATTGGTATCCTCCTTTTTTGACCAGGGGGCTGGGCCATAGTGAAGTGCAGCTATATGCTTGTCGCTGTTGCATTCAGAGCCCTGGATTACTGCCTTACAGTCCTTTGCCTGGTGTGTAGTTGAGGAGCAGCATCTAAAACATTTTGAGTTCTCTCTGAGGTAAGCTTTGCGTTCCTGCAAAGTCTTTTCCCTGAAACCTCTACACTTTCTGAGGGGATGTGGCTTTTTATGGATTGGACATTGTCTGTTTCTGTTTTGTGAACGGTGATGGGAGATCTGATTGCCTTTGCTGAAGATCTCTCTCCTGTAAATGATGTAGCATTATGCATACTCATGTTAAAGCTGTGATCATTTCTCATGCGGGCCTCACAACAAATGAAATTGCAAAAGAATGAAAAGGGGGGGAAGCTGACACCATACTCTTGCTTGTAACGAGTTCCCTGCAACATCCATTTCTCTTGTAGACTATATGGGAGTTTCTCTAGAATGGAGCTGATGCCTTGTGCAGTATCTGGGAAAGTCAAGCCAGGTAGATAGCCTTCAGTTTTGGCTGCCTGCAACTCAAGAAGTAGGTCTCCTAGCTCTCTGAGACGTAGAGGGTCTGTTAGACAGCTTTGGGAAACGTTCAAGTTTGTTAAAGAGAGCTGCCTCTATGGCTTCAGCAGAGCCATAGCATTCCTCTAGTCATGTCCAGAACATGCTGAGGCCAATGTCTGGATGATTGATATGAACTGATCTGATGCTTCTTGCTTGTTCAGTAGAATCTGTGCCAAGCCATTGTATAAGTAAGTCTAGTTCTTCACTAGGCTTAAGATCAAGTCCCTCAATAGCATTGCAAAAGCTGGACTTCCAGGCCCAATAGTTCTCAGGCTTATCATTGAATCTTGAAAGTCCACCTGTCAGAAGATCACGGCGAGCCAGGAACTTTGCAAGCTCAAACACATCTGAGCGAGCAGTATGAGACTCATTGTGATCAGAGGGTGAGCAATGTGTCAATTTAATGTTGTGTCTAGGAGACGATGCATCTTGTAATGCAGAATTAAACTGTGAAGTGTTCCCACCTGCATGTTTGAAGGATTTAGCATGATTCTGCATGGTGTGGGAGCTGAGGGGTGTTGCGGAATGTGCAAGGTCACGAGCTGGAGGCTGTCTTTCTGGCAAATCTTGAAAAGGACTACTCTGCATGAAAGGTTCGGGCTGTGGCAGATCAACACAGTATGGAGCTAATGGCTTGTGTTCAGTGGTTTCTGCAAGCATTGGTATCTGAACCTCTTTATATTTATGCTGATCTTCTACATATTTCTCAGTCCTTTGCAATGAATCATGTGAAGAATGACACTCTTTGCCTTCAGGTGGCTCTTCTGTGTCCCCTATCTCTGCAGCTGCCTCAAACACTGATGCCTCAGCTGCAGCAGCTTCTGCTTCTCTTTCTTGGTGGAGTGCATTCAGTGTAGCTTCCAAACGAGTCTCCTCCACTTTAAGCTGTGCTTGTACTTGAGCTTGTTTCACTCTCACTTCTATCTCCTTTTGCGCATATGTGGCTCTAGTCAGTGCTGCTTCCGTCTTTGCATGAGCCTCCAATGCAGCTACACTTGCTGCAGACTTGCTCGACCGTTTTGATGATCGCAAACACACTGAGCTGGTCAGAGGGTATTATCAAAACATATAGAATAGCACCACCAAGTGGCTCAAATTAAATTACACTAAAGTACACTGGAAACAGTACACTTGCAGTAAAGCAACTTTCATTGAGTCAAGAAAACAAGTATGTTGGTAAGAAAATAATATTTCAGTTTTCAAAAAAGAAAAGAAAGAATGTCAGGTTGTAAAGAAACAAACAGGATTTCAAGGACAACTCTGAGGTAAGTGAAACAATTTCCAAAAGTAATGTTAATTCAGATGTAGTTTGTTTCGGAAATGTAACTTATAGAATGTTTCATTTCAATCGGTTGGGTCATGAAGTTAAGCAAAAATTAAGCAATAAACTTCATGTACAGCTTCAAGGTGAAAATGTACTTTTACCAACAGATATTGGACCAATGGGCTTTCCTTGTAAAACAGTTAGTTTTATAGGTCGTGGGAATTGTTTCTTCAGGACAGTGGCACAAACAGTGTGTGGCACACAAAAAGCTCATAGAGCAGTTAGACTTGCAATTGTAAAACACATGCAATTGGATAGTGTGGAATACAAGAATCTCATAAGATGTTAGTATACATCAATAGAAGATACATATGATAATGAGAAATGGTTAAAGAACACTTAATTAAACACTTGTATGCATTGAAGGATGTGTAATCACGGGATATATTCAAAACACTGTAATGAGAATCCCTATAAAATTGTTATTTGTGTGAGACAACCTTATAACCAGATTTGTTCTAAATTGTGTCAGAATGAAAACGATGATGGAAAAAATGTGCACAGCCACTGTGTAAAGCAACAGAATGAAGTTACTATAAAACATGAGGAACCAGTTTCTGTTGGTCGAGATACAAATAATAATTTCTTTCAATATGAGCAGATATTAAAAAAAAATATTATTCATTAAAAAGAGTTAAAACTAAAATTAATATCAAAGAGCTGTATCATAGCAAGGCAGAGTTTCAACAACATGTGAAAACTGTCAATAGGACAAGATATCATACAAACATTTTATATAATGAGTCATTAATACAAGGAAGTAAGATGAAATATTGTATCAAGGTTAGTAGATAGGGAAGAAGAAGGCGGGAACCGGCGAATGTTCAACATACTTTAATAATAATAAAATAAACAAACCACAAAATGAAAGTGTGACAAGCAGGGCGGGCGAGAGCTGTGAGGGAATGGCGCGAGGCTAGTTACGCGTTTGATAATGAGCGTAGGCTACGCACTGCACCGGTCTCGTGTCTCTCACGGAGGAGCTCCGTAAGCATAAAAGAGGAGCGACGACAGTGAAGGAGGAGAGAGGACCAGGGCTGGATTATATGTTGTTTTATTATGTTTGTGTTGGCGGCAGTCACCGCGAGGAACTGCCGTCATTTTACTTTCGTTTTGTTGTTTGTTTATTTCGAGTTTATTAAAGTCATGTTTAACGTTCACCGGTTCCCATCTCCTTCTTCCCGTTCTTACGGAATGTAACACAGTTCGTAAGAACGGGCAGAAGGAGGCGGGAAAAGGCGAACATTCAAACATAGCTTTTAAGGTCCTTAAGGTCCTGGTTAGAACCTCCTCCCAGATTGTATTGAGGCAGGCAGACAGTCCATGAACCACCTCAGTGGTTGTATTTGGGCAGACAAGGGACTCAGACATGATCTTTGGGGTTGTGTCTAAGCAGACAGAGAACTCAGGGGTTGTCTTTGTGATCATATCAGGGCAAACAGTAAATGTCACGTTCAACGTATGTCATGAAGTTCAGAAATGACCTTCGTGGTTGTATTATGGTAATCAGAGAACTCAGGGGTGTCCCTCGTGTTCCTATCTGGCCAAACAGTAAATGTCACGTTCGACGTATGTCAGAGATGAACCAACTAATTGAGATCCCTAGTAAAACACCACAATTACTGACCCCCTCCAGTGCCTAGCGTAAGCACTTGGGACAGAGGAGGGACTGGACTTACAACAGGGAAGTCTACTGCTTTTCCGCATGACCCGTTCAGTAAGACTTGGATAACACTGGGAAAGCATGTCCACCGGGGACACTGTGGAGACCACAACCTACCCATAGGGAGGTATTATGTGGGAATGCACATATGGACTGGCTCTGGGCAGTGCACATATGAAGTCCCTGGGATGGCTCCAGGCTAACTGAGACACAACTGGCAGAGACAGCAGAGCAGACTCTGCTAAGGGAAAGACACGGGATTATCGTAGGAAGGTTACTGTGGAAAATACACATATGAGACCGCCGTAGGGGTAACAGCATATCGCACCCAGTCTAGCACAGCCAGATAGCCAGTGCTACGTATAGAAATGGGCACTCTGCAATGTCCAAAGCCGCAAGGGGTGGCGGAGGACTCGACAGGGTTCACCAATGGGGAACTTACTGGAGCAATAGATGCACATATCCAACCCAGCGGGCGAGAGTGGCGTTTGCAAGTGGACACTTAGAACAGGTCCTTCACTCTACCGGCCAGTAGGGGCGAGCGAGTACACGGGAATATACCGATTCTACATGAAGGCTATAGAATCTAGTGAACGTGTTGGATGTCGCACAGCCCGCTGCTCTACATATATCTGTCAGCGAGGCGCCGAGTGCCAGCACCCGGGAAGAAGCTACTCCTCTCGTGGATGAGCTCTCAACCCGAGCGGGCAAGGCACGCATTGGGACTGGTAAGCCAAGGTGATGGCATCCACTATCCAGTGGGCCATCCTCTGCTTGGAGACAGCCTTTCCCTTCTGCTGGCCTCTGTAACAAACGAAGACCTGGTCTGAGGTTCTGAAGCTTCGTGTTCTGTCTACGTACAGTCGCAGAGTGCAGACGGAACAGAGCAAAGCCAGGGCTGCGAGGGCAGCACTTGCAGATTCACTACCTGATCTCTAAAGGGAGTGGTAGGAACCTTGGGCACATATCCAGGTCAGGGTCTCAAGATAGCATAAGAGCCGGACCGAATTCTAGGCACGATTCATCGACTGAAAAAGCATGCAGGTCCCCTACCCTCTTGATGGAGGCCAATGCAACCAGGAGTACTGTCTGAAGGGACAGAATTTTTAACTCAACTAAATGCAAAGGCTCGAAGGGCAGTCCCCGGAGAGCTGTAAGTACCAGGGACAAATCCCAAGAGGCATAGAGGGTATATAGAGCGGGCAAGGCAGAATCGGTCTCTTCACCCCCCTCAGAAACCTGATGATCAGGTCATACCTTCCCACCGACTTACCTTCAACTGCAGCGGCAATAGCAGCAACATACACTTGAGGTGGAGGGTGGAGGGGGACAGCCTTCGCTCCAGCCCCTCCTGCAGGAAGGAAAGCACTGACCTGATCGAGCAAGATCGGGGGTTCTCCTGGTGAGAAGAACACCACTTGACGAACAGGTTCCACTTCAACGCATAGAGGTGCCAAGTAGAAGAAACTCTAGCAGAAGTGATAGTGTCTATCACCGACTGGGGTAGGTCACCTAGAACCTCTGTGTCCCCTCCAGGGACCAGACATGGAGATTCCTGAGGTCTGGACGCGGGTGCCAGAGGCTGCCCCGTCTCTGAGTCATAAGGTCCTTTCTCAGAGGAATGGGCCAGGGAGGTGCTGTCGTGAGGAGTTCAGAAGACCAGGTCCGGTTGGGCGAATACGGCGCTACTAGCAGGACCTGCTCCTCGTCCTCCCTGACTTTGCACATTGTCTGTGCAAGATGGCTCACTGGAGGAAACACAAGGGTGCCGTGCCAAGGGTGCCCTCGAATAGGGAATAAACAACTGGCAATGGGTCGAGTCCAGGGCGGGAAACAGATCCACCTGTGCGGTACCGAAGTGATGCCATACCAGCTGGACCGGCTGGGGATGGAATCTCCATTCTCCCAATCTCCATTCTGACTCCATAAGAGGAGATGGCAGGCGAGTTGTGACATGCTCTCTAAAAGGTAATGGGGCAAGTTATTCATCCGGACCAGAGGTATTTAATAATTTGTAGGTCCATTTTTGATAACATTTCTTTAGTTCGGTTTATACTGGATGTCTCCAAGTTGCTTAATTTAGATTGTGCTTTGATCTCTTTAAATCAAGAGAAAACATTTGATAAAGTTGCACACAATTACCTCTGGAAAACCTCCGCAGCTTTTGTTTTCTGCCAAGATTTTGTAGAAATTATTAAGATACTGATATTGATAGTGTGCTGAAAGTGAACTGTGGCTTATGCACTCCTTTCAAGGTGGGTAGAGGTGTTAGGCATGGATGTTCTTTGTCAGAAATGATTTATACATTAGCCATAGAACCGTTATTGCAACAAATAAGAGTACATTTGACTGGCTTATATATACCTCGTTTTAAGTGTAACATTCATTTGTCAGCTTATGCGGATGATGTAATGGTAATGCTCAACAGTCAAAAGGACATGGACATTTTCAAAAAAACACTTGAAGATTTTAAAGTTCTGTCTTTGGCTTAGGCAAATTGGAAAAATTGTGAAGGATTAATGTGTGAAAAGGGATGGGAGAGAAGTTAAGTCTCCTGAAGGGTTACTTTGGAGTAAAGGGGGTTTTAAATATTTGGGCGTTTATTTAGGGGATGAGGTTATTGTGCAGAAAAACTGGGAAGGAGTTGTCGAAAACGTTAAAGGTTGACTGGATAAATGGAAATGGTTGGCTCCAAACATGTCCTACAAAGGGTGTACTTTAGTTATCAACAATTTAATTGCATCATCTCTCTGGCATAAACTGGCCTGTATAGTGTGGTGTTCATTCAATAAACACAAAAATATATATATAAATTGGCGTGTAGCCTCTTTATTTGTTCAGCCTAGAACTTCCACCAACTTTTCTTTATTACTCTCTTGTTCTAGTACTATGATCTTGAGTATCTGCTCATAATATATTTGGTAACTACTGCCATCTAGGGGACAATAATAATAGCAACAACTAATCACCAAATTCCCTTTCCTTCAGTAAAAAACAAACTTAAATGCATAAAACAACAAAGGTAATGTAACACAGAATTTGCCACTAAACAGAAATTACACAACACTGCATTTGTTTAGTACACTGTACTTTACAAATTAAGTCGATCAGGTTTCTTTATGATACGTGATGATCTTCTTAGTAAAGGAGAGTCATTTGTTTCTGAATCTATTATTCATCCAGATTAATCATATTGTGTTCCAAGAAGAAGAATCTTTGATAATGTCTTTTTTATTAGAGACATTTTATACTGTGGAAGACTTTTCGATTTAGATTTTGGGTTGATATCAGTTGATCAAGAGAAGGCTTTTGACAGAATAGCATATATGTATTTATGGAGTGTTTTAAAGGCTTTTGGAGTAGGTTCTGATTTTATTTTAATGATAAAAGTTATGTACTGTGGTGTTGAGAGTATATTTGTAATGAAGAGACAGCGGACTGGGATCCGGGAATGCAGCTTTATTAAAAGTAGACGTAGTCAGACAGGCAGTGGTCAACGATCAGCAAACAGGTATGCAGGGGATAAGCTAGGGATGGCTGACGCGAAACTAACGTTTCGACACAGTGTCGAGATCCCGAAGCGTAGATGTTTCGAAACACTGCTCCGAACTGTGATTCAAAACACCCATGTCACGTGACTATGGCTAAACGAAGCTTCTGCGCGTTTCGACAGGTGGCATGCTCACCTAGTCTGCTTTTGATTGACAGGGGCAGGAACAAATCACACAATCGCACATCTGTCTCAACTCCCACAAAGTTTAAAAGAGGAGTTAATGCACCTTCACCTCGTGGGTTTTTGTGAGAGGAGAAAGATTTTGAGATAGCGTTTACGAAATGGTGACATTTCTAAAAAAATCTGTAAAAAAACCCAAAAATGAGACCATTGTGGATTGATGTTTTATTAATTTTCATTTTTCATGACCAAAAGAACCTAGTTATTATTATTATATATTATAGTTATATAGTGAGGATGTTAAAAACTCACCACATTAACAAAAACACAACATTTTTATTTTTTTAAATGGCTTGTTGTCAAAGTTGTTTCAAATAACATGTGCAATTGACCACTAGGTGTCACCGTGGAGATGGGTGTCGGTATAGTTTCGAAGCCTCGACACAATACGGCACATTTGTTTCAACTGTTTCAGTGTTTCATGAAGCCTCGCTCTGCCCACCACTAGGATAAGCAGAGTCGTAGTCAATAAACAGGCATAAGAGTCGATACAGGCAGCAAGAATCAAACAGTCTAATGATATCAGGCAATAAATCCAAAGGCAGACAGAGAATGATCAGGAAACAGGCAAAATCAGAACCAAGAAAACAGACGCTCAGAAATGATTACATGAGGTAGATCAAGACACTTTGCGGTGAAGTGTTTGTGCAGTGTGCTTAAATAATGAGATGTGATTTGGGTCAGGTGTGAGTGCAATCAGTCCAGGTGTGGAGAAATGTAGTGCGATACTGAAATGGGTGAATGGGTGTGTAGTGCATTGTGGGGAGTGAAGTCCAAGGTGAATGTGCATGTGTGTGTGTGTGTGTGTATGTGTGTAAAAGTCCAGAGTGGAGTGCCCTCTAGTGGACTTCACGGGCACTTTAGCTGACAATCATGACAATATTAAAGATTAATGGTGACTTATGCTCTCTATTTAGGGTGTATAGGGGTGTCAGACAAGGATGTGCAATGTCAGGCATTGTTATATACCTTAGCCATAGAACCAATGTTAAATAAATTAAGAAATGATGTGTGTGGATTATGTGTGCCAAATTGTATTAATATTTTTAAGCTATCAACGTATGCTGATGATGTCATTATTATAATCAATCAACCCAATGATGTCAATGTGATGTTAAAGATTTTAAAACTCCTTCTTCTGCAAAGGTAAATGAAAAAAGTGAAGCTATTTTAGTTGGAAAATGGTTAAATAGTGAACCAAGGCTTCCTGATAGCCTAAAATAGACCAGGGCTGGTTTTAAATATCTAGCTTTTTAGGAAATAAAAATTTTGTAAAAATTATCAATTTTGCGCTTAATCTTGATATCAATGAAAAACCAGAATGGAGAGCTTTGTACAAGTCACCATTAGTCATAAAAACAAGAGTGTTGCATCGTGCTATCGCAGTTAATGCATTTGTCTCTTTGATAAATTCTGACAATACTGAAAATTAGTCCAACTCCTTGGTATAACGAGCACACTCGGGTCCTCAAGAAAGCAGCCAGAAAAATGGAACGCAGCTGGAAGAAAAAAATAGAAGTTTTTCGCATTTCGTGGAGAGAGAGAATGATTTAGTACAGAGAGGCCTGAAAAACTGCTAGATCTGCTAATTTTTCAGTCAGATTTTAATGCCCTTTAAGGTTAGAGACAGTTCATGAACCACCTCAGTGGTTGTATTCAGGCAGACAAGGGACTCAGAAATGACCTTCATGGTCGTGTCTAGGCAGACAGGGAGTTCAGGGATGATCTTTGTGATCATATCAGGGCAGACATTAGGCTCAGGGGCAACTTTCGTGGTTGTATCAGGGCAGACAGAAGGTTCGTAGGCAACCATCGTAGTCGTATCGGAACAGGCAAGAAGTTCATAGGCGACCATCGTGGTTGTATCAAAACATACAGGAAGTTTCAGTGTGACCTCTGTGGTCGTTGCAGGGCAGACAGGAAGCTCAAGGAAGATCTTCATGAACCTTTCAGAGCAGACAGAAATTTTGTGGATGATCTCCATGATTGTTTCAGGGTAGACGGAAGGTTCAGGGATGGCACTGATGGAGCCGATGTGTGTGTTGCCCACAAACATAAAATGGCCATAGCCAACATGGACAGAGCTGCATCCTCTAACAGCTCAGGCAGGGCAGGTGTGATGTGAGTAGTCGCTGATGGCTGGACAGGCGTGACATGACTTGTTGGCTGCTGGGCAGTCGGTGGATGAGCAGGTCTAGCCTGGGTCGTTATTAGCTCAGGAAGATCTGCATAGACATAATGTGGCTCTGGAAGTTCCGATGAGACGTGACGAGGTTCTGGAAGCTCCGCTGAGAAGAGATAAGGTTCTGACAGCTTGGCTGAGACATGACGAGGCTCTGGAATCTCTGCTGAGACGTGAAAAAGCTTAGGAGGGTCTGGAGCAGGCGTTGACTCCTGGATATATAGGGAATCTGGAGCGGACTCATGGAGCGCTGGAACGGCCTTCTTACGGCCTGGCTTACGCTTACGTCGTGGCTGAGGATGCTCCATGGTGACTTGGCTTGGTTCATGGTAATCAGCGGTGACTTGACTGGGTTGATGGTAATCAGTGGTGACTTGACTGGGTTGAAGGTAATCCATGATGACTTGACATGCCTTTGGACGAGCCGCTGTGGCGTGCTGTGACTCTGGACGATCAGCTGCGGCGTGCTGTGACTCTGGACGATCAGCTGCGGCGTGCTGTGACTCTGGTCTGGCGGCCATAATGTGTACAGGCTCAGATGTGGCCACCATGTTTTGACTGGGCTCAGGTGGGGAAACTACAGGGCAGGAATGTTTATGAATGACAGGGCTAGATAACACCAAAGCTGGTTCGGTTGGTGATTGTGACAAGTCATGTTTCGCCTCTCCCACGGTAAATGGAGAGCCACACAAGATGAGCGCATACTCTATAAATTTGATCAAACTACATAAAAGTTCTCATCAGGAAACCAGGATTTTAATGATTCATTAAGACCCCGACAAAATAGGCATTTAAACAAGGCTTCGACACTGTTATTCGACGCTTACTGACACTGCTGGTACAGCAGCTGGATCTTGGGTTGGCGAGGTCTTCTGTAATGAAGGGTCAACGGAGTGGGATCCAAAGACAGGAAAACAGGCAGGGTAACAACCCGGAAGACAAGACAGGGATAAACACTCAGATATGCAACACACAGGGAAATAACAAGACCTCGCATGGATGTGTTGGTGTAGTGTGCTTATATGGTGCATATAATGAGCTGCAGGTGGTGAGGTGATCAGTGATTGGGAGCGGGGCTTCTGGGAAATGTAGTCTGCCTGAAATGAGTGAGTGGGTGTGTAGTGTATTGTGGGGAGTGAAGTCCAAGGTGAAGTGCACTGCAGTGGTTCTCACGGGCACTTCAGCTGACGATCATTACACATATGTTACATGTTGTTACTATAGTAACAACTATAAATTATGCATAATTACATGCAACTAACCCTAATCAACCCAAACCCTAATTCTAACCGTATAATAAGTACATGTAGTTACTTAATATTACTCAATACTTAAATGTATAATTACAGTGTAACAAAGACACCTTAAAATAAAGTGTAACCAAAAATTCATTCATTCGCTGCTGTAGGAGAGAAAGAATTGTCTAAACTTGTTAAATCATCTAAAATCATCTAAATCAACAACATGTATGTTAGACCCTATATCGACTAAGGTATTGGAAGAGATGCTTCCAGAGATCATAGATCCTCTTCTTATTATCATTAATTCATCTTTATCACTAGGGTACATACCGAAAACTTTTAAATTGGCTATTATCAAACCTCCTATTAAAAAAAAAAAAACAACTTGATCATAGAGAATTAGTCAATTACAGGTCGATCTCAAATCTACCTTCAAATCTAAAAAATCTAGAAAAGGCAGTATCATTGCAACCATGTTCCTTCTTGGAAAGAAATGTATCTATGAGGATTTCCAATCAGGATTTTGACCGTACCATAGTGCTGAGACTGCTTTCATCAGAATTACAAATGATTTGCTCTTATCAGATCATGGCTTGATCGTGACTGAACAGGCGTGGCTTGAACCGTTGGCTGTTGGATAGGCGTGGTTTGAGCCATGGGCTGCTGAGTAGGTATGGCTTGGGCTGGCATGACTTGAACCGTGTGTTGCAGGGCTGGTGTGGCTTTAGTAGTAGGCAAGACAGGGCTTGAGATTACCACAACGGATTCGGCTGGTGATTCTATCAGATCAGATTCTGCTTCTCCCACAGTGAATGATGACCCAGACAATAGCAGCGCATAGTCCATAAATTCGATCAGGCCACACTCAAAGTTCCCATCAGGTAACCAGGACTTAAGAGATTCATTGAGTCCATGACGAAAAAAACACTTGAAAGCCTTCTCATCATATGGGACATGATTAGATAACTCACAGAACTTGGAGACATAATCCTCAATCGATGCGTTTCTCTGTCGAAGCTGCAGTAGCTGATCGAAGTATTCCATTTCTTGACTGAGACTGCTGACAAAGCTGCTGGATCTTGGGTGGCGAAGTATGCTGTAACGAAGGAGTCAGTGGGTGGAGATCCAAGTGCAGTTTATTGAAGGAAGACATAGTCAGACAGACAATAGTCAATACAGGGGCAAACAGGCATATGGGGATAATCAGAGTCGTGGGTCAGTAAACAGGCAGAAATCCAAAGACAGGCAGCAAACAATCAGGAAACAGGGAACAGGCACAATCGAAACCGGGAAAACAAGATACAGGATAAATGCTCGGAATTGGTACGTAGAGTAACACAATACTTTGCGGGGGGGGGGGTGTTGAGTAGTGCTCTTATAGTGGTGTGATAGTAATTAGTTCTAAGGTAATGTGCTACAGCTGGCAGGGTGATCAGTGCCTGGGTGAGGGCCTTATGGGAAATGTAGTCTGTGTGACTGAATGTGAGTGTGAGTGAGTGTCCAAAGTGAAGTGCCCTCTAGTGGCTGTCTCGGGCACTTCAGCTGAAATCGTAACAATGCGTCTGCCAAATGAATACATGTAAATGTAAATGTTACTAGATCTCAGTGCTGCTTTTGACACCATCGACCACAATATTCTTTTGAATAGATTCAAATTATGTTGGAATTATATTATTTGTGGAATTGCATTGGCATTGTTCAAATCATACTTATCTGACCGTTATCAGTTTGTAGTAGTTAAACGAAGAGATATCATATCAATCACAAGTTCAATATTGAGTACCGCAAGGCTCAATACTCGGACCGTTGCTTTTCAATCTGTATTTGCTACCCTTAGGAGATATCATTAGGAAGCATGGCATTCGTTTTCACTGTTACGCTGATGACACACAGCTCTATATTGCATTGCTCTATAGATTTATTTATGACTGGTAATTTCCTACTACTAAATTCAGAAAAAAACAGAGATTCTAATTATTGTACCAAAAACTTCTGCACATAATAACCTAGAAAACTGTCTAACACTTGATGGTGTCAGGGTTCTGTCACTTCGGTCTAGTTTATTTTATTGGTTTTGTGACAGAGCTCTGACACTCCCTTTACGTCTGGTCTTTGTGTGAGCGTACGGTCTCGAGTTCTCGAGCCGTGCGCTCTCTTGTCTGCGTGTCTCGTTTCATGTTGGGGGCGTGGTGTTCGGATCCCGGCATTCATGTCTGGTTCTGTTTCAGGTCGGGATTCGGACACTCGCGCTTCCTGTCTTTATTGTGAGCGCACGGTCTTTGTGTTCCACTCACCGTGCGTTCTTGTGTTCCGTGAGTCTTGTCGTGTTCTGTGTTGCACGCGGTTTGTTTACACCTGGCGTGTGCTTTTCATGTCGTGTTTTGTGTGAACGCGCGGTCTGAGAGTGTGCTCGCTGGCTGCGCGTTCGTGTTACGTTCATGTCTCGTTTTGTGAGCACGTGGCTTGTGATTGTTTTCATTAGCCATGTGCTCGTGTTTTGTCATGTTTGGTGTGAGCACATGGCTTGTCATGTTTCCTTGTGCCATGTGCTCTCTTGTCCATTGTCTTGACCCCGCCCATCTTGTTTCCTGATTATTGGTTTATTTGCCCCACCTGTCCTCCCTCATTACCTGCCTTGTTTGCTACCCTTTTTATTCTCCTTGTGTTTTCAGTCCTGTGCTGGATCGTTTGGTATATTTGGTATATTTTGGATATGTCATGTGTTTGTATGTCAAGTCAAGTCAAGTCAAGTCAAGTCTGTTTTCCCCCTTGGGGTAGTTTTTGTAGTTAGTTTTTTTATTTTTTATGTAAATAAAGAAACCCATTTTCTCTAGCGATTGAGTCCTCGCTCCTTTTCTACACCACAAAAACCTGACAGAACGATCCAGCCACAAGAGGACTCAGCAGAGAAATGGGTATCTTCCTTTTCCCATCTCCCTGCCCCTCCGCTCAGCAGCTGGCGGCGCAACGAAGCAAGCTCCTTTCTCTTCGGCAAGGGGGAGCCAGTGTGAAGGAGTTTGCACACCGGTTCGTGTTTTTAGCGGAGGGGCTCAACATCAGTGACCCAGCGCTCCAGGACGTTTTTAACAAGAACCTTGATGAACCCATCAGCGCCTGGGAGATGGGAATGCTGGGGATTTTGTCTTTCTGGCAGTTTGTGGGATATATTTACAATCGGGGAGAGGAGGGCGGCCTTCCGCCTCTTGGCCCACCGCCCATACCCCTCACAACCTGCCAGGTCCCCAGTCCTCCGATGACCCCATCTGGGAGACGGAGGAGGAAGAGGAAGAGTTCTTCTGGTCCAGTGGTCCCATGTCCTGTGGACCCAGAGCCCGCTGTAGGCCCGGAGGCCGTCCCAGAGCCCGCTGTAGGCCCGGAGTCCATCCCAGAGCCCGCTGTAGGCCCGGAGGCCGTCCCAGAGCCCGCTGTAGGCCCGGAGGCCGTCCCAGAGCCCGCTGTAGGCCCAGAGGCCACCACCGAGCAGCCCGCTCTCCCTGATGCGGCCACCGAGCAACCCGCTCTCCCTGATATGGCCATGGAGGCCATTGAAGCCACTCTCACCTGCTATGGCTTCGCCCTTCTGTGTGTCTGGGCCACACACACATCCACCGGGCAGCCCGCTCTTCCTGATGCGGCCACGGAGGTCGCCACCGAGCAGCCCGCTCTCCCTGATGCGGCCACGGAGGTCGCCACCGAGCAGCCCGCTCTTCCGGTCTCGAGTTCTCGAGCCGTGCGTTCTCTTGTCTGCGTGTCTCGTTTCATGTTGGGGCGCGTGGTGTTCGGATCCCGGCATTCATGTCTGGTTCTGTTTCAGGTCGGGATTCGGACACTCGCGCTTCCTGTCTTTATTGTGAGCGCACGGTTTTTGTGTTCCACTCACCGTGCGTTCTTGTTTTCCGTGAGTCTTGTCGTGTTCTGTGTTGCACGCGGTTTGTTTACACCTGCCGCGTGCTTTTCATGTCGTGTTTTGTGTGAACGCGCGGTCTGAGAGTGTGCTCGCTGGCTGCACGTTTGTGTTACGTTCATGTCTCGTTTTGTGAGCACCTGGCTTGTGATTGTTTTCATTAGCTCGTGTTTTGTCATGTTTGGTGTGAGCACATGGCTTGTCATGTTTCCTTGTGCCATGTGCTCTCTTGTCCATTGTCTTGACCCCGCCCATCTTGTTTCCTGATTATTGGTTTATTTGCCTCATCTGTTCTCCCTCATTACCTGCCTTGTTTGCTACCCTTTTTATTCTCCTTGTGTTTTCAGTCCTGTGCTGGATCGTTTGGTATATTTGGTATATTTGGGATATGTCATGTGCTTGTATGTCAAGTCAAGTCTGTTTTCCCCCTTGGGGTAGTTTTTGTTTGTTTGTTTTATTTTTTTATGTAAATAAAGAAACCCATTTTCTCTAGCGATTGAGTCCTCGCTCCTTTTCTACACCACAAAAACCTGACAGATGGCTGCTCTGTTAAGTCGTCTTCGTCAGTTAGAAACCTGGGTGTGCTCTTTGGTACCAATCTTTCATTTGAAATCTACATTTCTAGCATATGTAAAATCTCATTCTTCCATCTTAAAAATATATCTAAACTACAGAACAAATGCAGAACAATTAATTCATGCATTCATGACCTCAAGGCTAGATTACTGTAACGCTCTACTGTGTGGTTGCCTTGCTCGCTTGATAAACAAACTACAGCTGGTCCAAAACGAAGCTGAGTCCTTACTAGAACCAGGAAGTTTGATCATATTAGCCCGGTTCTGTCAACACTGTACTGGCTCCCTATTAAACATCGTATAGATGTTAAAATCTTGCTAATTACTTACAAAGCTCTAAATGGTTTAGCTCCCTAGTACCTGAGTGAGCTCTTAATGCATTATAGTCCTTTGCGTCTATTACGATCACAGAATTCTGGCCAGTTGTTAAATCCTAGAATATCAATATCAACCGCAGGTGGTAGATCCCAAGGTGCTTATCCCAAGGTTTACTGTTTACCGTAATTAGCCGGATCTGGTCCGTATCCAATGTTGGGACAGCCTCTGTGGAGAAGGACATTGGAAAGTGGTAAGTTTTGAGTAGGGACACGTGGAAGGAGAAGTAAATTCTGTAATGTGAAGGGAGTTGAAGTGGTTAAGGGACCAGGTTGATCTGTTTAGTGATGGTGAAGGGGCCAGTGTATCTGGAGCTTAGCTTCTTGCAGGGCAACCGCATCCTGCTGTCCCGGGATGACAGCCAGACCTTCTGACCGGATTGAAAGGAAGGAGCTTCAGAACGTTAAAGGTCTGCTGTCTTGTTGCATCTGCAAACTGCCCGCTGAAGCTGGTGGTGAATAGAGTCCCAGCCCCTCTTGCTCTCTCGGAACCAGTAGTTGATGGATGGAACTTCAGATGGTTCTCCAGACCAGGGGAATAGCGGAGGCTGGTAACCGATTACTGGAAGGTAGTGAGTCCAGTGGAAGGTTTGGCGAAGGAAAATCGGCGCATTCTCGGCCCAGCCTAAGAACTGGTTCCAAGAGTTCTGGTGGCCATGGCAGAAGGTTTGTAGGAAGAGCCCAATCTCCTTTCATTCCGTCATTCCCGTTCAACTGGGGAGGGTATCCGGAGCAGAGGTTTATGGTCACACTTCATGATCTCCTGAAATGGGTAGGGTGAACTCATGATGCTGTCGTCTGTTTTTTTGGTCTGGTCTTCTGTTTTGGAAGGACACTCAGACAAGAGGAATGCGGTGAACAGGAGTTTATTGACAGCATGCAGAGCAGAAATGATGATTGCAGGTAAGTTAGCAGTTCAAGAGAGCTTTAACTGTGATGATGAAGATGGTAATATGAATGTCTCTATCTTACAGGTGCAGAAGATCGTGGATGGACCAGAGATAGGATGAAAGGCTCCACACACCTCAATGATAGCGGTGAGTATAATGGATACACAGACTTGGGGCGAAGGAGGACTCTGGATTGCAGAACAGGAGAACACACACTGGAGATCACATGGGAGGTAATTAATTTAACTGAATTTATATTATATAGTTTTATATGTTAAAATACCAACAAGAGTGATGGTTCGGCCTTAAATAACTCTATACCAAATAGGTATCAAAATGTTATTTTATCCCAGTCACGTTCTCACAATTTAGAAAATACCCATGCATCATGCGGATTAACCGTTTAATCATGTTTACCCATGTATCCCAGCGGAAAACGATTGAACAAGTGTTTTAAATTTTTACCTGATATCTGATCTGTTTTATGCATTTGTAGATGTTTTAATAAGACATTTGTATAATTGAAAAATGATAAAAGAAAGGAAAAATACTAGTTAATAGTCTCTGTATTGCTGAGCCATCCATAGAACAAACAAAACTGAAAATAGATAAAAGATCACATACTATACAGATGATATCTAATGGAATTAGATAATTAGTTAATTGCATTTGATAGATTATGGTTTCAATTAAACATTTGCAAGGGGTTTGTAAAAGCTGTTTTTATTCATGTTTGGAATGAGTTTTTGTTGCATTTACAGTGTTTGTAGTAAATCATTTTGCGAAGCACTTAGTTCAATTGATTCTTTTTGAAACTGTTAGCAACACTCACCATAGCCTACATTCAGACTGTCAGCCCAAATCTGATTTTTGTACATATCCGATTGAAGTCCGATTAGATTTAGCAAGTGTGAACAGCAAAAAATCACATGAAATTAGATTTTTACTAATCCGTTTCAAGCTACATTCATGTGTGGTTTAAAATCCTATTCAAATTGCATTTCTGGAAATCCGTTTCAGCCTGCCTGCTCTGATTGGATTTTGCATTTGCATTTATTGGAAACATAATGAAAGTTGCTGCAGAAACAAGATTGTGTTGTTGCAAAGTGCTGGACGAGCAGAAAATGACATTATAATGGAAACCGGCAGAAATGGCAGAATGGAATAAAGCCGCTCGTGCCAGTCTTCTATGTTTCTGCTCCTGCCTCATAAGCCGCAGTAGTCTGTGGCAGCTGCACATCATCACGTTATTATAAGACAACCTGTGTATTGCAAACCCCTACATATTGCACTTGTTGTTGTTTTTTGTGTATGCCTACTAACGTAATGTCATTTCCATAGAAACCAATGCAGATATTCCGGAAAACAAAAGAGCGACATGGACACACAAATCGAATCTGGGTAGAGTTTCCCAAAAGCATCGTAAGCCTAAGTTGATTGTAACTATTCTCCTGAACAGTTGTGATACACAAATAATCGGATTTGGACTGATGGTGTGAACGTCTTTGGTTACATGATGTCACCTGTTGGAGTTTTGGTTCCTTGTCGCTGTTGCCTTCGGCTTGCTTAGTTGGGGACACTTGACCTGATATTCAACAATGTTTTTAATCTGCCTGCATTGACACCATGTATGCGAACTGAACTGAGCGAACGATTACATCATTGTTTTCTCCAGTGCTGATATATAGATATATTAACTAAATTAATAACTATTGATATTTACAATGGAATGAATCAATACTCAATTTATTTAAGATGGACAATGACACCATTTTCTTTAAGAGCTGCTGTGCAGCCAAAAATTATTTGCCAATTATTACTATAAAGCTCCCTCTAGAAATAAAGCGGGAGTCACCTTTCAACCAGTGTGCCAAAAGTCAGCTATTTTTTATATTTCAGCTATCAAATATTTTGATTTCCTGTATAGGAAGACTGGCATTTTTTTATTTCATTTTTCAATTAATGGACCCTTTTTCACATTTCCGGTTTTCTCAGAAGCAGGAGTCATCATAGTTGAGTAAACTTATATGAGAGACTGCATTAAATATATTTTTGTGTTCCACAAGAGGAAAAAAAATAGAGAGAGATTGATAACGAATGTCAGAAGAGGGAAAGATGTCAATTTGACCGTCACTCCCACAGCTTCTGTTTTAGAAACACCCTCACAGCAGAAAATACAATAACAGTAATAGATAAATCTTACTGCAATATGTACAATATCTTTGTGACATGTATGGCCTTTTGTGTTCTCCGTCACCCAAATTTCCAATGTTCTGATTAGTTCAATTGGCTCCTCCTGTGTCTAGTTAATTATCTTATTAGTTCCAATGCTTGGTCAATGCTTATAAGTCTTCAGTTCTACCTCAGTGTTGGTTGGTTCTCATTAATGTTTACATGTGAGTATTTCCTGCCTCCTGTATTTTTGTTATTAAAGTATATTTCACAGTATTTATCTTGGTCTTCCTGAACTTTATCTACACAAAACGTGACAGAAGAACCAACCTGATAGTTGATGTAGTGGTGTTTTTTCCTTTCGGTTTGGTTTCTTGATTTTTGTTTTCCCAAGGACCTTCCTGCTGCTTGGAGCAGGGAGATCGTCCTCTGGAGCTCCACACATCAGACTTTTCTCGAATGCCAAACTAATTATCCGGACCCCTCGCTCTGTGTATTTTACCACACAGCGAGCAGTCTAAGGCGTGTATTCCAGAGGACAGTCCCAGAAAGGATTTATCCGCTATCGTGAAGTGGGTGCCGGTGCGCAAAAACTCACCTATCACCATTGGCCCTGCAGAGGATGATTTCGCCACCAGCCTCACCACCAGCTACCACCAGTGAACTACATGACGGGGATGTTGCATGGGGAGTCATCGCCCTGGAGCCCGCTTCACATCATGAGTCTGTCCAGGTGCATGACCGGGCAAAATTGTGCATCACAGAGGGAGTGCTTATGGAGCTACCCACCCATATTCCCACCACTATGAGTGAGTGAAATCAGGCCTCTGGATGTTATGAGGACTCAAAGGACATGTTTGAGGAGGATTTTTTGAACACATTATTCCAAGTACCCCTGTATCTCCAGAATCTCCAGTGCTCACTGCAGCTCCAGTGTTTCCTGTGTCTCCAGAATACCCACCCAGCCTCCCTCCCTCATAATACACAACAACAATAATCTGTTACACAGATCCATGTATATGGCATCCGTGCATATGCGATATGGTTGTGTGTACTCTGTCCCTGAGTAAAGTAATGCAGGACTTTAAGCCAGGCTTATACAGTGACAGATATAGCTAATCATCTGCTTAACTCGCTCCAGAACAAATTCTTCCAGTATTCCTCATGCTCTCCATGTTATACTGTGTATAATAATCTTAGTTCCATTAGATGCTTCACAGTTTTGTTTTAAGATGGTTGTTTATATGTTTTACTGTAGTGTGCAATAGAAGATATAATTTTGCAAATATTCTTATGCATAAATGCTGTGAGATTTTTACAAGAATTTGGAGCCCTGATACAATAGATAGTATGGCCTACTGTCACAAGGCCTACCGACGCCTCACCCACGTCACCTACACCAGCTCCACCCACACGATCCACATCACCTGAATTCTAATTGCATCCACCTGTTTTACATTACCCGTTCACCTTATATATACTCACCTCAATCCATCAGTCATTGTCTGGTCTCGTCTTTACATGGGCACTCAGACTCCTTCATTCCTGGTACCTGCCTGTTCCTCGTTCGTCCGTTCCGCCCGACGATCTTCATCTGACCCCAGGACTCTCATCTCCAGAACGTCTTGCAAACCTCTATCTTCTATAAAAGATAAGGACTGTTGGTTACTCAGCTCTTGCTCTCAAACATTACCATTTTACCTGCTACATACATTCTGTGATCTCCGTTTGCTAACGCTGTTTAATAAAGTGTGTGAAACTTACCTGCCATCTTGTCTGTGTCTGACAGAAGACCAGACCACTGAATATCTCAGTGACCATCTCCTTCGCCGGCTGCCTCTGCATGTCCCATGGCCCAACCAGTGACCTTCACAGGCGAGGCGGAGGATTGCAGTGGTTTTCTCCTTCAATGCTCTCTATACTTTGAGATGCAACCTCATCTTTTTGTGAGTGATAAAGCTAAAGTTGCTTTTATGATCAGTCTGCTGTCTGGCCGGGCTTTGCAATGGGCTCAAGCTCTTCTATTATCCAATACAACTGTAACAACGTCCCTAACCGCTTTTACAAAACACTTTAAGGAAGTGTTTGGACAAACCTCATCTCCTCTTTCTACAGCAGAACTCTTTCGTATTCAACAGGGCGCTGACTCAGTGGGCGAATACGCATTAAGATTCCGCACATTAGCCGCTGCTAGCGGTTGGAATGAGACAGCCCTTCTCACAGCTTTTCGTCAGGGCCTTAATCACGATATTCGCCAACTTATTCAACTAGGATCTGAGATGGCGCCGTGGATGGCAGCCTCAGTGCTTAGCTCTCCAGTGTTTGTACTGTTTGTGTTAGTTTTTCCTGTTTTTTGCTTTTCAAACGCGATCAGCTACACCAGAGATGAACTGCTGAGCATTCAGCAGTACACACCACAAACTCTTTTTCTGGATTTCGATTACTCAGACGTTTTGTTGAATGTTGTAGTCAGTGGAGCGGCAGCGCTGTTTAGACGCTTTAGGACGCGCAGACGGGGTAAGCGTGCCGGCGTCCTCGTGAAGCTCAGACAGCGCGGATTGAGAACGCCGCTGCCTAGCATCCATCTGGCGAATCTCCGCTCTCTACCCAACAAAACGGACGAACTCCTTCTGCTCTCCCGGACAAACAAAGAATTTTCAAACTCGGCTGCTCTGTGCTTCACGGAAACCTGGCTGAATGACGCCATTCCGGACAGCGTGTTAAGTCTACCGGGCTTTCGGCTGTTTAGATCAGATTTTCTTGTCTGTGTCTGACACCAACACAGAAATCTGATCTCACCATCATTGAGTCAGTCTGGGATTACATGAAGAGAAGCAGAGAAAAACTTCTCCAAGATGCTTTAAACAAACCTGGAAAAATCTGTTTTAATGCCAAAGGGAGTGTCACGCAACATATTGATTTGATTTGATAAATAGAAGTTAAATTGATATAACAATTATTTATGACATTTTTTAAAACATCTTCACTTTACAGCATTTTTTCCACTGTTGCCTAAAGCTTTTTACTTAAATTTGCTAATATGTTGTTCCAAACATCTTGAAGAAGTTCAAAAATGGCAGATTTTTAAATCATATTCTGTATTTTCAGGGGTCCTATGTGGAACTGCAATCTTCTTGTGCAATTTAGTGCAGTAAATGAGTTTTAGGGGATTTTTTTAGTTTGTTTTCTTACCGCTTTGTACTCAAACAGTTTAAGTGTAAGCCCATCGATCTTAGAAATAAAGATGCATTTGCTACATTGTTTAGCCACTTCATTGCATGCTGAGTTGGCTGCAGCGGTAGATATACATTAACTTGTAGTTTGTGTGATGTTCTAGCGATGTCCTTCTGCACTTGATTACAGCGCTAGCCGAACAAGAGCCTTCAGAATTCTGAGGGAAGTTTCTTTGGCAATGTTGGCATGAACCTTTGGGCAGTTGTTCTAAGTCACCTCAGTGAATCCATGTTTTCATCAAACTCTGTGTAAGGGGCATTGACCCAAAGGCAGGCTAAGCCTTCAATGAGAAGATGTAATGAAATGAGACTGCCACAACAAAAAATGCCTATAGGTTAGCCGCCACACTAGCTGATGGAGCCACCCAATGTGTCTGTGTGTATTTGTTTGTGACTGAGAAAGACAGTATAGAAGCGGTTCTTTGGAAGGACTTTGGAGTTACATGCTTGTGTAGATTGGGGTCTTCTGTCAGTGTTTCTCTGAGGGCACTTCTCAGTCACATGACTGATTTTGATCTATTACATAAACCCAGACATCTGTGACCCAAGACTACCCCCATCAATTTAATATATTTGGAGAATTAAAGTTGACATTAGAAAGAGCAAAAACTGGCTGCTCACTTCAGCAGCCACTCCAACTGCATCATACTAACAATGCTATCTACATTTTTGGTGAAAATTATGACATTATTTAGCTTTAAGGACAGTCAATCATTACTGAAAATAAAACAGTAATTTAAAAGAAATCTTCATTTTCTCACTCTCATGTAATTCCAGCCCTGCCTTACTTTTTTTTTCCTTCAGGAAACACAAAAGAGGGATTTTTGAAGAATGTGTCAGTAATTATTGTGAAACATATATTTTGACCCTGACAAATACAGTTAATACTAACCATGATGTTGTAAGTTCATTGATATTACAGTTTTGTTGTTGTTTTGTTTTTGTCTCTAGGGCATATTTCTCAGTAATTGAGAGACTTTTTCAAAACTCTTCACACAGCACAACATCATTTTATGTGAGCTAAAGTGTTATTAATTATGAAGTTATTATCGTAGTTTAAAGAGTATCTAATCCTCTAAAAATCTAAAGCCCATCTAATCTTCTAATTAATACCAAGGTATAAATTCAGCTTCTTACCACTTCCTGTTGTTAGTTCTTTCGGCATGCCTCCTCCTCTCCTTCTCCTCCTTTTTGTATATATTTACCTATGTAACAGGGGGGCAATCAGAGCTCGAGTAGAATATCCTCTCTGAGCCCTTCAATAGCAGACAGCAAGCCAAATCTGTTTACCACTTTCGCTAAGATTATATGGGCACACAAACTCGTGAAATGCATACAGTGACTACTCTCAAATGACATGACAGTTCATTAGTAGAGACAACAAGAACTGAAGTGGGTGTGTCAAACAAGGGAGACATACAAAATATGCCAGGTTTGAAAACCCCTGGCCTACACCATGTGGTCATTTAGAAAGCATATTGCATATTGAATATTGTTCACTCAAGTCAGCACTGCTTCAGCTCAATTAGAAGACAATTACCCAGGTAGAAACACTAAGAGTCAAAACTGATCACACACCAATCAGAATCTTCAATAGTTTTGAAACAATGGATCTCGAGAGACATGATTGAAGAGGTCAAGGACACTAGTGAGGAGGAGGAGGAAGAGCAGTAGGGGAGTGGAGGAGGGAGGGGAGGAAGAGGACGTGTAAAACTGTAAGCACGATTTTAAAACAAGGCTCATTTTGTCAAAAAACTACACACAATTCACACATCCACACAAACAAGTTGTAGAACACCTCAGTTCTTTGGGAAAATTAAACACTTAATTCAAATATTACAAAAATTTAACAAAGCCCAATTTTGACACCGTATTGCACACACAAGATTCATATAATCTGATTCTGTATGAAACACTCACTGCTGTGCTCAATCTTATACACTTTTTGAATTACATAATCTGGGTTTGATTTTTCAAAAAATATTGTTAGAGTAAAGTTCATGAATATACTGACCAAATACACAGAAGACCAGTACTGCACATCGATGAAAATGTATTTCTCTCCACTTTGTATAATCAGTCAGTACATCCATGTATTTCCAAACTTTGCATTTTGCGCTGAAAATCAGAACATATTCTAAATAGAATATGAACAAAAACATTTGTGGAGACAAAAACATGAATCATAATATAAAAAACAAACAAAAAAACCTAACCTCTTCACCTAGCTGGATCTGACCATAGCACTTCATCCACATAACAGGCTATGTCCTCTCTTGTAAGACAATACAAAGGTCGTCAAATTTGGAAAGATGCATTGTCCCAGATGATAATGGGTCTCATTTGCACTGCATCCATTTGGTCCTCTGCTGTGATGATGTTGTGTAGTCTGTCTAAAAATGTGAATATGTGTGCTGTGTGGTAAGAATCTAAATTGGCATGCATGCTTGTGGAGGACCCCATTCTGCATGATTGCAACACACATTGTGATGTTACCATGATGTTGGCCTGGGACAAACAATATAGCGTTGTGGCCAATGATGTTTCTCCCTCTTCCTCTTACTGCAACGTTGCCTTCCATTTTTGTTGAAGACACATAGGGCCAGATTTACTAACAGCTTGTGCCAGCGCAAACTTTTATGGCATTAAAAACTACTGTCAGGAATCACTAAAGACATGCAGTACAAAACTAGAGCTGAAAAGGCATGGACTAATGTTCTGGCATGGACTTGTTTTTGCGGCTGACCTTATTACATGCATATGTAGGAGTTTCCCTTTCAGATGCTAAATTTAAGGGAGTAGAGCATTTAAATAAAACGTGATTTACTAATGTTTGCACTAGTCAATTTACTGGTATTTGCCCCATTATTTAATGCCCCCAAAAAGCATGTTTTAACCCATTTTGCGACATGGCTACAATTGTTTCTGTGTTTCTGCTAGGTAGAGACACTGCAGAGAACAGAGAGTGCGTGGTAGAAGGGAAAAAAAATATTTTCAACTCGTATTAATTTCTATGGAATGCCAGAGGAAGACGTTTTCAGAACATATTGCTTGTTCGGAAAACATGTTGGCCTATATATATATATATATATATATATATATATATATATATATATACATATATATACACATTTCCCATTAGCCCCGTACCTTGGCACTGATTTCTGTGCCAGCTGCAACTCATTTAGAGGACTATTTAAGAGACATTCAACCTGGCATACACTGCAAGGTCTTGTTTCCTGCCTGGTACATTTCTGAGGGTTTATTCCTGTGTCTGCCTGTCTGTTACCAAACTTTTGGATTATTGTTTACGACCCTTTGCTGCCTGCTACATTGTATTGTTTGCATGGATTGGACTTTATGATTGATATCTGCCTGCCCTGACTTATGCCTGTTCAACGACCTCGATTCTGCTAATTCTCTGCCATTCTTGTTTGCCGGTATTTGAACATTGCATGTCTGACCATCCTGTTTATAAATTAAAGCCTGCTTATGGATCCCACTCCGTGTGACGAGTCACTGTTTGTCAGATTAGATTACATGTAACAAGTTCCTGTGTCGACCTGCACCTGATGAGCATCAGCTCTGCTTATTTGCGACCTAACACTAATTTACACTGCTTTTGGTAGATTGTGTTGATCATTATGTAAATGATTTGACTGCGTCTGTGTTCTTTAATTTGCGCATCAGCAGTAGATCACACAATAGATCACCCACTGGTCTTAGGGGTATGGAACAACATAAGGGTGAGTAATGAACAAAAACAGAGTTTTTGTAAAGTCTAATATAAAGAAGGGTTGTTGTAGCGAATTAGCTCAAATGCTATATATATATCATAACATGTTAAGATCAATTATAAATAATAATCAACCAGGGAAGGGAAATAAGTATATATGACTCATGGAAAAACTGACAGATAGGTTCATAGTAACAAATCGTATACCCACAGGTAATCCTCTGTCACGATCATGTTGTGGACAGACTCGTCCATTTCGGTCTAGATCTAAAGTACTGTTATGGTTGCAGTCCAGATAAGAGGCACATGACAAGGAAGTCCGTGAACGTATAACTTTTAATGAAAACCAGGAGAAGAACTACACACAGCACTAATCAACAACAACGCTGGACAAAAACAAGACAGAAACTGAGGGCTTGAAAAGGAACACAGGAGAGCAAACAAAACTAATTAATTACACACAGCTAATATGACTAAATCAGCAACCAAAGAAATCAAAGAGTTTAGGGAAAACCAAACACAGAACACATGCAATAAATGAAAGCAAAGTCCAGGACACACAGACATGTGACAGTGAGTGAGTGAGTTAGTGAGTGAATGAAAGTTAATGCATAAGTTACACATTACTTAGGTTGGGGAGTATAAGCATGGTGCAAGATACTTCTTGAATACTGGATGGTATACTATTGCGGTTCAACTTGCCTAATCTTTACAAGACAATGATTCACATAATCAATTGGGCCAAGAGGGGTATTTTGATGACATACATACCCTAACTATGTGTGTCTTGACAGATCAGTAACACTCCAATAAACTACCAAAGCCATGCTGGTGCATGTAGAGCCCAGTGCACGAATTTTTTGACCCTTTCCTTCCTACGAACATGTCAACTGATGCTTCGGACTATGGTCTTGGGAGAGTACTGACACAACTCCATGCAGATGGTGTAGAACGCACTGTCGCTTTTGCTTCACGTACACTTAGTGCGGCTGAGAGAAAATACTCTACAGTGGAAAAAGAGGCTTTAGCTTGTGTGTTTGCAGTAGAGAAATGGCGTCTGTACTTATGGGGTCATCACTGTACCTTGCGTACTGACCACAAAGCATTGACTACTTTGCTGGCTACAAAAGGAATTGACCGTGCTGGAATGAGAGTAGCTAGATGGTCAGCCTGGTTGCTGTGTTTTTCGTATGACATTGAATACCACCCAGGTGCTCAAAACCAGACCTCGGATTGCTTATGAAGAACACCCTTACCAGTGACCACTGAGCACATTGAAGAACCAGAAATGTTTGCCGCAGTCTTTGCAGTGTTTACATTCTGTGTCCATGGATGATTTCACAAAAGCTTCCGAATCTTGTCCTGAGCTGAGGTTACGTAGAATGCAAATACTGAGGGGATGGCCACACAACAAGAAGGATGTAGATCCGGTT
The DNA here is from genome assembly GCA_038088235.1 of Zacco platypus. Taxonomy (NCBI): domain Eukaryota; kingdom Metazoa; phylum Chordata; class Actinopteri; order Cypriniformes; family Xenocyprididae; genus Zacco; species Zacco platypus. The sequence goes on from CM076080.1 coordinate 11,108,989, forward strand.
CTATCATCAATCTTTTTCATTTGTGATTAACTGTCAGAACACAAAGGATTGATCATGCAAGGTGAACATTGTGTCGTTGTTCCTACTTCTCTTCGTTCAACCCTGGTAAAGCTGGCTCACGAAACACATCAAGGTTTGGTCAGAACGTCTCAGTTTACTCATGTAACCATGGTTCCCAGAGAGGGAACGAGACGCTGCGTCGGTTCTGACGCATTGTGGGAACACCTCGGCGTGATTGCGTCGTGAAGCACATGTGAAATCTGTCCAATGGTGTGACGGGACGTCATAGGCGGGTGACGTCATGACCAGGAAGCTATAAAGCACGCCGGAAACAAACACTGTTAGCTTCTGAAGAAGTCGAAGCAAGTAGCTCACAGGCATGCAGGGAGTATGGCACAGCGACACAGCGTCTCCTTCCCTCTCAGGGAACCATGGTTACATGAGTAACTGAGACGTTCCCTTTCAAGGGAATCTCAACGCTGCATCGGTTCTGACGTATTGTGGGCGTTTATACCCACGCCGCCATAGGACAAAAATGCCTGTCTGGTGAAACTTTGAAGGATTATGAAGTTAAAACTCGAGACCCCGGGGTTGAGGCCACATCGAGGTTATAAAACCTCACAAAGGTATGCGGGGAAGACCAACCTGCCGCATCACAAATTTCTTGCAGCGATACTCCTGAGAGTAAAGCTTTTGAGGCAGCCATACTCCGCGTAGAGTGGGCTCGGACAGCAAGAGGAGAGGGTTGCCCGGCCGAATCATATGCTAGTGAGATAGCCTCAACTATCCACCTACTCAAAGTCTGCTTGGATGCAGCGTACCCCTTCTTAGGAGGTCCAAAGCACACAAATAACTGATCTGTTTTACGCCACAGGGCAGCTCTGTGAACGTAAGCATCCAATGCTCTAACTGGGCAAAGCAGATTAAGCTTCTCCTGGTCTGACAATGAGAAAGGAGGAGGACAAAAAGCTGTCACATGAGTGGGAACCTTAGGAACATACCCTTCACGAGGGAACAGAAAAGCTTTCCCCATACCCGGTGCAAATTCAAGACAAGAGGGTGAAACCGACAGAGCTTGCAAATCTCCTACTCTCTTAAGTGATGAGATAGCTAGAAGAAAAACAGTCTTAAAGTAGAGAAACTTCTCATGGACTACTTCAATTGGCTCAAACGGAGCTAAGGACAGGCCTTCCAGTACCACAGCCAAATCCCAAGTGGGTACCCTCAAGTGTGCCGCAGGCCTAAGTCTTAATGTACCACGAAGGAAGCGAGTAACTAAGGGATGTCTCCCTAGAGATGTGCCATCAACAGGAGCGTGATAAGCGGCAATGGCCGCAACGTAGACTTTTAGTGTAGAAGGGGATAACCCCGCTGAGAATTTGTGCTGTAGAAACTCTAGTACTACACTGATAGGGCAGGCACATGGGTCCTGCATACGAGCTGTGCACCAAACGGTAAACACCTTCCATTTTAGGGCATATAACTTCCTTGTGGAGGGAGCTCTGGATTGAAGTATAATCTCTACCACCTCAGTAGAGAGACCTGAGTTTATGAGCTGGGCCCCCTCAGAGGCCAGGCCCACAGTTTCCATAACTCTGGGCGGGGGTGAAGGATTGACCCCGCCACCTGAGAAAGAAGGTCCCTCCTGACCGGAATCTCCCAGGGAGAGCTGTCGAGAAGGGACACAATGTCCGAGAACCAGACTCGGCCCGGCCACAACGGGGCTACTAACAATACATGAGCCCCGCCCTGGCGTATTCTCTCCAGAGCTCCCGGGAGCAGCGCAATCGGGGGAAAAGCGTATAACCGCAGCCTCGGCCACGTGTGTACCATAGCGTCCAGCCCTAGAGGGGCTGGATGTGTGAGGTAGAAGAAAAGTGGACAGTAAGTTGTCTCTCGAGACGCAAACAGATCTACCTGGGCTCGCCCAAATCTCTCCCACAGGAGCTCCACTACCTCGGGGTGAAGTCTCCACTCCCCGGGCCTCAGCTCCTGTCTCGACAGGATGTCTGCCCCCAAGTTCAGGCGCCCTGGGATGTACATCGCTCTGACTGACAGCAACTTCCCATGGGCCCACAAGAGAATCTAGTGCGCCAATCTGCATAGCGGGCGTGAGCGCAGACCCCCTTGATGATTTAGATAAGAGACCACCACTGTGTTGTCTGAGCGGACCTACACATGGTGGCCTCTCAGGTCTGGGAGGAAATGTTTGATTGCCAGGAACACAGCCATCATCTCCAACTGGTTTATATGCCATGACAGATGATGGCCCCGCCACAGACCTTGAGCCAAACGACCACTCATGATCGCCCCCCAGCCTGTGAGGGAAGCATCCATCGTAAGCGTTACACAACGACAAGGAGCTCCCAACACCGGTCCTTGGGAAAGAAACCAAGGTTTTTTCCACATGATACAAGCACGAAGGCACCCCCGCGTGATCTTGATCATGCGAAACGGGTTCCCCCTCAGGGAAAACCCCTTGGTTTTGAGCCACCACTGTAAAGGTCTCATGTGCAGCAGGCCAAAAGGTAGGACGTTGGACGCTGCCGCCATCAGACCTAACAGCCTCTGAAACTGTTTCACAGTGAGCGACTGGCCTAGCTTCAACTTGTTCACGGCCCCGAGAATTGAGTCTACTCGAGCAGGGGAAAGACGTGCCTGCATGGTAGTTGAGTCCCAAATGACCCCCAGAAAAGAGGTTCTCTGTAGTGGAGATAGCTCGCTTTTCTTGGCGTTTAACCTCAACCCCAACACTTCCATGTGAGCCAGAACAGCATCTCGATGCTGAACAGCTAACTCTCTTGACTGAGCCAGAAAGAGCCAATCGTCTATATAGTTTAACACGCGAATGCCCTGGAGTCTCAACGGAGCCAGAGCTGCATCCACGCATTTGGTGAAGGTGTGGTGAGATAAAGCTAGGCCGAACGGAAGAACTCGGTACTGGTATGCTTCGCCCCCGAAAGCGAACCTGAGGAACTTCCTGTGCTGAGGAAGGATGGAGACATGAAAATAAGGAATTGAGACCCTCCTCAGAGGGAGCGAACACCCCAGGACCGCTAAACTTTTTCTTTTTACAGGCGGACACTGAGGCAAACGCTTGTTAAGAGCCGCTGCACCCTGAAGCACACAAGGTGGCAGGGTTGGCAGAATGGCCCCCTGAGGGCGTCAGGAATGTTTTGTCGAAGCCTTCTTGGTGATAAGAACGGTCCTCAGATCCGGTCTATCCCTCGAAGGATTCGTCTGCCGGCGCCGACCCGCCCCCCAGTCTCTCTTTGGGGGAGCACGGGACGCAATGCTCGCCTTCTGTTGAGCCCTATATGAGGAGCTCGCACTCGGCTGGGGCTGCTCTTTTTTGCTTTAAGCAGGCCCCGGGGCTTGAGAGCGGCGAGGAAGTATTTTATGAAATGCCGCCGACTGTTTCTTGGCCTCCTGAAACCTCTCGACGACATTATTCACAGAATCGCCAAAGAGGCCAGGAGGAGAGATCAGGGCGTCCATCAGAAAACTCTTATCTTTATCCTTGATGTCAGATGTTCAGCCATAAGTGTCTCTCCATAGCTACCAAGGCTACCATAGAGCGTTCGTCTAATTTGCTTACATGACGAACCTCCTGTTTCTCGACTGGCCAGCTTATATTTAATCTGGACACAGCGCGAGACACAACCTCCACGAGTTCTTCATATGCTTGTGAGTGAGGTGGCGAATCCTCAACATCAACTGTGTCGACGCTGACAATGTCGAATTCCTCAGAACTGAAACATTGCAACATCGGCGCTTCAACACGAGCAGAAGAAACCGCAGCGTGTGCTTCTAACTCATGCGAAGCGCTGGAACGCAAGCCCTCTGCAAGATCCATTTGCGATCCCCAGGACACGAGCCTTCGCTGTGCCTCAGCAGCAGTGGGACCTGAGCCCCGAGGACCGCGAGCTTCATCAAACACAGCTCGTCGGGACCGGAGCGTTTTCGCAGATAACAGATCACAATGCTAGCAGCCAGCTCCCTCGAGAGCTGACCGAGCATGCTCCGGTCCCAAACAAACAACACAAAGCGCGTGTGTATCCCCACCCATTATGAAACGCGGGCAGGGAGGAACACACTGCTTAAATTTCTGCTTATTGGCCATAATATATATGATATATGAGAGACAGACAACACCAAATATGACAAACAGTTTCAACAGAGAGTGCTTGCTGAAGACACAGAAGCTAACAGTGTTTGTTTCCGGCGTGCTTTATAGCTTCCTGGTCATGACGTCACCCGCCTATGACGTCCCGTCACACCATTGGACAGATTTCACATGTGTGCTTCACGACGCAATCACGCAGAGGCGTTCCCACAATGCATCAGAACCGACGCAGCGTTGAGATTCCCTTGAAAGGGAACTAAACAGAGGCTAGATGAATGGTGCTGGTGGCCGAAAATGGATTTGTCAGTTCACTCACTGATTTCAACCTGTCTTACTTGTCAACTCAATGACAAAATTGCAAAGACGGCTCCTGCTCCATTACAACCTGTAGAGTTGCGGGATGGACCTTGGTCTTGATATCTTCGTACCTTTTGAACATGCTGCATCAGGTTGTGGTTTCGCAATTTCATTAGTGAACTATTACAGCAAATGGCCAGAAGTTGCTTTTTCTTCACGTCACTACTGAGGTTGTTACTTCTTTCTTACATTTTGTATTTGCACGAGAAGGAAAACCTTTGTTTGTTGTTACGGACAATGGACCTCAGTTTCTATCTTCAGTTTTTTCTGATTTTCTTTCTGAACGTGGCATCAAACACCTGCATAGTGTGTATCACCTTGTGGAAATGGTACGGTTGAACACTGGAATTGAGTACTAAAAGAGTGTATCTTATAAAGCTTGGACACCATCAGTAGTTGAGTTTCTTCAGAGTTATCGCACTTCTCCTCATGCTACGACCGGTGTATCTCCATCTGCACTTTTTTACAACCGAAACATGAGAACGAAGGTAGACATTTTTCCTGTGAGAGAGAGAAAAGTCACAAATGTGCTGGTGTACAAGATACTGTCAAGGAAAGACATAAGAAAAGTAAGAAATACACAGACAGGAAAAGGAGAGCTAAACTGGTTTCTTTCAAGGCCAAGGAACAAGTAAGAATCCGAAAGCCAGATCATGTTCCTAAAAGAAATCCTAGGTATACCTCACCTTTGTCGAAAGTGATAAGGCCACATGAGGCCACCTGTGGAGACCACGTTAGGCCACAGAAAACATGAAAATAGAAACAACCTAAACGAAATTAATGATTAAGTATTTGCATGAAATTACCTTAATCGTAACTTAAGAGAGCTTGCTTCAAGGATGGTTTTGGAATCTGGTCTTATATATGATTCAAATGCAGAGAAAGACCATCTGCCTAGGAGCTTGATGGCAGATGTTGTATCTCTTAGTTCAGCTGCAGTGGTGGCTGCCCCAATTCTGAATGAATGGCCAGTATATAGAAGGGGAGATAGATTGCAGCTTTCTAGAACAGTAGCTAATTCTGTCCTGAACCAAGCTTTAGCAAGGGGTGCTCCATTAGATAAGAGAAAAAGGGAGAAATGATTGGGAGTTCTACGATCATGGAAGTGAAGGGACAGAAATAATTATTAAGTTTAGAAAAAGTTAAAGTGAGTAAGGTGAGTTCCGGATTGGCTGAGGGGCAAAGCCGTCTGAAAGCCTGGAAACGAAAACGAGAAAGCGTTTAACATCAGCTATAACATTGTGGAGGCAGGGGATATGAGCACCCTTAATTATGAAATTGTGAACAATAGATTGCCAACTTAAATGTCTCAAAAATGGCATGATAGTAAGAAAAGGAGATCTACTTTTGTTCATAATAGCAACCGTGGCTTCGTTATCACTAAACATCATGATACGTTTCCGTGACCACGCCCAAAGAACACTAGCTACTGCTAAAGGATTTCATGAAGAGCGGATGAGACAGAGCCTAAAGCTGGCTTCGGAATTTCAATTGGCCATTTTTCTGCAAACCATTGGCCTTGGAAGAATCCCCCAAAGCCAATGGAAGGCACAGCATCAGTGAATAATTGCAATTCTTCAAACGATTCGGGAACATCATTGTAGAAAAAGGAAATGCCGTTCCAGCTGTTTAACAGGCGAGTCCAAAATCTGAGACAGACACCCTTCGTCTAGCTGAACCAGGTCGCTCAATTTTTGCACGGAGTGAGCCAGCGTTAACAAGTGAGAAATAAAGGTATAATGCCTTGAGGACTGATACTCATTGTGAAATAAAGGTGGCCGAGCAGAAAAAGCAAATCACACTTAGATACAAAGAGTAGCGAGAAAAAGGATTCCAAAAAAACCCTAATTCTGAGAAGCTTTTCATTTGGGAGTGAAGCTTGTATGTTGACAGTGTCGAGTAAAATGCCTAAAAATTCTAGCGAAGCAGAGGGTCCCAGGGTTTTCTCTTCCGAGAGGGGATCGCCGACGTCACAAAAAATCTGTTTAAGTGTGTCAAGAATAGAAGTTTGAGAAGTTTCGATCAGCAAAAAGTCATCGAGCAAATGTAACAAGAAGGGACGTTTACAGACTTGTTCAGCAGGATCCAACACAATGCTTTGGAAAGGCAATTGAAAATATGGGGACTACTTCTACACCTGAACGTGAGCCTCACTGTGAAATAGAAATTAGAATTCTATTTGACACCAAAAAAACACCATTCAGAAGGGTGAATTGGCATGGTTTTGAACGCGTCAGCTTTAGCTAACCAAGCACCTTGATCAGCTGATTAATTAGCTGGATTATCAATATCAACCGAGGCGTAATGCAGAGAAAAGGTGATTAGAATGTGGAGAAGACATTTATTTGTATTTTATATTTGTATTTTATTTATAAAGCACCAATTCAATACAACGTTAGTTGTCCAATGTGCTTCACAGTGCCAAGAGAAGAGAGAGAAAAAAAAAAAACATGGCTATAAAACAATATAAAACACACACATAACACATATTACGACTGGGAGATCGTTCCACAATTAAAGACCGGCTCAAGAGAAGGCTCAATCACCTTTGTGTTTGTATTTTGTCTCAGTCATGACAAGCAGATATTTGTTTTCAGACCCAATTCTGATACAGTGGTCCCCACACAATCAGAAATTTGTTTAAAAAACCATGGTGGCATAACATCCTCTTTATATGAAGAGGGTTTAAGATGCGCCACAACATCTGGCAGAGCTAGAAGGGTGATAGAATGAAATTCCCCCCGTTCCGTGCTACACAGCACAGCCGGGTCTACGGATGGAGCCACAAGCACTTTTGGTATTTTAGACTGTAGGTCAACAATCTTCCCATAAAAGAATTTAAGAAACTCTTCACAAATTAAAATAGCAGGATCTGGAGCAAGGGATTAGAGATCAGAGTAATATTTGTGTTTTGCATCTCTAGACGCCTTCTGAAATGTCAATAGAGAGTCTCTAAATATTTCATAATTGACCTGCAATCTATGTTTATTCCATCGCCTCTCGGCTTGCCGAATAAGTTGTCTGAGGTTTCTTAAGGAATCATTTACAGATGGCTGATGTTTTGTTTTACCTCTTTTCACTTTAAGAGGAGCAACATTATCCAGAATTTCCACACAAACAGAATTAAACCGATTCAACTGCTCATCCACACTTAAATTCATCAAGGATGTTTCACATAGAGTAAATTCACATCTGTCTTGGTATAACATAGATAACTATGCACTGCTCAATGAATTAAATTTCCTAGACCATGATTCTTTAAGTACTGGCGTTCTCAAATTCTTATAGCAAGAGACATGAAAAAAGACTGGCTTATGATCAGAAAACATTACCTCGTCATTCTCAACATCCTGAATGTGCAGATTAAAAGATAAAATCAAATCCAGAGTGTGGCCCAACTTATGAGTTGGCCCTTTAACCCACTGAATCAATTCAAAAGATTCAATCACATTTAGGAGCTCTCTAGACACAGCATCCTGCCCACAGCACAAATGTACATTGAAATCCCCAAGAATTAAAAAACAGTCAAATTTTATAAATACACTGATGAAACGATAAACAGGTGAAGGAGATCGAACTGATTAGTGACAGGTGCAGATAATGTCTAAGAATAACAAGACTAGACTAACAAGACAAAACAGAAATAAACGTGACTGTGACACCGACATCCAATGTCATCTTTAAAGATCGACAGAAGCCCGCCACCTCGACCCGCTAATTGAGGGGAGTTGAAATAGGCATAGCCCTGTGGTAAAAGTTCAGTCATTGGAGTCAGGTCTCCTACCTTTAACCAGGTCTCAGACAGAAAGAGGAAATCCAGCTTATTGTTCATAATAAAATTGTTCACCATAAAAGTTTTGTTTCCTATGGAGCGTATGTTGAGCAGTGCAATTTGAAACGATGTGTCCTCTTTGATTAACTCCCGCTCACAACTAATGGAGCGCAGATTCCACAGGTTGATTCCTCTAGTACAAACACGGGGCCAGCCAGTCCGTCTAATGGCTGGGCCCTTCCGCAGTATCAGATGAATCCAACCACATCGGCCCTTCGTAAAGCGCTGGTCGATCCTCCAGTTATTACCTCCCGTGAGCGCGAGCCCTAAACACAAACGAATTACGACACCGAGTTCTCTGCCACCCCTGGCTTGTTTCAGTTTCACAATGATACCGCTTTCCACGCTTACTACCGTGTCTTCTTTGATGAACGCCAGGGGAGTACCGACACAGGTACAGGAACATTTCCCAACAGGTGTGGAGGAATAAAGCCAAATCCTTTAAAATCATTTTTAAACGCAGCCTCTACTGTCGCTTGAATCTTTAAGAGTTGAGTCCGATCATATATGAACATTGGGGACACATATTGTGTGAAACGACAGTAGCATGCCATGTACACCGGCGCCATCTTGCCATTCAAAACATATCGAATACAAGACGTTTTTTTACCAGAGTATTTGTGGGTTGCAACACCAATGGAATTAATACAAAAAGGAGAGAAAGGAGGAGAAGAAAAAGGGCCTATGACATATCCTTTATTAAATTCTCTAGCAGAGATTAAACTACATCAGGTTCTGATAAGGCTGATTGCAAGTTTTTAGCAATGTAGGAAGAAGTAAGATGACGAAACCCTTGAGACAAACCGGAGATTAAGTAATTGACAATAGACTGATCAGGGTGAGAAGAGAGATAACGAGAGAGCACTGGAACATTAATACGAGTTGATTGGTGTTTGTTTAGAATGTTTTCTTAATTGCGGCCTTCCCACGGGTTGCAGGCCTGTACTGGCGTGGGCAGACTGATTTCAGGAGCAGATCCTTGCAAAAGCTACAAACATGAGCAAATTTACATTGAGGATAGGAACAAACAGATTGATTAAAATTATTGCATAAGGGAATGCTATTAAAATCAGAAATAGGACGACCTCTACCGTCAATAACAGATTTTACATTTTCAGGGCCGCGGACAGTTGGCGGCACTTGGCTAGTGAATGCTTTTGGGCAGAATGATGCAGAGTGTCTGTGAGAGCTACATATAGCACAGGCCAAAATCTTTTGACCATTAAAATGACAGCCAAGCAGTCCGGTGTCAGTAACGGACCAGTCTATCCTTGTGTTACAAAGGGAAATGAAGCAGGCAGATTTCTCTGAGAAGGATTTGTGGTATTCATAAAAAAACGTACCCCGTATCTTTGGTTAAAATCCGCCATCATTGTTAAGTAAAGATCTAACTCTTCCCTTCAATCTGGAAAACCTTGGCACAAAATGTCTCTGTAAACGCTAAAAGCAATTACGAATTCGGCAAATGAGAGGTTTCATTGCAATCTGGGATCAGACGTTTTGCTGAAAACTGCCACGTCACCACAGTCAACCATTTGTCTGTCAACTGCAGGTGATGGAAGCAATAATGTCACCAAGTTTATGTCCTTATCTTGGATAATGTTAGTTCTTAGGTGGGGAGACACCGTAACTACAGCAGGTGAGAAAAAGTGCCTACCGAACTCTTGACCTGGTACGGCAGCGCAGAGACTAAAATTTGACGTTGCAAGTGGAGCGGAGACATCTTGAAATGGCGTTTGGATCGTGTGATGAGAAGTTGGCAGAGTAGATTGAACCCACACAGGGGGGATCGCTTTGTAAGGCCCCCCCACTGGTCCATTGATAGTTTCCAATAGAGCGGGTGAAGGGATCTGCGTGTCACTGTCTTCCTTTATACAACGCAACACCAATTAAATTAAATACATTTCTTTATGTGCTTTACCTTTGTATTTTCATCTGACTCCAATTATGAAAAAGGTTTAAATCATATTTGATTATTTATACATTTGAATAAATGTTTGATTATTCCTTTTAACCCGTTGTTTGTATAGTCGTTCGTTCGGATTCCTGCAACCTTTTGAGTCTTGCACCGATTGGGAATACGATCTCTTAATCACAAACTCGTCAATCTTGGTTATCTAGACAGAGGCAGTTGACTGATACTTTTAGACGCCGCACCATGCTTGCTTATTTCTAAAAGTATGTTATTCAGTCCCCATAGATCTGTAAACACTTAAAGAAAGACTATTTCTATCCAGAGGTCATGACTATTACCGTAGAACCAAGCTGACCAATCTAACTTCCTCTAATGGTAACTTTACATAATCATGCTGTGGTTTCCCACGTACACTTAGTTAGAATAATATTACAATTAATATATTATTAAAATATTTCCATTAATCAGAGGTTGAGGCTGACCCTATTCAGATTGGTCTGACAACCCTCCGTTGTTCTGAACAGAAAAACCCGTTATTAGCCTCTACAGTCTAAGTACACGTGACTAATGTCAATGTGTTAGTCGGAGCTCCAAAACATCAGTTGATGTGCCCCAATGCTCCACAAACAGAGTTTTTGTCTGTTACTAACCTGAGCGTAGATTTGTGGTGTTATGGACTTAATGTAACCTACTAGAGTTAATAATTTCAGAGTCAATCAGAATAAATTCAAACATAATTTATTAACCAGGTAATAGAACAATAATTCAAATCCAATTCAAAGAATAAAACAACATACATCAAATCATTAATAAAAGAACATAGAAGCATTTACTTGGCAGTGAAAAAGACTACACACAGCGATTGTGCGGAAGATCTGTCTACAGACTCCCTTTGCCATTTCTCCCTTAATACCCAGGTAATTCAATAGGACCGGTGTCTGGTGGTGTCTGCAATTGTAATTTGGTTTTTGCCTAATGGTGAGGGAGTTGGGCTTGTAACCTGAAGGTTGCTGGTTCGATTCCCACGCCGCCAGGAATTGAAGGTAGGGATTGTGAGTGAACAGCACTCTCTCCACCTTTGATACCATGACTAAGGTGCCCTTAAGCAACGCACCTAACCCCTAATTGCTCCCCTTGTAATAATAAGTGGGTACACCTTTAGTGGCACACAATCTTACTTGTTTTCTAGAACTTCTTGGAAGTTCGTACTATGTCTGGGAGGATGAGACCATTTTACCAGGTGCACTGAGACATTTCAAATGATACCAAATATGTATATTCACTTGTTGTACACATTTAACATTGCATGGATTTGGATTGAGTTTTAGGTGTATACCAGTTTGGCATTGTGCTTATCAGTTCATTTGACAGTTCTCTCTTTACCTTTCCAGTGTGCCCGCTCATCACAGGAACTGTATATACTGTCATCCCTATTGACATTAAAGCTGGATAACAACAATCTGACCACATTTTTGTTGGCATGCGGTGATATGCTCCATTTCCACATACCATGCAGCTGTTGCAAAGGACACTCCTCCGTCTCGTTGCTCCCTCCATTCCTTGTCTCAGCAGTCTTGATGAATATGATGACGTTGATTATGATGCATAAAATCACCAAGATAGTCCCTCATATTCCACACAGTCTTGGCTGACGGAAAGGGTGCTACATTTGATTAGACATTATCTCAGTTTCTTTGGTAAAAATCAGTTTTATATACACACTGTGTTGAAAACAGATTCGTCAAGCGAACAGTAATGTCCCTTGTTTCTCTGTTGACTTCAGGTTTCCAACCCCTCTTTATTTCCACCACCAATACGGTTTCCATAATCGGTCCCGACCAAAACTCATCTACTACAGTGGCCGCTACAGCAAGGATTGAATCATCTTATTTCAAAGTCCACTTAATTGCTGTTGCTCTCTTTAGTCCAGATATCGAAAGCAGGCCTCTAGAGCTGCCCACAGAGGATATGTGACTGTAAGTGGGTTGCTCTCATTGTGTGTCAGCGGGAGTGCTCTGTTCCATCCCTTGCATTCTGCTTTCATGAGGGTCCTCCTCCGAAGGTGCTGGACTGCTGGTACCTTGACTGCTGTGTGCGTCGTCAGCAACACCTGGAACGGCCTGTTCTACCATCTGGCTTTCCAGATCTTCCATTGGAAATCCTTCACCACCACAAAGTCACCTGCTTGATGCCATGTAGCACCTTCTCAGCGGGTTTTGATTGGACCGCCTTCACCTGTGTGGAGATAATACAGAAGACAACTTTATACAATATTGCAACATGTTATGCTCACACACTTCAGTGGATAACAGCGTCCTCTGCTCTGGTCCCGTCCCCATGTGTGGTAGTTTCCCAAACAGGATCTCAAAAGGACTCAATTTAAGATTAGAGCGTTTTCTCATTCTCATGTTATTTAACACAAGAGGGAGTGCTTTGACCCATGACAGCCCTGTTTGCTCACAACGCTTCGCCAATTTTTGCTTTAAAATCCCATTGGAACGTTCAATTGTTCCCGAACTTTCTAGATGATACCCGCAATGTAGCCTCATATCAATTTGTAAAAATCGTCAAAAGTTGTGACAGCACAGCCTACTTTATTGGTACCCTTGGAGGGGTCCTTAAAAGCTGACCCATCCCCGAAAAGCACCATGTCAGGATTAGTCAGTGGTGTTTCCTGCAAGTCTGGCCGGGGTGTACACACAGCCTCTAGAGCAGAGATGCAGCAATGTGGTTCACCATCCCTCTCAGTTGGAAGCAATGTAGCAGAATTTAGAACCGTACATCGGTGAATGGTGATGTTATACATTTCAAGCAAAATCGTGTGATACTTCAGCCACCTTGCTGTAGAAAGATGTGAGGTTTTCTGCTCTAACAGAATCATGGAGACAGCATGAGGGACCAGTAGTGTGACATCAGCATACCCCACAATGTCTCTTGAGGCAAGCACTGCTCTTTCAGCTGCAGCTACTGCACATAAGCATTTTGGCAAGCCTGCTGCAACGGGGTGAAGTTTCCCTGAAAAATATGCGACTGGTCTGAGCCTGTCCCCTTGATGCTGTAAAAGCACAGAAGTCATGAATCCCTCTCGCTCGTCCACTATTTGTACAAACGGTCGTTTTATGTCAGGCAAACCTAAAGTTGGTGGGCTCTGCAAAGCTGCCTTTTGAATTTTCATAATAGGATCTATTTACAACAATAGGAACTCATCGCTAAAAATGATAAGACTTGCTTTCTCATAATAGGTTTTCGAATATTTTGTTTTGTCTGCACTCGTTTATCAAACAGGGATTTCCCCTCTTTTGTTACAACATGGCCTAGAAAGACAACTGATCGTTTCATAAATTGCAGTTTGCTCAAACTAGCTTTGTGTCCCTCCGCAGCCAGATGACACAATAAGGCTATTGTCAGCTGTGCATTGCTCCTTAGAGGGGCCACATATCAACAGGTCATCAACATACTGCAGGAGAGCAGAGCCTGGAGACAATTTCAGAGGCTCCAAATTTCGTCTCAGTGCCTCATTGTAAGTAGTGTGTAATTTCTGATCTGTGATCAATGTGGTAAAAGTATAGCCTTTGCCCTCAAAATTGAAAGCCAACCAAAATTGACTATGCACTGGTACAGAAAAGAAAGCGTTGGCCAGGAATCTGTGACAATATAGTGTAAGGATTTAGCACATTAACTGCTCTTGGCTGTATTGCAGCATTGACGGCCTGGAGATCCTGCACAAATCTCCATTCAGTGGGCTGTCCCCTATCTCTGATCTTCTTGACAGGAAATAAGGGAGTGCACACTGGTGAATCATTGCAAGGAACTATGATACCCGCCTTCAGCAAGAACTCAAAAACTGGCTTAATGCCATCAACAGCTTTGTGTTTCAATGGGTATTGGGGTTTGCATGGCCTAATATCAGACTTAGGTGTTATGATAACAGGTTCTGCATTTCTTATCAGAACCAAATCATATTTGTCCTTTGCCCAAAGATACTCTGGAACTTGATCTAAGGGAGGTGGCAACTCAATGGTGGTGGCAATTTGCTCGTTCAGTATTGGCATCACAGTTCTCTGCACTGACACAGTAAAGGAAAAAATATGCCTCTAAGTATTCACAGAACTGCTAAACATTACATTCAACACATTGTTTTGTAAACAACCCCAACTCAGCCCACGTTCCCTCTACACTCTTAGAAAGAGAAACATGTGAGACTGCATTTGCAATAACATAGTGAGGAAGGGCGTCATCCAAACTCGCATGAAAAACACTTCTGTCCCCTGACCAAAACATTTCAGTGATTTTCAATACATCTGCCCTTTGAGGAATAAACCAGGCCACTCATATGTATAATGTAACTCTCCCTTCCACATGATGGCTTCTCCCTCACTTGGAAAAACCCCGTTGGAAATAGAAATCACAGAGATTCTCAATTTACACATTAAATCTCATCCCAGATTATTTACTAGACATACTTTATAAAACAAAAAGGCATGTTCAAATTATGTTCCCTGCTCGTTTTCACAATGGAGAGGCATAGTCAAATATTCATCCATTTTATGACCAGACACTGACATCGAGCTTATGCATACATCAGACATTTCTGGCTTGCATGGCAACTCACATGTTCTCAGAACAGATCGACCTGCTCCAGAGTCTACCATAAATTATACCGAAGTGTCTTCTACAATAACACACATAGTTGGCATTTTCTGAAAAACGTCAGTTTGTGTTTTGAGGTAGTTAGAGTTTTCTAAATTAGCAGCAAGCAATTCTTCATTGCAAATAGAGATAAAGCTAGTAGGAAGCAGGTTTTCATTGTAAAGAGCATCATCAGTGTGCTTGTGTGTGCTTGTGTGTGTGTTTGTGTGACGAGCGTCAGCTGAAGTGCTCGTTAAATCCTCCAGAGGTCACTTCAGCATGGACTACGCAATTTCACACACACTCACACACAAACACAGACTATATTTCGTAGAAGTCCCGTATCTATCACTGATCACTCCACCAGCTGCAGCTCATTAGCCCCTCCTCCTCCCCGTCAGTCCGCCTTCGCCCCTTCTTTGCAGTTTCGCTCCCAATGCCCATTTTTCCCACATTTTTGGTAGCTTGTCTCTGGGCACCTTCTTGCAAAATGACCTTGTTTGCCACACGAGCGACAGATTTCCTGCTGGTCAGTTGTCACACCACCTTGTGGAGTCCCCATGACTACTTTGTCTCAGAATGGCTTCTTCTAATGACTTCATTTTTTCTTTGAGAGTTCTGGTGCTATGGGCAGTATATTGTTGGCAGAGCAACTTAATATGCAGTTTGCCCATATCCCACCACTGACTTATTTAAGGAAAACTATATCTCTCCTCTCTCCAAGATTGCCGGAAAAGGTTAAAAGAGAGACTAAAAGAGTGATCCTGTAATAATCAGTTGTTAAAGTGCCAATGTGACTTATGGATTTTAGAAGACAGAACAGAAACCGCTACAGAGATATAATGGTGGTCAGATAGAAAGAATGGTACTATTAAGCTATTACAGCCTACCCCTATTACTTTTTAGCAATGTAAAATTGGTCAAGTCTTGCTCCAGACAAAGAATTTGAGTAAATTTTCAACCAGGTATACGGTTTGACCTCAGGAAAACTGTCTCTCCATATATCAACAAAATCATGATAACCAGTAACATTTTTGAAAATATTTGCAGAACTTGGGTGAGGTTCATCATGATTTCTATCTAGATCAGGGTTTACAGTGCAGTTAAAATCCCCTCCTTCTACCACAACATTATCCTTTGGGCACTGTGACAAAGCATCAGAACATTTTTTTAAAAAATATCTTATGCTCTTGTTCAACATTTTGAGCATATACATTGAAGAAAGAAAGCCTTATTTGCCCAACCAGAACATCTGCTCTTAAAAGTCGAACAGTTATTATCTCAAACATAACTGGATGATTACTGACACATGGAGAAAAATTACCGCAACACCAGCACTAACATTAGTCCCGTGGCTCATTATCATACTGTGTCTGATTCTATTAGTTGGTTTGAGTCTCTTGGGGCAAAATAATGTCCGCCTTTTTTAATTGTGAATATGTGACGCGAGAGATAATGAGCTTCAGCTGCTCGGCGCACCGGTCTCGTATCTCTCACGGAGGAGCTCCGGAAGCATAAAAGAGGAGCGACAACAGTGAAGGACGAGAGAGAACCAGGCCTGGACTTTATGTTGTAGTTTATTTTGTTTGTGTGGGCGGCAGTCGTCGTGAGGAACTGCCGCCCTTTTACTTTTGTTTTATTGTTTGTTTATTTTATTATTAAACTATGTTGAAACTATGTTGTTCGCCGGTTCCTGCCTCCTTCCTTCCATTTAACCCCGTTACAGAATAATTAAAGACAGGAAGTCTCTTTGTGTCCTTACATCCTTTGATGTTAAAAAATCCAATATTTATAAATGGCATTAGAAAAATAATGCTAGGCTATCCAAACACCCAAAAAAATAGACTGAAATTCATGACCCCAAAATAATATAAAAATGTTTTTTGAGCTTGTATCATTTACGTTGATCAAGCTCCTCCAGTGCTGCTTTTCTCATAGCCAAATGTACATGAATCAATGAAAAGTTGTAAATCTGGGAAGTATTTTTCAAGTTTGGTCTTCGCTGGTTAAAAGTATTGTCAAGAAAATCATTTAAATGGCGAAATGTACAGTCGTGGCCAAAAGTTTTGAGAATTACATAAATATTAGTTTTCACAAAGTTTGCTGCTAAACTGTTTTTAGATCTTTGTTTCAGTTGTTTCTGTGATGTACTGAAATATAATTACAAGCACTTCATACGTTTCAAAGGCTTTTATCGACAATTACATGACATTTATGCAAAGAGTCAGTATTTGCAGTGTTGGCCGTTCTTTTTCTGGACCTCTGCAATTCGACTGGGCATGCTCTCAATCAACTTCTGGGCCAAATCCTGACTGATAGCAACCCATTCTTTCATAATCACTTCTTGGAGTTTGTCAGAATTAGTTGGTTTTTGTTTGTCCACCCGCCTCTTGAGGATTGACCACAAGTTCTCAATGGGATTAAGATCTGGGGAGTTTCCAGGCCATGGACCAAAAATTTCAATATTCTGGTCCCCGAGCCACTTAGTTATCACTTTTGCCTTATGGCACGGTGCTCCATCGTGCTGGAAAATGCATTGTTCTTCACCAAACTGTTGTTGGATTGTTGGAAGAAGTTGCTGTTGGAGGGTGTTTTGGTACCATTCTTTATTCATGGCTGTGTTTTTGGGCAGAATTGTGAGTGAGCCCACTCCCTTGGATGAGAAGCAACCCCACACATGAATGGTCTCAGGATGGTTTACTGTTGGCATGACACAGGACTGATGGTAGCGCTCACCTTTTCTTCTCCTGACAAGCCTTTTTCCAGATGCCCCAAACAATTGGAAAGGGGCTTCATCGGTGAATATGACTTTGCCCCAGTCCTCAGCAGTCCATTCACGATACTTACTGCAGAAGATCAATCTGTCCCTGATGTTTTTTTTGGAGAGAAGTGGCTTCTTTGCTGCCCTTCTTGACACCAGGCCATCTTCCAAAAGTCTTCGCCTCACTGTGCGTGCAGATGCACTCACACCTGCCTGCTGCCATTCCTGAGCAAGCTCTGCACTGGTGGCACTCCGATCCCGCAGCTGAATCCTCTTTAGGACACGATCCTGGCACTTGCTAGACTTTCTTGGACGCCCTGAAGCCTTCTTTACAAGAATTGAACCTCTTTCCTTGAAGTTGCTGATGATCCTATAAATTTTTGATTTAGGTGCAATCTTAGTAGCCGCAATATCCTTGCCTGTGAAGCCATTTTTATGCAACGCAATGATGGCTGCACGCGTATCTTTGCAGGTCACCATGGTTAACAATAGAAGAACAATGATTTCAAGCATCACCCTCCTTTTAACATGTCAAGTCTGCCATTCTAACCCAATCAGCCTGACGTAATGATCTCCAGCCTTGTGCTCGTCAACATTCTCACCTGAGTTAACAAGACGATTACTGAAATGATCTCAGCAGGTCCTTTAATGACAGCAATGAAATGCAGTGGAAAGGTTTTTTTGGGATTAAGTTAATTTTCATGGCAAAGAAGGACTATGCAATTCATCTGATCACTCTTCATAACATTCTGGAGTATATGCAAATTGCTATTATAAAAACTTAAGCAGCAACTTTTCTAATTTCCAATATTTATGTAATTCTCAAAACTTTTGGCCACGACTGTATAATAAGCATGTTTTAATTTAAGATCTCTGCAGAATCTCCCTGTGAATTTGCATTAGATTTTCTGCTATATCAGAAGTGTCACTGTCAGAATCCATAGACTGAACTTTAATTCCTTCCAGCGCTTTAATTCCAACGCTCTGTACTATCATTTACAATTACAATGGTATTCAATGGAAGTTTGTACCATATCAAAGTACTTGTCCATTACAAATTCGTTAGCACTCTCGCCATCTTTGAAGAGAGATGCTTCAATTTCTTGATCAATACCGTCACTGTTATTTTTTTCACCTTCATTATTTACTGGAACCGAAGGCAACTGTTTCGTAGAATGATTCAGTTCAGTCACATTAATACTAGCCTCATCGTTCATTGAACATTCCAGTTTTGTATGATTGTACTTTCCACAAGTAAAACACCTCATTGATTCAGTGCTGATATAAATGGTATATTCTTTACACAGCAAAGTGGCTTTCACTAAGGTATTCAAAGATTAAAAATTCAGCGTTCAGAATCATGAAAGTCATGAAACAACATCACATGTTTGAGTTTTGGATTTTTAATCCTAAAGGGATAAATTTAATCTGGCCCACTTTTACCATAACGTCCTAACAAACACTCGAGTCAATCATTGGTAATGAATTCATTCAAGAATACATTCAAGAGGACAACCTTCTTAGAAGGATTCAACAGCAAAACTGGTAGAAAGTATCTCTAATGGATAAACTAAATTCAACCAAATGCTGAACCGAAGAGACTTAAATAGACAACAACCTCTTTATTCATCCTTGATGCGGACACAATAGTGTGAGCACTGACTTCACTTCTAATCGCAATTAGACAGTCCTCAACTGTTATGGATTCATCAGGTAAACATTTGCATCCATGTTGAGAAGTTAAAGAAGCACAACCATCTGAATTTGTCCCCATTTTTTACCACCCTGTGATCGACCCTGATCAATTGCTCCTGTCTGCCTCGCTGCTGAATTGTCAGTTGCTCCTTATTGCTTTGTTTTGAATATAATTATTATCATTGCTTGTTGTTGTCATGAATGAGGCTCCCTCTTCGCATCCTCCGGATCAGCAGAGGGAGCTCTCACCTGAGTACTAACTATTTCGGACTGCATTTCCCACAAGCCCTCATACTTAGGACTGATCACACTTACACTTGAACCCAATCACACTCCATATTTAAGCACCACTCTCACACCCATGCATCGCAAAGTCTTGATCTGCCCCGGTAATCAATTCTGAGTGTTATTTCTGTGCATTGTTTATTTTGTTGTGACCTTGGATTGCCTTCTCGTTTGTAAACCTTTGCTGCCTGTCTGACCCTCGCCTGTTTCCTGGACTCTGAATTATCGCCGCCTCCCTCGACTCTAGCCTGTCCCTGTTTCTGCTTGTGGTTTCCCTTCTATAAGTATATTGCTGTCTATTGACCCTTGCCTGTCTGTCTTTGTTTTAATAAACTGCACATGGATCCCAACTCCATTGACTCTTCGTTACAGTTGTCTACTTTATTATCAACATATATCTGATCTTGTCTGATATTGTTTAATATTGCCTATCTCATTAATCTGATGTCACTAGACTTTAATCTTTTAATCTTGTTACGAACCCCCACTTTAAAAGAGCTCGCTAGGAAGGGGGTAGGCAACATAAAGAGGACACGCGAGACAAAAACAAACAATTTAGCCATTTTATTGATGCCGCAGCACTCGCATGTCACAGGCAACTATCCAACACCAACAGATAGAACATGAAATAACAAACACACAGATCAACAAAAAGAAACACAGAAATAAAGCAAAAGCAACACAGCTTGACATCAGCCACGAGTCATCAGGACGCACACCGAACTCGTTGGGCACAGCTGATCTCAAAGTCGGCGTACCAACAGAGCCCTCTCAAGTGTGCGCCACGCTCACATAGAGCTAAAGACAGTGGCAGTGGCGGCTACACGACAGTTGTAAAATCGTTGAGGGCTCCCAAGTGAGCACCATGCTCACATAGAGCTAAAGACAGTGGCAATGGTGGCTTGGAAACAGGAGTTGTAAAGATGAGGTTTTTCAGAGGTGCACCACGCTCACATAGAGCTAAAGACAGTGGCAGTGGTGACCTGGCGACTGGAGTTCTGATAGAAGCAGCACAAGTGTTCGATACTCTCAACAGCGCCCATACATCTACACTCTCCCCTCTTATATGCAGCCCAGCGCGTCGTCAAAGAATTGGCAGCAGGTGCACAGGGGCGGGGCTTACCCTCGGGAGAAGAGAAAGAAACAAATTAATAAAGAATTTACACCACACTAAATACATATAGAGACTTAGGTCGTAACAATCTAAATCACTATCACAATGTGTTAGCATTACGCTAGTTTGTAAACTTGTCATCCATGCCCACTGTCATTTCTGTCGCGCTCTCCTTTTTCTAAGAATTCATCAAACAACTGTGGTAAGTCGGATCAGTCTACGAACATGGTAAGCTATGTCATCTTCTCCTTTCATTGTTACTTGCACTGCCAGTCACATGCATAGTATAGCTTTCTCTGTCAGCAACGAGGGTTTCACATGTCATAAATGCTGGGAAATAGTCACGCTGACAGAGAAAATCTCAGAATTAGAGACACGCATCCAAACTTAATTGACGATAGTAAGAATGCAAGGGCTTTAGATACTGTTTTGGATGCGACTAGCTTAGTGAACTCTGTACATTGTTCGGTTCCAACTGTAGAGCCTGTGCAGCAGGGCAATTGGGTGACCGTGAGACGGCCTAGTTGTGGGAAAAAACACTGCTCTTCTGTTACGATTAGAACATCAAACAGGTTCTCCCCACTCAGAGATGCACCCACTGAGAATCCTATTGAAAGTGCCCTAGTTATTGGTGATTCTATTACACGGAACGTGAAAATAGAGACACCAGCCACCATAGTCACATGTTTACCAGGAGGCAGAGTGGCTGACATCAAAGCAAATTTAAGTGCTGCCTAATGCTAATCGTAAATACTCTAAGATTATTATTCATGTAGGCACTAATGATGTTCAACTTTGCCAGTTGGAGATCACTAAAATTAACATTAACCCTTTATAGGGCACTCATTGTACATTGTACATTCAAAATTTCAACCCTGGAGTGTTATTGGAGGTTATTACAGGACTTTTGAACTTTTGTTACAATTCAAGGTCAATGAAGTTACCATATTTGGTTCCTCGCCAGTCTATGGTAATTTACCATACAAAAAATACAAAAAATGTATATCTATAAAATATAAGACACGCATATAAAATATAAATAAATACATGAACATTTCTTCTTTTTCATGTGTCAAAGGGCAACTATTTCTTTGACAGGGTAATTTGTTTTCCAAAAAGTGAATATATTGAAAATATAAGACACATAAATAAAATACTAAAAAAAACATATAAACTTAATAGAATATTTATTTAGGAAATTCTTTTTTTTTTTTTTTAGGATTTTTTTTTTTTTTTCAGTTTTCACAATTCAAGTCCAGTCACTTAGACAACTGCTTCATCTGCTTCATGGTACTTGATAAAGCAGTTCCGATCAGCATTGAGACACAGGAGGATCTTACAGACCCTGCAGAAAACATTTGACCTCAATATGTTCCCCTTCCTGCTGCAGTACATGTAGGTCTGGCGGTTGGTGTAGACAGGGGCATGGAACAGGGACATGATGAGACATATGGAAATGATGAGCTCCTTCGGGGGCGAGACGTGACAGAGACTACCTGGCTGGTGACACCCATGGCTTGTTGTTCAGACATCATGGGGACACCATGGGCCTCCAGCGTAGTTTGGTTGCCCAGGTCAACCTTCTTCCAGGTAGTTAGCCTGGCTCCTGTCTTCCCCTTCTTGGTGATCCCCTTGACTTGTGGTGCTGGCTGGACTTCGTCCTCATCATTGTCATCATCTTTGTCATCGTTGTCGTCGTGGTAGTCAGTAGTAGACCGCTGCAAAAGAAAAGTGAATATGTTTTTGAGTCAATTTCAAACCCACATTAACAGTGAAGTGCAGATCTACTAAAAACAAAAAAGAGACATATAAATTGTAATAATCTAATAAGAAGTGGCTGTAGCACTTATTTTAGTAGTAATGAAAGTGATGCGTAGGTGAGGAGTTTGGTGTGTATGGGTCTTGGGACAGCCATCAAGTGGTATCTGCACAAAGTTAGAAAGAAAACAAAAGACAGCAGAGCAGTATTTGTTGTAAAAGACTGCTAACATTAGGGTTGTATCCTTTGTTCAATCTGAGTCTGCTATTGTTTTTCCTTCTTTCCCTATTTCTTAATTCCTGCGACACCTAAGGAACAGTGAGGTAAGAAAGGACTAGTGGGTGGGGGAAGACCTATGTGGGAATCTTCTCCGCAGGATTGGCCCCCGACGCCTGTTGCATTCGGTTCTTTCCCGGGCTCCACACTGGTCCGTGTGTCTTATCCTATCCCTGTAGGTGGAGGAACAATTTTACAGTGTGACACATGAGTCCAGATTTTCCTTCCCTGACACAACACTGCAGCTACTGTAATCAACATCACTTGATGTGGTCCCTGCCACTTAGGCTCCAACGGCTTGTTTCTGAATGACTTTATCATCACCCAATAATAAATTAAAATTGATAATTGATGATAAACACTGGGGACTCTCACTGGGGACAGGTCCATCATCTCATCTGGACATGGCCTGGATCTGGCAGACTGCAGAAAACCTTTGCATAAACAGAGACTAATATTAGTATAGACACCATTCTTCTTATGATGTAGCGAGTACATCAGGTGTTATGGGAGGTGTTCCCTGTTCCAGCTGACCTAATTTATGCAGCCTAACAATTTACATGATTCAAATTTTAAAAGTAGATAATGTGTTACGTGTATGCCAGGTTAAAGAGATGCATTTTTAGGCTAGTTTTAAACTGACAGAGTGTGTCTGCTTCCCGAATAATGCTAGAAAGACTGTTCCAAAGTTCCAATGGTAAAAATGAAAAGGATCTACCGCCAGTTGATTTTGATATTCTGGGTATTATGAATTGTCCTGACTTCTGAGATCGCAATAGACATAAAGGACTATAATGCATTAAGAGCTCGCTTAGGTACTGAGGAGCTAAACCATTTAGTGCTTTGTAAGTAATTAGCAAGATTTTAAAATCTATTCAATGTTTAATTGGGAGCCAATGCAGTGTTGACAGAACCGGGCTAATATGTTCATACTAGCTGCTGCATTTTGGACCAGCGAGCAGGGTAACCACCCAGTAGAGACTTACAGTAATCTATCCTTGAGGTCATTAATGTATGAACTAACTGTTCTGCATTTGTTGTAGTTTACATACATTTTATAAGAATACTGTTTTACAGATGCTAGAAATGTGGCTTTCAAATGAAAGATTGGCATCAAAAAGCACACCCAGGTTCCTAACTGATGAGGAATAATTAACAGAACAGCCATTAAGTGTCAGAGAGTATTCTAGGCCATTATGTCGTTCAATAATTAGAATGGTTTTTTTTTCTGATTTTAGTAGTAGCAGATTACCAGTCATTACATTTTTTATATCAGCTATGCATTCCTTTAATTTTTTGAATTGGTAAGTTTCATCTGGGTGCAAAGAAATATAGAGCTGAGTATCATCAGCGTAACAGTGAAAACTAATGCCATGCTTCATAATGATATCTCGCAAGGGTAGCATGTAGAGATTGAAAAGCAACGGTCCAAGTACTGAGCCTTACTGTACTCCTTATTGAACTTGTGATCAATATGACATCTCTTTGTTTACTTCTACACACTGATAACGGTCAGATAAGTATGATTTAAACCATGCCAATGCAATTCCACTAATGCCAACATAATTGTCGAGTCTATTCAAAAGAATATTGTGGTTGATGGTGTCAAAATGGCAAGATGGCGGATGGTCGGTCGGGTGCAGTAGCTGCTCTGTTAATCTACATGTTAATTATAAAGTTTATACATCCAGAAAATACCACTGCATTTAAACAGTCTTATAATAATAGATATTTAAATAAAAGTAACGACAATTCTGAACAAGCCATCTATGGGATAATTTGGTATAAACAAACAAACATGATTAATTGCTTCTCTGGATATGGAGAGTATGCGTTTACTGTTACCTTCCTAACTATGCGTCAGTATTACCGAAGAAAACGGGAAGGAACAGCATGTAAACAACAACACAATAATGCCATGATAATATCCATCTGTTTACTTTTGTCCGGGGATATTCATCAGTGTCCTGGTCCAACAATTGTAACAGATGAAGTGGGCATTGTTGACGGTTCTATCAACAACTCTACCTCTACTCAGGTATGTAGCTCATTCAGAGGCTACTCATGTTTTAAAACAGGACAGCAAATTTATACAGTGTGCCGTGTGCTCTCCCCGAGTTCCATGGAGTATCCGACGATGGCTCAGTTGAGCTTTGATGCCGATCTGGTTCTGTCCATGGGCGTTGCTTTGGGCGAGCGTTCTCAACAGAACTTGGGGAGGATACCTGGAGGATCCGGCTGCTGAGTGGCGGGGTCGATCCGTGGGCCTGGTGGTTGGCACTGATGGTCAACCGCCAATGGACTCGCGAACGGTAGAGCCTTCGTTGGTGGAGATTCACTCTGTGTCGATGACTCCATCATCCGCGGGCAGCGGCGGGGATTGTTTGCCCGGGAGTTCAAGTGACACGAGGTTGAACGACAAAGAATATAAGGATATACTGTATAAACGCGTGTCTAAAAAGAAGTGTACTGTGGTGAACCGAGCAATACAAAAGAATGGTAAATTTAAAGTTTTTCAAACTATAAATAACTCTAGAATTATTTGGGATCCGAATGTAAAACCAAAGGGTATATTAGGTGGACACCTGCATATACGTAGTTTAAAATCAAAAAGTGATCAGATAAATCATATATTATTAGAATCGAATTTAGACTTTCTTTGTCTGTCGGAAACCTGGCTTCATGAAAATTTTCCTTCTGCTGCTTTAAATGTCCCGGGTTATGATATTTACAGGAAGGATCGAACAGAAAAGAAAGGAGGTGGAGTTATGATTTATGTGAGAGACACTATCCGGTGTAATGAGATTCTATGGCAAAATCTCACTGATCTAGAATGTATAGGTTTAAATATGATTTTGTCACCTCAAATGTTTTTTACACTTATATTTATTTATCGAGCACCTGCTTTAAATAATAGTTTTTATGATGAATTTAAGAAGGTATTATGTCAATGTGATTTTAAGAAAGAAGTTATTGTTATGGGTGATTTTAATATAAATTGGGAAGATAAATCTGTGAGGAAGAAGCTTAAGCAAATTACTGATGGTTTTAATATGGTTCAAAAGGTTAAAGGTCCAACACGAATAACAAATAGCACTAGTACTCAGATTGACCTAATATTTAGTAATAGACCGGAAAGAATTGTAAAATCATATAATATGATAACGGGGCTATCAGACCATAATATGGTTCTTATATCCAGAAAATTAACAAGCAAGCGATTTAATACACGTTTTAGCAATAAGGAATTCTCTGGTATTCCAAAAAATAAGCAAGACGATTTCAATGAAGCTATAAAAAATATGAACTGGGAAGATTTATTATATAATACAGACTTAGAAATAGCTAGCCAAACCTTTACAGAAAAGTTACAATCTACAATTAGATGAATCCAGATGAAATGTAAGAACAAGAAACAGTCCCTCCCCTGGGTGAATGATAATATTAAACAATTAATGAAGGAACGGGATAATGCTTTAAAATTAGCGACAAGATCAAAGAGGACCCATGATAGAAGTAAATTTGTAATGTTAAGGAATAAGGTAGTTAGAGTATTAAGGAAGGCAAAGGCAGATTTTTTTATTACAATTATTGAAAATGCTCATGGTAACTCAAAATCCGTATGGAGACAGATTAAAAAATTGACTGGTCAAAATAATATTAAAACAAGGCCAATTGAATTGAAGATTAATGATATAATTTACAGAGCCCGATTGATGTGGCACAGGCCCTAAATCATTATTTTGTTGAGTCAGTGGATAAAATAGCTCAAAGCTTCAAAGCACAACAATCTTACTCACAAATAAACAATGCTAGTGAGACAGCGCTGGTATTAAGACCAGTAACTAAGTTAGATGTTGAAAAAGTAGTTATGTCTCTTAAGTCCTCAAGAGCTAAGGATATTTACGGTATAGACACACTTTTACTGAAGCAAATTAGTTCTTCAATAGTTAACCCTTTAACACACATCATTAATATGTCATTAGATCAAGGGAGATTCCCTTACTCTTGGAAGCCAGTGGTTGTGGCTCCTATATTTAAGGGAGGCGACCCCCATTTAACATGCAATTATAGGCCTATTAGTGTCCTACCCACAATATCAAAGGTTTTTGAAAAACTGTTGGCTAAACAAATTATTGATCATATTAATAACAGTCCTTTCCAATTACATCCGATGCAGTTTGGTTTTAGGGCAAATCATTCGACAGAAACTGCTTCTTGTTATTTTATTGAAAAGGTAAAGGCATTAATGGATAAAGGTGGAGTAGTAGGGGCTGTATTTCTTGATTTGCAGAAAGCTTTTGATACTGTAAACCATAATAACCTGTTGCATAAATTATTTAGTTTTAATTTTTCTACAAAGTTTGTAAATTTAATTGAATCTTATCTCTCTTCTCGCTCCCAATTAGTAAAAATTGGCAATTCTAAATCTAATTTATTAAGTTTTTCAACTGGTGTTCCACAAGGGTCCATATTGGGCCCAATTCTCTTTAGCATGTATATTAATGATTTACCTATAATGTGTCGAGAATGTAATATCATAATGTATGCTGATGATACAGTTATTTTCGCACAGAAGAGGTTGCAATTAACTTAGCAGCTGTTATGGCAAAAGTTACATCTTGGCTTAATCAATGTTATTTGAAATTAAACATGTCAAAAACAGTTTGTATGTTCTTTTCTAAAGGACAAAGTATTAATATAAAGCAGGATATTTTAATTAATGGAGAGAGATTACAGGTTGTTTCAGAATATAAATATCTAGGGGTTCATTTGGACTACTCTCTAGGTCATGGGTCTTCAACCGGGGGTCCGCGGGAGTATTGCAGGGGGTCCGTCAATTAATGTTTGATCACAAAAAAAAATTAAAACATGGGTAAAAACATCACAGAGTCAAATTTTAATAAAATATATTTGATTTTACAAATTACATTAACAGCTTTAATAAAACCCTTCCATCCACGTGCAGTCACGTGATCTCATGATACCGTTAACACAGACTATGAGCACTTTAATCTGAAAATACTACTGGCTAATAATTTATATACAATTTAGCTCACCAGAATGGATCGCTTTGTAATATCAGCTTACAGTTCAGGTAAATGTATAATCGTCCACCTAAGAGTAAAATTAAAATGTGAAGTTTTATTTAAACGTAAAGCTGAAGTTCATGTAAATGTAAAATTGTTCGCCTGACAGTAAAATTAAAATGTGAAGTTCTGTTTTAGCCGACTGTCAACTAGCGCGCGCGTTCTGCGCCTGCGTATAAAGGCGATAACTGTCTATTTAAGCAGATATATTTGTCTATATTCGTCATTCAAAAGGGGAAAGCAAAACCAAGACTGCAAGTATACAAACCATAAACAAAGCAGCGCTTGCTTACCGCTTTGAATATCAATCATGCTGATCAAGTTATTATTTCACTCCGCTCATGTTATTATGAAAATATTCGTGGATTCGAGTGCTCAGGTAAGATGACGTGAAATTAGAACAAGCTTCTGTCTGTGCCGTCATGACTTCTTTGCTTGCTTTCATAACTTTTGCTTATATTCTCGTGAACTGACTCGTTTGCTATCTACACCGCCAATCAGAGTTCTCTCTCACTCACTGACGGCCCACCGCCGATTCAACATGTCGAAAAACACCCGACGAGGACCAACTTCAGCCGACGGTGCGGAACACACTGAGAAAACTTAGTCGGCCGACGAACAAAAACTGCCGGACGGCCGACCGTTGGCTTGATGTGTTCCGGGCTTTAAGTTGAAGTTCAGAGAAACGTATAATTGTCTACCTGACAATAAAATTTAAGTGTATAAAACTGCAAATTTATTAAAATAATTGTGTTCAAGTCAACTCTGAACTTAATAAACTGTGATTTTAATTGCAACAGTTTGTTATGATGCATAAATCTCTTTAACAATGAAAATATAGCCTACAGACAATGTACAACAACATGGTTCTAATCTATATTGTCTCAACATAATATTACTATCGTAATATGATTGATTTCTATTAATATCAGAGGCTCTGTTTGACACATTTCGTGTCAGGGGTCCCTGCTCCGTGTCTCGCTCATCTAAGGGGTCCTTGCCCTGAAAAACGTTGAAGACCCCTGCTCTAGGTTTCAAAACGCACATTAAACAGGTATGCAAAAGGGTCAAATTTAACTTAGTTAATTTTTGGTTTATTAGAATTCTTTATCAAATGAGGCTGCAAAGATATATTTACATTCTATGATTCTCTCTCATGTTACTTATTGTTTGACGAGCTGGTCTAATACACATTCCATAATTTTAAAACCATTGGAATCATTGTATAAACAAGCACTTAAAATTTTAGATAAAAAACAATTGAGTTTCCATCACTGTCATATTTTAAATAAGTATAACTTGTTTAGCTGGGAAAACCTCATTAAGTTTAAAAATGTTTGTTTGGTTCATAAGATTATGTATGGTTTAGCTCCTCCTCCTCTGGCAGATTTTATTTCATTTAAATCTATTGGAAACAGAGTAACAAGAGGTGCAGCTAGAGCTGATTGCATAATTCCACTTAGGAAAACTTCTTTTGGTCAAGCTGTTTTTTCATTCAGAGCATCACATCAGTGGAATTCTGTACCACAGTCAGTTAGAGAATTAATATCGTTTAGTTTTAAGAAATGGCTTCTTCACAGTCAACGAGGTGAACATTAATGTTCATTTACCCATTATTAATATTATTGTTGTTGTTGTTTTTTTTTGTGTTTTTTATGTATTGTTATTTGAATAATGTGTTGTTAAATTGTATTTTAGAGTTAAATTGTATTTTAGAATTTTCATTTGTATTATGATGTTATTGTTTTTTCTATTTTGTTTCTTCTCTTGTCTCTAGTTTTTATGCCTAATAACATCTGGCAAAGGGACTACCAATGAAAACTAGTCTTTGTGCTAATTTGGGTACATTTACATTCATGAATGTCGATTAATGTACACTGTCCCTTTTTTTGAAATAAATAAACAACCAACCAAAAAAGCAGCACTAAGACCCAGTGACACTAATAATTTGTAATTTTAATGAGAGCAATTTTAACAAGTTTAGATAATTCTTCCTCTCCTATAGCAGTGAATGAAGGGATACTACAATGCACTGTCTGATGCGATGCAGTAAATGGTTGCATGGCTATAGTTTTTTCTCTAATAATATCAATCTTGCAAGTAAAGAAGTTCATTAAGTCATTACTGCTGTGCTGTTTGGAAACATCAGCAGTTGAAGCTTTATTTCCCGTTAATTTAGCCACTGTATCAAATAAATACTCAGGATTAAGTTTATTTTCTTCTAAAAGATTATAAAAATAAGCAGATTCAGCAGTTTTTAAGGCCTTTCTGTACTCAATCATTCTCTCTATGTACAAAATGTGAAAGACTTCTAGTTTTGTTTTCTTTCAGCTGCTCTCCATTTTTCTGGCTGTTCTCTTAAGGGCCAGAGTGTGCTCATTGTACCACGGCATTGGACTAATTTCTTTCTTTAAGCACAAAGGAGCAATTGAGTCCAGTGTGCTGGAAAAGAAAGAGTCGATAGTTTCTGTTGCAACATCAAGTTCTTCTAAATTTTGTATGCTAAGGTGATGAAACTGATCAGGAAGATTATTTATAAAGGAATCTTTAGTGGTAGAAGTGATAGTTCTACCATATCTGTGGCAGGGAGACGGTTTTGCAGCCTTGGCTAAATGTACGATATTAGATAATGATCTGAGATTGCTCTGCTACAGAATTTCAATCAATATTGATTCCATGTGACAATATTAGATCTAAGGTATGATAATGACAATAAGTGGGTCCTGACATGTGTTGTCTAACTCCAATAGAGTTCTGCATATCTGCAAATGCCAATCCCAATGTGTCTTTTCATTATCTATATGGATATTAAAATCACCAACAACAAGGACTTTATCTGCAGCCAGTACTTACTCCGACAGAAAATCAGCAAATTCTTTGATAAAGTCTGTATGGTGCCCTGGTGGCCTGTATACAGTAGCCAGCACAAATGTCAAATGAGATTTATCACTTACATTATATAATGTTACATAAAGCACTATCACTTTGAAAGAATTATATTTTAACGACTTTTGAGTAATACTGAAGATATTACTATAGATTGCAGCAACACCTCCCCCTTTGCCTTTCAGACGCATTTCATGTTGATAATTTTAACCTTGAGGTCTAGACTCATTTAAAGTAATGTAATCGTCTGGTTTTAGCCAGGTTTCTGTCAAACACAGCACATCTAGATTATTTTCTGTGATAATATCATTTACAATAAACGCCTTTGAAGAAAGGGATCTAATATTCAGCAACCCAAGCTTTATCATTTGTTAATCAGTATTATCTCTGTTTTTTACTTGTTGAACATCAATTAAATTTTTACCCTTAAATGAGTGTGGAAGTTTTTTGTATTAAATGCGGGGTACAGACACAGTCTCTATGTGATGATATCTAGGTGAAAGAGTCTCTATGTGTTGGGATTTATCTGACTTCTGTGACGTGAGACAGCTAGCATACAGTCAGTTTAGCCAGTCTGTCTGCTTCCTAATCTGGGCCCCAGTTAGTCAAGGTTCAGCTCTAAGACTATGTGCCACATTACTAGAGAGAAGAGCAACACCACCCTAGGAGGGATGAATACCATCTCTTTTCAACAGACCAGGTTTGCCCCAAAAACTTTTCCAATTATCTATTAACCTTATATTATTCTATGGACACCACTTAGACAGCCAGCTACAGAGGGATGATAGTCTGCTAAGTATCTCATCACTCCGACGAACAGGTAGGGGCCAGAACAAATTACAGTGTCTGACATCGTACTAGAGTTCGCACAACTCCTTACTGTTAAATTTAATTATCGCTGACTGGCGAAACTGAACATCATTAGTGCCGACATAAATAATAATCTTAGAGTATTTACGAATAGTATTAGCCAGCACTTTTAAATTTGCTTTGATGTCAGTCACTCAGGCTCCTATCAAACATGTGACTATGATGGCTGGTGTGTCTATTTTCACCAATTGCCAATA
This sequence comes from Zacco platypus, assembly GCA_038088235.1. NCBI lineage: Eukaryota > Metazoa > Chordata > Actinopteri > Cypriniformes > Xenocyprididae > Zacco > Zacco platypus. The sequence continues at coordinate 11,140,781 of CM076080.1, forward strand.
CGTAGGGCACATTCAACAGGATTCTGAGTGGGTGCGTCATTGAGTCGGGAGAACCTGTTTGATGTTCTAATCGGAATAGTAGAGTGGTGTTTTGTCCCGCGATTTAGATTAAAATATTAAAAGCTAGAAATGTCAGCTTAATGTGATAGGCAATATTAGACAATATCAAATATATGGTGATGATAAAATAGACAACAAGCAATGATAATAAATATATTCAAAACAAAGCTATACGGAGCTACAGATGTAAACTATTCAGCAGCGAGGCAGACAGGAGCTATCAAGTGGATTGTAGAGTAGATCGACTTGCTTCTAGCACCCCCCTCTTATTAGCGCTGTTATTTAGTGGAGCTTTTCTGTAAATTCCATGCATTACCATTAGGGATTGAAACATCGAGTTTGAATATGGTTTACCAAATGCATTTATTCTACATTTGACTCTTGAACGACCTGCAGGTATCTATCATGTGATCGCTGTGCCTTTAGTAGGATGTTCACATCCACCAATCGATCACCTCTTCTTCACTTTGTGTATAATCTGAAAATGCTCACACAAAGAACTTCAATAGATAAAAATGTCAACTATTCTAAAATATTTCAATTGTGTTGCGCCATCAAAATGTAAGCTTATTATTTAAATGAGTTTTAAGCATTGTTTTTAAACTGTTCAGGCACAAGCAGCGAGGGAGAATTCCTTTTGGCAAATGCACGCTAAGCACCTTGTAGCACCTGACTAAACTTGAGTTCTATTTCACAACTTGTGCTTGAACGTTAAAATACACATAGTAGCCTATGTGCCAAAATGCCTGTCTTTGCGAACTGTTAAAAATAAAGCATATGTAGTAGTAGCCTATATGAATTCCTCTTAGTAATGAGGTCTTAAAGGGATAGTTCATCCAAAAATGAATAATCTATCATCATTAACAGACCCTCAAGTTGATGTAAACCTGTATGAATTTTTTTGTTCTCCTCAACACAAAAGAAGATTTTTTTGAAGAATGTTCGTAACCAAAACGTTCCTGGTTCCCATGACACTATCCATGGGTACCAAAGACATCACTTCCACCATGCTCGCCGCCATTTTTGTGTCCGACATGGCAACGAACACATCAGTGCTTTATTGTGCTGATGTTCATCTTTAGCTTCAGCACGAGCTCTAAAACAGCAACGCAAAACAAGAAAAACTATGATTGGGGCTGTCATTTCAATAACATTATTATTGTATACACTATTGCAATAAAATCTTGTGGATTCTTTGGGCTTAGTTGCTGTGTTTCGGCATGTTATTAGGGGCTATTTTTGGTGTAACATCTGTTATTGTCTGTTATTCATCAGAAATAAAATTGTCGAAAAAAATGGTTCAGAGAGCATGAAGAATCATTTTGACACATGAATTGAGAGGCTACTCACTGCAGAGCCATAACCTCTAGCTCCCTCCCTCTGGAGCTCCAGCTCCCCCTCTCTTGACCAACTGTGGGCATGATGGGTGGAGCTGCATCCCACAACCACACCTCAACCCTACCCATAACCCTATCTCTCCACCCATTAAACAGGTTAAGCTCCATCATTGATCTCCAGAGAGGTGGAGCTGGAGGTTATTATGTTCTGCAGCAAGCACTACTTGCATGAAATGACACCTCTGAGTCTAGACCTTAACCTATAGTCCGCTTAGCGTTCACACTGGCATTTTTAATAGCGAACCTTAAGTTACCGAACCAAAGGCACAAGGATACGGTCACAATCTGATTGGTCGGGTTTTATGGCGTATATTTCGTGATGGAGCTGGCTTACCGAACATTCAAAACAATGCTGTGTGGTGGATTAAACGTGATCATTTTATGCGTGTACATATGCTTTATTTTTTATCAGCTAAGAGCTCATAAAATGTTCAAAACATTCAAAACAGCACCAGGATTTCCTCCGTTGTATGCAGAAACAAATATTGATAAGGCACTTTGCTCCACGTTTGCCTTCTACTCATTTTGGATACACCAATCTTTCCGCATCGTCAAATCAGCTGACTTGTAGCATCGCATCTTGTGACATCACGTCCTCTTTTTGGTTCGTTTACATGTCTTTGGTCCGTGTTGCGTTCATATATCAATCGAACCACACCAGAGTTCGTTTGGAAGCGGACTGAGACCCATCTTTTTAGCGGTCTCAGTCCGCTTGTTCGCTTGTTTGGTGCGCACCAGGGTTCGATGGCAGCGTTGACATGTTCAAATGAACCGCACTAACTGAGCAATCGCACCAGGGTTCGTTTTAATCGAACCAAACATGACAAGTGTTAACGCACCCTTTTATTTCCATCAAAAGGTGCATTCATTTTTGTTCAAGATCTTGTCAAAGTGTCAAAATGATTCTTCGTGCTCTCGGAACCTTTTTTTTTCACCATTTTAACTCTAATAAATATTGGCATTGTCATCCAGGAATATGGCCATGATACATCTTCCTACATGGTTGTTTAAGACATGAAAATCTACACACTCATCTTTTGGGGTTTAAAGAACTTTTTCCAAACATAAAACATGCTAGAAACATAACAATCACTTTAATAATAATTCAGTCATAGACTATTTTGCCTATTAAAATACAAACAGCGACTTTTTCTCTCTCTCTTTTTTTTTTTTTTTTGGCTGGGCAGTGTATGTCTCTTCTGCTCACCAAGGCTGTATTTATTTAATAAAATGTAGTACAAGCAGTAATATTGTGAAATAGTGTTACAATTTTAAATAGCCGTTTTCTATGTGAATATATTGTAAAATGCACAATATATATGGTAAAAGCTTAATTTTCAGCATCATTATTCCAATCTTCAGTGTCACATGATCCTTCAGGAATAATTCTAATAAGCTGATTTGCTGCTCAAGAAACATTTCTGTTATGAATGGTGAAATCAGTTATACTGCTTCATATTTTTGTGGAAACAATGATATCATTCAAACATTGTTGTAAGATTTCAGTGCATCAAAAATTTTGAGTTGAAAAAAAAAAATCTTATTTAAAGCAAAAATAACGAGTAACTCATAGCCCCAGTGAGGTCTTAATCATTAATTAATAATGAAGGCTGCACAGCATCTGAGATGTGTTCTCTGTTGGAAGTAGACAGAGAGGCATAGCCTTTGGAGGATGGAAGCCAGCAACTCATCTGAATGGGTGGGCTGCACATCCAGGCCAGAGAAGCTTATAAGAACACACATATCCATGGATGTCTGCTAGTAGTTTTCTGCTCACTGAACTTACACTGCTCTGTCATAGCACTATGTCTTTTTCAAAAGCAATAGTGGGACACTCCCTCTAGACAACTGCCTTTCTTCTGAGCTGTGTAGTAGAAGAAATTAAAACCATTATATAATACAGTAAGATATTAAGGTTTGTCTCTGTCTTTCTGGATTCATGATTGTCTGAACAATAATTTATTCTGTTTGACTTGCAGGTTTATTTTATACAGGGCCTTATGAAAGTATTTACTCATAGTTTTTTTTTTTTTTTTTTTTTTTAACAATTGTTAACAAGCATGTACCAGTACCTAAAGTACTTTTTTTAAACTCTTAACACAGCAACACACCTACACAACACAATTTGCTATACTGTTAATTTTCTGCCCAAAAACAAAAACCTTTTTATACACACACTAACTCTATCAAAACATGGCAAACCTGATTCAAAATTGAATCACTAGCACTCATTTTCTATTCAGCATGAACATATATGTATATATACAGTGGGTACAGAAAGTATTCAGACCCCTTATTTTTTTCACTCTTTGTTATATTGCAGCCATTTGCTAAAATCATTTAAGTTATTTTTTTCCCTCATTAATGTACACACAAGACCCCATATTGACAGAAAAACACAGAATTCTTGACATTTTTGCAGATGTTTTAAAAAAGAAAAACTGAAATATCACACGGTCCTAAGTATTCAGACCCTTTGCTGTGACACTCATATATTTAACTCAGATGCTATCCATTTCTTCTGATCATCCTTGAGATGGTTCTACACCTTCATTTGAGTCCAGCTGTGTTTGATTATACTGATTGGACATGATTCGGAAAGCCACACACCTGTCTATATTAAACCTTATAGCTGAGAATCATGAGCTCAAAGGAACTGCCTGAAGAGCTCAGAGACAGAATTGTGGCAAGGCACAGATCTGGCCAAGGTTACAAAAAAAAAAATCTGCTCCACTTAAGTTTCCTAAGATTATGTTTGAATTACGTTGAATGTTCGCCGGTTCCCGCCTCCTTCTTCCCGTTCTTATGAACTGTGTTACATTGGTGCCGAAACCCGGGAGGAAGGAGGGACATACTGTCGAAGAGCCCTCGCTTCTGAGAGGGATCGCGGTGCTGAGGAGGTCGGGCAGCGCGGGAGAGTGAAGACCGCGAGTGGCTCTCCGAGGCGGTGGTGCTGGAGCGAGTGAGCAACTGGTGTGACGGAGAGCTCGCTGCTGGGCCCCTGGGACGAGGTGGGATGGCTGCCATCCAGGAGGAATCGCCGCCGTGGGCCGGAGCCTGCTCCCTCCACCATGATGGGGAGGAGCAGGGAACGGGGGACTCGCTGCCGGCTGCCCTCAGCCGGAGGAGTCATCGCCGGCCGCCAGGGGGCGGAGGAGGATCGGGCCGTCCACCGAGCGTCCAGTACCATCGCATGGCACCACGAGAAAGAGCCTCTCGGCTGGCTGAGGACCGAGCGGCAGTGTGTCTGGGAACCAGACAAAGAATTTTTTTTTTCCCTCTCTCGTCTTTGTCGCTCCTTGTGCTTCCGCCTCCTTTTCTCTCATCTCGTCTGTCCATACCCCCCGGTGCTGGGTACCCCCCGGCCTGCGAGGGGCGATGGGGGTATGTGACGAGCGAGACCGGTGACGAATGGTGAAAATGAGCGTCAGCTGTGCGGCGCACCGGTCTCGTATCTCTCATGGAGGAGCTCCGGAAGCATAAAAGAGGAGCGATTACAGTGAAGGACTAGAGAGGACCAGGCCTGGACTTTATTTTGTGTTTTATTATGTTTGTGTGGTATGTATTGTTGTATTGTTTGTTTATTTATTTGATTAAAAGTTATGTTTAACGTTCGCCGGTTCCAGCCTCCTTCTTCCCGTACTTAAGAACTGTGTTATACTACCATTGATTTAACAACAAATCCAACATACATGGCCTTTGGTTAGTATGGATTTTTTCCCACTGCAGAATAATAATAAAAAAAAAAACTATAAAAGGTAATTGTGACTTTTTTTCTCTAAAAATTGTGCGACATGAACTAGGAATTGAGAGGGGAAAAAAATCCGAATTTTTAGATAAAAAGACACAATTAACTTTTTTTTTCTTTTCCTTTACAGAAATTAGCTTTCATGTAAGGGACAAAAACATAGAGATGGACAATCCAGCACACATTCTTCCTCCTCTCCCCTATTTCTTATTCTCCCTTCTAATGATCTAACTACTCCTCTCCCTCACCCAGACATTTTTTTTTTCTTATTCTGCTCCTCTATGTTGTTATATATATATAGGGTTAGGATATATATATACTTTTTCAATACTTTTGTTGTTACTATTTAAAGATTGGAACGTTTTCATTTCTGGCATGCTGTGTTTAAGCATTTGTAAATAAGAACAGAAAGATCCATGATTTGGGTATGGGGTAAGCTTGTAAGAAAAGACAATATTAGAATTGTAGAAACATATTAATTGACTGCATATTGTGTAAAAAGACAATATCAATTGAGTTAATGGTATGATCACAAAAGACGATGTTGTGCTAATTGTGTTTAGAGTTTTGAAAATGACTTCATATTGGACAAAAGAATATTAGCAGTTGTAAAAGAAAAAAAAAACTCTAATAACTTACTGCATAATTTCTGCTGTGCTGCAAAGTAAAATTAGCATATAGTCAAGTATACAAAACATGTACAAATTTGGCTGACAAAATTTGGTGACCCCTTCACATTTATATGAAATCTATTGTGAACATTGTGATTGAAGTGAAATGTTGTACAATGTTATTGATTGGTCCAGATAATGTTCAGAGGAAAGTTCTTCACCCACTTTATTCCCAGTTTGAAACATTAAAGAAGGCCACATCTGATAAATAACATGGCTGAAGTAGTACATCACATGACAATGCCGATTTTTAATGTCAAAATTGTCTTCATAATACACAAATGCATCTGACAGTCCCCACGTGCTATGTCTACAAGATCACTGTACAGTGATCATTTACAACAATAATTGTTCTGGAACACACCAGCAAACAGTCTTGGAGTTAAAACCCTTGATCCAGGGCCATTAGCCAGAGGAACTATTTCTCTCTGGGTGTTATATATATATATATAAATATATATTTATATTCCTCCTCTCTCGACAGTGGCAAAGTGCAAACTCAGAGATGCGTCTGAGGCTTGAGTGAGACAGACTGTCTCTCATGCGGTGTCCACAATGGGCACGGAGCTTTCGATCTCTTGTGCGCTCCTACTTTTAGAAAATAATGGATCACAATTTCATTTGACTGTGGACAGGCGACCACAAGTAGAATGCTGAGAGGCCATCGCAGTTTCGCGGAGAGTTATGACCGGATGGAGCGCGCATCTTCTGGAGGTGTTTCCTTGGCGCAACTTCCTAAGGTCTGTGTGTATTTTAAGTGACTTGATTACAAGACATATTTGAAGGTACATGAACAAATGTGTGAAACGTAGCCTACAATAGGCCTAGAATAATATATAATGACTTATAATTGAACGACTTCATAATTCGTTACCACAGAAATATGGTACCTACATTTATTTACTCCTCACAAAAGAGCTCATGTTAACAGGCTGTCTGTACTGTTATAATTTAAATGAAAAGTAAAGCCTACTCTAAAAATCGCTAAATGTCGCTAGATAACGCCATGAGACAATTGTTGGCACTTTACATGTTTTCGCTCATAACCCGTGCTAATTTAATAGGCTATAATCCCCGCTAGAAATTTTACGTTCCCAGCACGTTCTGAGAATGTCCCCGCTGGTGTCAAGGACGTCACCTGGTAACGTCCCCAGAACGTTCTGAGAAGGTCATGATGTCGAGTTCTTTAAAGGGTTAGGAGACGTTATTTGGGGGACCTTAGCAGAACTTTCAGGACGTTCTCGTAACGTTTAGGGGACCATATTTTATTTGTTTTCCAGACCTTTGGGGGACCAACCTAGAATATTATTTTTTGGTCCTATTTAGGTATTTCCATCACATTTATTGAATATTTTCAGAACCTTTAGTAACATTACAGGAAACTTTAGGGGATCAAACTATAATGTTACTGCAACACACACACTGTCTGCAAAAACCCAATCGGGCATAAGTACTGTCTTCACACTTAACATATTAAAAGATAAAAATACAAAGCAGGAATTCTTCATTCATTTCCATTGTGGGTGAGAGAGAGAGAGAGGGGGCAGAGAAAGCACAATCAATTCAATTGAATTCAAACTGGCTTTATTGCCATGAAAACTTCCATAGCATCAATATTTGCCAAAATGACGGTAAACAGTAACAGTATAACAATTTACATTATTTATATAAAATATGTGGGTGTATGCACGTGTATCAGTCACTGTCTGCATCTTCAGGAGTTGTTCTTCTGTTGCCTGAAAAAAAAGCATAAATAACAATATTTACCAATCACTTTAATTACTTTTTAGTGGTTTTTATTTACATTTGTGTATATAGTGGCGCTTGAAAGTTTGCGAAACCTTTAGAACAGCGGTCACCAACCTATCGATCGAGATGGTAGATCTTTATCACTGCCCCAGTAGATCCCAAAAATAATAGTAAAGCAGTAACCAAGGAAACGCTATATCATGGCTGGTTTATAAGTGCTATCGGCTGTTAGAGACTGAATTTGAGCCTCATTCAGACCAGCTGTCTTTGTTTCATGCAGATGTTTTATGTAGCAAAAAATAAAATACATAAAATATAAAGTCAGACCATTCTGTTTTTGTTTTAAATCCTGAAATTCTACAATCACATTCAAATGAAAAACAACTGCTCGTGCAACATGTCTATCATCTTTGTTTGGATCATGATTAAAATGCAGTAGTTGCCTCTAATTTCAAAAGGCTACAGGTATTCGTGTTAAAGTCTAGTTTGTTTGTTACAATTAAATAGCCAATAAATTTGCTTTTAAAAAATCTGTATCAGAATAAGCTAAAAAAAAACTGATAATGTTTAAGGTAGGTTTAGCACCACTGTATATACTAAGTAAATAAGCAAAGGGATAAATCAAACAGTTATGCTATTCTAGAGATTATATATATATATATATATATATATATATATACGCACACACACACACTCACAGTGGGTAAAATAAGTATTGAATACACATCACAATTTTTCTCAGTAAATACTTATCTAAAGGTGTTGTTCCACAAAGGTTGTTTGCTCCGTGGTCTTCCGTCGCTTGATCTTTCGTTTAGGTGCGTTAATCCATTAAATCACTTATTATAAAAAACCATGATCCACACTCACATGAAACAGTCTTTTCTTTTTGTTTTATTCTACCTTTATCACCAATGGGACAAGGACACAAACATTTCGGCTCAAAGGCCTCCCACATCTAAAGGTGCTGTTGACATGAATTTTTTTTTACCAGTTGTCATGGATTGACACAGGTAAAAAGTATTGAACTACTGAAATTTATTTAATACTTTGTACAAAAGCCTTAGTTGGTAATGACAGCTTCAAGACGCCTCCTGTAGGAGAAACTAGTGGCATGCATTGCTCAGCTGTGATTTCGTCTTCAAATCTTGAAGGGTTTGTGGCCTCTTCTATAAACCCTGATATTTTGTTCTTATTTTCTATTGGATTGAAGTCAGTTGATTGGCTAGCCGTTCTAGCAGATTTATTTTCTGTCTCTGAAACCAGTCGAGTTTCCTTGGCTTTGTTTGGGATCATTGTCACCCGTGTTTCATCTTCATCATCCTGGTACTGTAGGTGTTGGGACTGAAGCAGCTAATATAAATTTCCACTGACGAGGGACTGGATTACTTTATAATTACTGATAGATTTCTGCTGGAGTCTTGGCTTTCCATGCCTTTTTGTACCTCCTTTCTACATGTGTTCAATACTTTTTCTCTGTGTCATTAGTTTTTTTGCACATAACTTCAGTTCTGAACTTATTTGTTTTGTTTTCTTATACTATATGTATATGTATGGATATTATGGATTACCCGGGTTGTTACCGCATCTGGTGAAAATATCAAGTCAACAGGACCTTTAGAAATATTTTTACTGAGAAAAATTATGACGTTCAATACTTATTTTACCCGCGCTGTCTGTATGTGTGTCTGCATGTAGGGTTAATAATAGCTCAGTGAATAAAACAGCTTACAGGTGTTATGACCACCTTGACACGGTAAGGTGCATGTTTAAGGGTTTTCCCAATACATGCATCAATTTCCTTTTCTGTGATTTTTGGAAATTGTCTGGCACAAGCACCTAGAAAAGAAGGTACCATAATAAATGTGAAAATCCCATATATGTCTATGCAATGTAAAGGACAACATTCTATTAAATCTGATTATTCTCATTGATTAAAATACTAATTCATCCATGTGAAATGGTGATTAAATTATGTTTTTAAAAAGTTAAACATGGCGGCAGTGTATTTGTACAGACATGGTTTATAATTTGCTCTTTCAAACAGTTGCATGAATAAGTAAGAGAGAGAGAGGCTTTGAAAAGCTTACTTAAAACAATATGGTGGAGGGAAAGGGCAGTTTCCTTTTCAGCCTTTCAGGCTGTAATTTGACCAGGCCTCATTGGTAGCTAGTTTCCGGAGGATTCTTCTCACAGCATCCCCAATGCTGCTGCCTACCAAGAAGCTCAAAAACTGGATCTATGCAACATACACTCACTTAAAGGATTATTTGGAACAACCCGGGTAACTTAACCCTCTGAGGTCGGCCGTCACGCCGGCGTGATTTACTCACTTTTTTCTTGTCAGTGTGAAAGAGACTCAAAATGCTCCGTCAATTTTGAACATACAATCAAGAGATATATACCATTGCAATCTGTGAAATGTCTACTTTTACTTGTGCACACTCATAGTAAAAACAAAATGTTGTGCTTTTTGCAAAATAAGCAAAACTAACATGATGCGTGAGCTGCGATCTCTCTCCGAATGAAATCCATTCTGATAGTCATAAGAAAATGAACGGTAACTTAGTGAATACTATTCACACAAATATGAAACGCATGTCTAAATAAACGTTGAAATGTCAGGTTTTAAATCATGTAAGTCAAATCTAAAACAAATATTCTCTGTTTATGTAATCTGTTTGAAAACGGAGAGAAATCAGTCGTTCGCGAGCCAGCTCATTATCTGTAATGTGACCACGCCCACGGAGAGCGCGCGCTATTCAAACACAAATTCTGAGGCGATTACTGTAACAGAGTTAACGCCCACATATGCATCTCACACGCCCCCCGGTCAATGCCATAAAAAACATGAAGTTTCTTCATAAGATTCACTGAACGTTCATCGCGTTTTGAGGATGGCACGCTACTCCGGTAATGAAGCCCTTCAGATGATTCTGGACAGCGAGGAAGAATTCACCTTTTCCTCAGAGGACGATTGTAAAGAGTAAAGAAGTAAAGTAAAGACTTGTTAGGAAAGATTTTTATTCTGAATAAATGCTGTTCTTTTTAACTTATTATTGATCAATAAATCTTGCAAAAAGTACCACAACTGTTTCCAACATTGATAATAAAGCAGCACATTAGAACGATTTCTGAAGGATCATGTGACACATAAAGTAAATACAATAAAACAGATTAAATTCTGTGAATCTCCTTACATTCTTAGTTCAAGATGCTTCACAGCTTTGGCCTTTGGATGGGCTGTTAGCCACTGGGGGAGTGTCTTTTGTCTCCCTGGTGTGAATTACTAATGTATTCATGGCCATCACCACTCCCACGCATACAGCAGTGGTGACACAAAAACTGATTTACAAAATTTAAATCATTATATTGCTGTTTGTGTTGAAGCATTCAGAATGATTTCCACATCATTGTGTAGTAAAAATTCTAGCCTACAAGCTTGATAACTCAAAAGTCTTGTGAACAACTATTCAGTATGTGTTTTATGGCCTTATTGCAAGGGCATTTTTTTGCCAAAACTTACTAACCACGCATAATCTTTATTTTTAAAATAATGCAAACATGTAAATCTATTTTGCTCACATATTATTGTAGCAGAGTTTGTGCTGAATACAGCAAAATTACATGTTGGCCAATAGTATGTTATTAGTAGCTGAAATAAGCACAAATGTCAGAGCATGTAAAACTACTCCAGGACCCCAAATCAGCCTCAGACCCCAGAGGGTTAACTGTAACCCTGTACCCTGAAAAAGCGGGAACGAAAGCTGTGCTTCAGCGCTATGGGAATGTCTTTAGTTGTGACCGGCTGTGAATATGTCTGAACACGTCAATGAAATTGACATAAATTTATAGCCTCCGTGACGTCATCATTGTGCGCCGGTTATAATTAGATGAGCCGCAGGTGCATCTGCAGGTACTTTTGCATGAAGAGCAGTCCTGGGACACCCTAGTGCGGCAAGGAAGCGCAGCTTTCGTTCCCGCTTTTTCAGGGTACAGGGTTACAGTTAAGTAACCCGGGTCGTTCCCTTTCAAAAGCTACACTCCAGCTGCGCTTCAGCGCTATGGGAACGAGAATACCCACGCCGTTGCACAAAGAGTCTTAGACACCAGCTCGAGACGTTGACTTAAGGACGCTAGAGCCCGGAGTAACATTAACATCTAAGCTGTAAAACCTTATGAATGTATGCGGAGAGGACCAGCCTGCCGCATCACATACACTTTGCAGGGGGGCGCCCCCTGCCAAAGCTCTAGAAGAGGCAACCCCTCTGGTTGAATGTGCCCTGATGCCTCTTGGCGAAATGAGACCACGCGCCTCGTAGGCAAGGGCAATAGCATCTCTCACCCAGTGTGACATAGTCTGTTTCGAGGCGGTAGCGCCTTTGCTATGGCCTCAATCGCTCTGACTTACGCGACTGGCTAGTGCGGTGGACATAGGTCTGAAGAGCACGGACTGGACACAGTTTGTGAAGTCTTTCCTGATCCGGTGTGGTAAACGGCGTAGAGCAGAAAGATTCGAGAATTACTGGATGTAAGGTCGAGAAAGGAACTTTCGGTAAGTAATCAGGATGAGGATGCAGAATTGCTTTCACCATACCTGGGGCAAAATCTAAACAGGATGGCATAATGGACAGAGCCTGTAGATCCCCAATTTTCTTCAGAGACGTTATTGCCATGAGAAAAAACATTTTTAGAGTTAACAGCTTATCTGAAACTGACTCCAACAGTTCAAAGGGCTCTTGAACCAATCCCTCCAGGACTACAGCTAGGTCCCAAGAAGGAATTCTGGTTCTAGCAGGGGGCCTCAGTCGCCTAGCTCCTCGAATGAAGCGAGAGAGCAGGGAGTGCTGGCCCAACGGTGTCCCGTCAATAAGAGCGTGGCAAGCCGAAAGAGCGGCCATATACCCTTAGAGTAGCGGGGCATGTACCCGTCGATAACTTGTGTTGTAGAAAGTCCAGAACTGTAGAAACCTGACAGTTCACTGGATCTACATTGTGTAAAGTACACCATCTCTGAAAGATAGCCCATTTATTGGCATAACTTGCTCTGATAGAGGGAGCTCTAGCACTTAATAGTCTAGATAATGTCTGGTGAAAGACCTGGGTCCCTCAGTTGGCACCCCTCAGTGGCCAAACATGAAGGTTCCATAACTCTGGCTGGGGATGAAATATTGTCCCCTGTGCCTGAGACAGAAGGTCTCTCCTCTTTGGTATCGCCCACGGCGAGCCGTCGAGGAGAGCTATTATCTCCGAGAACCACATTCTGTTCGGCCAGCAGAGAAACTGGAGGAAAGGCATACAGGCGCATTTTGGGCCATGTATGCGCCATTGCATCCAGACCTAGGGGGGCTGGGTGACTCAGAGAGAAGTAGAGGGGCCATTAGACGTGCCATTGGCACGGGCCGTCTGCTTGGTGGCATGGAGAGATAGGTCTGTAGCACGACGAAGCTCCGCGAAAGACTCTTCGTCAATGGTTGAACCCACACTCAGGTCCTTCAAGAGGTCGGCTTGGTACGCCTGCAACACCGCCATGGTGTGCAGGGCAGCAGCAGCCTGACTTGCAGCTTGAAAGGCCTTGCCCACGAGATTTGATGTCGTGAGGCTTCGATGGAAGCATCGGTTTCTTGAGCGACGATGCCGATCCAGACGAGAGATAGCTCGCAAGCGTCTCCTCTACCTGGGGCATTGTCGTATACATATATATCGTCGTATATATATATTAACAAGACAGCTCGAATCTTTTCCTTGATGAAGAGGAAATAGAAAGAGAAGAGAGACATTTTTTAAGATTTTGCTCCTGTACTAACTCCTAACAAAGTTGTGAAGGACAGATAGAGAGCAGTTCAACAACACACTTCACGCTAGGTCTCTGAAGAAAAAAGACCTGCAGATGCACCTGCGGTTCATCTAATTATAGCCTCGTGTCGGCGCACAATGATGACGTCACGGAGGCTATAAATATATGTCAATTTCATTGACGTGTTCAGACACATATTCACAGCCGGTCACGACTAAAGACGTTCCCATAGTGCTGAAGCGCAGCTGGAGTGTAGCTTTTGAAAGGGAACACCTGTTCAATTTCTCATTAATGCAATTATCTAATCAACCAATCACATGGCAGTTGCTTCAATGCATTTAGGGGTGTGGTCCTGGTCAAGACAATCTCCTGAACTCCAAACTGAATGTCAGAATGGGAAAGAAAGGTGATTTAAGCAATTTTGAGCATGGCATGGTTGTTGGTGCCAGACGGGCCGGTCTGAGTATTTCACAATCTGCTCAGTTACTGGGATTTTCACGCACAACCATTTATAGGGTTTACAAAGAATGGTGTGAAAAGGGAAAAACATCCAGTATGCAGCAGTCCTGTGGGAAAAAATGCCTTGTTGATGCTAGAGGTCAGAGGAGAATGGGCCGACTGATTCAAGCTGATAGTAGAGCAACTTTGACTGAAATATCCACTCGTTACAACCAAGGTATGCAGCAAAGCATTTGTGAAGCCACAACACGCACAACCTTGAGGCGGATGGGCTACAACAGCAGAAGACCCCACCGGGTACCACTCATCTCCACTACAAATAGGAAAAAGAGGCTACAATTTGCACGAGCTCACCAAAATTGGACAGTTGAAGACTGGAAAAATGTTGCCTGGCCTGATGAGTTTCGATTTCTGTTGAGACATTCAGATGGTAGAGTCAGAATGTGGCGTAAACAGAATGAGAACATGGATCCATCATGCCTTGTTACCACTGTGCAGGCTGGTGGTGGTGGTGTAATGATGTGGGGAATGTTTTCTTGGCACACTTTAGGCCCCTTAGTGCCAATTGGGCATCATTTAAATGCCACGGCCTACCTGAGCATTGTTTCTGACCATGTCCATCCCTTCACGACCACCATGTACCCATCCTCTGATGGCTACTTCCAGCAGGATAATGCACCATGTCACAAAGCTTGAATCATTTCAAATTGGTTTCTTGAACATGACAATGAGTTCACTGTACTAAAATGCCCCCCACAGTCACCAGATCTCAACCCAATAGAGCATGTTTGGGATATGGTGGAACAGGAGCTTCGTGCCCTAGATGTGCATCCCACAAATCTCCATCAACTGCAAGATGCTATCCTATCAATATGGGCCAACATTTCTAAAGATTGCTTTCAGCACCTTGTTGAATCAATGCCACGTAGAATTAAGGCAGTTCTGTAGACGAAAGGGGGTCAAACACAGTATTAGTATGGTGTTCCTAATAATCCTTTAGGTGAGTGTATAAAAAAAGGTAACACTTTACAGTAAGGTTGTATTAATTAACGTTAGTTAATGCATTAGGTAACATGAACTAACAATGAACTACGCCTGTAAATAGCTTTATTAATAAGCTTTATTTAATTATACTACTTACAGTAAATACACATACGTTTATGTAGCAGCTAACACACACAATGGGTAAACAATACTAACTCATTTGGGCACTGATTTGGGCTACTAGTAAACTTGGAAACCATCTAAAAACATCAGTGGATAATGTTTCTCATGTTTGTAGACTGATTATTAACATGACTTACCATTAACAAAGTAAAGGGAATTTGTGAACCTTATTGTACACTAGTTCAACATTAACTAACATTTAACTAACATTTGTAAACTATTTATTAACATGATTTAGGCATACCACAAACAAATAATAAACAAACAAATAAAAAAATATAACAGTTTTGTTCCCGTGTGACAGCACACCACACACAACAGATCCCGACTGTAAATGCGGGAAATCTTGTGCTGACAAACTTGACTTTGAGTAAACATATGGAGGACAACGTGCAAGAAGAAATGGCGATACTAATATTCGGATAGCTTCGATTCGAGGAGCCTGATTCGACTCCCAATCTCACAGTCAAATATTCGCGGGGTGTAATGATCATACCATTTTGGCTATATGGGGGTGCTCAGTGTCTGATTTCACATAGAACTACCGGGTTTCTCCCACTAAGTTAATATACAGCCTATTATAATAATGCTGTAAATACGAATCTTAAAAGAAAGAAGCTTTAAATAAATATTTTAATGTGCATGAATAAATCCAACTTCCCCTATAGATTTAAGATTCGCTTTCTAATCCATCACTGACAGAGGATTTTGGAGGCAGGGATTTAAATCTTTAACAAGAGTCAAATTGACACATGACGCGTTCATGTGCATTCAAACAGAAATGCAGAACGTTATAACTACGAACATTTACATAACGTTATAATGAGAGCACTGTTGTAAAAAAATGTTGTGAATTCTTAAGGGTTTCGCTGACGTTTAATGTTAACTATCTTTTAATCAAAACATAAAACATTATTTAACCCGTTTGTATCCGTCCCTGTGTATTTATGACTGTTGAATGACTGACTTGACTCTTGGTAATGTATTTTGCCCCGCCCCCAAATATATTATTCGACTATCAGATGACTATCGGCATGATTCGAAAATTCTGATTCGACTATGAAAATCGGGGACACCCCTAACTCAATCCGGGTTCAGGATGATGATAATGTACAGGAACGCATTGATAGATTTTTTTTTTTCGAGCCCTGATTACAAAGCAAGTGTTAGTGTTGCAATTCAACAAATTATCTAAAAAGCAAAATGGTTCTTTAAAGTGCATGTCATATCAACATACCATCCCTTTTTTCCCCCTCTGTGCCCTCCAGTATTAATAATAACACTTGCAGCTCCTGGACTGTTTTGCAGGGCTGCTCGATGGTCTCCTGTGGTGGTGTTGTGATGGGTGTTCTGTTGAATAGCCTGGACTAGGCGCTCAATAGAAATTGCTGTGTCTGACTGCATTCTCTCTATTGCGAGCAGCACTCGCTGCTCAGATTGCTTGATGAGTTGCTGCAGATCTGACAAATTAAGATAAAAAAAATGATATTTTGACACTCAATTATTTGCTTAGTGGTATTCAGGCATGTGTGTAGTATTCCAAAAACAAACAAAAAATTAAGGTGTTGCCAGATGCATTGCTATGACCTAATGTCGATAGTATACTGTAATGAAAAAAGTACAACCATACAATTACCTGCATTTACTGCACCCTCTGCATGGCAGCTTTATTGCGTGTAACGGGTATTTTCTGTTATTGACACAAATTTCAGTGTTATGATTATTTTCTTTTTGTGTTTGTCCACATTACACCAAATTTTCACTTAGAATTATGCATAGGTCATACAGAGCTCTAAAACTACGCAACACTTAACAAACATGACTGCGTAGCCTGGGTATCTGTATGATTTTATAGCTCAAATTTAAGACCTTTTTTAAGACTTGCACAAAAAAAAAAAAAACACATATGAGTGGGGTAGAGAAATGGCTATGGTAACATATTAAACTGTAAAATCACTTTAAAAACCATGATTTACAGACTTAGAATTTTGGAATCACATGAATATTGCAGTTTCCTGGGTAACGGAAGTACACAAAGCAGTGCAACACCTGACTTTGAAACTCATGTTTATTAAATAAGATTATAGCCTTTTGTAGTTTAATGGTCACATTAATCCATACAGCATATTTTTGTCTTTCTGCCCTCAAATTTAAGACCTCTTGCAATCATAATTAGGACTTGCACCATTTAAGATTTTTTTTTGTGGCCTTAAATTTGATACTAAATGTAAGACTTTTTAAGGACCCGTGGTATGTTTATTTCATGGATGGAGCAAAAACAATGTAAGAATCAATGAGTCAATTTGCTGTCTACCCAAAGATTCACAGCCATACCTGGTAGCCATCTTCAAACAGAGCATAAGCTGAGGTACACATTTTTTGTTTAGTTAAGGTGCTTAATTCACTGAATAGGATTTTAAAAATAAAATAATATAGTATATGTATATATAGTTGCATAAACACTATGTTAAAATTGCATCTTAAGAAATAGTTTGACCAACTAGCACTTAGACAATCAATCTTACTTTTTTTGGGCTCAGATTGGGCCAATCTATCTTTTTGTAACAAGTTATGACCAGTCTTGAAGAAATCAAATTAGATGACTAGTTTTTAAGACTAGTCTAAGCAGTTTATACAACGGGCCCCTGTTTGTATTGTACACAAAGCCTGGAAAGCTGTGTTCATACCAGCTGGCACTGCACTTTTTTTTTAGCCTGTTCACTAATTGACATTGCACAAACCACCATCAAATCAACACAACACAAGAAATTACAACAAAAGTGAAATCTGTTACTTACAACTCGGAGGCTTAGGGAGACTTGGTAGTGGGATTTGAGAAGATGTGAACATTTGTTTCCTTTGTTTCAGTGGCATCTCATATTCTTCTATCAATTAAGGATAAGACAGCGTGTTTGTGAGTGTGAATATAATTTTGTTCTACAGGCAAAAAAAAATAAAGTGAACAGGGAACGAGACGTTGCGTCGTAACGCTAGGGGAACCGCCTCTGCAGGAACCGGTGTCTGA
The DNA here is from genome assembly GCA_038088235.1 of Zacco platypus. Lineage (NCBI taxonomy): Eukaryota > Metazoa > Chordata > Actinopteri > Cypriniformes > Xenocyprididae > Zacco > Zacco platypus. Next base: position 11,158,854 of record CM076080.1, read on the forward strand.
AACTAATTTCCAATCTCGTCAATACCAACTTGACCGGCGACAGCCCATGACGTCATATCGATGCGCTCCACGTGTATATAGGGGGCGCTCAGATAACATGTCATCCGCTTATCGTCTGAAGGGACTGTAAAGAGGCGGGCCCTGAGGCATGGCAGGGAGACGCTTTCGAAAGGGAACTTTGAGTTGTGTCGTAACGCTAGGGGAACGATATACCCACGCCGCCATGCTGAGGGGAGTGCTTGCCAAATTATGGCAGTGACCACTGTCAGAATCAGGCAATCAAATGAAATGCCAGACCCAGTTACCCCTGGGGTCCCTCTGGGCTGTCAGTGACCGCACTCCCAGCGGTCAAAGCCATCAGTACTAAGCCTCAAAGCGGCCTCCATATCTCACGTATGGAAGTCTGCCAAGGCCAAACGAAGGCCTGGGACCAACAACTTCGACAGAAGGGGTCCCTTTGAGGGAGCGTGGCCTGGGGCCCGAAGGCGGCCCGGCCAGTCACTTGTCAGGGGAACGAATTCACCCTGAATGCCACCAGGGAGGCTGACCCGGCCTCTAGCTGTGCTAGTAGCCTAGTCTGCCAACAACCTGTCTGTTTCTTCAGAAACAGCGTGTCAAACAGGAGTCTCACCAAGAGACATCCAGAAAGAGGGACTGCAGAAAGGCAGTAGACCAACTCAGACCGGATTTTAGAGACGGGCATCCTGGAGAGCAGGACTCAGCAAAGTGCAATCGACCCTTGCCAGCAAGGGGAGTCACCTTGCTCAACCTTACGAGGGGAGTTATACATAGCCCACGGCCATCAGGGAGACTGACCTGGCCTCTAGCTGTGCTAGTAGCCGAGTCTGCCCATAGCCTGACTGTTTCTATAGAAACAGCGACTCAAGACAGGAGTCTCGCAAAGAGACATCCAGAAAGAGGGACTGCAGAAAGGCAGTAAACCAACTCAGACCGGATTTTAGAGACGGGCATCCTAGAGAGCAGAACTCAGCGAAGAGCTATCGACCCTAACAATCAAGGGGAGTTACTCTGCCCGGTCCTAGGATCTACATAGCACCTATGTTAACGGCGCCATGGAGGCTGTGCACTCCAGCGAGGGAAGTGCACATAGCCTAAGGCCATAGCTGGGCTGTCAGTGACAGTGCTCCCATTTCCAATCCTCAGCGCCAAGCCTCAAAGCAGCCTCCATATCTCATGTGTGAAGACCTGCCAAGGCCGCACCAAGGCCTGGGACCAACAACTTCGACAGAAAGGGTCCCTTGAGGGAGCGTGGCCTGGGCCTGAAGGCAACCCAGCCAGTCACTTCTCAGGGGGAACGAAGTCACCCTGAATGCCACCAGGGAGGCTGACCCGGCCTCTAGCTGTGCTAGTAGCCTAGTCTGCCAACAACCTGTCTGTTTCTTCAGAAACAGCGTCTCAAACAGGAGTCTCACCAAGAGACATCCAGAAAGAGGGACTGCAGAAAGGCAGTAGACCAACTCAGACCGGATTTAGAGACGGGCATTCCCGGAGAGCAGAACTCAGCGAAGTGCTAACGACCCTTGCAAGCGAGGGGAGTATATCTGCTCAATCTTAGGATCTACACAGTACCTACAATTTCGAGGTGCTATGGAGGCCATGCACTCTACCAGAGAACCCTCGTAAGGGGAGTGCTCACAGCCTAAGGGCTGACCTAACTGGGGAGGTCTCAAGGGAGGCCTTCGACCTCTGATCGAGTACGTGCTCGACCTAATACCGATACCAATCGCTGGGGACTCATGTCAGGGAGGCCTTTCGTGGCCAGCTACCTGGCCTCGAGTCCTCATTGGCTATACCTGATGGCTAGCTGCCTAGGGTCTGCAATGCTGGGGCTAGCCCCCAGGGAGGCCTGCTAACACACAGGGCGGCAGACTACTAGCTGTCAGGGGCCTGCAACTAAGGGCCCACAACTGAAAAAGAGCCAATGCTACCAGCAAGCTTTGCTTTGTTTTGAGTGCTGGGGACGCACTCCCGGGGTGGCCAGCTACAGCCACTCACCCAGCAGCAAGGTTACAAGTTATCTAGGGCCTGCAACACTGGGGTTCACCACAGGGAGGCCTCCTTGCTCACAGGGCGGCCTGCTGGGATTAAGGAATACAGAATATGGGTTCTTCCATGCCCGCTCAATCTCAGTATTAGGAAAGCATGGAAAGCTCACTATAGCTGTAGGAGTATGGCCAGAGAGAAAACGATCGTCACTCATTGAATGCGCGTGGCCTCTCTCCTGACACGCTGCCAAGGAAACTGTAATCTGCCTGCAGCGCGTTCCATAATCAACAGCTCAGCATACGCGGCACAGGGTGGCTGAAAAAAATCAGTCATTTACTCACCCTCTCCAGCCATCTCCTGCTCGGTTGGAAGAGCACTCACCACTGGACTGCAGATGTAGAAAACAGCGCATCCTCTCCCAGCAGCTCCTTCTCGCGATCATACCCCTCTCAACTGTTCGGCGAGCTCCATCCGAACGCCCCATGATCTGAGTCTCCACTCTGCCTCAGTGCGAGCGGGACCCAAACCATCAGGCGCAGATGCTGAACTCTCTTCCCTCGAGAAGAGACCCAGACGAGAATGGAACATTCACAGTTTGCACCAGCAGCTCCCTCGAGAACTGCCCGTGCGTGTTTTTCTTTTCTCTTCACGCAGACAGAGAGCGCACAGTTCGTGTGTGTAATCTGGTGTCAGATAATGAGTGACACGTATCCACACACTTAGTTTGCCTGTGCATTTCATAATGCCACGATAGTGTTTCAAACAAACAGTCCCTGAAGACGAAAAGAGGATGACATGTTATCTGACATGTTACCCTATGTACACGTGGGGCGCATCGATATGACGTCATGGGCTGTCGCCAGTCAAGTTGGTATTGACGAGATTGGATATTAGTTTCAGACACCGGTTCCCGCAGAGGCGGTTCCCCTAGCGTTACGACGCAACTCGAAGTTCCCTTTCGAAAGGGAATGTTGATTTTAGTAGAATATCAGGTTGTTACAAAAAAAACAGTTAATTAAACCCTCATCTAGCGATCCCAATGCTCCAAATAGTAATTGAACATCTAAAATTGTTTTTATTTGTACGTTTTCTGAGGGAAGTATCTTTTCTCCACTCGCTTCTCATGACGACTGGCATCCAAAGCGCCTCCATAAAGGCACTTCCAACTACGTGCAATCTCGATAAATAATGCATATACATAGAATTATATTATTTATGTGTTCACGCAAACATAATCTTTTATGTCTGAAGTGAACATTTGGGGAACTGTTGGAGAAAAAAATCTGATGTGTAACATTATATTAGATCCATGCATTACAGTAGGTCAAAATATATAGGCCGTCTGTCTCATTAATGCTAATCTAACAATAAGAGAAAAGAGGGAATCACTCGCTGCTCTTGATTGAACTGCATTTGTAGTTTTATTAATTATATTATATTTGTGGCGTTGTTTTTCAAAATTCATATCATATCGCCCTGCACTAGTTATGTGAAAATATTGATCGAGTTTTGCTATTGCTTTACCACAATATTGATAATATCATTTTAATAATACTGCTTTTTTGGCTCACTCCCTAGCTGTCTTGTAGTTGTCTAAGGACACAGTAAATTTGCATTGTCTTTATCATTTTTGTTAATTACTTTTAAGTATGTAAAGCAGTGTACCTCCATACTACCATATCTTCATTCAGTTTCTTACCAGTCTCAGAGAGCATTCTTATTTTATTTAGATTCCAGAGCTCCTTATCTGGCCTTTGGGAGGCCTTCGCCATGGCCTCGGCATTTCTAGGGCCAGTAGCAAATTAGAACCTAAAACATTTCAGGAAAAAGTAATAACATCATAATTTTTTATAACTGTGTGTGTGTGTGTACCCTTACCCCAATCACCTCCTCTACCCATGATGCAGGCACCACAGCAATTGAGTTTTCCTCATTAAAAACCACTACGCAGAATCCAACCTATTACAAACCAAAGAGCACTAATTAGAAATGAGGGTAAAGGAATATAGGTTAGGACATTATTTTGTTTAAACTCAATGTCATTGTTCATACATAGGTATTAGATAGTAACGCTTCCAAGGACAACACAACACATACATTTTAAAAAATTTGGTTAATGTGTTAAAATGTTTAAAACATAAAATTTAGATTTTCAGCCCTGGAGTTTCATGCCTTAGACCGGCCCACTTATTTTTTTTGTTGTTGTTTTGTACTGGTCTTTTCAGTGCTGCCTTTGCGCTTTCTATTATCCATTTTTACCTTTTACTTTTTGCTCGCATCTCTATTTTTATTTCTATTTTATTTTATTTTTTTGACCAAGGTGCTGCTGGCAGGGGAGTCATAAGCTAATTATGTCGTCATTAGGGTTGCCAATTAACTTCTGAAATGGAAAATAAGGGACAATTGTGATTCTTTATCTTTTATTCTTTAAGGAAATAGTGTTCATTCTTGCAGAAAATAAGTGTTTATTCTTTAAGGAAATAAAGGACAGAATAGGGGAATAAGTTCCAAATATTTGTACTGTACCATAATGTATTGTAGGCTGCCTGCAGTTCTCAGAAATAACACAATGGATTTGTTTAACCTATTTATGTACAATTATACTGAAAATAATTTGAATTTCATACAAATATGTCATTGGCCTGAGAAAATTGTAGATCTGTGACTTCACAAGTGTAGAAATTTAGTGAAAATACTGTGAAATGACAAATGGCATGAAATTTGAAAGCTGAAGGTCTGTGAAACATCAGTCAATCAGGCATTTTTTTAAACAATGGCACTTAAAGTTTTGAACTAAAATATTATTGGAACCATATAGCCTTTGAATGAATGACAATTAAACATTTTTCAATTAAGGAAAACTTAGAGAATGTGGGCTGTTTCTAGTACTTCAATGATGAGGTCCAAGTTTAAGAATAATTAAGAATTAAATTTTTTAAAAATTTATTTTTCTTTCTTTATTTTTCTGCTTTCCTGGATGTTGGGCTCATGATCAATACGTTGTTTGCATTCGCCTAAACTGATCTGGCAAAATCAAAACCACGGCATTAATGGTTTCAGTTTGTCTCCATGGCAACGGGGTGGGACACTAGAGGAAGAGAGAGAGCGCGTGCTCTGACAACAGAAAACGTCACATTTTAATGTTAAATTCAAATCTAGCGTTATTAGCTTAATTATTACTCATACAGTAACTTAAACACGTATACTTTATTCTGTGTATGTAAAAAAATAAAAAAATAAATAATTTTTTAAAAAAAGCAGGCGAGTCTGCCGGCCCAATTTGTGAGCGGGGCAGAGCGGCTCCTACCTAGCCATAGCAAATTTCTTAAAATATGTACAGTATAAATAAAAAAAACAAGACAGACAGACAATTGCAATCACACTATGTATTAGCCAACTAAAATTAACCGTAGCAAGCTTCTTGAAGGAATTTCTGAATTTGAATTTTTTTTTATGCTAACGGACGACACCCACGCAGTTTTATGGTTTAAGATTAGGATTTCAGCGCACAAATAAAATTTATTACTTTTGTAATTATTTTGCGTTTTGGTTTGTGTTCAATTGTCAGTCACAGCATATCGGAGAAAAGGCCTTTGGGGTCCCACGTACGGCAAACTAAATATATGCAATAATTAAACGATTGCAGAAAATGCTATTAATTTTAAGTGTTTATAAACAGACTAACGTTAGCTACTCTTGTTGAACTGTATTCTTCGAAATGAGCTGACAGTTGAAATCTCAGAGAATACAGTAGAATGTTATCATTTTATGTAACGTTAATGAGTAAACTTCACTTATCAAACACTGTTAGAGACATATGCCTTGGTATGAAAAATGCAATATAATGTTGAGGACCATGTGGGAATGTTTTGTTAAAGTCCCAAATGTTCTCTTTATAATGTTGCTATGCGACCATAGAATAACCAATACAGAATGTTCCCGTTAAGTCATATCTGGAACGTTGAACAGCTGCACTTTCATAACCAAAAGAGGACGTTTTAGGAACGTCCCTAATGTTCTCTAAAGGTTCGGGACTTTTGTCACCTTTACAGAACTTTTAGGGAATGTTGCGCAATGTCGCAAGAACGTCCCCTCTTATGTGGGAATAGTGCTGGGTAGATTGCTTACAAATTGTTGTCGGTTACTGATTCCAAATTACATGCCAAAATTTATAGATAGTAATCATGTTACACATTTATAGTAAGGGGAGACCGAGGAGTGTAACATGGGGTAAGTTTAACAAGTCAGAAAAGAGCTATGGTGATGTCATCAATACTCCCATCACCTTTTTGAGCTCACTTGAGAAGTGGCATGTGGACTTTGAGTAACACTATAACCATTTGTATTAAGGGTTCAAGCACGTAGTGTTGAAACCCTATTGTAATTGTTAGGATTTTTATTAGGGGTTCAAGCACAGATTGCTGAAACACTATTGTAATTGTCCTGAATTTTAGGAGTTCAGGCACATAGTACTGAAACCCCATTGTAATTCTTATGATTTTGATTAGGGGTTCAAGCACGTAGTGCTGAAACCATATTTGTAATTGTTAGGATTTTTAGGCGATCAAGCACATAGTGCTGAAACCCTATTGTAATTGTAAGGATTTTAATTATTGTTATTCCGCCATAAAACTGATTGGGCAGCCCAAACCGTAAGGTTGAGAAACTTGAAACTTTATGAGATGGTAGTAGTCTTGCTCGCTACTCAGATACCCGAACTTGTTCAAATCTGCCAATAGGTTGTGCTACAGTGATCAAAAACGCAAAATCACTCATAACTCCTAGACCATTTGTCCTAGATGTCCGTTTGTCAAATGTCTTATATCAATGGAATCCTTGGCTCAAAACGGACAAAATGATTTACTTTCCGCCTGGAAAATTTTTCCACCATTTTGAATTTTGTCCAAAACCTACCTTTGCAAACTAGTCCTAGGTTTTCCGCCCATTCAGAACCAAACTAGTGCAGAAAGATTCTCTGGAGTCTGAACATCATTTCGATTCCCGTCACTAAGGGGCGCCAAAACGTTTGAAATGGGCAGAGCTACTTTTACTAAAACGGCTATAACTCATCAACAAAATGAGAGATTTTCTCCAAACTCAGCACACATGTGTATGGGCTCAATCGACTGGACACTAGGTGGCGCTATAACATGAAAAAAAGTTAGTCCGATTGACTTCAATATTTGTATGCACTTGGTCGAATTTACCATGATAATCTATGAGGACATTGGCGTATCTCAAAAAACATGGTTGCCATCGGCCAATGAAGTTTGTGCACTTATTAGACAAGGTTAACAAGGTTAAGTTGGCGCTAATGAGTTTTATGCCTCTGTAATCGCATGTTGTTTCACACATCCACACAATTTGATAGATCCCCTCATACTCAACAACTTTGCCTCTAGAACCATTGCTGTCAATCAAATCATTCATTAAATATTTGCAATTATGTGAAAAACCTACTTTTGCAAACTTGTCCTAGGTTTTTTGCCCGATCGGAACCAAACCAGTGCAGTACAATTCTCTGGACTCTCCTGATCAATAATTGTGAAAAAAAGTTTAACTTTACCCTTTGGATGTATATAACTGTCATTTGATAAACTGGTGTGACAAAATATACTCAAAAGCCAATAAATCTCAATCTAAAGCTGTCTGGCGGACATCTCGACATGAATGGAAGAACACCACCTGCAGCTCAACCTGGCAAAGACTGAGCTTTTAGTCATCCCTGCCACTCCTACTCTACAGCACGACATCAACATACAGCTTGGTACAACCACCATTACCCCATCAAAGTCGGACAGAAATCTTGGAGTTATCTTCGATGACCAACTGACCTTCAGAGACCACATCTCAAAGACGGCGCGGTCATGCAGATTTGCACTTCACAACATCAGGAAAATCCGGCCCTTCCTGACTGAGCATGTAACACAACTTCTTGTCCAGGCCCTGGTCATTTCAAGGCTTGATTACTACAATGTTCTTTTGGCTGGTCTGCCGTCAAGTGCAATCAAACCTCTTCAAATGATCCAGAACGCTGCTGCACGTCTGGTCTTCAACGAGCCTAAGAGAGCCCACGTCACCCCCCTCTTCATCTCTTTGCACTGGCTACCCCTCGCTGCTCGCATCAAGTTCAAGGCGCTGATGCTTGCTTACAGATCCACCATAGGCTCTGCACCCTCCTATCTCCACTCACTGCTACAACGCTACGTCCCCACCAGAAGACTACGATCACTAAATGAACGAAGGCTTGTGGTACCGTCACAGAGAGGCACAAAATCACTCTCCAGAACATTCTCGTTCACTGCTCCCTGCTGGTGGAATGATCTCCCCTCATTAAAAAAAAACAAACAAAAAAAAAAACCCTATCCTTCCGTTTTCCCTTCCTACTCTAGCTTATGGTACTGAGCAATGTATGAAACTTGTATTGTGAGCACTTCCTGTGTCTATTTGCCAATTCATGAAGAATCGCTTGTTTGTATTCCTCACTTGTAAGTCGCTTTGAATAAAAGCGCTTTGAATAAATGACTAAATGTAAATCCTAAACAAAAACTAAGTACCTTACGAAATTAAGCGATCATATGACTCTAAAGAAGCATACCAACTTTTATGGAGACCCCCCCCATTTTCCAAAATGTTCTGCAACAAAATGTGTGTAAGCACGTTTAATTAATAGAGTTAACATGGAAAATGTACTGGAAACACAGAATAGACACTTTTAAAATGAGAGTGAGCCAATAAGTGGTCCTCTGCTGTTTATAAGTCATTTTGCCATACTACTGACTAATATTGTTCTAGTCCTAGGTTTTTTGCCCAATCGGAACCAAACCAGTGCAGAAATGTTCTCTGGAGTCTGAATATCAGTAATTATCCCAAAAAAAGGTTGAAATTTTGATTCACTGTCGGGGCACTAAGGAGCACCAAAACGTACAATGTGGGCAGAACCACTTTTACCAAAATGGCTATAACTCTTGAACGAAATGAGATATTTTCTGTAAACTCAGCACACGTGTATGGGCTAAATCTTTTGTTACAATATTAAAAATAAATGCATTTATGGGACACTAGGTGGCGCTATAACATGACAAACATAAACACCTATAACCACCTGACCGCCAATAGGGGGCGCTACAGCATTAAACAGTGCAAAACTGCTCATAACTCCGTAGACTCAACTGTTTTATATCATTGGAATCCTTGGCTCAAGATGAACAAAACCTTTATCTTCGATTTCATTTCCGCCATTAAAATTTTCCCACCATTTTGAATTTTCTGAAAAATCTATTTTTTCAAACTCCTCGTAGGCCGTTTATCCAATTCACTCCAATACATCATCTAGAGACCTTCCTGGAAAAAAGTTATTATAAGAATTTCAAGTGGTGTTTCACATTCGAAGTAGGCAGGGCCACTTTCACTTACACATATCTTGAACGAAATTAGATATTTTCACCAAACTTGTCATACTTATGTATGAGTTCATTCTGTGGTCATGCAAAAAAATTGCAGCGATTGCAACGAGTCCAACTGACTTGAAAATTGGCATGCAATGTCTTTGTCCAAGTTGCCTTGAAGATTTATGATCACATTCGTGTATCTCGAAAAACATGGCTGCCATTGGCCTATAAACTTTGAGCAACTTTCAGACCAGGTTAACAGAGGCCAATGGGGCAAAACCCGGTGGGCCATTTTGACAAAGTTTGAAAGAAAGCAGCCTCTGGGTGGCGCAATCGTATTTTATATCCTTTGTATCATACAATGTATCACACATTCACACAATATTCATATCATATGTTGAATATGCTCATTCTCAATTTGTTCATTAAACATTTACGATCATTTGAAAACATAATTTTTTGAACTACAGTGAATAAGAACTGAATTTAATATGTATACATATATATATATATATATATATATATATATATATATATATATATGATTCAGAATTAATATTTAACACTTTCCCAATTATTCGTCCACCGATAAATTGAGGTGTCGGTATTTTATCAATTCTGGACAGAATATTATCCCATGGCCAACGGTAATAATATACAGTTATGATCACTAATTATGAGAAAGGTAACGTAATCAACAGTTTAAGGCAGTAACTTGCAAGCACACAACACGAGACACTTACGGCCACAACCATAACACAAGAGAGGAACAACACAAAGGCTCGATCGAATAGGGGTGTTTATTGAATTAACTTAATATATAAACAAAAATATGGGAGAAATTAATCAGGAACACAAAACAGAGCACACGTATGCTCGGCCGCTCCAAGTCCCGCCGCCAGAATGTGGCAACTTGGCTTGCTTTAAACCACGCTTGCTTTTTTTACCACGCTAATGGTCCACAGCTGTAAGGAATCTGCTCAAAACAAAAACACAAGTAATCGCCTTTCTTGTCCCCTAGAGGGTAGACAAATAATTAAATAAATACAAATACATGCACAAGTAACACTTGTATATGTGAAAACTCAAATAAGACTTTATTTAACTACTCTAATACACACAAACTAATCTAATGAAAAATACACACACACTTATTCATACAGTGACAGGGAAATGGAGTTATTGTTACGGAGGATGAATGGAGTCCCGAATGTCTAGCGTTCAACACTATTTCTTTGACCGCAACCTGAGAGAATTATACTAGCAATTCGACCTTAGTTCATTTGCTTAATAGAATCTGCAACAGCTCAGCAAAATTAGGAGATTGTGTAACTTGCGTTTGCAGGTCCTGTAAGCGCGTGTTTCCTTTGTGACGGGTGTGCACTTGAATCTCTGCGGCACTGGTTGGCTGGAGGTCGGTCGTTGTTGTGGTCTGCTATACACCAGAGACTGGATGGTTGGCTTTGCAGGATGGAGAACCTCATGGGGCGATTGCCGGGTTATGCAGTTTCTCTGTGTCTCCTTGAAGTTGCTGAAGCAATGGACTTCGAAAGTTTTCTTCTGCGAAGTTTAACGACGGCTCGTATAGGAAAGTTGATTAGTCTTGAAGAGTTCTTGAAGAGGGATATCGTGCTGGCAGGATGATGGTAAAGTCTGCACGAATCACAGCGAAAGCCAAGGCAAAAAGCAAAGTGAAAATGCATGTCGTTCAGTTTTAACCATGTCCAACTGACCACTCCTTCCAGGTGTTTCGACCAATCAGGTATCACTTTGGGCTGGTCCTACGCCCAGTTCTCCTGTTCCTGCATGTGATTAGCATAATTTCTCTCCTATCGGTTGTGCCCAAACTCTTTAGAGTTTTGGTCAAAACTTAAAGAAATCAACTTGGATAGTTCAAATGTGCACCACACATCTTACAAACAATATACTTGCATCAAAATACAGGAATTCATTCATCCATCACACAGATACCAAATAGCATATGCTTCCTATAATTGGGGTAGACTTTCCTAAGAATCTACCTGTACTAAATGTGCAAAAACTCAAAGAACTTCACAGGTTATATAAAACACATAATATATATATGATGTCTAAGGCTACTTACTTGTAATTAAATCCTATCATTGACAATTTTAGACTGTTTCTGTTAGAGAGAGAGTGAATTCATTAAGGTTTCTGTTGGTATAAAAGAAACTCTGGAATGTCTTTGAAATGCACATAAGCTGTCCCTGAGAGGGCCTGCTGTGAGCTTGGGGCCTTGTGACGTCTCCCCAAGTCTCAATCTTCCTTATAAGGTTTTAGGCTTTACAACTTAGGGTCCAGGTGTTATGTGGCCGTCTGGACTTAAGAGATTGTGGAACAAAAGGGAGGAACTCTTTTGTTGATTCACTGTTCTTACAATCACTGTTTTCCAGTTAAGCAGACATGGGGGAGCCGTCTCCTTACGGAGGTCTTGTTCCCTGAGTTAAGTGTTAAAGATCAGATCATGTTTCATTGGGATCTCTTTGATATTTGGAGTGTGAGGCTGTGTCCATTTGTGTTCCTACACTATTAAGGCCAGGGCCCTATTGTTTTTATAAGGATTTTTTTTTTCAACCATTTTGGGCTTTTTGGGAGCTATAACGGGCTCAAAAACTCTTGAAAATTGGCACACACATTGGAATCTGCGGGTATTAGGATGGGACCCAGGTGTGGCACAGGTGCTCTACGGTGAAAACCGTCCGTATATCAAACATGCTTAGATGTATTAGTATGAAACACGGTACACATATAGACCTCATCGGTCCTAACAACTTTCATGCTCTAAGTTATACACCAGCTCAACAGGATGCTAAATTGCAAGCGGATTTTTGATATTTCAAATAGTTTGACTGTGGCGAGGCAACAAATGTATGGCAAGTAAGGGAAAGAGGAAGTGTTATAACTTCTGCAAACATTGATTGATTTTTGAGAAACTTCAGCTGCGTGTCCGTTGTAGGAGGCCAATCACATGGATGTGACTATTGTGAGTCAAAGTTTTATTGTCACCAACTGGTAGCATGAAGTATGTCACTTTCAAAATGCTTTGAGATCACCCTCTTATGTTTACTCGATTTACTTCAAACTTCATTAGAATAATGTTAAGACATGACGAATGTAGTCCTGTTAAAAAGTTTTTGATACTTTTCAAACACTGTTGCGATAGCAATAGATCAAACATCAATATTTGTTTTGGATGCTTTTGAGACTCTTAGCATGCTTTAAAGTGCATGAAACTCGACACACACATAAGGACTGTCATCCAGTAGACATGGGCAAAGCCTTAGAAATGGGTGGGAAGGAGGGATATAGCACCACCTTTTGACAAAAGCGGGGGGGTTAGTTTAACCTACAGTCACCAAACTCGGTACACATATTGTTCCCATTAAGCCGGACAACTTTCTAATTTACAGTCATTAGCTCTGACCAACAGGAAGTCAGATATTTTGGTTTGAATGTGGATTTTTCACACTCTCTCTCAGTTCAGAACTCTCAGACAAGTGGTTCTTTGCGGCTTGCACATTTTGGAAACTCTCTAGACAATTATCTACATAGAATGACCATAGTACAGAATTCACTGTATGGCCACTGAGTGGTCATAGACATGCTTTTGTAAAGCATATATTGCACAACATGGACTGTGCCAAACAGCAAAACTTGCCATTCAAAGACATCAGGTGGATTTGACCTTTGCACATTGGGTCACAGGAAACGTAGGAGAGGACGATCTTCTGGTAGTAGCCTAACTTGAAGAAACATAGATTTTATGTCCCCACGAATTGCCACTGGGTACTGGCGAAATCAGAGTAAGACACCAAGTAAGGAGAGGTCCAATTGTGGACCAGGAAGAAGCTGTTTTTTCAGTGATGTTCCTTTTCTATTGATAGGAACAGTTAAAAACTATTTGTGGTTTCCCATTATGCTCCACAAGATATACCATGATTCAAAAGACAAGTCATGAGGAGGTTCCACTTTGGAGGTCACCTCATACAAGGCCACGGGCTGCATCTCTGTGGATGAAGAGCCACTCACATGCTGGAAGAGCAATGAGCATAAGTATCCTCACATTGCTAAGTTAGCCCAACGTAACCTCGCTGTCAAAGGTACATCTGTGCCAAGTGAAAGTGTTTTCTCAACGGCTGAGGAAATAGTCACTGTAAGTAGGTCTCGCCTCTTGGCAGAAAATGTGGACAAACTCATATTCTTGCAGAAGAATATGAAAATTAAGTGAACAGAGTAGTGTTTTTTTTATGCAACATGTTATAGCAATTTTGATAGCCACCATTTTTGTTAAATATTTAACATTTAAATATATACAGTGGCACTTTAATCTCTAGTTTCCAAATATTGCACTTTAATTTCAAGTGAAAGAAATGTATCCTCACTCTCAGGGAATAGAAGCATTGTTTATGCTATTTTTGTGTTAAGATGGTTAAACTTGTGCTTTACTTTATGATAATGGCCTTTGCTATTGTTATAGCCTCATTATATTATGTTATTAGGCTACATTATATTATATATTTATGTTTTTTTTGTAAGAGCTACACTGAAGTTGTCAGTGTGATAAATGCAAGTTAATTTCAATCTTTGTGTGCTAAAAAGGCACAAGTTCCTGTAGAGATAACAATACATGTTCTCCTTTTTTTGCCAAATAAACGAAAAGCATATCATCATCAATGTCTTCTCTCTTGCTGTATCAAAATTTCACCTAGCTTTTACTCTGAGATGGTCCCAATAATATGCTTAAAGTCAAGTCAAATTCAGTTTGTGCATGATTACATTACAAAAATCTTAATACTGTATCCTAAATTGTGGATAATTAAGCTAATAAACTATATATCATATGCTGAAGGTAATTTCTGGAGTGTTAAAGATTAAAAGAAAAAACAACAACAAGAACCATACAGAACCGAAAAACGTGACCCTAAAACGTGATACGAACCAAACTATGGGTTTGTGAACCGTGCCACCCCTATTGTACACCATCAACATCATCAACAAGTCCATAGCTTCTCGATCAAACTTGGATCTAGTAATGACCTCATTTCTGAAAGGAACTGCCATAATTTCTCTACATCATGGCGAAGATCCTCAAGTGGATTAGTGATATACTTCTTTACTGGTTTGGCAGTTGAGGATATTTAAAAGGTTACAAAAAAGCCTTTAAGCGCACTAGTAGCTTGACGTACAGTGCGAACAGTTTGGGACTCAGCTTGCCCCTTGAGGTCCAAATAATTATTGCTTGAGGGAGCAACATGGTACGTTGTGATCTATCATCAAGGATGGCATAAGTTTGCAAGGATTGACCTTTATGATGGAGCAGTACTTCAACAGCTCTCAGCAAAATCTTGCTGGAGCCTCCAAGTCGACTAAGATAGAATATACCATTATCCTGGTCATGACACTTAACTCCATGAAGGATACCTAGATGTTGACCTTTACACTATGGACAGGGTTTTCTCAAGTCAGTCCACAGCCAGATTAAGCCCGCACCTCCAACATCTTTTGTTTCCACCCTTTTTGGTGTCTTCTAGAGCTTTAAAAGAGGGACACATGAATTAGGAGTGGCTAGATTTCTCTTAGAACTAATTGGTGGGGTTGTCCATATTTCTGTTGAGAGCCCCAACCCTAACCCTAATCAATATGGACTAGGATCATTAGCATGAGTTAAAGCTAGATTATGAGCAGGAGGAAATTATAAATGATCCAACAAGATATGGTATGTGTAATGTTCTGAATCTTGTTCTGAATGTTGTCAAAGCTAACTGCAGCATTGCAAATTCTTGGGGATCATCACTCACCAAAAAAGGAAAGGAAGGTCCCTTTCATGAGAAATAGATAGGAAGGGGCATGGTATGAAGCATAGTAGGGCTAGGAATGTGGGTGGGAATGAATTAATGGAATTGTAGTTGCCTGGCTAGTGGGAACAATCTGTCAAATAAATGGAGCAGGTTGTTGTACAACAAGATTCCCTGCATGACCTACAGACTGATCATGAGGACCTACATTAGCTGAAAATACATGAGTCTGAGAAGGTAACTGTGTTACCTGTGAAGACACCTGGGTATGAACTAAAGATGGGGGGAAAGAGCTACTTGGTAAGTAAGCACTAAGCTGTGGCAAACTAACTGTTTGCACCAGCACCTGCAATGCTTGCATTTGAGGGGAATAAGAATTAGTGGGATCAGGAACTAATGGAACTGCAGAAGACTGGATCATAGTACCTGATTGCAATTGCGATGCATCATGTTTATGTGTATGTTGGGGTGGAATACGTAACAATGAGGAAGGTGGGGGAGGCAGAGAACTAGGCTTACTCAATGGAAATGGCAAAGGAACAGCTAAAGAATTACTTTGCTTAGATGTAGATTTATGTTCAACATTCCTAATACATGCACACAATTCCTGAACAATAGGTGGATTAGCCTAGGCATTATCATCATCATTAGAAATCCATTCCACCAAATCTACCTCCGGCTCGAAGGACTATTTGTTGAATATCAGATGTTGAATATCCAAAGTGCGTTGAAGTTGTAGAAACTTGGAGGTGTGTCTGATTAAAACATTGGAAAAACACAAGTCCTTTGCGGTCTTTAATTTATTGAGTTCAAAAGTCTTGAATACTTCAAATGACCCAAAGCACACAGGTACATGGAGAAAATTCACATGATGTAAATGGACAGACGTTACCTGGTGAAAAACTACAGGAAACATTTGACCTCTGTAATTGCAAACAAAGGCTAACCTTTGGCTAACCAAAGGCTGTTAATATTAACATTGATTTTCTCAGGCGTTCAAATACTTATTTGCAGCTGTATCATACAAATAAATAGTTAAAAATCATACATTGTGATTTCTGGATTTTTTTTTTAGATTATGTCTCTCACAGTGGACATGCACCTACGATGACAATTTCAGACCCCTCCATGATTTCTAAGTGGGAGAACTTGCAAAATTGCAGGGTGTTCAAATACTTATTTTCCTCACTGAATCAACAACTGGCCAGAATTCTGAGATCGTAATAGACGTGAAGGATTATAATGCATTAAGAGCTCGCTCAGGTACTGGGGAGCTAAACCATTTAGTGCTTTTTAAGCAATATTTTAAAAACAATACGATAGGGTTTAATAGGGAACCAGTGCATTGTTGACAGAACTGGGCTAATATGGTCATACTTCCTGGTTCTAGTAAGGACTCTAGCAGCTACATTTTGGACCAGCTGTAGTTTGTTTATGAAGCGAGCGGGGCAACCACCCAGTAGAGCATTACAATAATCTAGCCTTGACTGTTCCGCATTTGTCATTGAGAGCATACATCGTAGTTTAGATATATTTTTAAGATGAAAGAATGTGGTTTTACATATGTTAGAAATGTGGCTTTCAAATGAAAGATTGGAATCAAAGAGCACACCCAGGTTCCTAACCCTAACTGAGGAAGATGACTTAACAGAGCAGCCATCAAGTGTTCGACAGTATTCTAGGTTATGTGTGGAAGTTTTTGGTCCAATAATTAGAAACTCTGTTTTTTTCTGAATTTACTAGTATGAAATTACCAGCCATCCAATTTTTTATATCAGCTACACATTCCATTAATTTTGCGTATTGGTAAGTTTCGTCAGGGCATAAAGAATTATAGAGCTTAGTATCATCAGCATAACAGTAAAAACTAACGCCAAGCTTCCCAATATTATCTCCCAAGGGTAGCATGTACAGATTGAAAAGCAACGCTCCTAGTACTGAGCAATGCGGTACTCCATATTGGGTATGGAGAAACTTATGGAATATATATGTGGAGTATAATATGGAATACTCCATATTCAGGTCCCACAATACCACTTTTTATTAAAAAATTACCCAGAAAAACTCTATACAGGGAACCAAGGTCTATTAAATATACAATATAATATTTTAAAATATATTAAATGGACAAACCAAGCTCATACCTGCAGCTCGAAGAACGGAGACCTACCACCATTGAAAATATGGAGTCTACCGATCCTTTCAAGCCTGCAAGAGGCATTTTTCACTATCAAACCCGAAGGCATCATGGGCCCAGTGTCTGGTCTGATGTAAGAAGCACCCGGGGAATGTAGAAATTAATCAAGAATTGGAAGAAGAAAGAAGAGGGTAGATAAATTACCTTCAGAGAAATCCATCACTGATGCTGCTCGTGTCGGTTCTGATCACCTCCCTTGGATCCTTCTTCTTTCTGGACTCCTGCCTTCTCTGGGACCTACTCCTACGAGGAGGAAATGCCCGAGAGGCGACACTGGACCTCTGGCCCTGTCTCCGCTCCCGTCTGTCTGGGCCTGGATTCGGACCCAGTAAGTCCTAAACGCTGCCGAGCGTGCCTTTGCCTCTATGAACTTTCCCATCACCGCCTTGACGGAGGTGCCTAAAAGTTCAGAGGGTGAAACCAGCGCATCGAGGAGAAAGCCTTTCTCTTTCTCCCAGATGTAAAGTCAAATCATCTTCATTTATATAGCACTTTTCACAACATAGATTGTTTCAAAACAGCTTCACAGTGATAATAGCAAAATGAATGGACAGAGATTGTTTTGGCTTTACAGCAGCTCTAAGAAAATATTGTTATCGAGCTAAAGCAGGTTTTTGATTGAATCACTTCTGTTGTAGAAATTGTTAATTAATAAATTTAGGGGCCGCTTAAATGACACCTTTCCTAAACAGAAGACCTTTAATGCATTCTTGCCATTCATTTACGTCTTTAGTCTATAGGTTTGTGCATTTGAATGAGTATGTGCACAGACGTTTTGTCTTTTTTACAAAGTGACATTGCCAAATTGCTTGTCTGGTCCACATAATACAGAAAAATTAGTTGCATCCGCGGATCTTGCGAAGTGGAATATTTTTTATAACATTTATCTATACATAGGGAAAGGAAAGGGAAGGAAGCCTTCTCAGGGGATAGTTTAGTTTACATGTACATTTTACATTTACATTTACATTTATTCCTTTGGCAGACGCTTTTGTCAGTACAGCGTTACAGTAATCTAGTCTCGAGGTCATGAACGCATGAACTAACTGTTCCGCATTTGTCGTTGAGAGCATATGTCGTAGTTTAGATATATTTTTAAGATGCAAGAATGCGGTTTTACATATGCTAGAAATGTGGCTTTCAAATGAAAGATTGGTATCAAAGAGCACATCCAGGTTCCTAACTGACAAAGATGACTTAACAGAGCAGTCATCAAGTGTTAGACAGTATTCTAGGTTATTATGTGCAGAAGTTTTTGGTCCAATAATTAGAATCTCTGTTTTTTCTGAAATTAGTAGTAGGAAAGTACTAGTCATCCATTTTTTTATATCAGCTACGCATTCTGTTAATTTTGAGAATTGGTTTCGTTTCGTCAGGGCGCGAAGAAATATAGAGCTGAGTATCATCAGTGTAACAGTGAAAACTAATGCCATGCTTCCTAATGACATCTCCCAAGGGTAGCATGTACAGAGTGAAAAGCAACGGTCCTAGTACTGAGCCTTGCGGTACTCCAAATTTGAATTTTGATCGAAATGACAACTTTCTGTTTACTACAAACTGATAATGTTCAGATAAGTATGATTTGAACCATGCCAATGCAAATCCACTAATGCCAACTTAATTTTCTAGTCTATTCAAAAGAACACTGTGGTCGATAGTGTCAAAAGCAGCACTGAGGTCTAGTAACACCAATAGAGAGATACAACCACGATCTGATGATAAGAGAAAATCCTTTGTAACTTTAATCAGAGCAGTCTCAGTATTATAGTATGGTCTAAATCATGACTGGAAATTCTCACAGATACCATTTCTTTCCAAGTAGGAACACAGTTGCGATGATATTGCCTTTTCTAGTATTTTTGACAGAAAAGGTAGATTGGAGATCGGCCTGTAATTGACCAATTCTCTCTCTAGGATCAAGTTTTGTTTTTTTAATAAGAGGTTTGATAATAGCCAGCTTAAAAGTTTTCGGAACTTACACTAGTGATAAAGATGAATTTATGATGTTAAGAAGAGGAGCTATGACCTCTGGAAGCATATCTTTCAATAGCTTAGTTGGTATAGGGTCTAACATACATGTTGATTTCAATGATTTTACAAATTTAGACAATTCCTCCTCTCCTCTAGCAGCGAATGAATGGAATTTTTCCTCAGGGACACAACAATGCAGTGTCTGATGCGATACTGTAGTTGACGGTTGCATAGCTATAATTTTTTTCTCTAATATTGTCAATCTTGCAAGTAAAGAAGTTAACATAGTTGCTATAGTTAACATATTTGAGAATATTTTGAATAAAAAAGGAAAAATGAAATAAAAGCAGATAATCAATCATATTGTGGCCGCGGTTTGTCATGTGACAAGCAATGACGCATCCTCATAGAAACAATAAAGTGATATGTTCTAAATAATGGTCGCCTTGAAAAACTCTAGCTAGCGAAATGCTAACGTGTTTTGATAGTGATTTATAATCAAAGATTAAAAGCTAGCGATGTCAGATAAATGTGTTGGTTCGTCCATCCAAAATATCTTCTTCCCTTCACTTTGGTTAGGGGGGCAGGAACTGGAACAGGTTGAATCCTTTACACATTTGGGTACTGTGATTTGTGCAACATGTGAATTCTGTCTACAAGAAGGCCAATCAGTGTTTATTTCTTCTGAGACAGCTGAAAAGATTTCATGTTAGACAGGACATTATGAAAACAGTGTTATCAGTCACTTGTGGAATCAGTCATGACATTTAATATTGTTTCTTGATATAGCTTACTTTCAGCTGAAAATAAGAAAAAAAAGAGAACTCCCTTTGCTCAGAAGAAGGCTTACAGGAATTCTTTTGTGCCCAATGTAGTAACTATTTTAAACAAAGTTAAGTGATATTTTGTGGGTTTTAGAATTATGTACAATTGTTATTTTTATAAGATGTTTGTTTTAATAATGCATTGTGTGTTTGTTGATTTGTTTTATTGTATGTATTGTTATGTATTGTATGAGAGCCTTTTCACCTAATAGTCAAAGTTTCTCTAAACTCTTCATAATACACACACACATACACATTATATATAAAGAATAAAATAAACATTACCTTGTTTTAATAGTGCTTTATATATTGATATAACTATAATGTTGTGTCATGCCCACTAGAGCATCATCAATAGGGCATGTATGCGCTGAATATCTCTGAAATAAAGTAACCCTGGAACCTCCCGAGCAGGTTATGTTCAGAGAGTAAGTTGCTATGGCTACTTGCATTCCATGAAATTTTCCTCCATTTTTGGAACCATAAGTTACTTGCCCTTAAACACACCCAGGTATGTCATATAACCTGCTTTCTGGCTTTCTGGAATACTCTCCTGAACACCACTGACTAATTCCGATACTCCCACCACTGCTAAAAATACTCATTTAGCCTCTATCAAACAAAAATAAAGGTAAATATCAAATAACAGTTTAGCAAATAAAACCCAAACAAAAATAAGATTTACGACAAACTATACACTTTAGCATAATTAACATCAACAATCAACTACTTAAAGGTATAATATTTAAAATGTTTATATTAAAATATCCAAAAACCACTTGCACAGTGTTATATATTTCGTTCATTATGCTAAATGTTTCAAAGAATTTGTAATTTCAGAGAAAATCACAATTTTAAATAGTGCCCCATCCCTCTCGTCACACCTGTCAGTGACGTAATATCTGCGTTATCCCTGGTTTCCTTATACTGCATAGTAACCATGGCAACAGACACTGACAGCTGTGTAACTTCTAGCAGCACGCTGCTGTTGTTTCATTCAAACATTATGGACCATGGCAAGCAAACGTTGGGACATAAGGAGAAATAAAACGAGGATCAATATAGTGTGGCATTTCCGAGATGGCGAGAGCTTTGGGACAAACTTCAACTTGACAGAGACGGTGCTCTTGCACGTTATTAGACGAGGTAACCAAGTGTAGGCTACATAAGACTAATCAATGTTATATAGCTCAACACGATGAAGTGTTAGAATATCATCAGTATGATAATCTAATGTTGATCTAGCTTACTGTTCAGTCTCATACAGACAACTAATACTTTACATTACAACTTTCAACTAATTTGCATACTCAAAAGCAGTTTAGTATAGTGTAACGTTAGACCAAGTGAAACAGTGCTGCGTTACTTCACAGTTTTAATTAGTCAAATAAACTGACCTGTATGAGAAGTATTTCGGCACTCATGAGTAGTTTGGTAGAATGAAATGTCCTCGTTTCTTTATATGCCTCGGAACTCGTGTGAAAGTTGATTGGTTGCTCCAACGTGTGTACTGTCCAATGGCATTTTAGCACTTGATTGACAAATGGATAAAGAAAAGCATTTGGCAATCCGAAAAAGCAAAGCAATTGGTAAATAGAGAGAGAAAAGCATTTGCCAAATTCTTTTTTAAAAAGTTATTTAAATGCGCATTTAAAATGATTTACTAATGTACTTTTTATTGTTTTATTAATCTACGTTTTAAAAAATGAATTAAATAACCCGTTTAAGATTCGTATTTATACATTCAAAAAAGATTTTTTAAATGTATTGTTTTATTAAACTACATTTAAAAACAGGAATTAAATAAACAACTTTAAATATGTCTATTAATTTGACCATATAAAAAGTGATTTATTTATATACATTTTTATATTTTGAATTATTAAATGAATTAATTAATTGATTCTTTGTTTTATTTTATGTGGCACTCCTGGTCCTGCATACGCGTGTGCCACTGATAAGCCACACTCATTAGCAATCGTGTCCGCAATTCTCCTAGCTTCAGACCACAGTCATGTATGCAGACACAGACATGCATGTGTCATGCAAACATGCATTCACTCATCCATAAACATCATTTCCCCATAAATATTATTAGATCCATTGGAATGACGACAAGTTCCATGATTCCATATTCACTGCGTCATCAATTACGCCTTTGTTATTGTTTAGAATTGTTTAGCGTCCCCTAGCGGACACAAAAAAAACTACATAGTGCACCTTTAAAGCACAATATAAAAACTACTCCAACAAACAAAACAAAGAGATAAACTGAATGAAATAAATTAAAAGATCCCCTCGATTATGATGGTAGAGTTACCTCTGGAACAGCACAACTTTGGATACTGAAACACCACCTCTTGCTTTGTTTGCTGACACATGGAATGTGGCTGCTCAGTCCATGGACCAGAGGAATCTAGGACTAGGACTGTAATCTTGCCCTGTGTTTTTTCTTATAATAAGGGAATTTAAATAAAGTAACAAAACAATATTAAATTAAACTTCAAAATAACCAAATTTTAACCATGGTAGTGGCCAAATATGTGAGGTAGGCTATGCACCTATCACAGGTATGCCTTTTAAAATTGTGTGATTTCTACTTCTTGTTTTTTCAGGAAACATTTCTCTCTGTAACAAAATGGATGCTGAGCAACGGTGGCCTTTGTTTTCAGCAGCACCTGAGTTTTGCAGATGCCTTATATGTATTTTTTTGGCTGCTTATATTTTCCCCATTCATTTTCTTGTTGCCTAGAGATTCTATGTGAGGATAAATCTAGAGTATATAACACATTGCACAGTAAAAAAGTCATAAGACAGGAGAAATGGTTAAGATGCACTGTGCCAGCATTGGCAGACTGTTTTATATTTTATATATGAACTTGTACATTATAAAAGTGATATATATGCAATGTTTTAAATAAAGAATGTTATTTTGTAATAATTGAGACTGTTTGAATTCACTGTCAGTACTACTACTACACAGTAGTGTAGAATGAACTTCTAAATAAAAAGTATAAAATCAAATTTATATTTAGTGCAAATTAATGAATTATAGTGTACTGATAACTTGCATTTTTACAGACAGTACAATGAAGTTACTTTAAAACTGAACGTCTCGGTTACATAGGTAACCCTCGTTCCCTGAAGGAGGGAACGGAGATGTACGTCGGATGGCCGACGAATAGGAATCTCGCTAGAGAGGCCAATCTACTCCGAGTGTAACTAAAACGAGCCAATGCATATTGGCATGCAATCAAATGCAGCAGCTGCTCACCTCGCAGCGCGGGTATATAATGAGCAGCAGGTGCATTGCATCTTTAGGTTTTCGCTGAGGAGCCGAACCAGATAGGTGGCAGCATCAGTGGGGTACAGCAACTGTGGCGACGGGACGTACGTCTCCGTTCCCTCCTTCAGGGAACGAGGGTTACCTATGTAACCGAGACGTTCCCATTCAGTCGGTCACTTCGACATACGTCGGATGACCGACGAATAGGAATCCCTACCACAGGAGCTGCCCTCTTCCAGCGCTCTGTTGTAGCCACCTGAACCCCCTTGCCTGAGGACGGTGGGACAGGGCTAACACAGAGAGTGTCAATCACTGCTGTTCCCAAACCCATTCAGTGAGACTATTGGATAACACTGGGAAAGCGTACCATTCGTGTAAAAGGGACGCTGCGGAAGCCACATCCTTCCCCGAAGGAGTTATGTGGAAGAAAAATGGACTAACCGTAGGGTTGTCATATGGAAGAACTGGGGTGACTCCACTTGATGAGAGGTGGGTTCTCCCAGAGGGAAAGACACGGGCTTCGATTAGGAGCAACCGTGGAATCAGACATATGGGATCCCCGTAGGGTCATTCATATGGAACCCAGCCTAAATCCGGTTCTCAAGGATGCAGCGGAGTATAGGCCTGGCGCCAGACGCTCCGCCACGTCGGCTGCCGAAGGGAGATCGGAGGACTCAACAGGGTCTGCCTTGTAGGGACTCTCTGGAGAATAAGCACATGTAAGTGCAGCAAGCCGACACTAAGCCGGGGCCTCTCCGTGCCTCTGACCTGAGGCGAGAACACGGGAGGAGACCGACTCAACACGAAGGCTATAGAACCTAGCGAACGTGTTAGGTGTCGCCCAGCCCGCAGCTCTACAGATGTCTGTCAGCGAGGCGCCACGAGCCAGCGCCCAGGAGGATGCAACACCTCTCATGGAGTGTGCATGCAACCTGAGCAGGCAGGGCACACCCTGAGCTTGGTAAGCCAGGGCGATGGCATCCACTATCCAGTGGGCCATCCTCCGCTTGGAGACAGCCTTTCCCTTCTGCTGGCCTCCGTAACAGACAAAGAGCTGGTCTGAGGTCCTGAAGCTTTGAGTTCTGTCTATGTACAGTCGCAAAGCGCGAACTGGACAGAGCAAAGCCAGGGCTGGGTCTGCCTCCTCCAAGGGCAGCGCTTGCAGGCTCACTACCTGGTCCCTGAAGGGAGTGGTAGGAACCTTGGGCACATAGCCAGGCCGGGGTCTCATTACCACGTGGCTGTCACCCGGCCTGAACTCTAGGCACGATTCGTCGACCGAAAAAGACTGCAGGTCCCCCACCCTCTTGATGGAGGCCAATGCAGCCAGCAGCAAAGTCTTCATAGACAGAATCTTTAAATCTGCTGACTGCAAAGGCTCAAAGGGAGCATTCTGGAGCTCACTTTCTCTTAGAGCACCACTCGACGAACAGGTTCCACTTCAGGGCGTAAGCACGTCTCGTAGACAGCTCTCAGCACCAGAGCCAAGTCCCAAGAGGGTATGGAGGGGGGACGAGGAGGGTTTAACCGTCTCGCCCCCCCAAGGAACCTGACGACCAGGTCGTGCTTACCAACGGATTTGCCATCTATGTGGTCGTGGTATGCAGATATAGCAGCAGCATGGACCTTGAGGGTGGAGGGGGACAGCCTACGCTCCAACCCTTGCTGCAAGAAGGAAAGCACGACTCCGATCGAGCATCTTCGGGGGTCTTCTCGGCGAGAAGAGCACCACTCGACGAACAGGTTACACTTCAGGGCGTAAGCACGTCTCGTAGACAGTGCACGTGCCGAAGCGATGGTGTTAAGTACCTCGGGGGGTAAGTCACCTTGAACCTCCGCGTCCCGAGCCAGTGTTGAAGCGGTCTCATTTGAAGCAGACCGAGCGGAGTTACTGCCGCTGCGGCCGCCATATGCCCCAGGAGCCTCTGAAAGAATTTCAGTGGGACCGCCGTCCTGCCGTTGAACGTGTTCAGGCAGTTCAACATCAACTGAGCACGTTCCTCTGTGAGGCGTGCCGTCTGTTCGACCGAGTCCAACTCCATACTGAGAAAAGAAATCCTCTGCACGGGGGCGAGTTTGCTCTTTTCCCAGTTGACCTGAAGACCCAGCTGGCTGAGGTGTCTGAGCACCAAATCCCTGTGTTCGCACAACTGATCCTGCGACTGAGCCAAAATGAGCCAGTCGTCTAGATAGTTGAGGATGCGAACACCCTGTTCTCTCATGGGAACAAGGGCTCCCTCCACGACCTTCGTGAAGACGCGGGGAGACAGGGCCAGCCCGAAGGGTAAGACTCTGTACTGATATGCTCGACCTTCGAACGCAAATCGCAGGAATGGCCTGTGTCGCGGAAGGATCGAGACATGAAAGTACGCGTCCTTCAGGTCGATCGCTGCAAACCAATCTCGGGGACGGATGCACTCGAAAATGCGCTTCTGCGTGAGCATTTTGAATGGTAGCTTGTGAAGGCTCCGATTCAACACTCGCAGATCCAAGATCGGTCGTAACCCACCGCTTTTCTTGGGTACAATGAAGTAGGGGCTGTAGAACCCCGACTTCATATCGGCTGGAGGGACCGGCTCTATCGCGTCCTTCGCCAGTAGGACCGCGATCTCCGCACGCAAGACAGGAGCATCGGCAGCTTTCACTGAAGTGAAGTGGATGCCCCTGAACCTCGGGGGACGCCGGGCGTACTGAATCACATAGCCGAGCCTGATGGTCCGAATGAGCCAGCGAGACAGACTGGGGAGCACTAACCAGGCTCGCAGAGACCGTACAAGCGGGACCAAAGGGACCGTAGGCGTACCCGCCGTGGGGCAACGAGGTGGAATGCAGGGACGCGGCCTGGGAGGCTCTCTTTGTGAGGTGGCCCGAGGCGGGGTCAGAGTGTGCTGTGCAACACTTACCTGGTTCCACGGATGGACAGTGGGAGCAGGCGAAGCCTTGGCTGCCTGCTGCGCGCTGCTGTCCGCTGGCGACAGAAGAGGAGGATGAGAGTGGTGAAGTTCTAGCCCTCCCACTACTCTCCGAGTCCTCTTCAGACCCGGAGATGAAGGAAACTGCTCTTTTATTGAAAATTTGGGTACCGCCGGCTGTTGAGCCAGCGGCGGAACATAAAACAAACACAAAACAGGATTCTCCACCCGGCCTCCGGGGGAAGGAGTGGTGAGGTCACCATCTCCTGCAGAGTAGTCCCATCCATCTCCAGGTCGCCTGTCCTAGGGCCTCTTGCTCTTGGCTTTGCCGCCCTTCTTGGCGGGGGCCTGGACAGGCTGGGCACCCCGACCATGACCGGCTCAACGGCGCCGCTTGGACGCCGGCTGCTGCTGTTGGGGAGCGGGGGCGGCCGCGGGGGAGCGGCCTCGGTGACGAGCAGCCTGAGGCGCTGCGGGCGGTGGAGGTGCAGCAGCTGACCGCCTCGGCAGGATGTGCTTGATGGCCTCTGTACAGCCGAGAACTGTTGGGCGAAGTTCTCGACCGCGTCGCCGAAGAAGCCGGCCTGGGACACGGGGGCATTAAGAAACCTGACCTTGTCGGTATCCCTCATGTCAGCCAGGCACAGCCAGAGATCAACGTGGACATCGCACGACCCACTGACCGCGCAGTGACCTTCGTCGCTCGAAGCTCGAGGTCTGTTGCGGCACGAAGTTCCTGAAAAACTTGTGGATCGTGACCACCCTCGTGCAGGTCCTTCAGTGCCTTGGCCTGATGGACCTGCAACAACGCCATAGCGTGTAAGGCGGAAGCGGCTTCCCCGCAGGCCTGGTAAGCTTTGCCGGTCAGGTCCGACGAGTGCTTACAGGCCCGGGAAGGGAGAGATGGCTCCCCCCGCCAGGTGGAGTTAGGGCACAGTTGCATAGCAACGGCCCGCTCCACAGGGGGTATGCGCGAATATCCCTTTGCCGTACCGCCATCAAGGGTGGTGAGGTAGGAGGTCCCACTGGTTTCGGGCAGTAAAAGGTGCCTTCCACGTGCCAGTGATCTCTTCATGCACTTCTGGGAAGAAAGGAACCGGGTTGGGGGGCTGAGAACCAGCCCTTGCCACCCCGAGAAACCAATCGTTCAGCCTCGAGGGCTCGGGACACGGTGGAGGGTTCCACACGAGCCCGACCCTGTTGGCGGCCCAGGAAAGCATAGCCATCATTTCCGGGTCCGACTCAGGTACACCTACCGTTCCCGAGGGAGGCAGCTGCGCCGAATCATCATCCTCGAAAGTATCAGGCTCACCCTGCGATGCAGCGATCGACATCTGGTCGTCCTGAGGAGCCCCGAAGGATACGGATGGTACACACCTCTGGGGCGGTCCACCACGTTCCCCCAGCAGCTCTACTGGCTGCAGAGTGCGGGAGAAGTGAGGGTTCCCAGGGGGTTGGTTCCTCGAGGGAAGCGCGCTCACCATAACCCCTCAAATCACCAGTGTCACTGCAACCCTTTGAGGAGGATTAGTTCGAGGCAGAGGCACTGGGACCCCGCACCCTTGCAGGAGGCGGAGCCTAGACCGCAACTCCGCGATGGTCATCTTCCCGCAGTGGGTGCATGACTCATCCACAAACGCTGCCTCCGCGTGTTCTAAGCCCAAACACACGACGCAGCGCTGGTGACCATCCCGAGACGCCAGGTAACGACCACATCCAGAAACACACAAGCAGTACGACATCTTTAAAAAGACGCGAACTACTTGTGCGTGCTCTTTTAGGAAATGCTCTTTCAAGTGCCGAAGCACGCAGGGGGAAACCGCGGCACACAGACAGGGGAAAGTGCAGCCTGTCGTGTGCGCTCACTCTTGCCGCTCTTACAAGCTGTAACAACAGCTTTTGCGCGCTCTCTCACAGAGCACCGTTACCTCACAAACAAGACAAAACATTCCGCTGAAGAGAATCCAGAAAGAACTTCTTCTGTCACACTCCGTAGAGACCATGAATGGTTCGGCTCCGAAACGAAAAGCTAAAGATGCAACGCACCTGCTGCTCATTATATACCCGCGCTGCGAGGTGAGCAGCTGCTGCATATGATTGCATGCCAATATGCATTGGCTCGTTTTAGTTACACTCGAAGTAGATTGGCCTCTCTAGCGAGATTCCTATTCGTCGGTCATCCGACGTACGTCGAAGTGACCGACTGAATGGGAAATACGGTTATAGGCAATGTTGGAGAAAGTTAATTTAAAAAATAATATATTAAAATATTGTGTTACTCTCTAAAAAAGCAACTAATTGTGTTACTTGGTTACATTTTATGAAAAGTAATGCGTTACATTATTTTGCATTACTTTTTTCACCTGGGCTTGTTTGTTTATTTTTTTAACAACAACAACAAATTCATAGTTTTGGCAAATGTTAAGGCCCTTTCACACCAAAAGTGAAATGAATAAGTCTCAGGCTGAAGGAAATGCGTATTTACGCCTGTAAAGTAGAGAGCGCAGCTCAAACAAACCTGAGCTGCCATTCTGGATTAAAGAACAATAAGATACAGGAGAAGTTCAGCACTCTCATTTCTAAATCTAATTTAAAGTAATTGTTGCTTATTAGTATGGTTGAATTTGATCATTGAAGGTCACCAGCAAAGACATTGGTTAATAATTTATTTTCACACAGTACACACAATGCCTCTGCACTTTATTTCTCTCAACATGGGTACAGGAGAGCTGTTAGTCAATAAATGTGAAAAAGTAAATTAGATATGTTGTTGTAAATTGAAAAATTAATACGTTAGATTACTAGCTACATGAAAAAGTTACCTGTAATGCGTTACCCCCAACACTGGTTATAATATTGTAAATCTTAATTACAGTAGCCTGATGGCAACAGTGTTATCAGTAAGTTAATGTAAAACCCTGTTGAAATGTCTAACAGTATGAGAATGCAGCTTCTTTGCCTGAAAGGCAATATCAAAGAACCGCACATCCTGTTACCTTACCTGAAAAACAGGAAAAAAAATAAATAAATCTTACAAAGTATCCAAAGGAAACTGTAACTATTCCAAGATGGTTAATCAGGACTAAACAGGACTCTGAGAAGTGCATTGATAATGAGTATAAGGTAGTCAAGTCAAGTCATCTTCATTTATACAGTGCTTTTCACAATACAGATTGTTTCAAAGCAGCTTCACAGTGATAACAGGAAAATTTATGGACAGAGATTGTTTTGGCTTTACAGCAGCTGTAGGTTTTTGATTGACCTAATGCATTATTGCCGTTCATTTAAGTGTTTAGTTTATAGGTTTGCGAATTTGTATGTCTATGTGCACAGATGCTTAATCTTTTTTTACAAAGTGACATTGCCAAATTACTTCTCTGGTCTGCATAATACAGAAAAATTAGTCGTGTCCGCGGATCTATGCAAACTGGAGTAATTTTGATAACGTTTTATCTATACAAAAGAAAGGGAAGGAGGCCTTCGCAGGGATAGTTTACTTGATGCTTGAGTTTACTTGAGTGATGCGTTGTCGTCGTGTCTAGGTGCAGGGGGGTATTCCAGAAAGCAAGGTTAACTTACCATCACATATACCCTGAACTCTCGGTTGATTACCTCAAACCTTGCTTACTCGAGGTATGCTGGTTCCAAAAACGCAACAGGGAGTAAGTTCAGCCAACCCATAGTATGTTCCCTGTTAACATACAAGATATTCTCAACCGAGCAACAAATTAATGATTCACCATGGAAACAAATGCTAGGAAAAAGCGCACCATTCTACTTCCTTCTTCTTCTTTTGTTTAATGGCGATTTACATAACCTATTGGTGCACATCGCCACCTATTTGGTGGTTGTGTAATCATTTTTTCAATCTTTTTATTGAATAATGAATATTTATTCACAGAGAATGAGAATTATATTGTTTGTTTGATGCTTAATATTTAATAAGATATCACATATGTTTTTTATTATTAAAATTATAATATAGAAAATGTCCTGCCATAAAAGCAAAAAAGTAGATCCATGTGTGAGATTACAATAAAATAAATACATATATTAGAATTGAATAAACATACATATGTATATATATATATTATATATATATATATATATATATATATATATATATATATATATATATATATATACAATATAATATTGTATATATAACTGTAATTATATAACAAATTTAGTTACATTAATATAACTATATTACTTAAATAACACACATCTGAATACCTCTTCAGCAAACTAACACTGGAACATTATCTGCTCCAGGCTATATTCATAGAGTAAGTTGCTATGGCTACTTACATACAAGTTACCTTCGTTTTTGGAACTGAAAGTTGAGGTTATCGGCTTACTTACTCTTAAACATACCTGGGTTTGTCACATAACCTGCTTTCTGGAATACCCCCCAGGTCCTTCATCTCTTCTGGATATGGCCTGGATCTGGCAGACTATGGCAAACTTCGGGATAAACAGAGAGAGACTAATATTAGTGTAGACGCCATTCTTCTAATGATGTTGCGTGTACATCAATTTACATGATTTGAATTTTAGAAGTACATAATGTGATATGTGTATGGCAGGTTAAAGAGATGTGTTTTTAGTCTAGATTTAAACTGTGTGTGTCTGCTTCCTGAACAATGCTAGGAACACTGTTCCAAAGTTTAGGTGCTAAAAAGGAAAATCTACCACCTGCAGTTGATTTTGATATTCTAGGTATTAACAACTGGCCTGAATTCTGAGATCGCAATAGAAGTGAAGGAATATAATGCATTAAGATCTCGCTCAAGTACTGGGGAGCTAAACCATTTAGTGCTTTATAAGTAATTAGCAAGATTTTAAAATCTATATGTACTGTCCTCAACATGTTTTTAGTGTTTTGACAGTCAGATAAACTCCCTTCCCTCACATGACAAGAAGTTTGTTTGCCCACAGGTTTAATGGTCTTGGGTATGCAGTGAAACTACAAATAAACAAATAATCAAATTTCAATAAAAATAATCTCCAGAAATTAACAATTACAATATCATATCAACATCCACAATAATGTAATATTCTCTGATGCTTGCAAATTAACATAACATTTTGTAATGTAAAGAATGAATACAGCGATATGACATGATATGAAATGCAATAGCCAGATGGAAAATGATTAATAATTGTTTTAAACCGTAAGAGTTCACATTTATATGCAAGTATAATGAACATCTGTGTAAATCAAATAAATACTTACAAGCAATGCTGTTGCAAGGTTAAAGATTACTGAAATATATGGAGATTAAAGAGAGCCATCATTACAGCTGTCCGCATGGAGCATTACTTCCTGATTCACATGAACAGAATTAAAGAAACATCAAACTTGCTCTAAACCATAAATAAAGTCAACAGGAGAATTAATGCCATGAATAACATTAAAGAATTACAGACATTAAACAATTAAATGCGTTATCAAATTAATCACAAAATATAGAATCTGTAACAAACTCGTTCCAACACACTATACGATATTTAATAAGTGTTGACAGAACCGGGCCATACTTCCTGGTTGTAGTAAGAACTCTAGCTGCTGCGTTTTGGACTGGCTGTAGTCTGTTTATCAAGCAAGCAGGACAACCACCCATAAGAGCGTTACAGTAATCTAGCCTTGAGGTCATGAACACATGAACTAACTGTCGTAGTTTTGATATATTTTAAGATGCAAGAATGCAGTTTTACAGATGCTAGAAATGTGGCTTTCAAATGAAAGATTGGTATCAAAGAGCACTCCCAGGTTCCTAACTGACAACAAAGAGTTAACAGAACAGC
This sequence comes from Zacco platypus, assembly GCA_038088235.1. Taxonomy (NCBI): domain Eukaryota; kingdom Metazoa; phylum Chordata; class Actinopteri; order Cypriniformes; family Xenocyprididae; genus Zacco; species Zacco platypus. Next base: position 11,191,069 of record CM076080.1, read on the forward strand.
CATCAAGTTTTAGGCAGTTTTTTAGGTTATTATTTGCAGAAGTTTTTGGTCCAATAATTTGAATCTCTGTTTTTTATGAATTTAGTAATTACCAGTCATCCAATTTTTATATCAGCTACGCATTCCTTTTTTTAATTGGTAAATTTCCTAACGCTTCCTAATGATATCTCCCAAGGTTAGCATGTACAGAGTGAAAAGCGACGGTCCTAGTACTGAGCCTTGCGTAACTCCATACTGATAGCGGTCAGATTAATAGGATTTGAACCATACTAATGCAATTCCACTAATGCCAACATAATTTTCGAATCTATTCAAAAGAATATTTTGGTCGATAGTATGGTTACATGGCTATAATTTTATATAAAGGAGTCATTACTGGTGTGTTGTTTGGAAACATCAGAAGTTAAAGCTTTATTTCTCGTTAATTTAGCCACTGTATCAAATAAATACTCAGGGTTGTGTTTATTTTCATCTAAAAGATTTGAGAAATAAGCAGATCTAGCAGTTTTTAAGACCTTTCTGTACTCAAACATTCTCCCTATCGACGAATTGTGAAAAACTTCTAGTTTTATTTTCTTCGAGCTGCACTCCATTTTTTGACTGTGGTTTTAAGGGCCCAAGTGTATATATACAATACCACATCGTAGGACCAATTTCCTTAATCTTCTTTATCCGCAAAGGAGTAACTGAATCTAATGTGCTGGAAAAGAGAGAGTCAATACAGGGAGTGCAGAATTATTAGGCAAATGAGTATTTTGACCACATCATCCTCGTTATGCATGTTGTCTTACTCCAAGCTGTATAGGCTGGAAAGCCTACTACCAATTAAGCATATTAGGTGATGTGCATCTCTGTAATGAGAAGGGGTGTGGTCTAATGACATCAACACCCTATATCAGGTGTGCATAATTATTAGGCAACTTCCTTTCCTTTGGCAAAATGGGTCAAAAGAAGGACTTGACAGGCTCAGAAAAGTCAAAAATAGTGAGATATATTGCAGAGGGATGCAGAAGTCTTAAAATAGCCAAGCTTCTGAAGCGTGATCATCGAACAATCAAGCGTTTCATTCAAAATAGTCAACAGGGTCGCAAGAAGCGTGTGGAAAAACCAAGGCGCAAAATAATTGCCCGTGAACTGAGAAAAGTCAAGCGTGCAGCTGCCAAGATGCCACTTGCCACCAGTTTGGCCATATTTCAGAGCTGCAACATCACTGGAGTGCCCAAAAGCACAAGGTGTGCAATACTCAGAGACATGGCCAAGGTAAGAAAGGCAGAAAGTCGACCACCACTGAACAAGACACACAAGCTGAAACGTCAAGACTGGGCCAAGAAATATCTCAAGACTGATTTTTCTAAGGTTTTATGGACTGATGAAATGAGAGTGAGTCTTGATGGGCCAGATGGATGGGCCCGTGGCTGGATTGGTAAAGGGCAGAGAGCTCCAGTCCGACTCAGACGCCAGCAAGGTGGAGGTGGAGTACTGGTTTGGGCTGGTATCATCAAAGATGAGCTTGTGGGGCCTTTTCGGGTTGAGGATGGAGTCAAGCTCAACTCCCAGTCCTACTGCCAGTTTCTGGAAGACACCTTCTTCAAGCAGTGGTACAGGAAGAAGTCTACATCCTTCAAGAAAAACATGATTTTCATGCAGGACAATGCTCCATCACATGCGTCCAAGTACTCCACAGCGTGGCTGGCAAGAAAGGGTATAAAAGAAGAAAATCTAATGATATGGCCTCCTTGTTCACCTGATCTGAACCCCATTGAGAACCTGTGGTCCATCATCAAATGTGCGATTTACAAGGAGGGAAAACAGTACACCTCTCTGAACAGTGTCTGGGAGGCTGTGGTTGCTGCTGCACGGAATGTTGATGGTGAACAGATCAAAACACTGACAGAATCCATGGATGGCAGGCTTTTGAGTGTCCTTGCAAAGAAAGGTGGCTATATTGGTCACTGATTTGTTTTTGTTTGGTTTTTGAATGTCAGAAATGTATATTTGTGAATGTTGAGATGTTATATTGGTTTCACTGGTAAAAATAAATAATTGAGATGGGTATACATTTGTTTTTTGTTAAGGTGCCTAATAATTATGCACAGTAATAGTCACCTGCACACACAGATATCCCCCTAAAAAACTTCCAAAAATATTCAGCTTTGATATTAATGAGTTTTTTTGTGTTCATTGAGAACATGGTTGTTGTTCAATAATAAAATTAATCCTCAAAAATACAACTTGCCTAATAATTCTGCACTCCCTGTAGTTTCAGTTGCAAGATCGAGTTCTTCTAAGTTATTTACTATACTAAGGCAATGAAACCATTCAGGAAGATTATTGATAATGCAATCTTTGGTAGAAGTGATAGTTCTAACATATTTGTGGAAAGGAGGCGGTTTTGCAGGCTTGGCTAAATGTAATATTCACAAGACTAGATAATGATCTGAAATGTCATTGCTCTGCTTCAGAATTTCAACGGCATCAATATTGATTCCTTGTAACAATATTAGGTCTAAAGTATGATTATGAAAATGAGTGGGTCCTGACACGAGGTGTCTAACTTCAATAGAGTTTAGAGTATCTGTAAATGCCAATCTCAATGTGTTGTTTTCATTATCTACATGGATATTAAAATCACCAACAATTCAGACTTTTTCCACAGTTTGTGACGATTGTAGTAATCTTGAGGGCTAGACTCATTTAAAGTAACGTAATCATCTGGTTTTAGCCAGGTTTCTGTCATACACAGTATAGGGGATTTTCCAGTTAAAGACCCAAAAGACCAGATATGATTAATTGTAATGAACCATCACTCAAATTGGGATCCATAAGCAGGCTTTATTACAGGAAGAATGGTCAAACAGGCACAGGTCAATAACAGCAAACAGGAACAGCAAGGAAAAGGCAAGACGTAGTCAAATAAACAATCCAAAGTCGGGGCAGGCAGATATCGATCAGTAAACAGAGTCCAGGCAGAGAGTTAACAAGACAGGCGGCAATGGCTCGTTAGACGGGAGACCGGGGTTCAATAACAGGTAATCCAAAAGGTATAGCGCTCAGAAATATCACTTTGCAGAGAAGCCTAGGTCTCAGCACCACTTATATACTAAGATGACAAGCTACAGCTGTTCAAGGTGATCAGTGCCCAGGTACGGGATTATGGGAAATGTAGTGACTAAGTGTGTGTGTGTGTATGAGAGTCAATATTCAGGAGATGGCGCCCTCTGATGGTCAGAGGAGGGAATCATGGGGTTTGTCTCCGTGACATTAATGAAGACCCGGAGTCAGATTAAAATTAATTGAAGAAAATTTTACTGAAGAATAGTTTGCAGTTTTATCAGTGTTTCTCACAAGGAGTTCGTAGGCCACTCTCCCTCACTCCGTACATTCACATTTCTACAACAATTATACTCTTACAGAGTCCACTAACTACGTCATGACTAAGATTCTGATTGGTTAAGAAAACTAGACAAAACTGGTCATTTTCCATACATGACCAGTTAGTCAAAAGCATATATCTGATGATCAGACCCTGAACTTGACGATCAAACACTGGTCAGTGCCCTGACTACTGAACTACTGAGATGATTGAGGCCCCTTTTACACTAGTGTGTTTTCATTTTAAAATGCATAAGTTTTGCTACAGTTACGCCTGTCGTTTACACTATGCCTGTGTTTTGAAAATGCTGCAGACCCCATTTTAGTTTGAAAATGCTAGGGTTGAGTTTCAGTATAAATGCAACAATGAAACAATGATCTCACCATTGATCTCGCCAAACACATTATGCTCTATTAAGACATTCACATAATTGAAAATAAGCAGGCACCTACCCCACATTAGGATCCTTTGTAAGGTAATTTTCAGTCCAGTGATCGTGTTGTATTTATCCAGCCTGTCCATATACACTAACACACCAGTGTGTGTCAAATAGGTGCATCTGTGCAAGCAGACTTGTGCTGATGGTGAGGCATATTGTGCAGAGGGTGGCACTGGCCCACTCACGGCTGATCCACCCCATCAAATGAGACACAATATACATACATATGTCCACTGGGCAGACATTAAAAACTAAAAATTTATTCAAATTCTGAACTGAATAAATATATCGCCTTATTCAATAGTTGTTTTATTTATGAATGGATTTTGTTGTTTTTCTCTTGGCTGACAATGAATTACATTTAACTAATCATATTTGTCAAATTATTTTTATCCCATGGATTGTAAAATGATGTATTTTGAGAGTAGGCATTAAGGTCCACCCTATTTCACTATGGTCCACTCACTTTATAATTTCTGGGCTCGCCACTGAGCTGATGTATTCATCTATATTATATAATAAAAGTCAGAAACTGTTTTTGCAGCTTATTTGTTTTGGTTTCAATGAAAGCTGAAGTGTTAAAGGGGACCTATTATGCCCCTTTTTACAAGATGAAAAATAAGTCACTGGTGTCTCCAATGTGTGTGTGAAGTTTTGGCTCAAAATACCCCACTGATCATTTATTATAGCATGTTAAAATGACCACTTTTTGGGTGTGAGCAAAAATGCGGCATTTTTTGAGTGTGTCCCTTTAAATGCAAATGAGCTGTAGCTCTCGGCTGGGGAGGGCGGAGTTTCAAGAACTCATGCTCCAGTATATCGGCAACAACAAAACGGGTCAATCTTATGCACCAAAAATGTCAGAAAGGGCCTTCATGTGCAATTTTTAACCAGGAAACTCGTTTACAATCATTCCTATAGCACATGAGGGCAGCATCACCTATGGATATGAAATTTGAGCATGAAGCATTGGTACTGACCCATCTTTCAGAATCAATCTTTGTGAAAATCCAGCGTTGAACAGAACCTCATTCATGAAGCTGTCCAACTGTTAAAAATGGTTGGTGCAAACGTTCTTTACCAACTTTCTTTGGGACATTTCCTTCAAAAATTTAATTTAACCACAATGTCCTCGGTGACTCAGATTGCAGGAGTCTATGGAGATTCTTATGTTCATTGGTACATCCCAAAACACAACATTTGTAATGCTTCTTTAGCACAGACATTGTAAGACTCCAGCTACTTCAGCAAGGATACAGAAATGGTGGACTCTGTGCTTCTCACTTCACACTGTGTCTATGCTAATAGGGCAGATCATCATCAGGGGAGAATCTGAATCAGCTCGTTTGAAGAGACTGTTTCTGATTTATGGAGTTTTTCAAGCACCTTGTAAAAGTGAATTTTGCACCTTTTGACAAAAGATACAGCATATCCTCAGGCAACTACTTTTCTAACATTGCTCTGCCTGTCCTGTATGCAAAATGCCGACTGGAAATAAACGAGAAAATCGCAGTGCTGAATATTTTGCTGCCACAACCGACTTGCGGTCAAGTAGAACTGCGTAGCCGTATCTTTGCTTGACTGTTCATTTTATTGCAGGCAAGTTTGAAATGAAAAGGAAGCTTTTGCAAACTTTGTTTTTCCCACAAGACCATGCAGTGGAATCTATTGGAATGGGCCTCAAAGAAGCGATTTCTGCATGGGGTTTGCTTGAGGAAAGACTCGTCTGTATTGGAACGGACAATGCAGCTAATATGATCTGGCCAGCATCTCTGAATAACTGGACAAGACTACATTGCTTTTGACATATACTTCATTTAGCTAATGGTGTGTTGTTTTAACATTTTTCCCTAATATAGTGTAACTATTTCGCCCATTGTAAAGATGCACTTAGTCATTTTTCCGATATTACATTGACACCTAGTGTCATAGTATATTCAGCATATTCTGTCAAATAGTCTAATTACAGGGATTTAAAAGTTTAAGATAAAGCGAGCAATATTTGGCTGGTCATACAATACTATATGTGAACGTATGTGCACCCAGCAGAATTTAGAAAAAGGCAGTGTTTACTGATAAATAGTCTCATTTAGGTGTGCATTGTAAAATTTAAAAAAAAAAATTGTCACATTAAAATAATGTTTGTCAGCATTAAAATAATAAATAAATAATAAAATAATATTATAATATAATATAATATAATTATATTATAATATAATTATTATATAATATTATAATAAAATTAAATAATATTGGCTGTAAAAAGCAATAAAAATACTAAAGTGAAATAAAAGTTCTTAACCAACAGAATAATCATGATTAAAATTTTGCGGAAAATAATCGTGATTATCATTTTTCTTGTTATCGTGCAGTTTACATACCGAAAACTTTTAAGCTGGCTATTATCAAACCTCTTGTTAAAAAAACACAACTTGATCCTAGAGAACTAGAAGTTTTTCATATTTCATGGAGAGAGAGAATGATTAAGTACAGAAAGGTCTTAAAAACCGCTAGATCTGCTTATTTTTCAAATCTTTTAGAGGAAAATAAACACAACCCTAAGTATTTATTTGATACAGTGGCTAAATTAATGAGAAATACAGCTTCAACTTCTGATGTTTCCAAACACTACAGCAGTAATGACTGTATGAACTTCTTTACTTGCAAGATTGACAATATTAGAGAGAAAATTATAGCCATCCAACCGTATACTATTGTATCACATCAGACAGTGCATTGTAGTATCCCTGAGGAAAAATTCCATTCATTTGCTGCTATAGGAGAGGAAGAATTGTCTAAACTTGTTAAATCATCGAAATCAACAACATGGATGTTAGATTCTATACCGACTAAGCTATTGAAAGAGATGCTTTCAGAGGTCATAAATCATATAATGATTCTTAATATCATTAATTCATCTTTATCACTAGGTTATGTACCGGAAACTTTTAAGCTGGCTATTATCAAACCTCTAATTAAAAAATCACAACTTGATCCTAGAGAATTAGACAATTATTGGCCGATCTCCAATCTACCTTTTCTGTCAAAAATTCTAGAAAAGGCAATATCATCACAACTGTGTTCCAACTTGGAAAGAAATGGTATCTGTGAGGATTTCTAGTCAGGATTTAGACCGTACCATAATAATGAGACTGCTCTGATTAGAGTTACAAATGATTTGCTCTTATCATCAGATCGTGGTTGTATCTCTCTATTAGTGTTACTAGACCTCAGTGCTGCTTTTGACACTATCGACCACAATATTCTTTTGAATAGACTCAAAAATTATGTTGGCATTAGTGAAATTGCATTGGCATGGTTCAAATCATACTTATCTGACCGTTATTAGTTTGTAGTAGTAAACGAAGAGATGTCATTTTGATCACAAGTTCAATATGGAGTCCCGCAAGGCTCAGTACTAGGACCGTTGCTTTTCACTCTGTACATGCTACCCTTGGGAGATGTCATTAGGAAGTATGGCATTAGTTTTCACTGTTACGCTGATGATACTTTGTTCTATATTTCTTGACGCCCTAACGAAACGAAACCAATTCTCAAAATTAACGGAATGCGTAGCTGATATAAAAAATTGGATGAATAGTAATTTCCTACTACTAAATTCAGAAAAAACAGAGATTCTAATTATTGGACCAAAAACTTCTGCACATAATAATCTAGAATACTGTCTAACACTTGATGGCTGCTCTGTTAAGTCATCTTCGTCAGTTAGGAACCTGGGCGTGCTCTTTAATACCAATCTTTTATTTGAAAGCCACATTTCTAGCATATGTAAAACTGCATTCTTCCATCTTAAAAATAAATCTAAAGTACGACATATGCTCTCAATGACAAATGTGGAACAGTTAGTTCATGTGTTCATGACCTCAAGGCTAGATTACTGTAATGCTCTACTGGGTGGTTGCCCTGCTCCTTTGATAAACAAACTACAGCTGGTCCAAAACGCAACTGCTAGAGTCCTTACTAGAACCAAGAAGTATGACCATATTAGCCCGGTTCTGTCAACACTGCACTGGCTCCCTATTAAACATTGTATAGCTTTTAAAATCTTGTGAATTACTTAAAAGTAACTAAAGTAAAATTAAAAGTAACAAAGCACTAAATGGTTTAGCTCCCCAGTACCTGATTGAGCTCTTAATGCATTATAGTCCTTTGTGTCTATTACGATCTCAGAATTCTGGCCAGTTGTTAATACCTTGAATATCAAAATCAACAGCATACATTAATTTTAGACTCTCTGCTTGACCTGTTGGAGTTTTGGTTCCTTGCCACTGTTGCCTTTGGCTTGCTTATTTGGGTACACTTGCTTGATATTCAACAATGTTTTTGATCTGCCTGCATTGACTCCATTGTATGCGAACTGAAGTGAGCTGGATGATTACATCACTGTTTTCACCAGTGCTGATATACATAAATTAACTAAACTAATAACTATTGATCTTTACAATGGAATGAATCAATACAAATATATAGAATAAACTGGACAATGACACTATTTTCTTTAAGAGCAGCCAAAAATTATTTGCCAGTTATTACTGTAAAGCTGCTTTGATACAATTAGCATTTTAAAAAACGCTATATAAGTAAAGGTGACTTGACTTGCCCACCTAGCCCTACGTTTTAAGGTATTTGCATGCTGGTGATGCCAAAGCTGTTCCAGTCAGTAAGCAACAAGATTATGCTCCTTCATAAAATTCCAAATTTAGCATCAGAATCACATTTATACTTTGTGGATAAAGCATTCCCTGAATGCATTGTAATAAAAGTGTGTTCAAATATGGTGAATTGCAAGAAACTCAACTATAAATATACTTGCTGTGCATCTTACCTGTAAATGTAATGTATTCCTACACATTAACAATGTTAACTTTTTCTTTGACCTACCTTCCTCATTTTCCTTTATTTGCAGATCATAAGTAAAGAGTCTCTCTCACCAACATGAGTTGGAGCTTTCTCACTCGACTACTGGAGGAAATCCATAACCACTCCACGTTTGTGGGGAAAGTTTGGCTAACCGTCTTAATCATTTTCCGGATCGTTCTGACTGCAGTCGGAGGTGAATCAATCTACTCAGATGAGCAGACAAAGTTCACCTGCAACACTAAGCAGCCCGGCTGTGACAACGTATGCTATGATTCCTTTGCCCCACTCTCACATGTTCGGTTCTGGGTGTTCCAAATAATCATGATATCCACCCCCTCTGTCATGTATCTGGGTTATGCCATTCATAAGATCGCCCGTACTTCGGAGGAGGAATGGTACAAGAGACAGATTTATCAAAAGAGGAGCCGCCACCGTCAGTGGAGAAATGGACACCACCTAGCAGAGGTCTGTGGAAATGTAGAGGATGAGGAGGAGGATGCAGAGCCAATAATCTATGAAGAAGACACTTTGGATGTGCAGGAAGCCAAACCAGAGACAGGCAAAGGCCAAGATTCAATGAAGCATGATGGTCGCCGTAGGATAATGCAAGAAGGCTTGATGAGAATGTATGTGCTTCAGCTTTTATCCCGTGCCATCTTTGAGGTGGCATTCCTCACGGGTCAGTATCTTCTTTATGGCTTCCGTGTTAACCCTTCGTATGTCTGCAGCAAGATCCCATGTCCACACAGAGTAGACTGCTTCATTTCACGACCTACTGAGAAGACCATCTTTTTACTCATCATGTATGTGGTGAGCTGTCTTTGTCTGTTGCTCAATGTTTGTGAGATGTTCCACTTGGGGATTGGTGCCTTCCGTGACACTCTTCGTAAACGTCGAAGTCAGGACCAGCGACCTTCCTATGGTTACCCTTACACCAGGAACATTTCTAGTTCTCCACCAGGGTACAACCTTGTGGTTAAATCTGACAAACCAGGTCGCATTCCCAACAGCATCATTTTACATGACCAGAACATGGCTAGAGAGGATCCAGAACAGCATTGCACAAGTCCTGATGAGAATATTCCATCTGACCTGGCTACCTTGCACCACCATTTACGAGTAGCTCAGGAACAACTTGACTTGGCGTTTCAGACATACAACACAAAAAATCCTCATATTTCCAGAACTAGCAGCCCTGTATCTGGTGGCACAATGACTGAGCAGAACCGGGTCAATACAGCTCAGGAGAAACAGGTTGCACAACCTAAAGCAAGCACTGAGAGGGCAGGGACAATAATAAAAAATGGAAAGACATCTGTGTGGATTTAATGTTATACTTTTACCTGACTAGTTGAACCCTTATCCACAGAACACATTTCGCCCAAGCCAATGCAAACTACAGTTAGTGAGGGCATGATTCAGCATCATGTCCTCTGGGTCTGTTAAACAATAAACAAAAATAAATATGTTGTAAAAGGTTAGTATTCATTTCTAAAACTTTCTTTACAATGATGTAGTGTGTTCCCCCTTTCTGTGAATAAATATTAATGTGTTTTTATTTAATGTTACATATATTAAGTGATAGATTTCCAATGCATTCCAAATTCCAATGCATGCAAGTGTATTAACCATCTTTAATGTATCATTTAATTAAACTATATAAAAACAACCCCTATGTATCAACACCATTCAAATAGTCTCAAAGCTGTACTCATAGCTGTAAGACATAGCTGTAAGCTGTAATACTCATAGCTGTAAGACACATGTTCTTCTCTTTATGTTCTCCTATTGTTATTAGTCTCTGGCTCTGTTCTGAACCCAAATGAGCTGCCCACCTAGCCCTAAGTTTTAAGGTATTTGCATGCTGGCGAAGGCTGTTCCAGTCAGTAAGCAACAAGACTATGCTCCTTTATAAAATTCCTAATTTAGCATCAGCATCACATGTATACTTTGTGGATAAAGCAAACCCTGAATGCATTGTAATGAAAGTGTAATCAAGTTGTGAGTTGCAAGAAACTCAACTATAAATACACTTGATGTACATGTCATACAAAATCTATTAATTAAAATGATTATCTTATTAAAAATACACTTTCACACAACAAGTGTCTGTGCTATGTATTTTTGGCCGTATGACAATATATTTATTACATCTTTCATCTTATTATTTACACATCTTTAGCTTCACAATTTGTTTAATGGCAAACTCAGTTTGAATCAACAGAGAATCTCAATTTTCAAGATGAGTGGTGCTGATGAGTGTCCTTTAACATTGTTGCTACATATGTAAAGTGGTTTCACATTATATAGGATGCCGCCTTAAAAGATAGCTGCCTTTTAGACAACAGCAACAGTGACAAGGATTTGGAACAGAGCCTTTCACTCAAAGTTAAAGGGATATTCCACAAAATGAAAATTCACTCATGATTGATTTACGCTCAACTTTCTAAAAATCTCTGTGTTCTACAGAAGAACACATACATATATATATATATATATATATATATATATATATAGAGAGAGAGAGAGAGAGAGAGAGAGAGAGAGAGAGAATGGCATGAGAGTGAGTAAATGATGAGAGATTTTTGGGGTAGAGTATAAGTTTAATTAGTGTTAAAAAAAAAGATGAATAAACATGGAAATATTCATGTGCATTTATAGATTCTATATGCATTCATATTACAGGTGCTGGTCATATAATTAGAATATCATCAAAAAGTTGATTTATTTCACTAATTCCATTCAAAAAGTGAAACTTGTATCTTATATTCACTCATTACACACAGACTGATATATTTCAAATGTTTATTTCTTTTAAGTTTGATGATTATAACTGACAACTAAGGAAAATCCCAAATTTCATATCTCAGAAAATTAGAATATTGTGAAAAGGTTTAATATTGAAGACACCTGGTGCAACACTCTAATCAGCTAATTAACTCAAAAACACCTGCAAAGGCCTTTAAATTGTCCCTCAGTCTAGTTCTATAGGCTACACAATCATGGGGAAGACTGCTGACTTGACAGTTGTCCAAAAGACGACCATTGACACCTTGCACAAGAAGGGCAAGACACAAAAGGTCATTGCAAAAGAGGCTGGCTGTTCACAGAACTCTGTCTCCAAGCACAAGCGCAAGTGAGAGGCGAAGGGAAGGAAAAGATGTGGTAGAAAAAAGTGTACAAGCAATAGGGATAACCGCAACCTGGAGAGGATTGTGAAAAAAAAAAAAAAACATTTTTCACATAACACCAAGGGAGTTTTTTTTAAACTAATATAGTGTTCACATAACACCAAGTGAGTTATTTTTAAACTAATATAGTGTTCACGTAACACCAAGTGAGTTTTTTTTAAACTAATATAGTGTTCATGTAACACCAAGGGAGTATTTTTTAAACTAATTTAGTGTTCACATAACACTAAGAGAGTTATTTTTTTAAACTAATGTAGTGTTCACGTAACACCAAGTGAGTTTTTTTAAACTAATATAGTGTTCATACATCCCCATATTAATGCATTTAAATGCAATCTACACTGGTTCAACTAAATACATTAAATTAAAGAACAGCCAACACATTGTATCAGTTTGATATGTATATATTATCTTAAACCAACATCTCAAACTAACATACATGAGGCTCACTGGAAAGTCCAACATCGATGATGTAGATTGTAGTCTGCAGGAAGGTAAAAATGTTGACAAGGGCTTCCTCATATGACAGGTTGAACACGTAGTGGACTTTGAAGAGTTTATCTGGAGCACTCAAGGAGCTGGTTCCAGCACAGTGGATGAGATGTTTGTCCACAACCACATAGAAGTTGTCGATTCTGCTCTTAATCCTTCCTAATCCAAGCAGGTATGGCTGGTGGCTCTCCCTGCCACTGAGATGGCCTTCAATACTGGTGCAGGACTGAAAAAGCAACAACAATAATAAAAATCAGATTTAACAAACTAAAAAAAAATCATACAGTGTGTAATGATGAATGCATGCAACTTGCTGCTGAACCTTATACAAAAAAAAAACAATCATAAATAAGAAATGACTAATATCCCAAATTCAGTGTGACCCTGTCTGTAAAATCCAGGCCAAAGTCTCAATCTAATTATGAGATTAGGAGCTTTAAAGTTTGATTTCAGTCATTGATTTCGCATTGATTTTAATCTTTGACATGATCCTAGTCAATATAAAAGATAAATGTTACATTTTCACAGACTGTTCTTTACAATATGTAAGATTATATTATGTGGACAACAGACAAACAAATGACTTTAGCTGGGATTTTACAGACTGAGTCACATATGTGCAAAATAAAACCAGTTAATCACCAAATATTTCACCCCCCAAAAAACGTGCTGATACACCCTCAGGCCATCCAAAATATAAGTGACTTACGTTCTTTATCAGAACAAATGATGAATTTAACAAGGAAATCCCAGCTCTGCAAGTCAATACAATGCCAAAACACATATTTAGACAGTGTCACATTATGGTATCGAAAACCATAGTTCTAGTAGAAACAAACACATTCACAAAGATTTGCAACAGTATTATGAGTTTTACCTTGTGGAAATGCACAAGTCTATCAACAGCCTCTGTTGGACTATCTTGGTCTTCTTCCTTCCCGAAGAAGGTGGCAGGAGATGCAAAAGTAGCAGGATGGATGACATGTCACTGTCCCAATCTAAACAAGTGGATATTATACGTTTTAGTTCTTACAAAAACACAGAAAATCAGGGCAAATCTGAAGCTATAACATCCTCAAAAATCATGCTAACCATTTTCAGATCCTTGTCCCACTGATGCCTTGAGAAGACATTGAATTTCTGCTGTCGAAGTAAGAGACCTGGCTTCATTGATGATCTTGTGCTTGAATGCTGTCTCCCACCTCTCAAGCAACTTGTTGGATGTTTCAGCATTGAACAGAAGAGCAAAGTCCTGATTTATCTAATATTGAAGCAGATTTCAAGACAAATATGAGAAAATCAGGACTCAAAATGGATTGTGTGTGCATGTGAAAATTGATAGGCTAAGAAATAAAAACCAAGAAAAATTTCCAAAAGATGTTTGATATTGTTTGTGACAGTAATTATGAGGCCAATTACCCAAGTGAAAAAAGAACACTTCCTACTTGAAGTGCTCCATTTTCACATACTAATTTTGTACTTAATATACTTAAAATTATTCTTTATTACTTAGGATAATTTTAAGAACATCTACGTGTACTTATCTGTGCTATTTTGAGATGACATGGAGACCTTACAGTAAAACATAAATCTGGACTGGCTTGAATCAATTCTTGGAAGACGTCCTCCTCCACATCGGTGTCAGTGTCATCAAAGACTTGAAGAGATGTAGTTCTTGGAAATACAAATTTGTTTTTAACTGAAAAATACAAAAACAATAATTTTAATTTATTTTCATGTTTAAGTCAAACATTAAAGGCAAATAGCACATTTGAAACCTAAAGATAAGACCTGTAGACTTCTGATATCATCAATCATTCAAATGCCTCAATAGCTGCTATGACTGTTTTAAATAAGCACGTCTAAACCTACCTTCAGTAAGAAAATCCTGGAATGTAAAATCGTCAAGCAATTTTACCCATTTCTTCACACCTTTACACTGAACTTTAACTAGCATGACGAAAGCTGTTGGAAAAAATAAGTAACATTAGAAAGTCTCGTGCTGTTAAAATCTACAGAAAGAAGCAGTTACAATTATATCAGTCATTGTCATTAGCTTTGACTAATAGCTTAGTAAATGTCATTATGTAATTACAAATATTACATTTAAGTAAATCTAAAGCAACTTAATTCTCATGTTAATGCGGTGCAAAGCTGCAGATTGAGCACGTGCGGCACACGACATGTGAGCGAACGAAAAAGGTTACTGGGCGTATTCCACCTGCGCAGAAGTTTTTTTTTTTTTTTATTAACCAGAAAAGTATAAAATATGCAGAAATTTACATATTACATATACAAAAAAAAAAAAAAAAAACCTGCCAGAGTGTACAAACCATTGATTCATTAAACAAAAACTGAACATTCATTAAAAATATGACAAGTCTTCCTTGCTTTTTTATTTATAATGTTCTCCAAGCTTGTGCAGTAGTCCTTCGTCTCCTGAAGAAAATGACTAAAATTTGGTTTGGATCCTGACCATTTTTTCTTGTGTATGTGAAATTTTCCCAAAATAATAAACAGTTGTACAATAAAAGTAAAATTATTATTATTATTGTCATTGGAATAATACATACATATATCAAAATTATTTAATTTAAATATAACATTTGTTTTCCTCCTAATGAAATTTTCCACATCCACCCAAAAAATATTTGTGTAGATACAATTACAAAATAGATGGACAATAGATTCTTTTTCCATAGAACAAAAATCACATGAATAATCGATCTCTAAATGAAACCTCTCTAATACACTTTTAGCTGGATATAAACCATGTAAAATTTTAAATGTAGCCTCCTTTACTTTATTATTTAAACAGTATGCTTCACAAATACACCAAGCTTTTTTCCAGTTTATATTTCTAAATACACTGGTCCACAATATGCTTTTATGAGTAGCTGTTTCCTCTATTATAATATTCTTAATATGTTTATTTGTACAACTGTGTTTGAAAATATTAATGTCTCCTATAAACATGCTGCCTTTAATGAATATTCCGTCACTTCTACAAGCTCTTACAAAATGTATAACTTGTTGAGGTATGGCGTCAAATACAACAGCATACTCTTTTGGTGTAACTGGAAACCCAAATTTATCCAAGAATTCACTATAAGATAACAAATTACCAACTGAATGCACCTATTATTCTAAAATAATATATCTATTTGGGGAAAAATTGTGTTTAAACACCAGCATCCAGGCCAATAAAGCTTGTTTGTGAAATTTAGCTAATTTTACAGGCAGTTTTTCAATTTTAAAATCACATCTCAAAAGAAGATCTATGCCACCCACCATGTCAAACACATGTTTTGGAAACGTATACCACATGCTATCCTTTTCTTTAATAAATTTGATCAAACAATTAATCTTGAATGTATTGTTTACATAACTAAGCACAGCTAATCCACCTTTGCTCTTTGGTTTACATAAAATTTCATTTCTCAAATAATGGTGTCTATTTCTCCATAAGAAATTAAATAACATTTTGTCTAAATCTTTGCACACATTAGATGGCATATCTAAAGCTAAAGACACATAAACAGATCGTGATATCCCTTCTGCTTTGGATAGTAAGACTCTACCATTCAGGGATAAATCTCTTTGAAGCCAGATATTAAATCTTGTTTTTGTTTTGTCAATTATTGGCTTGAAATTGAGCACACTGCGTTCATGCTCATCTTTATGTATAACAACACCTAAATATGTGAATGTATGTCTAATAGGAATGCCATGTAATTCTGTTAAATTACATTCTTTAAGTGGAAACAGCACAGATTTATTTATATTCATTTTAAGACCCGATACTGAGGAAAACTCTTTAATGAAGTTAATGGCTTTTATTATTTCTGAATCATTTTTAAGGAAAATAGTGGTATCATCAGCCAATTGACACAATTTGAAGACTCTTTCAAATACTCTTATACCTTTGAATTTTGCTTTTTTAATATGTAGAGCCATAAGCTGTATACCTCGATTAATCTTAAACCTGCCACTTGTACCCATTAATAATTTGACTGAACTGTTACATCCATTGTAAATAGTTCTAACAGCTTTTTGGAAGTAATCTCCAAAACCAAAATGTTGAATACATTTGAACATAAACTCATGACTCACAGTATCAAATGCTTTGTAAAAGTCTATGAATAGCATAAAAGAATCAGTTGGTATATAGCAATTGTAATCAATCATATCCAAAATTAATCTAATATTATTACTGATATGTCTCCCAGTCATAAACCCTGGCTGTTCTTCCTCAATGATCTCGTCCAGACCTTTCTTTAATCTTTTTGCAAAAACTAGAACAAAAAGTTTAGCATCATTATTCAGAAGGGTAATTGGTCTTCAGTTGTCAATGTAAAGTTTATCCTTATTAGGCTTAGGAATAATTGTAATAAGACCTTGTTTGAGAGTTGCAGGTAATTCCCCACGTTCAATGGCTTCTTTAAATATGGCTGCTAAGAAAGGAGATAACTGACCACTGAACATCTTATAGAATTCACTGGTAAGCCCATCGTTCCCTGGAGACTTATTATCTTTCAAACCTACAATACAATTTTTTACCTCTTCTAGACTAATATCTTTGTCGCAAAATAATCTAAATTCTTCATCTATTTTCTTTGTTGTGTCAGAAATGTTACTCAAAAATAAATCTGTTTCTCTATCATTATACAGGTCTGAAGTATATAGATTTTCATAAAACTGGGTGACATATCCAGCAATATCTTTATTGTTTTCACATACTTTATTATTTATCATGAGTTTACGCATAGATGATAATTCCCTATTACGATTTTCTAAATTAAAAAAATATTTTGTATTTTTCTCACCTTGTTCCATCCACTTCTGTCTACTTCTTATTAAGGCACCTTTAGCTTTACCTATATAGATTGTGTCTAATTGTAATTGCAAGGATGCCAATTGTTCAAGTTCTTCATTTGTTAATATTTGTTTACTGGATAATTCCATTATTTCTTCAATTACTTTGTTTTCTTTCACTTTTTTTTCTTTAGCAATCTTCTTTCCTGTATTTATAGCTATGCTTCGTACTTCAAATTTCATTAATTCCCAATTGTGACCAAATTTATTGAAGATACATGCCTGTTTCCAAAATTTTCCTATAATTTCAGTGGCTTTATTTTTAAACAAATTTTCTAACTTTTTTTCTAATTTTCTAACAAATTTTTATTTAATTTCCAATAGTTTGTTTTAGGACCAGCTGAACTTACAGCATCTTTGTTAATTTTAATCATTATAGCCTTGTGGTCTGTTAATACTGAAGTCTCGATTTTCACTAATTCAACATCATCTGCACTCGTTGTAGAAATTAGCCAAAAATCAATACGAGATTGTTTTGTCAAATCATTATTGCTCCAGGTATACAATCTTTGGTGTGGGTAAGTATATCTCCAGATATCTAAAAGATCCAATCTCGCACATATGTTTTTTTAATTCACATGTTTTTTCATTGTTTTTTGGGGGCCACCGGTCTATTTCTTCATCCATAACAGTATTAAAGTCACCACCCCAAATAATCATTGCAAAAGGAAATTTAGAACACAATTGGTTGATTTTACTCTCAATTGTTAAAAACAATTGGTTATTCTTCTGCTTGTTATTTGTGGCATAAACATTTACTATAATATATTGAGAAAGATCAACACTAACATGCAGAATTATCCATCTTCCTTCAGTATCTGTTAGCTTACTGTAAATGCATCCTTTGAATTTACCTTTTAATATAATTACTCCTGAAGATTTGTTAGTACCAAATGAGAACCAAACATCATTCCCCCACTGACTTCTCCAAAAAGTTACATCTGCTTCACAAGCATGAGACTCCTGAATAAAATAAAAGTCTGCACCTTTGCTTTGACAATACAAAAATACTTCTCAGTTGGTTTCTTATACCTTTGGCATTAAAGGAAGAATTGAAATTGTCATGAACAACAACAAAGTAAAGATGAACGTATCCCAAGTGCACTTAGTAGGAACATAAAATTGTCACACACTTCAACCATGTTGCATATTGACAACAACTCAGAACAGTCTACTTTGGACTTCTGTAGCAGTCAACAAAGCAATATCTGACAAACAGTCAATATCTGAAGACTCTATCTCCCATTCACAAATGCTTTGTTACCTACCAGGTAAGCTTTCTCCCCATTTTTCCTAGCCTTCTCTACTAATGGCCACAGACGAGCATGTGTTGCCCTATCTTCAGCTGTCAGATCTTCCTTCACTTGACAACCTCTTCTCTTGAGGAACTCGTTGTTCTTAGCCCCTTTCCATAAAGCATCTCTTGCTGATCTAGATGAGAATCTGACGATAACTGGCCGTGGAAACTGGTTCTTTCCTCCGCTGTCCATTCTGCCAATGCAGTGAGCCACATCCACTGCTGCCTCGATTTCTTCACCGTCACTGCCTAGAATTGCTGCACAACAAATCTCTTTTACCTTAACTTGGACGTTTTCCTCTCGCTCTTCAGCTACTCCATACACACGAAGATTGTATCGACGAAGATTGTATCGACGACTATACCGATCCGCATCATTAACCTTTTGCTCCAATTCAGTAACTTTCTTTTGCATTTGTTCCACTCTCATCTTCATTATGGTGTTTTCTTTCTATAGATCAACCACTTCTTGATGACAGAAGTCCAGAGATTTTTTAAGCCCCTCGATTTGCATCGTGTTGTGTTTGACTGCTTCATCAGTTTGATCTGCTCTTTCGTTGATTTTGGCAGTGATAACGCGAATGACGTTGTCTTGTAACTCGGCCAGTGATGGTTCAAAATTTACTTGCCTCTGTTCTTTGCCCGCTTTCTTGGAAAGTTTTTTATCCGGTGTATTAGGGCTTGAATCACATGTTCCATCATTTTCCTTGTAAGCCTTGCAGGAATATGAGTGTGTATCTTGAATTACTTTCTTATCTTTGATGGTAACTACCTCCATTTCTTCCTCAGTACATGACTCACATGTCGAGTTTTTCTCCATGTCCAAGTCTGAGAGGTTCTGAGATAAAGTTCTCAATATAACGAATAAACTAACAAGATATTTAGCTTAAAAGGACAATTATACAACCGGAACACAAAAAAAGACCAACTGTATCATGCAAACATCACTAACTGTGTGTGACAAAAAATTTTAACGGTTCTTAGTGGATTAGCACAACCACTCGTTCCGCCATCTTGGATCGGACCCCCACCTGCGCAGAAGTGATGTGCAGACCGTGCGGCATATGATATCACAGTACCGCAAGAGTGTATCCCTCTCGCGGCACTAGTCAGGAAAAATAAAGTAAAACTAAATGTGTTTTCACAGCGCATTCTTGCTGGGTTAATGAGGCACACCTAATGAATGTCTGAAGCATTGTTGGTTTTAGTCGAGAGCAGCACAATAACCGAGTCAATCCACTAAAAAATACACTTACATTCAGCTGAACCAATCCCTTCTATGTACTAACATTACTGATATAGATTAGCTTAAAGTTATAGCACATACAGTTGTGTTCAAAATTATTCAACCCCCACTGAAATTGATTGTTTTGGCCGGTTTGACATTGATTTTGATCATTCAGTCATCCTGCTTACAATTAAATCAAAGAGGCACGTGTAGGTCAGACAAATATAACATAACATTTATAATGAAATAACCACAAATGTCTTTTCTCTGCTCACATCATTATCAGTTTTATTCAACCCCCAAGTGACATTCAATCTTAATACTTAGTACAACATCCTTTTACAGTTATAACAGCTTTTAAACGTGAAGCATAGCTTGACACAGGTGTCTTGCAGCGAGCTACGGGTATCTTCGCCCATTCATCATGGGCAAAAGCCTCCAGTTCAGTCACATTCTTAGGCTTGCGCACTGCAACTGCTTTCTTTAAGTCCCACCAGAGGTTCTCAATCGGATTTAAGTCTGGTGACTGCGATGGCCATTTCAAAATGTTCCAGCCTTTAATCTGCAACCATGCTCTAGTGGACTTGGAGGTATGCTTGGGATCATTGTCCTGTTGAAAGGTCCAACGTCTCCCAAGCCTCAGGTTTGTGACGGACTGCATCACATTGTCCTCCAATATCTCCTGGTACTGAAGAGAATTCATGGTACCTTGCACACGCTGAAGCTTCCCAGTACCTGCAGAAGCAAAACAGCCCCAAAGCATGATTGACCCCCCGCCATGCTTCACAGTAGGCAAGGTGTTCTTTTCTTCATAGGCCTTGTTCTTCCTCCTCCAAACATAGCGTTGATCCATGGGCCCAAACAGTTCTAATTTTGTTTCATCAGTCCACAGAACACTATCCCAAAACTTCTGTGGTTTGTCCACATGACTTTTGGCATACTGCAGTCGACTCTTCTTATTCTTTGGAGACAGCAAGGGGGTGCGCCTGGGAGTTCTGGCATGGAGGCCTTCATTACGCAGGGTGCGCCGTATTGTCTGAGCAGAAACTTCAGTACCTACATCTGACAAATCTTTTCTCAGTTCCTCAGCAGTCACACGGGGACTTTTCTCCACTCTACGCTTCAGGTAGCGCACAGCAGTCGAAGTCAGCATCTTCTTTCTGCCACGACCAGGTAGCGTTTCAACAGTGCCCTTTGCCTTGAATTTGCGAATGATGCTTCCTATGGTGTCTCTTGGTATGTTTAACATCTTTGCAATCTTCTTATAGCCATTGCCCTTCCTGTGAAGAGTAATCACCTCTTCTCTTGTCTTCCTGGACCATTCTCTTGACTTCACCATGTTTGTAACCACACCAGTAAATGTCTAGAAGGAGCTGAGTATCACAGTCATTTTAAAGCTGCCTAATTGGTGCTTATTAGGCTTTATTGCTGCTCCCTGACATCCACAGGTGCTTTCAATACCTGATTGAAAACACTTCAATGGACCTCTGTTCTTCAGAGTGGTAGTCTTTAAGGGGTTGAATAATTGTGTCAATGAAGAATTCACAAAAGAAACATTTACTACTGTATTACAAAACCAATTGATGTCATTTTAGTTGCATATGCTTCTTTAAGAAGTCCTTGTAGGATTTCATTCTGAATTCAATTACAAATGTACTCTAAATTCTCTAAAACCATTTACAGCATTGGGGGGGTTGAATAATTTTGAACACAACTGTACTATCAGTTATGTTTTCTTTTGTACATAACACAGTTAACTTAATCCAGTAATCTTACCTCGCAGTTTTTTTCTCGTCTGTACGCCGTCTCCATGGCAGCGGAGGATCGGATTGTAGGCACCAATCACAAATATCAAATACGTTTATCATACACTACTGATCAGTGGCCACAGCCAAATTACATTAACAATCGACCCGAAAATCGTCGTGTGTCCCCAGTTTTATCTGATATTTTCCCTGCAATGAGTATGAGAGTAACCGCGAAATGTTTCAGCTCCACAGACCATCCAATGACCCGCGCTGTTCAAGTTTACATTTAAAATGGGAAATTTGTGCGTTTAATGAAACTGTTGCCACTAATTTAAAGATTTTTGGTGGTGGAAGCAATACACGACCGTACTAAAAGTAGTCAATTTTGTTACCCTTACCTTAATTTGCCAGAGCTATCCACACACATACAGCTTCCCTCGGTTCCTGTTGTTCTCTGTCATGTTACCTGAAAGGAAATTATTTTAGTACTCTTAAAATGTCTTTAGGCTTACAAATATTATTTAATCCTTTAAACCCTAAGGGTAATTTCTCGTCGAGGTGAAAAGTTGTCTCGTCGTGCTATCAGTGTGAGGGTGAAATTATTATTGAAGATGCCCCCTCCACTTTCAAATCGTTTGTGTGGAAACATTTTGCTTTTCCAGTAGAAATAATAAACGGCGAAAGAATAACACACAAGACACAAACAATATGTAAACATTGTAAGAAAACTATGCCGTACACCTCGGCCAAGGTTGTGCAGACTCATTTTCATTTGCGCAAAATGGAAGCGACGCGCATGCGGTGCGGCGCGCTTGTTTTTTCCTGGCCGCAGGTCATGTGACAAAAACCAAGCGATCAGCTTCGACCTTTCCGTAACAAAACATGGAAATCTCAGCCGAACAGCTGATCATAGCTGTACAGGGGGGTTGTTATATCTCATCTCCATAAATATATCTTGTAGTAAAGCTGTAGTAAAGCTAAAGCAAGGGCTAAAAATCAATTTATCCCTTGTTGAAACTTCCTCATGGTCATGGAGAGCACAGTTCATGGTTGCATAGCAACGACAGACGCTACAGAAGCGCGAGCTCCTGAACGCTTGCAAAAGTAGGAGGAAGCGACGCGGCTGCGCTTTACACGCTTTTTTAGGCACGATATGTGAACGGCCCCTAAAGAGGCAGAAAGCATCGCTATTACTGCTAACGGCTGGACTTCGGCTGGCAAATAATTCATTAAAATAGAAGTAAAATGACATGCATTACAAGTTGATTTCAAAATGCACCAATATTTTTGCATTATATGATTTTTAGTTGAATAAAAGACTATTTTCCCTTCACATGTTTCATTATTGAGGATTTCTTAAAAATACTATAAAAATCTCGTCTCGTGAACCCAATCTCGTGTCTTGTCTCGTCTCGTGGGACAGGGGTCTCGTCACACCCCTAATATATATATTAACAAGCGTTAATTATGCATTATTAATGAAGCATTATGAACAATCTTACATGCAGGTGGGTGTGTCACGTAGTCGTGATCCATTCTTACTGCCTTAGCCACCATGTCGCTATTTTCACAGCATTGCTGGATAGACTGACGTTTGACGGTTCTTTCATATACTGACTCCCTTCTCAAAGAAGCAGTAAAATCCAAGGGAATGCTCGGGACAACACCACTTTTCAGGCGACGAACGACGCAGCCACCAACATAGTCATCCAGAGCGAAGTGCCGGCTGCAGACATAGATGCTACCTCTTTTTACATTAAAACTGTTCCCTTCCTCTCTTCGGATCGCCTGTATCCATTTAGGTTTCAGGTTTGGATCCACGGGAAATGAATGAAATGAAAGGTAAGGCTGTTTTTGGGTGGAACACGAACAGCCTGGAACACAACAGAAACTGCCGCTCTTTGACTCAGACATTTTTCGTATCTGCCGCTACGACAACAGGAAGTTCTAATACACTTCAGTGACGTATTTCCGTTCGAAAAATGCGGAAGTGCGTAAAATATTTTTTTTTACTTTTCAGTAAATAACTCTGCAGTACTTTGGATTTATTCAAAGTGCTTACATTCATTGTAAAATTCAGACTCTAAGCTTTCAAATGACACCTATTTTGTGATGAAGAAGGCTGGAGTTTTGAAAATTATGATTATTAATATTTTTATAGGTATGATTTGCCCGTGGGCGGTACACTCCGTTTTGGAGTGTTAACTCAGCACTTGTTAAGAGTTGAAAGCAATGACTGGATGCATTAAAAAGCTGAGTTTCTAAGCTTTAAAGTGATACCTCTTTTGTGTCATTCCTCCTAGTGGTTGCTTAGTAATATGATTATGAATTTTTTCGCGGGGGGGGGGGGGGGGGGGGTTTGCCCGCCGGCGGAACAATTCGGGTTTAAAGGGTTAAAAATGATTAAAAATGTTGAACAAATCAGAAAATTGATGGAATAAAATAATTATACCTGTTCGAACACTGCCGTCTCCATGTGCTTGTCCGCCCTTAATCAAAAAGGAAGTAACGTGCGAAGACCGGAAATTGAATATACTCTTTTCTAGTGTGGTTTAAGGTCAACTCACTGTAATTACACTAACTCTCACCATTGATTAACCCTGCAAGTGTTAAAGTTGTTAATTTAAACACCAGAATCAACACTTTTTAACTCTGGTAAATTAACACATGAAAAACGACTCCAAACAACACTGGATATTTTGCTGTGTACGCACAGACGTATGCAAGACATGGGTTTCAGCTGTCGCACTCCTTGTGTCAAGCCACTCTCGAACAACAGACAGCGTCAGAAGCATCTTGCCTGGGCTAAAGACAAAAAGGACTGGACTGCTGCTGAGTGGTCCAAAGTTATGTTCTCTGATGAAAGTAAATTTTGCATTTCCTTTGGAAATCAGGGTCCCAGAGTCTGGAGGAGGAGAGGAGAGGCAAACAATCCTGTATTGTGAAATTCACTATAAAAATGAATATATTTATATCGAAAGTATATTTGAAGAGTTAAGAGATCTTTTACTTTAAGAGATGTTTCCAGCTAAAGAAACACTGATGATAAAATAAGATTTTAAGACTTATTACCTGATTTGAGTTCCGCGCAGTCCATTAGCTAAACTGAAAATGAGGTTCTTTCCAGCTTTGCTGGGGAGTGGTCCAAGCCCAGTCTGAGGATGTGTCAAACAATTCAGAGCGAGTCAAAATTGCTATAACACCTCTTAAGGTTCATTTTGGAGTGATCGAAGCTAAAATCTCCCTTCCTTCCTTCCTTTCTTCCAGCACAGCTGGTAGTCAAATAGTGCCAAAAGGTAAGGATGTATAACGCCAAATGGTGGGACAACACTAATATCCCTCTTCCTATTGCACACGTCTCCCAACCTGTCTCAATTTGAAAGTGTGAAACGTTGTCTGTGGGAAAATGGTGGACCTGTTACTCTCAGAAATCAAACACCTCCAATTGTTTTTATTAGTCAGAGCTAAGTTTACATGGCAGAGATCTTTCACTTCTAAATCTTCCTTTCGCACCCGTCTCCCGACCTGTCTCAATTTGAAAGTGTGAAAAAGTTGTCTGTGGGAAACTGGGGTTATTGTTTATCTCACACACATAGTGTTGTTTTTAATAGACACCTCCAATTGTTTTTATTAGTCAGAGCTAAGTTTTACATGGCTGAGATCTTACCATACATTTTATTCTTTCAGTTTATAATTTAATTAAGTACTAAAATTGTTACTGAACCCACTCAATGAAATTTGTCAATACATGTTGAAAAAACACATTTCATATTGTTCATTGATAAAATATGCGTAGTGATTTAGCCTACATATTCTATTTAAAAATATTAAACTACAGGTTATTCAAACTATGTTTCTATTTGAGTAGTCAGGGTTATAATAGTGGTGGGTAAAATATCCTAAATGTTTAAATTTAGATATAAAATAGACTACCACGTGGAAAACACTGAAAACACGCTTGTTGGAATGTTTATTGGGGAATAATTAAACAGATGACTGAAAATTTTCACATTAAAAAAAAGACAGACGGGTGCCAAGACACAGCGGCGCCGCGTTCCCAATGCTGTGCTCACTGCCGGGTATATTTCACACCTAGAATAAAGATGACCAACCATATTAAAATAAAATATATATATATATATATATATATATATATATATTGGGGGTGTGACGAGATCTCGTACCACGAAGTTGACATATCGCATGCATTTTCATTCGCGCAAAATGGAAGCGGCGCGGTCGCGACGCGCATGCGATGCGGCGCGCTGGTTTTTTCCTGGCGCGCTTGTGTCGCGGCGAGATGAAAACATCTCAACTTTTCAAAATGCCGCAAGTGCACCGCAGGTCATGTGACAAGAACCAACCGATCATCTTCGACCTTTCCGTAACAAAACATGGAAATCTCAGCCGAACAGCTGATCATAGCTGTACAGGGGGGTTGTTATATCTCATCTCCATAAATATATCTAAGTAGTAAAGCTAAAGCAAGGGCTAAAAATCAATTTATCCCTTGCTGAAACTTCCTCATGGTCGTGGAGAGCACAGTTCATGGTTGCATAGCAACGACAGACACTACAGAAGCGCGAGCTCCCGAACGCTTGCAAAAGAAGGAGGAAGCGACGCGGCCGCGCTTTACACGCTTTTTTAGGCGCGATATGTAAACGGCCCCTAAAGAGGCAGAAAGCATCGCTGTTACTGCTGACGGTTGGACTTCTCGGTGTACGCAGAGCTATATAACAGTTACAGCCACACAATCAATAGTGACTTGGAAATGGTCAACTTTGCACTGCAGTTAAAGTGACACTTAAAGTGTTATTTGAATTTTTTATTTATATGTTTATTTTATTTATACTGTTTAATTTATGTTCAATCTGTAGAAAGAAGTTCAGTGAGATTTCTCATGTGAAATTATACAGGGCAGAAAACAATTGGTTGATTTTTGTGGCAAAACATTTAGCAGTGTTTGCATGTTGTTTTACTGCAAATAATTCATTAAAATAATTCATTAAAAAAGTAAAATGACATGCATTACAAGTTGATTTCAAAATGCACCAACATTTTTGCATTTTATGACTTTCAGTTGAATAAAAGACTATTTTCCCTTCATACGTTTCATTATTGAAGATTTCTTAAAAATACTATAAAAATCTCGTCTCGTGAACCCAATCTCGTGTCTCGTCTCGTCTCGTGGGATAGGGGTCTCGTCACACCCCTAATATATATATATAAAGTTTCATATATATATATATATATATATATATATATATATAAAGTTTCATATATATATATATATATATATATATAAAGTTTCATATATATATATATATATATATATATATATATATATATATATATATATATATATATATGAAACTTTGAAAAAACAATGATACAAAAAAAAAGTGGTTGGTCGCATCAGGGGTACAATAAAATACAAGCACCACCCCCTTTTGTCACACCTGCGAATACCCTTTTAAATTGGGGTGCGAACACAGCTTTCTCCATTCACCATTGCTCTGGACCTGGACGGGAAAAACTTTCCACGCTTCTGCACTTTTCCCAGCATTAAAAAGATGGCGAAATATATTAGTAAGTAAATTTCATTATATGATAAATAACGATGTCTTGTAATGCTGCATATCTGTTGCTGTTTAATTCCTTGAAGTGATACGAATTAATTACATCGAAAATGACTGTAGTTTACAGACATATTTAAGTGTTTTATTGTGATTAATTTAGCTTTTTAGATTCATGTTTCAACGTTGTCTGCTTTCTATATTTTGTGGAGAATGGTGTTTTCTTAAATGAGAAAAAAAAACATTAGTCCCGTGCGTTTGGGTTATACTTTTATTTACTTTCTTGAAATTGAATATTCTTATTTATTTGACTAATGGTGAATCATAAAACCTAATTTTTAACGAGACACCGGAATTGTAAACGATTGATATTTATTGTTTTGTTTACATTATGTTGAAAAACCACGAGAAATCTGCAATGTGTTTGTACGTGATATTTTGTTTACGTTATGTTGAAAAACAGCCTGAAATCTGCAATGTGTTTGTGTCTGTGTGATATAATTTAAAAAAAAAAAGAGATGATGCTGACTTAGTATCCAAAATTATGCATTCTTAATCTGGCTTTCTTTAATGACCTTTGGTAGATATTTTCTGCTCTGATTACTTGACGTGTATATCATAATTATAATAATTTTATTTAATTTTTTTTAGTTGTGTAATTACATGTTTCATCCAGCAGAAGATGCCAAAACATTTCAAATCATATGTCATTCATTTTCCTGTCTACCTTTGGTTCAAATCTCATCTACCGATGTGATCGATCTCACCCAATCAGATTGCAACAAGCAGGTTCCACCCATAAGAAGCATTACAACCCCTTCTACAACCCGACCTGTGTTTCAAATCTCAATTTCCGATGGAACAGACCTCACCCAAAATTGCTTTGACGATGTGACAGGACCAATTCCATTCCTAAGGAGGAGCCATTTGATGAAAGTATTATTATTTAATTCACATTTCTATTATCTTTATCATTAATTCTACTTTTGCAAATATCATTTTTAATTTATCCGTTCTGAGTATTTGTTACTGGTACACTTCTCAGGTCGCCAATTATCTTTAATTTCAGTTTTTGCTAATTATTGTCTAATACAGATTCTTTAGTGTCTCGAGCGCAACAAACTGTCAGGGTCGAGCGATTGTGATCCTCCTCCTGGGAAAAAGAGAAATATTGATCCTAACCCTGAGCAGTCTCCTGAGCTCCTGATTGAGGGTAGAGATATCTACCTTTTATTATTTTTTATTATATTTGTTATACTAATCAGTGTATTGATTGTGTAGTCAATGTCTTTAATTTGATTTTTGCTATTTTTTAATCCTATACAGAAAGTGGTGAAGATTAGTCTCAGCTGGATGCCTGGGATGGTGCGTTGTGGACAAGCGATCGATACGATGAGGAAACTGAGAGGGAGACAAACACTGTATCCTATTCACGACTTGCCTGAAGCAGCAGCAGAAGAAGAAGAAAAAGAAGAGCAGCGAGCAGTGAATGATTTGAACGATGTGTTGCACGAGATCCGGATTCTGATTCAAGACGGTTTTAACAGAACTGGTGCACAGATTTCCACACTTCACAACCAATTGAACGATGTACGTGCAGAGTTATATGACAGAATAGATGAACAGTTTGCCGCACTTCACAACAAGGTACGTGTGGAGATATGTAACTGAATGGATGCACAGTTTGCCGCAATTAACAACCGACTCGATGCAGGTCTACAGGAAATAATATCTGATTTATATCAGAGACTTGAAACGATTGAAATGCGTATTCGGTGCTTGCAAACAAGTTTTGATGAAAATCACATGTATATCGTTAGGGAATTAAACGAGCACCAGAGAGAAAGACATTTAATAGTTACACTTCTCAGTGCTCTTACTAACTGCCAGGGCTGGGTAGGTTACTTTTAAAATGTGTTTCACTACAGATTACAAAATAAAATACGTGCTTTAAAAAGTAATTTGTAACGTATTTCGTCAAGGTTAATAATGTAACCCCTGAAGGAGGGAACGGAGACATTACGTTTAACTGACATTATATCAGTCCTGTCCAGGAGACCGAAGAAGCTTACCCATTGCATACAGCATCCTAGCCAGTGGTGGAGGCATCCGTTGTGACATGCCTCGACACTTATACTAGGGGCACCCCAGCCTGTAGAAAAGCAAGGTCCGACCACGGGCTGAATGTTTGGCGACAACTCGTGTGATGACCACATGGAGCGTGCCATGGTGCCATGCCCACCTCGGGACTCGGCTGTGTAGCCAGTGCTGAAGCAGTCTCATATGGAGTAATCCGAGCGGCGTGACCGCGGCTGCGGATGCCATATGCCCCAGGAGCCTCTGAAAATGCTTCAGTGGGACCTCTGTTTTCTGTGAGAATGAATTCAGGTAGCTCAGCACCGACTGTGCACGCTCGTTGGTGAGATGTGCCATCATGTTGACTGGGTCCAGCTCCACACCGAGAAAAGAGATACTCTGCACTGAGAGTTTGCTCTTTTCCCAGTTGACCAGAAGCCCCAACCAGCTGAGGTGCGTGAGCACCAGGTCCCTGTGTTTGCAACTGTTCTCGGGAGTGGGCCAGGATGAGCCGGATGAGCCAGTCGTCAAGGTAGTTGAGAACGCGAACGCCCACTTCCCTGAGTAGGGCAAGGGCCCCCTCCGCGACTTTGGTAAAGACACGGGGGGACAGGGACAGCCCGAAGGCTAGGACCTTGTACTGGTATGCCCGACCCTCGAACGCAAAACGTAGAAACGGTCTGTGTCGAGGGATGATCGAGACATTCAGGTCCATTTGAGTCCTTCAGGTCAATAGCTGCAAACCAATCTTGAGCGCAAACGCACTTGAGGATGCGTTTCAGCGTGAGCTTCTTGAACGGGAGCTTGTGAAGGGCCCGATTCAAGACACGCAAATCCAAGATTGGCTGTAGTCCCCCTTCATCTTGGCTGGTGGGACAGGCTCTATTGCGTCCTTCGCCAACAGGACCGCAATCTCCTCTCGCAGGACAGTGGCGTCTCTGCCTGCCACTGAGGTAGACAGGACGCCTCTGAACCTGGGGGGGCGCCTGGCGAACTGAATCACGTAGCCGAGTCTGACTGTTGGAATGAGCCAACGGGACGGGTTGGGAAGGCCTAGCCAGGTCCCCAAACACCGTACGAGTGGCACCATCCGAGCACCAGAAGTTCCTGCCGGAGGGGCAGCATGGAGCACTGAGGCCTGGGAAGCAGGGCGTCCCGAGATAGAGGCAGTGAGTGATGTGAACTCACTTGGCTCTGTGTGTCCTGTGAGGGACGGGGCAGGACGGCGTGGGGAGGCACCCGTGGCCTGGGGCACCCGTGACCTGCTTGTGGCAAAGAAGGGAGTGGCTGAGAGTGAGGAAGCAGTGCGTCGCTCACTGTCAGCACAGACCCTATGTGACTCAGAGATGTTGGAAACTGCTCTTTTATTGAGGAGGTGGATAACATAAATAAAACGGAACGAAGGATTTACCCCCCCAGCCCGCTCCGGGGGGAAGGAGCGGCCATCGTCTTACTCGCCTTGGACGGAAGACGCGGACGATTCTGCCAGGTGGCAGCAGACTGCAGGCACAAGTGCACCGCAATCGCACGCTCCACCTGTGGAATGTCTACGTATCCCTTGGCGGCCCCATCATCGAGGGTAGTGAGAATGGAGGAGGCAGAAGAACGGCTTCTGGCAGTGTGGGAAGCCTTCCACGTCTTCTGTACCTCCTCATGCACCTCGGGAAAAATGGAACTGGAGCGGGACCCGGCTGTAAACCGCGCCCCGCACCCAGAGACCAATCATCCAGCCGCGAGCACTCGGGACACAGTGGAGGGTTCTACTCGAGCCCGATGCCCATGGTGGCCCGAGCGAGCATGGTCGTGAGCTTTGCGTCAGACTCAGCCTGCACGACCACCACGTCATCACCAGAGGACATAAGCCCACTCCCCGATGCAACGATCGACAGCCGATCCTCATCCAGAGCGCCGAATGAGATACGGAGCGCCTCGCGCAAATGGCGCTACTGAGGAGTGGGAGGTTCGTGGGGGCAGACCCTACAAAGAGACTCCCACTGTAACCCTCAGATCTCCCAGAGTGCTAACCACACCCGCGGCTTTCCCTTGAAGCATCAGAGGGGACCCGTCCTTCTGTGTTAAAGAAGGAGAGTCGCGGTCGTAATGCCAACATGGACATGCTCTCGCAATGAAAGCATGTACCATCCACGAGCGCTGCTTCAGCGTGCTGTTTGCCGAGACACGTGAGACAACGATGAGGTCAGGAAACAACCACATCCAGAAACTCACGGGCGAAAAGACATCTTGAAAAAGACGCTTGACACCCGTGTCGCTCTTTTGTGAATTGTTCGCTGGAAACGCCCAGGGATGAAGTGCTGCGCTGTCTGTTTTCAGCCCACCGCTCACACACAGCTGAACTGCGTTGTCACACACCAGCTGAAGAAACCATGAGCTGAAGCAAGCAATGAAAATTACTGTTGATCAGGGAGACCCTGAAGCAATTAAAATTGCTGTTTGCTCTTTCAGGAAATCTGAACCTTTTAGAGGTGTGTTAGAAGAGCGATCTGTATGACTGCTCGGCTCCGAAGCAAAAGTACAAATGAAAGTGAGTATGCCGGCCCTATTTGTACCCGGATGCCGTGGGAGGGGCCCGGCATGTAAATCTTATTGGCCAATTCTCATTGGCTCGTTTTGTACCACTTAGAGGTGATTGGGCTCCCAAGCGAGACCCCATTACGTCAGTTCGATTTAACGTCGAAAGTGACTGAATGAATGGGAACATTACATTACTCAAGTTTAGTAACTTAATCTAAATATTTTAGAATACTTTGGAATACTAATAAGTGCGGAACAAACACAAAAAAGGTAATTGCAAGTTTTTATCTCACAATTCTGACTTTTTCCCTTAGAATTGCATGATATAAAGTTGCAATTGTGAGTTATGAAGTCAGAATTATGAGATATAAACTCACAATATTGAGAAAAGTCAGAATTATGAGATATAAACTCAAAATATTGAGAAAAGTCAAAATTATGAGATATAAACTCACATACTAAATTCACAATTGCAAGAAAAAAAGTTAGTATTGCAAGTTTATATCTCCTAATTCTGACTTTATAACTTGCAATTGTGAGTTTAAATCTCGCAATTCTGAGAAAAAGAAGTCAGAATTGTGAAATGCAAACTCACAATTGTGAGGGGAAAAATACAGTGACCT
Organism: Zacco platypus; assembly: GCA_038088235.1. Taxonomy (NCBI): domain Eukaryota; kingdom Metazoa; phylum Chordata; class Actinopteri; order Cypriniformes; family Xenocyprididae; genus Zacco; species Zacco platypus. The sequence continues at coordinate 11,223,400 of CM076080.1, forward strand.
TTTTTACAATTATAAAATGACTCAAAAACAACTATCACAAAACATGAAAACAGTCGTGGATCATCCGGGTCATGACAGGACAGTTAAGTTGACGGTTGGGCAATTTTTTTTTATAAATTAAATAATTTTAAGTCTTGTTCAGGACAGTACTAAATAAAAATAACAAAAAATTTTGTAAATTCACACATTGATTACTTTGTTTTTCTTGTCATCTGCATTGTCTGAATGTATTGTTTGATTGTATTTTTTCACACATTGATTACTTTGTTTTTCTTGTCATATCAGCATTGTCTGAATATGTTGTTTGAATGTATTTTTGTAACTTCACACATTGATTGATTGATTGAATTGTTTTCCTTGTCATATCAGCATTATTTGAATGTATTTTTGTAATTTCATAAGTTGAATGTTATTGTCATTGTTTGTTGTATTTCATAATTTGAATGTTTTGTTGTTTTGTTCATAATTTTGTGATTTCAAAAATTGAATGTTGTTTTGGGTCTGAAAATTAAAAATGGATGCTGAGAAATCAATTTTTCACAGGTGACGCACGCAGCTGCCATCCAGACCAGACTCTCTCAGACCTGTTACAGAGCGTGCTTGTAATGCAATTTGAAACCAACCATAACTGTTATGAATTCGGTCCTTTGTTACACCCACTCACCACTAGAGGTCACCCGCTCACACTGTAGTCTCCCTACGCTGCACTACACTTCCCATAATCCCTCACCCAGTCACTAATCATTCGCCAGCTGTCCCTGATTATCACCATTCATTAGCTCCAGCACTGTACTATAAATAGGTTACTCTCACACTTGCACACCGCGAAGTATTGTTTGATTTATTATCACAATTTCTGTTTTGCTTGTCTGTTTATCCGGTTTCCGATTCTGCCTGTTCCTAGTTCTGTTTATGTTTATCTGCCTGCCTCTGACCTCCCGCCTGGATTTCACCACGAGCTTGTCTGCCCTCTGCTACTGTTGTTCGCCGTTGTTGATCTCTGCCTGTTTGACCACGTTTCCAAATAAAGCTGCATTTGGATTTTACTCTCTGACTCCGCCTCATTACAATAACACGCACGATCGATTACAACGATTGATAAATTTGATCCAGATCTTGTAGAAATGTCATTTATTAATGCACCGTTACAACAATCGTCTAATTTGGAAAATTTAGAAGCGGCTATTGATCAAATTCCCAAAATTAATTTGTTTGAATGATTACAAGAATCAATAAACATCATACAAGATGGTAGAGCACTAAATAATGGCAATATCGGTACTGAGCGTCCAACATCTACTGTTGCAGGTCTCCCAACAGGAACAGGGGAGTCGTCAGCCGTTAATGTAACACCCCCTGATCCCCCTACAGCTACGTCGCAACTAACTAGGCCTGACATTGACACGTTGATTCCGTAGGGTGGGGTCGTAAACGGATATCGTATTTTACCAAGACCTCGTTTCAATAGCATCCAATTGCGAAGACTTTTGAATTTGAGAGAAATTAACTTCACAGATTTGGCGGCCTATCACATTTATTTACACAATGCTTTTAGCGAAATAGTATCGTTTGCCTGAGACATTGGTGGTGATGCTAGTGTAATTAATATGTCCCTATCAGCACCTTCTCTAAAATCGTCGATTAACGCTGTTTTAACAGAGAGAAATAATTATGACATTAATGTGTTTACTGGTCAAATCGAAAAAGTTTTACAGAATGATGATCGGATATTGACTGATGATACGGTCGAAATTGAAGCCACGGTTGTCATGAACAGACGTGGAGGTGGGCGACGTCATAAACTTACAGATATAGCACTTGATCAGGTCATCAACGTAAAAAAAACATTGTTATTTTGTCTGATAAATATTTCAATTAAATTAAAACCGACGATCTGATATATTTCACATCCATCTCCGACGACATAGCTCTTATTTAGTATCGCCCCCAAAAAAGACGATGTTTGCGAGACTCGTGACATTAACGTTTTTGTGGGAGCATTTACAACCGCCGCACGCCCGGTTGGAGTTGTACGATCTCATGGACAAATTAGGCGATCACTTGTTATAGTCTGACACGGACACTGTTATTTTTGTGTCTAGGGATGGGGACTGGGACCCTCCTCTGGGTTGAATCGGGCTTCAAGTCTGATGTTACCAGACGTGATGAGCGATATGTGCTGACCACAGTCTTCGTCAGGCGTGAGGTTAAAGGCGTAAAGGGTATATCCATTCAGAAATTTGTTCCTATCGATAGAGAGGGCCTGGTTTTTAAGATGTCTTCCGGACGCCATCGCCAACTGATAAAATTCTTGTACCGCCGATCCTGATTCAAAATCCTGTTGTAGCAGTTTGGCAGGGAATTGTTGGCCATCAACGTAGACAGCAAGGAACTCCAAATCATAATGTTTGAATGCAAATGGGTTTTTATCATAGGATTCTGTGATTGTGTCGTTATCGACCATACACAGGACGATAGATTTTGGTAGCATCCCCAAAAACTAATTTTCATGATTGGAAACGCGTGCCCCTACCGGTATGGAGAATTTTTTTTAGACAAACCCTGTCTATGGGGTACTTGGCAGTTGTCAAGAGCAGTGCCTGGGCATGTCCCAGTCTCACAGGCGGTGATACAGTCACTTTCTTGACAAATAGGCTTGCTGATACAATATTTAATTTGTACGCCACATCGTCGGACCTCATCAGGCAGAATTCATCTTGGCTTTTGAAAGAAAATATCGCTGTGAATAGGTGCCAGCAGTTCAACCACTTTGCTACGTGATCTTTTTGTTAACCCCGAATTACGGCCGATAGGTGTCAGAGATCGGTCAGGCTCTGTCAGCTACCAATCCCAATGCACACTGTCATATGAGTATTAATCACCATCACCTGAACCTCATCACCATCACCACATAAAAGCACACACCCCACCATTGCACATTGTCTGGTCTCAACAATGAGAAAGTGGACTAACTTACCTGTGAACTCTTACCTGTTGGATTACCTGTCTCGTCGTCGGATCCTCTCCTCTGTGTCCCCGATCATTTGGGAGAGCTGACGAATGAAATAGATGATGGTGATTATATTACCGAATTTTGCTCTAGCGGATCAAAATCTTACGGGTATCGCACCGCCAAAGGTAAAGTGTGCATAAAGGCTAAGGGTATAACGCGGAATGCTAAAAATTCCCAAGCCATACGCCTGGACAATCTTATTGGTCTGGTTGGTAGCTATGTGACATCGCACGACAGCACACAATGCATCCTGGGCCACACAGACAGCATTATGTGGAATAAAAAGACTCTCACGCTGCACAACAAATCAGATGTTAAAAGGTTTAGGGTGGTGTATAATAAATATCGACTGTTGTCCGATTTCACCACGCTCCCTTATGGCTACTGATCTGATGATGCACAGAGGGTCGCGGGATGCTTCTGATTTTGATTTCAGACTTCAACATCCATTCACAGCAGTAATAAGTGGACCGTCAAATTCAGGGAAGAGTTATTTTGTAAAAAGTCTTTTGGAAAATGGAATGAATTTGATTTCTCTAGAAAAAAAGAAGAACGTGATCAGTCGGCATGTCTACCAGACTTTGTAAGCATTTGCCATTGTTAAAACTGATACATAAAGCTGCGCCTAAACAAAGACGCAATATTTTACAATCAGCGTCCAACGAACTCATTTTAACATTGTGCGAAGTGGCTCTTAATATCCTATATGGGATGATTCCTATCAATCAACAACAGTACCAAAAACTGAAAAGGAGAAAGAAGGAAATTAAATTTGTCGCCGATAAAAAAATTGGTATATCTGCCAAGAAGAGAGTCTTAAATCAGACTAGTGGATTTCTTTTACCACTCCTTAGCATCGCATTACCCTTTATTTCCAGCTTAATAGCTTCTAGAAGCGGTTGAGGATGGAGTATGCGGAGAAGATGTATTTAGTACCGCAGCATCAACTGGAAAAGCTGAAAAATGAAAATGTTTGCGAGAATATTCAACAGACTGTAGAGAACGATCTGGATAAGGTATATCTTGCTCAGGTCTGATTTGAATCAATACGAAAAAGCCAAACTTTACACAAGCATCCTGAGTAGATTTTTAACGCTCGTTAAACAAAGGGAACAGGAGAGTAAAGTTTTAACGCTCACGCTACCATATTCTGAACCCGATCATAAAGACGTACAAATCCCCACTAACGGAAAAGACAATAGGGATGACGTTGTGAGTGAAGTTCTGAAGAATGTACCGTCAATAAGTATGAAAAACACTAGTTACATATTAGACAAAATGTCTAAAGCTGAAGGACTCGCCGCATGGACCAAGTCGGGGGAGTTTGTGTTCAGGGGTAAAGCCACCTGGATCACTCATGCTTGACTTTTTAAAAAATGTTACCGCACCACAGAAGGTTCGGGAAGACCGAAGACCTCTAGGATGGACTGAGTTTCTACAGGCAATTGCCGAGTTAAACATACCATTTTCAACCCTGCCTAATCATCATGTTAGACATATGATTAATTCTTTAAAAAGTAAACCTACTACACCAGAGCGTGATCTTAAAAAGTTAAAAAAGTGAAAAAAAAAAAGTACGGTGGTCGGATGCTTCAGAATAAACAGTGTTTAAATCGCCGCCTTATGATCGAAAGCAATGGTTAGAATTTTAACATGTTTTTGTCTGTTTGTTAATATTTGATTCACAAAATGATGTATATGTTCTATCTGATTAAATTTGAAATAAAAGACTGTAAAAATAATTTTTTAAAGAGTATTTATTTATAATTAAATACATTGTAAGCTGATTACTCAGTCATAGTTCATATAAGTATCACACGTTTGCACACACTGAATACATGAAAGTTTTTCGTTACAAACATACGGTTTTAATCTTTTCACAAAGAGTGATACCATTTTATCATTTTTAACATAATCGGTGGTATACAGTTTCATCACATCATTATAGTCATGACCCCTGGCCAAATGATACAGAAAAAACACACAATGCTGTCCACAAGTGTCTGATGCAAAATCCAGGATGCGTCTGCTGGAATATGTGGTGTTTACCATGTTGGTTAGCAGAAAGTTTTTAATGGTGGTTGGAAACCTATTGCTGTCGGGGGGGATTACCAAAAACTGCCGAAAAAAAATCCCCTGCACCGTCACAATGTAAATAAACAGCCAACTAATGTTCACCAGATAACTCTGCGGGGTGGGTGTTAATTATCACCATGGAGGTAAGTTCCTTAATGATCTTTCAGGTAGTTGATCAATTGGGCGAACTCAGAGAAAATGAACGGTACACGAAATTTTGTCCATGATAGCAGCAAGTTGCACAGTGTTCATTTCAATAGTAATCGACCGGGACGTGTCTGCGATTAGAAACTTTGATTATACTGTCAAATACTGCATAAACAATTAAATTAATAGTATGCGCCAACGGTTGTCTGAATCAGGCTTCAAGTCTGATGTTACCGGACTTGATGAGCGATATGTGCTGACCACAGTCTTCGTCAGGCGTGAGGTTAAAGGCGTAAAGGGTATATCCATTCAGAAATTCGTTCCTATCGATAGAGAGGGCCTGGTTTTTAAGATGACTTCCGGATGTCTTCCGGTGTCAGAGATCGGTCAGGCGCTGTCAGCTACCAATCCCAATGCACACCATCACCTGAACCTCATCACCATCACCATCACCACATAAAAGCACACACCCCACCATTGCACATTGTCTGGTCTCAACAATGAGAAAGTGCACTCACTTACCTGTGAACTCTTACCTGTTGGATTACCTGTCTCGTCGTCGGATCCTCTCTTCTGTGTCCCCGTCAAGTCATCGTCTGTCTCAGTCATCGTTTGTCTGCAGTCACCGTGGTCAACCTTGTCACTCCATCCGTCTCCTGAGTGAGTGCTCAGTATCGCTCGGGCTTCGGATCTTCGCTTCACCTACCAACCAAAGAAACTGTCAGTATACTCATTCATCTTGGTTGCCTTCATTGCTATTACCATTACCTGTGTTTGTCAATTCCGGTGTGCTCAATAAACCATGTCAACTGTTCTCCTGTCTCCTGAGTCTGGGTCATTCACGTCCATGTGGAGCCATCTTTTTAAAACAGTCCTGCTGAGAAAAGCGTTTCCAGTGCATCTTTACTGTAGTTTATCAGACTCTCGATGATACAACGATAAGGATACGTGCTTGAACTCTGAGATATCAATCGATCGCCAAAGCTCACATGGACTTGTGAGAATATAGTGGCACCAGGGTAATTTATTACAGTAACCTTCGCAGGATCATCGATGTTGGAGCTGTTAGGCTTTGTGATTTTAAGGCGTAGATACAGCAATGTGTTATTTAGGTCAACATAATCTTCACCGTTCCCAGCTATAAAAAACTCCAATGGTGCAGAGTCTGATATAGCCGATAGTGGGGGTACTTCTAAATATCCATTTTTCTCAATAACCGTCTGTGTCAGAGGAACCGTAAATAAATCCAACTCAGACTTGATACACTCTCCTGACATGCGGTGGAGTAATGCCATGTTAGAATATGGTTTTACGGATCTCTTAATTGATACGTTTCGTCTGCTGCGAACAACTGACCTCTTCTTGGGTCCACGCTTTTCTTTTCTTTATCGAATGACCATGCCTCCTTACACCCGGTGGTTTAGACATTCTCTTATGTGCCATGACCATGAAACCCGATCCATCTTGTGTATTTCTGTTATCGTTATACAACCTTGACATCACGTTTGAGACAACGTCAGATACAATAATTTTAGAAGCCGATTTTAGGTGGGGCTTAGCGATGGTGAATCCTCTTAACAACGGTATGGCCATCCTAAACAATCCTCTGAAAAGTCCTCCTAGACCGGCCCCATACATAATACCACCACCTGCATATCCAGGTAACCCCCCCCCCGGCCTGATTTTGGTAATAGTTAACATATTCCGTAGCATCCATCCCGTGCAGATTCTTTTTTTTTTTAAAGTTTGTTTCATCGGTTTAAAGTGTAGTTTTACAATGACTTTCCTGTAAGAAAACGGTATTTCACAGTTCTGGTCGTCCTTCACTTCTATCGTAATGTCAGTGATGAACTCCTTGTTGATCGATGCGTAATTATCTACATTACGCATCGATTACATTACGGTTTGTCGTATCTAACACTGACGGTCTCATTGTTTTCACCTGTTATATGTACGCATCTCAAAAGGGGGACATACGAATCCCCCACCGATTGATATTGGATAATGTCGGTGTAAACGTACATAGTATAGAAACCAGCATTGATTATCGGCCTGATTAGGAGCATACGTGATATTACTCATAGTAAAATCAGCTTTTTCGTGGTAGCCCGAACATCCAAGAGGTTCATCCGGTTTCATTCCTAAAATAGTAGCAAGTTTTCCGTTGGAGCTTACCGAGATGTTAGGTTTTATACACCACAGACACATACACCTTGTTTTCTAAATATTCATGATTCATTACAGCAGTGGGTGCGAGAACTTCATTTTTTGCGTGGATCACAGCACGAATGTTCTTGTAGTACCCCCCTTTTATTTGCATCTTCCTCATTACCACAAACCCTGATAACTCTTTAAACACTGTTTCATGGGGTTTATTTGCATGTTTCAGGGATGGTGCAGGGGCGGTGTGTAGGGTGAAATACTCTTCATCGTTAATGGTATACCAGCTTCTAAGATATTCAATTTCAACAAGACCGACCTCCCATTTTTCCTTTCAAGTTGATTGGCCTCGCTAACATTGTTCTGTAATTAGAGATACGATTTTCTGGATAAACATTTAAAGACGCATTGCATGGTAATGTTACGTAGAACCCGTGGTCGTCCATGGTAGTCCTTTACACAAATGATGACATGTATGGTTTCACATTTTTAAGGCATTTGCAAGTCCACCAGAGCTTTTTTTTTGTCTATATAGCTATTACATTTTGAAGGCCATCCTAACCATTTCACTAAAACAAGCGTTGATTTACCCTGTTTTTTCTGTCCTAAAATCTTTTCACCTTAAAAGATGTTTTTGCTTACGAATATTTTTTGTAACTCTTTTTCATAAAAAACCCCATTAATGACCTCCCCGTCATAATCAGACAGTCTGTAGACGGGTGGTTGGCGCGGATGTCAGACTAATGTCCCAGACCGAACAGCCACTCCTTCTGGAACGCAAGGGCATTACGCAGTGGAAAAAGAAGAAAAGTTCCTTATCTCTTTAAAAGTTGTTGTTTGTCTGTATGCGAATATGTTTATGTTCATATATTACGTTATGCCAATACTATGACATATAATTTGACATATGACACATAATATGACACATTAAGAACAAGGCATTTGTCGCGTCGCACAGCTTGCATACGGTGTAAGTTATTCGGTTTTAATCAGACATCGCCCCCCTCCTACCCTAGTCTCTCTGTCTCTCACACACACACACACACACACACAAAATCATGTTGCCAACGAAGGAACTTTGTCACTGGATTTTGCTCTTTTTGAATAAGCCTTGGCTTACATCCAGGGAAAATATTGCCAATATGGCGACCAAAGTTTTTAGGTTTTTCTCTCCCAGCTGAAGTGTCTGTGCAGTGAGTGTTACATTAACCTCACCGCAGCTGATTCGTCATTTGTTCTGTTAATATATCCAAAATCACTGCATATAGCTGCTCTTTAACGTAGGTGTACGGTGATTTTTTTGTCAGATCATGTCGCAAATATATCAGGATTTTTGTGTGTCAGTGAAAGTAACTGCTGTTTAATGGGTCGCGTTTAGTGACTATTTATATTGTTTCATGCCTGACAACAGAAAATCTAAATCAAAAACGCCTTCATTAGGGATTTGGTTTTAATAAAATACAGTATGTGATATTACTAATAAATAAACTTTGATTACCTCAAATGCAAAACCAGACATTCACCAGAAATACGTGAAAGCCTTTGAACACATTGAAACTAAACAGAGCAACATAGATTATGTACATTAAATAGATAAAATAAACCAAATTAAAGGTGGCCTAGAATTGAAAATTGTATTTACCTTGGCATAGTTGAATAATAAGATTTCTGTAGATGGTAATCACTTACCGTGAGCCTAAAATACCATTGTTTCCTCCTTATGTAAATCTTGTTCGTGAAAAAGACCACGTAAAAAAGGGAGAATCCCAACATAACACCGACTGTTACGTAACAGTCGGGATCATTATTATGTACACTCCTAAAATTTGCATCAGCCCATCTTCTAGGGAAGGCAGTATTAATGCTGTGGACCTGCACAGTTCGGCAGGTATTGTGAAGTCATCAAGCAAGGACAACAGCAAAACTGGCAGATGGAATGATAATAACTGTTTATGATCCATGATATCATGATATATTCAGTGATGTTTTTAAATTTTCTCTCTAAATGTTTATAATAACTTTCTAATGGTATAGCTTATCTTTATTAATATTATAGATAGATAGATGGTTGCTGCTAACATGATCACGTCGTGCTAGGTGGGTGTGGTTTCAGTAACCAGGCACCTCGGCTCCAACCACGTTCCGCCTCTTTGCCCATTTTCAGTTATTGGGGAGTGAAGTGTGGTGACGTGCAGCTAAGATGGCAGCTGCCTCATTTTTGCTTCAAAAATGTTCTTCAGAAATCTATGGGTGACATCACGGACACTATGTCCATATTTTTTTACAGTCTGTTTTTAACCTGAAAAAACAGTTTGTATAATTCATAAACGCATATTCATTCTTATTGGGTCTTTCCAACAGTGTGTAGCTTTAGCCACGTTAGCCATGCAGCAGACTATCAAACTCATTCTGAATCTAATGTTATCAAACATCCACAAAATACATGCCATACTTACGTGCTCTGATATGCTGCATCACGAAAGATCCAATTTGAGAGTTATATTTGCTGTGTGAACTTCTGTATTGATGTTTAATAGAGTCGCAAGCTTGAGGGCGGGGAGCACGAGCATTTAAAGATGTACACTGTTTTAGACACAGCTGTAGTCTCACAAATTCCTGTGGGATATCTATGTAGGTGTCACAATCATCAGTTGAAGTGCCTGCCCAGACCTCAAGACGGCACTTCACCATGGTCTCACTCTCTCACTCACTCTCTCACTCACTCACTCACTCACTCACTCACACTCTCATTCAGTAGGACTCCATTTCCCAGAAGCCCCATACCCATTCACTGATCATCGCACCAGCTGCACCTCATTCACCAGCCACTGATTACACCCACACCTGAAGCACATCATTCACCCCTTAAAAGCACCACTCTCACTCACAGTCTTTGCGAGGTCTTGATATACTTTTGTCACTTCTGAGCATTGTTACCTGTCTTGTTTTCACGTTGCCATTCCTGCCTGTTTCTACCGTGTTTGATTATTCCCAGTCTGCCCCTGGATTCCTGTTTTGTATATTGGACTGTGATATTTGCTGCCTACCCTTTAATGTAATTTTATTCTGCCTGAATATCGATTACAACTCTGATCTTCCTCTGACATTCCTGATTGCTGTTCCATGACCTATGCCGGTGTGAATACTCTTCTATTAAAGCCTGCTTTTGGATCTCATCCTGTTGTCCCCTCATTACAGTAGGTCTATTAAGATTCAAGATTCAAGATTCTTTATTTGTCACATACACAGTTGTATAGAGTATATACAGCCAGTAGTGAAATGTAAATCAAGTCAGCTCCAAGATAGTGCAATTATTATAAGTACTAAACATAATTAAGAATTTAAACAATATAAATATATAAAGATAAGATAAAATCACAATAAAAAAGAAAAGAAAAAATGTGTTACATAGCAGCAGTGTAAAGTGCAAAGTGCAAAGGATTCAAAGGTAGCAGCAATATGACCTGGTATTAATGTCCATAGTGTAGGTATTAAAGACCATACTGCAGGTATTAATGCCCAGAGTGCTGGTATTAATGTCCAGAGTGCTGGTATGAATGTCCAGAGTGCAGCTGATTTTAGGAGACAGAGTTAAGGAGCCTGATGGCTTACATTTAGTCATTTAGCAGCCTTAGAAGCCTGGCTTGGGGGAAGAAGCTTCTCCTAAGTCTCTCTGTTTTTGTCCTCAAGCTGTGGTAGCGCATACCAGATGGCAGCAGGTTGAAGAGATGGTTGAATGGGTGGTTGGAGTCTTTGATGATTTTATTGGCTCTGCTCTTGCAGTGTTTGTGGTAAATGACTTGCAGGGGTAGGAGAGAAGACCCAGAGATGCGCTCAGCTAAGTGCACAACTCTCTGGAGGGCTTTGCAGTCTTGACTGGAGCTGTTCCCATACCACACTGTGATGCACTGAGTTAAAATACTTTCTATGGCCCCTAAATAGAAAGTTTTTAGGATCATTGGTGAGACCCTGAATTTCCTCAGCTGTCGCAGATGGTATAGCCTTTCCCTAGCTTTATTCACCTGTGTGTGAATGTGAGAGGTCCAAGTAAGATCCTCAGAGATGTTCACACCGAGGTACTTGTAGCTGCTCACCTTCTCCACAGGGGTCCCACTGATCATAAGAGGAGTGTAGGCCTGCTGACTCTTTCAGAAGTCCACAATCAGCTCTTTGGTTTTGGTCACATTCAGAGAGAAACAGTTGTCCTGGCACCAAGATGTAAGTTTCTCAACCTCTTCCATGTATGCGGTCTCGTTGTTGTTAGAGATAAGGCCCAGAACCACTGTATCGTCAGCGAACTTGACAATAGAAGTGGAGCTGTGAGAAGCCACGCAGTCATGTGTGTAGAAAGAGTAAAGTAGGGGACTCAAAACGCAGCGCTCCTATGCTCAGGGTGATGGAGTTGGAGGTGAACCGGCCTACTTTCACTACCTGGGGTCTGTATGAAAGAAAGTCTTGAATCCAGTAGCAAAGTGAGGAGTTCAGACCAAGATTTAGGAGTTTGGAGGTTAACTTGCTGGGGATTATAGTGTTGAAGGCTGAGCTGTAGTCGATGAAAAGCAGCCTTACATAGTTCCCATTTTTGCTGTCGATGTGGGAGAGGGAGCAGTGCAGAACGTGAGATATGGCATCTTCAGTAGATCTGTTCGGCCGATAGGCAAACTGAAGAGGGTCCAGAGTATCTGGTATGAAGGAGCAGATGTTGTTTTTAATCAGTCTCTCAAATACCTTCATGACTATGGATGTGAGGGCAACTGGACGGTAGTCATTCAGGCAAGAGGGTTTATTGTTCTTAGGCACAGGGATGATGACAGATTTTTTGAAGGATGAGGAGACCACGGAGGTAGCAAGGGACTCATTGAAGATTGATGTAAACAATCCCGCGAGCTGATCAGCGCAGGACCTCAGAACGTGACCAGAGATGCCATCAGGCCCGGCTGCTTTCCTGACGTTTACTCGCTTTAGCGCCTGCCAGACGGGTCTGCTCTCACCTCTGTGGAGGAATTAGTTCCGGAGCTGCAGATGGTCCTCAGTCCCTGCCACATGCGTCGGGAGTTATTAAGTTGAAAATGAGACTCCACTGTAGTGGAGTACCCTGTAGTGTAGTTTGGCGTCTTTCACTGCGTGGCGAAGAGCATAGCATGATGATTTGTACTCGCTCATATCCCCTGACAGAAGACCGGCGTTGTAAGTTGCAGTGCGTTTGTTCACTGCAGCGCGGATAGTTATGTCCACCCATGGTTTCTGATTTGAGAATGTCTTAATAGTTACTGTTTCCGTTGCTTGTTCTATTACTAAAGGATCACTAAAGGAACGAAGACTTGTGGTACTGTCACAGAGAGGCACAAAATCACTCTCCAGAACATTCTCCTTCACTGCTCCCTGCTGGTGGAATGATCTCCCTACTTTCATCAGGAACGCAGATTCCCTGGCAATATTCAAGAGACAGCTGAAAACTCATCTCTTCCGTGAACACTTAATCCCCTCATAAAAAAACAAAACAAAAACCCTATCCTTCCCCTTTTTCCCTTCCTACTCTAGCTTATGATACTGAGCAATGTATGAAACTTGTATTGTGAGCACTTCCTGTGTTATTTGCCAATTCATGAAGAATCGCTTGTTTGTTTTCCTCACTTGTAAGTCGCTTTGGATAAAAGCGTCTGCTAAATGACTAAATGTAAATGTAAATGTATTAGTGTGTTTACAAAACTTAATGCTATGTCCGTAAACTCGCTGACGTCAGATGAGCTCGCCCGGAACATGTCCCAGTCCACGTCATCAAGAGCCACCTGTAGCCAAGTTTCTGAATTGGAAGACCAGCGCCTCACCTCCCTCTGCACCGGGGGTTCTTGGACGAGCCTTTGTTTATATTCTGGTGTGAGGAAAATGGCAGCATGGTCCGATTTGCCAAAAGCGGGTTGTGATCGAGCTTTGTAGGCATTTTTAAACTGAGAGTAGCAGTGATCCAGCGTATTGTTTCCTCTAGTAGGACAGGATACATGTTGATAAAAGTTCGGCATGACTTTCCTGAGATTGGCTTTGTTAAAGTCCCCCGCGATGATAAAAGCAGCATCATGATGTTTGTTTATGTAGCCGCTTTGCTCATCATGAAGTTTAGACAAAGCCTCACCGGTGTCGGCATGCAAACAGCAGTCGCGATGATCGATGAGAACTCCCGGGGTAGATAGAATGGACGGCAAGAGATGGATAAATGTTCCAGATAGGGCGAGCAAGAGTGCGACAGAGTTGTGATGTTCCTGGGGTCACACCATTTCTTGTTGATCATGAAACACACTCCACCACCTTTGGTTTTCCCGGCCTCAGCTGTTCTGTCCTTCCGTATAACAAAGAAGTTATCAGACGGCGTCACAGTAGAGTCTGGGGCTGAGGACGTGAGCCATGTTTCAGAAAAACAAAGGATGTTGCAGTCCCTGATGTCCCGTTGGAAACTTATCCTGGCTCTAAGATCGTCCATCTTATTCTCCAAGGATTGGACATTGGCTAGTAAAATACTAGGCAGAGGAGGGCTGTGTGCTCTTTGCCTCAATCTGTTACGAATACCGGCGCGCTTTCCGCTGTGTTTCTTGTAGCGGCGTCTTGGTGGGTGTCCATTGTTTGTTTGTTCGCTGCAAAGAATCTCCGATAGAAATGAAGAGTTTGTGGATAAAGTGTCCCAAAACAGGGCTGCGTTTCCCAAAAGCATCGTAAGCCTAAGTTGATCGTAAAAACGATCGTACGACTGATCTTAATATTATGGTCTGTTTCCCAAAAGCATCGTAGCTTAAGTAGCACTTGAAAATCTTCGTAGTACTACGAGTGCTCTGGAGTAATCGTACATCCCCAAGTGCATCGTACGAAGACAGATTTATGAGGACACCTGCAGGACAACCGGCAGATTACACTTTTATCTAGATTTAACACACTGCAACGTGAGTAATATAATAATGTTTTGATTGTACTTTATTGTACACTTTATTGTACTCGTTTTTTGTTTACATGAATTTATAAATGAAATAATTAAAAAGGGAAGAAAAAGATAGAAATACACATCTAAATTAAATGAATGAACAAAAATAAATCATAAAGGTAATGTGGGAAATATGCTTCAAAGACTGGGCAAAATAGGGATGAATTCAAAAAAATCTGTCAATGACTTGCTGACGTGCACGAAAACCAGCCATGTATTGAGCATTTCTTGGTTGGCCATGTGGTCCCATGCCATCTTCGTTCTCCACATCCTCCTCATCCTCCTCCACCTCTTCATCTTCCTCCCTGTTAAGTAAGGGCACTCTCATCTGCACTGCAATGTTGTGCAGCATAGCTGTTACAATTATTACTGCACAGCACTTTTGTGGAGCAAACAAAAGACCACCACTGGACTGGTGAATTGCCCGAAAGCGCATCTTCCACCTCCCTATTGTGCGTTCCACAATACTACTTGCAACACGGTGTGCCTCGTTGAAATTTGTCTCCCTGTTATTCATAGGATTAGCCACAGACGTGAAGAGATATGGCCTCAGTGGGTAACCACTGTCCCCAAGCAGCCTCCACTGTCCTTGTGAGTTTTGTGCCTCCTGACCAACAGATGAATTGGTGAACATGAAGGAGTCGTGTGTGCTTCCGGGCCACCTTGCCGCAATGTCTGTGATTAAACCCTTATGGTCACAGATCACCTGGCAGTTGATAGCTGCATAGCCTTTGCGGCATATATATACATGGCCATCCACAGATGGTGTAAGGATCGGGATCAAGGTACCATCGATCACTCCAATGACCTGTGGGATGTGATGATGTGTTAAAAAATACTGTTGTATTTCTGTGATGTCCTGTCTTGATGCTGGAAATTTAATGTGTTCCACAGCAAGTGGAAGTAATGCATTGGTGACCGCTTGAACAGCTCTTGAAACTGATGCCTTACTTAGTCCAAGCCCATCACCAAGTACCTGGAGAAAACTGCCTGTTGCATAAAATCTCAAGGCTGATAGGAGTTGGACTTCAGGGGACAAGGCAAAATTTCTCCTGGTGGCACGCATCAGCTGAGGTCCAATGGTATTTAGCAATTGGGCTATTTGGCCTCTTGGCAGACGGTATCGCCTTATTATAGCCATGTCATCAAGGATATCCAAAGGGTTTTGATGCTGTCTGATGAAGGCATTTAAAGTCACCAATCTACTTCGTGGTCGTCTCTGTCTTTCTCTTTCTCTGACCCTCAATTGAAGAACACGCTGTAGTGCAGCCATGATTTCCTCTGTGTAGTGAGGTGTAAACTCTATACTAATCCTAGCTTAATTGAAGGAACCATGTGAAGGTTATCAGGCTGTGATAATGTTCACATATCCCACTGCCTATCATCAATTTCAGTAATGACATTAGGCCCTACCTTGAAGAAAGTGAAGGTGTGGCATGCTTAGAAATTGTATAGATTACATATTCCTTTAATCTATCCTCTGTTCATAATGATGAAAAGTTGTGCTTATTATAAAAATGTATACATAGAACAGTACTGGTAATTGTTTTGTTTTTTTTATATACCTGTCGAAATGTATTGGCTAGATGAAGTACGTACGTATATTTGTGTTATCTGTCACGCTAAATATATAGACTTTATATATTAATAATATTGAAACTTAAATGCTTATGTCTGAAAATAATCATCAACCATTAGCCATTTACTTCAGAAACATTTGGAAGAACTCATAATTATTATAGTATTTCATATGGTCTTAGGCCTTGTGTGCATGGTTCAACAAACACATGGACATCAAAAACATTACATCTAGCTTTATTGATAAAAAACATTGCATAGTTTTATTAATTTGGGTTATTCAGTTCCCCATGACCTGCAAAAGACATTGTACAGTGAGAGGAGTCATAACTACATATAGAAAACATTTCACATTGCACAATAAATGACTGAAACAATAAATCACATTACCTGTGTCTTCTGGCAAGATAATTGGCACAGAAATTGAGGGCCTTGCAAAACTCATCTCCTCTAGTGCAAGCCTCCTCTCTTCTAAGGCCAGTTTGGCCTTCTTGAGCTCAATGAGCTGCTGTTGGAAGTTGTTGTCTCTCTCATTGGCTTCTTGAAGGCATTGCCTAATGTCTTTCAAGACATCTAGCTTCTCTCTCTCCAGCTGCACTAGGTCCTGACTACAGCTACAGACATTCTCAAACTGCTGAGGTGTTGTGGCTGCAATCTGGACCACTGAAGATGGAGGCTGAGGCCTGGGAGGGTTGTTTGGAGGACTAGGAGATGGTAGGTGCTCGGAGATGGCAGATGAAACTGATGGTTCCTCTGAAAGACCTGACTCAGGTTCAGGCTCAGGCTCAGGTTGAGTTATCCCTACTCTTCCATGGATGTCAATACCACCACTAATGCCATCTGAAGCACTTGTGCCAAGTATTGACAATGCCTTTTCTTCCTCGGCTGTGAGAAGGGGGGACTCATTGGTCCCACCACCTGTTTTTTTAATTGCAGTCCTCTGCAGTGCCCTCTTCCTTTTTGCCAGGCTTGCAAAATCCTGCCACTTCTTGCGGACCTCCTTCCCTGACCTTTGAACACCCCTGGTTGCAGTTAGTTTGGTAGCAATGTACTCCCAGATGTTTTGTTTTTCTTTATTAGTATGGTGTCCTTTAAATCTGGAAAAAATCACATCTTTGTTTTGCTCTATCTCCTCTAAGAGGACATTAATTTCATCCTTTTGAAAGGTATCTTTTCTTGTTTTTTTTGGTTCAGCCATTTTGTCAGTGTCTCCGCCTGTATGTAGGAGCTTTATATAGACTTGATTGTCTTGATTGCTAATCCAAAACAGATGACAATTAGTAGGTTAAATGTTCACAATACGATTCCATATAAGGTTATATTTCAGCACTTCGCGAATGGACAACGACTCTTAAGTAGCACGTAGAGCGCGTTCTCGCTCGTTCATGTTAAGTGCATTTTTGGGAAACGCTCGTGGAACTGCTGCGAGTGATCGTAACCTTGCACATAGAAAGCGCTCTTAAGAGCTAAGATACATCGTTATCGGGAAACCCGGCCCAGGTCAGTACAGCGATATCCAATATCCAAAAGTGACGATTTATTGTATGTTATCAGTGCAGATGTAGTTTGGATGGAATGAGAAAGAAAAAGTAAGTAAAAATTAAAGTAAAAGCACAATCTTTGAGGAGCGACCTGGACGGCGACCGAACGCAGTGGCGCCATCTTGGAAAAAAGGTCTATACAGAAAGGAAATGGCGCAAATCACAAGACCCATCTGACCTAGGTTCGTACCAAGATCTGCTATCATCCTTTTCTGATGGAGTCCTTGCAGCTAAGTCCTCATACTTCCACAACAAAATCAACGGCGCTACAAACACACGCTCACTCTTCAAGACATTCAACACACTCCTCTGTCCCCCTCCACCACCTCCCACCACATCTTTAACTGCTGATCGATTTGCCAAGTTCTTCACCGACAAGACATCTTCCATCAGCAGCCAGTTCTCTACACCACCCACACAGGAACTCAGCCCCTCCTCATCCACTAATCTTCTCCCTTCCTTCTCCCTTCTCACGGAGGCGGAAGTATCAAAACTTCTCCTCTCCACTCATCCCACCACCTGCCCTCTAGACCCCATTCCCTCACACCTTCTACAAGCCATCTCTCCCACTCTTTTACCAGCACTTACACACATCATTAACTCGTCTCTCCACACAGGCACTTTCCCTACCACATTCAAGCAGGCTCGAGTAACCCCACTGCTTAAAAAACCCATGCTAGACACATCACTCGTGGACAACTACAGACCTGTCTCTCTCCTACCATTCATATCAAAAACACTTGAACGAGTTGTATTCAACCAGGTGTCATCCTTCCTCACACAGAATGACCATCTGGACGTCAACCAATCTGGTTTCAAGAGCGGCCATTCAACAGAGACTGCGCTACTGTCTGTCACGGAATCCCTGCGGATTGCTAAGGCTGGTTCCAAATCATCTGTTCTCATCCTACTGGATCTATCTGCTGCCTTCGACACCGTAAACCATCAAATTCTTCTGTCCACCCTCTCGTCACTGGGCATCTCAGGTACTGCGCTTCAGTGGTTTGAGTCCTATCTCACAGGTAGGTCTTTCAGAGTTGCCTGGGGAGGGGAGGTATCCAAACCTCATGAACTGATCACTGGGGTTCCTCAGGGTTCAGTTCTTGGTCCCCTCCTATTCTCCATTTATACTACATCACTGGGTCCCATCATACAGGCACATGGTTTCTCCTACCACTGCTATGCTGATGACACACAACTCTACCTGTCCTTCCAACCAGATGATTCCACAGTAGCTGCACGGATCTCAAGCTCTCTGGCGGACATCTCGACGTGGATGGAAGAACACCACCTGCAGCTCAACCTGTCAAAGACTGAGCTTTTAGTCTTCCCTGCCACTCCTACTCTTCAACATGACATCAACATACAGCTTGGTACAACCACCATTACCCCATCAAAGTCGGCCAGAAATCTTGGAGTTATCTTCGATGACCAACTGACCTTCAGAGACCACATCTCAAAGACGGCGCGGTCGTGCAGATTTGCACTTTGCAACATCAGGAAAATCCGTCCCTTCCTGACTGAGCACGCAACACAACTGCTTGTCCAGGCCCTGGACATTTCAAGGCTTGATTACTACAATGCTCTTCTGGCTGGTCTGCCGTCAAGTGCAATCAAACCTCTTCAAATGATCCAGAATGCTGCTGCACGTCTTGTCTGCAACGAGCCTAAGAGAGCCCACGTCACCCCCCTCTTCATCTCTTTGCACTGGCTACCCCTCGCTGCTCGCATCAAGTTCAAGGCGCTGATGCTTGCTTACAGATCCACCACAGGCTCTGCACCTTCCTACCTCCACACACTGCTACAACGCTACGTCCCCACCAGAAGCCTGCGATCACTAAAGGAACGAAGACTTGTGGTACCGTCACAGAGAGGCACAAAATCCCTCTCCAGAACATTCTCCTTCACTGCTCCCTGCTGGTGGAATGATCTCCCTACTTTCATCAGGAACGCAGATTCCCTGGCAATATTCAAGAGACAGCTGAAAACTCATCTCTTCCGTGAACACCTAATCCCCTCATAAAAAAAAAAAAAAAAAAACCCTATCCTTCCCCCTTTTTTTCCCTTCCTACTCTAGCTTATGGTACTGAGCAATGTGTGAAACTTGTATTGTGAGCACTTCCTGTGTGATTTGCCAATTCATGAAGAATCGCTTGTTTGTTTTCCTCACTTGTAAGTCGCTTTGGATAAAAGCGTCTGCTAAATGACTAAATGTAAATGTAAATGTAAAACTTGTCATTGTTTTTTCAACTTTAATTTTTAAAATAGCTGCACTTTGAACAGAGCATTTTTAAATGTCATTTTTATGGGTTAAGTTTACATTGACATTCTTCTCAGATTTACAGTTGAAGTAAATCGACTTTTCGCAAGCTATGGAGCAGAAGCCAGCAGAAGATCTTTAAGTCGTAATCGTTCTGCAAGACCTCGCAGTAGCTTCACAAGAGTGTTCTGCTGCTTAAGTAGTATGACACAAAGTGTTGCACCAACAAAGTTTGAAAGAGAGGAACTTGAAGCTGCAGGACTTGGAGAGAAAAAAAGTTACATTTTTTTGGTGGGTATGGTTTTGTTTATAAACAATGTAAAATGTTTTAGGATTTTAGTATTAGTTTAGTATTGGTAATAGTATTGGTAAAATGCCAAAGTTTTGCGGAGGATTTGTGAGGAGCAGGATGAGGAATATTGTAATGATGAGTCAACGGAGTGAGGATCCATTTGCAGTTTATTAAAACAACTCCGCAATAAACAGGCAAGGGTCAAGACACGGCAGCAAGTACAACGTAGGCAAACCAGGGACATAAACGTAGACAGGCTTGAGTCAGGGCAGGCGGCAAACATACACTGTCCAATAACAGGCAGAGGTCAGGCAGGCAGCAAAGAAACAGAAACGGTTAACAATCCAAGGTCAAAACACAGAATAGGCAATCCAGGAAATAATGCTCAGAGTTGATGACGGTTAAGGCGATCAATACTTCGCGTTAATGCACTGAGAGAGACGGGCTTAAATAGCCAGGTAATGGCTGTCAGGTGGGGAAGTGATCAGTCCCATGCATGAGGGCTTATGGGAATTGAAGTCCGAAACAAGTTAGTTTTCTGGCGAGAGCTCCCTCTGCTAGTCCGGAGGACGCAAAGAGGGAGCCTAGTTTGTAACAAATATTATCAGTTTTTGATTGCAGATCAAGCCAAAGTATGTATGGTAAACTGTAAAACAGACATCCCCTGATGACATTCTGTGTAATCTTTTTGTCTGCATTTCAATGCAATGTATGATTTTGTAATTTGTTGTTTCAGGAACTTCAGAAGATGAATAGTGAAGAATCTGAGAATAGACGCAGAAAGGTAGGTTTAAGTAAAGGAAATCAGGATGTTGCAGCCTTTTTAATACATTACATTTATGTGGCTTATGTGAATTTATATAGCAGATGCTTACAGGTGCATCTCAATAAACTAGATGAAGAAAGTTTGTCGCGACAAACTTTAAGTTGGCTTGAAAAAGTCTAGCCAGAAAGTTTGTACTAGTTTTGAAAGTTTGAAAATTTAAGTTTTAGTATAGATAGATAGATAGATAGTTTGAGTTTGAATGAGTTTAAATGGATTAGAATGGCAGCTTCATTGCTCTAATGGGATAATCATTTGAAAGTTTTAGTTTAGATAAAGAGAATAGAGTGAGAGTGTGTGAGAGTAGATAGATAGATTATAGTTGGAAGTAGTTTTAAAAGTATGAAGGTATTAGTTTTATTTTAGCAGTCCTGATAGATGGAAAGTTTTTTTTGCTACAAATCCAATTTAAGTGAGCGACTCTAATAATTTACTAATTTGTAATTTATGCTACACTTACAGCCTCAATGATTAATTTTTATCAGTAAGCTTTATATATATATATATATATATATATATATATATATATATATATACATATATATACATATATATATATATATATATATATATATATATATATATATATATAGAATTACACACTCACCTAAAGGATTATTAGGAACACCATACTAATACAGTTTGACCCCCTTTCGCCTTCAGAACTGCCTTAATTCTACGTGGCATTGATTCAACGAGGTGCTGAAAGCATTCTTTAGAAATGTTAGCCCATATTGATTGGATAGCATCTTGCAGTTGATTGAGATTTGTGGGATCCACGTCCAGGGCACAAAGCTCCCGTTCCACCACATCCCAAAGATGCTCTATTGGGTTGAGATCTGGTGACTGTGGGGGCCATTTTAGTACAGTAAACTCATTGTCATGTTCAAGAAACCAATTTGAAATGATTCGAGCTTTGTGACATGGTGCATTATCCTGCTGGAAGTAGCCATCAGAGGATGGGTACATAGTGGTCATGAAGGGATGGACATGGTCAGAAACAATGCTCAGGTAGGCCTTGGCATTTAAACGATGGCCAATTGGCACTAAGGGGCCTAAAGTGTGCCAAGAAAACAACCCCCACACCATTACACCACCACCAGCCTGCACACTGGTAACAAGGCATGTTCTGTTTACGCCAAATTCTGAGTCTACCATCTGAATGTCTCAACAGAAATCGAGACTCATCAGACCAGGCAACATTTTTCCAGTCTTCAACTGTCCAATTTTGGTAAGCTCGTGCAAATTGTAGCCTCTTTTTCCTATTTGTAGTGGAGATGAGTGGTACCCGGTGGGGTCTTCTGCTGTTGTAGCCCATCCGCCTCAAGGTTGTGCATGTTGTGGCTTCACAAATGCTTTGCTGCATACCTCGGTTGTAACGAGTGGTTATTTCAGTCAAAGTTGCTCTTCTATCAGCTTGAATCAGTCAGCCCATTCTCCTTTGACCTCTAGCATCAACAAGGCACTTTCGCCCACAGGACTGCCGCATACTGGATGTTTTTCCCTTTTCACACCATTCTTTGTAAACCCTAGAAATGGTTGTGCGTGAAAATCCCAGTAACTGAGCAGATTGTGAAATACTCAGACTGGCCCGTCTGGCACCAAAAACCATGCCACGCTCAAAATTGCTTAAATCCCCTTTCTTTCCCATTCTGACATTCAGTTTGGAGTTCAGGAGATTGTCTTGACCAGGACCACCCCCCTAAATGCATTGAATCTTCATTATAACATTTATAGCAACAGCTCATAAGTAAATTCTATTGTAAGAACAATTAATGTGGTGATGGACACGTGTTGTCACAGTAACCAGGTGAAGGTAATGAGGAAATTAAACATGAGACACAATTGCACAAAAATGGACTGATAGACATATTCGAATTCCACCTACACAATCAAAATGAATCTATTACGACTGTCACTACTGAAATGAAATGTGAAAATAAAAGTGTTGCAGCAGTACAGTTACACATGCTCGTGAGTCGTGGCAAGCAAGATTACTTGTTATACTTTTTCCAGCGTTGAGCATTACAACCAATCACACACGTCTCTGTTGAGCTCATGATGCAATAAGCAATCAGATTGTAACGCAGGTGTTGGCAGGAACAGGCAGAACCACTGAATTCACTAAACACAGTTTAATCATGAACAGACGGGATACAGGAAGTTACACCAAGCATTATACATTTAGAACTGACAAGGACTGGACAGACACAGAGGGAATATATACAGATGAACACAAGCGGGGCACAGGTGACAGGCATGACTAATAAAGATATACAGCTGTCGACAATGGACTAATAACGAGGCACATGGGGAACCAAAACAAAGATCACATGACAAGGACTGACGAAAGCAAAACAAGGAACACATGGCAGGAGACAGGACTAGAAAACATGTTACACAGATGAGTTAGATTACTTACAGGTGAATTAAAAAAACGTGGATTCGAGGGAGTTTTTGCCGCGTGCTTGCCATGTGCTCTGTGACTGACAGAGCGAGACATTCAGCTCTGACTGAATACTGCCAATTCTGTCCTGGAAAACTGCAGATACGTTGTAAGCTACTAATTTATAATCATTTTGTTTTTCAAGCTACTAAAATGACAATGTTTTGATTTTCTAATGTGTAAGAAGCATTGTAACACAGTACGTAAGAACGGGAAGGAGACAGGAACCGGTGAACGTTAAACGTAACTTTAATAATAAAATAAACAAACAATAAAATGAAAGTAAAACACAATTATAATAAAACACAACATAAAATCCAGGCCTGGTCCTCTCTCGTCCTTCACTGTAGTCGCTCCTCTTTTATGCTTCCGGAGCTCCTCCGTGAGAGATACAACACCGGTGCACCGCTCATTAGCAATCACGTCAATGGCCTCGCGCCGTTCCCTCACGGCTCTCGCCCGCCCTGCTCGACACAAGCATTTAACTAATTCATAAACGATTCCGACATTAATCATTATTGAAATTATCATGAGCAATAATCGACAATAAATATGTTAATTATGAATGGTGTGTAAAGTGAACTTTAACTAGAATAACTTTCCTTCCATTTCTGTTCTCCCTCAGTGCGTGAGAGGTAGGCTCATCCAAAGCCTCATCCCTCCAAAGGGAAAACATCTTGGAGAATCTTGCCACGTGTGTCAATTCGGCATCTCTGCAGAACAAAAAGGCTGTTTCCCAGTGGGCATTTGTCAACCACTTTACCCAACTTCCTTAAATCGTAAAGTCAGGTAAAGTGGTTAAAAATCACTCAAATGGTTTTCAACAATGCCCAGATGTTTGGGGAACACCCGCTAGCATTCTGCAGAGATACCTAACCTGGTTGGCTTGGACCTGTCATCCTCACTTCCGTAAACTAGATCAGCTCACATTATGTCATAGGTAAGTAATGTCCTGCATCACAGCTGCTGTTTTAACTGAAAGCAGCTTGCACTGACAGATCTTAAAATATGGCAGTGCCATTGTTTTGTCTCAAATGTTAAACAAGCAGACATGACCATTAATCAAAAAATCAAACTGACATAACTAAGATTAATTAAAACACTTAGTTATAATGTTAAACATTTTGGTTTAAATGTTTGAGGTCAGGTAGATTTATACTTTTATTAAGCAAGGATACATTTAACCCCATATGGTAAAAAAATATATTTTAAAATATATTTCAAAATATGCAAAAGAATGGCCAAAAATATATTTGCTAAAATATATTTTAAAATATATTTACATAAATATATTGTCAAAAATATATTTTTTGGCCATTGGCAATATATTTTGCCCTACATATATTTAAATCCAAGAAAATACATTCACATGTCACATTTGAAGAAAAACCTTTATTTTGTTGTCTATAACATCTGAACATTTGAATAAAAATCAGCAAGGAACATACTTAATGTGTACAAATGTAACTCTTTTGCTTTCAAGAAGTCTAAGTTTAACCAGTTCAAATCCTCAAAGCCGCTTTGGACACATTTGGAAATCTCTTGACTGCAAGATAAAAATCAGTTATTATTTTAACTAAATGTTTCTTTCACCAAGTATTGACTTATCGTATATGGCTGGCATGGTTTCCTCATCAGTTTTGCTCTTTGCTCCTACAGAAGACAAAACGATACCTGAACATCTGTACAGGTTCAGAGGGCATCCATTTTGTCTTCTGAATAGTTTTGGATTTCCTGATATTTTTGTTTACACTGGAACTAATATGTATAGGTATACTAGGTTTTAAAGATATTTAATGGGCATATTTTAGGACAGAACAGTAAAGAAACGGATGACTGAGGAGAGGTCGAATTTGCCTTTTTTACACTTCTGCATTGCATTTTTTCACTTTAACAAATGAAGGGATAGTGGTATATCACAAAGGCACATTCATTTAAGATAACTTAACTTAAAGGGATAATTTAAAAAAAAAAAACAGAAATTATCTCATTTTGTTACTTTACTGTTTATTACTGTGCAGCTGTTTAGTGTGAAGTGCTACAGAAATGAAGATGACTTGACTATGAACATTATACTGTACCTGTGACTCGTGGTCCGAGGCTCTCCAGCACAATCGTTGGGTGGGTGGGGCGGACAGCACGTGGACAAAGATGTCTTGACAGATGGGTTTGGACCCGCAGCTGTTCCAGACAGGCAGAAACAGAGACAGATATTAACAAAGACAGAAGTGCAATTCATAAATTAAACAAAATTAATAAATAATAATAATAAATTATATTTTACTTCTTAAAGTGTCTTATGGTCATTCTCACCTTGTTGCTGTTGCACAAACTGTCTCTGCTTCAGCTACTGAAAATAAAAAGTAGATTTTTTTTTTTTTACAGTAATGAATGAGCATCTTTTATTACAAGCAACTTATCACTGGTTCAGTGAATACAGCTTGTTATTCAGCAGTAAAGTGAACAGTAAAGTGAGCTATATACAGTATTATATAGCAACCTAAGCTATATTAAAAAAAAATCTATATAAAATGAGACAATGAAATACCATTAATGCCAAATATGCCTGAACTATAGGTACGTGCGAAGAACGTGCCGAATTAACAAGTTTATCTTTAACGTTTAAATTCAGCAAAAACTTGCCACTGTGGTAATTCTCATGTTGT
Source organism: Zacco platypus (assembly GCA_038088235.1). Classification (NCBI taxonomy): domain Eukaryota; kingdom Metazoa; phylum Chordata; class Actinopteri; order Cypriniformes; family Xenocyprididae; genus Zacco; species Zacco platypus. Next base: position 11,249,369 of record CM076080.1, read on the forward strand.
TTTACTGTTTTATTATTTAATAATTAACTGCCAAAGTCCTATACTGTATACCTGGCTATATAGCAATATTTAATCAATTCATAAAAAATTGAAATCAAATTGTTTTCTGCAAACTCCACCAGATTCCTGTTCTACATCTCACAGACTACCACTGTGGTAATTTTCATGTTGTTCTTCTGTTTTGTTATTTAATAATAACCTGCCAAAGTCATAACCAATACTGTTTGTATACATTATGCTGCATATTGCAAAAGCAATAAAGAAAACAATTCACCAGCCAGAATTTCTGTGAACCAAAACTTAACTTAATTTATTCTTTAGAAGCTTATGGGAAATCAATGAACTCCATTACTAACACTATTACATGAACATGTATTTTGCAGCATACTGTACTCCAAATTACCTATGACAATGTATGTAAGTCAGATCACACATAATTAGTGCAGATTTCACAGTTCCACTCTTCTGTGGTGGTGTCCAGCGCCTTGTGTGGGACAGACACACAATTGGGGTGGTACCAATTATTGCAGTTGCTGCACTGCACCATCACCTCATTGTAGTGTGAGGTCCTGCAGATGCAGTGAACCTCCACTTGAATTGTTTCCCTTTCAGGTTTTGCTGGGGGTTTTTTGTAAGCAAATACTGGAGCCTTTTTGTTATGGAATGCTCTGTATAGTGTTTGTCTCATGTTCCTTTCCACAAACTGGCACTCCTCTGGTTTGACACCATCGCCCAATAACATTGCAAAAGCCAATGCAAAAAGTCTGCAATTGCTTGATGACCGCTGTATTTATACGGCAGGCTTTTGAATGTCGAAATGTTTGTGGACAAATCAACCAAGATAGTTTTTGTTTGGTCTGCTGGTTTATGATGGTGTTGAGGCTGTCATACAGACAACGCTCATTGGGCCCACAGAAAAGGTTACTTGCTGTTATCCAGTGGTTGTCATTTATATTAAGTATTTGGACAAATGGTGCCTGTGGTGTCCCAACCACACCTCCTTGGTGAAGACTCAGTACAGTAGGCTCGAATGAAATCCATCTATATGAGGGAACTGCTGCGAAATGTAAAAAGAAGCTGCATCCACTTCATCACTGCTGAGCCAAGTGTGTGGGTGCAGGATGCGTAGCATTTGTCTCTGTTTAAGCACTACCTCTCTCACCAATTTAGTGGCTTGGATCACGTCCTTTGGTGAGTGCCGTATCCAAAGGGGTCCATGGGACTTTTGCCTTTGTGCTCGTTGTGGTTTCCGCCCTTTCTATGAGATAAACACCATAAAAAAACATTTATTTTAATGTGAATTATTTGACCTCAATAGGCAGCTCCAAATTATGTTTTATTAACAAAGTTCAGATAATTAACACAAGTGAAGAGCACTCAGCAATCAACGATAAAAGGGTATGTATAGATTCAGCAGTCTCACCTCATTTCGTTGACAGTTTAACAGCATCCCTCCACCACCCCTTCTCCACACTTCTAGTCCTAACCACTTACATACGGGGGGAGTACTCTGGATTGGGGCCAAACTCCGAGCTTGGAGCCCTCCCCTCGGAGAGCATGCTAAATACGCATTAAACTTCTTTACTCCCTCTAATTGAATGTGAGTGTGAACTCGTGAACTCCCCTTTCACTTAGTATATTCAGTTTTCCCTCACAACATTGTTTTGTCAGTGTGTTTCCACTTTAGGACTGTGGATGAGATCAATTGAGTTTTCTTTTGATAAATCTGTGTTTAGCTTATTAGTAATTTCACAAAGATGGAAATCACAATATTTAAATTCACAAGCTTATTAATATATTTTAGCTTATTTTGTGAATTGTTGGCATAAATAACTTTTGATTGTCAAACTATTGTGATTGTAAGTGCACACTATTAATGACAGTATAGTCAAGTTCACCTCAAAAGCATCTTTGTCTTGGCTGACTGTCTTCAAGTCCTGTGCTGCCACTAATGGTGTCTGGCTGTCAGAAGAAGGTGTGCTGGGTGTCCCTAGAGCTGTAGGCATCTGCTTTATTTAAAAAAAAAAAAAAAAAAAGATTTTTTTTTTTTTTGAAAGTTGTGTTAATTGTTGAGTAATGTATACAAATGTGCTTAATTATACCGCTGTTTTAAATTGAAATGGCTTGTTGATGGAGGTAACGTAGACTCCTCTTCTGTTTTGCTTTCTCTGCCTCCATTTCTCCTTCAGGATACGGTGCTCCTATGAAATTAAATTAATAGTAGAATTCATATATATTTGTACAAGTTATTTTTTGTTGTTGTAGTGAAGTTTCAGTTAATTTTATGAAAGACTTGGAATTGCTGTCCAAATGTGATGGTAATGACCCAATAAGGCCAATACAGTTTATTATTTTGCATTACAGTAGGTGGTGAACAGGCAGACAGTTGGAGAGATGCAGGGATGTAAAATGCATCCTCAGATAAGCAATTTCTTATGTGTTTGTATTTTGTGATTTTTTTTTTTTTTCGAAGAAGAATAACATTTACCAAGAGACATTTAAATACAACATAATGTGATTGTTTTACCTTTCTTTTAGTGATATGTTCTGCATTGCTAAATTCCCTTAAAAGTGCGGTGTGTGTGTCTTTGTAGGTCGTTATGAAGTCATCAAGTCTGGTCAGTCGTCTTCCTTTAAAGCGAATTTTTTTTCAAATCCCACTGACTCTTCTCCATAATTCCTTAAGTCTTGTTGTCCTGAGTGAAATTCTGATAATACAATAAAAGGGCTATAGTATCTTAACTAAGGACTCAGAGTAAAGTAATAGGTTCAGACATTTAAACATTAGATTGCATATATTCATCCAAATTATTCCACACCTGGCATTTTTTCTTTGAAATATTTGAAAATTTCTTTGAGAAAAGATCGTATGGAGGTCCTTCACCATGCCTGCCCAGGTCCTCTGAAGATACAGTATAACATATTATTTTTACATCTTGTTTGGTCATCTTTTAGGGAAACTTTTCTGCATACTCTAGATTGTATCTACACAGTACTTAAAACAACATTTGTAAAAAGCTGAAAGTTATCATGATGGTGAAAGCAGAGGAACTATAATGAGACCACAATTGAGAAGATCCACACTCCATGAATAATGAATTTGCATATCAAATTGAATGTGAATGCGATTAGTAGATTTGGAAAATTTCCTTGGAGGAAGCATTTGATAGGCTGACTATGCCCATACCTGGCAATGGGGCCAAAAGAACTACAGACATCTGACAAACCTACTACATGGTCATGTCAAGTACAACTTGACTGCTAAATTATTGTATTAACCAAAGATATCTTTAAGTTTTTCTTTGAGTGACTCTTCAATAACAAGTGTAACTGACCCAGCATCATGCTTGTCCAAAGAGCTGCATGAGGCAAGAAGTAGGCAGCCAAAGTGGAGATGAATGTCTCACTGTAGTACACATTTGGATCCCCTTTTTTATTGAGGGGTGCAGTGCCTATGACCTCCATGAAATGTCTGTGAAAAGATGTCTGACTGAAGGTGTCCTAAAATATGAATTTTGACATGATGTCCACATGAGTGATTTTAATCAGCTTAACAGAAGACATGATTTCAAGACATTTTTCATGTTTACTGTGTACCTCAAGGTCCTCGGGAACAATACTGCTGTCATCAACAACTGATTCCCCAATGGTGGTCAACAAAGTCATCTGGATGTTGTTGAAGTGCTTCTCAACATTTTCAGAGCTGCATGGGCTTGAGAAGATGACAGTGCTACTAAGGAGCATTTCATCAAACTCAACAATGGAACTTGCTGTGGTCAAAAGTCCAAAAACATGCATGGCCAGCTTGTAGTTCTTGGGTGCACTGAGAGAGAAATAAAAATAACAACATTGTCATAACTCATCATGAATAATTTGTTGCCATTGAAGATTAAAATTTCATTGTTTTAATATTATTTATATGTTCATTATCAAATGTATAATGTGTTTGAGAAAGTATAAGCTTCATAAGCCAAGTTGTATGATCATGTAGTGTCGTATTGTATGCACAGGCGAGGAGAGATAATTTTGGCTTCACAGGAATGTATGTGTACATGTATTCTGAAAGGCTGCACGTAGCACATGTTTCAGCTGATGCAGTTGTTCCATGATGTAAACACCCATCGATGTACAGTATTCCCTACAAGGAGGGTAGGATGTGTATGTATGAAGTATACGTTCTATTTTAAAGAAACCAACTTGTTTTTCTACCTTGTAAGGAATTGTAAGATCCCTAGTCATGGTATATAAACTTGATGTAACACACTGCTCCTCAGAGAAGAGAAGAGAAGCCCATGAAGATGGGCTGAAGACATTAGAACAAACTTCTCTCCTGACACACAATAAAAGTTTTCCTTGGCAAGGCAACTTGGTACTGTGATTCAACTATACGGGGACAAAAGCTGTAATTTCAGATCAACACCATCAATTTGATTATCTGTTTTATGAAAAAATATATGTAATTAAAGGTTTTATTTACTGCTTCTTACACAGTGATTTAGCAATTTTCATTATATGGCTTAAACAGCGGTGGGCAATAGGAATACTGAAGTCTTCAGTGGTGCCTTTCCCAGTCAATATTTGAAAATAATTTTGAAGCAAGGCATTGAGGTTAGTTTGGCAGAAGACGAGTGAGATTGATTGCATGAGGACCATGGATCCATCACATATGATCATGAGTGGACTGATGTTTTTGTGTCCATATTGCTTGGCATGATCTGTCTGGAAAGCACTAAGAAAATACATAACAGATGAGGTGGTGTGGTCACAGGTCTCATACGTAGCTACTGGAAAAGGAGAGGAACCCTTATTTGGTTTTCGGACCACCAGCTCATAAACATGAAAAGGACCTGTGCTGTGTTTGCTTTTCTTCACAATGCTTCCTGTTGCATCAAGATAGACTATGTTTTCTTTATATCTTTGGTGGAATATCTCAATGCTTTTCTTCGACCAAAGCATCACACCCTTAGGATGGAGGATCACTTTCTGGATAACCTCATCTGGCTCATCTCTTTTTTCATCTACCATCATCTGGAGACTGAGTGTTTCATTTTTATGTTTCCTGTCTTTCGTTCTTTGTCTCCAGGAAATGGATTTCAGAACACCTGGCGATGGTGCCTCATCTCGACAGCCAGACTCTACCATGGATTCTTTAAGGTTTTCCATTTTTTTTAAGATAGAGTGCCCTTGGTAGTGTTGTTTGCAATAGCTGATGTATTTCCTTTTGTTCATCAGCTCTTACCGGTCGCCTTTGCAGCTCTGTTTTACTGTGAACTACCATGTCACCACTGAAAAACACCTGTGCACAACAACATCAACTTCTACAGGGCAGTCAGTGAACAAGCAATAGCCAGAGCATTTAAAAGCAGGTGTGTTCCTGGTTGTTCCTTGTATTTTAACCCTGTGGCCTCTAAAAGCAAAACTGCAATGTGGATGGATTGTGCGAATGCCTGAAGAGATAATGTTAGTCCACTGCAATCCCTTGAAGTGATCCTTTTTTTGTTTTTTTTCTTAGTTTTTTCCAGGCAGTTTGAGGAATAAAAAAAGAAGGTGGTGCAGGAACACTCTCTGTAAAGAATTCATCTTCTTTGTCAAGATTGACTTCATCGTCAGTATCACTCCAGCTGTCACTGTCTTCCACCTTGGGATATTTGTTTTGGATCTACAAGAGAATAAACAGTAATAATAGAAAGTCATACAATATATCATTTAAAATCATTTAATTTGTGTTTCAACATCTGTGTTAGTTTTCTAGTAGTAAATGTGTATAAGTTTAAATGTAAATAAAATAATCTTATCACTTACATCTTCCTCCAGCTGACCTTCCTGTGCAGTGTCCACTGTTAAATCTTCATACTCTTGTATTAAGTCCTTCTCCCTCTTATGGTCTTTTTCATCTTCCATTTGAAATGTAGTCATCTCTTGTGTAACTTCTTCCTCCTTTGCACCTTCTATCTTTTGTACATCTTCCTCTCCATCTTCCTCTTTTAGCACTGTTTTCACCTCATTTGAGTCCTCTATCTTTACATCCACCGGCCCAAACTCTTTATTTTTTCCAGATTCTTTCTTTCCCTCTTCTGCTTTTAAATCTTCCTCATCTTGTATGATGTCTTCTTTTTCGTCTTTCTTTTAAAAATCACTCATGTCTTCTTCTGCTTGTGCAACTTCAATCTCTGGTGCATCTTCCTTTACATTTTTGTCCGTCTTAACATTTTTCACATTTTCCTTTTTTGTATGCCCTTTTTAGTTGATATCTATTTGTGGATGTATTTGATACACCCAAATATTTGCAGAGTTCTGTCCAGAACTTGTGGTCTTGCAGAAGACATTCCCCTGTTTTTTGCTCAGATAATGACTCCTGAAGCTCCTGGATTTGTTTGAAAATATCTTCAAAAGATATGTATCGTTTTCTGGACTGTAAAAGCACATTTCTTTGTGTTTTACATACAAAATGTCAATAACATATCAGAAATAAAATTTTAAGCTTATAATTTAATATAGGCCTAATTCTACAAATGCTAAATTACTTCCATTAAACTAAAAACATTATACTATAGTTCTTACCTTTCCAAATGTTTTGAAGACAATTCTGTATATACAATTGAAATAAAACACACAATTAATGTTTTTTCTTTACTTGAGGATTGAGTATTTTTTACATTTTAAAATATTATCCTATAATGTGGTTTAGTTGGGGAGCTATTTGATATAGTGCTTGTTACTAGTTACAGTAGGCTATACTGTATGTTATTGCACCAGTAGGCTCAGGAAGACCTTCTTCCCTGGGCCTGTGACCCTGCTGAACTCTATACCACAACTCTAATTGCACCTATACCTCTTACAGATCTGCTTCAGTACTGGACATATTATTTGCACTATTTGTATTTTAAACAGACAACACCTGTTTAATATTGCTCTATATAAGCAGCTGTATATGTTGCTATACTATGCAAAATACATGTTTCATTACTTTGCATAATGACAATAAAGTTAATATGATATAGTCATATTCTCAGGAAACGAATGATAACAATCATATTAATTATCAAAGAAGCACTAAACATTATTCAAAACAACCACCGACAAATATTTGAAATAAGCAAAAACTAACTCACCCATTTTTTCGTCTCTTTGTCATTACTATCTTCTGATCAAGTATTTTTCGCTCGGTAACTTTTAGGCCACAATAGCCTTAGGTTTCAAAATGTAGATTTGAAAAGACAATTGTTTTAAATAAAAGGTAGGCCTATTCGTATCTTAAAAGAAAAAGTGAAAAGTAACGAGGAGCTGTCGTTAAAAAAACTTTACTTACACTGTTTGTCAAATTAGCTAAACTATATGAGTTATGGCTTATAAAATAAAACAACCGTAAACTTTTTGATTGATAGATAGATAGATAGATAGATAGATAGATAGATAGATAGATAGATAGATAGATAGATAGATAGATAGATAGATAGATAGATAGATAGATAGATAGATAGATAGATAGATAGATAGATAGATAGATAGATAGATAGATTGATTGATTGATTGATTGATTGATTGATTGAAACAACAAAAAAATTACCATAGTGGTAGTCTGTAAGATGTAGAACAAGAATGTGGTGGAGTTTGCAGAAAAAAAATTGCTTTGCATGTTATATGAATTGATTAAATATTGCTATATAGCCAGGTATACATTATAAGATTTTGGCAGGTAATTATTAAATAATAAAACAGTAAAACAACATGAAAATTACCACAGTGGTAGTCTGTGAGATGTAGAACAAGAATGTGGTGGAGTTTGCAGAAAACAATTTGCTTTGCATGTTATATGAATTGATTAAATATTGCTATATAGCCAGGTATACAGTATAGGACTTTGGCAGTTAATTATTAAATAATAAAACAGTAAAACAACATGAAAATTACCACAGTGGTAGTCTGTGAGATGTAGAACAAGAATCTGGTGGAGTTTGCAGAAAACAATTTGATTTTATTATGAATATCTTTTAAAAAGTCTGCCGACAACCAAACGCATACACATTGAGCCTACCACGAGGTGTAGACGCGCAGAATGTTTTTAAGCATAGATGGCGCGACCGCGCTTCTCCACAAGCACTAGTTTTGTCTCGCGCAAAATACTTTTGAACTAAAGTATAGTTCACCTAAACTTATCAAAACTCATGTATAATGAACATATTTTTAAGATATTGTTATTTTTAAATATATATAAATGCAAGTGTGATTAAAAAAAAGAATAGCAACAGAATAAAATTTAATTTCAAACGCAGACGCGGGCGACTTATGTGGTCCTTGGGGGCGACCTGGTGCCCGCGGGCACCGTGTTGGTGACCCCTGCGCTAAACAATACTCAGCAGTGAGTGAAAGAAAGTCCAAGGCTTATATATTGTGTCTAATGGGTTTCAGCTGTGTAAACAGTGCAATGTGTAATCTGTGACAGCTGTACGAGCTGTGCGATGGATGATGGGAAATGTAGTGTGGTACAAGAGTCCATGTAATCGGAGGGCGACCTCTGGTGGCAAGTAGATGGAAGACCACGGAAAGGATTCGTGACAGTACCCAGGTACAATTAAATTCTTATTTTGTTTTTACCCTATAATCGTAAATCACTAATATTACAGGTCCTTCATGATGCAGAAGGGCTACAACGTGCCAGGATGGGCATGTGACATGCTACCACATTCATGCCAACAGGATAGCAGTTCCTGTGGGCCTTTTTTCGTGAAAGTAAGTTAAATGGGTCAATGCCATATATGACTTTCTTTCCTTAGTGTAACACCATAGGTAAACATTAATGGAGATGGGTCATCCTGGATGGTAAATGGATGATAATAAACAGTTTTTTTTTTTTTTTTTTAACTATTGAAATAAATTATGACTTCCGTTGAAAAAGAACACAAGAAGTTGTTCGGAAGAGTTTTACTGCTAAACATGTAAGTTAAGGGTGAACTTCTTGTAGTAATCATTCCAGTATCATTCTTTAGAATTCCCTGCTTGTATTTTATTAAAGAAGGAGTCTTGCAGCCATAACACACATCAAAAGAAAATTAAATAGATAAAGAGAAACTTGTCATTTTGGGTGAACTATTCTTTTGACTAAATTTGACAACCCCATTGGCAATCCCTGTGACAATTTTTTTTTTTTTTTTTTTGCGGTGTTCCACCAGCTGTTGTTACACAAAAGTGTTGGATAATGTAAAATTTCAGTTAGCTGAAGGGGTCATTTGGAGGAATCCCATCCAGCCTGCTGCTCACTACAAATGCAACCTGTATTGTAACATAACTTTTTTTTATTATTATTATATAGCAACCCACTGTTGTAACTTATTGTAATAACACATGGTTTACATTACAAACATATCCTCAAATACATAATCACTTTTATTTTTTAGTTTGCAGAATGTTTCTTAAATGATGAGCCGCTTAATTTTTCCACATCTGTAGAAAGTATGGCTGGCCTGAGAATGACAATAGCTGCTTGTCTCCTGTAGAACACAGGTAAGTTTTAGATACTAGTGCTTGTTTCAAATTGTAATTTATTCTTTGGTACTCTAACCATTTAACAGTGTAGGTAAAAATGTGATTATTTATTTGCTTTTTAAGACTTGTGATGTTTTAAGAACTTGTTTTATGATCACATTGTTTATTCTGCCTTGGCATGATATTCAACTAGCTGACCTTAAGGACCTGTGCCATCTATGTGGGGAAAGAAACGGTGGTCAAAAAGTGACTAACTGGGTAAGTATTTCAAAAAGAATGCTGTCTTTTATCAAGCCTTTTATTGAATTTGCCATATTAATTGAAGGTGATATAATGTTCATTTAAGTATTGTTTTATATTGATTACAGAAATACCTATACTTGACTTAGAAATTTGTTTGTCAACATGTTTAGATTGGCTGTGATGTGTGCCCACGTTGGTTTCACTGCAAGTGTGTTCAATGTTCAAGGAAACACAAAACTTATATCTGTCCAGTTTGTGAACTTTGAAGTGTACTTTCACACTGTAACTTATTGACTTATTATTTATTTTATTTAATTAATTTAATGTAAGTGTTACATTTCATTTATTTAACATTTTTGTTATTTTAAAACATTCTGTTTGCTGAATATTGTACATTTCTTTGTTAACCTATAAATTTTTTTACCAGGTGATTTGAAGATATTTAGCTTTAAACTACTCTTCATTGTAAGTCTACTAAATTTATGTTTGGTAAATACAAAGCCAAATGAGAAAATTTTAACACTATGTAAATTGTAAATAAAAACATTTAACAATGTTCCCATCTCATGTTATTCAAAATAGAACTGTGAAATCATTATAAAAAATATGATGAAAAAGTTGTACTAAAAGTGATTTGGGGTTGTGTATAAGGGATTGTGAAAGACAGTATCAGTGTTAATGGCAAATAAAAATAGAGTTTGCCTGAAAAAAAAATGATATAAATTTACCTAAAGACAAAGAATCATCAGGACTATTGTCAAAGGTAACAGAGAGACCTTTATTACCAAGTATGTTTGCACATAAAAAGAATTTGTTGTACCAAAGGAGGTTTCCAGTTCAAAGGAGGTTTATATCAATGAAATATCATTAATTTGGCTGGGTCAGAGACCCATAAAAGTCATTTTGGTGACACATATCATCCTGTAGAGTACCTGTAAAAAAGCACAAATGTTTAGATTCAATAGGGACCATTTTATATAGGGGAGTAAGATTTTGGCGACACTGCCGAATTCACACCCCTCCCCATGATATTAAGTTTGCTTAGTTTAGAGACCCATAAAAGTCATTCTGGTGACACTTATCCTGTAGAATCCCTGAAAATTTTACACTAAACTGCGAATATTGTTCTGCTCCCTAACAAACACATCCTCTTTCATGATAAGGAATATTACATTAGAGAAAATGTGCAGGCAGTAAAGTACAATGACATATTTGTCTGTATCCCTTTAGTACTGTTCAGATTTAGGTGTATGCTCACCTTACGAAACTAAACCATTGTTTTACTACAAAAAAAAACACTGTATTGTTTAAAAAAAAAAAGTTTTCACTGTATTATATATAAATAAAGGTGACTATTAAAACACAATACAAAACGATAAAAGCTCAGCTAGACAGTCCAGGTTGTATATCATACGAGTTTAGTTAAATACATGATCAAAGACAAATACAAAAAGTAATACATGATCAAAGACCAATTCACAAATTGCCATGTTTTACTTGCGTCGTCTAATGCTTGTCTGTTTTCGCAACTGGCGGCATTGACTGACGTCATGCGCGTACACACGAGAGGAGTCATATTCTGGCAGGGAGTCGGAATTCGGCACAACACTAGCCGGAGGAAATTACCAAACTGGTTCCGCGTGTGTATCACACCAATGTACATATTTTGCTTCAGCAAATCAAAGTTACTAATTATGAAGGATATATTCAAAATAAACTGGTAGTAACTGTCTAAAAAATGAATGCCTGCAGGAATGAAATTCAATGCTTTTTAATGCCATTTGCCTTAGTTTTCACAAAATCCATTTAATGACTTTTATTGCTTTTTAATGACCCGCAGAAACCCTGCAGCAGTACTAATGGACAAATAAAATATTCATTATATTTACTTACTTAAATGTATGTACATTAGTACAATTCACTTTTGTCAGAACTGTTTGCAATAGATGAATGCAAGTACACAATAGCACACATATATATCACTCAGATGTCTACTTCCTATCTAGGACCTATTAGACATATATGAAATTCATATCGAACATTTTCCAGCCAGATATTAAATAGACATTTGGTAATCGTATTTCAGATGTATATGGTTTAAAATGTATGTAAATCCCCTTTGGAGACGTAGCCTACGTGTGCTTCCTAGAGCTCCACTGTTAGCTATACATAATAAAACATGTTATCCAGCAAAATCACAACTATACCATTTAGCATCTTAACACGTTCAACAATTTGCTCTACAGTAGTTCAACAAATGCAAACTTAAAACGAGGAACCATGTTTTTGGTTTGTAATAATCACATTTGTTAACACCCTGATCCAACTTTTCTGTCATGTTCGATTATGATGCATCCTCCTCTTTATGACGTATCCTCTCCCGTGGCCTCCTGGGATAGAGAAGTATAAAAGTAGTAGGCCATCCGGGAACTTCTATGACTACTCTTTTATGACTACTAAGGTTTCAGACATACTTATTCGCTCACCTACTGCTCTGACCTTAGAGAATCATGAGGTCAAAGGAACTGCCTGAAGAGCTCAGAAACAGAATTGTGGCAAAGCACACATCTGGCCAAGGTTACAAAAAAATTTCTGCTGCACTTAAGGTTCCTAAGAGCACAGTGGCCTCCATAATCCTTAAATGGAAGACGTTTGGGACGACCAGAACCCTTCTTAGAGCTGGCCGTCAGGCCAAACTGAGCTATCGGGGGAGAAGAGCCTTGGTGAGAGAGGTAAAGTACCCAAAGATCACTGTGGCTGAGCTCCAGAGATGCAGTCGGGAGATGGGAGAAAGTCCACCAGTCAGTGCTTTATGGCAGTGTGGCCCGATGGAAGCCTCTCCTCAGTGCAAGACACATGACAGCCCGCATGGAGTTTGCTAAAAAAACACCTGAAGGACTCCAAGATGGTGAGAAATAAGATTCTCTGGTCTGATGAGACTAAGATAGAACTTTTTGGCCTTAATGGTGGTATGTGTGGAGAAAACCAGGCACTGCTAATCACCTGTCCAATACAGTCCCAACAGTGAAGCATGGTGGTGGCAGCATCATGCTGTAGGAGTGTTTTTCAGCTGCAGGGACAAGACGACTGGTTGCAATCGAGGGGAAAGATGAACGCGGCCAAGTACAGGGATATCCTGGACGAAAATCTTCTCCAGAGTGCTCAGGACCTCAGACTGAGCCGAAGGTTTACCTTCCAACAAGACAATGACCCTAAGCACACAGCTAAAATAACGAAGGAGTGGCTTCACAACAACTCCGTGACTGTTCTTGAATGGCCCAGCCAGAGCCCTGACTTAAACCCAATTGAGCATCTCTGGAGAGACATAAAAATGGCTGTCCACCGTTTACCATCCAAACTGACAGAACTGGAGAGGATCTGCAAGGAGGAATGGCAGAGGATCCCCAAATCCAGGTGTGAAAAACTTGTTGCATCTTTCCCAAAAAGACTCATGGCTGTATTAGATCAAAATTGTGCTTCTACTAAATACTGAGCAAAGGGTCTGAATTAGGACCATGTGATATTTCAGTTTTTCTTTTTTAATAAATGTGCAAAAATGTCAAATTCTGTGTTTTTCTGTCAATATGGGTTGGGCAGAGCTCAGATCAACTTCAGCCTTGAAGAAACTGTGAATCATGTGTATCTATGTATGTGCGCTCAGTGTTCTGTACAGGTCTGTTATGGGTACTGGTGGACTGTTATCATCTGGACTGGAGACCTGAAAACGCCTAGGCCTGACCTAGAGGGACATTCTGTGCCTAAGTTCAGGCTCTTTATTAAAGTTTTCTTCAATTTATTTTTTTAAACTCTGACTCCGGGGCTTCAATTATCATATCTGGTCTTTTGGATCTTTAACTGTAAAATCCCCTACGGGTGCTGTGTGTACATTTAATGAGGAAAAAAAAAAAGAACTTAAATGATTTTAGCAAATGGCTGCAATATAACAAAGAGTGAAAAATTTAAGGGGGTCTGAATACTTTCTGTACCCACTGTACTTATTTGCTCGCCTACTGATTTTTCGCCTACTCTATAGTAGTGAAGTAGGCGATTTCGGACGGGGCAACTTAGTAAAAGGAATAAAGCACTTAAGAGAGTTGGAAGATCATTTAATTATCACAGTTTTATTAATTATAAAAGAGCACAGGCCAGACGTCTAAGAGAAATTATTGGAGGAAATTTTCTAACAATATTGGGGAATATATTGAAATTAATGAAGTATGGAATATGATAATAAAAATGGGAGGGAAACAAAAAAATAGCAGCATACCTGTCTTAGGTAACGATTGACAGTGGAAAAACTGGAGGCGCTAGCAGAAACATTAGCTAAAGTGCACAGTAAGAAGAAGAAACGAGGAGGTATATGAAACAGAACCCGAGTAAGAACCCTCAATTACTAGCGGAAAAAGGACCTTCTGGATGTACTTTAGTTTTAGAGTTTACTCTGCATGAGATGAAGAAAGCGCTTGCAGGGGTTCACCAGGAAGAGACGATATTTGCTATGAGATGGTAAAACATCTATCAGAGACATCACTAAATATCATTTTAAACCTCTTCAACAAGGTGTGTGAATCAGGGAGGTTAACAGCTGATTTCAAGCATGGTGTCATAGTGCCAATCACAAAGCCAGGCAAGGACCATACACAACCAAAAAATTACTGGCCCATAGCATTAACAACGAATCTTTGCAAATTGATGGAATGCATGGTAATGAGCAGGTTGGTGCATATCATTGAGAAGAAAAACCTTTTTCTCCCCATCCCAAAGTGGTTTTCAGAAAGGAGCGAAACACAATGGACTCTGTGCTCTGTTTGGAAGCTGAAATAAGAAAAACACAAGAAACTGTGATAAATGTGGTCAAGCAGAATCTGTAGAACACATACTTATAGAGTGTGATGCATGAAGGTGCAAGATTTCAACTAATTCACACTTTAAATAATTTGTCACTTCAGGATCTGTTAGGAAATGGCCCAAAATAATCAAGAATATTTCATGAATTAATTATTTTCTTTAAAGAAACAAGACTGATCAATAGAATTTAAGATAGAGGTGTATTCATTTATTTTTAGATTTTTTATTTATTTATTTATTTATTTATTTATTGTCTTATTGTTTTCAAACTTCCCAACAATTATGCGCTCCACACTCCTATCCAGTAGGTGGCGGGAATACACCATTTAAGTTGATCTGCCAACTGTCATTAACATCAGAAGAAGAAGACGAACACGAAGATAAAGATAACGCAAACTCTTATTTTTGTTAAAATTTGAGCTTTTATAGTTGCGCTAAATAAAAATACACAATGCAGAGGGTGGTTTTGCTGGGCAGTGCTTTCAGAGCGATCGTGGCAGGATTAGACGGACTTCATGCGCACTATTTTTTCTGTACGAGACATGAGAATGTGAGCAGGACTCAGACTAGAAAACACTCTCAAGATCAACCCACCAACAATACAGGACACTTTAGCTGTTACAGCTTACCACACAGGACTCTGATCAATGTGTCTGGACAAGACATGAATTCATTTCTTCAAGGGATAATAACCAATGACATGGCTCTTCTGGCACAAGATGCAATGTGTGCGATGTATGCTCACATACTAAATGTTCAAGGCAGGACACTGTATGACATAATAATTTACAGGTAATATACTACATTGTTTTAACATTTCATTTTATTATTATTATTATTATTATTTGTAAACTACACACGGACGGAAAATAATGTGATTTTAGAGGTGCTGGAATTTTGTAAATAAGGCTAATAAAAAGTGGGCGTGACCTCAGCATTATCTCACTGTCCCACCCTGGACTTCTTGTGTTTCTGATAGCTGCTCTTCTACATTGTTATTCTACATGTCAGTAAAGTCAATTTGGATTTAGCAGTTCATCAACATCGTATGATGTTGATATGTTCTAAGTGGCATACAAATGAGAATAATAGAAACAGATATGTGATTAATTCACATGGATATATAAATATTTAATATATTAAATATTTTTATTAAAAATATTAATATTATATTTTTATAGATTTAAGTTAGACAGCACTTTAGCAGAATTATGTACAGAACAGTAGCGAGGCGTTTTTAAAAGGATTGGTTCACTTTCAAACGAAAATTATCCCAAGCTTTACTCACCCCCAAGCCATCCTAGGCGTATTTATGAGTTTCTTCTTTCTGATGAACACAATCAGAGATATTTTAATAAATATCCTGACGCATTCGAGCTTTATAATGACAGTGAAATGGTGTCACAAGTATGAGCTGAAGAAAGTGCTTCCATCCACATCCATCCGTCGTAAATGTGTACTCCACACGGCTCAGAGGGGTTAATAAAGGCCTTCTGAAGAGAAGCGATGCGTTTGTGTTAAAATAAAATAAACATATTTAAAAAATTATGAAGTAAATTATTTAGCTTCCACTTTACCGCCTTCAATCTTAGATTGTGTTCATCAGAAAGAAGAAAGTCATTTACGCCTAGGATGGCTTGAGGGTGAGTAAAGCTTTGACTAATTTTCATTTGAAAATGAACTAATCCTTTAAGTGCATGTACATGAGCGTAAATATTTTACCATTTATGTTTATTATAGTCCAAAGCCACAATTAATACATTTAAATAAGACTATATAAACTCTGCAAAAAAGACCTTTTTTCAGGATACTCTATTTTAAATATAATTTTGTAAAACAGTGATTTGTTTTCGAATGTTTTATGCAATATTCCAATTTAGAATTAAATTCACAACTTTGGATGGAAACATAGCTAATGTTATGTGTGTAGTCCTCATCTTACGGGAAAGACCTTATAACAAGTTGCATATAATATGTAATTATAAATTGTATCAATATTACATTTATTTATATTAAGTAAACATAATAAAGCAAGGACTACAACACAAGCGTATTCATTAAGTTTCAGAGTTACAAAGGTAACAACGGTAATGACTGTCCACCCATCTGCTTGAAAACAACTAGAGTGCTGTTTTTTGGAGAATCTGTGCTAAACATTTAAAACAGTTTTGTGCGTTCTGAATGTATGCATTCATATATTTTTTTCTTGTTGTTGTTCAGTTTGGAAGGAAACGCAAATGGACTTAATGGTGTACTTCTGGAGTGTGACAGCACTGTACAGGAATCCATCATGCGGCTTCTGGAAGTCTACAAGATACGTCGCAAAGTAAACATCAGCTTGTGTCCTAGCATTTCACTTTGGGCTCTATTACCTCAAAATAAAAATGCAGTGCTGGGAAAGTCAAAGCCAGATGTTACTGCAGCAGATAAAGTATTAGTTTTGGAGCAAGACCCAAGAACTGAACTCATGGGCTGGAGAATGATCACCATTTGTCAGGACAATCTACATGAGATTGTCTCTGCTTGTCAACCTGGCAACATTGAAGAATACCACAGACATCGCTATGAAATTGGTATTAAACACTTTGTATTATTACATAGGTAAACTTAAACCTACAATCTTAACTAGGTACATTGCAAGCTTATTGATAGTCTACATTGTTTTGGACTTAAACATGCAGTAATTCTTTGTTTTATGAAAGTGTATGTGAATAGTAGATGTGACATGTTAAGCTGCAATGATAGCACTGTTCTGCAGAGTAATTTGCTATACTCCAAAACTTTTATTCAAATTATTCAAACATCTTAATGACCTCTGACTGAATTACTTTTACATCCACTACCAGTGAGTTTGGACAGTGACCTACCTATTGATTATTATTATTATCATCATCATCATCATTTGTACTTTTTACTTAGAATAATAGTGACTTAGAATAATAATCAACAACGCATAATGACATTATGTATTGACAAAAATGTTAAACAGATCTAGTATTTCAGCTTTCACAAAAGCAGCCAGCTTTTGTCTAGATTACAGCTCAACCAGCTTCATGAAGTGGATTGATCTAGGATGCTTTTTGAACAGTATTGATTGTAAATTCATATGTTGGTACAGTTTATTTGTATCTATAAAATTAATTTCAAGCCTTTACTTCAAAAGGTTTTTAAAGTCTTTAGAAGCATAAATTCAGTCCGTGTGTTCAAACTTAATACTGGTACTGGTGTAGATATGAATATTTTGGATATTGAGCCACATTTAGTCATGTCAATATGAGAAAAAAATGGCAAGATTAATGCTATATAATTGTTTTCCTGATATTGATGTCAATATTAAAAAGTTAATATTCATCTTAAATAAATCTCTGCCTTATCGAAGTGTACATGGATATTGTTTGGTTAATAAATGAAGCATTTTGTCTTTTTAAAATGTTTAACATTGTACTTAAACGATATTCAAGAGTCAGCACATCCTTTGTAATCAATCCTGTAATTTATTTAATTTCTATAGGACTACCTGAAGGAGTCAAAGACCTTCCGCCAGGTGAGGCCCTTCCACTGGAGTCTAATCTTGTTTACTTGCAGGGAATTAGCTTCAGCAAGGGATGCTATATCGGACAGGAACTAACTGCAAGAACTCACCACACCGGTGTAATAAGGAAGCGCCTAATGCCTGTTACCATGTCTGCTCCAGCTGAGGACCTGGACCAAGGAGCTGCTCTTCAGACTGAGTTGGGCAGACCAGCAGGGAAATACAGGGCAGGAATCGACAAGCTGGGACTGAGCCTTGTACGTTTGGCTCATGCTAAAGAGTCACTCAAACTTAAATCCTCTGATGATTTGACAGTGACTTTACAGGCTACTGTGCCTGAATGGTGGCCAAAAAACACTGAAGATAAATGAATCGGCAACACTAGAAAGGTCAAAAGTCTACCAGACTGCTTAATTTTAATGCAGATAATATTTCTTTAGAGTTAATTTTAAATGTTAAAAATAATATTTTACACAAAAAATGTTGACAATGTCTTGGTTAACACCTTGAAATAAAATGTTTTTCAAAAATGTTTTATTGTTAATTTTCTAAAGTAAATCACATCTTCATGGATGTAAACCAAACTGTTCTTATTTGAAAAGCCAGACTGTATGCTGCCTTAAAGAGCACCTGGTAAGCTCATACTTTTTAGTTAGTCTGAAATAAAATATGAAAATAGCCAGAACAGAGCAATCAGTATGGTTTGTTATTGCAGTGGATAAGCATATTTGAATATGTCTTCATCACAATATAAAAAAAATATATAATATAAAACTGTATATTAAGATATGTTGATGAATGGCCAGTGTAAAAACCATGTAAATTAAATTATGGGGCTACAAATTATAATAAAACTAATTATCCAGGTAATGACAGCATTAAGAATCAAGGCTATGTAAACTTTTGAACGGGGTCATTTTCATAAAATCAGCTTTTTGGGTTTTTTTGTCTTGTGGACTTTATGTAAACATCTGTTATGTGAAATAGTTTATTTAGGACAGTACTAAATAAAAAAATAACATAATTTTCATGATCCTTCTTATTTTGTTAAAATGATTTACTGTAGATTTCCAGCAACACTCTTGGCGTAAAAATAGGTTGCATCTGTAATCACATTCTTTCAGAGTAGGTTTTCTTTTGAATAAGTAATTATTTCATGACAGTTTAAAAAGAATGTTCTATAGTATGAACGTGCATGGTATAAACGTAATCAGATGTAGTAAATTCATCATGTAATTCTCATGTGACCTTCCAGTGTCAGTTGTGTCGATTCACAGCATTTCCAAATCCTCTCCCAGAATAGTGGTGTCCACTGGATGCACACTTTAGAAGCACACTTTGGAAGTAGTATGTCATTTGGGTACTTTTTGTTGCAGACTGTTTTATGAATACTATGGATTAAGATACAGTACTCCTTGCCTACTACATAGGAAAGTGTAAATATTTACATTTAAGAGCTCCATCTTACTCAGCTTTTTAATATTATTGAAATGCAGTACTGAGATAAGAATTCCTGTATAAGAATTCCATCTGCTAAAAAGTTGCCTTTAATCATCTTTGATGTTGACACGCCCTTTAATAAGTTCATGTACTCATAACTCAATATTTGTCATGATAGCTTACTTTTATTATGACACCACAAAAAACAATGAAATAACACATATGTTGTTAAGAGAATTTATTTAAAGATTTGCCATAGTAGATATTCCACATACAAAATAGTTCTTATACAATTGTACGAACAGCCTCTCTGATCTCTTGAATTAGTTCCACAGGTTTGAAGCTCAGAGCTGAAGGGTCCAGTCTCTTAAAGTCTTCATTGCTAAGCATGCTTTCAAATATATGCAATACTCTCTGGAGGTCAAAGGCTGCATGATGAGGGCCTAATGCACAAAGACTTTCTGCAAGGAAGTCTTGGCAATTATCTGAATTTCTGGGACATGAATTCAAAAAGGATATTCGAATACTTGCAATGGTCTTAATGAAAGAGGCAAACTCTCCATAATCAATTCCTGTACATGATTTCATGATCACCTGAAATAGAATATAAATTAATGTATTATCACAGGAATTCAAAAATTGTTTACAGTGGCCAAAAATTCTTGGCTTAAGACTTGACACTTGCACTGTGTTATCACAAATGGCAAAAGTTATGTCCAAATGGTTAGTGAGAAAAAAGGGCAAGCATCATTTGTTTGCAACTGCTATATGGCCAGCACAACCAGTGGAAGACGATGCCACTGTAACCTGAATGTTTTTATTTGGGCTTGATTTGATGTTTTGTGTGCAACTCTTTCATGTATGTTTGTCTCTCGTGTTTTAACTCTCAAACTGTAATTGCTCACAGGAGCTAATAGTGGGAATAATTGGGAATCATGTAACAGTACAGATTTCATTTATCTATTATAACTTTTATGTTGTTTTAGTTACTTGGCTGTTTCCTTATAAAGGTCCAGTAATTCGTCAAGTTTTCTATTAGGAGTGTGACTTTTTTTAATATGATGTCATTACGCTGCTGTCTTGCTACCAGCCAATTGCTGCATTTCTAATCATAGTTTCGAGTATCGATATACCTGCCCTTTCCAATGAACCTAAGAACACGCAGTTATCTCAGACAACTTAATCCAGATATTTTAATCAAATCTGCAAATTTGTTTGAAGAACCAAATTAGCCAGAGATCAGTTATCATGATTAGAAGGTCTGGCATCTGTAACATCATCTCAGATGTATTAACCAAGGTATGAAGAATGGACTCCTGATTGGTGAGAGGAGTGGTTGCCGTTGCATTTAAGCCTCCTGAATTATGAATGCATGGCTACACCAGCTCTACTGGCTTCCTTAAATTTCAGAGTTGACTTTTATTTACCCAGTGTGATGGTGTACAGTTTTTGTTAAAGGATATCTGTTGTAAGGACTATTTGATTAAGTTGTGATTTCTGGTGTTTATTATTGCTATGTTTTCTTCCTAATCATTTCTATAATTGGAGCATGGTAGGGGAGTGGTTGTCTTTTTCTTTACATTCTGTCTTCTCCTTTTTTGATTGTTAGGGAGGGAAGCTTTTACAATTTTGTTTATTATCTGAATAAATGGGTTAGCATTTAAAATCAGTTAGATTTGTTTTATTTATGTTGGCCTTGCCCCCTCCTGAAGTTTATGGTGCTCTATGTTTAATAAATTTATTTCTTGCACTATTTAAGTTTGGGTGTTTTGAGGTCTTGGAAGTAAGAGCAGGGACTCCAGGGATATTTTTGATAGGATCCCTGTTATTTTTTTTTTTTTTTTTTTTTTAATTTAGATAAAACAATTCATAAAACAGATGTAACTGTTGTATTGCCAGTATATGATTTTCTAAATTGCATTAGATTGTGTATAGCTGATGCCAGTTAATAACTAATAATCATTTCTTATTTGCTGATTCGGAAAAAGGCTTACCTTATTAGCCTCAGAGAAACAACAGTTTATTTTATTGGATAACATAACTCTTCATGTTATGTCCCAGGACGTGCATTTGTGTTTTATAATTATAGTATTTGTCATTGTTTGTACTATGTGGCTGTCAATGAACCCAACACCCTGCTAGAAGTTGTAGATTTTGTTGTACATTTTGTCCTATTTCCTGTGCTTCTCCCTGTCCTAATATAGGTGATGGGATCGACCAGCAGTTCTTCATCATTGTAATAAGCATATTTAAGTATTTAAGCAGGACCAGAGAGATATTACTTCTTCAAAGAGCATGAGAGTGTTGAGATGTTGCCAGTCCCAGAATGTTGCTCTTGTTAGTGTCTTAAACTTAAATTTGATGTTGTGGCTGCAGTGTGCAGTTTTGCTATACATGTTGTGTCATTTGCCCTCTATTGAGTAGAGGAGCAGTAGGAAGATGGGTGCCATTTTCTTCTGTTCTCATTTTCTCCTGTGTTAGCTAGTTAAGAAGTAAGGTATCAGTTGTTTATTATTTGTCTTTGTTTCTACAGGATAATTAGACACTACCTCATCAGGTAGTGATCTTTTGTTTGTTGTTTTGGCCTTATCCGCTCCTGAAGAAAAAAACCTTGTCTTTATGTTGGAATTGTTTATTTAGAGTTCTTTTTGCACAGTAAATATTAGGGGTGGCACGGTTCACAAAACCCACGGTTCGGTTCGTATCACGGTTTTCGGTTCTGTACGGTTCTTGTTGTTATTTTTTCTTTTACTCTTTAACACTCCAGAAATTTCCTTCAGCATATGATATATAGCTTATTAGCTTAATTATCCACAATTTAGGATACAGTATTAACATTTTTGTAATGTAATCATGCACTAACTGAATTTGACTTGACTTTAAGCACATTATTGGGACCATCTTTGAGTAAAAGCTGGGTGCGATTTTGATACAGCAATAGAGAAGACATTGATGATGACATACTTTTCGTTTGTTTGGCATAAAAAAGAGCATGTGTATTGTTATCTCTACAGGAACTTGTGCCTTTTTAGCACACAAAGATTGAAATTAACTTGAATTTATCAAACTGCCAACTTCAGTATAGCTCTTACAAAAAAATATATTTTAAAAGACAAAGAGAGGAACTCTTAAAGCTCTGTCTTTTAAACAAGTCAAAATACTTTAAAGATAAATATATAATGTAATAACATAAACATCCCCAATGCTTTAGTTATGGCTATTGCCCGGTCCGACTTATCACTGAGAGTTTGCTTAAATGCTGCGGACAGTAGAAGTTGTTTCCTAACCGGCTCTCTCCTGTTTGTGCTTATCGACACATTGGCGTGATGTCTTCTCAAATGAAAAATCATATTAGAAGTGTTTCCATTAGCATATTGAATGCATTTTGCACAATGCTTGCACACAGTCGCAGTTCTCTCTACTGTTTTATTTCCGTTGTCTTCGTAAGTAACATGAAATCCAAAATGTTCCCACACTCCGGATTTGAACGACACGGGCGCATCCGCCAACTCTGGGCAGCCTTCATTAGGGGCCGTTCACTTATCGCGCCTAACAAAGCGTGGAAAGCGCGGCCGCGTTGCTTCTATTTTGAGCGCGCTTGCCGCGCGCCTACATAGGAAATAATGAATATAGCATGCAAAAGACGCGATATGTGAACGGCCCCTTACTCCACTTTTACTGTTTATATGTATGTTCGCGCGAAACTGTCTAAACACGGGGCTAAATTGCGCATGCGTCGAACAGTCGAACGAGCGTGCGACGCACACACGAACCGAATCGAGACAAGTGAACTGAACGGTTCGAACGGTTTTTCATGTACCATGCCACCCCTAGTAAATATGTCATCACTTGTTTATTGTAAATAAATTTATTGAAATCTTACTTTGTGTACTGAGTGGGAACTGAGAATTGTTCAAACAAACGGTGCCCCGTTGTGAGAAACTACTACATTAATGTATGCTATTGTAATATTTGTTCTCACATAAGGGAACCATTAGAGTTACATGGGGTGGGGGCAACTTCAGTGTGATCTGCTGTGACGTCACTTATCTTGTTGCACTGCAGTATATGAAGCTGCCTGAAGTGTACATGAGTCAACTGGCTCCCTCTGTCAAAATCGCGAGAGATATAAATTCCTTTGTCCAATTGAAAAATTGGAACACACTTTAAAAAGGCAGAGGGGATTCCCCTATGGGGAAGTAAGTTTGTGAGCGTGTGTATAAATGCGAAGTGGACCACACCCCCAGTCTTTTACGAAGGTGCTATACAGTGTAATTTTCTTAACTTTACTTATTTATTTATTTATTTTTACTTTAAATGTCTATCTATGTTCCATATAATGGCAAAACAATTTTCATTCATGCACCATACATGTTAAATAATACAGACTTACATTTATTGCTTCAGTGATATTAACATTCATAATATTGCTACGGAAAGACTCATTTGAGCATTTGGGTTTATTCATGGTCTGCTGAAGGTAATTTGTTAATACTTTTACACTTTAAAGTTTTCATTTTGATGTGTGATGGTTGATTTTACCTCACTATAGCCACTTTTTGCAAATATTTATTCTGCATTCATAGAATGAACATTTGAACTTATTTATAGTACACCTTTAATGTACTCACAAAGCACACTACAGTCTCCGGGCTCACAGACACCAATATTTTAACGATTAAGAAAACATGAATCACTGTCTGGAAAGTCAGTATGGAGATCAAGGTTAGAATTGTAATTTTACCATAGTACAACAGCACACCATGCGTGTATATTAGCACCATTTGTTGTTTGCTTTAGAGCATTATGCATAATGTCATACTTAACAGATAACCTAGAGCCAAAAAATAAATAGTTACCTGACAATGCTGATGCCAGGTGCTCATAGTATCACGCCATTCCTCAATTTCTCTCTGGACAGAAGAAAGTTCATCTTGCAGGAACTGCCACATGGTTTCCAAATTACAGCCATTCAGCCAGTTATGATTGATGGAAATGGTATCCTCCTATTATTAAGAGATGTATTTTAGAAAGTGAGTTAGCTGAGGTTTTTTTTAAATCAGGATAACTAGGGGCAGGGTCTGCTTAGTTGTCATGAAATAATGAAAAAAGCCTGGCTGGGGTCTCACAGCTCTGTATGTCTCCCATATCTGACAGACAAATTTCAGTTCATGCAGCTCTCTGCAAAAAAAGCTGATGATATCAATCAATTGTGTAACTAAGGGAGACATACAACTTGTGTGGTGCTGTGGGTCTCCAAGCCGGTGGTGAGAGCTAGAGCTTATTGACCAAGAGACATACTTGAACTACTGCAGCAAATTACTTTATGTATGGCCTTAAAAATGCAAGCATTATAGATATAGAAAAATATTTTCAATAAAATAAATAGAATTACAATAGTACAAAAAAATAACACAAACTTATGCATTAGTAGGTTACTTCTGTAACCCAGGTTCTTTGATAACAAAAAAAAAAAGTTGGGTATCTACGATGAGAGCAAATCAGACGTGACCGACTGCAGAAGCTTCAATTACACCATCAAACTGACAGAACAATTACTACAGCGATTGGGGTCCCCCACCTCCCTAGTATATAACTCACAGCACCCTGCTATTACATCAAACTCATCATATCTTCATACCTTGTACTCTGTAAAAAGGGCAGTAAGGTGAGAACCAGGGTTACGCAAGTAACCCAACGTTCTCTTTTTATCATCCGTTCAATATCTCACTATGAAACCACTCCTGTATTGGAGCTATGCTGTATGAACAGACACAACATAAAAAAACTAAGGTGTAAACAATTAATCATGGTTCTAACACTAATAATAAATATAGCTGCAAGTAGCGATACAGAGCCTGAAGGGGCTTAAGCGCAATAGCAGGAAGAGCAAAAACAGCAGAAATTGAATGTACATGAAAAACAGCTAGTTCAGAAGTATGGGTTGGGTGAGAATGAACTCAGAATATACAGATGTTTAAATGAAAATGAACACAGCATGAAAAACAAAACATTTCTAATCCAAGAGGAATAAAGATCAGTACAATGTTGACCCAGATAATAAAGGAATCAAAACACACAATTTCATAAAACTGTTCCATTACGGATTCAAACTCAAAATCTTTAGCTATAGGTGCTCATTAGGCATCTGGCTTTACACAGTGAGCTACTAGAGGATGGACATTCACCAGGCTGCTGAAGAGATCTTTTAGTGTCAGAATGAGAACACAATAAACATTAATTAGCATGTTAACCAGATTAGCACACTGAGTTAACTTAATACTAGTATAGCTTATGGTTGACCTGATTGATAGCTGAAGAGTGACATTAAAAAGGAATGGCAACTGGTTAGCATACTAATCAATTATCAATTAGCATGCTTAGCTAACTAGCATTAGACAACAAACACAGGCATGGTCAAATTCGGAGACGAATATCTCGGAAATGGTAGCAAATATCAAAAATCCATTCTGTAATTTCTGTGTGGCTTCAGAATTCAATACTCAAGATACCCTAACTCGTCCAAATCAGTCAATAGGTGGCGCTACATAACTCCTAAACCGTTTGTTCCAGACTAAAGTGTCTTACATATCATTGAAAATCTGCATTTTGTGTTTGCTTGTGTTATCTTTGACTAATATTTAAATTTGTTTGATGATCTGAAACATTTAAGTGTGACAAACATGCAAAAAATTAAGAAATCAGGAAGAGGGCAAACACTTTTTCACAGCACTGTATATCTCCAATGTTATTTCCAGCATTTTAAATTTGGTCAAAAACCTACTTTTGCGAACTAGTCCTAGGTTTTTCGCCCGATTGGAACCAAACCAGTGTAATGTTCTCTGGAGTCTGAATATCAAAAGTCTTCCAAAAAAAAAAAAAGCTGAAATTTTGATTCACAACCGCTAAGGGGTGCCGAAACGTACAATGCGAGGGGAGCCACTTTTACTAAAATGGCTATAACTCAATAATGAAATAAGATATCTTTACCAAACTCGGAACAAATGTATATGGGCTCAATCTTTTGTCACGATAACAGGATAGAAACATGTAAACGGCTATAATCACCTGACGGTTAGTCTGATTGACTTGAAAATTGGCATGCGCTGTCCTTGTCCAAGTTGCCATGATGGTAAAGCAATTGTCCACTTGGTGGCGCTATAAAAGAAAAAAAAACATGAAAATGGCTATAACTAGTAATAACTATAACTTAGCTATAACTTAGTCCGATTGACTTGCATTTTGCAAATTGGCATGCAGTGTCTTTGCCATGCATGTCTATGAAATTTGAGAATCTGGTAGACCAGTTTAACGGAGGCCGATCAAAACACACATAAACTGTATTCATGTATGAGACCAGGCCAGATGCTAGGGCTGAATTTGGGGAGAGCCTGACAAAGTATGACCTCGATTGACCAATAGGGGGCGCTACAGCAATCAAAAGTTCAAAATAGCTCATAACTCAAAGACCGTTTGTTTTATATCATTGTAATCCTTGGCTCAAGACGAAAACAAGACATATCTCAGATTTTATTTACGCCTGAGAGAATTTTTACGCCATTTTGAATTTTGTCCAAAAACTATTTTTGAAAACTAATCCTAGGATTTTCGCCCAATCGGAACCAAACCAGTACAGCAAGATTCTCTTGAGTCTGAATATCAAAAGTTATCAAAAAAGTTGAAATTTCGATTCATGGTCGCCAAGGCATGTCAAAATGGTCGATGAAAATGGGTGGAGCCTATTTTACTAAAATAGCTATAACTCTAGAACAAAATGAGATATTTTCACCAAACTCGATACACATGTGTTCCTTCTATGATTTAAGTGGTTACATGCTTGCTAAAATAAAACTTAATATCTTTTTATGCATATCTGCTTAAAGGTCTTAAATTATTGAACCCCAATAAATGCTGCTTGCAGCTTTAATATTGTTCTATAATTCATATTTAGACTATTTATAAAATCATTTACATTTACAATCACATTTTGCTAAAATTCAGCACTTCATTTCTATTGAAGTATTAGTACTGACAATTGTGCCACATTTTGAGTAATGTGAAACCTGAAGGAGACGTGTAGTAAACATTTTGTTACCCATGATATATTTGAAAAAATATCTGTATTTACAACCAAATGTGTGCATGTGTGTAAGCATGCCTACCGTGTTTCAAGTATTATTGTTTAAGCCCTTTCTTTCTCTGTGTTAGTTTTAGCATATGGCATAGCTGTTCCTTCTATGATTTAAGTGGTTACATGCACGCTAAATAAAACCTAATCTTTTTACGCATACGTGCTTAAAGGCCATAAATGCTTGAATCCCGATAAATGCTGCTTGCAGCTTTGAAATTAAATTAAAACAATTTGTTTATTTACCTTTCCTTTAAAGTTTTCTAAAGCTATTAAGGGCATTCAACATTCTACTTTTACCTTATTTTAGTTAGTTTACCTTCATCTTCTCTCTCTGTATAGGAATACAGTAGTTCTGAGTGTACTGAAGGTAGGCTGGATGTTCCCCTCCTGTAAGACTAGCTGTATTACCCCCTCCACAGCCCTCATTAGTGAACTGAAAGGGCTCTCGTCTGAACATATCCTTAATGGACTATGATTTTTGCTGCCTCAAGGCATAGCCTCACTGCAAGACAAATGCTTTTCTAAATTTGCCGTATTTAGGAGTGACCAGCCTGTTCTCTCTCCTCTGTCTATTTTTTCTTTCTTTCTTTATCTACATTTGAGGTTTTGCAAACTTTCTCTCCCTATTTTAACTTAAAACATTTATTTTTCTAAATGTCTATTTTAACTTGGAAACTACTACTTCAGATACTTTTCATTTGAGAATTTGGACAACTCTTAAATGGCAAGCAATGGACTATCACGTCAAGCCCAATGCCAAGTAGCTACCAAGTAGTTTCCTGGTTGTCAAAACGTTACAAAAAGTTGCTGAACTTGAAGGGAGGGTTTCCATGTCCTATCAAATTATGGAAGACAAACTGTTTCTGGACTCATTGCTGCTCCCATTCACTCAGGTGGCTGACTCTTATGCCACAATTCCTTCCTCTGCTCCAGTCTCGTTCTCTAATGGGGAATGTGCTCTAATGCCTGAATCAACAAAACATCATCACAAGAACTAGGGCTGCACGATATTGGAAAAAACTGAAATTGCGATATTTTGTTTTACTGCAATATATATTGCAATATGAAATAAATTCACTATATTACTTGAATAGCTCTATTTGGAAAGAATTAATAATTCTAGAATTATTTGGGGTGATTTAAATGAAATAAGCAGTGCTTTATATTTTTCAGGTACAGATAATGAATAATCAAATCTAAAATAACACTGCATAGTCTTCACCATATAAATTAAACAATCTGTGCAAGAATATTAGCTAGCTGTCACTTTAAGACCGAATGCGGGGACACAATATAATGATATACACCCGTTTTCTTTGTTTGTGTTACCTAAGCAATAAGTAACTATGTTTACAAGGATACTCACAAAGATGGACATTTTGACATAATTTTGCATGTATATGTGTCCATTCAAGTAAAAACAGATGTGGAAGTGAACGGAATCCGGTGTTCATGTGTGTCTCTGTGTGTGCACATAGAAAACAGCACGCACAACTGACAGGACCAAAAACACATGAAAATGTGTTTGATGGTTAAATTTTCCAATTAAATTACATGCATTTTGAACTGTAGTATCTGGTCCATACAGATTAACAATCCCTATGCTAGACATTGCACTTTCTGCTATCACGGATGTACACATCATGATGTCAATGCTAAAACGATACATGCTGACCAGCTGCCACTGGTCTTCAGACAGAAATGCAGGACTGCAGCGGCGCTCATTCATGGAAGTTTGTGACAGCAAAATGTAAATATATGCTTGACTTTCTAACATTTACAGATGGAGCATATGTCTGTGAAATATAAGATATGCACTGAGGAAA
This sequence comes from Zacco platypus, assembly GCA_038088235.1. Lineage (NCBI taxonomy): Eukaryota > Metazoa > Chordata > Actinopteri > Cypriniformes > Xenocyprididae > Zacco > Zacco platypus. The sequence continues at coordinate 11,278,872 of CM076080.1, forward strand.
TTACCGTCACTTCAGCTTAAAGAATATTAATAGAGATATGTTTGTTCCCTTCAATTGCTGCACAAGTTAAGGTTACGTATGATGATGATGACAGCGCATTAGGGCTAGCCCTCCCAGAACCCATAGAGATTGCATGACAGTGCCTGCAGTTCAAAAAAAAAAAAAAAAATCTTTGAATGGAAGTAAAAAGAGGCGGTACTACAGACAACGTGATTTGATGCTGATTGGACTATAGCCAGATCAGAGGCAGAACAAACAGCCAAGAGCAGTGACAGCTAACATAACACTGTAGTTGAATGTGACTGAAAATATTTGTCTCTTTCGCACTTTGGTGCTGCGTTGCCCTATCACGCTAATGAAGAAACCGCCCCTGCTGAAGACACTGCAAAAACTATGCAGCCCGTCACAAAAACAGAGGCTTAGACACTCCCACAATTCTAAGGGTCACCAGCACACGGTTAGTCGCCCGGCTAACCCTTCAGAGTATCCTCAGCATCATAGATCTACTCCCTACAGGAACCCCAACAGGAATCTTGCACTAAAATCCTCTGACACACACTACCTTACTTGTTGGTGACTCAATAATCAGGGATGTCAGAAACAAAAGAATTAAAACTATTTGCTTTCCCAGGGGTACTGGACATTATGGAAAATATCCCCAACATCATAAGGGAAACCCCCAAAACTGAAATCATTATCCATGCAGACACAAATGACATCCCTAAACAGCATCTGAAGTTCTAAAAGAAGATTTTCTTCACCTTCTGGACTCTTTCATCTCTACATCAGTCAAAGTGCATATATTAGTATCTTAATTAACGGTGATTTTAATATCCATATGAATGTAACTTTTGATCCATCGACAGTTAATTTCAGAGTTACTAAACTCATTTGGCCTTGTGCAGCATGTAACTGACCCCACACACAAACATAGTCACACACTCGACCTAGTAATCTCATGTGGCTTAACTGTCAGCCACCCACAGATTGTAGATGTTGCCATATCGGACCATTATTGGGTCTTTTTTTGGGATTTCAGTATGTACCAAAACTGTGAGTGATATGAGAACTGTCAATAAGCGCTATCTCACTGCTGATTCTGCTGCGACCTTCATGGAGCTCATATTATCTCTCCTTACACTCACTTCCCCCTCTGTAGACAGTTATGTTGAGAATTTTAGTCTGAGGCTCTCCGAATGTATCAACTCTGTTGCTCCTTTAAAAACAAAGACTGTCTCTTGTCTCTACAATCAGAACATTTCAAAAGTGCAAAGAGCAAAATTTTTTAATGACAAAATTACATCCATAAGAAAAAACATTGCCAGCACTTGCCCTACTTGCAAGGTCTCCAACTCCCCAGCTAGTCCTTTCAATGTAATGTGTCCTCCTTCTCAGCTGTCAACCCCAGTACACTTACACAGGTCATATCAAATATGAATTCCTCTAGCTGCACTCTAGACCCATTACCCACTAAACTATTCAAAAATGTTATGAACTGCTTATTACCAGACATCCTGAATATCATTAATCAGTCCCTACAGCAAGGAGATTTTACACAAATTTTTTAAAACTCCAATTGTTAGGCCCCTGCTAAAGAAAATTAATCTTGATTCTTCTGTGCTCAGTAACTACAGACCAATCTCTTATCTACCATTTCTTGGTAAAATATTTGAAAAAATAGTATCCATACAGCTCAAAAACTATATCAGTGACAATACACTTAATGAGATATTTCAGTCTGGCTTCTGGGCAAACCACAGCACAGAAACAGTCCTGATTAAGGTTTTAAATTATCTGTAGGTCATTCGGGACTCTGGCAACTTGGCAATCCTTGTTCTTTTAGTTCTGAGTGCTACTTTTGACACTGGTTGAAGGCCCAAGGTTCTGACCGCTCACACAACACCACTCAGACCAGTCGGACACAGTGACATGGCAAACTTCAGACTTTGCTACAATATTGAATTTGGTCTTTTATTATCACGTCTTACTACATTAGTACTTGGTACAAACCTGCTAAAAATGACTGGCAGGCAATGCAGGAAAGCTCTATTTTGCCCTCTGGTGGGTGTTCCTATAAGTGTGTGATGTCACATAAAAACTATGAATAGAGAGAAATGCATGTTAAGTTAAACATGTCATGTAGTAAGCGCGGTACTAAATTAGCTTCTAATTTAGCTTAATATTTTTTTTATGTTAGAGTGAGGCTACTACTTACGTATTATAACGATAAGCCATATTTGAGGTCAATGAATGATTTAGATTTCTTGCCCATCATAATTACCACATGGATCGGCCAATTGCAATTTTTTTCTGCAATTAACCATCTAAATTTGGTCAACTAAGCCTCGTTGACAAACATTTATTCAACTATTAGGGGCAGCACTACTTAACACCCAAGTATGACTCTTTTGCTGAAATCTGTAATAAGCACAAGAACACGCAGGGGTGCAGGGATGTTTATAAATGAGAATGGAAAAACTTGCCTTGATGCATTAATTTCCCACTCTAACATAAAACACAGCCAGCTAACACAAAGATAGGATTTACTGCATTTGCAATGTTATCGGTCAACTCCATCTGTAAACTGTTAAATGGCAAATCCAAAATTGCATAATCTTCACTGGAAAGAAAGCGAGAGTGACAGCAGAGGGCCGCAGCGAGTTATATACTAAGGAGGAGGGACTCACTAATCTCTGTAGCAATTGGTCTGTCAACCTGACAGAAGGTAACTCCTGGAGTCGGTCACACCTGAGACATAGCTAAATATCGAGTTCTGGGGTGTCCAATCCAGGATGGCCACTATCCTGCAGAGTTTACTTCCAATCCTAATCAAACCTACCTGAGCCATAAAATCAAGGTGTTCAGGATTACTAGGCTGTGTTTAAATCCATTTTTTTATGCCCTTCCCTCGCTAACTTCCCTACGTCTCATTCACTCAGATATGTCATTGCTTGCAATGTGTTTAAATGGTTAGTTCACCAAAAGATTTACATTAGGTCTTTAATTACTCAACCTCATGTCTTTCCAAACCTGAAAGTCTTTCATTCACCTTCACAGCCTGAAGATCTTTTTGATGAAATCTGAGGGCTTTCTGTCCCCCACTTTCGAGCCCCATAGAGGTAGTATAGGCATCATAAAAGTAATCTATGTGACCTCAGTGGTTTAACCTCACTTTTAAGAACTGATATGAGTGTTTTGTTTATGTAAGGAAAAAAACAAACAAAAAAATTATTTACAAATTTTCATTTACAAAATATTCATCTCAATCGCTCGTGCATCGTTCCATGGTGAGTGTCATCCATTCAGTGTCTGTTCATACAAAACCACTCACCACTGAATTATCTCCGAATCCCTCTGTCGCCAGCTCAACCTCAAGAAGAGGTCCACTCAGACTCAGTATCAGGTCCACTCCATCATCGGGAAGCCGATAAACCGACGAAATGTACAACATGAAGTCGGACCACTACACTAACAAATTGGACTGTTTCATAGGGAGGATATCAAGCTTCTGGTTCTGGAAAATTTCACCGCTGGTATCGTTCTACGGCGTCCGTGGCTGGAACAACACGACCCCGTCATTTCCTGGCACAGCGATGAGGTCCTGAAGTAGGGCAACTTTTGCTTCCCCGGTCTACCTCACCCAGTCTCACCACTTCCTGTGCATGCCAACTCCATCGAGAGCCCTGTGAATCAGCAGTCCACCGATATTCCAGCTTGCTGTGCCCCCTTCAGTGACGTATTTTGCCCCAAACTGGCGTCGTCCCCTGCTGCTTCTAGTTTCTTCTAGGTGGCAAAGAAGGACAGAGGCGTGCGGCCCTGCATAGATTATCGTGCCCTCAACCAGGTAACAGGTAAGTTCTGGTATCCTCTTCCCCTCGTCCCAGCAGCACTGGAGCAACTCCGGGGAGCCACCGTGTTCACCAAGTTGGACCTCCGCAACGCATACAACGTCATGCGGATATGTGAGGGGGACGAGTGGAAGACAGCCTTCGTGACTCCTACTGGCCACTACAAGTACTTGGTTATGCGGTATGGACTGGTCAACGCCCCCTCCGTATTCCAAGACTTTATGCACGAGGTGCTCTGGGAGTTCCTCCACCGGTTCGTAATCGTCTACATCGATGACATCCTCATCTACTCCCGGAGCCTAGCTGAACATCGCTGTCACGTTGCGGAGGTCCTCCAGCGCCTGAGGGAACACCAACTCTTCCTGAAGGCCAAGAAGTGTTCCTTTCAGCAGTCTTCCACCCAATTCCTCAGTTACAATATCAGTAAGCACGGGATCCAGATGGTCAAGGGGAAGGTGGATGCAGTATGCAACTGGCCACAACCATCCTATATTAAAGAACATGGCCAGGGATGTAAGAAGGTTTGTTCAGGGATGCGTGGACTGTGCCATCTCCAGGCCTCCGCGTCACCTACCATCTGGAAAGCTCCTTCCTCTGCCTATTCCCCAGCGTCCTTGGTCACAACTAGGAGTCGACTCCGCCACCGATCTTCCTCCCTCTGAAGGCAACACTTGTATACTGGTTATAGTCGATCGGTTCTCTAAGTCCTGCCCACCGCCATGGTAACAGCCGAACTACTCTTCAATAACGTCTTTCGCCACTATGGGATTCCTGAGGATATCGTATCCGATCAAGGGCCACAGTTCATCTCACAGGTCTAGAAAGGATTCTTCAAGCTCCTAGGTGTGGCCGTCAGTTTAACCTCCGGGTACCACCCTCAGTCTAACGGGCAGATGGAGAGGAAGATACAGAAGATCGGGCACTTCCTGCAAACCACAACAATCAGAACTCTTGGAGCTGATACCTAGGCTGGGCCGAGTACGTGCAGAATTCCCTCACGCCAAGCTGCAACTGGACGGACTCCCTTGTAGTGCGTACTCGGTTACCAGCCTCCACTATTCCCTTGGTCAGGAGAGCCCTCCGATGTCCCTTCTGTCGATCATTGGTTCCGAGAGAGTGAGAGGGTCTGGGACTCAGCTTACCATCACCTCCAGAGGGCAGTACGCAGGCAACAGCTCCAGGCAGATACACGAAGAGCTGACACCCCTACATATCAACCTGGGAAGTTGGTATGGCTTTCAACCAGGGACATCCAACTGTGTCAGTTATCATCAAAAATTAAAAGAAATAAACATTTGAAATGTATCAGTCTGTGTGCAATGAATGAATATAATATACAAGTTTCACTTTATGAATGGAATTAGTGAAATAAATCCACTTTTTGATGATATTCTAATTATATGACCAGCACCTGTATGTACCGAGTAATCCATTATTTTGTTGAGGGGGGGTCAAAATGACCATTTTTACCTGAAATTCCAAATTACAGGGGGCTAAAATGACTTTATAAAGATGGCAGCATCATTATCTTATTTTTTACACAGAGATTGGTAGATCAATTAGTAAAATCTGTTTACTTTAGCAATATTTGTTGCATTATATGCCAACGGTGACAGTTCAAAAATGGGAAAAAGCACTTCTTGTGTTTTTTGCCCCAAGTTTGCATGCCTGTAACTTAAGAAGTATTAGATTCTGGAAGAATCTAGAATCCTTTTAGATTCTGGTTCTTATCAAACTTTTCTTTTGGTATCTTCATTTTAAAGGCCCCATATGGTACTATCCCGGAGATATGGAGATATTAATGCAGCTCCATGAGTAAAGTAGACAATAAATTTCAGTGGTCGAAAACAAAATGTGGGTCTCTTTGCATGCAGCTAATACTTTTTTTCTTTTAAAGAGGAATATCTGAACAACAAATAATGTTGAAACTAGAAATGTATCTCATATTTTTTTTATCAACTCAATTACATAGAACTGTGTGAGGTATTTGAGAGACTGGTTAAAAACTACATCTGCTCCTTCATACCAGATACACTGGACCCTCTTCAGTTTGCCTATCGGCCTAACAGATCTACTGAGGATGCCACCTCTCATGTTCTGCACTCCTCCCTCACCCACATTGACAGCAATAATGGGAACTATGTAAGGCTGCTCTTCATCGACTACAGCTCAGCCTTCAACACTATAATTCCCAGCAAGTTAACCTCCAAACTCCTAAATATTGGTCTGAATTCTTCACTCTGCAATTGGATTCAAGAGTTTCTTTCATACAGACCCCAGGTAGTGAAAGTAGGCCGGTTCTGAGTCCCCTACTTTACTCTCTCTACACACATGACTGCGTGGCTTCTCACAGCTCCACTTCTATCGTCAAGTTCGCTGACGATACAGTGGTTCTGGGCCTTATCTCTAACAACAACGAGACCGCATACATGGAAAAGGTTGAGAAACTAACATCTTGGAGCCAGGACAACTGTCTCTCTCTGAATGTGACCAAAAGCAAAGAGCTGATTGTGGACTTCAGAAAAAGACAGCAGGCCTGTACTCCTCTTATGATTAGTGGGACCCCTGTGGAGAAGGTGAGCAGCTACAAGTACCTCGGTGTGAACATCTCTGAGGATCTTACTTGGTCCTCTCACATTCACACACAGGTGAATAAAGTGAGGCAAAGACTATACCATCTGCGACAGCTGAGGAAATTCAGGGTCTCACCAACGATCCTGAAAACTTTCTATTCAGGGGCCATAGAAAGTGTTTTAACTCAGTGCATCACAGTGTGGTATGGGAACAGCTCCAGTCAAGACTGCAAAGCCCTTCAGAGAGTTGTGCGCTTAGCTGAGCGCATCTCAGGGTCTTCTCTCCCATCCCTGCAAGATACTTATCACAAACGCTGCAAGAGCAGAGCCAATAAAATCATCAAAGACTCCAACCACCCATTCAACAGTCTCTTCAACCTGCTGCCATCTGGTAAGCGCTACCGCAACTTGAGGACAAAAACATAGAGACTTAGGAGAAGCTTCTTCCCCCAGGCCATCAGGCTCCTAAACTCTGTCTCTTAACATCATCTGCACTCTGGACATTAATACCTGCACTCAGCACTGACGGCACTGATTATAATGCTGCTACGTTTTTTAAAAATAAAAACATGGTTCATTCTATACTTGGTTCAGTCCCATAGATATGGATATCTTAATGAGGCTCCATGTTCAAATTGTTGAATTTTACCCATTTTCAATGGTCAAAAATCAAATGTGGGTAACTTTTCAAATAGCTGATACTTATTGTGTTTAAAGAGGAATGTCTGAAGAGCAAATTCTACTGAAACTAGAAATGCATGCAGTTTCCCTTTTTCAAAATAACTGCATACAACCAGAGACGTAGCACCGAATCTTGGGCCCTATGTAAGGACAGTGTGTGGGGGCCCCTTTGCTATCGAGCATCCAATGATCCATGCAACTCATCACTTTTTAAAAAATAACATTTTACAACTATACACATAGCTCTCACTGATAGAAAAACAGTTTTACTGTATATCATGTAGTATAACACTGATATTTTTGTATGAATGTAGGTGTATCCTCTTAGACATAATAATGACAGATTAACAATATTTAATTGAAATTATCTTAACAGACACTGTGCTTTGTATTCCAAAACATTACAATTTTTCCAAACTATTTAACAGTGTAGGTACCTATGAAAGTAAAATGAACACATGATTGATATCACCCTGAGCAATAAATTACATGTCTGATTTTTATGCTACCAACAGTTACATGTGTATAGTTTAAGAACAGTAAAATAGTATTGATGGCACTTGTGATATTACTTTAATATATATTTTAGACATTTTTGTAATTGCTGTAAAATGTTAAGTGTACTGGATTTGTAAACAATAGTTGCCTGACTACAATTCACTCATTCTACAACATTAACAGGACCTTCAGAATTTTGTGGAATTGTTTCCCCTTACTTTGTTTACTTTCCTCTCCTCCACTGATCTCTGTTTGAACATTGCTCACGGCAGCATGGCGACTCGAAGATCACTGCACTGTGATGACTGTTCCTCCTCTCCCTCACAGCCAATTAGCCAATTGCAACATTCCTAGACAACCAATCAAATCATGCTGTGCTCGAGGGAAACGCGCACATAGATATGTGCCAAAGCTAGTGAAACATGCGAACGGGGAAATAGTGCAGAGGCAATGTGCCTCTTTTTTTGTAAAATAATACCCTGAAATTCCCATATCCATGGGAGTGAACCATAGAGTTAGAGGTATGGCAAACTTTGGATAAACAATATTTATGGCACTCGGGTATGTTGCATGCAACTGTGTTGATAGGGGGGAAAACGAGATCCATTTCTAGTTTCAACATTATTTGTTTGAATACAGATATTCCTCTTTAAAAGATAAAAGTATCAGCTGTATGCAAAGTGACCCACATTTGGTTTCTGGCTACTGAAAATGACCAATTTACTCATGGAGCTGAATTAAGATCTCCATATCTCTGGCATTGTACCATATGGGGCCTTCAAAATGAAGATACCAAAAAGAAATGTTTGTTAAAAACCAAAATATAAAAGGACGTTAAGGAATCTTTAATTCTTCTTGAATAACAGGCATGCAAACTTGGGGCAAAAATACAAAAAGAGCTTTTGCCCATTTTTGAACTGTCACAGTTGCCATATAATGCAACAAATATTGATAAAGTAAACAGACTTAACTAACAGACCTGCCAATCTCTGTGTACAAATAAAATGAGGCTGCCATCTTTTTCCAAGTAATTTTTATCCCCCTGTAATTTGGCTCTAAATCTCAGGTGAAAATTGTAATTTTCAAAATAGCGGATTACTCAGTAATCCATGACATCCATCCATGACATTTAATATTTTAGCTTTTATCACTATTTATATTTGTCTTTCTTCATATAAAAAAATTAGCAATTGAGCTAGGGAAGTTTCTGAAATTTGGTTGATATGACATGGAAGGACTTGTCCAAAAAAAAAAAAAAAAAATGTTTTGTGCAAAAATGTTAAAATGACAATATGTTGCTGTCGCAGTCTGTTTATAATAGTTTTTATAATACTAAGCAATCACGCACCTCTCGGTCCAGTACAGGACATTGGCCCTGGACCAGGATTGGACACCCCTGTTCCAGTACATTTTACATATTTGGACACAATTAATCCATTATTACTTACCAAATTGTAAACTTGATGATGCCAACCACTAGGTACAAAGATTATCTCCCCAGCTTCTTGAATGATCTCTAAAGGTTGACATGCCTCTTCAAACTGTGCATACAGACTTTTGTCTTGAAGTACGGGTGCTGTTACATCATAGGCCAAGTTGCCATGACAGTCCCGGAGGAACTCCTCTTGGCCTGGAGGGTACAGGAGCCACTTCTTACGTCCACAGACGTTGGCAGACCAGCTGTAAGAGCGAAACACGTCTGCATGGAAAGGTGTCCTAGAAGCAAGAACAAAAAATGTCACTATAGACATCCAAAAGGATAACAGTAGCTCATCAAGTAGCTAACTTGACATATTTCTGCAAATGTCAATGCACACCAATTTATTTAAATTTTACAAACAGTTAAATATAACAAAAAAAATATGTTTGAGCACATATATAATAGTAAGTAGTAAAATACTAACACATGTATAATTTGACAAGAAGTGCACAATACTAAACTATATTATAATGTCTTATAATCGCATTTGGGGTTTAAAAGTCTGAGAACACTTGAAAAATCCAATTTAATATAACTTTATTACAAATATTAAAAAAAACATATGTGTACCATATTTTTTTTTAGTATTTGGTCTGTTCTTGTTGTGCTTTAATAACAGAATAAGAATGTTCCGAAAGAGCATCTTGTGTATTTAAATGGAATCTGACTTTTTGTACATAGTACTTGGAAATAATGCAGAATCAAAAATATTTCTCCACTTTACATCATAATGTTCCTTTGTTGTAAATTTTTTTTGAAAATACAAAAACTGAACAGACGTGGGCACAGACTTTTACACCCAACTGTATGTGGACAGTGATTCATACGGTACCATGACCCTTTAGGTCCCATGTAGACAAAACGATAATCATCTACTTCTGTTGTGTCCCAATATTCATTCAGCCAATCAGAGGAGAAGTAAATTGGGTTCTTGTAAGTATTATGCTCTGGAAAGTTCCTAAAATGAACATAAACATATGTGACATTATGGAGAGTATAAACTTCTTTGATTTTACTACAACGTTTCCAAGCTAATCTTATTCATCACATTCAAAACTACTACATATTGTGTAATGACCTAGGTTATATGCTTTTAAGAGCTGTACCTTTGCATATGCCAGTCCTTTAAGTAAAGACATCCTTTGGGTGAAGAATGCCCATTCTGTATGTACTCCCTCCAGTACTGGATAAACTCCTTAAAAGGCATAATCTGCTTCGGGTTGGAATTGTATTCTTTTGCACTGCAGTTTGCAACAGGGACAGGAGTCTCATCTGCATAACAAAATGAGGCTATATTCAGGATATAGTAATACATAGGATATACATTAGGATACAGTTTATCGCTTTGGTGCTATTTTCAATCGATCAACTTTAAAAAAAAAAAAAAATTTAATTATGTTCGCCGATATAGAACAAAATGATTTTACAATTTTTTAATTAAGTCAATAATCAGTTAATTCAACAGCATTGCAAAATACATGTTTCAAATCACCCTTAGGAAAATGTTACATTACTACAGTTGCAGTATTTTTTTTTTCTTGTGGAAAAATCACTGAAGAAAAAAAAGAATCAATCACTACATAATTTGACAATAAATAATAATACTAATCTAAGAAAATCTACTTAAAATCGGGCCTGGTGGCTTCACAGGGAGGGCTGGGTGTACCTTGCCCAGTTACTGTAATCATAAGCTTGTCCCAACTAGAGGGTACATTGTTCTTACATTTTATACATCTTACATTTTAGAGCTGGAGCAGGGACTGTTCATAATTACTAACCAATAATATATGACATGTTAATGCAAGTATAATATAATATAAATTAAAAAAACAACAACAAAAAAAAACATTCTTGCTCACCAAATTCATGCAGAAGTCTTTGTAAATTTGGTTTTCCATCAATCGTGACCCAGTTTTTTCTGCAGTTCCAATCTTCTGTGAATTTTTTGGAAAACATGCATGGTTGATTTGTAATCAGGTAGTTCTTGAAGAATTTAGAGTAAGGTATTTCTCTCTCTATGTAGTCAATGAAATGAGGGGAGCAGTGCTGTTGATGGATCTGCCGGGGCATTTTGGCCAAACTGCAGCAGTTATGAAAGGTTTCCCTATCCATGACATGTCAAAAAGGAGCTAAGTCTGTTTTCTTCACAGAAGCTTAACTAACAGATAACAGATATGTCATAATATTAAAAAAAAAAAAAAAAAAAAAAAACCTTGATTAAAACTTTAAGTCTAAACTGATATCAACATATAGAAAACAACGACAACACATTTCAACAGTTTCATTCCTCTCTGGTGACCGGTTTCCGTGGTAATATTTAAGTTGTAGAACCACAACTAATGTTTCGACGGTCCAATGTCACGCTAATGGGTAATTTCGACACGAAGCGATTAAACTTTCCTACATGCTTATAAGTCGAAAACAATTGTTTTTCTGTGCTAGTTTTGGAACATGGCTACCCAGTTGCCCACCGGAAAAAAAAACCCCTGCACAGTCTGCACACCAACTCAATGATTGGCTTGTGTTCGTGCGGAAAAGAATCGACTGTGTAACAAAATAACAAGTTAATTAAATATCAGTTAATTATCTCTAAATAACTAAATGTAAATTTTCTTAAATATACATATATAATGCTCCACTGCCATTTGTGCGGAATCTTTAATCATTCATTTTGCACGTCGGAGTGTAAACATGAGCGCACCAAACAATCTCTACTGCGTTCAGCCATCCTTAGTTCAGCTATATTTACAAAGCTACAGCGAAGCGGGGAACCGGACTGACATATACCCTGCAGAAAACATATGAAATCAACCCTTTACGACGTGAAGGGATACTGTTTATCTTAGTGATTGATATACGCCACAACCTACTGTAGCTGTCATTTGAAATTCAAAATCATCATAAAGGTATGACAAATTATGTTTTTTGCTTATTACATGTAATGCCAACCACACTGGCATCTACTGTTACTGCTTATACAGAACTACTTGGAAAGATGCATGTAAGTTGTAAGTCTTTAAATAATGTGTAAATTGCTGTTCTGTGTTCGTTTCATGTCTCACAAATACATTAAGTTTAACGTGTTCTACAGGGATTTCATAATCTGTTTCTCATGTACTGGTTTTCAACTATATAATTTAAAAAACCTGTTTTCAATATAAAAATATTTTAAAATGTAATTTATTCTTGTTTATTCTAGCTGGATTTTCAGCATCATTAATCCAGTCTTAATTGAGTATGATTTATGAGCTGTTTTACTCATGGGGACAAAAAAATTAACAAAAAAATCGCCCCACAAGGTCATAAAATACTGGTTTTATTCTATCTTTGTAATGTAGAGTTTTTATATAGATAAACATGGAAACCCAACTTGTTTGTGTTAGTTAGTATACAGCTCAGAAACACGAATGGTTGATGATCCAAATGCAGTCTTTATTTAGAGGGTAATCCAAAAACAGGCAAAGGTCATACACAGTAGTGATGTTCGGTTCTTGAACCAATCGTTCTTTTGAGCCGGTTCAAACCGGTTCATAGGAAGGAACTGATCAAGCTGGTTCACTAATCGAACTGAATCGAACTTTAGTTCCTGGTTGATGACGCTAGACGCACGAGCCGAAGAAGCACGTCCAACTCAAAAAGAACCGAACGAGAGCCGGTTCAATCAGCTGTCGAAGTTTGCAAGGATTACCGAGGAGTCTGATTACGATATCATGCAAGCCTGAGGCATATAGCCTACTGGAAATATGCTTATTATGACTACTGTTATTAAATAACATTTTATTAGCCTTCAAAAGCCTTTTTGTCAAGAGATGCAAATAAATTTTACTATGGTTTGTTGTACATGCAGATTTATATTTTTACTGAAATGAATGAGTTTATTCTTTCTATACCATAGACATGTAGAACAAAGCTGCGTTTGTGCATAAATACATGTGTTGTAGTTGCGAATCTTATCCAAGATATCGGCCAATCGATATTGGTCAGTAGTATCCAACATAAAGGATCTGCGATCCAATTAAACTGTGAACTCCATTTAGTGAATGAAAGGCATTAATCAGCAATATGCGTCCACATATTGAATATTGAATAAAAATAACTTTATCTGAATGTTTCAAAATGCGTTGACACAAATGATTTTATTTGAACGCTTCATTGATATAACATGACTTAGTTGTTAGAAAAGAAATGCATATAGTGACATTATAGCGTGATGACGTCAGGAATCTATGAACCGGTTTTGAACTATAAAACTGTCCGAAAAGAACCGTTTTCTTTTCAAGAGAGCAATCCAAACAATAACTGAGATAAAGACAGATGTAAACTGAAGATATCCAAAAGACCAGGCAGAGAATCAAAAACAAGACATGGAAAAACCAGGATACAAGGCTCAGAGAAGCAGTACAAACAGATATGCAAGATCTAGTGAGGAGTGACCTATATAAATGTGTGTGTGTGTGTGTGTGTGTTTAATTAAACACAATTCATTTTGTGATGTTCGTAAAATAAAAATGACTAAAAAAAAGATTTCAAATTCATGTCATGATTTTTTTTTTATTTTAGTTTTTTAAGTCAGTTTGATTTAATATATTTATATTAAATTATAATAAAATATTATTTGAAATAATTTTGCATCCTACAGACCCCATAGGAGTTTGCCGGGACTGCCTAGTGGATCCCATTCCTTGGTTGAGAACCACTCATTTAAAGGGTTAGTTCACTCAAACATGTGTTGAACATTAGTCCCAACATGGTGTTGACAAAATTGTCTGTTCTGTCATCATCACTCTTATGTCATTCCAAACCGGTATGGTTTCCTTGTTTCTATGAAGCACAAAATGAGTTTTTGCAGAATATTGATCATTTCAATAAATGAATCTACTTTTTTGTTCCACTTCAGAAAGAAAATTGTACAGGTTTAGAACGATATGAAGTTGAGAAAATAATTCATACACTTTTGATGTAGGTAGAAATGTCTGATGACTGCTTACTAATGAATTATTTTCATCACTCACTTGACAGGTGAGCTTCTAAGGTCAGGGCAGCTTTGCCAAATCATCACAAAAAGATGAGCAAGGAGGTATCCATCCATAGTTGGCCCGGCTCTTATTATATCAACAGTGAGAAACGCTGGGCCAGTGGCATTCTCTCCTTAACCCGCACTACCCTGTGCTTCACTTCTGAGCAGAAACAAGAGAATCTGGCTAGCCTGAGGCTCTCGTGCATCATGGAGATTAAGATGGAGTCCTCCAGCTTAATTTTTAGTGCTCTTACTGTGTTGGAGCAGGGAAATATCAAGCACTGGTTTGGGTCTCTCAGGCCTTGTCGTACGTCCGTTTACCACGTGCTGGAGCACTTCTGGAGGGAACGGCTGTTGTCACCCACAGAGCCAAATGGAACTGAAGCTCCTCTCAGTAAGGGCCAGGAGCTTATCAGCCTGATATCTGGAGCCCAACGGAGGTTGGAAGATACTGGAAAAGTCTTGAACCACCAGGGGGAGCAGTTTGACAACATGATTCAGGGCCTGGACAAGATCGAATCAGACCTGAACGTGGCAGATAAGTATGTTTTGCTCAGGTTCAGAATTCTAAATATTCAACTGTGGTACATAAACTCTTAAAAACAAATGTTCTTTATTGGTATCTGTGTAGAACTGTTAGCATCCTAGGAACCTTTCCATTCCACAAAAGCAGTAGCGGCTCCTGACCATAAATTTAGGTAGGGCAGATTCTGGGTCTTACTGATAGTTTATGATAACCATTTTGCAAGCTTTATTTTCTAATCACTGAACACATCAGAATTCTAATGTCCTTACATTATTCAGCCTGAGGGTGGCATGCAAATGATGATTGACTGACTTTAGTACACAGACAAACGCATAGAATTCCATCTTAGAATTGCCTTATTGCTTTTGAATGTTTGTTTTTTTTTTTTTTTTTAATTGCAAGTTATGTAGTAATTCCAGTGAGGAAAAGTCTATTCTCAGAACAAACATAAAACAAACACAACAGAACTACTGTATATAAAAACTATTCACATGAGCATGTTTAAATTAAAGGGTTTATAATCAAATTCATTTGATACACTACTCCACATAATAGAGCAGACATGCCTACTGACCTGTTACTGTTACATACTAGTTACTGACCTGATACAGGCATATATCTGAAGCAGACTGATATTATCCTGGAGCTAGGTTTACTTAAGTTGTGTTTACCTAACATGTAAATAAGCAGGGCAGCCAGAAATCTGCCCCAATGGCTCTCTATGAGAGTGTGCTGCAGTTCCATTTTTCACCACAGATTTACATTGGAAATTTGTGGGGCGCTATAGAACTAGGGAGGGCTCCGAGACCCCAAGTGGTACCGGCTGCCCCACTTAATATCATGAATACATGCCTGCCAAATGAAAAAAAAACAAAAAAACAAAGCCAAACAGGTGAGGTTAACCATTCGCATAGCAATTACTATTTACTTAGCACTTAGCTGAGGATGTCTTTACGTTCTTTATGTCAATCGCTTTTCCTAGTCCATTTTGAAAGCACTTTTTTTCTTTAAAATGTTCCTTTAAAATGTAAGTTCTTCCATTACCAGGATTTCTTCATAATTCCAAACCATTGTTTACAATTCAAAGTTGTATCTTCAACTATCACCAATTCCTAGTTATAGTTTTTTGAAAACTAAAGCCACAAGAAGAATCTTACATAAATATTGATCACTTTTAGGTACTATACTTTAAATATTTCCCATGAGTAAAAAAGAGGTTCTAGGTATTTTATATCCAAACACTTCAGACATAACTACCTGCACATCATCCCAAAAAGACTGATTTTTCTCACAGCTCCAAAAGATGTGTGTGTTTGTGTGATCTACCTCTAACTGTCCAGACTGTCTCCAGCTAGTCTGCTATCTGGAGACTTGTTAACTTTTTATCTTGGGTGTTATGAAGAAGCGGATAAGGCACTTCCAGCAAAACTCTCTCCATATTTGTGAACTGTTATTAGTTTGGTGTATTACCACATGTCGTACCAATCTGTTTCTGGTATTTCAGTCTTTAATTCTTTATCCCATTTCAATTTTATATATAATGTGGAGGAGGGACTGCAACTAAATTAACACCTCATACAAAGAAGAAATTATTATAGATAGTGTATGATTATACGCATCAATCATCATTTCGGTGAGGGAATGGATATTATTTACTCTAATTTTCCTTTTTTCGTTGTAGTAATCCCTTAATTGGAAACATCTAAATAACTCCTGATTTCCTCAGACCAAAGTTATTCTTTAAGAAATTCCAATTTGA
The DNA here is from genome assembly GCA_038088235.1 of Zacco platypus. Classification (NCBI taxonomy): domain Eukaryota; kingdom Metazoa; phylum Chordata; class Actinopteri; order Cypriniformes; family Xenocyprididae; genus Zacco; species Zacco platypus. The sequence goes on from CM076080.1 coordinate 11,295,254, forward strand.
GATCTTTAACAATAGAATTCCAAACCTTCAATGAGAAGGTCATTATGGGGTCCAGTGTTTAGGTTTTGGCGCCAGAGCTCTGTGCGGCCACTGAATTTGACAGTAGGTCGAGTTCTCTCTGCAAAGTTCTTCTACAAACTGAATAACAGACCCATTCCTTTTATCCTCTGGCACTTTGAAAATCCGCAGGTTATTCCTGCTGGACTGCAACTTGAGGTCAGTCAGTTTTTCCATCATTAGGGCCCAAGCCACTGAGGCGCAGGGCCCTATTGTTCTTCTAAGGATTATTATTATTAGGGCCCAAGCCCAAAGGGCGAAGGCCCTATTTTTTTCCTTAGGAGTATTATTTTATTTTATTTTTTTTTCAAGGTTTTGGGCAGTTTTGGGGACCTTAACATGCTCAAACTCTTGAAAGTTTGCACACACATTGGAACCTGCGGCCATTAGGACGCCACAGAGGCTGGGACCCGGGTGTGGCAGGGGGGCTCGACAGCGTTCCCTTGAATGGGGTCCGAAAACTTGGTCCACATATCAAACACACTTGCACATATTAGTATGAAATTCGGCACACATAGACCTCATCGGGCCTGACAACTTTCGTGCTCTAAGTTGTACGCCGCCTCAACAGGAAGTCAGCTATTATGGGTTGTTTGAAAAACGCATTCACTGGAATTTGATATACTCCTCCTAGGCGCTTAATCCGATCACCACCAAACTCGGGCAGCATGAAGTCAAGACATTGATGATGCAAAATTGCCAGCAGATTTTTGATATCTCAAACGGTTTGCCCGTGGCAAGGCAACGAATTTATGGCGAGAAAACAGATACAGGAAGTGTTATAATGGCTGCATACATTAATTAATTTTTATGAAACGTCAGCTGTGTGTTCGTTGTAGGAGGCCGAGCACATGGATGTGACTATTGTGAGTCAAAGATATAGTGCCACCAATTGGCAGCAGGAAGTGCCACTTTCAAAATGCTTTGAGATCACCCTCTTATTTTTACCCAGTTTGCTTCAAACTTTATCAGAATAATGTGAAGACATGGAGAATGTAGACCTGTTAAAAGATCTTTGATATTTTAAACACTGTTGTCATAGCAACAGATCACAGTTTCAGATCAAAATATTTGTTTTGGATGCTTTTGAGACTCTTAGCATGCTTCAAATTGCATGAAACTCGAAACACACGTCAGGATTGTCATCCAGTAGATATGGGCAAAGCCTTAAAAATGGGCGTAGCTGAGGCGCCATCTTTTGACAAAACTGGGGGGATTAGTTTAACCTACAGTCACGAAACTCGGTACACATATTGTTCTCATTAAGCCAGACAACTTTCTGATTTACAGTCATTAGCTCCAACCAACAGGAAGTCAGATAGTTTGGTTTGAATGTAGATATTTTTAATAATCAAGCTCTGAATTTTTAGCTACTCCTCTTAGGGGATTCATGCAATCGCCACCAGTCTTTCTGAACATTATGACAACATACTGAAAAAATTGCAAACTATTATAGTATATCTCGAATATTGTTGCTATGGCGAAGGTTTAAAGAAAGGACAAAAAAAATAAAGGAATTTGTCTTATATTTTCAATTAACTGAAATGTTCTCCCTTTATTTCAATATATAATGATACAAATATTATAAATAAACGCATTTTAATTTATTTATTTGATTCAAGATATATGTGTAAGTTAAAATTTAAGCAGATAACTGCTCTTTGGTTCAAAGAATTCTATTAATAACCAAATGTCATATTATGAATGAGCAATAGAGGGCAGCATATGCCTATTTTTAAAAAAGGAAAGTCTCATTTCTTGTAATTTCATTGTTTGACTTAAATTAAATTAAGGTTGTATGTTTGGCAATGAACCTGGATGAATTTAAAATGAATACACAATTTTCAGATCAATATATTTTGTTTTATTTAAAATTTTGTATTTTGAGATTAATTCATGACACAAAACAATATTCTCCTTTGAATTATACACTGTTTATTTCTATATACAATAATAAGAAATTCAAAGTTTTTTTTAATTAATGTAGTGTGTTTGACTTAAAAATAAGCCGATTAACGATCTGTTTAAGGACAAGAAATTAAAAGAAATTTAATATATTTCTAATAACCAAAACCACTGTAGGGTTATTTTTAAACAAGGTTAGATACTATTCTGAACAGCTTTAAATTATAACCAAAGAATCGCACTATAGGGTTATTTTTAAACAAGGTTAGATAAAATTCTGAACAGCTTTAAAGTAGAATAATTTGTATTATAATCAATGTTTTCCCCATATTCTATTGGCATATATATTTAGTTATTATCGAAGACTTCTTTTTGTCACGTTTAGATTTTAATTTTTGTTTAAAATGTTGTTAAATCTTCTGAATCTCTCTCTCACTGTACTTACCATCCCCCATTCCCTAAGTCTCACTCTTTCTTACTCTCTCTGTGTGTGTGTGTGTGTGTGTGTATATGTGCGTGTGTGCGCGCCTGTGCCTGTGTCTGTTTTACAACCTTGTCTGTTCTTTAAACCTTTGGAGACCTACTGTCCTTCAGAGTTTATCTCCAACCCCAATCAAATACATCTGAAACAGTTAACAGGGCTCGGTAGGTTACTTAAAAATGTATTTCACTACAGATTACAAAATACATGCTTTAAAAAGTAATTTATAAAGTCAGAATAATGAGATATAAACTAAGAATATTGAGAAGTCATAATTGCAAGCAAAGAAGTCTTGAAGACCAAGTCTTGTCTGGATGGATCTCATATTTCTGAGTTAGTTCTTGCCTAACTTTCTCAGTGACTATTAGGTCAATTTGCACTCCTAACTGTGATTTGAATTCGCGATCTGACCACAAAGGAGTCGCGAGACCACCTTTTTCAGTTGTGGGGATCAGTCTAGCATTCTTTCTAAACATTTTTGTGAGTTTCTTTTGTTACCACACAATCAAAACACTAAAACTTCTCTGAACAACAGAGGGTATACTTGTAAACACAGATCAACTATTGTTAACCTTTCTTGGCAAAACAGAGGACAACATAAATTATTAGCACTTTACGCTAATTCTTCCCTGCCGAAACTGTGGATAGCAAATATTAGCACTTTAATGCTAATCTTCCCTGTCTTAACTGAGGATAACCAATTCTTCCCTGCCTGAACAGAGGATAACTTATATTAGCACGTGATGCTAATCTTCCCTGCCTGAACAGAGGATAAACTTCATCTCTAAAAGAACATTTTTAGAGGATAACTTTGTTAACCAAACCCTACAGCTGTCTGTTAACTCTTCTCTGACAGCGCAGAGGATAACACAAATTTGTACTGGTCTTAAAGGTTCTTTTGGATAGAGTGGCACTCACCAACCCTTGTTTGTACAGAAGAATTCAGTCTGGCTTGAAGTTTCAATCAGGATTCAGGTGAGGAGCTCTATCCGGGTCACGGCACCAAGAGGATTTTTAGAAATCTTTGCCAACTGAAAAGTATGAACCTGAAAAGTACTAGCACTATATATATATATATATATATACACACTTTAAAGTTTAGAATTAGACTGCCCTTCGCTGAGTTAACAATTGTGCAGTGAAAATTACCCCAAAGTACCACATAGTGTCCAACCTACTCTAATACTGTTATAGTCCGTTTACATGTGAACAAGGGATCTACAAAATGAAGAAAGACAATATAACATGACCATGAAAAATCTATAAAAAAAACAAAATAGACAACTATGGGACACAGCCGTGCAGCAGCAAGCATCACAAAACCCGCCCCCTGTTTCTATGCCCAACAACCCATGCGCTCTCACGCCACACATCATGTTCTCCCGCAATGAAAACTGGACACTGACAATGTATGAAACAGTTTTACATTTAAAATACTGTAATTTTTTAAAGTTTAAATAATAAATAGCGTATAGTGTCTCTTTAATGTGTTGTGACAGATCGCTGTAGCTCCTTGTGAACCGATCATCTCTTCATACTAGTTCATTTATAGCATTAAATAAACATGAATGAACATCAGAAGAAATGGTTTCACCGCCCCTGGTGAAAGTATACATAGCCTAAAAAATGCCTTTGTGTGCAAAAATGGCCATTTTAAGCATGATTGTTTGGATTTATATGAAATTGAAACACTTTACAATACCATTTGTAACATTAAAGGTTAATGAAAGTGTTGTTCATTGTTAATTTCAACGTTTACATTTTAAAGTTGCCTCTTACGTTAATTATAATGCACTATGAATTAACATGAATGATCAAGGCATCATTTTTTGCCATTTTTTTTAAAATTCAAAGCAAACAAAATGTAAGAAATATAGTTAAAACAATCTTGCTGCTCAAACTGTGTATAGAACCATTTTTAATAATATTTTATGCTCCTTTTGTATTTTGCATTTACTTGTACTTTTAGTTTTGATACTTAAGTATGTTTAATATCAAAAAAATACTTATCGTACTTTTTTAGTCTTGTAGGTTTAACCCTTTCATTGCTGTCTCCTTTTGTCTGCATTATAGTATAGGAAATCTCTTATTTTCATTTCATTTTTCATTATTTAGCAGACGCTTTTATCCAAAGCGACTTACAAGGGGAGCAATTAGGGGTTTAGGTGCCTTGCTCAAGAGCACCTTAGTCATGGTACCGAAGGTGGAGAGAGTGATGTTTATTCACAATCCCCACTTTCAATTCCTGCTGGCGTGGGAATCGAACCGGCAACCTTCAGATTACAAGGCCGACTCCCTCACCACTAGGCCACGACTACCCCTAAGCCCTTCTCTTCTATAAATTTGTATAAAGAAATAAAGGCAAAGAACCAGTTCATTTGTATTTCACTGACTATTTAGTTTTATATTTAAATGTATATATTAAGACAACGTCAAAGATTAATTTCTGTCACAGTATAGACTTCATTCTTATTGTTTAAAATGTTATTGAATAATCTGACTCAACTAACTGGTCAGTCTCCAACTGGAGACACCGTTCAAATTCATTTTGCCCACCGTGCACAGTTGCCTTGAAGCCGCCGGGTTGGCGGTGCCACCGGGCTTGGGCCCGTCATCGCTGCTTGCAGCTATATTTAGTATTATTATTATTATTATTATCATTACCAGTGCTACTGCCATTGCTTCCAATCCAGCACCGACGGCTACTGCAACTACTATTATTAATATTATTATTAGTTAGTTATTTATAATTAATATTATTGTTGTTGTATTACATTGTATTGATATCTATTTATCACTGAGTGCAGCCACTTCCAGATCCCCCCCCCCCACAACAACAATACAAGGAAAGCTAAACAGTAATTACTAATACAATTCATGAAATTGACTTAACTGATCTCTGTACCTGTACCTGCTGAAACTACAACCATATATCCATAGCCTACTCTTTGTCTATATCTTCCTGTCTTCTTCTGTATTTGTATATGTATATAATTGTCACTGTTTTTGTCTTCTTTTGTAACTGTCAAAAAGGAGATTTTGTCAAAAAAACAGTGATGTTCGGATACAATGCAGTCATAATGCAGGCATACCAAAAACACTGCTGAATATCAAGAAAGTGTCCCCAACTAAGCAAGCCAAAGGCAACAGCAGCAAGGAACCTAAACTCCAACAAAATGGAGAAAAAAAACATTGGGAGAAACCAGGCTTAGTCAGGGGGCCAGTTTTTCTCTGGCCAACAGTGAACACTTGCTTGATATTCAGGCAGAGTTACAGGTCATAAGTTCGATTTGGGATCGCAACAGTCAAAATATTTAATCAAGGGATGAGCTAGTTGACACAGTCTCTGCTGACACTTCAGGGCTGCGTTGCTGTCATGTATAGGTACAGGTTCTCCATCTGACCTGGATACGGCCCGGATCCGGCTAATTACGGTAAATGGTAAACCTAAAATTAGCATAGACGCCATTCTTCTTCTGATGTAACGAGTACAATCGGTGTTATAGGAAGTGTTCCCGGTTCCGGCTGACCTGATCTATTTAGCCTATCAATCCTTTAATGGATACGAAGACATAAATTTATAATGTGTTATGTTTATGCCAGGATAAAGAGATGCGTTTTTAGTTTAGATTTAAACTGTGTGTCTGCTTCCTGAACAATGCTTGGAAGATCGTTCCAGAGTTTAGGTGCCAAATAGGAAAAGGATCTACCACCTGCGATTGATTTTGATATTCTAGGTATTAACAACTTGACCAGAATTCTGAGATCGTCATAGACGTGAAGGACTATAATGCATTAAGAGCTCACTCAGGTACTGGGGAGCTAAACCATTTAGTGCTTTGTAAGTAATTAACAAGATTTTAAAATCTATACAATGTTTAATAGGGAGCCAGTGCAGTTTTGACAGAACTGGGCTAATATGTTCATACTTCCTGGTACTAGTAAGGACTCTAGCAGCTGTGTTTTGGACCAGCTAACCAGTTGTTTATCAAGCGAGCAGGGCATTACAGTACATTACCATTACACATAATGTAACAGCAAACACATTCCCATCAAGGTACAACATTGTGAACTCAAGGCAATTACTGCCCCAAATTTCATCAAGAAATTAGTGACCAAAATTATCTCATACAAGGGTATATTGGCTTCTAAAAAATCTGTGGCCAAAGCCAACATTTCTATCTGACATACAGTTGATCACTTTCCCAAGATATTCATTTGTCCACCATCAGCTACAGACACCTTCGCTAAATATGGTGTTACAGTTTTCACTTTGTTACTATTTTCAGAATCTTGATGTCATTTTTCACAACTCTAGACACAAAACTCACAACCAATGATCAAATTGCACATTTTTCAAAACTCTAACTCTTTTCTCAATTGCTTGGATACAATACACATAAAACTTATATCATTTGTTCATTCAACAAAAATTACCTGTTCAATATAACACAACTTAACATCAAAGTACTACTGTTTCAAAAGGCAATTCACACATTACATTTCAAATGTGTATATTCATTTCAATGATTCATAACAATGATCTAACTATCAATTGATATAACTGCTCAAAATGATAAGTAACTGTTGCATTACTCTTAATGCATAGTTGTATGGAAACAGATAAATGTTTACTGTAAATCATGAAAGTTTCAAGATAACGAGATTCATTGTCACCAATTAGCGTGGAGCATGAACCAATTAGACTACAATATCCATGGATGACGCCTGCAATGACATCACAGCAGACCAGTGTCAGGCCTGGATTCGCCATGCCTGAAGGTTTTTTCCAAGATGTTTGGCTAATGAAAACATCCATTGTGATGTAGATGAGAACCTGTGGCCAAATCCACAACACTGAGTTGATGACAATGTAGAAGTACAGTAATCACTCCTGTTTTGTTTCTTACAGTACAAGCAAGTTGAGGAACACTGCATTTGATGTTTAACAGTACAGTCTTTTCTTTTCTATTTCATAGCTAATTATTTTTGCTTTGATTCAAATAAACCTATGTTGTGATTGTAATGTAGTGTTTTGCATCAATATATTACAAACTTTGTTCAATGATTCCACTGTGTGTAGTATTCTCTCTATTACTGCAGTACTTTTACAGAGATGTGTTTACTGTACATGTAGTACCATAATGAAACCTGTATCACCTATTTTGTTCTACAATATTTAATGATTGTACGAACAATGACACAGTGAAACTATCGTTTGCTTGTGTGTGGGTGATTTATAGTTATGTTTCAATGGTATTTCACAGTAAATTTGTGTTTTGAACCAATGATTGTGTAAGTGCAAGATTTCTTTAAAGATGTCAATGCACAATGCAATGTTTTGAACGTTAGACAGCCTGTGTTACAAGTGATAACCGTTTTGAGTTTTGTGTCTAGAGTTTTGAAAAATGACATCAAGGTTCTGAAAATAGTAGCAAAGTGATTGTAAAAAAACTGTAAGTCGCTTTGGATGAAGGCTTCTGCTAAATGTTTAATTTAAACTTTTGTTTTATTATCCTATATATGTATTGTTAACTATATATCTAGGAGCAAATCAAAGAGCAGACCTAAGGAATAGAGTATAGTCATTACTATGGCTCACTTACCCACTTGCCATCAATGTCTTAAAAGAATGTAGTTTGTAGACTTGTTACTTTATCGCTGGGTTCCACTTAGAACCTTTGTATTTGTTGCAGTGCATTACAGTGAGGGACTGTCATGTCCACTCTAAAAAGGATGTTTTTAGCAGTACATCATATTAACATTATTAGCAAAATTCTGCAAACTTATTTCATCCATGAGCAGTTTCACTGTATCCTACTGGCTTCTTTTATGTGTTCACTATTTCTTAATTCCCTCCCAGTTCTAGCTTGTACTATTCTAGACAATTTTTGTTAGTTTTTGTTAGCACTTCTAGTGTCATTGCAACCTTAAGATGATTCCCTTTGTTGTTGCTTTGGATAAATGCTAAATGAATTAAATGTCAATTACATTCATTGGAAGGGCAGGAACACCCACTGTCACCATACAACATTGATGTGTGTCTTCAGCAGCTGCAATATCCCACAGTCATGTGTTGTATTTTAAGTAATGAGTTACATAGTTGTAGTCATGCAGTTCTACATTTAATGATGTCATTGATTCTCTTCTGTGCAGACTACTCTCCAAACTTGAGTGTCCATCTTGGTGGCCTTTTGGCAAACTGCCATGGAAGAGCCACCAGGAGGCCAAGTCTGAAGCAGCTGCCAAAGTGCCCTTTGCTAAAGGTTCAAGCAAGGGCCAAAAAGTCATAATCAGCATTCCAGCTATTGTCTCCTACGTTGGAAACTCTGAAAACATGATACCAGGTAGCCTAATGGTTTTGGTCTCCTCTCTGGAAGTACGAGGTGCAAACGGACAGCTCCTTCATTGCTTTGAGAAGGAAGAGGTGGACGATATCCATATGCACAACCCCTATGAGATCAGTGTTCGGCAACGCTTCATTGGGAAACCAGACATCTGTTTTAGAGTTCTCTCTGCCAGGATGACTGAAGCTTTATCTGTATTGGAGATGCAGTACAAGAAGAAAATTGCGATCACACGTGACTATGCAGCATTTCCGGCAACTTCGGCAACCACACCAGGAAGCCCAGAAGGTGGAGGAAACATTTGGAATGAAGGTACAGTGATTAAAAAAATTACAGTGAATGCTGTACGCTGGTCTTGGGGATCCACTGCTGTGCAGATTTTGTATTAACATTTTGTGCACAGTTTATTCAGTTCATGGAGCTCTTTCCTTACAAGCTGATGATCTGAATCAGGTGTGTTCAATTAAAGAAGACAAACAAAATGTGCAGAGGGGTGAGTCCCCAGGACAGTTGTTAACCACTGAATTGTGATATTTAAATACAGTGCCCTCCACCAATATTGTGATTCTTGGTACATATTAGCAAAGGTGGCTGTGAAAATAAATCTGCATTGTTTATCCTATGTCACAAAATTCTAACTTTGAAGTAAAACAACTTGAAAGTAGGGGTAAAAAAAATCTCATTATGAATATCGTTTTTCTCCAATGGATGTTGGCCACAATTATTGGCACCCCCAAGAATTCTTATGAGTAAAATGTCTTTGAAGTATATTCCCATTCATATTCATGTTTTTTTTAGCACACCAGGGTGACTAGGAGCATGAAATTGTCTAGCCATAACTTCCTGTTCCACAGGAGTACAAATATGAGGAAACCCAAAGGCCAAAATCCCTTAATCATTCATCACAATGAATAAAACCAAAGAATATTGTTCTGATGTGTGGCAAAAGATTGTTGAGCTTCACAAAATATAAGGTGACTGTAAGTTAAGCTAAAGCATTGAAAATCCCCATTTCCACCATCAGGGTAATAATTAAGAAGTTTCAATCAACTAAAGATTTTACAAGTCTGTCTGGAAGACGACATGTCTGTATTGTACTAATGCATGGTGACGACGAGAGTTTGAGTGGACAAAGACTCTCCAAGGGTCTTGAGCCTCAGAAAGCCTAAAAAATAATTTGTCAAACAGCACCAACATCCCCACAAATTGTTTGCGAGGGTTTCTAGAAAAATCTTCCTCGCTCAGCCAAAAACAAACTCCAGTATATTCAGTTGTCAGACACGACTGGAACATCAAACTGGACCTGGTGAGATAAAACTAAGGGAAAAAAAGAGCTTTTTGACAGCAATATGACCAGATGGGTTTGGCGCAAACAGGGATAAAAAGTACCCCATGGTTAAATATACTGCTTGGTCTTTAATGTTGTGGGCCTATTTTTTGCTGGAGTTCCTGGACATCTTGTTCAGATGCATGGTATCATGGATTTTAGCAAATACCAACAGATAAAAAAAAAATCAAAACCTGACTACTTCTTCTAGAAATCTTATAATAGGCCATAGTTGGATCTTCCATCAGGAAAATGATCCAAAACAAAGATCTAAATCAACACAAAAATGTCTCACTGAGCACAAAATGAAGCTTCTGCCATGGTCGTCCCAGTCCCCTGACCTGAACCCTATAGAAAATGAGTGGGGTGATCTGAAGAGAAGCACCAATATACAGAAATTCTGTATGGAGGAATGGTCTCTGATCTCTTCTCAGGTGTTCTCCAAACTCATCAGGCATTATCAGGGATGTCCATAGACATTTGGGGGGCATGGGCTCAAGTGGAAAAAAGGGCACTTCTCATAATTATTTATTTAAAAAACAATAAACAAGACGTTAAATATATTAACTCTGAATTCCTTACCAATTTATTTTATTTCCTTCACACTCACACAATTAAAATGTAAAATGTTTTTTAATTTTATATATAAACTAACACAAGTACACAAATCGTACGACCACAATAATTTTTAGAACCTTTTTGTTAGTTTGTTTAGATAAATTGGGGTTTGACCTGTAATGTGATGCAGTTAGACTAGGTTACATTTGAATAATATTATTAAATTTTAAAGAAATTAAATATCCATCTTTGTCGAAAGAAATTCAGGTGCAGTTCACACTCAGCCAGTAAGTGTCAGAGATCTGTGTATCTGTTTCCCTGTCTCTAGCATTTGTCAGATGTGTTTTTTCTTTGAGTTTCCCACTTCCCCTTAGTTCCCATGGTCACCTTTATTAGTTCATCCCATTCAGCTGTGTTTTGTAATTAGTTATGTCATTCACCTCTGCCCCGTTCATTACCCCTCATGTATTCCTGTGTATATCTGTGTGTTCTCCCTTAGTCCTTGTCGGTTATTGATTATGTCAGAATGTTGTTGTCTTGAGTCAGTGTGCTCGTTATTTCCCTGGATTCTATATATGTATTATTAAAGTCTGCATTCCCGATACGCTGCATCGTCTGGAATGTTCCTTCACCACACGTTCCGTGACAGTAAGATTCCACATAGCATTTTCATCAATCAGTAATTTTTTCTGATTGGTTGATAACTTTTGACAGCATTTAATCCAAAAATAAAATAATGCTATACCAAGATTTCAACTTGTAAAAAGCATTCATGTCCTCATCCACATCCTTTTTCTAAGTTGTTTTCCAAGGCTTTTGCACACCATATCTGAGCGCTTCTCAAAACTACTTGTGACAATCATATGAGCAGATGACATGTAGTTCCTTCATGCGCTCTTATCTCTATTTAAATGTGTGCACACAACTGATACATTGCTACATGACCATGGAACACTTGGAATTTTAAAATTGTGATATCCAAGCCATGAAAAATCTAGAAAATAAATAAATTAAAAACTTAAAAGCATATATGTAACTATTTAATAATGTAAAATTGTTTTGCACATTTATGCTCAGCCCTAAAATATTTTATCAGCACATTGGTGTTACTGAGACGAACTCCGTGGTTCCCTCCTCCGGCCTTCGGAGGACGCCATCTCCTGAATATTGACTCTCTCTCTCCACACACTCACCTCACGCTCTCACTACATTTCCCATAAGCCCCGTACCTTGGCACTGATTGTTTGACCAGCTGTGAAGCATTAACTCTGACTATATAAGTGACTTCCACCCAGATATACACTGCGAGGTCTTGTTTCCATTCCGGTATATTTCTGAGCATTATTTCTGTGTTTGTTATTTCTGTGTTTGTTATTTTTGTTGCTGACTATCTGGATTACCTTGTACTACCCTTCGCTGCCTGCCCCTTTATTTTGTTTGCCTGGACTGTATTCCGTGACCGATATCTGCCTGCCCTGATCTGAGCCTGTCTATTCTCCACCATTCCTGTTTGCTGGTACTGACCACTGCCTGTTTGACCCTGCTTATTGTTTAATTAAAGCTGCATATGGATCCTACTCAGTGACGAGTCGTTACAATTGGACTATTTGTTGAGCAGTAGCCTATTAGTTGAAATACGTTACATGCACCTTAAAATCTGTATTATTTAGCATTGCATATTCTCCACAGTATATAATAATATCTGCATTTACAAAAGTGAAGTGGTTCAAAAGTTTACATACACTTAATTGATTCTTAGTACTGTGATCCCATGTTTATCCTGTTCTGCCCACAGTTCTTCAAAATAATCTTCTTCTATATTTTCACACTAATTACAACTGAGGGGCTCATACATAACTATTAAAAGCACAATATGTAAATTTTTTATATTAAAATATCCAAAAACCACTTGCACAGTGTTATATATTTCGTTTAGCTATGTACTTACATTATCCTATGTTGCGTGTATGTCTGTGTGGATTCTGTGTTTGGTCTTTCCCTTGTCTTCATTGGTTCTGTGTTTCTTTGATTTTATTGGTTTCTGTTTTGAGTTCATCATTAGTTCATTCCCATCAGCTGTTTGTGATTAATTAGTCTTGTTTGATCCTTGTGTTTCCCTGTATATAAGCCCTGTATTCCTTCTGTTCCTTTGTCGTGCGTTTGTCGAACGTTGTGTAATGTTGTTTAATGGTGTTGTATGGTATAACTCTCCTGTGTTATAAGTAAATGTTCTATATTCCTGAACTTCCTTGTCGTGGGCTTATTCCCTGGATCTGCAACCATAACAGTTCCATAACATCCTAAATGTTTCCAAGAATTTGTAAATTCAGAGAAATTCACAATTTTAAATAGTGTTCCGTCCCTCACTTGTCGCCTGTCATTGACGTAATATCTGCGTTAACCCTGGTTTCCGCTTGTACTGCATTGTAACCATGACTACAGACATGGGACAGCTGCCTAACGTCTAGCAGGCTGTTGTTGTGTCAACTCGTCAGAGACGCCAATCTTGCACGTTATTAGACAAGGTAAGCAAATGTAGGCTACATAAGACTAATCAATGTTATATAGCTCAACACTACAAAGTGTTAGAATATCATCAGTATGATATTCTAATGTTGATCTAGCTTAATGTTAAGTCTAATACAGCCAACAAACTAATACATAGAATAACATTACAACTTTCAACACACTCAAATGTAGTTTGGTATTACAGTGTTCAGTTAGAGCAAGTGAAACAGCGCTGCGTTACCTCACAGTTTTAATTAGTCAAATAAACTTACCTGTATGAGTAGTATAAGTAGTTCAGTAGCGTGTGGCACTGATATCTGTCTCTAATTAGCAATCGTGCCTACGATTCTCGGCCACGCCCTGCTTCATACCACAGTCATGTTAAAAAACATGCATTCACTCATCCATAAACATTATTTCCCCATAAATGTTATTAGATCCATCAACATGACGATAAGTTCCATGATTCCATACTCATTCACTGCATCATCAATCTACGCCTTTGTTATTGTTTTTTAGAGTTTAGCAACCCTTAACGGCGAAAAATATGGACTGTGCCTTTAAAAGGTGAAAATATTTAATTGATACTCCAGGAGAAAACAATGCATTAAAATTGCTACATTTGCACAGCACAGAAACCTGGGGTAAATTGTTTTCCTTTTTTGTTCTGGAAAGTATTTTATGTAGCTTTTTATTACACAACCTGTTAATGGTTTAAATTTTTTAAATGAATCAAGTCTTCTTCTTAAAACAAACGGCATCTAAATGTGTATTTGGAAGTTGTTGTTTTTTTCCCCATTAGAGTAAATGAAGACATTGAAGCAAAAGTAGACCAAAATCTTAAAATTTTCCACTGCATGAATGAAGTATTCCAATAAGACCTAAATAATTAAAATGATTTATTGATTTGTGCAATATAAACAAATTATTAGTAAATCTATGTTTCTCTCCTTGGTGCAGTAATTTATTCAAAATATATAGCTACTTGAAAATAGTAGTATAGAAAAAATGCACATTGTGGCATAGTTTTCTTTGTTGTTGCCTGCTCTTGTGATAAACCTAGTGAATACCGAAGAAGACCATCGTCTCTGTGTGAACTGATTATTTTGTAGAAATCTGTGGAGTATGAAACAATTGAGTGTGAAGAAATAAATAAATTGAAATAAATTGGTTAGGAAGTCAGAGTTGTGATGATATATTTAACATTTTGTTTATTGTTATATTTTAATAAATAATTGAGAAGTGCCCTTTTTTCCACTTGAGCCGCTGCCCCCCAAATGTCTGTGCATGTCCCTGTAGAAGGGTGTGTCTTTGGGAGCCACCTTTGCTCATATTTACCAAGGGTGCCAATATTACTGGAGGACATTGTATGAATAAAGAAGTACCTTGCGACCACAGTAACTACAGCTGCATATAAGACAACTTTTAAATTCTGACAATGGATTGACATAACACTGAAAGCCATACAATATTTCTACCACATGGTGGCAGCCATGCTCCAACATCTAGTGCAGGTCTCTGAGAGATCCCATTGTGGGCTTCTTAGTTAATATTTACCAACATTTTACAAATCTTAACAACAAATTTCAAGGAAATATATGAGCTCATTCTGTGTCACTTTAGGTCATGGACAGCAAATAGAGGTGCCAGTGGAGGTGCCTGCTGGTGAACTGACACAACTTCAACTTCATGTGTTGCAGCCCACTGTAACTGAGGCAGAGGCACAGGAGCTAAAACAGGTTTGAGATCAATTTGTTTGTCACTTATACAGACAAATATAGATAATTTTCAACAGTACAGTCAGGGCCAAAACCTTTGGCAGTAACAAATTTTAAACAAAGGTTTGCTGCCTCTGTATTTGTAGACAATTTTTGCACGTCTCTTTGGCATCCTGGAAAACAATGATAAGCATTTCATCATTTTTAAAGGCATATGTTTTTTATGACAAAAACATTCAATATATGCAAAGAGTAAATATTTACATTAGTGTTGTAAAATATGTACATTATATTAGTGTTGACCCTTCTTCATAACCTCTGTAATTTGCTCAGCTTCTGGGTCAATCTCTGATTGATGGCAATCCATTCTTGCCTTTGTACGCAGAGTTGATCACAATTTCTGGGCTTCTCCTTACCCACTCGCCTTTTGAGGATTGACCACAGGCCGCAGATTCAAAATTTCAATGTAATGTTCTTCAAGCCATTTCATTATCACTCTTGCCTTATGACTTGGTGCTCCATCATGCTGGAAAATGCACAGATCATCACCAAACTGCTTTTGGATTATTGGGAGCAGTTGCTCTTGCAGGATGTTTTGATACCATTCTTTATTCATGGCAGTGTTTTGGGCAGAAATGTGAGAGAGCTCAGTGCCTTGGATGAAAAGCAACTTGGATGGTCTTGACTTGTTGGCATGACACAGGATTCATGGTACCGTTCACCCTTTCTTCCAGTGCACCAGTCTTCTGCTTGTCAATCCTTGTACTTCCTGCAGAATTTCAGGCTGTCCTTGATGTTTTTCTTCGAGAGAAGTGGCTTGTTCGCTGCCCTTCTTGACACCAGGCATTCACATTACTGCGAATGCAGATGCATTCACAAACACCTCCTGCCAATAATGAGCACGCTCTGCACTGGCGCTGACATAATCCTGGTGCTCGCTGGACACTCTGGGACATTCTGTAGCCTGCTTCACTGCAGTTGAACTTCTCTCCTTGAAGTTCTTAATGGTCCGTTAAATGTTTTTTTTAGGTGCAATATTCTTTAGAGCAATTTTCTTGAATGTGATGCAAAGCGATGCACTTTGATGCAACGCGATGATGACTGCATGTGTTTTTTTATTTTTGGAGGATTTTTATTTTTGGACCATTGCTGACAGAACGATTACTGATTAGTGAATGATATTACTCATTTACAATTTCCTATGTGCTGATGATATGATTAGTGAAATTATGTAAGCTAAAAATCTGTGAAATTAGGGTTTTTGTGATAAAGTAAATTTTTTGGCCAAAGAAGCTTATAGTAGTTATTTCAAACACATCTGATCTCTGCACATAAATCTAGAAACAATGTGAATCAACACCACAACAACTGAAGTTGCAAACTTTGCAAAACCCAACATGTTTGTGTTGATTTTTGCATTGATTAAAAGCAATCTGAGCTGGGCTGTGGGTTCAGTATGTTATGGAAAAGCAGAGGCTGACAATTGCATGACTGCTAACAGGCAGAAATATTTGTGTGTTTTTGTTTTTGATTTATGGGGATGTTACAACTGTTTAGGGGTCAGCCGTAACAGGAAAAGGAATAATGAATCTCACTACCAGAGAGATGCTGAAAAGAAATAAATTTTATTTCTTAATAAGGGTTTAGTGTCAGGGGCAGGCAAGGCCAAAATAACAAACACAACAATCTTGGTTTAAACATCTAAAATTCCTAACACAAAAAAAGAAAACAAAATACAATTGAAATTTACCCATCTCTCCAACCAAAAACAATGCGAAAAGATAGATATACAAAATAAAATGGTATGAAACCCCCTACATCCCTTAATTTGGCAAAAAATATATCTACAAATATATTTACAGGGAGCAAACTATGCAAAATCCAAATCCAGAATCGTAGTCAAACAGGCATAGGTCGAGTAAGAATAATCAAAGGTCCAAAAATCACAATCGCACTCACAAACTCCCAAATAATCACTCACAATCAATATCTCTGGCACGACACTTTAGACTAAACAAAACGACAACAATACAAAGTAACGACAAAGGTACGCAATCAGTGACTCGATGGCACAAAGATGGCAGAAGTTGAGAGTTTGGGGCGGCCCTTATATCTGAATCAGGTGAAGAGGGGAACCAATTGCAACCTCCAACACATTATCACAAGACACCGCCCACCCGTAACACAAACATGCACTGGCACATACACAGAGAAGAGATACACAAGATATGCACAGGACAACATAATGTAATGAATAAATAACTCCAGATCATAACGGGAATTTAATGCATCTTCATGAATACTGTATTTATCTTTATATTTACTTGTCAATATAAAGATTTATTTCCATTGCTTTGATTTGATTTTAAAGTGTAATTTTGGCTGCTTCTGAAACAGGTCATAATATTGATATTACCTGAGCAGTTGAATTAAATATGCTAGAAAACCTAGCTCACACAAGAACGTGAATTGATCGCATGGACAGAGCAAGAACATAATGTAAGTGCATAAAATGCATGTAGTTCAGTTAAAAGCTGTCCCTTTTTGACTTGCTGAATGCACAAAGCAAACTGTCTGCTTAACCACAACATTAACAATAACATTTAAGTAAGAGTGTACAGTTTGTTTATTAATCACGTATCAGATGCGCATTAAAGTTGCTTACATTACTATAGCAGCAGTAGGCTCTCCTGTCACATTTACTTTCAGAATTGTTATTGGATAGTAGAAAAGTTCAAACTGTTGTCACACATATTCAGTTTTGTTTGTTCTTAGATCTGTTTTTATGGACTTTTAGTTTGTATTCAGTCACGTGTTCGTTGTCGTCTTTTCCCGCCACTCATCTGTTTCTATGGACTCTAATCATTATCACAGCTGCTCATAATTCAGTTAATCACCATCATGTATTTAAGTTCCTCCCTGTGCACTTTCAGTTGTCTGTCGATGTGTTTATGTGAACACACTATTACACCTTCTATCAGTTCTTGAGTTTAAAATGTAATTAAAGTCATTTTGTATTGGACCCTGTGTACGCTCATCTTCATCCATCATCATCTTCATGACAGATCGACTGACCTAGAATGGATTATGCAGCCAAATTCGCTGTAATCGCTCATGAGAGCCAGGATTTTCTTGTTTTTACGGAAAATTTGTCGTTTTGCGGTCACTAGCCACTTCGACGACGAGACCCTGAAGTCATTGTTCTGGATCGAGGCGAATTATCATCACCCTGTAGACCTCCCAGACACCTCTGGACTTAACTGGATGGTGGCAATCATGGGGTGTCTAGAGAGTGTCTACCCCCGGTCCATAACGCAGCCGGACCCAGAGCCTGTTTCACCACCTTTGACCAGGGAAGAATCGTGTGAGACGATAAGTGGACAGCACTGACCCTCGCCCCGGAAAAGGAGCCCCCCAGTGAATCTGACCAGGGGCGTGAGCCCGCAAAATCTGTGGCCGAGAGTATACTGGTGGAAAAAGAGACTGAGGACTGGCTGATGACTTCAGTTATCATCTCCCACCCTGTTTCATGTTCCTCATTGCTGTTCCTAGACAGCACTATGGACTTTTTGAAGTATGAATTCTGTTTGCTCGGAACCTTCATTGCTGTTTCTTGACAGTACAAGAACCTGCTTAGGCGATAAATCATTATCTTCGATCTTGTCGAGCCATCTGCCATCTGCTTCCTTCATCGTCCTGCTTAGCCAGTCCTCCAAGCCCTGCTTCTGCTGGAGGTTTGCAGCCCTTCATCGTCTCCAGGAATGCCATGCTGTGACGTCAAGCCTTAGATGGAGCAATTACCATCAGCGCATGAGCGAGTAATTGAAATCCATATTGGGTGATCCGATTACAATGTACAGCACTAAATGCAAAAGTTAATGTCTAAAATTATTTGTGATCTCATCACTTAAACTATTCCAAGGTATTTAGGAGCACATGTGACTGCATTGCTCATTCGTTTCAACTCAGCTGTCAGTCAACCTGACAGTCAACACTGTGCAAAACAGTGCTGAATTTAAGAAGCGAATCCTCAAAGTTCATAGTATATCTATATTTAGGACATCAACCCCAATTATTCATTATTATCCACGTGATTATGTTGTGTTCTGTGTTTGTGTAGATGCTCCAGCAGCTGAAGCATCTGGCCCTGGAGGCTGAGACAGAGCTGGAGCGTCAAGATGAGGCTCTGGATGCATTGAGTTGTTCTACAGACCGCACCACCATGAACATTAACAGACACACCTGCCGCATGAGGAAATTGCTGTGAACTTATTGCTTGATGCCAGATTAATGGTAAGATATTCACAAGTATACACACAAAATAAAAAACTTTAGAAAGTGTTTTTATTCATAGAGCACTGTTTATACTGTAAATTCATTTGATCTTTGAGTAAGGTAGAACGCTACGAGTGCGAATGAGGTTGGCTCTGATGTCAATCATGTTAGCAAACGATAGCAATAATAGCAATGACAAAAGGTATTGGTTAAAAGTTAGGCACTTTGTATGCTAAATAAAAACATACTCATAAGAGTGAAGTGTCAAATAATATTTGTAGTAGGTATGTCATAAGTAGCAGTACTTTATTACCATGTTGACTCTAAAATAAAATATACCTATAAACTATCATTTTGAATTTTTGCACATGCTCTGGAAAATGCTCTCATGTTTATGCTACTGCACGGTCAAATAATCAGTCAAATAGTCTTCTTGGTGATAAAGCCCATCAGATCTCTGCATTAGGCTTTATTGTAAATGCAGCGTAATAGATCTACTGTCAATTATTATGTCATTAAGAAATAGTTCACCCAAAAATTAAAATGATCCTTATGGCAACCAGTCCGGGGCCAAGAGCCGTAGGAACAGAGCGACCTTGAGTCTCACGGAGGAGCTCTGGAATGTTAAAAGGAGGAGTGAAGACAGTGAAGGATGAGAGAGGACCAGGCCTATACTATTTGTTGTTGACAACATTGTTTTTATGCATCAGTCGCCCATGAGGGGCTGCCACTTTGCTTTCATTTTGTTTTGTTAGGGCCCAAGCCACTGAGGCGCAGGGCCCTCTTGTTCTTTTAAGGATTATTAGGGCCCGAGCACCAAAGTGCGAGGACCCTATTGGATTCCCTCCGTTTATTATTAGGGCCCGAGCACCAAAGTGCGAGGACCCTATTGGATTTCCTTCGTTTATTATTAGGGCCTGAGCACCAAAGTGCGAGGAGCCTATTGGATTTCCTCCGTTTATTATTATTAGGGCCCAAGCCCAAAGGGCGAAGGCAAACTTGCAAATGTGAAGAAAAAAGTCAAGTAGATAAAGTCACAATTACCTTTTTTACAATTAACTGACTCACGAACAACTATCTCAAAACATGAAAAAAGTCATGGATCATCCAGTGATGACAACATAGTAAAGATTCAAGGGTATATACATTTTTTAAATTGGGCAATTTTTATAAATCCAGTCATCTAGTCTTGTGGAATATATGTAAACATCTGTTACGTGAAATGGTTATTCATATGAAACTTCTGAACAGAAATGAAACAGTTTTTCAGGCTGTCAGAGTCGGAGAATGACTAGTTGCGGTTTACATTAATTGCCCGTCACAGTTTACATTAATGTTTAAATGACATTAAAATTCAAAGTAATCACTTTGGTCATCTAAAATACTTTTCGGATGTAACAGTAATTTGATTAATACCCATTTAAAATGTAACTGTAATGAAATACAGTTACTCAAATGTTGTATTTTAAATACATAAGTTACAAGTATTTCGTTACTCCCCAACCCTGGCAGTTAATCAAAGCAGTTTATTTGTTGGCCACTGACAACATAGTATTATATAATCAGTTTGATAATTGTGTTTTTTTTATATTTTAATTAACCTAAGATAAATACTGATGTACTGATAAAAATTTTGAACTGCTAATGATAACTTCTCACTCATTTGAAATTAAACTGTGACACTATATCACTATCCGGATAGAACTAGTTTTCTAAATTATGTTTGAGTTTCAATTCTTATCACCCAACATCTGTGATTTCATGTGATTTCATGCTGATTTAGGCCCGATCACACTGAACATTTTTCATTTCTGAAAACGGGAGGTGCACCGCACTATCCTTTTTTGTTTATTTTAGTGGAAAAAAGTAGTGCGCTGTGGTTATGTTGCTTGGCAACCACTGAGTGTAGCTTGAGCACTCTTTGGTTTGCTGTTAAACTTTTTGTGACGACCAGGGCGGGCGAGAGCCATGAGGGAATGGCGTGAGGCTGGTGACGTGATTGCTAATGAGCTTCAGCTGCTCGGTGCACCGGTCTCGTATCTCTCACTGAGGAGCTCCGGAAGCATAAAAGGGGAGCGACGATGGTGAAGGACGAGAGAGGACCAGGCCTGGATTTCATGTTGTGTTTTTATTATATTTCGCTCCCCTTTTATGCTTCCGGAGCTCCTCCGTGAGAAATACCAGACCGAGAGTCATAGTGTAGAAATATTTTTAAGATGGAAGAATGCGAGTTTTACGCATGCTAGAAATGTGGCTTTCAAATGAAAGATTGGTATCAAAGAGCACACCCAGGTTCCTAACTGACGAAGACGACTTAACAAAGCAGCCATCAAGTGTTAGACAGTATTCTAGGTTATTATGTGCAGATGTTTTTGGTCCAATAATTAGAATCTCTGTTTTTTCTGAATTTAGTTGTAGGAAATTACTAGTCATCCAATTTTTTAAATCAGCTACGTATTCCGTTAATTTTGAGAGCTGGTAGGTTTTGTCTGCGTATCATCTGTGTAACAGTGAAAACTAATGCCATGTTTCCTAATGATATCTCCCAAGGGAAGCATGTACAGAGTGAAAAGCAACGGTCCTAGTACTTAGCCTTGCGGTACTCCATATTGAACTTGTGATTGAAATGACATCTCTTCATTTAATACTACAAACTGATAACGGTCAGATAAGTATGATTTGAACCATGCCAATGCAATTCCACTAATGCCAACATAATGTTCGAGTATATACAAAAGAAAATTGTGGTCGATAGTGTCAAAAGCAGCACTTAGGTCTAGTAAGACTAATAGAGAGATACAACCCCGATCTGATGATAAGACAACAAACCGTCCCATACCGGCGTGATCAAAAAGATCTTAAACTAGATGGAACTGGATAAAATATTTTGACTGTTGCGATTCCAAATCGGTTTAATGACCTGTAACTCTGCCTGAGTATCGGAGAAGTGTTCACTGTTGGCCAGAGGAGAACTGGCCCCCCGACTAAGCCTGGTTTCTCCCAAGGTTTTTTTCTCCATTTGTTGGAGTTTTGGTTCCTTGCCGCTGTAGCTTTTGGCTTACTTAAGTTGGGGACACTAGCTTGATATTCAGCAGTGTTTTTAGTATGCCTGCATTGGCGCCGTTGTATGCAAACTGAGCTGAGCCGATACTGATACTGTAGTAGACAGTTGCATGGTTATAATTTTCTCTCTAATATTGTCAATCTTGCAAGTAAAGAAGTTCATAAAGTCATTACTGCTGTGCTGTTTGGAAACATCAGAAGTTGAAGCTGTATTTCCCGTTAATTTAGCCACTGTATCAAATAAATACTTAGGGTTGTGTTTATTTTCTTCTGAAAGATTTGAAAAATATGCAGATTTAGCAGTTTTTATGGCCTTTCTTTACTTAATCATTCTCTCTCTTCATGAAATACAAAAAACTTCTAGTTTTGATTTTTTCCAGCTGCACTGCATTTTTCTTGCTGCTCTCTTAAGGGCTCAAGTGTGCTCATACCATGGCGTTGGACTAATATTCTTAATCTTTTTTAAGTGCAAAGGAGCAAAAGAGTCTAGAGTGCTGGAAAAGAGCGTGTCAATAGTTTCTGTTGCAACATCGAGTTCTTCTAAACTGTCTGGTTTGCTAAGACGATGAAACTGATCAGGACGATTATTTATAAAGCAATCTTTAGTGGTAGAGGTGATGGTTCTAGCATATTTGTGGCAGAGAAGCGGTTTTGCAGCCTTGGTTAAATGTAGCATGCACGAGACTAGATAATTAACAATGTGGATTTGAAAATGCATTCTGTGCCGATCACATCCTCTCCCCACCCTGTCAATCAGTGTGTCAAGGTGGGGCCAGGTGATGGAAACATGGTGGCAGCATTTTTTTTTTATCATTCTGACTGTTGTTTCTGCATCAGTTATGTTAATAAAACCATGTGTACTCCATCTGTATGCTAATGAGTGTTATGTATATTATAATAATAATAATAATTTCTATTCCCAAGAATAACTGTTTAAACCTCTCTTTCATACACCAGAAAGCATCCAGACCATTTCTAATACTCCTAAAATTCACTCTGGTGATTTAAATTTCTCTCTCCTCTATTTTAGAATCATTTTGGACAGCTACACAGAGTTCTTCTGGGTCACACAACAAGTTATATATGCCTATTTCATTTTACAAAATTTTATTTAAATCTTGTCAATTTTTTTATGTTGTCTGATTTTTTTTTTCTTCTTTCAACATTGTACAAAAGCTATCAATGCCAAAGGCGCTCTATACTGGACTGAGATCTGGTGACTTTGAAGGTCATAGGAGTCTAGTGACCTTATTGTCATTTTTTAAGAAACCAGATTGAGATGATTTGAGCTTTGAGATATGGTGTGTTATCCTGCTGGAAGTAGCCATCAGAAGATGGTAGACTAGTCATAAAGGGATGGACATGGTAAGCAACAATACTCAAATAGGCTGTGGTGTTTAAATGATGCTCAATTGGTACTAAAGAGCCCAAAGTGTGCCAAGAAAATATCCTCCACACCTTCGCAAGCACCTGCTCACATCAGACCAAAGTGCAGATGTGAAAAATAAGACATCACCAGAGTTATTTGAGAACAAAAATTATTGTTGTTATAAATAATTGGCATCAGAAGGATTACACATTGTTTTATTAATATAAAATGATGAACAACCAACAATCAGAAAGATAAAAATAGAAACGCTAATAACATACTGGTTTTATGACTGACGAATGTACATAATCTGCAAGAATATTGACAATTCATCTGGCTGTAAATGCCTCACTCTTTATAGCTATGCTGCCACAATGTTTCCATCACCTGGCCCCACCTTGACGCAATGATTGACAGGGTGTGGCGGGGACGTGATCGGCTCGGAATTCATTTTCAAATTCACATTGAATTTTGCTACATTCATTGCAGGACATTTAATGAAAGTGCAAACCCAAGTATCTTAATTGCATTTACACTCACAGTAAAGAAAAATAACATTTAAAAGATAATTTTGATACAATTTTTGCTTCAACATGTTAAACATATATAATATAGTACATTTTCATTTTAATTTTGCAATTTATAAAGTGTTAAAGTATTTAAATTACATGTTATAACTACTATATGACATAGCAAATGTAAATTAAATTACTGAATTTGAATTATTTTGCTCCAAAGTTTGTACATATGGGTATGAAAATTTAAAAACAGAAATGCATTGCCAGTTTGTATATTACATTTTGACATTGAATATTGCTACAAATAAGCTTCCACTTACCACTGTTTGTATTGATAATAATGATAATGATATTATTATTGATATCATAATTATTAATGATATAATAGTGTCTGGTTGTCGTATCAAATTGAAATCGCATATCTGCAGCAAAATTCCATTGTTTAACAATCTCTGATCTCATAGTAGGTCTCTCTCGGAAAGTTTATACATTATAATTGAAAATCACTTTTGCTATAGAGGTTTTCATTGCTGTCTTTACTTACAAAATGTATTTGTTGAGCTCTGTTGAGGATCACGGCAAATGTCTTTCTTTTTTTCTCAGGTCAACATAGATCTCCAACCTGCAAACTTAATCTGACAACACACAAATTAGTTTTCAACATCATTTTGCATGGCTTAACATTATCACCACACTAGAAAAAATAATGAAGTGAACTATGACATAATTTGAGCACTGTAATCAATTTGATGTTGTTATGAAGTGACATCAATATTTCACAAGATTCTGCATGTTGTCAACTCCTAAACAGTAATGTACTATATCTTATGCATAATCCTGCTTTATTGTTACTGTTACATGTCAATCAGATTGTTGATTAGTGTAAACCCATAATGCTATGTTTATTTACTGTATTCTTTGTGATCAAGACAAATGTAAAATAAACAGAAACTGACATTTGTCTGTTGTCATCCTTCTACGAGACTGGGGGATTGATTTCCTGACAAGTTTAGCTGAAACAAAAAGAATGCGCATACAGAGTATGCATTGTTAGAATAATTTGAATTCGCATCACATGCACTGTACGCAGACTCTAGTGTTAGTGTAAAAAGTGAAGTAGTGTTCATTTCGTTAACGAAATCTATGACAAAAAATGTTTGTCAATGACCTTTTTTCCATGACTAAGACAAGGTGATGACGAGATGACACCAACATCATTAATGATAAGTGTGACTATATCAGCATGCAATATCGTTGGCGAAAGAAGTCAAGACTAAAATGTCATTTAAAAATATCATAATCTAAAATCTTTTTTCGTTTTTGTCGAATCAAAAGGCACAAAATATTACAGACTTTTAAACAAGCATATATAAGCTTTCATGTTTGCGGTTGCCAGATGTCAAGATTTTAAATCCCCCAATCAGAGCTTTTCTGTTAAAAAGATAAATTTTTCTGGCTGAAGAAATAGTGATAGTTCGCCAAAAATAGTTCTGCATCTCACTCTCCGCCCCGCAGCGCGGGTATAAAACATGGAAGAGGATGGACGCACACTTTGTCTTTCCCTTCGAAGCCTAGCAGATCGTTCATTCCTGCTATAAAGACTTCCTGAACAATGCCTTTTACGAGCAGTCCTTTTAAGGAAGAAGCCCTTTCGGTGTTGGTGTGACAGCACGTGCAGCGGTAGCCATGAGCTCACAAGTTCTAAACTGCTGGTTTCATAGCATTGTTGCAGAGTGAGTTTAAAAATCTTTTCTTCCCTTTTGTTTATGGACTAGCGGTACCTACAAATTCAACAAAAGAGTCGTTTTTTTTCTGTCTCTGGATCCCAAGAGGGCATGTCTGGTTGTGTGCGACATTATGCCTTGCCACCCTCAGCCCCCTTTCAGCTTATTATCGGGCAGCTGTGGTGTGTCGAGGTGACGGGGAACACGCCATCTCACACACCTCCTGCCCACTCGAGGAACCAGGTAGGTGCTGCACCACACACCAAATTAATCACCAATCACCAATTACCGCTGTGCTGTCCAACTCGGGCCCCCGTGTTCCACTTCACTGCCCCACTGCAGGTACATCTGTGGTGCCGTTGGTCCCACCTGCACAGAAAGGGTCTCACTGGCGCACTGTCTTTGCTCTCTCTCCCTCACACATATTAATCTAAATCAACTGGCAAGATGCTACAAGTTTGGAAGACCAAATCCATGTTTCACGTGGCACATTTGGAGAATTTTTTTTTTTCCTGAATTAATCGCTGAGTGTGAAAAGTGCTCATAAAATGTCACCTTATCTTCTCTGACAGGCGTTCCGCACATGCAGCTGACATAAACTTTCAGTAAATTAAAAACACACTTCCAGTAAATTAAAAAAAAAAATAGAAAGTGTTTTCTGTGTTGACAATTCTTTTGCAATGTCCTAACAAACAGGATTCACACACAAAACGCGTCCACGTCCGCTAATGTCTGAATCGTGACCTAATGACCTAATTTGAACCAGTTCATTTTTACCGATTCAGGTTATTTATATGACAATGTGTAATAGATTACCTATAATCAGTTAGTTTACACTGGAGTGAGGTGAAACAAAAACAAAGTTGTTAGCTAGTTGCATTCAATTGAATATGGTAGAAAATTAGACTGTTAAATGTTAGTTAACTCGCCCGCAATCTCCTCCTATGGAGTTATCTGTGGTTGCTTCGAGCTGACGAGCTCTCACAGCAGCCTCCACATTGGCTCGTTTAGTTTACACATGAAGGTTACACTCAAAGCCCGTATGCGATATCCCAATTCATTGGTTCAATTCTGATGTACGTCTCCGTTCCCTCCTTCAGCGAACGAGGGTTACTACATTTGTATCTGAGACGGTCTGTGCAAGAAATTGAACATTATTTGCAATATTATTAACTGTAATCCACAGCCTCGGCAAACAGTCCTGAGCACATTCACCTATGGAGCACAAGCTTCTTGTTGTATGAGTGGGAGCAAACTTACACATGAGGAATATGCACGGGAGTGAACTCCCAAGTGAGCTGACAATGTTTACAACTGTCAAAAGCTAAATGGGTCAGAATTCACATGCTTTTCACCACCGTATTAATATTAAAACATTTTCATAGCACCGCCAGGCGGTAAATAAGCACTGTCAGGCGAAAAGGTAATGACACACGCCACCAGGCAATACAATAATGCCACACGCTGACCAACATTAAGTTAATGCCACACACCACTCAAGATGCAGATTTATTTGTTCATCTACATGGACACACCTCTACTGGCTTTGAGGACTCTCTGGCAAGTAGGAAGATCCAGTTTGCAAAAACGCAAGGATGGCAAGGGTTGTTTTGCAAGAAAACGCAATATGACTGTGAAATGTAAATCCACATGAATTTTGTTCAATAAAATAAAACAAAATAAAATAAAGATGTATCTTAAAATCTTTGGCTTCTAAAAAAAATGTCCGTAGAACCCAGTAATTTTAGAAGACATCTGACTGCGATTAGGGATCTCATAAATGTCCAACATAGAGAACAAAGTCTTGTAGACAGGTAGGTAAGGAATGGCGGTATTTTAATGTTTGTCATTTATTTATGGAGTTAGCATTACTGCATTATTTCAAATAAATAGTTTGAGATCCATAAATAATTGTTAAGAGACTCACAAAAATTAATAAAATTTACAAAAAAAATAAAACAATATAAAAAAAAATATATATATATACACTGCTCAGGCATCACATTATGATCACCTTTCTAATATTGTGTTGGTCCCCCTTTTGCTACCAAAACAGCCCTGACCCGTCGAGGCATGGGCTCTGCTAGACCCCTGAAGCTGTATCTGGCACCAAGATGTTAGCAGCAGGTCCTGTAAGTTGCGAGGTGGGGCCTCAATGTTTTGGACTGTTTTTGGAATGTTTTGTTCAGCACATCCCACGGATGCTCGATTGGATTGAGATCTGGGGAATTTGGAGGCCAAGAAAACACCTCAAACTCGTGCTCAAACCATTCCTGAACCATTTTTGCTTTTTGCTTGAAAGAGGCCTCAGCCACCAGGGAATACCGTTTCCATGAAAGGGTGCACATGGTCTGCAATGCAGGGGATACATGTCAACGTAACATCCATATAGATGGCAGGACCCAAGGTTTCCCAGTAGAACATTGCCCAAAGCATCATACTGCCTCCGCCGGCTTGCATTCTTCCCATAGTGCATCCTGGTGCCATGTGTTCTCCAGGTAAGTGAAGCACACGCATCTGGCCATCGACGAGATGTAAAAGAAAAGGTGATTCATCAGACCAGGCCACATTTTTCCATTGCTCCGTGGTCCAGTTCTGATACTTAGCATGGGCACCCTGACTGGTCTGTGGCTATGCAGCCCCATACACAACAAACTGCGATGCACTGTGTATTCTGACACCTTTCTATCAGAACCAGCATTAACTTCTTGAGCAATTTTACCCTCTGGAGTCGGCCGTCACGCCGGCATGATCTCCTTGCATTTTTCTTGTCAGTGTGAAAAAGACTCAAAATGCTCCGTCAATTTTGGACATACAATTAAGAGTTATATACCATTGTAATCTGTGAAATGTCTACTTTTATTTGTGCACACTCAGAGTAAAAACAAAATGTTGTGCTTTTTGCAAAATAAAGAAAACTAACATGATGCGTGAGCTGTGATCTCTCTCTGAATGTAGTCAATTCCGATAGTCGTAAAAAAAATGAACCGTAACTTGTGAATACTAATCATACAAATGAAACGCATGTCTAAATAAATGTCTAAAACTGAGTATGCAAAACTTCTCGTCCAGGCTCTGGTCATTTCTAGGCTTGACTACTGCAATGCTCTTCTGGCTGGACTGCCATCATGCGCAATCAAACCTCTACAAAGGATTCAGAACACTGCAGCACGTCTTTTCTTTAACGACCCCAAAAGAGCCCACATCATGCCTCTCCGTCTTTCTGCACTGCCTACCACTTGCTGCTCACATCAAGTTTAAGGCGTTTACACTTGCTTACAGATCTACCACAGCACCCTACCACCTCCCCTCAATTTCACGAGTCTACGTCCCTACCAGAAGCCTGCGATCACTTAAAAAAAAAAAAAAAAAAAGTAGGCTCGTGGTGCCATCACAAAGATCCACAAAATCGCTCTCCAGAACATTTTCCTTCACTGCTCCATGCTGGTGGAATGATCTCCCTGCCTTCATCAGGAATGCAGAAACCCTGGCAATATCCAAAAGACAGCTGAAAACTCATCTCTTTCGTGAACACTTAACCTCATCTTTAAAAAAAACCCCAAAAAAACACTGTCCTTGTTATGTGTTCTTGCAGGTAAACAGAGGAATTCGAAGACAGAACTTGTCTTAAACAAACATTTAATAATCCACAAAGAAGGCAATTAACACAAGACATCAAAACAATACAACGATCGACAAGGGATAGACAGAAACAGAGGGATTAAATACACAGGGAAATAAAGGATCACATGACAGTAATTAAAGAAACACACCTGATAACATTGAAACAATGATGACGAGAGAGTGGTGGGAAGAAATCAAAACAATGATCACATGTGAAACAAGAAAACAAACAGTCCAAAACAGAAACACATGTAACAATCCTTTCATTTTCTCTTATCCCTCCCTATTCTAGCTAGTCTCCTTAGCTACTCTGAGCAATGTCTGAAACTTGAAATGTGAGCACTTTTGTGTCTATTTGCCTCTCTGTGATAACTCGTTTGTTGTATATTGTTGTAAGTCGCTTTGGATAAAAGCATCTGCCAAATGAATAAATGTGTAAGCGAATTAGCTCAAATGAAATGATTAGTTAATTTATAGGGAATTTTGAACAAGTCACTTATTTTACAACCTATCAACTGAATCGTCCAGCGTTCTTTTGCACGGGCCGTATAATAAGCTCTGTAGCGGATATGAATATCCAACTATTGTGAAAACACTATTTATTAGCTAGGTAACACAGATCGGCAGTTTAAGAAGTTAAATTTGTAACAAGACACTTCTCTTTAAAAATATAAATGACACTTTATTGATTATCCTAAAACATAAACTAATATCCAACACAAACACACACGCACATGTAGCATGTGACGTACAATTTATGAATAACCCACTTCCTAACCTTGGACCAGATCAGAAGATTATGTTCACAATTGAGCCAGTGTTGCAGCAAGACAAAGGAAATAACCACAGAAGACAGGGTTATAGTCTGAAAAGATAAGTATTTTTCTTGTGTTTGGTTCAGTTGAAAACAACAATAAAAGGAAAATAAACAAAGCCCAAAATAACAGCTCAAAACAATTCACAAAGACCTTTTTGATGAAGCAGTTTTAACTCAGATAACGATTTGTTATTTAGTCCTGTAATTGTTTGTTTTATATAGATTTATATTAGTATTTATGTTATATTATATTTAGCTCTTGGATTATTCTATTAATTCTTACTTGGCTCTGGTACTCAGTTTAAGATTGGTTTAGTGTATTACTATTTCTCTTTAACCAACCTTGATTCTTCACCATATAAATGAAGTAACCAATTCACACTCAAAACCCAATTTACAATTGCATAAATCAATAACCTTTAGTTTCCATTTTTGGAACAATTTCAAATGAAAAATGAAAATGGAAACAAACAAAAAAAATAGTAAAACGGGGGGGGGGGGGGGGGGCTCGATGTGCACTCGATTTGCTTGTAGCTCATAGCACATAAGCTTGCATGGTTAACAAAACTCCACGTGAGCTACGTTACACTCATCACGCTCATATAGGCTACTAAGCAAATGCATATAAACACTATTAACCAGCAGATCAACAGTTAATTCAAACATAGTTCACATTAATTATACATCCCAGTTTCATTTAAGAGCATTTTTTTCCGTTAGATGAATCAGCTCAATTTCTCATTTAATTTCTCTTAACTGTGGAACTCAAATTTTCGGACCCCTAAAGGGACGTGGTGGTGGAAAAAAAAATTGAGATGGGAGGAATTTTTTTTTAAGAAAATCTTTTGTGTTCGCGTGGGAACGCAAATATATCTGCTGTGTTCTCAACCTGTATTCTCGCGAGAGACTTTGGCATGGTCACGGTGGTTCGCGCTTGAATCTTCACAGCATCACTTACATGTCGGGACCTGGATCAGCATAAAAGTGGAAGATTGTTGCAGTTCTGAGATGGAGGACGATCTCCAGCCATTTTTAAGGTCACAAGGTCATGTTTCATTGAAGGTTAATGTGCATGTTTAACTAATATGTAAATGATAGCTAACGTTATTTTTAATGAAGCGACCAAAGGTGTTGACATGTATCCCCATATGTTTAAACATGTAATATTATACTTAAAAAACATAGCCACATATGTATACACATTGGCTATGTTTGAATTAATAGCCAGGAGGCTGTCAGAATATCACCACAGACTAATTCATATCACCTTTGATGCTGAACACTTGAAGAAACCTACCTGCAAAACTACAGTACTGTGAAAAGTTTCAGGCACTTGTGTTAAAGTGCTTTAAAGTGAGAATGCTTTCCATTGTTGCTTTCAAATTTGATAAATAGATTTTATTTATCAATTAACTTATATTTTATTTTTTAATTTTTCATATTTCATTTTTAATTTCTTTATAAGATGCTGACTATGGGGTCCAAATGAGAATTTTGAACTAAATGTCACCACCATATGTGTTTAAAACGTTTTTGTCCAGGTACACTTGCACATAGTTTTTCAGGTAGTTTTAGACTTTTTTTCCACTCACAACAGATCTCAGAACAATTAGTTTCTTGTTCATATCAGATTGTAATTTCTTATTGATTTAAGCAAATTGCATGTGTTTTGGCACATGTGTGCAAAAGAGTACAATTATTTTAAATTTGCACAATAATTAAATGCACATGGCATCAAAACTAAAAGTTGATTCTCAATGAAAACTGTCAAACTCTTCACAACTTCTAAATATTCTTTACCATCACATGTAAAAAATAATCCTTTCAGTTGTCAAAATCTGTCAGACATGTAATATTCCATAAATATTTTTGAGATGGAATGCTTGTAATGTCTGGAGGAACAGCCTCACATCCAGGGCTGGACTGGGACAAAAAAATTGCCCTGGAATTTTTGCTCAGACCAGCCCACCACAATCAGTCGGACACCACCCACCAGTACACCATCCTTGCGGTCCCTGTAAATATGCATACCTACTGTTCCATTCCCCAAAGCCCCTACAAAGCCGAGCAGTAAGTGCAAGTGACCAGTGTACTCACTCTCTCTCCATTGGCCTACACACCAATGGACAGCAAAGATCAGAAAAAATGTCTTATTTTAAGTTTAGATAGTTTAGATAATTCCCCATTAAAAACAATGAAAAAGAAAACTATACTACTGTAAGGGAAAGGGAACTAAAATCAATATAACTCAAAGGAAATTGAAATGCAGTGAATAAGAACTGATTCAATATATATAAAATTATTCCGAATTAATATTTAACACCTTTTCAATTATTCGTCCACCAATAAATTGAGGTTAGGGTACTTTATCAATTCTGGATAGAATATTATCCCGTGGCCAACAGTAATAATATACAGTTATGATTACTAACTATGAGCAAGGTAACGTAATCGAAAGTTTAAGGCAGTAACTTGTAAGCACATAACATGAGACACTTGTATAGGTGGAAAATCAAAACAAGACTTTATTAAACTACTCTAATACACACAAACTAATCTAACGAAAACACATACACACACTCATTCATACAGTGACAGGGAAATGGAGTTATTGTTACGGAGGGTGACTGGAGTTCCAAATGTCTAGCGTTCAATACTATTTCTTTAACCGCTAAGTTCATTTGCTTAATAAAAATTGCACCAGCTCAGCTACCTTGAGGAGATTGTGGTACTTGCATTTTGTGAGCGCGCGTTCCCTTCGTGACGGATTTGCACGTGGATCTCTGCGCGCTGATTGGCTGGAGGTCAGTCGTTGTTGCATTTGGGACCACGGTGAATGGATGGTTGGCTTTGCCGGAGGGAGAGCCTCGTGAGTTGGTTGTTGGTTGCCGGGTTACGCGTTGCTGCGCAACCAAGTTTCTCTGCGTCTCTGGTGAAGTTGCTGAAGCAAACGGACCTTGAGAGGGTTTTCCTCGGCAAAGTGCGACAACGGCTCGTACAGGGAAGTTGATGAGTCTTGAAGAGTTCTTGAAGAGGGATATCGTGCTGGCAGGACGATGGTGAGGTCCGCACGAATCACCGCGAAAGTCAAGGCAAAAGCCAAAACAAAGCCAAAGCCAAAGCAAAAGCGCGCAAAAATGGGTGTCGTTGAGTTTTAAGCATGTCCAACTGACCACTCCTTCCGGGTGTTTCCACCAACCAGGTATCACTTTGGGCGGTTCCTACATGTGATTAGCAAAATGTCTATTCTACCGGGTGTACCCAAACTTCTTAGAGCTTGGTCAAACTCAAAGAAAATCAACTTGCATAGTCCAAATGTGGTGCATCTTACAAACAATATACTTGCATCAAATTACAGGAAATCATTCATCCATCACACAGATACCAAATAGCATATACTTCCTATAATTGAGGTAGACTTTCCTAAAAATCTACCTGTACTAAATGTTTAAAAACACGAAAAGAAATTCACAGGCTATATAAAAACACACATAGTACATACATGATGTCTAAGGCTACTTGCTAGTAACTAGATCGTATCATTGGCAATTTTTGACTGTTTTGTTGGAGAGAGTGAATCCATTTTCTGGAAGTTCCTGAATTATCAAAGGGGACTCTGCAATGTCTTTGAAAGGCACAGGCGGTGTCCCGTGCCGGTGGTCTGGGACCCTGCTGTGAGTTTGGGGCCTTGTAACGCCTCCCCGAAGTGTCGGTCTTCCTTATAAGGTTTAGGGTTTACACCTCAGTTCCGTCTGGTCTGGGTTTGTGATTGTGGAACAAAGGGAGGACCCCTTTGTTGATTCACCAAATTTCTTACAATAAACGTCTTCCAATTAAGCAGACATGGGGGGCCGTCTCCTTACAGCCGTCTCATTCTCTGAGTTAAATGTCACAGCTCAGTGATGGTATATTTGGAGTGTGAAGCTGTGTTAATTTGTGTTCCTACACTACCAAATTACTCACAAAAAACGTCCTAATAAAATGATATTCATGTTATTCTCTTGCCATAAACAACCAAGTGTTCATACCAGAGTAATAGGGTACAAGAGCTACAAAACATAACTTTTTATACCTGAAAAGTGAGATCTAGTAGACCATCATCACAACTAATGGCTATAAATGGACACCTATAGTCTCGTTGTGAAATAAACATCATCAGTAATATTACATTATAATAATAACCTGAAATTTTTTTTTGAGAAATCAAATTGCATCATTTCAGTTTTTTCTAGTTAATGAGAAGGGCTGTTACTGTATAAGTGAACTCTGATAGCTACAAGGGCACACTGCTAGCTACAAAAAAACAGTGCAAAATAGCTTTTGCTGTGCTATTTGATTTTAGCTGACTAAGTGACCAGTGCAGTAGGTGACAGTCTGACTTTGTAATAATGACAACGATTATGTTGTCTTATAATATTCATTAATTTAGGTAAAGCATCATCGTCGTTGTCGCATCGTGAGTCCCTCGCTCCCTCCCTCCCTGTTAATAATGTGACAGGCTTACTCTGCCCCTCATTGGCTTCACAGGGGTTACAGTATCTTCTGGAGGCTCAGGGGCTGGAGCTGCTGTGTGTGCAGCCCACACACACAAAATAACCATCGCCATCATGGGCAAAACTGTATCTTCTAGCGGCTCAAGCTTGACGTGAGCATTCGCTGGCGACTGGACAGGTGCGACATGAGTAGTCTGAGGCTGAACAGGTGTGAAGTTAGCAGTCAGAGGCTGGACAGGCGTGACGTGGGCCGTCTGAGGCTGGACAGGCGTGACGTGAGCAGTCTGAAGCTGGACAGGCGTGACGTGAACCGTCTGAGGCTGCACTGGTGTTATGTGAACCGCCTGAGGCTGAACAGGCGTGACTTGGGCCGACAGAGGTTTAACAGGCGTGACGTGAGTCGACTGAGGCTGGGCAGGCGTGGCTTGAACCTTTAGCGGCTGGGCAGACGTGACTTAAACCTTTGGCAGCTGGGCAGGCGTGACTTGAACCTTTTGTGGCTGGGCAGACGTTACTTGAACCTTTGGCTGCTGGGCAGACGTGGCTTGAACCTTTGGCTGTGGAGCAGGCATGGTTTGAACCTTTGGCTGCAGGATAGGTGTGGTTTGAGCCCTGGGCTGCTGGGCAGGTGAGGTTTGAGTTGGCGTGACTTGAACCGGT
Organism: Zacco platypus; assembly: GCA_038088235.1. Taxonomy (NCBI): domain Eukaryota; kingdom Metazoa; phylum Chordata; class Actinopteri; order Cypriniformes; family Xenocyprididae; genus Zacco; species Zacco platypus. The sequence goes on from CM076080.1 coordinate 11,330,698, forward strand.
GGCTGTTTGGCTGACACGGCTTGAACCGTGGACTGTTGGGCAGACGAGGCTTGAACTGTGAATAGTTGGTCTAGTATGGTTTGAGTGGTAGGCTGTTGGGTAGACATGGCGTGAACTATTGGCTCAGGTGACAGAGGGTCTCGAACTGGCTTGTGAAGCGCTGGAGCAACCTTCTTAAGGCGCGGCTTGCGTTTGCGTCGAGGTTGAAGGTGTTTGATGGTGACTTGGCTAGATTCACAGTGACCTGCGATGACTTGGCTTGACTCACAGTGATCTGCGATGAATTGACTTGACTCACGCTGATCTAGGACAACTTGGCCTGACTCGCGATGATCTAGGATGATTGGACTTGACTTGCGATGATTTAAGGTGGCTGAGCTTGACTCACGCTGCACTAGAGTGACTTGACTTGATTTGCGATGATCTGGGATGACTTGACTTGACTCATGATGATCTAAGACGTCTTGACTTAACTCATGACGATCTAGGACGACTTGACTTGACTCTGGACGAACAACGGCGGCCTGCTGTGACTCTGGACGGGCAGCGGCGTGCTGTGATTCTGGATGAACAGCTGAACGTACTGACATCAGTGGTGTATCATGCAGACTAGCAATCAGTCTAAAATGCCTGCGGAAGGCCTTACGGTCCTCATGTGCTGCACTCATGACGTTTGGAAATAAAGCATCCATGACAACTGAAGACTCTGGATTTGCGGCCATTTTGTGCACAGGCTTAGAGGTGACCGCCATGTTGTGACTGAAGTCAGAGGTGGGAATTACAGGGCAGAATTGTTCATTAGACATTGAATGAGGCGAATTCGAGGCTGACTGATCTAGTGGCTCAGCTTCTCCCACAGTAAATGGTGAACCAGACAAAAGCAGCGCATAGTCCATAAAGTCCTTGAGACTACAATTAAAGTCCGCCTCGGGTAGACAGGTCTTCAAGGGTTCATTTAAACCCTGACGAAACAAGTGATTGAACAATGATTCATCATACGGGACATGATCAGATAACTCACAGAAGTCCTGCACGTAATCCTCAATGGGTAAATTTCCCTTGCCGAAGTTGAAGGAGTTGATCGAAGTAATCCATATTGGCTGGAACGTTGATGAAAGCCGCTGGATCTTGTTTGTGGCGAAGTATTCTGTAACAAAGAGCGAGTCAGCGGGTAGAAATCCAAATGCAGCTTTATTCATAAGACGTGAACAGACAGGCAATGGTCAACTCAACAGCAAAACAGAAATAGCGCTGTAGTAAAGAAGTAAACGCTGCCCTTTATGAATACAAATGTTCATTTTATTTTTGTGTGCTACAGTATTGACATTTCCAAGTCAATTTTTACACACCGTCTGTATCTAAAAAGCTCAGTGTGATACACAAGAACATTCAGCTAGACAAAACTGTCATTTCTGTATAGTAAAGAAAGCAATCAATGTCAACAATAAAAGTAGAAAAATATATACTGTATATAATAATATATTTATGTATATGCCTCACATAATGACAAAAAGATTTTGTATCAACATTTGGCAGACATGCAATAGAGTTCTGATGATCCAGCAAACAGTTAAGACAATTAAACTTACAATTTAAAGAATGTTGGGACTGTTTCATGCAAAAGCGATTGAGAATTGTCACGCTGTAGTGCAGGCAAACAGGACGACAAAGACGAAGATATATATAACGATAGTTTTAATCCAACGGTCAGGGTAAATTTCCAACAGGCAGGTCACACACAGCATACAAGGACATTAACATTGACGAGAACCGACAAGGACTGAATAAACACAAGGCGAATATATAGGGGAGAGAACGAGGTACAAACTAATTAAGGTGAACAGAAACAGGTGCAGGGAATTAACTAATCAGGTTACACACAATGAGGGCAAATGAACAGACACGACAGAACTAAACGTAAACATAACAGTCCATGGGTGTGACATTACACCCCCTCCCCGGAAGGCGCGTCCTCGCGCCGTAGATGGACCAACTGCGGAGGGAGGGAGGGAGGGGGCTCAGGTGGAGGACGAAGAGATGAAGGGCGGACCGGACAGCAGACAGGCAACATGGCAGACAAGAGGAACCAGGGTGGAGTAGATGGTGGGAGGAGCCAGGGAGGAGACAGACGGGACTTGGAGCAGGAGGATGATGGTTGGACCCAGGCCGCAGTACAGTCCACCACCCATGGTGGAGCCGCTGGAGGAAGCAGCCATGGTGGAGGAAGGGCTGGCGACACCAGGGCGGCGACTGACTGCGGCAAAGCAGGTGGCAGAGGAGACCATGGCGTAGCTGGAACGCCGACGAGCCAGGGCGACCCCGAGGATCCGGCGGGACGCGGTGACGCTGGCGGCTCTACCGACCGAGGCGCAGGCGGGGATCCTGAAGGCCGCGGTGGAGCCGGAGCGACAGAGGACCCAGGCGACGTCGGAGGGAGCGAGGACGCCAACGGAGCCAGAGGAGTGTAGTCCAGCGGCGAGGGCAGGTCGACGAGCGACCAAGGCGAAGCCGGAGGGATGAGGGAGCCCGGCGTAGCTGGTGGACTGAGGGGCCACGGTGGAGACGAGGGAGGTTGGAGCCAACGAGGAGTTGGCGGACTGACGAGCCGAGGAGGAGTCCAGGTCGAGGAGGTGGACGGCGGAGACTTGGGGTCCATTGCCCCCAATGGAGCTGCAGAGTGGCAGGCCCACTGCACGCTCACGCCGCAGATGGTGGGTAGAGGGTGAGCAGAGGGACTGGCAGGATGCAGCGGAGATGGTGTAGGATGGATAAGAGGAGGTGGGAGAGGGAGGTTGGGTGGGATTTCGGGACAGGCAGATGATTCAATAGACTCGGGACAGGCAGATGATTCAATAGACTCGGGACAGGCAGATGATTCAATAGACTCGGGACAGGCAGATGATTCACTCGAATATGTCGAAATTAATAAATAGTCCTCTGAGGCCGTGCAGTGGGCGGGGCTTTCCTCCTTGCCCTCGCTCTCCACCACGGGCTCCCTCACGAACGCTGTAGCCGGCTCACGCACTTGGTCACACTCTCTTCTCAGGTCTGACTCTGTGGCGTTTCTGGGCTCTGTCGCTCCACATGGCGATGGCTCGTGTGGGCGTTCCGCGCCGCGAGATGGTGGCTGGTCTCGCTCTGGGTTCGGAGTGGGGCTGGCGAGATCCTCTTCCGGGCCGACGGTGAATAACGAGTTGCAACTCGCCAGTACCCACTCCACAAAGGCAGCGAAATCCATACGCGGACCCTCTCCGGACAACTGCGCTCTGCATGCAGCATTCAAGCTCGCCTGGTAGAACGAGCAGAGGCAGTTGTCCGGGTAGTGTGTTAAAGGTGCAATGTCCAGGAAGGTCCGCGTATGGTCCTCCAATGTTTGTTCCCCCTGCTCCAAAAGCAGCAGACGAAAACCGGGTAGATCCATGAAAGACGGGGGGAAAACGCAACAAACAAAAACGAAACTAAAAAACGGGAAAACAAACGGAGAACACGCTGCTAATCAATATCACAATTTTGTGGGTCGGTTCTTCTGTCACGCTGTAGTGCAGGCAAACAGGACGACAAAGACGAAGATATATATAACGATAGTTTTAATCCAACGGTCAGGGTAAATTTCCAACAGGCAGGTCACACACAGCATACAAGGACATTAACATTGACGAGAACCGACAAGGACTGAATAAACACAAGGCGAATATATAGGGGAGAGAACGAGGTACAAACTAATTAAGGTGAACAGAAACAGGTGCAGGGAATTAACTAATCAGGTTACACACAATGAGGGCAAATGAACAGACACGACAGAACTAAACGTAAACATAACAGTCCATGGGTGTGACAAGAATAAGTGTAATTATAATTTTGATACATAAATGTGCCACTTTACAGTGACACAAAAGAAAATCTTACTCAGATTAGACAGCAATATGTGGGTGGGAAAATTATTTTTCACTGAACTAATTGTTAATTTGAAGACACATTGTAAAAAATCCTGGAATAAGGATTCCTGATAAATAATAGTTTTAAATGGTTTTTACCTTTTTGTAGATGGGTAGTGAAATGCCATCAGGACCAGAAGATTTGCCATCACATTCAAGAAAACACCTTTCTCCTACAATTTTATCTGGAAACTCAGAAAATTCAAACGATGTGCATGCTTTAATACACAGGGTAAAGGTTGTAGGGAATCTTTTGGCTGTGTTCATGGATAGCAGCATAATTCAATCTACTCTGGAGATGGAATTTGTAAATGAGAATGCTGTAGATGATGCTGGAGTGTCCAGAGAAGTTTACACTGCATTCTGGGATCAGTTCCTTGAACAGTGTGAAGGGGAAGATGAGCGTGTTCCTAGACTGAGACCAGACTTCTCTGAAGCTGAATGGGAGGCAGTAGGAAGGATTTGGGAAAAAGGATTACTTGACCTCGGTGTACTGCCAGTGAGACTTTTTAGTGCTTTCATTTTAGCATGCATGCATGGAATTGACTCAGTCAGTGATAATTTCCTGATGTCATCTTTCCACAACTACCTCTCTTCAACAGAATGATTTGCTGTTACAAAGGCCCATCAAGGCACACTGGAGGAATTTGCTTGACCTCTTCACAAGAATGGACTCTCTTTGCATCCCTCCAAAAAACTCCATGGAAGTTGCCATCCAAACAATGGCTCATAAAGCAATTCTTCAAGAGCCCAAATATATAATAGATTGCTTCTCCAAAACCATGCCATTTTCACTGCTGAAGGTACCAGACCAGGAAAGTCTACTGTCTCTCTATGACACAAAGAAATTGTAGGGGAAGGTACTTTTCAGTGAAATACGATGATTTGTTTAGCACAAAACAACTAAAAATCGCACAAGCGCTCTTAAATTGTCCTTGTCTGTCTTTTTCCCTTTCTTTTGTTATTTTTTTTCTTTCATTTTTCTTCTTCCCCTTCTTTTCCCTTCTCCCCTTCCTCAAACAGACTATTGTTCCCCTTCCTCAAACAGACTTTTGTTCCCCAGCTTTACAAACTAGAAATACAGAAGAGACTGTTTAATGCAATTGATGGTGGTGAAATATCAACAATGGCAACTGCTTAGTTTACAGGGTTACCGGGGTAACAGCTGAATTTCTGTTGTTCCATCAGCGCCATCTACTGTCAGATAGTGAATGTGTATTTTCATTCAGCACGTCTCCTTCAGTTGTTCCATTGCCATGTTTCTCATCCATGTCGGGCTTTATATTCATTTATAATTATATTATGCTGAACGGCTTCGTTAATATTTCTTATCTCGTCACATTGACAGTTACGAATTACAATGAATCACGTAGCCTAGCTATTTCAACTAAAAATTGCGAAATTAAACAAAGGTTTATTAGTTTGCATTCATAAATATTTCTGTTGGTCGTTTAACGTTTCTATTGTAAAACAGCGGAGAAAACATTGAGTTTATCGCACTTCATGACCGAAGCGTCACGCGAGTTCGTAATCATCATTCAGCAGCTTCTGTGAACATAAAGCCCGCCTACTTTGATTTGATTGGTCGTTCCAAACATTTTGACATTAATGAACGTGTTTGACTGCTGACAGCTCAGATGAGAAGATCGGTAATCTTGACTTTGTGCAATATATACGTACAGCACCAAAGTAGAGATAATATTAGGCAATTATTTTACAACCTTTATTATATATACCGAAAAAATACCGAGGTACAACCCTGAGAGGAATGGATTTGACTGACGCGCTCTGAAAAGTGAGCAGACAAACGCTCAATAAGAGACGGTAAAAGTGAGTGGGTCCAATATCATTGGTCTTAAAAAGTGGGTGGGTCTTGTCCCACCCACATATAATGGTTCCGACGCCCATACATAAACACGATTTCGGTTCTGTTCCTACCCCGATTCTTTTCTACCTGCTGTGAGGTGAAGACAGGGCCGGCGCTACCTATAGGCAGAGCAGGCAGTGGCCTAGGGCCTCGGTCATGGAGGAGGGGCCCCCATTACCGTAACATAGGGGAGCAAAATACTAGGCTCTTTTTTCACTACTAGATGTAGTGAAATCAATTATGTCACCGTATCAAAGTGTGTCCCACCTTCTGAATAAAAAAGATTCGAAAAGGCAATTTTTCTGCAGCTCACTGACTTCTGAATTGAAGTATGGCGCCGAAACGAACATCCTCCGCGGGGTACAAAGCGAAAACAGGCACGCGAAGAAGTGCAGTTCGTGATGTAGGTGTGCGAGTTGTCATCATCACGTTTGGACTGATTATAATGTTTTCTAAAAATAAACGTGTTCTGTCGATCGCCGTCATTTCTGGATAAATCATTTGCCGATTTATGAGTTTAAAAGAGCGCGAGCCAGACCGTTAGACACTTTGAATTTGTGCAAATAGTGAATGACATCGCGTCAGGAGCTGACTAGATACTGAAGTGAAAGCAAAGTTTGTATTCAAAGTCAAAGAGCAAGACTATTTCAGCACTAGAGTGTTTTTTTTTTTTTGTTTCAAAAAAGTACCTCTGAATCTTTTAAATTCTGCATTACTGCTCTAACATAATACTTATTTTCAGTTTTCAAAACATAGCCTATGTATTGTTGTTATATTTAATGAAAAAAATAAGCGTACAATTTTATGAAGTAATTAAGTAGGCCTATTTCTGCTTAGTAGTTCGTTTCTGTCACTTCATTAGCAGTTGATTTGTGTAGTATGGAAGCCCGTTTCCGCCACTGAAAAAAAAAGAAGATTTTTGTGACTTTTTATCTCAGAATTCTGAGTTATAAAGTCAGAATTCTGGGATAAAAAGTCAGAATTCTGGGATAAAAAGTCAGAATTCTGAGTTGTAAAGTCAGAATTGCGAGTTATAAAGTCAGAATTCTGAGATATAAAGTCAGAATTGCGAGTTATAAAGTGAGAATTCTGAGTTATAAAGTCAGAATTCTGAGTTATAAAGTCAGAATTCTGGGATAAAAAGTCGCAAAAATCTTCTTTTTTTTTTCAGTGGCGGAAACGGGCTTCCATAGTGTAGGCTTATACACTCTTAAAAATAAAGGTTCTTTATTGGAATCTGTGGTTACATGAAGAACCTTTAAAATCCATGGAACCTTTCCATAACAGGTTCTTTACTGTGGAAAAGTTTATTTAGATTCTTTTAGAATGTTCTTCACACTAAGAAAAACAAAATGGGTTCCATTAAGAACTGTTCACTGGAAGGTTCTACAGAGAACCAAAAATGGTTCTTTTATGGCATCACTATAAAAACTCCCTTTTGGAATCTTTATTTTTAAGAGTGTATAGCGCATATTTGAGGTATTTATGCCACAGCAATAAAGATAGGAGGGGGAAATCCCGTCCACAAAATGATTAAGGAATGATGTTCATTTACTGAATTTTACCCTAGCCCAGAGTGTGTTAGGCCACTGTACATAAATTACTGAACAAATTACAACAAAAAACAAATCAAACAAAAAAACACACATGATAGCATCCCCAACATACAAATAAGAGATTACCTTAGTTAATATGGACATATAAAAAATAAAATATATACATTTTAATAACAGATGTTATAAAGGCGAGAAACAATATTTGTTTCCAGTGTTTTATTAGGAGGGGGGCCTCCAAATGTCTAGAACCGGCCCTGACTATGGCTAAACGAAGCTTCTGCGCGTTTCGACAGGTGTCGTGCTTGCCGAGTCTGCGTTTGATTGACAGGAGCGGGAACAAACCACCCAGTCGCACATCTGTATCAACTCCCACAAAGTTTAAAAGAGGAGTTAATGCACCTTCACCTCGTGGGTTTTTGTGAGAGGAGAAAGCAATTCATATTTTTTAATAAAAATCTGTAAAAAAAAAAAATGAGACCATTGTAGATTGATTTGTTTTATTAATTTTCAATTTTCATTACCAAAATAACCTAGTTGTTATTATTATATATTATAGTTATATAGTGAGGATGTTAAAAACTCATCGCATCAACAAATACACAACATTTTTATTTTTTTAAATGGCTTGTTGTCAAAATTGTTTCAGATAACATGTGCAATTGACCACTAGGTGTCACCGTGGAGACGGGTGTCGATATAGTTTCGAAGCCTCGATACAATACAGCACATTTGCTTCAACTGTTTCAGTGTTTCATGAAGCCTCGCTCTGCCCACCACTAGTAATATCCAGTGTATGCGCGAACCACGAAATAGTGGCGGCTAGATTGACCGTGCATTTCGCGGTGGCGGCTGGCTTGACCGCAGTGGAAAAACTGCATTTGAGATCGTCATGAAAACGCTTGACAAAACAACATCTCTCTGGGCTTTTGGCTCAAAACCATTCACATTTGGAGAAATATTGATGGATTTTCATATGTTTATGTCAAATTTCTATACAGAGGAGTAATAGTTATTCAATTTTTACCCAAAATGCACCGTGTAATTATCACGGACTCTGGATACTCTGGTGTACTGTGTTTTCAATCCAGACTTGCGACCAGAGGGCGCTCTGCGCACATTTAGTCCACAAATGACATTGAAGAAGAACAGACATACCATGTGACAGTTCAGGAATTAACAGAGGCTTCCAGAGATCGCTATAACATGCAGATAGACACTTTTGAAGACAATAAATACATGATTGTGATGATATATGGTTTATTTGTGTTCTTCATGCCATGTCAGGTATTTTCATAATAATAATAGATTATATTTATAATGCAATGCTAATTGGGATAGCGTTTCTCATCGTGCACAATACCATAAAAGAATATATTTTCGGTCAGATTTTTTGATCCGAAGCCACATCAGATCACAGAAGGTTATTTAAAAGACTCGACTTGTCATATAAAGTAAATTTGGAGCAAAAACTTGGTTTTAATCTCATAAATTGTCACGTATTGATGGTGTGCTAAACTACATGCTAGTAGATGCAACTATCGCTGGACTTTTGGAGTACTGCGCATGCGCGTCATTTAGCGGTCGTCAGTCAGCTGGAACTTCTCGGAGGCAAGAGCTATAACTTGATTTTTAGTCATCATTTTTTACACATGTATTGTTAATTGCTACTTTAGATGTATAGTGTTTTGTCAAAGTTTTTAAACTTTATTTATCAATTTAATGCCCTATTTGTGTCATTTGCTCACATGAGGAGATGACGCAGTTTTGCAGATTCCGTTAACATTAACTTAACGTTAGTTGTTTTTAATTTGGATACTTAGCGAAACCAACGTTACACACAAAATATGTTTAATATTTTTTTAAAATTCAGCTGTAAAGTGTTTGGGAGCCCGTTCCTCTTGCTGTTTATCGATGATGTTCGTGATCCTGTCACTGATGGGCCTGCAAGTTTTTGTTGAATTTAAACCTTAAAGATAAACTTGTTAATTCGACACACGTTATTCGCGCGTGCCTATAGTCCAGGCATACGCTGGTTTGGCATTAATGCTATTCCATTCTCTCAAATTTTCTATACATTTTTTTTAATATAGCTTAGGTTACTATATAAAACTGTAGTTTTTGTTCACTTTACTGCTGAATAACAAGCTGTATTCGATGAACCAGTTGAGCCAGTGATAAGTCGCTTGTAATAAAAGATGCTTATTCATTACTGTAAAAAAAAATCTACTTTTTATTTTCAGTAGCTGAAGCAGGGACAGTTTGTACAACAGCAACAATGTGAGCATGATCATGAGACACTTTAAGAAGTAAAATATAATTTTTTATTATTATTATTATTTAATTATTTTGTTAAATTTATGAATTGCACTTCTGTCTTTGTTAATATCTGTCTCTGTTTCTGCCTGTCTGGAACAGCTGCAGGTCCAAACCCATCTGTTAAGACACTTCTTTGTCCGCATGCTGTCCGCCCCACCCGTCCAACCATTGTGCTGGATCGGACCACAAGTCATAGGTACAGTATAATGTTCATAGTCAAGTCATCATAATTTCTGTAGCACTTTACACTAAACAGCTGCACGGTAATAAACGGTAAAGTAACAGAATTCAAAAGACTAGTTGTATTTAAATGTAGAGGCCAAATTACATAATTAGTTTATTTTGGCAAAGAAAAATAAAGTTTTTGTGTTTCTGATAATTGTAGAAAAAAGCATACTCCACCCAAAAATCAAAATACTCTCAGAATATGACTTTCTTTCAAATGATGATTTTTAGAAAATAATCCATCTATGTGTGCAAGTGTATGACCCATAAAGTCGACGCTTCAAAAACCACACAGTAAAAAACAACAGTAGTCAATATGAGACTAGTTGAAGTGAAACAATAGGTTAGAAAAATACTGAGCTTCCAAATGACTCCTTAAGCTTTAAAACACGCATCACAAATTACAACATGCTGACTTTGAGCTCATATTTGTTGTGTAACACATTTAACATAATAGTATTTTCCTCAAACACACCCATTGTTTCTCTTCAGAAGACATTGATTCGTCAACTGGATTCATATGGATTACCATCATGTTCACTTTGTTTGGTTTTTGACCATCTTGCGTGAACTCACAGACTTAAAATCTCTGTTTGTTTTCCACAGAAAAAAAAGTCATAATCATCTGGGACAGCAGGAGGGTAAGTAAATGAGATAATTTCTGTTTTGGGGTGGATTATCCCTTTAAGTTATCTTAAATGAATGTGCCTTTGTGATATTCCACTATCCCTTCATTTGTAAAGTTCAAAATGCAGTGCAGAAGAGTAAAAAAGGCAAATTCGACCTCTCCTCAGTCATCCGTTTCTTTACTGTACTATCCTAAAATATTCCCATTAAATATTTTTTAAATCTAGTATACCTGTAATTGTTTTAGTTCCAGTGTAAACAAAACATATCAGGAAATCCAAAACTATTCAGAAGACAAAGCGGATGCCCTCTGAACCTGTACAGATGTTCAGGAGCAAAGAACAAAACTGACAAGAGAGAAGAACTTTAGAAACTGTGTCTATTCCCCGAATAGTGAGGTTTAGCAATAACAATAAAAATAAAGGATTTAGAAAAAACCTGATCATGATCAAACCAGAATTTTGAAAAATTACTGAACAAAAACTATTTCTAAAGCTAGGGCTACTAAACATTAGATCGCTGACACCTAAGACATTTATCATAAATGAAATAATCACAGATAATAGTCTTGATGTAATTTGCCTTACTGAAACAAGGCTTAAACCAAATGATTATTTCAGTCTTAATGAGTCTTGTCCACCTGGCTACTGTTATAAAAATAAATTCCGTCCGATTGGCTGTGGCCGTCAATCCATAGAGATATTGTTAATGTTACTCAGAAAACAAACTACAGGTTTTATTTCATTTGAAATTCTTATACTAAATGTTACACTCTCAGATATAAGTAAAAAGTCACTACTACCTCTTGCTTTGGCTACCGTTTATAGACCTCCAGGGCCTTACGTTGATTTCCTAAATGAGTTTGCAGACTTTCTCTCAGACCTACTGGTCAGCGTCGATAAAGCTCTGATTGTTGGAGATTTTAACATTCATGTAGACAATACAAATGATGCGTTAGGGGCTGTGTTTACTAAATTAGTAAATTAAATTTACTAAATTCCTTTGGGGTCAAACAAAACGTCACTGGACCCACTCACTGTCTTAATCATACTCTAGATTTAATTATATCACATGGATTAAATCTTACTGATATAGAAATTTTACCGCAAAGTGATGATGTCTCTGATCACTATCTTGTAACTTGCGTACTGCATACTGATGATATTTGTCAAATTGCGCTGCGATATCGACTGGGATGAACAATTCTTCCGACAACTATAGATAAATTCACAAATAACCTGCCTGATCTGTCTCAGCTGCTCATCGTACCCAAACACGCAAATGATCTCAAGAAAATGAGTAGCAGCATGTGCACCATTTTTCACTAGTTATATTAGATACTGTTGCACCAATGAGATTTAAAAAGGTTAGAGAGAACCTTTAACAGAGTTTTATGATTCAGCCTCAATTATCGCCCCTCAAGAACAGTTGCAGCACTTTACAACTATAGAAGAGCTAAATAAACTTATTACTGCGTCTAAACCAACAACATGTTTATTAGACATGCCCACTAAACTACTGAAAGAACTGTTACCTGTAGCAGAAGAACCTCTTCTCAATATTAGCAACTCGTCCTTATCTCTAGGACACGTCCCACGACTGTTCAAGCAAGCAGTTATTATGCCTCTCATTAAGAAACCACAATTAGATCCAAACGTATTGGCAAATTACAGACCCATTTCAAATCTTCCATTTATGTCTAAAATACTAGAAACAGTGGTGTAGGCCTAACTGTGCTCCTTCATGCAAAAAAACGCTATCTATGAAAACTTTCAGTCAGGATTCAGGTCTCATCATAGCACAGAAACTGCGCTGATTAAAATTACAAACGACTTACTTCAAGCTTCTGACCAAGGCTGTCTCAATACTAGTGTTACTTGATCTCAGTGCTGCATTCGACACTATAGATCATAAAATACTCCTAGACCGACTACAAAATTACACTGGTATTCAGGGACAGGCATTACGGTGGTTTAGGTCATACCTATCAGACCGACACAATTTTGTCTATTTAAACGGGGAAAAATGTAAGATAACAATTGTAAACTATGGAGTGCCGCAAGGATCTGTGTTAGGCCCTCTGCTATTTTCAATATACATGCTGCCACTCGGCAATATTATAAGAAAGCATGGAATTAGTTTCCTTTGCTATGGCGATGATACTCAGTTATATATTTCATCACGACCAGATGAAATCTCTAAATTTTCCAAACTGACACTGACTAGTAATTTTCTTCTATTAAATTCAGATAAAACTTAAGCATTACTTAATGGACCAAAGACCTGTACACAGAATCTCTCAGACTACAGTCTGCATTTAGAAGGATGTTCTGTTACTCCATCCTCGACAGTTAAAGACCTGGGTGTTATACTAGACAGCAACTTGTCCTTTGACAATCAAATTTCATATGTTACAAAAACAGCCTTTTTCCACCTCAGAAACATTGCCAAGATACAGAATCTTTTATCTATTTCTGATACAGAAAAGTTAATTCATGCTTTCATGACGTCTCGACTAGATTACTGTAATGCATTATTAGCTGGTTGTCCTGCTTCCTCAATAAACAAGCTACAATTAGTACAACATGCAGCTGCTAGAGTTCTTACCAGGTCAAGAAAATATGATCATATAACACCGATTTTATCATCTCTGCACTGGTTACCCATTAAGTTCCATATCGATTTTAAAGTATTGCTAATGACCTTTAAGGCTCTAAATGGTTTAGCTCCTGTGTACTTAACCGATCTTCTATTGCCCTACAATCCTTCACGCTCTTTAAGATCACAAAACTCTGGACGTCTGGTTGTACCTAGGATAGCTAAGTCCACTAAAGGAGGGAGAGCGTTTTCACATTTGGCTCCGAAACTCTGGAATAGCCTTCCTGATAATTTTAGGGGCTCCGACTCACTCACCCAGTTTAAATCTAGATTAAAGACACATCTCTTTAGCCAAGCATTCACATAATGCATCTCATATCAGATCAATTGCTCATCATGACTATCTTTGCTTAAAGTTATGAACAGCATCTACGCTAATCATTCTCCTTTCGCTTTTCTGTTTTACCTCGGGACACCCGCCCCGAGGTGACTAGAGAGCACATCAGCTTCAGTCCGGATCCAGCCTCTTAAGAAGACCTCAGATGACCATCACCTGTGAAGAGACGGCGCCAGTTCCTCCGAGGACTTCAGAAGACGCAATCATCTGGATCAACATGCACATTGGCCAATTTCTATATCCTAATTATTGTTAATGTAATTCATTTTCCAGGAGCTCTTTGCTTCTACCTTCAGTTAAACTGCTAGCTCTGATTGTAAATTAATTACCTAAATTATATTATTTGCTAACTGCATCCTTTAAATTGTAATGTTGACATCCATTCTCTGTAATGCTGCTTTGAAATGATATCTATTGTGAAAAGCGCTATACAAATAAATTTGAATTGAATTGAATAGAATAGAAGTGAAACCGACGAGGAAATCATGCCAGCCATATAGGGTAAGTCAACACTTGGTGAAAGGAAAATTTACTAGAAACATTTAGATGAAATAATAACTGATTTTTATCTTGCAGTCAAGATTTCCAAATGTGTCTAAAGCAGCTTTGAGGATTTGAACTGGTGAAACTGAGACTTCTTGAAAGCAAAAAAGTTACATTTGTACACTAAGTATTTTTCTCGCTGATTTTTATTCAAATGTTCACGTGTTATAGACAACAAAATAAAAGCATAGTTTTTTGGCCATTTTTGTATATTTTAACATATTTTTTTTTTACCGTATAGGTCAGTTTGACAACACGTGCTGCAAATCGTCAGAACACAAGCAAACACAGAAACGCGCTGCAAATGGTACAAATCACAACGGAAATGTTTTAAGGGGACCCCAAAATTGACGAACCCTACTAGGACCTGCTTATTATTTGTGTCCAAAACCAGTTCAACTCACCAGTTCACTCATTCACTAAACCCTATATAGTGTACTGCATTTGAGTGTTCACAATCATTAAATACTATAAAAACTGCAAACAAAAATAAACACACATTAACAAGTGTACATTATTTCATGTATTTATTATTTTTAATAAAGTATTTTTCAGTTTGCTAGAAACTCACGCTCACAGATGACGCGGTCGTCGAGTACCCACAGGCGACCATTACGATGACGTTACATTAGTATACTACAGATGATTAACGAATATTTTTAAGTCATCCACTAAATTATCATGGGAGTCATGGCTCGTTCTGGTTTTCCCAAACTTGCAGAGTCCTCTCGCCAGCAATTCTCTCAGTAGCCACAATTTTAAAGAAGCAATTTAAAAGCCATATTTTATCTGTGGAGTGTTTTACTAGCATTGAGGAGCAGTTGTGTCGGAGGGATTTGATGTACCCTATTTTTTGTGCACTCATTTATAGACTCCCCAACTATAATGAGCTTTTCTTGATGCAATTCTCTGATTTCTTAGCTACAGTTGTGCCTAATGCTGACAGCCTCTTGATTCTTGGTGATTTTTATCTTGTGTGTTTCCCTGATAAGCCATTAGTCTCTGAATTTTTTACAAATAATTGATTCTTTTAACCTTTCTCAATCAGGTGCTACATATGAAAAAGGCCATACACTTAATTTGATACTGTCCTTTGGATTTCCGTCACAAATTGTTCAGATTGAAGATTGTTACTTTTCTGACCATAAGCCAATACTCTTTCACAGGATGAGATAAAACAGTATTAAACAATCTTCTCCTAGATACTATATCCGCCCTCTTAACTCAGATGCATCCATACGATTCTCTGATGCCTTTGCCTCTTCTCAATTTGCTATTTCTTTTGAATTATCTTCCTCTGATATGGGCCTTCAAGAGTTAACCTCTTACTTTAATTCCACCTGTGTTAATATTTTGGATTGTATTGAAATACCCAAAAGCTTAGGCTAAACAGTGAAACTAAAGCATTAAGACAAAAATACAGGCAGGCAGAGAGTAAATGGAAACAAAATAAATTGCAAGTATCTTATGAAATCTTGAGAGACAAAATCTTGTTTGAGGTCTTATCAACAATCCGTTAAGATTGCTAGATCTTCATATTTTTCCAATCTGATTTCTAGCAATGCTTGGTAGACCTAAAATTTTATTTAGTACTATTAACAAGGTTCTAAATCCTGCTACTACTACATTTCCTGAGGCAGCATCTGCAGTTTGCAATGATTTTTTAGAGTTTTTTTTATTGCAAAGATTCAAAATATTTGCTCAAACATTTTAAATTCTGGAAATGTATCTCTTTAATCTCTGATTATTGTAACATAGCTACAATAAGGCGGAGGGTGGTGATGCACGAGGTGAAAGTAAAAAAGGCCAAGCAGTGGCCTCATTGCAAGGGCCGCCTCATTGCAAAGGCTACTATCCGCCAGTGCATCACCTCCGCCAAGGCTGCCATCCCCAAGGTCCTGGGTGAGTTTTCGCCTCCTATCGCCTTTTGCCTCGGTATCCTGCTCGCCCCTTAACTCTACTCTCTTTTCCAAAGTCCCCGAAGGCCTCCGGGCCAAAGAAGGCCAGAACGGCCCGCAAGCGCCCATCCAGGCTGACACTCGCCGCCAGCCCGTTGCCCTCCGGCAGCCCTCTGCAGATGGGAAAGGCGCCACAGGCCAGGGAGTCCACTTTGGTGAGTCAGTCTTTTTCATGGGTCCGTTTAACCATTTGTCAAGTCTCCTTTATTTATATAGCGCTTTTTACAATGCAAATTGTGGCAAAGCAGCATTACATTAATAATTGGCAAATAATTTTGGCTGCACAGCAGCTCCCAAAGAAAATGGTGTCATTGTCCAGCTTATTCTATATATTATTGATTCATTCCATTGTAAAGATCAATAGCTATTAGTCTAGTTAATTTATGTATATCAGCACTAGAGAAAACAGTGACGTAATCGTCTCAGCTCAGTTCACATACAACGGCGCCAATGCAGGTGTAATACACTATTATGTGGTGACATAAATTAGAATATATATATATATATATATATATATACATATATATGTATATACATGTGTGTAACACAGTGTTCATATAAAGGTTCGTATAATGTCGAGCTCATTGTTATGAGACTGTAGTAATTTAGGAGGGGAACCTAAGAAAGCGGAACCAATGTTGGGGACTGTTACACCGCTGGGCCTAAGAGTCGAGCAACTTCCCCTTCTCTCAAACAGAGATTGGTGTGAGAAGACGGCGGTTCGCTCCTTCACTCTTTAACAAACTGATTCTGTTTTCCAGGGCAGACAACAGGGAGAGCTGAGAGTAGTGAACCCCATTCCAATTCATTTGTTACTCCAGTTTTTCTAAGTTGAAACCCGTAACAAACTGTGGGGGCTCGTCCGGGATCTCTCCTCAGTACAACCAGGGGGAGCAGATCCAGAGATACTAAGGACCACGTGACCGAGGTGACAAGGCGCTGCTGCAGGCCAGGAGTCAACCCGTGGGTGTCCGAGGAGGGAGGCTAAGGAGAAAAGGGATCTCAACCTCGCTTAGGAGCCGCACTGCTGATCCTGAGGCCAGCGTACGCTACTTACCAGAGGACTACACGCTGATCCTGTGGTCATCGCACACCAGCATCAGAAGATCTCCACTGCGGTTGGGAGGTCGACACGTGCACACACTTGCACGACACTTAAGTTGCTACACCGTTTATTTACTGAACTCGCACATCACACGAGAACATCAGGGTTGCACACAATGTCGGCTGCGCGTAAAGAATTAGTGTGGGGTATCAAGAAACAGCTATTCAGACTCTCAAGCAGCGACATCTATCAGGTTGCAAAAGACATTGCAATTAACAGTCAATGTGAAGAGGAATTGAATGCGAATGATGAGGAAGGCTGCTTGAATTATGTAGTCTCCTACATGCAATCTGACACCTTACTAGAACTTGAGGATGAGGGTATGGGTCGATTGTTGGTTTTGAATGATTTAATCGGCAGGATGATTAATGTTGGTGAAACTGTTACTTTTCCTGTGGGTACATTGAGTGAGGGCAGCACACACCCCACACCCAACCACAGTCCATTCAAACCACACCCACACTCTGCATCACAACTTCAATCACATTCTTACAATACAGTCATGCAAACACTACCGCACTCTAAAACACACACCAACACCACAACACAGACATTGGAAGAATTGAGACAAGTGTATGAAGAGTTGGGTGAAAAACTGCGATGTTGTGCACCAACAGAGACCTCATCACCCACCACCGACTCCCACCAGGGTGAATCAGAGTCACATAGCATGCCACCAATGAACTCGGAGAGACCAGTACGATTGAAGGATCTCTCATACCTTCAACGCAGAGACTTCAAGGTGCATGGCGGCCAAGTTGCAGATCGGAACTCTGATTTAACGTACAGCAACATCAGCAAACAGATAGACGAGGGAGTGAAAGAGGGCTTTACAGAAGCAGAGGTGGTCAGAGGAGTATTGAGAATTATTAGACCAGGTGCTTTTAAAGAGATGCTTGAGAACAAAGATTCAATTACAGTGTCTGAGCTTAAAGGCTTTCTCAGGTCTCACCTCGGAGAGAAAGCGACGACTGAAATGTTCCAGGAATTGATGTGCGCGAGGCAGTCAGATCAAGAATCGCCACAGCAGTTTCTCTACCGTATGATTGGGCTCAAACAGAAAATCCTTGTCCAGTCCCGACAAGCCACTGCAGACATTTCGTATGACCCACAGACCATCCAGGAGGTGTTCCTCCACACGATTTATCAGGGCTTAGGATCAAAACATGCTGACCTTCGCCAGAGGCTGAGGCCTCTAATCGCAAACAGCCAAATCACAGATGAAGAAATACTTAGAGAGGTCATGAAGATAATAAGTGATGAGAATGAACATCAGCGCAGGCTGGGCCAACTCCCTCGACAAAAGGTAGTACTAGCCCACAGCGCCAAGGTTGAGACGAGGGATCGTAACAACAACGATGATTCACAAGATACACCATCAGACAAAGGAAAGCACCAGATGATACAACAGCTCGCGTCCCAGGTAGAGACTCTGACACACATGGTGGCTTCGTTGATTGAGCAGCGGACAGAAAGCGCTCAGGTGACTGATGCTCCTTCTCAGCCAATCATTTCTAGACCGGTCCAAATGCAGCGGGGACAGCCCGCAGTACAGTTGAGGGGAAGGACAGCTCGTTGCCCGAAATGTACCGAACTGAATGCACCGGAGTGTAACCACTGCTTTGCATGTGGAGAATCAGGACACAGGGCAGTTGGATGTCAGCAGAGAGTCAGGGTGCAGGGAAACGAAACTCGGTCTTTGTGGAGGGACGCCCAAAGACCGGTGAGCAGCTACAGTCCCAGGAAGTAAAGAGTAACAAACAAAGAACGAAACACCCCAAGCAGAACAAACAGCAGAATGCTTGTGTGATGGCCAGCCAGAGTAACCTCGCTTGCAAAGTCCCACTAGTTGGGAAGAAAAGTCTGCTGAAATGCTTGATTGGTGGCTACCCAGCTACAGTGCTATTTGATTCAGGCTCGCAGGTGAGCATAGTTGACCAACAATGGACTGACAGTCACATTCCAAACCACAGGCCGAGACCGCTTTCTGAGTTTTTAGAGGAAGGACTTGGAGTCTATGCAGTTACTGGCCATGCCGTCCCCTATAGTGGATGGGTGGAGCTCACCGTTAATCTTGCTGGGAATGAAGACCCGAATCTCACCATACAAGCCCCTTTCCTTGTCAGTCCGTTGCCACTGCCCCAGCCTCTTCTAGGAGCCAATGTACTCCAGGAGATCATTAGAAGGAAAGAGTCCTCGGGTGAGGCTGTTGCCACAGTTGTCGGTCTTCTCCGCAGGGCCTTTGGAATGGAGGAGGAACAGGTGGAGACCATTGTGAATGCCATCCAGGTGCCTCCTAGGATGTACAGTGATCCAGTCACTATAAGAGTGGGCCAAGACCATACTATCATTCCCCCTGGCCAAACAGTCCATGTATGGTGTAGGGTACCCACAAACTTCGATGTTTCAGACCCTGTAGTTCTATATGAACCGATGGAGGAAAGTGTTGCTTTAGAGCAGTTGAGTACAGGTGAAGGCCTCTTGGAAATCAGGAACACCCGACGGCCCTACGTTAAGGTGCCCATTTCCAACCACTCAGGGCACGAGGTCACCCTGCCGAGAAGGACCCCTCTGGGAACCATTCAACATGTGGTCAAAGTCATTGAGATTGATACGTCGAAGTCATATCAGACTGATTCCACACAAGGAGAGAAGACGTCAGTCGAAGTTAAAGCCGTCACTTCCCCCAGCACTTCGCCACCAGAGCCCTGGCTCCCTCCTCTTAATATCAGTCACCTCAATCCTGAACAACAACAAGCAGTAAGGGAAGTACTGTTCGAAGAATGCGGAGCTTTTGCCCGTGACAGTAACGACATAGGGTGCATCCCCTCCCTACAGATGGAAATCAGGACTAAAGACAACATCCCAGTCCAGAGGGCCTACGCGTCCATCCCAAAACCACTCTACAGGGAAGTTAAGGAGTACATCCAAGAATTGTTAGTTAAGGGGTGGATTGTGAAGTCCCAGTCGCCCTACGCCGCTCCTGTTATTTGCGTAAGGAAGAAGGATGGGTCCTTGCGGTTGTGTGTCGACTACCGACTCCTCAACAACAAAACCGTGCCGGACCGCCATCCCCTCCCCCGAATACAGGACCTCACTGACTCCCTGGGGGGATATACCTGGTTTTCGATCCTCGACCAAGGGAAAGCCTACCATCAAGGGTTCATCGCAGAAGGGTCAAGGTACCTGACGGCATTCATCACCCCATGGGGGCTCTATGAGTGGGTCAGGATACCCTTTGGGCTATCAAATGCCCCCGCAGCCTTTCAAAGGAGTATGGAAGGTATGCTGGATACTCTGAGAGACGAATGCTGCATCCCCTACCTCGATGACGTGCTGTGTTTCTCCAGGACCTTTGATGAGCATGTGCAGGTGCTACGCAGAGTGCTCCAAGCCTTGCAACGCCATGGCGTAAAGCTGAAGCCGGAGAAATGTGAGCTTTTCCGTAAGGAGGTACGGTATGTCGGCCGATTGGTGTCTGCGGAAGGAGTAAAAATGGACCCCAAAGACCTAGAAGCAGTACGGGTACTCAAAGAGAAAACGCCACAGACAGTTGGGGATGTCAGGCAGTTGCTTGGGTTTTTGAGTTATTATCGGACATACGTGCAGGATTTCTCACGGATAGCCAAACCCCTGTACGACTTGCTCCAGTCGAAACCCAGCGCGCCTCCGGACACACCGTCGCGAGGGAGAGCGAAAGGCAATCAGCAGTCCTCTCGTACTCCGGTAGAATGGAACCAACAGCACAAACAGATTCTCGAACAGCTGGTGGATCGGCTGACCACAACCCCAGTGCTGGCGTACCCCGATTTCAACCTCCCCTTCACACTCCACACGGACGCCTCTCAAAAGGGTCTCGGTGCAGTTCTTTATCAGAACCAGGATGGAAAGATGAGAGTGATCGGGTATGGGTCACGCACACTAACGCCAGCAGAGCAGAATTACCACCTACACAGTGGGAAGTTGGAATTTCTCGCGTTGAAGTGGGCGGTATGTGAAAAGTTTCGTGACTACCTATTCTACGCTCCCCACTTCACAGTCTTTACGGATAATAATCCCCTCACATATATTTTGAGTACTGCCAAGCTCAATGCAGTGGGTCACCGATGGGTGGGACAACTGGCCGACTTTGACTTTGACATCAGATACCGGCCAGGTAAGGTCAACATCGATGCCGACACCTTATCACGCTGGCCCCTGGACATTGACGCCTTCATGGCCGAGTGTTCGGAAGGGATATCAGAAGAGGCAGTATGCACAGTATGGGAAGGGACCCGGAGAGTACAACAAGGAGATGTGGCCTGGGTGGCAGCTCTCAACTTAGCATCCCAAAGCCAACCTCAAGCTGAGCAACTGCCAGAGATCAGTCATGATGAGATCATGAGGGAACAGAGAAGAGACCCTGCTATTGGGAAAGTGATAGCGTTGAAAGAAAGTGACACACTGCTAACAGAGGAGGTCAAACAGAGGATGGACCCCTGTGCTAGGAGACTACTGAGAGAGTGGAACAGATTGCGTATAGAGAATGACATCCTCTACAGGAAGAGCGCAGGCAGAAAGCAATTGGTCCTGCCCGCCACTTACATACCAACAATACTCACCCAGTTGCATAACAACATGTGTCACATCGGAGTAGAGAAAGTTCTAAGCCTAGCGAGGGAGCGATTCTATTGGCCTTTCATGAAAAGAGAGATAGAGGAGTATGTGACCAGGAAGTGTTCCTGCATCAAACAGAAGAAGCCAGTCACCCATGAAAGAGCGCCAATGGGAAGTATTACGTCGAATTCGCCCCTTGAGCTAGTTTGCATCGATTTCCTCCACTTGGAAGCTTGCAGAGGTGGATACGAGTACATATTGGTAGTGGTTGATCACTTCACCCGATTCGCACAAGCCTACCCCACAAAGAATAAGGCTGGGAAGACTGCGGCCGATAGGCTTTTCAATGATTTCATTCCCAGATTTGGATACCCGGCTAAACTGCACCATGATCAGGGTCGAGAGTTTGAGAATGACCTCTTCAGGAATCTCAGGCGTTTAGCTGGCGTCTCCCACTCGAGGACCTCTCCGTATCACCCCCAGGGCAACCCTGCAGAGAGATTCAACCGTACGCTATTACAGATGCTCCGTACTTTGGGGGAGAAAGAGAAAGAGAACTGGAAAGACCACTTACCTCATGTACTTCAGGCATATAACTGCACAAGGCACGAGGCCACAGGTTTCTCACCATATTATTTGTTGTACGGTCGTCATCCTCGCTTACCGGTTGACATTCTCTTCGGCCTACTAACGGATGAGGAAACGGAAACAAATGGACGAAAAGGATATGCTGAGAAATGGTCGGATAGGATGTTAGAAGCGTATAGGATTGCAAGTGCAAACAGCCAGCTATCCAGCTCCAAAGGAAAGACATACTACGATAAACGGAGCAAAGGTGTGGTGCTTCAGCCTGGGGACAGAGTCCTGGTACGCAATCTCAGTGAGCGAGGGGGCCCTGGAAAGCTTAGACCGTACTGGGAACAGCTCATCTATGTGGTGAGAGAACAGGTTGGGGATAATCCTGTCTATAGAGTCAGCCCGGAGGCAGGGGGCCGTCCAGTTCGCACTTTACACAGGAACCTCCTGCTACAAGTCAACGACCTACCAGTAGAGTCACCTCAGAACCCAGCTACCAACACAGCTGAGTCGCAAAAGAGGAGGAAGAGAGCTTCAGAGATCCCTAAGCACACACCCGAGACACAGAACCTAGAAATAAGTGACTCTGAGGACGAGGAGGACATGCCACGTTACTGGTTGCGAATACCGAGGGAGGGACCAAGAGCGAGAAGATACATACCTGATCCGTATGTTACTCCTGGTGTTCAAAACAGATCTAAGCAGAATGAGAGCAGCCAGCAGGGAATGACTCAGGCGGAACCTGAACAGGACAGGGAGAGTGTCAGAGACAAGGAACAGGAAATACCCAGTGAGGACGAACAGGGCGTGGAGCAACAGCAGCCTGAAATCGCTCAAGAGGACTCGCAGGTTGTCCAGCAGGAGAACAATGTCCCCACAACACAACCTGAACCTCAGGTGCCACTGAGACAGTCTACGAGAGAAAGGCGGCCATGCTATATGTTCACCTACCCAACCTTGGGCCAACCCACTTATTGCCCCAGACCCACGGTGGGCGCAGTTGGAACACAGCCAATACAGTATACTTACGACTGGGCTGGTACACCATACTTCTACCCCTTCCAACCCCCACACGTCGTACCATATCCTTACCTACCTATTGTGTATTCTGCTCCCTGTGGATGAAACGTCAAGAGAGACACGTACATACATAACAACCACACATTCACACTTTATAGTACATATGGGATGTGATGGTAGTGAAACAAAACGGGAAAAAGGGTAAATGTTTTGAGAAATTGTTAAGAGTGTTTTGTGTCGGGAGCCACTTTTTGTTTGTTGGGGGGTGTGTAGTACACTATTATGTGGTGACATAAATTAGAATATATATACAGTTGTGTTCAAAATTATTCAACCCCCACTGAAATTGATTGTTTTGGCCGGTTTGACATTGATTTTGATCATTCAGTCATCCTGCTTACAATTAAATCAAAGAGGCACGTGTAGGTCAGACAAATATAACATAACATTTATAATGAAATAACCACAAATGTCTTTTCTCTGCTCACATCATTATCAGTTTTATTCAACCCCCAAGTGACATTCAATCTTAATACTTAGTACAACATCCTTTTACAGTTATAACAGCTTTTAAACGTGAAGCATAGCTTGACACAAGTGTCTTGCAGCGAGCTACGGGTATCTTCGCCCATTCATCATGGGCAAAAGCCTCCAGTTCAGTCACATTCTTAGGCTTGCGCACTGCAACTGCTTTCTTTAAGTCCCACCAGAGGTTCTCAATCGGATTTAAGTCTGGTGATTGCGATGGCCATTTCAAAATGTTCCAGCCTTTAATCTGCAACCATGCTCTAGTGGACTTGGAGGTATGCTTGGGATCATTGTCCTGTTGAAAGGTCTAACGTCTCCCAAGCCTCAGGTTTGTGACGGACTGCATCACATTGTCCTCCAATATCTCCTGGTACTGAAGAGAATTCATGGTACCTTGCACACGCTGAAGCTTCCCAGTACCTGCAGAAGCAAAACAGCCCCAAAGCATGATTGACCCCCCGCCATGCTTCACAGTAGGCAAGGTGTTCTTTTCTTCATAGGCCTTGTTCTTCCTCCTCCAAACATAGCGTTGATCCATGGGCCCAAACAGTTCTAATTTTGTTTCATCAGTCCACAGAACACTATCCCAAAACTTCTGTGGTTTGTCCACATGACTTTTGGCATACTGCAGTCGACTCTTCTTATTCTTTGGAGACAGCAAGGGGGTGCGCCTGGGAGTTCTGGCATGGAGGCCTTCATTACGCAGGGTGCGCCGTATTGTCTGAGCAGAAACTTCAGTACCTACATCTGACAAATCTTTTCTCAGTTCCTCAGCAGTCACACGGGGACTTTTCTCCACTCTACGCTTCAGGTAGCGCACAGCAGTCGAAGTCAGCATCTTCTTTCTGCCACGACCAGGTAGCGTTTCAACAGTGCCCTTTGCCTTGAATTTGCGAATGATGCTTCCTATGGTGTCTCTTGGTATGTTTAACATCTTTGCAATCTTCTTATAGCCATTGCCCTTCCTGTGAAGAGTAATCACCTCTTCTCTTGTCTTCCTGGACCATTCTCTTGACTTCACCATGTTTGTAACCACACCAGTAAATGTCTAGAAGGAGCTGAGTATCACAGTCATTTTAAAGCTGCCTAATTGGTGCTTATTAGGCTTTATTGCTGCTCCCTGACATCCACAGGTGCTTTCAATACCTGATTGAAAACACTTCAATGGACCTCTGTTCTTCAGAGTGGTAGTCTTTAAGGGGTTGAATAATTGTGTCAATGAAGAATTCACAAAAGAAACATTTACTACTGTATTACAAAACCAATTGATGTCATTTTAGTTGCATATGCTTCTTTAAGAAGTCCTTGTAGGATTTCATTCTGAATTCAATTACAAATGTACTCTAAATTCTCTAAAACCATTTACAGCATTGGGGGGTTGAATAATTTTGAACACAACTGTATATATATATATATATATACATATATATGTATATACATGTGTGTAACACAGTGTTCATATAAAGGTTCGTATAATGTCGAGCTCATTGTTATGAGACTGTAGTAATTTAGGAGGGGAACCTAAGAAAGCGGAACCAATGTTGGGGACTGTTACACCGCTGGGCCTAAGAGTCGAGCAACTTCCCCTTCTCTCAAACAGAGATTGGTGTGAGAAGACGGCGGTTCGCTCCTTCACTCTTTAACAAACTGATTCTGTTTTCCAGGGCAGACAACAGGGAGAGCTGAGAGTAGTGAACCCCATTCCAATTCATTTGTTACTCCAGTTTTTCTAAGTTGAAACCCGTAACACAGGCATATCAAAAACACTGCTGAATATCAAGCAAGTGTCCCCAACTTAAGCAAGCCAAAGGCAACAGTGGCAAGGAACCAAAACTCCAACAAATGGAGAAAAAAACCTTGGGAGAAACCAGGCTTAGTCGGGGGGCTAGTTCTCCTCTGGCCAACAGTGAACACTTGTCCGATACTCAGGCAGAGTTACAGGTCATTAAAACGATTTGGAATCGCAACAGTCCAAATATTTTATCCAGTTCCATCTAGATTAATATCTTTTTAAATCACGCCGATATGGGACGGTTTGTTGGGGATATGTGCTGACCGGTAGGGCGCGTTCGCTGACTATATTTGTCTTTCTCTTTCTTTGCAGTAGGGACCCAGCCTGGCGAAGCGGCGGCAGAAGATTGGCACTCCCCTCAAGCGGAGGTTCCCGGAGGCAAAGCCGTCTCCCGCAAGTGCCCGTCCAAGCCGACGCCCACCGCCACCCCGCCGACCTTCACAAGCCAGTCGCCCTCCATGGACAGGAGAGGCGCCACAGGCCAGAGAGTCCACTTTAAAGAAGGCCGGAACGGCCCGCAAGTACCCATCCAAGCCGATACTCGCTGCCAGCCCGTTGCCCTCCGGTAGCCCTCTGCAGATGGGAGAGGCGCCACAGGGCAGGGAGTCCGCGCTGGTGAGTCAGTCTTTTTCGTGGGTCCGTTTAACCATTTGTGTGACCGGTAGGGTGCGTTCGCTGACCATTTTTTCGTTTCTCTTTCTTTGCAAGAGGGACCCAGCCTGACGAAGTAGTGGCAGAAGATTGGCACTCCCCTCAAGCGGAGGTTCCCGCAGGTGAAGCCGTCTCCCACAAGTGCCCGTCCAAGCCGACGCCCCCCGCCAGCCCGCCGACCTCCACCAGCCAGTCGCCCTCCACGGACAGGAGAGGCGCCACAGGCCAGGGAGTCCGCTTTGAAGAAGGCCGGAACAATTTAAAATACTGAAACCAGTTGTGGAGACAGACATTGTCCAATTCAAGCCGCTTCTCTGGGCTTCTTTGCAGGAGAGAGCAAAGTAATTCGCAGCATTCTGTGAAGAAAAATAAGAGAAGTCCTTAAGCATCACACCCGCTCTCTTTGATTAAGAGTCTAAGCTGAAAGATCTAAATGTTACTGCATTACCCACACAACCAATTTTGTTTTTTTACTTTGTTCTATTTTGTATGATTTAGAAGTACAAATATTCTTGGCTGAAATGTAGATCTCACCCTGTGACAAGCCATCTTCGGTCCAGATGTTCTCATTAAGCTCGTCCAAGTCTTCTGACTCGGGAAATGCCCCACACAGCAGTGTAAACAAGAGTATCCCAAGGGACCAAACTGTCGCTGGTTCCCCGTGATACTCGCCGTTTATCTCATACTCTGGGGCGCAGTACTCTTTTGTGCCTGGAAGAGAGATTTTGTCCGATTTGTAAGTTTGTGTTAAAGCAACATTTTTTCTAGGTATAGGGTTTAGGGTCATTAGCATGCAAGAAATTATTTGTTGCTATTCATTCACAATGGTGGATCCCATTACATGATGCTTTGTAATCAAAGCCCTCAACTTATCACCAAATTTTGAGATCCAGCTTATAGATTTGAGGGATAATACATACCAGAAAAGGACGTGTATCCCACATCGGTCAGGATATCACCACACCCAAAGTCGATCAGTTTGACTTCCAGGGTGTCTGGGTTAATCAGCAGGTTTTCCAGCTTGATGTCGCGGTGCAGCACTCCACGTTGGCAGCATGTTTGAGCTGCGAGTGTTGCCTGCTGCATGATGACCGATGCTACGTCCTCTTCGATAGTGCCTTGATGACGGTCTAGAAATTCAATCAAGTCCTCACAGTGTGGAGGCCGCTCTAGAACCATAATGTATCGTTCAGGCTCCTCATCCCAGTCCAGAAGCTGGATGATCTGGGGAACCCTGGGGCCTTTGTTGGCCAGCATTAGCAGACCGATCTCCTGTGGAACGGGTTCAGGACAACCCTCCTAGAGGAAAGACATTTCTTATCTTATATGGAGAAAGGATGTAGACCAGTCCTAAACTACTGGCAATAGCAGCATGTCTATTGAAAAACTGACTGAGAGAAACACAGTACTTACAATGTCCATCCATTTTACTATCGCATTGTCAGCGAATTTCAGCGCCACCTGATCAACAAAACAAAAAATGGATTTGTGTTAGAATTATTTACAATTAATAAGTGTGAATAGTTCGTATCATTTCAGTCATTAACCTGGAACAGACATGTTCAGTTTCATTAATTTAAATTATAGGCATGTAAAGCATGTCTAACAATCTAAACAGGTCTGACAGGTCAAGTAGTGAACATAAGATACACAAAGAATGCTTGAAAATAAGGGAGTGATTTGAGTATAAAACAGGGCAAGAACACTTTGATAAAGAAATATTGTAAGTAAAATAAGTGATACCTCTAGGCCATCTGTCAACCGCATCCCTTCATAAACGCTTCCAAAGCCTCCTTCACCGAGCTTCCTGCCGATCTCATAGCTATATGAATTGATGTCTGTTGAAAGGAAAACAATAGGAGTTGACATGAAAACTGCTTTGTGCCTGAGTAAAGGTAGATATTGTATCAAACGTGTGTTTGTCTTGTGTTATGTTGGAGTTATGACAATAAACCTACCAATAATCTCCTTTTCCTCATGCTGACCATTAAAATACTGAAACCAGTTGTGGAGACAGACATTGTCCAATTCAAGCCGCTTCTCTGGGCTTCTTTGCAGGAGAGAGCAAAGTAAATCGCAGCATTCTGTGAAGAAAGATAAGAGAAGTCCTTAAGCATCACACCCGCTCTCTTTGATTAAGAGTTTAAGCTGAAAGATCTAAATGTTCCTGCATTACCCACACAACCAATTTTTTATTTTTTTTTACTTTGTTCTATTTTGTATGATTTAGAAGTACAAGCATTCTTGGCTGAAATGTAGATCTCACCCTGTGACAAGCCATCTTTGGTCCAGATGTTCTCATTGAGCTCGTCCAAGTCTTCTGACTCAGGAAATGTCCCACACAGCAGTGTAAACAAGAGTATCCCAAGGGACCAAACTGTCGCTGGTTCCCCGTGATACTCGCCGTTTATCTCATACTCTGGGGCGCAGTACTCTTTTGTGCCTGGAAGAGAGATTTTGTCCGATTTGTAAGTTTGTATTAAAGAGGCATTATTACTAGGTATTCATTAGCATGCAAGAAATTATTTGTTGCTATTCATTCACAATGGTGGATCCCATTACATGATGCTTTGTAATCAAAGCCCTCAACTTATCACCAAATTTTGAGACCCAGCTTATAGATTTGAGGGATAATACATACCAGCAAAGGACGTGTATCCCGCATCGGTCAGGATATCACCACACGCAAAGTCGATCAGTTTTACTTCCAGGGTGTCTGGGTTAATCAGCAGGTTTTCCAGCTTTATGTTGCGGTGCAGCA
Organism: Zacco platypus; assembly: GCA_038088235.1. Lineage (NCBI taxonomy): Eukaryota > Metazoa > Chordata > Actinopteri > Cypriniformes > Xenocyprididae > Zacco > Zacco platypus. Next base: position 11,359,749 of record CM076080.1, read on the forward strand.
CTCCACGTTGGCAGCATGTTTGAGCTGCGAGTGTTGCCTGCTGCATGATGACCGATGCTACGTCCTCTTCGATAGTGCCTTGTTGATGGTCTAGAAATTCAATCAAGTCCTCACAAAGTGGAGGCCGCTCTAGAACCATAATGTATCGTTCAGGCTCCTCATCCCAGTCCAGAAGCTGGATGATCTGGGGAACCCTGGGGCCTTTGTTGGCCAGCATTAGCAGACCGATCTCCTGTGGAACGGGTTCAGGACAACCCTCCTAGAGGAAAGACATTTCTTATCTTATATGAAGAAAGGATGTAGACCAGTCCTAAACTACTGGCAATAGCAGTTTGTCTATTGAAAAACTGACTGAGAGAAACAGAGTACTTACAATGTCCATCCATTCTATACCCGCATTGTCAGCGAATTTCAGCGCCACCTGATCAACAAAACAAAAAATGGATTTGTGTTAGAATTATTTACAATTAATAAGTGTGAGTAGTTCGTATCATTTCAGTCATTAACCTTGAACAGACATATTCAGTGTCATTAATTTAAATTATAGGCATGTAAAGCATGTCTAACAATTTAAACAGGTCTGACAGGTCAAGTAGTGAACACTAGTGATACATTAAGGAGAGTGAGACAAGTGGAAAACAGAGCAAGAACAATTCATCTAAAAGATTTAAGTATAATAAGTGATACCTTAAAGCCATCTGTCAAGCGAATCCCCGCATAAACATTTCCGAAGCCTCCTTCACCGAGCTTCCTGACAATTTCATAGCTGTATGAATTGACATCTAAGATAAAAATAGATGTGACATGAGTAAAGACAGATATTATATCAAAAGTTTGCCTGTATTGTATTATGTTGGAGTCATGACAGTCAATTTACCAATAATCTCATAATCCTCCAGTTGATTTAACTGTGGTGATACAGTGTCTTCCGTCGGTCTGACTGATACACGGGGGACGTCGTCCCTACAGTCTGATAATGCACAGACTGTAGCTTGAGGGACATCATCCCTACAGTCTGATATCGCACAGACTGTAATTTGAGGGACATCGTCCCTACAGTCTGATATCGCACAGACTGTTGCTTGAGGGACATCGTCCCTACAGTCTGATATCGCACAGACTGTTGCTTGAGGGACATCGTCCCTACAGTCTGATATTGCACAGACTATAGCTTGAGGGACATCGACACAACAGTCTGATATCGCACAGACTGTTGCTTGAGGGACATCGTCCCTACAGTCTGATATTGCACAGACTGTAGCTTGAGGGACATCGTCCCTACAGTCTGATATCGCACAGACTGTCGCTTGAGGGACATCGTCCCTACAGTCTGATATTGCACAGACTGTAGCTTGAGGGACATTGACACAACAGTCAGCCACATCAAAGCCTGGAGCTGAAGTGGTACTGACTGGACCTTGTGTGACATCGACTCTACAGTCTGAAATGGCATTGACTGGGACATGGGGGATGTCCACACAGTCAGCCACTACAAAGACTGGAACTCGAGGGACATTCGCTCTATAGTCGGCCACATCACAGACAGAAACTCTGTAGTCGGATGTGGCACAGACTGTAGCTTGGGGGATGTCAACACTCAAGTCAGTTGCAAAACAGACTGGAGTTTGTAGGATAAAGGCTGAGTAGACACAGTTCAAAGAGTTGAGGACGTCGGCACTCCATGAATCTCCGACCAAATCCTGGAAAACGTCGTCACTCCACTCGTCACTGATTTCAGCATGACCAGGTTCCTCCGCAATGGGGAGGACTTCAGGCTCACTGGGGCTGGTGACATGCTGAGAAGTCTGATCTAAAGAGGGAAATGATATCAACCAAAAAATGGTTTTAATGAAATATTATTAATAGAACATTGCATAAACATATATATTACTGCACCTAAGCTTGCTGTAAATTATGAAGAGAGTTTTTGGGGCAAAAGTTACTGCGTTTTGAGTTAGTTACTTTGTATGAAAAGTAATACGTTACATTACTTTTGCGTTACTTTTTCTCACCTGGGCTGGGCTTGCGTTTTTGTTTTTTTAAAAACAACAAACAAAAGTTTTATTTTTGGTAAATCTTTTACGAACCTACGAAGCCCCGGACATGACATGCACGGAAAAAAAAATATTAGGCTAAATCGTGCGCACAATTTAATTTTTTTTTCTCTTTGCTTATTAGGATAATTGAATTAGATCATTGAAGGTCAGCAGCAAAGCAAAGAGATTAAATACGTAAAAAAATATTTTTATGTAATTTGAAAGTTAATTATTACGTTTCTGTAAATTTCTGAAATTGCATTTCACTGTTTTTATTAATTTTGAGGATTTCTGAATGTTTTCGTGCAAGTGAGACGAGTAAATGCATGTTCACATTTAGTCTAGATTCAAATGTAGAATTCATTAATTTAGCATCTGATTAGCACAACTAACAACATCTTCATTTTCAGCCAATTAATTTGTCCTACTGGTTAAAGTCACACGGCATAATTATTACTCGAGCGATTTCACCTTGTTAGGACTTGTTAAGGCAGCATAAAAACTTCAATAAAAATCTGAGGTAATACATTTTAATGTCTGTTTAAATGCATTTACACGTCTGTCATTGAAATCTCCATTATATGTCAAGTATATCATGTTTCTGAATTCTGTAGTAAAATTTTCAGTTCACGGTTGTGCATTATTTATTAATAGTCCAAAATCAGAAATTAAACTTTGATGGTTTTCCACAGAAAACTTAAATATATTAAAAAAAAAAAAGTTGTTACATATTGTTTCATACCTTCATTTGAACTGGTCTTATCGTTTTTTTCTTTCTTCTTGCCTTTCTCTCTTTTCCTACCGTTCACTTTTTTCCTATTAGAGTGCGATTTTGGTGGTGTACAGTTGTGTAAACTGTCAGAACCATCGACACTTCTGACGCAAGAAAGTAGTGAACCCATTGTCAAATGCTAAATACGCTGCAATAAAAGCCAGTAGAAAACATTCAACAAACTAATTAAAAAAGTGCGAAGCGCGCGCTTTTATAGACCTGTATGCGACTGTGACGTCACGTTCTATAACGCATTCCAATTATGAGTGGACAGTGTCTGTGGGCGGGGCAGTGCTGCACTTCACGAAACCAATTACCAGAGCAATCCACTTCGCAGGTAAACTGAGATTTCGGCTGAAAATTTGAACTGGGTTTACGTGTCTGAAATTACCCGGTTTAATCGTATTCAAAGTCATGTGTAGACAATTATGTGTAGACAGTTGAGACAGCACGATGATTCAAACATCCACCCGTTATTTACTTTTAAATTGCGTTTCAGCTGTGTCTATTAGACATTTGACAAGAAATAAAGCTCTGTACGATCACAACGAACATCAAACATTTTATGCAATCAAACATAAATCTCTGGATTATCTAACGTTAGGTATGAAACAGGTTTGAAAACAGTATTTTCAAGCAAACATTATCATTATTTCTGTCTTACAATAATTCAAATTATCACAGAAGTACTGGGATAAAAGTTAATAGTTCGGATATAAACACTGATAAATAGAGTAAATCACCTTTTGAAAATGAATAAAGATTGTATCAATTTCGTCGCCATTAGGTGGCGACAAGTGACTCTTTTGTAGGTCTATTTGTCATTGAATCATTCAATAAAAGATTCATTCAAAATCACTGATTCACCCAGTAATGAAACAAGTGAAGTCTGTATGAGTCATTGAATCATTTATTCAAACCGATTTTAAATAATAATACATTGAAATTATTTAAATATTTTTAAATAGACTTTAGCAACTAGGCCTAACATTTTCTCAGAACCTCTAAATATATTACATATAATTTTATTTAGGTGTCTATTTAAAATCATATCCAAATTATGATCTCTGTTTTAAATGAACAAAAAATTGTCTTAATTTCCAAAATCCTGCAGCTCATTGAGTAAAAATAGCATCATAACCTCATACTATAAAACAGGCTCTGAGAAGGATGGGAGATCAACTCATTAATACTCAAAAAAATAAACATAACCATCATATTTCAACATTTTTAACCATTATTTAAGAAAATGGATGAGTCAAAAATATCATATATTTTTAAATACATTATTATGCAAATCATTAAGTCAAGTCACCTATACTTATATAGCGCTTTTTACAATGCAAACTGCGGCAAAGCAGTATTACAGTAATAATTGGCAAATAATTTTTGGCTGCACAGCTTCTCTTTCCCTTAAAACTGATTCACATTTAAACAGCACAAGCCTGAATTCATACGTCAAAATGAATTCACAAAAATGACAAGTAAACAGTCAATAATAAAATAAGAACAAATAAACAATTTACAAGCAGGTAATTGTTTTCTTTTCTGGGTAGGTCTAACAATATATTGAGGTAAGTAATACTAAAGAAATTTAATAAGGAATCAAATGTAAAAAAAATACTGGATGGTCTTCCCTCAATAAAATAAATACAGATTAATCCTTACAATTAAGGCTACAAAAGTTAGTCATTCAAGTGCTGTGAGTGTCGTTAATGTTAGGATTATTAGGCTTCTGTCACTTTAAGAGATGAACAGATCCAATACTGTTTACGTTCACTTAAAGGGACAGTTCACCAAAAAATTAAAAGTCTGTCATCATTTACTCACCCTCAAGTTATACAAATTTCTTTGTTCAGCTGTACAAAAGGGAAGATATTTTGAAGAATGTTTGTAACCAAGCAGATCTCGCCCATTGACTACCATAGTATTTTTTTCCCTACTATGGTAGTCAATGGGGGGGGCGAGACCTGCTTGGTTACAAACATTCTTCAAAATATCTTCCTTTATGTAAAGCAGAACAAAGAAATTTATACAGGTTTGGAAGAACTTGATGGTAAGTCTAGGGCCTCGGTCATGGAGGAGGGGCCTCCATTACCGTAACATAGGGGAGCAAAATACTAGGCTCTTTTTCTATTGGATATAGATGTAGTGAAATCAATTATGTCACCGTATCAAAGTGTGTCCCACCTTCTGAATAAAAAAGATACGAAAAGGCAATTTTTCTGCAGCTCACTGACTTCTGAATTGAAGTATGGCGCCGAAACGAACATCCTTCGCGGGGTACAAAGCGAAAACAGGCACGCGAAGAAGTGCAGTTCGTGATGTAGGTGTGCGAGTTGTCATCATCGCGTTTGGACTGATTATAATGTTTTCTAAAAATAAACGTGTTCTGTCGATCGCCGTCATTTCTGGATAAATCATTTGCCGATTTATGAGTTTAAAAGAGCGCGAGCGCCGCCGACGCCTCCAGACCGTTAGACACTTTGAATTTGTGCAGATAGTGAATGACATCGCGTCGGGAGCTGACTAGATACTGAAGTGAAAGCAAAGTTTGTAAGTCAAAGAGCTAGAATATTTCAGCACTAGAGTGTTTTTTTTTTTTTTTTTTTGTTTCAAAAAAGTACCTCTGAATCTTTTAAATTCTGCATTACTGCTCTAACATAATACTTATTTTCAGTTTTCAAAACATAGCCTATATATTGTTGTTATATTTAATGAAAAAAATAAGCGTACAATTTTATGAAGTAATTAAGTAGGCCTATTTCTGCTTAGTAGTTCGTTTCTGTCACTTCATTAGCAGTTGATTTGTGTAGTATGGAAGCCCGTTTCCGCCACTGAAAAAAAAAAGAAGATTTTTGTGACTTTTTATCTCAGAATTCTGGGATAAAAAGTCAGAATTCTGAGATATAAAGTCAGAATTGCGAGTTATAAAGTCAGAATTCTAAGATAAAAAGTCAGAATGCTGAGATATAAAGTCAGAATTCTGAATTATAAAGTCAGAATTCTGAGATAAAAAGTCGCAATAATCTTGTTTTTTTTTTCCAGTTGCGAGGCTTCCGTACTCAAGTGAAGGTCAATCTCAGTAACAGGAAACTAGTTTTTTTTTTTTTACTGAGAAAAAAAAATTTATAACTTTTTTTATAACTCGCAATTTTGACTTTTTATCTCAGAATTCTGACTTTATAACTCGCAATTCTGACTTTTTATCTCAGAATTCTGACTTTATAACTCAGAATTCTGAGATAAAAAGTCGCAAAAATCTTCTCTTTTTTTTTCAGTGGTGGAAACGGGCTTCCATAGTGTAGGCTTATACACTCTTAAAAATAAAGGTTCTTTATTGGAATCTGTGGTTACACGAAGAACCTTTAAAATCCATGGAACCTTTCCATAACAGGTTCTTTACTGTGGAAAAGTTTATTTAGATTCTTTTAGAATGTTCTTCACACTAAGAAAAACAAAATGGGTTCCATTAAGAACTGTTCACTGGAAGGTTCTACAGAGAACCAAAAATGGTTCTTTTATGGGATCACTGTAAAAACTCCCTTTTGGAATCTTTATTTTTAAGAGTGTATATCGCATATTTGAGGTATTTATGCCACAGCAATAAATCAGGGGGAAATCCCGTCCACAAAATGATTAAGGAATGATGTTCATTTACTGAATTTTACTCTAGCCCTGTAGAGTGTGTTAGGCCACTGTACATAAATTACTGAACAAATTACTACAAAAAACAAATCAAACAAAAAAACACACATGATAGCATCCCCAACATACAAATAAGAGATTACCTTTGTTAATATGGACATATAAAAAATAAAATATATAAATTTTAATAACAGATGTTATAAAGGCGAGAAACAATATTTGTTTCCAGTGTTTTATTAGGAGGGGGGCCTCCAAAATAAATTTTGCCTAGGGCCTCCAAATGTCTAGAACCGGCCCTGGGTGAAGACCACATGTCCCAAGATTCCTGCTCAAACTTGGCATCATCAAGCTACGCCTTTGTTTTGAATAGGCGACTTCTAATACAGCTTTAATACTTGTATTCAGCAAGGATGCATTAAATTGAACAAAAGTGACAGTGTAGACATTTATAATGTTGTAAAAGATTACAACATAAATGTATTTCATAATATTATTGTTTTTGCTGTATTTTGGATCAAATAAATGAAACCTTGGTGAGCAAAAGAGACTTTTTTAAAAAAAAAAAAAAACATAATTCAATCTTACTGTTCAAAACCTTGACAGGTGTGTATGCTGTAACCCCTGCATATGGGGGCAGATGTAACATTTGACTTCAAATATTTCAATCAATATTGTGACTCTAACATTGCTTGTAAAACATGTGATGACTGTTAACAAGTAACCCAGATACAAGTTAGTTACCAACATAAAAATTGTAAAGGCTTTCCAAAAATTTCAAAAGGTTTTCGAGTAATGACAACATGACCAAAATTTGTTACAATCGCTGCACATTATTTTAATTCTGGATTTTCCAGAAGTAAGTTGAAAGGCATTGAACCATTGTGGATAGTAAACTAAAGCATATCTGCAACATGTATCAAGTTCATGGATAATTGTGCATGCATTCGTTAATCTTTTTGAGTCTAATTTCATCCCATTGGAAAGTGCTGCGTTGGGTTTTGTGCCATCTAGTGGTTAAGAGGAAAATAAACTCAAATGCACCTTTGGTACTAATTCGGGGAATAGACACCGCCTCATTATTATGATATATAGGTGAGTCCCTGTGTGCTGAGAATTAAGGGAAATGTGCTTTCCAATACTCCCACAGTGTATTGTAGTCCCCGGGCAATAATAGTAGTAGAAGTAGAAGTAATTTTTACATAAAATTACAACACTCCATTACAATTCAGCAGATCAATCACAATATACAGAGTACCGTGTCAAATCAAATCAAAGGTAAAAAAAAAAAAAACACAAATGAATGATCACATGATTAATTTTTCTTAAGCCACATTTTAAGGGCAGTTTTACAACAACTAAGTGATGTACATTCACTAATAAGAACAGGCACCAAATTCCATCTTTCTGCTGCTCTAATATGAAAAATCCAACAGATGCTCTGGTTTTCCTAGAATTGTCCTAATGGAAATCACACATTGTTTAAGAGGTGGTGGCACCAGATCATGAATTCATTTATAGCCTACATCAAACACATATCTGCAAAAAATAAAATATTTTACAAAAATAATTTTTACATTAGTCACAATAAATGATATATTTATTGAACAAATAGATATTTTATTATATCATATGATTAATACAGTTTTTTTTTTTTAAATATGAGTCTATATATATTGAGATTATCTATAGAGTGAATAGCCTACCCTTGATTGGAAAAACCAATGCTATTATCACGTCGATTATTGTACCTTCAACCCCGAAAATTTGGGGCGGTTTTTACCGCAAATATACTTTACTTTTTTGTTTGTTTGTTTGTTTTAATTACATTTAATATATTCAGTCGTACTCAGTCGTTTGCTTACATCAGGAAGTTCGATGGAATGGCGTCATAGGCTTTTGTTTTCTCTATTGAATCTTGTAGCCTATCTATGGAGAAATTCACATATATATAAACCTGCTGAAAGTTACTACTTATACCAATTGTTTTCATTTCTTTTAGTTTTATTTAAATTGGTTCAGCAAATGTTTCACGTTTGTCGGTTCGCGAGCACAGGTTGCAGTCATCTGCTCGTGCACGTCGCGTGCTGATCTGCTCGTGCACTTGCAGGGCGCAGTCGCGAGCAAAACGAAGCGATGGACCGTCAGCTCTTTCCCGAATAGCGAAGCAGCACTGCAGCAGGGCTACTTTTACCGATATAACAGTGTGTGTTTGCAGATAGTAGCAGTAAAGAGAGCTGTAGTTCAACAGAACTGCTTCAGTAGTAACACTTCACTTCCACATCATTGCAGCATTAATGGTAATGCATGCAACGAATCCATCCAGACTCAATGATGGGTAAACAGACATTTACCTCCACCTCTACACCATTCAGCTATTCGTTTTAAGCTTAAACTAACTGCGTATAATATTTGGAGAAATTGATTCAAAGTAGTTTTTGTTTTTGTTTTACCTCTGATAGCAAGTTGTTTTTATTTCTCTACGTTAGCATTGTAGCTGGCTAGCAGAGCGCGTTTCTGACTATATTAACTTTTTTGTCTTTCACAGGTGTAATGATCGAAGAGATCCTCAAGCCTACCAGGTACACAAATAAGTATTTTATCTTCGAAAGTAGTTATATATTTGGCAGAGAAGCCGAAATAGTGTCAAAAATGGATTAGCCGGCTTTAGCATAACATTAGTGCTCACAGGCCTAGTTCCTGCTTGCTAACTGAAACTATGATGTACATTACACGTCATACTTTTGCAGGTACTCGCGTTTAATTATCCTTATTTGGCAAATTACTCTATATTAAATGGACTACTAGCTTATAAAGAGTCTGATTAAAGAGCTTACGTCTCAGTTTGCTAGCTTGTTTTGTTGTCAGCTAACCTAATTACTGGATTCACAACTCAATTCTCATTTACTTTTAGGTCTCATCAGATAAGTATTACGTTTTATTGTGAATTGACATGGTGAGCTTAACAAACACCGATAATAGTGCAGATCATCTGTATCCCTGTCTGGTTTTGGTTTATGACCATCCTATTTGAGTGTCTTTCAAAAGCACCAGGTTTTCTTTGACAGAATTTGTAGTAAAATAATTTCCAAAAGTTAATTTAGTTATTTAATAATATTGAAATCATTTACACCCACTTTTCTCCTCGATAATAAAAGTTCAGTGGTCTTTGATAGAGTAAAAGGTTGTCTGTACTTCTCTTATGCATTTTATTTTCCAGCCTGTCAAATATCAGTCAAAGAGTCACTCTGCAAATGACCATCGCCATGACAAGATGCGAGACTCGTCAGACTCCACACCACCAACTAAAATGCTGCGGCGATCAGACAGTCCAGACAACAAGCACAGTGACGGAACAGGGCACAGTCAAACGAAAGCACTCCACGTTTACCGGCCTCGTGAGAGGGACAGTGGTAAGAACACGAGGGAGGAGTGGTTCCATATGCATATAGTTGATGTCTTTTGCATGTTATTCTTAATTCCCTAGAACCTAGGGCTACACGATAACAAGAAAAATGATAATCACCATTATTTTCTGCAAAATTTTAATCACGATTATTCTGTTTTATTTCACTTTAGTGTGTATATAAAGATGCACTATATATATATATATATATATATATATATATATATATATATATATATATATATATATATAAAACCATTATAAACTAAACATAAATTAATAAAAAAAATTATGAACACTGATCCAGATTTATTACTTATTAGCTCATGATACCTAATGCATTTTATTACTAACAAACATTATTTTAATGCGACTTTTTTGTCACAATGTACACCTATATGAGACTATTTATCAGTAAACACTGCCTTTTTCTAAATTCTGCGGGATGCACATACGTTCACATATAGTATTGTATGACCAGCCAAATATCGCTCACTTTATCTTGAACTTTTAAATCTCTGTAATTGGACTCTTTGGCAGAATATTCTGAATGTACTATATGATGCTAGGTGCCACTGTAATATCGGAAAAATAACTAAGTGCATCTTTACAATGGGCGAAATAGTTACACTATGTTAGGGAAAAATGTTAAAACGACACATTATTAGCTAAATGAAGTCTATGTCCAAAGCAATGTATTCTTGTCCAGTTATTCAGAGATGCTGCCCTGATCATATTAGCTGCGTTGTCCGTTCCAATACAGACGAGTCTTTCCTAAAGCAAACCCCATGCAGAAATCGCTTCTTTGATGCCCGTTGCAATAGATTCTGCTGCACGGTCTTGTGGGAAAAACAAAGTTTGCAAAAGGTTTTTTTTCATTTCAAACTCACCTGCAATAAAATGAACAGTCAAGCTAAGATACAGCTACGCAGTTCTACTTGACCGCAAGTCGGTTGTGGCAGCAAAATATTCAGCACTGCGATTTTCCCGTTTATTTCCAGTCGGCATTGCGCATACAGCACAGGCAGAGCAATGTTAAAAAAAATAGTTGCGTGAGGATATGCTGTATCTTTAGTCAAGTGTGGCAATCATTTTTTTTTTAAACCCTTCATTGCCTACGGTGTTTATTGGACACATATCCTTGGCTAAATGAAACGCGTTATTTCCGCGTGTCTTTGAGAGCAAGGCAATTATGGCATTGCGTTGAGCTATGTCTCTGTTATTGTTGTTGTCTGTGATATTGTATTTTAAGGTGGTTGATGAGATTTGTTGTGTTACCCTGCGACACAGTTTGCATAGGACTCGTAAGTTACTCGATCAACATCACTTTCACTGAACCCAAAATACTTCCCAAATAAGTATGACCCCTTTTCGGGAATTAATGAACGCACTTCTTCACCTTCCTCTTGTTGCTCTGCGATTATGTTCGTTTAAGCTGAATGACTGTAAGCTTATCGTGTCACGCCAACTTCTGCTACGCCATGAAAGCGCGTTTGAAATCTAAACAGTCATGTGAGACATGTGACGTAGTTTATCATCCGTACACTCTCAACCCATAAGAAAAATGAACAATTTGTAACCTTACAGTGTTTGTTTTGTGCTTTACTTTTACACATTGATATCGTGACGATTATGGTTAATTAATCGTGGGAGACAGATATCGTTATCATGATTAAAATACAATTAATCTTGCAGCCCTACTAGAACCTTAAAATCCTGTTCAGTTTATAATAAAAAAAAATTCCCATATATAACTTGCTTAATTATTAAGTGGGTTATTTGGGGAATCATATTTATTTTTTATTAAAAAAATTTAATTCCAAATGTCTGTAATACCAGCCTTACTTCCTGCACAAACCTACATAACGTTTTGTTACAAATTTGCCTAATACCAGCCTGTTCTTTGTTAGCTGCCTGTGAATCGTGTCCACTTTGACCCTCAAACACTGTAGTTGTAGCTGAGGCTGTAACAAACAGTTTTGGTTTAAATAAATGGCAAGTAAGAAAACAGTGTCTTGGACAACATGAACCACATCAAGGATGGATTAAATAAGCATATTAGAATATTTTCTGAAGGATCATGTGACACAGAAGTAGGGGTGTGCGATATATATCGTGTGCGATAATATCTTAATTGATGTTTTAACGATATGCCAAATCATATCGAGTGATTCACAGATTTTAAGAAACCAATCAAAACGCTGCGTGAAGTGTTCACAAATTCACTGTGTAATGTAGCCAAGTATATACTAAGTACTATTGTGTGCGCGTATTCAGAGTGTGGTGTTTGACAGAAGTTAAAATGAGTGAAGAAATTACCAAATCGCATGCGATTTAAACGCAATAAATCATGCAGCCCTAATAGGAGGATTATGAAAAGCTTCCGGAGTCAGCTGAACACGGTGCGTCTGCAGCAGACAGAGCAAAATTAAAAACACACATTGGCCGAATCATTTAGCAAGAAAGTTCCTTGGAAAGATATAACAAACGCTGTCACCAATTACGTTGCCAGAGCTCGTACAATAAGACATTTTTTAATGATGCAAAATATCATCTGATTATTGTTATCGGAAAAATCCTAGAAAATATAGAGAGATCATTTTTTGTTAATATCACACACCCCTACACTGAAGATTGGAGTAATGATGCTGAAAATTCAGCTTTGCTGAAGAAATTTTATTTAAATGTTTTCAAATAGAAAACGGTTATTTTAAATTGGGATAATATTTCACAATATTACTGTTTTTACTGTATTTTTTAATTTAAATAAATGCAGCCTTGGTGAGCAGATGAAACTTCTTTTAAAAACATTTAAAATCTTAACAATCCCAAATATTTGAACAGCAGTGTGTGTGTATATATATATATATATATATATATATATATATATATATATATATATATATATATATATATATATATATATATATATATATATATATATAGTTTTTTTGTTTTTTTATTCTGTTTTGCTCAATTTTGCCAAAGAAAATATAAAGACAAAGCATAACTGTTTGTCTTTGAGCAACAGACAGCAGCATTTCATTTCTGAACCATTAGGCTTGTTGGACATGAAGTGGAGTTGCACAGACCGATCGGTGTATGACATCAAAGTACCATGAACAATTCATACCGAGCCGTCTGCTCTCTAATAGCTCTCGTGGTACTTTGATGTCATACAGCAATCAGTCTGAGCAGCGCTGCTTCAAGTCCAACAATAAAAAGGTATTCTAGTGAGAATTTACTTTTTTTTTTTTTGGTCACAATTTGGACAAAAATGTAAAAACAAAAAAGCACAAGGTCTAAGACTGTGTACGCAGTGATCAACAATTTGGACATCAGTGGAAACCAGCTCATTCTGTCATGAGGCCTTGTTTCCACCGCTCAACCACAGGACTGTCAACTGAAGCCTATAAACTAGCAGTCCAGTGTGTTAAATGGAAATCCAGAATACTATTTTTTTTTTTTCAGTGAATTGTATTCTGCCAATACTTCAGGCTTTTACATGCATAGTAATGTAAATGGTCATTTCTGATAGTGTTAATTATGTTTCAGGCGTCAGTTCTTCTCCACAAGAAAACTCCCATCATGCATCCAGTTCTCACCCTCATCCAAACAGAACTTCAGAGATGGTAAGTTGTTTAGTCAGTGTTTAGGAAGCCCTCTATAATTAAGCAGGTATAGGGCCATTTCACTCAGACTTCGATCAGATATGTTTGTTAGTGGTATGTGAATCTTAGCACAGCCCAGCAATAGAGCTGACAGATATTCAACGAAAACTAAATAAAAACTAAGTAACCTTTTATCAATTAATCTGTCAACTGTGTCTTCAAATAATTAATTAGATTTAAAAGCTTTTAATTTTAATTAGTTTTTGCGTAATGTTTTCCTCCAAACAGTTTGCAAACTGAAGAATGCTTCTGTGTAGGCTGTGCTATACATTGTGCAAGGCAAATGGTTAAATGCACACATTAACCCACACACATTCACTTGTCTGGATATATTAAGTTATACCTCATTACAACAGTTCCTTTATTTACTACTTGTGTTCCATGTAGCATTTAAACATACATTTAATGTTCAACAAAATGTGTATATATAACATGTTTTCTGTATATTATTGCACTAGTTAAGTGATTAAGTCTGAAAGTGAAGTTGCGCTACCTGTCAGGACAAGCCTTTGAGGAAAATGAAAATACTTGCATGACTTTTGGCCATTTACAGATAAGGATATAAAAATAAAATGCAAGTTATGCACTGGGGAGAACGTATTAAATTTTTCAAACGGCACACGCATCTATCAAAACATCTTGACAGGACAAACCCCGTTAAACCATAGGCTGTGCTTATGCGTTTGTTTGAAGGATTTAATATGAAACATTGTCATGTTTTGGATAACTTGGGTCACTATTTCTCCGGTAGCTAGTCCTCAGGCATTATTCCTATGCATTCAATCTTTGGCCTTCACTATATTTCAGATGCATTTTATCCTTAGAAATGCTTTATGCACTAGTGATATGACTGGTAGATGTTTTCCTTGCACAGGTGTGATTAATCAATGATCTACAACAAATGTGATTATTTTCATTATCGATTAGCTGTTGCAGCCATACTTTTATTGAACAATACTGTCACAGTCCTCACAAAAATATCCAGTTGGCATTGGGGGAAAAAATGTGAAAAACTGTGCATTCCCATGATGATTTGTCTGATACCATCTTGTATTTGGTGCAATTAATGAATTACATCTTTAGAGTGTGCACTAGTTTCCAGCACATAAACTAGTAGTTTCCAACAATAAACTAGTATGAGGCGTGATGTCCGATTCATGAACCAATTTTTTTTTTTTTTTTTTTTTTGAGGAGTCAGTCGAAAATATTCACATCACAACAACTCACTTGTGAATTAGTGACTCAGTGAATTGTAAATTGTTTAGAGCTTCATAACAGACTCCCTCGCTAATTTTTTCACTTATGTCTGATCCCAAATAAACCAAGAATTTTTATTATGATGTTAGTCTCAGCCTCAGACGTCACGGACCGTTGGCTGAACGTCTGATGCATAAGGCACACAGAATGGGCAACACTTCAGGAGTTTCGAAGTCGTCATCTGATTGGTTGAATTCTACAGGATTTCCGGGAGAAGTGTGTGTCGCGTTCTTTAACGGTCTGCCTGGAAACAAAGCTGTCGTGGCGCCAAACCCCATACATGGAAGAAGAAAGCCGTCGTGTTTACAACTGTGACAATGAGTGCTTATCAGGATCAACTTAACGCTGGATTTTCAAAAGTATGTGAAGTTCACGGCACCATTGTTGCAGTAAACTTGCACAACGTTATTAGACGCACGCCGGTCTGTTATCGTAGGGACATCGACTTTACATTTTCACACTCTAGATGTGACGTGGAACAAAACGGGACTGTTATTGGTTGCTTTACATGTCGGTCAGATTCTTGGGTGGTCCTTGAAAGCTGCAATAGAGTCCAGACCTTATTGCCGTCAGTTTGAAGGTCTGGTTACGCGAGACTACTGTGATATATACTTTAGTGTCAGTCTACTGGTTGTTCAGTTCAAATGACAATGTATATTTAAACATACTCATTCACAGCAGAGTTTTGTTCTAATAAAATTATAAATGGTACTCTAATTCAAACATTTTACAAAAAAAAAATCATTGTTCAATTTTAAACCGTGAGATCTAATTGTAAGGTCAGTTTGACTGTACAGGATATTTAAAGCGGATAAAAAAGACCAAGGAGTTGACCTCACTAATAAATTGTGACTCATCTCTTATTCATAATGTTCTCTCAAATGACAGATTTCCCTGCTCTCTCCTTCTTGATATCAACATTATTTCCTGTCTCTTTCAGCACCGTGAGCCAGCAGATGACTGGTCCGAGCATATCAGTTCATCTGGGAAGAAGTACTACTATAACTGCAGGACAGAAGTCTCTCAATGGGAGAAACCTAAAGAATGGCTGGAAAGGTTAGTTGCTTTAGATATCCTGTAACCGCCTCTGCTCCTTTTCAACCATCAACTGATGCTAGCTAGTTTTCCTGTGTGAACAGAGAACAAAGGCAGAGAGAAGGTGCCAAGACTGTGGTTAACAGCTTTCCCAAAGACAGAGACTACAGACAAGAGGCGATGCAGGCCAGTGCCACAAGTGCCCACAGTAGTACAAGTAATAGAATCGAATTTCTTTGGTTCCTTCAAGATGTATTATGTTGATCGTTCACTTTGCTGATGATTTTAGTGGTTCTGAACATACGTCTTGTTTCCTCAATCCCTTTCTTTCCCCAGAATCTTCTTTAGCAGAGAAGTCATTATCGCACTCTGGTTATTCTCAGCCTTTGTCCATGAACCCCTCCAGTACATCCAGCTCCTCCTCGTCCTCCACAGTGCCTGTGTCTCCTGCCCTGCAGGCTTCAGCCTCCACTCTCCTTCAGGACCCCGCACTCCTCCGACAGCTGCTCCCCGCGCTGCAGGCCACCTTGCAGATGAACCACAGCAATGTGGACATGGGCAAAATTAATGAAGGTAATCACTAAGTGCTACGGTAACTTGCGTTTGTTTTTAACAAGAGAATACACTTAGAAATGAAATTGATTTACCTGTTAGGGTTGTGCTGCTTTTGGTTTCTTCTGTTTGGGGAGTCTTAAAAACGTGTACAGTAATCCCATTCCCATTAATGTCTCGCATTATATGGCAATAAAATCGAAGACACAATATGGCTTGTGATTAACACATCACAAAGCCTGTGATTTAATTGGATAAACATCTGCACTGCGTGTTTCAGAGTGAAGTATTGCACTGTTCATTAAACACATAAACAGCTCATGATCTGAAGTTTTCATTGACGGTTCAGTTCTCAGTAAATTTTGTTACACAAACCCCATCTATTCAGGAGTCTGCAAGTCACTTAAAATGTGCATTTGGGAATACAACGTTCACCACCCATGTCATCAGATTTGTAGCAAAAGAAATGTTTTGAGGATTGCCAAAATAAAAGCTTGATAGTATAACATTTGAAAATAAATATATTAAGATATATTAAATATTATTGTTGCATTAGTTGTTCTATTAAATTAAATTAAATTATTATTTTAAGTACTTCATTTTATATTTTGGGGTACAATGGTATTAACACTAAAGTAATATTTTTCTTGAAATTTTTATTTAATAATAAATCATGGCGGTTTTTGTTTTATTGCCATACTGTATGCGTCAAAAACTGGGGGAATGTGGCCCATGATAAATCAAGAAAGATTTTTTTTTATTATTTATTTATTTTTTTTAAATGCAGTTTATGATTACTGAAGTAAGTTTGTGTTGGTTCTTAATAAATATATACCTATAATATAAAAGTATACCACATTTTTCAAGTTTCCAAATTGTTTGGCACTAAAAGGATGGTTTGCACTCAAGGTCTTCAGAGTAAAAAAGAGATTTTTAGCTTATTTTCTATGAGATGCACTCTCAAATCACCCCAATCATTCTTATTATCTTGCTCCACTTAAAATAAACTCTTCATCAGATCCTCTATCAGATCTTGCAAGTTTATTCCTCTTACTTTTCATGCTGCTTACACTGTTGTTATTCTCTCTAATCTTTTCTAAATTTCCTATTCATCAAATGTGATCTGAGCATAATTATTCAGAGGTAGGGCTGGATAAAGATTTTTAGGACTTCCCTCGACTAAAAATTCTTCTGGTCGGCTAGTAGTCTTTAATTTTAAGCAATTAGTTGACTACTCACACTCTTATTAATAAACCATATAAATCATGATAAAGATCCTTTTAATGCATAGCCTAATCGTCGCACACGCATAAAGCTAATCACAGCCCACCGGTAGTTATGAATGTGTTGGGGAAAAACGCTGAGGAGATTGCTTTAACATTTTAATAATTAATTGATAAACTTGTGTTTTCTATATCTTCGGCTGCAGTGATGAAGTGGACGAGGCTGACTCGTCATCTCTGCAGTAGGGGCATATACAGTCGTGGCCAAAAGTTTTGAGAATTACATAAATATTGGAAATTGGAAAAGTTGCTGCTTAAGTTTTTATAATAGCAATTTGCATATACTCCAGAATGTTATGAAGAGTGATCAGATGAATTGCATAGTCCTCCTTTGCCATGAAAATTAACTTAATCCCAAAAAAACCTTTCCACTGCATTTCATTGATGTCATTAAAGGACCTGCTGAGATCATTTCAGTAATCGTCTTGTTAACTCAGGTGAGAATGTTGACGAGCACAAGGCTGGAGATCATTATGTCAGGCTGATTGGGTTAGAATGGCAGACTTGACATATAAAAAGGAGGGTGATGCTTGAAATCATTGTTCTTCCATTGTTAACCGGTGACCTGCAAAGAAACGTGTGCAGCCATCATTGCGTTGCATAAAAATGGCTTCACAGGCAAGGATATTGCGGCTACTAAGATTGCACCTAAATCAAAAATTTATAGGATCATCTGCAACTTCAAGGAAAGAGGTTCAATTCTTGTAAAGAAGGCTTCAGGGCGTCCAAGAAAGTCCAGCAAGTGCCAGGATCGTCTCCTAAAGAGGATTCAGCTGCGGGATCGGAGTGCCACCAGTGCAGAGCTTGCTCAGGAATGGCAGCAGGCAGGTGTGAGCGCATCTGCACACACAGTGAGCCGAAGACTTTTGGAAGATGGCCTGGTGTCAAGAAGGGCAGCAAAGAAGCCACTTCTCACCAAAAAAAACATCAGGGACAGATTGATCTTCTGCAGAAAGTATCGTGAATGGACTGCTGAGGACTGGGGCAAAGTCATATTCTCTGATGAAGCCCCTTTCCGATTGTTTGGGGCATCTGGAAAAAGGCTTGTCAGGAGAAGAAAAGGTGAGCGCTACCATCAGTCCTGTGTCATGCCAACAGTAAAGCATCCTGAGACCATTCATGTGTGAGGTTGCTTCTCATCCAAGGAAGTGGACTCACTCACAATTCTGCCCAATTCTGGTACCAAAACACCCTCCAACAGCAAGTTCTTCCAACAATCCAACAACAGTTTGGTGAAGAACAATGCATTTTCCAGCACGATGGAGCACCGTGCCATAAGGCAAAAGTGATAACTAAGTGGCTCGGGGACCAGAACGTTGAAATTTTGGGTCCATGGCCTGGAAACTCCCCAGATCTTAATCCCATTGAGAACTTGTGGTCAATCCTCAAGAGGCGGGTGGACAAACAAAAACCCACTAATTCTGACAAACTCCAAGAAGTGATTATGAAAGAATGGTTTGCTATCAGTCAGGATTTGGCCCAGAAGTTGATTGAGAGCATGCCCAGTCGAATTGCAGAGGTCCTGAAAAAGAACGGCCAACACTGCAAATACTGACTCATTGCATAAATGTCATGTAATTGTCGATAAAAGCCTTTGAAACATATGAAGTGCTTGTAATTAAATTTCAGTACATCACAGAAACAACTGAAACAAAGATCTAAAAGCAGTTTAGCAGCAAACTTTGTGAAAACTAATATTTATGTAATTCTCAAAACTTTTGGCCACGACTGTGTGCACCTTTCATATGGAGTACATAACCTAAGAATATTTGTTTTCCATTTGAATTGGTTCATTTAAAAGTAGACATTTTGCTTTCTATAGATATATTTTTCATGTCTATGAAGCAAGTTTACATGGAGATTTGTTTCTTTTTTCTTTTTTTTTGTGGGTGCACTCAAGTTCACAGACGGCAGAAAGCGTACCCTGTTTGCTTTGATTATTTTACAAAAGCACAACGTTTTGTTATTGTAATTGCACACAAATAAAAGTAGACTTTACAGATTCAAAAGATATATTATTTTTATGTGTTTGACTAAAACATGACGGCATATTTTAAGTGCAAGTGATCGCACCGGCGCCTCCATATTAGCTGTCATGCAGTAAGCATGCTACTATTCAGCTTTCACACTCCGCACAAACACTTTAATTTTTCTAGGTTAACATTTAAGCGATCAGCCGTGTAAAGTTGCAATTACTTGCATGTTTCAGAAGATGTTTGCGGTAGGTGAATGATAGGTAAGCATTTGGATGTCCTGCCCGATATATTGTAATTACCACATAGATCAGCTGTTATCGATGTGTCCATCACAGACTATGTGACTTCTCCACTTCCAGTGGAGTTTTTTTTTTTTTTTCCCTCACGACTAATAAAGTTTTGCTTGACTAAGCCTCTTCTCGTCAACTAACGGTTAGTAGACTATTGGGGGGCAGGCCTACAGATTTCCAAATTCAGTTTTGATTCACAAGCTCTTAATTCCTATTTTTATTTAGTTTAACCTAACTCATTTGTGTATAGGTATGTACGGTCCAGTAAAAATAAAATTTTGGGATTTTAAGAATCAATATAGAGTGTTCAAATGAAGACTGCAATTAATTGCAAAAATCAATATTTTTACCCTATCCCATTCAGTAGACAGCTAAACATCTATTGCTCCAGGGAGGAATAGCCCTTGATCCCTTGATTAGGAAGAGATACTCCCTAGACCAGGGGTGCAAAACTCAGTTTACATTTACATTTACATTTAATCATTTAGCAGACGTGTTTATCCAAAGCAACTTGCAAGTGAGGAATACTCCAGTTCCTGGAGGACCGCATTCCAACAGAGTTTAGTCCCAACCCTGCTTCAACACACATACCTGTAGTTTTCAAATATGCCTGAAGGACTTGATTAGCTGGATTAGGCACATTTAATTAAGGTTGAAGCTAAACTCTGCAGGGCTCTGGCCCTCCAGGAACTGAGTTTTGCACTCCTGCCCTAGACCTGTCAATTGATGTATTCTTGAATGACTACTTTTGTGCATTCTCTTGAGATGTCTCTGCAATTAATAATTTCAAACGCATTTGAACAGGGTTTCAGACTGCGACCAAAATAGTCACATAAGCGACCCTTTTTTGAGAATGTGCGACAAAAACCGTGTTTTTGTCTTATCCTGAATCACTACGGTACGCCTATAATAAGTGTTAATATTCAGACTATTTCAGACCGGGCTCGGCTCCGCTGCGGAGTATCACAGTACCTATGTGACTCATCATAGACATAAACAGAGAAGTAGTTCCGGCTACAATGTTCTTCCGCAAGACACATGCAGTTCTATTTATTAATCGCTAGAGAGCGAACATACACACGCAGTGCACAATGATGATGAAATGCGCCAATTAGGAATTCAGGAAATTTAGGAATTAGGCCATATAAAAATGAAAAGGTTAATAGCTGAATAATAATATTAATAAAAAACAAAATTTGGAGTTCAAGGATGCTGGTGGAAAGGACGAGCCAGCATACAGACACAACTGAAGATGAGAGCACAGGTAGAAAGGCACTGAGTTACTTCAACAGCAATGGTTTAGACCAGAGTTCCTCAATAGGCCGTGAGAGAATGTTTGGCCCACGCTAATGTCAAATAGTGTTGTCAAGATAATGTATATAAGCACGTCTCTGTCGCGAAAATTCAAACACAGCATCATTGCTTACGTTGCGTAACTGCTGGCGCGTTGAAAATGCTCGCGCTCCGCGCCAGTGGACACGCGCAGTTAGTATGTCGGCTACTCAAAAACTGACTAGGAAAAATGGACTGAAAATTTTTGGTTTATTTTGTCTGACCAACTACAATAAAGAAAGAAAGTAAACTGTATGTGAGAAAGTAGCCTATAGTGTTTGCTTTTGTATTATTAGCTACAGAAAGGCAAACTAAAGGCTAATATTTTCAACATTCAGCAAATACCACATCTATATCATTAAAACAAATATCTGAATATATAATTTTACAGACCTTGCAGATTTATTCAAATACAACAGTGAGATTGTGAGATTTTGAGAAGTGTTTGTAACCCGCGTGAACGCGTGTTTTCTTTGCGTGACTGTCGATCCGTGTAAAATGAATTCAGACTTCAGTTCAGCTTCACTGGAAACGCGGTCTATATATATATATATATATATATAACATTCATAAGTCACATCAACCCTGTGATACGAGTTTTTGTATTCTTTGGAAGCAAATAATAAAGATCTATAGAAATGCACGTAACTGTAGCGATTTATATTTACGTTTAGGCCTTCATCCAAACTGCTAAAAATGTTGTGCTTTAGCTGTTTTGACACCTTGACAACTGCTTTTTGCACAATTTGCATAATCTTCTCTCCTCATGGTGAAAATACCATAAGCCAAAAGGCTAGAGCCCTTTTCAGATGGCTTTGCTTGTTTTAGGACTGCTTTGACTCTACGTGTGTCTTTTTCTGTCTTTGTCTTCCTCCAAGTCCTCACAGCCGCTGTCACACAAGCTTCCTTACAGTCTATGCTTCATAAGCTTCTCACTGCCGGACCGTCCGCTTTCAACGTCACTACTCTGCTTTCCCAAGCCGCTCAGCTTTCCACACAAGGTACGGCTGAAGTCACCCTCCACACCTCCCCTAACTGATGTTGTTCTGCAGTGCAACTAATCCATACACACCCAAGATTATGGACACAAACAGGCTGAACAATTATTTTAAGACTCTTTATTTTACATGGGAGAACTCAGACTTGGGTGCAGAAAAAGACATTTTGAAAAAAAAAATGTTAATTTAGTTAAGGATTCAGTATGTTTGTTATATTGTAATATTGTAAATTGTAGCAATCCAAAACTGGCAGATCGACACATTTAAAACCAACTTTCTTGTTGCTGTTTGTATGTATAGTTGTGTAAGATTATTTACTGGTTTCCATGTCTATAACTTTCTAATGAACAGCTCAACAGTCCGGGCAGTCACCCATGTCATTAGCATCAGATGCCTCTTCACCGAGGTCATACGTGTCTCCAAGAGTCAGCACGCCTCAGACCAATGCTGTCTCTAAACCCCTGCTCAGTTGCGCATCTCTCTCTTCACAACCAAAGGTTAGTAGCACCTCTGTTAAAGTGGCATCAGAAAGTGTTTGGATACTGGAGCCATGCTTACTTTTAAGAATGTCATTCAGTAATGGCATTAGACAACAAAATATCCATGTGGCATATGCTATTTAAAAAAAATCAGTTTTGAGTTTTTGTCCATCTAACACTACATGATTTTCTTTGATTTTTCTGTGCTCTGACTTTCAGCAAGTAGAGTCGACTTCTCTAGACTGCAAATCTGGGCAAAACTCATGTAGTGAATGCTAGCCTTAGCATTGTACAAGTGTAGTTTATGCCACATCTCATTAGTTATGAACTTGTTCCTGCAAGTTTGACAATCGGAATGTGTGTGTGTGTGTGTGTGTATATATATATATATGTGTATATATATATATATATATATATATATATATATATATATATGTGTGTATATATATATATATATATATATATATATATATATATATATATATATATATATATGTGTGTATATATATATATATATATGTGTGTATATATATATATATATATATATATATATAATTATAATTTTTTTTTTTTTTTTTTTTTTTAACTACTGACAATAAACTTGGTCCTCCTTACTTTTACATCACTCCAGAATTGTCTTTTGATTTGTTTTTGTTTTTTTTCTTATGAAAGTTAGAAATTCCCTTTACAGTGTTATTTCAACCAAATTAGCTTCATCAAAATTACATTTTTTACACTTTTGGAGTAAAATTACATCTTGCCGAGGAAAACTTTACAGGTAGTTTATGTGTCTTAAAGAAATAAAATACAAAATTTAAATACAAATTTCAAAACTTTATTTGGGACAAAATTGTTTAGGTTTGTGGAGATGTGGGGCAGTTACTTTGGAAAAATTGACAAGTCATTTAACAGTAAATATGGTTTGATAATTTTGCTTTTGGCTTAGATATTCTGTTTTGGTTTTAAATGTTATAATTCCTTTATATTTATGATGGATTTCTATAGTTTAAGGTCTGGAAATTCGGGTCTAGGACAAGGGTAAAACAATTTGATTTTTATATAAAAAGCATTTATGAAAGATTTAAAAAGATTTTGCAAGTCTTTTAATGTGAATTTTTTTTTTTTTTTTTTTTCATTTAACTTTAAGGAAAAAAAAATAATCATTATCCCCTGGTAAATAAAAGTACCCAAAGCTGAAGAATCGTCCATATTTTATCATTTAATACTTTATCATTTAATACTATGTTCTGTTTAAAATGTGCTTTTGCTATCGTTTTAATGAAATGCTTCTTTGGTTTAATATTTAGTTATCTAATGCAGTGACGTTCTGTACGTTTTAGAGAGTTGTACGGCTGTAGGTTTATACTAAGTATATTTGTCATTATTTAATTGACATCTCTGTTCAGATTCTCTGATCTCTGTTCTTCATATTCAGGTCAGTGCATCAATTCAGAGACATGGATCAATGTCCCAGCAGTCAGTCAGCTCTGACAAACCTCTGGAATTCAGTGATCCCCGTCTTCACAGGCAAATGTATGGATCTCTCAGTAGGAACTTTTCTTTTGTTTGTTGGCAATGTAGAAGCAGCCTATCAGATGTTGTCTTACAGCACCATCTACCAGTTCAGTGTGGAACTGCAACCAAATTGATGTATGCTTGCATGCATGTTACAATTACAAAGAAATTGCATATCCATCTATACATACACACACACACACACACGTACACTCATCGGCCATTTTATTAGGTACACCTTGCTAGTGTCGGGTTGGACTCCCCTTTGGTTTCAGAACTGCCTTTCTTAGTGGCATAGATTCAAGAAGGTGTTGAAAACATTCCATCATGCAGTTGCTGCAGATTTGTCAGCTGCGTCCATGATGCTAATCTCCTGTTTCACCACATCCCAAAAGTGCTCTATTGGATTGAGATCTGTGACTGGAGGTCATATGAGTTTCGTGAACTCATTGTCATGTTCAAGAAACTATCTTGAGATGATTTGATCTTTGTGACATGGTGTGTTTTCCTGCTGGAAGTAGCTATCAGAATATGGGCAAACTCTGGTCATAAAGTGATAGACATGGTCAGCAACAATACGCAGGGAGGCTGTGGCGTTTAAACTATGCTCAGTTGGTACCATCGAGCCCTAAGTGTGGAAAGAATTTATCCCACAGTGTTGTCAAAAGTACTGATTTCGGTACCAATCGGTTCTGAAATTTTAAAATGTGATGCTTTGAAAACTGTTGAGCGGATTCGTAAACACTTCTGTTTTGCCATTGTGTTCACAGCACATCGGATATGTCTGTAATATGCTACAATGATCAACCCACAAGAGCATTTGAAAGCACATGGAATTGCTTGAATTTGAAAGCAGGAGCATTTGAAAGCAGGCGTCTATCAGCGGACTTGTTCACGGTAGACGCCTGCTTTCAAAGATTCCCGTGTGTATCAGTGTAATTGCTCAGTGAAGATTTTTCGTTTTAGAAGCGCTGATCATTGAAGCCAATTACAGACATATCTGATGAGCTGTGAACACTCATCGGATATTGATTGGTCATTGTGAACAATGGCCAATCAGAGGTGCGTATGAATCCGCACAACAGCACTCAAAAGCATCACAATTTTAAAATGTCAGTATAGACGTGGTACCGAAGTCGGTACTTTTGAGAACTCTACCACACACCACTGCACCACCTCCAGCCTGACCGATGATACAAGACAGGATGGTTCAAGCCATGCTTTCCTCTTAGCTGACATGGTCTTCTGCTGCTGTAGTCTGATCTGCTTCAGGGTTTGAAGCGTTGTGTGTTCAGACACGCTCTTCTGCAGACCTCGACTGTTTTTATTTGATAAAAACCATTCTCCTCTGACCTCTGCGATCAACAAGGCATTTATGCCCACAGAACTGCAGCTAATTAGAGATTTTCTCATTTTTGGACCATTCTCTGTGAACCCTAGAGATGGTTGTGTATGTAGATCTGGCATCAACAACCATGTGACCACCACACTCAAAGTCACTGAAAGCATCTTTCTTTCCCATTATGATGCTCAGTTTGAACTTCAGCGGTTTGACTTGACCATGTCTACACTTCACATCACATTTATTGTCCAACATTTTAACAATATTTATATTTTAGTCAATTGTTGCGCTGTTAGCCACTTATGCATATGCCACTGCTCATTCATTAAAGTCTGTGAAGTTTAGCAGAGATTTCCTTGCATAAGACTTTAAAATGTACGTGTAAACAATATCTTACCAGTTATTTCGAAACCCTTAATATAAAGCTTGTCTCATGTTTAGGACAAATTGGAATATGTACTTTAGATGTTTAACAAGCATTGAACAGATTTACCTAATAAAGTGACCGGTGAGTGTATACGTCAAATTGTAATTTTGATGATAATAATTATTTGATGTAATTATAATAATTACATCAGTATTGTAATGTATTAAAGCAACCAAAAAAAAAATTATCATTGTTAACTACTTAAATAGTACTAGTTTTAGTTCTGTTTTTTTTAAATTTTATTTTATTTTTTTTTTTTAATAATCCTTTTCTTTTTTGTTATAGTAGCCAAGAGGGCTTGTCGAGCTCTAATGGCAGTGCGGGCATCAGCGTTCCTGCCTCAGGCAGCGCCTCCCGAACCCAAAGCACTTTCACTCCTTCTCTAGCATTGCACTTTGATGAAAATCTCATCAAGCATGTTCAAGGCTGGCCTGCAGAACATGTGGAGAAGCAGGTGTGAACATGCCTTTGTCTCTTCAACAGTTTACTGATCTTCTAAAGGATCAAACATCAGTTCTCTAACTGTTTCTCTTTCTCGCTCTCTCTCTCTTTCTTGCTCTCTCTCGCTCTCTATTTCTCTCGCTCTCTCTCTCAAAAAATGTCCTGTCACACAGGTGTCACGGTTGCGTGAGGATGTCCACAATATGGGGACCCTCTACATGTCAGAGATCTGCACCGAGCTGAAGAACCTTCGCTCTTTAGTGCGAGTGTGTGAAATCCAGGCCACGTTGAGAGAGCAGAGGTCTGTAACCCCAATTTAGATTAAATAATGAACCATGTGTAACTAAATTACATTTTAGTGAATTATTTTTTAATTTGCTTTCACACAGGATTCTGTTTCTGAGACAGCAGATTAAAGAACTTGACAAACTAAAGAATCAGAATTCCTTCATGGTTTGAGAGGGTGGCTATGGAGCTCATGGCGGTCTCTCTCCGAACAAGTCCAGCCCCTGGCAGTTTGGACCCCTGCTCTCAGCCCGAGCTCTCAGATCCGCAGTCGAACTGCCGGCTGCAATGCCTGAAACGGGACAGAGAGATAGGAACCTTACAAAAGTGCTTAGGCAACACGAAGCCCTGAGATCATAGATTAATTTCACTGTCCTTTGACGTACATGGCTTCTCTATTCTCAGATCTACATGCAATTAGAGAAGTGTTCGAAGAACACACTCGCCAACCCAGACTAACCTGTGAGGAATCATGCAGTGGATCTGGCGATTCATGTACTGGTTTTTCAAGGTTATGCCTGTGTTAATGGATCTTAAATTTCACTGTCACACTGGAGACTTAAAATCCCCTGTCCTCCACTGACTGACAGTGATTATGAATGATGTTAGAAGGGCTATCTGCACAAGGACGCTTCCAGCTGTGCTGGCATTTATCAAAGTGACCAATTAAAATAAACCCCATATAATTCTGAGCACTCATTCTCAAAAGTTAGGCATGACTGGCTGATTCTCTGCCCTTCAGAAGATTATATAGGACTTATAAATGATCTTCCTTAATTCATAGCAGAAAAAACAAATGGGTGCTAAAGATTTCTCATTTGGTGATGTGGCACTTAAAAGCTTTTGCCGAAGCGGTAGACGCACATTTCCTGAGTTTCTGACCCTGATGAAGGGTTTTTGTCACTCTCTGCCTTTGATGTTTCTTGTTCTCTGCAGTGCTGTTACACATCTAACTGAGATTACTATTCATGCTGCACCCCAGCACTGTTCGACTCTTTTTGTATTAATGTTGTTTTGATTTGTTTGTATTTGCTCAGTTGTTTTTTACTCATATAAATGAGTTTAGACATTCCCATATTGCCTGGTTTTGGGGGATGCAATGAAAGGACTGTTGTTTTATACACAAGCTATGGTTGCACATCAAAAATGCATCTTAAGCATGAAAGAGGACCACTGGGACTGTCTGAGCCGACCTGTGGTTGAATAGTATGGTGAAGTACAGGATGTGATTACATTTTTCTCATCTTTTACGTAAAATATCAACCAGTCTTTAACAAAAGAACCTGTAAGCATTTAGTCAACTTGTCAGTTTGTATTTGAAAAGGATGTGAAAATATGGCAAAACTGGTGATTCCTCTTTGATGTTTGCAATGTCATTCATAGTTTTTGCTCCATTGTTCTTTCTGTCTTTGCTGCCCTCTAATGCAGGGTTTGAACTTAGACCAATTTTAATGCAATAGGCTGTCAATGGACTTTCAAAATAGAGATGATGGGTATGTTGCTTTGTATATGGTTTCTAAAAGCTACAGGAAATAAACGGTTACCACATTGTGTTTTGGTACGTTTGCTTTTGTGCATTGTCTGATTTAATACAAATACATGCAATAATGCCCCGAGGTAGAGCTAAAATAACTCTTTCCAGGACTCATCTTTTGCTAGTGGGTTTGTACATGTTTGCCCTCCAGTGGAGCAGAGTTTCAGTTGCAGTCTTTTAATTTTTTTTCAATTATGTTAGTGGAGACAACTTCACACTAACCGCAAAGTGCAGGAAAAGAGGTGTAATTTACTACCAGTGTAAAAGTTAAAGGTCAAGTCAGTTTTGCTAATGTTTAAAAATCCCGTACGAGAATAAATTAGGCTAGAAAGAAGTAGTTTTGTGATTTAAAGATGAAAAAAAAAGGCACCAGGCATCAAATTATATTTGTATAACCTTTTTTTTTTTATAAAAGCCATAGACAAACTAATTTTATAAAAACAATAGGCTATATTAAAGTTTTACACACTGCTGTTGTAAGTTATGAATAATAAAAAAATGGTTGATTCTTAATACTGTTTTTATACCTTGCTGATCTATTGATGAACTTCTGGACTATCAGTGTGTTCTACAGAGTTGCTTTATAAATGAATTTAACTAATTTGTGATGATGTTTACAGTTATTGAACTAAACTTACTTAAGATGAACAATGACCATTTTCTTTTGCTTTGCAGTAGAAATGTTAATCCTTGTAAAGCTGCTTTGAAACTATCTGTATTGTAAAGTGCTATATAAATAAAGGTGACTTGACTTGAGGGATTCATACTATTGCAAAAGAATGAACATGAACTACTATGAACTATGAACATGATGTTCAAGGCAGCAAAAGATGCATTATTTTTATTTACTGTTTGTTTGTTTGTTTGTGAACTGAGTAACCAGGGTAAGTTGTACCTGTTTTGCCTTCCGGGTAGCATATAAATATGCTTGTGTATAGACTACATGCACATATTTTCATATGCTTCTATAATTCGTGAAACTTGTTTGCATGCCAATATAAGAGGAGATAATATTTAAACATTGGCTATTTTAAGAATCACTAAGTAAGTTTAAATAAGTACAGTCATGCTTTCCCTGCAAAGCATAAAGGTTAAGCTGTGTTAGCCGTGCATGGGCACATGGGGAGGCAACAGTCACAACTCACGCGTGTGAATGAACAGCCCAGCGGCTCGATGACTCTTAATAGGAGGAGCTGCTCTCTCATTCTCAAGTATTCAACATTTAAGAGCACTCAAGCGGAGGAGATTGTCCCGTGTGAATAGTCGTTAAATCTGAGAATTTAAAATCCGAAATTAAACACAAATGGATTATAACATGTTTTTTCAGTTGTAATCAAACGACTGCGCGTCGGCTTTTCTGCACACAAATGATTTTTATCTGGAAGTCGTGAAGAGAGCAGCGAGGACTGAACCACGATGTGATCATATCTATTTAAACATGGTACGAACATTTTTGAAAGAAGTGAGCTGGAACACATTTTGGACATTAATACAGCATTTTTGGCTATGAAGTCTGTATCTATGCGAATCTGAAAGGCAAAGTGTTTTTGTCCAATGCGGCGGAACAGCAGTCTCGTTTCCATTTGGCTTCAGCTCGAGCTGTGCGCGATGGCTGTTCTCCTCTCTAAAGGTGAGTGAATGAGTGATCATGTAGTCAGAATTGATATATTCAGTTCTTTGTAAATATAACGAATTGCTAACAAAGTTAAAAGTGATTAAAATCCACAATAAGTATATTAACAATTACAATATCATTACATATTTATTACACTGTTACATGAGTAGCCTACTAATGTAAAGTGTGATCAAAAGTTTTCTGAACACCATTTTTTAAATTATACTTTCCAATGTGCTTTGTTTTGCATTACTTTGCAACATAAATTGGCACATATTTGTCAATATCAATACAAAAAGTTTTATAGTTCAATTTTCCAGAGCAGCTTCTTTATAAGAACCAAGTCTGAAAGCCAAATACCAAAATATGATCTTTTATATCAATATGGGAGCTGTCTTTGACCAGTTATGAAAATTAATGTCTATGTTTAAGTTCTAGTTTTAAGTTGGAGCAAAGTGTATTTTATCAATAGCCTATGCTGTAATTTTCTTTTGTTTTAACAGGAGAAATACGGTGTTACTGCGACGCTCCTGACTGTGTAGCCACCGGTTACATGTGCAAATCAGAGCTGAATGCCTGCTTCACCCGCACCCTAGACCCACAAAGCACCAAGTCTCTTTTATCTCACGGGTGTTACGACCCTCTGCTGAACTCTGGAAAAACTTGCCATCCAGAGTCAACCTATGATACTGTTCATGGATCTGCTGCTCTTCAGTGTTGCCATGAGGATATGTGCAACTACAGAGGCCTTCAAGATCTCACACACAGAGGAAGTGAAATTCATGGTACAAGACTTCTTTAGTTATTGCTAGTGATAGACAGATAATTCAGCCAATTTTTTTTTTTATCAGCCTGGTATTTTAATCATTAACTGTGCCTACTTGGCCAATTAATAGATGAATCTATTGAATTTTCTGCCAATTTAGCTACCTCTGTGAATAATGTACAAGTGATTGTGTCTATGGACAATGCACTTTTTTTTAGATATTGTAGGGAATTTTCAGATGTATGTGCAATGTTTCCTTAATAATAATAATAATAATAATTCATTTATTATCATTATTATTATTGCATCTCAATTGCTATTAACAATTAACTCTAATAACATTACTCTGTTCAGCCTTGAGCTAAACTGAAGCTGAAATATCGAATTTACCCAAGAAACAACTTCCCCTCTGTGCTTGGCTGATGGTTTGCGAAAGAGTACATTTCTTTAAAAGGGATAGTTCACCCCAAAATGGAAAATCTGTCATCATTTACTCACCCTCATGTTGTTACAAACCTTTATGACTTTATTTTTTCTGTGTATCACACACACACACACAAAAAGATATTTTAGAAAAAAAAAAAATCCCTGTCCAATGTTGTTTCTGAACCCACTGACTTTGTTTCTGAAGAACAGTCTTGTCAATACATTCTTCAAAACAGCTTCTTTGTCGTCCATAAGAGTAAAAGTCATACAGGTTTGGAATGAAATGAGGGCAAATAAATGATGACACAATTGTTTGTTGAGCTATCTTTTAAAAGAGTGTCATTGCTTTTCTTCAGTTGCTTCAGAAAGTTGTGACCTTAAACATTCTCTGTTCTTATTCAGACAAACACCGACATCAAACTGAAGGTGGTCGTCACGTCATTGCACGTCTACAGGAAATCCCTTCTTCCAAGGAGGTATGGTTCCGTGCTGCAGTCATCACCGTTCCCATCGCTGGTGGCCTCATCTTGGTCCTCCTCATCATGTTGGCCCTGCGTATGCTCCGCAGCGAAAACCGCAGACTGCGACAACAGCGGCGAGAAATGCTGTCTCGCCTTCATTACAGCTTTCACGGCCAACACCTCACCAAGAGTCATGTGGCCAAACTGGACTTAGACTGTATGGTTCCAGTGGGAGGCCATGAGAACTGCTGCTTAACCTGCGACAAGATTCGACAGTCCGATCTTAGCAGCCAGCGACTTCTATCATTGGTCAACTGGGGAAAGTACAGCGGCCGAGGCAAACTGGATTTTGTGTGATGACTTTGGAATTTATTTTCCTTGTTGGGACTTTTTTGACTAAAACTTGTTTTATTTAAACACTTCTAACGGAGGAGCAGCAAACAAGAACTCAAAAGAGAACACTTGAAAACTCTCTAGAAGCACTTTACTTGAATTAGAGACTTGAAGAGAAGACTGTTTGTATACAAGCTGAGACAAGGAGTGGCTTTGTGCTGGTATTCTTTATAATCGAAGGATTCCAAGAAATATATTTGGTTTTAATGTTTGCACTTTTTTATATAAAAAACTATGGTTGATTTTTAGATAAAGAAACTATGGTTGATTTGCTTTAATAGTGGTGTAGGACCAGTGTGTCAACATTCTCATAAAAAAAAATGTGCATAAATTAGCTGGTACAACAGCTTGTCACTGGGGAATGCCCTTAAGAGGTAATCTTGGTGACTTATTTACCTGTAAAAGGTTCATAGTAGTACCTTAAGGGTACATATTACTACTCTTAAAGTACTAATGTGCAGTCAGGGGTAGATAAGGTACAAAGTTGTCCCTTTAAGTGTACTTCCCCAGTGAAAAGCTGTTATACATCTAAAAGTTACGTTTCTGCACATTTATTTTCTGACAGTGAAGAATGACTGCTGGTGTGAATGTGTGACTTTTCACTGTTAAAGTTATAGCTCACCCAAACATGAAAATTCCGTCATAATTTACCCTCATGGTGTTCCAAACTGAACCTTTTATGATTTCATTCCGTACAGTGGAAGTAAATGGGGTCCAAAACTTTGAAGCTCTAATAAGGACATAAAGGAAGTGTAAACATAATCTATACAACTCTAGTAGTGTAATTCAAGTCTTCTGAAGCAATATTTTCACTTTGTATGATCGTTTTAAAAAGTATTCATTCACAAATCAAATCAAATCATTGATAAACTCATGTATACAGAGCCCAAATCAAACATGCCGATACAGCAATACAGTTAAACCTTATTGGTGCTTTGGTCATGATGTTAAGGAGTTTGAAATCTTTGGACCTTATGGACTTTGTATTAGAACTGAAACATACTTTAAAAATCTTCTGTTTTCCATAGAAGAAAATCATGCAAGTGTGGAATGGCATGAGCTTGAGTTAAAGATGAGGACTAACCCTTTAACATTCACTTGTCACCTCTGGCCTACTTGTAGATTTTCTCACTGTAAAGATGTTTCACTGTAAATATTACTTGTTCAACAAAGAATCAGTTTGTTATTTTGTATCTTTATTGTCTCTGGTTCAATGAAATCGCATTGGGGGGTAATGTGAAGCTGATCAGCACTGAAAGTACTCACTGTTGTATATGATATTGACAAGCTCATTATACCCAGAGGGAAAAGTCTTGGCTAATGCTTCAGTATGTCAACACATGCACAGTTGCAACCACCCAACTGAGGCATTGGAATCATTAGCAGCAGCATAAGGGCATGGCAGTGTAGTGTGGTAGCTATTACAATCATGTTTTACAGTAGCGCTACACTGACTGACTCAGTCCCCAGGCCACAATCACTCAGCTTCAAACTCTCTCACAGTTACCACTCGGCCTCTTTGGAAAGAATTCAGATCCTCTGTGTAAACTTTCCCTCTCACACGACTTATTGTTAATTCCACTGGACTGGAGGTGCGGTTGACACCGGATTCTAGTGAAATGTTGGTGTCTTGGCTCATTTCTTTGCATTGCAGTACAGTGGGTCCTGCAATCCTCTTACAAATAATCCCTCATGACAGCACACCATGGGCCTCATTTATCAAATGTTGTAGAGAAACCATCCTAAATTTGATCTTACGATCATTCCTCAGATGTGAGTACGTGTGATTCATAGAAAGAGCGTACACACAGAAAACAAGCGGAGCCTATGCCTCTCTTTCAGATGTGAAATCTATAAATCGCAAATGATCTTGAACTTGCACGCTTCTGAATGGTTTCACTTCTCCACGTTGTAAACAACACCTAATTAATGTCATTTTAATATAAAAGATCACCAGTCATCATCCAAATTCTTTAATTTAGAATGGCAAGCTGCAAGAATAGCTTGGATTTCCAGTACCTGCAGTAATCTGACAAAGAAAAGTGTGTACGTCTGCTCAGACCCTGACGTGGTGCTAAGCACTTTTCCACGTCAAAGACCATTTTTAAAAATATGATCATTGGCATGGATTTAAGCATATGCACACTCAAAGATCAAATCTTTATAAATGAGGCCCCATGTGTCTTTTACACTTTTTTTTTTTTTTTTTTTTTTGCAGGAAATGCACTTAATGCACCTAACATATATTTTACATTTTACATTTTAGTCTACTCCCGAGATCCTGAGTCTTAACAGACTCTTTCATATGCTTCCTCAAAATATGTGTCCCCATTCACTTTCCAAGTCATCGCAGCGCTGCACACTTGGCTTCTGGCTCAATGCACAAGAAGTTAACAGTTATTGTTGGCCCTGGAGAAGAATGCAAGCTTTATTGCAGTGAATAGGATAAAAGGCATGTTCCTCTGACAGTAATAACAGGGAACTTCTTCTGTGGCCCACATATATTTTAAAACATAAATTTGATGTGCATTTTTGCAGAGGTTAACATCAGAACAGAACAACACTTTCTTTTGCCTTCTTGAGCTTTTGGTGGTGCTACTTATTCCAAAATGTTTTACAAACCTTCATTAAATATTGCTGCAATGCTTTGATTGTTGCACACTAGCTACTGTATGTTTACATGCACCCAAATAATCCATTTGTAATTGATGGCAGCATGTATGAAGGAAATTTTACCAACCTCAGTTCTTACAAGGGGCACACGAAGTTTGTAACTTGGCTGCGTTCCACTCCAAATTTTTATGCCCTTCACTCGCTAACTTCCCTCCATCTCATGGACTAGGATGCGCATCATTGCTTACATTGCATGAGTGCCCACTACTGGCGGAACTCATGCATAAAGTTTAAATAGAATAAGCACTTGATCACTTGGAATTTATTATAGAGCTGATTTATTATTTAAACCCTCTTTTTACTTGTGAATTTGTTTTATGCACCATTCTATATGCTTATATGTTGTTGTAAAAAGTATATAAAAGTCCTATAGATGTATGAGCTGCTGGAAAAAAAATTAAATTACATAAAAGAAATTCAATAGTATAAACTTTGACTGTGAACATAAGGTAGCTACAAGTATTATGCTATTAAATCTCAACATAAGTAATATATTATACACTTTTATGCGAATAATTCTCAAAATAATTGATATATATAATACACTTCAGTCAAGCGCACTGTGACGTCACAATGAAGTTGAATTGTGGGATATAGAGCTGCTTGAAGTGTACAGACTTGAAGTGTATTGGAGTAGACTCGCTTCCTTGGTCAAAATCGAGGGGACGAGGGTCTGTCCATACAAACTTCCCTTGTCCACGTCACGAAGTGGAACGCACTTCAAAATGGCGGCGATTCCCCTGAGCGGAAGTGTTTAGGGAAGTTCGTGAGTGTGTGTCTAAACCCAGAGTGGAATGGAGCCTAACTCCGTCTGTCAAAATCGAGGGGATGAGGGTCTGTCCATATAAACTTCCCTTATCCAGTTCATGTAGTGGAATGCACTTCAAAATGGTGGCAGCGATTCCCCAGAGGGCAAGTGTTTAGAGAAGTTTACAAGTGCGTGTCTAAAACTGGAGTGGATCGCAGCAACTAGGTTTAAGAACGTATAAGTAATTCCTAGGCAATTTCCATTGAATAAAAAAATAAAGATAAGAGAGCAGGTAACCAAGTATGGCTTTCTATATCAATAAATATCAGTTTATTCAACAATTTCTTCTTTACACTGTTAGGCTCCTATACATTTGATGCAGTGTAGCACTTCCGTGTTTACATCCGAACGCTGTCGCATTCTCGTTGCTTCATAACATTAATGTTGAACCACTGAAGTCACATGGACTATTTTAACGATCTGGACCTCGAATGACGGTTTTATTGCTTTATATGGGGGAATTTTCTGAAGAAATTTTAGAGTTTGGGAATAACATGCATTTTGTTTATTCAACAATTAAGACCAGCTTCAAAGCACAAAACCTATTGTTACATCCAAGGACATATGTTTTCTGTTGTTGTATTTTTCCTTTCACCCTGTTTTCTCTCTCTCTCTCTCTCTTTACTTCCCACAAGTAGGAAGTAAAGGCTGCCACCTGATGATTGGAGGAGATGAATCTGGGGATTTAAGCAGCACCGTTGCACAGAGCTGTCTGTCTCTGTCTCTCTCTCTCTCTCTCTCTCTCTCTCTCTCTGTGTGTGTGTGTATGTGTGTGTGAGAGTATTCCCTACATTATGGGGACCATATGTCCCCACAGGTATAGTAAAACTAGTATATTTTGATCTTGTCGGGACATTTTTTTGGTCCCCATGAGGAAACAAGCTTATAAATCATACAGAATTATCTTTTTTGAAAATCTAAAACAGCAGAACATTTTCTGTGATGGGTAGGTTTAGGGGTAGGGGTAGTGTAGGGGGACAGAATATACAGTTTGTACCGTATAAAAACCATTACGCCTATGGAATGTCCCCATAAAAAATGAAAACACAACATGTGTGAGTGTGTGTGTGTGTGTGTTGTTTGTGTTTTGTAAGTTATCTTGTTTGTTTATATTTCTGTTACTGTCTTTTTATCCATTACATTTGTTGATAATTCTTTGGGTAGGAATTAGTAGAGAGGTGGGTGCCATTTTGCTTTATATTTGGTTTCTCCTGTTTAAGCTACTTAGGGAGTTAGTGTATTATTGTATTTTTCTTTTATAGCTTAGTTTGTTTCTACCTAATAGTTAATGGTTTTGTTTGTTGTTTTGGCCTTCCTTGCTCCTTCTTGAAGTCTTAATCCTCCCTCATTTGTCTAATAAAAGAATTTTTGATATTGAGTTCTTGCCTTTGTGAAAGCCCTGGGGTTGGGAACTGAATCTTGCTGCTTTGATTTAAATTACTGTGTCTACTAAATATTTTTATCTTCTAGTACCTAGTTAGAGGTCTCAGCTAGTTTTATTCTTTTGCATTATTTTTTAGTTTTATTTGCAAGCTCCAGTTATCAGTTCCGAGTTTTCCCCCTACATTTTGTTCTCTAGCCATAGTGGTTGCATCAGATTAATTTTACCTCTTTATTATTTATTCTTGCATTCTACCTGAGTTCTCCCTGGTTGCTGACTCTCACTGCCTGGCAGCAAGACTGATGCAGCTATCTGATTTTCAAGCATCAAGCCTTTGGTTCCTTGTGTTCCTGCCCAGTCTTTTTGAACTTTAACCACCTGGTGCTTTAGTCCTCAAATCTGTCACCCAGGATAGACCAGTGGTCATCCTCTACTTCCTGTCATTGTGTCATTGCCCTACAGTTTGAAATGTGTTGCATGTCTCACTCTCTGTCTACAGTCCTGTTAAGATAATCCCGCTTCACTGTTGTTCTATGTCTGGGCCCTCTCTCTCGCAGATCCCTGACAAACACAGTATCTAAGTTTTAATTCTTAAGCTCTTTAAAAACTCTGAATATGATTATTTGTATGAAAGCATCTACTGGACGACCAGTAAATGTAACTTATGAACTGTCTTTACCTTGTATTGTGAAAGTGAGAAAGGTTAGGTTAGCAAACGATCTGTTGTAAAACCAAGAATGTTATATATAATATTATAATTATTATTATTATTATTAATAACAAATTATAAAAAATAAAATTAATATTCATTTAAAACTGAAAATTTAATCCAAGATGAAAATGTTAAATATAATCTATAAATATACATTAATTCACAAGTGAAAAAAACAACATCTTTAATTACAAATGGATAATTCCACATAATATTTGAATGTGCTGTGTACTATGTGTTTAATAGTGTAGATTGTTGTTTAGCAAAATGCACGAAATGCATGAATGATCATTAAAGGAGTTACTGGCATATACAGGATTTCAATCAGTCACTTACGGGGTTACATTTCAGTTTGGATGCTTCCTTGAAAGATAGTGGCTTTGTAGATCATATACAACAAGGGAGCTCGGTTTAAGAACAGAGCCAAGAGCTGTGAAAGTTCTAAACATCAATTGACAGATTGCATCACAGGTCTGTTTAAAAAAAAAAAAAAAAGATTTTTTGGTAACACTTTACAATAAGGTTCATTAGTTAACATGAAGTAATAATGAACTGCACTTATACAGCATTTATTAATCTTTGTTAATGTTAATTTCATAATTTACTAATACATTATTAAAATCATGTTAACATTAATTAATGCACTGTGAACTAACATGAACAACTGTATTTCCATTAACTAGTGTAAACGAAGATTAGCAAATACAATAACAAATGTATTTCTCATGGTTAGTTCATGTTAGTTAATAAATTAACTAATGTTTAACTAATGAACCTTATTGTAAAGTGTTACCAATTTTTCTTACCAAAACCTTGGCCAGGTGGTTCAGAGAGAGCTGGCCCACTTCTAAGTATGTTTGGTGGCCTTTTTTCTCCACCATTCACTCATGTCAATTCTGCCAACAGACAGAAAGTACTTAGTCGCTTGCTGTTTACTTCAGAAATTGCAAACTCTCTGTACACTTGTAACTTTTTGATGTTCATCTTTTGATTTTTGACTTGTAGTTGTGAAAGTAAAAGGAAAAATATTTCTTTATGTTCAGTCTCTCTTGATTCTCAAATCAAAGCGCATTTTAACTATGTGGGGGGAAATAATAAATACACAAATGAATGAATGAATAAGAATAAGTAGAGGGAAAATTAGTTATCAGAAAGCAGTGAATATGGAGTTCTTAAGATTTAAGATTCACGTATGATTCCTCACAATGTTTTAGCAATGGTAGCTTTGTAGTTTTTGGAGTAGCTAAGTAATGAAAAGTAATAAAAACAGAGAGATAGGTGCACAGAGAGTCATATATAACATTTAGTTAACTCTCCATTCTCAAAACAAAATTTTCTAAGATTGGCATGAAACTCTGGAGCTATAATCTGTTGTTATAATCTATAATCCAATTACTTGGATAATTTTCTGAATATTAGCAGTGAAATAAAATCCTAGGAAGCATTCCTATAACATTGATTGATACAACCATAAATACAGCCAGATACAATCATTATAGATTTTGTGTAAGTCAGACAACTAGTTATCTGTAAAACCATTGACATTAAATCAAACTTGTACCAAAGCAACAAACTTGGCACAAATAACTCTCACAATGTTTTTTAAATGTTTATCTTAAAACTTACAATAGTGCTCACTAAAATGTCAGACGGCAACATTAAATTAAAGAAACTGTGGTCATATCTTATATGATTTAAACACAAGCAACAAGTTAAACTATTATCTGTTTTTCCATAGTGTTTAGCTAATAAACGGAGACGTTGGAGCCACGTTGGAGCCACGTTGAAAACCCAAACTGTGTTTAGACTAGTTATTTTTTGTCCCCTGTTTAAGTGAGGGGGTGATTTTCATAACTGTAATTTTCAGAATGATGATTAAAGTTCTGAATGTAATTTTGAAAATGAAAGATCTCATGAAGCAGCACCACACAAGCTACCATTTTCTTGTTTATCAAAGTCTTATGCTAACTTCTGAAAAACAATATTCAAAAAGGCAGTCTGAACCATCAGAT
Organism: Zacco platypus; assembly: GCA_038088235.1. NCBI lineage: Eukaryota > Metazoa > Chordata > Actinopteri > Cypriniformes > Xenocyprididae > Zacco > Zacco platypus. Next base: position 11,399,272 of record CM076080.1, read on the forward strand.
GAGGGGAGACAGAAATTGACTCTATGATGGCTTTTTCAAAGAAGCCTCTTATTTGAGCAATATTGTCTGTAAAACCCCACAGTACTTCTCTTCCTGGTTTTTGGCCTTGTTAAATACTTGCTAGTTTGTGTACGTAAGTTTTTAAGCTGAGGAAATGAGAATTTATTGTATAGTAGTAGCACGGCTGAGAATGTGAAGAGAAATCAGAGCATATAAGGGTCAATGACTTGAAGCTGTTTTTTTTTTTTTAAATTAATTTCTTTAAAAAAAAAATTAAAATTTTGAAAAGATTTGAAAGCATAAGATCCCCCTCCTTCAGAACACTCTCCAAAGCAAAGCCTTCTCCAAAACACATAAACGTACACAGCCAGAGCAGAGACTATAAAGCGTCATGAGAGACAGTGTTAAATTATCTAATGTCTCAAAGCACTTAACATTACAATAATGATAAATGTAAACAACTTGAAGAACTCTGACTTGTACTACCTGACTGCTGCAGATTTATTTCGGCATTGATAGTGTTGACATAGAGACGCATAAACCTGAGGGTAGAATGACACAGGTTGCCATTTCTTAACTGTGGTAATTACGGTACAGACACAGACGGTGTACAGACAGGTGTGTTGAATAAGGGTTGGATCTGAACTCTGCAGGTATGTACAGCTCCAAGTACAGGACTGGGCACGGGAGGAGGGAATAGGAGGATAATGCAGAGCTGGCAAACCGAACAACCCAGGGCAATGGAAGAAGCCAGGGAGGAAACGATGGTGGGAGGTGCCAGGGAGGAGATGATGGCGGCAGGCACCAAGGAGTGACCCCAAGCAGTGCCAACAGGATGAAGGCCCACGGTTGAGCCAACGAAGCACTGAAGCAGATCTGGTGTGACTAAGGATTGAGGTGAGATGAAGGCCCGGAGGTCTATTGGAAAGGCAGAGCAACAACTGACCAAGGCAGTACCGGAAGGTTCAAGGAAGCCTGGTGGAGCCGTAAAGAAATGGTCCCAGGTGGCAAGGAGCCAACGTAGAGCCGACTGATCGACTGGGCAAGGTGGAGTGACAGGGTTGGAGGTTCGAAGTGGAGCTAGAGGGTTGACACACCAGGGCGGAGCTGGTGAACTGGAAGCCCAAGTCAGATCAAAATTGCTATGTGGAGTCAGCGAAGGAAAAGTTGAAAGGCTTGAGGAAGCCAGCAGAGACAGGGCTGTAGAACAGGATGGTGCAGATGGCAGGATCTAATCGAATGCAGTTCTTTAATAAATAACATTCATACATTACACTTCGTCAGGCTATCTGGAAACAGAACAACACCTATATTGAGACGAGATCTGAAAAAGAATAACTAAAAATGAGGGCTATTCATACACATACACACAGAAACACTAGAGACTAAACGAGATAATTAACAGACATAGGTGAGACACATGAGAGCAAATTAAAAACCATACCACCAGATGAGCACAAACTAAGAAAACAGAAGAAAACTGAACTGAGAACAGTGCAAAACTCAAAGTCAAACTGAAGCAAAAAACAAACACAGATCAAAGTTCTCTTTCGAATGGGAACTCGCACTGCAACCGAAGACACTATGGCACTGCTACATGTGCGACCATGAGTACAAGTAGATTGTTGTACAATTTCTTTTGTCTTCAGGAGATGTTTGTCTGCATATGTGTGAACCTTATTATCATGAGGAAACACTCTGCAAAGTTTTTGCAGCTTTGGGCATAAGAGAGGATCACAAGTTTAGTTCTTAACGTTCGCGTCATCCCTGTTACTACAGACGGGTGTTTCAGTGGAATGCCTTCGACTCGTCGAAGATGCTGGAATATGCTGGGTAGATTCTTTCAGAGTTATAAAATCTGGTCTTGTCCCTTCCACCAATTCATTGACAAATTTGCTTAAATGAATGAACATGCATTTCCCAGTACATTTTGTGTATTATTACTGTGTGTATATTGTTCTTTTGTATGTTGTATAGTTTTATGTATGCCTGATGATAGAACATCTCGGTGGTGTCTCATATCAAAATACTTGAATCAAAATACAAAATACACTGAGAGCCCCGTGTTTGACTGAGTGAGGAATCGGTCTCTGTCATCTAAGTCCATTCTTTTTGCTTATCTTAGCCATTTAGGCAGTTGTTCCCTCAGAATTGCGGAATGGGTATTCAATCCCCATAGTGTCTTCGGATGCAGTGTGAGGGTACATCCCAGTTTACGCATGTAACCATGGTTTCCTGAGAAGGGGAATGAGACACTGTGTCTTGCTGCCATGCTTCGGGCATACCTGGTAACGTCTCGTTCAGACAATAAAGTTGTTGACTTGTACCACAGGTGTCCTCTTGTTCTCACAGTTGGAAACATAGCCACGTCACAGGCTGTTACTGGCCAATGAACAAAAAACAAAGCAAGTAAATTATAGTAGAGAGAACAAGAAAAAAACAAACAAAAAAAATCAACAACAAGTAGTCTTTTTAAATAATATATATATATATATATATATATATATATATATATATATATATATATTTTTTTTTTTTTTTTTTTTTTAATTCTTTATCATACAGTGCCTCAGAGTATATGTGTTGATCTAGAATCAGTTCCCCTATGTGTTTCTAATGTTCATTGGAACACAAGAGCCAGGAACTGCTTTTAGGTGGGACATTTGTTATGACATATAAGGGAGTTTATTTGTATTGCTTAAAGTTAATTGGAAATCTCTGTCATCTTTTGATTAACAACAAAACCTGACATGAGATTGTACTGTCTGTTGTAGTTAGGCAAATTTTTGTTTCATTGTTCTATATTCTGGGTGACTGTCTGTCAATAGCTGTTATGTTGACGTCTGAGAGGTGTAGTATAGGGTGATAGTAGATGATCAAAGGAACACACAGCTCCATAGAAGCTTACTGAAGCTGACACCAGATCTTCTCCTATCATGTCCTGTCATGCTCATAATTACACAAAGCTGTATACTTCTGAGCCAAGCCCTTAGACTCCATGTTATCATGTCTCTCTCTTGAAGGTACACACTGAGAAGATAAACACTCAGTTCCACACATATCTTTGACGTTAAACTTTAGTCACATGAGGTGGAGGGCATTCCAGTGGCTGAGGACTTAATAACAGGCCAGGATGTTTGTTGCTTCAAGCAGGACGTCACTTTGCCTTATGGCAATCTAAAGACTAGTAACCAAGCCCAAACAGATGTCTCCTATACCACAATACATCATCTGGTCCTGAATCCACACCATGATATCACGGACAGCAAACATGCACGTGTATTCATATCACGCATTGCTTAGGGATATTTCACATAAAAACAGCTTACACTTTTTAAAAGTGCACTTTGTAGTAATGTCAAATTAAAAGTTTTCCTCTTAATGTATTTTACTTTAAAGTACATATTATAGTGTGTTATTTGATATTATATTTTAAATGTACTAATTTGTAACTTCATTACAAATCTGTAATTACAAATATATTTAAAAACATGACATACAATTCAAAGACACTAGAAGTAATTCTAAAATTACATACTTATAACTTTGAATAAAAAAGTACTCTTAAGTTCAACTAATTGTATTAAATATATATTTAAACTATAAAATATTTAAGTATGCTTAAGTGAACTTCCTTTTCACAAGGCATGGGTTTGGAACAACATGAGTGAGTATGTTTTGATGGGTAAGTAAATAATGACAGAATTTTCATTTCTGAAAGCAGTACTCCTTTATGGTGTCTGTAAAGATGACATATTCTGTTACAAATCTGCATAATAAACTCAAACACAATGCTGAATGGATGCTAGACATACACAAATGATCTATTCTAATTTATTCCCCTCCATTTGATTTGTGTCAGTCCAAACATCCATGAGATCTAAGCAGAAGCTTGTAAATGGACTTGAGTGGACTTTTCTTTTTACTTTATTTGTTTTGGGTGTAATTTGATCAGAAGAGGATCAAAACAGAATTTTCAATCATGGACAGTGATATAATTACGCTTTGAAGCACAGTGAATAAGCACACTATTGATAGGACATATTTGGTAGCGATAATGGAGACCAGCTCCTTTGAACTGAATGACGGCTGGTTTGCGTGGCAGGAAGACATGGAATCAGGCCTCTGATGAGATTAAGGGACTTTTTTGTTATGTTTTGAGAGTTTTTTGTCCTAGATTTATGAGAGTGAGTGTGCCTCAAGTGGACTCAAAAGACAATCAAAGAGTACAAATCAAAATGACTTGGGCAAGAAGGATAATGGGATGACGCAGCAGAACCGGTGAAATCAAATTTTCGTTTAGAAATACATCCTTACCCTGTCCTGCATTGCATTACAACTTTGAAGCCACCACAATGTGCTGATCATTCTCTCTCTCCCACTCTCTCTCTTGCTGTCTCTCTCTCTAGTCAAGCTAAGTCAAGCAAGCACCCGGTGCTTCTAATTATGGGGCCGGAAGATTGTAGGGTTTGAAGTCATCTCCACAGGCCAGCCAAGATTACAGTGCTGCATCTGTGCCTGAGCTGGAGAAAGAACGAGGGGAAACAGACTCTCGGCTGAGTGCTGTATTTAGATGTGCTTGAAATGCAAGATTGTTATGCCACAATTTGGCTTTTGTTTTTTTGAAGGAGGGTATTGCAAGAGTTACAGTACAAATGATAACACAAAATTAAGTAAATTCAAAATAAATTCAACAGAATTGTGTATTAACAGAAATAAAAAAATTACAAATACACAAAAAGTACAATTACAATAAACAATATAATAATTTGCTTTCCATTTGGCTTGCTTTTTGGATGTTGATTTAAGGTGAAATATTTCATTTCTTTACCCCTAGTATGACTAGATCTTTACATTTCTGAAGAAAATGTCCCGCTAAAGTGAGTACTGTAGCGTTCAGACATGTGTTTCCCCAAAGCCTTGTTAGTTAACTATGGTCACAAGTTTCATTGTTAGCAACATAGCTTAGGAATTTGGCATTTTCCTGAAATCATAGTTCTAATATACAGTGCATCCAGAAAGTATTCACTGCGCTTCACTTTTTCCACATTTTGTTACAGCCTTATTCCAAAAGGGATTCAATTAATTATTTTCCTCAAAATTCTATAAACAATACCCTATAATGACAAACGTGAAAGAAGTTTGTTTGAAATCTTTGCAAATGTATAAATAAAAAATGACAATAAGTATTCATGTGCATAAGTATTCACAGCCTTTGCCATGACACTCAAAATTGAGCTCAGGTGCATCCTGTTTCCACTGATCATCCTTGAGAAGTTTCTGCAACTTGTTTGACATGAAAGGCACATACCTGTCTATATAAGGTCCCAAAGTTGCATGTCAGAGCACAAACCAAGCCATGAAGTCCAAGGCATTGTCTGTAGACCTCTGAGAAAGAATTGTCTCGAGGCACTGATCTGAGGAAGGGTACAGAAAAGTTTCTGCAGCATTGATGTAGCCTGTACATATAGCATGTGCATATATAGCCCTCATTTTTGAAGTTGTTTCTTTGTCTGTTCCAATTTATAGTTAGTACGTTGTTTAACTCTTAGATTAATTTGATTTCAAACCGATTAAATAGCAGAAGTTATTACTCCACCAACTGTGTGACAACATTAACCAATGTGGTTCAAACAACAGATGCCCAAAAATTTACTGTGCTAGCTAGTTATTTACCTCAATAATGCATCAAATTATAATAGTTAAGCAACAGGTTACATTTCTGTATGGGAAACGCACTCCTGGATGGATGTTGCTGTTGGTAGGGTGTTCTATGTTGTTGCTAGATGCATACTGGCAAAAAAAAAAAAAATCTATGAATTTCTCTTATAAAAGTTTTTAAAACAAGTAAAAGCACATGTTTCGTCAACAAGTAGTATGATTGGAGGTACACTCATGTCAATGTCCATGTCCAATGTAATGATTGTTCTCAAAAAGGTTTCCTTGTTCAGAACACTTCCCTGTCTTCCTTTTCAGTGCAAAATATGAAGCAGAACCCAAATGAGGCAGGATGCTTGGCCGGTGTAATTGTGGATTTTGGTTTCGGTGAAACTGACAGTTAACAATACAATGTTTCTTAAATTCATGTTCGGATGTAGAGTGGCTCCATTCTTCTAGCAAAGTCTGGCAGTCCATTGCCAGATGTTTTTAAGATGGAACCATAGACACATTTTCAGCATATCAGAGTGACAGCTACCTTTGAACTTGTGGGATTTTTTCTTGTTTTGCAACATTGTACAAAAGCATCTCTAACCATGTACGTAAAATGCAAATGAATACCTAAGTAAACTTTTGGAGTGACTGATGGATTTTTGAGAATGGATGAATGACAGACAAAGCATGATACCTTATTTTTAAGTCAGCTCTAGTCTCTCAAATTGGAAGCTACGATAAGATCTTCAGTGACATTTAACAGAAATGTAAGTTCCTGGTTTCTTATTTTCCCAGCAGATCTTATGAACAACAGCCATTAAATTGTTTTCTCAGACAGATGTCTTCTGTGAGAGTGTTCCTGAAACAAACAGAGGGTAGTGGCGTCATTTGAAAAAGAAGGTGAAAAAGAAGTACACCTGCTGACAAGAATTCAAGTTGCTTTAATAAAACAGCAACTTCTATAGGAATACTACAATCTTCTGATTGCCAACACCTAACATGTGTAAAGAATAGCTATATTTAGCTTGTTAGTATATTTTTTTTGTTAGCTCATTCAAAATAATCTTTGGCTCAACTTGATTAATGGACAGTGGTCCCATATGATGGAATCATGTATGATAAACTAAACTCAGTTGAATAAACTCAAAACAACCTGATTCGATCAAGTTCAGCCAAAGGGTTAATTTCTTGAGTTCTGGATTTATGGTAAGCTAAAATATACTATAAATATTTCTATTCATACTTGCTTTGCAACAACAGCAGTGGCAGTGTAGCAGATCTAGTCTACTAAGACCAAATAGATTAACATTGCCATCCCTAGTGAAAAAAAATCTATACAAAAATGTACTTAAAATATGTTTATTTCATAGTAAATCTAATACAAATCCATTAAAATATTTACTGGCATATACCTTGAGACTTACTGACATACATTATAATTAAACTTCATTTGGAGTACTTCTTTTTGGCACAATGCACATATCACAATGCACATATCCTAAAATGTGTTTTAATATCAATATTAGTAAGGATAGTATGATCACTGTATAATATCAGTCTTTAAATGCAAGATATTTAAAGTGTACCTAAAATATACTTGGAATAGTTCCATTTTAGCACCATTATGTATACTTAGGCATATCTTTAGCTGAACCTCACCACTACTTCAAAATTAGTTGTTCCAATTTAGCAGTAAGTACATCAATTTAGTATAACAAAAGTACAATTACATGGTATTTAGGTACATAATATGATGTATGTGGTAGTAGTATACTTAGCATAAAATAAATGTATTTCAAATACATTTTGGTGTTTATTCTTCACTAGGGATATTGAATTAAACATCTGTAAATATGAAATGAAGTTGCAATTTCATGCATTTAAAATATATTTACTTTAAATACAATTTCAATAACAGTTAAAATTACTGTTAAAATTATAATCAAGTACTTTAAATGTGCTTTATTTATGTGCTTCTAATTAAGTGAGAAAAAGTAGGTGCAAATGTACAAAAATACTCATCTTTGCACCAATAAAATGTGCAGCACTTTATGTTTTAGTACCAAATTATAAGTAATATCTAATTAATTTAACTTTCAATGGAACATTTTCACGATATCGGGGCATGTGAGTTCCTGAACATGATGCATGATGGGATATGCTTAGCCTCCAATATGTGGGTTTAGTATGCATTAAGGGCACAGTCTTGTGCACTTAATGTTGTGGCTAAGACTACAAATGGGGGTATTTGGATAATGCATAATTATATTATGCAGCACATTTTTCACTTTTTCACAAAATAGCCAAGAAAATATTTAATATTCAGAATATTTGAATGCAGTGAAACAATTTTGAAAAATTTTGTTATATTATTGTTTATAATGAATTCTCGAGTTCACACGTACGCAAAATCAGATATTGTACTGTATGCTTATTTGGTGTGCTGTCCGGGAGAGGGCTCTGAGCTAGAACTCCCACTCCTTGACTGGAATAGGAACTAGCCAAGTGTGAGGTAATGGGATGGTGGAGGGATGCTGTGAAGCTGTCGTGGAACAGAGGTGAAGGATGGCTATATTTACCGGCCTTCTTTTGCGCTGATTGGTTGGATTACCTGAATGTGCTCCTCCCAGACATTGTTAAATACACTTCATTTATAATAAAATACATTTGTTTATTTATAATAATAAACGAATAATATTTACAATAATAAAACATTTACCTCACAAAATGTCATTAATATAAAATTATTTTAGTGAAATAATTTGTGTGGTTTATGCTTTGCAAATTACCCAAAAAATCTGCTGTGCCCGAAAATGTGTTTCAACGTGCATGTGTTTGAATACGATATCGTTATAGTCACTGTGAAAACTACAAAAATGCAAATTTGTGAAAACGGTGAAGTCATGCATAGGCGTATTACATGCGCAGTTTCTGGGCATGTCATGTTCCTTTACAAAGTGTCATCGCCATCTACTGACATTTCTTGAATAATGCAGTGTTTTTAGTCATTTTCATGAATAGGTGTGAACGGGATCGTTTTGACAACTTCGACGCCACTATGAGGAAAATGTAAAGGAAAAACTTTTCTTTGTTTTATAAATCGTTGTCATGTAAATGTATCCTAAATATATTGGTAAAGACTTTTTTTTTTAAAATAGTTTAAATAGTACCACGTCTTACCCTAATCTCTCCTACTGCTTTTTAAATACATATATGCATAATGACTTGTTTTCTTTCAGCTTCTTTCTTGTGTAGGTGGTTTCTTTGAGCTGTGAGTGTAGAAGGGCGTCTTGCTGGGTCCTGCCCCATGATTGCAGAGCTCGTCACTGCGTTTAAACGTGCTCTGCTCTGTAATTATATGTGTGCCAGGCTGTCTGGTGAAAAACAGGCTGAGAGAGAGAGAGAGAAAGAGAGAGAGAGAGAGCCTCGGGCATGGGCTGAAATAAGGGAGGAGAGACGCTCTCAAAGCCCCATCCTTGTTATTTAATAGTCTGACAGACAGCCATGGCTGACTCCACACTATCTTTTTGTTCTACATAGTCTGGGTGTTTGGTTTGTAATTCTATGACAAGGTGGCTGATTTGAATGTTTCTGAATTTGAACGAACCTGAATGAAAACCTGAATGCTGCTAATGCAGAGCAGTTTTTACATTTTAAACCCTCATCTGTATGTTAATTGATACTGAATCTGAAGCGGATGATTTGTGCAGCACTAGAATCATCAAACGGAATTTCAAGAGATTTTTCTCTGTTTCTGTCTCTCAAAATATAAACAAACATTAAGATTGTACAACACTTAATGACTATTTCCAACAAGTTTCCAAAACACCACATCAGTTCAGGACAGCAGCTATCTCTGGCCAAACCTGTAGGATGTGTCTCTGCTTTTATATGCGGCTCTTTTAAATAATAATCCCACAGGCTTTTATCATTCACACCAACCCCTACATATGTAGAAGAACATTGTAAAATACTGCTTCTTACTGTGTATGTAGTATATGCATTTTGACCATAACATAACTATACATAATATGCACATAATATACAGCAACTGTGTTTGCCGGAATTTGCTGTAAACAATAGAGTACACTGTGTGGAATAGCATATTCTAGAATATTCTTGACCTGACCTTTCGTGCAGTTTGATGCATAAACCAGAAGTAATTGCAGTCACAATCAATCAATCAATCAATCAAATAATTTATGACTTGCATGATCAGGCTGACAAAAATGCTATATATTTTAATACAAAACTGAATTTAAAAATATATATATATATTTCCAAGCTCACAGCTTGACGCAACATAACTACAGTAAAATGCTGTATCTACACATTTTATAAAATTGATAGAAATTTGGCTCCTTAGATGAGGGTTTTTAAACTGGGGCCTGTGCTCGGGAGTACCCTGAAAATTTAAAATAAAAAGGCATACACACACATGTATGTATTTTTATGATATTATGAAAAATGTTTTGAACCAAAGAAGATATTTTGAACCAAACAATTGGTGGGCCCAATTGCCCAAGCATTAATCCAAGCTTAACCAAGGCACAGATAATATGTTAATGCAAGTGGCGTGAGAACATGGCAAAAGACAATAGAACTCATTATAATCAGTGATACTGTCTACACTGAGTGTTGCATGACGCAACACAACAAATATCCAAAAGTAAACTGATGCCATATTCTATTTCTGATGTACTTCAAGTGCTTGAGCTTCTTCTGATGAGAAGGAATTGGATTTACAACAGCTGTTACAGAGCAACGTGACAACGGTAGTGTCTGCCAGTATTTCAGATTCTGGTGTGCTGATATTTGTGAGCTGACCAACTTACCTATCCTTGAAAATTCTTTCATGTCACTTTCATGTAACCATCCCACAAACCTCAAAAGTTGGATTTGTGGCCTGTCAGGCCGGCACTATCAAAACTCATTACCATACACTGGGTTAAAAACACTGGGTTAAATATAGGACAGAATGCATGTTGGGTTAATTTTACCCAGGGTTGTTTATTTAACCCATCATAGCGGGTTGATTTAATTCATTACTTTTTAATTAATTAATTAATTAATTTTTACTATAATACAAGCTTATTTTTGTATTTTTTCATACATGATTGAGTGTTTACAGATGAACTTAAATCTTTATCGTATCGTATTTTACAGTATAGCACATTTTATACCATTTTTAATATGTAAACTATCCAATATTGCCCACATTTAAACTTGTTTAAAAATCATTAGAAGAAAAAATGTAGAAACAATCCAAGTGTAATCAACCAGTGTATTTTTTTTTTTTTTTTTGTCATGGTTCTGTTGTGTTTGAACTTTGTTTTCTGTCTTCACCATTTTCCTGCCTGTTTGAGTTCCTCATTTGTTTACATGGTTAATGATTTAATTTCCTCTTTCTTTTCAGCTGTTCCCTCATTAGTTCTTTTTGTAATCTCCTGTATTTAAGTCTCCCTGTTTCATTTGAGTCTGTCTGGTCTCGTCGATGTATACGTGTGGTTGTTCTTAAACTGCCTGGATGTAAGTTTGCCTTTTGAATTATCTATTGAAGGCATTCAATTGACTTATTCCGCTTCCACAGTCACTGGAAACGGAATAAGTCAATTGAATGCCTTTAATAGATAAATCTATTAAATATTCGTGGAATCGTGTTCAGAATTGTGTTCAGCGGGGGAACTGCTAACTTCAGATCGCTGCCCTGCATTTCACTCATAGCCGAAATATGCTGAATCCATAGCCTGCCTATAAAAAAACAGTCAATAGCTCTGAGGACACAGTTAACATCCAAAGTATTTCAATTTTTTATCTTCAGAATTAAAATAATTTATTTTACATGCAAGGCATCAGGTGTTTCCATCACTGAAATTATCAATGTATCACTCGTTTGTGTCTCACATCGCATCCCTGTATGTTGCTTTACATAAAATTAAATGATTTACAACACAGTAATGATTTCATATTTAAATAAAATGTACCTGTATTGTACTGAATAAAATTGTATTATTATTTAATTTTATTTATTATTATTTAATTTTATTAACAGAAATAATGAATTAGTGATTAATTTGCACGCTCAAGGAACCTAGGTCATCATATAGATGATTTCAGCATCCCTATATAACGTCCATTCAGTATTATCAGCAACTTTATCAGGTTGCACAGGAGCTATTTACCCTCCTCCATGCCCAGCTTCTCCTCTCATCCAGTCAGCACTTGACCTTCTGATATTCCTCTTTTAATCAGTGTTCTTCTTCCACCATTCACACTATTTGTTTCCAAGCAGACCATTTTAGACTGCGACACACGTCTCCAGGATATCCTGTAGAATTCAACCAACCAGATGACGACTTCGAAAAACCTGAAGTGTTACCAGTTAAGTGTGTCATATTCAACAGACATTCAGCCAACTGTCTGTCGGCGTGATGTCTAAGGCTGAGACTAATTAGCTAATGATTCATTAAACAAATAGGCAGCTGGAAGTTGAAATACATGACTTTGACCATTGTGGTAGTTAACAGTAATTTACACTATTAATGAACTACATAACTTACTAAATGTTTAGGGGATTAATCCATGATGACACATTTAATTAACAGTAAATCAGTTACAGTAAGTGTTACCAAAATTTCATGTCAACTTCCTAAATACTGTATGGGTACCAAATGTACTAAAATGACTGGGTTAGGGTTAGGGTTGAATGTGTGCTGATGTATCCTGTACCACAAAGGAAATACTGTTTGTGGAAAGAATGGTAAAAACACCTCTGGCAAGTCCAGAAAAAAAGTGATCTCTGCCAGTAGTCTGTTTGTATTAATAGCCTCATCAAATGTGGAAGTGGCATCGGGAAACACTTGCGGTTACCCCACAAATGAATATTACCTTCCTTCTGAAACAATTCCCTAAAGGCCTCAGGATGTAAAAGCAAACGGGCACATCAGTAAATTGACATCTGTTTGTGGTTTGCCTGGACTCCAGAGCAGAACTGGAGTTGATCTGGCTTTAGTGCTTTAAAGTTAAAACTACTAGCCGGTTAAAGCGAAGACCTTGATCTCCTTCAAAACAATCACACCAGTCCTCTTTAATTACTCCTGTTAGCTATTTATAATTACATTGGATAAAGTATTGAAAATAGACCCTGTCCCACCAAATAAATGCTAAATGTGAGTGGCTCAGATGCATTCCAGGCCTAAATGATGACAAATTTGCATTTAGCATTATGTTATGTTATGTTGGACGAAACTACACAGTTCCGAGTGCTCCGGGTCTGAAAGAGGTAGAAATGAAAGGAAAGAGGATGAGGAAAACAATTCCCTGTGCTCTCTATAAAAAACAGTTCTGAAATCTGGGCGACTGTGCTCTCCATAAAGTCACTCTGAGAGGGCCCCTTTTTATTTGGTTCGAACAGGAGGTTTGTGTTAACGCCATCACCAACTGTACACAAGAGAGCCCTGGTCCTTTTTACAGAGGGGTCTGGAGTTCATTAAGGCCTTTAGTGGGACGAGAGAGAAAAAGTGCCCTGGAGCAGGTCTTTACATTGGACATGAGCTGCCCGCTTCTGAGCATGGAGGCCAACACCTGTGCTGACTGGATGTCCTGTATGAAGTAGAAAACAGAACTGTTTTATTGCAATTTTAGGGGAAACTAAGTTTTGTTTTATAGTTCCATGTATTCTGATCCAGTCGTTTCTTTATCATGTAAGTGCTTCTGTGTGTTTAATGGCACGTTTGATGATGTCTGTGCTTTTTGATTTTTTTTTTTGTGGAATATGAGAGGGACACATTTTTAATAAAATAATTCATTTCCATTTTTTTATTTTTTTTTTATTTTTTATTGGGCAAGGTTTTCTTGGGTGATGTGTATGTTTAAAATTCAAAGTAACAAATCTGATTAAACCCCCACTAATGTCTTGCCTGGATTCACATTCCACATAGCATCTGATCAGACACAGTCTAGACTAGAGTTCCACCTCAAAAGAGAATGTGTTTTTTTTTTCTCTCTCTCGCTCACTCTCTCCATTCTGTTGCTTGATGGAGTTTGGGTTCCTTGCCTCTGTCTTGCCAGCCGTGTCTCATTGTTAATGCATATGTATTAATAAATAACTTTCACATACACAAAATGTACATTTTTGTACGTTTATGTAATGTCTAGTTTTGGTTTTGTGTTCATGTTTCTTGTCTTTTTGCTTTGTTGTCACTGCCATGTTTCATGTTTGTTTATCCATGTACTCCTGTCATGTTATGTCATGTCATGTCATGTCATGTGATTCCCTTGTCTGTCATGTGATCCTGCCATGTGCTCCTTGTCATGTACCAGGAAAGTACACATACTGTAAATAAAATGCTAAATTTAACATCCCTAAACCCCATCCCAAACCAAAACATACCCATTTTATACAGAATATTAAAAGAATAAAACGTAATTGACAGAAATGTGTAGAAAAAAATGACAATTTTAGTAACAATATAGCATTAAAACGATATTTTGAGCTGCTAATCCTACACCTACCCCTACACCTGCCCATTACCATTTCTTAAAACAATATAGTGTTATAAATAAAAGAATAACAGACAAATAAGCGTAATCACAAAACTTTATTTATAGCGAAAATGTCAAAATTGGTACCAAAAGTTATTCAAATGATGAGCTGCAGTCACAGTGCTCTCTGACATTCATTTTTTTTTTTTTACTGATGTACAGAGCAGTATTTAAAGGCTTAGTTTACCCAAACATGAAAATTATGTCATTAATTCATGTCCTTCCACACCTGTAAGAACTTCGTTCGTCTTCAGAACACAAAATAAGATATTTTTGACGATGGCTCAGTGAGGCCTCTATTAAAAGCATATTTAAAACAGTTCATGTTAATATTATAAAGTGCAGAGAATACGTTTTGTGCACAAAAAAAACCCAAAATAACGTTTTTTTCAACAGTATCTAGTAGGGGTGTGACGAGATCTCGTACCACGAGATCTCGCGAGACTAAAACGTGACGAGATTTCTCGTAGAGGTGAAAAGTTGTCTCGTCGTGCTATCAGTGTGAGGGTGAAATTATTTTTGAAGATGCCCCCGCCACTTTCAAATTGTACGTGTGGAAACATTTTGGTTTTCCAGTAGAAATAATAAACGGCGAAAGAATAACACACAAGACACAAACAATATGTAAACATTGTAAGAAAACTATGCTGTACACCTCGGCCAAGGTTTTAAAGATTCTTAGGGGCCGTTCACATATCGCGCAAATTTTCATTTGCGCAAAATGGAAGCGACGCGGCGCGCTCGTTTTTTCCTGGCGCGCCTGTGCCGCGGCGAGATGAACGCTTGCAAAAGAAGGAGGAAGGAGGAAGCGACGCGGCCGCGCTTTACACGCTTTTTTAGGCGCGATATGTGAACGGCAGAAAGCATCGCTATTACTGCTAACGGTTGGACTTCTCGGTGTACGCAGAGCTATATAACAGTTACAGCCACACAATCAATAGTGACTGGGAAATAGTCAACTTTGTACTGTAGTTAAAGTGACACTTAAAGTGTTATTTGAATTTTTTATTTATATGTTTATTTTATTTATACTGTTTAATTTATGTTCAATCTGTAGAAAGAAGTTCAGTAAGATTTCTCATGTGAAATTATACAGGGCAGAAAACAATTGGTTGATTTTGTGGCAAAACATTTAGCAGTGTTTGCATGTTGTTTTACTGCAAATAATTCATTAAAATAGAAGTAAAATGACATGCATTACAAGTTGATTTCAAAATGCTCCAACATTTTTGCATTTTATGATTTTCAGTTGAATAAAAGACTGTTTTCCCTTCATACGTTTCATTATTGAGGATTTCTTAAAAATACTATAAAAATCTCGTCTCGTGAACCCAATCTCGTGTCTCGTCTCGTCTCGTGGGATAGGGGTCTCGTCACACCCCTAGTATCTGATGGCCGATTTCAAAATGAATCACTGGTTCAGAGTGCCAAAGTCACGTGAACTATTGAAATTTCGAAACACTTACGTAACAAAGCCTCGTTTACTGAAATCACATGACTTTGGCGCTCTGAACCACTGACTCGAAACAAAAGATTCATAAAGCTTTGAAGCAGTTTTTTTAAATCAGCCATCACTAGATAGTTGAAAAGTCATTATTTTGTTTTTCTGGCACACAAAAAGTATTCTCGTCACTTTATAATATTAAGGTTGAACCACTGTCCTCACATGAACTGTTTTAAATAAGTTTTAGCAGATTCCTGGGGATTGAAAGTGTTAATTGTCTTGCTGGCAATAGAGGGCTCACTGAACTATTGGATTTCAGCAGTTCTTAATTTGTTTTCCGAAGATGAATGAAGGTCTTACAGGTGTAGAAGGACATGAGGGTGAGTAATTAATGCAAGAATTTTCATTTTTGGGTGAACTAACCCTTTAAGTTATTAATCCATGGAAATATGAATCCGGCTTCTCTCCATGAAGGCGTGCAAACATTTCAAAGGTCAATCCACTGAAAACACGACATGTCGTAATCTGTGACGAAGCAGGTGAGAGCCAATGAACGTTTGATATCAGTGGTGTAAACCATGTCGTAATGCCTGGGTGCAAATTTCAAATTTGAATCATTTGACTCACGATCAAAGCTTCGCTGCAGAATGAAGATGAAGATCGCTGGATAAAGGGCTGAATTTGGTTGTGATCCTTACAAACATATGGATTCTAAAGATTTGGAGTACAGCGAACAAATAAAATTTATGTGATTTGTGAATTTATGTTGTATTATTATGTATGTATTATGTATGTTATACAACCATAAGTTTCATAGGAGAAAATGCCTTTTGTGTTTCACAGCAAACAAACTAAATATTACAAAATGGTTAAACAATTACAGAAATGTTGTTCATTTTAAAGTTTTTAAGTGTAGCCTTGTTTAACATTATGTAATCCTCCGAAACGAGTTTATCATAATCCTCACGAACAGAAATGTTATTTCATACTAAGTAAGCTATGAGTAAACTGCTTTTAATAAATGCAACATTAATTAATAAACATTAATGCCATGATTTTAATATCAATACATGGGAATTCATACACATTCACACTTGGATGTGTAAATAATTTATGTTTTACTGCTGTCAATATGCATTTTTACGTTTTAGTGCTATAAATACGTCAATATTGTACGTTTTTGTGTGTATGAAAACGTAAGTAAATGAATGTGTGGTAGAACCACACTTTATGTACAAATACAAAATTATTCTCATGAGATCATGTCTTGCTTAGTTGGGGACACTTATTATTCAACAATATTAATAACCTGACTGTACTAACACTGTTGTATGAGAACTGAACTAAGCTGGATGATGACATCACTGTTTTCTGCAGAGCTGCTTTATAGATGAAATTAAATTTAATAATTGATGATCTTCTCAAAGGAACTGAATCAACACTGACTTCAGCTGAACAGCTGATATGCATGATTTTCCTGTTATCATTATATATATATATATATATATATATATATATATATATATACACAGAGAGAGAGAGAGAGAGAGAGAGAGAAACTTTTTATTCCCTCATTTCCCTCATTTATACCCTCATTATTCCACCTCTTCTTCATGAGACACATTCCTGCGTTTCACAGCCATAAACAACTATTAAGCTAATGGGTAAAAAAATCATTATAAGGGAACATCTGTGGACCCCAAGGTGCCATTTAAAATGGTTAAGGGAGGTGCGGTGTCCAGTAACGCTGTTTCTGATTGGTGTAATGTTTGGGAGGGATGAATAAAATAGAAATGGAAGGAGAGAGAGAGAGTAAAATGGAGGGTTGAGTTTAAAACAGAAAGCCTAAATTATTAAACAAACAGATGGAAGCATTTAGCCCCCGAGTGGTAGCTACAATGCCCCCTCCTCTCTAGTCAGCTTGTTTAATGCTCTTTCATTTAGCCAGCCTCAGATTTAAGGATGTCACTGAAAATTGAGGTGGGTAAACTGTCAAGCAGAAGAAGTGGGGGGAAAAAGAAAGGAAAAACATCTCTGGCTGTAAATCACATAATTACAGGCCCCAACAAGGAACACAGGCTTTTTAAATGAGACCTGCTTTCCACCAGGACTTCCACTTCAATAACAGCACACAGTCAGCCCTGGGGTGAGCGGGCAGGAGTCAGTGCTGGGTAGATGCTCTCCAGACTGCTGATCAGGTCAAATGAGCAACCATATCTGGCTTGCAACCAGTGGTGTATAAAGTACTTGAAAGCCATACTTTAGTAAATGTATAGACATCTTACCAGAAAATGACTTTGGTAGAAGTAAAAGTCACTGTTTAGAATATTACTTGAGTAAAAGTTTTAAAGTATGTGATATTTTTTGTAGTTAAGTATGAAAAGTATTTTTTTGATATTAAATATACTTACGTATTGAAAGTAAAAGTACAAGATGCAAAATACAAAAAAGGAGCAGAAAATGTATTAAAAATTGTTCTATGTTTGAGCAGCAAGATTGTTTTAACTCTTTCTTACATTTTGTTTGCTCTGAATTCTAAAAAGAAAAGGCAAAATGTTTATTGTAAGTTTTAAATACAAAAAAATACTATCACATTAATTATACCTTGATCATTCATGTTAATTCATAGTGTTATAATTAATGTAAGAGGCAACTTTAAAATGTTAAAATGTAAATGTTGAAATTAACAATGAACAACACGTTCATTAACCTTTAATGTTACAAATGGTATTGTAAATTATTACCAATTCATATAAATCCAAACAATCATGCTTAAAAATGGCCATCTTTATGCACAAAGGCATATTATATGTATACTTTCACTCATTATTTGCTTCTATTTTACAACACTTGATGATTATTTAATCAAAATATGTGTTAAAGTGTGGATAAAAAAAGAAGTGAAATCGAACACATTTCTGATTTCTTTTTCTGTCGGCTGCATGATTAGGATACAATTTAGATATGCATCTTCGCTGGATAACGAATGCAAAAAATCGAGCAAATGGAAATAAACTAATGCAAATAGATGATAACAATCGTGACATTAAACAGTTGATGTTTTTGTCACATTGTTTTAACCGCTTGAGGTAACATTTTATTACTAATGTTAGCATCCTCTCAGCCTTGACGGCAAACATACTGCTCTTCTCCACTAATGCAGCATTTAGTCACAAAACTAATTACTTTAGTGATATGAAAACATACTGTAGTGTACTGTATAGCATACCGCTTTGTTGTCTGTTTTAAATCCGTTTTTGAAGAGTACAGTTCTGTGCAGCGCGCAGCTTCACGTCACGTGTTAAAACAAACTGTACGAGGCACCCGTGACAGTTTTTTATTTGGCCTCTAGAGCTTGTACCCCTGCCACACTCTTCTCAGCCTCTCCAGCAACGAACATACCCCGGAAAATGAAATCAACCGCGGTTGTGCAAGGGCGAGCTCTTGTTTACACATGCTTGCTTGCAGTCTGTGTTCTTCCTCTTTTTTTTGTAGTAAATAACGGAAATGCTTTTGGGAAATGTATCGGAGTAAAAGTATACATTTTATTTAGAAAATGTAGTGGAGTAAAAGTAAAAGTTGACAGAAATATAAATATTCAAGTAAGTACAGATTTTCCCAAAAAATACTCAAGTACTGTTACAAAGTATTATTACTTCGTTACGTTACACCTCTGCTTGCAACTATGCCCTGCCAAAGCAAGAGATGCCAGAGTACTGCAATTGTAACAGGAAAAGGGGAAGTCCGCGCTTTCGGGAGCTTGTGAGCTAGATTGGAGATCTGACACTGGCGCTGCGTCTGAAATCACATACTGTCTGAGTAGCTGATACATTTGAATTTGAATTTAAGTTTTGAATGATTTTTGAAAAAAAGTACATTCTATGAACATGGGTAGTATGAATGAAATTTGGACATACTACATTCGCCATGTTGTTGTTACTGTCACATGACCTACCTGCGTCAGTTGCATTACTTCACTGCCATTTATAAAATCACGCAGTGATTAATGGGGTAGTAAAATGTCTATTAAATGCACACTCCAGAATCTTGGTGGAAGTAGCAGGTCATCCGGGTACTTTTTGCCTACTGTTTTTGAATACTATGTATTTGGTCACTTTTGGCATATTGTTTTTTTCACATACAATACAGTAGGGAAGTATTCGATTTCGGATGCAGTGTGAGACTCATAGGATGAGATAACAAGTAGGTGCCTGTTCTCACACAACATATTTATTGTTGTGTTAGTGTGATGAATGAAAATTAAAATAGCATAATTGATAGTACCTAATTCATTTAAACAATTTTAGTTAGTGTTCTTGATGTTTCTTTTGACTTCAGTCACATTCATATCTAATGGGAGCAGAGTTCAACTTCTTTTTGTTGTATGAATGTCACATTAAAATGGTCATGGAATCTTTTTACCATTTTTATTGAATGCCTTTCATGGCATTTGATTTTATTGTTTCATTACAGAACCAGCAGACTTTCATCTATCAAAATTAATTATATATTAATTATTAGAATTAATGATTTAGTCAGAGCTGATGGCCATGTGGGCAGCAATTCGACAAATAGTGCAGTTGTGCTTTGAGCAACCCGAGTCTGAGTCCCGGCTTGTGGTCGTTTACAATTCCTCTCTCTGCAACATTGCATTCTATACAGTACTGTACAAATATAGGCATAAAAAAATCGGAAAATAAATCTTAATCTAAAAAAATCTATGATTTAAACTATGAAGAGTTAAATAATACTTCGACAATAACGTTAATAATTAAAATAAAAATTATTATTTTAATTTAGCATACCTGTTTAGCAGGGTGACAACAGTGTCAGTAAACAGTTTCATTAGATGAATATAAGAAATGATTTGTGGAATTCAAGGTACATATACTTAACTAAATAACTAATTTATTATGTTTTATTGTGTCATTTCAAGACGTAATTTGTAAAATCATTCAAAAAACTGTGAACACATGAAAACTCTGAGTATGTAGAGTACATAAAATGCTATCTATGAAATTAACCTCAGCAAGACAAAGGTGTCCCAAAGAATGATACATAATTTGACACTGGTGGAAATGTTCACAACTTTCAGAAAGTGAGAACGTCAATATAGTGAATTTACTGCAGTGTTCAGTCACTTTTTTAATTAAACTACGAACATTATGAACTCAGTTCATAAGGCAAAACAATGCAACCCCCCCTTTTATTGCAATGCCAAAAAGGTTTCAAACTACACTTGGACCCCTCACAACTGAGCTGCGTTCTTTCTTAAAGTATCTCATGGTCAGTTGTAAAATCTGATATCTTTTGTTTGGATTGTTACTGGTTTGTGATGTGTTTCTTCCTTGCATTTCTCTGAGCACAATGTTGATGTTCTTCAGCCACACTGGAGTTGTAAGTGAACTAAATACCCTGAAGAGGATCTCAGAGCAGACCTCATAAACAGCATGAACTAACAGATCTTTAATTTGGAGCTTTTTTTCCCACCCCCCTTTCCACTTCTCCAACCACTCCCACACTGTTCTGTCATGAGCATGGAGGCATGAAAATACTTTCCCAAATGGAGATAATTGGAGGGGAAAGAGCCCTGCCCTGTCTGCCTAATCAACTCACACAACAATCGGTGGATTGTTCCGGAAGGCTGGTGACACAGAACCTTGTCCTGCAACATTTGAGCTGTAATTAGCAAGCACTTACTGTCACTCGTGTCAGATGCAGTTATGTGGTGGATTGAACTGAACAATGCATACACTTATGCATGGTGTATAGGCATACAGTAGTTGTGTAAATGCACATAATACAGTGTCTATAAAAATATTGTTTTACGACACTGAACCACATTTCATATCTGTTTATATTGTTGATTTTAAGCCATTGTTTTGTATCTGTGGTTTTATCCTTGGGTTCATTTTCTTACTAAAAGACACATTTCTCACCTTTCCTGTATTTTCCTGTATTTCCTGTATATTCAGTAGTTTAAGCCTTCTAGAAGATGGTAAATTATGTGTTTCTGCAGTGTTTGGTTTACATCAAATAGCTCTTTCTTTGTCTCATCAGACCATAGGAACTGCATATACTGCAATTCCTTTATTTCTATTTATTTATTTATTTATTTATGTGTTTATTTATTTGGAGGCAAAGACCTGCTCATATGATTTCTTTCCATATTCATCTTTGGGCACCAAATCGGCATTTTATCCAACACAAACAAGCTAATTGTTGATTTATTTACCTCTCCAGACTCTGTTCATTATAGCAGAATTGTTTGCGTGCTGCCCGGTGGTGGAGTCTTCAGAAATATATAAATATTTCAATGAAAGATTCAACTCATCTCAGCCAAAGTTCAGCTGAAAGTATTTATCTCTGTAGGTCTCTTGTTTGTTGTTATTGTAGCTTTAATAAACTGCTTCTCATGCAGGATAAACGTAAAGCACTCATGGACATAATGAACATAAAACGTAAATATACCAAACAGGTATATCCAACGAAGACAGGAGAACACAACCAATGAAGAGACATAAAATACCAGACAATGATGAACTAACAGAACTGAACTTAAATACACAGAGCACAGGGGGATAACGAGATAAGTGATAAGAATCAGCTGTGGTGATTAGTGGAGTGTCCATGGTAACAGATTGTGACGGGAAATACAAATAAAGGGAACATGTGACTGATGAAAACAAACAAACTAGTCCATGTGGTGATGACATGTGACACATGTACCATTTTGTCATATTTATTTTAGGCTAAAAAGAATCTAAAAATATGATTGTACTGTTGAGTATATCCAAAATGCTTATTGCAGAGAGCATTTAAGTATTGCTCAGAAAGATTTTGGCGTTTTTATGGAATATTTATACATTTCAACATTATATATTTATACATTTCATTCTGGTTCCAACTTACTTTGTCACATGCATGGCTTGACTTTTGTGAAAAATAAGTAGACTTTAGCATACTTTTAAAAAGATTACTTATTATGGAAATAATATATTTTAAAAGAAATTTAAGTGAGAATTGAATGTAATGTTTTCAGACATTTAATTACATGTTATTTACAATTAAAATAATATGTAGTATAGTTTAAATTAATATTAAATGCAATTAGTTGAACTTAACAGTGCTAAAGTTTTTCTTTATTTCTCAACAATTCTATAGAACAGCCATTTAAAGAATGTTTACCTTTCAGCAAAAATTCCTTCAAAGAACCATTTTGTTCCTTATTGGGAAGAACATTTTAACAACCTAACCAATGTTTTTCCAAAGTAAAGGGAAGAACAATGGAAAGTTTTGTGCAATGAAAAGGTTCCACGATGTTGAGTGTAAGTAACTCAATATTAATTAAAGTTTGTATAAAATCCTGTTGTATAATTTCCATTGCATTAAAGATTAGCCTGTACAGTATTTATTTTTCAATGTATATATAGATATAAAATTTAGGGGAAGCCAAAGCAATTGAGGCTTAAACTGTATGTACTTAGAGATAAGATTCCTCCAGGTGTGGCAGGAAAGTCTGAAAGGCTAGACAGACTGCCAGCATTTCCAGGCAGTTGATGTGCAGCCTGTTTTCCTCGTTCGACCAAACGCCAAAGGCTGGTCTGCCTTTGCACAGGACTCCCCAACCCATGTCTAAAGATGACCTTCCTCCTGCATACCCTCTCCAGGAACACGTCCTGCTCGAACCAGCAAAGGTTCTTCCAAGGGGCCAGGGCCGCAACACAAGCCTGGTTCACCTTGATATACAAGCGTCTGTGACGCCATGCTTCGGATGAGACTTGAGGTTTCAGCCAGTACTGTGGGGTCTGCATGCAAAGCAGGCCCAGTTGAAAACACTCTGAGAGGTAAGGAGGCTCCAATTGTGAAGGTGGCCACAAGCTGCTGTATGGCCAGAACATGCTCTGGCGAGACTACAAACCTCATTTGGGTTGAGTCGAAACCTGCTCCCAGGAACAAAATTCACTGGCTGAGAGACAGTGAGCTTTTGGCAAAGTTGACTCTGAGCCCCAAGCACTCTAGGTGGCTGAGGAGAAAGGATCTGTGAGACACTAGCTCAGCCTTAGACAAGGCTTAGACAAGCCAGTCATCAAGGTAATTTAGAATACGGATTCCCATCTGTCTCAAATGGGAGACGAGCATGTAATGGCTGTAGAAACCTGATTCCCTCAGATCTGGCAGAACTTTCTCTATGGCTCCTATTGCCAGCAAATTGTTCACCTTGGAGCGCAGAATGCGAGTGTCCTTGCTCCCCACTGAGGTGGGAACAACACAGCTGAAGCGCAGGGATTTTTGAGCGAATTGAAGTCAAGTCAAGTCAAGTCACCTTTACTTATATAGCGCTTTTTACAATGCAAATTGTGGCAAAGCAGCATTACATTAATAATTGGCAAATAATTTTGGCTGCTGTAAGACAGAGGCAGAGGCGGCGTCGGAATCCATTTGCGGAAGTTTATTTACAGTTAAGGACATACACGTAAATGGATGAACAGGGAAAGGGTTGTACACAAGTTGGTAGTCCAGACAGGCGACAACACAAGGGTAATCCAAGAGAGAAGATCGATAAACAGTCTTTAGGTCCAAACACAGGCATCAGTCTAAACAGGCAAACAAACGCAAGGGATACTCCAACAGGCAATGAAACGGGTAAAACAGGCAAGGTCGTGAACAATGGCAGCAGGCAGGTAAACATGAATAACGCTTGGTAAGGCAGTGAAACTGGCAATACTTCGCAACGAGAGTGTGAGTGCTCGCCCTAAATACACCCAAAACAGGAAGTCCCAGGCGGCAGCAGAGGGAGCGGAGAGCAGTCAGTATTCGGGAGAGGGCTCCCTCTGCTGGCGCGGCATTACAGCTGCACAGCAGCTCCCAAAGAAAATGGTGTCAAAATGGTGTCAAGAAAATGGTGTCATTGTCCATCTTATTCTTATTCTTAATCCTCATTCATTCCATTGCAAATATCAGTAGTTATTAGTCTAGTTAATTTATGTATATCAGCACTGGAGAAAATAGTGATGTAATCGTCCGGCTCAGCTCAGTTCGCATACAACGGCGCCAATGCAGGCATATCAAAAGACTGCTGAATATCAAGCAAGTGTTCCCAACTTAAGCAAGCCAAAGGCAACAGTGGCAAGGAACCAAAACTCCAACAAAATGGAGAAAAAACCTTGGGAGAAACTTAGTTTAGTCAGGGGGCCAGTTCTCCTCTGGCCAACAGTGAACACTTGCCTGATACTCAGGCAGAATTACAGGTCATAAGTCCGATTTGGAATCGCAACAGTCAAAATATTAAATCCAAAAAGTCTGTATGGTGCCCTGATGGCCTGTATACAGTAGCCAGCATAAATGTCAAATGGGTTTTATCACTTACATTATATAATGTTACATAAAGCACCATCACTTCGAAAGAATTATATTTGAAAGACTTTTGAGTAATACTGAAGATATTACTATAGATTACAGCAACACCTCCCCCTTTACCTTTCCGACAAGGTCTGTGTCGATAAAAGTAACCTTGAGGGCTAGACTCATTTAAAGTACATTGAAGTACATAACCTCGCTTTATTGTTCCCAAAACCCATTGTGACACTCCGGGGATGGCTCTTTCCATTCAGTGGCAGTGGGCAGGCAAAGATGCACGGCCTCCGGGAAAAACAGGGCTGTTCGCTGGCAAGGGGCCTGGTGGCGCCCTGGCAGGAACTATTCATCAACCACTCATCCAGACGGCTGCAAGTGGGATCCTCAGATGAAGACCACTCCATACCTATCTTCTTGACTGCTTTGGAGTGGTCCATTCCAGCCCTGGCATCGATGGGCTCTAAAGACGGCAGGCGGGTAGGGTCATCAGATGGCCGTGCAGTTTCACTGTGTGATTGAATAAGGCTTCAACTATTGGAGAAACAGAGTTTTCCTCACCGTGTCTAGCAAGACGCAAAACAAGTGAAGTATCAGAAGGGAACAGTATTGTTTCAAAAACATGCATATTGAAACCTGTTTTCAAAAGTTTGCATTTTCAGGCACCCAAAATGCTGTTGTTATGGAAATGAACGTCCAAAGTGCATAACAGGTTTTCAGTTTTTAGTTGAAAACAATGTCCTATAAATGGCCCTCATGTTGTGTTTCCTTTGGTTCCTGTGTTTCCTTCCCATGTTATTTCCTATTTGCTTGGTTTACTTGTTTTCTAATTATATGTTTTGTCACTATGGTTACTCATTAGTTATTTGATTATGTTCACCTGAGTCTTGTTTGGTTTCTTATTTAGCCCATGTACTTAAACCCTCAATCTGTTTCATTTCATTGTTGTTTATTGTCTTTGTATTTGTTTAGTGGTTACATTTCAGCCTTTCAGTGTTTTGGAATCTGTGTTTGTTTTGTTTTAAAGTGCTGCAAATTGATCCTCCTCTCTCACTTATTCTTCCTTGCCTTGTGTACGCGTAAGTTTTTTCTACCTGTAAAACATATTTTTGTTCAGGATTATTTGGATAGAACGTTTAAAGACAGCAATTATTTAAAAATGGAACTATTATGTAACAATATAAATGGCTTTACTGTCACTTTTGATCAATTTGTGTTTTTGCAATAAAAGTATTAATTTCTTTTCTTAAGAAAAAAAATACCCCAAACTTTTAAATTGTAGTTTATCATGATTTCCACAAGAATATTAAGCAGCAAAAAGTGTTTTCAACATTGATCATAATATTAATAATAATAGTATTATTATTAATAATAATAGTAATAATAATAATAAATGTTTCATAAAATCAGCATATTATAATGATTTCTGAAGGATCATGTAACACTGAAGACTGGAGTAATGATGCTGAACATTCAGCTTTGCATTACAGGAATAAATTACATTTTCAAATATAGTAATAGAAAACTTTTAAATTATAATAATAGTTCCCAATATCACAATATTTTAATGCAATAAGTGCAGCCTTGATGAGCATAAGCGACGTCTTTAAAAACATTAAAACATTTTTTTTAATCAAATTACAGTATACATTATTGTTAGATTATTGTAAAATCATGATTTTGAGTATTTAGGGCAGCACCACTACTGTAGTGATGTGGTCTTTGAGAATGTTGTTTAAACATGCTCAGTGCCAGACTATTCTTTATTCTTTTTTCAGTATAATCAACAATCTCACTCCAGACAGACAGAAAGACAAATAGTCTGGATCCTGTTCTATGTTTAATCAATGATCAGAGTGCCAGTTTCTTCCTCAACACCAAAGGACTGATAAGAGATATACCTCACTCACCCTATCTCTGCTTCCCTGACCTCTCTTAAAACCAAACAGAAGCACAGACGGCAAGATCAGTACCTTTTTTTCTATTATGAGGAACTAACGTTTCATAATTAACATGTTTTTTTTTTTGTTTTTTTGGTTCTGTCTTCCTTATCTATCGGTTTCTTATCGGTTTGACCCAGTTTCCCAGTGTGTATGAATAGTTATTCCATTCACCTGTTCTGTTAATTAACTCATTTGTTCCCCTCATTTGTTTGAATATTTATACTTCCTGTTTCTTTCAGTTGGTTGTCCAATCACATCAATGTTTTACATCTGTAGCTGTTGAGTGTTCTCTTTATCTCCTACATTTCCATGTGAATTTCTATATATCAAGTCTGTTTCATCTGACTTTCATTCATCGTGCTCACGTTATGTGACATGAATTAAATGAAAATTAATTACAGTTTAAATTTAGCAGTAAGTTAAATGCTGTTAGTTGAACTTTAGAGTTCTTGACTCAGTTATAGGGCTAGTACATCTTTATATGTAATTTCATAATTGCTTCAATTGTCTTTGATATGTTTAAAACATACTGCCAAAAGCAACAAGCATTTATGGTAAAGGCTAGTTTAAATATATACTAATTACACATTTGTAATGATGTTGTAATTTAGTATAGTTAAAATATGTTAACTTTAATTGTAATGCAACAAAACACAATTGAAATGATAATCAAGTCCTTTACATGTGGACTAGTAGCTATTTTAGTCAACACCTATACTTATGTGTACTTCTTTAAAGCAAAGTTTTATTTTATTAATATTATTTTATCTGCAAGGACATTTAATATACTTAAATATGCTAATAAATATACTATACGTGCACATTCAAAACAATTAAGTGCACTTCTTTTTTATAAGGATCAAGATATATCCCAGATCATTCTGTATCAATTCTGTGATGCACAAAACTGTGCCCACTCTTTCACATTTAAATGAATTTGGACTTTGGCATCACAATTACAAAAAGCACCATAAATGTATGTATGTAATTCTATAAAAATCGTTATTCACTGAAAGTCTTGAGAATCATTGAAAATCATCTCTAAAGAAGCTCTCCATGCATTTTGGAGCTTAACAGACACAATTATTCATTACTGATTTATGGAAAAGAGTGGCATATCCCTCAAAATTTTGCCTTTTGTGTTCCATTGAAGACAGAAAGACAGACTTAGAATATGAAGGTGAGTAAATGATGACAAAATTTTCATTTTTTGGGTGAACTATCTCTTTAACCTTTGATATATATTCCCCTAAAATAATAATAAAAAAATAGTTTGTCTTGAATGGCTACTCTGTGTTCTTTATTCAATAAATTTTAAAGAACCATTTCTGCTTGGTTATTAATTGCTATCTGAAGTAAGTTCACAGGGAAATGTCTCTCTTAACTACTCTTACTACTCTAGGTTCTCATCCGTTTGTCCAATTTCTTGGCAGCCCTTTAAAAAGTATCACTGAACAAATCAAAACACCAGCTGAGAGAGAGAAAGAGAGAGAGCTAGAACTGAATAACTAAGGTCAGTCTGATGGTCACAGGGAATGACAGCCCTGGGGGAGAGGTTGTTATCTGACCTGAAGGACCCTGAGGTGCCACTTCCCTGCCTGATTACATCGCTGACGGCAGGAATGTCTGTTTTGTGACGGTGGTCAGGAAGATCACAGACCCAAGCATTCACAAGCTACAAGTCTAATGAGTCACATGGACTGAGCTCTTGCTCAGACTAGTCCATCAGTACTTAATTTTCTAGAGTAGATCAACACGCACCACTTACATATGCTTTACTGGCATAGAGACAAAAAAAAAAAAAAAAAAAAAAAAAACTACACTAATCCTAACCTAACTCTATAACTAGAAAATCACCTTAAAGGGTGAATCTCACAAGCCTGCCAAGAACAAGTCATTTCTCTCTCCAAAATCCAAATAATAATTGTATTTGTCTTAAAGACAATGAAGTCCATTTTATTTTCATTATATATCAAGTCTATTTTAGGACCATTATATGAAATTAAGTCAAGTCAAATTTATTTATATAGCTTTTATTTATATAGCAGCTTTAAAAAAAATCATGATAGTTACATTTTATGAGAAAAAAAAACAGCCAGTCGAGATTTGCTATGTAGTATTCAACGCTTTACATGAGTGTATTGTATGTATGCGAATAAAGTTGTGTACATAATATATATACAACTTTATATAGAGAGCTGTGTGATAATGCAGTTTACATTTTTTAAACAATATAAACAATCATGTAGCCAAGATTTGCAACACAATCTCATCGCAATTAATAACTATTTTATGTGTTGGCAAATAGGTGACTAATTCGTATGAATTTGTAAAATCTCATTTGAACATTTTAGTACGATCTGCTTACGCTCTAGTGATGGGTATGTTTAGGGGTGGACCTTTAGTTTTTTTCTAATAATCACAATTATTAGAAAAGGCACACCTTTTTCTAGTCTGCTTTGTTATCCGGTGTATTTAATATATATATATATATATATATATATATATATAGCCACAGTTATGTTCAGTTTCTATTTGTTTTCATGGAATTTCAATTTTGTTTTCATTGGTCAAGTGTAACACTCGGGATGACAGGAGACGTGGGTTTACAAAAGACAACAGGTTTAATCCAAGGAATAGGGCGAACAAGCATGACAGAGTGCATAGCACAAATGATTACAGACCATGACCAAGACAAGGGGAGGAACTTAAATACACAGATGACGAGGGTAAAACAGAAACAGGTGATGACAATAACTAATTAGACATAGTGAAGACTAAACTAGACATGACAAGACAGACTGTGACATCAAGTGTCTTCCTTTGTTTAGTTTTCCCACCACTCTTTAGTTGTCAAGGTAATTCATTAATCATCACAGGTGTTTGTCATCATTTCCCTCGTTTACCTTACTATTTAAGGTGCTGTGTTTGTTCACTCTTGGTCTGGTCATGGTTCTGCATAGCGATCGGGGCCCCACTGGCCACCCCGATCGTAATTGCATTTTTAAAAGACAAAAATAATTTCTTAAATATTGATCTAGGAGGACCAATACCATGTTTATATGACAACGTTCGGGCTGCAAAACTCTCGCAACACTCACCTATAATCCCGTAGACAAATGCGCTATCGCGATAGTTTCTATAGCGCGCATTGTCAGCATTCGGGGAAAAAAAAAAAAAAAAAAAGAGACGAAGAGTTTGACTCAAAAGTTTGAGCACACAAACACATCTTTTCAGGTGAGTCATTAAAAGTCAGAAAAATATTATTTTATTTCCCTTAAATTAATTTAGAGATAACAGTGTCAGCGAAGTTTTATCAATGTCCTGTGTAAACAGCTAGGCCTCGATCACACTGAACGCGTTTTTCAGGTCTGAAAATGTGAGGCACCGCATTATACTTTTTTGGTGATTTTATTAAAAAAGAGCAGTGAGCTGCTGTTATTTATGTTGCTAGGCAACCACTGAATCAGCTGTCCTGTCAGTGTAGCGCAAGCGCTCTTTGGTTTGCTGTTAAACTTTCATATTAGCAGAAACTTAAAAAAAACAAAAACAGTACGTTACAAGCAAAGGGCTCCATATTTCCAGTGTCCAAAGAACTGCTAACATTCGTCAGCACGACGGAAAGCTGTCTCTTTATTCATTCGATTGGACAATGAAAAAAAAAAACTCTAATGACATCGGGCGCTTTTCCGCACAGAGTTAATTTTTTTTCAATTTCAGGCGTTCCTGCAAAAACGCGAGGCGCCCGGAGCGCACAACACTCTCTGCCATAGAAAACAATTCAAAAAAGGCGCCTCTCACTGCACAGAACGCGTTCTGTCTGATCAGGGACTTAGGAAGCAGTTAATGCTAGCTTCACATTAGCTGACTTGGATGCTTAGAAGAACTATTGTCATGTTATTTCTATAGGTATAGTATAGGGATATCATGAATCAATCATGATATCATTTTATCATGAAATATAAAATGTGATGCAAACATTGAATTACTTGCTTCTATGTCGGTTTTATATACCGTATAAATATACTGTGCCACCCCAGAGTAACTGCTGGCCCCTGCCTGGCCACCCCTATAAAAAATTCCTGGCTCCGCTACTGGACCAGACCTTAACAATAGAAGAACTGGCCTAACAATGATCCCGGCTGAAGACCACCTTTGAAGCCTGCGGTAAAATGGTTGACCTTTGGAGAGATATGTGGAGGATTTTCTCAAGCTTTCCAATCAGGTGAGCTGGGCCGATTCTTCTCTCAGTGCGTGTTTTCTGATGGTCCTGGATGGGGATATAATTCGTTATAGCGAGCCAGCTTGTTATTTCTTTCCAGTTGAGTTGATAAATCTTGTTCTCAATTTAAACTGTTTTGAAGTAAAAGGTAGAAGTTTTTGAAGTAGAAGAAGTTAAAGGAGTGTCTTCCTCATCCAGCCCCATCAGAAACGCACTTGGCCTCACCAGCTCACCCCACACCGGGGCCCTCCACATCCCGCTCCAATGTCCACATCCATTCCTGCCCTCTTGTGTTTCCCTGTGTCCGAAAATGGGTTTCCAACAGTGCTGAACTAGGGACCAAAGTTGCAGACCCGGCGGTCCCATCTGTCAGGTCAGCGCTGAAGTTCACCTCCTTTCCTCCGTCTACAGCTGCTAAGTCAAGTCAAGTCACCTTTACTTATATAGTGCTTTTTACAATGCAAATTATGGCAGAGCAGCTTTACATTAATAATTGGCAAATAATTTTTGGCTGCATAGCAACTCCCAAAGAAAATGGTGTCATTGTCCAGCTTATTCTATATATTATTGATTCATTCCATTGCAAAGATCAATAGTTATTAGTCTAGTTAATTTATGTATATCAGCACTGGAGAAAACAGTGATGTAAGCATCCAGCTCAGCTCAGTTCGTATACAATGGCGCCAATGCAGGCATACCAGGAAGATCATTCCAGAGTTTAGGTGCCAAATAGGAAAAGGATCTACCGCCTGCGGTTGATTGTGATATTCTAGGTATTAACAACTGGCCAGAATTCTGAGATCGTAATAGACGCGAGGACTATAATGCATTAAGAGCTCACTCAGGAACTGGGGAGCTAAGCCAGTGCTTTGTAAGTAATTAGCAAGATTTTAAAATCTACACGATGTTTAATAGGGAGCCAGTGCAGTTTTGACAGAACCGGGCTAATATGGTCATACTTCCTGTTTCTAGTAAGGACTTTAGCAGCTGCGTTTTGGACCAGCTGTAGTTTGTTTATCAAGTGAGCAAGGCAACCACACAGTAGAGCGTTACAGTAATCTAGCCTTGAGGTCATGAACGCATGCACTAACTGTTCCGCATTTGTCATTGAGAGCAAATGTCGTAGTTTAGATATATTTTTAGGATGGAAGAAGGCGGTTTTACACATGCTAGGAATGTGGCTTTCAAATGAAAGATTGGTATCAAAGAGCACACCCCGGTTCCTAACTGACAAAGACGACTTAACAGAGCAGCCATCAAGTGTTAGACAGTATTCTAGGTTATTATGTGCATAAGTTTTTGGTCCAATAATTAGAATCTGTTTTTTTCTGAATTCAGAAGTAGGAAATTACTAGTCATCCAATTTTTTATATCAGCTATGCATTCCGTTAATTTTGAGAATTTTCTGGTTTCGTCAGGGCGCAAAGAAATATAGAGCGGAGTATCATCAGCTTAACAGTGAAAACTAATGCTTGCCATGCTTCCTAATGACATCTCCCGAGGGTAGCATGTACAGAGTGAAAAGCAACGGTCCTAGTACTGAGCCTTGCGGTACTCTATATTGAACTTGTGATCTCTTCGTTTACTACTACAAACTGATAACAGTCAGATAAGTATGATTTGAACGATGCCAATGCAATTCCACTAATGCCAACATAATTTTCTAGTCTATTCAAAAGAATATTGTGGTCGATAGTGTCAAAAGCAGCACTGAGGTCTAGTAACACTAATAGAGAGATACAACCACGATCTGATGATAAGAGCAAATCATTTGTAACTCTAATGAGAGCAATCTCAGTACTATGGTACGGTCTATATCCTGACTGGAAATCCTCACAGTTACCATTTCTTTCCAAGTAGGAACACAGTTGAGATGATATTGCCTTTTCTAGTATTTTTGACAGAAAAGGTAGTTTGGAGATCGGCCTGTAATTGACTAATTCTCTAGGATCAAGTTGTGTTTTTTTAATAGAGGATCTATGACCTCTGGAAGCATCTCTTTCAATAGCTTAGTCGGTATAGGGTCTAACATGCATGTTGTTGATTTCGATGATTTAACAACTTTAGACAATTCTTCCTCTCCTATAGCAGCAAATGAATGGAATTTTTCCTCAGGGATACTACAATGCACTGTGTGATGTGATACTGTAGTAGACAGTTGCATGGCTATAATTTTCTACATTATATTTACATTTACATCTACATTTAATCATTTAGCAGACGCTTTTGTCAAAAGCGACTTACAAGTGAGGAAACAAACAAGCAATTCTTCATGAAGAGGCAAATAGACACAGGAAGTGCTCACAATACAAGTTTCATACATTGCTCAGAGTAACATAAGCTAGAGTAAAGAAGGGAAAAAGGAAAGGATAGGAATTTGTTTTTTTTTTTGTTTTTTTAAGAAGGGGTTAAGGGCTCATGAAAGAGATGAGTTTTCAGCTGTCTCTTGAATATTGCCAGGGATTCTGCGTTTCTGATGAAGGTAGGGAGATCATTCCACCAGCAGGGAGCAGTGAATAAGAATGTTCTGGAGAGTGAATTTGATTCACAAGCCTTCACTCCTTTAGTGATCGCAGGTTCTTGTGGGGACATAGCGTTGTAGTAATGTGTGGAGGAAGGAGGGTGCAGAGCCTGTGGTGGATCTGTAGGCAAGCGTCAATGCTGGTGTGAGGGGATGGGGTCTAGGGGGCAGGTGGTGGGATGACTGGAGAGAAGTTTTGATACTTCTGGCTCCGTGGGAAGAGAGAAGGAGGAAAGATTATTAATGGATGTGGCTGGCCTGAGTTCCTGTGAGAGCGGTGCTGAGAACTGGCTGCTGATGGAAGATATCTTGTCCGTGAAGAAATTGGCGAATTGATCAGCAGTCAAGGATGTGGTGGGTGGTGGTGGAGGGGGACAGAGGAGTGCGTTGAAGGTCTTGAAGAGTGAACGTGTGTTCGTAGCGCTGTTGATCTTGTTGTGGAAATATGAGGTCTTGGCTGCATGGACTCCACCAGAAAAAGATGATAGCAGGTCATGATACGAACCCAGGTCAGATGGGTCTTTCGATTTGCGCCATTTCCTTCCGCCAAGCCCTGAGTTTGGTCTGTCTTCACGAAGAGCATCGGATAGCCAAGGGTTGGAAGGAGTAGCACATGCTGACCTGGATGACAGAGGACAGATACTGTTTAGGGAAGAAGTTAAAGTGGAGCATAAAGTGTGTGTTGCAGTATTGACATCCAAAGATGAGAATTGTGTGGGTGAGGGAAGGGAGGATGACACAACAGAGGAAAGATCAGAAGGGGAAAGAGAGCTTTTCAATTAGAGATTTTCTCCCTAATATTGTCAATCTTGCAAGTAAAGAAGTTCATAAAGTCATTACTGCTGTGCTGTTTGGAAACATCAGAAGTTGAAGCTGTTTTTCTCGTTAATCTAGCCACTGTATCAAATAAATACTTAGTGTAGTAAATTGCTCAAATGGATGAAATATATTCACAACTGACTCATAACACGTTCTGACTAATTATGAATATGAATCAACCACAAAGGGAATTAGGTATATATAGATAATCAATTATAACGAATTATAATTAATTATGAATATATATGGTCTAAATTTATTTCTAGGTTTAGAATTAATTTAGAAAGACTGGTTTGTTTTGTCCAGCAAAACTATCAGTCCGATTTTCTTATCAATTCTAGAAAAGAAGTTTTCTTCTCTGGCCACGAAAAGAAACTTATTCTAGTAGTTAAAAAGCATATAGCTAGCGAAATAAAACGTTAAATGGACTTGGTTCATGTATGAGTTACAATCAGAGACAATGAACTGTGTGAATACAATGTGTTTAATATATGAATATATGATATATACACTAATACATACAACTAAATCTAAGCACAGCATACAATAAAATAACAAAAGGAAAGAAAGGAAAAGAGAGGTTGATCAAAGAAAGCAAGATTACAAACAGTTAAAACTTTTGAGAGCCAGCAACGAAATCACTTCAGACAATCAAGTTAAAGCGCATCGAAAATTAATTCAGAAACTTGCATTAGTACTTTGTGCTGTGGTGAATGCCATTCACATTTCAGTGCGTGGAGCTGGAGCTTCTATTGGTCTCTTCCTGAGGTTGAATCTTCAGCAGGAGTTTCAAAACGGAATTAAATGTTTGCAAAATGCCGGAAAATAAAAGAAGAATGTCTCGTCTAGGATGGAAGTGACTGAGCACGGATGAGCTCATGTTTAGGCTCATTTAGCTCATTGAGCTCATGTTTAGTTATAAAGATAACTCTGGGCACACCTATTTTGGGCTTTCGGACCAATAGAGAACATGGACTTTTAGCGGGAGAACTTTCCTTTGTCTCTTTTTATGGCCTAATTTGCATGATCTGCTGAGGTGTCTAACTGAGTCCTTTTTCCTCCAAAGTACCTTAAAAGTGGAATAATGCATATTATCATGATATAACACCAATATCTAGTTATGAAATTCACAGAGGAATGGTTTGAATCCGAGAATCATGGGTTTAGGAATTCTAAAGCACATATACATTCTTACACTTGAATATGAGCATTTAGAGTGAAACTAACACAGCTAACAGATGTAACTAAGTGTGGTATGGAGACATGCATACAAAAAGAAAAACACACAAAAAACACTTGGGAATATTCATATTTTGATGAATGTCTCTATGTGGGTCTTCCTGTCCCACAAGCTCTGGGCTTGTGTGGGGGAAAGAATTTGATCTGAGTTGATTCCGATCTTTTTGAAGTCAGGGAGACTTCCAGAGAGATCCTGTTTTACATCGACACATAGCTACATTAAAATGTCACTTGCCCGTGGGGGGTCAGAACAGCCCGGAGCCAGCTAAGATTTACCTATGTTAAATCAGAAGGTTAAAAGCTTTTCCTAAAACCTAAAAATGAATTGATCATCAGTGATCCAGTCCAGACGGTACATTAGGGTTGTGCTTATTTTCTTCTAAAAGATTTGAAAAGTAAGCAGATCTAGCGGTTTTTAAGGCCTGTACTCTATCAGTTTCTCTCTCCATGAAATATGAAAAACTTCTAGTTTGGATTTTTTCCAGCTGCGCTCCATTTTTCTGGCTGCTCTCTTAAGGGCCTGAGTGTGCTCGTTATACCATGGAGTTGGACTAATATCCTTCATCTTTAAGCGCAACTGAGCGACGGAGTCTAGAGGGCTGGAAAAGAGGGTGTCAGTAGTTTCTGTTGCAATATCGAGTTCTTCTAAGTTGTCTGGTTTGCTAAGACGATGAAACTGCTGATGAAGATTATTTATAAAGCAATCTTTAGTGGTAGAAGTGATAGTTCTACCATATTTGTGGCAGAGAGACTGTTTTGCAGCCTTGGTTAAATGTAGCATGACACGTGTTGTCTAAGTTTAGAATATCTGTAAATGCCAATCCCAATGTGTCTTTTTCATTATCTACATGGATATTAAAATGACCAACAATAAGGACTTTATCCACAGCCAGTACTAACTC
Organism: Zacco platypus; assembly: GCA_038088235.1. Classification (NCBI taxonomy): domain Eukaryota; kingdom Metazoa; phylum Chordata; class Actinopteri; order Cypriniformes; family Xenocyprididae; genus Zacco; species Zacco platypus. Next base: position 11,435,912 of record CM076080.1, read on the forward strand.
CGATAGAAAATCAGCAAATTCTTTGATAAAGTCTGTATGGTGCCCTGGTGGCCTGTATACAGCTCCAGCACAAATGTCAAATGGAATTTGCATGTGACAGGCAGTGTAGGTAACAATGAAGGTAGAAGATGACATGGCTTATAGTGTCCATAGACTAATCCAACTTATCAGTTGTTTGATGAATTCGTAGAAAAGGAGAGCGCGAAATTACGGTGGGCACAGATGACAAGTTTACAAACTAGTGTCATGCTAACACATTGTGATAGTGATTTAGATTAAAAGATTAAAAACTAGCGACATCAGATTAATGTGATAGGCAATATTAGACTTGACCAGATATTAGACCAATATTAGACCAATATAACCAATATTAGACCAGAGACTTGTTCTAAGATGGCCACTACCCTTCCTGAGTCTCGTCCCATCATGGCTGCCGCCATTCCTGAGTCTCATCCCATCATGGGTGCCGCCATTCCGTGTCTGAATCTTCAGCCGAAATGGCCTCCACACCTTAGCCCTCAGCCACGATGGCAGCCAAATTTGAGCCCTCAGCCAAAATGGCTCCAACCACGCCTAAGATTCAAATTCCCTTCCTTATTCAGGATTCAGAAACTATTCTAACTCCCTTCCTCAAGAACCCAGAAAAGGCTCAAATCCTTCAGTCTGCTCCAGTGTCAGCTCCAGCCATGTCTTCCTTTGTTCAGTTTTCCCACTACTCCTTAGTTGTCATGGCAAATCATTAATCATCACAGGTGTTTGTCGTCATTTCCCTCTTTTGCCTTACTATTTAAGTTGCTGTGTTTGTTCACTCTTGGTCTGGTTACATTTCCGCATAAAGGTTACTTTATTTTGCTTATCTTGTTTGTATTGCCTTCTGAGTGGCTTATAAAAGACGTTATACCTGATCTTCATCTTCATCGTGTGATCCTTGCAGCCGTTGGTTATATATGTGTGTCACATCTTGTTTTGGTTGTGTTTCTAGTTATGTTCTGGTTTGGTATATGCTTCCCTAGTCACTTGTGTTGTCTGTAGGCTTGTTCATGTTTCCAGGTCATTTGATTCCCTTGTCCTTATGTGATCATGTCATGTGCTTTGCTGGTCTCATGTGTTGTCACTGGGTCATTGGTTTGATTGTGCACAGGTGCGTATTGTTTAATCATTCATCCTTGTGTATTTAAGCCCTCATGTTTCCTTGTTGATTATTGTTCCTGTACCACTTTGGTGAGTTCCATGTCCTTGTTTGTTTTGTTTATGTCAAGCCATACCATGTGAAGACTTTGTTTATGTTTAAGAAAATAAACTGCACTTGGGTTCTCATGGAAGGAGACTCACACAGAGGAATATACTGAAAAAAAATGGCATTTATTGACAGCAAATGAGGCAAATGGCAGGTAAGCAGTTCAGGCAGAACTGATGAAGAGTATAACAAATGTCTCTCGTACAGGTGATTGTGGAAGCAGTAGATGGAGGACAGAGGACAGCACACACCTCAGTATTTCAGGTAAGTAAGACTTGAGGTATACAGACACTGGAGTGGAGAACTGGAGAAGATGCAGGAGTGGAGGACTGGAGAACACGCTGGAGAAGACACAGGAGGTAAGCACATGGAGGTTGGTGGAGAATAGTCACTGGGAATAAACTGGAATACATTCAAGAGTCGAGTTTGTATGAATAAGACCGGACATTGGAGTGAGGTGTCTGCTTATAAAGCCAATGTGATGAGTGTGCAGATGAGGTGCAGGTGTTTGTGACTAGTACGCAGGAGATGATGTGCGTTGGGATTGGCTGATGAGAGAGCCTGGCAGATCTGTGACAACGGTTTAGGGAGTGATAGTAAATTTCACATTATTCTCTCTTATGACTGCTGTAATCTCCCCTCTTTTGGAATGTAGTGGAAAAGCTATAATGTACTTTTGTTATTTAATTTTGCTATTAGAGCAAATGAGAATACAAAAATTATATTTGCTATCATTTCCTGTTCACTGCAATAGAAGTTTACCCAACTATGACAACTTCTGTTTCTGAGAACCCCAGAAATGTGAAAAGGGCCCATTAAGCACATTATTAGCTAATTACTGTAACACAGAATGGTTATACTGTTTTCCCTTTAATTAAATAATTTCTAAAAAATACATAAATATCCCCAAAAGTCTTAACAGTCCTAAAACAGATGTTGTGGTGAAATGGTGACCTGGACATTGAGATTTACAAGAATGTGTATGTTATATGTGAGGTGTCAACATGCATTTAACATGCCTCAAGTACAGCAACAATCAAGATAAGGTCCTTAGAAGGTGTTTGTTCCAATGTCGTTCCAAAATCTTTAGAGTCCAAATCAACAGTAAACCGCTGGGAACTCAACTTCCTGATAATTCACCATAATTACAGGCCTACGCTGGAAAATACACAATATATGGCAAAGAATCAAAGCTTTAAGCTCCCCAAATGAGAGGAAACACTGCTTTTGGCTGCAGGCTGGATTCAGCTGAGAAAACTGAGAAAAAGGTTTTCTTACTGTGGTTACCTAATTAAACACTTTTGGAGACACAATCTCTTTTGAAATGCAGTTAAGATGTTGATTTCTCCAGGGGATAATGCAAAATGTATATGTATAAAGGCATTGTGTGAGAGTACAATTACAAATCCCCGGCATGGTGTTCAGTCATAAACCTCAAGGTCTTCTGGAGAAATAGTTCTCATTCAGTGTGTTTACACACAGGAGTTTAGGAACAATTTTATTGAAAAAGAGGATGTTGGTGTATTTATCCTGTTTTAATGGGCTCAATAAAAAAGACTTGGAAGCCGCAATGGGAAAAAGCAAATCAGGAGCGGATACACCATTGGCTCATTTCCTACAAGGGCCAATATCCCTTTCATATGCGTTTTACCAATGTCTTCATTCTTGACAGCTCTCAGCTGCCACCCAGATGAGCCTTGCCCAAATGAGACACACCTCAAGGTGATCCTCTTTCAGCATGTTGAATTCAGCCAGAATTAGCTAAATTTCTATAAACACTGATTCATGTGCTTGTAAGAGGAAGTTCTAGAGAAATACTCTCAGCTGAGACTGTGGGAGTCCTGCAAAAGGAGGCCCTTACTTCATTTTATGTTTACATAGAGTAAATTGAATCCACATCCAAACTTAACAAAGAGCCCTAATGTTAAATCTGTTTGTTGAACATGTGATCATGGCAAATCAAAAAGTAATGTGACCTGTGGAGGGTTTGCTTGAATGCCGATCAGTTGCACTCTGCCTTCAAGTTATAAAGGACAAGCACTCTTGACCCTCTTGTGAAAACAAAAGAGAACCTGATGTGTCTTTCAGGACTGCCTGGTGCCATAGAGACTAAAAGGACTGGCCCCAGGGCCAGGAATGGTTCACCACAAATGTGCCTGTTAGTCTGAGGCCTAAGGCTCTGTCACTAACCTGAAAGAGATTCCTGTTGGGTCAAGGATGTGGTTACTGTAAATGCTGTGAGAATGGTTTGCTTCATCTTTGGCAGAATAAGGAAACAGTATTTCGTTTACTCAGGAAAACAGATCTGTCTTGTGCAAGCTTTAATATAATAAGTGAAAAAAAGTTTCTATTTTCTGAAGTAACTTTGCGGCAAAATAGTTAAGCAACCCAATATGAACTATTTGTAAGAAAGGAATAGTTATAAGGAATAGTTGTTCCGATAATAATAATAATAACTAGAATGTACATTTCCTAAAGAAAATGTGAATGGTGCTTGCAGTGGCAAAATTCAGCACTCGGTTGCTAGGGTGTTTCTAGGCAGTTTCTAAGGTACTTGGGGTGGTTGCTAAGGTTTTGCTAGGGTGTTCTGGGTGGTTGTTATGGTAACCTGGGTGGTTGCTAGGGTGTTGCTAGGCAGTTGCTAAGGTACTTGGGGTGGTTGCTAAGATGTTGCTATGCGGTTGCTAGGGTGTTCTGGGTGGTTGTTAGGCAGTTGCTATGGTAACCTGGGTGGTTGCTATGGTGTTACTAGGTGGTTTGTAGTTGTCACAAGATAGTTACTATGGAGTTTTTATAGAGTTCTTAGCATGTTCTCAGCCCACTTTAGCACTTACCTAATCAGTATTAGCATGTAGCTATTCACTGCTAGCATGTGTAGCATGTTGGAAGTCCAGTTTGCTAGCATGAGTCAAAATAGTCAACGACCATGTCTGTACGATGTCCTGATGCAGAGATATAGGTCTTGCTAAACAGTTGCTAGAGTACTTTGTTTGGTTGCTAGGGAGTGGCTTGGCAGCTGCTAGTGATGATCCTCTAAAGGCTGCTTGCCAGTATGAATGATATAAACCAACCCTATGATGTTCAGGTTTGAAGATATCCTTCTTTGGTTTTGGTTTCGTAACAGGTTGCTAGGGCATGGCTAGACAGTTAACAGGCTTAAACTAATAGACTGCATGACTGCCCAAATCAAAAGAGCCATACTCATGTGTCTCTATGATGTTCTGATTCATTTATATCCATCTCATCTATTTTTCAATGGGGGTCTTTGAGGTGGTTGCTAGGTTGCTCCAAGTGGTTGCTAGGTTGTGGCTATGATGAAGATTTTAGGTCATTACTGATTGGCTGCTTGATCAGATGTCAAATGAGTGAGAGACAGTGAGAGAGAAAGGGTTCCTCAGGCCCTGCGTGTGTGTGTGTGTGAGTGAGAAAGTGACAGCTGAGACTGACGGAATGTTCATGAATTAGAATTTTTAATGGAAGTCAATGGGACTTTGTCGCTTATAAAAGTCATAGCACACCTCTCCTCAATGAGCCGGTCGATTTGACACCTCATTCATGGGTCTAGGACAAATGGCACGGGACGAGTTACACGCCGAAGTTTTGTCCAGACAATAACAATAGTGATGCTTTGCCTTTGGCAAGCACCATTAATAAGTATGCAGGAGAATAAGAATGATGCTTTGCCTTTGGCAAGCACCATTAATAATAATGGGAGGAAGAGTAATGGAAGGGAAAATAACTTAAATGTATTTATTAATTAAAATGGCTTCAAGAGACTTGGCATATGGAGTACTGTTAGAGTAAAAAACAAATAAGCTTTTGCGTCCTTTTTAAAGTTAAGAAACACCCATCCCCATTCTCTGTAATTGTGTGGATTTTATTTTGATGGTTCACTTCATTTTGATGGTTCATTTTGGACATTCTACTAGAAGTAACTTTGCAACTACATGTCAACTTACTTTATAACCCTGACCTAACAGCTTATTCATACCATATAAAATACTGTAACCAAGAGAATTCTCAAAAATGTCTGCTTTTGTGTTCCACAGAAGACATAAAGTTACACGTTTGGGACAACAAGAGAAAATGATGACAGAATTTTCATTTTTGGTTGAACTGTCTCAAAGCAAAAAAAACAAAAAACAGTCCACTGCACAATTCTAGATATGCACTATATTTGCTTCTTTCTGCAGTGGGAAATGAATGCTTTGGATTCATTTTCACATGTGTGTCTCTTTCTCTCACTTGACAGATCTGTCTGGACCTGCTGACAATATGGTGAGTGGCAGAAGCTTACCTGCTTATCACAGCCTGCCATCAGACCCCTCTTGTCCCTCTGCGCTCTGACTGCTCTCTGCTAACCCGGTGGTCTCTCCAGCAGGAACAACAAAGGTGGCTTGTGAATGGAAAAAAAAAATCACCTTTGTCATCATTAGTACAATTAACTTGCTCTTTGCAGTGTTATCAGCAGAATACAACCTTTTGAGCAGTCTCAATAGTGCATAGTAAAGTAATAATTAAAAAAAAGCTATCGGTGATTAAATAATACTAACATAAAAACAACTGTTAAAATTAAAAGGACTGAGGAAAAGCATTGCTTCAAAAGATTTAATCATTGCAGCAGGGATGGTTGGAATACCAATGCTTTTTGATATCATATAGCAAATCTATGACAGACTCCTGTTGTGTCTTACTATGGTGAGTGCAGGACATGTCTGGGCTTATCTTTGGCCCTACATGCCTTTTAATCCTCTGCAGAATCCTCCAAATGGGTAGTTGTTCAAATGCATCAACATCAATAATTTTAAGCACAGTATAGGTAATATGTCACTGCTCAGTCCAGCATTAGGATTGCTTGCCTATACAGTAATAAGTGCATTCAATAAAAGTGAGAAATCACTATTGTTAAGTTAACCTTATGAAAAGAGGTGTGCTTAATTTTATTGAATGTCCACTTATAGGGTACTTAAAAAAAAAAAGTAAGTTCGTCATTGCAGATGTTTACCATAAATGCTTGTCATACTTTAACTTGTTTCAAAGACTGTAGAAGTAATTCTGAAATTACATTAACTAAAGGGTAAAAAAAAAACATTAAATTCAACTAATTCCCCTAATATGAACTCAAATGATACATTTTCATCTGTAAACCCTTCATTCAATGAGATGTCTGAAGACATTACATTCAGTTCACACAGAAGGGGTATGTTTTCCATCAGCTTGTACATCTCATGCATGGTCGAGCATACTTTCAGGTTAAATACACTTGTCCAACATTGTTTGTATGGACGTAATACCTCAAATTCTGTGGCTTGTTAAGGAAAGATGTGTTACTGCTTTTCTAAGAAATCTGACTCATGGTTTCAACCCAGCAGATCATAAAGCAGCTAAAAAAAAGACTTTACTATATGCATAACTATTTCACTCATTCTTAGTGATCTGAACAGACCTCTAACCCTAAGTATCTAAATATGGCAACATTTTTGCCACGTATATTAAAAATTGTGTGGCTTGTTAAGGATTTTTTTTTCATTCTCATTTCCTCATGAGTAATTGTCGTATGTGTGTGTGTGTGTATAAAATAAAATTATTATTATAATATATTATATTATATTATAAATTATTATTATGTAAGACTGTTTGAGTTGATATTGTACACTTCTTCACCATTTTTCTTAAAGGATAACTTTTCTGTCCAACTTTTTCTTCTTGGTTCCCTTAATAAATTTTCCTATTCCATTCCACATCACAAGCGGTCCTGGGAACACTGTGCACCCTTTTGCCTGAGCCGCAGTAATGGAGAAAAAGCCTAACATTTATTTTCCTGCTTCTCTTTGCGGAGTGCGGAGGCATGTTGTTTTCATTGGTCTGGGGAGACAGTGCTGTGCAAAGTTCTGGCGAACTGGCACCTTTCTGCGAGAACTAAATAGGCGACACTCCATCCCACACACATTGCATAAGTTTGGCTCTGCGTGTATCGCCGTGCCTTTTTCCGCTCCTCACAAGTAAATATAGTGAAGATGATGACTGATCCAAGCTAATAAAAGTCTTCTCTCAGAGCTCGCTGTAACATTATTGTTGTTTCATTGTAATTTACCTGACATTAAACTTGTTTACTAACAACTTAATAAGGCTGGTTTGGATGAGTTTACAAAGCGGCAACAAACTCATTTGTCAGGCCTTGTGAAAAAGTACACTTTAGCATACTTTTTTTTTTCTTTTTTTTTAAGAGCACTTATGCAATGAATCTACTAAGTGGATGCTAAATGTAATGTTAAATGTTAATTTGCAAAGAAATTAATGTATTATAATTTAAATTTATTAAAAACAATCAAATTAGTTATACTAATATATTTATTACAATAATGAAGTTGCAATTTAGTACATTTAAAATATTAACTTTGAATGTAGTATTGAACACACTACTGTAAAATTATAATCAAGATAATACTTTTTGGTATGTCATTCAACACATCAAAATATGTGTACGTCTTCATCACATGACAAAAGATTATTAAAACATAATTATTTAAAATGTACTTTAAAGTAAAGCTTTTAATTTGACTATTACAAAGTACTTTTCAAACGTGTACTTACGTTAATAAATTAACAGTCATAATAGCATTCTTTCTTTAAGTACACTTAAATGGCCTTTTATTTCATCAATACTGTATCTGTAAGCACATTTTTTTTCAAAATATACTTTTGAGATATAAAGTACATGACAAATGCACACTGAAAACAATTAAGCAGACTTTTTTCATAAAGGGGCATGATATGTTAGCTATTGAGGTCAGCATTAAGTCGAAATAATATCACACCCACACAGTGTTATTTCCTGTTCAACAGGATGCTTGTTGAACATTGGACTGTTCAGTTTTTAAAAGGGTCACTCGGTTGTAGAAATGTTTATATATGAAAGTCTTTGTGGCTTTCAAAGAGCAACTTATTAAATGCTCCATTCTCTCAATGTAGTGTGTGATCTCACCCTTCCCCCAAAATCTTTGGTCATTCCCTCATGAAACTGCTCTTTCGTCATTGCCAAGGCACTCTGTTTTGTCAAAAAAAACACCTGGTTTGAGATTGGGAGGTTCCTCTGAACTGGTGCTGAACCTGTCCTGATGAGGTAGAGATGGAAATCCAGTAATGAGTAAAGCACATTTGCCGTTTCCTAACACACAACATGGCTCCAATCCTTAGCCATTCTTGGATCTAATGCCAGCTGGAACTTTCCAAAGGAGAGGAACTCTTGATACAGCATGTCTCCTCGCTCGGGTTAACAGCAACAGTCCTTTCCTGGGCATGTTATTATGACTGCAGTTGTGAGGAAATGTTATCTCTTCACCTTTGGCCTGTGTACATTTTCCTCTATCAACGAGTGACACATGTTCAACGCAGAAAGAAACTCAGCAAGGAAATCGCTCCTTTGGGAAACATGAAAGAAACTCCCAAAACACTCTTACATGAATTGTCAACAAAGTTTCCCTTCTAGCCTTGGCTGCCATACATTTTTAAACCAAAACAGACTCTTGTTTGTGAAATAGCTCAATCATTAGAAGCAATTCTGTGAATCCTTATTTTGTGCTATACTATGAGTCTTCAATTCATATACAACATATGAGTCTTTTTGGGGATTGCTGTAGATATGGATCAGTGTGAGGCTGCTACATGATCCACACAACCCTCTGACTTCCCTTTCCAAACAGCGCTTTGACAGAGCAAATAAAACCAATGCAGCCTCAAGAATCAAGAATGCCAGAGCAGTGGTGGGCATATAGAGAATCAGGCTTAGGTTTCAGTGCATGGTTTTTGTCAGTTTATACCCCATTTTGTATACTTGGCTGTGTATTGACTTTATGGACTCGACTATTCTGCAAACTAAAGTTTAACTAACTAAATGACATTTATCATGGATGAATTTCTTTTGCTGTTGAAAAATATCTATGATCTTGCACATATTTTCTTTTCTTCCAGCATAGGACATAGTTAAACTTAGCTCAGTAAAGAATTCACTTCTGATGAGTTTGGTTTTGTTACACTGAATCATAACCATCGTGACGTAAATGTGGTCCCCAATTCCTGAGGCTTGTGGAGATAATCATAGACTTCAGGGCATGAATGCTTTAGGGCAAGAAAATATTTTCATATTGTTCAACCAAGCAAAAATAGATGCTTGCCCTCACTTTTTTCTGTTATTTGTTTCTTCATTGGTCATCTGAGAAACACAACCAGCTCATTCATTGGGTTATGTTTAAACAGCAACTCTATATCTTCTAGAAATGATGTCAGTAGCTAAATAACTCCCAAATAATTTATCTCTCCTCGATTTGATTATATAAACCTAAAACATCTCTTAGTTAAGACACTAAGGCCTGGTTTCACAGACAGTGCTTAGATTAAGTCATGCAGGATTAGGCCTTAGTTCAGTTAGGGTATTTAAGTGGCTTTTAGAAACATGCCTTGGGGAAAAAAAAAAAAAAAATTACTGGTGTGCATCTTGAGACATAACAATGGCACTGATGTATTTTAAGATATGTCAGTACAAGTTGTTTTCAGTTAAAACAGCTCAACATGCATTTTAGTCTGGGAGTAGCTTATGTCTTGTCTCTGAAAGTGGGGGTAAGAATGTTTTGTTAGTATGATCAGGTACAGCAAACCATGCAGTTCCAGTATCGCCAATTTCATCTGTGAAAATGACCTCCAGACTCTCTCTGCAAACTAAAACCAGACTTGGTCCAATCCTCAAAGCTAATGTGACACTGAGGTAAATACAATTAAGCCCAGCCAGAGGAAAGCCTGGCTTATTATTGTTTATCTTTAAACCTGACTCCATGTCTCCCCCTGGCCCTGTGCCACGAGACATCTGAGTTTTTCCTCTAGTCTAGAAGTCAAGGGTGTTGAATAGAAGAACAGTCCAGTGCATTTAAATAAATGATAGAAATTAACTGTTTATACCAGCAGGTAGCAGTCTACATTTGTCATTCAAAAAGGGAAACTGACAGTAGGAGTGCGTATATACAAAAAGCAGTGCTTGCTTATAATTTTAAATATAAATCATATTGATCAGTCGGTCTTCACTTCCTTCATTTCAGACAGCCATGTCATTATGAAAATATTCATGTATTGGACAGTTCAGGTAAGACTAAAATGTAAAAATAGAAGAGCCTTCTGTGTGTCCGTCTTGACGTAATTTGCTTGCTTTCATCACTTTCTTTCTTTTTCTTCTCCTGCACTGGTTTGCTAAGCTGAACAGCCAATCAGAGTGATCTGTTTCACCGACTGTCCAACGCCAATTCAACATGTTCAATCGGCCAAAAAGCCACAGATAGAGTCTTGACTACTTCCTATGGTGTGGAACACACTGCAGATGTTCAACAATGGACCAACATTGGCTGACGGCTGACCGTTGGCTTGCTGTGTCACAGCATTAAAAAGGCATGAAGCCTGGATCATGCAAAAACAATAGTTTTGCACGATCAACACCACTAGGTGACAGTATAAGTACAAGATAACTGCCATTTAAGGTCAGCACAGCATAAACAGAAATTATGCCACTTTAGGTGATTTTAGTCAAATTTACAATAAGTCACCACTTTCAATATGAGCATTGGAACCCACCATTTAACTGGTGAGCAGTCCTGATGAAACATATCACATGTTATGTGTTATGTAGAAAAGATCACATTTGATATGTTTGTGGAATGAAAAAAAAAAAAGGTCTGTGAGCCATTGTCTAAAATGTGACTCAGGCAGGTCTCATTGACAAACTGCTGAACTCTGATATGATGCTTATCAAAGTAGTCCATATTTTCATTACAGTCTCAAGGCCCAGTTAATCATGTCTTCAAACATCAGATTCTTTCACAAAGAGGGGAAAATGATGGCTGAAACTTATCCTATTACTGCAATGTCATTACTCTGACAAACAAAAAAATATCCTAGAATGTATCCCCTTCCAATTCCAAAGTAACTACCCCTGGTGAGAAGTATGCAGTTGGTAATGAAGTACAAGTAATGTAAAGCATTTAGCTGGGGGACTCCTATTGAAAGACGGCTTCATAGTTCCCTTCATTCTCCATCTGGTTTTGCTTATTCAGTCGCCGGTACTGCAGAGCCCCTCTAGAGCTGACCTCTGCTGAGGTCTGATGCTTATGAGGAGCTTTAAGATAGATTAACTTGGGCTCAGTATGTCAGGCATCTTTGAAGGCAGATATGATCTACTAGTCTTGCAAGAGTTGAGGCTGAATTTTCATAGTGAAAGAACATAGTATTAGTTACAGAAATCTTTTGAATGGAAATAATGTATATCAGAATCCAGAAACTGAATTTTTACTTTTTTTAAATTTATTTATTTGCATAAAAGGCACTATAATGATCTTATAAGTAATTTACACTTCACTGGCCTTGCGTGACAGTAAATGTAATTTTCAATCTATTTCCTCCTCCCGAGAGCTCTCCTCAAAGATATCAGCATGTATCTTTACACAGCACAAGGCAAAATCTACAAGCCGTCTGTGGGATGGCAGACATATCAGTTATGATTTTTATATATAGATAAGACCTATGTCTTTGTCAGTCACCGTTTGTGTTTTGAGAGACATGGCCCTGCCACTGTAGTTTGTAAGCTTACGCTTGGGCTGATTGGGCTGCTTGTCTGGAATGTGTGCTGGGTAAATGATCTGATAAATACAGTAGATGTGTTTGTGTTTCGTGAGATACAATCGTGGGCTCTTGTGTAGGCAAGCTACAAGTATTCTTCAAAATATCTATAAAAAAACACATGGAATTCTTCTTAAATCTTTTTTACTTTGTTAAGTTAACAAATAGCTACGTATACCAAGATGACAACAAACCCCCTTAATTTATTTTTTAAGAACTTATTCTCAGGTCAAACGTAGCTCAAAGGAATATGTTGCTTGTTGCATTTCTGCAAAATGACACTACAATGCGTCTTCACAGCATTTTTAAAGTTAAATTTCCAGTGAGTGGAGCTAAAAGTGTTCAGTTGTATCCAAAACAGATGAATGTAAATGTAAAACAGTTCATAAATGAAATGTGAGAGACGCTAAAACGCTCCATCGCATTTGAAAACAATTCACCACCCAAGCTAAAACCTAACCGATAGTGTAAACAAAAGCAAATGTGAGACAGTGTTAACAAGAGCAAATGTAAGGGATCAGAGAGGGCCCTTGAATTCACTTTTAGTCCCTATTACGGTGACCCTTCCAAAGCACTCTGCATTATAAGTGTATTAATGTACCAGGTGAGCTACCTAGCAAGTTTACTTGGCTTACCTTTTTCCAATAATATCGCTCAAGCATCCCTCCTTCTCCCCTAAATGCTCGATCTCAATTTAACAACAAACTTTCAACCAACCACAGCATGCCAAACCAGTTTACGCATATATTCCCTATGATTATATGTAAAGTGAACTCATGATATGGAGTTGGCTATGTGATGAAAATGTAAAATGTAGGGAACCACAAAAAAAAAGTATTTAATATATAAAAATAAGTCAGTTACACTTTATTTTAAAGTTACATAGTTACATTGTACTTACTCAAATAATTAATTAACTAAATGTACTTATTATCGAGTTACGGTTAGAGTTATGGTTAGTTACTTGAAATTATGCATAATTTACTGTTACTACAGTAAGTATATGTAGTAATGTGTAACTATGTCAGCTTAAAATAAAGTGTTACTAATGAGTATTTTTAATTCTCCACTGTAATAAGTGTTAAGAAGGGGAATAAGTGTTGATGCTGTTGTAGGATGCTGTCATGGTTTTATTGATTTATTTATTTATTCATATCACGTGTTTGACAGTACCACTGAGCCACAGTGTTTATACTTTTTGCAGAAATCAGCCTATTAATGGATAGTTGTCACGGGTTGTTGCAGAAGAAGGCACGTAGATAAAGAATGAGTTCCAACATGAAGTTTAATGACAAATAGCCAAATGGCAGGCAAACGGGCTGGGCAACACTCTCAAAGTAACGGTAACCAGACAGAGAATGAACATGAGGGTACAACTTAAATAGAAACTCAAACAAGATGATTAATACAGCACAGCTGAACCAAACAAACTCAATGCAGTGACCACAGTAACAAAGGAGTGGTGGGAAAATCAAACAAAGGAACACCTTATGAATGAAAACAAACTAAAAGTCCATGAGAACAAACTAGGCATAACTATGACAATAATTGTATTTGCATATTCATGCATGACAAACCAATTATTTCATACTGTCTAAAAACATGAAGAATAATGAACATAGAACAAAAACTTGAGGCATATCTTTTCAATTCATAAATAATAAAAGTTCTTTCAATGAAGAGAACTCTCCGGACAGGTCCAGTCCAAAACAGAAATCATCATGTTCATTGTTTGAAATGTGATCAATGAAAGCTTGAAAAGAGCTCTTTCTCTCTTACTTTCTCTCTCAAGATATTTTCTCATTCCACAGAATTTGCTCATATCTCTCCATCTGAGCGATGAAGAGGAAGTGTAGAACCACCCACTGCATATTCGCTGTCCGCAGGTCTATAACTCCACTGTGCTCCAGGCCACACAAAGTGTGCTGCGCCTCTTCCTTCACTCAGCAACCAACAGAAGATCATGATACTAACTCAGTCCACAGAGTGATTTCTGACCTCCCTCAGACCACCAGGTGAAGAAGACAAGGGAACATGGGAAGACTGATGTCAAATGGAGAGAGCAGTGCTGTAATTCAGAATAGAATGTTTTTTTCACTGATCAAATGTTGGCTTGTTTTGATGGTATAATAGAATAAAGATTTGTTTCTACTGTGGGTGAAAGAGTAAATGTTTGATAAAATGGCAGTTAGACAATATTGGTTAAAGAAGAAGATATTGGTTAAAAAAGAAGTTATTGGTTAAACTTTATTTTGATGGTCCACTTTAGACATTCTACCAACTATAAGTAACTTTGCAACATGCCCACTAACTCTCAATTGAATATTAGTAGACTTTTAAGTTCAAATTAGGTGTTATAGGGTTAAGGTTCGTAGAATAAGTTGATTTGTAGTTGCAAAGTTATTTATAGTCAGTAGAATGACCATCAAAAGAAGCTCCCAAAGAATATGGTGTCATTGTCCATCTTATTCTATATATTATTGATTCATTCTGTTTGCAAAGATCAATAGTTATTAGTCTAGTTAATTCCTGTATATCAGCACTGGAGAAAATAGTGATGTAATCGTCCGGCTCAGCTCAGTTCACATACAATGGCGTCAATGCAGGCATACCAAAAACACTGCTGAATATCAAGCAAGTGTCCCCAACTTAAGCAAGCCAAAGGTAACAGCGGCAAGGAACCAAAACTCCAACAAAATGGAGAAAAAACCTTGGGAGAAACCAGGCTTAGTTCTCCTCTGGCCAACATGATTGATTCAGGCAGAGTTACAGGTCATACGTCCGATTTGCAATCGCAACAGTCAAAATATTTAATCCAGTTCCATCTAGTTGAAAATATTTTTCATCACGCCGGGGTTGGTTTGTCGGGGGGTTGTGCCACTGGCTGATGTGTCGGTAAGACCCTCACAAGGGATGAGCTTGTTCACACAGTCTCTGCCGACTCCCCAGGGCCACGCTGCTTCCGCGCACAGGCACAGGTTCCCCATCCGACCCGGACACGGCCCGGATCCAGCCAATCACGTTACATGGTAAACCTTGGGATAAGCAGAGAGACAAAAATTTGCGTAGATGCCATTCTTCTACTGATGTAACGAGTACATCCGGTGGTATAGTAAGTGTTCCCGGGTCCGGCTGACCTGATCTATGCAGCCTAACAATCCTTTAACGGATATGAAGACATAAATTGATAATGTGTCGTGTATGCCAGGTTAAAGAGATGCGTTTTTAGTCTAGATTTAAACTGACAGAGTGTGTCTGCTTCCCGAACAATGCTAGGAAGATCATTCCAGAGTTTAGTTGCCAAATAGGAGAAGGATCTACTGCCTGTGGTTGATTTTGATATTCTAGGTATTAACAACTGGCCAGAATTCTGAGATCGCAATAGACGCGAAGGACTATAGTGCATTAAGACCTCACTCAGGTACTGGGGAGCTAAGCCATTTAGTTCCTTGTAAGTAATTAGCAAGATTTTAAAATCTATACGATGTTTAATAGGGAGCCAGTGCAGTTTTGACAGAACCGGGCTAATATGGTCATACTTCCTGGTTCTAGTAAGGACTCTAGCAGCTGCATTTTGGACCAGCTGTAGTTTGTTTATCAAGCGAGCAGGGCAACCACCCAGTAGAGCGTTACAGTAATCTAGTCTCGAGGTCATGAACGCATGCACTAACTGTTCCCCATTTGTCGTTGAGAGCATATGTCGTAGTTTACATATATTTTTAAGATGGAAGAATGTGGTTTTGCATATACTAGAAATGTGGCTTTCAAATGAAAGATTGGTATCAAAGAGCATACCCAGGTTCCTAACTGACGAAGACGACTTAACAAAGCAGCCATCAAGTGTTAGACAGTATTCTCGGTTATTATGTGCAGACGTTTTTGGTCCAATAATTAGAATCTCTGTTTTCTGAATTTAGTAGTAGGAAATTTCTAGTCATCCAATTTTTTTTATATCAACTACGCATTCCGTTAATTTTGAGAATTGGTAGGTTTCGTCAGGGCGCAAAGAAATATAGAGCTGAGTATCATCAGCGTAACAGTGAAAACTAATGCCATGCTTCCTAATGACATCTCCAAAGGGTAGCATGTACAGAGTGAAAAGCAACGGTCCTAGTACTGAGCCTTGCAGTACTCCTTATTGAACTTGTGATCGAAATGACATCTCTTCATTTGCTACTACAAACTGATAATGGTCAGATAAGTATGATTTGAACCATTCTAATGCAATTCCACTAATGCCAACATAATTTTCTTATCTATTCAAAAGAATATTGTGGTCAATAGTGTCAAAATCAGCACTGAGGTCTAGTAACACTAACAGAGAGATACAACCACGATCTGATGATAAGAGCAAATAATTTGTAACTCTAATGAGAACAGTCTCAGTACTATGGTACGGTCTAAATCCTGACTGGAAATCCTCACAGTTACCATTTCTTTCCAAGTGGGAACACAGTTGAGATGATATTGCCTTTTCTAGTAATTGACTAATTCTCTAGGAACAAAGTTGTGTTTTTTTTTTTAAATAAGAGGTTTGATAATAGCCAGTTTAAAAGTTTTCGGTACGTAACCTAGTGATAAGGATGAATCAATGATCTTAAGTAGAGGATCTATTTCTCTGGAAGCATCTCTTTCAATAGCTTAGTCGGTATAGGGTCTAACATACATGTTGTTGATTTTGATGATTTAACAAGTTTAGACAATTCTTCCTCTCCTATAGAAGCGAATGAATGGAATTTTTCCTCAGGGATACTACAATGCACTGTCTGATGTGATACTGTAGTAGACAGTTGCATGGCTATAATTTTCTCTCCAATATTGTCAATCTTGCAAGTAAAGAAGTTCATAAAGTCATTACTGCTGGAAACATCAGGAGTTGAAGCTGTATTTCTCGTTAATTTAGCCACTGTATCAAATAAATACTTACACTGTTAAATGTCGCTGTAGATTTAGCAGCACATTACTGTAAAAACCAACAGTACAATACTGCACTTTATAATACAGTGCAATAATGTAATTTGCATTGCATTCTGGGTAATTTTGTTTGAGCGGAGACATTTTACAGTACATTTTAGTGTTGCTGTAACCTAGCTGTAACTTGGCTGTAATATGCCATGTAATAATACAGCATTGCTGTAAACAGCGCCCCCTTACTGACGTCAGAGCACAACTGCCGCAGCTCACTCACGGATGTCTGGACGTTTCACTCGGTGGATATCTGGAAGTTTGGTAAGTTAATTTTAATTTTTATATTAGGTTTTAGTATTTTACACTATAGTGTACGTAGCTTTTAGTGTGAAATGACAGTGGAAGTTAATTTAGGCGTTACTCACGGTTTCCCGCTTGTCCTGACATTTTCAAATCTCAATCAAAACTCGGTGAATCACTCGTTTATTTCGACCAAACCAGACCTGGTGTTTGTCAAAACGATGAAAAGATTATTTCAAGATGGTTTTTGTGAGTTTTATTTTGTTTCTGTCGAGTTTGAATATATGTTTTACGATGATCTGCGAAGTAAATTTACTGCGTTTGCTAATGGAGTCTGGTAACGTTAGGTTTGAAGGATCATATGATAACAAAAATGGGGATCCTTTCCATAATGTTCGATCCCACTCTGTCAGCAAAAGATGATATAAACTAATTTTAATAGACGTACAGTGACTGTGCTCAAACACCTAAAAAGATTTGCAGTCAGTTTTGGCTATTGGTACCAGTTTCGTATTTTACTTAGTTTGATTTAACTTAGACAGAAGACCCAGTTTTGCGTTGTGATTGTAATGACAAATATTGATTGATTAAAATATGAATAAAGGTATAAATTACCTTTATTATAGTTAATAATGATCTATTAATCAATACCGATGCATGCCAAAAAAGTAAGTTAGAATTTTTAAAAGCAGAAGCTTATCATTTTTTACTATAGATGTGAGGTTGGAGTGTATGAAATACAGTGATGTGTAGCTTATACGACCTCAACAATCAACACATAACTGAATAAAATGTATTTTGATTTCTTACAGCTCTACAGTGTGAGACAGTTATCTTTGCAGCCTGGGAATGAGTTTTCTGTACGTATTAGCCATTTTAATACAATGTTTTAAAAGGTTAGTTCACCCAAAAATGAAAAGTATATTAATTGACTGGTGTGATATTGCTGACAGGTTCCTGGTCAACCCTGACGATGGAAATGCCAGACAGAAGAAGTGTACTGCCAGACAGGGAGTCAGAAAGAGGACCAAGAGGGTGGTGCAGAGGAAGGTGACGGCCATCAACCCACACGCCAATAGTTTTATTCGGTCCTTGATGGAGTTTGAATGGAAAACTTCAAACTGAAGCCTGCACCCACCGTTTGTTGTTTTTTTTAGTTGTTGTTGCTCACTTGTCATTCTTGTCATCCAACCCAATCCTCACGTTCTCATTTCTTTTTTTTTTTTTTTTTCTTTTTTTTTTTCTTTACAGATTTGTGCACACTTAAAGGGATAGTTGACCCAAAAATACAAATTCTGTCATCTACTCACCTTCAAGTTATTCCAAACCTGTACAAGTTTCTTTCTTCTGCTGAACACACAATGAATGTTTGTAACCTGACAGTTGATGTTTTTTTTCCCTACTATGTAAGTTCATGGCTACCGTCAGCTGTCGTCTGGTTACCTGCATTCTTTAAAATATCTTGTGTTCAGCAGAAGGAAGAAATTCATACAGGTTTCAAACTGTTTGACGGTGAGTAAATGATGACAGAATTTTAATTTTTGGGTCAACCATCCCTTTAACAGTAGTTAGTGCCTGTAAATTGCTGATTCACTGAACATGTAAATAAAATGGTTTTAATAGTTTAATTGATTGAATAAAACATATTTTTGACAAGAACATTGATTGGATTGTCTTTTGATTTGCAGGTATTCTAACATAGCATTATAATATTACTTCCTGTAAATGTATATATTGTAATAACTACATATATAATTATAATATTAACATTATTAGCAATTATTTTGAAAATTATAGTAATATTTTGCAGTAATGGATCAATATATATATTACAGTATTATACTGTATTATTAATTACAGCAGAAGCAGACTAAAATTAGAAAATGCTGTAAAAATACAGTAAAATACTGTTTTGTAGAATTACAGCACTCTTCTTGTGTACTGTAAATTAATTACAGTACGATTACTGTATATAAAAATACAGTAACTTGCTGGCAACCGTGTTGCCAGTACTGTACTGTAAAAATACAGGAAAACTGTTAACAGTTTAACTTCTAAAAGATTTGAAAAATAAGCAGATCTAGCGTTTTTTAAGGCCTTTCTGTACTCTATCACTTTCTCTCTCCATGAAATATGAAAAACTTCTAGTTTGGCCCGAGTGTGCTCGTTATACCATGGCGTTGGACTAATATCCTTAATCTTTTTTAAGCACAAAGGAGCGACAGAGTGTAGAGTGCTGGAAAAGAGAGCGTCAATAGTTTCTGTTACAAAATCGAGTTCTTTTAAGTTGTCTGGTTTGCTAAGACAATGAAACTGATCAGGAACATTATTTATAAAGCAATCTTTAGTGGTAGAAGTGATGGTTTTGCCATATTTGTGGCAGAGAGACTGTTTTGCAGCCTTTGTTAAATGTAGCATGCATGAGACTAGATAATGATCTGAGACGTCATCGCTCTGCTGCAGAATTTCAACAGCATCAATATCGATTCCATGTGACAATATTAGATTTAAAGTATGATTACGACAATGAGTGGGTCCTGACATGTGTTGCTTAACTCAAATAGAGTTTAGAGTATCTGTTAATGCCAATTCCAAAGCGTCTTTTTCATTATCTGCATGGATATTAAAATCACCAACAATAAGGACTTTATCCACAGCCAGTACTAACTCTGATAGAAAATCAGCAAATTCTAAGATAAAGTCTGTATGGTGCCCTGGTGGCCCAGAAGAAATGTCAAATGGGATTTGTCACTTACATTATATAATGCTACATAAAGCACCATCACTTCGAAAGACTTATATTTGAAAGACTTTTGAGTAATACTGAAGAGACTACTATAGATTACAGCAACACCTCCCACTTTACCTTTCTGACGAGGTTTGAGTCGATAATAGTAACCTTGAGGGCTAGACTCATTTAAAGTATAATAGTCTAATGAAAGTTAGTTGACATGTTCACAGTCACTCAGTTACTTAGTTAGTCGAATGTCTAATAAGGACCATCAAAATAAAGTGTTACCAAGATATTCTAAAGAATCAAAATGAATCACTATCCCATTGTACAGTTCATGTTGTACATGTTTGTCCATTTAACTTCTTTTTTGTTGTTCAAAATAATCCATTTACACGGTTTACAGGTTAAAAGCATACATAGAAGCACCATTTACCTCGCATTATCAGCAAGAAAACAATTATTTTTTTTATGTTTAACATGCTATATATCAAAATCAAATTTGCTGGATGTCTATTATGCCATTACATTTTTAACTTTAGATTTTAAGCAGTCAACATACAGTCTATTAATTATCATATCAAACCACAGCACATATGACCAGTTGCTGGTTTCCTAACATTCCATTCCCAACACTGTCCAGTAAAAGGAAAGAGTATAGTGGGTAATGGTCAAGCTTAATTTACCTGTGTGCATAGTCTGTATATGTTGGTCCAAACAAACAAGGGCCACAAATACACATCCTTCCTCTATCTGATGCCCTTCTGAACTCTGTGACCTAGGCAGTATGCTTAAAGGTTTGATATACTTGCCATTTGGAGCTCTGTTCTAAACAGATTCATTGTGCTATATTTTCTTTAGAATGTTCTATTGAAATAACTTATAACAAAATGTATAGAGAACTGTGGCCACTGACTCTATAAATAGAAGATGCAGTAAGTCAGTATGAATGGTCTGGGATAACTGTGGTTAGAAAGGCATGATGCCCTTCTTGTATCTTATTTTCCTGCCCAGGAGGCTCCGGAGGCCAAAAATAAATGAATAAATAAATTAAATAATCCAAATACAAGCCATCTATTTATGACTGTGGGGAGCTACCAAAAAGGGCTGATTCAGTAAACAGAGGTTGTGTTTAAACTCACTGACAGACATGTGGGAAGATCGAGAATTAGGCAGCTGACCTGATACAAAGACATTGTTTAGACCCTGGAAGATCAAAATGGCATCTGAGTAGCTCCTTGTGGATTGACAGACTTTCAAAATTTTGCTTTAAAGATTACTCAATAAATAATGAGTTTTAAAAAATCACTTAGGAAGGCCTTTCTGCAAGAGTTTAATGTTGTAGGCTAGTGGTCGGGGTCTGTCATTGTTATGGATTCCATGGAATAATTTGAGCAGTCTGAGAGAGGTTACACATGTTGGATGTTTAGGATAAAGCAAATGAACTGCAGTAAAAAAGGGCCTCACCTCTCCATGACCCCACAAATCCACCCAAAATACACTCCAAGATAATAGGACAAGATAGACAAACTCTTGACTTAATTTTAAATACACCGAGACTCCCCACCCCACAAATGAACATCTATTGCATTCATGTGTGCTGTGAACTGCCGATCCATCTTCTACGACCCTGTTCTTAAATCCATTTGAAGAACGTGACTGACTCCACAAACAATTCTACACTCCAATTGTAACTAGTCTAAATGTATTGCACATGTTTTAGATGCTATCTCACCAATGTGTAGCGAGAGGAAAAGAGATCCGATGGCTGCTGTTGTTGAAGAGATAATGTAGATATATCTGTCTGTGCATTTAAGGTATGCGTGCATGAATCAGGGCTGTGCTTGTTTTTGTGTTTTACATGTCAAAGGTGGCAGTTTATCTTGATTGAGTCTTTGGTAATGTTCATATTATTATTATTTCTGTAAAGCCTAATTTCTGAGCTACAGACTGTAATAGCACTTGCAACTAATGTATGTAAACCATTATTCCAGTACTAAACAATATTATTTAAAAACTAATAAGACTGCATAAGCCACATTCAGAGGAGTTGTAAAATAGAATGGAAATTTTACAGCCTACCATTACGAAATGACTTTTTTTCCCTTCTTTTTTTTAAAGAAACTAATACTTTTATTTAGCAAGGACACATTAAAGTGATCAAATTTAAGGACAGACACAACAGACATTAATAATGTTACAAAAGATTTCTATTTTTAAATACATACTGCTCTTTTGAACTTTCTATTCATCAAAGAATCCTGTAAAAATGTAACACTGTTCACACAAAAATATTAAACAGAATTAAGATGTTTTCAACATTCATAATATTAATATTATTATTAATAATAATGATAATAATAATAAATAATAATTCTTGAGCACTAAACCAGCATATTAGAATGGTTTCTGAAAGATCATATAACAGAAGATTGGAGTAATGATGATGCCTGACATGAATAAATTACATTTTATGGTATATTAAAAAATACTAATAATTTTAATAATATTTGGTAACACTTTATTTTGATGGTCCACGTTAGACATTCTACTAACTATAATTGTCACACACTGTTGAGGTAATGAAGGAAAAAGATCTGTATCCAATAGCTGCCAGTTGCAAAGGTATTAACTATAAACACTCAAGAAACATTGACTATAAAACATGAACAGAACAATTGGTAACAAGCAACAAGAACAGACAAATGAACTGAACAAAACACGTACAAAAACACAAAACACATTATAGTAATAATATTAAACTATTTATTGAACATTAGTGCTTCATTAGTGAAATTTAAGAAAATAATTTACTGAAAATCTTACTCTTTGCCATAGCTCTCATATATCATCCACATATTCACACCTGGTGTGTGATGGATATCAAACTTAATTGGTTCTGTTGTTAAATGGTTCTAATTTTATGGAAAATTCACTTTTATATTGTTTTTGTACATGATTATGTACAAATATATGCAGTGTGTGTACATAACCAGCCTATTGTGGTGCAAGTCCATCCATCGTTTGTTATTGTCCCCATAAATTTGAAACTATGAAACTCAAAATGAGCCATTCAGGAATGTACTCCAGTGTGACGTCACACTGGAACAGGAACATATATCAGAAGTTTAAACTGATATACACACGCAAATAATACGCTTCATGATTACATATTGTAAAAAGGGGTATAATAAGTCCCCTTTACGTTACAGAGGCGGGCAAGATTTTCAGTAAATAACTTGACGTTGTAGCGTCTTAGTTCCATTATACTTTCACTTTATGGAAAATAACACTGCAAACATTGTGCAAAATATCTTCATTTGTGTTCTACATAATAAATGTAGTTAAATGAATGACGTGAATGTCAAACAAACATTTGAAATACCATGAAGGTGAGTAAATGGTTGACTTTTCTCAAAGAATTTACAATGTAAAAATTCTCAATAGTTCTACAACTTAAAGATTTTTCCTTATTTATTCCTTTTTATTTACATTATTTTTTTGTTGTTGCAGTTCTATGCACTGCAGTCATGTGGTTGCTCTGAGACCTGGGTAAAAGTCTCTGATGGATAAAATGAGGAGAGAGTGTGTCATGACAGGGGCCACAGTGATAAGGTCAGGAGTGAGAGCCTGGGGCCGGAGAGAGGGGCCTGATGAGTGAGTGCTCAGCTCTGGAACAGCTTCACACAACAGCAAACAGGCTTGTAGCTGGCCCCCGTCCAGCTAACATAGGTGAAGACACCTGTAGACAAGGAGTGGTCGTTCACATAGCTAAACTGTACACTGGTAAAGGTACACACACTTCAGAGACATGGAGCTACACCGTGTCCATGGCAGTTCATCTGTGATGAACCTGGGTAGATTACTTACAAATTGTAGTTGGTTCCTGATTTAAATTTACATGACAAAAATTGTCAATATTAATAAGTTAATATCCGTTACATTACATATAGGTAATATAAACTGACTACTTTTTGATTACTTTTAGATTACTTTTGAGGTTTGTGAAGGAACTGCAGGTGGTTGGCGAGTTGAAAAGATAATAATAAAAATAAATCATAAAAATGTAAAATTAGAAACGAGTTGATTCGAAATGTAATGTTGAGAAAACACTTTAATCCAGTGATCAAGTGCTTTGTGGTCTCTCAATTTTCCATGTAATTATAGCCACCTGACTTGTGGGTGGTCTGTGTGTGCAATGTCACAGAAGACTTTCT
Source organism: Zacco platypus (assembly GCA_038088235.1). Taxonomy (NCBI): domain Eukaryota; kingdom Metazoa; phylum Chordata; class Actinopteri; order Cypriniformes; family Xenocyprididae; genus Zacco; species Zacco platypus. The sequence goes on from CM076080.1 coordinate 11,459,961, forward strand.
GAATGTATATAAGTGACATGCTTTTTTCTTTTCTTTTCTTTATTCTCTCTCTTTCTTTTTTTTTTTTTTAGAAAGAATTTAAAACATGAACAAGAATAATCAGGCAGAATCAATGGATTATGAATAATTGTGAGTAAAATGTACTCATGTAATCAATAAAAAAATAACTTTGATTACAAGAATTTTAAAATATAATATAATTACAAGTACTTAATTTTTGGAATCTGATTATGTAATTTACTACCCAGCAAAGAACATGTGAAGCATATAAAACACGCACAACAATATATGAAGGCTTTCTTTACATAGACCGACTGTCTAGACCTAAAATACCTAGAAAGAGCTATCTAGATGAATTGTCATTCATCTCAGTGGTAATAGCTCAGCTGGCATAGGTCACCCCTGGAAGCGCAATTTTCCTTGAGGACACTTTTTGTTCCTTGCATACTTTTGAGCTAGTCACCTGAGCTGTAAATGACATATACACTCACCGGCCACTTTATTAGATACACCTGTTCAACTGCTTGTTGATGCAAATATCTACTATGCCAAACACATGGCAGCAACTCAATGCATTTAGGCATAGACATGGTCCAGATGGTCTGCTAAAGTTCAAACTGATTATCAGAATGGAGAAGAATGGTGATTTAAGTTACTATGAATGTGGCATGGTTGCTGGTGCGAGACGGGCTGGTCTGAACATTTCAAAACCTGCTGATCTACTGGGATTTTCACTCACAACCATCTCTAGGGTTTACAGAAAAAGAGAAAATATCCAGTCATCGGCGATTCTGTGGGCAAAAATGCCTTGTTGATGCCAGAGGTCAGAGGAGAATGGCCAGACTGAGCAAATAGAAAGGCAACAATATCTCAAATAACACACTTGTTAGAACCAAAGGTATGCAGAAGTGCATCTCTGAATGCACAACATGTCGAACCTTGAAGCAGATGGGCTACAGAAGCTAAGCTCCTGTCAGCTAAGGACAGGAAACTGAGGATACAATTCGCACAGACTCACCAAAATTGGGACAGTGGAAGATAAAAACATGGTCTGATGAATCTCGATTTCTGCTTCATATAGGGTCAGAATTTGGTGTAAACAACATGAAAGCATGGATCCATCCTCCCATCCAGTATTGTTGCTGACTATGTCCATCCCTTTATGACCACAGAGTACTCTTTTTCTGCTGTCCACTTCCAGCAGTATAACACACCAGCTCGAATAAGTTCAATGAAATTCAATTCACATTTATACGTGTAGCGCTTTTCACAATACGCGTCGTTTCAAAGCAACTTAACAGAAAATGCATTTCCACATTATAAATTAGAGTAATCTGTTATTAGAGGCGAAGTTTTCCAGATTATGTATTCATATTATTTCAGAAACGTACATACATACACAGTTAGCTAACAATGTATTCATTTAAACAATGTATTCATTTAAGGCAGAAACAATGAGCTCATTGAAGTAATGAATACATGTTAATAATGATTAGGATATAGCTAAATTTGGAATGGAGCATATTGATTCAGAGTTTGTGTCAAATCATCTTAGACTGGTTTCTTCAACATGACAATGAGTTCACTATACTCAAATGGCCTACATAGTCACTAGATCTCAATCCAATATAGCACCTTTGGGATGTGGTAGCACCAACTGCTGATTCTATCATGTTAATATGGACCAAAATGTTTCTAGCACCTTATTGAATCTATGCCATGAATTAAGGCAGTTCTGAAGGCAAAAGAGGGTCCAACCCGATACTGTGGCTAATGAAGTGTCTGGTGAGTGTAAATAATGACAAGCTGATGGCAAGTCCTTCACTAGCAACTATTCTATTCTAACATGAATTATGACATTGCAGTTTTTTACAGTCACTTGGACATTTCTCCATACTTAGGTCACTTTTTCAAAACACTGAGCTCAACAGTATTCTATGTGGGCTAAACTGTGGACTATTTTCCATTGATTTGGCACAAAATACATTCATTGACTACATCTTTCAAATTATATGAATGCTTTTCACACTCAAAGCACAACCAAAAGTCTGTACATACTGGCCGATATGTACGTTTACTAACTTTTTCAAAACGGTTTCAAAACCTGACATAATACCAAACTGACAACAATTTTCTACACTTCTACAGAAATACCATATTGAAATATATTCCCAATCTTAAAAAATAAATAATAAATAAATAAATACTATCAAAGAAAACTACAACACACATCAATACACGAATGATCACGGACAAGGAGTGAGGGAAAAAGGGTATAAATGCTGACACTAATGACAGGGACACAGGTGAAAGACATAACTAATAATGACAAACAGCTGAACGGAATTAACTAATCAAGACAGGGAAGGGAAACTGGGTCTCAGGAGGAACACATGACAAGGCAAACAGACAGACAGGTAAACATGAAAGAGTTCTAACAACTAGCTGTAGCAGAACACCTACACAGGCGTTTGTCTTTCAGTTTCATTGCCATCTGTAACTTAGGAATAAATATGTTAAACATACTGCAGTGAATTTTGTAAGTGATAGAAAACTATCATCATCGTTTTTTTTTTCCAAAACAGAGTATTGTAGAATGAGTGAAACTGTTTGTTGAGTCCTTTGTCTGTAACGACAGCAAAAAGGGAAAACAAATTAGTCCAAATGCATTGCTACTTTTGAATGGCTATCAATGGAGTAATATTTTTTTCACACAAAATTGTGTTGTTAGGGCAAATACCAGTACTGCACAACACAACAAAATTTAAAAAGCAAACATATGTTCACAATAAAGCCACAACGCAACAAAATCGAGCCACAACACAATGAAATAAAGCCACAACACAAAGAAATAAAGCCGCAGCACAACGGAAATGCTCCCGAGCACTAGGGGGGTGCTTAGAGCTTGGTAAAGTTAGTTTTCCTTGCCAATGTTCTATAGAGTCGGCAATAATATTAATCATAGACATAATAAATACATGTCTATGATATCAATACCACGATTAGCTTTAACAGTATGTAACAACTGTATATCGACATGCATTATTAATTCAAAATCACCTACGTGCACAATAGCTTTATATTTATACCTGTGAATGATTTGAAGCGCCACCAAGGCATATGATGAAGGGAACGTCTGCCAATTCCACCAAGTGGTTAAAACGTGTAAATTGTACTCATTAAAATTACTTTTAACATTTAAAAACAGACATGTTCAAATACCAAAGCTTGTAGTAGGTTTCTATTGGTAAGACTGACTTACTACAGGTGACATTTTGACAATGCAGGGAGGTATTATTTTGCCTGTAGTAAGTCATACCAATAAGTCATACTTACTAATAGGAAATTACTACAAGCTTTGGAACATGAAAAAAAAAAGCTTTAAGTGAATTACAGTAATATATATATATATATATATATATATATATATATATGAACAAACAAATTGTGTAGTGTACATAAAATGAGGTACTGGCACAATTTCACCTGTAGTAAGTAAGTCAGTCTGGTCACTACTGTAACCTTTGGAACAACGACAACAAAAAAACCTTTTGGTGAATTACAGTGATTTTTTTCCTAAAAATAATTGTCATCTGTTCCGTCTTACCAACAGGAACTAACAAGCTTTGGAAATTGAACATATCTGTTTTTAAATGTTAAAACAAAGTCATTGTAATGAATACAAATTATTCGTTTTAACCACTTGGTGGAATTGGCAGAATTCCCTTCATCATGCGCCGTAGTAGCGCGTCAAATCATTCACAGGTATAAATATGAAGCTATTGTGCACGTATGTAATTCTTAATTAATATTTCATGTTGCCAGACAATGTTTACATACTTAAACTAATCATGGTATTGATATGTAAGACTATATATGTGTAGCCCCCTAGTGCTCGGGAGCATTTCCGTTGTGTTGTGGCTTAATTTTGTTGTGTTGTGCACTACTGGGCCACTGTAGTAGGGGCTTACTTTCCAAGGCTAGCAAGCCAAACCTTGAATACATTTTGAGGCCTGTAGTTTAGCATCCAAAGCAGATGCTGCCATCTTCAGCACGATATTGGTACTTACACTGACATGGATATTACTGTAATGGATATATTTGCCTCATGTATTCATCGTGACTGCTCATTTGAATTTTCAATTTTTTCAATAAAAATAAGATTTTTTTGTACTTTTTACAAGCCAAAAAATTAATTAAATAAACAAAGAAAATCAGTTATGTTAATTATGTTAATTGCTGTTTCTTTGTAATTGTTTGTGAAATTTACCTGAGTGAAAATTGTTCTACACCAAATTGTTTTATCACTGATAAACAAATTGAAGTCTATCGCTCCTTTAAATTCTTTCCTGTCAAAAAAAACAAGACAAAAAAAAACAATACATATACTGTATAAACAATCAAGGAAATTATGTAGGTGTGTTCAACTGACTGACAATGGCAATATCTGAAACTTTTGTCCTTGTGGGTACTTCTTTTTTTTTTGGTCACCATGAGGAAAATAGCTTATAAATCATAATGAAGTTTTTTTTTGTTTTTTTTTGAAAATATAAAAATGCAGAAAGATTTCTAAGATGGTAGGTTTAGGGGTAGATTTAGGGGATAATTATCTATCAATAATTATGAACCGTCATTACTTTGGGTCATTACAACCCAAAGTGTGTGTGTGTGTGTGTGTGTGTGTGTGCTTCAAGGTCATAGACATTAGGGGGATTTCTAGTCAACACAAAACACTACTCATATTACACCAATATATCACATGCCAGACACATTCCACACATTAATATTTCACTTAAATAATTTATTTGAATAGTCTATTAATATACTATACATTACATATCACTAGAAAATATAACAATGTTTAAATTTTTTGTTTAAACAATCCCAATCAATGCAATCAAACATTTCAAGAAGCAGAAAATTAATTTATGTGTAAATTGTCTGTTTAAGGATAGTTAAATTCACCTTGCAAATGAGAGCCAGGTCTTAGAAAGTGATCTTGTTGCTCCCCTGTGTTCTCATCAATTAGACTAAAAATACACTCTTAAAATTAGGCCATGCCATGCAACAACTGTTGGGGCTGGATAGTGGCCAATGGAAGACTCTTGACAATCCATTCGCTGGATGTGCATTGGATGTGCGTTAGTTTTTCACAGTTTCCACAACACTAAACCCCATTCTCTGAACCAAATTCTCAATAGTCTAAACCAATTTGTAAAATAAATTACTTTGCTTGTTTGCCTGAACTTGAAGGCAATTAAACACCATTTGCAAATCTCATGGACTTTTTTTTTGCAAAACTCTAAACACATTTTCACTCACTAAAACACATTTTGCACTGTGATGTCAAACACAACTACAACACAGTTGCCATTGTTTATACAACTACTTAAAATTGTTCATACTTGTTTCTAATGATGTGATCAAAAAACTGTACAAAATATAAGCCAGCTCAGAGTACACAGGTGCACCGAATGTTGATACCAACAATAGACGGAAACAATCTGAGAGGGAGAGGAGGAAGAGAATGTGTAAGAGGTGGTGGACAAGGAGGAAGAGGATGAGGATGAGAAAGAGTAAGGTATGGAGAGTGTTGTCAAGGCTGGATCCAACACACCAGAGGGTTTTTCCCTTTCCTGGCAGGGGACAGCATTGCCTGTGATGTAGACAAAGTCCTCTGGCTGAACCCAGCATGAATACACGATGATGAGGCAGAATGAATCTCTCATTGACCTTGATTTTTTTACAATTTTTTGAGTGTATTGTAACATGCTTTCTCTTTGACCTTTTCGCTTAGCATTTTTATAATATGCAAGTGCTGATTATACATATACTATACAATATTCAATACAATACCAGACTTGCAGTACATACAGTATACAATATTTTCAACTTACTTCACCTTAAGCTGTGATTACTATACTTTTTTATGTAAATGCATTTGTTTATATAATATAGCCTACAGTTTGTTTTTTCCTGTAACTACATGCTCTGAATGATGCATTCTTCATGTTTTAATGTAGTAATTTTATCTGTAATGTTTATATATTGACTGGAGTATTGTTTGACTTTGAGTACAGGTGAAATGGTTTTGAGGTGATTTGTTATTTGATGGGACAGCCATTTGTAGCAGTGTCAGAAACCATAGTGGACATTTCCGTGCACTCAATTCCATTCCATGTTCCTCAACAACAAGTGTAAAATTGGTTTACACTCAATGAGTTGCTGCAAGAGAATACCCATGCACAGTGAGCGTTGGACTGAAAGAATTCCTCTCTGAATTAATTTACTTGTTTTGATTCACTCATTCAGTGGACTTATAGTAGAGTAATATGGGGAACAGTGAGAGGTAATATGGGGCAATTTTGAATACAGCCAATGAAAATGATGACTTATCTGACTGCTGAGTGGCATGTTTGATAAAACAGAATCAAGTATTCCAGAGAGAACATAGAAGATTCCAGAAGATATGTGATCAAAGTTGTTATGCTTCATTTGAATTACGAGTTTACAGTCCAATGTGTATAAAAAATAACTCTGTAGGTCTCTGCTCTATTATTGGCATACTAAATGAATATATAAATAACTAAGAACACTTTAATGAAATAACATAATGAAAGTATCAATATCATTGAAATCACTGTCCACTGAGTGCTTAGTGCTAAATTACAATCAAGAAAGTTTATGAAAACTTTCAAAATATTTCCACTTGGTCTAGTAGCAATACTATTTTTACTTTGATTTTATAAGGGTTACCCAGAGCCTTATCAACAATTTTGCTGCAACTTGTTAACACTTTCGAGTCATTTGGCACTCAGTTATTATAAAAAAGTAGAGACACTTTAACATTCACTTCATTATCACAAACGCATTCCAGAAAAAAGCAGATTCATTATGTTTGAAGCTCTATAAACACATCAATACAAATTGATTTCAAATTTCATGCAGAACTGTACTGAACTTCACAGCTTGGAGCAAAACTGAAACACATCTCCTGTTGCTAAAAATAGCCAAATTAATTCATTTAGGACAGGGGTATTCCTGGAGAATCACAGTCCTACAGAGTTTAGTCCCTGCTTCAACGCACAAACTCAAACTTAGTTCATGGAGGGCCACAACCCTGCCACAACCCCAGTTTAGCTTCAACCCTAATTTAACATGCACTCTAAAAAAAATGCTGGGTTGTTTCAACCCAAATTTGGGTTAAATATGGACAAATCCAGCCATTGGGTTAAATTTAAATTTAAACCGAAAATTGAAATTTAAACCCATCGGATAGGTTTGTCCATATTTGACCCAAATTGAAATATCCCTGCATTTTTAAAAGTGTACATTTAATTAGGGTTGAACTAAACTCTGTAGGACTGTGGGTCTCCATGAACTAAGTTTGACATCCCTGATTTAGTATATCGTCAACGTCTCTGTGCAGGAGCAGGAATAGCAGGATACAGGAGGAAACCAGAAAAAGTGGAGTCATTGGTGTTATCTGCATACACTCCCCCAAACCCCTCGTCTCCATAGACCTGCAGCCATACCTCATCTCCTGCCTCCAAACGCAAGATAACAGAACCTGATGCCTGATCCACATTAGTTTCCTGGTACTGGTCATAGGTGAACATGATAGCCTTGTCATTCATGTAGAGACTGACTTTAGCATCTTTAGTGTAGACAGTCAGATGATAAGTGAAGAAGTATACCCCTGGTAGAATGCAGCGGAACTTTCCAGAAACATCATCATAGTGGTGCTGGTCATTGTAGAAGAACTTGTTGAAGCGGATTGGCACGTTGGTGGCAGGAACAAGTTCACTGAGACCTACGCTAAAGGCTGAATGGTAAGACAAGGCACTGTCCCCACGAGCCCCTTTCAGACCTGGGTTCCCAGGAAAGCCTCTTGGTCCAGCAGGACCGACATCCCCCTTCTGTCCAGGATCTCCTTTCTCACCTGCTTCACCTACAAAAAAACAGAAGCATTATGTACTATAGCAGGTGTACAACTGGGTGACCTGGATTGTTGCAAGATCAGAACAGCAGAAGTGTCATATGCTCTGTGGGCCAAAACAGTATTTGGACTCTTGATTAGAGTTTAATTTTGGATTTGTAAGTTTGATTTTTGCTGATTATCTTCATGAACTTAAACTACATGACTAACATGCTCTGGAGCTAGTTTTATTCTAGTTAAGAGATAGCAAACCAAAATTGGACCAATCAGCTGTAAGCAAAGTGACATAAATGTGATGCAATAAATACCCCCATATCTCTTGCTCCAAATCAAAACAGTTTACAGTGAAAGTTTTTTCACAAAATTGCCTGACTTTTTCTGCTCATTATTATTTATTATATTTCTTTATATAATATATTATATTCTTCCACAAAAGCAATTACAGTTTTACAATATTCTCTAATAGCACAATATTATAATCATTAAATGGATGCCGCCTTATTGGGACAACAAAGCCCACCCTAAATCTACCTGATAAACACTTTATTCCTACTATTAAATTACCATTAGGCACTTTATTTGCACTTTCTGAATTACATACATTTTTATTTAATATAAACACCTTTCCGATCTGATATGCAATGGGGAAAGGGATAAGAATGAGTTTGGTAAAATTCAAGCTTGGTATAATCGTGTCAAAAGTTACCGTCACCCCCCTTATTCTCCTCGCCATTGCTTATGTTAACAGACAGGTTTCTTTTGGAAAATTTTTCTGGTCCAACCAGACATTAGTGGGCAGAGTGAGTGTAAATAGCCTTTGCCAACAAGGGTGTACTCACACTAGACACGGTTTCCTTGTTCCTTGTACCCTGACGCAATTGAACCGCACCCGGGCACGGTAAGGAGTGATGATCACACTGGTCAAACGAACCAGATATTGGGGGTCAAACACGCTCAGGCATGGTTAAGATCACCTAGTGTTAGTAAACCCTTAATGTACAGTAAATAGACACTCTTTAAGGCAAAGTGTCTCAGATGGCAAACCTCAAATTGTTGAATTTACATGTTTTCTTTTAAGATCTTTGTGAACCAAATCAAATTATTAATTCAAAAGTTTGTTTGCCCATATAATCTTTAATCTATTATGGTTAAATGTATTTGACTTGCTGTCCACAGTGGAGGGGCTTGAGGAAGCATCTTAAACTCGAGTTTAGACATACCCTTCTAGTGGGATTACTAATGCTTGGAAGAGGAATCTGCTAGACATTACATTATTATTGCAATTGTCAGTCACTACATTATTTTGGTGGAGTTGGGAGCACATGTGAAACATAACAAAAACAGTCCAGGACAAAAACACATGTAACATTACCACCCCCTCCCGGAAGGCGCGACCTCGCGGCTAAGAGAGTACCAACAGGGAGGGGGGGCGGACACCCTGGAGGTCGTGGATGGGAGCAGGCAGGTCAGGTGATCTCCAGGGTGTATCTGGGATCTCCGGTGGCCAGGGCGGAGTCCAAGGCGGAGTCAAGGGCCAAGCCGGGAGCTCCGGCGTCCAGGTTGGAGTCAAGGGTGGTGACCAGGGCATGGCCTTGATCTCAGGTGACCAGGGAAGAGTCCAGGGTGGTGTGGCCTTCTTGGCCTTTGTCCATTTGGCCACCAGGGTAACAGACATACCCCCCCCCCATTTTAATGAGCGGATTTACCCCATAGTCTGGCTCAGACGGTGGAAGATCTGGAGCTGGCTCAGGTGGCGGACAATCAGGCGCAGGCCCAGGCGGCGGAAGATCAGGCACAGGCCCAGGTGGCAGAAGATCAGGCACAAGCCCAAGCAGCGGACGATCAGGTGCTGGCCCAGGCAGTTGAAGATCTGGCGCTGGGACTGGTTGATCAAGCCTGGGTTCATGGAGCTTTGGAGCGGGTTCATGGAGCTCTGGATTTCCAGTAGATTCAGGGAGCTCTGGAGATTCAGGAGATTCAGGGAGCTCTGGAGATTCAGGAGATTCTGGGAGCCCTGGAGATTCAGGGAGCACTGGAGTGAATTGTGGTGTGAATTTGATTCCTCAATCAAGAAGCCAGAATTCCTTGTTTGGTGGACACAGTGTTTTTTTCTGACTTGTAAATTTGTTTAAATTTATGATATTTTCATTAAAATCTCCTAATCTTCAGCAAAGAATTGAATTGTGCCAACTCTCTCATGAAGAGTGAATCCCACTGACACTCATGTTTCGTAAGATTGGCTATTCGTTGTATCAGAAACTCTAGATCAAACCCTGAGTTGACTGAGAATGTTGAAAGCGAGTGTTGTGAATCTGCTGAACCTGATCTAAACCAGGTTGGATTTGTTTGGTTTTGAAAACACTAAACCAACTCTGAAACTCAGAGTTTGTTCAGCTAGCTCTGTGTAACAAGCCATTTGTTGTCATCAGAGATGAAAAGTTGTTTCAGAGGTAAAATCCAAAAATTAGCATAGTTCCAAATTATGTAAAGAGAGTAACCTAACCTTTATCTCCTTTCTCGCCCCTCGGTCCGTCATGCCCATCTCTGCCATCCCTCCCAGGATTTCCACTGTGCCCAGGTGTACCAGGAACGCCTCCCATCCACATGGCACATGGCTGTCTGTCATCAGGTTGACTGACATCTGTCCCTGGACCCTCGGGCTCTTCCACCTCCTCTCTTCCCTCCTCAGCCCCTTCATCCACCGCTTTTTGCTCTAAAGTTTCCTCTAATAGCTCTTGACCTTGACCAAGTCGTCCAATGAGAATGATTCCCAATAAGATCTTCCACAGTGGCATCATACTGATGTCAAATGAAATAATCAAGAATTTAATAACCGTGCTGTCCTGCTACATAAACTAATATTATGTATTGTAAGTCTTAACTAATACTTTATAACACACTCTACAAATTGTGAATTGTTTGACTTTGTCATGAAGTACAACACAATAACCTAATCCCTAATCTAAACTGCTTAATGCAATTGACTTTGAAAATGCCAAAACATTTTAGTGCCATGTCAAACCAAACATGTTCGACCTGTTCTTTGCTGATATAGAGCCTCTATATTAAAGCAATGTTATGAAAAACTATCTTTCTTACCTGGTCTGTGTGTGTGTGTATCCAAAGCACAGAACAGTAAGAACAACCACTGAGCAGCGCAACTGCCTTTGTTGGAAATATACTGTCATCACTGAGGGCTTCTCTGAGCTATATTTATCCAAGTCTAGATGTATTTATGGCTTGTTGAAAAGCAGGCCACTTAATCCAATCTGATTCTAGTCTGACATAGAAGGCAAAAAAGGTCTTCATTTCTGATATATTATTAACATTATATGAGTAAGAATTATCAAGTGTCATCATGCTAAGTTTTCATTTATCTTTTACTGAAATTTTGTGACACTGCAACTAACTTGCATTCAACAATTCTCAAAACCATTATCTTTTCATGTACACAGAATTAAAATACATAAAATAAATGTGAAGGAAATAATATTTAATGCATTGTTGTTTTTATTTACAGATATGTTAAATGCAAAGTTGTGTATTTTTTTTTTACCTTTACTAGATTGTCTCTATAAATTAGTTTCTGCAATTGCCAATAATTTATAGCTGTCTGTCATACAAAATACATTATTCATTTTTTTTTTTTTTTTTTTAATATTATATTTATTGTAGTATTTTCAGGTGTACAGACAAATGGACAGCACAATCACATTACAGGAACAAACATGACTACACAAACAAAAAACAACAACAACAAAAAAACAAAAACAAAAAAAAAAACCAAATAAATAAAACCTCCTTCCATTAGAATCATGCTTGCAGTGACAGGCACGGGAAATCAAAACATATTTTTGCCCAGCAAGGAATGAATAGGGGTCAAAAAAGGAAAAAGATTAGCAGAAATGACAGTAAAATGACAATGAAAAGTGAAATATTAAGTTGTTTTGTCATTGGATTTTAACAAGTGATTGAAAAGAGGTCTCCAAGAAACTTCAAACTTATCTATATTACCAGAAATATATCTGAGTCTTTCCACATGCAGAGTGGAAGAAAGTTCTGATAACCCGATCTTGAATAGTGGCTTTGAGTTTTTCTTCCACACACAGAGTATAGTTTTTTTGGCGATCATCATGCCATACTGTATAGGCAATCGGATAGCGTGATTAAGGCGCTGCAGGGAAGCTGACCAGCCAAGAATGGCAGTTGCAGGGTCTACTGGGAGCTCACATGCATAAGCATCAGAAAGAAAATGAAAGACTTCTGACCAGACAAAATACATTATTCATGTGAGATCTTGGTTCCATCATATTAGGTGAAAACTAATAGCTTAATTTAGTTTTCCCAGAACAGAATATTCTGTCATATTAGGAAAGATTAGCCTGTACATAACTATTCAAAACTATATACTGTATACTTTACCTCATGTTACACTGGAAGAGTTCTGGTAAAAACAACCAGATGGGGGCAGTACTTGTTCATCTGGTGTACTTACTGTTCACCATCTCCAGTACATGCTCAACAGAAAACATTTTAGGAAACTAGAGATTTGCATTTAATTTTACAGATGTAAATCTAGCATTTTTTTTTTTTAGCTTGCAGAAGCAAAAGTTCCAGAGCAACTTTTTAGTGCACCAGATCCTCAAAAGCTTGCAGAACTGTAAATCTTGTACCTTCTCTATCCCCTCAAAAACATTATAGGAAATGCCACATTCACTTGTTGTTCAAGTGTTGATTAAAAAAATAATAATAAAAAAAAAAATGCATGAAGCTATAATCAAACGTTTTGTTGTTGTTTGAAGAGGCTCTGTTCTTTCTTTTGATATATTGCATGGTCAGATAATTCATCCAACAAAATATTCTGGGGGCCATGACATTTTTGTGAAAATTATCAAAAAACGCTGGTATTGGCTGGCAACTTTACAAACAAATAAACAAAAAACTTTGACAGGGAAAGAGTTAAATGGCGAAGTCCTCACCAATCCTGATTCATTGTAAAGTTGTACGAATGGCTGGTGCACTGCGGATGTAAAAAAAAAGGTTTAGTCTCCAAACTCCAAACTTTTCATGCATCAAAATCTTCTGTGAGCTAAAAATAAGTAAATGGATTCAATTTTATGAAGCCCAACAGGGAGTGTCATGATATTCTCACAAAATAGCTTGATGTGGACAGAAGCTTCCCCAGGCAAGTCTTATTTTTCTAAAGAGACAAGGAGTACCTGATTTTCCTTTTAGTCAATTGTGTGTGTATTATTGAAGCAGGACACATATAAAAGATTTTTTGAGATGTGAATAAGCAATCATATTGTGAGGGCAATTTGGAGAAAATTTGCTCAGTATGACATTGTGAATTGCATCAGCTCAAGCTTTATCTTCAACACCTGCAGTAATCACCACTCTCACTGCAAATATTACAATAATTCTATTTTTCCCTTCATAGCCTTAGGTACGATTCCTCCATCTTTTCAGTTCAACTACTAGTTGTTTTTGCAATACATTGTTATTCTAATTATATGATATTATTATTATTATTATTATTACAGTAACACTTTACAATAAGGTTTATTAATTAAACATTAGTTAATGTATTAACTAACATGAACTAACCAACAATACATTGTTACTGTGTTTACTAATCTTTTTTTACGTTTACTAATAGTGCCTCCCCATTATAACATGGAAAGCAGGAAGATTCTGTCAATGCCAGGGAAGCGTTGTCTCATGACTGAAAAATTAGTCAATGGCGGGGAAAGAATTAATAACCATGGTTCTGCATTTAAGGTATTGCAGATGTCCTCATGCACATTTCTCATTTGAGAAGATGCGGCTTATGCAATGCAAATAGAAGCGGTTTATTTTTTAGTGCACACTTTCCAACCCCATCACTGACATGTGTATTTATTTTGAACTGTTGTTCTGATACAAGTCTGATACTTATTCACTTTAAAAGGTTTATGTGAACCTAGCCAATTAGGGCTCAACTTTAGGAGAAGAGAAGATCCCTGCTGTTTTCATTTTAGATATCCATCATCTTAATTGGTCTCTATTAGCCTTTTTGTTGACAAAATTCACTGCCCTTCTCATTATTCTTCAAATCCCTGTCTCGGGATGTAATTTTCAAAAAAAAAAGGACTTATTCACCGCAAAAGAGAGATATCAATGAAATTTAAGGTATAAGAAGCCTCATGAAATATCTAAGCTTCACCTATATTTGTCTGTTCAACTATAAGACTTCTGTTCTAGCGACTGTTTTGATTGAAACAAATGTACTATTCTACTTATTCAAAAGATTTCTTGTGAAAAAGAAATACACTTTAGCATACTTTTAAGAGATAACTTATTTTGAGAACTTATGAAAATAATAAGGGTAAATAAAATAAATTACTTTTCAACACTTAATTGCATGCTACTTGCAATTCAATGAAAATGTAGGTGACACTTTACAATAAGGTTCATTAGTTAACTACATTAGTTAACATGAACTAATAATGAACTGCACCTATACAACATTTATTAATCTTTGTTAATGCTAATTTCATCATTTACTAATACATTATAAAAATCTTGTTAACATTAGTTAATGCACTGTGAGCTAACATGAACAATGAACAACTGTATTTTCATTAACTAATGTTAACGAAGATTACTAAATACAGTAAGAAATGTATTGCTCATGGTTTCTTCATGTTAGTTAATACATTAACTAAAGTTTAACTAGTGAACCTTAATGCAAATTGTTACCAAAATGTATTATAGTTTAAATTTATATTAAATGCAAATAGTTGAACTTAAGAGTGCTTTTTTGACCCAGTTAAGGAGGAATGAATTACATTTATATGTAATTTCATAATTATTTCTATTGTCTTTGAAATATAGTCAAATTGTACTGCTGAATGTACTGACAAGCATGGTACACTAAAATATACTTTAATGTAATTTCTATTAAAAACTATGTTAAATATTTCGCACGTAAGTTTAAAATATTATGGCTGAGCACCCAGCGTGAGTTTTTCAAGGCGACCGTTATTTAGAACGTGTCACTTTACTGTTTCCATGGTGACACGTCATTGCTTGTCACGTGACACACGGCAACCTCAGAAGCGCTGTATGACTAATGATCTGCTTTTATTTAATTTTTCCTTTTTTATTCAAAATATTAACAAATTTGATGACTATAGCATGAAATATCTGATATTCCGATTGTCAAATATGTGCAAGTGAATGTGTTTTGCTGTTTAAACACCTTTATAATGATCGTGTCAGTTGAGATATATGCGCGATGGGCGCCGCCATGTTAGTTTGCCCCGCAGTACAGAGAATCGCGTCTGTTGGATTTACAGCACGTGAATTCATCCTTCTCCCGAAATACATGAAAGTAAGTGAGCCGGTGAACTGAGAGAAGAAGAGAGTAAACTTTAAAGTTACTTACACAATGTGTATCTGATATGAATAAAACGTGCTGTCTAATTATTATGGAAATGATTGTTATTGATTTATTAAATAAGAAAAACTGAAATATCACATAGTCCTAAGTATTCAGAGCCTTTGCTCAGACAAAGCACCCTTTTGATCTAATATAGCCATGAGTCTTTTTGGGAAAAATGCAACAAGTTTTTCACACCTGGACAGAAAATGGACAGCCATTTTTAGGTCTCTCCAGAGATGCCCAATTGGGTTTAAGTCAGGGCTCTGGCTGGGCCATTCAAGAACAGTCACGGAGTTGTTGTGAAGCCACTCCTTCATTATTTTAGCTGTGTGCTTAGGGTCATTGTCTTGTTGGAAGGTAAATCTTCGCCCCAGTCTGAGGTCCTGAGCACTCTGGAGAAGGTTTTCGTTCAGGATATCCCTGTGCTTGGCCGCATTCATCTTTCTCTCGATTGCAACCGGTCGTCCTGTCCCTGCAGCTGAAAAACACCCCCACAGCATGATGCTGCCAGCACCATGCTTCACTGTTGGGACTGTATTGGAGAGGTGATGAGCAGTGCCTGGTTTTCTCCACACATACCGCTTAAAATTAAAGCCAAAAAGTTCTATCTTGGTCTCATCAGACCAGAGAATTCTCACCATCTTGGAGTCCTTCAGGTGTTTTTTTTTAGCAAACTCCATGCGGGCTTTCATGTGTCTTGCGCTGAGGAGAGGCTTCCGTCGGGCCACTCTGCCATAAAACCCCAACTGGTGGAGGGCTGCAGTAATGGTTAACTTTCTACAACTTTCTGCCATCTCCCAACTGCATCTCTGGAGCTCAGCCACAGTGAACTTTGGGTTCTTCTTTACCTCTCTCACCAAGGCTCTTCTCCCCCGATTGCTCAGTTTGGTCAGACGGCCAGCTCTAGGAAGGGTTCTGGTCTTCCCAAACGTCTTCCATTTAAGGATTATGGAGAACACTGTGCTCTTAGGAACCTTAAGTGCAGCAGAATTTTTTTTATAACCATGGCCAGATCTGTGCCTTGCCACAATTCTGTCTCTGAGCTCTTCAGGCAGTTCCTTTGACCTCATGATTCTCATTTGCTCTGACATGCACTGTGAGATGTAAGGTCTTATATAGACAGGTGTGTGGCTTTCCTAATCAAGTCCATTTGGTATAATCAAACACAGCTGGACTCAAATGAAGGTGTAGAACCATCTCAAGGATGATCAGAAGAAATGGACAGCACCTGAGTTAAATATATGAGTGTCACAGCAAAGGGTCTGAATACTTTGGACCATGTGATATTTCAGTTTTTCTTTTTCAATAAATCTGCAAGAATGTCAAGAATTGTGTGTTGTTCTGTCAATATGGGGTGCTGTGTGTACATTAATGAAGAAAAAAAATGAACTTAAATGATTTTAGCAAATGGCTGCAATATAACAAAGAGTGAAAAATTTAAGGGGTCTGAATACTTTCCGTACCCACTATATGTAACTTTTAGTGTCCTCTCGTTAAATAATAAAACATACATTTCGTGGAAGAACATTGTTTTGGTTGCGCTCTGCCTGACTGTGGATGAATATAGTTACATCCAACAGCTCATGAAACATTAACTACTAGGCCTAAGAGATGTAATCAGTTTAGATGGAAAGGATTTTAAGCGTACCAGCTTAAGACATCACTATAGCTATACCCATTAATAGACATGGTACTTCCTTGAAAATAAATTCCAGCACAGTGCTACAACAACCATAATGAAAGTACCTTTCATAGAAAATGCTTTGCAATGAAATGTTAGAGAACAATATGTGACAATTTATCTGTTCAATAAAATACCTTACCTGTTGAGTAATAAAAATACTGTCACTTTTATAACATTTCAAATCCCCCTGTTCTCACCATCTCTGAAAACCCAAGCCAATGCTGATTCTGTTTATTATGTGCTTTGCCGCATTCTCTTCACCTTTTTTTTGCCAGCAGACTTCCCTCTATTAAGCTTAAAAAATAAATAAATAAAATGGGTAATTCCCCGAAGGTTCAAGATTTAGCTGCTCCATGGCTGCATCCGAAATCGTATACTTTATGACCATATGGTAGGCAAAAGCAGTATGTCACAAAAGTTCCTAGAAGTTCCCAGAAGACCTACTTCAGTCGAGATTCTGAAGTGTGCATTCGATAGACACTTTACTATCCCATGAGGCCACTAGAGAGCATTTGTGAATGGCAGTGATGCAACGCAACTGAGCTGGTGGATCATGTGATAAGGGCAACATGGTGAATGTAGTACATCCGGATTACATTGATACTACACACATTCATACTATATAAAACATACTTTTTTTATCAGTCGCAAAGTAATTACTTATTTATAATAAGTACCTACTAAAGAGAGTATGCGATTTCGGACGCAGCCCAAGTCAGCCTTTCTTGCTTACTAACCTGTGCCACTCCTACATCATTCAAAACCCCACTGACAATGTTCATCAGACAATGAGGAAAGTGGCTGACTGTAGAATTTTTCACTTTTGCCTGGCTTGCTGAATGGGGTTATAAGCAACAATGGGAGAATTGCTTTAATTACAGTCAATTAATTCAGCTGGTTCCACTCCTAATTGCTTCAAGGTTTTTAATTACAGTTGAATACACATGTGCTCAATTAACAATTGCTTCACAAAGGCCTGGTCACAGAATGATTTTGAGGTACATGTGCCTTGATCATTCTGCTTTTCATGTTTGTTAAGATTTTCTGAACGCAATGATGCTTCAGCATGAGTACATTTCACCTCGACATCTCTCAAAAGAAACGTGTGAATGCAAAATATTACCTCAAGACTGTTTATTTTTCCAGTAATTGATGACGTGATGTCTGGCGAGATGATAACCTGCAAAACCGTTGGGCAGTCTATGCAAATTAATCGGTTGTTAGCTATGCTATGACATTGATAAATTGGTTGCATTCTACTGTATTTTAACTTGGCATTACAAGGGTTGGCTCAAAAGACAACATAGAATCCTTCCTAATATTTATTTAACTGATCTGCCTATACTTCCCCAATAAGTCAAAACCTTCCCCAATAAGTCAAAAGTGTGGTAATGTTGTTCCCACCGCAAAAAAGGCAAAGCAGAGTAAACCGAAGAATGTAAATCTATTGCTTTAAATCTATTTAGCAGCCTTATATGGAATAATCTGTAACACAAGGCTAAAATAATCCAGTCTAATTACCAAGACTACACCCAGCTGAGTGCTGGAAAAGAATCTTGTTAATGTAACTATGGAGTCTGAACTTTTAATAGCTCTTACAGAGAGAAATTTGGCTTTCTTGGTTTGTTACTTTTTCAGTGCAAGTAGAGATATGTGACCTTAGTGAGATCAATTACAGTGGCAGGGTTAGAGAATTACAGTGCCATTGGAAGAACAGTCTTGCTAACTTATGTCATATTGTGATTCTTGCTAGTCGTTACCCGAATGCCGACCTTTTCAAATAAAAATTTATTCCTCATAATTCAAGGTAAAATGTAAGTTAAGATGGAACCTTGGTCAAAAATATCATTTCCTCATTCCTAAAAATAATGGTAAATATTTGTTTGGAGGATGTATGGATATCATTTTGATGTTATAATTTAGCTCTTTGTAATGAGTAGATAGACAAGCTCTATGAAATAATGTCAAGATATTGTACATGGCTGCTGCACTTGCATTTCATTAAAATTACTTAATAACAGTGAAGTGTTCCAAGTTGGGCTTGTAACGTGAAGGTTGCTGGTTCGATTCCCACGCCAGCAGGAATTGAAGGTGGTGATTGTGAATAAACAACACTCTCTCCACCTTCGATACCACGACTAAAGTACCCTTGAGCAAGGCACCTAACCCCTAATTGCTCCCCGGGTGCTGTCGCAATAGCTGCCCACTGCTCCGGGTGTGTGTTCACTGTGTGTGTGTGCACTTGTTCACTACTCACTGCTGTGTGTGTGCACTTGGGATGGGTTAAATGCAGAGCACCAATTTCGAGTATGGGTCACCATACTTGACAATACGTCACAACTTTCACGTTCACTTTTCTTCTGCTTTACAATACATTTATTTTTATTTTATTTTATTTTATTTTATTTTATTTTATTTTATTTTGGAGACGTGTTTTTTCCATAATTAAAATGCTTTGTTACGTACCTTTGCAAAACTTCTCGGATTATGACTGTAACCCTTGTTTCCTGAGAAGAGAATGAGACATTTTGTCAATGACGCTTTGGAAATGCTTCTATGTGATTGCGTCTGAAGCACATGTGTGATATCAGTCCAATGGCGAAAACAGTTGGGTGATGTCATGTCATGACCAGGAGGCATAAAAGAACATCCAGAATGACTGGCATTAGCTTTAATACAAATGTGAGCGGAGAGGACCAGCCCAATGCATCACAAACATCTTGAAGGGATACACCCGAAAGTAGAGAAGTAGCCTCGGCTATTCACTTGCTGACTCTCTGCTTGGATGCAGGAAGCCCTTTCTTAGGCAATCCAAAGCAGACAAACAGCTCATCAGTTTTCGTCCACAGTGCAGCTCTGTAAACATAAGCATTCAGTGCTCTCACTGGTCACACAGTAAAGAAATTAATTAATTTTTGGTAAAGAAATGACTTGACCATCCCCGGTGCAAACTCAAGGTATGTAGGAAACACTGACAGGGCCTGGAGGTCTCCAACTCTTTTAAGAGATGTTATGGCTTGAATAATACTGTCTTTAGGGTCAGTGATTTCTCTGGAACAGTCTCGGTGGGCTGGAAGGGAGCCATGGATATTCCTTCTAGCACAATATCCAGGTCCCAGGCTAGAACTCTGATATGACTTTTAGGCCTCAGCCTCAAAGCACCACAGAGGAAACAGGTCACCAACAGGTTTCTCCTGCTCTCAGCTCTCAGCTTCCATAACTCTGAGTGTGGGTGAACTCAACTCAGGATGGCCAGAATTGTGCTACTAGTTGTAGACATACTCTGTCGTTGCGGGCTCTCATCAGAACTCTGAGGAGTCGATCAAGTGGTGGAAAAGTGTACAGACGTAGCCTTGGCCATGTCTGTACCATGGCATGGACGCAAACGCAGACCCTCCTGGTGATTTATATAAGAGACCACCAATGTGTTGTCTATCTGTGCAGACAAGCAGATCATGGCTTCTTAGATCTGGAAGGAAATGCTTCAGCACTAAGAAGACAGCCATCATTTCCAGGCAATTTATATGCCATGAGAGATGATGACTCTTCCACAGACCTTAAGCTGAGCTGCCTTCTATAACCGCTCTCCAGAAAAGCATCTGTCATGAGCGTTATGCGATGACAATGAGCCTCTAACAAGGGACCTAGGGACAAGAACAAAGGCTTCCTCCATATCACCAAGGTGCGAAGACACCTGTACATAACCTTGATCATATGAAGTGGATTCTGCCTTGGGGAAAACTCCTTGGACTTGAGCCACCACTGCAAAGTTCTCATGTACAGCAGGCCAAAAGGTATCAGGTTTGCATTTAGAGAAGCTACAGTGGTTGACACAAAGACAACGATGTCCTTGTCTGAGACAGCAGATAGCCAGGCAAGCAATGAGGATTCTTCTTGCTTCTAACAAAGAACAGTCTCAGCTTCTAATAAACCAGATGACAACTACTACCACTACTACTACTTCTTTATACGTATTGGACATAGTGACAATGCAAGCTGCCTCTAAAAACACCAACGAACATAGAGACGATATGCGCTCTGTAGAGCAGTTTGCTCGTTTAGTGTTACTGTAGAAACATTTGACATGACATGGAGGGACGACCCGTGGTGTATGGAAATAGAAATGGCTCATTCTAAAGATAATAAATACATATCGATTCATTATGTAAGGTCTTTTTACACCACCAAAATTTAGATCATCCTAAATTTTACACATTGCACCTTTAACATAAAACAACATAGAGCTTAAGAAAATAAGGTCATGTGTTTTTTTTTTTTAGGAAAAAGTGAAAACATATGTACTATTCATCTGGACAGATATTACAGTAACAAAACTTAATTTGTTCCTCTAAGCAATGTTTTCATTGTGCCTTGACCCCAAGCCCCAAGTTCCTTCAGGGGGGAATGATACCTGTGAGATGTTTTAGGGGAAACAAACACTCATGAGGTCTGGTAGTGACCTCAGTGCAGTAAGCACCAGCAGTGCAGGTAAACCTCACTCATCTGGCCTCAAGAGGCAAACCCTGCTCGGGTTGCATGTAATGCATATTAGAAACAAGTTGGAGGACAAAACAAGATAAATATGACACTGTAAACCATAAACTGCTAAGCATGAAGGTTAATTAAAGTCTATCAGACAAATGCTGTATGTGATGTGCTGAATGGATAAGTGGTCTTTGGAGGTCAGTCTGAGTTATAGATCAAGAGTACCTCACAGTCAATTTTCTTTACAAAGCATTGGAGTAAGTCTGAGGTGCAAGATCTGTGGACCACCAAGCATCATCACTAAATAAAACCACCCTTTGTGCTTTCGATGGCTTTTGTGAGTCCTGACTACAGTTTGCTGGCTTGTATTACACGGTGCCAGGCTCCACATTCCTCTGACAAGGCATGTAAGTAGCAGTGTGTTTGATGGATGACTCTTATTTTCTTGTCAGCCTTGAACTACTTTAATGTTTATCTTGATATCTCCCTGATGGGCTCCCATTCATCTCGTACAGTTCTCAAAATTTAGGACTGAGGGCGAGCATCTCAATCAATAGAAATCCAAAATGTACTAACACAGTGACACCTGTGCATCTCACCTGCGTGAAACAAACACTAACACACATAAGGGCTTGTATGTGTTAACCTTTTGTGAAAACAATACACTGAAAAAACAAATATTATAACAAATATAATACATAATTAAAATTATAATACATTATAATTCTTATTTTATCTAGAAAGTATAATGCATTAAAACACATGACAAACCACCATTTTCAGATGTAAAAGGAATTTGCAAATATTATAACTTTGGTTACAATTGATTATGAAAATAAATAATGCATTATAACTGTACATTATCAATACCTTTGTAATGTGTTATACATAAAGGCTTGAAGTAAAGTGTTCCTTGAGGTACATGAACAACTACATTTACAGGCTATTAAATGGATTTTTAGCAAAAAGGAAACTGTAAAACAATACTTAATATCCTTGAATATTAACTTAATGAATTGTAGTATACATTTCTGCGAAACTCTGCCATTCACAATTCACTTTTTATTGAAAATTAACACATTATTCATTTTAATAGTGTGGTTGCACAGAGAGATCTCTTTCCTACATTTATGTATGTCCCTACTTGCAAAATCACTAAACATGTTCAACTAAATACTAAGGTCTGGTGATCTAATGATTTTAAGCTCATTATAATAAAGTAAGCAATAATGTATAGTGTATACCTTTCACGGTTCTGTTTCAAGCCACAGTCTATAAGAAAGAAGAGCCATATATAGCAAGCTATATAACTGTCTGTTTAAAAAACAGATCACTATAGAAGTCTAATGGATTTTGAGGAAGTGGACATTTCCCACTTGAAAGGGATATTTACTGTATAGCTCCAGACAAACAGAAATTTCCACTGTGTAGGCAGAGAGCCATAAAACAAGTTTCCTCAGCAACAAATGTAGTGCTAGAGATGAATTGATCAGAATCAGAATAAGTTTTGGTTTAGGTATTGAACTGTATGCTTTGACTTTAATAAGCTAAGAGGAAAAGAAAGAAAGAGACAAAGCAAAAATACACACTCCTACCATTGAACTAAGCATAAAATGAAGAAAAAAAGAAAAAGGAAAGCCTAGCTAATATACATTCAGTGCTGTAGATGATATATCTCCAGGAAAATAATATAACAAATACTGTGAAATGGGAATCAATCAGGGTGGTGAGGTGGACATCTTTGTGTAAATAGATCAATTTCAAAGGCTTTTTATTTGATGTCACTTTTAAAAATAATCTTGTCACTGCAGAAATATAATGCTTTTCACTCATGTACTTGAAAAAGATAGCTGGAGCTGCAATTCATTTCTGCAGCTGAAGGATAAACTGGCTATTACAGCAAACATTACCACAAGATGAACTGCAATCATATTATCGCTTAGGATCCATTGCTGATGTTTGTAGGGATTATCGGTGCAGGTATAGAATGCATGAATGAAAGATAAGAATAGATTTGAACCATCTCCCATCATATTGGTCTTGTTTCTATTGTGAAACAAATTTGGACACACATATGTGGCCAAAAAGTGATGTTGACATCCTCCCGCTTCATCCAAATATTGTTTCTTAAAAACAAACAAACTAATTCAATTGCATGTTTTATTTTTTGTTGTTGTTGTTTTTTTTAATTAAATGTGATTGGACAAAAAAAACATTGGAATAAGACCATTTAAATGCAAAAAGTGCACAATATTTGAGATCGGAATAAGCAACGTAATTAGCAATTACTTCATAATGACTTCATAATGTGAAGTACACATTGTAGAATATAATAAATAACTTTGTACAGTCAAAACTAATCAAGTCCAGTCCAGCAGCTTAAAAGGATGTGTCTGGACACTTTAAAAGACATAGTCCCATAATCAATTTCAATTATTCAACTGTACTCTGACATAAGAGTTACAATAATATTACAGCCTTCGTGTCATCTCCCTCCACAGTTGTAATTCCGTTTCACACTTACAAATAATCAGACAGAGTAATTAGTATGCATATTTGGCATGCTGTCTGAGGAGAGGGCTCAGAGCCCGGTATTTGGCCCCAAACCAGAGTAATCCCCCTGTATTTCTGGTTTAGGAAAGTAACCAGGCAAGTGTGAGAAGACGGGGTGGTGGAGCGATGCTGAAAACATAGGTGATTCGACTATATAGGTCTCCGTTCATGCTGATTGGGTAGACATGTTGATTGCTGATTGATGACTGCAAGTTGGAGTGAAGTGATGATTAGTTGGATCATTTGAACGTGTTCCTCCCAAACTTTTTTTAATATAACATCATTTTGAGAGTTAGTCACTCTCCCACTCTTTACCGTGTACTTTATGTTTAGGCCCCCCTAACATCATAACATCATGATGACAGATTTTATGCACTGCAATAGCCTACATGTGTAATGGAGGCCAGCTAGTAGTTGCTGTGGAAGTAAAGTTAGAGAGTCCGCCGGAGAGTTCCACGCCAGAGACCTGGGTTCGAGGTCCCTGCAGAGCGGCGCGAGTAGGACCTGGGTGGATGGGTTACATTGGTGCTGTGACCCGGATGGTAATGAGGATTTGGGGAGTGAGTGTAACGGAGGCCAGCTAATAGTTCCTGTGCAAGTAAACCTCACTCCTCTGATTTCGAGAGATGCTCTAGCGACTGACGCTAGAGGTTGCAACCTTTAGCGTCCTTGTTAGAGCGCCTGACTCCCACACCAGAGATCTGAGTTTGAGGTCTGCACAGAGCAGGGCGAGTAGAACCTGGGGTTACACATGCACACTTGGGTTTTGTTTGTTAGCCAGTAAGCCTATGCAATTTAAGGCCAATTCACACCGCACCAACCAACGCCAACAAACACGTCTGTTGGCGTCTGTCGGAGTTGGTTGGAGTCTGTTTTCACCCGACTGAACATGTTTAATCTGCGTTTGTTGGGTCGTGGAATGTCTGATCAGTGTGGTATGGTTTTCCAACAAACGCTCTACAAACTCTGACGTAATCTGACATGGCCGCGAACCGTTACCATGATGATGAGGCAAGTCCCTAGCAAAGACTGCGGTTTGATCATGCCGCGATTCACGCACACACAGCAAAGCAATGCAAACGTGACGTCGCAGTTTGTTCACTGTATAAATAAAATATAGTCAATACATATAACAGTTACAATGCTCAATTTAAATAGTCTGTAGTATAATCTGTGCCGTTCAGCAGAATCTGCTCCTCTGTGGTGATGCCATTTTTACTCATGAGAAGAGGATTATTTTTTTCTATCAATACTGGAACGCGCACGTGAAGGACTTTACATAATAAATAGTAAGTAGCCTATAGCATCCAAATACTTTGCGAAATGGAAATATTTAGATTTGTGCTGAAAGAGAGAGGTATAAGCGTGAGAGCAATGCAGGTTTAACCTAAGTTTAGTTTTAAATGAATTCATTTTGGCTTGTTTAGCTACAAATGGTTGAATAGGCCTTTGATTGGTCGCGCTAAAAGAAGTTTAAAAACCGGTGAAGGCCATACAACCCCAACACAAATCATCAGATAGATGGCTAGCGCTTCAGATTTCAGATTAGTATTTTTATGTTTGCCTCAGTGCTTTAAAACAATGAAAATATACGATACTATATTGTTAATCTTATAAACTTGCTTGAAAGTATTGTTAACATGGTTACACGTATGTAGTTGTCGATCTCAATTTTTCCCAGTCAGACTTGACTCTCTGTGACTCGTTTGTCGGTGTTTGTTGGTTTAGTGTGAACACGACAGTTATTTTTCATAACATTCTAAATCCAACGGCCAACTTGTTCGTTGGCATTTGTTGGCGTTGGTTGGTGCGGTGTGAATTGGCCTTTAGATGTTTGAAAACCGCCAAACTGACAACACTGATCGCTTCCGACCAAGTTTCACCATGAGAGGGTTACGCGTAGCAGCTTAATACGTCACGACTTAATGATCTACAGCAATTGAACATTGGTGAAAATTGAACAAATATTTATTTACTACAGCAGTAATTCCTCGCTAGAAATTACATCAAATGTGGAAAACGGTGAAAAATGTACACAAACTGACCAGAAACCGCAACTTCCAGATGCCGTCTTTCTTTTTCAAGCTCAACTGTCATGAATGGAGCGCAATCCTGGAGCGCAGGATTGTGGGATAACAAAGGCAGCAAAGGATACAGATGAAGGAGACAGGAAGAGAAGATAACATTGGATTCGGGCATGTCTTAATGCCTTTCTACCTTGGAATGCGTCCTTCAAAGGCAGTATTTTTAAGTTTCCAGATGCAGGCGTGAACTCGACTCTCATGTACGCGCTGTGACAGTTGGTAGGAAGAGAAAAGATGGGTAAATTATGAGAACATTTATGGGTGTACTGTATTTTCTTTTAATACATAATACACTCAAAAAATATTTAACCCCAAAAGTTAAAACTTATGTAATTCAATTAGATGAAAATGTTCCATCCAATTTAATCACATAAATGCAACGCAAAAGTTGACATTTATTTAAGCTTCACCCCTTCATTTTCAGTTAACGTGAATGAATTAAATATTTTTTTGAAAACTGATGAACTGTGATTCAAGCTTGTAGAATACATAAACGTTACTCATTTCCAATGACTTATTGTTACTTGCTTTATATAATCGCCTTACATTTTCTTAATTCTATTAAATAAAGGGTCAAAACATGTTATATTTTTAAACATTTATTGTGTTGTAATTGCTCCATGAGACAAAAGAAACATCCAATTTGACAAAAAAACAAACAAAAAAAAAACATGAAAGCAAGACATACTGTAATGCAATACTTAAATAAAGGCAACTGTTTTCTGCAATTTCATGAATCCTTATTAACTGAACCTTCCAGTGGTTATGACGCATGTTTGACTTTTTAGTTTTGTGCGCCTAGAAGTAACAGGGATCAACAAAGAACCATACTTCAAAATTAAACATTAATTTCACATTTTCAAGGTAACTGTCTTATCGTGGCATAGTACAGTAAAAAAAAAAAATGCTTTCTCCTGATCTATAACACAAAGCACAAATGTAAATGGTCCCTTCTCTTCCTAAATATTTGTTAAAACAATTAAAACAACCAGGACCCATAGAGAAAAATACACTACAATAAAATAAATAAATAAAAATAAGTGAAAAAACAAAAGCAATTATTTTAGTTCACATTTAAAGTTTTCAGCACTTTTTAATACATATAACAGGTTTTCACATTTTAGCATTTAGGCCAGCCAAACAGTCTCAATGCTACTGGAAAACGTGTCATCAGATAAGTTGACTTCCTGGACTTAGTAGCAAAATGGGGTAACATCTCCTGTATCAAAAGTTTCAGAGTTGCAGGAAAGTATAGTCTCTTGCATACTGTAGTTAGTGTCATCTGCTTTTTTAAAAATATCTTTTAGGGCATTCTTGTCTAAAAGTTTAAAAGTTTACAATGTCCATCCAAGTTGTTGGAAATATGTAGGCAAACAGTGAATGTCCTTTTCACAGAAACATTTTAATTTTAAGCGCTTGAACCTTTGGGGAAAGCTTACTGCCATCTAAATTCATCAGTACCTTCTGGAAGAATTCAAATGTGAACTGGAGACTTTGAGGGTAGCTTAAGTTGAGAGCGTAGATCAGTCCGAAGAGCATTACTAATCCAAAGGAAATACTCTTTAAGTGTTGTAGCAGCTTTACACCTCTATCACAACTCCAACATCAGCCGGCACCATCTTCAGCACCAGCACCTTCTTTACGAATCAAAAAAAGCCCCACAGTGGTCTCAGAAATTCCTCTTTCTGCTTCTTCAGGATTGCAGTCCTAAGGCCAAAATAAGTAAATAAATATGAGATAATTTTATAATAAATAAATAAATACATTTTCAGTTTCACTGGCAACATACAGGCTGGCATTGTATGTTAGGTGTTTTAAAAAAAAAGGGCATATATATACAAACCTGGAACTCTTTGATGACTGTTGTCATGTTTTCATTGAGGTACACAGACAGACTCTGTATGACACAATCTCGTTTAATGTGCATGTCGCCACACTGAAAATTTGACAACATTAAACAATATCAGAAATGGCATAATAATAAAAACTGATTATAGTTTGATATGTGTTATTACCTCTAAAGAAATGAAATGCAATTTACCACACCTTGTCTGCAGCTGCCATAATGTGTTATATCTTCTGACCAGAAGCACCTCCTTTGCTGCTGAAAACCATCTGTAGAGGAGCAGTGTATTTGTCCAGCTGCTCCAAGAACTTTTAACAGAAGTGGCACAGTAGTTATCCACATGAATTCTGTATTTATCTGAGAGAAAAGAGAGAAATGAAGATGATGGAATATAGGCGTAATGTGGAGGAATTCATTCAAATTTACAAAATATTTCTTGTGTAAATATCAATAACACTTACTTCATTTACAGTGAATGTAGTGGATTCTCTCGCCTCTATGAAAAACCACTCTTCAACACTTGGAATTTTGTTCTTTAAATTTGGAGGGGCTTTTAAGTGTCCTTACCACCGGGCAAACTCTGGAAACCAACACAAACTAAAATAAGCATAAAACTGCTTGCCTTCTTTAGGTGGCCACCTGTTTGTGTAGCTCGCTGAGCCAGCCCATGTGGTCTTCTACTCTTCTGTTCCTTTCCAGATGAAAAACCGCTCTTCAACACTTGGAGTTTTTGATGCCAGAAGATTTTTATTACAACAGAATAAAACCGAGTTGGTCTGCAGAGCAACTGCCGGACCCTCTTTTGCCCAGTCTTTTTATACAGTTTTCATATAGCTCTCCGCCCAGGTGGGATCAGTACATCTTATATATTTTCAAACTCTGCACCAATATTGTTTATAAGTTCTTCCATTTCTTGGCTGTGAATCCAGTCTGTTTTGAAAAGTGGAATGAGAGACCCCAACCTGTTTACATTGGAGGTCCCCACTCATACTGTAAATATTCTTTAATGGCAGAACGAGAAGCACAGCTTAGGCACAGTTATCATATATCTAAAGGCAGAGCGAGAGGCTTCATCATACACATCCACATTCCATTCTCCCACAGGCCTAGCATACAGATGTAAGGGTGGTTCGCCTACAGGGGTTCAGACTGCAGGGTTGCCGATTGACTAAAAAAACGTTATCAGCAAGATGGAAGAAAACTGTACATTTCTTGTCTATTACCACCCACTGCTACTTATACCAATGACGGAAATAAGCACAGTTATAATAGCTAAATATGTGGGAGAGTGTTGCTATAATGTGACAATATTATATTGTAATAAGTAGCACATCAAAGTTAATACCAAATCAAACTAGTTAGCACATTATTTGTAGGGAAAGAGTTTAATGACAATATATCTGTTTATGGTTACACTTCAAATGATTACAAAATAGATGTATGAGATGATAAAAACTTATACCATTAATCATACCCAGCATGTATGTAAAAAGTTATCTGAGAGATAGTTAGATAGAGGATGAAAAGAGAAAGACAAAGAGAGAGAGAGGGACAGAGAGTGTCCAAGACAAAGGGCAGAGAATCAAAGAGAGCAGCAGAGAGTAAAAAGAAGACAGCAAGAAAGCAGAGCGTAAAAAAGAGACAGCAAGAAAGCAGAGCGTAAAAAAAGACAGAGCAATAGTTGTAATCTTCTTTTATCCCTTCCCTGACCATGTGACTGAAACCCAAATGTGAAACATTCAAACTGACCAATCAGAAGTAAATCTTCCCTTACTGTACTAAAGGTGTGACAATTCATAGACCCCCGATGGACACGCATCTTGGCCTACAGGGCTTGATCACTATCAGCACCTTTGTGTCTTCCAAACGGCCCTTGTAGCAAGAGAAAGGGGATTGAAACAGCAAAGCAAATGTCTTTGTTCATTTTTAAATTTATTTTCA
Source organism: Zacco platypus (assembly GCA_038088235.1). Classification (NCBI taxonomy): domain Eukaryota; kingdom Metazoa; phylum Chordata; class Actinopteri; order Cypriniformes; family Xenocyprididae; genus Zacco; species Zacco platypus. The sequence continues at coordinate 11,489,919 of CM076080.1, forward strand.
GTTTCAGTTTCAAAATTGCTATATTATACCTAAATCTTTATATTCTGATTAGTAAAAATCTTCCACATGAACAGCGCAGGCCACCTGCTTTGTAAATCAGAAACCATTGGCAATTCCTCAACCAGCTCTTGCTGCCTATAGGAGAAGGTCAAATGCTTTTTTTTCTTAACGACTGCCTCGTTATTTTTCTTTTTCACCTCAGTTAAGAGAGCAATTCTTTCCTTCTCCATGCTTTCTGCTGTTTCTCCTTTTGGAAGGCAAAGAAGGAAATTCACCCAAGCTTTTTTTTGGCTTTTTGATGTTTGATGCTGCTTTACCCTGACCTTTGCATTTGTTCCTAAGAGAGTTCGTGATGATTTCGGGGGGGGCAATCTGGCTGAGTATAGAGCGAAAATTAGCCATCTTAATCTTTAGGTAGTGTTTTCATCCTTCATGCATGGCCAGTGTGAGTTCCTTTTACCCTCAAGCAAGGGTGGGCATTTATCAAGGCTTCAGCTGCCTGATCAAGCTGACTATCAGTGGGGTATGCTGCATACCTAAAGAGCTCCTCAGCCATGCCTTCAAGAATGTCAGATCGTAGTTTGCAGGGTTCAAGACTGCAACCATTTTTTGAGAATGTGCGAGTTAAAACTTAATGTGGTCGCATTTGTGCGAGCGTATGTGTGTAACAGAACTAGGTATCAGCAGCTGCTGCCGTTCGTAAATTTTTTATTTTCAAAATGAACAAAATTATATAATGAACAAGTACATCATGAATCCATTTTCCAAACCGTGTTTTTGTCTTATCCTGAATCACTACGGTACGCCTATAATAAGTGTTTATATTCAGACTATTTTAGACCCGGGTTGGCCCGGCTCCGGTGTGGAGTAGCCCATTACCTGGGTGACTCGTCATAGACATAAACAGAGATAAGTAGCTCCGGCTACAATGTTCTTCTGCAAGACACATGCATTTCGCATTGCGCACTGATGATGAATCGCGCCAATTGACTCTTCGCAAACAATTTGATTGACAGGCGATCTAACCAATGATAACACCGAATCCGCCATCTTATCAGAGTGGCCTATAGTAGATTAATGTTAGTTAACTTGAGATATTGTGTGTACTCACGTCTTTCCGCGGTTGAAACAACATTCCTTCTGATGTATATTCATGTTTATTTTATGCAATAAATGAACTAGTATGAAGAGAAGATTGGTTCACGAGCAGTTTGAAGGATCTGTCACGACACATTAAGGAGACACTAAATGGTATTTAGCTTTAAAAAATTACAATTTTTTAAATATGAAACTGTTTCATATGTTGTCAGTGTCCTCACATGAGGTGTGGTGTGAGAGAGCATGGCTTGTCGGGCATTGCAACAGGGGGCGGGTTTTGTGAAGGGTCAATTAGGAATTCAGGAAATTTAGGAATTAAGCCATATAAAAATGAAAAGATCAATAGCTGAAGACTTTAAAAAAAACAAACAAAAAAAAAAAAAAACAAAGTTTGGAGGTCAAGGATGCTGGTGCAAAGGACGAGCCAGCATACAGACACAACTGATGATAAGAGCACAGGTAGAAAGGCACTACTTCCAACAGCAATGTCTTAGACCAAGGTCTCACGTCTCTGTCGTGAAAATTTCAACCAAATTCAAACGCAGCATCATTGCTTGCGTAACCACTAGTTCAGTGAAAATGCTCGCGCCAGTGGACATGCACTGTTAGTCTGTCAGCGACTCAAAAACTGACTAGGCAAAATAGACGACTCAAATGTGAATGGACTGAAAAATTTTGGTTTATTTTCCCTGACCAACCACAACAAAGAAAGAAAGTAAACTGTATGTGAGAAAGTATAGTGTTTGCTTTTATATTATAAGTTAAAGAAAGGCAAACTAAAGGCTAATATTTTCTCATTTACCTTCAACATTCAGCAGATACACATCTATATCATTAAAACAAATCTCTGAATATCTAATTAACATTGAATTTCACAGAACTTGCAGATTTATTCGAATCCAGCAGTGAGATTTCCTGAAGTGTTTGTAGCCAGCATGAACGCATGTATTCTGTGCATGGCAGTAGGTCCTTGTGAAATGAATGCGGACTTCAGTTCAGCTTCACTGGAGACGTGATCGAAATTATAAATGTATTATATATATATACAGTGGGTAAGGAAAATATTCAGACCCCCTTAAATTTTCCCCTTAAAACTCTTTGTTATATTGCAGCCATCTGCTAAAATCATTTAAGTTCATTTTTTTTCCCTCAATGTACACACAGCACCCCATATTGACAAAAAAACACAGAATTCTTGACATTTTTGCAGATTTATTAAAAAAGAAAAACTGAAATATCACATGGTCGTAAGTATTCAGACCCTTTGCTCAGTATTTAGTAGTAGCACCCTTTTGATCTAATATAGCCATGAGTCTTTTTGGGAAAGATGCAACAAGTTTTGCACACCTGGATTTGGGGATCCTTGCAGATCCTCTCCAGTTCTGTCAGGCTGGATGGTAAATGTTGGTGGACAGCCATTTTTAGGTCTCTCCAGAGATGCTCAATTGGGTTTAAGTCAGGGCTCTGGCTGGGCAATTCAAGAACAGTCACGGAGTTGTTGTGAAGCCACTCCTTTGTTATTTTAGCTGTGTGCCGGGTCATTGTCTTGTTGGAAGGTAAACCTTCAGCCCAGTCTGAGGTCCTGAGCACTCTGGAGAAGGTTTTCATCCAGGACATCCCTGCACTTGGCTGTGTTCATCTTTCCCTCGATTGCAACCAGTCGTCCTGTCCCTGCAGCTGAAAAACACCCCCACAGCATGCTTCTGCCACCACCATGCTTCACTGTTGGGACTGTATTGGACAGGTGATGAGCAGTGCCTGGTTTTCTCCACATATACCACTTAGAATTAAGGCCAAAAAGGTCTCTATCTTGGTCTCATCAGACCAGAGAATCTTATTTCTCACCATTTTGGAGTCCTTCAGGTTATTTTTAAACTCCATGCAGGCTTTCATGTGTCTTGCACTGAGGAGAGGCTTCCGTCAGGCCACTCTGCCATAAAGCCCAGACTGGTGGAGGGCTGCAGTGATGGTTGACTTTCTACAACTTTCTCCCATCTCCTCAGCCACAGTGATCTTTGGGTTCTTCTTTACCTCTCTCACCAAGGCTCTTCTCCCCCGAAAGCTCAGTTTGCCCGGACGGCTAGCTCTAAGAAGGGTTCTGGTGGTCCCAAGCGTCTTCCATTTAAGGATTATGGAGGTCTGGAACTTTTTTTTTTGTAACCTTGGCCAGATCTGTGCCTTGCCACAATTCTCTCTCTGAGCTCTTCAGGCAGTTCCTTTGACCTCATGATTCTCATTTGCTCTGCCATGCACTGTGAGCTGTAAGGTCTTATATAGACAGGTGTGTGGCTTTCCTAATCAAGTCCAATCAGTATAATCAAACACAGCTGGACTCAAATGAAGGTATAGAACCATCTCAAAGATGATCAGAAGAAATGGACAGCACCTGAGTTGAATATATGAGTGTCACAGCAAAGGGTCTGAATACTTAGGACCATGTGATATTTCAGTTTTTCTTTTTTAATAAATCTGCAAAAATGTCAAGAATTCTGTGATTTTCTGTAAATATGGGGTGCTGTGTGTACATTAATGAGGAAAAAATGAACTTAAATGATTTTAGCAACTGGCTGCACTATAACAAAGAGTATAAAATTTAAGGGGGTTGCATACTTTCCGTGGCCATTTGTATATAACACAACGTCAACACTTACTGAAATTGTGTGATTGCCCCAAAGAGTTGTTGATGCAGTGACTTAAAAGATATTGCTTCTATCCTGTGTGTGGATGGAGTTTAACCAGCATCAGTTTAAATGTTCATATTTTGCCTTTTTGCCATTCATTACGATATGAAATATGTTGACAGGAAGCAAAATAGTAAAGACAAAGCAGACCGGATTCAAACAGAGTTTGAGTTTTTGTGCACAACAGCACCAAATGGCTGCGCACAGTCCACTAGCCTATCAGCAAGTGTGAGTCCCAGCCAGTTTGATAAATATTAGAAACTCATTTTGTACAAATACAGCTACAATACAATACAAAACCTCAATACAAAGATAGCTGGATTGTCCTCTTCCATAGTGTAAAATGTTTACTTGGAAACTTTGTGCACACACATGCAGTACTTTAACTCACATGCACGTTCACATTCATGTTGCAAATCAGTGCTCTGAGCAGCATCATGAAATGCCACAGGACTTTCTTTGCAGTGATAGTGATGTGGAACAAGTCACCATTGGTGAAAGAGTGGATGAAGATCATTTTTTGAGACATCTTGCTCTATTTTATCTCAAATTGCTATCAAAATGTCTGATTCCATCCTCCACTGTTCAAATAATTGTTGATCACCTTCAGGAAATACATTAAATGAGTCACTCACACCTACTTACACCTAAGAGAAAAATTGAGTACATTGGTGGTTGCAGAAGCAGACATAAATGCTATTTTGGAAAAGACCTCAAATATGTTCAGCAAGAAGATCTTAAGGATATTTTACCTGTAATTCAAATCAGAAAGCTTCTTCAAATGTTTAAATCAGGTATGATAGCATTTTAATCTAATCTAAATAAGTATCTATTTTATTGTACATTTTTTCCATCAAAACACATCAACTAAATTATTGTCTATACTTCGAGCACTTGAAATCTTTTAATGGAATTTGTCATGTATACATTTCTTGTTGAACTTCCAGCATATTTTGAAGCTAATCAGAAATATAACTTCAATCTTTTAATCTCTTAACTATTCTTTACTACTATTTCTCTATGCTGTGATGGTTTATATCCTTTCAGAAACAGAGATGGTCACTCTGAATTTAGAAGTACCACCAGCTCCATCAGTCTGTTCTTCATCTTCTCCATCAACCACAACACACAGCCTGTCTTGCCTTGCATCCCACTCAGAGACTTCCAGGCCAAGCCTGACCTCTACACAAATGCCCAGCATTTCCAAGACATGGGCTGAAACTTCTCAAGTCTCTTGGGACAACATGCCTCGTGAAATCCGTAAGAACCAAAACCCGCAGAAAGGCCCCAGATGGTTAGAGTCAGGTTGACGAGATGCGCAAGTTTGAACTTTGCCCAACACGTCTCCAGTGTCTTACAATTTGTCAAAAGATTGTAAGGGAGTACTCTAACACTTTTGGAGACAAATTTCCAAATGGCTCATTAATAGGAGGGGGATATACTTCCCTCCTAATTCAAGTGAAGACACGAGTTGAAAATTTGAACCATGAGAGCAGCTTTGTTTGTCATAGAGCAAAGCCAAACTCAGGATGCAAAAGAGGACCAACAGACACCTATGGCTATGTGAGATTTGAACCGCAGCTTCCACCTGAAGAGACAGTAGAGACAATAAAATCCAAACGCCAAAGACTACAGGATATTTACAGCCATGAGGGAACTAGCGGTGTAGAGAGCACAGAAGTAAAAACTCTTATGGACACAACATTCTGTCTTTTGCGTAAGCAATTAAATTCCATACCAGCACCTTCAGTTAAAGACATTAAGAGCCAGTGGCCATACCTCTTCCACCAGAAGTCTATCTGTGCCCACTTCAAATTTCTCACTAACATTGATGTTCATCGTTTACTCACCCTCATGTTGTTCCAAAGTTAATAAATTTCAGTAAATTGTCAATTTCATTTTTAGGTGAACTATATCCCTTTACAATGAAGTCTTCTAAAAGACAAATCTTGAAATGAGTTCAATGTTTACATTGTTATACACTGCCTGGCCAAAAAAAGTCACTGTTTGGATTTTAATAGGCAAATACTTAAGAGTCAATGACTGGATCATTATTACAGTGATTATTATGTTTCTAGCATGTTTTATGTTTGGAAATGGTACTTTTAACCCTAAAAGAATGAAGTGTGTAGCTTTCCATGTTTTAAACCACCATGTAGGAAGACACATTATGGCCATATTCCTGGATGAAAATGCCAATATTCATCAGGGTTAAAATTGTGAAAAAATGGTTGAGAGAGCATGAAGAATCATTTTGACAAAAGTGTAGTTATGGCAGTTACAGTAAATCAAGTTCGATCAAATCAAAAAAATTGTTTGTTTAAGTCTGCATCAAGTATAAATGAAGAAAATATCTTATAATCTCCTTATCTGTTCTTCATTAACCTTCCTTCCTACCATTGAATCAACATCGTGCCCTAGTCGACTTGCCACCATTAGTGTTTTTTTGGAGTTTTTTCCCCTAATATGTGTAGACGCAGCATCTGTATTCACGCATACTCCAACAAATTAGGTATAGTTTATGTTGGTTATGGATCCATTATGTTCATGTTGAGAAAGCACAATTCGGAATAATAATAGTTATTTTATACTTTTTAAAAAAATAATATATATACTTTATTTAAATTGTTTGCTTCATTTCAATTACTGGCAAGAATCATTTTTTTTTTTTTTGAGTGTACAGAATAGCGAAAGACACAAGATTCCTTCTTAAGATTCATTAGTGGAAAGAATGAAAATGAGGTAAGAGGAAGAGGAGGAAGAAGCCAACCAAGAGAAACAAAGAAAGACAAAATGTGTAACTTTATGTCAGGACTTTAGTATTTGAAAAACAAACAAACAAAAAAAAAAAACGGCACAAGCACATTGTACAGCTTTCTGGATTTTTGCTGTAAACGAGTTAATTAATAGTTAAATGAATAAATAGACAGAACATAAGAAGAAAAAAAATTATCGCCTGAGACAAGTGATACTTGCACAACCTTGAACTACTAATTCATAAGTTCTATTTTCATAAGACTTTTCTAGTTTTCTTTTTTTTTTTCATAATTTAACTGGTTAAATATGGGTGATCAAGGACTAATCAAAGGCAAACATCTGTATTCAGCTACCTACAATAAGCTGAGTTCAGGTGGAAAAGCAGAACATCCCACTTGGATACTCCACTGTGTTGCATTGAGACAGTATACGGAACAAACAGCTGAGTCGTCCTCGCTTGTGTCTCATAGGATATTGAGCTGTGCTCCCACTGCAACAGACTTATGAATTTTCTGCAGCTGTGTGCAGCCACAGCCAGTAGACAAACAACAATAAGCCTCACAAATTACATCAATACATATTATTACAAATAGTCCAGCTGAGTGTCATTTCATGCTATTTGAGTTTGTTTTTTAACAATAACATTTCTAGTTACATTTTTGGAATACCTAAATATTCCAAGTTTAATTGCTTGACCATTAATTGAATTGATTTTTTTTTAGTTCATGATACTTGCTGCTTTAATTATTGCTAAATTAACCCTTATTGTATAGACGGAATTAGATTGTGTCAAGTTTGACGTCAGTGATGTTTACGGTCACTGACACTTGGCTGCACTTTTCTAGTAGTTTACAGAGAGGCCAGGACATTCTTTAAAACGTCATTTTCTTCAGTGGATGTCAAAGAATACGCTAGATAAGTCAGAACCATTTTGTTCATAAGCTATCAAAAGTTTTTTTTTATTTTTTATTTTTTTAATTATTATTATTTTCATTAGTGCCTCACGTAAATCTCCAGATACAAGTTCAGGAAAGTTACACAACAGTTAATCTCCTTAAGTCTCATTGATATCTTTTATATGGTCGGTGTTGAGGAGCAACAACTCCAGATATTGAAGAGGTTTTATTAGAGAACCTATGTTAGTGTGGCTCATAAATCTTCTTCTACTGTTGACAGTCCTGTAAAAGACTTAGGAAAGAGATCTTAGCTCTAGGCTTTCTTATCAAGATACTAAGAAATTCCAGTGTAGCTACTGTCAAATATAGTATAGACCTGTCCACATTCATTACATTCAATGTGTTTAACCTCAGAATTACTCTTTTCTTTACACTTTATGACCCATTGTCCAACGGTTTTATGCAAGTATTGTTTTTCAGTTTCTTCTGTCAGTAGCTAATAAAAGTTTAAACAAGGAGACAAACTTTTAAATATTTAGTGCAATCAGAGGTTAGCCTTCGCTCGAAGATCAGGTATAAGGGTGTAGAAGAATGCCAAAAGACCATTGATCAGAGATACGGCTCTAATGACCCCAACTTCACCTAAAGACAACCAAAGTTCCCTTAAAAACAAACTAAAGGTCTCCTCGGAGAGCGATGGGAATGAGACAGAAAGCTGAGACAGCTTAAAAATACCATAACAGCACTTTTCCACTCTGCCACACTTCGCTACATTTTTGGGAACAAACTGATAAGCTCTGCAAATTGCGTTTGTAGTAACATTCGCTTGCCAAGATTTTCCATGTGGGAGTTTTCTGTGGGGATGTGTTTTTATTTGTTTCTTGGAGGGAATCAATTCAGCACACATTAAAACCCATGAATGATGTTGAACTATGTTGGACATCTTTGTTGTTGTGCCCCAGTTCACCTCACAGAAGCTGAAATGAGTCATGTGGCACAGAAGTCCCCCCTGAACAGACACCTGAGTTATTGATTCATTCAGAGGCTGAATGATATGGAGACTGTTTATCCTGTTCAAGGGCAGTCCATTTTTAGAAAGTAGAATAAAGGAAGAAAAAGCTTCTCGCTCTTCTCATTGAGTTAATGTGCAAATAAGTCAAGTTGAATGCAAATAGGGCCTTGGTTAAAGCTTTTTTGGCGTTTTGAAAGGATAAACAAGATTAAAAGACTGCAAGAAGTCTTATATCAGAAACAGTGTAGATGTTGACATTTGATCATGCTTAACCCCACACAACAGCTGTCAGTCTTCGAGGCTTTAGTAGATTGTATATCATTTGCAGGATGTTGTAGAATAAAGCTCCTCTTTACAAGACTTGTAAAAACTAAGATTTTGACTCATCATAACATTCACTATGTGTCTAAGGAGGGACCAAAACATTGTAACATCTTGGGGTCCGTTCTTCATACCTCACTTAATACATCTGAGGTGATTTGACAGATGCCAGATCTTATTATAGTGATAACTGAATGCCGGGTAATTTGGTTCTTCAAACAAATTTGCGGATCAACGATCTGCAATGTAGCGATTGGCTGGCGTCAAGACAGCAACGTAATGTCATCATAAATTAAAATACACACCTGAAGGAAAAACTTGACAAATTTTTGGACCTTTATAAGGAAACAGCCAAGTGACCAAAATGACATAAAAGTTATAACAGACAAATGAAACATGCATGTTTTGAAACTTTTAACAGACAAATGAAACTTTTTTAAACATGATTCCCAATTATTTATATTCAAAATTTCTAGTATTTGTACAGGGTTTACATTTTTATTTCAATGTTGTAATTATCAATTCGTTTAATTTTATAGATTTGTTATATGACAGAATTAATTAAAGTTTCTTAAGGGTCAAGATCAAGTTATTTGCATCTCCTGTGCTGCATCAAGCCACTCTCATAATTGTTACCAATCAAATTAATACATGGCTCAGATTAACTGTATAGCATGTGTAAAATTATAAAGTAATTATTCCATCACGAATAAATCTCTGTCAGTAAAACTGTCTATAGACTACACAATGTTATAATATTTTTTTTTAAATACATTTTTTATATTATTATTTAACCCTTTCGCACGTAAGTTTAAAATATTCTGGCTGAGCCCCCAGCGTGAGTTTTTCAAGGCGACCGTTATTTAGAACTTGTCACTTTATTGTTTCCATGGTGACGCGTCATTGCTTGTCACGTGACAGACGGTAGCCACAATAGCGCTGTATGACTGATGATCTGCTTTTATTTCATTTTTCTTTTTTTATTCAAAATATTAACAAATTTGATGACTATAGCATGAAATATCTGATATTCCGATTGTCAAATATGTGCAAGTGGATGTGTTTTGCTGTTTCAACACTTTTATAATGATCGCGTTAGTTGAGCTATACGCGCGATGGGCGCCGCCATGTTAGTTTGCCCCGCAGTACAGAGAATCGCGTCTGTTGGTTTTAAAACACGTGAATTCATCCACTTATCCCGAAATACATGAATGTAAGTGAGCCGGTGAACTGAGAGAAGAAGAGAGTAAACTTTAAAGTTACTTACACAATGTGTATCTGATATGAATAGAGCGTGTCGTCTAATTATTATGGAAATTATTGTTATTGCCGCTCCCATAGACGTCAGTGTGTATTTTACAAACTCTAAATGTATTGATTTGTTAGTACTTATGTGCATTTAAATGTCTGAAACCTAAAACAAACATTATGTGGTTGAAAACACTGCATATTTGTGATATATTGACAGCGCTGAGCGCGTCTGTCACTGGTTCAGCGCCAGAGAACGCGCGCAAGGACATTTGAATTTGGCAGTTGATCACGTGATGCGCTGAACGTTCTAATCACACCGGTGTGATCGTACGCTCCAGGGACCAGCCAAGACTGATCACACCGGTGTGATCGTACGCGTCAAAGGGTTAAAATTGTTATTGCCCCTGGTTCAGTAAGGAACTCTTAATAAAGTTGCACTGGGACAGATTTGAAGTATCAACGGCGCTTAAAAATATGCAATCTAATTCTGTTTACATGAACTAAGCCAGCTCCCAAGCGGGTTTAAGCTTACAGACCTGTTCCTATGAGAGCAAGTCCAGAATGAGTGTCAAAGAACCAAACAATCCAAGATCATGCCAAACTGTCCACAATCAAATCCAGCTAACCGAGTTAGAGACGTATGAAGAACAGACTCCTGGTGAAGCTTTTATCCAAAGAGACTTACAACTGAGTAAGCAACTTACAAATGAAGATGTCTAAAATTTAGGTTGTTTGACATTAACTTATTATTTAACTGCTGAGTATAAAAGAAATATCAAATTCACATTTGTGGTGTTGTTCAGAATATTAGAATGACTGGGATTAGGGATTACCTCCTTACCTAGGCAACACACATGCTCCTGATAAGGGATAGAATCACCCACTGAGTGGGAACTGTTTAATGTCATTCACCCTAATACTCCATAGCACACTGTATCTCATCTTTGTCTGTGAGGTACTTTCTTTACCTACCATTGAGGTTTGAATAAACAGAAGCCTTGTGTAATGTAATGAATGAGGCATCAGCCCTTAGCATGAATGAAACCTAAGTTCCCTATCAGTCAGTCACGTTCGACGTTACGTCGGACTGACGTCATGGGATCTCGCTTGAGAGCCCAATCATCTCCACATAGTAAAAAACAAGCCAATGAGAATTGGCCAGTGAGATTTACATGCCGGGCCCCTCCCCCGGCATCCGGGTATAAATAGAGCCGGCATTACTCACTTCATTCATACTTTTGCTTCGGAGCCGATCGGGGAACTGATCTTCCTTTCATCTCTGCGAAAGTGAAAACGGGGAAAGAGCAACAACAGCAATTTTAATTGCTAGGGATTATTCCCTTAAACAGCAATTTTCATTGCTACGGTTCAAATTTCCTGAGCTCTTGTTCTCTCTCGTTGGCGGTGACAACACAGCAGCGGTGGTGTGCAGCGGGCGCTGGTGTGGAACAGATCGGCGCGCATTCCATCCCTCGGTGTTCCAGCGGGTAGAGCACCTCTAAAAGAGCAGCACGGGAGAAGAGCGTCTTTTTCAAGATGTCTTTTCAACCGTGTGTTTCTGGATGTGGTCGTTTCCTGACCTCATCTGACGGCCACGAGCGCTGTGTGATGTGTCTGGGCAGACAGCACGCTGAAGCAGTGCTCGTGGATGGTTCATGCTCTCACTGCGAGAGCATGACCATGTTGGCATTGCGATCGCGGCTCTCCTTCTTCAATGCGGAAGGCGGAGCCCCCTCTGCTGCTACCCAATCCCCCGTGGCTTTTCAAGGGAGAGCTGCGGGGATGGTTAGCACTTTGGGAGATCTGAGGGTTACAGTGGGAGCTTCTTCGTCGGGTCAGCCCCCACGAACCTCCCACTCCTCCACAATGCCATGTGCCGTCGAGTTGCCGAGCGCTGGTGCGGGCCCTTCTCGTGAGGTTCCCCGCATCTCGTTCGGCGCTCCGGATGAGGATCGGATGTCGATCACTGCATCGGAGAGTGCGCTGTTATCTTCTGACGAAGATGAAGCCGAACTTCCGCCCTCCGGGGTGGTGGCTCAGGCTGAGTCTGAGGCAGAAATGACAGCGATGCTGGCTCGGGCCGCCGCGGGCATCGGGCTCGAGTGGAACCCTCCACCGTGTCCCGAGCGCTCGCGGCTTGATGATTGGTTTCTGGGGACGGGGCGCGGTTCACAGCCGCGGCCCGCCCCAGTGCCATTTTTTCCCGAGCTGCACGAGGAGGTCCAGAAGACGTGGATGGCACCCCACACTGCCAGAAACCGATCCTCTTCCTCCTCCACTCTCACTACCCTCGATGGGGGGGCCGCCAGGGGGTACGTGGACATTCCACAGGTGGAGAGGGCGATTGCAGTGCACTTGTGCCCGCAGTCGGCCGCCACCTGGAGGAATCGTCCGCGTCTCCCGTCCAAGGCGAGTAAGACGACAGCGGCTCTCGCCGCTGGACAGGCGGCCTCCGCCTTGCACGCCATGGCCATTCTCCAGGTCCATCAGGCGAAAGCTCTTAAAGAGCTGCACGAGGGTAGTTCTGACCCAGGGGTGTTCCAAGAACTGCGGGCTGCGACCGACCTCGCCCTCCGGGCGACCAAAGTCACAGCACGTGCCCTGGGCCAGACGATGTCCACCCTGGTGGTCCAGGAACGCCATCTCTGGCTGGACCTGGCTGAAATGAAGGACGCCGACAAAGTTCGCTTTCTCGACGCCCCCATTTCCCAGGCCGGCCTCTTCGGCGACACCGTCGAGGACTTTGCCCAGCAGTTCTCGGCGGTGCAGAAGCAGACTGAGGCTATCAGCCACATCTTGCCTCGGCGAGATGCGGCTCCTGTCCCTCCTAGGACTGGCCCTCAGCCTGCTCGTCGTCGAGGGCGCCCCCCTGCGGCTGCACAAGCTTCGGGTGGATCGGAGAAATCCCGTCCCCCGCAAGCTTCCCGCAGGAAGGCGGCACAACCCGCTCAGGCCGCCAAGACTGCTAAACGAAAGCAGAGGAAGCGGCCCTGAGACGGGTGGCCCAGAGATGGTGGGAGTTGCTCTGCCCCAGGAGACGGTGAAGGCACCGCTCCTTCCCCCCGGAGTGGGCCGGGGGGTAAATCCTATGTTCCCTTTTCTTTTTGTTTCGCCGAACTTTTTGTTCCCACCTCATCAATAAAAGAGCAATTTCCACTATCTCTGAGTCAAAAAGTCATTCACGCACAAGATTGGTTTGCAGCAATCGACCTGAAGGACGCGTACTTTCATGTCTCGATCCTCCCCCGACACAGACCGTTTCTACGTTTTGCGTTCGAGGGTCGGGCATATCAGTACAAGGTCCTACCCTTCGGGCTGTCTCTGTCCCCCCGTGTCTTTACCAAAGTCGCGGAGGGGGCCCTTTCCCCACTCAGGGAAGTGGGCGTTCGCATCCTCAACTACCTCGACGACTGGCTCATTCTGGCCCAGTCCCGAGAACAGTTGTGCGAACACAGGGACCTGGTGCTCACGCACCTCAGCCGGTTGGGGCTTCGGGTCAACTGGGAAAAGAGCAAACTCTGTCCAACACAGAGGATCTCTTTTCTCGGTGTGGAGCTGGACTCGGTCAACATGACGGCACGTCTCACCAACGAGCGTGCACAGTCGGTGCTGAGCTGCCTGAATTCGTTCTCGCAGAAAACAGTGGTCCCACTGAAACATTTTCAGAGGCTCCTGGGGCATATGGCATCCGCAGCCGCAGTCACGCCGCTCGGATTACTCCATATGAGACCACTTCAGCACTGGCTACACGGCCGAGTCCCGAGGTGGGCATGGCACCATGGCAAGCTCCGTGTGGTCATCACGCCGAGCTGTCGCCAAACATTCAGCCCGTGGTCGGACCTTGCTTTCCTACGGGCCGGGGTGCCCCTAGGACAAGTGTCCAGGCATGTTGTTGTCACGACAGATGCCTCCACCACCGGCTGGGGTGCTGTGTGCAATGGGCATGCTGCGTCGGGCTCCTGGACAGGACCCCACCAGCAGTGGCATATCAATTGCCTCGAGTTGCTAGCAGTACTGCTGGCCCTGCGCCGGTTTCGGCCGTTGCTGCAGGGCAAGCATGTGCTGGTCCGCACGGACAACACATCGGCAGTAGCGTACATCAACCATCAAGGTGGTCTACACTCACGCCGCATGTCACAACTCGCCCGCCACCTTCTCCTCTGGAGTCAGCGGCGACTCAGGTCGCTGCGTGCCATGTATATCCCGGGCGAGCTCAATCGTGCGGCCGACGCGCTCTCACGACAGCTCACGCACCCGGGGGAATGGAGACTCCACCCCCAGGCGGTCCAGCTGATCTGGAGCAGATTCGGGGACGCACAGGTAGACCTGTTTGCCTCTCAGGAGTCTGCTCACTGCCAGTGGTTTTATTCCCTGACCGAGGGCACCCTCGGCACGGATGCACTGGCACACAGCTGGCCCCGGGGCCTACGCAAGTATGCGTTTCCCCCAGTGAGCCTTCTTGCACAGCTACTGTGCAAGGTCAGGGAGGACGAGGAGCAGGTCTTGCTAGTTGCGCCATACTGGCCCAACCGGACCTGGTTCCCAGAACTCATGCTCCTCGCGACAGTCCCTCCCTGGCGAATTCCCCTGAGGAAGGACCTGCTTTCTCAGGGACGGGGCACCATATGGCACCCACGTCCCGACCTCTGGAACCTCCACGTGTGGTTCCTGGACGGGACGCGGAGGACTTAAGTGGCCTACCGCTCGCGGTAGTTGACACGATCACTTCAGCTAGAGCCCCCTCTACGAGGCGCGCTTATGCTTTGAAGTGGAGTCTCTTCGCTGCTTGGTGTTCTTCCCGCCAGGAAGACCCCCGGAAATGCCCGGTCAGTTCAGTGCTTTCCTTCCTTCAAGGTGGTTTGGAGCGGAGGCTGTCCCCCTCCACCTTGAAGGTTTATGTAGCTGCCATCGCAGCACATCACGATGTGCTCGATGGCAGGTCATTAGGAAAGCACGATCTGATCATCAGGTTCCTGAGAGGTGCTAGGCGGTTAAACCCTCCTAGACCTCCCTTAATTCCCTCTTGGGACCTCTCTGTCGCCCTAGCTGGGCTACAGAAGGCTCCCTTCGAGCCCCTTGAGTCAGCCGAGCTGAAACACCTGTCGCTTAAGACAGTGCTCCTGACGGCGCTCGCTTCCTTTAACAGGGTAGGGGACCTGCAAGCATTTTCGGTCAGCGAAACGTGCCTGGAATTTGGGCCGGCGTTATCTCACGTGATCTTGAGACCCCGGCCTGGATATGTGCCCAAGGTTCCCACCACTCCCTTTCGGGACCAGGTGGTGAACCTGCAAGCGCTGCCCCGGGAGGAGGCAGACCCAGCCCTTGCGTTGCTATGTCCTGTTCGCGCTCTCCGCGCTTACGTGGACCGCACGCAGAGCTTGAGAAGCTCCGAGCAGCTCTTTGTTTGCTTTGGAGGACAGCAGAGAGGGAAGGCTGTCTCCAAACAGAGGTTGGCCCACTGGATAGTGGATGCCATCGCCTTGGCGTACCATTCCCAAGGCGAGCACACTCCACTCGGGGTGTGGCCTCCTCCTGGGCGTTGGCGCGCGGCGCCTCTCTGGCAGACATCTGCAGAGCTGCGGGCTGGGCGACACCGAACACATTCGCCAGGTTTTATAACCTCCGAGTGGACCCGGTGTCCTCTCGTGTGCTGTCTTCAAGATAGCCACGAGAGACCGCTTGCTGCGCCATTCTCCTTTCACGAGGAGATGCGAGCGCTTGTCTACTCCTCAGTTCAGTTCCCCAGTTGGTGAACCCTGTGGAGCTCCTCCTGCATCATTGCGGCAGTCAGACGCGGCGGAGGCGTCAGACGCTAGGTCCAGTACTCGTGTACATGCCCCCAGCGGTCAGTCCTTGTACTGGGCTAGATGCCCATATGTCTGTGGTTCCCTGCGGGTAACCCCATATGTGTATGGTCCACGGTACGGTTTCCCTGAGGGTAAACCCGTGTCTTCCCTGGGCGACCAGCCCCTGCCCCTGAGGCGTAGCGTTCCTCCCCAGCTTGGGTAGGACCTTCCTCAGGGAGCTCTCCATATGCAGATACTGCCCCGCGGGTCAGTGCATATGTGCTCCACACGTTACCTCCCTTCGGGCAGGGTGTGGTCTCCGTAGCTTCCCCAAGAGGGACGCTTTCCTGGCGTTTTTGGTCAGCTGAAAAAACGTGGGAATTGAGTCACCGAAGCACTCTTCCCCTGAGGTGAGAAACAACAGCTTCGACCATCTCCTGAGTAAGACCCTGTCCTCTCCATCCCTCTGGTATGGAAGACATTGTAGGGCTTGCTCTGGGCGCTGGAGGGTTACGACATTTGTGGTTGCACTTGCAGGTGGCACGCCTAGGCCTGCCAGCATCTGCTTCCCCGACGCTCGTAGCGTGGCTCGGTTGCTATGGCGTTTTCCACGGGATCCCATGACGTCAGTCCGACGTAACGTCGAACGTGACTGACTGATAGGGAACGTCTAGGTTACTATTGTAACCCCCGTTCCCTGAAGGAGGGAACGGAGACGTTACGTCCCCTTGCCATAGCACTGAGTCACTGCTGAGCGGCCGAGATCAGTTTTTCGGCTCCTCAGCAAAGCATGAATGAAGTGAGTAATGCCGGCTCTATTTATACCCGGATGCCGGGGGAGGGGCCCGGCATGTAAATCTCACTGGCCAATTCTCATTGGCTTGTTTTTTACTATGTGGAGATGATTGGGCTCTCAAGCGAGATCCCATGACGTCAGTCCGACGTAACGTCTCCGTTCCCTCCTTCAGGGAACGGGGGTTACAATAGTAACCTAGACGTTCTCCCACATGTTGTGGAAGACTTATAATAGCAGGAAGTTTTCATCCTCTCTATTTATCAGTCCATATGTCCCAGGAATGAATAAATGAGTGAATGCTCCTTCAGATGAAGGATTCAAAGGACACTTACCTCCTCCTGACACCATGTTATGTCTAGTTTTGGTTTTGTTCATCTTTCATGCCTAGTTCTGGTTCATTGTCATGTGTCTTGTTTCTTTATCCATGTGCTCCATGTTGTCATGTGATTCCCCTGTGTCATGTTCTGATTGGTTTACTGGGTTTAATCATTGTTCACAGGTGTTAATCGTTTGTCATTAGTCTGTCTATTTAAACCCTCATGTTTTCCATTGTTGTTAGTTGATGTTTGTGGATATTTGTCCCTGTAAAACTGTGGGTGATCTTTCATTGTTATGTCAAGTGTTACAACTTCCAATTTTAGTCTAGGATGAGAAGAGGCAACATTGAGTTTGTGGTCGACTGAGCGATGGAGATGGTGGCTGTGGGGAGGCCGACCAGTTGGAGTGGAAAAAAGGAAATGGCGTGCTGTACAAAAAGTTGATGTAAGTCCAAAAAGGTGATTTATTGAAAGTGCCCAAAAAATATTTACAGTTCAGGAGACCAAAAAAAAAACAAAAAAAAAAAAACAAAACAAAAACTGTACAACAGAAAAATAAACAGCAACAATGTGCTAAATTTGGCTATTCCGTATGGTCCAAGTTTTTAACACTGAGTCCACCATCAGACTGAACGCATTTAGCCAGACAGCCTATTTATAGGCTGAAGCCCCACCTACAAGGCCTACCATCACCATAACTAAAACTAAACATTTGTAACAATGAAATTAAATAACATAAACACCAAACACAAAAAGACTTAAACCTCCAAAAAGCTAATACCATATACCATTAACAGAAAAAGAGCTTAACAACAAATTAAATGTCAAAAACAACAGTTTCTAATTATCCCCCTCTGACATCACCAAAAAATGGAAACTTCCACAGGAAGTGATGTGGCGGTTCTCTTTAAAAAACAGTTTGACCTGGATTATGGGTTTGGTTGTACTTGGTGTGATCCGGTAAGTTTAACTGAAACAAAATTTGGGGAAAACTTATGGAAAAATAAAGGTAAATGTTCCATGAATTATTGTGGTTTGGCATTTTGTTCATTTGAAAAATAATGACAAACTTTAAAAAAAAACTATAAAGACTTGAAAACAAAAACGGCAGTAGAAAACTGTAAACTAAACAAACAAAACTCCTTAACACCTTCCTGACGTATACACAGATGTAAATTTTGCAGACAATCTACAGTACTAGTGAAATGGTGGTATGTTTGTAAGTCCAAGTTTATAGTCAACAGGTTAACCTGTGACAGTGGCAAAAGACAGCGCGTCACACAAATGAACCGATAGTGTTTTATTGTATAAACAAGAAAGTAAGTGATAAACCATAATAAAGATAATGACATAAAGAAAAGAATATATACAATATTTACATAAATAGAAATAAAGATAAACCGACGGGGGAGCAGGACACAAATGGCTCCAAATAAAAGAGAAGAACAAAACCAAACCAAGCTAACTTAAATTAGTCCTCTAACCTAACTGATGAAAAGAAAAACAAGAAAACAAGTCTTCGGCATTGCACGCCTACTCTAACTAATAAATTAAACATACACAAGTGGTGCGCATTTCCTTACTAATGTATTTAGACATTTTAATTCACTAGGTGTTGGAAAATGTAAGTCACGTGACATAATACCTGTCCTCTCCGAATGAGATTCTTAATCACCATGATACCACTGATGTATAATAAACAAAACAAAGCACAACCAAAATCAACAAACAGGAAACAAGGGCTCTGCTTCATGATCACGCAGTCGCCCTTTTAAACTGTGTCAGTCCGATTGTGATTGGAAGGCGCAGCCATGACGTCACGCCACTAACGATGATGGTCATGGTCGTTACCCAATGATCGTCGCGGGTAGGCAGGCCTAAGAAGTTGACAGAGAGAGAGAGAGAGAGAGAGAGAGCACAACACAAAACACCGCAACAAGCGGGACGTAACACCAAGTCATGTAAAGACCATGTTCCTTGTAAGGATTCTGTTTCATGTGTTTTGGATCTGTGAACAAATGCTGCACTTGGGTTCTCACAAACAATTCACCTCCAGTGGATTGCTTACACACCAATGCTTCATTGTGTGCCCAGCTTTGCAGTTCATTGCTTTCTTCTCATTCGAACTTGTCGCATTTATTTCTTCTTGCCCCTTATCTTCACCAATCAGTTGCTCTCTCTTTAAAACTACTACACTTAAAGTATTAAGGTCCTAGCTATTCTTCTGACCCTTAAGGACAAGAATTTCTTTGAAAAGGCTGAAGTGTGACTAGAGTGAATGATGATTTTCAGAAATAATGAGTATATGACAAAAGTATATGACTAATAATGATTAAGTGCTATTGGTTGAACAAACAGATGTGTGTAGCACGCCCGCCGTGCGCCCTGCAGTGCGTTTTCTGTTTGAATAAACAATGAGAGACACAATTGTGTTGTTTCCAATCATGGAGTCACTCTTGTAATCTTTTATTACAATGGTTCAAAGTTTTTAGTTATAATTTTAATAGTAGTTATTATAATTTTAATTTCCTGGGCCGGGAATGAAGCCATTTTATTGGTTGATGCCTGACCAATAAAATTGGATGGTTTCTTTACGAGATGACACCACTCAACCGTGGCAGCCAGTGTGCCATTTTGAAATCTCGGTTTTTGTATTTTTGTATGAATGTTAAATGTTCATAATAATAATAATAACAATATAACAATAATATTATAATATATATATATATATATATATATATATATATATATATATAATATTTTAAATCTCGACACTGCAGAAGCTATTAGCTCACCTATCTAGTCTTATGGGTGCTACATTTAACCAAGGATGCAAAACGGTCTCTCTGCCACAAATATGTTAGAACCATCACTTCTACCACTAAAAATTGCTTTATAAATAATCTTCCTGATCAGTTTCATCGTCTTAGCAAACCAGACAACTTAGAAGAACTCGATGTTGCAACAGAAACTATTGACGCTCTCTTTTCCAACACTCTAGACGCTGTCGCTCCTTTGCGCTTAAAAAAGATTAAGGATATTAGTCCAACGCTATGGTATAACGAGCACACTCGGGCCCTTAATAGAGCAGCCAGAAAAATGGAGCGCAGCTGGAAGAATTCAAAACTAGAAGTTTTTCGTATTTCATGGAGAGAGAAAATGATAGAGTACAGAAAGGCCTTAAAAACCTTATTTTTTAAAATCTTTTAGAAGAGAATAAACACAACCCTAAGTACTTATTTAATACAGTGGCTAAATTAACGAGAAATACAGCCTCAACTTCTGATGTTTCCAAACAGCACAGTAGTAATGACTTTATGAACTTCTTTACTTGCAAGATTGACAACATTAGAGAGAAAATTATAGCCATGCAACTGCCTACTACAGTAATCACATCAGACAGTGGATTGTATTATCCCTGAGGAAAAATTCCATTCATTCGCTGCTATAGGAAAGGAAGAATTGTCTAAACTTGTTAAAGCATCGAAATCAACAACATGTATGTTAGACCGTATACCGACTAAGCTATTGAAAGAGATGTTTCCAGAGGTCACAGATGCTCCTCTTAAGATCATTAATTCATCTTTATCACTAGGTTACGTACCGAAAAATTTTAAGCAGGCTATTATCAAACATCTTATTAAAAAACCACAACTTGATCCTAGAGAATTAGTCAATTACAGACCGATCTCCAATCTACCTTTTCTGTCAAAAATACTGGAAAAGGCAGTATCATCTCAACTGTGTTCCTACTTGGAAATAAATGGTATCTGTGAGGATTTCCAGTCAGGATTTAAACTGTACGATAGTACTGAGACTGCTCTCATTAGAGTTACAAATGATTTGCTCTTATCATCAGATCGTGGTTGTATCTCTATTAGTCTTACTAGACCTCAGTGCTGCTTTTGACACTATCAACCACAATATTCTTTTGAATAGACTAGAAAATGATGTTGGCATTAGTGGAATTACATTGGCATGGTTCAAATCATACTTATCTGACCATTATCAGTTTGAAGTAGTAAACGAAGAGATGTCATTTCGATCACAAGTTAAATATGGAGTACCACAAGGCTCAGTACTAGGACCGTTGCTTTTCACTCTGTACATGCTACCCTTGGGAGATGTCATTAGGAAGCATGGCATTAGTTTTCACTGTTACGCTGATGATACTCAGCTCTATATTTCCTAGCGACCTGACGAAACCTACCAATTCTCATAATTAACAGAAAAGCGTAGCTGATATAAAAAATTGGATGACTAGTACTTTCCTACTACTAAATTCAGAAAAAACAGAGATTCTAATCATTGAACCAAAAACTTCAGCACATAATAACCTAGAATACTGTCTAACACTTGATGGCTGCTGTGTTAAGTCGTCTTCGTCAGTTACGAACCTGTGTGTGCTCTTTGATACCAATCTTTCATTTGAAAGCCACATTTCTAGCATATGTAAAACAGAATTCTTCCATCTTAAAAATATATCTAAATTACAGCATATGCTCTCAATGACAAATGCGGAACAGCAAGTTCATACGTTTATGACCTCGAGACTAGATTACTGTAACGCTCTACTGGGTGGTTGCTCTACTCGCATGATAAACAAATTACAGCTGGTCCAAAACCCAGCTGCTAGAATCCTTACTAGAACCAGGAAGTATGACTATATTAGCCCGGTTCTGTCAAAACTGCACTGGCTCCCTATTAAACATCATATAGATTTTAAAATCTTGCTAATTACTTACAAAGCACTAAATGGCTCCCCAGTACCTGAGTGAGCTTTTACCGCAGGCGGTAGATCCTTTTCTTATTTAGCACCTAAACTCTGGAACGATCTTCCTAGCATTTTTCGGGAAGCAGACACACTCTATCAGTTTAAATCTAGACTAAAACGCATCTATTTAACCTGGCATAAACTTGACACATTATCAATTTTTGTCTTCATATCTGTTAAAGGATTATTAGGCTGCATAGATCAGGTCAGTCGGAACCGGGAACACTTCCTATAACACCGGATGTACTCGTTACATCAGAAGAAGAATGGCGTCTGCGCTAATTTTTGTCTCTCTGCTTATCCCGAGGTTTACCATTTAACGTGATTGGCTGAATCCGGGCCATGTCTGCGTCGGACGGGGAACCTGTGCCTGTGTGTGGCAGCAACGTGGCCCGGGGTGTCGGCAGAGACTGTGTGAACTAGCTCATCCTTTGTGAAGACCTTACCAACTCATCAGCCAGTGGCACATATCCCCAACAAACCGTCCCATACCGGCGTGATCAAAAAGATCTTAAACTAGATGGAACTGAATAAAATATTTTGACTGTTGTGATTCCAAATCGGTTTAATGACCTGTAACTCTGCCTGAGTATCGGACAAGTGTTCACTGTTGGCCAGAGGAGAACTGGCCCCCTGACTAAGCCTGGTTTCTCCCAAGGTTTTTTTCTCCATTGGTTGGAGTTTTGGTTCTTTGCCGCTGTTGCCTTTGGCTTGCTTAAGTTGGGGACACTTGCTTGATATTCAGCAGTGTTTTTGATATGCCTGCATTGGCGCCGTTGTATGCGAACTGAGCTGAGCCGGACGATTATGTCACTGTTTTCTCCAGTGCTGATATACATAAATTAACTAGACTAATAACTATTGATCTTTGCAACGGAATGAATCAATAATATATAGAATAAGCTGGACAATGATACCATTTTCTTTGGGAGCTGCTGTGCAGCCAAAATTATTTGCCAATTATTAATGTAAAGCTGCTTTGCCACAATTTGCATTGTAAAAAGCACTATATAAATAAAGGTGACTTGACTTGACTCAACTGACAATTCATTGTCTTCCCGGCCTAGACATTATGCTGAAATGTAATGGTCTGTTTTATACAGTAACACTCGTTTTGTGTAATTCCTTGTGTAATTCCAAATGGTCTGCATTAATAATAATAATAGGCCCTATTTCGCGCTTCTTATGGCATAAATAAATATAAAATAAATACGTGTAAAACTGATTTAGAACTGATTAAATTATTCTAAATTAAATTATAATAATTCCCTTAACAAATAATCAGATTGCCCTGACATTTTATGTGTTGCTCGAACTCTTCTTGAGAGGGTTGGCTCTTCAAATTGAGGTGAAAGCTGATTGGTTGCTCCCACGTGTGTACTGTCCAGTGGCATATTAGCACTCGATTGACAAATGGATAAAGAAAAGCATTTAGCAAACCAAGAGAGAAAAGCATTTGTCAAATTCTTTTTTAAAAAACGATTTAAATGCGCATTTAAAATTATTCACAAATGTACTTTTTATTGTTCTATTAATCTACTTTTAAAAAAATGAAATAAATAACCCGTTTCAAATTCGTCTATTTATTTATACATTCAAAAAAGATTTTTTTAATTTATTATTTTATTGTTTTATTAAACTACATTTAAAAACAGGAATTAAATAAACAACTTTAAATATGTCTATTTATTGCACATATAAAAGTGGTTTATTTATATACATTTTTATGTTTGAATTATTAAATTAATTAATTGATTCTTCGTTTTATTTTTATGTGGCACTCCTGGTCCTCCATTCACACCACGCCAAAGAACTAGCACTAAGGAAAGCCAACTGTGTTGTCGCCTGCTTTTGTGCAAAAAAAGCTGCATTGGAACACACCGAATGGACTACAGCTGATTCTGCTCCTGCATAAAGGAGACAACTGCCTATTTCTTCATATATATTTGTCTACATTCGCCATTCAAAAAGTGAAATCGGTGTGCCAAATTTCGACTGCCTGCAAAATTATTACAAATTATTATTATTATTTATATTGTAATGTGTTGTAAAGACGTACATTTTTTTATCTTCCTCATCTGAACTTGAATGAGCAGGAATAGTAAAGCATTTCAAAATAACAGTCCCGCTGTATTTCGACCTGTTCATTAATCAAAGTCAAGTATTATATATATAATATATATATATATATCTTTTCCAACATTTTTAGTTTGTCTAACCAAATAAAATTTAATATATTTATATACTTATTTTAATTTGATTCAAAGTAAACTGTTGTAGCTTCAGGAAGGAAAGAGTAAAAACATTATTTGACAAATTCAATGTAAAGATTTTACAAGCATCAGGGTTATTATAGTTAACTAAAACCATTAAATTAAATTTTTTTTATTGCTTGAAATACAAATTATACAATTATACAAACTAAAAAAAAAAAAACTAAATTATTTAAAGTGAAAGGAGAAAATATAATCTAATTCTATTCAAAATATTAACAAAAACTATAATAGTATTAAATGAAAATAGTGACAAGTAAAATTCATTTCCCAGAAAAATCACAAGATGAAAATGCAGAAACTATATGTATGTGATTTAAAAATATTAAGTTAATTGTTGTGTGGCTCTTACAAAATGTATTTGGCACCCGATAAACGATAGGCTACATTATTTTGTATAATTTTAAATGTACTGTCATTATTGATCAACTCAATGTATCGAATGAAACGCAGTGTATATATCAACTCTGCACTTCTGTGCATTACTTGTGACCCATAATTGAGTGTTTAAATGCTATAATCGAACGTTACGCTTCCCCCTTTAAAAAAAGTTATATGTCATCTCCCAATAGTTTGGTTAATTTAAATGTTTGTAACCTTTAGGCCCATTTTAAATAAATCTGTATCAGAATTAATTAACATATGCAAGGTTCAGTGCTATGGCAACATTTCACAATACATTACACCCCATATGCTGTAATGTATATGCATATGACACCCCTTATAGTAGGAGTCATACAGTAGCTGTTTTGAGTCATCTTTGAAATTGCTGTTCTCAAAAACATTTTATGTGGTGACAGCTAAATATTTGTTGATTGGAGCTGGGGTGAATTTCCCAAATGGCAGTTCAGCTTACAGTATAACTTATTAAACTGACCAGAGTGTATGACATAATCAGGCCCTTTGTGTAAAGGACTTTTTTAAATACCAAAAGAATAAACAACAATTGTGAACTCACTGACTCTACTATCTTAGTAGACTGAACCTGCAAACTTTGCTCAGATTCTTAACTGTTAAGACCCATACACATCAAGAATGATAACTAAAATTTTAACATAAGATGGATTCTGATTGGCTGTCATTGGCATTGGCATTAGTTTTCATTGTTTTTATTGTTCATCAGCTTAAAAGGGAAAAAAAAAGTGATTCCAACGATATTGTTTGTGCAATAATCGATATAGTTATGGTGTGGACTCTATTCTTTTACATTAAGGACATTTTTAAAAAAAAACTATATCTTTATTGTTATAGTTCTTGGTGTAAATGGGCCTTTAGTGTACTCCAAACCATACGTTGAATTGCTTGTATAGTTTTAAATCATTACTAAACATAACTTAAATTTAAGTGCTGTCTCTTCAGTTGTATCCATAATTTAAGTATTTACTGCATTTCCTGCTTTGAAACTGTAATGAAGACCTTTCAAAATCAAGCACCTGAGTAAAAGGTTATTTTGTTCAAGAGTGATGTTAATTGTGACTGTATTTTCTTTGTAAACTGATGTAACAAGAGAGTTATGTTATGTAACAAGAAAAATAAGATTAACTTTTTTTTTCTATAGAATAAAAAAAAAACCTATTAAATTTGATTTACAAATCTTTCTGACAACAGCAAATAATTTGTGAATATTAAGAAAATGTTATTTTAGAGAACTTTATATTGACGTCTATTACATGATTGTGGTGCAAACTATACATTTGTCTATCTGTCCAGAAAAGTTATTACCTAGCTAACACATCAGCAATTTTAAAAGTCCTTGTCATTCTTTCTGAGAGTCAGGTTGAACTCAGGATTAATAAATGACTATGGTGTCAAACATTATTTGCCCTCAACGTTCAACCAGGTTCATATTGCTCAGGCCAGGAGTAAAAGCATTATCATTAATTGTGGACACAGAGGAGTTCATGATGAAAGTAATGGGAATGGAGAGGGACCCAAACCCCTGGCAGCTCTGTCTTAAAGCCTGAGTGATGATTCCTTATTGGAGGAGCAGCCTATAAAGGTGGGGGAGTGGGGCTAGAATGAAGCGTTGATCCCACCACAGCAATTTGGAGTAAATGTCAGAGGTGGTATGATTTATGGAGCAAAGGATGTGAAGTGCACCATCTGTTTTCTGAGCGATCAAGGCCCCATCGCGATCCAAAGCTGATGCCTACACTCCAGTTCTCTTGCTATTTTGTTTTACTACATTAACATAGCAGTTAGTAGTAGTGGAAAAATAATGAAGAAAAGAGCAGTGGTGGACAGTAACAAAGTATTTTTACTTTGTTACTGTACTTAAGTACATTTTTCAAGTATCTGTACATGAATATTTTTATTTTGAGCAATTTTTACTTTTAGAAACTCAGACAGGTAGTGACATGCTCAGATACCCCTTTTCCACCCTTTGGACCTTGAAAGTGGTTAAATTGCTGTCTATGGAGGAGTCAGATACCTCTCAGATTTCATAAAAAAAATATCTTAATTTGTGTTTTTGGATGAACAAACGTTTTAAATGCACATAAATTACATAATTGTAAATTATGTAATTGTACTCAGAAGAAGAAAAAGTAGTAAAATAATACAAAATACAAAAATAAATTAATAACAGCAAATAGTTAATTATTTTTCCCCATCTTTTTTTGACATTTGCAGACCAAAAGGTAAAGATAAAAAGGCAGAATGAGTCGAAAGCACTTTAATTAAAGTTTTTCACGGGCAATGTCCCAGCAAAGTTTACTGAATTACCCATCCAAGGGCCAGAGATTGTCTTTGGAGTAGTTTATCAGATTTGTCCGGTCGAAGAGTAATAGAGACCATTACTGATTTAATTAGGCAATTCTAACCTGACATTAAATAATATGAGTGTGTTTGCATGTGTGTTAGAAGGGGAGAGATGGAAGCTAGATTCTAGAAGAGTAAGTCCAGGTTTGTTTGTTAAAAAGGTGAACATACATGTGTGTGTGTATATATATATATATATATATATATATATATATATATATATATATACATATATATATATATAAACTGCTTGGGCGGTAACAGTTATTTATGCTGAGAAAAAAGGTGGATGCAAATCTCTGCAGGTAGCCTACAACATATTATTTATCACCATTAATGAACACCACAAAGAATATTATATCGTTTTTAAACAGTACTTGGAGCTGCACGCAATTCTTGGCATGTAATGTTATGCAGAACTCTGCATAACATCTGTAGAAGATTGCAACGTTAATCAACCATTGTAATTAACATAGATTTCACATTTTATGTAAATTATTGTTGACTCAATAGTTCACTGTTAGCTATCAACAGTTGACTAGTAGTCTTAAGTTATAACGTTAGTCATCAGGTCTCTGAATGAAATTGTCCAACTAAGTTTGCTAATCATAAAAACCTGACATACTGTTGAATGTTGAGCCTTTCTATCCTAAATGTTTATGACAAGGCTACATCACGACCCGCCACATTTGAAAGATATTTGATACTGTAAACTTACTGTACAACACAAGTGACGTGTGACAGTGAGGAAATGGCTAGCATCAATTATTTTGGAAGCCTAGGTAGTGTGGACTCCGCCGATTATATTACTCAGTAATGGTGAGACATTACCAGAGGCCTACGCTATTTCACCACGAATGGATTACAGATTACATGTCCAAGTGGCCAGCAATCATATGGCCCGACACATATACACATCTCAGCCCAGTGTATCTACAAAGGAAAACCTGCCCTATTAATGGCCTGATTCCATAATCTCCTTCTGTTTTATCAAAGCTTTTATTAACTACTTGTCCAACAAAAGACATTTAATAATACATGTTTACTCCTCACTCACTTCATAACAACAGTTCGGCATCCTTCTGTGAGATGATGTGGCTTCTTACACAGAATAAGGCAGTGAGTAAGAACAGGCAGTCCTGTTCATTAGTCATGTATAATCAAATCATTTCAATCTTCTGTTTATTCAGCTACAGCAATATGACATGTGTCATCTTCTGCAGCAGGGCATATTTGGAGTTTCTGCCCAAGAGCGCCCTCTGCCTTTTAGATGATTTTAGATCATTTACTACTGATCACAGAGCTGTACAGCTCTGACAAGCTGCTCATAAAATAATCGCAGCCTTTGCCAAATCGCGTGCGGTTTAAGCGCAATAAATTATGTTGCTCTATTTTAAATCCATCTTTTTGGTGGTTGGAGCAGTTCACAGCACAAGAGCTCAGTGTCATCTGTTTCTGCTAGATATGCCATAAAGAGCTGCTTTCTGCCCCTAGTTGCGCACACATCTCTGTGATGACATTGCACAGAAACTCATCTATAGGTATTAACAGCTGCACAAACAGTGTTTACAACCACACAATATCTTTATTTCTGTTACAGATATGCAAATTAATTGCAGAAGTACTGAGATAAAAGTATATAGTTCAGATATAAACACTCATGTCTATGTTGTTGATCAAAATAGTGCGGAGCACCTAAAGGGACCTGGTGTGAAAAAAAAAAAAAAAAAAAATCTTTTGCGTTCCCTCGCAAAGATATTTGCGTCTCCATGCAAAGATATCATCGTTTCATTGCAAAACCTGTTGTGAGCTCGGACAAAACCTTCCTGTTTAATCTGGGCCGGATATAGAAATTTGGAGGCCCTAGGCAAAATTTATGTTGGAGTCCCCCCCACTCCACATGCCTCTTAATAAAAAGAACTGAAAACAAATATTTATTTTTTATTATTTCTTAAGCTCCCGACGTGATGTAATTCATTGTCTGCACAAATTCAAAGTGTCTAAAGGGGGTTACACACCGGACGTGAAGCTAAGCATCACGTCAAACAACATACAAGTATCGCGCACTGGACGCAAACATTTTCTACGCGCGAGCAGGATTTTCAACAACTTCCTTAACCCTAATCCTGTCCTTGGGGTCAATATGACCCCAAACGACGTTTAACACGTTAAAAAAGCGGGTTCCCTTCATCTCAAAGGAATAAAATTTTGTGACTTTTCCTACATTATCTATCTATACATGCACAAAAAAACTGGGCTTGATTCGGTCGTTCTGAAGGTTTGTAAAAATTTTGTTTATTAATCCTGTCTTTGGGGTCAATATGACCCCAATTGAAATGAATGGGAAATGCAAAAAAATGTGGTTTTTTTCCATTTGTCCAAAAAAAAAAATCAATAAATGCAACATAAATCTGAAAATTTTCACACAGAAATTAAGGCCTGGTACTTGAGCACAAATGCAATGTGGAAAACACTTGCTCACACACACACACACATGCTCACACACGCACACACACACACACACACACGACTGCCACACAGAGCATTTGTATAGAATTTGGCAAATAAGATTTGTCAAATAAAATCTGCCACAAATGCAGAAAAAAAAAGATATAAAGGGGTGAGACCTAATGTGCGCACACACACACACACACACACACACACCCCTACACACACACACACACACACACACATACAAAGACAGTTACACACACACTCACACAGAGACACGCACACAAGCTCTCCCTCTCCATCTCACATTCTGTCACACACACACGCACACACACACACACACACACACACACCTAATGCATGCACACACGGCCTAATGCATGCACACACATTCAGAGAGAGAAAGAGAGAGATCAAACAGAGATGAAAGACAACTGACCTTTTCCACTTTGAGAAAGTTTATGTTGAGATGTAAGAGCTGCATCTCTGTTTTGAAAACAAAGTAATAGTTCCCACGCAAAAGGTATAAAAGAGTGCCTTTGGTGTCTTGTACATGGATCATTCTGTGCTGGCAACATGACAGAGAGGTACACACTTGCTGAGACCCTGGACTTTCTGCTGGATTCAAGTGACAATGAAGAAAACCCAGAAGACCCTGAGCCTGAGGACTCTGAGCCAGAGGACTGCAATCCCCCTGAGGAGGAGGAGGATGATCAGGAATCGGAGGATGACTGTGAGGAGGGAGATGGACAGCAAACCTTCATTTCCAAAAATGGGGAAATAACCTGGACAACCATTCCACCTCCACAGAGACCAGGGAGATTACCAGCTGCAAAAGTGATGAAGTTAACACCTGGACCAACTAGGTATGCGTGTTCTCGCATAGAGGACATAAAATCCACTTTTTTATTATTTTTTCCTGCAAGAATCCAAACCATCTTGGTGGAGAACACGAATATAGAAGGAAGACGTGTATATGGTGGTGACTGGAGGGATGTGGACTGGACTGATATGGAGGCCTATATTGGTCTGTTGCTTCTTGCTGGAGTTTATCGCTCCAAAAATGAGATCCTGGAAAGTTTGTGGGAGGCTCAAACGGGGCGTGCAATTTTTGGTGCTGTCATGCCACTAAAAAGATTTAACATTTTGACCAGAGTCATCCGTTTTGATGACAAGGCCACAAGACGTGCCCGACGACAAAATGACAAGCTGGCACCAATTCGGGACCTGTGGAACTTGTGGATTGAGCGTCTCCCCATGATGTTTAACCCTAGCCCAAACATAACCGTGGATGAGTGCCTGGTGGGATTCCGAGGTCGTTGCATGTTCAAGCAGTACATGCCAAGTAAGCCAGCAAAATATGGACTAAAATTCTGGACAGCATGTGATGCGAAGACAAGTTATGCTTGGAATATGCAAATGTACACCGGCAAGCCTCGGGATGGACCACCTGAGAGAAATCAGGGCATGCGTGTGGTCCTTGAGTTGACTACTGGACTCCAGGGACACACAGTTACGTGTGATAATTTTTTCACTTCATATGCCCTTGGCCAGGAGCTGCTGAAAAGAAAAATGACCATGGTTGGCACAGTTCGCAAAAACAAACCGGAACTCCCATCAGCACTTTTGGCAATGAAAGATAGAGCTGTGCTTTCATCTTCGTTTGCATTCACGGAGACACACAGTCTCGTCTCATACTGCCCCAAAAAGAACAGAAATGTTCTGCTGATGAGCACGTGTCACATGGACGGCAAAATCAGTGACCGGGAGGACAGGAAGCCAGAGGTCATTTTGGATTACAATCGATGTAAAGGCGGAGTTGACAACCTTGACAAGGTATTTACAAATTTTATGATTTGATGCACTATTTTGTTCATTTTCAAAGTTGGTGATAGAGTGAGTGGTATTTCTTTTGCCAGCAGATAAACTAATTGTGTATATGTTTGCAATATTGCAGATGGTTGCAAGCTACAGCTGCAGACGCAAAACTAATCGTTGGCCTATGGTTGTCTTCTCCACCATGCTGGATGTCACGGCCATAAATTCCTTTGTGCTGTGGAGAGAAGTTAATCCATCATGGCAGAGAGGGAGCACCACAAAAAGGAGGATCTTTCTGGAGCAGCTGGGGAAAGCTTTGGTGTCCCCTCTCATGGATCGACGGCAACACCTGCCTCATACACCAGCATCTGCGACAATCCTCAAGAGACATTTGGATCCTTCCAACGCTCCAGGGCCCTCCACTGAACCTCGGCCATCAAAGCGAGCAAGGTGTCAGGTTTGTCCACGGGCTAAAGACACAAAAACTGACAAAGAGTGTGCAAAGTGCAAAAGAGCCATTTGTGCTGCTCATGCAGTTTTCTTGTGCCATATGTGCACGGAATGATTAGTTTCTGTGTTTTACACCATGTATTTGACAAATTTTTGGTTGTTTGTTATTGCTTTTATGTTCAGTGTTCAGAATGTGTTTGAAAAAAAATTATTTGTTGTATAGTTTTACTCCTGTTCATTTCTGTATGTTGGTGTTGGTTATTTACTGTTTTTTTAAAAATTTGTTTACATTCTAAAGTTATTTTATTTTATTTTTTTTTATTTTTTTTTTCATATTTTAATCATTAAATTGTTCAATAATATGAAACTACAGTCTGACTCTTGAGTTTTGTTCTTTAGGTGTGCCTTTTGCCAGTTCCAAAATCCAGTAAAATGAATGGCTTTCAATGCCATCTGGTGGTCAAAAAAAGTTATTGCTTAAAAACTAATCATCTTAGTTTTTTCACTCACCTCCAGATGGCAGTATTTTACACCTAACACTTAGAGCAATAACCAGAAACCATTTGAATTAAATTTAAACAGTAATTTTAGTGATTTTTTCATAAAAAAATGATATTTCATATGCCAAAAAATTATGTACTTGCATATTATTGTGGTAAATGTGAACAAAAGTTCTTCAAATCTCCCAAAACACAGCATTAATGCCTAGATGGGGAGTAAACAAAAAAAATGATATATTATTTTTATTATTGAAAATGTATATATTTTCTACAATTATGATTTCAATTTTGGGGTCATATTGACCCCAAAGACAGGATTAATTAACAGTAAAAAAAGACAGTTTGAGGGTTAATGATAGTTGGGCACTGCGGACAGACATGGCGAATGGCGCCGCCAGTGCGCGTACACTCATAGAAAACAATGTGTTTGAATTTTAAAGGCGTGGCGCGGCGCTGAGCTTCTCGTCCTGTGTGTGACCCCCTTAATAGTCTGGACGTGTAGATGGCGCTCACGCTCTTTTAAACTCATAAACCGATCTATCCAGGAATGACGGCGATCGACAGAAAGCATTTATTTTTAGAATACATTACAATTGATGCAAAAGAGATGACAACGCGCACACCTACGTTAGGAACTTGGACTTTTTTGCGTGTCTGTTTTCGCTTTGCACCCCGTGAAAGATGATCGTTTCGGCGCCATCATAATTCAATGATTTAAAGTCAGTCAGCAGCAGAAAAGTTGCATTTTTGTACCTTTTTTTCCTATATTCAGAAGGTGGGACACACTTTGATGCAGTGACAATGGTTGGTTTCATTACAGGTGAGAGACTATCATCTATATCCAATAGAAAAGACTCTATAATAACTCTATAAAGTTGGCAATATATTCACATATTTGAACTCAATAACTCATGAATTAAACACTTGTTAAAACACAAATGCAGCTATTCCCAATCATAGTAACCTAGACAATGAGCTAAAACAACCCAATTTTCCTCAAATGTGCTTTATAATATATAAATTAGTCGGTGGCGTCGGAGAGACAAGGAACCGTCTGAAAAGTCGCAAACCCAAAACCATTTTGCTCATTTTTCATAATATAAAATGAGCAAATATTTCATAATATAAAATGAGCAAAATGGTTTTGGGTTTGCGACTTTTCAGACGGTCCCTTGTCGCCGACTAATTTATATATTATAAAGCACATTTGAGGAAAATTGGGTTGTTTTAGCTCATTGTCTAGGTTACTATGATTGGGAATAGCTGCATTTGTGTTTTAACAAGTGTTTAGTTCATGAGTTATTGAGTTCAAATATGTGAATATATTGCCAACTTTACTGAACTCCTGAAGCACTTACCGAATTTCCTTATATTTGAGTCAAACAAATGCACAGAGCTGACTGAAACACTACTGCCAGTCAGAGGGGCATTAAACAGGAAGGTTTTGTCTGAGCTCACAAGAGGTTTTGCGCGGGAACGCAAAAGTTTTTTTTTTTTTAAATTGCTCCCATCCTAATCTTTTTCCCACCACCAAGTCCCTTTAGGCGCTCACAAGGATTGTTTCAGATGGGTGGGTTAGAGATTTGGGGGTAGTTTTTAATAATAATTTTACATTATTTAGCAGACGCTTTTATCCAAAGCAACTTACAAGGGGAGCAATTAGGGGTTAGGTGCCTTGCTCAAGGGCACTTTAGTCATGGTATCAAAGGTGGAGAGAGTGCTGTTTATTCACAATCCCCACTTTCAATTCCTGCCAGCATGGGAATCAAACCGGCAACGTTCAGATTATAAACCCGACTCCCTCACCACTAGGCCACGACTACCCCGACTATACAACTATACGACTATAATAGATGATGACTACAACATTTATTCACATTTATCATTAGATTAATGTTTAACACAGGAAGTGTCTGGAGAAACGCTCCGTGATTCTGTCTGATCAGCTCTGACTCTCTCCGAAATCGCCAACTCAATGAGTAGGTACTCAGCGAGCGCTAAAAGAGTATGGATGAGATTCGGAAATCATCTGCCATGTTGACGTTATCATGTGACCTACGACGTTATCGCAATCGTAACAACTTAAAAGATATGAGTGACTGGTTTAATTCATCTGTAAATATATTGATATTGATTAAACTTGCTTATTTTGTGGTCTTGTTGAAGAAACAGCTCCCCATTTATTTTGTGATTGTTGTGTTAGCAATAATTTGGGGTTCATTTTAATTCTCCTATTTTCAACCCTACTAATGTGAACCACAGTTTTATCCTTAAAGATATTTTTTTATTATTATGAAAACCCAAAATCGCAATCTCTTGAATATGTTAATTTTATATGCAAATATTTTCATCCACAAGCAAAAGTGACTTAAATCTCCTTTGTTACCCTATTTTTCTTGAATTTAACTGTCGTTTCATTCTTCAGGCTTATAAAAACAAAATAAATATATTTTTTGATGCATTATAATGAATTATTCAGATATTTAACCCTGTCATTGTGTTTTTTGTGCTCTGTATTTAATCTCATTATGATGTACACAAACCCACGTTTTTTTTTGTGGCTGTGGGGAGGCCGACCAGTTGGAGTGGAAAAAGGAAATGGCGTGCTGTACAAAAAGTTGATATAAGTCCAAAAGGGTGATTTATTGAAAGTGCCAAAAATATTTACAGTTCAGGAGAACAATAAAAAAAAAAATAAATAAATAAATAAATAAATAAAAACTGTACAACAGGAAAATAAACAGCAACAATGTGCTAAATTTGGCTATACCATATGGTCCAAGTTTGCAACACTGAGTCCACCATCAGGCTGAATGCATTTAGCAAGACAGCCTATTTATAGGCTGCAGCCCCACCTACAAGGCCTACCATCACCATAACTGAAACTAAACATTTGTAACAATGAAATTAAATAACATAAACACCAAACACAAAAAGACTTAAACCTCCAAAAAGCTAATACCACAACCATTAACAGAAAAAGAGCTTAACAACAAATTAAATGGCAAAAACAACGGTTTCTAAATTATCCCCCTCTGACATCACCAAAAATGGAAGCTTCCACGGGAAGTGATGTGGCGGTTTTCTTTAAAAAACAGTTTGACCTGGATTATGGGTTTGGTTGTACTTGGTGTGATCCGGTAAGTTTAACTGAAACAAAATTTGGGGAAAACTTATGGAAAAATAAAGGTAAATGTTACATGAATTGTTGTGTTTTGGCATTTTGTTCATTTTGAAAAATAATGACAAACTTTAAGAAAACAAACTATAAAGACTTGAAAACAAAAACAGCAGTAGCAAACTGTAAACTAAACAAACAAAACTCCATAACACCTTCCTGACGTATATACAGATGTAAATTTTGCCGACAATCTACAGTACAAGGGAAATGGTGGTATGTTTGTAAGTCCAAGTTTATAGTCAACAGGTTAACCTGTGACAGTGGTCTTTTTTGTTTATGATTGTTTATTGTTAAAGATACAACCATGGTATTTTCCCTGATCTTGTATGTAATTATAATTTCTGCAATAAAAAAAAAAAATGATATGAGTGACAGCTGCACTAACACCTCATAGCATCAGTAACTCGACAACCCTACCTAGTACGGTTTTCCCTCAGCGTCAGGCAGCTGCATGAAGATCCCGCCTTTGGAGAAGAATGTTGATTTTGTACTCAGAAAATGTAAGCATTACTACTAAAAATACGATTTCCCCAGAATGAATTGCATTACCAGCCCACCCCAACACTTACATACAATAATAATGAAAAATACTGCCCAATACTTAATTATATTACTTCTTACAGAAAATGATGTTTTAGTAAAACAAGCAAAATACAATTTGTTTTGTCATATGACAGCTATGCATGAACACACTAGACAAATGCAGTCAAGGTGAATATATCTCAATTTTCAGTCAAGGAATGAATTAATAAAATATTATCTTTTATTTACTGAGAACAATAGGAAACATAAACGAGTATGTAATGATCGTCAGCTGAAGTGCCCGCTATAGCCATTAGAGGGCACTTCGCCTTGTACCATGCACTTCACACTCACACTCTTACTCACTCCATTAATGCAAACTACATTTTCCAGAAGCCCTGTACCTATCACTGATCACCTCACCAGCTGCAGCTCATTATCAGGACTATATTAACACACTGCACTTACACACCATTGCAAGGTCTTGATATGTCTTGTGTTGTCATTTCTGAGCTTTTGTTTCTGTTTTGCCTGCCTGTTATTGACCCTGTTTGTTTACCGTTTTCTGATCGTTCTCTGTCTGCCCTTGGATTTACTGCATTGTGTGGACTGTGTTAACTGGCTGCCTGGATCGACTCCTCTGCCTGTTCACCGACCACGATTCGGCCATTCTTCTGACATACCTGTTTGCTGTTGTTTGACCATTGCCTATGTGACTACTCTTGTTAAAATAAAGCCTGCATTTGGATCCCACTCTGTTGACCGTTCATTACAGAGTAAACAAATGAATAAAAGCAAAATAAATAAATACATATACAGGTCAACAACACATGAAACAAAGCTTTATTCAGATTTCTTGTACTGATAATCACATATTTACGGGCTCTGAACCCTCCTACTGTCCATCCTTCTGCCATCTCAACACAGCTGTACCAATTCTGCAATCCTGCTGGCTTCTTTTTCCCACAAATGCCGCCGTCACCTTGCCTCACAGGTCCTGCTCAACCACCGACGTTCTGCAGCAAATGCACAGAAATCAAGAATCAGTAAAGTACTGTAATAACTCTGTTTGGCATTACAATAATTGAAATAAACTAAAACTTATGATTTAAATATATATTTTTTATTAATTTCTGTAGTATACTCACTCAGAGCCTTTGACGGCAGCATTACTTCATCAGTCTCTCTCCACTGGATAAACACACGTGTTTATCCGTCCCTGAAACATCCAGACAAGATTCAAGTTACTCTGTGATTTATGTGCTCAATATTACATTTACATGTTGAGGTAGTTGCTGATGTGTTAACTGACTTCTTATCCAATACAAATGTTCCTTAATTTATCAACAGTACAAATGGTCAAATAAAATAGATAACTATATATCTATAATGTCTGGTTACTTATACATTTGTTTATTTATATTACTTACATTCATGTAATGTAAGCAGTGTTGAATTCTACATAATAACACGTATAAATCACTCCGATGTCTATTTCATGTTGTGATGTGCTCATCATCTGCAAACCTTATTGAGTATTTCCCTGTCAGATGTTAAATAAACATTTAGTAAGCGTCTTTATGATGTGTATGGTTTAGAATTTTTGTAAATCCACTTTGGTGACGTAGGTGAGCTCACTCCCCTGTTAAGATGTACATAATAAAACGTGTTTTTACTGCAAAATCACAACTATGCTATACTGCCTAGTGTCTTTACACCTTCAACAGTTTACAGTAGTTCAACGAATATGATTTTATCACAAGGAACAATGTTTTTGGTTTTCAATACTCACATTTGAAAACGCCTCTTTCTCCTCTGTGTTTGATTACAACGTATCCTCTCCTGTGGTCTCCTGGGATAGAAAAGTATCTATCGGATGAGCGCTCAAGAATTTGGGTGGAAGCAGTAGGCCATCCGGGAACTTGTCGACTACTCTTTTATGACTACTAAGGTTTCGGACATACTTATTCACTCGCCTACTGCTTTTCCCCTACTATATAGTAGAGAAGTAGGCAATTTCGGACGCACTTTAAGTAGACGTTCGTCCGAATCTCGCGAGAAATAGTACGTCACCGGGGTAATTCTCGCCTACTCTTTTATGACTACTAATGTTTCGGACATACTTATTCGCTCACCTACTGCTTATCGCTTACTCAATAGTAGAGAAGTAGGCGATTTCGCATACAGCCGTTTTCTCTTGTTTGGTGGGTTTGTCAAAAGTGTCAGCCTAATCAGCAACAACATATATAAACCACGCGGTATTACAGAGACAGCTGGCACAATGTGTCCAACTAAAGTCATTTATCAATGTGTCTGCTGCCACCCGGTATACCCAACAATTGAAGATATTAGAAGACATGTTTGTCATAAGAGTTTTACAGTAAAA
This sequence comes from Zacco platypus, assembly GCA_038088235.1. NCBI lineage: Eukaryota > Metazoa > Chordata > Actinopteri > Cypriniformes > Xenocyprididae > Zacco > Zacco platypus. The sequence continues at coordinate 11,527,949 of CM076080.1, forward strand.
ATATAGCTTATCAACTTGATGATGTAGTAGTTTATATTTTTAACTTCATTGCAAGGCAATTATATACCAAATTTTAGACACAATGGTATTTAAATGCTTTACATAAAATGATAAAGAAAATACATAATGTATTTCTGAGATACTGAATTTGGGATTTTCCTTAGTTGTCAGTTATAATCATCAAAATGAAAAGAAATAAACATTTGAAATATATCAGTGTGTGTGTTATTAATGAATATAATACACAAGTTTCACTTTTTGAATGGAATTGGTGAAATAAATCAACTTTTTGATAATATTGATTATATTATATGACCAGCTGCTATATATTTTAGTTTGGATGCTTTCATTGTGATTATTTACAATGTGTGCTTTGTAAAAGTTTATTAAAAGGTTGAAGTATGTTGTTAGGTATGTAAGGTAAGTATGTTATTGAGCAAAGGATGTGTGGGAATATAATTCCACAATATAAGATCACATCCTGTTCAATGTATTTATTGTATTATGCTTATTCACAAGGTACAAGGTTGATAGATGCAGGTTTCAAATGAATTAAATTTGATGAGTGTTGTCACAAGCCAAGGAGTTTACTTATGAAGGATAAGTATTTCATTTTAGAAATGTTATATTTACACACAACAAGCACAAGTATTATGAGTGTTTTGAAAATGTGACATAAAGGTCAGGATGATCACAGAGAGATGTACAGTAGTACATCACCATGAGGCTCATGGCTGGGTATAAAACTGAAAAGTGATTAATAGTGCAGGGCTTTTCATAGTGTGTGGAAATCCCTTCCAGATGTTGCCTAGAACTGTGTTACTCTGTCAGAGCCAGTTGTCTATATGCTGATGAGAATGATGATGGCTCCCTGATTAAACAAGGCACTGGGAGAAAAGCAGAATGTGTTATGCAACACTTATTTGCGCTATGTTGTAATTCACCTCCTTCCCTCTCAGCATAGGAGAATTCATCATTGTCCACATTGCACAGTGCAGTGATGAGGTTAAATGACAGAAACCTGACTTTTAACTTTTTGGAATTTTACATGCAGTATATGTTTTAAGAATATGGAAAGTGAGTTATAGAGAGTGACATACTTAAATTATGAGCTATCTGCCAAACAGCCCATCAAAACAAGGCCAAGTAGCCAGTATCAGGTCAGCTTTATACTTCGAACCAATAAGGTCATCTGCAAATAGCAACTAGAACTCTTTAAGAAACTTCCACCCTGTGGAGAGGAGATCCCTAGATACTGTATGCCACCTTATAGGGAATATTTCATTTTGGCCAACAGGCACGTTAACGTCCTCATATCCGTTCTTTGTGGAGCTTATAAACATACTGGGTCAGATTATTTTATTTAGAGGGAAAAAGTTTTGCTACTGTTTCCGGGTTGAATGATGTGTTTCCTGGAAACGGTGTGAAAGGATGTGCAACGGGGCTTGAGATACATTTTCTCTTGTTAGGTGAGTGTGTCTTCTTTAAGGATCCATGCACATGACATGCAAGAAAAAAAAAATTGCGCACACTGTTGTTAATAATTTGCTCCCTTGATTTTCTAAATCGTGTGGATGATTTACTATTTCATTCCCTTGATTTGCTAAATCGTGTACACGATTTACTAATTTGTTCCCTCGATTTATAAATCGTGCGCACAATTTAGCAAATATAGGGATCGAATTAGGCCCTATGTACACTAGTGCGTTTTCATTTTGAAACTGTGTTTTAAAATAAATACGATCCTCGTCAACTCAAGGCTTTTTCCACAGCGTTTCAGAAAAGATTTACTTCTACACTACACGACTGAAAATGCATGTCACATGACCATTCATGCACCCTGGGTATGCGTGTAGAAGTGTAAACAGTTGCCTCTTGCGCATGTAGGTAGCTACTGTATTACAAAAAAAAATGCAGAGTTTAACTGCACAATGGCTGCTAAAAATGACAACAATGCCAGCAAAGATTGCAGTTCAGTCTCCATGTTACTGTTTACACAGCCTGCAAGAAAACACAGAGTGAACGTGGGTCAGCCACGACATCATTTTCAAAAGTCTCCGTTTTGGTCCGTTTATACTGAAACACAACCCTGGCGTTTTCAAACTAAAACGGGGTCTGCAGCTTTTTTGAAAGTCTCAGTTCCCTTTCAGTCGGTCACGTTCGACGTACGTCAGAACTGAACCGACGAATCGGGATATCGCACGAGAGCCCTATCATCTTCGAGTGTAAACTAAACGAGCCAATGAAGATTGGCGTGCGAGCTTTCGCGTGCCGCACTCCGCCCCCGCGAGCGGGTATAAATACGGAAGCGGCAGCGCTCGCACTTTTTCTTTCGCTTCGGAGCGTGCAGTTCTCTATCTGCAGCATCTGAGGGTGTTCCAGAGAAGCTGGTGAAGAATTGGTGTTGGTGTGAAGGCGCTTCAGTGATCCCGCGATCTCAACGGCCAAAACAAACTGCTGTTGTCACAGCAACCCTGAGCAGATTCAATACAGAGAGAAAGGAAGGGTTGCGATTTGGGCAGGAATTGAGTGCGCTCTGCTGGTCTGCTGATACCTGCAGCAGCGCCGCGGTGACTCCCTGTGCGCTTCAGCACATTCTAAGAGAGCTTCAATTTCCTGCATCACGTGTTTGGGCGTTCAGCACGCTGAGGCAGCTTTTGTGGATAGTTCATGTTCTCATTGTGGGAACATGACTATCGCGGTGCTGAGATCGCGGCTTGCTTACCTTGGTTCTCAAGGCCAAGCCCCCGTCCCTATCCCACGATCTAGCGCCCCCCAGAGGGTCGCTACTTCCGCGGATAGACCGGGAGATCTGAGGATCACGGTCAGGGCATCCCCGCCGAGCCAGTCTCTGTGGGCCCCTGGTCCCTCATGTGCACCGCAACCCGTGGTGATGCCGGAGGAGCGCGTTGGTCCCTCTCATGAGCGACCAGCCGTCTCTTTTGGCGCGCCGGCTGATGATCAGATGTCGATCGCGGCATCGGAAGGCGGGTTTGAGTCATCTGGAGATGAAGGCTCGGATGCGATGCCTCCTTCTGGGAGAGTGGCGTTTTCCGAGCCCGACCCAGAGTTGACGGCCATGCTTGCCCGGGCTGCCGGGAGTATCGGGCTCGAGTGGAACCCTCCACCGTGTCCCGAACCCTCCCGGCTGGACGATTGGTTTCTCGGGGCAGCCCATGCTGGTTCTCAGCGTTCTGCCCCGGTTCCTTTCTTTCTGGAAGTGCATGAGGAGGTGACTAGATCGTGGAGGAAACCTTTTTCTGTCCGAAACCGGTCGGGTCCCTCCTCCGCCTTCACCGTCCTGGATGGCGGTGCAGCTAAGGGGTACGTGGGGATCCCCCCAGTTGAGCGTGCTGTCGCGATGCAACTGTGTCCGGCGGCTGCCAATTGGTGGGGTAACCCGCGCCTCCCGTCCCGGGCCAGTAAGTTCTCGTCCAATCTAACGGACAAGGCTTACAGAGCCTGTGGGCAGGCTGCATCTGCCCTGCATGCCATGGCGTTGCTGCAGGTCTACCAGGCCAAGGCACTTCGTGACATGCCCCAGGGCAGTCTTGACCAACAGCTCGTGGAAGAGCTGCGAGCCGCCACCGACCTCGCCCTCCGGGCGACGAAGGTGACTGCGCGCTCGGTTGGTCAAGCGATGGCCACGCTGGTGGTCCAGCAGCGCCATCTCTGGCTCAACCTGGCGGACATGAGGGAGGCCGATAAATATCGGTTCCTGGACTCCCCTGTGTCTCAGATTGGGCTATTCGGTGACGCGGTCGAGAGCTTCGCCCAACAGTTCTCGGCCGCACAGAAGCAGACGGAGGCCCTGAAGCATGTCCTGCCCCGGCGTGCAGCTGCTGCCTCCACCCAGCCGCCGGCTAGGCCTCTTCATCTGCTCGTCGCCGAGGGCGCCCGCCTGCGTCGTCCTCCGCCCCTGCGAAGTCTGCAAAGCAGCAGCCATCACCCAGCAGACCGCAGGGAGCTGGTCGCAGACGTGGCGCCCAGCCCGCTCAGCCCGCAGCCAAGCCAGGTGGCAAATGTTCCAGAAAGCGGTCCTGAGACGGGCGACCCGGAGGAGGTTGGAGCTGCTTCTCGGGAGACGGTGAAGGCACCACTCCCTCCCCCGGAGGAGGGCCGGGTGGAGAATTCTTTGTTTCCTTTTCTTTCTGTTCCGCCGCTGGCTCCCTGGAGTCCAGCGGTACCCACATTCTCAATAAAAGAGCAGTTTCCACTTCCTCTGGGTCACAAGAAGGCGCGTCTGGCGGTGTGTCACGCTATGCCTGGCCACCCTCAGCCCCCTCTCATTTCGCCAGCAGAGGGCAGTGAGCTGGTCGAGGCCGCCCCCGTGCCGTCTCCCACGCGCACTGTCACTCAGCGGAGCCAAACCTCACTTCGGGCTGCTCTGCCGTCCGAGTCAGGTTCCCTGGCTCCGCATCGCTGCCCCCCCGCGGGTACGTCTGTTGTGCCGTTGGTCCCGCTGGTGCGGAGTCTGGAAGCCTGGTTAGAGCTTCCCAGCCCGTCCCGCTGACTCATCCGCACGATCAGACTTGGCTATGCGATTCAGTTCGCCCGGCGTCCCCCGGTGTTCAGGGGCATCCATTTCACTCGCGTGGATGCGAACGATGCTCCTGTGCTTCGGGCAGAGATTGCAATCCTGCTGGCGAAGGACGCAATGGAGCCGGTCCCTCCAGCCGATATGAGGTCAGGGTTTTACAGCCCCTACTTCATTGTACCCAAGAAAGGCAGTGGGTTACGGCCAATCTTGGACCTGCGAGTCTTGAATCGGTCCCTTCACAGGCTGCCGTTCAAGATGTTGACACAGAAACGCATTTTCGAATGCATCCGTCCCCGAGATTGGTTTGCAGCGATCGACCTGAAGGACGCGTACTTTCATGTCTCAATTCTTCCTCGACACAGACCCTTTCTACGGTTTGCGTTCGAGGGTCGGGCATATCAGTACAAGGTCCTACCCTTCGGGCTGGCCCTGTCACCCCGTGTCTTTACCAAAATTGCGGAGGCGGCCATTGTTCCGCTCAAGGAACAGGGCGTTCGCATCCTCAACTATCTCGACGACTGGCTGATCCTAGCTCACTCGCGAGAGCAGTTGTGCGAACACAGGGACCTGGTGTTAGCTCACCTCAGCCGGTTGGGTCTTCGGGTCAACTGGGACAAGAGCAAACTAGCCCCCGGGCAGAGGATCTCTTATCTCGGTATGGAACTGGACTCGGTCAACCAGACTGCGCGCCTCACCGAGGAGCGCGTCCAGTCGGTGTTGAACTGCCTGAGTACGCTCAAGAGCAGGACAGCAGCCCCACTGAAATTTTTTCAGAGGCTCCTGGGGCATATGGCATCCGCAGCCGCAGTTACGCCGCTCGGATTGCTTCATATGAGGCCGCTTCAACACTGGCTTCATGGCCGAGTCCCGAGATGGGCGTGGCAACGCGGTACGTTCCGTGTGGCCATTACACCGAACTGCCGTCGTACCCTCACTCAGTGGTCCGACCCCTCGTTCCTGCGGGCTGGAGTTCCCCTGGAACAGGTGTCCAGGCATGCTGTGGTCTCCACGGATGCCTCCGCCACCGGGTGGGGGGCTACGTACAATGGGCATGCAGTTTCAGGTCTGTGGACGGGGCCTCAACTGCAGTGGCATATCAATTGCCTCGAGTTGTTAGCAGTGCGTCTTGCGCTGGGCCGCCTCAAGGGGCTGCTACTAGGCAAGCACGTACTGGTCCGTACGGACAACACTGCGACCGTTGCGTACATCAACCACCAGGGTGGTCTACGCTCCCGTCGCATGTCACAAATCGCCTGCCATCTCCTCTTATGGAGTCAGAAGCATCTGAGGTCGCTTCGTGCCATTCACATCCCAGGCGTGCTCAACCGTGCAGCCGACAAGCTCTCACGGCAGCCTCCGCTTCCGGGAGAATGGAGACTCCATCCCCAGGTAGTCCAGCTGATATGGCGTCGCTTCGGGACCGCACAGATAGATCTGTTTGCTGCCCCGGACTCGACCCATTGCCAGTTGTTTTACTCCCTGTCCGAGGGCACCCTCGGCACGGACGCACTGGCACACAGCTGGCCCCGGGGCCTCCGCAAGTATGCATTTCCCCCAGTGAGCCTTCTTGCACAGACGTTGTGCAAAGTCAGGGAGGACGAGGAGCAGGTCCTGCTAGTCGCGCCGTATTGGCCCAACCGGACCTGGTTTTCAGAACTCATGCTCCTCGCGACAGCACCTCCTTGGCCAATTCCTCTGAGGAAGGACCTTCTGACTCAGAGACGGGGCACCCTCTGGCACCCGCGTCCGGACCTCTGGAATCTCCATGTCTGGTCCCTGGACGGGACGCGGAGGTTCTAGGTGGCTTACCCCAATCAGTGGTAGACACCATCACTTCCGCTAGAGCTCCTTCTACGAGGCACCTCTATGCGTTGAAGTGGAACCTGTTCGTCGAATGGTGTTCTTCTCACCAGGAGAACCCCCGATCTTGCTCGATCAGGTCAGTGCTTTCCTTCCTGCAAGAGGGCCTGGAGCGAAGGCTGTCTCCCTCCACCCTGAAAGTGTATGTTGCCGCTATCGCCGCACATCACGATGCAGTTGAAGGTAAGTCTCTGGGAAGGCATGACCTGATCGTCAGGTTCCTGAGGGGGGCGAGGAGACTGAATCCGCCTCGCCCACTCTCTATACCCTCTTGGGACTTGTCCCTGGTGCTTACAGCTCTCCAGGGACCTCCCTTCGAGCCTTTGTAGTCAGCCGAGTTAAAAATTCTGTCACTTAAAACAGTTCTCCTGACTGCACTGGCCTCCATCAAGAGGGTAGGGGACCTGCACGCTTTTTCGGTCGACGAATCATGCCTAGAATTCGGGCCGGCCAACTCTCACGTTATCTTGAGACCCCGGCCCGGATATGTGCTCAAGGTTCCTACCACTCCCTTTAGAGATCAGGTAGTGAACCTACAAGCGCTGCCTTCGGAGGAGGCAGACCCAGCCCTGGCTTTGCTCTGTCCCGTCCGCGCTCTGCGTCTGTACGTGGACAGAACTCAAAGCTTCAGGACCTCAGACCAGCTCTTCGTCTGTTATGGAGGCCAGCAGAAGGGAAAGGCTGTCTCCAAGCAGAGGATGGCCCACTGGATAGTGGACGCCATCGCCTTGGCTTATCAGTTCCAAGGCGTGCCTTGCCCGCTCGGGTTGAGGGCTCACTCCACTAGTGGAGTAGCTTCTTCCTGGGCGCTGGCTCATGGCGCCTCGCTGACAGATATATGTAGAGCTGCGGGCTGGGCGACACCCAACACGTTCGCCAGATTCTATAGCCTCCGTGTAGAATCGGTATCTTCCCGTGTACTCGCCCCTACTGGCCGGTAGCGCGAAGAACCCTTTCTAGTGTCTGCTTGCATACGCCACTCCCGCCCGCTGGGCCGGATACGTGCGTCTATTTGCTCCAGTAGAGTTCCCCAGTTGGCGAACCCTGTTGAGTCCTTAGTCCATATGTGTATGTCCACGGTAGCCTTCCTATGTAAGCCCATGTCTTTCCCTCAGCAGAGCCCGCTCTGCTGTCCCTGCTAGATGTGTCTCCCACCTACCTAGGCTGGAGCCATCCCAGGGACTTCATATGTGCACTGCCCACGGCCAGTCCATATGTACATTCCCACGTAATTTTCCTCCTTTCGGGTAGGTTGTGGTCTCCGCAGCGTCCCCAGTGGGCACGCTTTCCCAGTGTTATCCAAGTCTTACTGAGTGGGTCATGCGGAACAGCAGTAGACTTCCCTGGCGTAAGTCCGGTCCCTTCTCCGTCCCTAGTGCGCGCCGGGATGCTGCGACTTACGTTGGGCGCTGAAGGGGGTCAGTAACTGTGGCGTTTTATTAGGGATCCCAATTCGTCGGTTCAGTTCTGATGTACGTCGAACGTGACCGACTGAAAGGGAACGTCTCGGTTACGTATGTAACCCTCGTTCCCTGAAGGAGGGAACGGAGACGTACGTCCCGTCGCCACAGTTCCTGTACCCCGCTGAGCGCGGACCACTGCTCGTCTCCTCAGCGAAAAACAAAGTGCGAGCGCTGCCGCTTCCGTATTTATACCCACTCGCGGGGGCGGAGTGTGGCACGCGAAAGCTCGCACGCCAATCTTCATTGGCTCGTTTAGTTTACACTCGAAGATGATAGGGCTCTCGTGCGATATCCCGATTCGTCGGTTCAGTTCTGACGTACGTCTCCGTTCCCTCCTTCAGGGAACGAGGGTTACATACGTAACCGAGACGTTTTCAACGTTCGAAAACACCAGGGTAGTGTAAATGATAGCCGTAACCATAAAACTTTTAAAACGCACTAGTAAATGGGGGCTTAGTAAATCATACGCAGGATTTATAAATCGAGCACTGTAAAAAAAAAAACAAATCCCCGTAAAATTAAAAAAAAAAAACCAGCAGCTGTGGTTGTCAGAACTTTTCCATAAAAAATACGATAGCAACGATTTAGGTTTTACGGGACAACTGTCTATTTACAGTTCAAAACCATATATTTTAAAGGTTTATATTGTAATAATTAAGATTTTTAACTGTTTATTTTACACACTAAAAAAATCTGTTAAATTTATGATAAAAAAAAACATTTTATTGAATAATATAATGTTAATTTACCAACATATTAAAGTAAAAACATCTGTTTTGTACCTTTGTAATACAGTGACAACCACTAAACACAGTGGTGATGAGAGTCACATGATGAATCAAACCTTCTCACACACAGCTTTCCCAAAAACTGAGAATAACAATATATAACAATATATATAGAAGTTGCACATAGTATGATTCACACAAACACTAAACATCATCATGGTAACACACATGAAATTTTAAAAATACAATAAACATTAATTTAACAACATTAGATGTAACATAAAACCCTATTTTACATAACTGAATAGAAAAAAAATTTGTTTACTGCAACAATGGCACAACATTCTTTTGAAAATTGTTTAGTTAGCATTTAGTTGATCCTGATAAGCACTCATTATAAACATGACAGCATTCTCCTTCCATGAGGGGGTTTTGGCGTTATGGCGACTTTTGTTTCCAAGCGGACTGTAAAAGAATGCAACACGCGTTCATGCAATTTAAAAACTGGCAAGTGTTTCCCATTTTGTGTGCCATATGCATCAGATATTCAGCTACAGTAACTGTCCGTGAGCTTGACGTCTGAACCATGAGACTATTCTGACTTTGTCTTGTTAAGGTCCATAATTTTTGCATGGCTTAGATTATTGTAATGTCTTTTTGGGTGGTTGTCCCACAGGCTCTATAGATAAGCTCCAGTTGGTTCAAAATGCTGCAGGAAGAGTGCTTTCTAGATCCTAGAAACATGTTCACATCAGACCCATTATATCTTGCCACTCCCAGAATGTTGCTAAACTTGTATCTTCCACACAATAATTTATTCTTATAATATTAACCCATTCGGTAAAGCTGCTTTAAAACAATGCATATTGTGAAAAGCACTATACAAATTAACCTGACTTGACCTGACTCGATTTGTGTGTTATGATATGGTACGTCCAAAAAGTTTAATGCAGCATGAACATGTTGAAATTATGCTTAATTGATGCAGTGGCCAAATGTAACTAATCACTTGCTAGCAGAGAACAACTGAATAGGCATTTTTGGTATTGTGGCTTTGCAGAAAATTGCTGGCTGAAGAAGTGTTTGATTGCTACTCTGCCTCGACCACCGGTGTGTGGAAGTTATTATACCCTTCAGAATACTGCAGTCTAATAATGGCCACAACTATATCTAGAAGACTGTCTGGGAGAAAAAGTAGATCTATGTATAACCTTTTTAGGTAAAAACAGAGTTAGGGAGTAAGAGAGAATGAGAGATATAGCCTACTGAAGCAAAATGACTTTTGTGTTGGTATTTCATGGTCATTTTCTCAGTGGAGACAAGGAAAACAGTGCCTCTTCAGAATTCAGAGAAAATAAAACAATATTATGGAAAATAAACCATATTAAATATAAAATGAAATGGTGTATACAGAGCTATTTTTTAAAGGCACATTGTCCAAGAGCAACACCAGCTAAAGAATAGTTTCAGAGGGAGGCATCATCTTCTCAGAGGGGGGATTCATTTGTCTTGAGCTCATTACGTTTGAATGTGAGGAAAGTCAGTGTCTTCAACCCAGTCTCATGCCGATTTTGCATTTTAGCGAATTGGTGGCTAATTTGTACAATCTCATTTGTACATTTTCATACTATCTGCTCATGCCCCTGTGATTTTTATTTTCTCTCTAAACATTTTACAGCTTTCTATAACTGACATTGTACAAATTTATACAAAATCACCACTTCATTAAAAATACAGTGTTGGTGCTTTTCATCACACAATGATCGACTCATTAACAGTGCAATAATATTTTCCCCAGATGCTTGCAATCAGTCTGCAAATTGCTTGAATGGGTCAGTTTGATGGGGCATGGGCAAATTACAACACATACACCCTAACTTTTGATCACAGCTGAATAAAAATTACTTGAAATGATATTCATCTATTCATATGTTAAAATGTGAGGTGAAGGCAAAAGGGGAGGGAATAGCTTTAACTATGAATTATAATACAGCAAATGAGTCTATTAGCTTCATTATAATTTACCAATTTATACTGGACATCTGATACATGTACAATTAACGAATCTGTCTAAAATTGATCTTTCTAGTCTTGGTTCTTAGTCCATTCTGGGAATGTAGCCAAGTGTCTCAAAGACAAGTGTAGCTGTAGACCAACCACAAAAAGCGCATTCCTCCTTTGCTGAGATACACTGTACTGTTCTCTACGTGTTCTGCATCAGTCCTGTGTTTCTTGCATTCTTTTTTATTCTATGAGGTCCACAGTGTTCTGAGGTGCCATAGGTCACAGTTGTCAGAGAAAGGTGATTACTAATGTATGAGAGTGTTGGCATTCTGTAAAGATACAGCGTCAGAATGCTTTCTGGTATTTGAAAATCTGAAAGTTGCAACTTCTTATCAAATATTACACTTACTTTCTTGCTATAAAAAAGAAAAAGAGCAAAAGAAAGAAAGAAAGACATTACACACTCTATTTGATGTTAAAAGGGAGGCTACCTTTCACTGTCTTGGTAAAGGATTCTACACTGCAGACAATAATTACACCTTCCAGAAGAGCGTGCCATCAGCAGTAGGACAAATTATTATTCTGCTGTACAACAGAATCAAAATAACAAGTGTGACACATCAATACTGGAGTATAGCGGAATTCCCCCAGCAGTGGTTCTGCTGTACATAATATCTGTCATATCTGAAGGGCCATATTGCACGTCTATCATCTTCACTTATTTCTGAATCTGTTTTGCTGTAGCCATGCTATTAAATTTCAAAATTAGAACAGAACAGAACGGGGCATTAATTTTCACTTTAGCTCCTTTAACTGCAGACACTAGGCTTTTTTAATAAAGCTGAAAGCTTTTATTTTTAGCCTGACAGAAAAATTTGTGTTTAACTATAGGGTGTTTATGCAAAACTATGTAAAGCATAATTGTAGATGTCTCTAGCATGATAAATAGCAATGTTGTTCTTGAATTGGTCTATATTAAGTAAATCAATTGTCAAGGAATTCAGTCTTACCACCTTCATGTTATGTGAGTCCACAGTTAGTTCCTATTGCCTGTATAGCAGATGGAGCTGCGCTGAGAGCAGACAGCACAGAATAAGGAGCCATTCAAACATGACACATTCATGCTTTCATAAAACGCAAGATACACCACATAAGAATGGTCTGTATTTTCTGCAAACTTTTTTTCAAGATAAATTTAAGTGTATTTTCAAAAAAGGACAGTTAGACTCCAAAAGGACACCTAATAAGTAAAGGTGCACAGTGGTGGCGCTGCTCCGCAAGCGACCCGGGCGTGTTTGCTGCCACTCTTTTACTAACTTTTACTAATTATTTTATTAGCTATATTAGTTTATTAGTTGAATTTACTAGCTTAGTTTGTATGTGTGTGTGTGTATATATATATATATATACACTCACCTAAAGGATTATTAGGAACACCTGTTCAGTTTCTCATTAATACAATTATCTAATCAACCAATCACATGGTAGTTGCTTCAATGCATTTAGGGGTGTGGTCCTGGTCAAGACAATCTCCTGAACTCCTAACTGAATGTCAGAATGGGAAAGAAAGGTGATTTAAGCAATTTTGAGCATGGCATGGTTGTTGGTGCCAGACGGGTCTGAGTATTTCCCAATCTGCTCAGTTACTGGGATTTTCACGCACAACCATTTCTAGGGTTTACAAAGAATGGTGTGAAAAGGGAAAAACATCCAGTATGTGGCAGTCCTGTGGGCGAAAATGCCTTGTTGATGCTAGAGGTCAGAGGAGAATGGGCCGACTGATTCAAGCTGATAGAAGAGCAACTTTGACTGAAATAACCACTCGTTACAACCGAGGTATGCAGCAAAGCATTTGTGAAGCCACAACATGCACAACCTTGAGGCAGATGGGCTACAACAGCAGAAGACCCCACCGGGTACCACTCATCTCCACTACAAATAGGAAAAAGAGGCTACAATTTGCACGAGCTTACCAAAATTGGACAGTTGAAGACTGGAAAAATGTTCCCTGGTCTAATGATTCTCAATTTCTGTTGAGACATTCAGATGGTAGAGTCAGAATTTGGCATAAACAGAATGAAAACATGGATCCATCATGCCTTGTTACCACTGTGCAGGCTGGTGGTGGTGTAATGGTGTGGGGCACACTTATTTTCTTGGCACACTTTAGGCCCCTTAATGCCAATCACATCGTTTAAATGCCACGACCTACCTGAGCATTGTTTCTGACCATGTCCATCCCTTTATGACCACCATGTACCCATCCTCTGATGGCTACTTCCAGCAGGATAATGCATCATGTCACAAAGCTCGAATCATTTCAAATTGGTTTCTTGAACATGACAATGAGTTCACTGTACTAAAATCTCATCCCAATAGAGCATCTTTGGGATGTGGTGGAACGGGAACTTCGTGCCCTGGATGTGCATCCCACCTCCATCAACTGCAAGATGCTATCCTATTAATATGGGGCAACATTTCTAAAGAATGCTTTCAGCACCTTGTTGAATCAATGCCACGTAGAATTAAGGCAGTTCTGAGGTCGAAAGGGGGTCAAACACAGAATTAGTATGGTGTTCCTAATAATCCTTTAAGTGAGTGTATATATATTGCTAAATGTCTGTGCGTTTTGGACTTGGAACACTTAGTCACGTGTTCCTTTGTTCAGTTTCCCGCCACTCCTTTGTTTCAATGGTTACTGATTTGATTTGAGTTTCAGTTAATTTGTTCCAGCTGTGTCTTATTAATTAGTATGTTTGCTCCTCTGTTGCTTTAGTATTTAAGCCCTCAGTTTCGGTCTAGTCATTGTCTTGAGTTGATGTTCTTTTTATGGTTTGTTTGGTTATTTTCTCCTGGTTATTTCTCCTGTTTGGATGGTTTATTTAAGTGCAGATAACTTAAAAAGGCAAATAGACTAAACTCAAACTTTCCAGTTTATATTTTGTTTACTTGGATTAAATAAATTATAATTAAAACTTAAATTATAATTAAAAGTTTTGTTTTTCCACATCAAAGGCTTTATTAGGATTATAGAGTGCTGAACTTCTATAATGTCTACTGACTTAACATTAGTGTTGTAGTCAAGACCACCTATTCCGAGACCAAGACCAGACTAGTGCTCCTCATTTGTGAAAACAGCTCTCTTTCTTGTGATATTGCTTAATTATATCATATGTTATAATATAAATATCAAGATCTACTTTTTTGCAATCATATCTTATATTTGTGGGCATTTGTATTAATTTTGGTGAGATTTTTGACCATACATTTTTGTAAAACTTCCTGCTTCAAATGCAATGATGTTAACAAAGAAATCAGATGGCAATTTAGCGATAGCCCTACAGTTATGGTCTTGACCGGTCTTGAAATAAAATCCAAGACCAAGACAAGACGAAGACCTTCAAAAAATGGTCTTAAGGTCTTGAGTACACATCTTCTAACACTACTTTAACACTATAATAATAACACTATTTAATCAATGAAAAATACAATTACAATACTGGCAGTAAAATTCATCAATTAATTGAAAATGTCTTTATAAATCAGACATTTAAAAGTAAAATTGACCATATTAGAACAATTAAAAGCATAGTGTTATGAACAACAACAGCCCCTCAGTTGTCCTCAGCGTGAATAGAAAGATCTCATCATTGTTATGATCAACAGGTGAAGTGCCCGCTAAAACCACTGGAGGGCGCTTCACCTCGGACTATACAACACACATCCACACTCTCATTCATTCAAACAGACTACATTTCCCAGAACTCCTGATGCCTGTCACTGATTACCACAGCCAGGTGCAACTCATTCCCACAGACTATTTAAGAGACATTTAGTCTCGCATCCAGTGCGAGGTCTTGCGGTTATGTTACGGTTCCTGTTTGCTATCCTGCCTAGCAATTCCGAGTGTTTGGATTCCTGTCTTGTTTACCTGTGTCTGATCTTGTCTGTTTTCTGGTCTTTGAGAGTTATCTGCCTGTTCCTTGGATTTATTGCTTTGTTTTATTGGACTGTGTATATTTGCTGCCTGCCTCGAACTCTACGCCTGTTTCTGACCATGATTCTGCCATTCCTCTGCTATTACTGATTGCCGTTCAATGACCTATGCCTGTGATTACCTGATTTTGAATAAAGCTTGCATTTGGATTCCAACTCTTTTGTCCGCCCCGTAACAATCATACAGTCACTTTTGGAAAGGGAAACCAAAAAAATGCACAGGACCTGGAGGATTTTTCTGAAGAACAGTGGGCAGTTTAACTGCTCAGGACAAACAAGTGACTCATGAACAATTATCTTATAAACAAACAAAAAACTGTCGTCGATCATCTAGATAAGAAAACAGTTTTAAGTTATAGGTATAATATGTACAATTTTTTAAACCACCTGCACAGTTATATATTTCACATTCAGCTGTGTACTTACATTATCCAAAATGTTTCCAAGAATTTGTAAATTCAGATAAAATCACAATTTTAAATAGTGCCTCGTCCCTCTCTTGTCACTTGCACCTGTCAATGACATAATATCGGCGTTATCCCTGGTTTCCTTATACTGCACAGTAACCATGGCAACAGACACGGACAGCTGCGTAATGGCTAGCGGCACGCTGATGTTGTTTCTTTCAAACATTATGGACCATGGCAAGCAAACTTTGGGACATAAGGAAAAATAAAACGAGGATCAATTATTAGTAGATATTATTAGATCCATCTGCATGACGACAAGTTCCATGATTCCATATTCACTGCGTCATCAATCTAGCCTTTGTTATTGTTTTGAATTGTTTTGCGACCCCCTAGCGGACAAAAAAAAAAACACATAGTGCACCTTTAAAGTATTAAGTAAAAAAAATTACTTTTTTTTTTTTTTTTTTTTTTTTTTTACAAAATGTAAACATGTTAAGTGAAATAGCTCCATCAGGGCAGTTCTAAAAAGACAACTCACTCTTATTTTTATTTTTATTAATTTATTTATTTATTTTTCCAGATTCTGCAATGTGATGTAAACTTTAGGCCACTGTATGTGTGTGACACATTCAGTACAGCAGGCTAATGTCAGTAAGTGATCAATACTCCTATCATCCATGTCATTTCTTATCCTGTATAAACTGCCACTGGTGGTTCAAAGGGTTCTCTTTGCCGCAGTCCTTAAGATGAAAGGATCCTTTGACCAAAATATTAAAATAAAATTAAAACTCACTTTCTAATACATTGTACAGTTCTCATTGTTTAAGCACAGGATAGAATGATGCAACATCACATATGACAATAAAAATGTAATGATGATACAAAGCAATTTTGTTAGTTGGAATGCAACAAAAATGGAAAAAATCCAGCCATGTCAAAGTGCTTTCTTGCCAGTTCAGTAACTAAATAGAATACAAGATAACTTGAGTAACGGAATAATTGAATGGTATGCAAACAAAAACTCTTTCTTTTACCTGATTGAGGACTCGGTTCTTTGAAGAGAAACAGTATTCGAGAAGAATGGCAGCATTTACCACCAGGCATTAAAACTGTTTTATTATGATCTTTACTGACTAAGTACATTGTTGATATCTACACTTACTAGAACATTAAAACAAACAACAGGAGTGAAATTTACACTGGACTTTAACAAATATGATAGATTTCAATTTAAGTATCTTGCTAACACACCTTTTCTGACCTTGTCTGCCTCACATGAATCACAAGTCAGCTGCAGCTCTTCCTTCAGTGCTGTATTTGAAGCCTCTGAGGACAGCTGAGTGTCTGCTGATTTGTCAAAGAGGAATATGTTAACAACTCAAGAACACTAGTTAGGCTAACATTAATTAATAAATGTTTAATATATTACTAATAGCTACTTCTTACAAATGTATGCACCAGTACCAGTTAGCAGTTTACCAAACTAGCTAAGATAGCTAGATTTTACAAAATAAACACACTCAAAAATGCAAATCAACAACACTTAATCTTCTGTTTTGGTAAATACTCTATTTAAAATGTCTCAATGAATTTGCACTTACCTTCATCTGATATAAACCTCTCTGAAAATTCAGGACTCTGTCAGCACGCAATAACTGAGGACATCAGACTAGAAAATACTCTTCAGAGAAAAATGATATACCATTGAAAAACTCTTGACGTTGTGTTATGGTAAACATGTTATTTAAAATTATTTTATGAATTCACACTTACTAGTAACTGTTAGTCGATTCTAAAAAGATTTGATTCAGAGGTTTCAGGAATTGAGAGTCTTGTGTGATTCAGCTCCAAATGCAAGGCTTGAAATGGCCATTCACGATATATTACAGTGTTCATTTCCCCAATTATTTTTTTTTTTACTCTTTTTCATGCAGTGACAGTGCCTCAACTGTCAAGATGTTCTTGTACCTCACTCGCTGTACACTTATCAGGTGCTTTTAAGTGGAAAATCGGAAAATGGCTCACCGGGTTGGATCCAAGCAATACTTGACAAACATCAAGGCTTCCTCCTGGCATGGCTAAGAGCATATGTAGCATATGTAGCAGGATGTGTACAGGATCTCCGTATCGGCTGACAGTTAAGTGTTCCCATCAATTCGTGGAATGATGGAATAAAAACAGGACAACAATGTGCGTGTGATCAGCTCCGGTCTTGCTGGGTTATTTATTTTCCCAAAACATTCACATTAGAACAAACAGAACTGTCAAAAATATACATTGTGTCACAATAAATCGTTTGTTATGCAAATCTTCACTGTTCCAGTCTCTGTCTTGAAATTACACAGCGTTTTTATGAAGATCTGTCCATCAGCCAATCACTGTGTTACTCCTTTGCATATTCAAAATGCTGTTCAGTGTTACATTACTTTATGTGCTTTCTCACAATCCAAATTAACTAAACGATATCACAAATGTATCAGACCTGCCAACATGTACGCATTTTTCGTACTCGGCACTCATTTTGACCCTTAAGTACGCGTGTACGATTCGCTACTCTCTAGGTACACATTTTGTTGCATTTCTGCCGGTTTTAGTTTCTATGCAATCTATGACGTTGATT
The DNA here is from genome assembly GCA_038088235.1 of Zacco platypus. Classification (NCBI taxonomy): domain Eukaryota; kingdom Metazoa; phylum Chordata; class Actinopteri; order Cypriniformes; family Xenocyprididae; genus Zacco; species Zacco platypus. The sequence goes on from CM076080.1 coordinate 11,545,570, forward strand.
CTGCCGCTGAGCCAAAGCGTAAGTGGAGTGAAAAGCTTTTGGCCAATCAGAGCACTGTATTTTAACCCTCCGCCTACCTGCCCCTCCTAGCCAAATGCTTTGCTCCAAATCGCGCATTTGCGCGTTCAATTCAATTTAGTGCCCTCAAGCAAGCCAGGCTGTCCGCTGTTGGCATGCATACCATGACTGAACCGCCTAAAAAAAAAGTTCGCAAACCACAAAGATTTTTAGACAGCTATCGGAAGAGATGGCCTTCCCTCCAGATGTCCAGGCTACCTCATCATGCGTTCTGCACTGTGTGCAAGACAGACATCGACATCAGTCACCAAGGGGCAAAAGATAACGTATACAGTCCCACACACAAATACTCCCCACCCCCAGAAACATAATGATATTAAAAATAAAAGGATGATAAGAAGATAAACGTTCATAGTGTCAATAGGCTAGCCAATCATACCCGCCATCCTTCCCATTAAGTGGGGGCAGTTAAGTTAGTTAGACAAGTGGTGGAATGGCTAGAAATCTAGAAGGTTTTAGACAGGTGATTTAGTGCTGATTAACGTAAGATAAAGGTAACAGCTAGGCTATTTTTTTGCATTTTTTTAGCCTAATTGAATTTATGAACTTTAAAAATTACCTTGACATCATAACAGTCCAGCTGTGACAAGTTCAGTTAATGAGTCTGCGGATCCTTTACAAGTCTTAAATTTCATAATGTAAAAATAGGCCTTAATTAGCATTAAAATGTCTTTAATCCGTGTTTAAGGTCTTAAAAATGGAATCGAACCAAGGAAAATCTTATTTTCTGTCATTGAGAGCGCGGTGCATGGTTGCATAGCAACGACAGACGCATCAGGAAAAATCGGGCCGAATACTATTAATAGTAAAGGATAAGCTAATTATTAATCAAATTGACTTTTTGGACTTATAAAAATGATTTAAAGGCTGAAATATGTTAGTTTTATCTTTTTATAAAACCTCATTTGTCAAAACTTGTGCATAGTATAACATGTTGCAAGACTCCTTTAAAATCTGGCCATATTTTTAATGTTATTATTTTTATGTTTATGTAAACAAAAAGTGCATATTGATGCTAATTTTATTTGTTATTTGTTGGTTTTCTACATAAAACTTGGTGAATTGATTTCATTGTGTAGTATTAGGATTTTTTGAACAGGATTCTGTGATAACCGTGATCATTTTGGTCACTATGAAATTAAATTTTCATACCGTTTTATCTGTAGTTATGATCAACTATGATAAACTAAAATCAACTATAATTATTTGTTTTTACAGTATTATATGCAAAGTCGAAGTTTCTATAAGAAAAAAATTAATCTCTGATTCTGTTTTTTTCACTGACATTTAAGGGTAACATAGGCCTACAAATACTGCAAATGTTTAAACACTATCTTTTATTGTTTGTTTTTAGCAAACTGTACTTTTATGAGACTTGTACTCATAAAAATTCTTCAAGGTTGGCAGGTCTGATGTATTCAAACATTGAATTTCTGTAGGTTTTACCCATTTAAGACCTTTCACAAGCATTTTAAAGTAGATTAAACATTATAATTACTTGGTATAAAGACATATTTAAACATATTCACCTTCAATCAACAGTGCAGCAGGACTTGCATAGCATCCAATCGAGGGTGAACATCACGATTATGTTTAATGATTAATCATGCAAAACTTTATCAAAAGGAATCAATTTCCAATGCTTAATATGCACTAACATGTATTCATTAAACATCCGTTCCGATTGACATATAAAACAATAGACTAACCTGTGGAATGGTAGAATAAAAACAGGACGACAATGTGCGTGTGATCAGTTCCGGTCTTGCAACACACTCACATAGCGCCCTCTACTGGTCTGGGAGATCCACCATTCCTTTAATGTATTTTCACATACAGAAAATATATTAAACAAATCAATTGTGACAGACCAACAATTGGGGCATCATAACTGTGATTGGCATTACTTGGTACGAATTACTGGCATGGCCTAACCATGTGTGTGCAGTTGTGGGTACCAAGGGTAGTGACTGAATTGAGTTTGCTGCTAATGTGTTTAGTGTAGGCAATGTTTGGAATGTGAGTTGTCCAAGGTATGGGTCATTCTTTGGGCAGGTTTTCTATCTCTGAGTGACCGTCTGATTGCACTATATACGGTTCTTGTTGCCGTGATCCTCCCTCTTTCTCCTCAGTAGCCTGCTCCTCTTGTGGACCTTCACATTCTGGCTCCATTCCTTGTTCCAGCTCTGGATTTTCAGCAGGCAGTTAGGCATCAGCTGGCAGGTCAGAATCAGCAGGTATGTAGTCTGGTCCCGTGGGTAATTGACCAAAAGACCCCAAGTGCAAGTCATCGGTGGATCATCTCTCTTAGCGATGCAGGGTCCATTCAATTCTCCCTGAGTCAGTACACTTTCTGATTCTTTTCTTTCAGATCTTAGGTATTTTTAATTGCTGGCCCTACTCCAATAATAACCTTCGTCTTCTTCAGAGCTAAACTCTCCATCTTCTCCTGCCTCTTCTTTTTGTGTCACCTTTCTGTTCTGCTGTCCTCTTGCCTCAACACTTTCTTTCTTTTGCACTTCCTGCCTCTTTGGGTCCAGGCTCTCTGGTGTTGGTAAGTCATTCACAAGCAGAAGGAGGTTTCGGTGTAGTGTTCTAATCTTACATTCATTGTTTTCAGAATGCACTTTGTATACGAAGTTGTCACCTAACTGCTCCTTCACAAGTAAATGATAAGCTCCCAATAAGAACGCAGCTTTCCTGGGCCACCTCTCGGACTCAAATTCCTTGCCAGGACACGATCTCCAGGCATTAAGATGACACAACTGGCTTTCCGGTCATAGTACTCTTTATTGCGAAAACTCATCTGCTTACTGCTTTGTGCTGCAATTCTATATGCTTCAGCTATTCGATCTGCCCAGTGTTCAGCATAACCATGTGGGGTGGTGAATCCATCTTCCTGCACCAGCCCAAACAATAAATCAATGGGGAATCGTGGATGATGACCATACATAAGGTAGAATGGCGAGTACCCAGTAGATTCATGTTTTGTACAGATGTTCCTTCCTGCTCTGTTTGTTCTTATCAGTCAATGTCCACAGCATCTGAAGCTATGCTCTGTTTAGTCTCTCTACAGGATTACTTCGGGGGTGGTATGGTGTAGACCTGGAGTGACCAACCCCAGAGAGCTTCTGTAGGGTGTGGAAAAGGGAATTTTCAAACTCGTACCCCTGATCATGATGTAACTTTGCAGGGAATCCGAAGCGAGGTATGAAATCATTGAATATTTTCTCAGCTGCAGTCTTCCCCGATTTGTTCCTGGTAGGATAGGCCTGGGCATATCTGGTGAAGTGGTCAATCACCATAAGGATATATTCATACCCCTCACGTATGAATACGTATGTACGCCTCTAGGTGCAAATAATTAATCCACACTAACTCAAGGGGTGCACTTGAAGTGATTCCTCCCATTGATGCATGCACATGCGTCACTGGCTGTTTCTGTGTTATGCATGGCCACTGGCGGGTCACATACTCTTCCACACTCCTCTTCATTCGAGGCCAATAGAACCTCTCTCGAGCTAGCTGTAACACCTTCTCTGCCCCGACATGACTCATGTGGTTATGCAGCTGCTGAAGGACCATCTCACGATACTTTGTGGGCAATACCAGTTGTCGTCTTTGTGTTGTTCTCCTATACAAAATGTTGTTTTCAAGTACCAACCTGTGCCATTCTCTTAACAGCTTCTTTGTGTCACTAGCTGCTGTGGACCGAATGTCAGGGGTCACCGTTTGATCAGCTTTCTTCAGTTTAATGACTGGTCCAATAACCAGGTCCTCCTGTTGGGCTCTACTTATTTCATCTGGACTGATGGCCAGTGAGAGCTGGTTATGGATCGTGACTGTGTCTGGTTCCATAAAATTTAGAACTCTTACCCAAGCTACATCTTCTTGCTCGGACATTATGTTGCCCTCCCAGGTTGTTTGGATGGCATTTTGTGACAGACCCTCTGTGCACTCACTGATGTACTGGCCCATATCCAAAGGGCAATGTGACAACAAGTCTGCATCATTGTTACTTTTGCCAGGACAATATTTGATCTCAAATCTGAAATCTGCAAGTTCCCCCACCCAACTATAACCAGCTGCATTTAACTTTGCAGAACTAATCACATAAGTGAGAGGGTTATTGTCGGTATAAATGGTAAAAAACGGGGCGTAGTAGGAGTCTGTAGTTTTTCTCAGCAGGCGACAATGATCTCGATCCGTATGCAATAACTCGTAATTTGCCTTCTTGCCTCTGGTAAAGCACTGCCCCTAATCCTTGCTCAGACGCATCTGTGTGCAATACAAATGGGGCGTCAAAGTCAGGGTACGCAAGTACATGTGGCTTTGTAAGCATGTCAATAAGTGGGTCTAAGCTCTGCTGGTGCTTGTCTTCCCACACAACCGGATGTTGGGATGGCAGCTGTGGACTCCTCTTCCTTTCCTTCTTCTGTCCTACTTGTGATGGAATTTCTGATGCATTAGCCTGAAGCAGATCATAAATAGGTTTTGCCAACCTAGCAAAATCTTGAATGTATCTACGATAATAGCTAAGGAAGCCTACAAGACGGCGGACTTCTCCAACATTTTGAGGTGTTTTGTCACGGAGTACCCTCACAGCATCCAGATCTTTTGGGTCCACTCTTACACCATCTGCAGATACAAGCCGTCCCAGATACCAGACCTCTTGCTTAAACAGTAAATCAATGGGGAATCGTGGATGATGACCATACATAAGGAAGAATGGCGAGTACCCAGTAGATTCATGTTTTGTACAGATGTTCCTTCCAGCTCTGTTTGTCCTTATCAGTCAATGTCCACAGCATCTGAAGCTATGCTCTGTTTAGTCTCTCTACAGGATTACTTCGGGGGTGGTATGGTGCAGATACCAGACCTCTTGCTTAAACAGCACACCCTTAGCTGGATGTAGCTTGACACCATGTTGCCGAAGAGCGCGGAACACAACTCGCAATTCCTCCACATGCTCTTCAAAGGACTTGGCAAAACACAGCACATCATCCAGGTAAGGCAGGCAACACTCATCGTGGATGGAATCTAACATCTCTTCCATACTCCACTGAAAAGCAGCTGGGGCATTTGACAGGCCAAAGGGTATCCTTAGCCATTCAAATAGGCCCTAAGGCGTCACAAATGCTGTCAAGTGCCTCGACCCTTCAGCCATGAACCCCTGGTGGTAGGTCTTACCCTGATCGAGTATGGAGAACCAACGGTATCCACGCAAGGTGTTCATGAGGTCCTGGATTCGTGGTAGAGGATGGCGATCGGGCACAGTTTTCTGATTAAGCCGTCAGTAGTCAATACACAAACGTAGTGCACCGTCTTTTTTCCGGACGCACACTACCGGTGCAGCGTAAGGTGATCGGGATTTTACTATCCAGCCCTTGGCAAGCAAGTCCTGAACATACTCCTTTACTTCTTTCAAGAGTGGCTTGGGTATAGAAGTGTAGGCTTTTTGCACAGGGATATCATCCTTCAAGTTCAACGTCATCTGTAGACTGGGGATGTTCCCAATGTCATTTTCATCACGGGCAAACACAGCCGACTCCTCATAAGGTAGTTGACTCAGATTTACCGGAGGATGCCAGAGCATGCCAGTGTCATCCGGCTGCACTGGTTGAGATGAAGCAGCTTCCTCTGAGCTGCTTGGTTCAGCTTGATCAGTCTGAATAATCTTAGCAATGGTTGCTATTCCCCCAAGTATAGCTCTTTTCGGGATGGTCACGTCATGCTTGGTGTGATTTCCAACTGGGACTCTCATGTATGACTGCCCTGCTTTGTGACTCTCAATCAGTCCTTCTCCAAGTCAAGATGTCCCAGGGGTGAGGCCTCATCACTCGGCTCAAACAGGACTGTGAGGTCAGTGTTATTGAAGTTAGGTGGTACCCTGCATTTCACATTTGCCACCTGACCAGGCAGAATAGTGAAACGTTGTGGTCCTTTTGTGTCTGCATATACTTTGTCTGCGGGGATGAAGCCAACTGACACCTCCACAATATTATCTTGAGTATTTCCAGTGCTACTCATCAAGGAATACAAGGTGGTAAGAATGCCCGCACTTTTTTTGGCCCAGAGATTAATTAGCTCAGAGATCACATTAAACCCCAAGAGAGGCCTCTCCAACTGCAGCTGACTGACCAGAAAGGAAACTTGGATGGAATAGCGAGTCCTGTCATGTCCAGGTAAGCTAACGGTTATTTCGACCCACCCACTGAATGGAATTACATCTCCATTGATGGCGAACACCTCCAAGCCAGCACTGGGTCCCACTATTTCAGATAAGGGGTGAACATCACATGTTGGTAGGTACTTTTCCTTCCAGTTTTGATCAATGATGCTAACCTGTGCTCCAGTGTCAAGAAGCATGCTTACTTTATGGCCTCCAATTTCCCCTTCCAGTAGACACTTCTTTCCAACAAACTGAACGATCCTTTCTTCTGAGTTCTGAGTTTGCCTTCTGTATGGCTTCCTTGCTGTACTACCTGTGTGATTCCATGACCCAACATTAACTGTATAGTTACGGCAATGTGGCCCTAATGTGACCTCCTCCTCACTTGTAACCTTCACAAGCTGTCTGAGAAGCATGTCATCAGTTACATCTCCTGCAGCGACAAATTGCTTAAACTCACGACGAATCTCACTGTACTTGGGCCCCAGACCCTGGCAAACTGTATGTAGAAACACTTCTTGGATGGTCATCATATCTTAAATCAGCTGTGCTTTGTTTAGAAGCAAACTGGATCTTTTGTTTAAGGCCAATGACACAATAAAGAAATTGCTGTGGATTTTCGTTTTCTCCTTGGCGTACACACATCAAGTTTTGAAACAGCTCAGTGCTACTCTTATCACCTAAATGAGACTATAGCACTCCTCTTAGCTCTTGTACTGTCAAATCTTCCTTTTCCATTAACATCTCCTTGAAATTACCAGGCTTGATTATTTTTAGGACCCCTCTAATAATTTCACATTCACTTTCCATCGTACTGACCTCCAGTACCACTGTTAAACACAGTCAAACAACAGCAGGGATTCAATTCAGGGATTCACAGCAAGCTGGTCTTTGGATTCTTTCGCTTAAGCTCCACTCCTCCAGCAGGTGGAGCTATCCCGGACGAGCCCCCAAGAACTAGCGGGTACAGGATGTCCGTATCATATCTGATCAGCTAAGGGCATATAGAAATATCTGACCTCACTGAAATGTTGCTTCAGAATATTAAATATTACTTTGGGGTTCTCAGAGGGTCTTAGGGAAGTGTTACTGCGAAGGGTAATTCTAACAATGTCTTTGGTTTTAACCATCAGTCTTGCCTCTTTTCCACAGGTAAATGCCCATTAAATTCCCCCACTCATGCACACTGAACTTATCTGTTCCATCTGCTCAGAAGAAAGGGGGCTCTTTTGCTTCTGACTGCATGACTAGTTTAACCCCTGTCAAATTAAGTGAGGATGCCTCTGAGAATGACTGGACTCCACCTAAACTTTGAGTCTATGCACACCTCCAGTCTTTCTCTTTCTCCACATTTTGAGCAGAAATTATACTCTGTCCTACTTCCTGAGCAATGTATGTTATGAAATTACACCCTGCTGCATCACTTAAGTCTGGGCAAACCGATAATGGATTAGACTGTAACTGACTGTGTTTGTTCAGTTACTCGAATGGAACAAAATTTAGGTGACGTTTGTTTTACATTACCCCTTCCTGAAACAAGTGTTAATGTACAGTCACTGAAAAGTCTCCCCAATACCAAAACTTGAATCAGACATGGTCCCATCAGCATTAACATTTTCCATATTGTAACCATGTGCCATCATTCCTCATTAACATACAAGTCACGAAACGACGAGTAATGTAAATATTATATGACCAAAAAACACTTTCAAGTGTCAACACAGCAAAATGATTCAAGGATACCAAGGGGAAATAGTAAAAGTAGTGGCACTAATTTTGTAGTGAGATGTCCAGTTCAGCGAAAAATGCATCACTTTGTGTTGCTATTAAATGAAACCTTCACTGAAGTGTAGCATCCGCCGGCGACCAAATGGCATTGATCCTTGGACAAAGATCCTGGTTATTTTGACATATTCTCTTTGTAGGATATCAAGTATGGATTTTTGCACTGTACACCAATCTAACCAGTTAGTGTAAAAGTTAATTGAACATTTTAACATTTTATTGTACTACTAGGAAATGATTAGGAGTTACTGTATGTAGTATCTGTACTGGATCAGTGATGACAAATTCATTGTTAGATTTTAGGAAAACCTTTTATCCTTCTGAACTGCATAGTTAAGTCACGGCTGGCTCCGGCCCATCCTGACCCTCACGGTGCCATCGACACTTTTGTGGGCATGTGTCGATACTAAACAGATATCTACTTCGAAGTCTCCCTGACTTCAAAAAGATTGAAATCAACTTCGATCAAATTCCCCCACACAAGCCCAAAGATTGTGGGGTAAGAGGATTGTTTGTATTCCTCACTTGTAAGTTGCTTTGGATAAAAGCGTCTGCTAAATGACTAAATGTAACCACCAATACACACCTTCATTAAAATATGAATATTCCCAAGTGTTTTTCCTGAGTGTACGCCTCGTCTGCCTCACTGCTGAATTGTTTGTGTCTGTTGCTTCTTTTTGCTTTATTTTGAATCTAATCATTATCATTGCTTGTTGTCTACTTTATCATCATCATATAGCTTATATTGTCTAATATTGCCTATCACATTAATCTGACGTTGCTAGTTTCTAATCTTTTAATGTAAATCATTATCACAACACGTTAGCATTACGCTAGTTTGTAAACTTGGCATCCGTGCCCACCGTCATTTCTGTCACGCTATCCTTTTTCTACGAATTCATCAAACAGCTGTGGTAAGTCAGATCAGTCTACGAACATGGAAAGCTATGTCATCTTCTCCTTTCATTGTTACTTTCATTGCCTGTCACATGCATAATATAGCTATCTCTGTCAGAAGGGGTATTCACATGTCATAAATGCAAGGAAATAGTCAGGCTGACAGAGAAAGTCTCAGAATTAGAGACACGCATGCAAACTTTAATTGAGGATAGTAAAAATGCAAAGGCTTTAGATACTGTTTTGGATGCTGCGAGCTTAGTGAACTCTGAAAGAGCCATAGTTATTGGCGATTCTATTACACGGAACTTGAAAATAAAGACACCAGCCACCATAGTCACATGTTTGCCGGGAACCAGAGCGCCTGACATCAAAGCAAATTTAAAAGTGCTGGCTAATGCTAATCGTAAAAACTCTAAGATTATTATTCACGTCGGCACTAATGATGTTCGACTTCGCCAGTCAGAGATCACTAAAATTAACATTAAAGGGGTGTATGAACTCGCAGGTAGGATGTCAGACACTGTAATTTGTTCTGGACCCCTTCCTGTTCGTAGGAGTGATGAGATACTTAGCAGACTATCATCACTCGATGGCTGGCTGTCTAAGTGGTGTCCACAGAATAATATAAGTTTCATAGACAATTGGAAAAGTTTTTGGGGAAGACCTGACCTGTTGAAAAGAGATGGTATTCATCCCTCCTGGGGTGGTGCCACTCTTCTCTCTAGTAATATGGCACATTGTCAGGAAGGAAGCAGACAGACTGGCTAAACTGACCGTCTGCTAGCTGTCTCACGTCACAGAAGTCAGGTAAATTCCAACACATAGAGACTCTTTCACCTAGAAATCATCACATAGAGACTGTGTCTGTACCCCGAAATAATAAATACAAAAACTTCCAAACCCATTTAAGGATAAAAATTTAATTGATGTTCAACAAGTAAAAAACAGAGATATTAAAGATAAACAAATGATAAAGCTTGGGTTGCTGAATATTTGATCCATTTCTTCAAAAGAACTTATTGTAAAATATATCATTACAGAAAATAATCTAAATGTGCTGTGTTTGACAGAAACCTGACTAAAACCAGACAATTACTTTACTTCAAATGAGTCTAGCCTTCAAGGTTATTATTAGTGACACAAACCTCGTTGGAAAGGTAAAAGGGGAGGTGTTGCTGTAATCTATAGTATTATCTTCTGTCTTTCAAATATAATTCTTTCAAAAAAATGGATGTAATGTTATGTAATGTAACGTTTTATAATGTAAGTGATAAATCCCATTTGACATTTGTGCTGGCTACTGTAGACAGGCCACCATACAGACTTTATCAAAGAATTTGCTGATTTTTTATCGGAGTTAGTACTGGCTGTGGATAAAGTCCTTATTGTTGGTGATTTTAATATCCATGTAGATAATAAAAAAGACGCTTTGGGATTGGCATTAACAGATACTCTAAACTCTATTGGAGTTAGACAACACGTGTTAGGACCCACTCATTGTCGTAATCATACTTTACATTTAATATTGTCACATGGAATCGATATTGATGCCGTTGAAATTCTGCAGCAGAGCGATTATGTCTCAGATCATTATCTAGTCCCATGCATGCTACATTTAACCAAGGCTGCAAAAAGCCTGCAAAACTCCATCCATCCATCCATCTTCTACCGCTTATCCGCGGCCGGGTCGCGGGGGCAGCAGTCTGAGCAGAGATGCCAAGACTTTCCCCTTCCCAGACACTTCCTCCAGCTCTTCTGGGGGGACACAGAGGCGGTCCCAGGCCAGCCGAGAGACATAGTCTCCCTAGGGAGGCGTCCAGGAGGCATCCGAAACAGATGCCCGAGCCACCTCAGCTGACTCCTCTCGATGTGAAGGAGCAACGGATCTACTCTGAGCTCCTCCCGAGTGACCGAGCTCCTCACCCTATCTCTAAGGGAGCGCCCTGCCACCCTGCGGAGAAAGCTCATTTCGGCCGCCTGTATCCGGGATCTCATTCTTTCTGTCATGACCCAAAGCTCATGACCATAGGTGAGAGTAGGAACGTAGATTGACCGGTAAATTGAGAGCTTCGCCTTGCAGCTCAGCTCCTTCTTCACCACGACAGACCGGTACATCGACCGCATTGCTGCAGAAGCTGCACCGTCTATCAACCTCACGCTCCTTCCTTTCCTCACTCGTGAACAAGACCCCAAGATACTTGAACTCCTCCACTTGAGGCAGGACCTCTCCACCAACCTGAAGAGGACAAGCCACCCTTTTCTGACTGAGAACCATGGTGTCAGACTTGGAGGTGCTGATCCTCATCCCAGCCGCCTCACACTCGGCTGCAAACCGTCCCAATGCACACTGGAGGTCCTGGCCCGATGGAGCAAACAGGACAACATCATCTGCAAAAAGCAGAGATGAAATCCTGTGGTCCCCAAACCAGACTCCCTCTGGCCCCTGACTGCACCTAGAAATCCTGTCAATAAAGATTATGAACAGGATCGGTGATAAAGGGCAGCCCTGCCGGAGTCCAACACGCACCGGGAACAGGTCTGACTTACTGCCGGCAATGCGAACCAAGCTCCTGCTCCGGTCATACAGGGACCGGACAGCCCTTAGCAAAGGGCCCCGGACTCTATACTCCCAGAGCACCCCCCACAGGGCGCCACGAGGGATATGGTCGAATGCCTTCTCCAGATCCACAAAACACATGTGGACTGGTTGGGCAAACTCCCATAAGCCCTCCAGCACCCTAGAGAGGGTATAGAGCTGGTCCAGTGTTCCACGACCGGCGTGAAAACCGCATTGTTCCTCCTTAATCTGAGGTTCGACCATCGGCCTTATTCTCCTCTCCAGTACCCTGGCATAGACTTTCCCAGGGAGGCTGAGGAGTGTGATCCCTCTGTAGTTGGAACACATCCTCCGGTCCCCCTTCTTAAAAAGAGGGATCACCACCCCGGTCTGCCAGTCCAGAGGCACTGTCCCAACCGCCACGTGATGCTGCAGAGACGTGTCAGCCAAGACAGCCCCACAACATCCAAAGACTTGAGGTACTCAGGGCGAATCTCATCCACCCCCGCTGCCTTGCCACTGGGCAGCTATCCAACTACCTCAGTGACCTCAGCTTGGGTGATGGGTGAGCCCTCCTCTGAGCCCTCGGCCTCTGCTTCCTCAGTGGAAGACGTGTCGGCAGGATTGGGGAGATCCTCAAAGTATTCCTTCCACCGCCCAACAATGTCCCCGGTTGAGGTCAGCAAATTCCCACCCCCACTGTAAACAGTGTTGGCAGGGCACTGCTTCCCCTTCCTGAGGCGCCGGACGGTTTGCAAGAATTTCTGGTCGACCGATAATCCTTCTCCATGGCCTCACCGAACTCCTCCCAGACCCGAGTTTTTGCCTCCACAACTACCCGGGCTGCAGTCCACTTGGCCTGCCGGTACCCGTCGGCTGCCTCAGGAGTCCCCCGAGCCAACCAGGCTCGATAGGCCTCCTTCTTCAGCTTGAAGGCATCCCTTACATCCGGTGTTCACCACCGGGTTCGGGGGTTGCCACCACGACAGGCACCAGAGACTTTACGGCCACAGCTCCGAACGGCCGCGTCAACAATTGAGGTAGAGAACATGGTCCACTCAGACTCAATGTCTCCAGCCTCCCTCGGTATCTGGTTGAAGCTCTGCAGAAGGTGCGAGTTGAAGATCTTTCTGACAGGGGACTCGGCCAAACGTTCCCAGCAGACCCTCACAGTACGTTTGGGCCTGCCGATTCTGTCCAGCTTCCTCCCCTGCCATCTGATTCAACTCACCACCAGGTGGTGATCAGTTGACAGCTCCGCCCCTCTCTTCACCCGAGTGTCCAAGACATACGGCCGGAGGTCAGATGAAACAACAACAAAGTCAATCATCAACATCCACCCGCCCTAGGGTGTCCTGGTACCACGTGTAATGGTGGACACCCTTATGCTTGAACATGGTGTTTGTTATGGACAAACCATGGCTAGCACAGAAGTCCAATAACAGAACACTGCTCTGGTTCAGATCAGGGGGGCCGTTCCTCCCAATCACGCCCCTTCAGGTATCACTGTCGTCGCCCACGTGAACGTTGAAGTCCCCCAGTAGAACGACAGAGTCCCCGGTCAGAGCACTTTCCAGCACCCCTCCCAGAGACTCCAAGAAGGCCGGGTACTCTACACTGCCATACGGCCCGTAAGCACAAACAACAGTGAGAGCCCTATCCCCGACCCGAAGGCGCAGTGAAGCAACCCTCTCATTCACCGGGGTGAACTCCGACACATGGCGGCTGAGCTGGGGGGCTATGAGAAAGCCCACACCAGCCCGCCGTCGCTCACCGCAGGCAACTGCAGAGTAGTGGAGAGTCCAGTCTCTCTCGAGGAGTTGGGTTCCAGAGCCCAAGCTGTGCTTGGAGGTGAGCCCGACTATCTCTAGTCGGTATCTCTCGACCTCCCGCACAAGCTCAGGCTCCTTCCCCGCCAGCGAGATGACATTCCATGTCCCTAGAGCCAGATTCCGTGTCCGGGGATTGGGTCGCCGAGGCCCCTGCCTTCGACTGCCGCCCAATCCACAATGCACCGGCCCCTTACGGTTCCTCCCGCAGGTGGTGGGCCCACAGGAGGTCGGCCCCACGTCGCTCATTCGGGCTGAGCCCGGTTGCACCATACCGGGCGATGTAATGGCCTTTGGTCTTTGTATATCCATAAAGGGTTTTGAACTGCTCTTTGTCTGGCCCATCACCTAGGATCAGTTTGCCTTGGGAAACCCTACCAGGAGCATGACAACATAGCTCCTGGGATCATTTGGGCACTCAAACCCCTCCACCACGGTAAGGTGGCAGTTCACTGGAGGAGGCCTGCAAAACTCTCTGCCACAAATATGGTAGAACCATCAATTCTACCACTAAAGATTGCTTTATAAATAATCTTCCTGATCAGTTTCATTGTCTTAGCAAACCAGACAACTTAGAAGAACTACAGCTGGTCCAAAACGCAGAACCAGGAAGTATGACCATATTAGCCCGGTTCTGTCAAAACTGCACTGGCTCCCTATTAAACATTGTATCGATTTTAAAATCTTGCTAATTACTTACAAAGCATTAAATGGCTTAGCTCCCCAGTACCTGAGTGAGCTCTTAATGCATTATAGTCCTTCACGTCTATTACAATCTCAGAATTCTAGCCAGTTGTTAATACCTAGAATATCAAAATCAACAGCAGGCGGTAGATCCTTTTCCAATTTGGCACCTAAACTCTGGAATGATCTTCCTAGCATTGTTCAGGAAGCAGACACACTCTGTCAGTTTAAATCTAGACTAAAAACGCATCTATTTAACCTGATATACACATGACACATTATCAATTTATGTCCTCATATCCGTTAAAGGATTGTTAGGCTGCATAGATCAGGTCAGCCGGAACCGGGAACACTTCCTATAACACCGGATGTACTTGTTACATCAGAAAAAGAATGGCGTATCCCGAGGTTTACCATTTAATGTGATTGGCTGGATCCGGGCCGTGTCAGGGTTGGATGGGGAACCTGTGCCTGTGCGCGGCAGCAGCGTGGCCCTGGGGTGTCAGCAGAGACTGTGAACTAGCTCATCCCTTGTGAGGGCCTTACTGACACATCAACCAGTGGCACAGATCCCCAACAAACCGTCCCATCGGCGTGATCAAAAAGATCTTAAACTGGATGGAACTGGATTGAATATTTTGACTGTTGCCATTCCAAATCGGACTTATGACCTGTAACTCTGCCTGAGTATCAGGCAAGTGTTCACTGTTGGCCAGAGAACTGGCCCCCCGACTAAGCCTGGTTTCTCCCAAGGTTTTTTTCTCCATTTTATTGGAGTTTTGGTTCCTTGCCGCTGTTTCCTTTGGCTTGTTTAAGCTGGGGACACTTGTTTGTTATTCATCAGTGTTTTTGATATGCTTTTGGATGTTTGGATTGTTTAAAAGGTCTAGAGAAGTCAGGGGCAGTTAAAACAGGAGCATTGCACAACAAAATTTTCAAATTTTTTACAGAAACTTCTTTAGTAAACAGCCATTCCGAGGTATCGTCGAAGTTCTCTTAGACTTGGGCACAGGAAACTCAACAATGGTTTGAACTTTGGCTTCTAAAGGGTGGACGGTACCATGACCAACCTCCTTTCCTAGATATGTGACAGTGGCATGACAGAATGCACATTTTGCTAAATTACGGGTAAGATTAGCAGTTTGAAACCTTGATTATGTTATACTGTAGCAAGGCATCTGGTGTGGCAAAGACTGAGATCTCAGAAGCACGTTCCGTAAGTGGCACCTGCCAATAACCTTTAAGCAAGTCGAATTTAATCACGGACTTAGCACTTCCATTGGGATCAATACAATCCTCCATTCTGGGAAGAAGATAGGAATCTGATTCAGTTAACTGATTGATCTTCAGGTAATCAGTACAAAAACGTGATGTTCCATCAGGTTTTGGAACTAACAAACATGCGGAACACCACGGACTAGAGCTTGGTACAGCCTAACCATTGTCAATTAGATATTGGGTTTCTTGTTTCATAATCTCACGCTTTACAGAATTAACAAGATAGGCGTTCTGCTAAACGGGACAATGATCACCAACATCAATGTCATGTTTCAATACTTTAGGTCACAGTAGGTACATCTGAGAAACAAGCGAAATTTGTCGATTAACTGTACAAGTTCATTTTGAGACGATCTAGACAGATGTGAGAGTTTAGAACTAAGAGTTACAAGAGCTTCAGAGTTCTGCAGACGAGCACCAGAAAGACAAGCACTTTCTAAACGAAGACCATCCATGCAGGGAGAATATTCAGGGGGAACCTCATCCACAGTAGCAGGAGTAGACACTGGAGAATTGGCAGAATCTTTAGAAATAGGACGAGAGACATACAGTTTAAATATGTTTAAGTGGCATTTACGAGTTTCTTTCTTTCAGTTTTCAGTTAGCACTACATAATCCGTATCACTTAACCTCTTTTCAATCACATATGGCCCTGTAAACTTTGCTTGGAGAGCTAAGCCAGGCAAAGGCATCAAAACAAGACTTTGATAACCAACCTTGAATGAGCGTTGAACAGACTTTTTGTCATATCTGCCTTTCATACGGGACTGGGAGGTTGCTAGGGATTGTGCTAGTTGTGTGCTATGTAAACGTTCACGAAATGAACTCACATGATCTAGAACATTCTCAGAAGGGGAAACAGACCGACTTACAGAAAGTTCTTGTAACACCTTCAAGGGTCCATGCAGAGAATGACCAAAAACTAATTCAGCTGGACTAAATCCAAGTGATTCTTGGACTGTATTGCGAACAGCAATCAGTAACCTCGTGGAGACAAGAAACTTTACTTCCAGCTAAATCATTTCCAAGAATAAGAGATATTCTTTTCAGTGGTAACTGAGTAAATGACACTGCTCCTTTACACACAAAGGGTTAAAATGAGGGATCAATAGATAATAAAGAATCGGAAGAATGAGTATGCACGAAGACCACACTTTTAGATGTATTTTGAGCTTTTCTCTGATTTTTCCACTGCAACACAGGACAAGCTGCAATCAAATGTCCCTTCTCATGACAATAAAAACATTCTCGCAACATCAATAAAGAATCAGAAGTCTGGTCATCGTTTTGAGGAGCTATGGGTATGTTAGAACTGTGTCTGCGATCTACAACCATGTGATATGAAGAACGTGGGGACGAGAAAGAAACTTTGCGTGAGCACACACTCATCAGCAAAACTTTTTGTTCATTCAAATAAACTACTATCTTTTCCAAAAGGCAGTTTTTGAATTCCTCTACTAAAATTAGCTCTTTCAACTGCTCAAAAGTTGTAATCTTGCTAGCACACCATTTTTCAAACAGAGTGGTTCTCGCGTGCAAATTCAACAGATGTTTGAGTGGGGTTTTCCTAAACTTCTGTCGATAAGCCTCCGGAACGACTTCATAAGCTCTTAACACAGCCGTTTTAGCTGTATCGTTGTCCAAGCTTTGTTCAAGCGTCAATGCTGTCGGTTTAATTCCACTTCCTTCAACCGGATCGCCAACAACTGGTCTTTCGGTACAGAAGGATTAACGGGATCCATGCAAGCCCCATCGTCGGGTTTGAACTCTGCCTCCACAGCATCCAAATCCTCAGATAGTGCTGAAGATGCAACACCCGTAACCACTCTCACCAGGCAAGATCTTTTGTTTTACCAGCTCCGTGTGCAGTGCCTTTTTAATCTCCCTTTTAAGCGCATTTCGAAGTATGACAATATCAAAGAAATCCGCGATTATCAACAAATCGTCTTTACGACATTTTTCAAATTTCTCCTCCGTGGGCGCGATCGTAAATTTTTCTAGCTCAAATTTCGACGTCTCTGCCACTCTCTATATTTCCTCTCTCACACAAAGAAAAACCCCAAGCAAACACAAACAAAAATAAACTAGCAAAATAAATTAGGCTAATAAAATATCTAGCCAAATGACGAGCCCCCGATTTCATGTTATGTCCCGAGTGGAACATGAAAGACTTTGAGAAATTAGTTGATATTAAACAATGATAAATTTATTGTTCTAAATTTGGGACTGGTGATTCAGGAGCCGACTGGGCCAAAAATAACAAACAAAACTTGTTTTAAAACCTCTTTCCTAAACCCCAACCCCCAAGAAAAGAAAAGGAAAATACAATATACAAACCTAACTCCCTAACCAAAACAGAGATCAAACAGTTTACAATAAACAAAAAAGGCGTCAGACTCCCTACTTTCCCAACAATAATTAGTTTTTACAATATATACAATCAGGCAAACACAGTGGCAGTTCTACACGGAGGCCTAGAGAGGCCCGTGCCTCTGTAGACATGTCCCTGGTCACCCCTGTGGCCCCCCTGTGCTGACCAAAAAAAAATTAATTATGAATTTATTATGATTTTACACGCGAGTGCCAAAAGCGGAACTAATGTGACGGAACGTTCTACACGGGTAAATTATAGCGGCGCCGGCCGCGTAAGTGACTCGTATTTCGTAAGTGACTTGTTGCTCTTGCACAATGTTGTGATGTTAACCACGTAACTTCATCTGTCTTGGCTGTTGCATTGCGATAACATACATTTGAGTAAAGTAATCAACAGGCTATCTGCCTGTATTAAGTGGGATGGTTAGGCAACGAAATGTAATGCACGTTTTTTTCTTCTGATAGTTATCATGAAACGAGGAAGGGACATAGCGTCCTTTTTTGCCCCAGTAAACAAAAAAACATAGAAAAGAAAGAAAACAGAAATAGAAGAAAACATACAGGGACAGAGAGAGGAACAGCCAGAGGGACAGAAAGGGGATCCATGTGGATCCAGTACTGCACCATCAGGTTTGTGATGAAGAAGGTTATTACTATTTGCAAAGCAGTTCAATTATAATTTCATTGTAGACCGACTGTATGTCCTTAAAATGGTGCTTTCTCCTGTAAATAACTTTTTGTGTCAATATGGCTCTAATGTTTCTTTTTTTATGTAAATACTTGGCCTACATTTTGAAATACATGCAGATATGCACTACCAGTCAAAAGTTTGGAAACTGTACTATTTTGGTTGTTTTTGAAAGAAGTCTCTTCTGCTCACCAAGGCTGCATTTATGTTATTAAAATACAAGAAAAGCTGTAATATTGTGAAATATTATTAAAATGTAAAATGACTGTTTTCTATTTGAATATATAGTAAAGTGTAATTTATATCCTATGATCAAAGCTGAATTTATCATCATTACTCCAGTCTCCAGTGTCACATGATCCTTCACAAATCCTTCACAAAACATTGATAATAATCATCAACATTGGTAATAATTATAAATGTTTCTTGAGCAGCAAATCAGCATATTAGAATGATTTCTGAAGGATCATGTGACACTGAAGAGTGGAGTAATGATGCTGAAAATTCAGCTTTGATCACTGGAATAAATTACATTTTAAAATATACCCTATTCAAATATATAAAAAAGGTAATTTAAATTGTAAAAATATTTCTTAAAAATACTGTTTTTCTTGTACACTTTGACTGGTAGTGTACATGCATAAATAAATAAATGTACTTGTGCACTAAGTTTACTGTACATCTTTCTACAGATATCAGCAAGTAAAGTAAAACAAAGTTTATAATCTTTAAATATAATTTGTTACCATTTTTAATGTGCCCCTCTGGTTAAACACTGGCCCCTCCTTGGCCCCCCTTGTTAAATTTGTCTAGAACCGCCACTGGGCAAACATAAGTTGAAAGGGCAATCCAAACTCAGCATCAAAACAGGCAAAGAGGTCAAATGTAAAACAGTTCCTCAAAATACAAACAATTTTGGTTCAAACAATACTCACAGTCCTAACACACACAGATTCTGCACTTTACAATCAAACACTCCTCAAAACCAAAAGATCTCCCTCTCAGAGGAAGCTTTTCTTTTACAGTCCTATGCACCAATCAGAGCCTGTCATCAGTCTGCAGGAACCAATCAGGATGACTTTCCTAGACAGACACACTCAGACGCTCACAGAAAAACAGAAACAGAACAAAACAAACAAATGGTCGTAACAACTGTGTTTTATATAATAGAGAATAAAAACATCCTTGTGTCATACATATATACTTATTTAGCATTGAAAGGTTGCCTACCTGCGTATAATTCATATTTTATCATGTTTCCGCTGACACATTTTAGTTGGGCAGCAGTTAAATGTGTTGTGTAAACGTTTATGTAACATTAATTTGAAAACTAATGTAACTGGGAATAAATTGCTTACCTCAGCTGGATCAATCGTCTCAATGGTTTCAATGGTCTCACACGTGGACAATTAGCATGTAAATGCTGGTCACATTAAAGATAATGAGCCGACGCATGAGAAACTGTACCTCTCCTTGGTTTCATACGGATTATATAAACAGAGAATATTTGTTTTCGATATGACTTGCTTCATGTAAAAATAGACTATTTCTAAGTGCTTTCTAAAGACATATCTCTCATGTCTGTGTTTCACGTATTCGCTGAGTTTCAGCTCATTTTTTAAATGGTTTTCAGGAAAAAGTTCACAGAGACTGAGAAGGCAGAAAGCGCTTCCCAAAAGACTGGCCGAGATTAAGTGGTTCTCGGTGGGTACAAGAGTGCTGAACAGCTGATGATGACATGGGGCCTCATTTATAAAACTTTGTGTATAAACCTTACTAAAAGTGAACATACGACATAAATCTGAAAATGGTGTATGAAAAAAAAATTGATTTATAAAACCATGCGTACACCAGAACCAGCGCAAAAATCCCTTTATAAATCCCAGTCGGCAGATGATTGTCCGTAAGTGCATCTCCACCCTGTCTCCTCCCCGAAATCACCATATATGGAGCTTACAATGCCTAGTTTTACTATGCATAACCTCATCTGCATATCATTTCCATGCATATTCCCATCCACGTGACACCATTGTTAACACCGTCTAAATTACAAGACATTGGGAAATATTACATACGGACTATAAATGCCAATTTTTGCCATACATATTACTAAAAATAATCTAATATCCTTGTTGTTTTATAATAAATATATCAAAAAATCCATAAAAACAAAATTGTAGCTATAAAATAGCTTACTTCTCAGATAAAGTTTTTAGAATTTGATTCATTAATTTTTTCTGTCCAAATAGTATTTTAATTGTTTTAAACAATTCTAATGAATTCGAATTTATGCAGTTTTGCAGATGAACATATGCAGGTGAACATATATTTTAGGATGTTTAGGCTATATTAGTAGATGCAGATATAGCCCTACTTATTTATTGCAGTGTAAATACAATTGTCTGATGAGGCGCTTCACTGACAAAGTATTTTAAAAAGGAAATGTATAAATCTTACCATTTTCTTCAAGTTGTATCCTTCAAATACAGTGGTATTATTCATAATTGTTTGAAGATGCCATGACATCAACGCCTCCGTGCAGCTGCGGTTGTACAGTAAGATATTAATATTGAACCTATTCAAAACGACCATTGAATCCAGCAGTGTCTTTCATAATATCGCAGTAAGTGTGCATCACTGATCATCGTTCTCGCTAGTTTAGGGAGGTATTATTGTGCTCCTATCACTCCTCACTCTCATTAAAACAACTTGTCACAGGAAAAGTGATCAAAAATAGCACATCCACTATCTAAATCCATATCATTTTTGTTTGTCTTCTGCGTAATGACTTTATGTAATTTTAGGGCTCATCGCCGTTAATAAAAGTGGAATATTAATGTAAATTTGTATATCAAAATGAAAATAGAGTTTACTTATGTTTACTTCATTACTTTTCTCACACTAGTAAAAGTGTTCGTACACATGGGTCAGAGTTTGTGTGAAGGTGCGCAAATTTTCCCGTCAAGTTTGTTTTCATAAATCCCATCGTTTGCGTAAGAAGTAGCGTACGTCTCTTTCAGGGCATGTTTTGTACGTAGGTAACCGTTATAAATGAGGCCCCTGGAGCTCACATCTCCAAAAATTTCTAAACAAATTGTTCAATAGACACTATTTGAGGTCTATATAACTACATTCTTGCCTAAAAAACTATTAAAACGACATTCTGTGACACAACAACAGTAGTATTTATAAAATATGGTGGGTTTGCTCATCCGCCGTGACACTTGCTATGAGAATTGCTGCAAGCGGAGTGATACAAACGGTGAAACAGTTCCTGTGGTGATATGGGTAGAATATCACATAGCTGGAGGCTAATATTGCATGGCTGAAAGGTTCTCAACCAATCAGATTTGTGAACCAGAATGAACAGTGTGATTGGCTGGGCAGAGCTAGCCAGGCATCCAGACTCTGTACTAGCGGTATCAGCAGAACGACATCCGGTGTATTCAAGGTGAGAGGTTCACGGCAAGGGCGAGTAGGGGAATCCACGAAGGGAAGCTCTGCGTTCCTCATTTCTCATGGTGAACGATGTGTTGAAACACGTACCTTGCCCCGGTGTGGTGGTGACGGATGATGGTCGAGAAGGCTGAGTCTCGTAGATAGTCATCATACTGTATACAGATCTGTTGCAGCAGAGCATGTCTGCTTATTATTATTTGACTGTTTGCACAATTACATACTTTTTAAAGTTAAACTTAAGTTCAAAACCTAACATAATACAAAAATGAATAATACAATAATTTGCTACATTTCTACAGTAAAACCATTTTGAAATTAATTCTGAATATAAAAATTGAAATACTATCAAAACAATCAGATGTAGCAGAACACCTACACAGGTGTTAGTTTTTCACTTTCATTAGTATCTATACAAAAGGGGAAACTAGGAATAATTTTGTACATTAACGTGAACATGGACCATGTAACATATGCTGCAGTGTATTACAGTAGAGAAATGAGAGCTTTTAGCATAAGTTCTACTAAGAAGGCACTAATGCCACATCATTCATTCATACTAATACGTCTGGCCAATCACAGCTTGACACCTGGAGTATATAAGCACTGAACTCTCAGTTTCACGTTCGCAGTTGATTATGTGGACGTTCCCCTCCATCCTCCCACCCTCACCAGGTTGGCCCCTGCCCATCCATCAGGGTTATATATTTTATAATGCTACCTGTTGTTAGTGTTTTTTTGGGTTGTTGTTTTATGATTGACAATGTGTGTTTGTTGGGTGAAAACCTTTGCCAGTGATATGGAAGAATGGCTAGATTTGAGACATGAATGAAGGGTTTGGGTAGTTTTAGTGCATTTAATGCAGGCTGTGCCAAGATAAAAGTTGGTTAGGAGAACTGTGCAAAGAATTTTGAAATGGTGACCTAAGTACTGTGTCCTAGTGTTTCAAAAAAACAAAACAAAAACAAAAAAACACAACTTCTGCTATCTTGCCTGCTAACACTTTATTTTGATGCTCCTGATACTCTTTGATACTGACTATGAGTAACTGTGCAACTTCATGTGAACTTATTACTAAAACCTAACACCTAACCTAATAGTCTACTAATACTCTAATGAGAGTTCACAAGTTCATGTGCCCATATAATCTTAGCCTAAGTGGTAAACATATTTGGCTTGCTGTCTGCTATAGGGGGGCTCAAAGAGGACATTCTACTCGAGCTCTGATTGCCCCCCTATAATAGGCAAAATTGTACAAAAGGAGGAGAAGGTGAGGAGGAGGGATGCCGAAAGAACTAACAACAGGGAGAGGTAGATGCTGGTTTTATACCTTGGTATTAAAATTAAATGTTTAGATGGGTGTACTCCTCCCAAAAATACATAGAATAACTTCACTTAGTTGACATAGTTGTAAAGTTACTTATAGTTAGTAGAATGTTTAAAATGGACCATCAAAATAAAGTGTAGCTGGAATATTAAATCCAAAAAATTGAAATGCTTCCTCAACACACAAACAGCAGCTAATTTGCATAACATGTGATTTTAACCTTCTAATCTAGATGAATAAAGGCTGAGTTAGAAATTGTATTTGTACAATATTCAACACCCAATTTTTTTTTGTTGTAAACTGTTTTATTGGTTTACCTTTCTCAATTTTTATGCTTTGTTAGTTAAGACTCTATGACATTCCCAGAAAGGATTTAAGAAAGAAAGGGGGAAAAAACAAAAACATTTATGGCCCAGAAGTTCTATGTGTTTCAATAGAGGATTTTTATCATGGAGTCCATTTATCACTGAGACAGACTGTACTTAATCTTTGCCAGCGGTGAATACAACCAATATAAAACATGCTTATTACTTGTTTCTAGGCACTTCCCAGAGAGTAAATACTTTCAAAGTGTAATATTTTCCTCCTATCTTTTTACGGAATGTTAATTAGCTTAATCCCTCATTGTAAGGGATGGACCATGAATGCCTGTAATGAAGTTGGGAAAATGCTGTTCTGGGCACGTAGACTCCAAACAGCTTTGCTGTTCTTAAAAAAATCTATCTCTATTTCTATCTCAAGATGCTGCGATAGGATCAATGTAACTGATTCTGTCTAACACAGTGCCTTGTCCTTCATAAAAAGGACATTTGATGAAAACATGCTTTGAAGTGTTTAGGCCAAACCAGAAACTGTCATGCATATCAGGATCTGAATCTGAGATGACATCATTTGGTAAACCATAAATTCCTCATTTGCCTGCTGACTGTTTGTTTACTTGTTTGGGGGTATTTTTTTTTGTAAAATGGCAAATTTACTAAAGTTTAATCATCTTCTGTTATGGAGCAGTGTGAAGTTAACTGTAGAGTATAAGTTCACTTATGAGGTCAATAAAAACAAAGTCTGCAACAACTGTTGCTTGACTGACAGTTTAACTTCTTTACACACTACCATCATCTTCACATTTAAGAGATAAGTGAAACTCACTAGACTTTTCCCTGTTGACAGAAGCCAGAGGTTATGTTCTGGAAGGCCAACAAATAAACATTAAAAAAAATCTCATGTGAAATATTCCACACTGCTTTCAAAAGACTTTTATTGGTCAAACTGTTTGCAGTCTCCAATGTAACAACTTTGGATTGAGATTTTCACATTTTACAAAGATAAATATTGTAAAATAATGCATTTTAAATCATATAACAACTAAAAAAAAATTATTCACAGAAGTCATAGAAGTCAGTTTTTACATATTATTTTTTACATATTTCTTTCACATTATTATTAATTTCACAAGGTAGAATTTTAATATAAAAAAATCACTTTTAACAGTCTGAAGCTACAGTAGATGATTCACAGAATTTGCACTTGATTTGCAGGTCACCCACATTTCTTTACCTCACTGTAGTCCTTTATGTTTATTAAGAGACTGCCATTATGGCAAAAAATACTGCTGTAACTATGGAGTTTTCTTTAGGCATTATTCTGATATTTGTTATTTCTGCATTACTGTATCAAACATAAAGCAAATGCAACTACAGCATTTCTGGGTGAATGAATATGTCATGCACAACTAATTAAGTTCATTTATATTTATATAAGCCTACACTGAGCACAAATAAGCAGAGCTGATTAAAATGCTTAAAGGAGCTTTAAAAAAAACATCTTTCTCTTAAAACATTACAGAGCCTTACACTGTTCGGCTCATCTAGAACATCTTCAATTTCAGATGTGTGTTTCTCAATGGAATGTGTTTGGAGAGCGTGACTAATTTAATGTTAATTGAATGATAAAGCTGGAGTTTTTCACCACCACATAAATCTCCTGACTGGTGTGCACGCACACAACCACACACACACACACACACACACACACACACACACACACACACACACAAACAAAGAGTCAATTATAATGACTTCTAAGTCAGAAATTCAGAAGACTCTTCTCACATGGAGAACTCATAAATGGTTAGCTATAATAAATTGTTAGAGATCAGATTCAGATTTATACATTTTCATGTAGATACATTTCTACATCAATATTTTATGTATATGTAAAAAAAAAAAGGATATTTTTTGTACGCTTAAATATAAGTTGCTAATGTATGGGTTTGCTACAGTAAAACGTCTCAGGTTATGACTATAAACACAGTTCCCTGAGAGAGAACGAGACGCTTCATCCAAGATGCTTTGGGAACACCTCAGCGTGATTGTGTCTGATGCACAACTAGTCCAATGAAGAGAGTGAACGTCACGGGCAGGTGACGTCACGACCAGGAAAGGATAAAATCACATCCGGAAAGACCGTCTCTAACTTCAACAGCCAAAGCAAAACTATGGCACACTTGAGACGAGAGCACCGAAGAGCCTGGAGCTGCGTCCATGTCAAGATCATAATATCTTACAAATGTGAGCAGCGAGGACCAACCAAACTTCTTTGAGCGAAACCCCCGACAGTAAGGCCTTGGAGGCCACCATACCCCTCGTAGAGTGAGTCCTGACACCCATTGGAAATGTCTGACCAGAAGACTCATAGGCAAGTGTAATAGCCTCGACTATCCACTTGCAAACTGTTTGTTTAGACGCTGGGCAACCCCTATTGTGCGGTCCAAAGCAAACAAATGGCTGATCTGATTTCCTCCACAGGCCAGCTCTGTGGATGTATGTATCCAGTGCTCACACTGGACACACTAGATTCAACTTCTCCTGGTCTGACTCTGAGAAGGGAGGAGGACAGACAGACCCATCGAGGAGAGATACTAGGTACGAGAACCATATCCGATTTGGCCAGTAAGTCCCTACCAGCAGTAGACTTATCCCTTCTCTGCAAATCTTTTCCAGAACTCCTGGGAGCAGAACGATTGGGGGAAAAGTGTCCAGACGAAGCCTTGGCCATGTCTGTTCCATGGCATCCAGTCTGAGAAGAGCTGGATGTGTGAGGGAAAACCACAGTGGACAGTGCGTCATATCCAAACAGATCCACCTCTGCTTGACCATAAATCTCCCGTCTCCATTTCCCTGGCCTCAGCCCCTGTCTCAACAGGACATCTGCTCCTATATTCTGGGCCCCTGAAATATAGATCGCTCTCAAGGAGAGCATCTTCCCCAGGGACCACAGGAGGATCTGGTGTGCCAGTTTGCAGGTTTGCCCACTTACAAAGCATGTAGAAGTCTGTAATTTTTTTATCATAGGTACTCTTCAACTGTGAGTGACGGAATCTAAAACAAAAATCCAGAAAATCACATTGTATGATTTTTAAGTAATTAATTTGAATATTATTGCATGACAGAAGTATTTGATCACCTACCAACCAGTAAGAATTCCTTCTCTCACAAACTTCTTTCTTTAAGAAGCCCTCCTGTTCTCCATTCATTGTCTGTATTAACTGCACCTGTTTGAACTCGTTACCTGTATAAAAGACACCCATCCACACACTCAATCAAACAGACTCCAACCTCTCCACAATGGCCAAGACCAGAGAGCTGTGTAAGGAGATCAGGGATAAAATTGTAGACCTGCACAATGACCTGAAGAGAGCTGGGACCACAGTCTCAAAGAAAACCATTAGTAACACACTACGCCGTCATGGATTAAAATGCAGTCAGTCTGATCGGGGCCTGAGCGGGGCCAGCGCTGTATCTATGCACTTTTTGAATGTGTGGGGTGAAAGAGCTGGACCGAATGCAAACCTCAGGAACTTCCTATGTTGTGGAAGGATGGAGACATGGAAGTATGTGTCCTTTAGATCTATCGTGACAAACCAGTCCTCGGATTTGGTTAGACTTAATGTTAAACCTGGACGATTTGACTTAAGCATCTTGAATTTTAGCTTTAGCTTTACTGCGCGATTCAGATGATGAAGATCTAATATGGGATGCCACCCTCCATCCTTTTTTTGGAACAATGAAGTAACGGCTGTAAGAACCAGACTTCCTGTCGGCTACCTATTCTATCGCCTCCTTTGCTAACAGGGTCTCTACTTCTTTTTCCATCACCACAGCCTGCTTGGAATGCACTAATGTTAGTAGCACCCTGTTGAGTAGAACATTACAAAAACTGGATTTTGTACCCTTTTTCTATTGTCTGCCGGACCCATTGAGATATATTTGGTAGACATTTCCACTCTGCCAGAAAATCTATTAAGTAAACCAGCCTGTCGAGGCTGCCTCTGGTGTGACTGGAACAGCCATCCCGGTGACCTGAAGCATACTGGCAGGAACCATCTGATTTGACTGTATTTTTAACCTCGTCAGAGGGTGAGACTGTGACGCAGCATCTTGTGAACACTGAATCAGAATCTCATCTGAGTCCACTGCACCCCGAGGCACCGAGGGTGGTGAGGTTGGCAGAATGGCCCCCTGAGGGCAACGAGATGGTGTTGTAATAGTAATCTTGTAATAATGACGAGGTGTACACTGCTCCACCCCACGGGGGGCTGCCCTTATAGGTCTGACACCACTGCCGTTAGGATATCTTTTGGCCCGAAGCCTTCTTAGCCTCAGATGAGTCATAGGCTTTGAAGGCCTTTTTTTTTTCCTTGATATCAGGTTCCTTGACAGGTTGAGCCACAGATGTCTTTCTGTTGCTACCAAGGCTGCCATAGACCGCCCAATTGCTCTGGCGGTCTCCTTGGCTGCCCTCAATGACAGATCTGTTCTCGAACTGTGTCAGGGCCAATCCCCTCACCACCATCCAAATCCCTCAGCGCATCAGCCTGTTACGCTTGCAAAATAGACAAGGTGACACCTGACCTGCCACCATATACACTTTTCCCAATAACCCTGATGTAATGATGGTAAGTATAGGGGCCTTCAGGGACGACGCTGAACCAAGGGACAGACAGCTTGCAAGCATCTGTTCAACCCTGGGCATTGCCCCAAAGCCATATTCTTTCAGCCCCCTTATCTTCGATGTTTAACTTTGACACAGCGCGAGTTATCACCTCATATGCTGAGAAAAGAGATGGTGAGTCTTCTTCCCCCACTCTGCCACTTAACACATCCACCTCCTCAGAACTGGATTGCTGAAGTGATGGGCTCTCTTCCTGTGCAGAAGAAGCCGCAGTGCGGGCTTCCGACACCAGAGAGGGAGCGCTGGATCATGAAGGTATGTGAAGGCAGAGAAAGAGCACTCGAGTCTGTCTCAAACCCCTCTGAGAGATCCATTTGTGAACCCAATGATCTCTTTCTCCACATTACCTCAGCAGAGGCGGGTCCAGATGTGCTTTTATCCTTTCCTGGTCATGACGTCTACCACCCGTGACGTTCACTCTCGCCATTGGACTAGTTGACATTCGTGCATCAGACGCAATCACACTGAAACGTTGCCAAAGCATCTTGGACACAGCATAAGTTCCCTCGAAAGGGAGTTAAATGTTCATAATAGTGTTGTTTTCCTTTTCCTTTTTTTAACTTACACTCACTGTATACAGGCCATACAGGTTTAAAAGCCATTGGGGGAAAATCATCATACTCAACTTCCCTCTTTTTTGTATGTTTAAAAAAAATTAAAACCCTTTTGTTTTAACAGCTTTCAAAAAAGATTAAAAGTTGTACATTGTTACAAATCATTTTCTTTTTGGGACTATTACAAAAAAAAGAAGAAGAAGAAGTCTTTTCAAAGAGACATTTAGGAGCTGTTGTTTACAGTACAGAGAATAGTCTTTTTTTCTCAGCAGATCTTATGAACAGGTCTACAAAAATAGTAATATCAACATCTGCAGAATCTGAGAGAAAATTAGGAACCGCTAGCGACATATTACTACTAAAATATAACAGCCTGTTGTTGTATAGCAGATAAATATGGAACACAAAAATAAACTCCACAAAATCAGCCTCCCACAGGATTCTTTGCTTTTCTCATTTTTTATAGTATTTATACATCATACACATGTAAAATCCTCCAAATTTGTATGAAAAGTTTCTTCAATGTTGCCATATTTAAAACAGAATAAGTCTCAACCATTATAATGGGCCACAAGGGAGACCACTGCAGGTTTGGCATTATCTGATGATAGGGGGCCTTCCTCCACTGGATTTGTCTTATTGGGGACCACTGTGGGTCCCACTGAAGCGACCACAAAAGTAAAGTTGTCTGTGCGCCGTCCAGGCCGAAAAGGTTTAGTTGCCTTTGAAGAACTTTTCAGACTGGAACCTCGCTGGGGTTTGCCACAGTTGAGAAGAGCTCTGAAACACCTGTAGAACTAACACAGATACACCCAGACAAACAAATAAAAGGCATTAGAGAGCAATACTGAAATTCGTATATGCACTAAACAGTCTGCAGGAACGATATACCTGGTTATTTATGTTTTCATTTACACGTTCTTATGCATTCTATATGGTGATTGATTGCATGTCAAATGTGCAAACTATCAGAAATTTAAACTTCCCATCTCTGAAGTCATAATTATTAGTTTGTCACGTTCAATTGCTTTGTTGTTTGAAAGAACATTCACAACAAAGTCAAAATATATACAAGTTAAAGTTACCTACATATGCTGACTAAAATGTTAATAGTATATCCTACTGTATAGTTTTACCATAGCTTGCTGACATTTTTTACTTATCTATGTAAATATGCACTACTTTAACAACAAGACCAGGTGATCTAGCTGTTGTTGAAAAAAATAATAAAGAATAGTAGTCACAGCAGCAATGTTTAAAGTTTAAGCCATGCTCAACAAATTATCTCAGATTTCCCCATTAAATACGATTCATGCATTCATGTTCAATTTCTGACTAGGAAACTTGTATTTATGATAATTCTGATAGTACACAAAGGCAGTATGAGCTCTTAAAACTCTAAGCCTCCATAATATTCTTGATTTGATTATTTAAATTAAATACTAACTTCATATGTGTTTTGTATTAAAGCAACACTTCAGAGAGCATAATTCACATAAATCTGAAAAATTGTATCAAACACTATAGTAAGTTTGTGGTTTATGATTCTTTCTGATTCTCTCCATGCTTTGATTTGATATGACCTTGCAAATGAAAATATCCGCATTCATTTCAGTTCTTGAACTTCATAAGAGCTGCATACCGCTAATGAGTCATTCCCCCCTGCTATCAACTAAGAATAAGCCCATCAACCATGGCTGAGCTTAGACAACAATTACAGCTCATTTAGGAATTCTGATTAGAAAAGGGATCTTCTCTTTTCCAAACATCCCCATTATCAGAGCTGCCATTTACAGAGAGACTGCTATCCTTTTCACAGTCAACATTCTAAATGGTATCAAATTCTCCCTTAATGACATTTTACTTTTACCTCTAAACAGAACAATTATGCAATTTGCAATTTAATAATTCCTGATAATGTACACTGGCTCAATCAATTCCATGGATGTAATTAAATGTCTGTGAGTAATATGAAATAATTGTGTTCGTTCCATTTAGACTGGAGAAGAAAAGAAAAAAAGGAGGAGGAAAAAGGGTCATTGGTAATGGTAACAAAGGTAAACGACATTAACAAGCAGCGAAATTACATAATAATAACTTGTCAGGCCTAAAAAGCACAAAGCTAGACTTGTCAATTAATGGTGCTGTATCAATTAATGGATCTGTTTCTATGTAACATAAATAACAGATATGCAATTATTCTTGAAGACTGGAGAAATCAAAACATACATATGAAATTTTAATTAAACAAAATAACAAAGACCATTGATTTGTCACTTAGGACATTGAACGACCAAAGTTTGAAAGTTTCACACATTAAAGTGTTGTAAAAAAAAAAAAAAAAAAAAAAAAAAAAAAAACAAACCTTTGAATATAACTTTCTCAAAAAGATTCTTCTTTAGACAAGTGAGAAGTTATTAATGGTCTTGACTACCATTCAAATTAAAGACCCAGCAAGGTTTGTGATGTCACTTCCCTTAAGAAAACGTAGTGTACTTAGTATACGCTCTCTGCTAAGTATACTTATAGTCAACTACATTTCCTCAAGAAATAGAAAGATACAATGTTCACACATGATGATCATTCTCTGTACATAATTAAAGAGAATGCCGCTCATCCAGACATGTGTATAGAAATATATAAACATCTAGAATTGCACTTCATTAGTAAGAAGAGCATGCACTTCATTTCATGTACAAAGATAAAACAATTTAAAATGTTTGAGGGGGGAAAACCCCTACAAAAAAAGAGAGCTTATATAATCTTTCTGATCTTGTAATAATTTAATGATCAACCTCTGTTTTCTCTCTGTGAGGAAGAAGACTGACAGGTTGCTTGGTGTGTTAAGACCTAACAAGCATCTGAGCCAGTCCATTCATTTTTAAAGTGGAATGGGACATCACTGAACATCACTGATTCATAACACTTCTGATTGGGTCATGGACTCTCACATTTATCTTGCTCTGGTCAGAAAAGCCAGAGGCCTGTTTCACATCCCATGCATGAGCAGCAGCAGGCTTGCAATGTCCTTTAACACTGACAGTGTTTCTACTATAATAATATCTCAATAATAATCTTTACATTATAATCCTTTTATTTTTAATATTTGGCATGTTTGTGTACTGCTGCACCTCCCTGTGTATTACTAATGCGCTCTTTAAATAACAAAACAAATATTGCGCCATTGACTTTAGACCAGGTTTTAGTTGGTCAATGACGCAGTCTATTTCAGTTGCCTAAAATTGCAATGCGCCTCAAAACGTTTTCAGAGCATCAGGAACATGGGTGCACAAATGGGTGTAAATGCATTTGCTATTTAAACAATGTGGCGCAGGACGGGAAAATGATAACTGCATCAGACTGAAACTAGCAAAAATCACTTGCACTGTGCCGAGTGCATGGCCCTATATTTCACAAATGCAACTCTTTCTTATGTTTTCAATTAGCAATAATCATGCCTCGGATAAACCTCTTAGGCTACGAAGCTTGACTGTGTCCTATGTAAATTCAAATGTAATTTTTTTTTTTTTTTTTTTTTTACAGGCAGAAAAGGCATTCCATACAGAACATGGACATGAAACGGAAATTCTTCCCTACTGTTGTGTTTATCAGAGTAAAACAGCTTTTCCAATGACAGAGAGGGGGGAAAGTTGATGCAATCTCGTGCTTGTGACAGATTAACGGTTCACAAACCATCAGAGAAGAAGTATCGTTGTAAGGGGTAGGGGAAGTTCATGATTTGATCAAGGATTATCAGGACATATGGATTTTTTTTTCGATCAATTCAATTTTGATTCCATGGTGACTACGTTATTTTGGGTTATTATGAGTATTTCCATCAGCAATAAATTATAATCTTTTTTTAGTGGGAATGAGCTATGGAGAACTATTACAAACCTTTATAAACTATTAAAACTATTATAAACTTTACATGTCAATAAAATTTACATGTGGACAGCGACAACATCCAAATCAGGAACCCAAACACCAAACAGTAGCTATAAAGAGTTTAAATGGTTGAGATTTAGTCAGATTTAGTGAATATAAACTGCTGTTTGTAAACCTTAAATTTTACACCTTAAACCTTGTATTTATTCTTTTGTTTTGATATGATTATATATTCTCGATAATTTGCGTTATTGACAAATAGGTTTTGTAGAGCATTTTTTCCTATATATATATATATATATATATATATATATATGTGTGTGTGTGTGTATATATATCTTTTCAAAGGGTGGAATTTCATATTTATACAGATAAAGAGTAGTTACCATGGTCCTAAAGAAAAGACTATTGTAGACATAACATTACTAATTTTTTCATTAGATTAATATGTCCATTCAAGTGGAAATAATATCATGCTGCAGTAATAGTTAGTGTTTCAGGGGGGAAAAAATGAGAATTTAAACATGAAATTTTCTCTGCAAGCTTAGATGAATTATGAAATACTCAATTTGTGATTTAATATAGCTTACATTAATTAATAAAATGAGTTAAGAGGAAATAATATAGCTTTCCTCTCTTTAGCAACAACTGTCATCCATCATTTAATATGATAGAAATACTACTTAATTGGGTCTAATAAAATCTCAGATGTTGAGAATGATTCTACAAATGTGCAAAAGTGATATTAAATATTGATGACTCACCACTTCCAAGAAATATCATAAATGTAATGCAATGTTTTGTCAGGAATATGGTTTTGCAACATCAGACATTGCAAATATTAAACATTTCTAATATGCATACTGTATATATCTCAGTATTAAAATAAATTCTGCTCTTCATTAATTTGATACTGAAGATTACAGTAATTCAACAGTTAGTGAAAATTGTGAAAATTGATTACTCAAGTGCATCCATACATGCAGTGTATCAAGTTTCGTATGTAACAAATGTTTGAGTCACAATCATCAAATGCTATGGGAGAAAACACAGGGCCAGACTCACCGGAGATGTTCTGTTCCTGCATTCTCTGATGGACGTTGCTGACCAAGAAATGTTACTTGTATCTGTACAGCATTTTTAGTCTTCAACTCGCCTCAACTCACAGTTTCCATAGTTACGGGCTGGGAGGAATTGAAGACTGAAAATGACATACAGGAGAATGTTTCTTCGTCGACTGGAGTGTGATGAATATCCAGAAACATCACTCAATACTTCATTTGGATGGATTTGTACCAGTCAGAATTTGTATGACATGGAAATCTGTGCTTGACTAACCCTTCATGCAAAATGGATTTCTGCATCTTCAGTGAGCTTCTGAGCTTCAGCTTGTTCTCTCAAAAAATATCTCTGAATAATTATCTGCTATTTATTGTATTTATGCAGCAGTTGGTTCCGGAGTAGAACTTCCACCAGACTTAGCCACTGAATTAAATTCATGTATTAGCCTACACTCTCAGCTTCTAGATGCCCATATGTGGACTGTCTCCCTGCTGTGAACTCGCAAAATGATTGACAGGCAGAAAGCTTCTCAACAGCCTTTTGACTGGCTAAACCAAGTATCCCAAATTGGGGTTTGTGAGGGAACTACATGGGGAGTGTGAGTTGAGTTGTGAGTTGGAATGCTAAAAATGTATTAAGTCATAAAAGTTTAAAATTGAACAAATAATTTTAAAATAAAAGCAATCTGACCATTGCATACAAACATGTTTTAGTGTACTTGGTTAGTCAGTCTGACATTGTTATGTATTATTAGGAGGCAGCACACTCATTCCCTCTCATACTACTCCCTGTTTTCGGCTCATTTTTAGTCAGACAAGAACATATCAGTCATTTGAGACTTGAGACTCGCTCTGACCATACCATCAAATTATATGAGTTAACTGCTGCAATCATATGTCAAATTCACACCATTGAACGATTGAAAAAACAAATCAAAACAAAACAAAAAACAGCACAAAATTGTTTACAAATCAGACATCGCTAGGGGAGAAATTGATTTTCTTCACATCAAATTCATGACTTTGCCTACCCATTCAGTCTTGACGATTAATAGTAAAATGAACTTGACTTGCTGTCTGCGGAGACGGCTCAAACCTGAGGCTCGGCTCAAAATAATTAGGGGAGGAGGAGGGTTGCAGGAATAATTTGTCTATGGGATGACATGGTGTTTGCAGCTTATATAGTATGCATGTAATGATGATTGACAGGACTGAATGTTTAGGCTCCTCCCAAACCTACGTTTGGTACATCATATAAATAGGAATGGTGTGTTTTTTTGTTTGTTTTGTTTTTTTTCGGAAATGTAGGAGTGTAAGATATTATGATTTATAATGTAGTGAATTTTCCTAAATAAATGCTTAAAAGTGTTCTTAAGTTAAGTAATCGAGTAAAATATTTGGGTGACACTTTATTTTACAGTGTCATTGTTACATATGTTACATGTGTTTACTGTAGTAACAAGAAATTGTTACATGCAGTTAACCCTAAACCAAACCCTCATCCTGACCCTAACCCTATAGTAAATACATGTAGTTAATTGTAATTGTATAATTACACTGTAATACTCACCTTAAAATAAAGTGTAGCCAATATTTGTTACTGTCCTCCATTGCTCACTAAGACGTTCAACTGAGTGTCTGTGGCTAAATCACTGCTGTTCTGATATTCATCGTCAAGCCAATCAAGCCATATTTATCGTCAAAGCCAAATCAAGCCACTTCTTTGTTTACTTTTGAATTTGTTCATGTTTTTTGTTAATTAACTGCTCTTGGGTTCATCAAACTTGCCATCAGTGGACTGACTTACACTAATCTATCAGAATATGCAATTCTTCAGACAGATAAAAGCTATACACAAAATCAGGTCAGAAGTTCTGATATGATATTGCATCTAACAAGAGTGACTGAACCCTCTTGAAAGATCTGTCTCAATGACAGACATGACTTTACAAGCTTCTCTGCAGTTTCTTTGTTGTCTGTGCCTTTAGTCCATCTGTATGCAACTGGGATGACATCTTTTCTGAACTATTCTGAAGTTTGCTTAACTTGGATTAAAGCAGCCTGCAGTAGATCTGTTCCTACTGCATAGATACAGACACAGTCAACACCTGAGCACTGTGTCCACACCGGAGGAACCATGCTGACAGTGCTGAATTATCATTTATTTCAATAACGTTAAAACAGCACAATCAGTTGTTGGACAAAGCGCATCAAAACAATGAGGTAATTAATCAAGCAGGATGAACACTGAGTCCCTTTTTCCTCAGTCATTGAAAGACTATAAAGAAATGAGAGCAGAATGCTTAGAGCTGGACACAAAATTAATTAACCTCAGCTGAACAAAATTCACTGATATAGTGTCTAAACATAGGTCGAGACAGCAATATCTGAATTTCTGCTGGATCACCATTTCAACAAGCATAAAAGGATGGTTTTTGGAATTTTGCTGATTCAGAATCACAGTGAGACTGGGCAAAAGAGACTGGATCAATCATAAATGACAGTCAGCATATTCTAATTGTTACATTCAGGAGAGTGATAACATTATGTAACAGGTGCAGAGGGTGTTTAGGGTGTTTTGGATGGCTGCGAAGGCATTACTAGGAGGTTGCTAGGGTATTCTAGGTAATCGGTTGGTGACGTCATGTCAAAAGTGACTATCCCAAAACCTAGGTCATCAGCATAGCTAGAACCTTTTTAGGGGACATGTTGCACCCCTGTTGTTTATTTATTAATTAAGCAAAATTTTCATTCCTCATCTTTCAGCTGAACGCTCTCCATTCTAGGCTAAATGATCCATTCTTTCTAAATCAGTCAAAGTGTTCTTCTCGTCATATATTTGTGATGTTGCCCGTCAGGACAAGCGTGAGATCACTGAAGACGGCAAGAGCGCGTGAGTGTTTAATTAATACCCGTTTCTGCTCTATTGCAAAGTTATTATTTGCTGCTAGGAAGGATTCGTTCGATTCTTTGCTTAGTTGTATGTTTGCGCTTTGATTTGTATCTGTTTGTATTTGTATTCGCTGCCATTTAGTAGAACTGTAGCGGTTGTTGTTTTGGTATTGCTGGGCTGTGAACTTAAGTGCTGTACGTGCGCTTCCTGCAGTAGTTTCGATTTGGCCCATTCACGGCGAAACTCTTTTGCTGAGCTAATTGTTAGGGCGGGCTCAGCGACTGAAGCATATATAAACTGGGATTAGTTAGGAACAAGCAGGACAAGCGTGAGATCACTGAAGACGGCAAGAGCGCGTGAGTGTTTAATTAATACCCGTTTCTGCTCTATTGCGAAGTTATTATTTGCTGCTAGGAAGGATTCGTTCGATTCTTTGCTTAGTTGTATGTTTGCGCTTTGATTTGTATCTGTTTGTATTTGTATTCGCTGCCATTTAGTAGAACTGTAGCGGTTGTTGTTTTGGTATTGCTGGGCTGTGAACTTAAGTGCTGTACGTGCGCTTCCTGCAGTAGTTTCGATTTGGCCCATTCACGGCGAAACTCTTTTGCTGAGCTAATTGTTAGGGCGGGCTCAGCGACTGAAGCATATATAAACTGGGATTAGTTAGGAACAAGCAGGACAAGCGTGAGATCACTGAAGACGGCAAGAGCGCGTGAGTGTTTAATTAATACCCGTTTCTGCTCTATTGCGAAGTTATTATTTGCTGCTAGGAAGGATTCGTTCGATTCTTTGCTTAGTTGTATGTTTGCGCTTTGATTTGTATCTGTTTGT
This sequence comes from Zacco platypus, assembly GCA_038088235.1. Taxonomy (NCBI): domain Eukaryota; kingdom Metazoa; phylum Chordata; class Actinopteri; order Cypriniformes; family Xenocyprididae; genus Zacco; species Zacco platypus. Next base: position 11,582,934 of record CM076080.1, read on the forward strand.
ATTTGTATTCGCTGCCATTTAGTAGAACTGTAGCGGTTGTTGTTTTGGTATTGCTGGGCTGTGAACTTAAGTGCTGTACGTGCGCTTCCTGCAGTAGTTTCGATTTGGCCCATTCACGGCGAAACTCTTTTGCTGAGCTAATTGTTAGGGCGGACTCAGCTGTTTCCACTCATACGTTAGTAAGTTCGCTATTTATTTAGTGTGTACGCGCTGTCGCGGAAGCGTTCAGCCTCCTCGTGTGAAGACCGACTCGGGTAAAGACCTGCGACTCTACCTGCGCGACTCCACCGAGCAAGGACACCGACAGGACACTTAAGTATCCCCCTCCCCCCCCTCTTTTGCTCCCATATACAACATGTGCTTTCAATATATTCCTGTTGTCACTCGCATACGCTCCACTATCACCCGCAGAAGGCAACGCAACACTACTAACCTGCGTCCTATTTACTCCTCTTCTAACCAACCTCTATCTGTTTCAGTAGGCCTATGGAATTGTCAGTCAGCTGTTAACAAAGCTGACTTCATTCCAGCCTTTGCCACTAACTCTTCTCTCAATATCTTAGGCTTGACTGAGACATGGATCCAGAGGACTCCTCAACCCCCGCTGCTCTTTCTAACAACTTCACTTTTACTCATACCCCTCGTCAGTCAGGAAGAGGAGGGGGCACAGGTTTCCTCATTTCTAACAATTGGAAATACTTAACTCACCCTGCTCTATACAACAACTGTTCGTTTGAATCTCATGCCATTACAATTACATACCCTGTCAAAATTCATCTTGTACTCATCTATCGCCCCCCAGGTCAATTGGGTACCTTTGTTGAGGAATTGGACATGCTGCTGTCCTCATTCCCAGACGATGGTAGTCCACTTGTACTACTGGGCGATTTCAACATTCACCTTGATAAACCGTATGCTTCTGATTTCCTCTCTCTCCTAGCCTCATTTGATTTCAACCGACTCATCACCACGAGTACCCACAAATCTGGCAACCAATTGGACCTGATCTACACACGTAACTGTATCACTGATAACATTCTGGTAACACCTCTGCACGTCTCTGACCATTTCTTTATCACTTTCAATCTGCAACTTATTTGTGCACCACCAACCACTTCACATGTTTCCTTCAGAAGAAACCTGCGCTCTCTTTCCCCTTCCCATCTCTCTTCTGTTGTGTCATCCTCCCTTCCCTCCCACACACAATTCTCATCTTTGGATGTAAATACTGCAACACACACATTATGTTCCACTTTATCTTCCTCCCTAGACAGTATCTGTCCTCTGTCATCCAGACCATCAAAAGCAACTCCTTCCAACCCCTGGATATCCGATGCGCTTCGTGAAGACCGGACCAAACTCAGGGCAGCAGAAAGGAAATGGCGCAAATCACAAGACCCATCTGACCTAGGTTCGTACCAAGATCTGCTATCATCCTTTTCTGATGGAGTCCTTGCAGTCCTCATACTTCCACAACAAAATCAACGGCGCTACAAACCCACGCTCACTCTTCAAGACATTCAACGCACTCCTCTGTCCCCCTCCAATACCTCCCACCACATCTTTAACTGCTGATCGATTTGCCAAGTTCTTCACCGACAAGACATCTGCCATCAGCAGCCAGTTCTCTACACCACCCACACAGGAACTCAGCCCCTCCTCATCCACTAATCTTTTCCCTTCCTTTTCCCCTCTCACGGAGGCAGAAGTATCAAAACTTCTCCTCTCCACTCATCCCACCACCTGCCCTCTAGACCCCATCCCCTCACACCTTCTACAAGCCATCTCTCCCACTCTTTTTCCAGCACTTACACACATCATTAACTCGTCTCTCCACACAGGCACTTTCCCTACCGCATTCAAGCAGGCTCGAGTAACCCCACTGCTTAAAAAACCCACGCTAGACACATCACTCGTGGACAACTACAGACCTGTCTCTCTCCTACCGTTCATATCAAAAACACTTGAACGAGTTGTATTCAACCAGGTGTCATCCTTCCTCACACAGAACGACCATCTGGACGTCAACCAATCTGGTTTCAAGAGCGGCCATTCAACAGAGACTGCGCTACTGTCTGTCACGGAATCCCTGCGGATTGCTAAGGCTGGCTCCAAATCATCTGTTCTCATCCTACTGGATCTATCTGCTGCCTTCGACACCGTAAACCATCAAATTCTTCTGTCCACCCTCTCGTCACTGGGCATCTCAGGTACTGCGCTTCAGTGGTTTGAGTCCTATCTCACAGGTAGGTCTTTCAGAGTTGCCTGGGGAGGGGAGGTATCCAAACCTCATGAACTGATCACTGGGGTTCCTCAGGGTTCAGTTCTTGGTCCCCTCCTATTCTCCATTTATACTACGTCACTGGGTCCCATCATACAGGCACATGGTTTCTCCTACCACTGCTATGCTGATGACACACAACTCTACCTGTCCTTCCAACCAGATGATTCCACAGTAGCTGCACGAATCTCAAGCTGTCTGGCGGACATCTCGACGTGGATGGAAGAACACCACCTGCAGCTCAACCTGGCAAAGACTGAGCTTTTAGTCTTCCCTGCCACTCCCACTCTTCAACATGACATCAACATACAGCTTGGTACAACCACCATTACCCCATCAAAGTCGGCCAGAAATCTTGGAGTTATCTTCGATGACCAACTGACCTTCAGTGACCACATCTCAAAGACGGCGCGGTCATGCAGATTTGCACTTTGCAACATCAGGAAAATCCGTCCCTTCCTGACTGAGCACGCAACACAACTGCTTGTCCAGGCCCTGGTCATTTCAAGGCTTGATTACTGCAATGCTCTTCTGGCTGGTCTGCCGTCAAGTGCAATCAAACCTCTTCAAATGATCCAGAATGCTGCTGCACGTCTTGTCTGCAACGAGCCTAAGAGAGCCCACGTCACGCCCCTCTTCATCTCTTTGCACTGGCTACCCCTTGTTGCTCGCATCAAGTTCAAGGCGCTGATGCTTGCTTACAGATCCACCACAGGCTCTGCACCTTCCTACCTCCACACACTGCTACAACGCTACGTCCCCACCAGAAGCCTGCGATCGCTAAAGGAACGAAGACTTGTGGTACCATCACAGAGAGGCACAAAATCACTCTCCAGAACATTCTCCTTCACTGCTCCCTGCTGGTGGAATGATCTCCCTACTTTCATCAGGAACGCAGATTCCCTGGCAATATTCAAGAGACAGCTGAAAACTCACCTCTTCCGTGAACACTTGATCCCCTCATAAAAAAAAAAAAAAAACCCTATCCTTCCCCCTTTTTCCCTTCCTACTCTAGCTTATGGTACTGAGCAATGTATGAAACTTGTATTGTGAGCACGTCCTGTGTTATTTGCCAATTCATGAAGAATCGCTTGTTTGTTTTCCTCACTTGTAAGTCGCTTTGGATAAAAGCGTCTGCTAAATGACTAAATGTAAATGTAAATGTAAATGTCATAGTTTAGTACAGGCATCGGAACTGGATCTTTTGAACCAAGAGAACCAACCTACAAGAATGAACCCTTAATGGTTACTTTAACACTGTCCATATTTGGTAGTGTTGTAGTCAAGACCAACTAATCCGAGACCAAGTCGAGACTAAGACCAATGTGTGTTAAGACCAAGGCAGGGCGAGACTGAGTCAAGACTAAGACCAGACCAGCACTCCTTAAATTCATAAAGATCCACATTACCACCTAAGAAATTACTTATTTTTAATCAATAAATATAATTAGAATAAGACACTGTATAGAGCTGTTACAAATCAAATGAAATCATTAACTACAACACTTATTTTTGCACTGCAGAGGTAGTACAGAAGATATACGATCTGAATTGGTAAATTACAAATGCATAAATAATGTTGAGAATGTTTTTTTTATTAAATGTCTATAAAAATCAATATCATGTTTACAATTGTGCTCAAATTTGTGAAAACAGCTCTCTTGCTCTTGTGATACTGCTTAATTATACCACATGTAACATAAAAATCCTGATCTCATGTTTTACTCATGAAGTACCTTTTTGAAACAATATCTTGAATATTGTAAAAAATTTTATTTAATTTTGGTGACATTTTTGACACAATCCCCCATTAATTTCTGAACCAGCACACAATAAATAAATAAAATTAGAAATATGTTATTGATTACATATGAAGCAGTAAAGTTTTACATCTAATCACATTAATGATGTTAATAAATAAATCAGACAATGCTCCACAATTTAGTAATATGGGTCTTGAAATAATATCCTGAGTATTCGTAGTCTGAGACCGAGACAAGACCGAGTACAAATGTGATCGAGACCAAGAAAAGACCAAGACCTTCAAAAAATGGTCTTAAGACTGGTCTCAAAACCAAGACTGGTCTCAAGTACAATAACATTAGTATTTGGGATTGACAATCACTTTTACTGAATTTACAGTGAGTCTTGAAATGTTTCATTCATACAGCAGCTCACAATAGCATCTTGAATATGGAGTTAAACCCATATTCTTTCCATGACCTGTAACCACAGTGACAGTGACTAAAGTAATAGCAAAAATGGCGGCATCCATAAAACTGGAAAGTCTTATTACATTTAACACAACAAGATTTCAATCAAGGTGCAGGTTCATCCATCAAATCTTAATTAAAAGTCAGCGGCTTGACAGGGCACTTGAATCATGTACATACCACAGAACTGACAAGTAGTTGTGTAGACAACTATCAGGGCTGTGTTTCCCGAAAGTATTGCTTGCCAACTATGGCCACAATGTTCCATTAATTTCCAACATAGTTCAATTACTTATTGTTTCCCAAAACCATAGTCCTAACAAACATTCGCAAACAGCAACAAACATGTGGTTAGGAGCATAGTTTCTTGTTATTTTGACATGTGGCCTTAATAATAAATAAGCAAACTAACATGAAGTGCGTTCTATATCTTTAATTCAATTTGAATATAAAGTAGATTTCAATCTATATATTTTATAGCAGATGTTACATGGAAAATATACAGTAAATGTAAAAGAAAAAAAATGTTAGTGTTACGTTCGCATGCACCACTAATAATAATAATTTACACGCAAGGTTAGTTTTGATGTCTACACAAAAGACTGGATGGATGGAATATTAAAAAAAGAGTGATATTTAGAGGGAGGGTGTTCTGTATCAACATGGAATGTGTAAATGCATGCTGTGCCCTTTGGCACTAAGCAGGACAAATGGAAGCTCCGTCAATCAAACCAGAGTTTGGTGTCTAGAGTGAAACATATCTAGGATTTACAGGAAGATAACTATCTCTCTGACATGGTTTTTCAGATTGCAGTGCTGACAGACCGTTTATGACCTTTGCATGGCATTCCATCTTACTCCAGTGAGACCTGCTTTCCTGCATTGTGACAACCCAGCGGTGTACTCTACAAGATGAAAAAACATACTTGCCCTAAAAACCTCTCTCAGAGCAAAACAGAGTCAACTTTATTGAGTTAAGAGGAGTGTTAATGTAGTCTACCTTCTCCTCAGTTGGCAGAGGCTTGAACTGCCTGCATAAATAGTAGGTCCCTAAATACATGTGGAGGGGACAGGCCGCTATTTACCCTGTTCATCAGTGCCACATGGTACAACTGACACTTTGAAGGATGGTGCAACAAGCACAATGAATTGGATTGTTTCACATGAGAGTAGGCCAGTAAACCAGTCGCATCACTTTTATCAAACTGACAGTGTTGATGGATTGGACCACAACATCCCTGGCACCCACTTTCTGGAGACTCGGAAAACATCAATGAATTGCTCAGCACACTGATACTTTCTGTTCATGCCGGTAAGCAAAAATCTGGAGAATCAGTTAGTTCTTAGTAAGCCCACACAGTGAAAAATGTTTACAAGGATTTAAATCTTCAGTGTGCTACACATGGATGTCTGGCAATCATAATTGAACTGATAATTGAACCCTAACCTTAACCCATGGTCATCACTTATAACACAGGCTGTCTTATATTCAAAACAATGCATTATGCATTAAGAAACCTTGAACTTGTAGAATCTTTAGTTTAAATAACTAATTTAACAAACTAATTTCAACACTTTAACCTTGTTTTGTAGTACAAAACATGTGATACGTATTTCATTATGGTGCTACACGTAAATACATCATTGGAAAAACGAAAACTAATAGAGAGAATACTACAGGCACAGTGGAATCAAAGAAACAGAAATAAAATAAATCAAATAAAATTATAAATATTTACTGTATTGATGAAATGCAGTCAAATCACAATAGGTTTCTTTGAAAAACAATTAGCCACAAAAAATAAAAAAAATACAGAAAGAATGTCTTAGGTTGCGTATGCAACCATGTTCCCTGAGAAGGGGAATGAGATGCTGCATCTAATAACGACACAATAGGGGAACGCCCTCAGTGTAACCAGTGTCTGAATACGTGTAACGTCGATGGCAATCCATGACATCACAAGTGGAGTGCCTGTGAGTATAAGAAGGCACCTGCAAGACAAGTCATCAACTCTTTTCTCTGAAGGAGACGTGCAGCAAACCCAGTGCATGGCAATGGAGATGAAAGTCTCATCCCCCTTCTCAAGGAACAGGGTTGCAAACACAAGACTTCCCTTTAAAAGTGGAACTTCAACGTGTACCCACCATGCCATGCTGAGAGAATACCTGCCTCACTAAGCTGTGGATATGAGCATAACATAGATTGACTCTACAGATCACTCAGCTGGAGTCAGAGCCTCATCAACCCAGGGCGAGTAAATTGTGACTCCTTGACTGCTTAGTGGAGCCACTCCTTAAGCCCAATGTTTTTCTCTAATAGAAAGAGAAGGTATCCAAACTTCTATGCTCTATTGCAAGGGAAATCCCGGCTTTTACAATCTCTCTCCCTCCCTTGCAGGGCAGACAAAAAGCCTTAAAGGCCCAAGAGCAAAAACTCTAATAAAGTTATAACTGTCGACACTCTGAAAAGGCCCTCTAGGAAGTAGCTGATCAAAGCGAGTAATTCAACTATGACCTTCGATCTACCACTTTTAATGGGGAGAATATAACCTTCACTTCATCAGAAGGGATCCAAATATGATAGTGACATTAAATAAAAGCCAAAAACTCTTGCCATTGCAACTCTGCCCCTAAGGGAAACTGCAATTGAGCTTAAGCTCTGCTTAATTACCCTAGAGTCCTAGAAGAGAGCACTCAGAGAGCGGAACCAAAAGGAGACTTCATGCACTCATCTGATTATAGATCGCAACCATTCACAATTTTACCCTGAGGGGTATCTTAAGATCAGTTTAAGAAAGGGAGCATGACAAGTGTTAAGACTTTAGTACTTAGCCCTTCAGGATACAATCTTCATTATTGCTACCCCTCCAATGAAAGCAAGGCAAGACCCCAATATAACTTGAGGAGAACATCTATACATTGCCTCGAATAAAGGCACTCAATCTAAGACCCATTAAACCTAGTGCTTTTTACTTTATTACATGACAGATAACATGACACCTCAACTTCCTCTACTTATTAGTTCTGTCTAGCCAGGGTCTTAGTCAAGCACCCATACAAAGGGGAGCAATATCCCTGGTTTAAGACTCAACAAAAGTTGGGTAGGGAGGTAAACAAAACAGAGTTTTGCCCAACTTAGTTCCATTCACCCTTTTCCATCTTAAGGGGCACTTGAGCAGTTATCACAGGGAGCAAGCAAGGTGCAAGCAAGACTCCTTTGATGTTGCCGCTCCTCCAAGGGGAAGCTTATATCCCTAATATTGTCGATAAAAGGGAGGAAAATGAAAGCAGGGCAGACTTCAATGTCATTGGGGGAAAACAGCTCATACAGTGTCATGAGAAAACCCGTTATAGCTAGCGATTCGTCTTTTGTAGACCACCAATCCAAAATGGAGCGATACTACTACTTCGAGACCAAAAGGAGGAGGGAGGTCAACGAATCCAATGGAGTATTGTTAGTACCTATCATAATTCCATCCACCTTGCTCCACCCTAAGAGGTACTTTAGCAGCTTTCCAAAGCAAGCATGCAAAATGCCAGCTTTCTAATTTCAGCATTACAGGCTACAACCATCAGTGTCGCCACTCTTCTACTTCTCACTGCATTCTGTTGGCTGTACCTCAGCAGAGCAGATAAAGAATGAAGGGGTCCCATCATCTCACCGTGGCCACTCATTCAGTAAACTCAGTAAACCTCAGCAATTTACTGCTAACACCTCCAGAATATGGAGTAGACCAACCGAAAGTGAAGGGGCTCATCTCAACACGACCACTCCTTCAATAAGCTTCTGCCTCAGCAGCTCACTGCTAACACCTCCAGTCATACTGGAGGGAGGGCAACTAAAGCTAAAGGGATCACATCACTATGATCACTCCTCTAAGTAAGCTGCTACCTCAGCAGTTCACTGCTAACACCTCCAGTGAAACTAGAAGGAGAAGTGAAACCAGTTTTCTAATGCTAAACACTTCTGCTAAAAAGTGGTCACCAGAAAGTGAAGGGGTCACATCAACTCACTGTGACCAATCCAAACTATGCTGGAGATAAATAAATAGAGGATAGTGTTCCATCTTTATTTTATCTCACACAACCACACCCTCATATGCAGGGTGTAAGCAATAAGAAGGGTTCTCCTCGAGAAGCAAGCAGATTCACTTATCCGCTTTAATCTCAGAGATGGAAAGGGAAACAGAGCTGTATGTATGTCACTTCTTCACTTCTTCATAGAAGTGTCACTTGTCACTTCTTCATGGAAGAACATCACAGGACAATGACATCAGACTCAACCTTAAGCTGGAGGGGTAGCCTAGAGAGAGAGAAATATGTTTCTTCTATCTCTGGGAATATTACTCCTTCGAGCCTCACAGACCCACAGAGAGGGTTATATCTCCTGAAAGCTGGTAATTGAGACCTCTTCCCTGTAGACTTCTCTATGACCACCTCACATTAGATCATCAAGTAGAAAGTTTTTGAGGAGCATCCCCCATTGTGTCATTATCAGAAGTAGCATTGAAGTTCCACTTCAAAAGGTAACTTTAGTTGCAGTATTTCTCACCTGGCTTATTGTAAAATGCAAAACAAAGGATTGACAACTGAATGTACTTCTATATTTCCATCAACCCTGTCTTTTGGATACAGGTTCTCAATACAAGGGCCTGAAATGAAAAGATTATCAAGTGACTTTTGGAATAGTAATACTTTTAAGTTTGTCATTTTTAACAAGTGATTTTAGTTAAATGAACAAATAATCTTGGGTTTATGTATATATGCATTTATATATACATTTAGTGTACTTCCATTTTATCGAAGATTGAACAAGGAAAGATATTTCCTAAAGAATAATTTACCCAAATCTCTTCAACATGGAGCAAAACAACATGAAACAGGCTTAACATACACATTAGACAGAATGCCTGATGCTACTGAGTGACTGTTGAATTTCTTTGAACAGAAATTATTTCAACAGTTATTTCAATTCAAATGCAAACTAACAAATTCAAAACTACTTAAGTTCTGATATTTGCCCAACCTTGGGGCTGCATCTTTCTTTATGCTTACCTGTTTATTCATGAAGATATAGATGATGGGATTAATGACAGTGCTGGACTTCGCTAAGATGGAGGGCACTATGCTTGCCTCCACAGTCACCAGTCCTGGGGCTCCAAAAGTGGCCAGCAGAGCCATGATCCCATAGGGCAGCCAGCAGAGCAGATAGAAGATAACCATGGTGATCACCATTAGAAGAACCCGGTGCTCTCGTTTGCGGCTCATAGGTGTGTTCACGCTGCTGACCTTCATAGAGATAAAGATATTGATCATCAGTAACATTGTTAATTAATAGGAATATCTATAAAGTAGATCTAAAATTATCCACAGTATAACAGTATATAGGTATATTATAACTGTTTATTAGGCCACTAACTGTCATTATAATAGTGAATACCAAAATACTACTGTATAAATTTTTTTTCTTAAGTCATCCAAATCCGCTATGGCCGCAATTCATTGTGACTGAAAATCATCTGTTAAGCTAATTAGTCATGGTCAAGTGGTTAGGAGACGGATTTTAAGTTAATTGGCGTTTCTCTGTAAAGCCTAGAATACCGCTGACTAAGAAATCTTCCTTTCTACTGAATTGCCCAAGGAGGATCAATAAAGTATTAATCAAGAGCAAATCAGTATCCTCCCATGAAACTGCTCAACAACTGTAGATGGAATGCTAAAGTTTCAGGGACAGCTTCATCATTTATAATAAATTGCTGCAGGGATGACGGTTTTTTGTTGGCCAAAAGCTGGCAACTAGATATAAGGTTTTTGTATGGGCTCTTGGTTAAAAACCTAATGTAAAGTCTGTGGTTAACACAAGCTCAAGATATTTTATTCACATTATACAACATAAAATACATCAGTAATATTCCCTCTGATTTTTGTTTTTAAAAATTTGTCTTAAAAAACTTTTATTTGTCTTAAAAGGCAATTGCTAACAAGTGCCTAAATAGGACTACAGAAGTTGTTGGGGACATTAAACGTCATCAGCTGAACATTTAAACTCATCTACTCACCGTAGTCAACTTTTACAGCCTCGTGTTTATAAACAGGCACTTGCAAAGTATTCTAATGAAAAATTTCAAGGAAAATGTTTTTAAATATAGTTTAAACGAGTTGTTGGAAACTTAAAGGGTTAGTTCACCCAAAAATTATCCCATAATTTACTCACCCTCAAGCCATCCTAGGTGTATATGACTTTCTTCAGAGTAATATTAAAAAGTATATATATTCTGTCTCTTCCAAGCTTTATTATGGGAGTGAATAGTAACCAATATTTTGAAGCCCAAAAGAAGTAATCCATATGGCTTCAGGGGTTAATAAAGGCCTTCTGAAGAAAAATATCCATATTTATAACTTATTTAGAGTTCTCACATTAATCAACATTTTTTTGTGATTTAGAACAGAATGAAGGAGGGAGGCTGGAAGGTGGATGGACGGATGTGTGAATGGATGGTAGGTAGGATAATTAGCCACCTGAAGACCATTTTTCTGTGGTTCAGCACTGTAAAAAAGACATTGTTATTATGTTTACCATAGTTAAGGTCATGTATTGGTAATTTCATGACAATTACCAACCCATATATGCTAATGAGAAGACTGTAAAGGAGATTTCAAATGTGCATGTCACCAAGCCAGGTTATCTTCGCTCATCATGTCATCCCCATCACTGTCAGTTCACACAAAGAAGAGCCACTTTTATTTAACGATTGTGATGGTGATCCACCTCCTCTTGTGTTGACCATCCTATCACTGTCCCAGATCCAGATGTACAATGGGTACAGTGGGTGATTAAGGGAAGGGGTGTAGCTTCACATTTTTACTGGCAGCATGTGATAAGATGCACCTACAGTACCTTGTCATTGCTGCCATAAAGTCAATAGAAGCCTGATGCAGACCAACCCCTCTCTCTTCACTTCCCCAGCACAAAGAAACCATTCTGTTTAGTTCCCCCACTGATGTGTATTTTCATTTATAACTAGATAACTAACATTTTCTGTCATGCTTGCCACCACGTTGCTAATGTGTTCTGACTGGTTTTAATATGTCACTATGTGGTACTCTTAAAAGAATAGTTAATCCAAAATTAAAATTCTGTAATTTATTCACAAGTATGTTGTTCTTTCAAAAAAGAATATATTTTGAAAAAAAGGAAGTTGGGTCCAGGGCTATATATATATATATATATATATATTTATATATATATATATATATATATATATATATATATATATATATTTGTGTGTGTATATATACATGTGTTTATGTTCTGGACTCTGTTTGTTTCTCGTTTCACATGTGCTCATTGCTTTGATTTATTCCCGCCACTCTCGTCATCATTGTTTCAGTGTTACACACCTAAACATCAGGTGTGTTTCTTTAATTAGTGTCATGTGATCCTATTGTTTCCCAGTGTATTTAATTTAATTTAATTTTCTCTCTATCCCTTGTCAATCAATGTATATGTTTATGGTGTCTTGTATGGATTTGTTCCCTGGTTAAATATTAAACCATGTTCCCGTCATTTTCCCTCGTTGTGCGCTTTTGTGACCTAAAAGACTGTTACAGATCCATACAATTCAGACATTACGTCTGTCAAGATGATCGGGGCAGAGGACCAACTCCTCAAAATTCTCCAGAATGGACGGCCTTTGGAGCGGTATGTGGAGGAGTTCTTGGAGATTTCCCATCAGGTGAGCTGGAAGGATGCTATGATTAATGCCTGCTTCCAGATGGGACTGGATGATCGTTTATTTCATGCCATTTCTCCTGGCGATTGTCATATGTCCGTAACGGACTTCATTAACTATGTCCTCAATCTAGAGAATTCCGATTTCTTTGTTGATGTAGTTGATGAGGACAATGTAAGCGGTCAGTCAGTCTCTATCTGGAAGCTCCCTCCACATGCTACCCCAATGATTTCGTCCATTTCTGTCCCGCGATCATCAAGGCCACCGCTCATGAGCCGCGACGCGAGCTGCCACCTAAAATGGCCGCCGCTCACAAGGCTGGACATGAGTCGCCATCAAGAATGACAGCCACATCTGTCCCGGTTGCCGTTTTGGTGGACTATGAAGGGATGCCCTTGCCCGAGTCTGCTCTCTCCGCCCTGGTTGCCTGAGCTCCCGGCTCCGCCCTGGGGAGTCTCCGCTCCTGCCTATGACCTCCAGGGTGCCGCCCCCCCTCCCTGTTGGTTCTCTGTTAGGCATGAAGTCGCGCCTTTCGGGAGGGGGCGGTAATGATACATGTGTTCTGGACTCTGTTTGTTTCTCGTTTCACATGTACTCATTGTTTTGATTTCTTCCCGCCACTCTCGTCATCATTGTTTTAGTGTTATCAGGTGTGTTTCTTTAATTAGTGTCATGTGATCATATTGTTTCCCAGTGTATTTAATCCCTCTGTTTCTGTCTATCCCTTGTCATTCGTTTTATATATTTATGGTGTCTTGTATGGATTTGTTCCCTGGTTAAATATTAAACCTTGTTCCCATCATTTTCCCTCGTTGTGCGCTTTTGTGACCTACAAGATATATATATATATATATATATACTGTATATATGAATAGTGAATAGTAGAGTGTAACGATTGTCAGCTGTAGTGCCCACTATAACCAGTAGAGGGCACTTCACCACACACACACACCTTTGCAAGGTCTTGGTACTACATGTGATAGCATTTCTGAGCGTTATTATCTTGTCTTGTCTTCCGGTTACTACCCTGCCTGTTTTCTGCCTTTCGTGATTGTTTATCTGCCTGTCCTTTGACCATTGCTTTGTTTTTTACTGGACTGTGGTTATATGCTGCCTGTTTCAACTTATAGCCCGTCTAACGACCACGATTTTGCCTGTCCTCTGTCGTTCCTGTCTGCTGTTGATTTGACCATTGCCTGTTTGACCACGTTGCTTAACGTTGCCTACATTTGGATCTCATCCTGCTGTTTCCTTCATTACATAGAGGAAGAATCCAGACCTAGATCTCTTTCTCTGTACTCTTGTACTTGACATTGTTTGATAAACGTTATAATGGATAAAAAAAATAAAAAAAAACCTCTGGGCAAATGGACAAAAACTTGAACGGGCCTTGAGGCATGGCTGCACTGATCCCACTGTATGTATTCACTTCCTGCCATACTACAGCTTGAGACCTTTTGAGCCACAGGTCTCTGTCAGTCAGCATGCAGAGGTGTCCGCTAAATTCACATCTTTGAGCTTTCAGGCTACTAAGTTGACATAACTAATGGCAACAGCAGGGTTGAACATTAATATATATATTAAATAATTTATATATATATATAAATAATTTCAAAACTGTTTTGTTTCAAAATTTTGTTTTCTGCATCATCTAATATATAGTAATATAATTTTTTTTGTATAGAAATGATACCGTCAGTGTAAGTTCTGAAGACTCAAATGCAACGTTATTTATTCATAATAATGAAGTCTGGCCAATCACTGCTTGGCACCAAAGCACTGAATTCATTTCACATTCGCAGTTGATGACGTTGATGTTCCCTTCACAGTCTGGGAAATAGTTTTCTGAAAATTTATCTTGACTTTATCGTAGTCCTTTAAATTTCAGACATAGTTTAATCTAAAATTAAGTTTCTGTGAATGATTACTTAAACAATGTCCCTTTCACGATGCATGATGTTATTGCGATTATGTAGGCTAACAAAATAATCATGCTAATAATTTTAACGATGGGAAATACTAAATGCTACAGCAGTGATTTAAGTCTAGGTTCATGTAAGACTATCAACAGGCTCGTTTGAGATGCGCCTTGCCTGAAATGTAGGCAAGAGTAGGCGGCTGCAGTGAGGGCAGGAGAGAAAAAGACAGTTCTCTCTTCTCATAGAGACCAAAGACTAATTGTAGGATTCAAACTCATGTGTTGTGTTACTAATAAACTGGATGTAATTTCAGTTCTGTTGCTTTTATATGAAAATAAATATGGAATATGAAACAAGACACCCAAAGTATTTATTTAATTCCATTCGAAAGATGTGTTTATCAGTCATTTAATTCAGACATATTTTATATATTTTTTTAAATACATGACAACAATCACATAACCCATAGAGAGATCACACTGTCAGAGAGTTTGGGAATATTTACACATAATTTATACATATAAAAACATGATATCAGAGTTTTAAAATCAATATATCACAGCTGTTAAAACCAATCGACTCCAATCGTGCTTTTGATCATCGCAGTCTGTGGAGATCAACTAAGTTATACATATTTTCATTGTTCTATGCTCTTTTGTTGTCGATTGTGTCTAGATATTTTACTCTTTTTTGCTTTTTTTCACATAAATCAATGTCAATTTTATGCCATAAAAGGGCTGTGACAGTTGCACGCATTCGCATATAAGACAGAGTGCTTGTTTGTGCGAAGTGAGCTCTTGTTGTTAATTGTTCATGTTGTAACCTATAGTGCGCGGCAAATAATCTACATGACACAGGTTACATCATTAATGATTGTATTTTGTATTTAGAAGAGCACAAAGGATAACATAATAGCGCAGTATATTTTCCTCTATTCTACCCACAAATGCAAGGCTCTGGGAAAGCCCAAACATGGGTTTTAAAACAACACCCAGACCATTACATTGTGTAAAGTTAATCTAGGGCTGCATGATTAACTTAAGTTAAGGTGGAATGACGAATTGGCTCAGTGTTATGAAATCGCTTATTTCTAGTTAAATAGGTATATGCTCGGGGTGTTTTTGAAGTACAGCACTGACATCAGCACATCTATCGGTTTGCATTAAATGCTGCTCGATTCTTCATCGATTCTTCATTGAAATATCCCATATGTCTGGCGCAGCAGAAATAGACCATATTAGTAATTACAAGCTATTGTGGTCATGTTCCTTCAGTTAATATGTCCTTCAGTTAGTATGTCTATGTTTTATTCTGCTACAGCATAATGAGCATCAGATTTTCTAAGAGTGTGTACAGGAAAGAGAGTTTTATTTCCATACTCAACACAACCTATTTAACATAAAGACTGTATCCCGAACTGCACCTGAAATAGCTGCATAGACAACATAACATTTTTTTCAAACTGTGTGTGAATAAAATAAAGTGGGCAAAGAAAGCGAGAAAAGTGTTCTCCCTTTATAAATACCATAAAACTGCCAAACGCTTCAGTTCAGCTAAACTTCTACACTTCTAAAACATCTCTGTTATGACTATAACCTAAGTTCCATGAAGAGGGAACTTTACGCTGTGTCAAGAATGACACTGTGGGAATGCTCTGCGTGACTGCATCATGAAGCACATGAGAAATCAGTCCAATGGTATGACAAGATGTCAGAAGCAGGTGACATCATGACCAGGAAACTATAACACACACTCAAACAGTGAAACGCTAGCTTCAAAAAGTCTGAAGTAGTTACTAACAGGCATGCCGGAAATATCGCAGGGGAAGCAGCGTCTTGTTCCCTCTTTAGGGAACTAAGTTTACAGTCGTAACCTAGACGTTACCTTTCAAGGGAACTCGCACTGCATCCAGAATGACACTGTGGGAACGTTTATACCCACGCCACCATAGTGACCAATGTCTGTCTAGTGTGAATCATACAAGCACTAGGATGAAAGTATCTGAGCCCCGGGAGTAGAGCTGAGGTCCAGGTCATAGAACCTCACGAATATGTTTGGCGAGGACCAGCCTGCCGCATCACAAACATCTTGAAGAGACACTCTGGAGAGAAGAGCCTTAGAGGCAGCCATACATCTAGTAGAGTGGGCTCAAACTGACATAGGGGAAGGTTGTCTGGGCGACTCATAAGCAATTGATATAACCTCAACTATCCACTTGCTCATCCTCTGCTTAGATGCTGGGGACTATTTGCTAGGAGAACCAAAACAAATGAACAGCTGTTCCGATTTATGCCACACTGCAGCTCTTTGGATAAAGGCATCCAATGCCAGAACTGGGCACAGCAGATTGTTTTTTTTCCTGGTCTGCATCCCTGAAGGGTAGAGGACAAAAGGTTTGCAACACAATAGATCTAGCCACATTAGTGGTGACATTAGGGATGTAACCTGCTCTGGGGTGGAGAAAAGATTTCCCCATACTGGCACAAATTCCAAGCACAAAGTGGCAACTGACAAAGTTTACAGATCTCCAATCTTTTTAAGAGAAGTGATAGCTAAGAGGAACAACATCTTGAGAGTCAGGAACTTGACTGAAGGGAGCCAGGGAAAGACCTTGGAGCACCACAGACAAATCCCATGCCGGTACCTTAGTGGCACTGCAGGCCTCAGCCTCAGAGTGCCACAGAGGAAATGTGTTACCAAAGGGTCTCTCCCTGATGGCATTCCACCCAAAGGAATTTAGTAAGCAGCTACGACCGCCACATAGACCTTTAAAGTGAATGAAGATAACCCTGCAGTGGATCGCTCTTATAGGAACTCCACGACTGTACCAACAGGGCAGTTAACTGTGTCCAGCTGACAACAACTGCACCAAGAAGCGAAAAACTCTCCACTTCAGGGCATACACTTTCCTCGTGGAGGGAGCTCTAGAGTAAAGGATGGTCCCAACAACCTCAGTTGAGCGACCAGAGTCTATAAGCTGGGCACCCTCAGAGGTCAAGCCCACAGGTTCTATAATTCTGGGCGGGGGTGAAATATCGTGCCCCCTGCCTGGAGCAAAATGCCACTCCTGTTCGGATCCTCCCAAGGAGAGCCGTCAAGGAGAGATACTAGATCAGAGAACCACGCTCGACCATCACAGGGCAATCAAGGTGAGCCAGACTTGGTCCCGTTCAAAACTCCCAAAACTCCCAGGAGCAGAGTGATCAGGGGAAATACGTACAGACGAAGCCTCGGCCACATCTGCACCATAAGATTTAGTCCAAGAAGAGCTGGATGTGTGAGGGAAAACCAGTGTGGACAGTGAGCCATCTCTCGAGACGCAAACAGATCCACTTGTGCCTTGCCAAACACCCTCCATGTCTGCGCCACCACCTTGGGGTGGAGCCTCCATTGCCCGGGCCTCAGCCCCTGCCTAAAGGACGCCTGCTCCTAGATTCTGGCACACAGGGATTTAAGCTGCCCTGAGTGAAAGCAGCTTCCCTTGGGACCACAGGAGGATTTGGTGCACCAGTTTGCAAAGCAGCATGGGACCTTGGGATAGGAACCAGGTTTGTTTTCCACATAACCAAGGTGCGTAATCATCACCGCGTGACCTAGATCATGTAAAAAGGATTTCCGGTCGGGGAAAACCCCCAGGTCCCGAACCACCACTGCAGGGGTCTCATGTACAGCTAGCCAAAAGGTATCAGTTATACTGCTACTGCCATCAAACCCAGTAATCTCTGCTGTTGTTTTACAGTGAGTGACTGGCCTAACTTTATTCTGCTTAAGGTAGAAAGGATTGACTCTATGCGAGCAGGAGAATGACATTTGGTGAAAGTCCGGAGTGATAGAGCTAGGCCAAATGGAAGAACCCGATATTTGTACACTTCGCCCCCGAAAGCGAACCTCAGGAACTTTCCTGTGTTGTGGAAGGATGGATATGTGGAAGTAAGCGTCCTTGAGATCTATCATGACAAACCAGTCCCGAGGATCTGGTCATAAAGCCCCGAATGCAGTGATGCAGGGCTGCAGTGATGGTTGTATGAAGTATGAAGTGCTCTAAAACTTCCTGGAATACGGCTGCACTGATCTTGGACCTCAGAAAACACAGTGGACAAACACCACCAGATGACATGGCACCCCAAACCATCACTGACTGTGGAAACTTTACACTGGACCTCAAGCAACGTGCATTGTGTGCCTCTTTTCTCTTCCTCCAGACTCTGGGACCCTGATTTCCAAAGGAAATGCCAAATTTACTTTCATCAGAGAACATAACTTTGAACCACTCAGCAGCAGTCCAGTCCGTTTTTTCTCTTTAGCCTAGGTGAGACGCTTCTGTTGTTCAAGAGTGACTTGACACAAGGAATGCGACAGCTGAAACCCATGTCTTGCATACGTCTGTGCGTAGTGGTTCTTGAAGCACTGACTCAAGATGCAGTCCACTCTTTGTGAATCTCCCCCACATTTTTGAATGGGTTTTGTTTCACAATCCTCTCCAGGGTAGGAAAGAAACAGTGGTCATGTTCAAGATGGGAAATAACAGGATCTGAAAGGAAAAGCAAAACATTATAACGAAGACCAATCTGTAGTGTAAGTGTTGAGTGTGGAGCCGTCTGAAAGCCTTTATTGATAATAGCAACTGTGGCTTCGTTATCACACTGTTTTTTTTTTTTTTTTTTTTTTAAACCAATGATTAAGTAATCGACAAAATCTGATCAGGGTGAAAAGAGAGACAGCGAGAGAGCACTTGAACATTAATGGGAATTGATGGGTATTAAAAAATCTTTTTTTTTTTTTTTTAGATTGGCCTTCCCACAGGTTGCAGGCCTGAACCGCATGGGCAGACCGATTTCGGGTGCGGATCCTTGCAAAAGCTACAAACATGAGCAAATTTACATTGAGGATAAGAACAAACAGATTCATTAAAATTATTACATAAGGGAATGCCATTAAAATAGGGCAGCCTCTTCCATCAAGATTAGACCTTACATTTTCAGCACCGCGGACAGCGGGCGGGACTTGGCTAGCTAATGCTTTAGGGCAGAAGGAAGCCGAATGTCCATGAGAGCTACAAATTGCACAGGCCAAAATCTTTTGACCACCAAAATGACGGACAAGCAGTTCAGTGTCAATAACAGACCAGTCTATCCTCGTATTAAAAAGGGAAATGAAGGAGGCAGATATTGCTGAGAAGGACTTGTGGTATTCATAAAATAACGTGCCCCCATATCGTTGGTTAAAGTCTGCCATCATTGTTAGGTACAGATCTAACTCTTCCCTCTGATCTGGAAAAACTTGATAAAGAATGTCTCTGTAAATGCTAAAAGCAATGACGAATTCGGCGAATGAGAGGTTCCGTTGCAATCTGGGATCAGAGGTTGAGGAAAACTGCCACGTCACCGCAGTCAACCATTTGTCAACATTGTTGTTAACAGCAGGCGATGGAAGCAGTAAAGTTGCCAGGTTAATGTCCTTACCTTGGAAAATGTTAGATCTTAGTTGGGGATACACCGTGACTGCAGCAGGTGAGACAAAGTCGCCTACCGAACTCTTGAGCTGGTACGACAATGAAGAGGCTAAAATTAGACGTTGCCGTTGGAGCAGAGATGGCTTGAAACGGCGTCTGGATCGTATGATGAGAAGTTGGAAGAGCAGATGAGGTTGAAGCCACGCACTGGGGATCGCTTGATCCGAGTAGGGAAAATTGGTGGAAATGCTAAAGAGTGCGTAAAAGGAGTAGTTGAGAGGTTAGACTTGCGAAGGTATAATCGAATTTCATCACCTTCGATTCTAAACATTTAACCATCTCTGAAAGGCTTTGAACAACCTGGGTGAGTTGAGAATTAACTCTTAGTGACGTAACTAACTACCATCCAAACAAACTCATAGTGACGTAACATTTGAGTCTTCCTGGCAAAACTTGCGCTAGAGCTTTCATATCAGCATATACTAAATGAAGCAAGGGTGTAGAGTTACATTCAAGCTATTTTAAGGCACAAAGAAATAATTTACACAGGAAGAAACATATAAATGTCATTTTGGTGTTCAAAGATGAGTTTTCACAGTGGTAATTGTCCAATTTAGACATCTTTAGCTAGCTTGGCTGTGAGCTGAATTTTATTTGATTGTTTGATTGTTTTTACAAATTGATGTTGGTAATATTAAAGCTGGCTTGGACCAGTCCTTATGGACCCCTGCCAACCACTTAAGGTTCTCATGGGAGCATTTTCTGGCCCATCCAGTAAAGCTGCTCCTATTCTCAAATGAGCCAGGTTGTATTAAAAGAATCCAGTAAGTCTGTTTCTCACTGTAGTGAAGTTTACAGTCAATTTGAGACAAATGATATCTAGAGAAAGTCTTCAGCAAAGGACACAGTCATCCTCAGGGTTCTCATTAACCCTAAGCTGTAAAACATTTACTGCTACGCAGACAGAAACCCAAAGCTGAGGGTCCATGTAATAAGTCAAAATAGGGTTTTGAACTGCAGAAGTAGATCAGAGGAAAATAAATGAACTCACACAGGTTGGGAATTGCTCAGTGCAATCTGAGCTAGCAGCCTGAGCAGTCACCTCTTATCATCAGAGAGATATGACCCCAGGTGGTAATTATATTGGACTAAAGGGGGCTATGTGTAGGTTTACCTACTGATTACACTGAGAAACACAACTTAAGCCCTGAGACATGGAGCCTATATACATAATATAATATTTCATGAGTGTGATGAAATCTCGTTGCAACAGCTAAAAGCTGTCTATGCTGGACGCGACAAAGCACCCTTTGAAAAGCATTTGTTCTACGTGTCAGTTCGTCATAAATAGAACAAGGCATCCGTTTACTGTCAGAGATTTGTCACTCGCGCCGCACTGCACCGCTCGCATCCGGTGTAAAAAGCTGGCAGCTTTCTGTTGTTGGCTCTAGAATGCCAAAAACTAACCTTATCAACAAATTATCTGATCTCTCACTCAGACAGTTGAGTTTTAGATTCTGGTCTGTAGTTTTGTCATTAGTTGCTACCAACATATGGGGTATACCATTTGAATTGCAAAGGCAACATAATCAAACAAAAGGTGAATTTCAAATGGTGTTTTTGCTCCCTTTTGACTGTTGCGATCCCAAATCAGACTTATGACCTGTAACTCTGCCTGAATCAATCAAGCACTGTTCGCTGTTGGCCACTGGCCCCCGACTGAGCCTGGTTTCTCCCAAGGTTCTTTTCTTCAATTTTGTCACCTGTTGGTCACCTGATGTCAGATGTTGGATTTTGGGTTTCTTGCCACTGTCGACTTTGGCTTGCTTAGTTGGGGACACTTCACTTGATATTCAACAATGTTTCTGATCTGCCTGCATTGACATCATTGTATGCACACTGAATTGAGATGGACAATTACATCACTGTTTTCTCCAGTGCTGATATACAGGTAAATTAACTAAATTAATAACTATTGATTTTAAGAATGAAATAATGCTGAATTTATTTAAGCTGGACAATGACACCATTTCTTTAAGAGCTGCTGTGCAGCCAAAAAATATTTGCCAATTACTACTGTAAAGCTGCTTTGACAAAATTTGCATTTTAAAATGCGTTATATAAATAAAGGTCACTTGACTTGACTGCAGAAAGGGGACACCATATTAAGGGTCATTCACTCGAGTACTGACAGATTACCTCTCCCTATGCTTCTACCTTTACTTCCTGCTTGAGCAGTATTTAAGGAGTGACTACTTACTTACTAGTTCATTGCGAAGTATTGTCAGTTAACCTGCCTTACCGAGCGTTTTCATTTTTTCCTGCCTGTTTACCTTGTGTATGATCTTCCCTGTTTATTCTTTTTTTTGTAGAGTATATATGGCAAGATTCAATCAGAGAGTGAGAACAAGAGAAACAGAATAAAGAGAAATTCATCTCAGGCAACTATAAGTGTCTACATGAAGTAGCTGTCAATCTTGTCACTTTTGGCCTTAATGTGATGGACTGCATGTCCAGGTCTTGTGTGTTGGCTGACATGGGGCTTCTCCACCCTGCTAGGTCTTTATGTCACCAGCAAAGACAGCTTCAGGCTTCTCTTCAGCAAGAAGCCTTTGCTCTGTGTAGACATGCTCACTATTTCATCACCTTGTCCTATCATGTTTGTCATGCCTCTTAGAATCTCAGTGGTGTTGCCATATGCTGATTCAACTTAGTAATGGGAAACATTCTAACCCTTTACAAAGAAAAAAAAAGTCAATCAAAATGAAGCTTTTAAGGCATTCTGGTGAAAAACATTGCAATCTATGATGGCTTGAAGAGTCTGAAATTGGTAGGGAGGCCTTTATAGTGACTCCTTTTCTATGTTTCAAAGGCCCTGTTGTATGTAACCAAATCATGCCAAATGCATCTAACAGCACTTATTACAATCCTGTAATTGTGATGTCTACTTACGAAGAAGTCCAAACGCTGAGCGAATACACCCTTATTTTGTCAAGAAAAATTGCACTACTGACAGGAACAATTGCTTAGTATAATGCAATGATTGCAGCTCCCAATCTAAAATAAATCAGTCTTGTAAATCTTGTAAATCCCACTCTTGTAAATTAGTGAATTCAGGAGGAATCTGCAAAAAGCCTTACGTGATGAATATTTAATAGAGACTGCATTCTACTAAAGACAAAGTTTTAACTGGTGTGACAGTAAATCTTGTTCTTAAGTTTGTATAAATAATACAAACGTACTTATGGTGACATTTCTTATGATTGTCGGCTTGAGTGCCCGTAATAACCACTAGAGGGCACACCACCCTGGACTTTCATTTCACCATTGGATCACAATACCTCCCATAATACCTCACACACTTACTCACACACATGCACACTACATTTCCCAGAAGCCCCGTACGTAATCACTGATCACCTCACCAGCTGCAGCTCATCATCTGGACTATCTAAGCACTCTGCACATACACACCATAGCAAACTCTTGTTATTTCATAGCGATTAGCATTTCTGAGCAATTCATACCGGTCTTGTTTACCTGTCTTAATCCTGTCTGGTCCTACCGTCTTTGATGTTTATCTGCCTGCCCCTTGTATTTATTGCCTTGTGTTACTGGACTTTGTTGACTTGCTTCCTGCCTCAACCTATCCGCCTGTCTGACTACGATTCTGCTATTTCTCTGATATCCCTGTTTGTTGTTCTATGACCATTGCCTGTGTAACCACTCTTGTTAAATAAAGCCTGCATTTGGATCCCACTCCGTTGACTCATCATTACAACATTAAACTATCTATAATCATAATCAAACAATTGATTATTATTAATCAGTGCTGTGTGAATCTATCATAATATCTTGTTAGAAATTTTAGTAGAAAATGTGTTAAAATCATAAACTGTTATGCAAATATTAATGAAGCTGAACAAAAATACATTTAGTGAATACGTTTCAAAAACTCAAAAACATAATATACATAATGAGTAGCTACTATACATAATACATTTCAGTGATTCTGTAGTACTCCTTATTAAAAACTTTACCTTCAGTTCACAAATATGTATCCTAAATTTTTCTTATTAAACAGCTAATGAGTACATCGAACCCAGAGTAAGGGGTTAATTTGGTCAACAAAGTGAAGTAATGAATCCCAAATTTGGAATTGCCTTGCATGGACTGCATCAGCACTGTGTGCAAATGACAGTATGGTCAGCAGTGCTAAAAAGGACAAATCGGGGTCCAAGAGTCCATTTTATCATATGACGGCAGTGGCACTGGTGTCAACAAGTTTAAAAATGATTTGGCAATGCCAGTTAAGGTGTGCCTTTTAAAATATAAACTTAAAGGCCAATAACAAGAATGGTAATTGTGACGAGCAGGGCGGGCGAGAGCCGTGAGGGAACGGCGCGAGGCCGGTGACGCGAGTGTTAAAGAGCTTCAGGTGCTCGGCGCACCGGTCTCGTATCTCTCACGGAGGAGCTCCGGAAGCATAAAGGAGGAGCGACGACAGTGAAGGACGAGAGAGGACCAGGCCTGGATTTTATGTTGTGGTTTATTTTGTTTGTGTGGGCGGCAGTCGCCGTGAGGAACTGCCGCCCTTATACTTTTTGGTTTATTGTTGGTTTATTTATTTATTAAACTTGTTGAACGTTTGCCGGTTCCCGCCTCCTTCTTCCCGTTCTAAAGAACTTTGTTACAGTAATGATGATATTGATATTGTTATTGTATTGACCAATAATTGCAATTACCAATAATATAACCGATATATATGCACACATTACAGTAAAGCACTGAGATTTCGACCGTGCAGTTCAACAGTGCAACGTCAATAACATCTGAAAAAGTTAATTGACCCCTCATATATATATATATAGAACAAATAGTATTCTTAAAGTGGGGCTGAGATGGGACACCTTAATCTTAATGTTCAAAGTATAAATAATCTCCTGGATAGAGTGAAGAATTTGCTTCTGAATCTGGTCATATTCTGTTTATGTAAGTGTGTTAACACAGCCTATATTCTGGTTTAAGTCAATATTCTGGTTTCTAGAAATCTAAATAAGACAGCTGACATATGGCTAATAAATGAAGAAAGAGTATCTCCACTATTTTCAGAAGAGAATAGCACCTTTCTTTGTTTATTCAGATCACGCATATACTGTATCGGAATATTCCAATAGGTGTGGAGCATGTCAATATATATATATTTTTTTTTCTTTATTTGTTTAACCAGAGTATAGACTGTAATTGGAAAATAATGTGCATGTAAATGTGGTTGGAGAGTCCATAAAAAAAGAAACAATTTATTAACAGTTATTATCAGAAACAATCTAGACCCTGGAATTACCTCCTTGTTTATATAAGCATTACAGGTGCATATGAGAAAGTGGGTCAGATGGAACATTTGATAATCAGTTCGAATAGCTGCCCTGATTCCTTCGTGCGACTCCCAAATGGATAGGGATTGATACTCCCTGCAGGAGATGCAGGAGAAATTAATAGTGACAGCATCTATGCCGAATCCCAGTCTTACTCCAAAATTTACGAGGACCACATATCATTAGCCATGTCTTCTTACAAATGCCAGGGAGTGAGGACACAGGCTGTTCAGCACTTTCTCTGCTCATTTGATTTTGGACTGTGGTTGTGAGAGAAAGATCTGTAGTACTTCTTTAATCATCAAAGCCACAGTGGGGCAGGCAACCTAAAAGAATTAGCAAGGCCTCAGTGACTAATTTCACAAATTCCTGGCAGAAGGCGAGGGACCCACATGATCATCAGATGCGAGATTAACATCAAATTACAATCAGATGCTCAATTCAACTCCTCTGCACAAAGGATCTTGCGATGTGCCATTTCTTCTGATTACCGCAAATTAAGGGAATTATAGGACCTGGAAGCTGACCAGTCTTTATGTAATGTGCAGAGAGTTCAACTTGACCTAGCCAAATGAATGAGAGTTGCTTCCTGCATACATTATTGCCTCAAATAGCCTCAGCATTCCACACAAAAGACCTTCAATCATGACTATGATATAGCTTTAAAAATAGTCCTAAATGTAAAAGAATAGCAGAGTTCATATCACAACTATAACAATAATGACACTGATAAACAATATCGTTGGAATCACTTTCTCAAGGTTTTTCTTTTCCAGCTGATGATTGACAGCCAATCAGAATCCATCCTGCTTTAAAGAGCCAATGCATTTAAAGCAACAGTTGACATAACTTTAGCACATGCTTATAATAACAGAATGAAATTGTGCATTGGTGTGTATGCTAATATAGTTATCTTTATAGTTATCATTCTTAGTGTGAAAAGTCCTTTAGTCCTAACAGATGGACTAAAGTGATGGACAGATGAACAGACTGCATGTTTCAGCTTAAACACTCAAGACCAATGACTTCAGAATTCAATCCACGTCATTCTCAATAAATAAACCAACTGCACTGATTGAATTAATTTGTCACTACAGCAGTCCTTGTCCAAAATCACTCGGTCTTTATCACTGTATAGGAACTTCCAAATGTGTCACATCTTCATTTGGGGGTTGGGTGGAAGATAGAAGAAACACAGATGGTGTGCGCTGCTTGACATTATCATCCATTCTCATGTGAAGAGGTGTTTACAGATCAAAACACAGCATCACAATTTCGGTCTTGGCCATTACAACAGTCAACTCCAGAAGAAGGTTTTTAATAGAAAATTGACTTAACCAATTAACCTTCATATAAGTTGCTTTTGATGAATGTACAGATTAACCAATTGACTTATCTTGCATTTCAGAGCATTACGTAACTTCTTTTTCATAATGGTTAATTTTGCAAATCAAAATGGGATTTTTAAATGCATGTTCATCTAATGCTTATCTCTGCTCATAACAACCAGGCTTCTGAAGTGAATTGGAACATTGTTAAAATGGTTATTTATATATTTTGTATTAGTGCACCAGTAGGAAATACACATTTTACATATCTAAAATCATTTCTTTTGCAAGCATTGTAATAATCAAGAATTTTAATGAACAAAGTGCCCTATAACAGATGGTAAGGCCCACATGGAGATCTGGGCTGTGTTTTAATCCATTTTTTATACCCTTCCCTCGCTAACTTTCTTCCGTTTCATTCACTCTGATTGCTTACACTGCACAAGTGCCTGCTACTGGTGGAACCCTAGCAACATCTTTAAATGGAACACCCTAAGCTCTTGATCACTGGAATCTGCAATGGAGCTGATTTAGTATTTACAGGTTTTTTGTTGTTGTTGTTGTTGTTGTTATGAATTTGTTGTATGCACCATTCTATAGGCATGTATGTATGCTTGGGCTTTTGGAGAATATATAAAAATTACATAAATAAAAATGATAGCAGTACAAAAAACTATAATATTTAGCTTAAGGTAGCTACAAGTATTATGCAGTTAAATGTGAAAATAACTCAAATATCATACACTACAGTTACTTACTATGGGAGTAAATTAAGCACAATCTGCTGTGACGTCACAATCATGTTGTATTGTGGTCTAAGGATCTGCCTGCAGTGTACATATTGAGCAGATTAACTCCCTCTGTCAAAACTGGGGGGTCGATGGTCTGTCCAAATAAACTTCCCTATCCCACTTGACGAAGTTGAATGTGTCAGACACAGACAGGGATGGATATTAGTTTTAACGTCTTTATTTGCAAACAACACAAAAGTAAGTTCACAGGCTGGGTATGGTAAGTTATAATAGTCTTTGAATCAAACAATTGACTTAGCTGATGGGTAACAGTCTTTATCCGTGTCTTGTAGGAGAATGGATAGAAGCAAGGGTAATCCGGAAAGGCGAGGAAGGATGAGCTGATGAGGAACATGCAGGTGACCAGACGATGAACGTGGAACTGACAGGAGACAGGAGACAGGAGACAGGAGACAGGAGACAGGAGACAGGAGACAGGAGACAGGAGACAGGAGACAGAATCCGGGTGAGTCTGTGTGGTCTTGTAATGACGAGACCAGACGCTGAACTGAAGGTGAAGTGAGTATAAGTAGGGTTAAGTGTGATTGGTGACAGGTGAAGGTGATTAGTATTCCCGAAATGATGAACGAGTGGGTGGAGCTGGTTGTGGTGATGTGACTGAATCCGTGACAGAATGCACATCAAAATGGCGGTGGGGATTCCCCCGAGGGGAAGCACATTTACAGAGTGTGTGTGTGTGTGTGTGTGTGTGTGTGTGCTTACTGTATTTGTTAACACTGAATATGACTGCAATTAGTGTCTGATAAAGGTTAGTTTAAAACACTTAATTAATGTAATTTTCCTATTTTCCAGAACCTAATCTAAAGTGAGAACTATTTACTGTTAATTAGTTAACAAAGCATTATCTAACTCTTTACATATGAGCTAATTAAACAATAATAATTTGTTAACTACAGTAACATTGAATGAAAAACACACTATTTGTATATAGTCTTTTAATTAGTCTATTACCACAGTTTATAAACTATTAATTAACTATAAACTAATAGTTTGCAAATGATTTGTATGTACTGTTTACACTATACTTTTAAAGTGTTACCATCTATGTTGATAAAGTTTTTTTTTTTTTTTTTTTAAATGTGGAGGAAAGTTTATGATGTTGCATGTCGAAATTAATATCTTGATGGCTGGTAATTGTTGACAATACTGAACACAATTTACAGTAATGTTTAATAAATTGAGAAAAAGGTCTTCTTCGTATCAGGGAATAAATTTGGCATGGTGAAACTTTATAACATAATTGTTAATTAATGTTTTGTAGCAAATTGGTTTGAAGTAATAAAATATAAATACAACACGAATACTAAAGCTGATAAAATTCCTCTGTTGTGTGGCTGTGTGTAATAACGTGTTTAATTCCTCATCCTCATTTTAATTCAAATTGCTAAAACCCAATAATAATGCTAAAGATATAATGGGTGCTCCATATTGGTGTCAAATCTTAGGGCATTCCTCCACCACCTCAATTCCTCTTTTACTTTTGTAATTAATTAGATACAATAGGGAAACTTGTGAAGATTAATGAGAAAAAGCACTCACTAAACTTACGTTTGTGTCAAGACAACCTGTTTTCATCCTGGTCAAAGGACTGTAAAATACTACATCTGACAAATGGAATGAGCCCTGTTGCCACCTGGGCATAAATAGTGAATTATAGAAAAACTCAGCTGTACATGCACCTATACAAGATCATTAAATATATTTCACTTCATCAGTCAACTTAGAATTTTTTCTATGTGCATAAAAAGATTCTGTGACCTATTTTATACCAGCCTATCACAAATCTCAGCAGTTAATCCTCCACTATGTTTATTGCATATTCATATAGAATAAAATGTTGTATTATCTAATTGAAAGTTATTGTATTTTCATTTTCATTTTTTCACTAATGTGTATTTACATCAATAATGTGAAAATTTAGATTATTTAAAGGTAAAAATCTCACTATGAAATCATTACCACGATTTATTCGATTCATTCCATTTAAATCTAATTTTATGCTTTACTTTAAAATAAACTAAGAAGTGCAGTTTCATTGTATTTGCTTAATTATTTTACTGGCATTAAGTTGATCTGTACTGTAACATCTATTGCTGTCCACCATGTTCATTCCCTCACAGGTGAGGAGAGACTCATGTGCATACAGAAGTGAAATGGGGCACTGTGACACAAATCATTTTCAATGAGAGTGGTAGGTGGAATTTAGAGCAGGCACAATCCCATAAAACTGCTGGGAATGTGTGATAGATAAGTGGAGTGTGTGTCTGAGAGCTGCAGTGCTGCCTACAGATACTGTCTCCCCAGAATCTGCAGCTTAATTGGGCTGGCCAAGTGATGGAGATGTTTTTGTAAGTTGGTGCATTTACATTGTATAAATTTTCTTTCGACAGCTGGCTCAAGTTGACTATTGTCCTACAAAGAAAAAATCCCCCATTAGGCTTGTCAATAGGTTACAATTAAAATTAACACTTTTTGTGTGATTGATCATGATTAATTCATGAACACCTATCATGAAAGGAAGCATACACCATTTATCTTGTTTAGCACGTTCATCATTTGCTATACCCATCAAAGTAAACCATCAGATTGAATGGTGAATTACTAAACACAGCAACATATTCATGACAAATCAAAACATTATCCTGAATGTGTGTAAACAACGTGAATGTACTGAAGTGTGTGTGCATAAATACAATATCCGATCAGTGCGTCAAGAGCACACATGCATGGTTTGTTTTCAAATATATAACGGATTCACTCACACGTGCTTACTGTTTGATTCCTGTGTGTCACCACAATTGTTGTTACCTTGACTGCAATCCCCATCCATCAAAACTGTACTAGTGAGACACTGGTTTGCTTTATCGAGCCACATATCATCTGTCCATACAGCGTTGGGATGTTTTGACATTCCGTTCAGTCTATTTCACACAGCACGATGCATGAGGGCTTAAACTCTTCAGAAACAATGACAGAATATGACAAAGTTTGTGTTTTAAAACTAAACACACACACTGGAATGAACAATTCACTGAAAATGCAATGTGAGTCTCCATTCTCTCTGCCATATCCGATATTATCAGCCTGGATTTCTTTACAATAGCACTGTTTTTGACTGATTATTTGACTGAATTCGCTTACTGGATCATTAGGCTGAAAACTTTCCCAGAGTTTAATGGCTTAAATTGTCTGATCACAAACAGTGTGTTACCAGATGAAGATGATGAAGATAAGAGTTCAAAATATTTCAATAAACAAAAGGAATCTTTAAAGAAAACAAACTCAGATAATCCACAATGATGAAGATGCAACAACCAACAAACACAGTGAAGGTGAGGAACTGTAGGTGAGGAGATGACGAGATGAGGAACAGATGTGATGATCTGATGAGAGTCCATGGGAACTGAACACATGTGACTGATGAAAATAAAGCTGAAAGTCCATGAAAACATAACTGAATGAGTGTGAAAGAACACCCCCACCTGGATGACGCGACTTCGCGGCCAGGTGAGGAGAAGGAGGAGGCTTAGGAGGAGGGCATGAAGATGACGGAGGGATGATGACAGAATGCTGCAGCATGCTGACATCAACTGGGTGACAATCGAAGGAGGTGAAGGGTACAGACGGAGAGCCGATGGAACAAAATGACATTTGGTACAGAAGACCTAGGCAATGACGCAGTGACGAGCATCTGAGACGAATAAAGAGTGCCCGAGGACTGAGGTGATGCTGGTATGATCGAAGACCAAGGCAAACACGAAGGGAAAGTGTAGCCCATTGCAGGAGGCGAAGCCACAGGAACCACTCGCTCAGACACTGATTGAGCTTGCTCAATCTAAGGCTCGATGACACAGCTAGGCATCCCAGGAGATGGCGAAGGGCTGCAAACTTTCAATCAGAGGCAGGGCTGGAGGACTAGCTGAACAGGGCGATGATGGAGGGAGATGGAGATCTGTGGAGAACAGAGGTAATGTATAGTTCATAGCACTGTCTAGAAAAGGCGGTGGAAGTTCAGAGGAAACTGATAATTCATTGTTCAATCAGTCCATTGTGCTTGTCTGGAAAAAGGGATGAGGGTTCTGAAGAAATAACCAAATTACAGCCCATAGTGCTGTCTAAGAACAGCAATGAGGAACATGAAATGGGGTGCGAGAAGATACCTCCGTACTGAAATCCATCAGCCAGTCCTCAGTCTCTATTTTCACTAGTATACCCACTGATGTCGTGGGCTCACACCACTGGTCAGACTCACTGGGGGGCTCTTCTTCCAGGGCGAGGGTCAGTGCTGTCCACTTGTCCTTTGGCTGACGTGTCACAGTGGGTGGTAACTCTCCGTATGCAGGGAGCACATGGTTCCTCTGTGGTCACAGGTGGTGAAATGGGCTCTGGGTCTGGCTGTGATCTGGACCGGGGATAGGCACTTTCCAGACAATGGATGATGGCATCCCTCCAGTTAAGTCCAGAGATGTTTGTGAGGTCTATGGGATGATGGTAGTTCGCCCCGATCCAGAACAATGACTTTAAGGTCTTGTTGTCGAAGGGGCAGGTGATGGCAAAATGACAAAAGTTTTGAGTAAAAGTAAAAAAAATCAATGCCCTTCTGGGAAATCACAGAAAACTTTGCTGCAAATTCCATTCTTTGGGTTGGTTGTTCTGTTACCAGATGAAGATGATGAAGATGAAAGATAGTTCAAAATGGTTTCAATAAAAAAACTGTTCTTTAATGAAGACAAACCACAATGATGAAGACAAAGTAACAGCGTGTGTCACACTCACACACACACACACACACACACACGCACAACAACCGCCAAACACAGTGAAGATAAGGAACTTAAATACACAGTAATAATGAGGAGATGATGAACAGGTGTGATGATTTGATGATTGTCCATGGGAACTGATGACTGGAGGGAAAACTCAAAGATACACATGTGACTGATCAAAACAAAGCTGAAAGTTCATGAAAACATAAACCAAGAGTAATGAAAACTGAGTCAGTGTGACACAGAGAAGCGAAATCGAGTTAAATGGTTAGAATAGAAATAGAGCATTAGAATAGAAATCGAAAGCAGGGTCACAGGCGCTTGTGCCATTGTTGATGATCTCGACTTCTAAGATCATCAAACTGTGTGATGTAAATTACATTAAAGACACGCCTTTACATGTTCAGTAATTTCAATAATTTATTGACATTATTTGTATTAATCACATATTAAATTTAAAAAGTCTTAAATTAACCTAAAGAGAACATCTGATGTGTTTCAGATCTGTGTCATGTGTGTCAGGTTTTAAAGTGACAGCAGTCTAATAAACATAGTACTGGGCTAGCAAAGCCCAGAGTTATTTAACTAGTGATATTACTGACATTAGTGATTGTTATATTGACCTAAACCAGCTATCCCTGCTGGAACTAGCATGGGATGCTGGTTGCTGGTCTGCAGCATAGGAAGTGGGTATGCTTAAGGTATCTTTTGTATGCTGGGACCTGCTTGGGATGCTGTCATTTGGGTGTTGGTATGATCCCAGCAAGAGTAACATGTGTTATATATCATGTTTGTAAGTGTGTGTTCATAGTTAAACAAAGACCAAGCAAAAAATCCAAATAATCTTAATAAATCATTTAATAAAGAAAAAGGCATGTTGCAGTTTCCTCAAAATCCTCAGTGTTACATGAGCCAGACAGCCTTAAATTAAATCAACTGCCAATAAAATCAATGATATATCAGGGTGTTTAAACAACTCCAAAAACAGCATTACCATGTACACTTATTATAAACCATCTTGGCTTTATTTCTTTCATATGGTACATGCACAAAGTTGTTGAAGTTTGTTTGAAGTCACCATTGTGGTGATTAGTATTCCTTTCTTGACTCTTGACTTTGACTTACTTGAGTCTTGACTTTGATCTATCACTATTGTCTACAATATTTCATGCTCCTGTCTGCAATACTTTTTACTATGTGCACTTTTTGGAATCAGTGACTGACAGCTGGAATTTAAAACATGTGAGTTCCCAAATGAGCATGAACGTCATTAAAATAGCAACTTTCATTATCAAGTTGTTTTTAATTGTACCAGCAAATGAAATTACAAAGTTTTATATATATATATATATATATATATATATATATATATATTATAATAAATCAATTATTTCTTTTAAATTCGTATTAATGTGTTAAATATAGAAATAAGCAAAAAAACAAACAAAGAAAAAAAAATGCTTGTCTCCAAACTGTTAGGATTACCGGCTGGAGTGCCCTTAACAGCCACCAGTGGGCACTCCACTTCACCACCTATTCACTACCGGACTCCATTTCCCACAAGTCACCACACAGGAACTATCACTCACGCACTCTCACACACGCACACTACATTTCCCATAAGCCCTTACATTGTCACTGATCACCCCAGCCAGCTGTAGCACATTATCTACACTATATAAGCACACTGCACAGACTCACCTTTGCAAAGTCTTGATTTGCTATTGTGATTATTACCAAGCGTTATTTCCAGTGTTTATTTTCCTGTGTCTTGATACCCTGTATTTCCGTGTTTTACACTTGCCTGTTCCTTGGACGTTGTTTGTTTGCTGCATTACCTAAAAATTTGCTTTTTTCCTTTTTAGCAGTTTTCCATCTTAATGCATTATGAATGCCATACAATTTTTTGCTGTAAAAAACAAAACAAAAAAACAACAACTAGATTCAATTACAAAAAGATCTAATTTTCTCACACTTCACTATACTATATATTTTGCAGTTGTTTTATTGTCAGAGGCCAGTCCCAGTACAATCTATTTCCTTGCAAAGCTTATTTGGCAACCTGCTAATTTAAGCTATTTTCCTTTCCAAGAAACAGTCAACTGTCATCTGAATAAATATTTTTGAAACCTCACAATTTGCTCACAAAGACATTTGAATTGAACATATCACAGGAAACTCTGAGAAATGAAGGTGTCAACCATTATGTCAGCAATTTCTGCAGAAAAAAAGATTTAAGACACAACATAATTGAATGTATATAAATTACAGTAAATTATGTAATTGAATGTAAATTACAGGCATGGGACACTGGCTTTTTTGATGAGATATGGATGACG
The DNA here is from genome assembly GCA_038088235.1 of Zacco platypus. Taxonomy (NCBI): domain Eukaryota; kingdom Metazoa; phylum Chordata; class Actinopteri; order Cypriniformes; family Xenocyprididae; genus Zacco; species Zacco platypus. Next base: position 11,617,152 of record CM076080.1, read on the forward strand.
GGATAAAGGAATATGCACTCTGTCAGCATTGAAAACGTTCCTCAAACTCAAGTTCCTGACACAACCAGTACTTTGAATGTCATTGACTCTTAAAAAAGCCATGTACAAAAGGATTTTGTCACAGGTGAATATTTTTTCTCTGCCTCAGAGTGTCAGTCAAAGCAGCTCACACCATATGGGAACACGTGAGATTTTAATTAAATGACATTGAATGAATAGGAAACCAGCTTTCTGATTTTTTTTTTTCTTTGTTCCTAAGTGCTCAAAGATTGAATGATGTTATTTCCCATGAACTTTAGTTATGATTAGTCCACTGCATATAATGAAATGCAAATTGCTGAAGTTTCTAATGTCTGTAAGTAGCAATAATGGGCTTTGGGAGTTATTACCATTACATGTATCACTGCTTTCATTCCTAGACTAGAAAGGCTTGTATTCAACATGAGCAAAGTTATAAATGATAATTTTATCTCTTTACACATGATGTTATGCTCAGATTCATCTCAGAAATACTTTGTAAAATTAATTTAGTGTCTTTCACATTTCTCACATAAACTTTAGAGACAGAATGTTGTTGATCAGCATAAATATGCACAACTATGGCACATGCTGCTGGAAAAAAATATGAGATGGAAAGAAAAATAATGTCATTGCTTTTGCATTCTTTCGCTAAAACTTTGCGTCCAGAACACACCCTTTCAGTTGGTCATGTTTGACATACACTGTTTTCACAGCTCTCGCAGAGTGCGCCTTCAATGAGCGTGCTGTCTATTCAGTTTATAGAAGTTGAGCTTTCAATAACTGGGTTTCCATCTAAACGTGAAGCAAATCTTTTCAAAGTTCACAAACAAGAAAGAAAAACAAATGCGATTTAGGTGTTCGAGTGGATAACGGTGGTACGGTAACCTTGAAACAACAGTAAATAAAACACTGTGGCCGAGCATTCATGAAACCTTAGCCTAAACACTTATGAATATGAAAAACATAAACAAGAACTGTCTGAACTCTCCTCAACTTTATTAAGTGACACACACGTGAGAGGACAAGCCTGAAAAACCCACGATATTCCAGTGCAAAAATGCACAAACTGCACATGACTCTTGTCTTTCTATGGCAAGCACCAAAGGGAAAATGCTTTGGATACACTTATACAACGAGTTCCAGTACATCCAGAATTAATGCATCATAAAAGAATCAAACATAAATGTAGGCTATAACACGTCTGTTACAACACTATCAGTGGAAACAGACGATTAGTAATGTGGGTGTAATGTTCACTACGTCAGAATTTATTCAGAAAATGTTTCCATCTCCCATTATTCGCATTAACACTTTTTCGCACAAGTAAAAAACTTTTTTGTGAATTAAGAGATGTTTTTTTCCGAAATTGGGCATTTCCATCGATCTTTTCTGATGCAATAAAAAATGTGCATAGAAAAAACAGGGTGATGTAAATATAGCTAATGAGCGTGTGAGTGCTCACAACAGGCTTGCACTATCGTCCTGTTTGTGTTGCGGTGACCATTTCACTGTGTGTTTCAGCACCAGGGAGAGCAAATTCCTGAAAGAGCATACCCATTGTTTTGCTCAGAGAACGCTTTGCAGTGTCAACTGCCTTGATGACTGGCTGATTCTGGCACAGTCTCGGGACCAGTTGTGTGGACACAGGGACATGGAGCCCTGTCACCTCAGCCTGTTGGGACTTCAGGTCAACTGGGAAAGGGCAAACTCTCCCTTGTGTAGAGGATCTATTTTCTCGCTATAGAGTTGGACTTGGTCAGCACTGGCTTCATGGCCTTCCAATGCCCAAGATGGGCATGGCACAGCAGCAAGCACCGGGAGTCCATCACCCCGTACTATCGCCAAAACCTTCAGTCCGTGGTTGGACCAAGGGCATTGGTCCCCTGCAAAGAAAAAAAACAACTCCACCACAGCTAGCTCTACTGTGCCGTAGGGCCCTTGCAGGAAGACAGGTGGTAGACATAGTGTTGCCGCAATAGCCGCACAGTATGATGGTAAGTCTCTTGGTAAGAAAGACCTGATCGTCAGGTTCCTCAGAGGTGAGAGGTTGAACCCTTCTTGTCCTACCTCGTTACCCTCTTGGGGCCTATCTCTGGCGCTCACGGCACTGCAGAGACCTCCCTTTGACATCGCCAGCAGCCATGTCACCCTTTAGCCCAAGACTGGTTTCCCACTGAAGCTAAGCAGGGCTGAGCCTGGTTAGTACCTGGATGGGAGACCTCCTCGGAAAAACTAGGTCGCTGCTGGGAGACGTGTCAGTGAGGCCAGCAGGGGGTGCTCACCCTGTGGTCTGTATGGGTCCTTACGTTCCAGTATAGTAATAGGGACACTATGCTGTCAAAAAGCACCGTCCGTCGGATGAGACATTAAACTGAGGTCCTGACTCTCTGTGGTCGTTAAAAATCCCAGGATGGCTTTCGAAAAGAGTAGGGGTGTAACCCCGACATCCTGGCTAAATTTGCCCAGTGGCCTCTGTCCATCATGGCCTCCTAATCATCCCCATATACTGATTGGCTTCATCACATCGTCTCCTCTCCACCAATAAGCTGGTGTGTGGTGGGCATTCTGGGGCAATATGGCTGCCGTCGCATCATCCAGGTGGATGCTGCACATTGGTGGTGGTTGAGGAGTATCCAGAAAAGCGCTATATAAATGTAAGGAATTATTATTATTATTATTATTATTTTTATTAATATTAACCTATGCAGTCAGTTGAGTAAAAGATTATTTCACTAAAGACAGTTCTCCTAACCCCATTGGCTTCCATTACGAGGGTTGGGTACCTGCAAGCATTTTTGGTCAACAAACACTGCCTAGAATTCAGGCCAGCCGACTCTCACGTTGTCCTGAGTTCCTACCACTCCCTTCTGGGACAAGGTGGTGAACCTGCAAGCACTTCCCTCGGAGGAGGCAGACCTAGCCATGGCTTTTCTCTGTTTTGCGCTGCTGCTGTATGTGGACAGAACGCAAAGCTTTAGAACCTCAGACCAGCTCTTTGTCTGTTACGGAGGCCAACAGAAGGGAAAGGCTGTCTCCGAGCAGAGGTTAACCTCCCTGACAGATATTTGTTGTGCTGTGGGCTGGGCGACACCTAAAACATTTGTTAGATTCTATAGCCTTTGTGTAGAGCCACTATCTTCCCATATATTCACCCCCAGTGACCAGTAGTGCGAGGGACCCGCTTTAAGTGTTGGCTTGCAACTCCCGTCCGCTGGGCGGGATACATGTGTACTACAGAGACTATTTGATTCAGTAGTGTTCCACAGAAATGGCTAAGCCTGTTTAGTTCCACAGCGTCTGATGCCAGGCCTGCACTCCTATGCATTGTGGAACCTGTGTTAGGCTGGGTGTCCATATGTAGTGATCCCTGTGGTGATCCAATATGCATATTCTTGCACAGTAAGGCTACCCAGTCCTGCTAACACGTGTTTTTTTTCCTTGACACGTTTTGCAAGGGAATGCAACGTTTCTTTGGGGAACACAAAACATTTGCAAGCGAATGCAAAAGCACTGACAAATAATTTTTCCCTCTATTTTTTTTTTCTTTCAGGGCTCTGTACACAGTTACTGATTAACCATTGCAGCATAGAAAAATTATCATCTTTTTCAAGTCAAATTCATACATTTTGTTTAAAAACATTCCAGAGTAATACCTGTGTACGATACTATATAATATATTCAAGGACTGCCCAGAAGCCTTCAGACTGACATGTAAACCAACTAATCACAGTTTTGTTCCACGTCATATTTAGGGGCGTGAAAATGTACATTGATGACCCTACAATAACAGACTAGCGTGTAAAACTCTTGGACGTATTTTAAAGTGTCTACGCCACAAATTTTACATACTGTCGAAAATCCAGCATTTAGTTGATCCTGATAAGTGCTCATTGTCACAGTTGTAAACACGATGGCTTTCTTCTTCCATGAGGGGGTTTAGCATCACGGCATCTTTGTTTCCAGCCGGATCATTAAAGAATGTGATACACATGTCTCCTGTAGAATGTAACCAATCAGGTGACGACTTGGAAACTCCTTAAGTATTTTCAATTTTGTGTGCCATATTGTTACGCTTGGGGACTTATTTTCTGTGCGTGTGTCTCTTTTTTTGCTCTTAGGTGACTCCGCCCTAATTGTACGTACCGAGATGCGCCTGCTGATTGGCCCCTGGAAGTCCTGCGTCTTTTGAAATACCAACAGAGAGTTTTTGGTTATGTGCTGTGAAAAGGAGTCTCATAGTAAAATAGCGGTGTGTCTCACCCTGGTGTTAACAGACCTGTTTTATATCACTTTTATTGTCTAGACCCTTACTGGTGCTCCCTTACCTGCTGTTTTCTTGTTTAAACCACTTTTCTTTTTTTTTTGTAGTGTTTGTGAGCTGCCGTTATTTATTTATTTTTTTACTTTATTGTAAATATTACTGTGACTTTCACCTTAAAGGCCGTAGGGACTAGGTGCCAGTTTTCTTTTATGTAAACATCTTTTTCTCCTGTTTCTGCCATAGACAGGGAGACAGGGAAGACTGCTGTCATTTGTCTCTTTTTTTTTTCCTTCACATAGGTTATTTAGAGTCCTTGGGTTTAGTTAGCAACTTGTTTTGTTTATTATTTTGGCACAGCCCAATCCTGAAGAGATTGCCTTGTTATTGTGTAGTGACATAAGATGTCTAAAGAAAGAATAAACATACAGACTCACGGTAGCAACAGTTTCAGTCTTCTTTATTTATGTTAACTTCTCTGACCCTAGACCAGAGTCGTAACAATATGCATTAGATGTTCAGCCAACAGTCTGTGGGAGTGACGTCTGAAGCTGAGAGAAACACACACATATCGCACATACACAGACGACATGTTAATGTGATCTGTTTGCCAGCACTGACAATGATGTATACACGGATGGATCTGTGTAGCATTAGAGCGTATTGTGTATTTAATATTACAGAGCGTTGTTGTTTATTATGTCCTATATATTAATTGGTTTACGTGTCTTATGCTGCATTCTAGACACCACAGAACTTCGACTTTTTCCACCTCGTTCTTGGCAATAACATCTGGAATGACAGTCAAAGTTGGACATTCGACCTGTGAACATCGATCAACATCTAATTGCCTGAAACTCACTAAGGTCTGAAGTGGGACATTTAATTTGGGATATTCCCACATCCAATCTCATCTGGAATGGAGCATAAGTACAGAATATGAGTCAGCAGCTGCAACATCAACGTATATTGTATCATAACAGAATCTTTTATCTTTTCATAACTAACAGAAATAGTCACATCACCATGTTCATCTGGACCATATAATTTATTAAGAACAGCGCCATTAATGTTTTAAATACACTTACCACTTTTGAAGAGTCATTTACTAAACTTGAACAGTTAAAAATCCGGTTCTTTTTTATAATATTTTCGCACCATAAGAGCAGCACACGAAGCAGTCCATGTTGAATAGGTTCCATCTGTGGTATCTGTAAAAATATTTATTTTTGTTTTAATGATTTGTTTTTGTTATTTGTCCTGTGATATAGAAATGCAGATTGAAGTTATTGTATTTATGTTTGGTTTTATTATTATTTATATGTGATTATGTGAAGAAAATTTGCCTTTAGAGTGGTACGGTCCACTGGGAGGAGTCAAGCCTATAAAATGGCTTCAGAAACACAGTACAGGGTGGTAGTAGTGTTTAGTTTAGTGTTTAGTAGGGTAGTAGTTTTTTTTGTGGGTGACCAAATACTTATTTTCCACCATAATTTGCAAATAAATCCTTTAAAAATCAGACAATGTGATTTTCTGGATTTTTTTTCTCATTCTGTCTCTCATAGTTGAAGTGTACCTATGATGAAAATTACAGGCCTCTCTCATCTTTTTAAGTGGGAGAACTTGCACAATTGGTGGCTGACTAAATAATTTTTTGCCCCACTGTATATTGTAAATATTGTGCTTTTGTTTTATTTTATTTATTTTTTTATTGCACATTTATTGTGGGACTTTTGTGTGGCACCAGTAATTCATCCTCAAAACATCAGGTTACGTATTTAACCATGGTTCCCTGAGAGAGAACGAGACACTGTGTCAAACGCTGTGGGAACGCTTCTGCATGATTGCGTCATGATGCACATGTGAAATCAGTCCAATGGCGTGACATCATAGGCGGGTGACGTCATGACCAGGAAACTTTAAAGCACAACCAAAACATTCAGTGTCAGCTTCTGATAGGTCGAAGCAAGTTAGTAAGGAGTATGGCCAAGCAACGCAGCGTCTCGTTCCCCCTCAGGGAACCATGGTTACATACTAGGGGTGTGACAAGATCTCGTACCACGAGATCTCGCGAGACTAAAACGTGATGAGATTTCTCGTCGAGGTGAAAAGTTGTCTCGTCGTACTATCAGTGTGAGGGTGAAATTATTATTGAAGATCCCCCCGCCACTTTCAAATCGTTTGTGTGGAAACATTTTGGTTCTCTAGTAGAAATAATAAACGGCGAAAGAATAACACACAAGACACAAACAATATGTAAACATTATAAGAAAACTATGCCGTACACCTCGGCCAAGGTTGTACAGACTCTTAGGGGCCGTTCACATATCGTGCGCATTTTCATTCGCATAAAATGGAAGCGATGCGGTCGCGACTCGCATTCGGTGTGGCGCGCTCGTTTTTTCCTGAAAACATCTCAACTTTTCAGAATGCCGCAAGCGCACCGCAGGTCATGTGACAAGAACCAACCGATCATCTTCGACCTTTCCGTAACAAAACATGGAAATCTCAGCTGAACAGCTGATCATAGCTGTACAGGGGGGTTGTTATATCTCATCTCCATAAATATATCTAGTAGTAAAGCTAAAGCAAGGGCTAAAAATCAATTTATCCCTTGTGGAAATTCCTCATGGTCGTGGAGAGCACAGTTCATGGTTGCATAGCAACGACAGACGCTACAGAAGCGCGAGCTCCCGAACGCTTGCAAAAGTTGGAGGAAGCGACGCGGCTGCGCTTTACACGTGATTTGTGAACGGCCCCTAAAGAGGCAGAAAGCATCGCTATTACTGCTGACGGTTGGACTTCTCGGTGTACGCAGAGCTATATAACAGTTACAGCCCACACAATCAATAGTGACTGGGAAATGGTCAACTTTGTACTGCAGTTAAAGTGACACTTAAAGTGTTATTTGAATTTTTTATTTATATGTTTATTTTATTTATACTGTTTAATTTATGTTCAATCTGTAGAAAGAAGTTCAGTGAGATTTCTCATGTGAAATTATACAGGGCAGAAAACAATTGGTTGATTTTGTGGCAAAACATTTAGCAGTGTTTGCATGTTGTTTTATTGCAAATAATTCATTAAAATAGAAGTAAAATGACATGCATTACAAGTTGATTTCAAAATGCACCAACATTTTTGCATTTTATGATTTTCAGTTGAATAAAAGACTATTTTCCCTTCATACATTTCATTATTGAGGATTTCTTAAAAATACTATAAAAATCTTGTCTCGTGAACCCAATCTCGTGTCTCGTCTCGTCTCTTGGGATAGGGGTCTCGTCACACCCCTATTACATACGTAACCTGAGATGTTCCTTTTCAATTGAACTCGCGCTGCATCAAACGCTGTAGGAACGCAATACCCATGCCACCATAGTACAAAGTGTCTGTCTATGCGAAACTAGAACACACATCAAGATGAGAGTACCCATGACCCTGGGGTCGAGGCCAAGTCCAGATTATAAAACCTGACAAACGTATGTGGTGAAGACCATACACCCACATCGCACACTTCTTGAAGCGAAACTCCAGAAAGCATAGCTTTAGAGGTAGCCATACTCTGAGTAGAATGTGCTCTAACCAACATAGGTGAAGGTTAGCCAGCCGAATCATAGGCAATTGATGTAGCCTGAACTATCCATTTGCTCATAGGCTGCTTAGATGTAGGACAGCCTTGTGACCCAAAACACACAAACAATTGCTCAGATTTACGCCACAGGGCGGCTCTGTGCCTCTGTGGCTCCAGGCACTACCTGGACAGAGCAAATTCAATTTCTCCTGGTCTGCATTAATAAATGGAGGAGGACAGAAGGCCTGAAACACAATAGGTCCAAACAAATTAGTGGGAACTTTAGGAACATAACCCTCCCTAGGGAAGAGGAAGGCTTTAACCGTGCCTGGAGCGATGTCCAGGCAGGAAGGGGATACCGACAAGACCTGTAGATATCCAATTCTTTTGAGAGATGAAATTACAAATAGAAACACTGTCTAAAGCGTTAGAAATTTCTCCAGTACCTCTTCCAAGGGTTCAAAAGGAGCTTTAGAATAATGGCCAGGTCCCAAGTCGGCACCCTAGAATGTGTCGCAGGTCTAAGCCTTAAAATACCATGGAGGAAACAAGTAACCCAGGGGTGTCTCCCTAGAAAGACCCCCTTAATTGGAATATGGTAAGCAGCAATAGTGGCCACATAAACTTTCAGGGACAATCCTGCATCATACTTGTCTTGCAAGAATTCTAAAACTGTACCAACCAGGCAATCTATTGAATTGAGAGAACTATCCCCACACTAAGAGGTAAACACCCTCCATTTTAGTGCAAACATTCTCCTCGTGGACGGTGCTCTTGAGTGCAAGATGGTCTCCTCAACCTCAGTTGGGAGGAACTTAAGAGCTTAACTTAAGAGCTGGGCCCCCTCAGAGGCCAAGCCCACAGTTTCCAGAGCTCCAGGCAAGGGTGAAGAAGTGAGCCCTCCGCCTGTGAGAGCAGGTTCCTCCTGCACAGAATCTCCCAGGGGGAGCCGTTGAGGAGTATATCAGGTCCGAGAACCACACTCGGCCTGGCCAAGACAGGACCTTTAGAAGAAGCCGAACCCTGTCCCGACATGAACTCCTGTGAGCAGAGCGATCAGGGGAAAAGCATACAAGTACATCTTCGGCCACGTCTGTACCATAGCATCCAGCCCCAGAAGAGCTGGATGTATGAGGGAATAAAATAGAGGACAGTGAGTCATCACTCGAGACGCAAACAAATCCACTTCTGCTCTCCCAAAGCGATCCCATAGGAACTCCACCACCTCGGAGTGGAGTCTACATTCCTCGGACCTCAGCCCCTGCCTCGACAGGACGTCTACTCTCCGATTCAGATGCCCAGGGATATACGCTACCCTGAGTGACAGCAGTTTGTTTCCCCTGGGCCCACAAGAGGATCTAGTGTGCCAATTTGCATAATGGGCATGAACACAGACCCACTTGGTGGTTTATATATGAGACCATATGTCCATATGGATCAAAACACATGATGGCCTCTCAGGTCTGGGAGGAAGTGTCTGAGTGCCAAGAGCACGGCCATCATCTCCAATTGGTTTATATGCCATGCCCACTCATGTTCGCCTCCCAGCCAGTGAGAGACGCATCCATTGGTCCCTGACAAAGAAACCAAGGCTTTTTCCACATGACACAGGCCTGAAGGATCACCGCCTGATCATGCAAAACGTCCCTCGGGGAGATTGGTTCTGAGCCACCACTGCAAGAGTGTCATGTACAGCAGACCACAAGGTATAACGTTGGAAGCCGCTGCCATCAGACCCAACAGCCTCTGAAACTGTTTTACAGTACATGACTGGCCTAGCTTTAACCTGTTCACACCTATGAGAATCGTGTCTATGCGAACCAGAGAGAAACGTGCTTGTATTGACACCGAATCCCATATCACGCCCAAAAAAGAGGTTCTTTGAGCTGGAGATAAAACACTCTTTTTGGCGTTTAGCCTCAACCCCAACACCTTCATATGGGCGAAAACAGCATCTTGGCTGTGCCAGAATCAACCAGTCGTCTATATAATTTAATACGCGAATGCCCTGGAGTCGCAGCAGAGCCAGAGCTGCATCCACGCATTTCGTGAAGGTGCAGGGAGATAAAGCCAGGCCGATACTACAAACAAAATAACCCCATACTGGTACACTTCGCCCTCAAAAGCAAACCTCAGGAACTTCCTGTGTTGCTGGATGGAGATATGGAAGTAAGCATCCTTTAGATCTCTTGTGACAAACCAATCCTCAGACTTGATTTGTGACACAAATCTGCTTCAACATCAACATTTTGAACTTGAGCTTTTTGGCACAACGATTTAGCTGTCTTAGATCTAAAATCGGCCGAAGCCCTCCATCCTTCTGAGGAACTATGAAATACTGACTGTAAATGCCTGACCCCCTGCTGGGAGGAGGCACCCTCTCTATCGCCCCCTTTGGCAGAAGAGCCTGTACCTCTAGTTCCATAACAAGAGCCTGCTCGGGGTCTACTAATGTAGGCAAAACCCCATTGAACCTGGGCGGGTGAAACCCGAACTGAATTCTGTACCCTTTTTCTATTGTTTGCAGGACCCACCGAGATATATTTGGTAGAAGTTTCCACACTGCCAAAAAAATCGAGGCTGGTCTCTGGTGACACATGAGCGACTAGCTCAGTGCCCTGAAGCAGCGAACCAACAGGAACCGACCGAACTGGCCCCCCTAAATCCCTCCTCAGAGGGAGTGAACGTCACAGTGCTGCTACGTTTCCGGGCGGACACTGAGACAGATGTTTGCTGAGAACCATTGTGCCCTGAAGCACACGAGGTGGCAGGTTTGGCGGAAGGGCCCCCTGAGGGCAGCGGGTTGAGACGGGCAACGTGTAATAAGGTGAGGACTGACTCAGCCCGGAGGGGACTGCCCTAAGAAACCCAACAACACTGGCATCAGGACTTCTTTGCCAAAGCTTTCCTGGCAATGAGGATGTTCCTCAGATCCGGCCTCCCACCAGGCTTCAACTCTGAGCACCCACCCAATTCCCAGTCTCTCTGCAGGGGAGCATGGGTGGTGACACTCACTTTCTGCTGCACTCTATGAGAGGAGCTCACATTCGGGATATGAGATATGAGAGCGGCGAGAAAGGATCTTCTGAAACGTTGGTGCCTGCTTCTTAGCCTCTTGAATCCTGTCAATGACAGTGCTAACTGAGTCGCCCAACAGGCCAGAGGAAGAAAGTGGGATGTCCAGAAGAAAGCGTTTGTCACGTTCTTTAATACTGGACAGGTTGAGCCAGAGGTGCCTCTTCATGGCCACCAGGGGTGCCATAGAGCAGGTTTGGCCGTCTCCTTAGTGGCATGGAGAGACAGGTCTTTTAACCCTTCTGAGCTCAACAAAAGCCTAGTGACTCACTTCCTCACCATCATCAATATCTTTAAGCAGGTCAGCTTGATATGCTTGCAGAATGGACATAGTGTGCAAGCACACAGCTGCCTGACCTGCTGCTGAGTAAGCTTTACCCACTAGCGCTGATGTTGTTCTCATTGGCTTAGTGGGAAGCATCAGGGCTTTGGCTGACAATGACGCTTCTGGCGAGAGATAGCTTGCGAGATTCTCTTCAACCTGTAGCATCGCTACGTATCCCTGTTGCTTCAGTCCCACGATGTTGGAATAATTAGATGTTTGGGGACTGAACACATGACAGGATACAAGCTTTCTCAACGTTCTCGATACCTCAGTATGGAGATTGGGGAAGAAAGGCAAGCCCAGATGAGGAGGTTGTGATCTTGGCATCAGGAAGCATTCATCTAATAGGCTTTGATGACGAATCTCCTGTTTCTCGGCCGGTCAGTCAATATTCAACCTGGCAACGACAGGAGTCACAACCTCCAAGAGCTCCTCAAATGCTTGGATGTGAGGTGGCGAATCCTCAACATCCTCAAGATCGATGCTAACAACATCAAAGTCCTCAAAGCTGGATAGTTGCAGCAACGGTGCATCAACAGAGGCGGAAGAAACCGCAGTGCATGCTTCCAACCCTTGTGATGCACTGGAATGAGCAAGTGAGGACAAAGATAGGGCAGCGGGTTGAGACGGGCAACCTCTCTGCCACATCCATCTGCGATCCCCATGACATAAGCCTTCGCTGTGCCTCAGCAGCAGCGGGACCTGAGCCACGGGGAACACGAGTCAAACACTTTCCTCAAAATGTGAACGACGGGAGCGGAGCATTCTTAATTAGAGCTGCTCGCAATGCTCACAACCAGCCCCCTCGAGGGCTGCCTGAGCATGCTCCGCTCCCAAACAAACAACACAAAGCTCATGTGTGTCACCACTTGTAATGAAATACGGAGAGGGAGAAGCACATGACCTAAATGGCTGCATGCTCGCCATTATATCTTACTGTCTAAATATATAGTGACTAACATAAAGACAGACAACACCAAATAGGACACACAGTTTCACAGATAGCGCTTGCTGAAGATAATAGAAGCTGACATTGCACGGTTTGGGTGTGCGTTACAGTTTCCTGGTCATGACGTCACCTGCCTATGACATTCCATAAATTTTATTTTATTTAATTTTTTTTTTAAGTATAAGATTTAGACACATGTATTCAATGAGTAAAGAAAATCAAACATTTCTTAAAAATGGAATAAAAGTTTTTAAAACCATCTAAACTAAGATAATTAAAAATATGTTTCCTTTTATTTGTTGTGGACACTCTCATTTGTCATTGACCCAAATATAACTTTATTAGCCTCAATAATGTAAAATAATGACTCAATGTTTTATACATATCTAATGTACAGACTGTTTAACATACTATGACATAATACACCCTTAGATAGATTACAACCCTTATGATAATATGATTATATATGCTACTCACAGCCAGGAAGGGGGAACAAATAAGTGGGATACTCATGGCTTGCTAATGACACCTAGTGCAGGTAAACTGCCAGGAACATTTTATACTTATACAAGGATAATATGTTCCCCAGGCATGAATAATATACACATACACATACTGCACTTCACTGCAAATCATATTAGGTTACATATCAACATACAATCCACAAAATGCTAAGTGAGTTCCGGAGGAGGCTAATTACAAGCTGCCTTTGCTAGTCAGGGTGAGCGTAACCTTATGAAAGGGAAGCTTAAGAAAGCCACTTCCTGAGCTTACAAGCATCAATTACATGGTCACACCCAGAACTGCTGTAAAATTAGCTGTAGCTCATACCTAATTAAATCCAATCAAAATTACATCATGAAAATCCTTGTAGAGTTTTTCAGTAGAGAATTACCAGCAGGAGCACTTGTTTCCTTTTCTCTTTGCACACAGCTTTTTTTCCTCCCCTGTAGGTTAGAGAGTTAGTCCTCAGGCTGTAAAAACACATGTGGAATTGTATCTGTGTGCGAGGAGCCTGCGCCTAAGGCAGTGAGCTGCCCAGAATGTAACCTCCACACAGCTGCAGCAGGACTGATAATGTCCAAACTGGTCTGTTCAATGTCTCTGTAGTCCCACGAACACATCCAGCACCTGAGGCCAAACTCTTAGCTCTGTCATGTCCTACACAGTGCTGTCTCAAAGTACTGCTGAATATCACCAATGCAAGCCCTGTTGGTGATGCTCCCCAGACTGGTGAGGAACCATGGAACAGTACAATAATTTTTTTAATTAAAAATCTTATCTACACATGCCCAGTTTCTTCTGACAAGCATGTGTCTCCAGACCCTTGTGTTCTAACACATGCCTTCGGGCTAGGCGTTGTGGTACACCTAATAGAGTTGTGTACTATAAAACAAGTGATTTGGGATACTGATATTTCTTAGCATCCCATGCAGGTTTTCTGAGCATTTTACTGTCACATTATGGTGAGCGGTATGACAGACATATAGGAGATTCTTGCATTCTTTTGTTATACAAGCTTACATCTTATACAAGTGGCTCTTATGAATCAAACAATGATCATCAAATTTGCTTTGACAGCCGTCACACTGTGACATACTTGACTGACCTTTTCATGTGAGATCATGACATCAATCATCTATCAAGAGCTTTCTGCTGATATTAAAAGTATTTTGTACTACCTTTAACCACCTTTACTTTACTCTCCAAAGATGTAAAATGCTCTTCACAGGGCTATACAGGGCTATACAGGGCTATGGGCTGTCATACAGACAGGTGGGATTTTTCCAGGACACCAATTAAATTATTGTAAATTATATAGTCAAATTCAAAATTAAATCATGGTTACACGTTATTTTGATGGTCCTAATTCTACTGATTATAAGTAACTTTGCAACTACATGTCAACTAATTCTCATTAGAATATTAGTATACTGTTAGGTTAAAGGGATAGTTCACCCAAAATGAAAATTCCCCCATAAATTTGTTCACCCTCAAGCCATAGGTGTATGTGACTTTCTTCTTTCAGCCAAACACAATCAGAGTAATATAAAAAATATCCTGGCTCGTTCAAGCTTTGTAATGGGGGAGATTGGAGGATGAGTTTTTGAAGTCCAAAAAAGTGCATTCATCGATCATAAAACGTACTCCATGCAGCTCCGGCAGGGTAATAAAGGCCTACTGAAGCCTTATTTAGAAATTTGTAAAGTAAAATAACAAGCTTCCGGCATGACAGCCGTATGCATTTGACTTGCGTCCAAAAAGCGTTAACCTCCGTTACGTAGTACACAAAGCGATGATGTTCTACTCTACGCCATGACATAGTGTGCTTTGTCCTACGTTATAACACATAGTGCATCATGTCATTGTGTACTATGTCGTGGAAGTTAATGCTTTTTGAACGAATGTCAAATGTGTATTGGAATGTATTTTTGTCTTACACAAATGCATCAATTCGCTTCAGAAGGCCTTTAGTAAAATATTAGCAAATATTAAGCAGACAGCCAACTAACACTGTGGTAATGTACTAATGACCTGTAGTTTACATGTAATTGAAAAGTTACTTATAGTTAGTAGAATGTCTGAAGTGGACCATTAAAATAAAGTGTTACCTAAATTGTTGTTTGAAGACATTTGCTGATGTTGGACATGGATCAGAATGTTAGCTGCTAGTGCCCACACAAGCATTGCTATGGAGATTATTTTAAATGCTTTTGAAAATGCCAAGTTGATGGTTTAGAAAGCATGCTTAAACATCTGCTAGATCATAACTCGGTGATCAGTGTAAAATATGCATGAAAACAGTGATTGAGATGTCAAAAGAGTCAACACAGAGAACATATGACAGAACTGAATTAATCTGTAAATATTATATAGTACAAGTCACATGAAACTCATCACAGTCATCCAACTTCTCCAGAAAACTTGATGAAAAGATTTTCTAACTTGATGAAAAGTGTTTATTTACCAATAAAATAAAATATAGATTAGATGCTAAAAATGACACTTAGGCAAAACTTAACATAAACTTATGTAGCGTCTGGACTGGATCACTGATGATAAATTAATTTTTGGGTTTTAGGAACAGCTTTTAAACTTCTGACTTAACATAGATAAATCTTAGCTGTCTCTGGCCTGTCCTGACCCCCCACGGGCAAGTGACGGTTTTGCGGCTACGTGCCGATGTAAAACAGGATCTCTCTCTGGAAGTCTCCCTGACTTCAAAAAGATCGGAATCAACTCAGATCAAATTCTTTCCCCCACACAAGCCCAGAGCTTGTGGGACACGAAGACCACGCACACACATAGAGACATTCATCAAAATATGAATATTTCCAAGTGTTTTTATTTTTGTATGCATGTCTCCATATTACCCACACTTAGTTACATCTGTTAGCTGTGTTAGTTTCACTCTAAATGCTCATATTCAAGTGTAAGAATGTATATGTGCTTTAGAATTCCTAAACCCATGATTCTTGGATTCAAGGCGTGCCTCTGTGAATTTCATAACTAGATATTGGTGTTATATCATGATAATATGCATTATTCTACTTTTAAGGTACTTTGGAGGAAAAAAGGACTCAGTCAGACACCTCCGCAGATCATGCAAATAAGGCCAAAAAAAGAGACAAAAGAAAGTTCTCCCGCTAAAAGTCCATGTTCTCTATTGGTCCGAAAGCCCAAAATAGGTGTGCCCAGAGTTATCTTTATAACACCTAAACACGAGCTCATCCGTGCTCAGTCACTTCCATCCTAGATGAGACATTCTTCTTCTTTTATTTTCCAGCATTTTGCAAACATTTAATTCCGTTTTGAAACTCCCGCTGAAGAATCACCTCAGGAAGAGACCAACAGAAGCTCCAGCTCCACGCACTGAAGTGTGAACGGCATTCGACACAGCACAAAGTACTAATGCAAGTATTTGAATTAATTTTCGATGCGCTTTAACTTTCTAACGCTTTAACTGTCTGAAGTGATTTTGTTGCTAGCTCTCAAAAGGTTTAACTGTTTGTAATCTTGCCTTCTTTGATCAACCTCTTTCCTTTTTTTACTTTTGTTATTTTATTGTATGCTCTGCTTAGATTTAGTTGTATGTATTCGTGTGTATATTATATATTCATATATTAAACACATTGTATTCACACAGTTCATTGTCTCTGATTGTAACACATACATGAACCAAATCCCTTTAACGTTTGATTTCGCTGCACTGTTAAATGTCGCTGTAGATTTAGCAGCACATTACTGTAAAAACCAACAGTACAATACTGTATTTTATAATACAGTACAATACTGTAATTTGCATTGCATTCTGGGTAATTTTGTTTGAGCGGGAACATTTTACAGTACATTTTAGTGTTGCTGTAACCTAGCTGTAACTTGGCTGTGATATGCCATGTAATAATACAGCATTGCTGTAAACAGCGCCCCCCTACTGACGTCAGAGCACAACTGCAGCAGCTCACTCACGGATAGCTGGACGTCTCACTCGGTGGATATCTGGAAGTTTGGTAAGTTAATTTTAAATTTTATAATTAGGTTTTAGTATTTTACACTATAGTGTACGTAGCTTTTAGTGTGAAATGACAGTGGAAGTAAACTTAGGTGTTATTCACTGTTTCCCGCTTGTTCCGACATTTTCAATTTCAATCAAAACTCGGTGAATTACTCGTTTGTTTCGACCAAACTAGACCTGGTGATTGTTAAAACGGTGAAAAGATTAATTCAAGATGGTTTGTGTGAGTTTTATTTTGTTTCTGTCGAGTTTGAATATATTTTTTTACGATGGTCTGTGAAGTAAATTTACTGCGTTTGCTAATGGAGTCTGATAACGTTAGGTTTGAAGGATCATATGATAACAACAATGTCTATCTCTCTGGGGATCCTTTCCATAATGTTCGATCCGAGCCTGTCAGCAAAAACTGATATAAACTGTAATATAATAGACGAACATTGACTGTTCTCAAACATCTAAAAACATTTGCAGTCAGTTTCCCGTATGACGGCTGCCGCGGTCGCGTTCAAAACCTGTTTGAACAAGTCGTTTAGACACAAAAATACGTGAAAACAAGGCTAATATACTTTCCTTTGCAACATAAACGGGTGATTTGGGCTCAGAGAGATTGGCTATTGGTACCAGTTTCGCATTTTACTTTGTTTGATTTAACTTAGATGGAATAACCAGTGTGATTGTAATGACAAATATTGATTAATTAAAAATATGAATAAAGGTATAAATTACCGTTATCATAGTTAATAATTATCTATTACTTAACAAAGACCGATGCATGCCAAAAAAAGTAAGTTAGAATTTTTAGAAGCAGAACCTTATCATTTTTTACTATAGATGTGTGGTTGGAGTGTATGAAATACACTGATGTGTAGCTTATACGACCTCAACAAGCAACACATAACTGAATAAAATGTATTTTGATTTCTTACAGCTCTACAGTGTGAGACGGTTATCTTTGCAGCCTGGGAATGAGTTTTCTGTAAGTATTAGCCATTTTAATACAATGTTTTAAAAGGTTAAAAGGTTAGTTCACCCAAAAATGAAAAGTATATTAATTGACTGGTATGATATTGCTAACAGGTTCCTGGTCAACCCTGACAATGGAAATGCCAGACAGAAGAAGTGTACTGCCAGACAGGGAGTCAGGAAGAGGACCAAGAGGGTGGTGCAGAGGAAGGTGACGGCCATCAAACCACATGCCAATAGTTTTATTCAGTCCTTGATGGAGTTTGAATGGAAAACTTCAAACTGAAGCCTGCACCCACCGTTAGTGGGACACTTGTTGTTTTTTTTAGTTGTTGTTGCTCACTTGTCATTCTTTTACCCAACCCAATCCTAAAGTTATCCTTTCTCATATGTTTTTTGTTTTATTTACAGATTTGTGCACACTTAAAGGGATAGTTGACCCAAAAATACAAATTCTGTCATCTACTCACCTTCAAGTTATTCCAAACCTGTACAAGTTTCTTTCTTCTGCTGAACACAAAATAAGATATTTTAAAGAATGTTTGTAACCAGACAGTTGATATTTTTTCCCTCCTATGTAAGTCAATGGCTACAGTCAACTGTTGTCTGGTTACCAGCATTCTTCAAAATATCTTGTGTTCAGCAGAAGGAAGAAATTCATACAGGTTTGGAACTGTTTGATGGCGAGTAAATGATGACAGAATTTTAATTTTGGGGTCAACCATCCCTTTAACAGTCTTTAATACCTGTAAATTGCTGATTCACTGAACATGTAAATAAAATGGTTTTAATAGTTTAATTGATTGAATAAAACATATTTTTGACAAGAACATTGATTGGGTTGTCTTTTGATTTGCAGGTATTCTGACATAGAATTATAATATTATGTCCTATAAATGTATATATTGTAATAACTACATATATAATTATAATATTAACATTATTAGTAATTATTTTGAATATTATAGTAATATTTTGCAATAATGGATCAATATAGATATTACAGTACAATACTATATTATTAATTACAGCAGAAGCAGACTAAAATTAGAAAATGCTGTAAA
This sequence comes from Zacco platypus, assembly GCA_038088235.1. NCBI lineage: Eukaryota > Metazoa > Chordata > Actinopteri > Cypriniformes > Xenocyprididae > Zacco > Zacco platypus. The sequence goes on from CM076080.1 coordinate 11,635,897, forward strand.
AATACAGAAAAATACTGTTTTGTAGAATTACAGCACTCTTCTTGTGTACTGTAAATTAAATTACAGTACGTTTACTGTATATAAAAATACAGTAACTTGCTGGCAACCGTGCTGCCAGTACTGTACTGTAAAAATACAGGAAAATTGTTAACAGTGTGGCTATATGCTTTTTAAGTACTAGAATAAGTTTCCTTTTCGTGGCCAGAGAAGAAAACCTCCTTTCTAAAATTGATAAGAAAATCGGACTGATAGTTTTGTTGGACAAAACAAACCAGTCTTTCTAAATTAATTCTAACCCTAGAAATAATTTTAGACCATACAGTTGTGTTCAAAATTATTCAACCCCCACTGAAATTGATTGTTTTGGCCGGTTTGACATTGATTTTGATCATTCAGTCATCCTGCTTACAATTAAATCAAAGAGGCACGTGTAGGTCAGACAAATATAACATAACATTTATAATGAAATAACCACAAATGTCTTTTCTCTGCTCAGATCATTATCAGTTTTATTCAACCCCCAAGTGACATTCAATCTTAATACTTAGTACAACATCCTTTTACAGTTATAACAGCTTTTAAACGTGAAGCATAGCTTGACACAAGTGTCTTGCAGCGAGCTACGGGTATCTTCGCCCATTCATCATGGGCAAAAGCCTCCAGTTCAGTCACATTCTTAGGCTTGCGCACTGCAACTGCTTTCTTTAAGTCCCACCAGAGGTTCTCAATCGGATTTAAGTCTGGTGACTGCGATGGCCATTTCAAAATGTTCCAGCCTTTAATCTGCAACCATGCTCTAGTGGACTTGGAGGTATGCTTGGGATCATTGTCCTGTTGAAAGGTCCAACGTCTCCCAAGCCTCAGGTTTGTGACGGACTGCATCACATTGTCCTCCAATATCTCCTGGTACTGAAGAGAATTCATGGTACCTTGCACACGCTGAAGCTTCCCAGTACCTGCAGAAGCAAAACAGCCCCAAAGCATGATTGACCCCCCGCCATGCTTCACAGTAGGCAAGGTGTTCTTTTCTTCATAGGCCTTGTTCTTCCTCCTCCAAACATAGGGTTGATCCATGGGCCCAAACAGTTCTAATTTTGTTTCATCAGGCCACAGAACACTATCCCAAAACTTCTGTGGTTTGTCCACATGACTTTTGGCATACTGCAGTCGACTCTTCTTATTCTTTGGAGACAGCAAGGGGGTGCGCCTGGGAGTTCTGGCATGGAGGCCTTCATTACGCAGGGTGCGCCGTATTGTCTGAGCAGAAACTTCAGTACCTACATCTGACAAATCTTTTCTCAGTTCCTCAGCAGTCACACGGGGACTTTTCTCCACTCTACACTTCAGGTAGCGCACAGCAGTCGAAGTCAGCATCTTCTTTCTGCCACGACCAGGTAGCGTTTCAACAGTGCCCTTTGCCTTGAATTTGCGAATGATGCTTCCTATGGTGTCTCTTGGTATGTTTAACATCTTTGCAATCTTCTTATAGCCATTGCCCTTCCTGTGAAGAGTAATCACCTCTTCTCTTGTCTTCCTGGACCATTCTCTTGACTTCACCATGTTTGTAACCACACCAGTAAATGTCTAGAAGGAGCTGAGTATCACAGTCATTTTAAAGCTGCCTAATTGGTGCTTATTAGGCTTTATTGCTGCTCCCTGACATCCACAGGTGCTTTCAATACCTGATTGAAAACACTTCAATGGACCTCTGTTCTTCAGAGTGGTAGTCTTTAAGGGGTTGAATAATTGTGTCAATGAAGAATTCACAAAAGAAACATTTACTACTGTATTACAAAACCAATTGATGTCATTTTAGTTGCATATGCTTCTTTAAGAAGTCCTTGTAGGATTTCATTCTGAATTCAATTACAAATGTACTCTAAATTCTCTAAAACCATTTACAGCATTGGGGGGTTGAATAATTTTGAACACAACTGTATATATTCATAATTAATTATAATTTGTTGTAATTGATTATCTATATATACCTAATTCCCTTCGTGGTTGATTCATATTCATAATTAATCATAACGTGTTATGAATCAGTTGTGAATATATTTCATCCATTTGAGCAATTTACTACACTAATGTAGTGAACTGCAGACATGATGGCACCAGAGCTTCACAACAGAAATCCTTCTGTCACACTGTAATTAAGACAAAAGTGTGTGATAGGGCCCTCAACAACAACTGAAGGACTACTGTAATCAGGACTGCCAAAGGTGGAAGGCAGGAAAGATGACATCAACGGCCCACTGATCACAGGCTAATCTCATCATGAGTTGCCTTTGTTCACCGCTGTAAGACCCAGACACAATGTAGATGGTGTTTAGACAAGGTTTTATTTTTAAACACAGATTCAACGTCACAGGTAATTGGTTTGGTAAGTCCACAAAGTTCGTATGGTGAATGTAAACTTAACTTGCTGATAGAAATGTCTTTCATTCCTTAGCAGGAAGATAGTGAGAGACCAGCGGTCCGCGAGCACCCTGAAGAGTCGAATGAGGCAGATCCGATGAAGGCGAGTATCCGAAGATCAGGTAAGAGATGCAGGTAAGTCTGTAGTCCATGTAAGACGTGATCAGACAACTGGCGGTGTGTGAGTGTGTGTTAAGTAGGGTGAACTGTGATTGCGGGCAGGTGCGGATGATTAGTATTCTGGTGAGAGTGAACGAGTAGGTGGAGTCGTGCGTGTAGGTGAAGTGGACGGTGTGACAGTACCCCCCCCTCCACGGGCGGCTCCTGACGCCCAAGAACGTCGACGACGGGGCCGACCCCGTCCACGGGGTCTTGGTCGACCGGGATGGTCCTGGTGGTATTGTGTGAGGAGAGCTGGATCCAGAATGTCGTCCCGTACCACCCATGACCTCTCCTCTGGACCGTAGCCTTCCCAGTCGACCAGATATTCCAGTCGGTTCCCACGTCGTCGGGAGTCCAGGATGTCGTGGACCTGGTAGACTCTCTCAGTGTCATTAAGGTCGGGAGGAGGAGGTACATCGGCGGCTTCAGGGTCTGTGGGTGGAAACATTGGGTTAGTGACAGGCTTGAGGAGAGAAACGTGGAAGGAGGGTGATATACGATACGTGTCCGGTAGATTGAGACGGTAGGTTACTTCGTTGAGCTGCCTCTGCACAGTGAAGGGACCTATGTAGCGGGGACTCAGCTTACGACAGGGCAGGCGGAGACGAATGTCCCGTGTGGAGAGCCATACTAGCTGGCCGGGTTGGTAGTTAGGTGTAGGACCCCGATGACGATCAGCATGTCTCTGGTGTCTGCGCACTGACTGTTGGAGGTGTACATGAGCTGAGTCCCACACCCTCTCGCTCTGCTCAAACCAGTTCTGGACGGCTGGGACATCGGACTGTTCACCGGACCAGGGGAAGAGTGCTGGTTGATATCCCAGAATGCACTTGAATGGGGTAAGCCGGGTAGTGGATTGTTGGAGTGAGTTCTGGGCGTACTCGGCCCATGGAAGGAACTGGTTCCAGGATGACTGGTTTTGGTGGCAGTATGACCGCAGGTATCTCCCGATCTCCTGCATCTTCTGCTCTGTCTGTCCGTTTGTCTGCGGGTGGTAACCGGAGGACAGGCTGACGGTGACACCGAGGAGTTGGAAGAAGGCTTTCCAAACTCTGGAGATGAACTGGGGACCTCGATCCGAGACGATATCTTCGGGGAGTCCGAAATTCCGGAAGACGTGGGTGAATAGCATCTCGGCGGTCTGTAAAGCCATGGGAAGGCCCTTGATTGGGATTAGTTTGCACATCTTCGAGAACCGGTCTACAACCACGAGGATACAGGTGTAAGTATTTGAAGGAGGTAGGTCAGACAGATAGTCAACTCCGATGTGTGTCCAGGGACGGTGTGGAATGGGGAGTGGTACCAACTTGCCCGCCGGTAGCTGACGGGGGGTATTGGTGATGGCACAGACAGAGCAGCCCTTGACGTACCGGGAGAAATCCTGGGTCATAGCTGGCCACCAATAGCGTTGGCGGAGGAGCGAGAGGGTACGCTGGCTGCCTGGGTGTCCAGAGCCCGGAGAGGTGTGAGCAGATTCCAGGAGGAGCTGACGAAAGGTTGGTGGAACATACATCAGCCCCTCCGGAACTCCCGGCGGAGCAGGGTAGGTGTTTAGAGCCTGGAGGATGTGGTTGTCCCACTCCCATTGAATGGGACTGACGATGACTGCTGGAGGGAGGATAGGTTCAGGTGGTGCTTGGTTGGCCTCGGGAGCGTGGGTATGAGAGAGAGCGTCTGCTTGGATGTTCTTTTCTCCTCTACGGTAGGTGACACTGAAGTCGAATCTGGTGAAGAACAAGGCCCAGCGGGCTTGTCGAGTGTTCAGACGCTTAGCTTCCCGGAGGTATTCGAGATTACGGTGGTCGGTTATGACCTCGAAAGGCTGGTTGGCTCCCTCCAGCCAGTGCCTCCACTCCTCAAGGGCGAGCTTTATTGCCAGGAGTTCACGGTTCCCCACGTCATAATTCTGCTCCGCCGGGGAAAGCTTGTGGGAATAGAAGGCACATGGATGATTACGAGGAGGGTCGCCCTGCCGCTGGGAGAGGATAGCTCCAACTCCAGTCTGGGAGGCGTCGACTTCGACGCGGAAAGGTAAGTTAGGATCCGGATGCCGAAGGATAGGAGCTGAACTGAATGCCAACTTGAGCTTGTGAAAGGCTTCTTGTGCTTGAGGGTTCCAGGACAGAGACTTGGGGCCCTTCCTGAGTAGCGAGGTAAGAGGTGAGCTTAACTGACTGAAGTTATGGATGAACTTCCGGTAGAAATTTGCGAATCCAAGGAATCGCTGCAGTTCCTTCACCGTCTGGTGTTCGGCCCACTTATGAATGGCGTCCACCTTCCTTTGGTCCATACTCACTGTTACGTCCCAGGCTTAAGTTGTCTAGGAAAGGGAGTAACAGCGAAAAGAAAATAAATCATATGTTGGGGTGAGTGAGCCCGTCCCCTGCCCTGTACGACAGACACAAGTTAAAGCTCAAAAAAAGAGAGGTTTATTAACAAAAGATATTTTAGACAAAGTAAACCAAAAAGGAAGCAAAACAGACTTCAGGAGGGGATACAGCCCAAAATAACAAACAAAAGTACCCTCTGACTAGTTAAGGAGTAAAACTACTTAAACTACCAAAAGCAAACAAATAAGCAACAGAAATGTACACTAACTCCCTAACTAGCCAAAAAACAGGAGAAAAGTTAACACAGAAATCAAAGTAGGCACCCACCTCCCTACAGCTTCCTACACGTTTGAACATGTAGATAATCGGGACAAAGATTAGATGGCAAAAAGCTCACGAGGCTACAATAAGCCTATTAGCTAGGTGGAACATGCACAATGTTTCACAACACCATAGAGCAACAAAAACAGAGCAGGTGAGGGGCACACTCTGGAAGACAGCCTTCAGTTTGAAGCACTCTGGTTGCTTCTTTTATGTGTGCAGCCACAATGAGTATCAGGTGTAACCAATCATTACTCCCTCTCTCCAGCACCTGGTAGAGCAGAGAGAGAGACACAGAAAAAAAATAAAGAAACAGCGCACAGAACAGAATACACACTAATGACACAGTGATGGAACGTAACACCCCCACCTATAAGTTTAAACGTCAACTAACGTCTTAAAAATAAGTTGTTCAAAACTTACTCTACAACTGAATGTACTCTCGAAAGGGCATCAGCTACAACATTCTCAGAACCTTTACAATACTGAATATTCAAGTTGTATTCTTGAATAGTGAGTGACCACCTCATCAGGCGCTGATTTGAATTTTGCATCCGATCCAGAAAAATAAGAGGATTATGATCTGTATAGACAGTGATGGGATGACCACCACCAAGGTAAACTTCAAAGTGTTGCAAAGCCAACACCAGTGCTAGGGCTTCCTTCTCAATCGTACTGTACTTTTGCTGAGGACTTGTGAATTTTTTAGAAAAGTAACTTACAGGATGTTCTATGCCACAAGCATCTTCCTGTAGTAACACCGCTCCGGCACCTGAGGAACTGGCATCTACCTGCAGCTTAAACGGGAGAGTGAAACAAGGAGCAAAAAGTACAGGGGCACTACTTAAAAGATCTTTGGCAGCGTTGAAGGCAGACTCACATTCAGGGGACCAAGCAAACTTCTTGGCTGTACTAAGCAGGTCAGTCAAAGGAGTGACCACTGTAGCAAAGTTCCTACAGTAGCTCCGGTAGTATCCTACCATTCCTAGGAAGCGCCGCAAATCTCTCTTATTACGGGGTGGAGGAAAGTCCAAGATAGCTGCTACCTTAGCTTCCACAGGTTTAACTTCACCCTGACCTACCTTTTTACCTAAATAGGTAACAACTGCTTTAGCAAACTCACATTTAAGCAGGTTAAGGGTTAGCGATGCGTTGGCCAACGCATTAAACACTTTATCAAGGCTACTTAGATGCTCTTCCCAAGTGTTAGAGTAAATTACAACATAATCTAAGTAGGCTTCACAGTTGGGAATTTCTGACAACACCCGTTGCATCAACCTTTGGAATGTTGCGGGAGCATTGCGCATCCCGAAGGCCATAACAGAGTACTGCAACAGATTATCAGGGGTCACGAAGGCAGAGATCTCAGAGGCACGGGTCGTTAATGGCACCTGCCAGTAGCCTTTCAGTAGGTCAAGCTTGGTCACAAAGTGTGCACTACCGATTCTATCTACACAATCCTCCATTCTGGGCAGAGGAAAGGAATCTGGCTTTGTCACACTATTCACTTTGCGATAGTCTGTGCAAAAACGGAATGTTGAGTCTTGCTTAGGCACTAATAAGCAAGGAGAGCTCCAAGGACTATCGCTAGGTGTGGCGAGACCATGCTTCAAAAGATACTCAACCTCCCTTCTCATCACTTCAGGTTTTCGAGGGTTAACACGATACGGGTGTTGCTTGATAGGGGGGCTGTTACCTACATTGATGTCATGTTTTATTACAGAGGTTCTACCAGGAGCATCAGAAAAGAGCAAGGGATACCTATTAATCAATTGAATAAGAGCTTCTTTTTGATCCTGAGGCAAGTATGCAAGGTAGTCATCAAGTTGACGCAATACAGTTGAATTCTGGAAGCGTTCAACAGGTAATTCCCCCACATCCGGGTCATCAACGGGACAGCAAAGAGCAGCAGGCACCACAGCAGCAGGATTAATGGACACATCTACCCTATTCGATGTACCTTCTGCTTCACACTTACCTATATAAGATTTCAACATATTAATGTGACAAACTCTGCTCTTTCTCCTACGATCTGGGGTAGAAATGATATAGTCGGTCTCACTTAGCTTTTTCTCAATATTGTAGGGACCAGAAAATCTAGCATGTAGTGCAGAGGAAGTAACAGGAATTAAGACAAGCACTTGATCACCAGGCTGAAAACTGCGCTTGGTAGTCTTTCGATCAAACCTTGCCTTCATTTTGGACTGTGTACATGAGATATGAGCCTTAGCAATGTCACACGCTCTATGCAGTCGTTCACGGAAGCTACTAATATAGTCTAGCAGGTTGGTGGTAAGTGGTGTTTCCGACATTAGCTGTTCACGAAGCAGCTTTAGTGGTCCACGAACTGTGTGACCAAACACAAGTTCAAATGGACTAAAACCCAATGACTCTTGGACAGTTTCTCTGACAGCAAACAGCAGCAAAGGTAAACCTTCTGCCCAGTCCTTACCAGTACTCACACAGTATGTACGGAGCATGGACTTTAGAGTCTGGTGGAAACGCTCTAAGGCCCCTTGTGACTCTGGGTGATAGGCACTAGACATTCGGTGAGACACTCCTAACTCTTTCAAAATTTGCGCAAACAGCTTTGAGGTGAAGTTGGAGCCCTGGTCAGTTTGAATGGCCTTTGGTAGTCCAAACGTCGAACAGAACTTGATGACCTCTTTGGCTATGACATTAGCTTTCAAGGAACGCAAGGGAACAGCCTCTGGGAACCTTGTAGCAGCACACATCAGAGTTAGAATATACTGATGCCCCGATTTTGACTTGGGTAAAGGTCCAACACAATCCAAGATCAAGCGTTCAAACGGCTCACTCATCACGGGTATAGGATGAAGAGGAGCAGAGGGAACCGTTTGGTTAGGCTTACCTGAAATTTGGCATTCATGGCAAGCTCGATAGTACCTCACTACACTGTTCCTCAGCCCAGGCCAGAAGTAGTACCTTAAGATGCGCTTATATGTTTTAGTGATACCAAGGTGACCAGACAGAGGGTGCTCATGCGCCAACTTCATCACCTGAGAGCGGTAAGCAGAAGGCAGGACAAGCTGACGCAACGCCAACACATCACCATTCACTTGTGGTTGCCACCGTCTCATGAGTATGCCATCATCCCAATAATAAGTAACTGGACCACCAGGGGTTTTTTCCAGATTGACAGCAGAATCTAGACAAGACGACAAAGATGGATCAGTCTTTTGCGCCGCAGTCAAACTCTCCTTTCCAGCTTCTATGGAATTTATGGCCGGCTCAGAGCTAGCCTTCTCAGAAGAGAAAGACAGTTCAGGTTTAATGAACAGTGTGCACTGTGAGACATCTGACACGGGGTTCATAAATGAATCAGCGAGGTTCACAACATCATCCAACTTTCGAGCTTGTGCTCGGGTAACAGCACAGGCAGGAAAAACAGCAGGGAAATGAGTAGCAACATCTGGCTGTCCTGACACATCAGGCTTGTCTACTACAACAGGACAAGGGAACACGTTACCACCAGCCAGGTCATTTCCAAGGATGAGACTTACGCCCTCCACCGGCAGTTCGGTCCTTACTCCAAGGCGAGCGGGACCTGTGACCAAATCAGATTTCAAGTGGACAGTATGTAATGGTACTTTAACACAGCCTAGTTCAATCCCTCGAACTAGAACATCTGCACCAGAGTACGTTTTGGGTGAGAAAGGTAAGGTGTCAGCTAGAATAAAGGACTGAGCTGCCCCCGTATCTCGCAAGATGGACACAGGTTGGCCAGGTAAGTCAGCTGAAAGAGACACAGAGCCAGTTAACAGGAAGGGTTGGTAACCAGAATTCTGGAGCTGAGGAAATGGGTAGTCAGAGACAGAACCAGCTTGAGCAAAAGCTACACCCTTAGACTTCTCAGCAGCAAACTTGCCATCGGCGCGTTTCAGCATTGGTTTCTCTTTCTCGGCTTTCTCCGAAGAAAGAACAGATGACATTCTCTCTGTTTGCTCACTCACAAGATTCCGGCGTCTAAGCTGACGTGTAGAAGAAAATACTGTCCTGTGTGTAAGTGCAAACTCATCAGCTACCACTGCGGCTTCAGAGAGAGAACTTAGCTTTTGCTCATTCAGATGAACTACAATATTCTCAGGAAGGCAGTTTTTAAACTCTTCAAGCAAAATGAGTTCCTGCAGTTGTTCAAAATTGGTAACCTTACTAGCCAGACACCACTTCTCAAACAAGGCTTTCTTCTCTTGTGCAAACTCAACAAATGTTTGTTTGGCTGTTTTTGTTGTACCTCGAAAGTGCTGACGATATGCTTCAGGAACCAGTTCATATGCACGCAAAACTGCAGCTTTCATGATGTCATATTCCAAGGACTGTTCAATTGGTAACGCCGAGCATACCTCCTGGGCTTTACCCACGAAATTACACTGAAGCAGTAAGCCCCACATATCTTTTGGCCATCCTAGTTTGGTAGCAATACGCTCAAAGGCTATGAAGTAAGCATCTACCTCAGCTTCTCGAAATGGAGGTACCAGTTTGACATACTTCGCTACATCAAAGGTAGTTTGAGCATCATTCACACCATCAAAATTAACTGTACTATTCTGCACTGAAACATTAGCTGAAAGAGGTGAAGAAGGTCTGGAACGTGGAGCTGGCACAGGCTTACGGCGTGCCGACTCTGCTTCTATCTGTAAGCTTCGCAGTTGGATATCTCGGTGAGCCTTAACTTCAACAACACGAAGTTGAACAACTTGAGTTTCATGCTCCTGCTTTTTAATAGCTAACTCAAGCTCTTTTAATTTTATTGCTAACAAAGGATCCGTTCTAGATTCAGTGCTAGGAGGAATATCTGTAGGACTAGTTTCAGATAAAACATTTTCTTCTTCCTCTATTTCAGTTTGTGGCTCAGCAGGAAAAACCCCAGCGCTAACCAATTCAAAGTACAGCTGATCTTTTAAAACTGACTTTGTCAAGTCTTTAGACAGAGAGATATTATAAAACTCAGCAATTAACACCAAATCTTTCTTACGGCAGCGATTAAAAACCTCTACTGAGGGAGCAAGAGTAAATGCAATCAAATCAAACTCCATCCCAAAGAGTATAACCACTCCGCCTCTACCCAAAAAAAAAAAAAGAAAAAACAGCCAAACTCTAAGCAATACAAGCAGTACAAAAATGTAAGTTCACTTCCAATGTTTACAACACATAATTTCTCAACTTACAATACCACACAAGCAACATGTGAGTTCACCAATTTTTAGTATTGTCAATCCCGGACGAGCCCCCAATTTTCACTGTTACGTCCCAGGCTTAAGTTGTCTAGGAAAGGGAGTAACAGCGAAAAGAAAATAAATCATATGTTGGGGTGAGTGAGCCCGTCCCCTGCCCTGTACGACAGACACAAGTTAAAGCTCAAAAAAAGAGAGGTTTATTAACAAAAGATATTTTAGACAAAGTAAACCAAAAAGGAAGCAAAACAGACTTCAGGAGGGGATACAGCCCAAAATAACAAACAAAAGTACCCTCTGACTAGTTAAGGAGTAAAACTACTTAAACTACCAAAAGCAAACAAATAAGCAACAGAAATGTACACTAACTCCCTAACTAGCCAAAAAACAGGAGAAAAGTTAACACAGAAATCAAAGTAGGCACCCACCTCCCTACAGCTTCCTACACGTTTGAACATGTAGATAATCGGGACAAAGATTAGATGGCAAAAAGCTCACGAGGCTACAATAAGCCTATTAGCTAGGTGGAACATGCACAATGTTTCACAACACCATAGAGCAACAAAAACAGAGCAGGTGAGGGGCACACTCTGGAAGACAGCCTTCAGTTTGAAGCACTCTGGTTGCTTCTTTTATGTGTGCAGCCACAATGAGTATCAGGTGTAACCAATCATTACTCCCTCTCTCCAGCACCTGGTAGAGCAGAGAGAGAGACACAGAAAAAAAATAAAGAAACAGCGCACAGAACAGAATACACACTAATGACACAGTGATGGAACGTAACACCCCCACCTATAAGTTTAAACGTCAACTAACGTCTTAAAAATAAGTTGTTCAAAACTTACTCTACAACTGAATGTACTCTCGAAAGGGCATCAGCTACAACATTCTCAGAACCTTTACAATACTGAATATTCAAGTTGTATTCTTGAATAGTGAGTGACCACCTCATCAGGCGCTGATTTGAATTTTGCATCCGATCCAGAAAAATAAGAGGATTATGATCTGTATAGACAGTGATGGGATGACCACCACCAAGGTAAACTTCAAAGTGTTGCAAAGCCAACACCAGTGCTAGGGCTTCCTTCTCAATCGTACTGTACTTTTGCTGAGGACTTGTGAATTTTTTAGAAAAGTAACTTACAGGATGTTCTATGCCACAAGCATCTTCCTGTAGTAACACCGCTCCGGCACCTGAGGAACTGGCATCTACCTGCAGCTTAAACGGGAGAGTGAAACAAGGAGCAAAAAGTACAGGGGCACTACTTAAAAGATCTTTGGCAGCGTTGAAGGCAGACTCACATTCAGGGGACCAAGCAAACTTCTTGGCTGTACTAAGCAGGTCAGTCAAAGGAGTGACCACTGTAGCAAAGTTCCTACAGTAGCTCCGGTAGTATCCTACCATTCCTAGGAAGCGCCGCAAATCTCTCTTATTACGGGGTGGAGGAAAGTCCAAGATAGCTGCTACCTTAGCTTCCACAGGTTTAACTTCACCCTGACCTACCTTTTTACCTAAATAGGTAACAACTGCTTTAGCAAACTCACATTTAAGCAGGTTAAGGGTTAGCGATGCGTTGGCCAACGCATTAAACACTTTATCAAGGCTACTTAGATGCTCTTCCCAAGTGTTAGAGTAAATTACAACATAATCTAAGTAGGCTTCACAGTTGGGAATTTCTGACAACACCCGTTGCATCAACCTTTGGAATGTTGCGGGAGCATTGCGCATCCCGAAGGCCATAACAGAGTACTGCAACAGATTATCAGGGGTCACGAAGGCAGAGATCTCAGAGGCACGGGTCGTTAATGGCACCTGCCAGTAGCCTTTCAGTAGGTCAAGCTTGGTCACAAAGTGTGCACTACCGATTCTATCTACACAATCCTCCATTCTGGGCAGAGGAAAGGAATCTGGCTTTGTCACACTATTCACTTTGCGATAGTCTGTGCAAAAACGGAATGTTGAGTCTTGCTTAGGCACTAATAAGCAAGGAGAGCTCCAAGGACTATCGCTAGGTGTGGCGAGACCATGCTTCAAAAGATACTCAACCTCCCTTCTCATCACTTCAGGTTTTCGAGGGTTAACACGATACGGGTGTTGCTTGATAGGGGGGCTGTTACCTACATTGATGTCATGTTTTATTACAGAGGTTCTACCAGGAGCATCAGAAAAGAGCAAGGGATACCTATTAATCAATTGAATAAGAGCTTCTTTTTGATCCTGAGGCAAGTATGCAAGGTAGTCATCAAGTTGACGCAATACAGTTGAATTCTGGAAGCGTTCAACAGGTAATTCCCCCACATCCGGGTCATCAACGGGACAGCAAAGAGCAGCAGGCACCACAGCAGCAGGATTAATGGACACATCTACCCTATTCGATGTACCTTCTGCTTCACACTTACCTATATAAGATTTCAACATATTAATGTGACAAACTCTGCTCTTTCTCCTACGATCTGGGGTAGAAATGATATAGTCGGTCTCACTTAGCTTTTTCTCAATATTGTAGGGACCAGAAAATCTAGCATGTAGTGCAGAGGAAGTAACAGGAATTAAGACAAGCACTTGATCACCAGGCTGAAAACTGCGCTTGGTAGTCTTTCGATCAAACCTTGCCTTCATTTTGGACTGTGTACATGAGATATGAGCCTTAGCAATGTCACACGCTCTATGCAGTCGTTCACGGAAGCTACTAATATAGTCTAGCAGGTTGGTGGTAAGTGGTGTTTCCGACATTAGCTGTTCACGAAGCAGCTTTAGTGGTCCACGAACTGTGTGACCAAACACAAGTTCAAATGGACTAAAACCCAATGACTCTTGGACAGTTTCTCTGACAGCAAACAGCAGCAAAGGTAAACCTTCTGCCCAGTCCTTACCAGTACTCACACAGTATGTACGGAGCATGGACTTTAGAGTCTGGTGGAAACGCTCTAAGGCCCCTTGTGACTCTGGGTGATAGGCACTAGACATTCGGTGAGACACTCCTAACTCTTTCAAAATTTGCGCAAACAGCTTTGAGGTGAAGTTGGAGCCCTGGTCAGTTTGAATGGCCTTTGGTAGTCCAAACGTCGAACAGAACTTGATGACCTCTTTGGCTATGACATTAGCTTTCAAGGAACGCAAGGGAACAGCCTCTGGGAACCTTGTAGCAGCACACATCAGAGTTAGAATATACTGATGCCCCGATTTTGACTTGGGTAAAGGTCCAACACAATCCAAGATCAAGCGTTCAAACGGCTCACTCATCACGGGTATAGGATGAAGAGGAGCAGAGGGAACCGTTTGGTTAGGCTTACCTGAAATTTGGCATTCATGGCAAGCTCGATAGTACCTCACTACACTGTTCCTCAGCCCAGGCCAGAAGTAGTACCTTAAGATGCGCTTATATGTTTTAGTGATACCAAGGTGACCAGACAGAGGGTGCTCATGCGCCAACTTCATCACCTGAGAGCGGTAAGCAGAAGGCAGGACAAGCTGACGCAACGCCAACACATCACCATTCACTTGTGGTTGCCACCGTCTCATGAGTATGCCATCATCCCAATAATAAGTAACTGGACCACCAGGGGTTTTTTCCAGATTGACAGCAGAATCTAGACAAGACGACAAAGATGGATCAGTCTTTTGCGCCGCAGTCAAACTCTCCTTTCCAGCTTCTATGGAATTTATGGCCGGCTCAGAGCTAGCCTTCTCAGAAGAGAAAGACAGTTCAGGTTTAATGAACAGTGTGCACTGTGAGACATCTGACACGGGGTTCATAAATGAATCAGCGAGGTTCACAACATCATCCAACTTTCGAGCTTGTGCTCGGGTAACAGCACAGGCAGGAAAAACAGCAGGGAAATGAGTAGCAACATCTGGCTGTCCTGACACATCAGGCTTGTCTACTACAACAGGACAAGGGAACACGTTACCACCAGCCAGGTCATTTCCAAGGATGAGACTTACGCCCTCCACCGGCAGTTCGGTCCTTACTCCAAGGCGAGCGGGACCTGTGACCAAATCAGATTTCAAGTGGACAGTATGTAATGGTACTTTAACACAGCCTAGTTCAATCCCTCGAACTAGAACATCTGCACCAGAGTACGTTTTGGGTGAGAAAGGTAAGGTGTCAGCTAGAATAAAGGACTGAGCTGCCCCCGTATCTCGCAAGATGGACACAGGTTGGCCAGGTAAGTCAGCTGAAAGAGACACAGAGCCAGTTAACAGGAAGGGTTGGTAACCAGAATTCTGGAGCTGAGGAAATGGGTAGTCAGAGACAGAACCAGCTTGAGCAAAAGCTACACCCTTAGACTTCTCAGCAGCAAACTTGCCATCGGCGCGTTTCAGCATTGGTTTCTCTTTCTCGGCTTTCTCCGAAGAAAGAACAGATGACATTCTCTCTGTTTGCTCACTCACAAGATTCCGGCGTCTAAGCTGACGTGTAGAAGAAAATACTGTCCTGTGTGTAAGTGCAAACTCATCAGCTACCACTGCGGCTTCAGAGAGAGAACTTAGCTTTTGCTCATTCAGATGAACTACAATATTCTCAGGAAGGCAGTTTTTAAACTCTTCAAGCAAAATGAGTTCCTGCAGTTGTTCAAAATTGGTAACCTTACTAGCCAGACACCACTTCTCAAACAAGGCTTTCTTCTCTTGTGCAAACTCAACAAATGTTTGTTTGGCTGTTTTTGTTGTACCTCGAAAGTGCTGACGATATGCTTCAGGAACCAGTTCATATGCACGCAAAACTGCAGCTTTCATGATGTCATATTCCAAGGACTGTTCAATTGGTAACGCCGAGCATACCTCCTGGGCTTTACCCACGAAATTACACTGAAGCAGTAAGCCCCACATATCTTTTGGCCATCCTAGTTTGGTAGCAATACGCTCAAAGGCTATGAAGTAAGCATCTACCTCAGCTTCTCGAAATGGAGGTACCAGTTTGACATACTTCGCTACATCAAAGGTAGTTTGAGCATCATTCACACCATCAAAATTAACTGTACTATTCTGCACTGAAACATTAGCTGAAAGAGGTGAAGAAGGTCTGGAACGTGGAGCTGGCACAGGCTTACGGCGTGCCGACTCTGCTTCTATCTGTAAGCTTCGCAGTTGGATATCTCGGTGAGCCTTAACTTCAACAACACGAAGTTGAACAACTTGAGTTTCATGCTCCTGCTTTTTAATAGCTAACTCAAGCTCTTTTAATTTTATTGCTAACAAAGGATCCGTTCTAGATTCAGTGCTAGGAGGAATATCTGTAGGACTAGTTTCAGATAAAACATTTTCTTCTTCCTCTATTTCAGTTTGTGGCTCAGCAGGAAAAACCCCAGCGCTAACCAATTCAAAGTACAGCTGATCTTTTAAAACTGACTTTGTCAAGTCTTTAGACAGAGAGATATTATAAAACTCAGCAATTAACACCAAATCTTTCTTACGGCAGCGATTAAAAACCTCTACTGAGGGAGCAAGAGTAAATGCAATCAAATCAAACTCCATCCCAAAGAGTATAACCACTCCGCCTCTACCCAAAAAAAAAAAAAGAAAAAACAGCCAAACTCTAAGCAATACAAGCAGTACAAAAATGTAAGTTCACTTCCAATGTTTACAACACATAATTTCTCAACTTACAATACCACACAAGCAACATGTGAGTTCACCAATTTTTAGTATTGTCAATCCCGGACGAGCCCCCAATTTTCACTGTTACGTCCCAGGCTTAAGTTGTCTAGGAAAGGGAGTAACAGCGAAAAGAAAATAAATCATATGTTGGGGTGAGTGAGCCCGTCCCCTGCCCTGTACGACAGACACAAGTTAAAGCTCAAAAAAAGAGAGGTTTATTAACAAAAGATATTTTAGACAAAGTAAACCAAAAAGGAAGCAAAACAGACTTCAGGAGGGGATATAGCCCAAAATAACAAACAAAAGTACCCTCTCACTAGTTAAGGAGTAAAACTACTTAAACTACCAAAAGCAAACAAATAAGCAACAGAAATATACACTAACTCCCTAACTAGCCAAAAAAACAGGAGAAAAGTTAACACAGAAATCAAAGTAGGCACCCACCTCCCTACAGCTTCCTACACGTTTGAACATGTAGATAATCGGGACAAAGATTAGATGGCAAAAAGCTCACGAGGCTACAATAAGCCTATTAGCTAGGTGGAACATGCACAATGTTTCACAACACCATAGAGCAACAAAAACAGAGCAGGTGAGGGGCACACTCTGGAAGACAGCCTTCAGTTTGAAGCACTCTGGTTGCTTCTTTTATGTGTGCAGCCACAATGAGTATCAGGTGTAACCAATCATTACTCCCTCTCTCCAGCACCTGGTCGAGCAGAGAGAGAGACACAGAAAAAAAAGAAAGAAACAGCGCACAGAACAGAATACACACTAATGACACAGTGATGGAACGTAACACTCACTCCGTGCTGATTGATCACATAGCCCAGGAATTGGACCTCTGGGATGTGGAATTCACACTTCTCTAACTTCAAGTACAGATGGTGATCTCGGAGCCTCTGTAGGACCTGGCGAACATGGTTATGATGGTCAGGTAAGGTTTGTGAGTAAATCAGGATATCGTCGATATAGACGATGACAAATTTCTGGAGGAGATCACGGAAGATCTCGTTCATATAGTTCTGGAAGACTGAGGGAGAGTTCGCCAGGCCATACGGCATCACGAGGTACTCGTAGTGCTCAGATGATGTCACGAATGCGGTCTTCCATTCGTCTCCAGTGCGAATGCGGATAAGGTTATAGGCACTACGAAGATCGAGCTTGGTGAATACGCGAGCTCCGCGAAGCTGCTCCAGGGCTGCAGGGACCAAAGGAAGGGGATACCTGAACTTCACCGTCTGGGAATTCAGTCTTCGGTAGTCGATGCAGGGCCTCAAGCCTCCGTCCTTCTTCGCGACGAAAAAGAAGCTTGAAGCGGCAGGGGACGTTGAAGGACGAATGAACCCTTGTAGGAGTGCCTCGGAGATGTACTCATCCATGGCCTTCTGCTCCGGGATGGACAGTGGATAGACTTTTCCTTTAGGAAGGGTTGCCCCAGGCAGCAGGTCTATAGCACAGTCCCATGGCCGGTGAGGTGGTAGTTGTGTTGCCAGCCGCTTACTGAAGACATCCTGGAACGCCCGGTACTCTTCTGGAATGGTTGGTTCGTGAGTAGGTTTGGGACTCTCAACAGAAGTTGAGCAGAGGGGAAGAACTGAGTGAACGGAACCTCTGGGTGAGGTAAAGAGAGGAATCTTCTGTATGGAGCGGAGACAACTCTGTTGGCAATGTTGACTCCACTTCAGGATCTCTCCGGTGTCCCAGTTGAAAATAGGGTTGTGTTCTGCTAACCACGGGCGTCCCAGGATGATGTCCGTAGTAGAACTCTCCAACACCAGAAAGGAGATCTTCTCCTGATGTAAGCATCCCATGTGAAGTGTAAGGACAGGTGAGCTATAGTTGATAACCCCTCGACCCAGCGGTTTACCCAAAATCGTATGGATCCTCAGAGGGTGGTGGTAGCGTTTGCGTGGCAGGTTTAGCGTCCTGAGGAACTGGCGGGAGATGAAGTTCCCCGCAGAGCCGGAGTCGACGAGGGCTTGAGCTGAAACATAGGATTTTCGAATCAGGAAGTATACAGGAGTACGAATTAAATGAGATATTTTAGGCTGTGTCTCTATGGTACTCACCGCTGGTCGAGGGGGTCGTACGGTACAATGGAGGAGTTGATGACCCTCACCGCCGCAGTATAGACAGAGATGGTTGGTAATTCGGCGCTGACGCTCGGCGGGGGTGAGATGCTAATTATCCACATTCGTGGGTTCTGGTGCTGGAGGTGCGGCTGGCAAGCTGACCGACGGAGACTGCAACATGGGTGCAAGAGGTTCGCATGCTGACAGACGTTGAGCCACTCGAACAGTTTTCTGGAGGAAAGCTTCCAGACCGATGAAATCATCATACATGACCATGAGATGTCGGATATCCGGGTTCAGTCCAAGGCGATACGCGGTGAGAAGAGCCATCTCGTTCCATCCGCTATTAGAAGCGAGAGTACGAAATTGCAATGTGTATTCTCCCACGGACGAAGTGCCTTGGTGCAGGTGAAATAGCTGATCTGCCGCGGAATATGTGGATGTAGCTTGGCCGAAGACTTCTCTAAAATGGTTTGTAAATGCCGTGAGGGAATTTAGGATGGCTGCGTTGGATTGCCATAGCGCTTGTGCCCAGCGTAGCGCTTTCCCGGTAAGTAAATTCACCATAAAGGCGACCTGAGCTTTCTCTGAGGCGAAAAGGTGAGGTTGAATATCAAAGAAGAGCGAACATTGCATTAGGAACCCGTTGCAGTCCTCCGTCTTGCCCGAGTAGGGCGCTGGTCTGGCCACGGGACATGCAGAGGCAGCAATGGCGTCGAAGAAGTCCCAGCGATCGTTGCAGGAAGTGCCGCGGAACCAGCTGGGGCCGATTGGGAAAGCGTGCTCGTGGTGCTGGTAGATGCTGTCGAATCCATGCGTAGTAGTAGTGGTCTGATCTTCTGTAAGACCCAGACACAATGTAGATGGTGTTTAGACAAGGTTTTATTTTTGAACACAGATTCAACGTCACAGGTAATTGGTTTGGTATGGTAAGTCCACAAAGTTCGTATGGACTTCTAACCCTAGAAATAATTTTAGACCATATATATTCATAATTAATTATAATTTGTTGTAATTGATTATCTATATATACCTAATTCCCTTCGTGGTTGATTCATATTCATAATTAATCATAACGTGTTATGAATCAGTTGTGAATATATTTCATCCATTTGAGCAATTTACTACACTAATGTAGTGAACTGCAGACATGATGGCACCAGAGCTTCACAACAGAAATCCTTCTGTCCCACTGTAATTAAGACAAAAGTGTGTGATAGGGCCCTCAACAACAACTGAAGGACTACTGAAATCAGGACTGCCAAAGGTGGAAGGCAGGAAAGATGACATCAACGGCCCACTGATCACAGGCTAATCTCATCATGAATTGCCTTTGTTCACCGCTGTAAGACCCAGACACAATGTAGATGGTGTTTAGACAAGGTTTTATTTTTAAACACAGATTCAACGTCACAGGTAATTGGTTTGGTATGGTAAGTCCACAAAGTTCGTATGGTGAATGGAAACTTAACTTGCTGATAGAAATGTCTTTCATTCCTTAGCAGGAAGATAGTGAGAGACCAGCGGTCCGCGAGCACCCTGAAGAGTCGAATGAGGCAGATCCGATGAAGGCGAGTATCCGAAGATCAGGTAAGAGATGCAGGTAAGTCTGTAGTCCATGTAAGACGTGATCAGACAACTGGCGGTGTGTGAGTGTGTGTTAAGTAGGGTGAACTGTGATTGCGGGCAGGTGCGGATGATTAGTATTCTGGTGAGAGTGAACGAGTAGGTGGAGTCGTGCGTGTAGGTGAAGTGGACGGTGTGACAACCGCAGTCCTCCATGCCTGAAACTAACGTATTAATGATCATGGACTCCCAGGGCCACCAAACTGGTCGTGGCTAAGAGCACACCAAGAACAAAGAAAAGATCCAAGAGAAAGACAATTTCTATACATACTGTCTTGAAGACACAAATATGGATAGGAAAACTATAAGGAACATGTCCTATACATCCTTTAAATCACATGGATGGCCATGTATGTGTGTGCCACCTGGGGAAGTGATGACAAAGGGTGTACTTTGGGACAACTATAAGCCAGTGGAGGGAGAGTGATGCTCTGGGTAATGTTCTGCTGTAAAACCATGGGTCCGGGCCATTTATGTGGACGTAAATTTGGCATGTGACACCTCCCTAAATATTGCTGTAGACAAGGTACACCCCTTCATGACAATGGTGTTCCCTGGTTCCTCTTTCAGCAGGACAATGCACCCTGCCACACTGCACAGATTGTTCAGGAATGGTTTGAGGAACATGAGGTTTTAAAAGTTTATGGTGTTCAAGGTGGCCTCCAAATTCACCAGAGATTAATCCAACTGAGGATCTGTGTGATTATGCTCGACCAACAAGTTTGATCTACATGACCAACTGACCTTCAGAAGCCACATCTCAAAGACGGCGCGGTCATGCAGATTTGCACTTCACAACATCAGGAAAATCCGGCCCTTCCTGACTGAGCATGCAACACAACTTCTTGTCCAGACCCTGGTCTTTTCAAGGCTTGATTACGGCAATGCTCTTCTGGCTGGACTGCCGTCAAGTGCAATTAAACCTCTTCAAATGATCCAGAATGCTGCTGCACGTCTTGTCTTCAACGAGCCTAAGAGAGCCAATGTCACGCCCCTCTTCATCTCCCTGCACTGGCTACCTCTTGCTGCTCGCATCAAGTTCAAGGCGCTGATGCCTGCTTACAGATCCACCACAGGCTCTGCACCCTCCTACCTCTACACACTGATACAACGCTACGTCCCCACCAGAAGCCTGCGATCACTAAAGGAGCGAAGGCTTGTGGTACCATCACAGAGAGGCACAAAATCACTCTCCAGAACATTCTCCTTCACTGCTCCCTGCTGGTGGAATGATCTCCCTACCTTCATCAGGAACGCAGAATCCCTGGCAATATTCAAGAGACAGCTGAAAACTCATCTCTTTTGTGAGTACTTAACCCCTTCATAAAAAAAATTATATCCTTTCCTTTTTCCCTTCCCACTCTAGCTTATGTTACTCCGAGCAATGTATGAAACTTGTATTGTGAGCACTTCCTGTGTCTATTTCCCTCTTGCCTCTTTTTGCCTCTTGTTTGTTTCCTCACTTGTAAGTTGCTTTGGATAAAAGCGTCTGCTAAATGATTAAATGCAATGTTAAATGTAAATGCAAAACAGTAAATATTCTGTAAGCACTGAATGATATCCCACAATAATTTAATATACCTTTAAAAATTAGCACAGAGTCAATATTACGTTGTTGTCGGCAATCTTGTCAAGTATAAACCAAATTTCATGGGTTGTCACTGTAAAAATGTTAAAGTTTGTGTAAAAGGCAATTCAGAGATAAGTTTCTAAGATTGTCTCTAAAGACATTATAAATGTTAGAAATGTATTGCTAAAACATTACAAAGAATGAATTATTTAGTACTGAAGTGTGGAGTTAGACCGTTAAACATTTACAAACTATGTCCTACCCCGGCCTTCCTCCTCCCATCTTGTGGCTCCAACATCTGGTGCCACAGTTGGCAGTACGTGCCCACCAATGAGTCTAAGTTGCCTTATGTGCTTATGTTATAATTATAGTAGGTAGTCCACAGTAACTCTACAAAATGTTGCAACCCTCTAAGGTGATTCTTTTGTTTGTATGCATCAGAATGTTTGACTCATTAGACAATTAAGTAGAAAGACACGGCAGCTTTCTGACAAGGGTTCGTGGTTTCAGTGAAAACCAAAAAAAGAGAAAGCAAAAGTACATATTTAAATGTTTTTTCCTGTCAATTTTTTTTTCATTTAGAGAATTTTTTTTTCATTCTCTAACTGCGCTATGACTAACTGTATATTTGCTTGTAGATGTCTTCAGGCCAGGACTCTTATCAAACATATGACGTTAGGTTGGACATTGTATGCCTGACTTAAAACAGCTTCCTGTTTCATGGCGAAACATCAGACTTGGTCAGGCCACCATGGACACATCCTTCAGTAAAAATGTCTCGGGTTATGACTGTAACCCTTGTTCCCTGAGAAAGGTAACGTCGGTAACAACAATTTGCGGAACGCCCTCAGGTGTAGCTCGTCTGAAGCATGAATGAAAGTATTCCAATCCCGATTGGTGTTTTGCGTCATTATGCAGCGAGACGGCACACACGGAAGCTACAAAGGGACGCCAGCACACAATAGAGTCAGCTTTTGCGATGAAGCAAGCCGCTCCCAAGCATGGCGAGGTGTGACAAAGAGGCACAGTGTCTCGTTCCCTTTCTCAGGAAACAAGGGTTACAGTTGTAACCTTTTGAGGGAACTTGCACTTCTTTGGTAACGACGCTTGGGAATGGATTGGATTGGAACCTGTTCGTCGAGTGGTGCTCTTCTCACCGAGAAGACCCCCGAAGATGCTCGATTGGAGTCGTACTTTCCTTCTTGCAGCAAGGGTTGGAGCGTAGGCTGTCCCCCTCCACCCTCAAAGTCCATTTCTGCATACCACGACCACATGGATGACAATTCCGTTGGTAAGCACGACCTGGTCGTCAGGTTACCTAGGGGGGCGAGACGGCTAAATCCTCCTCGTCCCTCCTCCATACCATCTTGGGACTTGGCTCTGGTGCTGAGAGCACTCCAGAATGCTCCATTTGAGCCTTTGCAGTCAGCAGACTTAAAGATTATATCGATGAAGACTTTGCTACTGGCTGCATTGGCCTCCATCAAGAGGGTAGGGGACCTGCAGTCTTTTTCGTTTGAAGAATCGTGCCTAGAGTTCGGGCCGGGTGACAGCCACGTGATACTGAGACCCCGGCCTGGCTATGTGCCCAAGGTTCCTACTACTTCCTTCGGGGACCAGGTAGTGAGCCAGCAAGCGCTGCCCTCAGAGGAGGCCGACCCAGCCCTGGCTTTGCGCTGTCCAGTTTGCGCTTTGCGACTGTACATAGAAAGAACTCAAAGCTTCAGGACCTCAGACCAGTTCTTTGTCTGTTACGGAGGCCAGCAGAAGGGAAAGGCTGTCTCCAAGCAGAGGATGGCCCACTGGATAGTGGATGCCATCGCCCTGGTTTACCAAGCCCAGTGTTATCCAATAGTCTCACTGAAAGGGTTTTTGGGGAACAGCAGTGATCAACACTCTCTGTGTTAGCCCTGTCCCACTGTCCTCAGGCAAGGGGGTTCAGGTGGCTTGCAACAGAGTGCTGGAAGGGGGCAGCTTCTGTGGCGCTTTGGTAGGGATTCCTATTCGTCGGTCATCCGACATACGTTTCGGTTACATAGGTAACCCTCGTTCCCTGAAGGAGGGAACGGAGACGTATGTCCTGTCGCCACAGTTGCTGTACCTCGCTGATGCTGCCGCCTATCTGGTTCGGCTCCTCAGCGAAAACCTGAAGATGCAATACACCTGCTGCTCATTATATACCCGCGCTACGAGGTGAGCAGCTGATGCATATGATTACGTGCATTGGCTCGTTTTAGTTACACTCGAAGTAGATTGGCCTCTCTAGCGAGATTCCTATTTGTCGGTCACCCGACGTACGTCTCCGTTCCCTCCTTCAGGGAACGAGGGTTACCTATGTAACCGAGACGATCTTTGCAATTTAACATTACAAAGACCTTTAGATTAGACTGACCAAATATGATGGTTATCTACTAAATTCTCTAGGAGGAGTTTGTTAAAGTACAACATCTGGAAATTGCAAAAACTGCGAAAAGATGTGTCTACTGAATTTCTTACTTGCACATGAACTGTAGCACGAAGGGTGCTAAATTGAAATTTTGTAGGTGGTGGTACCAAGCCATTTTGCCAAACCTAATTGTGAAACCCATATCAGATATAAATGTTCACCACTTTTGATGTTTGTGCAAAGTTTCATGAGTTTTTGAGAATGTTTAGGCCTCACACCATCTGTGCTCGGGCCCTAATAACAACTTCATTCAACAATATCTTCTCTTCCGTGCCATTCTCATACGCTGTTTACATTCAGCGCTTCCAGGTTCTACGTCAGAACACTGGCTCAGTCGTGCAGCTAACGTGAACAGCATCAGCCAATACTGATGCCTGACATAGCACCTGGAAGCACTGAATGTACAAGAATGCCACAGAAGAGAAGATAATGTTGAATAAATTCATTATTTTTGTTTTGTTTTTGCACACAAAAATTATTCTTGTCGCTTAATAAAATTAAGGTTGAACCAATGCGATCACGTTGACCTTTTTAATGTTGTCTTTAGCAGCGTTGGGAAAAGTTACTTTTTAAAAGTAATGCATTACAATACTGTGTTACTCCATAAAAGCAGTTTTACGCCTGCACAGTAGAGGGCGCAGCTCAAATGTACCTTTCAGCTGTGATGCCATGCTGGATTAAATAAGAATAGGATACAGGAGAAGGAAGTCCAACACTCTTATTTCTAAATCTAATCTAAAGTAATTTCTGTTTATTAGTATGGTTGAATTAGATCATTGAAGGTCATCAGCAAAGACATTGGTTAATAAAGTGAGATTAAATACACAAAGTATATTTGTGTAATTTAATATAGTTAATTATGACAGGTTTGTGTAAAATTCTGAGATTGCATTTGACTGTTTAATTCATTTTCAGGAATACTGAATGTTTTTGTGCAAGTGAGATGAGTAAATGCATGCACACATTTACTCTAGAACTACAATAACCATCATGTTTACACACAGTGCACATAACACCTCTGCACTTTATTTCTCTCAACATGGGAACAGGGGAGCTGTCAGTCAACAAATGTGAAAAAGTAACTTGTGTTACTTATTTGAAAAAAGTAACTTAAATATTTTGTTTTTTGTTTGAAAAAGTAATGCATTACTTTACTAGTTACTTAAAAAAGTAATCTGATTATGTAAACTCATACTCAACGTGTAATGCGTTACCCCCAACACTGTTCTTTAGTACCTTTCTGGACTTTGAAAGAGGTGGTTAAATTGTTGTCTATGGAGGTGTTATGTACCTCTCTGATTTCATCTAACATAAATATAAATTTGTGTTCCGCAGATGAATAAACGTCTTATGGGTGTGGAACGACACTGGGGTGCGTAATAAAGGACAGAGTTTTCATTTTTGGGTGAACTAAGCTTTTAAATAAAGACAAAATATGTGTGGTGGGTCCCTAGGACTGGAGTAGTAAAATGATGGTTTACTGTAAAATGAAACATTTTTATATGAGATTTCCACTTGGGTTTCCACAATTTCATTGACATCTATTTTATGACCATCTAAATCAGGGTCCAATCCTGCGTTTGGATGACAAACTTCCTGTAGAGTTCAACCTCAACTTGCTCCAACACAACTGAAATTTCTTTGTAGGTCTTGTCTCAATACCCACACTAGCGGTCTTGGCCACTTGAGTGCACATGTAAGCATCAAAAAGTAAATGTGCGAGACTGTCTTAGGTCTGAAAAACGCCAAAGCTCAGTTCCCTCAATGCACTCTAAATAGACACTTCATGTTTGCTGAAAAAATGCATAAGGTATAAGATGTTTTTTCACTACTCTTACCAGCAGATAAAAATCAATCTGTTACATTATTATCCTTCCCTATTTGGGCCATAGGTTGGCACACACACAATTTGCATATCATTTCTCATTTCTCATCCAAGCACTTTCAATTCCATTAAATTATAAAATAAAATGGAATCAAATATGGCGGCCTCAAAATGTGAACTTTTAAAAACTATACATTGATTGCCTCCATGTAAACAACAACAACATTTTTTTTTGTGAAAATAATGACATCAGGTGACATATTACTTGTTCAGACCATAAGTGTGTAATATTTCTTTACAAAGTGACTTCGCCAACTACTGGCCTGGCATGTTATTGTTATGGTGTTAGGTTTTTCAGAGCTTGATGGATGTAAAATGAGATGTTGAAAAAGAAGATGAAACTTTTCACTTTAGAGTGAACTTTTCCTTTAGGGATCTTGGCTGGCATCTAGATCTGGAAAGTTAGCATTGTCAGCATTGTGCCCTTGCACAAGGAACATAACCCCAGGTGGACTGCAAGCAGCTACTAAATAACAAACATTCTAACCTTAATTAAATAATGAATACTAAGGACAAATGCAAAAATTTAGTATAAAAATTGTTTTCTGAAAACCAATGAAAGTGGACGATGTTTCACTCACCTGTTTAATGGCATGTAGCAGCTTACCATAGCAGAAGATAATGACCAGGAAGGGGATAATCAGGCAAAAAATAAAGAGGCAAATTATGTAAGAGATGTTATTGGCTGTCTTGGTTGTCCAGTCAACAGAGCAGGTTGTCCCAGGGCCTTCAGGGCCATAGCGGCTCCAACCAAATAGAGGGGGCAGAGTCCAGATTAAAGAGTAAACCCAGGACATCACCACCCCACAGGCCACCTTTTTGTAGTTGGTGGCATCAGCTTCTGTGGAGCCCATCATCGTACAGTAGCGTTCGTATGATAGCACGGCCAGGGAGATAAGCGACACAATGCCTGCAAAAATAAATAAATAAATTACACACATATATATATACACACACACACACACAGGTGCTGGTCATATAATTAGAATATCATCAAAAATTTCATTTATTTCACTAATTCCATTCAAAAAGTGAGACTTGTATATTATATTCATTCAGTACACACAGACTGATATATTTCAAATGTTTATTTCTTTTAATTTTGATGATTATAATTGACAACTAAGGAAAATACCAAATTCAGTATCTCGGAAAATTAGAATATTACTTAAGACCAATACAAAGAAAGGATTTTTAGAAGTCTTGGCCAACTGAACAGTATAAACATGAAAAGTATGAGCATGTACAGCACTCAATACTTAGTTGGGGCTCCTTTTGCCTGAATTACTGCAGCAATGCGGCGTGGCATGGAGTCGATCAATCTGTGGCACTGCCCAGGTGTTATGAGCGCCCAGGTTGCTCTGATAGTGGCCTTCAGCTCTTTTGCATTGTTGGGTCTGGCATATCGCATAGATTTTCTATGGGGTTAAGGTCAGGCGAGTTTGCTGGCCAATTAAGAACAGGGATACCATGGTCCTTAAACCAGGTTGCTTTGGCACTGTGTGCAGGTGCCAAGTCCTGTTGGAAAATGAAATCTGCATCTACATAAAGTTGGTCAGCAGCAGAAAGCATGGAGTGCTCTAAAACTTCCTGGTATACGGCTGCATTGACCTTGGACCTCAGAAAACACAGTGGACCAACACCAGCAGATGACATGGCACCCGAAACCATCACTGACTGTGGAAACTTTACACTGGACCTCAAGCAACGTGGATTGTGTGCCTCTCCTCTCTTCTTCCAGACTCTGGGAATGCAAAATTTACTTTCAAATTTACCTTCAACATAACTTTGGACCACTCAGCAGCAGTCCAGTCATTTTTGTCTATAGCCCAGGCGAGACAATTCTGACGCTGTCTGTTGTTCAAGAGTGGCTTGACACAAGGGATGCGACCACTGAAACCCATGTCTTGTATAAATCTATACATAGTGGATCTTGAAGCACTTACTCCAGCTGCAGTCCACTCTTTGTGAATCTCCCCCACAAATTTTTAAATGGGTTTTGTTCCACTATCCTCTCCAGGGTGCGGTTATCCCTATTGCTTGTACAATTTTTTCTACCACATCTTTTCCTTCCCTTCGCCTCTCTATTTATGTGCTTGGACATAGAGCTCTGTGAACAACCAGCCTCTTTTGCAATGACCTTTTGTGTCTTGCCCTCTTTGTGCAAGGTGTCAATGGTTGTCTTTTGGACAACTGTCAAGTCAGCAGTCTTCCCCATGATTGTGTAACCTACAGAACTAGACTGAGAGACCCGGTGTTTTGAGTTAATTAGCTGATTAGAGTGTGGCACCAGGTGTCTTCAATTTTGAACCTTTTCACAATATTCTAATTTTCTGAGATACTGAATTTGGGATTTTCCTTAGTTGTCAGTTATAATCATCAAAATTAAAAGAAATAAACATTTGAAATATATCAGTCTGTATGTAATGAATGATAATAAACAAGTTTCACTTTTTGAATGGAATTAGTGAAATAAATCAATTTTTGGATGATATTCTAATTATATGACCAGCACCTAATTTAATTTAATATAACATTTCAATAATGTTACAATTTGATTGAGGTTTAAATGGTCGAATGTGACTTTCCATTACTTTCCTTTTTTGTTTGTTTGTTTGTTTGTTTGCTGTTTCCCCAGAAGGCATAGAAAAGACATTCAGAACTTATGTCTTACTACATTTTTCAAGACTGTGTAAAGTAAAAAGTATTTTGGCAGGGTTGCCTAATACATAAGGCTCTGTTTCTTTATTCATAGTTTTTCTTTTACTAAAAAAAAATTACTAAACTGCAAAAATAGAGACATTTAAAAAGTTTCCCCAAACCACTGGTACTTTGAGAGCACCACAGAGCCCAAGTGTTTATATATATCAAGGGAATCGATTAAAGTTTCTGAGATTCTGAGACTTTACCTCTTATTGATTTTCTCTTATCAGTGAAGTGGACAGAAGTGTTTTAATTTTGATCATGAAGCCTGCAACCGACCTTTAACTAAAATTTCATAACATCATGCATCATGCACCACTTTGACAATTTTCAACCATTAACCAGATTAATGGATATAAAAGTGCACATAACTAATGTATTATGTTCTAAAATCAGATGATTTAAAGCTTCAAGCTATTGTCCATTAGTGTTCATGAGATGTTTCAGCTTTCACTTAACATTTTTGATGAAATCTGTGTATGCTGATCAGTGTTTATATGTGAATAAAAGTCTGCATTAACCACTCATAATATAAAGTATCTTCAGAAGACTTGATTAAACTGCTTGATACATATGGATAACTTCTACAGTGTCTTTATGCACTTTTTGAAGCTTGAAAATTGTGTTTGCGTGGTTTTGAATAAAATGAACAGAGATTAGAAATGTATTAGAAATATTTTTTGTTTATGGTCTGAGAGGAATGAAAGTCTTATAGGTTTGAACGACATGAGGTTGACTAAATGTTAACAGAATTTTCTTTTTTTTTTCATTGGGTGGACTAATCTGATTAGCTTTGTCAGGTAAAGGTAGTTTAATTTGTTTTAGTTAGTTTTATTTGATTTGGAGCAACACACAGTCAAGTATGTATTTAATTTTTAAAAGATTCTACAATTAATAAAGTACTCATGGCAAATCCCTTAGTGCATCTGTTAAAGTGGAACACTTTGATTTCTTGTTCCATAAAAGCAGACCAGAGATTCTGTAAAACAATTAAATCTGAGGTTAAGTCTTGTTCATTATATTTCAGCATCAAGACCCTCACAATACCACTATCATTTAATGGGAGTGTTAGGGATAGCGAAGACCTGCTGTAGATATTGTGATGGTGTAATAGGGAGGGCATAATACATAAACTGAAGTACCCATCTCAAGGGCATGACTGCAATGGAGCTCACTCGAAATCTAATCCTTCTACAGCCCAATTGCTGATCCATTAACTAAACCACTAGACCATGCCATAAAAACTAAATAGTCCATCTCTGAGAATCTAGGGAAAACAACTTAGTCTTAAGGTCTCAAGAGGCACTGGTCTGATGATTACCATGGTTATGTGACACCTTAAAGGGAGGGTTCACCCCTAAAAGAATTTAATTCTGTCATAATTTACTTTGACTTTCCAAATTTGAATAACTTTAATTATTCAGTAAATTCAAAAAAATGAACAATGTTTCAACTGTTTTCATGCATATAATGTCAACTGATGTAAATATAATGAAAAATCACTCATATATTTTTCAAAAAAATGCATACAAATCTGGAACAACATGAGGGTGAATAAATGTTGGCAAGCATCTCAGGTTATAACTGTAACCCTGGTTCCCTGAGAACGGGAACAAGATGCAGCATCTGGAGTTGATGTTATGGGGAAGCCTCTCAGTGTGAGCAGGCAACCGGATGCATGTCAACGAGATGCCATGTCTCGTTCCCCTTTTCAGGGAGCCAGGGTTACAGTAGTAACCTGCGGAGTCTGGAGTTGAAGCTACAGGGGGAAAAATACCTACGCCACAATGCTGAGAAGGTGCCTGCCTCACTAGGCTGAGTATATAAACCATAGTGGACATAAAATAACCTGACTCTAAAGGTCAATCAGATAGACTCCAGGCGCAAAATTGCGAGCCATAGTGCAGCCACTCCCTAAGCTTTAATTCAGCTTCATTGCTCTATTGCGAAGGAAGTCATCATGGTTCGGTGCATACAGTCGTGGCCAAAAGTTTTGAGAATTACATAAATATTGGAAATTGGAAAAGTTGCTGCTTAAGTTTTTATAATAGCAATTTGCATATACTCCAGAATGTTATGAAGAGTGATCAGATGAATTGCATAGTCCTTCTTTGCCATGAAAATCAACTTAATCCCAAAAAAACCTTTCCACTGCATTTCATTGCTGTCATTAAAGGACCTGCTGAGATCATTTCAGTAATCGTCTTGTTAACTCAGGTGAGAATGTTGACGAGCACAAGGCTGGAGATCATTATGTCAGACTGATTGGGTTAGAATGGCAGACTTGACATATAAAAAGGAGGGTGATGCTTGAAATCATTGTTCTTCCATTGTTAACCATGGTGACCTGCAAAGAAACGCGTGCAGCCATCATTGCGTTGCATAAAAATGGCTTCACAGGCAAGGATATTGTGGCTACTAAGATTGCACCTAAATCAACAATTTATAGGATCATCAGCAACTTCAAGGAAAGAGGTTCAATTCTTGTAAAGAAGGCTTCAGGGCGTCCAAGAAAGTCCAGCAAGTCCCAGGATCGTCTCCTAAAGAGGATTCAGCTGCGGGATCGGAGTGCCATCAGTGCAGAGCTTGCTCAGGAATGGCAGCAGGCAGGTGTGAGCGCATCTGCACGCACAGTGAGGCGAAGACTTTTGGAAGATGGCCTGGTGTCAAGAAGGGCAGCAAAGAAGCCACTTCTCTCCAAAAAAAACATCAGGGACAGATTGCTCTTCTGCAGAAAGTATCGTGAATGGACTGCTGAGGACTGGGGCGAAGTCATATTCTCCGATGAAGCCCCTTTCCGATTGTTTGGGGCATCTGGAAAAAGGCTTGTCAGGAGAAGAAAAGGTGGGCGCTACCATCAGTCTTGTGTCATGCCAACAGTAAA
The DNA here is from genome assembly GCA_038088235.1 of Zacco platypus. Classification (NCBI taxonomy): domain Eukaryota; kingdom Metazoa; phylum Chordata; class Actinopteri; order Cypriniformes; family Xenocyprididae; genus Zacco; species Zacco platypus. The sequence continues at coordinate 11,667,114 of CM076080.1, forward strand.
GCATCCTGAGACCATTCATGTGTGGGGTTGCTTCTCATCCAAGGGAGTGGGCTCACTCACAATTCTGCCCAAAAACACAGCCATGAATAAAGAATGGTACCAAAACACCCTCCAACAGCAACTTCTTCCAACAATCCAACAACAGTTTGGTGAAGAACAATGCATTTTCCAGCACGATGGAGCACCGTGCCATAAGGCAAAAGTGATAACTAAGTGGCTCGGGGACCAGAACGTTGAAATTTTTGGTCCATGGCCTGGAAACTCCCCAGATCTTAATCCCATTAAGAACTTGTGGTCAATCCTCAAGAGGCGGGTGGACAAACAAAAACCCAAAAAAGTCTGACAAACTCCAAGAAGTGATTATGAAAGAATGGGTTGCTATCAGTCAGGATTTGGCCCAGAAGTTGATTGAGAGCATGCCCAGTCGAAATGCAGAGGTCCTGAAAAAGAACGGTCAACACTGCAAATACTGACTCTTTGCATAAATGTCATGTAATTGTCGATAAAAGCCTTTGAAATGTATGAAGTGCTTGTAATTATATTTCAGTACATCACAGAAACAACTGAAACAAAGATCTAAAAGCAGTTTAGCTTTGTGAAAACTAATATTTATGTAATTCTCAAAACTTTTGGCCACGACTATACAGTCAGGCGACAAATATTTTCAGTTGCAGGTAATCCACAGTACAACCTAGAAAGTGGTGTGTATGGTAATGCAATGCAGTTTGCTAACGCCACAACAGGAAAAATCGCAGAAGAAGAACAGACAATCTATGCATAGATATGTTTATGTGTAATCTCTCAACCAGTGTTTTAACCACAGAAATACGTCAATAAAACAGCTTGAGAATAATATCTCACACAGCATTTATCTCAGGCAAGCATTTTACTAAATATATGTGCTATTTTAGCTTAAATTCTTTATATTTACTTTACCTGTTAATAATGTCTTAATTATTTAATCTATGTTTAAAACCAAGTGTCATGAAAACAAGTTATGACAGTAACTGTGTAAATAATCATTTTTCAAAAATTAATTGGAGTAGAAAAATAATTTTATAATTATGTTTAGAAGTTTAGATATTGAATTTTTAGATTTAGAATGCAAAACCTGCTTTGTGAAATTTACAATTTTTTTTGAATGTTGATTATCTATATTTATATATATTTATATCTAAATATAAATGGCAACTGAATTTAATGGTTTGAGCTCTGTAGTTAATTGTATCCTTTATATTTTAGTAATGTGCAAGAATGAGCTCCCTGTATTTATTTTACAGTATTAGCTGAGATAGATTTTTTTTTTATCCTTCAGTAAAGGCTAATTATAATTTAATTTATTTAAAGAGAGAAACACAATTTGTTCAATAAACCACTGTTTATTTTAAATTAGTTTTCTCCCCCAGCTATTGTGACTTCAATACCGAGGTACTTTACAAACTGTCATGTTTGTGTAATAACTCTTAATTCTAATAACTATATCAAAACAGATTTAGACCCATTTAAAAAAAAAATCTACTTTGGTTGAGAGACTCTCAACCATTGATTGGTTGATATGGAATGTATTATTATTCATATTACTTTTTTTATTATTATTATATTATTCATCATGATCAGCAACCAGTATTGTTAGCCGTATAAAACAAACATGTATTTAATTGCTTCACAGTTACCCTGAACAGTTAAGATGTAACAAACAACAGGGTCAGACTTTTTTAAAATGTTTTTTAAAATTTTTTAAAATTTTTGATTATTTTCTTCAAATTGAATCCAAATGAAACCAACAGTCATAAACATTTTATGAGACACGAGGCCTTTTTGATTATTCTAATTATAAAGTGTCCACATAACATCTCAGAAGAGATGAATCTGATGAAGTAAGTATCTGAAAAATTGCTTATGCTCTCATGCAATACTGAAGTGGATTCAAAATGTAATATTATGGCTATGTTAAGCTGCCAAGCGGTGATTTTCCCACAAACAAAGCAATCAAATGTGATTTGTCTTGCTCAGTTGCATTCACTGGCAGCTTTGCAATGCCAAAAAACCCATTCTCTGCTCAAAAGAGACTTATTGGAAAATATAACCATACTGATCCTTCTTTAGAATTTTCCATTTTTACCTAATTCTGCCATGACGTATCCCGATCCTTAAGTAGAAGATGCTAGATGCACAATTTTTAATAATATTAGTGCACATAGTTTGACTTGTGTGATGCAGAATCACACTGTGTTCATTAATTTGGCCAGAGAAGAACTGGCCCCCTGACTGACCCTAACTTCTCTCAAGATTTTTTTTTTTTTTTTTAACTATTTATTTATTTTTTCTTGGCTCCTTTTGCTTTAATTACTGCCTCAATTTGGTGTGGCATGGAGAGGATCAGTTTGTGGCACTGCTGGGGTTGTATGGAAGACCAGGTTTTGACAGTGGCCTTCAGCACATCTGCATTTTTTAGTCTCTTGTTTCTCATTTTCCTCTTGACAGTAGATTCTCTATGGGATTCAGGTCTGGTGAGTTTGCTGGTCAGTCAAGCACACCGACACCATGGTCATTTAACCAACTTTTGGTGCTTTTGGCAGTGTGGTCAGGTGCCAAATCCTACTGAAAAATGAAATCAGCATCTTCAAAAGGCTGCTCAGCAGAAAGAAGGATGAAGTGCTCCAAAATGTCTTGGTAAATGAGTGCAGTGACTTTAGTTTTGAAAAAACACAATGGACCAACACCACCAGATGGCATTGCACCCATGACATGGCATTTACAATGACATTTGCAACTGTAGCCAAATTCCTTGACATGTCTGTGTGTGGTGACTCTTGATGCCTTGACCCCAGCCTCAGTCCTTTCTTTATGAAGTTCACCCAAATTCTTCAATCGATTTTGCTTGACAATCCTCATAAGGCTGCGGTTCCCTCGGTTGGTTGTGCATTTTTTTCTTCCACACTTTTTCCTTCCACTCAACTTTCTTGCTTGGATACAGCACTCTGTGAATAGCCAGCTTCTTTGGCAATAAATGTTTGTGGCTAACGCTCCTTGTGAAGGGTGTCAATGATTGTCTTGCCCATGATTGTGTAGCCTAGTGAACCAGACTGAGAGATCATTTTGAAGGCTCAGGAAACCTTTGCAGGTGTTTTGAGTTGATTAGCTGATTGGCATGTCACCATATTCTAATTTATTGAGATTTTGTTAAAATATTTTTGTTAACCCCCTGGAGTCTGAGGCTGATTTGGGGTCCTGGATTAGTTTTACATGCTCTGACATTTGTGCTTATTTCAGCTACTTATAACATACTATTGGCCAACATGTAATTTTGCTGTATTCAGCACAAACTCTGCTACAATAATATGTGAGCAAAATAGATGTACATGTTTGCATCTTTTTAAAAATAAAGATTATGCGTGGTTAGTAAGTTTTGGCAAAAAAATGCCCTTGCAATAAGGCCATAAAACACATACTGAATAGTTGTTCACAAGACTTTTGAGTTATCAAGCTTGTAGGCTAGAATTTTTACTACACAATGATGTGGAAATCATTCTGAATGCTTCAACACAAACAACAATATAATGATTTAAATTTTGTAAATCAGTTTTTGTGTCACCACTGCTGGATGCATGGGAGTGGTGATGGCCATGAATACATTAGCAATTCACACCGTTCAAATGTGCTGCTTTATTATCAATGTTGGAAACAGTTGTGGTACTTTTTCAACCTTTATTAGTCCTTTATTGATCAATAATAAGTTAAAAAGAACAGCATTTATTCAGAATAAAAATCTTTCCTAACAAGTCTTTACTATCGTTGTTTTATCAATTTAACACATCCATGCTGAATAAAAGGGAGCATCATGCATCTCATATAAAAGAATATATAAGAATATAAAATATATTCGCTCTGAATCACATCATAGATAACCAAAACTGAGCGAAAAATATTACAAAAGTCCAAACTAGGCAAAATGTATGAAAATGCGTTCTATATTATCAGAAAAAGAATTATATAACACTAAACAACTTACCCCGAACTTATATCCTCTTCAGAGTCAATTCGCTGTTCGAAATGCACCCGTTGGGGCGTTATGTGGGCGTTAACTCTCTGTTACAGTAATCGCCTCAGAATTTGTGTTTGAATAGCGCGCGCTCTCCGTGGGCGTGGTCACATTACAGATAATGAGCTGGCTCGCGAACGACTGATTTCACTCCGTTTTCAAACAGATTACATAAACAGAGAATATTTGTTTTAGATTTGACTTACATGATTTAAAACCTGACATTTCAACGTTTATTTAGACATGCGTTTCATATTTGTGTGAATAGTATTCACGAAGTTACCGTTCATTTTCTTATGACTATCAGAATGGATTTCATTCGGAGAGAGATCGCAGCTCACGCATCATGTTAGTTTTGCTTATTTTGCAAAAAGCACAACATTTTGTTTTTACTATGAGTGTGCACAAGTCAAAGTAGACATTTCACAGATTGCAATGGTATATATCTCTTGATTGTATGTTCAAAATTGACGGAGCATTTTGAGTCTCTTTCACACTGACAAGAAAAAAGTGAGTAAATCACGCGGGCGTGACGGCCGACCTCAGAGGGTTAAATGTGAGCCAAAATCATCACAATTAAAAGAGCCAAAGACTCTATAGAATTTATTCAATACATGTGACAAGCAGGGCGTGGCGAGAGCCATGAGAGAACGGTGCGAGGCCAGTGACGCAAGTGATGATGAGCGTCAGCTTGGCACTGCACCGGTCTCGTATCTCTCACGGAAGAGCTCTAGAAGCATAAAAGGGGAGCGACGACAGTGAAGGACGAGAGAGGACCAGGCCTGGACTTGACTACGTTGTGTTTTATTATGTTTGTGTTTCCTCACAGCAACTGCCACCATTTTACTTTCATTTTGTTGTTTGTTTATTTTGAGTTTATTAAAGTTATGTTTACCGTTCGCCGGTTTCCATCTCCTTCTTCCTGTTCTTACGAACTGTGTTACAATACACAAGTTTCACAATTTGAGTTGAATTACTGAAATAAATGAACTTTTCCACGACGGTCTAATCTATTGAGATGCACCTGTACATATACAGTGGGGCAAAAAAGTATTTAGTCAGCCACCAATTGTACAAGTTCTCACACTTATAAAGATGTGAGAGGCCTGTAATTTTCATCATAGGTACACTTCAACTATGAGAGACAGACTGAGAAAAAAAAAATCCAGAAAATCACATTGTCTGATTTTTAAAGAATTTATTTGGTCAATAACAAAAGTTTATCTCAATACTTTGTTATATACCCTTTGTTGGCAATGACAGAGGTCAAACGTTTTCTGTAAGTCTCCACGAAGTTTTTACACACTGTTGCTGGTAGTTTGGCCCATTCCTCCATGCAGATCTTCTCTAGAGCAGTGATGTTTTAAGGCTGTCGCTGGGCAACACGGATTTTCAACTCCTCCAAAGATTTTCTATGGGGTTTAGATCTGGAGACTGGCTAGGCCACTCCAGGACCTTGAAATCCTTCTTACAAAGCCACTGCTTTGTTACAGTGTGTTTGGGATCATTGTCATGCTGAAAGATCCAGCCACGTTTCATCTTCAATGCCTTTGCTGATGGAAGGAGGTTTTTACTCAACATCTCACAATACATGACCCCATTCATTCTTTCCTTTACACAGATCAGTCGTCCTGGTCCCTGTGCGGAAAAACAGGCCAAAAAGCATAATGTTTCCACCCCCATGCTTCACAGTAGGTATGGTGTTCTTTGGATGCATCTACGCATTCTTTCTCCTCCAAACACAAGTTGAGTTTTTACCAAAAAGTTCTATTTTGGTTTCATCTGACCATATGACATCCTCCCAATCCTTTTGTGGGTCATCCAAATGCTCTTTAGCAAACTTCAGACGGGCCCGGACATGTACTGGCTTAAGACACGTCTGGCACTGCAGAATTTGAGGCCCTGGCAGCATAGTGTGTTACTGATGGTAGCCTTTGTTACTTTGGTCTCTGCAGGTCATTCACTAGGTCCCCCCGTGTGGTTCTATGATTTTTGCTCATCTTGCATGGAGCCTCAGATCAAGGGAGATTATCAGTGGTCTTGTATGTCTTCCATTTTGTAATAATTGCTCCCACAGTTGATATTTTCACACTAAGCTGCTTACCTATTGCAGATTCAGTCTTCTCAGCCTGGTGCAGGTCTACAGTTTTGTTTCTGGTGTCCTTTGACAGCTCTTTGGTCCTGGTCATAGTGGAGTTTGGAGTCTGACTGTTTGAGGTTGTGGACCGGTGTCTTTTATACTGATAACTAGTTCAAACGGGTGCCATTAATACAGATAACGAGTGGAGTACAGAGGAGCCTCTTAAAGAAGAAGTTACAGGTCTGTGAGAGCCAGAAATCTTGCTTTTTGTAGGTGACCAAATACTTATTTTCCACCATAATTTGCAAATAAATTCTTTAAAAATTAGACAATGTCATTTTCTGGATTTTTTTTTCTCATTCTGTCTTCTGTCTCTCATAGTTGAAGTGTACCTATGAAGAAAATTATAGGCCTCTATCATCTTTTTAAATGTGTGTATATATATACACTACCGTTCAAAAATTTGGGATCTGTAAGATTTTGAATGTTTTTAAAGGTACTTTCCTCTGCTCACGATGGCTGCATTTATTTAATCAAAAATGCAGTAAAAACAGTAATATTGTAAAATATTATTATAATTTAAAATAATTGTTTTCTATTTGAATATATTTTACAAAGTAACTTATTCCTGTGATGGCAAAGCTGAATTTTCAGTATCCTTAGTTCAGGCTTCAGTGTCACGTGATCCTTCAGAAATCACTCTGATATTGTTTATAATACACTATATACATACATATATACATATACATATATATACACAAACACACACTATATTGCCAAAAGTATTGGGACACCCCACCAAATCATTGAATTCAGGTGTTCCAATCACTTCCATGGCCACAATATAAAATCAAGCACCTAGGCATGCAGACTGCTTCTACAAACATTTGTGAAAGAATGGGTTGCTCTCAGGAGCTCAGTGAATTCAAGCGTGGTCCCGTGTTAGGTGCAATAAGTCCATTTGTGAAATTTCCTCACCACTAAATATCCCACAGTCAACTGGTAGTAGTATTCTAACAAAGTGGAAGCAATTTTGAGCAACAGCAACTCTCATGCTGAGGCGCACAGTGCGCAGAAGTCGACAACTTTCTGCAGAGTCAAAAGCCACAGACCTCCAAACTTCGTGTGGCCTTCAGATTAGCTCAAGAGCACTGCATAGAAAGCTTCATGGAACGGGTTTGCATGGCCGAGCAGCTGCATCCAAGCTTTACATCAAGTGCAATGCAAAGCGTCAGATGCAGAGGTGTAAAGCACATCACCACTGGACTCTAGAGCAGTGGAGACGTGTTCTCTGGAGTGACGAATCACTCTGGCAATCTGATGGATGAGTCTGGGTTTGGTGGTTGCCAGGAGAGCGGTACTTGCCTGACTCCATTGTGTAAGCGTAAAATTATGGTGCAGGGATGATTTTCAGGGGTTGGGCTTCACCCCTTATTTCCAGTGAAAGGAACTCTTAATGCTTCAGCATACCAAGACATTTTGGACAATTTCATTCTCCCAAGTTTGTGGGAACAGTTTGGGGAGGGCCCCTTCCTGTTCTAACATGACAGTGCACCAGTGCACAAAGCAAGATCCATAAAGACATGGATGAGTGTGGAGGAACTTGACTGGCCTGCACAGAGTCCTGACCTCAGCCTGATAGAACACCTTTGGGGTGGATTAGAGCTGAGACTGCGAGCCAGGCCTTCTTGTCCAACATCAGTGCATGACCTTAAAAATGCACTTCTAGAAGAATGGTGAAAAATTCCCATAAACACATTTCTAAACCTTGTGGAAAGCCTTCCCAGAAGAAGCTATAGCTGCAAAGGGTGGGATGTCATTAAAGTTAATGTGCATGTAATGACAGACCTCCCAAAACTTTTGACAATAAAGTGTGTGTTTGTGTATATACGCACACGACAGGGAGGTGACGGCGGTGCGTAAATCAAGCTACCTTCCCACTTCTCGTAGTTTTACTGAGATTTCTTATCCCGTGCAAATTAATATTACAGACATTATGTGGTAAAATTACATTACTCCAGCTACCTTTGTAAAACTAATCCCATCCTAATAGGGCTTTTAACAGTAACTCCTAAATTGTAACCTAAAACAGAGTTGTTAACAAAACAACTTTCTTTTACAAATCCTGTGTAAAAATAAAAAAATCCATTTTAGGATGAACATTAGGACAACAAAGGACATCTGTATCTTTGAACATCACACAAAAGATAAACCTTTTGATCTCACATATTAAAGATCAGTCTTTTGTCCTTTATTCCTAGTTGTTTTGGAGGAAAACTACTGTATCACCGAATCGACAATATAACTTATGTAAGTTAGCATACTATTAAACATGGTGAAAGCAATAACATGCAATCTTCAAAATGAAAAACATCAAATGCTTCATGTCTCATTTAAGTTCATTTGTTATGAAGGTGGACATAACAATTCTTGAAAAATGTTTAATCAGTCATTTAAATCCTTCTCACACTGAACCCAGGAGGAATTTTTTTTTTTTTGGTTTCATCAATAAGCTACTGACAGAGAATCACATCAGTCCAACATACTGCATTTACTCTGGCATACAGTTTGCAGCCTTTATATAGAACCAAAGTCTTTACCTGCAGATGCATTTGCAGCTATAAACTACACCACTATAAGCGTGTTGGAACTGGTGTGGACTGTGTCTCTACTGTGTGTGTGTGTGTGTGTGTGTGTGTGTGTGTGTGTGTGATTCAGGTATACCCTATACACTCTTTAAAAATCCATAAAAAATAGGGCACAATGTACTGTATTAATTTAAGGGAATTTTACGTATTTATTTTATTTAATGTGTTTTACCATTATTTTGTTGTGTTTTAGGGTTTACGTAAAAATCTCCGTAAAATTACTGGATAATGTCCAGGTAATGAGCTGCCAGTATTTTTCCATTATTTTACGGAAAGTTTTTTGTACATTATGGGGAAAAAATGTCCCCACAATGATGGCAATATCCAAAATCCTTGTCCTTTTGTCTAATATACAATATCCTTGAACTTTTTTGTTCCAATGAGGAAAACAGCTTAATGAATCATACTAAGTAATGTTTTTGGTAGGTTCAGGGGTAGGGTTCGGGTTTGTGGGTAGAATACAGTTTGCACAGAATAAAAATAATTGTATGTGTGTGTTTCAAACTACATTGAAAAAAATAATCAAAAGAAAAATACAAATGATGTGAACACATCTGTGTTATGATTAACATGTTTTCACTTTCTGAATTAAGTCATGTTGAATTATTATTATTATTATTATTATGAGGGGCTCAAAATTGTGAAGTGCTGTATCTGTGTGGATATTTGAAAAATCTGGCTTTCAGACTTTCTTGAAAAATTACATTTTTATAGGTGCTTTCATTCTTTTAATTTTATTTGTTAAAAAAAGATATTACATAGTTTTGTTTTAAAATATTAAAAGATATCCACTAATTCAAGTCATTTGGTTGTCATGTGATGAAACCATAAAAGAAATCTTTGCAAAACAAGACATTTTTATTAAAAGGCAGGTTTTGATAAGCTTAACTGGGGTTACTTTCTGATAAGACTATGTAGCCTTGAAAAAAGCGATTAAGTTGTGCACATTCATGTGTACTTCAAGTGTGAAGGACTTTAAATATATAAATATAACTATATTTAAATTCTTTTTCATTTATGTTTACACGATTTGAATTTTTTTTTTAAATCAAGATATTTGTAGACAATAGTAGCCTATACACGTTTTAGAATAGCACGAAATTATACGAAAATGTACGAAACTAACGTGAATACAGATATAAGATTTCTACGAACTTGCCTCATTTCTTTTAAAAAACATTTTATAAAACCATCTCTCATTTAGTCGTCTCAGATGTGCTTATTTTACGGCGATCAATGGCTGCAGCAACACAAAGATGTCATGTCATGAAGTTTTGTTATCCCTATACATAAAACTAAACGTGCAAACTGAAACAAAATTGGACAATTTGGTTATTTAAGATTAGCAGGTTATTGATTATTTTAAAGATTTATACCAGATGAGATCAAAATGAAATCCAGATAAATGAATCTTTAATGTATGCAAAACCATAACAGAATGTCATGATACAAAACGTGTAGATATGCTACAGATCATTCCATAAAAACACTCACCTAACAACGAGTTGGCAAAGCCGTACCACACACATCCACTGTTGCCGATGAGCCATCGCCCTTGAGTGCTCGCCGCGAAGCTGAACGGCGTGCCCAACACGCAAACCAGGAGATCACTCAAGCAAATATTCACCAGAAGAAAGTTGATGGGGGACCGCAACACCTTGTAGCGGCAGAAGAGCACGAGAACCAGGAGGTTGTTGAGGAATCCGAAAGTGCCGATGAAACCCAAGCTCACTGCCACGAGCAGGTGGCCAGTGGGACTGAGGGTGCTGTAGGAGGAGGACGCCTCCAAATGTTCCTCCACTGCACTGAGACAAAGCGCGCTGTTCGCCTTTCTGCAGCTGATCACACTCCAGTTGGACACAATCATCGCAATCCGTTCTGGGTGCACATTGAACAAAAGTCACTGCCTTGTTTTCTGGGGAAAATCGAAACATTTATTGTGCTCTTTTGACAACAGGATGCAATCCATAGAGGATTATTATTTGCTGAAGAGTTTGTGTTAGAAGAGATGCACGACGATTTTTTTGTTTTGATTTTGTTTTGTTTTTTTTGCAATTGCTGAACTTTGTTGCTCGGTTCATCGGTACAAAAGTGGGAATAAAGTTTGCCGTCCCTTTGCTCCACCGTGTGGTGGTTACAATCCTCATATGCGATGGAGCTACAGTGTTGATTAATGTACCTCCTTCTCAGCTGACGTCTGAGCCTGTCTGCTCTACTGAGGTTTCCTACTGGACGCTACAACCAGGTTACAAGGACAAAAACCTCTGCAGCGCACCTGCTCTGTAGTACGACATATTAAATGGTTGGTAAAACTTTTATCTCGTGAGTAAAGCTCGTTGTAAAAGGCTGGGGAAAGTTTGAAATCCTTTTCTTTATTTGAAGTACCAGAATCATTGCTCGCACATTTTGAGCGCTGTCCATGGTGCTCAATGTTTATTCTTTGCAATATCAGAATTCTTCATTGACTTTCAGGCAGTCAATGTTTTAAATGAATTTCCCATTATCAGACCAAATCGGCGCGCCTAGCCTTTTGACGCCCCGATCATAGCGTTGATTTGTATTAAAGATGAAAACGGGAAAACTTGACTGTTTTGATGTATTTGTATTATTTAACATTTAATAATGACAGTGTTCTGCTTATGTTCCGACACCGATCCTAATGGAAATCGAACTGTTGCCACAGTCAATCAAACGCCAACTGTTCGCCAGTGTCTAATTAGAGCTAAACTAAATTTTGTAGTTACTGAAATGTTGATGTACACATATATAGGCTACTTACTGTTTGTTAATAGAGAAAATACCTCCAAAATAATTAATATTTACTTCCTTTGGCTGATCAGACCCTATATAATTTACACCCTGATGCTATATGCCCTGATTCAGTGGGTTTAGGGCTGTAAACCATTGAATTAGGGTGTATAGAAACAGGATATTTTTTCCAGCCCCTTATTGTCCAGGTCAATATTAAATAAATAATTATGTAAACTTAAGAAATGATAAATATCCATTAAAAATAATGAAAAAGGGTGGCAGCTAAAATAATTCAATTGAGTTGGTCGACTTGAATAGCTCAGGAAAAGAGCTTGGGGTTGATGAATATGTATTATACGTGTTGAAATGATTTCGTAGACTAAAGCAAAAGTTCCACATAACCCTATCATGTTCCATCTCAACACCTTTGTCCAGCCTCTGTGATTTTGTAAGTTGCTTGTTATTCTGTTTGTTCCTCACTCGGGTTCTCAGGGAAATTTATGAATGGCTGTAAATCCGCCTTGACTAAAACAGATGTGTTTCCACAATACATAGACTCGCATGACAAAACCAGGTGGGAAAAACAACCAATCCTTAGTATTGATCTTAAGAGGAGAGACAGTTTAAATACATCCCAGTGGGCTCCTGCTGAGGGCTTTGTTTGTTTTCAGAGAGATGCAGGAGAGGGCAAAGAAAGCTTGTAAAAAAGCTTGAGGAGACTGTAATTTCTGATTTTAAATGTCAAGTGTTTTACGATGGAATCAATAAGTTAATGTGGATTGTAAATGTTATTTGTTATTTGTGCTGTTGAAAGTATTTTTCACATCCACCAATGGGAATGCCAATAATCTCCACCAGAGGTCACTCCTTCTGACTCCTAGGCTATCTCATGTTGGACTTCAATTCCCATTGCCTTAAGCCCATTTCCTGGACTCATTATGTTGTGATTAGGTTCAGCTGTGTGTCATTAGCTTGTTAAGCCATGCCTACATAAGCACTGTGTTTTCTCTCACTGTGTCTTGTTTATCTCATCATTGCTGCATTTGTGAGTGCTTTTCTGGTTTCTTGTGTCATGGTTTTTGATTTTCCACCTGGATTTTCCTGTTTTCTGCCTTGTTATCTGTATTGTTTGTCTTGTGATTTTGACCATTTGTCTGTTTTTGGATGATGATTCTCTATTGCCCCAATTAATAAACAGCTGCATTTTGATCCTCAACCTGCGTGTCTTTGAGCAGTTGTGTTTTATGTTTCATTAATTTAATTAATGATCTTTAGTTACTTAGGACAACACTCACTTGGCCTATAAAAGTTTTGTGATTTCTGGATAAACCTGCACAAAGTTCTCAACAAGGTCTAGAAGTGCATCATATTTTCTGGCAATGAATATTGTTTGTTTTGTGTGTGTGAGGTCTAATTAGTTCTTCTGCACTGTCTGCTACCCAAAGTAAAGAGCAAAACACCGGCCCCTGCTGTTATAGTCCCATAGAGAATAATCATGTCTCAATACACACCGCATAAAATAAGTTATCAGTAGTTAAAGAGATTTACAGTCAATACACAGGGAAAGTGAAAGTGTTGTAGGACTATTAAAGATTTTTTTTTCAGCCTTGCATATGCTGGCACATCATGGGGTAAAATGGTCTATTGTACAACTTGTTAAAACCATTTCATACTGTATAATGTTCTGGTTCAATTAGATGGAAAATTAGAGCAGCACGTAACAACATCTTCAACCGCACAATGTTCTATACTGAAGCTAAATCGGACCAATGTTCTGTTTCACTCAGGCTAAAGTTCAATTTGTACTCTAAAGTATGGATATGGTCACTGAATGAATAATCCAAAAATGAACAAGGTAGGTTAGAATCATGTCTCAGGCAATTGCAGTAGCTGCATCTGAGAGCATTAATCCAGCGTATAACTTGGAGAGCATAAAAATGCAAATTCCTAAGAACATTACATATGAGTAAAGCATGGCAAAAATACTTTTTAAGTATTGATAAATGGCCACATTTTTACAAAGTGATAAATCAAAGCCAGATAGAGTGATAGTGGAGGGATTAAATCCCCTGGAGGGGGGGACCACTGGGGTGATGCAGCCAACTTTGAGAGGACATCCGATTTTCAATTTTGTAATTAATATTATAAATAAAATGTGTTTGTTACTAAAATAAGTCTGACACCCTGCACGATTTGACAAATAAATCCAACTGTTGAACATACAGAATAAATGCAAATCGTAAAATATGTACAGAATTTCAAAGGCTTTTGTATATACAGTGAAAAAAATGCTCAACATTTTGTGTTGTTTAGAGATCAAATGTTTGTGCTTTCTCATTCATCAAAAGCAGCATGAGGGTCCTCACTGATCATCTTTAGAGGAAATATTGTTATGCTTCGAGTCTTACATTCTACTCTGTGTTCCATTCAGAAGGGCTCATCCCTATGCCCTAATCCCTTCAAATGGTTTACCCTCCGGAGTGAGAGCTTCGAAAGGGATGAAGGGTGTAGTGGTCAAAAAAACTCTTTTTTTGGTATGCACTTAATGCGTCATCTTAATGAGACAATCAAGGAGGCGCCTTCGTCACACATTTTATATGCTGGTTGACCCCCAAAAAACACGCTCTGAACGATGAGTAGATTGTGTAAGCTGAGCCTTCTATTTAACATTAGTTTATTTATTTGTTTGTTTGTTTGTTTTTGTACATATTGTGTCTATGTCTTTGAAACATTTGAATGGCCTGATAAAAGCAGCTGTAGTACCATACTGTTATTGAAGTACCTTTTTGACCATAACAATGTACCAAATCTAACTCATATAAATATGCCTCTTGTTAAGTATAAGACCCACATTAGTCAAAATCAAAAAACTGATTTGAGACTCATTTTTCACTTTTATTAATGGCCCAGGTATAAGATCTGATCCTGGACCTGCTATCGCAGGACAGAACCTTGGAACCTTGTTATGGCGAAACTGCCAGTATACTTCATGAACGGAGGTGGAGCACACAAAATTAACACTCTCATGCTATGTCTCACTAACCTCTCTCCCCACGGCAAGCCAGACTTTCCCTTACTTCTGACAATGATCTTGATTTGCCCACCCTGGTGACTAAATTTAATATGCTACTAGTAAGGTGCACAAACCAGCAGCCAAAGACTGCATATATTTTGAGTTTCTTTACCAATGGACAACACATCTATATATTATAGGTAACTCAGATGTGTAGTTTTTTTATTTATAGAAAAATTCAGAAATTCAGCAATAATAAAATCTTAGAAGAGGCACATTAGATATTAATATATATATATATATATATATATATATATATATATATATATATTAATAGATATTAGATATTAATTATATATATATATATATATATATATATATATATATATATATATATAGATACATATATGTTAGATACACATTAGATATTAATTATATATATATATATATATATATATATATATATATATATATATATATATATATATAATTAAATTATAATACAATTATATATAATATACAATTATATATCACAATAGATAGGAACCATAGCTGTTTTATATACAACAGAGTGCATACTTGTCCTTACTTGTCATAAAGGGAATTACTGTCAAGGCAACACATCATTAAAACCTAGATATTCAAAGTTATTGCTTATTAAAGCAGAGCAAGAAGAATGTATGGGATGTCAATGCAGAGTGGTGTTGAGTCAACCTTTAATTTTGAGGCCAACGTCTCATTTCAAAAATATGACGAATAGGCAATATGCTATAGGGCAACTATCATGCAGATGTTTCCTTTGTTGATCATGCATTTGTAAACAGTGTGTGTGTGTATGTGTGTGTGTGTGTGTGTTGCATGTATGTATGGCTATATATTGATACATATACACTATTTAGAAATGAAGACAAAAGTAGCATTACATGTAATATTCATAAAGTTTTATCCTTTATTGTGTGCATATTGCACATACATGTTCCCATATAATTGTGAATGTATATACACAATTCACAGAATGAGTTAGAGCAGATTTCCAGTTCCCAGCATGCTTTGCTTCTGACTGTTAAAGGTTAGTAAATGTTAAAATTAAGTCTTATATAATGCGTTTTTCTTAATATAAATATAGGGGGTGATCTGTTAGTGTTTGATGTTCTATTATTTTGGAATTTAAAAGGTTTTCTGGTATGTGTGAGATTTTGGGGTTACCATTGTGCTAAAGAGTAGAGCCTGTGGTTAGGTTGACGATTGGCATAATACTAATTAGATAATGTGTTACTTTATTTAAAAAAATAATTATCGTGCCCTCTTCAGCACAGTGCTAATCACTGTGTTAAATACTTTTTTACATGCAGGTATAATAACTAGCTTAAAAATTATAAAACATTTAAAATGTAAATAATTTTAAGATATAATAAGTATATTATATAGCAAATATATTGTCACATATTTTTCAATATATGAAAAGCAGTACTTCCATATGTATTATTTAATATACTGTAACATTACCACAATATATTGTTCTGTATATTTTCAAATATACTGTTAAATCATTTAATATATTGATCATTTATATATAGGGAAATATATTTTCTTTGCGTAAGGGTTTGCTTTAGTGAATATATTTCCCACTCCTCATGACAAAATATACAGCTCATTAAACACACACCTTTAGTGGAGATTAAAGTGAGAACAATGTAGGTGCTTAATATGGGGTAAGTTGTCACATGGGAACCTGCTATTAAACGCCTAGAGGTTATTTAATGACTTTTAACAAACTTCAAGTACAAAATGATGAAAGCAAAAATGTAACAAATAAAATAAAAAAAATAACTAAAACATTGTTTAGGCAGGCCTATTCTAATTAATCCCTACGAAAACCTATAAAACCTGGTATAAATGAAAAATGACCTTGTCCTGAGACATTAAATCTTTCCCTTGATGTACAGTGTTGGTAAATGTTGGTTTTGCTTTGATGCCTACAATTTACCAACATATTCAGTTAGGTACTTGACAACTAGGTACTTGAAGCTAAAGTCACTAGAGAAATTTTTGCATTTTTGTAATTAGACTCAAAACATTACAATTACTGACAAGTACTTTAGATCCAGTCTCCTATGATAAAAGAACATGCTCATAGCTGCTTAGTCTTCATTTGCCTCTGCCAGCCATATTTTTTGAGGCATGCAAATGTCCTCAAAGACAGTCTTGGCACCTTAGACAAAGACACCGCATGCCAATTTCCAAGTCAATCAGACTTAGGGTTGTGTGGTTATAGCCTTTTTTCCCCCTTTGTTATAGCACCACCAAATGGCCAGCCGCCGCATCATTTTTCACGAGACCACAGAAAGAGCTCGTACATATGTGTGCCAAGTTTGGTTAAAATATCTCATTTCGTTTACGAGTTGTTGCCATTTCAGTAAAAGTGGCTCTACCCACTTCAACCCATGTTTTGGCTGCCCTTAGAGACAGTGAATTGAAATTTAAACTTTTTTTTTTGATAATTACTGACAATCAGGCTCCAGAAATTCTTGCAGCACTGGATTGGTTCCCGATTGGGCCAAAAACCTACTAGTTTGTAAAAATTCAAAATACCTGAAAATTTCATCAGGGTGACGGTCAAATCTGAGATGTCTGTTTTGTTCATCGTGAGCCAAGGATTTCAACAATATAAAACACTAAACAACGGTTTAGGAATTAAGTGTTTTGTACTTCTCAGCACTGTAGCTAACCCATCAGGCCGATCAGGGCGACACTTGGTGAAGTTTTAGATGGTGTAAGTACTACCAGCCCTCAAAGTTTCAAGGTTCTAAGACTCACGGTTTGGTTTGCCCAATCAATTTTAGGGGAGAATGCTGATCCTTGGAAATGTTAACAATTACAATAGGGTTCGAGATAGGCGCTTGAACCCTAATAATACGTTCAGTCTACAGGTGCGTAGTGTTTCTTTACAAACTGACATCACCAACTACTGGCCTGGCACCATAATACAGCTTTTTTTAGCCATTTTTGCAGATCGGTGTGAACGGATCATTTTGACAATGTTGTGCAAACCCAAAATGCATTGTATCAAATTATTAATTTAAATGTCAGTATATAGTAGCTAAAGACAATTAATAATGTTGCTTCAGCTGATAATTGCAAAATACCACAATAGAATCTTAACATGGAATTGAATCAGTACCTCTGTGTTTTCACCTTAACAAAAAAACTGTATTGTGAGAGTCATAATCCTAGAATTTACAGACAGGATGGCATTCGGAAACTGCTTGTATCCTAGACCATCAAAAAAAAACAAAAAAAAAAACATTAATTGCGCAAGCACCACAAAATCTGGACCCATGGGTATTTTTACAAATGTTCTGTTGAGTCATACTTTGCCATATAAGAATGCTGTTAGTGATAAAGAATAGCAAGGAAATGCCAGCAAAACATATTTGTTGCTGACTATTAAACTTTAGTGGACCCCTAATGATGCAAGAATCTAGTGGGAGTTATTAGATCTGATTATATCTGTTTAGCAAATATTTTAACTGGGCTCTCAAGAGGTTTTAAGTCAAACAGTTTCTGAGGTTTCCCCAGCCAGCAAATCTAACATCATTGAAATATTATGAAAGATCTGGGTGTTGCAAAGTCCAAAGTAGGGACAACAAATCTGTTTCTTTGCTGAGTAATGTGTCATGTCATCTTGAATGAGTGATTTAATTTTGATGCCATCTCCCCAGTTATTTCAGTTTAGATTAGAACTACATCCTCATTCTTTTTCCATGGAAAAGCTTGTCATGTTAATTTAATAATGGTCATGAAAATGACACACGGCAGTGCTCAGACGTTACTTGGTTATTAAGACTAGAGTTGGCACAGCACATATGTGAAGGAACTCAAACAGCTGTTTCAGCAGAAGAACATGGGCAGATGTGATCGAGGTCACACTTAACTCCCAACTACACTACCAGGGACTTATGCCCACAAAATGTTTTTTGTTTAACCCCTTCCAGCAACACAAGTTCCCATTCAGTCAGTCATGTTCGATGTACGTCAGACAGACCGACAAATAGAAATCTTGCTAGAGAGGCCAATCTACTTCGAGTGTAACTAAATGAGCCAATGCACATTGGCATGCAATCATATGCATCAGCTGCTCACTTCGCAGCGCGGGTATATAATGAGCAGCAGGTGCGTTGCATCTTCAGCTTTTCGCTTCAGAGCATAACTGTATGGTGTCTACGGAGTGTGAGAAACGGGTCAGCGCTTTCTGGGACTGCTCTTCATAGGTGCAGGTGGACAGCACGGTGCAGGCGGACAGCATTTGTTGATGAGTGAAGCTGCTTCCAGCTCAGTTGGTGTCGGTGCGCAAGAGCGTTTCTGGATGAGGTTGTTACCTGGCGCCTCGGGATGGTCACCAGCGCTGTATCGCGTGTTTGGGCTTAAATTACGCAGAGGCAATGTTTGTGGATGAGTCATGCAACCACTGCGGGAAGAGGACCATCACAGAGTAGCGGTCTACACTACAGTTCCTGCAAGGGGGCCGAGTCTCAGTGGCGCTGCCTCAGACCAATCCTCCTCAAAGGTGTGTACCAGCCGTATCCTTCGGGGCTCCCCAAAACGACCGGATATCGATCGCTGCATCGGAGGGTGAGCCTGACACTTTCGAGGATGATGACTCAGCGCAGCTACCTCCTTCGGGAGTGACAACTGTGTCCAAGTCGGACCCAGAAATGATGGCTATGCTTTCCCGGGCTGTCAACAGGGTTGGGCTTGTGTGTAATCCTCCACCGTGTCCCAAACCCTCAAGGCTGGATGATTGGTATCTCGGGGTGGCAAAGGCTGGTTCTCAGCCCCCCACCCCAGTTCCTTTCTTCCCGGAGGTGCATGAAGAGCTCACTGGCACTTTTACTGCCCGAAATTATGTTGGTGGGACCTCCTCCCTCACCACCATTGATGGCGTTGCTATGCAACTGTGCCCTAACTCCACCTGGCGGGGGGAGCCGTCTCTCCTTTCCCAGGCCTATAAGTACTCGTCGGATCTTACCGGCAAGGCTTACCAGGCCTGTGGGGAAGCCGCTTCAGCTTTACACACTATGGCGTCGTTGCAGGTCCATCAGGCCAAGGCAGGAGGGTGGCCATCATCCACAGGTTCTCCAGGAACTTCCTACCGCAACAAACCTTGTGCTTCCTCTGTGTTGCACAGCACACTGTGACCCCGCCTCAGCTCGCCTCGCAAGGAGAGCCCCCCGGGCCGCGTCCCTGTGTTCCACCTCGCTGCCCGTCCGCGGGTACGCCTGCGGTCCCTTTGGTCCCGCTTGAAAGGTCTCCCCAGTCCATCTCGCTGGCTCATTCAGACCATCAGGCTTGGCTGTGCGATTCAGTTCGCCAGTGTCCCCCAAGGTTCAGGGGCGTCCACTTCACTTCAGTGAAAGCTGTTCAATGCCCCTGTCGTCCGAGCTCAGATCGCGGTCCTATTGGCGAAGGACGCGATAGAGTCAGTCCCTCCAGCCGATATGAGGTCAGCGTTCTACAGCTCCTACTTCATTGTACCCAAGAAAAGCAGTGAGTTACGACCAATCTTGGACCTGCGGGTTTTGAATCGGAGCCTTCACAAGCTACCGTTCAAAATGCTCAGGCAGAAACTCTTTCGATTTGCGTTCGAAGCTCGAGCTTATAAGTACAGGGTCTTACCCTTCGGGCTGACCCGGTCTTCACGAAAGTCACAGGGTGTTCACATCCTCAACTATCTAGATGACTGGCTCATTCTAGCTCAGATGCCTCTGCCACCGGCTGGGGCACCACGCACAATGGGCATGCAGTGTCAGGAGTGTGGACGGGCCCCCAACTGCATTGGCACATCAACTGCCTCGAGTTGTTAAGAGTCGTCTTGCCCTGAGCGGCCTCAAAGGGCCGCTTCGGGGCAAGCATGTACTGGTCCGTACGGACAACACTGCGACCGTTGCGTACATCAACTGTGAAGATAGTCTACGCTCTCGTCGCATGTCGCACCTCGCCCGCCATCTCCTCCTCTGGAGTCAGAAGTATCTGAGGTTGCTTCATGCCATTCACATCCCTGGTGTGCTCAACTCTGCGGCTGACAACCTCTCACAAGCTGGGCTGCCCGGGAGAGTGACGACACCACCCCCAGGTGGTCCAGCTGATTTGGAGAGAGTTTGGAGAGGCTCTGGTAGACCTGTTTGCCTCACCAGAAACCTCCCCCTGCCAGTTACTCCCTGTCCGAGGGAACACTCGGGACAGATGCACTGGCTCACAGCTGGCCCCGGGGCCTTCACAAGTCTACTTTTCCCCCAGTGAGCCTAGTTGCACAGACCCTGTGCAAGGTCAGGGAGGACGAGGAACAGGTCCTGTTAGTTGCGCCCTATTGGCCCAGACGGACTTGGTTCCCAGAACTCTCACTCCTTGCAACAGCCCCTCCATGACCCATTCCTCTGAGGAAGAACCTTCTTTCTCAGAGACGGGGCACCCTTTGGCACCTACATCAAGACCTCTGGAAACTCCATGTCTGGTCTCTGGACGGGACGCAGAGGATCTAGGTGACTCACCCCCTGAGGTACTTAACACCATCACTTCGGCACGTGCAGCGTCTACGAGATGTGCTTACGCCTTGAAGTGGAACCTGTTCATTGAGTGGTGTTCTTCAAGACCCCCAAAGATGCTCGATCAGAGTCGTACTTTCCTTCTTGCAGCAGGGATTGGAGCGTAGGCTGTCCCCCTCCACCCTCAATTTTTGCATACCATGAACACATATATGGCAAATCCGTTGGTAAGCACGATTCCTTAGGGGGGTGAGACTGTTAAATCCTCCTCGTCCCCCCTCCATACCCTCTTGGGACCTGGCTCTGGTCCTAAGAGCACTTCAGAATGCTCCCTTTGAGCCTTTGCAGTTAGCAGACTTAAAGATTCTTTCATCCAGTTCGCGCCTTGCGACTGTATATAGACAGAACCTAAAGCTTCAGGACCTCAGACCAGCTCTTTGTCTGTTACGGAGGCCAGCAGAAGGGAAAGGCTGTCTCCAAGCAGAAGGATAGTGGATGCTATTGCTCTGGCTTACCAAGATCAGGGTGTGCCCTGCCCGCTCAGGTTGTGTGCGCAGAGGTCGTGGCGCCTCACTGACAGACATTTGTAGAACTGCGGGCTGGGCGACACATAACATGTTCACTAGATTCTATAGCCTTCGTGTCGAGCCGGTCTCCTCCCATGTTCTCCCCTCAGGTCAGAGGCACGGAGAGGCCCCGACTTAGTGTCGGCTTGCTGCGCTTATATGTGCTTATATTCTCCAGAGAGTCTCTACAAGGCAGACCCTGTTGAGTCCTCCGATCTCCCTTCGGCAGCCGATGTGGCGGAGCGTCTGGTGATAGGCCTATACTTCGCTGCATCCTTTAGAACCGGAGTTAGGCTGGGTTCAATATGTGTGACCCTACGGGAATCCCATATGGCTGGTTCCATGGTTGCTCCTAAACAAAGCCTGTGTTTTTCCCTCTGGGAGAACCCACCTCTTGTCAAAAACTGAGTCACCCCAGTTCTTCCATATGTAGCACAGCCCTACAGGTTAGTCCATATGTTCTTCCACATAACTCCTTCGGGGAAGGATGTGGCTTCCGCAGCGTCCCTTTTCCACAAAAGGTTACGCTTTCCCAGTGTTATCCAATAGTCTCACTGAATGGGTTTTCGGGAACAGCAGTGTTAGCAACTCTCTGTGTTAGCCCTGTTCCACCATCCTCAGGCAAGGGGCTCCAGGTGGCTTACAACAGAGTGCTGGAAGGAGGCAGCTCCTGTGGCGCTTTGGCAGGAATTTCTATTCGTCGGTCTGTCCGACGTACGTCAAACGTGACCAACTGAACAGGAACGTCTCGGTTACAAAGGTAACCCTCGTTAACTGAGGGAGGGAATGGAGACATATGTCCCGTCGCCACAGTCGCTCTACCCCGCTGATGGTGCCACCTATCTGGTTCGGTTCCTCAGTGAAAACCTGAAGATGCAACACACCTGCTACTCATTACGAGGTGAGCAGCTGATACATATGATTGCATGCCAATGTGCATTGGCTCATTTAGTTACACTCAAAATAGATTGGCCTCTCTAGCGAGATTGCTATTCGTCGTCTGTCCGACGTACATCTCCATTCCTTCCTTCATGGAACGAGGGTTACCTTTGTAACCCTTGTAATGTTCAATGGCCAGTAACAAAAGAAAATATAGAAGTGACCTTAACAAAGCAAACATCAGTAATAGATTAGGATAAATAGACAATTTAACTTTAATTGAAATGTTAAAATCCCATTTTGGAAATCCCATTATTGCCAAAATATTAAAATCACAACCCACCACTTAAAATAGTACAGATTAGGGGTTTCACAATATACCGGTAGTGATGATAATCACAATTTTTAAAAGGAATAGAGCTCCGGACGTCACGTAACCCATTCCGTCTATGTGACTATGCTGGCAGGCAGAAACAGCCAGGAGCGAATATGAAATGAATGGCGCCAGCATGAGTTCTAAGGCAATAGAGTTCACGGCATGAATTAAATCATTAATATTATTAATTCATTAACATAAATTAATTCAGTTAATTCAAACTGAATTAGCAGCACGCTCACTGTATGACTTCATTGGCTAAAGCGCAACAATAGAGCTTAAAATATGGGTACACAAGTTAACAGGTTAAAGTATCAGTGTTGATGTTAATATACAGTATATTCATCATACTGTTGAACTTGACAGTATTTTCTCTCTTGTTATTTCTTGGGGATCTTCAAAGAAGACAGAGAAAACCAGAGGATCAGGCCGATTAAGAATCAAGAAGTGAAAATGCATATGCATTTTGTTTATCAGTATGTTTATGTTCGTTGAGTAAAAAAGAAAAACTAAATAAAGTAAAAATTAATTTGACTTTATTTGTGTATGCTTATCAAAAGGAACAAAAGAATAGACAGCTCCCTCCTGCAGCTTGCCCCGGTTACTGTAATCCCTTCAATAATAATAATAATAATAATAACAATAATAATAACTAAAAAAAAAAAAAAAAAAAAACTGCCCTTCCTTCAAATGTCACGTCTCTCTTTCCTCAGACTGGCTGCCCCTTCTTTCCCAACCACCACCAAAGGCCACTTACAAGCGCTTCCGATGCTCCTCCATCCAATCTCTTACTCATAGTTAAGCTTCAAAGACCCTTAAAACACAATCGAAAGTGCTCTTTCTTACACAGTTATCCCTACAAAATAACCCATGGTTTGCAAAGGACAAATAAAAAGACAAGCTAGTCTTGGCATCAACCAATAATCTGTCTGGTCCACCTAAATGATTAATGAGTTAATCTTTAAGCATTACCAGTCTAACATGCTCCACAGAACTAAATTGAATGTCAAATTGTACATTGTTGTCACTCATAGGTAGCAGGTGTGTCATTTTTCTTTTCTTATTTTCACTGAACGGAGATGCTGCCATTCTAATTGGTCAGAATTCCAGGCACGGAGCTCAAGCCATAAATGTTTAACAGGTGGTTTCTCTCATATGATATAAAAGGCATCTGTCGGATGACATCTCCCAGGCCGACCAGAATGATCACAGGCCCACTAGAGCCATTGCATGAATTTTCATGGGAATATGCAGCCCTAGACAAGTATTGTGAGTGTGCCCATGTGTGTTCACAAGTGTGTGGAATATGAATAAGAATGTGATGAAGCTCACGGCTGTAGGCAGGTGTGGAGGAGATAGGAAGGATATGGTTAGCTTGTCTTTTGCTTGTCAGGCATGCTTACAGTGCTTTTACTGTATGGCTCCAGCATGTTAAGTACAGTTTCTGTCAGCTAACCCCTTTTCACTATAACATTCATTTTGGAGGTAATGCCACAAGTCGAACACAAGCTGAGTGGCAGAGATGTACATACACCATGTGCCACTATGCAAATGCATGCAGCTTAACTGAAAGCTAGAAAGATGATTCATAGAAATGGAACATGAATGCAGCCACTTATCCAGATAACCTGAATAGGACAACATAATGAGGAGGGGGAACTTAGAAAAGAAACAAAAATAAAATGAGCAACTTTTGACAAAAGAAAATAGGGCACTTTCTAAATTGTCTCACTGGTTTAGGGAGAAGTTCTGACTTTCAGTCATTTCCCAGCACTGTGGGTGCCTCATCTCCTGGGAATGTAGAGCTAGACATGTAGCACTCTCCTTTAAATATAATAGGGCTGCATAGTCGACTGGGTCATCAGGCCACCGCACAGTCATTTATCAAACTGCTGCTTATGTAAATGCAAAAGCGCAGAAAGGAACCGCATGGTATCTGTATTCTGAGGGCCAGTTTTTCATGCTGAAAGTCTTATGCTTTACAAAATCATTGACAAGAAATTATCTGCTCATTGTCATCCCTGCACACATCCTCATGATAAATTGAAGGTAAACTATGATAGTGTTTTGGGGGCAAGCAAAGTATAAATCATAATCCATTAGCCTCTAGGCACACAGAGCTAATCGTTGTGCCTGACACTTCTTAGTGAATCGATACACAAAGTTATGTTTTCATAATGCAATTCCGCAATCAATTGCCATTGGACATTGATGGAAGTTGTTATGCTGCGTGCAAAGGCAATCATCCACGGAGCATGGCATGATTACCCCTCTGGTTCTTATATATCTTGTTCACCTACACCTGGTTGGTGTTTTGGTGTCTTGAGGAGATTTAAAAGAATTATAATTCAAATTAAAGTCACTGCAATGCCATAAAATCATTCTGGTAATTCTAGATGGTAGTTTCCCATTTCATGGACAGGTAAATGGGATTCCTACATGAATACAACCTACAATAGCCTAACTGATAAGGCAAAGAAACCAAAATGTAGTACTTTTGAAGTTCTGTGAAATTCAGAAATTCATGTTTCAGAATTTAAATATCTCAAATGTTCTGTACTAAGATGTGCAATGAAATGGGTTTTGTGTTTCATTGAAACAACTGTTTTTTTAAGCTTCTTTAAGATTTAAATTTCACATATGAATAATATCATTAAGTGTAAAAATCTGAGGTTACAAAGGACTTTCTCCTTTGAACATTTTGTTAAATGTACTTGGAATGGTGCTTTGCTGAATTAGTGGTAGCACTTTATTTTATAGTCCTGTTCCCCATGTACATACTATGTACTTATTATAGTAATTTCAATTTTCAATTTTATGAACTTAAATCATCCATCAAATGAGTAACATTAACCTTAACATTGAAACTTTAACCATTTTAAGCTGAATAGACAACCTGATCTCATGAGAATACGTGTGTATTTTTAAATAAAGTGTGGTTCTACCACACGTACATTTACTTACGTTTTCATACACACAAAAACGTGTATGAAAGGAAGGAACTGACAGTGGTTGAAGGAGTCCAGCACGGGGTCGATTAGAAGTCTTAGAAGTGGCACAGACTGACCAGGCCACCACAAAAAGTCATATGTCACATCATATTGCCCCCAAAACTGTTGTTTAATGAGAAACGTGGTACGACTAACCCCCGGATGACAAGAGTTGGAGTTTTGGTTCCTTGCCGCTGTTGCCTTTGGCTTGCTTGGTTGGGGACACTTGCTTGATATTCAACAGTGTTTTTGGTATGCTTGCATTGGTGCCGTTGTATGCGAACGGAGCTGAGCTGGGCGATTACATCACTGTTTTCTCCAGTGCTGATATACATAAATTAACTAGACTAATAACTATTGATCTTTCAATAGTGTAGAATGAATGAAAACAAATATATAGAATAAGCTGGACAATGACACCGTTTTCTTTGGGAAAAAATTATTTTCCAATTATTACTGTAAAGCTGCTTTGACTTGTCCCCAACGGATGACTTTGGACCGTAGATTCTCAGGAACAAACAAACAACCTGGTGGGCATTCGGACGGAGGCGTTGTATGACCTTGTAAGGCCATAAGGACCTACGACTCAATCTCCCAAATCACCATGGAAACCATGATCTTCTGAGGCAAGATGCACTCAGGAGACGACGGGCATTCAGATTGGTCAAAAACGCGGGGCAAAGCTTCGGGTTTGATGTTTTTGGAACTCGGCGGGTAGGAAATAGAAAAATCAAAACGACCGAAAAATATAGCCTGAGCCTGCCTAGAATTCAACCTTTTGGCAGACCTGATATACTCAAGGTTCTTATGGTCAGTCCCAACAATAAAAGGTACCCCCGAACCCTCCAACCAATGGCACCAATCCTCTAAGGCAAGCTTGACTGCCAGCAACTCTCTATTACCAATGTCACAATTACGTTCAGCGACTTATAAAGGATGGGAAAAATATGCACAAGGATGCATTTTGCCGTCCGCGGGAGAGCGCTGGGAAAGAACCGCTCCAAACCCCACGCATCGACCTCCACTACAAACTGATGAGAAGGATCTTGGTCAACAAGAATCGGAGCTGAAACAAAGCAGATTTTCAATTTGGAGAATGCAGCATCAGCAGTGTTGGACCACCTGAAAGTCACCTTGGTGGAGGTCAAGGCAGTCAAAGGGGTGGCTAGCTGGCTGTAATTGCAAACAAAATGCCGGTAAAAATTGGCAAAGCTCAGAAACCTCTGCAGGGCCTTGTGGAAACCTAGAGTTGGCCAATCTACCACAGCCTGAACCTTGCACACTCCCTCGGACGACCCAATAAATCCAAAAAAAGGTACTCACTGTGCATGAAAAATGCATTTCCCAACCTTGACATAAAGCCCATTCTCTAACAGCCTCTGAAGCACTCGTCTGACATGCTGAACATGTTCCTGGAGAGAGCGAGAAAAAAAAATCAAAATGTCATCCAGGTAGACATATATGAACTGGTCGACCACGTGTCTCAGCACGTCATTGACCAGTGCTTAGAAGACTGCAGGAGCATTTGACAGCCCAAAAGGCATAACAAGATATTCAAAATGCCCCCTGGTGGTATTAACCCTCTGAGGTCGGCTGTCATGCCCGCTTGATTCAATTGGACACAAAGATGGACATTCAATTAAGAGTTATATACCATTCTAATCTGTGAAATGTTTTCTTTTATTTGTGTACACTCAGAGTAAAAACAAAATATTGTGCTTTTTGCAAAATAAACAAAACTAACATGACGCGTGAGCTGCGATCTCTCTCTGAATGAAGTCCATTCTGATAGTCCTCAGAAAATGAACGGTAACTTAGTGAATACAATTCACATAGATATGGGACGCATGTCTAAATAAACGTTGAAATGACAGGTTTTAAATTATGTAAGTCAAATCTAAAAAGAATATTCTCTGTTTATGTAATCTGTTTGAAAAGAGAGAGATGTCAGTCATTCGCGAGTCAGCTCATTATCCTGCAATGTGACCACACCCACGGAGAGCGCGCGCTATTCAAACAAATTCTGAAGCGATTAATGCAACAGAGAGTGAATGACCACATCAGAGCGGTACAATGTATCAACCTTAGTCAGATTCATGTACTTCATTTTGATAATTCTGGAATGACACTTTCAATTTGATTTCGATGGAGGATCACTTGATCAAGCCGATGATCGTGAATGTTAAGTTTTTTTTATTCTTAAGTTCTTTATTTTTAATTGCGGTATAGTGTGTCTGTGAATATGAAACATGAACATGAAATGTTATAGAGGTAATATGAATGTTTAGACGATTTCTTTGGCCTGTTTTTATCAGTTTGTGAAGTGTTTACTGAGAAATAGTGTGCATGATCACATGATGTGCAATGATGTGCAATAATATGCATGCATAAGATCACAAAAATCATGTTTTCTGTTAAGAGTGGACATTACAATCGCTGACATGATCTTGTTAGCATGCTCACAAAGGTTGTTTTTTTATCTCACAGATTTGAGAATCATAGTGACCAGATATTGCCCACATTGGACTGCATCTATATGATACTGAGACTGGAAGCAGGACAATGTGTGTGTTTTATTTCTGTTTTTTTGTTTGTTTGTTTTTTTCTCTCCTGTGCAGAAACACCAAATGCCAGGTATGCGATGTTCACTTTGACTATCTTTGAACAAGATTTATTTCCAGGTATAGCTGTCTACTCAAAATGTGTCTGACTCTAATTTATATAGTAAACTATATTTTAAATAAACCACAAAAAAATGAAATATTTCTTTTGTCATTGGATTCTTTCTTAGGTCACTCAGTCACATTCCTGACTGAATGGCTCATTATGGGTAGGGCTTTAAGCTCCTCAGGTGTGAAACACTGTATATGTATATGTTCATGAAGATTCATGAAGGTTCACACCTCCTCACATACGGCCATCCTAAACAAAAAGTGTCTTAGAAATTTATAATCAAAACATTATTTTATGTGTTCCAGTAGGCAGAATGATTTTTACATCACTTTGAAGCAAAAACTCTAGACTAAGACATACAGAATGTTGCTGACTATACAGAATATATTAGTATGAGTTTTGGGGCCTTATTTCAGTGACATATATATATATATATATATATATATATTTTTTTTTTTTTTTTTTTTTTTTTTTTTAAATCACACATATACACTCACCTAAAGGATTATTAGGAACACCATACTAATACTGTGTTTGACCCCCTTTCGCCTTCAGAACTGCCTTAATTCTACGTGGCATTGATTCAACAAGGTGCTGAAAGCATTCTTTAGAAATGTTGGCCCATATTGATAGGATAGCATCTTGCAGTTGATGGAGATTTGTGGGATTTACATCCAGGGCACGAAGCTCCCCTTCCACCACATCCCAAAGAAGCTCTATTGCGTTGAGATCTGGTAACTGTGGGGGCAATTTTAGTACAGTGAACTCATTGTCATGTTCAAGAAACCAATTTTAAATGATTCGAGCTTTGTGACATGGTGCATTATCCTGCTGGAAGTAGCCATCAGAGGATGGGTACATGGTGGTCATAAAGGGATGGACATGATCAGAAACAATGCTCAGGTAGGCCGTGGCATTTAAACGATGCCCAATTGGCAATTAGGGGCCTAAAGTGTGCCAAGAAAACATCCCCCACATCATTACACTACCACCGCCAGCCTGCACAGTGGTAACAAGGCATGATGGATCCATGTTCTCATTCTGTTTACGCCAAATTCTGACTCTACCATCTGAATGTCTCAACAGAAAACGAGACTCATCAGACCAGGCAACATTTTTCCAGTCTTCAACTGTCCAATTTCGGTGAGCTCGTGCAAATTGTAGCCTCTTTTTCCTATTTGTAGTGGAGATGAGTGGTACCCGGTGGGGTCTTCTGCTTCTGTAGCCCATCAACCTCAAAGTTGTGCGTGTTGTGGCTTCACAAATGCTTTGCTGCATACCTCGGTTGTAACGAGTTATTTCGGTTATTTCAGTCAAAGGACTGCTGCATACTGGAAGTTTTTCCCTTTTCACACCATTCTTTGTAAACCCTAGAAATGGTTGCACGTGAAAATCCCAGTAACTGAGCAGATTGTGAAATACTCAGACCGGCCCGTCTGGCACCAACAACCATGCCACGCTCAAAATTGCTTAAATCACCTTTCTTTCCCATTCTGACATTCAGTTTGGAGTTCAGGAGATTGTCTTGACCAGGACCACACCCCTAAATGCATTGAAGCAACTGCCATGTGATTGGTTGATTAGATAATTGCATTAATGAGAAATTGAACAGGTGTTCCAAATAATCCTTTAGGTGAGTGTACGTAATTCTCTCAAAAATGCAAACATGTACATACTTGTTGCTCACATATTATTGTAGCCTATTTTCTGCTGAATACATTGAAATGAGACTTTTGTCATTAATATGTTTGTAACCAACTGAAAAAAGCACAAATGTCAGGGCATGTCAAACTATTCCAGGACCCCAAATCAGCCTCAGACTCCAGAGGGTTAAAACTTCCACTCATCACCCTCCCTCATGCGAACCAAATGATAGGCGTTGCGGAGATCCAAAAAAGGAACCTCCCTGCAGTCTTTCGAAAGCTGAAGACATCAGCGGCAAAGGATAAGTATTCTTTACCGTGATGCTGTTCGGCCCTCGATAGTCAATACAAGGACACAGGGAACCATCCTTCTTTTCCACAAAGAAGAAACCCGCATCTTCAGGGGAAGAAGAAGGGCGTATGAGTTTGGCTGCTAGAGAATCAGAAACATATTTCTCCATGTCCCCCTTTTCCGGAGCGGAAAGCGAGTATAATCTGCCTTTAGGTGGAGACGTACCTGGCAATAAATCTATAGCACAGTCATAGGGACGATGTGGAGGAAGAGAAGCAGCTCGAGACTTCCTGAACACTGGAACCAAAGGAGAGTCAGTCAAAAGAAAAGAAATTTCCTCTGTGTGGTTGCCAGACGTAATTAAACTCACCATCCCGGTTGTATGGATTATATATGGAAGCTGTTGGCCGTTGAGAGCACTGACGGAGATGGGCTGGGTGAGTAAAACCACAGGAATTATCCCTTTATTGGTGTCTAAAAAACTTCCCCCTGCTCCAGAGTCAATTAAGACTGAACAATTAAAATTAGAACAGGCCCACTGTCGTCTTACTGGGAGAAGAGTAGAAATAAAAGAGGATTTATTCAAAGCGAATAACCTCTTCCCTACTGACGGGCTTTGGCTTTTACTGGACACTGTGCAGCAATATGACCTGCTGTGCGACAATATAAACACAGTCCCTGGGTCCTGCATTGCTCTTTCCCCTCCCGAGAGAGATGAGTTCTGCCCACCTGCATGGGCTCGAGATCAAAGACATGACCAACCATATCATTAGAAGTGGCAGAGAATTGATCCACGGAATTAACATCTGGGCTCTGCAGAATGCGTTGATCTCGATTTTTCGCAATCTGGCGTCAACTCAGATCGCCAGATTGATCAATCTGTCAAGGGTAATGGGCAGTTCCAGCGTGCAGATCTCATTGTGCATGCGGTCGAATAGTTATGCAAAAACATCCCACTGTGCTTCCATGTTCCAGTTACATTCCGCAGCCAAAGTGTGAAATTCGATGACGTAATCTGTCACTGTCCGATTCCCTTAACACAACTCAGCCAATACCCGCACCGCCTCTCTGCCAGCAACCGCCCGTTTGAACACTTTCTTAAGTTCCTCTGTGAAAGACTGATAAGAAGAACAACTTTGGTGCTTCTGTTCCCACACAGCTGTTCAACCAGACAGCAGTGTAACTACAAGAGCGACTTTGGACTCTTCTGTGGGAAAACACGAAGGCTGGAGAGTAATATACGGAGAGCATTTTGCCAAAAAAGATCGACACAACTGGAGCTCACCAGAGTATGTAGCTGGAGGTGGCAGACGGGGCTCAGCATTGCGGCCATCAGGTGGAACAGCAGGTGGGTTGAGCGCAGCGGGCTGTTTAAGACTCGGTCTTAAACTTCTGAAGCTGGTTGGTTAATTCAGAAACCTGTGCTACTAGAGCCTGGACAGCGCGACCAGTAGCCATAATCTGCTCGTCCTGTTGTTGCATGCGTGCATTGCTGCTCGTCAAAATGTCCTGTAATTCTGATGCACTCACTGGATCAATAGTATGGTCAGATCGTTCCGTCAGGAAGAATAAACTCAAGGTCCAATTGCAAGTGCAGAAAATAATTTAAGTGAGAAATAAAGCAAAGGCAAAATGATCAGAAGTTGAAACATCTGTAGCAGACACCTGTCTCACGAACACTGTGAAGGTAGAAAAATCACCAAATTGGTAGGTCCACACGTAGCTGGTAAATCTACTCAAGGCTGAATGCAACACAGGAACAGAGGAACTGGAGAGAAGCTGGTGAAAGCAACAACAGGACATGAGCAAACAACGATCTGACAACAAACAGCAAAATGCAGGGCAGATATACACTGCTCAAAAAAATAAAGGGAACACTTAAACAACACAATGTAACTCCAAATCAATCACACTTCTGTGAAATCAAACTGTCCACTTAGGAAACAACACTGATTGACAATCAATTTCACATGCTGTTGTGCAAACGCGCCTCATTATCTGCACCATATCAAGCATCAAGCACACTACACCAACACATCCACGCGAAGCCTTGATTTTCCCTGTGGTATCATTTCTAAGAGTTTATCCTTGTCTTGTCTTCTGGTTATTACCCTGTCTGTCTCCTGCCATTCGTGATTATTTATCTGCCTGCCTTTTGACCATTGCTCTGTTTTACTGGACTGTGATTTCATTTCATTCTTTTAATAGTATGTATAAAATGGGTATGTTTAGATTCGGGTGGGGTTTAGGGATCTTACATTTATCTATAAAATGATAAAGGAAAAGTATACATATATCTTTAATGACATGAAAGATTCGTAAAAATTTTAAGTTTTTTTGTTTGTTTGTTTTTTGCAGTAAAAAAGTAATAATACTATGTTTAAATGCTGCCAATACACCTGTAACGATCGTCAGCTGAAGTGCCCGGGACAACCTCTAGAGGGCACTTCACTTTGGACTATATACCACACACTCACACTCTCTCTCTCACTCACTCACTCACTCACTCACACAGACTACATTTCCCAGAATTCCTGTACCCAGTCACTGTTTACCGCACCAGCTGCACCTCATCACCCATTCACTGATTACCTCCCCAGCTGCACCTCATCACCCACACCACATATAAACACCATTCTCACACAACACAAACTGAGAAGTCTTGATTAGGTTCCCTGTCAGTTCTGAGCATTATTTCCCGTGTCTTGTTTTTCCTGGTCCTGTTTTCTGCCTGTCTGTTCCGGTCATTGATTGTTCGCTGCCTACCCTGTTTGACTCACTGCTTTGGATTACTGTACTGTTGTTTGCCTGCCACCTGTACCGACCCCTCACCTGTTTACTGACCATGAACCTGCTTACCTCCAATATTCCTGTTTGCCACTGTTTGACCCTACCTGTTACGACCATTCAGTTTTCTATTAAAGCCTGCAATTGGATCTCATTCCGCTGACTCGCCCTTCATTACAATGCCCATATTTTACGTTTCAGCACCTATTTAAACATACAAAAAAATGTCAATTTTGTTTCTTTGAAAGTTACGTATTAATACAGACATATTAACAATGAGACCAGGCTGAAATAGAATAATGAATAGTATAGTTTTTTGTTTGTTTTTTTTAATTGCAGATATTTAATATTTAGTTAAAAATGCAGTAAGCAATTTCTGAGCTTTTGAAAGTGGATCAGACAGAGCACTACAACACACTTGTAGACAATCAGCAGTAGGGGGCACATATACTCATGATGAGGGAGGAGAGAGAGTGAGCAAGAGGGAGATTTGAAGAAATACTGTAGAAAGAGAGATGGCGGAGAGACATTACAAAAGAAAAGGTCAGAAGAAAATCAATGGAAAGAGAAGGGTTATGATCAGGCAAATGCTTTAGCACCCGCGTTGATATTAGAAAGGCTTTGGAGAGATATAAGTGAGAAGGCCTAAAAAAAGGAAGCTGAGTTTGCATTGTTTCTGCTCCAATATGTGAGTAACATTAGTTTTGCTATGTTTCATAGCAAACCAAGTTGTTGTAATAATAGCTATTATAGCTACAGGACAGTTTTGAGTGTCATTGTCTGTCTGGAGCTGGTGCGCTGCTAGCAACTAACAACAAACTCTTGCTTGTATATACTCTATTTATGTTAATTGTTTTATTCTTCCTTGTTGTTCGTTCATCATCTTTGCTTTATTTTTGGCGAAGCATTGTGTTGCTTCACTTCACCTATAATAAAGAGACATCTACTCTTGCATTGTGTGTTTGTGCATTTTGGGGACGGAGCAATGAAGAATGTGTTTGTTTGGGGTGATTTTAAATATCCAGCAGTGTTTTTTAGATATTGCTTATTGCACCTTTAATGCAGCCTTGGACAAATCAAGACCCAGCAATCTAATATGTTACTTTCTCTGATGCTTCCAAGAGCAACCAGTGCCAGTATGTTAGCTGTATCCAAACACTTCCAAATGCACTTCACTGATGACTGAGTGGAAATCTATCAATCAGCTAAACATCACATGTGCCTCTGCCCTCAGTGCTAGAAACATCAAAGCCACTGAGTGAATAATTCAGACTGGCAATGGGCTGGGCTAGCAAAAAGCGATGGAATGTGTGAGGACAGATGGATGGCTTTTTT
Source organism: Zacco platypus (assembly GCA_038088235.1). NCBI lineage: Eukaryota > Metazoa > Chordata > Actinopteri > Cypriniformes > Xenocyprididae > Zacco > Zacco platypus. Next base: position 11,701,731 of record CM076080.1, read on the forward strand.
GCAGACACAACCAAGGCTGTTAATCACAAGACAAGAGGTCCCTATGGAACGGCAGGCATTAAATAACTCCTCCCTGAGTTCAGTCAGTCAAAGCTATTGCAGGTGATGGTTAAACTGAGAAATGCACATTGTCAAATTGTCAGAGTGCCAGAACGCCAGAATGGTTTAAGTACTGTGGATCTGATTTGAATGTTAGATTGGCCAGAGTAGAGAGAAAACGATCATGTTCACATTATGCTATAATAAGTCCTCATTCATTGTGGTCCCCTACAGTTTCTGTAGTCCTGTTTATTTTCTCCACAACAGAATACAAAAAAGAAATTACTATCTGCGAGAAAAGACAAAATTTATTTTATATAGCAAATTTATCTAACTGTATTACACAGCAGCGAGGTACCAGTGTCATACTGTGACTAGTGGTGAAGCTAGTTTATTGATTTAAACTAGTAAAGGCAAAAAAGCAACCTAGGCTCTTTGGAAAACGTGTAAATACAATTCACTTATTTACAATTAACAATTGTTAACGTGTAAATACAATTCAATTATTTACAATTTGCAATTAACTTTGTTCCTGCTCACACAAATTATGATTACAGGGCCTTATTTTCTTGTATAACCTCAAAACATTTTTATCAAAGAGCATGATTTTTAACTAATACATTTTCACATTTGCTTCATAACCAGCTCCATATGTACTGTATGACTTAGTAAACTTGTTTAGTATCTCACCTGATACAGCATTTCATTTACAATATGGTGTGCTCAGGTAGGCTGAGTCCTAATGACTAACAAGTCACAATAAAAGAGCTCAAATGCTTAATTTGGAGCTACAGTGCACAGTACTACTTTTACTGTTTTACCATAATTATGGAAGAAATCTTATGGAAGAAATACTACAGTAGTATGCTATAGGGTGCAGTTCCAAATTCAGCAAAACATTTAGATCATGCAAGCTAAAATGGCATGGTTGCTTCAGCAAATGTGTTTTTTTTCTTTTCTTGCATACATGATTGCATATCATCAAGAAACCATTGATGATACTCACTGGACATTTAATTTTGAAACTGCCTCAATATATACAACAACAAGTACATTAAAACATGGCCAGATTGACGTTCATCTGTTTTGGATAAAACTGAATGAGCTTTTAGGGCCATTCCTTTGATATTTAACGTTCAAATGTCCCAAAACAAAAAGTAACACAGAAATGTAGCCACAAGCACGCTTATCTAATGAGTCTGGGTTGCAAAAAGGCCCAAATAATATAAAAAATAACGATTTAAGTAGTGTCAAAAACAGGTATGTGTAGTATTTTCTGTCTTTTGGGTAGAATCAAAGTTGGCTAATTAATCACTTTTGATGAGTTGGTTCATTATGATGACTACATTTACATGCACCCTCATAATGCGATTATAATGAGATTTAGACAATATTGTGCTTAAACTTTAGCTCATGTAAACACAATACTTGTAGAAAGAATCCAGGGAGGGACTGGTGGAGGGAAACACCAAAAGAGGAGCTAACAGAGGAAGGAACCATTGAGGGGCTGGCGGAGGAGGCCACAGGGAATCAGAAAATTCACCTCCCCTGACGACACTTGAGGGCTAAAGGTCCATGGCGGATTCCTCCGTGGTGTTGATCAGGGCAGAGCTAGGGGAACTAAAGACTGAGGAGCAGTCCGGTGGATCAAAGACCAGGGTGAAGGTGGAGAGATGAAGAACCAGGCTTGGAGAGCCAATGTGGATATAGAAGATTGGGGGAATGAGGCAGAGCTGGGGACTCAGAAGACCCAGGCCGAGCCGGTGGGAGTGAGGACAAAAGCAAAGCTGGAGGGAAGGAGGAGCCCAGTGAAGCCAAATCGGTGAAAGGCTGAGACAAAAGCAGAGTGATACCTGACCAAGGTGGAGCAATAGGCCCTAAAGACCGTGGCAGGGCCTGATGGTTATGTGGCTCGAAGTCCCTCAACCACGGTTGAATGGGCTGGCTCAGTGACTGTGGTCATGCCGGCGGAGCTGGGGTTTCCATGTCAGATGTGAGCTCTGGCTCTGGGTTGGGCTTTGGCTCTGGCTTGATTTGGGACATTCTCTGGTCCTGGAACTTGGAGAGAGAACCACCCCCAGAGTCAGGGGGAATACACCAACCACAATGCGTAATCGATGTATTGTAGTTCCCCATTGGCATCAGCTGAAAGAGGTGGTCGATGAGCCCACTCCAAAAACGTCCTCTCGTTCTCATTCTAGGGCAACCAATGATATAAGTCCAGTTTTGGTCCTATGTTCTGTTGGAGGGTCAGGCAAGGCATTGCAAAGAACAGAGGCAGATGGATCTAAATGCAGCTCTTTACACTTTATTAACAACAAATAAAACAAAGATAATCCACAGAAGAAATAAACAACAGATTACACACATAGGTAACAAAAGACAGGACAGTGAACTGAAACAAACTAAAGGTGAGCATACACTGTGCAAGTTCGGGCACTCGGGGGGCCATATGCCACTGCACACGTTACGAGTCAGTTGACGTAATAATCGCATCAAAGCAGCTGGTGCACCTCACAACTGTACTGCACAGCGAGTCGGCGGCAATTGCATGAGCTTTCACGCTAAACATGGAGACTTAGTTTTCAATGATGCTTCTATAGGTTTGCTAAAGTATGTTACACAGCTCGCCACATACAGTAATTCCTTTCACACAATGCAAGCTGCGACTATATGAATATCAATGATTTCCATGGCAAAGTTCTTGGCAAAGCAAATAGAAACAGATCAGGCTACCCGTTATAGAACCATAGCCACACACAGAAAGTCTCATACATATCTGATACACTTATGAATTTCCAATAGAATTGCTACAACAGGACTGGCATATCACTGAATTGCTGTCCCTGGGCAAAGGTAATGACAACACAGCCATGATTATTTGAACGTGATCCACTCACACATCAAGACAGCCACACTGTAAATACAAAATTAGATCCATATCATCTCCCTAAGAAGACATTTTCTCCCCTACACAGGGTTCCTCATTGTTTTATCCTCCTGCCACTGTGGTAAGTGAAAATGTAATCAAATTGATTGTCACAAAGGGTAAAGGACAGGGGAAGCAAAGAATTAACTGAAATTTTCCTCACATAACCTCAGAGAGTTCAAATGCCTTTTGTTTAGAGTGCATTCAATGTCGTTGGGAGCTTCTGTTTATGAATGGAAATGTTTGTCATTTGGAATTGAAAACCTTAATCACTTTTCATATTGACCAGGGTGTGAATTTTGGTTTGAATCCCCCAATTTAAGTCAAAACCAAACATTTGGGAGTTCTTAAAGATAATTTTTTCACACACTTTTTTTGCAAAAAATCTTTCAATAATTATGTCAGATTACAAGTTATTCAAATTGTGTTTTCTCTTACACTAAATAGACATTGACAAACTGAAATAAATGTTTACAATAAGCCACATTTTTTAGGATTAACATAAGACATTATACCACATTATTTAATTGGGTTTAGAATGTTTAAAAAATCAGGAATGTCAAAAGAGAGGACATAGTGACAAAAGGGGGACTGAAATATTTATAGATGACCTTCCTCTCTGAAATGTATGGTGGCATCTACATTAGAGAGTGACATATTCCTGAGAGGGGTGATGACATTCACTGTCTTCTCGGAGAACAGCTCTTCCTATGCAAACTGACTGTCCTCATCACCCAGACCCATCACCTTGAACAACCTCATCATGTTTGTGACATATTCTATTTACCTTTTACCCTTTAGGTATTTTATTATCATAATTTAATACTAATAATAATAATTAAAGGGTGACTTATAAAGTTGCCATCTTATGGTAAAAATTTAAGAATTGGCTTCCTTTCAGCTCAAGAGATTTGGACAAAACATTGATAATTATAAATGTTAATGAATTATGTCTATTATCCTTATGTATAATGAATTATTTACATTGTTATCAGACATATTTCAGATGATTGCCACCATTATAATTTCATATTATAAAACTCCTGCAACAAAATTTATATTGATTTGATTGTATAATACTGTGTACTGAGCTATAACAACTTGTTCTAACCATCCATGTGCAAAATAAGTTTCTATGGATGGCATTTTAAACATTTGTTATTAATATTATCTACTATTTCTTGAAGTATCCCCTATATAGAGATAAACATGTAAATATGTTTATTAGTAATACAATATATTAACATGTTTATTAGTAATAGAAACTGGAAGATGAACCACCAGTTTCACAGACAAGGCTTAAGCTAGCCCCCGACTAAAATGGATTATTGAGCTGCTTTAACTGTAAGCAGCTTGCACTTGCATATCTTAAATTAAGTCAGTGTCATTGTTTTGTCTCAAGATACACACTAATAATGGGTTTTTTTTCTAAGGCATGTTTATAAAAGTTACGTAAATGTCCTAATTGAACTAAGGCCTAATCCTGGCTTAGTCTAAGCCCTGTCTGTGAATATATTATATATATTATTAAATGGATTATTATTAATACTTAATTTTTGTATCACTAATTATTGTATTAATAATTACAGCAGTTCAGTGAATTTCTTTGTATTTTAATTCTACCTCCTTAAATTAAGCTTACAATTTTGCATAGTCTGTTCAAATTCAATTCACTAAAACACTATTACTAACGGTACCATGTATGAATGGCTTAATATATAAAACTGCAGTCAATGTAAACTTCCTATACATCCATCAGTTCAAGCGTGAAGTCACTTATGGACAGGCTAGTGAGGTGATCCACAGTGCTACAGACTGCATATAAATTAAAAACAAGCCCAGATAGAGATGTTGCTCGCTAACACTGAGAAAATGACAGCAGCATCCTGATAAAATACACTGAGGTACATTTTGCCCTTGCATGTTCAGCGATGCAGAAGCTGAGCAGACTCTGAATTGCTGAGGAGGTAATGAGTGAATTCGCAATTCCCTGTATTTCAAGGATGAGAGGCACTTGTTCTTCCATCACGGCAACATCTGGTCATAATTACACTGTACCTCCCTGAACTTTTCCTGGAGACACTCTCTTGTAATCACTTTTCATTAAATATGTATGTGTATGTATATATATATATATATATATATATATATATATATATATATTCATTTATTTTCACTCCAACTTATGTGAATAATTTTATTCTACCTGTGTGGTTACTTTTGTCATTTAGTACTTTTTTAATTATATTTTTATATAATTTTTTTTTATATTTTTAGGGCGAGTCACTCATAACGGCTGCTTTTCTGTTTATATATGTCAGGTATGTTTTCTACTATATTTTCTTGTTTGGTGTTATTCATGTTCTTGGCATTGTAATTGCATGGAAGAGAGCACGATAAGCCCTATATCAACTCACTCTGTGTATTATGTTTTCTCAGTGCTCTTGCATGTGAATAAATTCATGGGAGACGATTTCTTGAACCACGAGTTTTACTAATATCACTGGCTGCTGATGCCACAGCAACCAATCAGCTGCACTATGTCATTCTCTTACGCTGTTTATGTTCAGTGCTTCCAAATTCTATGTCAGAACACCGGCTGACACAGAAGAAAGGATATTGTTGAATAAAGTCGTTATTTTTGTTTTGTTTTTGCGCACAAAATGTACTCTTTTCACTTCATAAAATTTAAGGTTGAACCACTTCAGTCAGATACCACTTGTCCTGCGGGTGTGGAACGACATGAGGGTGAGTAATTAATGATAGAATTTTAATTTTATTTTGAACTAACCCATTAAAGACAGAGTAATGGCATTTAAAGTGCCCCTATTATGCATTTTTTAAGGTTCCAAATATTGTTTCGGGGGTCTCCTACAACAGGTTTACATGCATGCAAGGTCAAAAAACACTTTCGTTTTCTCATAATATACATTTAATTTCACCTCAGTTCTCAATGAGATTGTGTCAAAGCAGCTTTACAGTGATAGAGGCCGTGTGATATTTTTGGCTGTGCAAACAGTGTCATTGTCCATCTTAAGTAAGTTCAGTATTGATTCTTTCCATTGTAAAAAAAATCATTAGTTATTAATTTAGTTCATTTATCTATACAACATTACAGGTCATAAATCAGATTGGGATTGGTACAGTCAAAATATTTAATCCAGTTCCATCTGGTTGAAGATTCATCACACCAGTTTGGAAATGGTTTTGTCGGGGATCTGTGCTGCTGGCTGTCATGTCGATGAGGCCTTCACAGGGGATGGTCTAGTGGAAACAATCTAGCTGTCATTTCAGGGATGTGTTGTGGTCATGTTTAGACGCAGGTGATCGCACTTCTGATCTGGATACGGCCTGGATCTGGCTGACTACGGTAAACCTCGGGATAAACAGAGAGACTAATATTAGCATAGATGCCATTCTTATGATGTAACAAGTACATCAAGAGTTATAGGAATTGTTCCTGGTTCAAGTTGACATAATTTATGAGCCCAACAATCCTTTACCCGATGTGAAAATATAAATTGATAATGTGATATGCCAGGTTAAAGAGATTAGTTTTTAGTGTACTTTTAAACTGACAGTGTGTCTGCTTCCCGATCAATGCTAGGAAGATTGTTCCAAAGTTTAGGTGCTATAGGAAAAGGATCTACCTCCTGTTGATATTCTAGGTATTATCAACTGGCCAGAATTCTGAGATCACAATAGATGTGAAGGACTATAATGTGTTAAGAGCTTGCTTACGTACTGGGGAGCTAAACCATTTAATGCTTTGTAATTAATTGGCAAGATTTTAAAATCGTTCAATGTTATCAAAGTCCCTGTAAAGTCAATTCTGATAATTGTTTCTAAATGCATTATAAATGTTACAAATTTATTGCTTACACATATTACAAAGACTGTGAACTCTGTATTATCGAATAGTGGAGTTAGAGCATTAAAGAGATTTTCACCAATACTATGCTCAGAATTTTTCTCATAATAATAACTGGAGCCACTGAGCATGGTCCCGCCCCTAAAACTATAACTAGAGCACATTCATCCTCCCAACCGGCTGATATCTGGTGCAGTACGTGCCCACCAATGAGTGCAAGTTAACTTTTGTGCTTATGTTATAATTATAGTAGGTAGTTTACAGTAACTCTACTCAATTTTGAGGGTGATTCTTAAGTAGCTGGTCCTCTAAATTAAATTCTGGCTGTGGAGGCTCAAACATGAATGGCTTTGTAAATCCCTTTGTAAATCCTAATTTTAAATTAAGCTGCTAAGAGCATCCATTTAGGCTGTAGCGGTATTTGACAGTTAAGAGGGGACAGCTTTCCCGCGAGTGGGCGAGGTTTCAGCACAGACAGTAGACACGCCCCCAGCACTTGAGAGCAGAGGATACTGTCCATGTTTCAAGATTTTGATCACTTATTTTACTTACTTGGCGGATTTTTTTATCATTCAAATTTAGCTAAGTGGTTAATAAAAAAAATTTCTGTGGTGTGACAAACTCATAACAAACTTGGAACTGCTATAGTTTGTTTATTAACAATGCAGGAAATCCAATAGAGCGTGAAGATTACTGAGCCAGTAGTTTATAGTAGTTAACCTTGAGGTTATGAACACATGAACTAACTGTTCTGCATTTGTCATTGGGGGCATTTGTCGTACTTTAGTTTTACATATATATTAAGATGAAAGAATGCGGTTTTACAGATGTTAGAAATGGCTTTCAAATGAAACATTGGTATCAAAGAGCACACCCAGGTTCCTAACTGATGACGAAGACTTAACAGAGCTCATGAGGACCTGGAAGGCACCTTTTACTGCCAGAAACCATCCCAGTGGCTCCTCCTCCCTCACCATCCTTGATGGCAGTGTGACGGGTCACACACAGATCCCTCCAGTGGAGCAGGCGGTTGCTATGCAGCTATGCCCTAACTCCACCTGGCGTGGTGAGCCGTGTTTGCCTTCCCAGGCTTGTAAGTAGTCGTCGGACCTAACCGGCACGGCTTACCAGGCATGCGGGGAAGCCGCTTCCGCCTTACACACTATGGCGTTGTTGAAGATCCATCAGGCCAAGGTACTGAAGGACCTGCACGAGGGTGGTCATGATCAACAAATTCTCCAAGAACTTCATGCCACAACGGACCTCGCGGTCAGTGGGTCGTGCGATGTCCAGTCTGGCTGACATTAGGGATACCGAGAGGTCAGGTTTCTTAATTCCCCGTGACCGGCAGGGGAGAACTTCGCCCAGCAGTTCTTGGCTGTACAGAGGCAGTCTGAGGTGATATCCCACATCCTGCTGCAGCGGTCAGCTGCTGCGTCCACCCATCCGCCGCCCGCAGAACCTCAGCCTGCTCATCGCCGAGGGCGCCCCCCAGCGGCTGCCCCCGCTCCCGCGCCGCAGCAGCAGCCTCCACCCAAGGAGCGTTGAGGAGCCAGTCGCAAGCGGGGCGCCCTGCCCCTCCAGGCCACCGCCAGGATGGGCGGCAAGGCCAAGGGCAAGAAGGATGTGGTTTGGTAAATCCTTTGTTGATTTTTCATTTTGTTCTGTCCAAAATTACCAACAGTTTCAAAAAAAGAGCAGTTTCCTTCATCTTTGGGTCTGAAGAGGGCTCGGACGGCAGTGGGAGGAGAAACACCTCACCACTCTCTTCCCCCTCTTCCTTCACCAGAGGGCAGCAGTGTGCAGTTCGAGAAAGCAGCCAATCCTGCACCTCCTGTCCGATCGTGGAACCAGGTAAGTGTTGCACAGCACACTCAGACCCCGCCCCCACCCGTCTCACAAAGAGAACCTCCCGAGCGGCGTCCCTGCGTTCCACCTCAATGTCCTGCTGCGGGTACACCCACGGTCTCCTTGACCCCGTTTGTACGGTCTCTGGAAGCCTGGTTCCCAGTCCGTCTCGCTGGCTCATTCGGACCATCAGGCTCGGCTATGCGATTCAATTCGCCTGGCGTCCCCCGAAGTTCGGGGGCATCCACTTCACTTCAATGAAGCTGTCAATGCCCCTGTCTTGCGTGGGGAGATCGCAGTCCTACAGGTGAAGGACGCAATAGAGCCGCTCCCTCCAGCCGATATGAGGTAGGGGTTCTACAGCCCCTACTTCAATGTAGTCAAGAAAAGCGGTGGGTTACGACCGATCTTAGATTGTCGAGCTTTGAATCGGAGCCTCCACAAGCTTTAAGATACTTACACAGAGACGCATTTTCGAGTGCATCTGTCCCCAAGATTGGTTTGCAGCGATCGACCTGAAGGACATGTACTTTCATGTCTCGATTTTTCCTCGACACAGGCCGTTCCTATGCTTTGCATTCGAGGGGCAAGCATATAGGTACAAAGTCCTGCCCTTCGGGCTGTCCCTGTCTCCCCGCATCTTTACGAAGTTCGTGGAGGGAGCCCTTGTTCCCATGAGACAACAGGGTGTTTGTATCCTCAACTATCTCGACGACTGGCTCATTCTAGCACACTCTCGGCATCAGTTATGCGTCAGTCAGTGGCAATCATTCCGGAATGCTGTCAAGCCTTCAGTCCATGGGCAGACCCCTTGTTTCTTCAGGCAGGAGTGCCCCTAGATTCACAGATGCCTCTGCCACTGGCTGGGGTGCCACGTACAACGGGCGTGCAGTGTCAGGGGTTTGGACGGGCCTCCAACTGCATTGGCACATCAATTGCCTCGAGTTGCTAGCAGTACGTCTTGCTCTGAGCCGCCTGGGCAATGAGGCAAGCACGTGCTGGTCCATACGGACAATACTGCGACAGTTGCATACATCAGCTGTCAAGGTGGTCTACGCTCCCGTCGCATGTCACAACTTGCCCGCCATCTCCTCCTGTGGAGTCAAAAGCATCTGAGGTCGCTTCGGGCCATTCATGTCCCTGGTGTGCTCAACTATGTGGCCGACAAGCTCTAATGAGCTGCGCTGCCGGGAGAGTGGCGACTCCACCCCCAGGTGGTCTAGCTGATTTGGAGAGAGTTTGGAGAAGCTCAGGTAGACCTGTTTGCCTCTCCAGAAACCTCTCACTGCCAGGTCTTTTATTCTCTGTTCGAGAGGACACTCGGCATGGATCCACTGGCGCACAGCTGGCCCCGGGGCCATCACAAATATGCGTTTCCCCCAGTGAGCCTACTTGCACAGACCTTGTGCAAAGTGAGGGAGGACGAGGAGCAGGTCCTGGTTGTTGCGCCCTATTGGCCAAACCGGACCTGGTTCCCGAAACTCCTCGCGATAGCCCTCCCTGGGGCATTCCTCTGAGGAGGGACCTTCTTTCTCAGAGACGGGCACCCTCTGGCACCCGCGTCCAGACCTCTGGAAACTCCATGTCTGGACGGGACGCTGAGGTTCTAGGTGACTTACCCACCAAGGTACTTAACACCATCGCTTTGGCACATGCACATCTACAAGATGTGTTTACGCCTTGAAGTGGAACCTGTTCGTCGAGTGGTGTTCTTGATGTTTGATCAGAGTCATGCTTTCCTTCTTGCAGCAAAGGTTGGAGCGTAGGCTGTACCCTCTACCCTCAAAGTTCATGCTGCCGCAATATCTACGTATCACGACCACATAGAAGGCAAGTCAGTTGGTAAGCATGACCTGGTCGTCATGTTAGTTAGCTGGGGCGAGACAGTTAAATCCTCCTCATCCTCCCTCCATACCCTCTTGGGACCTTGCTCTGGTGTTCCAAGCACTTCAGAATGTGCCATTTGAGCCTTTGCAGTCGGCAGACTTAAAGTCTGAAGAAGACTTTACTGCTGACTGCATTGACTTCTATCAAGAGGGTAGGGGACCTGCAGGCATTTTGGGTCGACGAATTGTGCCTAGAGTTTGGACCTCAGACCAGCTCTTTGTCTGTTACGGAGGCCAGCAGAAGGGAAAGGCTGTCTCCAAACAGAGGATGGCCCACTGGATAGTGGATGCCATCGCATTGGCTTACCAAGCACAAGGCGTGCCCTCGTGCCCTGCCCGCTCAGGTTGTATGCTCACTCTACGAGAGGGGTTGCATCCTCCTGGGCGCTGGCTTGTGGCGCCTCGCTGAGAGATATTTGTAGAGCTGTGGGCTGGGCGACACCTAACACGTTCACTAGATTCTATAGCCTTCGTGTTGAGCCGGTCTCCTCCCATGTTCTCACCTCAGGTCAGAGGCACGGAGAGGCCCCGGCTTAGTGACGGCTTGCTGCGTTATGAGCTTATTGCTCCAGTGAGTCCTTACAAGGCAGACCCTGTTGAGTCCTCGATCACCCTTTGGCAGCCGGACGTGGCGGAGCATCTAGCGCCAGGCCTATACTTTGTTGCATCCTTGTGAACCGGACTAGGCTGGGTGTCATATGTGTGACCCTACGGGGATCCCATATGTGTGGTTCCATGGCTCCTAAACGAATCCATATCTTCCCTTTTGGGGAACCCACCTTTTACCAGGTTGGAGTCCCCCAGTACTTCCTTATGTTACAGCTCTACAGAGCAAGTCCATATGTGCTTTCCACATAACTCCTTTGAGAAGGATGTGGCTTCCGCAGCGTTTCTTCCAGCGAGGGGTACGCTTTCCCAGTGTTATCCAATAATCTCACTGAATGGATTGTGGAGAAATGCAGTTATCGACATTCTCTGTTTTGGCCCTGCCCCACCTGCATGTAGCAAGGTGGTGCAGGGAGCTTGCACAGAGCACTGGAAGGGGGCAGCACCTGTGGCGCTTTGGTAGGGATTCCTATTTGTCAGTCTGTCCGATGTACGTTGAATGTGACCGACTGAATGGGAACGTCTCAGTTACATAGGTAACCCTCATTCCCTGAAGGAGGGAACAGCGGCGTACGTCCCGTCGCCACAGTCGCTGCACCCCGCTGATGCTGCCGTATAACCTGTTTAGCTCCTCAGTGAAAAACTAAAGATGCAACACACCTGCTGCTCATTAAATACCCACCCTGCGAGGCAGAGCAGCTGCTGCATATGATTGCATGCCAATGTGCATTGGCCCGTTTTAGTTACACTCGAGTTAGATTGGCCTCTCTTGCGAGATTCTTATTCGGTCTGTCCGACGTACGTTTCTTAATCCTCCTTCAGGGAATGAGGGTTACCTATGTAACCAAGAAGTTTTATTTAATAAGAGGTTTAATAATAGCGAGCTTAAAAAGTTATCAATATAAAGGTGAATTAGTGGTAACGATGAATTAATGATATTAAGAAGAGGACTTATGACCTCTGGAAGCATCTCTTTCAATAGCTTAGTCAGTATAGGGTCTAAGCATACATGTTGTTAATTTTGATGATTTAATGAGTTTAGACAGTTCTTCCTCTCCTATAAAAAATGAATGAACGGAATTTTTCCTCAGGGACACTACAATTTGATATGATGGTGTAGTAGATGTTTGCATGATTATAATTTCTCTCTAATATTATAATTCTTACAAGTAAAGAAGTTCATAAAGTCACTACTGATGTGCTGTTTGGAAATGTCAAAATGCTTTCTTTCCACTAAATGCAAAAAACCTCTAGTTTTGTTTTGTCCCTCACTTTTCTTCCAGCGGTGCACCATTTTTCTTGTTACTCTCTATGCCAGTATTACCACATTGATCTGCCATGCAGTTACTCACCTTGTTTCATCCCTGGTATTTCAATAAACTTTGTTTCGAAATTATCTGTGTTTTCATTCTTCTGTTCTGTGACATTACCGGTATAATTGGCACAATTAACTTTTGTCAATTTCTGTTGAGAAACCATGGGGAAAAATGTAAATAAAGACTAAGATGAAGAACCTGAACATTTAGAAAATATTATTTAAAGAAATTTACAGCATTTGTACTGGCTCATCAATTTATCTCCTGTTCTGTGAGAGCTGTGAATGGAGGGAGGGGAGTGTTTTGTTCAGTTCAGTGTTTTTTTTTAATGTTTTCTTCATCTGTTTGCCTGTATTGTTTTGACCAATACTGTATAGCTGTGTTTTTCATTGTGTTCATTGTCAAACTCCAAAATTATTTAATTTGGACTTTCTAAAAAAAAATGCTATTATTCTAAAATGAAAATATAATTGTATTTTATTGACAAAATATTTTAGCTTCTTATACATATTATTTAATTAGATCAGATAACATTTTAAGAGGTTACAATGTGCCTCTCACATGTTACAATGTGCCCAAACTACAGGGAATGTTGTCACAATTCACTTCCATTCTTTTGGGGTAAATAAAGAAAAAAGTATACGTCATATTAATGAAACAAATCGTCTTGGTTACAACTGTAACCTTATTTCCCTGAAGAGGGAACGAGACCCTGCATCGAGAATGATGCTGTGGGAGCGCTTCCCATGAATGCATCATGAGGCGGGTGACGTCATGATCAGGAAACTATAAAGCACGCTAAAACAGTGCAACGCTAGCTTCAAAAAAATCTGAAGTAGTCAATGACAGGCATGCCGGAAGTATGGATGGTGATGCAGCGTCTCGTTCCCTCTTCGGGGAACTAAGGTTGCAGTCGTAACCAAGATGTTCCCTTTCTAGAGAACTCGCGCTGCGTGGAGAATGACGCTGTGGGAGCGTTCATACCTACGCAGCCATAATGACCAATGTCTGTCTAGTGTGATTCATATAGCACTAGGAAGAAAGTACCTGGGCCCCAGGAGTGGAGTTCAGGTCCAGGTCATAAAACCTCACAAATGTGAGGATTGCTCCTGCTCCTTGATCGATTGCTCCTGTCTGCCTCGCTGCTGAATTGTTTGAGTCTGTTGCTCTGTATAGCTTTGTTTTGAATCTATTTATTGTCATTGTTTGCTATCTACTTTATCTTCACTATATATCTGATATTGTCTTATATTGCCTATCACATTAATCTGACATCGCTAGTTTTTAATCTTTTAATCTAAATCACTATCACAACGCGTTAGCATTTCGCTAGTTTGTGTTATCCGTGCCCACCGTCATTTCTGTCGCACTGGAGAAGATGACATAGCTTACCGTGTTTGTAGACCAACCCAACTTACCAGTTGTTTGATGAACTTGTAGAAAAAGGAAAGTCGGATCGGTCTACAAACACGGTAAGCTATGTCATCTTCTCCTTTCATTGTTACTTGCACTGCCTGTCACATGCATAAATCTTAGAATTAGAGACACGCATCCAAACTTTAATTGAGGATAGTAAGAATGCAAGGGCTTCAGATACTGTTTTGGATGCGACTAGCTTAGCGAACTCCGCACATTGTAGAGCCCGTGCAGCAGGGCAAATTTGTGACCGTGAGGCGGCCTAGTCGTGGGAAAAAACACCACTCTTCCGTTCCGATTAGAACATCAAACAGGTTCTCCCCACTCAGTGACGCACCCACTGAGAATCCTGTTGAAAGTGCCCTAGTTACTGGCGATTCTATTACACCGAACGTGAAAATAGAGACACCAGCCACCAAAGTCACATGTTTGCCGGGAGCCAGAGCGCCTGACATTAAAGCAAATTTAAAAGTGCTGGCTAATGCTAATCGTAAATACTCTAAGATTGTTATTCATGTCGGCGCTAATGATTTTCGACTTCGCCAGTCGGAGATCACCAAAATTAACATTAAAGAGGTGTGTGAACTCGCACGTACAATGTCAGACACTGTAATTTTTCTGGACCCCTTCCTGCTCGTAGGAGTGATGAGATAATTAGCAGGCTGTCTAAGTGGTGTCCACAGAAAAATATAGGTTTCATAGACAATTGGAAAAGTTTTTGGGGCAGACCTGACCTGTTGAAAAGAGATGGTATTCATCCCTCCTGGGGTGGTGCCGCTCTTCTCTCTAGTAATATGGCACATAGTCTTAAAGCTCAACCTTGACTAACTGGGGCCCAGGTCAGGAAGAAACAGACTGGCTAAACCGACCGTCTGCTAGCTGTCTCACGTCACAGAAGTCAGATAAATCCCAACACATAGAGACTCTTTGACCTAGATATCATCACATAGAGACTGTGTCTGTACCCCAAACTAATAAATACAGAAAACTTCCAAACCCATTTACGGGTGATAATTTAATTGATGTTCAAAAAGCAGTAAACAGAGATTATAAAGATAAACAAATGATAAAGCTTGGGTTGCTGAATATTCGATCCCTTTCTTCAAAAGCACTTATTGTAAATGATATTATCACAGTTATCACAGTTAGTACCACAGATGTGCTGTGTTTGACAGAAACCTGGCTAAAACCAGACGATTACATTACTTTAAATGAGTCTAGCCCTCAAGGTTACTATTATCGACACGAACCTCGTCGGAAAGGTAAAGGGGGAGGTGTTGCTGTAATCTATAGCAATATCTTCAGTATTACTCAAAAGTCTTTCAAATATATCTCTTTTGAAGTGATGGTGCTCTATGTAACATTATATAATGTAAGTGATAAATCTCACTTGAAATTTGTGTTGGCTACTGTATACAGGCCACCAGGGTACCATACAGATTTTATCAAAGAATTTGCTGATTTTCTATCGGAGTTAGTACTGGCTGTGGATAAAGTCCTTATTGTTGGTGATTTTAATACACATGTAGATAATGAAAAATACGCATTGGGATTGGCATTAACAGATATTCTAAACTCTATTGGAGTTAGACAACACGTGTCAGGACCAACTCATTGTCGTAATCATACTCTAGATCTTATATTGTCACATGGAATCGATATTGATGCCATTGAAATTCTGCAGCAGAGCGATGACGTCTCAGATCATTATCTAGTCTCATCCGTGCTACATTTAACCAAGGACGCAAAACGGTCTCTCTGCCACAAATATGTTAGAACCATCACTTCTACCACTAGAGAGCAGCCAGAAAAATGGAGCGCAGCTGGAAGAATTCAAAACTAGAAGTTTTTCGTATTTTATGGAGAGAGAAAATGATGGAGTACAGAAAGGCCGTAAAAACGGCTAGATCTGCTTATTTTTCAAATCTTTTGGAAGAAAATAAACACAACCCTAAGTACTTATTTAATACAGTGGCTAAATTAACTAGAAATACAGCCTCAACTTCTGATGTTTCCAAACTGCACAGCAGTAATGACTTTATGAACTTCTTTACCTGCAAGATTGACAACATTAGAGAGAAAATTATAGCCATGCAACTGTCTACAGTATCACATCAGACAGTGGATTGTAGTATCCCTGAGGAAAAATTCCATTCATTCGCTTCTATAAGAGAGGAAGAATTGTCTAAACTTGTTAAATCATCGAAATCAACAACATGTATGTTAGACTCTATACCGACTAAGCTATTGAAAGAGATGCTTCCAGAGGTCATAGATCCTCTTCTTAAGATCATTAATTCATCTTTATCACTAGGTTAAGTACCGAAAAATTTTAAGCAGGCTATTATCAAACCTCTTATTAAAAAACCACAACTTGATCCTAGAGAATTAGTCAACTACAGACCGATCTCCAATCTACCCTTTCTGTCAAAAATACTAGAAAAGGCAGTATCATCTCAACTGTGTTTCTACTTGGAAAGAAATGGTATCTTGTGAGGATTTCCAGTCAGGATTTAGACCGTACCATAGTACTGAGACTGCTCTCATTAGAGTTACAAATGATTTGCTCTTATCATCAAATCGTGGCTGTATCTCTCTATTAGTGTTACTAGACCTCAGTGCTGCTTTTGACACTATCAACCACAATATTCTTTTGAATAGACTAGAAAATTATGCTGGAATTCGTGGAATTGCATTGGCATGGTTCAAATCATACTTATCTGACCGTTATCAGTTTGTAGTAGTAAACGAAAAGATGTCATTTCGATCACAAGTTAAATATGGAGTACTACAAGGCTCAGTTCTAGGACCGTTGCTTTTCACTCTGTACGTGCTACCCTTGGGAGATGTCATTAGGAAGCATGGCATTAGTTTTCACTGTTACGCTGATGATACTCAGCTCAGCACTCCTCACGCCCTAAACCAAAACCTACCAATTCTTAAAATTAACAGAATGCGTAGCTGATATAAAAAATTGGATGACTAGTAATTTCCTACTACTAAATTCAGAAAAAACAGAGATTCTAATTATTGGACCAAAAACTTCAGCACATAATAACCTAGAATACTGTCTAACACTTGATGGCTGCTCTGTTAAGTCGTCTTCGTCAGTTAGGAACCTGGGTGTGCTCTTTGATACCAATCTTTCATTTAAAAGCCACATTTCTAGCATATGTAAAACCACATTCTTCCATCTTAAAAATATATTTAAATTACGACATATGCTCTCAATGACAAATGCGGAACAGCTAGTTCATGTGTTTATGACCTCGAGACTAGATTACTGTAACCCTCTACTGGGTGGTTGCCCTGCTCGCGTGATAAACAAATTACAGCTGGTCCAAAACGCAGCTGTCAGAGTCCTTACTAGAACCAGGAAGTATGACCATATTAGCCCGGTTCTGTCAAAACTGCACTGGCTCCCAATTAAACATTGTATAGATTTTAAAATCTTGCTAATTACTTCCTAGCATTGTTCGGGAAGCAGATACACTCTGTCAGTTTAAATCTAGACTAATAACACATCTATTTAACCTGGTATACACATGACGCACTATCAATTTTTGTCTTCATATCCGTTAAAGGATTGTTAGGCTGCATAGATCAGGTCAGTCGGAACCAGGAACACTTCCTATAACACCAGATGTCCTCGTTACATCTGAAGAAGAATGGCGTCTACGCTAATTTTTGTCTTTCTGCTTATCCCGAGGTTTACAAATTAACGTGATTGGCTGGCCGTGTCCAGGTCGGATGGGGGACCTGCACCTCTGCCCGGCAGCAACGTGGCCCTGGGGTGTCGGCGGAGACTGTGTGAACTAGCTCATTCTTTGTGAAGACCTTGCCGACTCATCAGCCAGTGGCACATATCCCAACAAACCGTCCCATACCGGCGTGATCAAAAGATCTTAAACTAGATGGAACTAGATTAAATATTTTGACTGTTGCGATTCCAAATTGGTTTAATGACCTGTAACTCTGCCTGAGTATCGGACAAGTGTTCACTATTGGCCAGAGGAGAACTGGCCCCCCGACTAAGCCTGGTTTCTCCCAAGGTTTTTTTCTCCATTTGTTGGAGTTTTGGTTCCTTGCCGCTGTTGCCTTTGGCTTGGTTAAGTTTGGGACACTTGCTTGATATTCAGCAGTGTTTTTGATATGCCTGCATTTGGCACCGTTGTATGCGAAGTGAGCTGAGCCGGACGATTACGTCACTGTTTTCTGCAGTGCTGATATACCTAAATTAACTAGACTAATAACTTGATATTTGCAACGGAATGAATCAATAATATATAGAATAAGCTGGACAATGACACCATTTTCTTTGGGAGCTGCTGTGCAGCCAAAATTATTTGCCAATTATTAATGTAAAGCTGCTTTGCCACAATTTGCATTGTAAAGAGCGCTATATAAATAAAGGTGACTTGACTTGACTTGACATGTGTCAGCACACATCGCAAATATTTTGCAAAGAAACTCCAGAGAGAAGAGCTTTAGAGGCAGACATACTTCTGGTGGAGTGGGCTCAAACTGACATAGGAGAACTGACATTGTCCGGCTGACTCGTAAGCAAGTGATATAACCTCAACTATCCACTTGCTCATCCTCTACTTAGATGCTGGGGACCACTTCGAAGGGGACCCAAAACAAATGAACAACTGTTCCATTTCACGCCACAGGCCAGCACTGTGGAGATACCCATCCAGCGCCCGAACTAGGCACAGCAGATTATTCTGTTCCTGGTCTGAACCCCCGAAGGGAGGAGGACAAAAGACCTGCAGCACAATAGATCTAAACACATTAGAGGGGACCTTAGGAACATAGCCCAGCCTGGGATGAAGAAAAGCTTTCCCCATGCCAGGAGCAAATTACAAGCACTAGGGGGCAACCTACAAGGCTTGCAACTCTCCTATCCTCTTAAGAGAATTGATCGCGAGGAGGAACAAAGTTTTCAGAGTCAGAAATTTGCCTGGAACCTCCTCAATAGGTTCAAATGGAGCCAGGAAAAGGCCCTGGAGTACCACAGCCAGATCCCATGTGGTACCCTACTGCGTACTGCAGGCCTCAGCCTTAAAGTGCTACGGAGGAAACGTGTTATCAACAGGTTACAACCCGACGGGATGTGGTAAGTCACTATAGCCGCCACATAAACCTTTAGAGTGAAAGGAGATAACCCTGCACTAAGCCGCTCCTGCAGAAACTCAAGCACTGTGCCAATCGGGCAGTTAACTGGGTCTGACTGATGATCACTGCACCAAGAAGTGAAGACTCTCCACTTCAGGGCATATAACTTCCTCGTGGAGGGAGCTCTAGAGTGAAGGATGGTATTAGCGACCTCACTCGACAGACCAGAGTCTATGAGCTGGGCCCGCTCAGAGGCCAAGCCCACAGATTCCAAAGCTCTGGGCGGGGGTGAAATATTGAGCCCCCTGCCTGGGACAGAAGGTCCCTCCTGACCGGAATCTCCCAAGGAGAGCCGTCTAGGAGAGACACTAGATCCGCAAACCAAAGAAAACCTCTAGAACTCCCGGGAGCAGAATGATCGGGAAACGTGTACAAACGTAGCCTCGGCCACGTCTGCACCATAGCATCCAGCCTTCGAGGAGCTGGATGCGTGAGGGAGAACCAGAGTGGACAGTGAGACGTCGGGGTGGAGCCTTCATTCCCTGGGCCTCAGCCCCTGCCTCAACAGGGTGTCTGCTCCCAGAAATGGATTTCATCTTGGAGAAAACCCCCTGGTCCTGAGCCACCACTGCAGGGGTCCCATGCACAACAGGCCAAAAGGTATCACGTCGGCTGCCATCAGAACCAACAGTCTTTGAAACTGCTTTAAAGTGAATAACTGGCCTAGATTTACTCGGTTTACATTAGAAAGGATTCATTCTATACGACTAGGAGAAAGACACACCTGTATCGCAACCGAATCCCTAATTTTGATGATTATAACTGACAACTAAGGAAAATTTCAAATTCAGTATCTCAGACAATTAGAATATTGTGAAAAGGTTCAATATTGAAGACACCTTGTGCCACACTCTAATCAGCTAGTTAACTCAAAACACCTGCAAAGGCCTTTAAATGGTCTCTCAGTCTAGTTCTACCAGAAAGACTCGGGAGGTAAGATAACGTAACAATGATATTTATTAACAATCAGCAAGCAAATATAGTGAGAAAGTTCTTTCGTGTAGGCCCCGTCCGCGTCAGACATGTGTTAGTACCGATCTTTTATACTACTAGTGTTTGATAATGATTGGTTAGATCTAAACTCGTAGTGACGTAACATTTGAATCTTCCTGGCAAAACTTGCACTAGAGCTTTCATTTCTGCAGGCTACACAATCCTAGGGAAGACACCATTGACACCTTGCACAAGGAGGGCAAGACACAAAAGGTCATTGCAAAAGAGGCTGGCTGTTCACAGAGCCCTATGTCCAAGCACATGAATAGAGAGGCGAAGGGAAAGAAAAGATGTGGTAGAAAAATTGTACAAGCAATAGGGATAATCACACCCTGGAGAGGATTGTGAAACAAAACCCATTCAAAAATGTGGGGGAGATGCACAAAGAGTGGACTGCAGCATGAGTCAGTGCTTCAAGAGCCACTATGCATAGACGTATAAAAGACATGGGTTTGAGCGGCCGCATTCCTTGTGTCAAGCCACTCTTGAACAACAGACAGCGTCAAAAGCGTATCGCCTGGGCTAAAGACAAAAAGGACTAGACTGCTGCTGAGTGGTCCAAAGTTATGTTCTCTGATGAAAGTAAATGTTGCATTTCCTTTGGAAATCAGGGTCCCAGAGTCTGGAGGAAGAGAGGAGAGGCACACACGTTGCTTGAGGTCCAGTGTAAAGTTTCCACAGTCAGTGATGGTTTGGGGTGCCATGTCATCTGCTGGTGTTGGTCCACTGTGTTTTCTGAGGTCCAAGGTCAACGCAGCCATATACCAGGAAGTTTTAGAGCACTTCATGCTTCCTGCTGCTGACCAACTTTATGGAGATGCAGATTTCATTTTCCAACAGGACTTGGCACCTGCACACAGTGCCAAAGCAACCAGTACCTGGCTTAAAGACCATGGTATCCCTGTTCTTAATTGGCCAGCAAACTTGCCTGACCTTAACCCCATAGAAAATCTATGGGGTATTGTGAAGAGGAAGATGCAATATTCCAGAACCAACAATGCAGAAGAGCCGCATTGCTGCGGTAATTCAGGCAAAAGGAGCCCCAACTAAGTATTGAGTGCGGTACATGCTCATAATTTTCATGTTCATACTTTTCAGTTGTCCAAGATTTCTAGGAATCCTTTCTTTGTTTTGGGCTTAAGTAATATTCTAATTTTCTGAGATACTGAATTTGGGATTTTCCTTAGTTGTCAGTTATAATCATCAAAATGAAAAGAAATAAACATTTGAAATATATCAGTATGTGTGTAATGAATGAATATAATATACAAGTTTCACTTTTTGAATGGAATTAGTGAAATAAATCAGCTTTTTGATGATATTCTAATTATATGACTGGCACCTGTATTTACATTCCCTCATAAAGATATTATCGTTTCCTTGCAAAACCTGTTGTGAGCTTGGACAAACGTCCAATGTCTTGCTGACTGTGGCAGTAGTATTTCAGTCAGCACCGTGTATTAATACAGACAAAATAATCTGCGGCTCATATAGAGTTTGAACTTGTTGGACACAAATATATAGAAATGCGGTCAGTACTTAGCTCAAGAGACGTGGTGGTGGAAAAAAATTGGGATGGGAGGAATTTAAAAAAAAAAAAAATGTTGCATTCCCTCACAAAGATATTTGCATGCCATCATAAAACTTTGCGTTCCCTTGCAAAGATATTATCGCTCCCTTGCAAAACCTGTTGTGAGCTCGGACAAACACTTCCTGTTTAATGTCCTGCTGGCTGTGGCAGTAGTGTTTCAGTCACCTCCGTGCAATATTATTCACATTTATTAATCTGTGTTAATGTTAATTTCAACATTTACTAATACATTATTAAAATCTTGTTAACTAACATGATCAATCAATGAACAACTGTATTTTCATCAACTAACGATTAGCAAATACAGTAACAAAAGTATTGCTTATGGTTAGTTCATGTTAGTTAATACATTAACTAATGTTTAACTAATGAACCTTATTGTAAAGTGTTACCGGTTTTGCAAAGGAATGATAATTCCACCCATCCGAATTTTTTTTCCACCACCACGTCCCTTTAGGAGCTCCATAAAGTAAAGATATTATTGAAATTAATCATTAATTTCATCTTCAGAGATGACTGAGGTCTTTAAGCAAAAAATACCATGATACAGTGGGTTTGAGTTCATAGTTTATGGGTTTCAAGTGTTTTAAGTTGAATATTTGTTGTTTGTGTGTTTCTTTTTAAATTATGAGCCATTTATCAGTATTTAAATTATTTTAGATCTATTTTTTTGTGTCCTATTGGTTTTCATAGTGTTAGATTTTGCTTTATTTGGCTGAGCAGTCTTTTTGGGTGGCTCGCCAATGTATTAGATTTCTCTAATACATAAAATGAGTAAGCTTGACAAGAGTGGGGAGAAGAGTTTATTGAAGGCAGTAGTGTAGCACAGTTCTTCAGCAGCGATGTCAGCGTGTCAGCCTTCAAAATAACTTAACCCAAAGTTCTGTCTGTGAGACAGAACTTTATACATGAAGACAAAAGGGCTACAAACAATAGAAAACTGTTAGGACCTCCTACAGGAGGTTGGTCTACCCTGCAATCTACTCTGACCAAACCGTTTCTTTGTTTTTCAATTTCTCTAGGCCATTTGGTTGACACCTTTACAGACAGACTATTGATTGCATCAAGGACAGAGTTGATTGTGTCTGAGGCACAGTCACAATTTAAATGCATCTAACTAAAGATGATGAAAATTCACATAATCTTTCAATAGAGAGAAATTCATGTTTTACTTGTTCAAGGCTTTGTTTTTGTCACAATCCCGGTGTTGTGCATAACTTGTCTGGACTTTTGTGTTACCTGCCCTAGTGTCATGTTTGTAGTTCATTGTAGTTTTTCATATTGATTTCATGTCTCCTCAGGTGTATCTTGTGCCCTTTCGAAAGGGAACTTCGAGTTGCGTCATAAAACACTAGGGGAACCGCCTCCGCGGGAACCGGTTTCTGAAACACATATCCAATCTTGGCAATATCATATTGACCGGCAACAGCCCATGACATCATAACAATACGACCCATGTGTATATAAGGGGTGCCTAGATAACATGTCATCCTCTTTTCGTCTTCAGGGACTGTTATATATGAAACGCTATCATGGCAATTATGAAACACACAGACAAACTAAGGTGAATCAGTGTCAATAGTTATCTGACACCAGATTACACACACGAGCTGTGCGTTCTTTGTCTGTATAAAGAGCACGCATAGGAAGTTCTTGAGGGAGCTGCCAGTGCAAACTGTGAACATTCCATTCTCGTCTGGGTCTCTTCTCGAGGGAAGAGAGTTCAGCATCTGGGCCTGCTGGTTCGGGTCCCACTCGTGTTGAGGCAGAGCGGAGACTCAGATCATGGGGCGTTCAGATGGAGCTCGCCGAACAGGGCCGCGGACAGGGCCAGAAGGATAGTGTCGCCTTTCGTGCACCCCTCCGCGGAGTGGACACAGAGAAGGCGAGACTCTATGAAGAAGGATCTGTGTGAAGGATGAGTGAGGTAATCTTTCACTTTGAGGGTGATCAGAACTACCCGCTCCATTCTTTGTTAACCCCAGGCACTTCTGACATCAGGCCTGTGGCTGGGCTGATATGAGTATAATGATTCTGGTCTGCCTTTGGCTTAGATAGTGAGAAGACCCTTTTAGGCTTGTAAGGGTGGAAGACAACACGTTTCCATGGTGGAACTGTCTTAGGTGTCTTAGGTGTCTTAGGTGGAACTGTCTTAGGTTTTATTCTATTAAATACTATCTGAAATACTAATGTATTTCCTTTATAGACTACTATTCCCTGTGTAGGATGTGTATGGGCATTTAGTTAAAAATAGGAAAATATATTTTTATTTTTAAGTTTTGTAGGGCCCTGAAGTCCCCTTAGGCTGGCTACAATGATTCTTATATATTTATATCTTCATTAGTGAGTAAGTTGGCCTCCTTTCTTGAGAGAAAGTTTAAATTTACATTTACATTTAGTCATTTAGCAGACGCTTTTATCCAAAGCGACTTACAAGTGAGGAAAACAAACAAGCGATTCTTCATGAATTGGCAAATAACACAGGAAGTGCTCACAATAGTTTCATACATTGCTCAGTACCATAAGCTAGAGTAGGAAGGGAAAAGGGAAGGAAAGGGTTACTTTTTTTTATGAGGGGATTAAGTGTTCACGGAAGAGATGAGTTTTCAGCTGTCTCTTGAATATTGCCAGGGATTCTGCGTTCCTGATGAAAGTAGGGAGATCATTCCACCAGCAGGGAGCAGTGAAGGAGAATGTTCTGGAGAGTGATTTTGTGCCTCTCTGTGACGGTACCACAAGCCTTCATTCCTTTAGTGATCGCAGGCTTCTGGTGGGGACGTAGCGTTGTAGCAGTGTGTGGAGGTAGGAAGGTGCAGAGCCTGTGGTGGATCTGTAAGCAAGCATCAGCGCCTTGAACTTGATGCGAGCAGCAAGGGGTAACCAGTGCAAAGAGATGAAGAGGGGCGTGACGTGGGCTCTCTTAGGCTCGTTGCAGACAAGACGTGCAGCAGCGTTCTGGATCATTTGAAGAGGTTTGATTGCACTTGACGGCAGACCAGCCAGAAGAGCATTGCAGTAATCAAGCCTTGAAATGACCAGGGCCTGGACAAGCAGTTGTGTTGCGTGCTCAGTCAGGAAGGGACGGATTTTCCTGATGTTGCGAAGTGCAAATCTGCATGAACGCGCCGTCTTTGAGATGTGGTCTCTGAAGGTCAGTTGGTCATCGAAGATAACTCCAAGATTTCTGGCCGACTTTGATGGGGTGATAGTGGTTGTACCAAGCTGTATGTTGATGTCGTGTTGTAGAGTAGGAGTGGCAGGGAAGACTAAAAGCTCAGTCTTTGCCAGGTTGAGCTGCAGGTGGTGTTCTTCCATCCACGTCGAGATGTCCGCCAGACAGCTTGAGATCCGTGCAGCTACTGTGGAATCATCTGGTTGAAAGGACAGGTAGAGTTGTGTGTCATCAGCATACCAGTGGTAGGAGAAACCATGTGCCTGTATGATGGGACCCAGTGATGTAGTATAAATGGAGAATAGGAGGGGACCAAGAACTGAACCCTGAGGAACCCCAGTGATGAGGTTTCATGAGGTTCGGATACCTCCCCTCCCCAGGCAACTCTGAAAGACCTACCTGTGAGATAGGACTCAAACCACTGAAGCGCAGTACCTGAGAAGCCCAGTGATGAGAGGGTGGACAGAAGAATTTGATGGTTTACGGTTATGGTGTCGTTGTTTTGAGGCCACTGCTCTGTTGCAGGCTGGCCCTTTGCAGGATGCCTTGCTAGCCACCTTAGGGTAGAGTAGTTTGTCTCCTCCATTTATTTGGAGGGCTGTTGTTACAAAGAGATGAGCACTTTGACTTCAGATAGATCAAATGTGTAACACCAGCCCACTGGGCCGCCTGACATTGTTACTGGGTTTGGCTGCTCTCAGGAGCGCCAGGTAGATCTATGCACCCTGACAGCTGGCCTAGGCTAGTGTTAGGGATATTTAAGGTATTTAAACATTCCTGCCTCTGCCTCAAAAATGTAATCCCTAGTGCTGGCCTCCTCAATAGAGAGTAGTCTGGCTAATGCCTGCCTCCTCTGCATTGGGGCACAATGCAGGTTGGTGTAGAGGCAGAATAGGTGGTCCCCCCTATTTATATTTGAGAATAGTGAATGGTTTTGTAGATGTACTGCATTTCATAAGCTGAGCTACTGTTAGGTCATGTACTAATGTTCAAGCGCTGGGTTGATTATGGGTAGCTTTTCAATGAAAAGCCCCATTCCCCTAGGGCTAAATACAGATATAATTTCTGTCATGAAGAGTTTTTGTAGTGGGCCTCCACCCTGTCGCTTTCTCAGGGTCAGGCAGATAGTACTCCCCGGTAAAACAAGGTGTTATCTGAGTGCCTCGCTTATAACTCCATCTTTATCTGCCCTGCACCATTGTGGTGAAGGTCGAGTGGTATTTGACCTTCACTGTGGGCTGGTCATTTAGTACTCTCCCTTGTAGTCCAGCATGGCCACAAGCTCATACCCGTGTTCCTCTGGTATAGTAGGCCCAAGTGGGCCTCCTCCAGGACATGTTGGTGTAAGTTTGTACTCCCCTTGCTAAGAGGGTAAGAAGTGTTTTTACTGAGTACACTGCTTGTCAGCGATGTGAATAGGTCCCAAGCTTACGCGCTGTTTAATAGTCTATCACTGCTACTAGACTTGTTAAAAGGTAGTAGGCCTTAGCAGGCCTCCCTTCAGAGTGAGTCTCCACCATGTTGGGCTCCTAGCAGCCAGCACATGCACTGTCAGCTGGCCTTAGCAGGCTTCCCTGTGAACAGTCCCTAGTAAAGGGGTTTCTGGTAGCTATTTTGCTTGCTTTCAGATAGTAGGCCTTAGCAGGCCTCTCTGTGGTGAGCCCCATCAGTGTGGATGTTGTAGCAAAAAGTCACGCTCCGGGTAGCTGGCCTTAGCAGGCCTCCCTGTTAGCAAGTCCCCAGCACTTTGGGCCTCCCTGTGAGCAAAACCCCTATGGTTTGGGGTTCTTATCAGCTAGCAATGACTTGCTTTTGAGATAAGTAGGCCTTAGGAGGCCTGTTTGTGAGCGAGTCCCCTATACTTTTACCCCCTATACTCACCGGTACTTTTTAGATAGGGTTTCCTGGTAGAGGTGCATGGGTTTGCTTTAGATGGTAGGCCTTAGCAGGCCTCTCTGAGGGCATATCCCCAGCAACGTGGGTATCTGACAACCAGCAATTGCTTGTTTTCAGTTTGTTGGCCTTAGCAGGCCACTCTGGGAATTAGCAGGCCTCCCTGTGGATGAGCCCAAGGTTGCAGGCATTGGACAGCTAGCTAGACTTTCTATCAGGTAGCTGGCCTTAGCAGGCCTCCCTGTGTGTTTTTCTTTTCTCCCTGTGTGTTAACAGGCCTCCCTGTGGGTGGGCTCCAGTGTTGCAGACCTTAGACAGCTAGCTGTCAGGTAGTTGGCCTTAGCAGGCCTCCCTGAGAGCCAGCCAATGACTATGTTTAGCCAGTAAACGTTTGCCATAAAGATGTTTGACCTTAGTAGGTCCTTCTGAAGGCGAATTCCCCACAGTATGGTTACTTCTCTGCCAGTCAAGACTCGATACCAGGTAGTTGGCCACTGTAAGCCTCCCTGATGCGAGTCCCCAGCAATTGGGTATCGGTCAGCAAGGTCTTGTCAGGTGGTTGCACTGTCTTGTCAGGTGGTTGCACTGTCTGGCCTCCCTGAGACCACACGCTAGTAGTGTTGCTGGCTGGGCTAACCTAGTTCACCTTCGTATTCTCGCCTATAACCTGGTCGACCTAATAGGTCGAGCTTGTACTCATTCTCAGGGCGGGTTTCAGTACTTAGCTTCCCAAGTCTGGTCGGAGGTTGAAGGCTTCTCTCGAGGCCTCCCACTTAGATCAGTCCTTAGGCTGTGAGCACTCCCCTCGCGGGGGTCTCCTTTAGAGTGCACGGCCTCCTTGGCGCCTTGAAACATAGGTACTTTGTAGATCCTAGGATCGAGCAGAGTAACTCCCCTCGCTTACAAGGGTCGATAGCAATTTGCTGAGTTCTGCTCTTCAGGATGCCCGTCTCTAGGATCCAGTCTACTGCCCTTTCTACAGTCCCTCTTTCTGGATACCTCTTTGTGAGACTTCTGTGTCTAGAGACTTGGTTGTAGAGCAGACTGGGTGACTAGTACAGCTAGAAGCCGGGTCAGCCTCCCTGGTGGCATTCAGGGTTGACTTTATTCCCCTGAGAAGTGACTGGCTGGGCGGCCTTCAGGCCCCCTAGCCACGCTCCTTAAAGGGACCCCTTCTGTTGAAGTTGTTGGTTCCAGGCCTTTGTGCGGCCTTGGCAGGCCTTCCTAAGTAAGATATGGAGGCCACTTTGAGGCTTAGAGCTGAGGTTTTGATCGCTGGGAGCGCTGTCACTGACAGCCCAGTTGTGACCCGTGGGGTGAGTGGGTCTGGAGTTTCATTTGAATTTGCCTGATTCTGACAGTAGTCAATGCCATGCGTTGGCATGCACTCCCCTTAGCATGGCAGCATGGGTATATCATTCCCCTAGCATTTTATGACGCAACTCGAAGTTCCCTTTCAAAAGGGAACGTCTCAAGTTACGTATGTAACCATAGTTCCGAGGGAACGAGACGTTGCATCTCTTTGCCATGCCTTGGGGCCTGCCTGCTTACAGTCCCTTCAGATAAGCAGATGACATGTTATCTGGGAGCCCCTTATATACACGTGGGTCGCATTGTTATGATGCCATGGGCTGTCGACGGTCAATATGATATTGCCAAGATTGGATATGTGTTTCAGACACCGTTTCCCACGGAGGCAGTTCCCCTAGAGTTTTATGATGCAACGTCTTGTTCCCTGTTCTCAGGGAACTATATATATATATATAAATATATATATATATATATAAATATATATATATATATATATATATATATATATATATATATATATAGCCCTTGTGTTTCTCTTGTACTTTTCTAGCTGTCTAGCTGGTGCCACGGTCAGCATTACATGCCCACCAATGAGTGTAAGTTGCCTTGTGTGCTTATGTTATAGGTAGCCCACAGAAACTCTACTAAATTTTGCAACACTTTAATGTAATTCTTTTTTATATGCATCAGTATGTTTGACTCATTAGACAAGTAAGTTGAGAGAGACGGCATCTTTTTCACGAGTAGGTGTGGTTACAGCGCCGTCAGCGGACACGCTCCCACCGTTTGAGAATACTGCTTATTTTTTCAAGATTTTGATAATTTATTTCATTTACTTGGCTTTTTTTTTAATCATTCAAATTTGGCTAGGTGGTTACTGTAGCGTGACAAACTCATAATATATATTTTAATATAGCTTTACAGGGACTTCAACTGTATAAGTTCCTCACTTCCATCTTGTGGTTGTGGGTCTGGAGCTGCTGGTCTGAAACTGCTGGCACTGTGGTTCTGTAGCTGGATATATCTTGTAAGGTGAACCACATGACTACTCCCCCGCTTTCTCCATACTTAACATACACATGCGAGTTGTAAAATAAAAGTTTAGATGCTAGGATTATATGTTCGTTCTTGTTTGTTTGTTTTTTTCCATGTCAAAATAAAGGGGAACACTATGCTCATTTTATAGATGAGCATAGTCTAATCTATACTACTGTCTAACATTCATTTTAATGTATTTGACCTTTTAATTTTTACGTGCAGTATTTTTCAGCTGCCTATTAATGTTTGCTTAAAAAGTGTAGTATGTTATTTGTTATCTGTATATAATACATATAGTGTAAAATTTAACAACAGAACAGTATAACATCTTTTATAATTTACATAATCTTTTTATTCTACTTCACAGACAGAAAAACAGTTCTTGTTATTTTGAAGTGATTTCATTCAGTAAATTGGTTTTGTGATTTGTAAATTCAATTGATCAAATTTCAACAGTAAACTTACTAATTTAATGATACAGCTGAAGCATATGGAGGACCAGGAGTGCCACACAAAAATAAAATGAAGAATCAATTAATTAATTGAATAAATCAAACATAAAAATATTTTTATGTGGCACTCCTGGTCCTCCATAGAAGCAAGTCTCCAGTTTACAAATCACTGAATTATCTTTGTCCAACTGAAAATGTGCCAAGTGTTCTGGCTCCTAATAATTCATAATAATGATTGAGATCGAGATCTGATTGAGATTGAGATATAACATATTTAAGCTGTTTCCTGACTCTGTGAATGGGAATTTTGTCCTGTTAGGAGAATTAATTAATTAAATAAAATGCTTAATAAATAAATAAAGTAGTGCTTATTCATCAGGAGTTTGATAACATCAGAACCAGTTTTCGTTTTTTTTGTTTCTTAAATTGATTACAAATAATTACCCAGAATCTAAGGTGCTTTAGATATCTTGTTAGCACGTCTGTAAGGCTGGTTCAGGACCCGTGTCTGCCGAAGCGTCGCAGCATTTATGTCACGATTATCAGCTGGAGTGCCCGTAATAGCCACTCGAGGGCACTCCACCCTGAACTGTTGCCTCACTACCGGACTCAAATTCCCACAATGCATCACACAGGACCACTCACTCACTCACTCACTAACTTCATACACACTACATTTCCCAGCAGCCCTGGATCTAGCACTGATTGCACATACACCTGCTATGCATCACACACACTATTTAAGCACACTGCACATACTCATCTGTATGAGGTCTTGTTTTCCCCTGGTGACAATTCTGAGCGTTTATTCCCGTTTTTGCCTGCCCTGTTGTTGATTCTGTTTGTGTCCTGTTATTTGATTCCTTGCAAGAATATCACACCAACCTATTAAAAGATCAGGACGATAGTGGGTCGGACGGTTTTGATGACATTAACCTTTTTGCACGTAAGTTTAAAATATTCTGGCTGAGCGCCCAGCGTAAGTTTTTCAAGGCGACCGTTATTTAGAATGTGTCACTTTACTGTTTCCATGGTGACACATCATTGCTTGTCATGTGACACACGGCAGCCTCAATAGCATTGTATGACTGATGATCTGCTTTTATTTAATTTTTCCTTTTTCATTCAAAATATTAACAAATTTGATGACTATAGCATGAAATATCTGACATTCCGATTGTCAAATATGTGCAAGTGGATGTGTTTTGCAGTTTAAACACCTTTATAATGATCGCGTTAGTTGAGATATGTGCGCGATGGGCGCCGCCATATTAGTTTCCGCCACAGTACAGAGAATCGCATCTGTTGGAATTATAACACGTGAATTCATCCACTTCTCCCAAAATACATGAAAGTAAGTGAGCCGGTGAACTGAGAGAAAAAGAAAATCAACTTTAAAGTTACTTACACAATGTGTATCTGTCACGGAGCCTGTCACTGATCCTACCACGCCTTCTCAGCCAGCTCCACCCACCCATTCACTTTCCCCGGAATACTAATCACAATCACCTGCTACCCATTACCTCTACTGCCTATATATACTCACCTGCCCTTCAGTTCAGTGTCCAGTCTCGTCGCAACATGACTACACAGACTCACCATGCGTCGACTCACCATGCGTCGACTCACCATGCGTCGATTCACCATGCGTCGACTCACCATGCGTCGACTCACCATGCGTCGACTCACCATGCGTCGACTCACCATGCGTCGACTCACCAGCCTTCTGTCTGCCTGTTCCTTGGACTTCGGCCGTCATCCTGTTCCTCACCCTCGTTCCCATGAACTCCAAAACCTTCCTGCGATCATCTACAAAACATGGTGATTGCCATTATATATTTTTACCTGATGAAAAAAATATCATTTTGTATTTATTCTGTATTCTTCTGAAATCATTATGATAGTAGATTAAGTGGAGTCTGGTCTTTCAGCAAATCTGCATCCAGCATAGGTTAAAATAAAGGCCCAGTGAAAAGACACTTTGGCACATCACATGGGACCTTTTGCTTTTTGTCTATCACTGACTTAGCAAGCTGCAGTAACGCGGCAAAAAAAACCCACCTACCATTAGCAAGCATGTACCTGTTGATCGGTCAGGCTCACTCACCACCCAATCACGATTGTAACGACTGAGACAAATCAGACACGATTATTTGTCATACTTAACAAATAATCTCTAAAAACTCACTCTGAGGTCTGGGGAACCCTCCCCCATGGACACCATCTGATAGGGTTTTACGACCGTAAAGAATGTGCAGAGGATGTGACTCTGACTTCATTCTTGTTGAGAAGGACAAATAAACCGTTTTAATCCTATATATATTCTATATATAACCACTTGAGAAATGCATAAACGTGTATCCAATTTTTCCCTCTCATAATTTTCCTTTTATAGGGTTTGACCTATGTATTAATTCTCTCTTTTGAACTTTTTGTATTAATGTTTCAGAGTTGCATATTATGACTAACTATAATCACATGGGTAGCACGTTTGGTCTCTCTGGACTCCAATCTTCGCTCCCAAGCTCTTAATTTACATTACATTTTGTTAACTCTGACACATCAAGTATAATAAGAATCTAGAAGGTTCTTCTCTCATCCATCCAATATGATGTCTTATGCAAATATCTTGCTAGAGAACAAAGGGTCATAAAAGTTCCCTCCGAAGGAACAAATCCTTATTGGCTCAGTCACCTCCAGAGGGTGTGACATCTTCACACTTTAAAAATCACTGATCACAAGATCAAGCTCTCTCTCTTGTCGTCGACTGTTCCGGTAGGCCTCGGCCCTGCCTGGCCATGTGCTCACATGAGAAAGAGAAGACAGCAACAATGCAAGCTTGTTATCGTTCCTTCATTCAACACAGAAGACATCGATTGCAACTTCAGCACCATCAGACCGAACTCAGGACTTTCTACTGCAACCGTATATTCAGACGGTCTTCCATCTGAGGCAGAATGCAAGTATCGTACGATATACTAAATTGCTGCTAGCTAGTTAAAGTTGTGAACCTCCTTTGTCAACAGAGGAGCTTGTATTGAATGCTAATGATTCCTTCCAGGTTGTTGACTTAACTCCATTTCCTGTTCCCACTTTCGGTTTCACTCTCACTTCCCCTTTTACCCCTGTACACGTGATTTGTGTGTATGTATGTGTTTGTTAGTTAGTTATGTGTTCGTGATGTAGTTAATAAAATTTGTGCACAATACATGTTTGGTTCTGACTCTGCCTACGCAGGTGAATTGTCACTAAATGATTCTGACCCTATACATGTTTTTAAAAGTACCGGAAACGGGACAGAAAGATTATTCTTCTGTCAGGGGAAATATCCTTCTCTTAGAATCAATTAATAATCAACATTGAGTGTTCACAGGATGAACAGATCGATTGATTGTAGTTTGAATGCAGCTACATTAAGTTAACCTGATTAGCTGATTCAAATATTTATAATTGATCATAATGAATAATCATAATTCGTTATGAATAATTATTAATATTTCCCTTTTGAGCTAATTTGCTACACGATGCACCCCTTCACCAGAATACTGATCATCATCACCTGTTCACAATCACCTCATCACCAGCTCCCCTTCATAAGCACACACTTCACATCAGCACTTCGTCCGCTCTCAACTTTGGATTACGGACTCACATACCTGCTTTTCATGCTGAACTCTATCGTTCATCTGTCGCCGCTGGTTACCTCTGTCTTCCGTGGATTACGCCATTCCCCGTCTTCGTCTGCTTCTGTCTGTTGGTACTCACCTGTCTCATCATCTCTGTCCCGAAGTGTGTGCTCTGTCATCTGTCATCTGTGATCTTCGTCTGCCATCTGCACGTAACAAACAGACTGTCATTATCACTGCTAACCATAACCTGTTCTATTACTCATTCAGTATTGCTTACCATTGTTCTACATATCCGTTATGTTCCAATAAAAGACAAACTACTAACCTGATCTTTTGTGAGTCTTCCGTAACAGTACCGGACGATTAAAAGGTATTAATTCCCCCTGTACCTTCTGACTTAGATCAGAACTGGTGTGTCCATGAGATCTGGAGTGAGACTCTATGCGACATCCGGTCCATAATGAACAAATAATTGAAAGTATGGGATAATCAGAATAATCAAATATCCAATATAATAACAAAACTAAAATTAATAATAATCTCAGTCTAAATTTTATGGTCATTTGAAATTTGAGTCAGATTAAATGCAGAGCAAGAATTAAATTGAAATAAAATCCTAATAAATTAAGTGAACTTTACAGTATCACAAGTAAAAGACTTTTAAAAAAGAAATTATACCTTCACCCACGCCATTGGATTCCATCATTGGACCAATGGGAGGTCCTTACATGTCCAATAGCCAAGGTTTACAACAGGCTTCTCAGGCTGCTGAAAGCATATCAGCAGTTAATGTGGAAATGTGTGACTAGAGCTCTGTCTTGTCCCATCTGTGTGTTTTAAGTGGGTTGGTGTCATTGACACCTCCACTGAGATGATTTCACTGAACGGCTATTGATCTGCCCTCTACAGTTTTGCTATGTAGACTGAGATCTTGAATGGATTCCTGTGAGTCTATGTGAATGTGTACTGCTGAATCTTATTGTAAAATGTTACTGAAAAAAACAAACTAATATTTATTCTGATAATGGATATTCTGATTAGATAAGAACGCAGATACTTTTGTTTTATTTTATTTGACTAAAAATCTAACTCTGTATGAAACCATTTCCCTTTGAAAAACATTTTTTATTTCACATGTATTTTGTAAACAATTTCCTTTAATATGAGTGAACTAAGAAATGCCACTGTCAAAAGCATAGTCAGAAGAATGTGATGCAGCTGGAAGTATTCAAAATAAAAATGAAAGTCTGAAAGCAGTGAGGTCACTCATCATTGATTTTTGGTACAATATTTACAGTACAAAAATGTTGCATGCTGGGATTATATTACAAGGTTCCTTTAACTCCTCATTCACATTGAAAATCGCTTCTTTAGCATGGGGCCATAAATTTGATCATTGGAACAGAACATTCAAGAAGAAGAGGTAGACTGTTAAATGTCACTGTAGATTTAGATTTAGGTTTTTACATTACTGTAAAAACCAACAGTACAATACTGCATTTTATAATACAGTATAATACTGTAATTTGCATTGCATTCTGGGTAATTTTGTTTGAGCAGGAACATTTTACAGTACATTTTAGTGTTGCTGTAACCTAGCTGTAACTTGGCTGTATTATGCCAGGCAATAATACAGCATTGCTGTAAACAGCGCCCCCTTACTGTCACGTCTTCACCACATGGACTGTCACTTTGTTGTTGTTTTCTATCTGTCACATGTTCCTTTGTTTGAAGTTCCCGCCACAATCTGTTTCCATGGACACTAATCTCATCACCACAGCTGTTCCCTATCACTTATCTCGTTATCCCCTGTGCTCTGTGTATTTAAGTTCAGTTCATGTCCCTCATTGTCTGGTATTGAATGTTTCGGCTTTGGATGTGTTCCTGTGTCTCTGTTGGATTAACCTGTTTGGATTATATAAAGTTTACCTGTTTATTATATCATCTTTGTCTTCTTCGTACTTATCTACGCAGCCAGCGTTACAGAATACCAGACCCAAAAGTTTAGCGGCGTGATTTATAGTGTTTTTGTTTATTGTTTTCGTGTACGTGTCTTTTGTTTTCCCCCCCTGCACCATGGACCCTTTCCTGGGAATGAAACTACTGTGCCTTGAGCAGCAGGACCGCTCCCTCGAGGCACATTTGGAAGATTTCCTCGACCTGGTGCCAGCCACAACTTTCCCAGACGACTGTCTCTGTACTTTCCTCTATGCTGGCCTCAACTCCGCTACGAAAGAGCAGCTGTCCGGGGAAGGGCATCGGGGAAGCTTTAAGGATTACGTCGAGTGGGTGCTGGTGTCATGTGATTCGCCGCTCACAGTGGATGACACCAGCCCCACAATCTACCCAGTGCCCAGCCAACAACATCCTGACGGCGAAGACCGGAAGCACGAGCCCACCGCTGACCGTGAGAAGGACGTGGGAGTGATGTTTGAGCCAGCGCAAGCAAGAGCGACCGAGCCGCACATCACCACGGAGCCTGAGCAACGCGGGACTGACCAGGTGTGTGAGACGACGGAACCGGCCTTCGCCGAGGGAGACCTCGTGGCAGACGAGGGAATGGAAGGAAGCCATACTGACCCATCCGCCACTGAGAGTGAGTGTGGGGCTCACACTGGGGAAAATTTTTTCGAAGAGGAGAAACTGCTTCTAGTTATGTCATCATCTGAACCTGTCCATTGTATTCCTAAGTCTTTGGCCCCGCCCAACCTCCCTCTCCCACCTCCTCTTCGGAATCCTATCGTTGAGACTGTTTATATGTTTTTTGAGCTTAACAGTGCTTTCCAGTCCCCAGCCACGCCTGTCACCCAGTCATCGCCGCCTCCAATCTGCCCCTCTACTCCCATTCAGCCTCCTCTCGGTGGCGTGTGTCCATCTCGGGACTTCTGGGAGCCACCTCCTCCTGGATGTGAGGAGCTCGTGGCTCCGCCTCCGGCCTCTGAAAGCTCCAGTCCCCCTCGACCCGTCGATCTGGCTCCCTCGCCTATGCTCCTTCCTCCCTCGTTGTCGACAGAGACCATCGAGCATTCGGTTTCGCCTGCCTCCCTCGGAACATCGGTTACGCCTGGGTCGGACATCGCCACACCTCCACTTCGGACCTGCGGGCCATTCACTACTCTCTGGCCCTCCACCCCTTCTACTACGGATAGCTCCGCCCTCCCTCAGGCTCCTCCTCCGCCCTCGGTCGCTCCAGCTCCACCTCTGCCCTCTGGATCCCTGCCTCCTCCTCGATGGGTCGTCGCTGCGGCTCAGTCGCGATCGCCCAGGCCATCGGGGTCCAGTCGCTACATCGGCACTCCGGCTATGCGGTGGGCTCCTTACTCCATGTCATCGTCGCTTCTGGTCGTCCCCATGGTGGCATCACCTAGAACATCACCATGGATCCTCCCTCCTGCGACGCCGCCATGGGGCGCAGTCTTGGCTGTGGCCTGGGTACGTCACCATCTGCCTCTGCTCAAGGCTCCACATTGGCTTTCACCACCATCTACACCACCCTGGACTCCTGTTTCCTGCCTCCTCCTGGTCGGCCGTCCACCTCCTAAACCACCTCCTACATCTTCTGCCCATCTCTTCATCCCTTCCTCCTCTCTACGGCGCGAGGACGCGCCTTCCGGGAGGGGGCGTTATGTCACGTCTTCACCACATGGACTGTCACTTTGTTGTTGTTTTCTGTCACATGTTCCTTTCTTTGAAGTTCCCGCCACAATCTGTTTCCATGGACACTAATCTCATCACCACAGCTGTTCCCTATCACTTATCTCGTTATCCCCTGTGCTCTGTGTATTTAAGTTCAGTTCAGTTTGTCCCTCATTGTCTGGTATTGAATGTTTCTGCTTTGGATGTGTCCCTGTGTCTCTGTTGGATTAACCTGTTTGGATTATATAAAGTTTACCTGTTTATTATATCATCTTTGTCTTCTTCGTACTTATCTACGCAGCCAGCGTTACACTTACTGACGTCAGAACACAACTGCAGCAGCTCACTCACGTATATCTGGAAGTTTGGTAAGTTAATTTTAAATTTTATTATTAGGTCTTAGTATTTTACACTATAGTGTATGTAGCTTTTAGTGTGAAATGGAAGTTAACTTTGGCGTTACCACGGTTTGGTCGTTTAGACACAAAAATACATGAAAACAAGTCTAATTAACTTTTCTTTGTAACGTAAACGGGTGAATTGGGCTTAGAGAGATTGGTACCAGTTTCGAATTTTACTTTGTTTGATTTAACTTAGACAGAAGACCCAGTTCTATAGCATTGTGGTTGTAATGACAAATATTGATTAATTAAAAATATGAATTTTTTTAGTTGTTGTTGCTCACTTGTCATTCTTTTACCCAACCCAATCCTCAAGTTCTCATTTTTTATATTTTTTTTGTTTTGTTTTATTTACAGATTTGTGCACACTTCTTAAAGGGATAGTTGACCCAAAAATACAAATTCTGTCATCTACTCACCTTCAAGTTTTTCCAAACCTGTACAAGTTTCTTTCTTCTGCTGAACACAAAATAAGATATTTTAAAGAATGTTTGTAACCAGACAGTTGATGTTTTTTTTCCCTACTATGCAAGTCAATGGCTACCATCAGCTGTCGTCTGATTACCAGCATTCTTTAAAATATCTTTGGTTCAGCAGAAGGAAGAAATTCCTACAGGTGTGGAACTGTTTGAGGGTGAGTAAATGATGACAGAATTTTAATTTTGGGGTCAACCATCCCTTTAACAGCCGTTAATACCTGTAAATTGCTGATTCACTGAACATGTAAATAAAACGGTTTTAATAGTTTAATTGATTGAATAAAACATATTTTTGACAAGAACATTGATTGGATTGTCTATTGATTTGCAGGTATTCTGACATAGCATTATAATATTACTTCCTGTAAATGTATATATTGTAATAACTACATATATACTACATAATTATAATATTAACATTATTAGTAATTATTTTGAAAATTATAGTAATATTTTGCAGTTATGGATCAATATATATATTACAGTACAATACTGTATTATTAATTACAGCAGAAGCAGACTAAAATTAGAAAATGCTGTAAAATTAGTGCTGTAATTTTGTAGAATTGCAGCACTCTTCTTGTGTACTGTAAATTAAATTACAGTACGGTTACTGTATATGAAAAATAACTTGCTGGCAACCGTGCTACCAGTACTGCACTGTAAAAATACAGAAAAATTGTTAACAGTGTAGTTCAGACAAACCAATAATAAACCACTTTTGAATAAATCAATTCTACTAATAAAATTCCCTGAGACATTCTATTGTGGAAAACATAAAAATCATGCCTTCTTCCACTCCATCTGACATCAACGAGCTGTTAAGATCAATAGTGTTGGGTTACTATACCTAAAGCCACTTTGTTTAGCTGTCTCTCCACACACCTACATATATAAGCCTTCTTACCAGTGAAATGGAGTGTGTTAAACCTTTAAAGTGTCTTTCTCTCTCACTTGCACACTTTTTTTCTTCCTCCTTTGCACTCCAGGTCTCCTCTATTCTGATAAACAGATCAATTCCCCATTCACTAAATATACTGATTGATGGTGGTCAGCAGAGGTACATAAGATCACAAAATCTCTCTGAATTACCATTTGTGTCTTGCCAAGATATAAATCTAATTAATTTTACTATTATTGTAAATACCGTAGAACATGTCATGTCACATGTCACATTTGAAGAAAAACTTTTATTTTGTTGTCCATAACATGAACATTTGAAGAAAAATCAGCAAGGAACATACTTAATGTGTACAAATGTAACTTTTTTGCTTTCAAGAAGTCTCAGTTTCACCAGTTCAAATCCTTAAAGCCGCTTTGAACACATTTGGAAATCTCTTATCTCTGCAAGATAAAAATCAGTTATTATTTTAACTAAATGCTTCTAGTAAATTTTCCTTTCTCTAAGTATTGACTTACCGTATATGGCTGGCATGGTTTCACTTCTCTCTCCTGTCAGTTTTGCTCTTTGCTCCTACAAAAGACAAAACACTATACCTAAACATCTGTACAGGTTCAGAGGGGATCCACTTTGTCTTCTGAATAGTTTTGGATTTCCTGATATTTTTGTTTACACTGGAACTAAAACAATTACAGGTGTGATAGATTTTAAAAATATTTAATGGGTATATTTTAGGACAGTACAGTAAAGAAACGGATGACTGAGGAGAGGTCGAATTTGGCTTTTTTACACTTCTGCATTGCATTTTCACCTTTACAAAAGAAGGGATAGTGGAATTCATTTAAGCTAATTTAACTTAAAGGGATAATCCACTCAAAAACAGAAATTATCTCATTTATTTACCCTCATGCTGTTCCAGATGATTATGACATTTTTTTCTATGGAAAACAGAGATTTTAAGAAAAATAATCCATCTCTGTGAGTTCACACAAGACGTCAAAAACCAAACAAAGTGAACATGATGGTAATCCATAGGAAGCCAGTTGACGAATCAATATCTTCTGATTTCAATGCAGAATGATCGTTAAATGACGGGCATGTGCAGTACTCCAAGTCCGTTAGTGCTGCTCCAATTCAAATTACGTCACAGTTATTAACATCGTACATTTAGCAATTTTATTTATTTTTCATTTGATGTGCATTTAAACGCTATATTACACTGACATTAAATTACAAATTAATTAATTAATTAATTAATAATAGATTAAAATACACAATTGTAAGGGTGTTTCCAATAACCCATTTGACAATTTTTCCTGCCATAATCAATATTTTTTGGGGAAGATCATGTGAACAAAAGTCGTCAATGTAGAAAATATGTGGAAATTCATGTGTTATTTCGGCCTACACATGTTTAAAATTCTCCTAACATTTGAATGTAGTTTTGATCACAAAGCTTTCTTCCACCCACATTTGCATTGCTGACTGTAAGATTGGAAATGTATTTTCTTGCGCCCTGAAATACATTTTTAAATATATTTTAAGTATATGAGGGTCGAAACAAAATATATTTTCAGTTTTTACCGTATGGGATTGATCAAAATTAAGAACTTAAAATGAAAGATGAAGCATATATTTAAAAAGATTAGGGGAAATGCCCTTTATAAAGGTAAAAATATCACAAATATGTGACACGTTTAACACTTTTAAACAAAAATTTATATAAAACTAGGTTTGCTCAAAGTGCTATTTTCTGTTGTCTATAACCATATCATATGTCATCATTTCAATGTTTTATAATATTAATGTGACGAGCAGGGAGGGCGGGAGCTGTTAGGGAACGGTGCGAGGCCAGTGACACAGTGATAATGAGCGTCAGCTGCGCAGTGCACCGGTCTTGTATCTCTCACGGAGGAGCTCCGGAAGCATAAAAGAGGAGCAACAACAGTGAAGGACCAGGGAGGACCAGGCCTGGATTTTATGTTGTGTTTTATCATGTTGGTGTGGGCGGCAGTCGCCGTGAGGAACTGCCGCCATTTTACTTTCGTTTTGTTGTTTATTTATTTGATTAAAAGTTATGTTGAATGTTCGGCCTTCTTCCCGTTCTTACGAATTGTGTTACAATTACATTGCTAATAAACACACCTCTTTTCAGGTATATGCACATCACTGATGTGACGCATGCGAGTGAAGCAAAATGATACCACATGAGAACAACTGAACTCAGCACTATGAATTTTTACTATAACATCCAAAAATACAACATGAATCACACATATGACCGTAATAAACAAAATAAATTCACAAAACTTCACAAAATAAGTGTTGTTTACTGATTTAAACAATAAACTCAGCATACATATATAAACTGAACTCACCACATCCAGATATTCACTTCCCAGTAATACAACGATGTAATTAACCCAATCGAACATCACTGGAATAAAATAACTGATTTGAAGAGTTCTAAACACTATTTTCAAAGTTTTACTCAGTTATTTCTACTTTTTGACCACTAAATCAGTGAATTTGTCTCCTTCTCTTTCAGGTCTTGCGCAATCTACTCTGTCAGCAAGTGGGTGGTCCCTATCAACAGAATTCTGATTGGCTGAAATAATATCTTCCTTAAATATTACAAATTATTTTTGTCACACAATTTATTTTATGAGAAATATTTGTTAATAACACCAGTCTTCAAGTTTTTACTTTTGTGAACCACATAAATTTACATTAATATATTATAACCCCTAACTAGATGAGTAAAGTTCATAAACAAACTTTAAGTTGGCTTGAAAAAGCCTAGCCAGAAAGTTTGAAAGTTTGTTAAAGTAGTTTTAAAAGTTTGAAGGTTTTCAGTGTGAAATAGTTAAAATTTTAGATTGATTGTGTGAGAGTAGATAGATAGTTCATGAGTTTAAATGACTCTATAGGTAAGCCAAGTTAACGGGAGTGGAAATTGCAATGTAAAATATTTTTGTTGTTATCACACTAAAGTTCAGTTTATTGAGATATTTTGTGTTTTAAACTGTTAAAGATCTAAATGCATAATAATATGGAGAGTTAAAATGTTTTGTTCTTTCTTTTAAAGGGGATTAATGTGTAGAGGATAATGCAAAGCTATCTATTACAATTTAAGCAGTGAGAACTTGATATTGAATTGCATGTGCATTGAAATCTTGAAACTCAGCTGTATGTGGACAAGTTTTGAGTAGGAATGCATATCGTAATATTTTTGATGCAAATAAAACTCCCATAGTCCATAACTACTGTATTTTTAACTTATTTTAATATGTAAATTCATTCAAATCATGAAATATATGTATGACTTGCCAGTGACTTGCTTGACCTAGGCTACGACTTGACTTGACTTGCTTGAAATAAAGCAGTGACTTGACTTGATTCTCACAAAAATTGACTTGGACTTGCTTGAGACTTGAAGGTTAAGACTTGAGACTTACTTGTGACTTGCACATGTGTGACTTACTCCCACCTCTGCTGTTAAGTGCGCGAAGAGAGAGAGAGAGGGCTACATCTTTGGTACAGCTGATGAAGAGGACGAGCAAGTGAGCACAGAGGAGGATAAATATGTGGATATAAAATATGAAAAGTTATTGTTATGATTATGTGAAGGGCTACAACAGGCAGAGTTTCATAAAACAATAATAGCCAGACATAGCAGATGGACACGATAGGCCATGTTATAGGCCATATAATTATGGCCATTATGGGCAACAATAAGCTGTGCAATACAAAGAGTCATATGTATATATATATATATATATATATATATATATATATATATATATATATATACACTCACCTAAAGCAGTGTTTTTCAAACTTTTTCAGCACAAG
Source organism: Zacco platypus (assembly GCA_038088235.1). Classification (NCBI taxonomy): domain Eukaryota; kingdom Metazoa; phylum Chordata; class Actinopteri; order Cypriniformes; family Xenocyprididae; genus Zacco; species Zacco platypus. The sequence continues at coordinate 11,744,171 of CM076080.1, forward strand.
GACCACATTATCTTCCAATTTTTTTCTGAGGACCACCTAACAGAATCCCACTCTAACATGCCCCCCAAAAACAACAAAATAGGAAGGATAAACTAAATTTAAGTTTAATATGCAACTGTTACAAGTCAAAAACTAATTATTCAAACACAAATGCAATGATATGATCAGAAGATATTATATGAATTTTATTTCATTTGAAAAAGTAAATGTGAAATGAACTGCAGCTTAATATGAACAGCAAAGTACACATGTGAAAAAAAAACTGGATGTATCTCACAAAACACAGAAGATTTGCCTCGTTACCAATGTCTGTGGACTCGTCCAGCTGAAGAGAAAAGAAGGGACTCAGGTGTAATCGTGTGATCAGCTGCTCTTGGACATTTTCGGACATTGAAGATATGCGTCGCTGGTAGGGGTGGCACGGTTCACAAAACCCACAGTTCGGTTCGTATCACAGTTTTAGGGTCATGGTTTTCGGTTCTGTACGGTTCTTGTTGTTATTTTTTCCTTTAATCTTTAACACTCCAGAAATTTCCTTCAGCATATGATATATAGCTTATTAGCTTAATTATCCACAATTTAGGATACAGTATTAACATTTTGGTAATGTAATCATGCACTAACTGAATTTGACTTGACTTTAAGCACATTATTGGGACCATCTTTGAGTAAAAGCTGGGTGAGATTTTGATACAGCAAGAGAGAAGACATTGATGATGACATGCTTTTCGTTTGTTTGGCAAAAAAAGGAGAATGTGTATGGTATCTCTACAGAAACTTGTGCCTTTTTAGCACACAAAGATTGAAATTAACTTGCATTTATCAAACTGCCAACTTCAGTGTAGCTGAAAAATATTTTAAAAGACAAAGACAGGAACTCTTAAAGCTCTGTCTTTTAAACAAGTCAAAATACTTTAAACATAAATATATATGTTACGACTTCCAATTTTAGTCTAGGATGAGAAGAGGCAACATTGAGTTTGTGGTTGATTGAGCGGTGGAGATGGTGGCAAAAGACAGCGCGTCACACAAATTAACCGATAGTGTTTTATTAAACCAAAAAAAGTAAGTGATAAACCATAATAAATATAATGACAAAGAAAAGAATATATACAGTATTTACATAAATAACAATAAAGATAAACCGAGGGAGGACGACACAAATGGCACCAAATAAAAGAAAAGAACAAAACCAAACCAAGCTAACTTAAATTAGTCCTCTAACCTAACTGATGAAAAGAAAACAAGAAAACAAGTCTTCGGCGTTGCACGCCCTGACTTACCTACTCTCAAACTAATAAATAAAACATACACGAGTGGTGCGCATTTCTATACTAGTGTATCTAGACATTTGAATTCACTAGGTGTTGGAAAATGTAAGTCACGTGACATACAGTTGTGTTCAAAATTATTCAACCCCCCAATGCTGTAAATGGTTTTAGAGAATTTAGAGTACATTTGTAATTGAATTCAGAATGAAATCCTACAAGGACTTCTTAAAGAAGCATATGCAACTAAAATGACATCAATTGGTTTTGTAATACAGTAGTAAATGTTTCTTTTGTGAATTCTTCATTGACACAATTATTCAACCCCTTAAAGACTACCACTCTGAAGAACAGAGGTCCATTGAAGTGTTTTCAATCAGGTATTGAAAGCACCTGTGGATGTCAGGGAGCAGCAATAAAGCCTAATAAGCACCAATTAGGCAGCTTTAAAATGACTGTGATACTCAGCTCCTTCTAGACATTTACTGGTGTGGTTACAAACATGGTGAAGTCAAGAGAATGGTCCAGGAAGACAAGAGAAGAGGTGATTACTCTTCACAGGAAGGGCAATGGCTATAAGAAGATTGCAAAGATGTTAAACATACCAAGAGACACCATAGGAAGCATCATTCGCAAATTCAAGGCAAAGGGCACTGTTGAAACGCTACCTGGTCGTGGCAGAAAGAAGATGCTGACTTCGACTGCTGTGCGCTACCTGAAGCGTAGAGTGGAGAAAAGTCCCCGTGTGACTGCTGAGGAACTGAGAAAAGATTTGTCAGATGTAGGTACTGAAGTTTCTGCTCAGACAATACGGCGCACCCTGCGTAATGAAGGCCTCCATGCCAGAACTCCCAGGCGCACCCCCTTGCTGTCTCCAAAGAATAAGAAGAGTCGACTGCAGTATGCCAAAAGTCATGTGGACAAACCACAGAAGTTTTGGGATAGTGTTCTGTGGACTTATGAAACAAAATTAGAACTGTTTGGGCCCATGGATCAACGCTATGTTTGGAGGAGGAAGAACAAGGCCTATGAAGAAAAGAACACCTTGCCTACTGTGAAGCATGGCGGGGGGTCAATCATGCTTTGGGGCTGTTTTGCTTCTGCAGGTACTGGGAAGCTTCAGCGTGTGCAAGGTACCATGAATTCTCTTCAGTACCAGGAGATATTGGAGGACAATGTGATGCAGTCCGTCACAAACCTGAGGCTTGGGAGACGTTGGACCTTTCAACAGGACAATGATCCCAAGCATACCTCCAAGTCCACTAGAGCATGGTTGCAGATTAAAGGCTGGAACATTTTGAAATGGCCATCGCAGTCACCAGACTTAAATCCGATTGAGAACCTCTGGTGGGACTTAAAGAAAGCAGTTGCAGTGCGCAAGCCTAAGAATGTGACTGAACTGGAGGCTTTTGCCCATGATGAATGGGCGAAGATACCCGTAGCTCGCTGCAAGACACTTGTGTCAAGCTATGCTTCACGTTTAAAAGCTGTTATAACTGTAAAAGGATGTTGTACTAAGTATTAAGATTGAATGTCACTTGGGGGTTGAATAAAACTGATAATGATGTGAGCAGAGAAAAGACATTTGTGGTTATTTCATTATAAATGTTATGTTATATTTGTCTGACCTACACGTGCCTCTTTGATTTAATTGTAAGCAGGATGACTGAATGATCAAAATCAATGTCAAACCGGCCAAAACAATCAATTTCAGTGGGGGTTGAATAATTTTGAACACAACTGTAATACCTGTCCTCTCCGGATGAGATTCATGATGAGCTCGATACCACTGATGTATGAGAAGAACAAAACAAAACAAAACAAAGCAGAGCAGAGCAGAGCAGAGCAAAATCAGAACAAAGCAAAACCAAAATCAACAAACAGGAAACAAGGGCTCTGCCTCCTGATCCAAACAAGTCTTCCTTTTAAGCAGTCAGTCCAATTGATTAGTAGGCGCAGCCATGACGTCACGCCCCTAACGATGATTGTCAGGGTCGTTACCCAATGATCGTCGCGGGTAGGCCGGCCTAAGAAGTTGACAGAGGGGAAGAAAGAGAGAGAGAGAACACCACAAAACACCGCAACTAGCGGGTCGTAACACTCCCACCCTTAAGAACAAACCTGTTTGGTCAAAAGAGCAACAACAAATAAAACAGACACATCAAGCCCTTGAAAGCGCGTCAGCGAAGACATTATCAGTCCCCTTTTTGTGTTTGATAACTACATTGAAGTTCTGGACTGCGAGAGCCCAATGCATTAAACGCTGGTTTTGATTGTACATTCGAGATAAAAACACAAGAGGATTATGATCCGTAAACACTATGACGGGAAGGCTACTAGAACCAAGGTAAACTTCAAAATGCTGTAAGGCAAGTAACAGAGCGAGTGCTTCTTTTTCAATGGTCGAGTAGTTAAGTTGGTGTTTGTTAAACTTGCGAGAATAGTAACTGACAGGGTGATCTACACCATCTTTATCCTTCTGCAGAAGAACAGCTCCCGCACCAACAGCACTGGCATCGACCTCAAGTTTAAAATGGTGTGTACAATCAGGTGCAATAAGAACAGGTGCATTACATAAAAGAGTCTTCACACAGTCAAAAGCATATTGACACTCCACGGACCATTCAAAAGATTTAGAAGGGCTGAGTAACGCAGTAAGAGGGGTGACAACCGTAGAGAAATTTCTACAAAAGCTGCGATAATAACCAGCCATACCTAAGAATCTCCGCAACTCTCGTCGGGTGGTGGGAATTGGAAATTCTGCGATGGCGGTAACTTTAGCCTCTACAGGGCGCACTTGGCCTTGTCCAACTTCTTTTCCGAGATAAGTGACAGTCGCTTTACCAAATTCGCACTTCGCCAAGTTAAGTGTCAAGTTGGCTTTAACAAGACGTTCAAACACAGTCTTCAACGAGCACACATGTTCTTTCCAGTCCTGAATAGATAACCAGATCATCAAGATAAGCGTTGCAATTTGGTACATCCGCCAAGACAATATTTACCAGACGCTGAAACGTTGCTGGAGCGTTTCGGAGTCCGAAAGCCATCGCAGTGTATTGAAGAAAATTGTCTGGGGTAACAAATGCAGAAATGTCAGAAGCTTGTGGAGTAAGTGGAACTTGTCAATAACCTTTTAGCATATCCAACTTACTAACAAAACGTGCTGAACCAATGTTATCTAAACAGTCTTCCATACGTGGTAACGGATAACTGTCTGGCACAGTTACAGAATTTACCTTGCGGTAATCAGTGCAAAACCTAAAAGAACCATCAGATTTAGGCACGAGCAAACACGGAGAACTCCAGGGACTACAGCTAGGTTTAGCTAAACCATTCTCCAATAAATAAGTCACCTCTTGATGCATCACAGATCTCTTGATTGCATTTACACGATAAGCATGTTGCTTAATAGGACGAGCATCATTCACAATAATGTCATGTTTCAATACATTCGTTTGTCTCGGAACGTCACCAAAAAGACAATTAAAATCAGAAATTAATGTCACAATGTCTGATTTCTGATCTGAAGTTAAATGAATAAGACACAATGAAAGATCTTGCAATATTGCTGAGTTCGCTAACCTTACGCACTGCTGAGGAGCATTGCGAAGTACGATACCGTCCTCATCAGCACCCGAACTACCCGGAAAAGGCATCAGCTCTACGGCTATCGCGACAGAAGAGACAGCGGGCCCTGCAGTCTGTTCCGAAGCTTCAACCTCAGGCTTCTTCCTAGATTGGTAAGCTTTTAACATGTTGATGTGACAAACTCGGGTTTTACGTTTTCTGTCAGGTGTGGACAGCATATAATCGGTTTCACTCATTTTTGTTTTTACCACATAAGGACCAAAGAAACGTGCTGACAGAGATGATCCAGGAACAGATAGCACTAGCACTTCATCACCAGGCATAAAAGATCGCGCAATTGCTTTTTGATCATACTTACGCTTCATGCCTTTCTGAGCATTTGCTAAAGATTCTTTAGCTAGCGACCAAGCAGCATGTAAACGATCTCGAAATGTACTAACATAATCTAGTATATTGGTGTTCGAACTCGAATCAATCGTTAAAATCTGTTCCTTAAGAACTTTTAAAGGCTTACCTGATGTCCGAATACAAGTTCGGATGGGCTAAAACCAAGGGATTCCTGTACAGTCTCTCTAGCTGCAAATAAAACCAAGGGAACTCCCTCATCCCAATCTCGAACAGTGTCCATACAATATTTCTTAAGCATTGACTTAAGTGTCTGGTGAAAGCGTTCAAGTGCACCCTGACTTTGCGGATGGTACACACTTGAAACTCGGTGAGATATTACCAAAGACTCTAAAACTCGTTTAAAAAGTCTTGATAAAAAATTGTGCCCTGATCAGTCTGCACTACTTTCGGGAGACCAAACGTAGAAAAGAATTTCACCAACGCTTTGATGATGACGGGAGCGGTGATTTTTCTTAGGGGAATTGCCTCTGGAAATCTAGTAGCCACGCACATAATGGTTAATAGGAACTGGTTACCAGATTTAGTTTTAGGCAATGGCCCAACACAATCTACGATGACATGCTCGAACGGTTCACCAATTACTGGTATGGGAGACAAAGGAGCCGGAGGAATCACCTGATTCGGCTTCCCAACAATCTGACAGGTATGACAGGTACGGCAGTACTGAGCAACGTCTTTTTTTAGACCTGGCCAAAAGAAGTGTTGTAATATCCTATTGTAGGTTTTTGTAACTCCGAGATGGCCAGCAAGATGATGATCATGTGCTAAACATAAGACATGCTGACGATACAGAGAAGGAACAACAACTTGATACACAACATCCCAGTCTGAATCCTTAGTGTTTGAACACCACTTCCTCATCAATAAGTCATCCTCAATAAAAATAAGCAACATTCTTGTCCTCAGCTACATCAAGAGAAACAGCAGATTTAAAAGACGTGACGAGAGACTTGTCCTCTTTTTGTGCAGCCATTATTTTCTCTCGTGATACATGTAATTTTAGTGTACCTGCATCAGACACATTTACACTGGCATTATCAGACTTAGAATTATTTTGCTTTTGTGTGCACGCAGCAGTATGTGATAAGTCGTCACCAGCAAGAAGGGGAAGAAAGAACGAGTCAGAAAAATCAACCATATTACCCACTTTACGCGACTGAGCGCGGGTAACGGCGCATGCGGGATAAACATCAGGGTGAGTATTAGACAAATCCTCTGACTGACAAAACACATCTGGTTTATCAAGAACCTCTAAAACTGTCATTTTTTTCCCTCCTGCCAGATCATTGCCAAGGATAAAATCAACGCCTTGCACAGGGAGAGAAGCACGGACAGCCACTCTCACGAATCCTGTACATAACTCATTCTGCAAATGTACACAATGCAGTGGTACCTTTAAGCAGTTCATTTCAATGCCTTGTATAATGACGCTTGAACCACAAAACGTACTTTCAGACAAAGGTAAAGTATCTTGCACAATAAATGATTGCATTGCACCAGTGTCTCTGAGCATCCTTATTTCTTTCTGATCCTCACGATTACCAGTTAAGGAAATTAACCCTTTAAGAATAAATGGTCGGTAACTGTCATCAATTTCCTTCTCTTTGGGCAAGATAACAGTCGGCTTAACAGTCTTGACAAAACCTACACTTTTAGGTGCTAATTGTTTACGTTTCAACACCAGACAATCCGCGATCACATGTCCTCGTTTGTGACAGTAAAAACATTCGCGATCCTCTTTAGTACGAGGTGGGCTGGATTTGGAACATAACGCTTGGGGAGGAACAGCCTGTGACTTTTCTGGACGTGCAGATGTGAAAGTATTTTTGTGTGTTAAAACAAATTCATCAGCTAGTACGGCTGCATGCGACAACGAGGTTACTTTCTGTTCGTTAAGATAAACCACAACCCGCTCAGGCAGGCAATTCTTAAAGTCTTCCAGCAGCACGAGCTCCCGTAACTCGCTAAAATCACTTACTTTACTGGCTGTGTACCACTTGTCAAAGAGAATCCCTTTCTCCCTTGCGAATTCCATGAACGTTTGAGTAGAATTTCTTTTAAGTCCTCTAAACTTCTGCCTATACGCCTCTGGAACCAACTCATACGCTCGAAGAATAGCAGATTTCATAAACTCATATTTCAAACTCTCCTCTAACGACAACGTAGAGCAGACTTCCTGAGCTTTACCTACCAACTTGCACTGCAATAATAAAGACCAGACCTCTTTAGGCCAACGAAGATAAGTAGCGATGCGCTCAAACGCACTAAAATAAGAATCTACCTCTGATTCTCGAAATTGAGGTACTAATGCAATGTGCTTACTTACGTCAAATGTAAACTGCGGTGGATCAATCTGTGGAGAAACAGAGACCTGACCTGGATCCGACTGCGCAGCTGAACCGGCCCCAACCTTCATTGCCTCCAGATCAAGCTGTCGCAACTTCACCTGTTTGTCAGCCTCAATCTCGAGCCTGCGCACCTCCAAACGCAGATTTAGCTCAGCCTGACGTGCTTCGGCTTTCTCTTGTGCCTCATATTGCAAACGGGCCAAACGAACCTTCAGTCGCGCCCTTTCTGTTGAATCAACAGAACTAGAACTTGGAGAGAATGGATCAAACGGTGACAAGCTCGCCTTAGCATCGGCCATCACCTCGGCCTTAGCATTGGCTTTACCACTCCGCTTATCCTCATCATCCGTGAGACTGAGTTTTGCCACAGACACATCGCCAGCACTTACCTTTCCACTAGATTCACCATCCACAGTATTTGACGTAGGAAGAACATTTTTCTCACAAAGCTGTTGTACTAACTTACCCTTAATGTCTCTCTTAAGTCCCTGTTTGCTAACAATAATTTTGTAATGATCTGCTATCAGTAATAAGTCTTGTTTCCTGCACAAATTAATCTGTTCTAACGAAGGATTACTAACAAAATTCTGCAAACTAAATATTTCCATAATGTATAGCAAGCAGACAAGCGCCACGATACCTTTTCCGCCAGAAATAACGCAACAATGATTGCGACCAACACACACACTCAACCAACCACAAATATAAATTATTTGGGATTGAATTATCCCGGACGAGCCCCCATTAAATGTTACGACTTCCAATTTTAGTCTAGGATGAGAAGAGGCAACATTGAGTTTGTGGTTGATTGAGCGGTGGAGATGGAGTTTTATTAAACCAAAAAAAGTAAGTGATAAACCATAATAAAGATAATGACAAAGAAAAGAATATATACAGTATTTACATAAATAACAATAAAGATAAACCGAGGGAGGACGACACAAATGGCACCAAATAAAAGAAAAGAACAAAACCAAACCAAGCTAACTTAAATTAGTCCTCTAACCTAACTGAGAAAAGAAAACAAGAAAACAAGTCTTCGGCGTTGCACGCCCTGACTTACCTACTCTCAAACTAATAAATAAAACATACACGAGTGGTGCGCATTTCTATACTAGTGTATCTAGACATTTGAATTCACTAGGTGTTGGAAAATGTAAGTCACGTGACATAATACCTGTCCTCTCCAGATGAGATTCATAATGAGCACGATACCACTGATGTAAGAGAAGAACAAAACAAAACAAAACAAACCAGAGCAGAGCAGAGCAAAATCAGAACAAAGCAAAACCAAAATCAACAAACAGGAAACAAGGGCTCTGCCTCCTGATCCAAACAAGTCTTCCTTTTAAGCAGTCAGTCCAATTGATTAGTAGGCACAGCCATGACGTCACACCCCTAACGATGATTGTCAGGGTCGTTACCCAATGATCGTCGCGGGTAGGCCGGCCTAAGAAGTTGACAGAGGGGAAGAAAGAGAGAGAGAGAACACCACAAAACACCGCAACTAGCGGGTCGTAACAATATAATATAATGTAATAACATAAACATCCCCAATGCTTTAGTTATCACTGAGAGGTTGCTTAAATGCCGCAGACAGTAGAAGTTGTTTCCTAACCGGCTCTCTCCCGTTTGTGCTTATCGACACATTGGCGTGTTGTCTTCTCAAATGAACAGTCATTAGAAGTGTTTCCATTAGCATATTGAATGCATTTTGCACAATGCTTGCACACAGTGCCAGTTCTAGCTACTGTTTTATTTCCGTTGTCATCGTAAGTAACATGAAATCCAAAATGTTCCCACTCACCGGATTTGAACGTCATCACTAGCGTTTCGCGGACCACACTTTAAGAATTACTGACCTAAAGGATTATTAGGAACACCTGTTCAATTTATCATTAATGCAATTATCTAATCAACCGATCCAATGGCAGTTGCTTCAATGCATTTAGGGGTGTGGTCCAGGTCAAGACAATCTCCTGAACTCCAAACTGAATGTCAGAATGGGAAAGAAAGGTGATTTAAGCAATTTTGAGCGTGGCATGGTTGTTGGTGCCAGATGGGCTGGTCTGAGTATTTCACAATCTGCTCAGTTACTGGGATTTTCACGCACAACCATTTCTAGGGTTTGCAAAGAATGGTGTGAAAAGGGAAAAACATCCAGTATGCGTCAGTCCTGTGGGCGAAAATGCCTTGTTGATGCTAGAGGTCAGAGGAGAATGGGCCGACTAATTCAAGCTGATAGAAGAGCAACTTTGACTGAAATAACCACTCGTTACAACCGAGGTATGCAGCAAAACATTTGTGAAGCCACAACACGCACAACCTTGAGGCGGATGGGCTACAACAGCAGAAGACCCCACCGGGTACCACTCATCTTCACTACAAATAGGAAAAAGAGGCTACAATTTGCACGAGCTCACCAAAATTGGACAGTTGAAGACTGGAAAAATGTTGCCTGGTCTGATGAGTCTCGATTTCTGTTGAGACATTCAGATGGTAGAGTCAGAATTTGGCGTAAACAGAATGAGAACATGGATCCATCATGCCTTGTTACCACTGTGCAGGCTGGTGGTGGTGGTGTAATGGTGTGGGGATGTTTTCTTGGAACACTTTAGGCCCCTTAGTGCCAATTGGGCATCGTTGAAATCCCACGGCCTACCTGAGCATTGTTTCTGACCATGTCCATCCCTTTATGACCACCATGTACCCATCCTCTGATGGCCACTTCCAGCAGGATAATGCACCATGTCACAAAGCTTGAATCATTTCAAATTCGTTTCTTGAACATGACAATGAGTTCACTGTACTAAAATGGCCCCCACAGTCACCAGATCTCAACCCAATAGAGCATCTTTGGGATGTGGTGGAACGGGAGCTTCGTGCCCTGGATGTGCATCCCACAAATCTTCATCAACTGCAAGATGCTATCCTATCAATATGGGCCAACATTTCTAAAGAATGCTTTCAGCACCTTGTTGAATCAATGCCACGTAGAATTAAGGCAGTTCTGAAGCCGAAAGGGGGTCAAACACAGTATTAGTATGGTGTTCCTAATAATCCTTTAGGTGAGTGTATATATATATATATATATATATATATATATATATATATATATATATATATATATATATATATAAATAAGTCACCTTTACTTATGTAGCGCTTTTATAATGCAAATTGTGTCAAATTAGCTTTACAGTAACAATTGGCAAATAATTTTTGGCTGCACGGCCAAGAAAATTGTGTCATTGTCCAGCTTATTCTATATATTTGTTATATATATTGTCTATATATTAGTTTGCACACAACGGCGCCAATGCAGGCATACCAAAAACACTGCTGAATATCAAGCAAGTGTCCCCGACTAAGCAAGCCAACAGTGCAAGAAACCAAAACTCCAACAAAATGGAGAAAAAACCTTGCGAGAAACCAGGCTTAGTCGGGGGGCCAGTTCTCCTCTGTCCAACAGTGAACACTTGCTTGATATTCCAGCAGATTTACAGGTCATAAGTCCGATTTGGGATTGCAACAGTCAAAATATTTAATCCAGTTACATCTAGTTTAAGATCTTTTTCATCACGCCAGTATGGTATGGTTTGTTGGGGATCTGTGCCACTGGCTGATCTGTCGGTAAGACCTTCACAAGGGATGAGCTAGTTGACACAGTCTGCTGACACTTCAGGGCTGTGTTGCTGTCATGTATAGGCGCAGGTTCTCCATCTGACCTGGATACAGCCTGGATCCAGCTAATTCCGGTAAATGGTAAACCTCGGGATAAGCACAGAGACTAAAATTAGCATAGACATTCTTCTTCTGATGTAACGAGTACATCCGGTGTTATAGTTCTCGGTTCCGGCTGACGTGATCTATGTAGCCTAACAATCCTTTAACAGATATGAAGACACAATGATAATGATGATAATGATAATGTGTCATGTGTATGCCAGGTTAAAGAGATGCGCTTTTAGTCTTTCCAGAGTTTTGGTGCCAAATAGGAAAAGGATCTACCGCCCGCGGTTGATTTTGATATTCTAGGTATTAACAACTGGCCAGAATTCACTCAGGTACTGGGGAGCTAAACCATTTAGTGCTTTGTAAGTTAATAGCAAGACTATAAAATATATATACGATGTTTAATAGGGAGCCAGTGCAGTTTTGACAGAACCGGGCTAATATGGTCATACTTCCTGGTTCTAGTAAGGACTCTAGCAGCTGCGTTTTGGACCAGCTGTAATTTGTTTATTAAGCATGCAGGGCAACAACCCAGTAAAGCGTAACAGTAATCTAGCCTTGAGGTCATGAACACATGAACTAGCTGTTCCGCATTTGTCATTGAGAGCATATGTCGTAGTTTAGATATATTTTTAAGATGGAAGAATGCTTGTTTACATATGCTAGAAATGTAGCTTTCAAATGAAAGATTGGTATCAAAGAGCACACACCCAGGTTCCTAACTGACGAAGAAGACTTAACAGAGCAGCCATCAAGTGTTCTAGGTTATTATGAACAGAAGTTTTTGGTCCAATAATTAGAATCTCTGTTTTTTCTGAATTTAATAGTAGGAAATTACAAGTCATCCAATTTTTTATATCAGCTACACATTCCGTTAATTTTGAGAATTGGTAGGTTTTGTCAGGGCGCGAAGAAATATGGAGCTGAGTATCATCAGCCTAACAGTGAAAACTAATGCCATGCTTCCTAATGATATCTCCCAAAGGTAACATGCACAGAGTGAAAAGTAACGGTCTTACTGAGCATTGTAGTACTCTATATTGAACTTGTGATCGAAATGACATCTCTTTGTTTACTATTACTGATAACGGTAGTAAACGGAATTTGAAACGTTTGTTCACAAAATATAAAATTATCTGTAAGAAAATAGCTAAACAATTGGAAATTCCAATTTTCAAGGGCAATAATTAAAAAGTTCCAATCAACTAGAGATGTTATGAATCTGCCTGGAAGAAGATTTGAGTCTATGTTGTCTTAATGCATGATAGTTTGAGTGGCCAAAGACTATCAAAGGATCACAGCTGGAGAATTGTAGAACTTATTTAAGTCTTAGTGGCAAAAAGCATGAAAACAAATAAATAAATGAACAGTTTTTCGAGAAAAACTCCTTTGCTCTCATCTAAAAAAAAGCTCCAGCATTTAATTCCCAGACACTATTATGATTTAAAAATTAAATAAACCAGGGAAATGAAGAAGGTAGAAAAGTCAAAAGGAAAAATGTGGTCAAAGAAAGGAGGAAGAAGGAAGCAGAGGAGGAGCAGGAGCAGAGGAGGAAGACAGATTATCTGGTCTGTAGCTAAGTTGGATAGATAGTTCCTGATAGAGGCTCATATGGTTGTTATTAAATTGCAGCCCATCTGGATTTAAACTGGCCCTCTGTCCCCTGAGGGTTACCATTATGGGCCAATGGATGTAAAACAGCACAGGGGGAAAGACAGGTCACTACTACTAATCTACTGCTACCACATGTGAAACAGAGCCTAAAAACTAATGTTGATTCCAGAGCAACAAATTGATTAAAGTGTGTTTTCTCACTTGTGTTCATGTATTTTCACTTGAACCAGAATGTTCTCTACTTCACAGAAAGATGAAAGCCATAAAATTCTGATTTTGTTTTCATAAGTTCCTTAAACGGTTAATGTTATTTTAGATAGTGCCTATGCCACATTACTATTGTAGTTGATAGAGATAATGCCCCCCAATTAATACAACTGAAGAACAGTGGGGATATGTCACATATACAACACATTAAGGCATCCCAAAATGGCGTATTTACAATGCTACTTGGAGTGATGTGATTGCAAAGTGACTCCTGAATGTTGCCAAAATCTTACTGTATGCCATTCCAATAAACTACAACTATGTTCAGAGTCACTGTCTGCCTTCGGCTGATGCCTGGAATATTCTGATTGTGGTTCTCTTCACATTAGTGACTGAGCACCACTGCATCCTAATCAAGCATTTGTGGGCTTGATTATAAGAAATTATGCAGACAGTATGCTAAATCTGTTTCACACATATAACAAATTATATGGTAGTTCTGTTATAAATAGTCAAAAATTATTAAGATCACGAGAAACATTATTACAGATCAAAGTGTCCAAATTACAGTCATTTTTTTGTCCGGAAATCTAAATTTTGGGACAAAGTGCCCAAATTACAGTCATTTTCTTGTCCCAAAATCTAAATTTGGGGAGAGGGGGGTTGGAGCAATGTAGGAGGTAGACGCATTTGCCATCTCCTCTACATCTAAGTCGTTAAAATTGTACTCTAATTGTCTCCAAAATACTTTTAAAAGTACTTTGGTCGGCTGATCAAACGGCGGGCATTGGACCCCCCAAAAAAGATATGTCGCTGATGATGGAGATCATCTCAGATAAGATTGTCAGTGCCTTTGATGAGAGATTCGATGAACTAGAATCGACTCGTCGAGCTATACAACACAACGAGAGATCCATTACTTTCAGGACAAAGAGTGCATTCGACACCTTCGGCAGGGACATCAACTTGAATACCAGGGGTGTAGGGTGCTGTTTTTTGGGGTTTTTTCGGATTACACGACTGAGGTAATGGAACAATGTTGGCGATTCAGCAAGGTGATGCAATTGTTAAGAGACCTTAAGGGGAGTCATGCTTTGCACTTCTCCACCAAGCTCTGCATCACCTATAACGGGAGTACTGGAATTTCCCGCAGACGCAAAGCTATATATAGACAAACAACTGAGGCAAGTCGCTGGGACGGATCAACAAAAAATTCTGCTGCGTAGGTCTAGAGTTTCTATAGAGCAGGGGTCACCAACCATTTTGAAACTGAGAGCTACTTCATGGGTACTGAGTCATACGAAGGGCTACCAGTTTGATACGCTCTTCTGAAATAACATATTTGCTCAGGTTGCCTTTAGTTATACATTATTAATAATACTCATCTATGTGACGACACTAATCACGTAAATGATTTCTCACAATAATTAGCAACAATGACAATAAGGAGGGAAACATATCAATATTCAGTACTTTAATACCAGTAATTGTTACAATTTTAGATGATGACTTACATCACTACATTTCATAGGAAAACTGTCCCATTTTCACTAACCACTGACAAACCCTTTTAACAAATCATGAACTATGTTGTTTCAAAAAGTTATCAATTATGTAATGTTAGAAAAATCAACTTTCATATTTTTAAAAAATCTTGTCACATTTTGAACCAATGACCAAATCTGTGGCCTTTTTTAAAACACTTTTTAAATTGAACACAATTCTTTATTTTAATTCAACTTCGCCATGGCACTGCCATGTTGCCACTGACAACATCTGGTATCTGTTTCTTTTTTAGTGGGAAGACTGGCATTGCATGCTCTTCACCAGTGTATTGTAATCTGGTGTGTAACTTGACACTGCAACTGTTAGTGAGTCTTTCAGATGTGCATCAGTGAGGCGTGTTCTCTGTTTGTTCTTGATGAAGTTCATGTCAGAAAACGCTGATTCACAGAGATATGTTGAACCAAACAGGCTAGCAACCTTCAGAGCTGCTGTGCATACTCCACTGTACTTCTCTGTGTCAACAAGGGACCAAAAGTTTGGTGCAGCCTGGTAGGCTTTGAGGTGGAGGTCATTTTGCAATGTTATGACTTCAATCTCCACCTGTCCAGCATCCAAGTTGAACGTTGCACTTAATTGCTCAGCAAACCATGTTGTGTCCACATTCATGAAAGGATTGGAAATGAACGACACACATGGCTCAAGCTGATGAAGGTCACAAAACCGATTCTCAAACTCTTGCCCAAGTCTGTTTATGACTTCACAGTACTTTTCTGCAACTTTGTCAAATGTCTCAGATGCAGAAGCATTGTCTTTCAGCACCGACTGCACAGAGGGAAAGTGCAGCACCTTCTTTCTCTGTAAATCCACAGAGAAAATGTTCATCTTGGCTTTAAATGCATTTAAAGCACTTATCATATCAACAACAGTCTTACCTTTGCCTTGCAGCTGGCAGTTCAAATCGTTTAGTTTCCCAGTAATGTCCGTCAAAAATGCAAGGTCAAGTGTCCACTCTGTGTCCTCTAGCAGTGAGACATCTTCGCCTTTGGACTGCTTGAACTTTTATTTCACCCAAAAGTGACAAAAAACGAAGTAAAACTCGTCCTTTGCTGAGCCATCGGATTTCTGTGTGTAGCAGCAGGTCACCATATTCAGCTGACATCTCCTCCAATAGCACCTTGAAAATCCTGTGTTGTTTTGCTTTGGAGCAGATATCGTTTATGATTTTTACAACGGCAGTCATCACGTGTCCAAACCCGATCACTTTTGCACATAGCGCCTGCTGGTGAATGATGCAGTGATAATGCAGAAATTGAGAAGTCTGGGTCACTTTTACAGTGAGCGATGAAACCTGTATGTCGGCCGATCATAGCAGGAGCCCCGTCTGTAGTCACAGCTACCAGCTTTTCCAATGGTACCTTTTTCTGCACGAAAAACTCCTTCACCGTGTTATAAATGTCAACTCCCCTCGTAGTTGTCTTTAATGGCAGTAGTGTCAGCAGTTCTTCTCTTGTGAAGAAATCTTCAAACACCATCCGGATAAAAACTAACAGCTGCGCTGTACTGCTGCTGTCCACGGACTCGTCGCACTGGATGCTAAACCAGCTGCACTTTGCCAGATCCCGGTTTGCCAAATTACCAGACATATCTGACACTCGTCTAGCCATCATAGATGCACCCAGTTGGACGTCAGAGAGAGTGGAGATTAGATCGGTTCCATTTTTCTCGTCTTTAACTACAGTGTTGGCAATTATCATCATTGCTTCTTTAAAAACTTCTCCGTCTGAAAATGCCTTCTTCTTCTTGATCAGAAAATGTGTAGCTCTAAACGAGGCCTCGGTTGCTTTTTGTGACTTTTTCGCCGGCCTCGTGAAAAAAGACTGTTGCTTACCCAAAGCTGCCTTTAGCTCACAGGCTTTTTCTGTCCGTAGTGCACTTCCCGGTGGGTAGTTCGCATGGTAGCTTTTGTGACACGTAGTGAAGTGTCTCTCCACATTGTGCCGCTTTGCCGTCGCCACAGTCGCCCCGCAAATGAGACACACGCAGGTTTCTTTCACAGTCGTAAAAAAGAATTCCTCCTCCCATTCGTTATGAAAGTGGTAAGTTTTCTTCCTTTTTTCTGCCATGTTTTTGGGGCAAGAAATTGCATTCAGCTACCATCTTCGTTGTCGCGCCCGCTAGCTTACTCTCCACAAGCACTGGTTTTGTCTCGCGCCAAATTCTTTTGAACTAGAGTAGGTCAGAGTTCACCTAAACTTATCTAAACTCATGTATAATGAACATATTTTTAAGATATTGTCATTTTTAAATATACATAAATGTGTAATTAAAAAAGAATAGCAACAGAATAAAATTTAATTTCAGACGCAGCTCACAAGCGCTATTTTTAGAACAGGCCTGCGGGCGACTCATGTGGTCCTTGGGGGCGACCTTTTGTCTCATTCTACTTAATTTAGATGGTAGTGTTAGTGTAATTTAATGGTGTGCTTCTTGTATCTGGTGCTCTCTTCAATAGGGGGAGCCATAATGCTTCGTTTGGGAAAGTCATTCAAGGCATTGGGATTGGGATGTGGGACTACAAGTTCAAGGTTTTTTTTGTTTCTTTGATTTGGTTTTTGGTTTGTTTGTTTTTTTTGTTGTTGTTTTTTTTGGAGGGGGTATGTTACGGTGGTTTTATACAATAGTTACAATAGTTAAATAAAAGGGAAAGATCATACCAATAGAGGAAATCGTACCTTAACTTTGGCATCTTGAAATGGTAAAGGGCTTGGCCACCCCATTAAAAGAGGTAAAGTGTTTACTTATCTCAAGTCCTTGAAAGCAGACATCTTATTACTTTAGGAAACACATTTAGCTGTGGGACAGGGACATAAACTTATTGTAATGATGAGTGAGTCACCAGGTTTAGATCCAAATGCAGCTTTATTCAGAGACGTGGTCAGACAGGTAATGGTCAACTCAATAGCGAACAGAAGTAGCAGGGAAAAGGCAGACTCGTAGTAATAATCCAGGCTGAGGTCAAACAGGCAGGCAGATAAACATCAATAACCAGACAGGGAAAACACGCTCGGAATTGTAATACACGGATTAGCAATACTTCGCAGTGAGTGTCAGTGAGAGTGGTGCTTATATATTGAGGGGAAGTGAGTATGATATGATCCAGCTGGAAGGGTGATTAGTGACTGGGTGAGGGGCTTATGGGAAATGTAGTCCATGTGACAGGGTCCATGGAGTGAGAGGGCGACATCTGGTGGCAAGAGGAAGACAGGCAGAGCGGATTCATTACACTTATGGTGAACTGGATATCCCAGTTATATCAGGCTCCTTTCAGCAGTAAGGCCAGGGTGGTAGCAATTGTTTTTCAGAAGGGCATTTCATTTCAGCTTGATTCGATGACTACCGATTCTCATGGCAGATATGTCATGATTTCAGGATGAAGCAGTCAATCCAAAAAGGCAGGCAGAGAACAATCAGAACGGGCAAACAGGCAGAATCAGGAACAGGAAAACAAACACGGAATATAGACGCTCGGAATTGACCACTGTTAGCAAATCAAGACTTTGCGATCTCTGTATGTGTGAGTGGTGCTTAAATAGTGACAAATAATGTGCTGCAGCTGGCTGGGGTAATCAGTGACAGGGTACAAGGCTTCTGGGAAATGTATTGCGCGGATGTGAGTGAGTGTGAAATAGTCCATAGTGAGGTGCCCTGTAGTAGTTGTAGCGGGCACTTTAGCTGATGATCATTACATAGCCCCCCTCCTAAGGAGTGGCTTCCAGACACTCCCAAACACCAACAATATAAATCCATGAGGGAGGTGAAGCGGAGGTGGCCTATGGGGCAGGGTGGAGGGCCAGGTCCATGAAGTGGGAGACGACCTAATGATTGTGGCTGAGCAGGCGTCCTTAACGGTGCGCAGGTGACCAGGGCGGAACAGGCTGCGCAGACGGCCAGGGTGGAACAGGCTGCGTAGGTGGCCAGGGCGGATTTGTGCGTGCTGTGACTCTGTACGATCAGCTGCGGCGTGCTGTGACTCTGGCCGATCAGCTGTAGCGAGATCCCCACAGCAGGGCAGACAGTTTCAAAGACCCCCAGGGCTGCTCGGGAACAACTAAAACACAAGAGAGAGAGAGGATAGTGTAAATGTCATTATCAGTGGGGATTTTAATTGTTATGTCTGATTTTATATGTTGGATCTGATTTTAGACCGATCATCCTCAAAGCCACCTCCTAATATAACCTCAGTACAGATCCTCAATAGATTGGTGGAGAATAGGAACTTGGTAGACAATTGGAGGTTGCAACATCCAACAGATAGTGGGTACTCATTTTACTTGCATGTTCATAAATCTTATAGTAGGATAGACCAGTTATTGGTCAATTCTGGACTGATACACAGAATAACTGGTGCACAGCACCATAACATGCTGATATCAGACCACAGTCCTATCTTGCTTATGCTTAATAAAATCCTGCCACATGAAGTTATTATTGGCGATTCAATCTACTTAAACCTACTTAAAAGACCCAGATTTTGAAAAATGCATTAACGCAAAACTGGATGATTTCTTTATGAATAATGATGATGACCAAGTATCTGATTCAACTTGGGATACCCTTAAGGCAGTCATGAGGGGTCATATTATTGCTTTCGAAACCACTAATAAAAAAATAGCAATAGCAGGCTTTTAATAATTGAAAATTCACTCTCAATATTAGGAAAGACATATAGAAACTGGATTACAACAAGATAATAGTAGGATAGATTTAAAATTTGAACATAATTCCATTTTAGGCAAAATCTCAAAAAATCTCTTACTTAAACTAAAAACACTTTTAATTAGGGGATTTTCATGAATAGTTGCAGGCAAACAGACAAAGACAATGACAAAGTTCCAACAATGGGTTTTTAATATGAATAATCCTTGACAGGCAGACAGGCAAACATGACTTACAGAATTTCACTATTCCTTTATGCCTTTGAGGTCTGTGTCTCTTTAAGAGAATGTTGACATTGTGATGAATGTATTGTGCAAACCGTAGGAGGGCAGGTTCAAAAAAGGCAAACCAATGTTGGGGTTCCATGTTTTATAGGGACTTTCCATAGACAATGATTTTATACTGTAGATTCTAACCCTTAACACTCTACCCCTAAACCTACTAATCACAGAAAACTTTCTGCATTTTTATATTTTCAAAAAACAAAATTCTGCATTAATTATTAGCTGTTTTCCTCATGGGGCCCAAAAAAAAAAAAAGCCCCGACAAGGTAAAAGATTTCTAGTATTGCCATCCATGGTATTGCAATAGTGTTTACCAGGACCAGACACACACACACACACACACACACACACACACACACACACACACACTGATAGACAAATTAAACCAAGGACAACTGTAAAAAAACAACTTGATGTATTTGTCTTCAGTCTCCTTCAATTTAAATCTCATTGCACTTCTACTTGGGTAATGTGCTCAGGTGTCTTTGGAGAGTTGTGTATTATTAATGGGATTGGGATTGAAATCACAGGCTTCATGCATCCATGAGCCTATGTCACCTTTCCCCTTCACTTGAAATACAGCATCTTACCAATGCACTGCTGGTAGAATTTATAGTTGATGGACAGCTCTATTCCTATGAGAATATAATGTGAACATGATCTGCATGCCTCTACTTCTCAAAATGCATGCATCTATCATCCACAATAAAGGAGAGTGAAAATAACCTAATGTCCTAATGTAAACTAACTAAATAAATTTTGCGGTCCATACAAGTGTAATGATTTGTCACTCAAAGTGGGATCCATAAGCAGGCTTTATTAATCAAAGGGATGGTCAAACAAGCAATGGTCAAACAACAGCAAACAGTAATGGTAGAGTATGGGCAGAATCGTAGTCGTTGAGCAGGCAAAGATCAGGTCAGGCAGATATCATTCACAAAGTACAGTCCAGGCAAAAAGTACAAGAGGGAAGGCAGTAAAGGGTCGTAATAGTAATCCAATAGAGTCAGTAACAAGTAGTCAAACACAGATAACAACGCTCAGAAATGCACCTAACGGAAAACAAGACCTTGCAAAGTATGCCAGGCTGAGTGTTTCTTAAATAGTACTAATGATGAGCTGCAGCTGGTTGAGGTAATCAGTGCCAAGGTATGGGGCTGATGGGAAACGTAGTGTGTGCATGTGTGTGTGTGAGTCAGTACTCGAGTGAGGGCGCCCTCTGATGCCCTTAGGAGGGAAATCACGGAGTTCGTCTCTGTGACAGAGCCCCCTCCCTGCGAGCGACTCCTGGCGCGAGGAGGCAATCGGCGCCAAGGTCTTCCACGCAGTCGAGGGGCTGGTCTCTCTGGGTGAGCTCTATGGAAGTCTTCCACTAGATTGGGGTCTAGGATGTCATCCGTATTAACCCACGAGCGTTCCTCTGGACCATACCCCTCCCAGTTGACCAGATATTGGAGAATTATTCCTCGGCGCCTGGAATCCAGCAATTCCTGACCACGATAAGCCTCCTCGCCCTCCACCATGATGGGTAAGGGACCCTGCTCACCAGACCTCTCCTCACCCTCCTCGTTGGGACTATCTGCGGGCTTGAGCAAAGAGACATGAAAGGTGCGAAAATGATTAGGCAAGGCAAGACGAAATGAGACAGGTGTAATTTGGCGTGTAATTTGAAAAGGACCCATGTACCTTGGACTAAGTTTTCTGCAAGGGAGTTTGAGACACAAGTCTCGGGTTGACAGCCAAACCCATTGGCCAGCCTGCCTTCTTTGGCGGCGCACAGCATGTTGCAGGTGAATGTGAGCTCTATTCCAGGTGGCCTCACTCCTATTTAGCCAGTCGTTGACTGCAGGGGCAACGGTGGGTTCTCCAGACCATGGGAAGAACATGGTTGATACCCTAAGATGCACTGAAAGGGGGTCAGTCCTGTGGCTTCCTTTCGTAGAGAATTATGGGCGTATTCGGCCCACATCAGATAGTGGGCCCAATCATTCTGGTGTTGGTTGCAGTATGATCTAAGTAAACGATTGAGTTCTTGGTTGAGTCTTTCAATCTGCCCATTGGACTGAGCGTGGTAGCCTGATGTGAGACTGACATTGATGTTGAGGGCTTGAAAGAAGGCTGACCAGAGTCTGGAATTAAATTGTGGTCCTCTGTCAGATACTATATCTTCGGGTAGTATGTAAATACGGCAAAGCCAGTTGCACAAGTGCTCGGAGGTCTGAAGGGCGGTTGGTAGTTTGGGTAATGGTATGAGACGGTATGCCTTGGTGAAACGGTCAATGATGGTGAGTATAGTGGTGTGGTTGTTGGAGACAGGGAGATCGGTGAAGAAGTCTATGGCAATGTGCAACCAGGGGCATTGTGGGAGAGACAGAGGTTGAAGAAGTCCAGCGGGTAACTGACGAGAGGATTTGTGAATGTTGCAAGTCTGGCATTGATTAATAAACAATGTTGTGTCTCTAACAGAGTTGTCCACCAAAACCGATTCTGTAGTAAATGGATGGTGACCATAATTCCAGAGTGTCCAGAGGAAGGTAGACTATGAACCTGTTCAAGGAGGCGATTGCCAAGTGGTGCTGAGACAAAGACTCTATTGGGTGGACATTCTCCAGGGGTTTCAACCTGAGCATTGGCTTGTTCGATTTATGTCATGATATCCCATTGGATGGGTGCAACAACAATATTGGATGGGATGACAGTTTCGGGAAGTTGAGGAAGATGACTACTATCCAGTTGTCGAGACATGGCATCCGCTTTCGTGTTCTTGGATCCGGGATGAAAAGTAACTGTGAAGTTTAATCGAGAGAAGAAAAAAAAAAGACCATCGAGCTTGTCTGGGGTTGAGTCGTTTGGCTGTTCTCAAGTATTCAAGGTTCCTGTGATCAGTTAAGACGATGGAATGTCATCATTGTCCCACGTTCTCATTGGTTTGCTGGCCTATGGGGGATTTAATGGACAGGAGAAGCTGTGAGCGGATCACTCGCCCAAGAGGAAAAATGAGCTGTTGCTGCCAGATCTGGATCACCGAAAATCACATTGTATTTGATTCACAACTAAATCAAGCGAGGAGAAAATCATAACTAAAACTATTTTCATAGCATTTCATTTTCTCCATAGAGAAATTTTTTTTTTTTTTTACGAAAACTTATAAATTGTTTAAGACAGACCTACTGTAACTATCAGTGTATGTTAGACGAGTCTGTGGCGTTTGTTAAAGTCATCCGTTTGCATAAATTTCAACTTTTTCAGTAGCCATGAGTCTCCTCTATTGATTGGCAATCTAGAACTAGTGGACCAATGGTGACGCTTAAGGCCACCCTAATTTACATGAAACTTGAATTGCAACATTTGGAAAAGCAAGAGCAGAACGTGGAAAGAAAAGCAAAGAGAAAAACAGCACAAGTGTACAAAAGAGTAAACTATGAGCAGAAAATGTAAGAGAGCACAAAGCACAGAGTAATAAAACCAAGGAAAACAACTTTTAAGAACACATAAATAAGAGATAAAGATTTGTGCAATATAATTTTTCATGTGTTTAAAGTTGATTCATGCTTGTGTGGCAGGGCAGTGCGGTTTAAATCACGTGACCAAATTGTCACCAGATCTTAGTCCAACTACGCCACCCTAGGAAATAATCCCAGGGAAAATACTCAAACTAGTCATTAATTTCAGTAAAGCACACAGGTTTGATTTCCTCAAGATTAGGCAAGAGATGTGAGTGGAGTACAGAAAAAAATAAATATTTATTAAATACAATAATGATTTAAAATACAAAACACTAGAAAACCCCACTTCCGTGAAAACAAAAATCACAAAAAAAAGAAAGAAAAAGAAATAAATAAACCAATTTTGTTCATACAACAATTATGCATATGAAGCCATATATTTATGTAAATACAAAAAGGAATGTATAAAATACCAGCAGGGCTGAGGATTCCAACAGCAAGGATTAATGCAGAAGTTGGTTTTAGAAGGCACTTCCTCGCGCACACTCTGATCACACCATCAAGCAGTCAAATGTGACACCGCACACCACAGAGGACCACCACCAAAAGGAGGAAGGGGAATCTACCCGTGGAACCCCAGCTCCTGCAATAAATCCATAAGAATTAATAAACTATACAAAAGAACAATGTACTTAAACCAATACAATATGGGTAGCACCTGAGGTTCTTATAACTTGAACTCAACAAATAAACACAAGTTCATTTGCATTCGAACCTAACCAGGTGGCACAAAACTAGGTCATTGGGTTATACAAGAAAAAAATAAATCAAAATCGTTTCAACAATAATTAAAACAAAAGAAAGACAGACATAATAAAGAAAATCCAAACCAGCAACATGAAATGGGATACTAAAACGTCACAAACAGTCCCCTCTTATTAATGGCTTATGGTGTTAACGCGGCTGTATAAACAGCAGCTCTGTAACTGCGCGACGAAAGCCGCGAATCATCACGATATAGAACGAGAGGGAGAAACCTAAAATGAGCACAAAAACAAAGGTTTTACTAATTATTTTTCCCACTCCCAATAACAATGTTAAAGATCACTCACCATCAGGATGTCACGCCAGAGAGAACAGTTTTACCAGTATGGGTTTACCACCATCCTTTTAATCGATAGCACAATGTGGTAGGAAATCATGCCTATTTAGTATGCGACAAATTTCAAGCCTCAATCATGCACGCTCAACGCAACAAGTTCTTAAAAAGACATACCTGGAGAGGCAAACAGTCACAGCACCCAGCAGCACTGCAACTGACACCAGCACCAATCCGGAAGCAGCACTGTGATTAACAAACCATTATAGTTATACACACACCAACAGTTTCTGAATCATTTAAACCCAGCGCGCTTACCTACAGCCACCATCAACGCAGGCACAGGGAAAAACGGATGTGACGCACACCCAGGCAATGCCAAAGGGCCTTTAAATAGAAGGCACCGTTCACCCATAGGCCAACACAGCCGTCAATCACTTTGTATCACTACATTCGTTATTTTTTTTTAAATGTGCTTTTAATTTTTCTATTCACACTTATTATATTTTGACCCAATGTTTTAGTTTGTGCAATATATTTTTACATGTTTTTAAATTTTTGATTCACGTTTATTATTTTTTGATCCGTTATCGCAATATTACACTCGTTCACAAAGCAGTCTGGTGTGAATGATTTGTGCAGACATAAACGAATTTAGGTATATTTTGGGGCACATTATCTTCAAAAATGAATCCACTGCATCCTCAGTGGCTCAGATGTTGGGAGAAAATGAAGACTCCTATGTTCACTCTTACATCCAATAACAGAACACCAGGGCTGCCTACGAGACGTTGTCGGTAAAGCTGCTAAAGTGGGGAGAAAATGATGAACAGTGTACAACTCACTGAGGACGGAAACTATGGTAATGCAGTGGCTGTGGGCGGGGCCTGAGCAGTGTGATGTCAAGGAGCACAACACACATTTATGAGCAAACACCGTGTAAAAATGGATTAATAGGTGCCTTTTTTAAACCATGAAAGCGAGCTAGTGGATATCACATGCAATGCGCAAACTTGGGCCATCTGTGTTTTTTCCACATAATTTTCTCCATCGGGAGGGTCTGTGGACATCTGCACAGCCCGTCCACATGCAGCTGAATTTTTGTGACTGCACGGACGATGTGCGTACAACAGCGCATGTGCGAGTGACTTGAGCATTTGAAAAGTCCACCAAATGCACTCATGGCCAAAAGAGTACACTTTCAAAGGCTCGCACACTCAACTGTGCGAGAGATAGAGCAGAAAATGGAAAATTAAGTATTCCCAGGCCCTAACTGCTGCAAACTGTAGAGGAGCTCACATCTGGAAGCTCCATGACTACAATAAATATGCCACAGGCCCAGGAGGTGTTCCTGACATTTGTGCTTATTTCTGTTACTTAAAACATAGTAATGGCTAAAGCCAGGGTACTCTGCAGGTGGCCCACAGGCCACATCCAGCTGTCAGCATTAAATTTGTGGCCCACGTCATGCTCAAATATGAATGTACTTTTTTATTATAATATGCATTAAAAATTAGCTTGAATGTTATCAAGATTTTTACGTGTACACTAGGATAGGCTCACGCGGCGCATGACGCACATTTAATCATCAGCACAGAATGCAGTGTACGAGTGCAGCACGGCTTTTCTAACCATGACGAACAATGTACGGCACTTTGCACATGTGCTTTGAATAGTTTTTGCCCTAATTTGTCAGCACTGAAATGGGCTGTTGTTTCACAGTCTGAAAAGAAATGAAGACGGAACAACAGTAACAAACTCAACAGCTGCCAATGTTGATGAGCACTTGTGTGAGGAAATAAAAAAATACAAAGACAAAGACATTTTTATCATAACTTTTGGAGCAAAAAAGCTCAGAGACTGGACAAGAATGTATCTTTCTAGTGTGCATGTGTCAAACACCTGTGTTCACACACAAGTTCACATGCATGAGACCAGTGTTGGGGAAAGTTACTTTTAAAAGTAATGTAATATTATTGGACTAAAATCTTTAAAACTTTGAGGGATGCCTTTGCCAAAGATCTTGAGACAGATCCACTTCTGGCCATTTTGGGGATGTCAGTTGATGATAACCTCTCAGTACTAGTTCAAAAGGCTTTAACCTTTACTACTATACTAGCAAGATGCTTCATCCTTTAGAAGTGGAAACAAGTCTCACCTCCTTCTTTTGATACATGGCTGAAAGAAATGTTCACTTACATTAAATAAATTGCATTAAATCAGACTGTCACTCACTGGTTCTTTAAGTGCCTTTGTCAAACTGTGGTGCCCCTTCTTAGATTATTTGCGGGCGAACTCTCAAGACACTTAAGCTGAGCATGTCCTTTTTTTCCTCTTTTTTTATTTAAGTGTATATACAGGTGCATCTCAATAAATTAGAATGTTGTGGACAAATTCATTTATTTCAGTAATTCAACTCAAATTTTGAAACTTGAGTATTAAATAAATTCAATGCACACAGACTGAAGTAGTTTAAGTCTTTGGTTCTTTTAATTGTGATGATTTTGGCTCACATTGCAATTAAAAGAACCAAAGACTCAAATACAGTATTATAATGTATACTTCTATTAAAACATTGCTTGACAATAAGACTATACTTAGAACTATACACAAATGTTATTTTTGTATCATTTTGCATTCTAATTAAAAGTAATGTTGAAAAAGAATAATCATAGCAAGGGACAGACCAAAAACCTTACCTTCATCAGAATGTGGCCACCAGGATCTTTCCTATTCCTGGTTTAACCTCTAAACTACAGCTCAAATAGAGCAAAGACCCAGGGAAATAAATAGTTAAAAGGTACTACCTGGTTGCCCGCAAGCCACCCTAATTAAAGGACGCAGGTAGAAGCTGATGTGTCAAAAAAATATATACATGTCTTTATTTGACAATCATGCAAGAATACAAACAGTTTTAAAATAAAAAAAATCCACTGTAATGCTTCATGAAACTTCAATCAAAAAAAAAAAACAATTGGTCAAGTGTGTACCAAGTTTTCCTTCTGAGACGTGTAACAAACCTTAAACACCACACATAATTCTTAATAAATAAGTTAAGAATATACAGATAAAATAACCCAGTTAAATAGGATACATGTGATTCACAACAATATCACTCTACACACGCACACCACTGCAGGCGCTTGTCTCTTAAAAGGAAGCAAGAACTACACGTTGCCAGTAAGTACCTCGTCGAACAGTCTCACAGAGCATACCTCGGATTAGTGAAGAAACACAAAACAAAACAAAAACCAAAAACAAAAACTCTCCCTTCACATGCCTCACGGGCGTTCGGCCCTCCTATGTGATTAGTTATGGTAGGCAGTTTGTACGTCTAAAATAATTAGGAAAAACAGTGACTGGACGCGTTTCCTATAACATTAATAAAATATCATAAGACAGGTTCTCTTTCGAACAACCACATACAATCAATACTTATAGGCATATTCATACCTGAATAGCGGAAAATTGTTGACACTGGTGGGTCCGCTCCACAATCTTAAAATGAGTTACTATGACAGAAGTGTAGACTCAATATACAAAGCTTTTACAGTCACTCGCAACATGCTGAACATTTCATAATCTAATACTCTTGGTACCTGTAACAGTTCACCCAGAACAACCGACTTGTCCAACAACGACGACAACACTAGTCTGAATCCGCGATTTCAATGCTTTCACTCCCCACGCTGTACCAACACGCTATACTGAAACGCTAGCTTGGCTTGTCGCTCTGTGACTACGTCACACTAAATAGCCGGCTGAGGAATGAAGTGCTCAGAGGTGACGTCTACTGGGTCCTAATGTCCTACCACTTACATTCACCCCCTCGCAAAAATGTCACCGTCCCGGTGAAAAAAAAAAAAAAGATCAACACCAGGGTCTAAACACAACATGTAATGAATTGACTGTGGGGTGAGTTGTAACCTCCTCCCCATCATCCCCATTTCTTACAGCCGCACGAGGGAGATGAAACCGATTAGAGTGCTGGCCTGCGGTTAGCCTTGTGGTTCGTCGCATTGGTTGAACCAATGCTTGTTCGTCTTCCTCCAATCTCCCACACTCCTGGTCTGGACTCAATTCTATGGGCTCGTAACTTGGACTAGCAGGTTGTTCACCTAGCTGCCCAGATACCAATGGGGCCGTCACACATCTCTGTCTTTCTGAATCATGTGGATTCGACAATGCACACACCCTCAAGTCAAATTCTTCGTCTGTACTAGGGTCAGGACTAAGAGCCATGTCACCCTTGGGCACATCTCTAGACGACTTCACATCAATCACACATGGGTGAGGAGAGCCGGAATCCATAGGCAATGGGCGCAATTCTTGTCGATGGATGTTCCGCTCTGGGCCCAACTGGCCCTTGGGCTTGATCTTATATAATACCCCAACCTCATCCAGACATCGTACTACTTCATAGACAACAGGCTCCCACTGGTCTTGGATTTTATGGCGACCAGCGGGATGACTTCGCCTGTACACGAATGAACCAATGGGCAAAATTGGCAAAGGGACCAAACGATGTTGTGCTCGAGAAGCTGCTGAAGTTTCTAATTGAGTTCGTGCCTTAAGATAGGTTGATGTTAAATGCATCTGATGTTCTCGAACCCAATCTTCTGCTGTCCCGCCGGATGTCACCTCCTCGGTTAGTCCCAGAAGCAAATCTATAGGAAGGAGGGGCTTTCTCCCAAACATCAACTCATAGGGAGAAAATCCAGTAGAGCTATGCACTGATGTATTATAGCCAAACAATAACTGGGGCAAATGATGGGGCCATTTCTTTTTCTGTTTTGGAGGTAAAGTGCGCAACAAATCGTACAATGTCCGGTTGAAGCGTTCACATTGCCCATTACCTTCTGGATGGTAAGGGCTAGTTCGTGACTTCTCAATTCCATACAACTGGCAAAGGCGTTTCAACAGCTCTCCCTCAAAATTTCGTCCTTGATCTGAATGGATCCGTCTCGGAACACCATAGATATAAAACCACCGTTCCGTAAGAATTCGAACAACCGTCCCGGCTCTCTGGTCTGCTGTAGGATATGCCTGTGCAAACTTAGAAAACACATCCGTCACAACAAGGAGGTTCTCCCTACCATCGCTAACTCGTTCAAGCGTGGTGAAGTCAATGGCCACAATCTCTAGTGGTCTAGAAGCAAGCAGATTGCCCATAAAAGTTCTCACCTTTGGCTGTACAGCCTTGGCTGCCAGGCACCTAGTACACTCTTGGCACCAACGTTCAATGTCTCGACGCATAAAGGGCCAGTAACAACGTTGACGTACAAGGGTGGTAGTACGTTCCACCCCTTGATGACCATGATGGTCATGAAGATTAGTAAGTACTTCACTTCTCAGCCTTTGTGGTAACAACAGCTGTAACACTTCTTCTCTACCCCCAGGGACGTGACTCCGCCGATACAAGACACCCTGTTGTTCTTGGATTCTATTCCACTGGCGAACCATTTCCAAGACTGCTGGAGATTCTTTTGCCCGCTCCACAGCTGAGGGGACCCCACCACGTTTCCAATACACCAAGAAAGCCTGTATCACCAAATCTTCTGCCTGCAACACTTGTAGGTCTGCCTTACCCCTTGCTGGAACTGCCTCAATAACAGAGGTAGAAACAGACAACTGCCGATGGTGTTTAATGCAAGCCCGTTCTACATCGTCGGGAACCGTAATACCAGGTGCAACTTCTCCCATAGAACTTGGCAGTGGGGCAGGAGGCAAGCGAGAGAGTGCATCTGCATTCTTGTTAGATGTCCCAGGTCTATACATCAGAGTGAAATCAAAAAGTGCCAACTGTGATGCCCAACGTTGTTCTACAGCACCCAACTTAGCAGTACGGAGATAACAAAGAGGGTTATTGTCTGTGAAAACTGTAAATTTAGAGCCAAGAAGATAATCTCTAAATTTTTCTGTTACCGCCCATTTGAGTGCAAGCAGTTCTAATTTCATAGCTGAATAATTTGTCATATTCCTCTCAGTAGGTCTAAGCCCACGGCTTGCATAGGCAAGTGGCCGACGTTGCCTTCCTTCCTGTTCCTGGGACAGGACTGCCCCCAGGCCCAGGTTGCTAGCATCCACCTCTAGGACAAATGGTCTAGTAAAATCCGCATACCCCAATACTGGGGCCTCAATCAGCTTCTCCTTAAGAGTATGGAATGCCTGCTCGCAGCTCCAGTCCCAGTGATCACACCAGGAGCTGTTTGATCTAACCCTAGCTCCCTTACTGGACGGCTGTAACTTTGCTACTAATTTATGGAGAGGAGCAGCATACTTTGCAAAATCTTCCACAAACCTCCTATAATAAGAGGCAAACCCCAAAAATGACCGCAATTCTACGACAGTAGACGGAGTCTTCCACTCTTTAACAGCACTGATCTTGTCAGGATCAGTGGCGACACCGGATGCGGAGATGACATGCCCAAGGTACTTTACCTCTGGCTGGAAGAAATGACATTTCTTGAGCTTAAGTTTTAGGCCATTCTGTTGCAACCGCTGCAAAACTAACTCCAACCTCGCTAGATGATTCTGAAATGATGATGAAAAAACAACCACATCATCCAAATATAGGAGGAGTGAGTGAAATCGTTCATCTCCAAAGATGTACTCCATCAACCTCTGGAATGTCCCTGGTGCATTACAAAGGCCAAAGGGCATCCGCTGGAATTCAAACAGACCAAAAGGTGTACAGAATGCAGTCTTAGCTTGATCCTTCTTGGCTACGGGGACCTGGCTGTAACCACTCGCCAAATCCAGAGTAGAAAACATACAAGCGCCAGCCAGAGCATCTAAAGACTCCTCTATTAGAGGAAGGGGGAAAGCATCCTTCCTAGTTTTTGCGTTTAATTGGCGATAGTCTACACACAGGCGAATTGACCCGTCCTTCTTCTTGACCACCACGATGGGGGAGGAGAAAGGGCTACAACTCGCCCGCACCACCCCCTGCTCTACTAAATCTTGGATGTGAGCCTTCACCAGATCATACTGTGAGGGAGGGAGTCGTCTATAGCGTTGGCGAATAGGTGCATCATCTAAGAGGGGAATCTCATGCTCTATCAGATTTGTGCATCCTAAATCTCCCTCACTCCGACTAAAAACCACACTATACTTCTCCAACAACGCCTTGGCATCCTTCTGTTCTGCCTCTTCTAGGTTAGGCCATGATATATCAGCCAGACCAGAGACAGTGTGGTTTACCACTTCAGCTGACTGAATGAACACAGTAGTGCCCTCACAATTCTCTTCGCTATCAAAAATCACAGGTTGACTGTGGGGACATACATTAACCATTTGAAGTCTACCTAAAAAAGTACGGGGTCTTAAAAACCTGTCCTGAGTACCTATATTAACTAAGGGTACATAAGCAGTTCCCTCACCAATAGTTACCAGAGAACATGGAATGAGAAGGTCTGCAGGTAGTTTCCAGTCACCCATACCTGGGGGTTCTAAGAATACAGCAGGAATAAGTGAACCAACTCCCTGTCTGCACAAAGCTGGAACTAACTTAAATGACCCAGCGGGAACACAGATGGAAGGACCTGGGGGAGTAGAAACACTACCTATAAACTCAGAATCAGTCAAACTTTCAAAAATCTGACATTCGGACATAGCGTTCCTCAGTACATCAGGTACAGCTACAGCTGGTGGGGAATGAAATAATGCGGTGCCATGCTGACTAAATAGCTCTTGGTAACAACTTTGCAGAATATTCATTCCCAACAAACCAGGAACTTTACGTCTTCTTGTCTGCGTCTGTACATCAGGGGGATCTCGTACAACCAAAATACCCATTCGAGACAAAGTTCTACCGAGTACTTCCACATCCAACTCTAAATATCCTTTATACGGGATGTCTAGTCCATTGGCGGCTTTCAACTGTAGCCAGCCGCATGACTGCAAAATACCTTGAACCTGCGGTTGGAAATGTTCTGCAAAGAATCCCTCGGTGATAGTTGACACCATGGAGCCGGTATCAACAAGCCATGGCACAACTACACCTGCCATTACAACCTTCATTACTGGACACTGGCCAATGAGAGTAGAATGTGAAGGCACAGTTGGCGTTAAAGAAGAGCCACCCAATCCACCATCTAGAGCCTGGCTCTGAGCACTAGATGAAGCTAGTTTCCCGAGAGCCCCATGGCATAAGTATTTCCACCACGACCCCCAGCTCCACTCCGAACCTCCCCGGCTGCAGCAGCTTGATGGGCTCCCTCCCCATTACGACAGCGCCTAGCTATATGACCTGGCTGTCCGCACTGTATACAAATAGGTTGGCCTTCTGAATCAAACCGATATCGCCGAGGCTGGGTACTAGGGCCCCTGGGTGCAGCATGCCAAACTGGGTTAGACAAACGTTGCAAAATTGCATGTAACTGTACTTGTTGCTTTCGCAGAGTTTCTTTTAATTCACTTATTTCTTTACTGGGTTCTACCGTTACAGCACTTGAGTTTACCCCCAATTCACCGGCATCAATATGGGAATCACAAGAGTAGGCTCTAGTCCGTGGAAGGCTAGGACGCTCCCCGTCATCTGACCACCGCAGAGCTTCACTGCGGACGTCGATAAAAGATATACTAGGTTGTGATCTTATGAGACGTTTTAACTCTCTGCGAAGCATATTATCGCGGACATACTCAGCAAAATGATCACGGATTACAACATCAGAATCAGAAATTCCCCCTG
Source organism: Zacco platypus (assembly GCA_038088235.1). Taxonomy (NCBI): domain Eukaryota; kingdom Metazoa; phylum Chordata; class Actinopteri; order Cypriniformes; family Xenocyprididae; genus Zacco; species Zacco platypus. Next base: position 11,777,082 of record CM076080.1, read on the forward strand.
GATTCTTACGCTCAACTACCTCCATTAAAGACATTACAGCATGAGAAAATTCACGCAAGGATTCGCCATCACGCTGGCGTCGTTGGAAAAATTGTTTCTGAGCTTCAATATAAGACTGAGGGCAACCAAATGTTTCAAGCAAAATAGCCAGGATTCGATCAGGATTATTTCTATCTGCAGTGGATCGAAATCGGATCTCTGACCTAGCCTCCCCATCGAGATGGTCATACAGAAACAATGCCTGCTCAGTAGAGGGCATATGTTTAGAATTTAAGCACCGACGGGCTTCTTCTACCCACTCCTCAACCCCCAGACATTCAGTGCTATTATTCCCAGAAAACCTTGGGCATTTCCACTCTCTTGGGAGAATAACATACCTTGGGTTTACTAAACTTTCTTGCTGACTGCTGCTTACCCCTCCCTGTCCTGCCACAACATTTGGTTGTGCTGCTGCTTCTTGTTGGAGCCTAGTGTTAACGGCTTGCAGCTGCTGGAGCTGTTCAGTCAGAGCCCTAATCTGATCTTCTGGACCTACAGACATGACCCAAAAAAACAAAAAAACAAAAAAAAGAATTATATATAAACAACTGATAAAGCACAATGATAAACACAGGAAAGAAGAAAAAAAATTCTCTTGAAGTTAGGTCCAGCTGGTCTTCTGGTGCTGCTTCTCCAATCCTCCTTGCCAGCCACTGTTTTTCCTTTATACCAATAAACCTAACTCTTACTGCCCACCACTTATACAGACAAACGCAAAAAAACAAAAAAAACAAATATATATATTTATATATGGAGAAGGGAATGACACCACCAGCAACTACCCAAACGACCCTGTCGACTACGCCAAATGTGGCCACCAGGATCTTTCCTATTCCTGGTTTAACCTCTAAACTACTGCTCAAATAGAGCAAAGACCCAGGGAAATAATTAGTTAAAAGGTACTACCTGGTTGCCCGCAAGCCACCCTAATTAAAGGACGCAGGTAGAAGCTGATGTGTCAAAAAAATATATACATGTCTTTATTTCACAATCATGCAAGAATACAAACAGTTTTAAAATAAAAAAAATCCACTGTAATGCTTCATGAAACTTCAATCAAAAAAAAAACCAATTGGTCAAGTGTGTACCAAGTTTTCCTTCTGAGACGTGTAACAAACCTTAAACACCACACATAATTCTTAATAAATAAGTTAAGAATATACAGATAAAATAACCCAGTTAAATAGGATACATGTGATTCACAACAATATCACTCTACACACGCACACCACTGCAGGCGTTTGTCTCTTAAAAGGAAGCAAGAACTACACGTTGCCAGTAAGTACCTCGTCGAACAGTCTCACAGAGCATACCTCGGATTAGTGAAGAAACACAAAACAAAACAAAAACCAAAAACAAAAACTCTCCCTTCACATGCCTCACGGGGGTTCGGCCCTCCTATGTGATTAGTTATGGTAGGCAGTTTGTACGTCTAAAATAATTAGGAAAAACAGTGACTGGACGCGTTTCCTATAACATTAATAAAATATCATAAGACAGGTTCTCTTTCGAACAACCACATACAATCAATACTTATAGGCATATTCATACCTGAATAGCGGAAAATTGTTGACACTGGTGGGTCCGCTCCACAATCTTAAAATGAGTTACTATGACAGAGGTGTAGACTCAATATACAAAGCTTTTACAGTCACTCGCAACATGCTGAACATTTCATAATCTAATACTCTTGGTACCTGTAACAGTTCACCCAGAACAACCGACTTGTCCAACAACGACGACAACACTAGTCTGAATCCGCGATTTCAATGCTTTCACTCCCCACGCTGTACCAACACGCTATACTGAAACGCTAGCTTGGCTTGTCGCTCTGTGACTACGTCACACTAAATAGCCGGCTGAGGAATGAAGTGCTCAGAGGTGACGTCTACTGGGTCCTAATGTCCTACCACTTACAAGAATAAAAGCAATTTTAATTATTTAAAGTAATATGTAACCCTGGGTTAATTTCTACATGATTATTCATTATTATTATTTTATTGCTGCTTGGTGACAAGAGCTTATTATTTAATGAAAGTGTACCTGTTCAGAAATGTTCATTTCATAAAGTTGTGTTTTGGTTCGATGTTATTGGTTAAAAACATCTTGATCCTGCCTCATATCAGTTAGGGCAACTGTGATTGGCCAGGGCTAATGTCAGTCAAGGGAGGGTCAGAGTTAGAGGGAAGAGAAAGAAAGAAGAAGGCGAATGTTGTCGGCATGATAACAGAGCGCGCAGAGATTTTTTGTGTGAAAATATAGTCAGAGCTGCATTGTTTAAGTTTTAAGCTGAACAGTATTTTGTGGTGAGGTCAACACGACCACACCAGGAAGTTAACACGACGCGATTCAGAAGAGCTGTTATAGTTTAATGCTTGATCATGATTGCAGTGAATTGGCCTATTCATGTTACCGGTGAGAAACTTCACTCAAGTTTACCCTTTAACGTTACATCTGCCAATGTGAGTAACAGAGGTGATCTAAGCGATTGCCATGAACTGTTAGTGCATTGATTGGGAGTGACAGAGCCGCTGAGAAGGAATCCAGATAGCGCTCCTAATCGCCGAGTGGTTAGGAGTTCCTCTGGCGTCGTGGGAGCAAACGCTAACTGTGTTAAATGACGACAGCTTCCCGTGGATGGATCTGACGGGTGATGGAAATCATTAATTCTTGCCACTTGCACTCAGGTACATTTCTTTGTTTTATTTGTGCTCTTACAGAGCGAAGCGGCCATTTTACGTTTTGCTCGGCCTCAACGAACACAAGCAACGTTTCAGGCCTGCAACGGGGTGTGTGTGCGTGCGTGGTGGGCCCGCAATAGCTGGGTTTCAGTCACGTGATTATGATGACGCGCGAAGGCGGGGCGATTTCAAATGGAGGGCAGGAAGTAAAAATGGCGAATACGTCTATGGAGAAAACCGTTGCGGAGAGTACGTATTTTACGAATTTAGAACCAGTTTCAATAAATAGATACAAAGAATTAGTGAACAGATATGTTGGACGTGACCCGTGTTCCCTCTGATTGTGGGTTCTTGTCAGCTGGCTGCTTCGGTTCGGGTTCGGAGCTTTCGGCTGTCTGCGTCAGATCTGGGCTCTCATCTGTCTGTTGGAGATCCAACATAGCCTCTGTGTAACGGAGCGTAAAGTCCCGCCCTGTAGGGGAAATGGAAATACTACCCTGGAAGACTGGAGAGTGAAAAGGTCTTAGCCCTCACCCTGGTGCTTTGAGTCTCAATTATGCACAACTTGTGAATATGTTTTGTCCTAGACGGTTGTGATGTCTACTATGTTACAGGGATAGATAGTGTGGGCTTCAGGACAGTAAGTGTCAATACGGAGGCCTCCTGAAGTGTAGATGTGTGATAAAGTGAAAACAAAATCACGCTCCCACCCTCCTAAGCCCGACCGTCTAGGTGAGACGCCCCTACTCCAAGGTAAGTAAAAGAATAACAAAAGTAAATAGGAAATCTTCACTCGTACTACTTTCTAACAATAATAAATTTATTTCTTCTTTCTTCAGAAAACTGTATCTTTCCTTTGTATTTTACCCTTCATGTCTAAAATGGAATGAAATGAGGAAATGAAAATAGAAAAAAAACAAACAAAACTTTCCTTAGCTTTCTCTTCAATGTAGGTAAACACTTCACAAGGTTAACAACACTTCAACCATTTCTGTAAATACTTTCAATGTCAGTCTTTACTGAATAAGTATTAAACCCACTTTCCAAACTGTTTAACAGACAGAATAAATCATAACGTTTCACAATTCAACTCGACGAATCACTTCACATAACTCAATTCACAATAAAACACTGAGTTTCATTCAATCAATATCAGTAGAGTACTGCATGTGTGTGTGTGTGCGTAAGGAACTCTTGTACCAGTCTGTCGCGACGGTGATTCAAAGAGAGATGAGATGACTTTGGATGAGATGACTTTAAATGAGATAAGGAGATGTCGTCAGGATGGCAGGGTAATGAACAACAGAAAAAACTCAGCACTGTCCAAAACTCGGGCTCCCTGGAATAAAATGGCGCTCAGCCGCTGGAGCACGCAGCTCGCTGCTTCTCTGAGATTTCCGAGGTAGCTGGGCTGCACCGAACCCAGTCTGCTCAAAAGTGTAAAAAAAATGCTCAGTAAAAAAATGAAAGAAAGAGAAAAAAATAAATTCCTCAGTAGGAAAACCGTAGTTCAGCTCACACACTCGCGCACTAACAAGTGCACTTAAACTACTCAATGTGAAAATGTAAATGTAGAAAACTCAATGTCTCTCGCTGGATAAGACAGTTCACGGCAAAAAAACGAGCTGCACGAATCCTCAAATGCCCAGTCAAAAATGCAGAGAACAACAGTGTTCTCGATAAACTCACGGCCCTCGCAAATCTCTCTCACGAGCTCTCGGCCAGTTCACGACACTGCTTAATCTGACCATCCAACGACGCATTCGATCAGGTTTTCGCTGAAACAGCTCCTCCGGTCTCACACGATAATATACGTGGACAAAAAAAACTTTTAACTGCGCGTATTCTACCGTCTTACATGTTATCACACCACGGCAAAAAATAAACGTGCTCTCACAAGGCCAACACGGTGTGCGTTATATCTTTCTCTTCCGGGCCAAAAAACAGAGACAGAGTGAACCCATCAAAATAAAAGTCCTTCATAGGCAAATATCCCTGTTACATCTGCACATTCCAACCGTCTTTGTTGGTCTTCCTTGAGCTTCATCCTCTGCTGTCGTTTAAGAGACGCCTCTGATTTGGGCTTAGTTTAACCTAGGTTGACCGTCGGAGCCCAATCTGCCGACTCAACATCACCCAAAGCGCTAGGGCAGCCTAAAAATCCCCAATGAAGTCCACATTAGACTACCGCTAACTTAATAATCATTACGAAATAAATGAGCATTTAACGACAACCTAATGCTATATAAACACAGACACAATAAAAAACAACAAAACTCCAGTTATAATTTTGGACATTCTTGTGATTCTTTAAAGCACATGTGATTCATACGAGAGCGGATTGGTTCGCTTGAAGGCTTGAAAATGTTTATTGGAGAATATTGTAAAGTGTCTTAGGAGAAAATGAACGTGAAAGAGGTCAGTCACTCTTGTGTGCTTTTTATTAAAGAATAACTGAATCTTGGGGAGTCAAACACGCCTGTGAATGGAACATTTCTGCAATGCGTGATGTGATGCTTCATCCGCAAACGTCACAAAAAGACATAAAAGTTTGTTTGTTCGTGTCTTTAAAAAACTGTTTGTATTGATAGTCCATCTAATCTAAAATGACAGTGAATGAATTAAAGACTTAAAGGTTTTTTAAAAAAAAAACACGTTGGCTAACAACGTTAACATTCCTCCGACGAAGTGGTCGCTGCAGTCACGGGCATTAACAGACTCTGCTCCTCCCGACCGCAGACGTACGTTAGAAATCCACTTTTTACGGCTTGTCTCAGTGAGCTTTTGACATTTCTCACCTTTACGAGTGACAATCTTCGGTACTTTATAAAAACCCTTTCTTTTTTCTCGATTTAAACGATTGGAGCAGCCGTAAACTACACAAAACATTGGCATTTTTTCAGATGGCAGATCCTCAGCTACTCACTTAATGCCCTCCATCTGAATTTCGCGCTCTCGTGATATAGCAGAGTGACGTCACGTGAAACCAAGCTATAAGTTGTTTTTTTCCCAATTGGTGAATGATATGATGGCTTAAAACTCTGATTCATTGAGTACATTATTACAAGGGTTACCGTTGGGTTTTGAGTCAAATTGAAGTTTGTTTATGTAACCCCCTTGAGTTGTACAGTTGTTTTTTTGTCATAGTGACTTGTTTGTTTTGTTCTTCTTTTTTTTGTGTACCACATACGCAATACCTGTGTATTTGTCGCAATATTACGGCTAGCCTCTAGAGGTCAGTAAACACTGTGCGTCACTTGATTTGTAAAATCTAGATGAAGAAGCCAGCTCAACTTGTTCACACGAGGTTGGCATGAGGTGCCGTAAATTGTTCAATTTCGTTGTATTTCTTCACTTTAAAGTGTATTTACTTTTATTAAGACTCTTGATTGATTGTTTAGGAGGTTGATTTATCCTGTCACTGAGCCTGTCAATGCTTTTGATTGAGTTTCGTTCATCTCTGGTGAGTTTTGATAATTCACGCATTACTTTGAACAAATCGACATTTATCTTTTTCTATTTGTCATTATAAAAAAAACAATCAGAGTTGTATGTGATGTTTTAGAGTATATTTCTATGATACGGAGGTCGAATTGTATATACTATACTAGTAACTATTTTATGTACAACGTTAGTCAATCTGTTTAAGGTTAAATACTTTTGTCATCCGTTATGCGAATGAGGACAAGTGAAAAAAGATGTTGTACAAAGAGATGTGATTATACTTAAACACTTATGTGGTCAAGCATGCTCATGTTAACATTGTCACGTTGGGTAAACGTTAACGTAGCGCAAATATTTTGAGCATCTGATTTAAATGTCGATGTAGAAATTGTTAACATTAAGGAGTGTTTAATATGACTGTTATTTTGGGTTTTTTTTCTGCCGATTCTGCTCGATTGAATACATGGTTGAATGGCGAGCCAGAGCCTGATTCACGATTCAAGAGAGTCATCGTGATTCCACACGGATCCGTTAAGCAGAGAGATAAGCGCACATACACTACCCGGGTAGAGAAGAAAAAAACACAAAAGGCCTTCACACACTGACATCTGAACATTACACACATTACACGCACACAAAGAAGGACTATTGAAACCCTGTTCTGCATTGTTGAACTCTTCTAAATTACTTTTATTTTCTCTTTCATGGTGTTGAGTGTGAACCATTGAATGTTTATTTACATTGTGGAAATAACATTTGTAAGATTGTAATAAAATCGCCGGCTGTTAATTGGATATCCTTTGGCCCAAATCATATGTTTTCTTTCTTTAAAAAAAAATCCTCCCAGAGCGAACCTAGGCCTTGTATACGATTATTAATTATAATACACTGAATACCTACCTAAATTCCTAAATTGTTCCAGTGTTACATTTACATTTATTTTTTCTATTTTTCATAGCATTACATTGAAATAGCTATTTGGTTCACACGAAGCAAAGACAGATTTGTACTTTGTGTAACATTCATTTGATGGCAATTTAAAAGTCTAACCCTTTAAATGCCTGTGTTGTAGTTCACACAAGAGTCAATCCAACACTGTATTTGAAAATACCAGTTTATTCAGAAGTTGGTTGAACAGATTTTAATCACATTTAATTTTATTTGGTTTCAATTCTTTATTTTCTTTTGAATAAAACCATTGTATATTGCAGTCATATGGTCTGGTCACTTTATATCTACAGATAGGCTTAGTCTAAGCAGCTGTAATTAGTTAAAAGTGGTTTTGCAGAGATCTGAGTTGCAATTTGTTCAAAGTAGTGTAGAATCAAGGGTCACAGATTGATTATAAGATCACGTCGAGAGACAAATAAACGAATCTGGGTTCAAGCGTCCAACATTCCAAAAGGGTAGATACACCTAGGAAAGTAGGGGGCGCTACAAATATTTAATTGACTTTACTCTGGTGTAATATTAATAAAACAATACACGGTATTTGTGTTTCAAATCACAGATTTATCTGTTGTTACAGTGTAGGGCTGAAACGATTCCTCGAGTAACTCGATTAGAAAAAATGATCGAGGCAAATTCATCTGCCTCGAAGCCTCTTAATTCATTTTAAAGCTCACGTCACGTTCTTTCGCAGTAATATTTTTTTTAGTGATAGCGCGCTTACGTCACCCACAAAGCGGAAGGAGACGCGTGGAGATAGCGTTGTTTTGATTTGAGGGCGCGGGCTTGTGCGGGGTGCAAAATGGAAGGGAAGAATCCAAGAAGGAGAATCCACTGTCATGGTGGAAAATGAATGCAGCGCGCTATCCAACACTGGCAAAGCTGGCAAAGACCTTGCTGTGTAAACAGGTGTTACACCAGATTCTGTGACCATCGTATTCTGTGACCGCAGAGGGCGTGGTTATCATTGTGCTACGTGATATACGCAAATCGCGTAAAAATTCTGACAATAAGCCAAAGAAGATGAAATCTATTCACATCATAAATGCTCATTTGCTTGTCCAGATTAAACGCAATGTGGTTGTTTGCAGAGTAGTAGTAGTTGCAGAGAAATGTGTTTCCATCATGTTCATTAAACATGCGCACAAACACCTCTGAACCGCTGGGAGCGCTAGAGCGCACCAGGAGGAACGTTTTTTCTGTTTGTTTCAGAATAATATTTATCGAATAATATATTGTGTATATACTGTATATATTATATATATATATATATATATATATATATATATATATATATATATATATATACGCGCCAGCGCCGTATGTCAGCGCGCGAATGTCTTTTATCGTCAGAATTTACGCGATTTGCATAAATCACGCAGCACAATGATAACCACGCCCTCTACGGTCACAGAATACGATGGTCACATAATCTGGTGTAACACCTGTTACATCCACGCCATCAGAGCGTCTGTTTTCAGCAGCGGGAAACATTGCTTCAAAGCGCAGGGCAGGCCTCAGTTCTGAGCATGTTGACATGCTTACCTTTCTTCATTGCAATCACATGCTCCTTTAAAGACTTGCGCACACACGCGTCAAAAGAGACAAATATTCTCTTGGATATATTGGCTTAAAGCACTCAGTGTGAAACCATGAATGGACTGTCATGTCCACGAGTTATTGCCTCCAAAATGCCACAATGCATTCCAAGGTTTATGTTATGCCTGAGCTGTAGATTTTGAAACGTTTATTTCTGAAAGTGCACGACTTAAAGGCAGTGTTTTTGTATTGTTAGTATTATTTATTTTAATGTATATTTTAGTTTTGATACTTTAAAAAAAGTCATTTGAAAGTCATATTTTATTTGTTTTTGCATCTCAGAAAATGCTTTATTTAAAACCCAGAATGTGTGGCACTTAATAATAACCAAATGTTTATTTTTGATAGAAAATATTGTATGCATGTATGCAATATACTATGCACTTAAAAAAATAAAATTTTTGATTTTTTTTAAAAAAGGAAACCAAGTAGTTCATTTTAAGAGATCCACCTTATTTTCTCTTGTATATTTAATATTGCTCTTTAATTAAGCAAAAAATTCATTTTATCCGATTACTCGATTAATCGGTTAAATTTTCGGTAGAATACTCGATTACTAAAATATTCGATAGCTACAGCCCTATTACAGTGCTTCTATGTCTGATTATATCTTAGGGACGCAAAAGGCACCAATTTCACAGAATGACACAGCAACTGGTGTTGTCTAAAGTTCCAACTTTGGTAACAAGTCGAAACTGAAATTTTAATAATGCGACGGAAGCATTTGAAAGCGGCGGTCTATCTGCAGATCCATAATATATCCACTGATAGACGGATCCGCTGAGATGCCTGCTTTCAAACGCGCATGTATATCTGTGTAAGAGCTTGGTGAACATATCTCTATTTACAACATGTTTTTGAAACGTTGATCATTGTAGCTAGTGACAGACAACTGCTGAGCATGTGAACACAGTGGCCAATCAGAGGTGTTTAAGATTCCACTCAACAGCGCTAAAGAATGTAAATTGCAGCAACAGGCTGGGCAGAAGATAGACAGTGCTCTGGAGAAAGATCTCAGGGGGAAAGTTTCTCAAGCTCTAGCAGTTTCTTCTTCTCTTCTTTTATGCTGCCTCACTCTTGACTGCTAAGTAGGTGCAGCTGGGGGTAATCAGCTACCTGCCAGATGAATTGAGTGGAAGGAGCCAAAGGGAAAACAGAGAGAAAAACAGAAGCACACAAAAACACATCATAGAAAACATAGCTCTTCTGATGGTCCATAACTCACCCATAACAATAAAAAATATACAGGTGCATCTCAATAAATTAGAATGACATGGAAAAGTTCATTTATTTCAGTAATTCAACTCAAATGTTGAAACTTGTGTATTAAATAAATTCACTGCACACAGACTGAAGTAGTTCAAGTCTGTAGTTCTTTTAATTGTGATGATTTCGGCTCACATTTAACAAAAGCCCACCAATTCACTGATATGGTGACATGCCAATCAGCTAATCAACTCAAAACACCTGCAAAGGTTTCCTGAGCCTCCAAAAGGGTCTCTAAAGCATAACCAACCGAGAGAACCGCAGCCTTATAAGGATTGTCAAGCAAAATCGATTCAAGAATTTGGGTGAACTTCACAAGGAATGGACTAAGCATCAAGAATTGGGCCACAGTTGTCCATTAGTTGTCGTATCCCTCTTGTTAAGCCACTCCTGAACCACAGACAACATCAAAGTTAACCCGTTACCTGGGCTAAGGAGAAGAAAAACTGGACTGTTGCCCAGTGGTCCAAAGTCCTCTTTTCAGATGAGAGCAAGTTTTGTATTTCATTTGGAAACCAAGGTCCTAGAGACTGGAGGAAGGGTGGAGAAGCTCATAGCCCAAGTTGCTTGAAGTCCAGTGTTCCACAGTCTGTGATGATTTGGGGTGCAATGTCATCTGTTGCTGTTGGTCCATTGTGTTTTTTGAAAATCAAAGTCACTGCACCCGTTTACTTATAAATTTTGGAGCACTTCATTATTCCTTCTGCTGATTAGCTTTTTGAAGATGCTGATTTCATTTTCTAGCAGGATTTGGCACCTGCCCACACTACCAAAAGCACCAAAAGTTGGTTAAGTGACCATGGTGTTGGTGAGCTTGACTGGCCAGCAAACTCACCAGACCTGAACCCCATAGTGAATTTATGGGGTATTGTCAAGAGGAAAATGAGAAACAAGAGACCAGAAAATGCAGATTAGCTGAAGGCCACTGTCAATGAAACCTGGGCTTCGGGGTTTTTGTTAAATGTGAGCCAAAATCATCACAATTAAAAGAACGAAAGACTTGAACTACTTCAGTCTGTGTACTCTGAATTTATTTAATGCACAAGTTTCACAATGAGTTGAATTATTGAAATTAACTTTTCCACGACATTTTAATTTATTGAGATGCACCTTTATCTCTGGATGTAATACAAGGGAGTGCAGTCCATATAAGCTGTGAATGCTCTGCATGCCTACCAAACCAATTGTAGACTCGCTAATTAGTATTAACACTGTAAATTACTATAAATTCCCTTGTTTGAGGTGTACCATAAAGCTTACATGCTAAAATTTTGGTAATACATATGTAATTGTCAATTATTTATTTGCCAAACAATGGTAATTTTCTTTAAATCTTCCAGTTATGGGGGGTTTTGGGTGATCAGATCCACAACAGCTTTCTGCACTTATGCTCTTTTATGTATTGTCATCACTGGTTGATTTCATGCACAGGGAAAGTGGTCCACAAATTGCTCGCCCAAGCAGAAAAATGTGCTTTTGCTGACAGATCTCGATCAATGAAAATCACATAGTATTTGATACAAAACTAAATAGACTAAATCAAATGAAAAATGTTATAACTGAAACCACTTTCATAGTATTTCATTTTCTCCATGGGGGAATTCATTTTTTATGAAAACTTATAAACTATTTAAGACAGACCTACTGTAAGAAGACCTACTGTTACTGTCAGAGGTTGTCAAATCGATAGTCTGTTTGTGATTGCATTATTTCAACTTGTTTCTTTAAAGAATATTTATATTTAGTATACTTATTATGATTATATTTTAGTTATTTATAATAGGCTACTAATATTTATTATATTGTGCTAATTCTTAATTAAAATATGTTGGGCATAAAAATATATTCATTTAAAAAAATACTTTGGGCATACATTTAAATTGACACCTGCCATGGTGTTCCTTTTTTGTTGACTTTGACTTAGATCAGTCTTTTTTTTTGCCCTAAGGCGACGCACTGTACTGTTTAAAGGTGAAGTTTGTAGTTACTGTGACTCTATTGGCACCAAGCTGAACTACAAAAATAAATTGCCCTTTCACGATTCTGTCAGACACAGACAAGGACAGATGGTAAGTGATATATTACATAGTTTATTTGCAGTTTAAATACACAACGGAGGAACTGAGTGATGCAGGTAAGTGTAACAGTCTCTAGTAGTTTGAAGAGTGACTTAGCTGAAGATTGGTAATATTCTGATAAATTTGCAGATGGATGCAGACGAGGAAGGTTGCTGAAGTGTTCCAGAAGATAGGGGAATAGATATACGAGAAGACAGGATCGGGATGGGATGGGATGGCAGGTAGGTAAAGGGTAAGTGGCACAAGGTGAGTCTGTATTGTCTTGCCGAGACGAGACCAGACATGGAAGTCTTTGTAGGGAGTGCTGATGAGGTGCAGGTGTGGTGACTGTCAGCAAGTCACTTTCAGTTTCTTTATTTCTCTCTTTATAAATCATATAAAGGCGCTCAGCACACTTCACAACAAAAATGGTAAATCAAACCAAAAAGGATCTACAGGGTTTGCCCTCCTAACCTAGGTCTGCGGACGCTTATATCCTATCTCTCTGAAAGTTACTGGAATTGGAGACAGGTGTTAGTCATCATGCACTTGGCTTGTGATAGCATGTTTAAATGGCATGTTTAAATGTCCTACATATTAAGAATACTTTTAGTTATTTTGATATGTTTTATGAGAGTAAGCAAGTAGCTAACTCTCTGTATAGACTGAACGCGAGCATCTCGCTTAAAATAAACCCATCCAGCGTATCTGCATTGGTTTTTTACATGATGTTCCAATCACCTGCCACTGGTATTTAAATTAAATAAAAATGGCTGATATGACCACTGAACCAGTGAGCCAGGCTTTAAAAGGTGCTTCAACAATAATGCTTCTTTCCATCTTAGCAATAAATTGGCCTGTACAACCAAACCAGGCCACAGACAAAATATCCCTTGCACAAGAACACAGAACAAAGATTTGTTTCATGAACTCAAAAATGAGCTGGCTGATTTGTTTATGGATAATTTTCAGTTAAGTGCTAGAATATGTAGAAATGGCATAGCCACTCTACAAACAGAGTTAGCCTATACTCAAAATGACCTGCTAGACAGACAGAGAAATATTAAATATTAATGTTAAATGTTAAATATTCTGAGCTCTAGTAAGGCTTACACATATTCAACTGTTAATATACAAATGAATATATGCATTACAGTTCTTTTTCCATCTTGTTTGGACTCCATTTGTTTAAAACATTGCCAAAGGTATTCTGGTGGTGGTTTGGGAAGTGAGAAATACATTGTTAAAACATTAAAGACATTGCTTTGACTGTGCTTTAGATTATGCAAATGATTAGTTCATCAGGGGAAAGAAGGGTGAGCCGCACTTTGTGTGTCCCCTCTTGTTACAGGTGAGGCTCTCTCTCCGCATCCTCCGGACCAGCAGAGGGAGCCCTCACTAGAATATTGACTGTTTCGGACTCCATTTCCCATAAGCCCTCATACCTGGGACTGATTGCACCTACACCTGCCATGCATTAACATCACACTATTTAAACACGCCGCACACATCTTATCACTGCGAAGTCTTGATTTGCACTCTACATTTCATTCATACTTGAAATGCAGTCTACGTGTCCGAGTATTACATAAAGAAATGATTGTTTTACATTATCCACTCTGCTTATAATGCCCTCATTCTGGGTCTGCCCTGGCTACGCAAACACAATCCACACATCTCATGGGAGGACGAACACATTCTACAGTGGAGTACAACCTGTCGGGTTGACCATGTCTGAGTCACGTCAAGCCTCTGTCCATACGTGCAGTAACCATAAGCGAACAGGTCCCTGAAATTCAAGGTTTACCCCACGACTACAACGACCTCACCGAAGCCTTCAGCAAGATCAAAGCTTCTCATCTACCACCTCATCGTTCAAATGCCTGTGCAATTGAACTGCTACCAGATACAACTCCCCCTAAAGGAAGAATATTTCCATTATCACAACCTGAGTCAGAAGCCATGAAAACTTACATAGAGGAGGAACTGACGAAAGGTTTCATTAGACCATCTACATCCCCGGCGTCCGCTGGATTCTTCTTCGTTAAAAAGAAGGATGGTGGCCTGAGACCCTGTATCGTTTATCGTGGCCTAAATTATATCACCATCAAATTCCGATACCCTCTGTCATTGGTTCCTGCTGTGCTAGAACAACTCCGTCAGGCCAAGTACTTCACTAAACTTGATCTACGCAGCGGATATAACTTGATCTGCATTAGAGAGGAGTATAAGTGGAAGATAACCTTCTCCACTTCCTCTGGGCACTACGAATATTTGGTTATGCCGTTCGGCCTGGCGAACAGTCCCTCCGTGTTTCAGTCATTCATCAATGACGTGTTCCACGACATGCTTGAAAGATGGGTGATTGTGTACATCGATGACATCTTGATCTACTCCAACTCCCTCGAGGACCACGTGCAACACATAAGATCCATACTGAAACGTTTAATCCAGTTTCAGCTGTATGCCAAAGCAGAGAAGTGCAAATTTCATCGAACATCCACATCCTTCTTGGGTTACATCATCAGTCCAGAGGGAGTGGCAATGGATGAGAGGAAAGTAAAGGCAGTGCTTGACTGGCCTCAACCACACACTGTGAAGGAGTGTGTAATGATTTCTTGGATTTGCAGATTTCTACAGACTATTCATCAGTAACTTCAGCACAGTAGCCGCTCCACTAACTTCCATGACTAAACGCTCCACCTCACGCCTCCTTTGGTCACCTGAAGTCCAGCAATCATTCATGAGTCTTAAGGCACGCTTCACCTCTGCTCCTATTCTGCGCCACCCAGAATTTCCCCTTTATCGTGGAGGTGGACGCTTCCAGTACAGGCTATCCTATCCCAGCGTCACGGATCCCCAGCCAAAATGTTCCCATGTGCCTTCTTTTCTAGGAAACTATCTTCGGCAGAGAGTAACTATGACGTAGGAAAAGCAGCGCTGGAAGAATGGCGACACTGGTTAGAAGGGGCACAACACCAGTTCACTATCATCATGGATCACAAAAACCTGGAATACCTATGATCAGCAAAACAATTAAACCCTCTGCAGGCTAGATGGGCTCTGTTTTTCACTCAATTCAACTTCCTCGTCACATACCGACCAGGTTCCAAAAACGCCAAGGCTGACGTGCTCTCACGACAGCATGACGATCCAATGCCATTCAAAGTCAATTAAAACATTATCCCTAAGACCTTGCTCATTGCACCAGTGCAGTGGGATATTATGATCGAAATCTAATGCTCAGAACTCTCCTCCACCAGGCTGTCCATCCAACCTCACCTTTGTGCCCGAACCTTTGAGAGAAAGCCTCCTGAAACAGGTTCATGCCACTCCCAGCTCTGGACATCCTGGAATCACAGCTACTTAACAGCTGCTCAGTAACCGGTTTTGTTGGCCCAAAATGTCATCGTATACCACAAGCTTTGTGAAGGGTTGTACCATCTGTAATACTACCAAAACTCCCTGACAACTGCTCGCCGGATTGCTTCAGCCTTTGCCCACTCCACAATGTCCGTGGTCCCATATCGCTATTGATTTCATTACTGACCTTCTCTGTTCCCAGGGTAACACCACCATTCTCAAATTCATAGATCGCTTCTCCAAGGCCTGTTGACTCATTCCACTACCTAAACTCCCCACCGCCTTTGAAACTGCCCAGGGCTGTGTTACAGGTGAGGCTCTCCCTCCTCATCCTCCGGATCAGCAGAGGGAACCCTCACCAGAATATTGACTGTTTCAGACTCCATTTCGCATAAGCCCTCATACCTGGGACTGATTGCACCTACTCCTACCATGCATTAACATCACACTATTTAAACACGCCACACACATCTTATCACTGCAAAGTCTTGATTTGCAACTGTGATCATTTCTGAACGTTATTTCTGTGGTTTGACGTAGACTGTTACCTCATTTATTGATCCCTCGCTGCCTATCCTGAACCTTGCCTGTTTACTGGATTATTGTATGTTTGCTGCCTGCCTCGACCCTAGCCTGTCCCTGTCTCTGTTACTGCTTTGCCTTCACTATTGTTATTGCTGTGTATCGACCCTGCATTGTCTGACTCTGAATAAATGAATAATGCTGCAGATGGATCCCCACTCCTCCTCATTAGAAAATGTTACATGTACCATTTCAACAGAATAGCCATTCTGAGGCTCCGGATTATTCAGTGAAACATTAACCAGGCATGAAAATCCCTCACCTTTCGGCGAAATTCGCCGTTTTGAAACCAAAATAGGTGACCTACGTGAATCGTGTAGATTCGATGAGAAAAGTTTTTGGAAGGGAGGGGGGGGGTATTCATATTCAAGGAAGTGCGAACAGGTCCAAAGTACGCTGGTACAATTTGTCACTCTAAACGCTCCTTGATCGATTGCTCCTGTCTGCTCCTTGATCGATTGCTCCTGTCTGCCTCACTGCTGAATTGTTTGAGTCTGTTGCTCCGTATAGCTTTGTTTTGAATCTATTTATTGTCAATGTTTGCTGTCTACTTTATCTTCACTATATATCTGATATTGTCTTATATTGCCTATCACATTAATCTGACATCGCTAGTTTTTAATCTTTTAATCTAAATCACCATCACAACGCGTTAGCATTACGCTAGTTTGTGTTATCCGTGCCCACCGTCATTTCTGTCGCACAACTGGTAAGTCGGATCGGTCTACGAACACGGTAAGCTATGTCATCTTCTCCTTTCATTGTTACTTGCACTGCCTGTCACATGCATAGTATAGCTTTTTCTGTCAGCGATGAGGCATTCACATGTCATAAATGTAGGGAAGTAGTCAGGCTGACAGAGAAAATCTCAGAATTAGAGACACGCATCCAAACTTTTATTGAGGATGGTAAGAATGCAAGGGTTTCAGATACTGTTTTGGATGTGACTAGCTTAGCGAACTCCGTACATTGTTCGGTTCCGGCTGTAGAGCCCGTGCAGCAGGGCAACTTTGTGACTGTGAGGCGGCCTAGTCGTGTGAAAAAACACCACTCTTACGTTCCGATTAGAACATCAAACAGGTTCTCCCCACTCAGTGACGCACCCACTGAGAATCCTGTTGAAAGTGCCCTAGTTATTGGCGATTCTATTAAACGGAACGTGAAAATAGAGACACCAGCCACCATAGTCACATGTTTGCCGGGAGCCAGAGCGCCTGACATCAAAGCAAATTTAAAAGTGCTGGCTAATGCTAATCGTAAATACTCTAAGATTGTTATTCACGTCGGCGCTAATGATGTTCGACTTCGCCAGTCGGAGATCACCAAAATTAACATTAAAGAGGTGTGTGAAACCGCACGTATGATGTCAGACACTGTAATTTTTTCTGGACCCCTTCCTGCTCGTAGGAGTGATGAGATAATTAGCAGACTTTCATCACTCAATGGCTGGCTGTCTAAGTGGTGTCCACAGAATAATATAGGTTTCATAGACCATTGGAAAAGTTTTTGGGGCAGACCTGACCTGTTGAAAAGAGATGGTATTCATCCCTCCTGGGCTGGTGCCGCTCTTCTCTCTAGTAATATGGCACATAGTCTTAGAGCTCAACCTTGACTAACTGGGGCCCAGGTCAGGAAGCAGACAGACTGGCTAAACCGACCGTCTGCTAGCTGTCTCACGTCACAGAATTCAGATAAATCCCAACACATAGAGACTATTTCACCTAGATATCATCACATAGAGACTGTGTCTGTACCCCGAACTAATAAATACAGAAAACTTCCAAACCCATTTACGGGTGATAATTTAATTGATGTTCAACAAGTAGTAAACAGAGATCATAAAGATAAACAAATGATAAAGCTTGGGTTGCTGAATATTCGATCCCTTTCTTCAAAAGCACTTATAGTAAATGATATTATCACAGAAAATAATCTAGATGTGCTGTGTTTGACAGAAACCTGGCTAAAACCAGACGATTACATTACTTTAAATGAGTCTAGCCCTCAAGGTTACTATTATCGACACCAACCTCGTCAGAAAGGTAAAGGGGGAGGTGTTGCTGTTATCTATAGTAATATCTTTAGTATTACTCAAAAGTCTTTCAAATATATCTCGTTTGAAGTGATGGTGCTCTATGTAACGTTATATAATGTAAGTGACAAATCTCATTTGAAATTTGTGTTGGCTACTGTATACAGGCCACCAGGGCACCATACAGACTTTATCAAAGAATTTGCTGATTTTCTCTTGGAGTTAGTACTGGCTGTGGATAAAGTCCTTATTGTTGGTGATTTTAATATACATGTAGATAATGAAAAAGACGCTTTGGGATTGGCATTAACAGATATTTTAAGCTCTATTGGAGTTAGACAACACGTGTCAGGACCAACTCATTGTCGTAATCATACTCTAGATCTAATATTGTCACATGGAATCGATATTGATGCCGTTGAAATTCTGCAGCAGAGCGATGACGTCTCAGATCATTATCTAGTCTCATGCGTGCTACATTTAACCAAGGCTGGAAAACCGCCTGTCTGCCATAAATATGTTAGAACCATCACTTCTACCACTAAAAACTGCTTTATAAATAATCTTCCTGATCAGTTTCATCAACTTAGTAAACCAGACAGCTTAGAAGAACTCGATGTTGCAACAGAAACTATTGACGCTCTCTTTTCCAACACTCTAGACTCTGTCGCTCCTTTGCGCTTAAAAAAGATTAAGGATATTAGTCCAACGCCATGGTATAACGAGCACACTCGGGCCCTTAAGAGAGCAGCAAGAAAAATGGAGCGCAGCTGGAAGAATTCAAAACTAGAAGTTTTTCGGATTTCATGGAGAGAGAAAATGATGGAGTACAGAAAGGCCATAAAAACCGCTAGATCTGCTTATTTTTCAAATCTTTTAGAAGAAAATAAACACAACCCTAAGTATTTATTTAATACAGTGGCTAAATTAACGAGAAATACAGCCTCAACTTCTGATGTTTCCAAACAGCACAGCAGTAATGATTTTATGAACTTCTTTACTTACAAGATTGACAACATTAGAGAGAAAATTATAGCCATGCAACTGTCTACTACAGTATCACATCAGACAGTGGATTGTAGTATCCCTGAGGAAAAATTCCATTCATTCGCTGCTATAGGAAAGGAAGAATTGTCTAAACTTATTAAATCATCAAAATCAACAACATGTATGTTAGACCCTATACCGACTAAGCTATTGAAAGAGATGCTTCCAGAGGTCATAGATCCTCTTCTTAAGATCATTAATTCATCTTTATTACTAGGTTACGTACCGAAAAATTTTAAGCAGGCTATTATCAAACCTCTTATTAAAAAACCACAACTTGATCCTGGTGAATTAGTCAATTACAGACCGATTTCCAATCTACCTTTTCTGTCAAAAATACTAGAAAAGGCAGTATCATCTCAACTTAGTTCCTACTTGGAAAGAAATGGTATCTGTGAGGATTTCCAGTCAGGATTTAGACCGTACCATAGTACTGAGATTGCTCTCATTAGAGTTACAAATGATTTGCTCTTATCATCAGATCGTGGTTGTATCTCTCTATTAGTGTTACTAGACCTCAGTGCTGCTTTTGACACTATCGACCACAATATTCTTTTGAATAGACTAGAAAATTATGCTGGAATTAGTGGAAATGCATTGGCATGGTTCAAATCATACTTATCTGACCGTTATCAGTTTGTAGTAGTAAACGAAGAGATGTCATTTCGATCACAAGTTAAACATGGAGTACCACAAGGCTCAGTTCTAGGACCGTTGCTTTTCACTCTGTACATGCTACCCTTGGGAGATGTCATTAGGAAGCATGGCATTAGCTTTCACTGTTACGCTGATGATACTCAGCTCTATATTTCCTCGCGCCCTGACGAAACCGACCAATTCTCAAAATTAACAGAATGCGTAGCTGATATAAAAAATTGGATGACTAGTAATTTCCTACTACTAAATTCAGAAAAAACTAATTCTAATTATTCTAATTATTCTAATTATTGGACCAAAAACTTCTGCACATAATAACCTAGAATACTCTCTAACACTTGATGGCTGCTCTGTTAAGTCGTCTTCGTCAGTTAGGAACCTGGGTGTGCTCTTTGATACCAATCTTTCATTTGAATGCCACATTTCTAGCATATGTAAAACCGCATTCTTCCATCTTAAAAATATATCTAAATTGCGACATATGCTCTCAATGACAAATGCGGAACAGCTAGTTCATGCGTTTATGACCTCGAGACTAGATTACTGTAATGCTCTACTGGGTGGTTGCCCTGCTCGCGTGATAAACAAATTACAGCTGGTCCAAAACGCAGCTGCTACAGTCCTTACTAGAACCAGGAAGTATGAACATATTAGTCCGGTTCTGTCAAAACTGCACTGGCTCCCTATTAAACATCGTATAGATTTTAAAATCTTGCTAATTACTTACAAAGCACTAAATGGATTAGCTCCCCAGTACCTGAGTGAGCTCTTAATGCACTATAGTCCTTCGCGTCTATTACGATCTCAGAATTCTGGCCAGTTGTTAATACCTAGAATATCAAAATCAACCGCGGGCGGTAGATCCTTTTCCTATTTGGCTCCTAAACTCTGGAACAATCTTCCTAGCATTGTTCGGGAAGCAGACACACTCTGTCAGTTTAAATCTAGACTAAAAACGCATCTATTTAACCTGGCATACACATGACGCACTATAAACTCTTGTCCTCATATCCGTCAAAGGATTGTTAGGCTGCATAGATCAGGTCAGCCGGAACCGGGAACACTTCCTATAACACCAGATGTACTCGTCACATCGGAAGAAGAATGGCGTCTACGCTAATTTTTTGTCTCTCTGCTTATCCCGAGGTTTGCCAATTAACATGATTGGCTGGATCCGGGCTGTGTCCGGGTCGGACGGGGAACCTGTGCCTGTGTGCGGCAGCAGTGTGGCCCTGTGGTGTCGGCGGAGACCGTGTGAACGAGCTCATCCTTTGTGAAGACCTTACCGACTCATCAGCCAGCGGCACATATCCCAACAAACCGTCCCATACCGGCGTGATCAAAAAGATCTTAAACTAGATGGAACTAGATTAAATATTTTGACTGTTGCGATTCCAAATCAGTTTAATGACCTGTAACTCTGCCTGAGTATCGGACAAGTGTTCACTGTTGGCCAGAGGAGAACTGGCCCCCCAACTAAGCCTGGTTTCTCCCAAGGTTTTTTTCTCCATTTGTTGGAGTTTTGGTTCCTTGCCGCTGTTGCCTTTGCCTTTGGCTTGCTTAAGTTGGGGACACTTGCTTGATATTCAGCAGTGTTTTTGATATGCCTGCATTGGCGCCGTTGTATGCGAACTGATCTGAGCCGGACGATTACGTCACTGTTTTCTCCAGTGCTGCTATACCTAAATTACCTAGACTAATAACTATTGATCTTTGCAACGGAATGAATCAATAATATATAGAATAAGCTGCACAATGACACCATTTTCTTATTAATGTAAAGCTGCTTTGCCACAATTTGCATTGTAAAAAGCGCTATATAAATAAAGATGACTTGACTTGACTTGACTACGCAAAAACCTGTTGACGCCTCTGTGCACGCGCAGTCCTCAAATCAAGCAACAGCAAAAGAAGAGTTTGACCAATCATAGCGCTAGGTTCTTCCCCCAAATAAGTGAGGGATGATTGACATGTGCGTAAAGCCTATCATTAAAAAGAGACTGAAAATCGACACCAAAGATTCCCGCTCGATCCAGCTTCCACTCCCGCCGTTTGACAGATGAACAGTAGGTGACAGAAATCGCGGTACTTCTGACCTGAAGGTAAACGGCCTGGGCTCGATGTGGAAAGGTGAAATATTGTATTGAGTTAACTTAATCATCTGGATTCGATGATTATCTTAAAATACTCCGTCATTTATGTTCACACATGTCGCACACAGACATAAGATAATTGTAAAATGAAAATTGACGGACTAAGTTTAAATTTTGTTCTTGCTTGTGTTTTTTTTCTGTCAAAATGTCAGAAAGCATTTTGTATTATCCATCCGTGTTTTTAAAATTAGTTAAATGACGGACGTTTTACTGTTAACACAGCCCTCATTACATGTCGGATTCGTCTAAATTATACTTGATATTCTTTTTAGAAGAAGTGATTCGTTTTGCTATTATTGGAATTCAGTTCATTGTCTATTCATTGTCAACTATAAATATGTTTGTACTGACTAACATTTATTCAGCTAATGTGTGCCCTGTTTAAAATGTAGGCCTACAATGTTCAAATGCAAAGACAGCACGTGACAAACAGAAGCCCTTTTCCCTGTGGTATTTAGTATCATATTAGGATATTGGGATAAGAGAAAAGGGCGAGGCTGAGACATGTGGCAGAACAGCAAAAGCGGGCCATGGAGACACTGGTGGTTCAGGCAAAGAAGAAAATATGAGATCTGGTTCTGAGAGTATTACAAACTGTTATGTAAATTGTTATCTTTGGCAATAAAATGTATTAAAATCTGAATTACATAACATTTTATTGGCTGTCAATCATGATGGAAGAGTAGACGAGTTAAGTTACAGCATGTCCACCATCTCTTGTGGGGGTTATGCATTAAGCCATTTGTGGTGCCCTTACCACATTGTGCCTCATATACTGTGAATGTTAGACCCAGTGACAGGCTGGCATGAAATGGCAAGCATAATACTTAGTAAGGACACCATAATAATTTTTGACTCATTGCTGAAGTCAAGTTTCTCCAGCTCTCCCCGGGTTGGCAAAAAAAGCATCTCAAAATGCATCAGATTGATGCTTTAAAATATGGAATATTTAAAAGTTTTCTTACGGGGGAGCATGCCCCCGGAACCCCCTAGAGGGGTAATATCCTTCTCACCTTTTTCACCCCTGACCCGTTTTCATGCCTGATTAACAGATACACCGATCTAAGTCTCCGGTTTGTCTAACAACAACACATTCCATGATCTGAGGATACAGCTTGTGAGGCAGCAACAGATGCGATGAGGTTTTGAACCTCTTGTCTTTTTTTTTTTTTTTTTTTTTTAACCTACATCTGTTAGCAAAGGCTAAATCATTTCTATCTCCATTTGATTTTGAGAAGGCAATTTCAGCTATGGTTTTCTCTCGAATGGATTATTGCAACTCCCTCTATTTTGGAGTAGATGGTAAAGCTCTAATGCGTCTGCAGAAAATTCAGAATGCAGCAACGAGAATGATCAAGTCTGCGGAAAAACATGACTCTGTTACTCCGCTTTTAATCTCACTGAAGTGGTTGCCAGTATATTATTGAATTGTTTTTAAGATTCTCGTACTTGTTTTTATGGCCATTCACAATTTAGCACCTATTTACCTGTCTAGGATGGTGACAGTGCATACTCCACCCAGATCCTTGAGATCTGAAAACAAATATCTGCTTGCCGTTACTAAGACAAAATACAAACACAAAGGTGATCGAGCCTTCTCTCGAGCCGGTCCTAAATTGTGGAATGATCTTCCAGTCGCAATTAGATCCATCAAATCTTTACCTGTTTTTAAAGCTATGTTAAAATCACATTTGCTAAACTCTGAGTGCAATTTCTAATGATGGAGAGTGATGTTTAATGTGTGTTATGTGTATGTTTTATATTGTTTTATTCGTGTTTAGCTATGTTTTTGTTTTTATTTATTTATTTATTTTTTCTCTTCTCTTGGCACTGTGAAGCACATTGGACAACTAACGTTGTATTAAATTGGTTCTATATAAATAATATACAAATACAAAAATACAAATACAAATAGTCTGTGAGGAAAGAGACCTTGACAAACACTATGTTCAGAGTCTTCATCCATTGGTATAATAACAAATGCTGCACATTCAAAGTCTCCATCCCATAAAGACAAAAGCAGATTGACCAAGTCTCTGGTCCAGAGAGGCAGAAGACAAACAGAGACATTTTGAGCAACGTTAAGCTCAGAAGAGAAAACCTTCGCTTCAATGTACCTTTGTCTTCTTCTTCCACATTGTTGAGGACCTTCTGCACCTACATCAAGGCCTCATCTGTGTTTCAGATTTAAGGACCATTTTGGTGCCCCAGGAGATCAGCATCCCACAGAGCTTTATGTTCATGGCTGTTGAAACAGATTCCAGCTCCTTACCCTACTTCATTGTCACCCAGCACAACCTCGTGGAAAGTTAATATCACTTTACCAAACCTCTTTCCAGAGACCTTGGCATTATTATCAGTATTTGATTTTCTAATTTACATTAGAAAATGGTTGATGTTTATAACAAATAATGTTAATAATAAATAATCTTTTTATTGATTTGTTTGATGAATATTAAAGTTTTTCACCTTATTAACTGAAAATATGATGTCAAAAACTTCAAGAAGAGATTGTGAAACTAATCCATATGAATTAAGTGGTTTAGTTCAAATTTTCTGAAGAGACTCGATCATTTATATGATGAATAGTTTTAATTTAGACTTCAGTGATCAACAAACATGAACAGAAGTTCAACCAAACCTGCTTGATGCACAAGAACAAACCTCTAACGGAAGCTCAAACATGATGTGTAAGGGGCCGTTCACATATCGCATCTTTTGCTGACGCATATTCATTATTTCCTATGTAGGCGCACGTTTTTTCCAAACGCAAGCTCCTGAACACTTGCAAAAGCACTTGCAAAAGAAGGAGGAAGCAACACGGCCACGCTTTCCACACTTTTTTAGGTGCGATATGTGAACGGCTCCTAATACAAGAATCAACCTCATTTGTTCTCACACACGTCAAGCAAACATGCTTGAACTTCCGTGTGAGTTGAGTCCAACTGATGTGTGAGTTGATGAATGTTTATATATGTGAATATAAACCTAAATTATATTTTTTCATTATATAAAGCAATCATGCTAATTTTAATTTTTGGGTGAACTATCCCTTTAAGTGATGTGATCAAAACTTACAATATTACTTTGGTGCTAATGTAAATAAAATCCTTACATTTATGGTGCCCATTTAAAGCATAACAAACAGAAAGCATGCTTCTTGACAGCTGCTAAACACAGTAGCTCCCCTTTGGATTAAATTATTGCTTTTCAAATTAAAAGATTATCACAAGGTAAGACTTACTATTGGGTAAGAGTTACTGTTTGTTGTACATTTATATAACAGCACTTTTACAATGTGTGATGAACACATGTGCCTTCAGATGCGTCATATGTGTATATAATAACGTTGGCTTGATATGTTTATATTTGGTATGTGCTGCTGTAGTACATTGTGATTAGGTTCAAGGGGTGGAAGGAAGAAGACAGGGTCGGCGTGACTGGGACTCTAGCACTTGACTCACTTACACACCGCTCCTCTCCTGTCTCTCGCTCCAGCTGCAGCCTTCGCTGAACCACGCCCCCCTCGCCACAGACATATTTATAGAGAATTAATGAATAAGGAATTAATAAAATATGGTTTTTCATGCTGTAATGTGGGGTAGCGTTTTACTTGTGTTAATTACTTAGTGTGTTTTTCCTGAGTCTCTGGAGTTCACGAGTCCAAGTCAAGGTGCAAGTCTTTATTTTTTTTGTCACTTAAGTGTGACCCGAGTCCATGTCGCAAACTCAAGTTTACATCCTTGCTTATACAAACCACCTGATCCCACTGAAAACCTCAGACTTCCTGATTTAATTTCCTCTTCCTGGACTGGCAGACAGAATTCTTATTATGCGGTCAAGGTTTTCACCCTTAGACTGTCTGCTCCAGATATGACAGAACCATTAAAGCCTCCTATTCTCATGCAACACTCTGAAACAAAGGATAAAAAGAACTTTTTGGAAATTGTAACAGCCCTCTGAGGAGCATCCATCACATCTGCTCATAACCGTGAGGGGGAGAGACATACCAGAGCTAAACATGCGACCCTGACAACAGCATTATTGTTAGATCGGAACTCCACGGCAGGAATATTGGATCCAGTCACTTTACTAGATCCCGTTAGAGAACATCCACTTTGTCTGGTATTTAAACATATTTTTTTTTCTGATGCTCAGAACCAGTTAACAGTAAGTCTTGTCTGGTACCCAAATTTAGTGTTTTGTCTGTTACCCAAAATTGTATTAACAGTCTTTTGTCAACCTAATAAGTTGACTGAGAAAACCAAGAGCAGAAAGAAAGAAACTAAGTGATGTTTATAAAAATAAGCAGGGTTTATGGAATAATCTTAATGTTAATAATGTTTCGTCAGAATACAAACGCTTCGTAAACATCCGATTTGATAGTATGTGTTAATGATAATGTGTATGTTAATAAATTCCAATCATTTGTAAATAGGGTATCCGTGCACACTCATTCACGAATAGCATAATCCCGCATTTGAATTTCAACTATGTAAATTACCTGTCCAGGAACGTTATAGAAACTTTTAGACTCCCTTCAATTCTCTACAGAAACATTTTTTGTTATACTGGTTGAAAGTCTCGTCATATCCTGATAGCAATTGAACGATCTAAAAGTATTTTTATAAATGTATTATCTGTGGAAGGCATAGAACCATTAAATGTTCTTCCAATCCTTATATTCTGTCCGAATGAAGTAATACAAGGTCTTTTCTGCCTGTCAGCATGTGTTTTTACATCCCCTCGCGCACCCTGTTTGCGCAGACATGAAACATCATCATGCTTCATCAAGTTTTATGCTATGTGTAACCCTGTATAATTTAGGAAATCGAACAATACACAGAAATTAGTTGAAGAGTCTATTTAATGAGTAAACAAATCAGAAATTATATAAATAATATAGGAAAAGCAATTTCAGTGCAATGATTGACACTTTAATGATTGTCCAATCATTTGACTTCTAAGTTGAAGTCCCGCCCCACCATGCTAGTCGCTGGATGGGAGCAGCCATTTTCTTTTCTCTTAGAGGCAATCAGCACCGTAACTTCGCAAAAGTTACAATAACGTCAGAGAGGATTAAAACTGAGGTCTTCACATGTTTTTTTTTTCTTTGGAATTGGTAAGTAAGTAAGTAATTGGTAAGTGCAATATGTAAACTGTTGTAAATGTGAAAGTGTGTACCGATGTATTGAATTGTAAGAAATGTTAACGTATATTCCTTTATTGGAGCGAAACACTGAAAAGCTCCGATGTTATACCATACAAGAGAGATGTAATGGTTAAAAATGGTTTTGTTGATTTATAACAACTAAACAGTTTTATTGTTAACGTTTTGTAAACCTGTGAGTACAATGGGAATATAACTGTTAAATGTCAAGAATAGGGAAATGTATGTTAATGTGTATTGATGTGTACCTGAAATGGAATTTAAGTTGTATTGTGAACTAAATACTGCCTGTTATATATATGCACGTCAGGTTTTTTTGTTCTACGTTGGAACTACGTTTATTTCTGCGGGATGTTAGATGGTGAGGCATCCCAGCGAGATGAACACTGATCGTTGTGAGAGTTAATTTCCAACCATCACTCGAAGAAATGGGTAGGAAAATTCTAATTGCCTAGCAGGTTTCATACACCGAACTGAGCTGTGTTTTGAAAGATTTTTCAAGAGCATTTATTGTTTCTGCTCTGATCTGTTTTTGTCTGTCGGAACGATTGAATAGAATCATTTCCCCATTCTATGAATTCTTTTTTTTTTGGATTCTCGAACTGAAACTTTTGGATTAAATCTTTGAGTCTAATCTTTTTTGATTGAACTTTTCAACGAAACTTACTGAACTGAATCTTCCAAACAACTCTTTTGAACTGAGTTTTGAACTGTTCTCTTCTGAACTGTTATTTGGCCTTGTGTTTCACACCAAGGAGTTATTTTTTTTATTATTGAGTGAACTGTCAAAAAACAAAAAGACTAATTGTGAACATTGTATGTGTTATGGTGATCTCAAAAGTCTTGTGTTCTAGGAAATTTTCAAAGTCCAGAGAGTCAGGTGACATTGCTCAATCATTTTAATTGCGGATGAAAATTCATGCAATTGTGATCTTATATTGAACATAGAAAATTGTGACAATTGTTCAATATTTTATTTTATTTTTTTTATTATCCTTTTAACCAAAAAACACAGTGATCAGTACAAAAGTTGTTTTAAATACAAAGCTTTATTTTGACTCAGTTGCTGTTGTTTATTTACATCTCCATAGGTGAACTACTGGCCTAAGGTTAATATTAGCAGCAAGTGCATATTGTTTGACACGTGCTACATAAAATGTGGCGAGACAGCCAGGAGATGTAATTAATTGCTTTGTTTACTTTATATTCAAGAGAAACTGAAGAAAATTAGTTGAAATTAGATTAGTTGCAAGGCAGGGAAATTGACACTTGGAACATGGAAGTAGTGAAAAAGGAAAGTATCAAAATTACTTCCCTTTTAGTGGATGGGCCAGTAAGCACACTTGAAGACGAAGGGGTTTTCAATCTTCTAAAACGTCATGGTTCCATTGCAAGAGTCATTCCTGTTAGCAATATGGAGTCCAAGTATCATGACCACACCATTGTGGAGTACAACTTTGGATCAGCTATTGAGTCGATAAGTCCCTTCCTACCTCTTAGCTACACGAGCAAAGAAAACCCAAGTCTGACTTATCAGATAAGAGCCCTGAGCAGTGTCTATTCTTGTGAAGAAAGTACTGATGCTACCACCTCTTACTTATCCACCCTGAAGAACATTGCTAAGCTAACTGGAAAATCCTTTAACGCTTTACTACAAGAAGAACTTTCTCAGATCCCGAGTTCTTGAACTCAGAAACTAATCATCAACTTCTGCAGCAGTTCTGCAGAGGCTGTTGGGATTATGTCCTTATCTCTGAACTCCATCTTGATGCTCATGGAGATAACCATATTGCAACAGTTCCAGTTGCAGGACATACTGGGGCTGGTCAACTTGAAAGTCGTCCCACCAGAAAACACTCGAAAGTGCACTGCAAATTCATTGCACACCCTCGATCAAGTATACAATGGTTGGTAGGATCCAAGTGTACTGCGCAAGTCAAAATCTCAGGAACCGAATGTCATTGCTTGCTTGACACAGGGTCGCAGGCGACCACCATTTATTGGTCCTTTTATCAAGCTTGTTTGACTAATCACCCCATTAAACCCTTGAATCATCTGCTTGAGGTCATTGGTGCCAATGGTCAACCTGTTCCATATAAAGGATACATAGAAATCCCCATCACCTTTCCAGAAGAAATTTTTGGATTGGAGACGATTGCAGTAATTGTTCCTGATTTCAACCCTGGAAAACAGTCTCAAGTCTTGATCGGGACTAACACTCTTGATTCCTTGTATGCTGAGTTTTCCGATTTGGACAACCTTAAACCCTGTTCTCCGCGATACGGGTACAATGCCGTGCTAAAAACTCTTGAACTACGGCACAACTTGAATGTTAATGGATGCCTTGCATCAGTGAGGCTACAAAGCAAAGAATCTGTGATGGTTCCAGCGAAGCAGACAGTTGCTCTCTGTGGGAAAGCAAGTATAAGTTAAAAAGTCAAAAGTTAATTCTTTTAGAGCCCCCGATAGCTTCCTCACTTCCTGGGGGTATTCTTTTCCCAAATAGTACAGTCCAGGTGGCCTCCATTCCCCAACAAAAGTGGACCGTCCAGCTATGGAATGAATCCAATCAAGATGTAGTCTTGCAGCCCAATGCTGTCGTTGCGGGAGTGCATGCTATTGAAAGTATCCTTCCCAGAGAATGTGAGAAGGTATCTGTGCCTAATAGTCAGAGCAGTCCCAAGTCAGCGATTACCTTTGACTTTGGGGACTCCCTATTGTCCCAAGAATGGAAGGACAGAGTCCGTAAGAAACTTAACGACGTGTCTGATGTGTTCGCTCAACATGACCTTGACTTCGGTCGAACTTCCAAAGTCAAACATCACATTAAGCTCTCGGACGAAACCCCATTCAAACAAAGAGCACGTCCTATCCATCCTCATGATCTGGTAGCTGTTCGACAGCACTTGCAAGAGTTAACACAGTCTGGAGTAATCAGGGAGTCTAAGTCTCCTTTTTCATCCCCAATTGTAGTCGTACGAAAGAAAAATGGTGATGTAAGACTATGTGTGGATTACAGAAAGCTGAATTCCCAAACTGTGAAAGACTCACTTGTTGCCCAACCTGGAAGAGTCTTTTACTGCTCTGTCAGGTGCACGATGGTTCTCAGTTCTGGATTTGAAATGTGGTTATAACCAGATAGAAATGGAAGAATCTGACAAGTACAAAACTGCTTTCTCATGGCCGCTAGGGTTTTGGAAGTTCAACAGGATGTCTCAGGGTATCACGAACGCACCTAGTACCTTTCAGCGATTAATAGAAAAGTACATGGAAATTTGGAAGTCTTGGTGTTTCTTGACGATTTGATTGTATTCTCCCGAATTCCCGAGGAGCATGAAGAGCGACTCTTGAAAGTACTGACAAGGTTGAGAGACTATTGGCTAAAACTGTCTCTAGAAAAGTGCAAATTCTTCCAAGCTTCTGTCCGGTACTTAGGTCATAGTCCAGTGTCCAGACTGATCCTGAAAAGATAAGTGCCCTCAAGACCTGGCCAAAACCAAAAAATCTGAGAGAGTTAAGGTCATTCCTGGGATATTACTGGCGATTCATCCAAGATTATTCTAAGATCGTGAAAACTAATTGACTTAAGTGCTAGTTATGCCCCGCTGAATCATAAACCAAGAAATGGATAGATGAAAGGAAAGTACTTTAACCCTCTGAGGTCGGCCGTCACGCCGGCGTGATTTACTCACTTTTTTCTTGTCAGTGTGAAAGAGACTCAAAATGCTCCGTCAATTTTGAACATACAATCAAGAGATATATACCATTGCAATCTGTGAAATGTCTACTTTGACTTGTGCACACTCATAGTAAAAACAAAATGTTGTGCTTTTTGCAAAATAAGCAAAACTAACATGATGCGTGAGCTGCGATCTCTCTCCGAATGAAATCCATTCTGATAGTCATAAGAAAATGAACGGTAACTTCGTGAATACTATTCACACAAATATGAAACGCATGTCTAAATAAACGTTGAAATGTCAGGTTTTAAATCATGTAAGTCAAATCTAAAACAAATATTCTCTGTTTATGTAATCTGTTTGAAAACGGAGAGAAATCAGTCGTTCGCGAGCCAGCTCATTATCTGTAATGTGACCACGCCCACGGAGAGCGCGCGCTATTCAAACACAAATTCTGAGGCGATTACTGTAACAGAGTTAACGCCCACATAACGCCCCAACGGGTGCATTTCGAACAGCGAATTGACTCTGAAGAGGATATAAGTTCGGGGTAAGTTGTTTAGTGTTATATAATTCTTTTTCTGATAATATAGAAAGTCCTAGTCCTAGTTTGGACTTTTGTGATATTTTTCGCTCAGTTTTGGTGATCTATGATGTGATTCAGAGCGAATATATTTTATATTCTTGTATATTCTTATATATTCGTTTATATATTTTTATATATCATGCAATAATACGGCCTTAATTGATAATAAATCCCAGACATTTTCCTTGCATGATGCTCCCTTTTATTCAGCATGGATGTGTTAAATTGATAAAACAACAATAGTAAAGACTTGTTAGGAAAGATTTTTATTCTGAATAAATGCTGTTCTTTTTAACTTATTATTGATCAATAAATCTTGCAAAAAGTACCACAACTGTTTCCAACATTGATAATAAAGCAGCACATTAGAACGATTTCTGAAGGATCATGTGACACATAAAGTAAATACAATAAAACAGATTAAATTCTGTGAATCTCCTTACATTCTTAGTTCAAGATGCTTCACAGCTTTGGCCTTTGGATGGGCCGTTAGCTACTGGGGGAGTGTCTTTTGTCTCCCCTGGTGTGAATTGCTAATGTATTCATGGCCATCACCACTCCCATGCATACAGCAGTGGTGACACAAAAACTGATTTACAAAATCTAAATCATTATATTGTTGTTTGTGTTGAAGCATTCAGAATGATTTCCACATCATTGTGTAGTAAAAATTCTAGCCTACAAGCTTGATAACTCAAAAGTCTTGTGAACAACTATTCAGTATGTGTTTTATGGCCTTATTGCAAGGGCATTTTTTTGCCAAAACTTACTAACCACGCATAATCTTTATTTTTAAAATAATGCAAACATGTACATCTATTTTGCTCACATATTATTGTAGCAGAGTTTGTGCTGAATACAGCAAAATTACATGTTGGCCAATAGTATGTTATAAGTAGCTGAAATAAGCACAAATGTCAGAGCATGTAAAACTACTCCAGGACCCCAAATCAGCCTCAGACCCCAGAGGGTTAACCCCAAGGAGTCCTTCGGTAATCGATGGACAGTCGACTGCGATGAAGCATTTGATACCATAATTTCCAAATTTACCAGTGCACCTGTGCTTGGTTTTGCCAACCCAACTTTACCGTATACCCTCCGCACGGATGCGAGCACCACAGGTCTGGTGCCGCATTATATCAAGAACAGGACGGAGAGAGTAAAGTCATAGCTTTTGTCAGCAGAGGTCTTTCAAGAAGTGAGTCCCGATATCCGGCTCATAAATTGGAGTTCCTTGCTTTAAATTGGGCAGTTACAGAAAAATTCTCAGACTACTTGTATGGAAACCACTTCACTATCATAACTGACAGTAATCCCCTCACTTACACTTACCTAAAGGATTATTAGGAACACCATACTAATACTGTGTTTGACCCCCTTTCGCCTTCAGAACTGCCTTAATTATATGTGGCATTGATTCAACATAGTGCTGAAAGCATTCTTTAGAAATGTTGGCCCATATTGATAGGATAGCGTCTTGCAGTTGATGGAGATTTGTGGGATGCACATCCAGGGCACGAAGCTCCCGTTCCACCACATCCCAAAGATGCTCTATTGGGTTGAGATCTGGTAACTGTACGGGGCCATTTTAGTACACTGAACTCATTGTCATGTTCAAGAAACCAATTTGAAATGATTCAAGCTTTGTGACATGGTGAATTATCCTGCTGGAAGTAGCCATCAGAGGATGGGTACATGGTGTGGCAAGAAAACATCCCCACACCATTACACCACCACCACCAGCCTGCACAGTGGTAACAAGGCATGATGGATCCATGTTCTCATTCTGTTTATGCCAAATTCTGAATTTCTCAACAGAAATCGAGACTCATCAGACCAGGCAACATTTTTTCAGTCTTCAACGGTCCAATTTTGGTGAGCTCGTGCAAATTGTAGCCTCTTTTTCCTATTTGTAGTGGAGATGAGTGGTACCCGGTGGGGTCTTCTGCTGTTGTAGCCCTGTTGTAGGTTGTGCGTGTTGTGGCTTCATAAATGCTTTGCTGCATACCTCGGCTGTAACGAGTGGTTATTTCAGTCAAAGTTGCTCCTCTATCAGCTTGAATCAG
This sequence comes from Zacco platypus, assembly GCA_038088235.1. Lineage (NCBI taxonomy): Eukaryota > Metazoa > Chordata > Actinopteri > Cypriniformes > Xenocyprididae > Zacco > Zacco platypus. The sequence continues at coordinate 11,810,452 of CM076080.1, forward strand.
TCGGCCCATTCTCCTCTGACCTCTAGCATCAACAAGGCATTTTCGCCCACAGGACTGCCGCACACTGGATGTTTTTCCCTTTTCACACCATTCTTTGTAAACCCTAGAAATGGTTGTGCATGAAAATCCCAGTAACTGAGCAGATTGTGAAATACTCAGACCGGCTCGTCTGGCACCAACAACCATGCCACGTTCAAAATTGCTTAAATCACCTTTCTTTCCCATTCTGACATTCAGTTTGGAGTTCAGGAGATTGTCTTGACCAGGACCACACCCCTAAATGCATTGAAGCAACTGCCATGTGTTTGGTTGATTAGATAATTCCATTAATGAGAAATTGAACAGGTGTTCCTAATAATCCTTTAGGTGAGTGTACATCTTAAATTTAAGAGAAGTGTGTTTAAAGGAATGTTACAGTTGATGTAATCTTTATTTCTTTACTACTTTGAATTTTAGAGGGGAGGAATATGTTGTGTATTTATGACATGCGAATTGACCCTTCTGTTTTTCCATATACCCTCCCAGTGTTACGTGATTCTATGGAGAATACGACATAGAGATATTGTGTTATGCAGGAATAAAAATGTACTCACCTTTTTGATGCTCACTCCAGACTCTCGTGTATTACATAGAAAATATACAAGAAATATATAACAATCAGTTTGCTTCAGTTTGTTTTACTATTATATTATTATAATATGAAAACAAACTGAAGCATTTAAACAGATAATTGCAACATTTTTTTCAAGAAAAGTTAACGTCAACTCTTTAATAGTTATCTAAACATCCCTGAAACCACACCACACACAAAAATCTATTTAAACTGAGGTTTGTAACTGAGGCATTTTGAGTTTGCATGCAACACGTGTGATGGGTGTGTATTCATAATGTCTTATAATTTTGTTAGCATTCTGTGCCTATCAGCTGACTCTGATATTGTTGCTTGCTCAACTCCAACTCAAGCTCTTTCAGTTTGATTGCCAATAAAGGATTTTGCGGGGACGTGAGATCAATGGGATCTATTCTGGCCAGTTCCTCGGGTTTGGCTGCTCTCCCTCACCTGCAGAAACCGGTAACCGAAGTGCAACACCCGCAGACTTGCGCTCCACCGGCAAAACTCCGGGCTCCACCAAATGTTTATAAATGACATCCTTAAGCTCACGCTTCACTGCACCACGAGGGACTGTAATTTGATATAAATCTGCAACTGAAAACAGGTCATCTTTGCGGCAGATCTCAAATTGTTCAGACGTAGGTTGAACCGCAAATCTTTATAAATCAAATTTCAAAGACATTCCGAATTCCCTCAAATTTCATGAGTTATGTATTTTATATACACGCAATGATGGCAATCCAATTAATGCTTGCAAAAAGAAAGTTTTATGTCGAGCCCCCAATTTCTGTTACGACTGCTAGGCGTTCAGCCGTAACAGAAAGAAAGCGAGTCTCAATACCAGAGAGATTTACAATAAAATAATAATAATAATAATAATAAGAGTTTAACGTAAGGGGCTGACAAGGCCAAAACAACAAACAAAACAATCTTCTTTTAGAAACTAATTTACCTCGATGTAAAATAAAGAAAATAAAAAACAACTTAACTTACCTACCTCCCTTAACCACAAACAAAGTGAAAATAAGATCAAATAAATTGGCGTCAAACCCCCTACCTCCCTTGAAGTGAAATATATTTACAAGAGTTTTTGTACAGCAATATTTACATTCTTGGGTAAACAAATCAAATTCCGCATTCAAGTCGTAGTCGTATGACAGGCAAGGATCAAATAAACCAGGAAATCAGAAAAAACAATAAACAAACAATAACAGTCTTACTAAACACTCACAATCTCTCTAATACGACACTCTCAATCAAACAATGACGAAACGAATATCAACAATCAAAATTAGCGAAGCACAATGGCGTGAGCACAAAGTCAATGAGGCACATGGCCCAGAATGAGTGTCAGGCGTTCGGCTGGACCAATCAGGATGTTCAAATGAATGGCTAATGAAGGCCACGCCCACCTGGAACACAAACACATCTACACACATGGAGAGAGAGAGTATACACAGACAGAGACAGATGAAAACAGACAGAATATCTTGGGGTCTTAACATCCGTTATTTCCAAAACTTAATCCACTCCTTTAAAACATGATGACATGAAAATTCATGTCTTTGCATTTCACGTTGCCTCTTGTATTGAGATATTTAGTCTGCAAACATGACAGTATTCTTACAGCGACTGATTTGGCTGTGGCCCGCTCACACATTCTCTTTCTATGAAACCTGTAAACTGCAATTACCAGTTCTAGCTCCACAGCGACATTAACTCAATAATGGTTTACCAGAGTATTGCAGTTAATTGTCATTAAAACTACAATTAAATGAATCTGCCCTCTGCTTGGCATTTCTTCTTTATGCGTGGCCGCACACGTGCGCAGTTTAGAGGAAACATTGCTCACGGGCACTCGCATGTGACATCATGGACTGCTGTGTCTACCAATGATTACTGGCATTTGTTTACACGTGCCAGTCATGCTAATGGTGTTTCCCATAGCATCAATACCAACACACAGTGTCAAGTTCCACTTTGAAAGGGAACCCTAATGTGCATAACTAATAAGAAAAAAAAATTAAGGCAATGCCCAGACTGTCAGATCAAATTCAATTTTTTTGCATATCCAATTGAAATCACTATTCAAATCACATTTCTGGAAATCTATTACAGTCTGACTGCTCTGATCGGATCTTGCGTGGTTTATGTGACTGTCTCACAACACGTAAAATGTAATCGTCAGACGTTGTTATAAGAAACGTGCCGAAAGGCACTGCAGAAACAGAGTTGCAATCTTGCAAAGTGCTGAACGAGCAGAAAATGAGAATATAATGGACACATGTTTAGAGACCACTGGAGATGACAACACTGAATAAAGTTGCACTCTACGAGATTTCAGTTGGATAAAAAAAATATACGGATTTATATATATTTTTGTATAGTAACAGCTATTTATCGTTGCATTTTTACAGCCTTTAACCTTTAAAATTGTTAATTTTCTTATGCGATAAGGTTAGATTTAGGGTTGGGTTCAGGGTTGGTACCTAGTTATTATCCAGTTATTGCAACTACAGAGTATATACATGTAGAACAGGACTGGGAAATAACTTGCTACCAAAAAAAAAAAAAAAATACTTAGCATATGTAGCATAATGTACTTAGCATATGAAAAGACTTTTGCAAGGCTTTCACATAAAATTATCTTGAAAAGAATGTATGATTATTCCCAAGCCTGGATTCAATTACATAGCTTAAAAAAGAGGAAGCGGTGGCAATGAAAATGTGCTTAAATATACAATCCATGTGTGGTGAGTGAATTGCTTATCATGCGTATGTGCCATATTGAGGCTTTGTGTGACATTTCAGAATGATGAGATTTTTGTAAATGCAAAGGCCATGAATCAGAAAACAGGCTGATTCAAGCTGATATGCACATAGCCTGCAGGTTAACAGAAGATCCATGGTAATCCACTCTGGCAGTGCTGGATGGGTCTGATGCACAACAGTCTGAATGTGTGAACAGGTGATAAACCCAGCAAACTGAATTATGGTTTATATGCTTTCAGCTTTTATCCTGCCAAGCAATAAAATTACCTTAAACATGTATGCGTTTTAATCTAATTTATTCTGCGATCAATACATTTGATGAACAGTCTTGTTGAGTAAACTCTGATTAAAAAGCACATTCTCTTTGGCAGATAATATTCATACGTCAGAACAACAAGCGAAAAGCTGCGCTAAGGGGATTGGCATTCTGACACAGTGTGAGGCTGTGGGGATAGATGTGCTTGTAGACAGAGCCTGTGGTCATACAGGATCAGCTTTGTAATGCAGACTGGACTACTGATGTTTTTAATTATAGGAAAACATATCTCCAGTGAAACAAACAAAAAAAAAAGACATTGATCCTGCTTCGGAGCTTCAGAAAAAAAGGATGAATTGGGAGAGGTGGTTTGGCTGTCCATCAACACTTATTATCTTTAATATTTGATAATAAGATTCAGAATAACATTACTTTTGCAACAAAGTGACCCTGTTCATGTCTGTTCTGTGAAACATGTTCCCCTTTTGAATTTAGGGTTGAGAGACAGACCAAAAACAGGAAACGGTAGCTGACGGTATCCAAGCACCAGATTTGATTAAGCACCAATCAATCAGCTTGTATGTGTGACACAAAAACCATCTGGTGCACAAGGAAACATGCTCTGAATTTCTTTTTTTTCTACGTATGCAGGCTTTTGTTCTCACATCTATCAGGATCAGTGTGTACTTTCAGCATATACGATGTAATTGTGGTGTCTTGCAAAAACAGTGTTGCCCATTCCCTGTGAGACCATAATGATATCCATTCTTTCTCAGGGAATGCCCTTATTAAAAATCAATAAATACTTCAATACTGGCTTATTGCAGATAATATATATATATATATAATACAAAGTTTTGTTATATTAGGAATAAGAGGCAGTCATGATTCTCATATTTCTCTATTGCTTTTTTGACATTTAAGAGTGAAGTAGATTGTTAATAAATTAAGAAAATTCTCAGAAATTTTGTTCAGACGTACTGTCAATTGACCCTTTGCAAAGACCTGCCCCCTTTAGTTACTGTTGCAATGCCCAACGAGCCATGCTCTCTCACTCCACACAGTGAAAAATACATCGCGGAGCAAAGAGGAAACTGATAACTTATGAAACAGTTTCATATTTAAAATATTGTAATTTTTCAAGTTTCAACAATAAATGGTAAAATGGTAAATGGACTGCATTTATATAGCGCTTTCACAGACATATAGCCACCAAAGCGCTTTACAATTTTTGCCTCACATTCACCCATTCACACACATTCATACACCGACGGCGACGTCAGCCATACAAGGCACCATCCAGCTCGTTGGGAGCAGCTGGGGTTAGGTGTCTTGGTCATGGACACCTCGACACTTGGTCAGGTGGAACCGGGGATTGAACCACCAACCTTCCGGTTAGTAGACAACCCACATGAACCACTGAACCACTGCCGTAAATAAATAATAATACCGTATAGTAGCTCTTTAATATGTGACAGATCACTGTAGCTCCTTCAAGCGGCTCGTGAACCTACCATCTGTTTATACTAGTTCATTTAAAGCACTAAATAAACATGAATGGACATCAGAAGGAATGCTGTTTCAACCGCGGAAAGACAAGAGTACACACAATTTTTGAAGTTTGAGTTCACCAACGTTAATCTACCAACTCCCCTGACTGCTTTGTCGGATAAAATGTCGGATTCGGGTTATGATTGGTTATATCGCCCGTCAATCAAACTATTTGCAAAGGGTCAAGTCACTCAAGGCCTTTTATTAAAAATCTACAAATATTAAATCTTTATTTAGAGTATATCCATTCACCAGGTGATTTTAAAAATTCAAATTTGGCTCAAAATAAGTGTTTTGTAAGAGTCTGAATATTGTTTATTAAACTGTTAATTTCTCAAATTGTTTCAAAAATATAAGTCAATAAAATGCTTGTGCATGGCCCTTATTGTAATTAATTGAATATTTAAAAAAATAATATTTTAGTAAAATATCGTATAAATATTACAGTTTTAGGAGCACTGTGAAGAACTAACAAAACCTTTCCATACATACAACACTGGCTGAAAAAAAAATGTAAAATTTGTACCTTTAGGTTATATCTGTACAGTATCCTCAAAGGTAGCCTTGTAGCTTACCTTGTACCAAAGGTACCATTTCTACCCTCATTGTACGAATAGACAAGTTAAAGGTGTCCCTTTGCTAAAGCTGTTGAACCCCTAAAGGTACTTTTTTTCTGGCAATGAGTGACTACAAAAAGACAGACCTACAAAACATAAGTGTTTAAGGATAAAGATAATAATGCTCTAAATGCACTACTACAATCAAAGCCTTTGTCAGCCCTATGATTTCCACCCCCTCATTACAAGCTTGTGCACATGCCCTAATGAAGATTTACTTATACACCTTATTTTTACCTTAACAGGAGGCAAAACAATTTGGAAATTGAATGTGTCTAGCATTTGGTGTCATCTGCTTCCAGTTATTTTTAGCTGTACAAAACAGCTCATTATGCTGCTTGGTATTGCAAAATGGTATTTCTTACCATATTGTTTCAATGTTTTATCATAATTAGAAGCACACTGGTTTGTAGCACAAATAGTTTGTTATTGTTCTAATGTTGTATTAATGGTACCTGTTTAAACTCATTATCAGTATAAAAAGACACCTGTCCACAACCTCACACAATCAGACTCCAAACTCCACTATGGCCAGGACCAAAGAGCTGTCAAAAGACATCAGAAACAAAATTGTAGACCTGCACCAGGCTGAGAAGACTGAATCTGCAATAGGTAAGCAACTTGGTGTGAAGAAATCAACTGTGGGAGCAATTATTAGAAAATGGAAGACACACAAGACCACTGATAATCTCCCTCAATCTGGGGAGGGAGAACTGCAAAACAAAAGTTAAGTACTCCGGCAACACGACGAACCTCTCTCTGCATATGTCAAGACATCATCCAGACCAGCCAGCCCTGGTCGCAGCAGGTAGGCCTAGTAGCACATATCTGTCATCCCAGAAGCAGCCAACGATGCCTGATGCTTTCATCTCAAAACTCTTACCCACGTCTCAGCGATCTCAAAAGATTACAAATGCATTAATGCGCTTCATATTTCAGGATTTACGACCATACAGCGTTGTCGATAATAGCAGCTTCAGACATTTGCTTCACGAGTGTGAGCCACGCTACACAATACCAACACGTCAGTTTTTAACAGAAACGGCAATTCCCCGGTTGTATGATGAAGTTAAGCGAAACGTTCTGCTGCACAGAGAGTTTCAGTTTCCTGTGATGCTTGGACATCGAGAGCAACCCAATCGTATGTAATGGTAACCTGCCACTACATCTCTCCCCAATGGGAACTTGTCTCGCACGTTCTGCAGACTAGAGTGATGTTTGAAAATCACACCGGAGCAAACATCGCAGGTTTGCTAAATGATGTGATCCACGAATGGGGAATAAAAGATAAAGATCCAGTGCTTGTGACTGATAGTGCATCTAACATGGCAGTAGCTGCAGAGCTAGCCAAATTAGTTCATGTCAGATGCTTTGCTCACTGTTTGAATCTGGCTGCTCAACGGGCTCTGAAGTTACCGAAAGTTTCCCGTCTTCTGGGAAGAGTTCGGAGCATCACAACATTTTTTAGGAAAAGTACAATCGCCTGCCATGTCCTGCACGAGAAGCAAAAGGTACTTGGCCTTCCTGAGCATAAGTTGATGACCGATGTCGGTACAAAGGTGGAACAGCACACATGACATGTTGGAGCGATTCGTAGAACAACCCGCAATTTGCGCTGCATTACTGTCAACTGAGGTGCGGAAAAATGCCAAAGATCTGTGGACATTAACAGAAGCAGACATGACCTGTGCTGAAGATGTAATAAAGGCACTGAAGCCACTTAAATTGGCAACTCGCGTTATGTCCGAGGAGAAGACGTCTACGGTATCTATTATCGCACCGTTGCATACTCAGTTAAGTCATGGCTCTCAAATTGAAGCCACCGACTCGGCAGTGACGAGGGACATAAAGATCGCTGTGACTAGAGATCTGGAGTAGAGATATGACCGTGAAATGCCCCTTCTAAATATGACCTCAGCATTGGATCCGCGCTTTAAAGAACTGCCCTTTTTGAAGGAGGAGAACAGACAGGAGGTCTACACCAAAATGGCAATGGAGGCATCACAGATTTCACTAGCAACGGTAAGTTGACTGTTAGAAAACTAAGTTGATTATATCAGCTATTATATTATAATAATGTCTATACTGCCTCTGTTTTTTTTCCCATCTGTAAAAATGAGATTTTTTTGGATATCAACTCAAAATATGTTCTGTAACAACATACGTTTTTATTGATGTGGTCTACAAAATATGGGCTACGTGAGTTTACAATACACACTTTACAATAAGGTTCATTTACTAAACATCAGATAATATATTAACTTACATGAACTAACCATGAACAATACATTTTTTACTGCATTAGTTCATCTTTGTTAATGTTAGTTAATAAAAAATAGTTTTTCATTGTTTGCTCATGTTAGTTTACAGTGCATTAACTCATGTTAACAAGATTTTAACAAAGTATAAGTAAATGTTGAAATTGTTGTATAAAATTAACAAAGATTAAGAAATGCTGTACATGTGCAGTTCATGATTAGTTTATTTAATTAATGTAGTTAACTAATGTTAATTAATACACCTCATTGTAAAGTGTTACCAAGTTATTAACTACAAATGTCATGTTTATTTCAGAACCAGAGTAATGAAGCAGATCAGAACAGAAAGAATGCTGAGACAGATCTGTTGCCACCCTGCAAGAGAAAGAATGTGGACTCATGTGCTCTTGAGGACTTGTTTGGGGATGCATTTTCCCCTCCCAAAACACAACAATCACCTCTGACACTGTATAATCAGGCAGAGGTTGAAGTCAGGAAATACAGAGACACAGAGCCATTACAGAGGATCCACTCATCTGGTGGAAGGAACACCAGTCTGATTTTCCTTTACTATCAAACTTGGCAAGATGTACCCTCTGCATCCCTGGTACAAGCGTAGCAGCAGAGAGGGTGTTCTCCACTGCTGGAGATATAATTACAGCAAAGAGGATTGCTCTTAATGTTGATCAATTGTTGTTTCTGCATAAAAATCTGAAGATGTAATCGTTATGACTTTGTTTGGTGCACATTCCAGCACTTACAACCAAATTGTTAAATACTAGGTGTTTAAAAGAGTTTGAGGAAACTAAGTTAAATTTAAGTTGCTACAGTTTTTACTTTTATGGAATATGTTTTAAATTTTGTTTAGTCATTGAGCTTTGTTAATATGCTTCAGTGTCACTATAATTGTCATTTCAGTTACTGAGGCAGTGACTTTAAAAGCAAAAGGAAAAGTCATTCTAAGCTTTTTTGACAATTTTTTATATTTCATTTAAAACATTGTTTTAAAAACAAAATAGTTTTTCTGTTATCACAACTGTTATAACACTGGTTATTCAATAAACACATATTATTGTTACTAAACTGCTCAAAAGAAATTTAAATTCCAAATTGAACCATATCATGATACGTATCGTATCGTGGCTTTTAGTATCGTGATGCGTATCGTATCGTGACATTGTTGGTGATACACAGCCCTAATAAAGACACCTGTCCACCCCATACAATCAGTAAGAATCCAACTACTAACATGGCCAAGACCAAAGAGCTGTCCAAAGACACTAGAGACAAAATTGTACACTTCCACTAGGCTGGAAAGGGCTACGGGGAAATTGCCAAGCAGCTTGGTGAAAAAAGGTCCACTGTTGGAGCAATCATTAGAAAATGGAAGAAGCTAAACATGACTGTCAATCTCCCTCGGACTGGGGCTCCATGCAAGATCTCACCTCATGGGGTCTCAATGATCCTAAGAAAGGTGAGAAATCAGCCCAGAACTACACGGGAGGAGCTGGTCAATGACCTGAAAAGAGCTGGGACCACCGTTTCCAAGGTTACTGTTGGTAATACACTAAGACGTCATGGTTTGAAATCATGCATGGCACGGAAGGATCCCCTGCTTAAACCAGCACATGTCCAGTCCCGTCTTAAGTTTGCCAATGACCATTTGGATGATCCAGAGGAGTCATGGGAGAAAGTCATGTGGTCAGATGAGACCAAAATAGAACTTTTTGGTCATAATTCCACTAAACGTGTTTGGAGGAAGAAGAATGATGAGTACCATCCCAAGAACACCATCCCTACTGTGAAGCATGGGGGTGGTAGCATCATGCTTTGGGGGTGTTTTTCTACACATGGGACAGGGCAACTGCACTGTATTAAGGACCGGGGCCATGTATTGCGAGATTTTGGGGAACAACCTCCTACCCTCAGTTAGAGCATTGAAGATGGGTCGAGGCTGCGTCTTCCAACATGACAATGACCCAAAGCACACAGCCAGGATAACCAAGGAGTGGCTCTGTAAGAAGCATATCAAGGTTCTGGCGTGGCTTAGCCAGTCTCCAGACCTAAACCCAATAGAGAATCTTTGGAGGGAGCTCAAACTCCGTGTTTCTCAGCGACAGGCCAGAAACCAGACTGATCTAGAGAAGATCTGTGTGGAGGAGTGGGCCAAAATCCCTCCTGCAGTGTGTGCAAACCTGGTGAAAAACTACAGGAAACGTTTGACCTCCTGTAATTGCAAACAAAGGCTACTGTACCAAATATTAACATTGATTTTCTCAGGTGTTCAAATACTTATTTGCAGCTGTATCATACAAATAAATAGTTAAAAAAATCATACATTGTGATTTCTGGATTTTTTTACAATTAGTTTATCGCGTGTTAACGTACTTTTTATTTTGAAAGTCCGTTGCTCACTGCGTTTGAATACACATGGATAGACTGTAATAATACAACCGAATACAACACAAACCATGGGTCACAGGAGAGGTGGGATGTTTATCAGTAGGCTACTGGCTGCTTCGGATGAGCGTCATCACGCGTCTCAACCAATGAAAGCATTTGTTGTGTGCCTAAGAGAGCTACAGCGCGAAACAGAAAATATCTGGTGCGGACAGAAAAATGGAAAAAGGTAACGAAATGTTAAATGGACATTAAATGGAGGTTTATTTTAAACCTCTTCCACACAGTGGAGTTGATTGAACTAAAGCTATTTGTAACCACTGCAAAGCTGAATTGTCTTATCATCGGAGTACTTCGAGTCTGAAGTATCACTTAAATGCAATGCACACCGTTGATGCCAGCAAATCACCCACCCAAACAAACAGTGGAAGAAGGCTTCGGCAGACTACATTGGATGCAGCATGTGGGAGAACTATAGATAAACAAAAGAAAGACAACAAACAATGTCAATAAATAGATTCAAAACAAAGCTATTCGGAGCAACAGATTCATACAATTCAGCAGCGATGCAGACAGGAGCAATCGATTCAGGAGCCATGAGGATTGGGAGAATGTCATATGGTCAGATGAAACCAAAATAGAACTTTTTGGTAAAAACTCAACTTGTCGTGTTTGGAGGAGAGAGAATGCTGAGTTACATCCAAAGAATACCTACTGTGAAGCATGGGAGTGGAAACATCTGGTATTACACCAGAAAAATCAAGGCTTCTGCTACGGGGTAAAGATATAGCTCCCATGGAGATGAATGTGCGCTCCTATTTCAGATTCCCAAACCAAAAAATAAACAAAAATATATTGAACAATAGAATCAAAATATGAAGCAAAAAATGTTAACACAAAACAAAAGTACAAAACACTAAACAAGCAAATACACACAAAGAACACAAGTAAGCAACCAAACAAAATAAACACACTAATATACTAATGAATGGACTTAAATACTCCACAAATGCAAACAAACCAATTACACAATTACACTTTCAAGCAACTATATGTGAATCTGCAATAAATCGATGCACACGGGAAAGCTGGTCTAATGGGGAGAGGTCGGTACACAGCGTGAACACACACCACGGATTGGTTTTAGGTCCCAGAGACGAGAACAAAACAGCAGCATCAAAGATTGTTGCCCCTCCGGCTGCACTGAATGCAATGGACACCAAGTAAATTCTTCCTCCTAAAAGAATTACAAAAATCATTTATCACATAAAATGCTACACATCAATAGCGGATGTTACACATACCTTCATGTTGTCGCTATTGTCACACATCTGGTAGCACGTACAAATGGACATCAACACAGCAAACAGGCACAGAATTACAGCTGAAGCATGTTGGATGAGAAGGCAGCTGCCAACCAAAAATTGATATTTGTCCATTGGAAAACTACAATCCAAGTAAAACTAGTTACTTCAAGCATACATCTCGATGCTCACTAAACAGCAGACGCATACCTGTGAGACTGGACGAACCAAAAACCGGAAAGGAGCGGGCCTCTAACCCTACAGTGCCTTCAAAATACCCATTTATATACCTGCAAAAGTATTTGATTGGACAACTCAGGCATTTATGGCATATTTAAAGAACCGAGACACACACTGTTCGTCCCACTACACACACACACACACACACATATATATATATATATATATATTGAAGAGATCGGACAAAGAACTGAAAGACACAGGGAGAATATATACTAGAGCACATAAGGTGTGAATAACAAGACACAGGTGATTGACATTACTAATTAGACAGACTGGGGAGAGACTAGGCCACGGACTAAGCCCCACAAAGAAAGGAGACACTGACTACATCTATGTACAGATATGTTATTTACAGACGTACGATTTAGAGACGTTATGTACAAATGGGCAGTTACGATAGACAATGTATATTTATGAGAGTTTAACTGTTTAGACTGAATATAGCCTGAGGGGGGAAAACTTTTCTTGAGTTTTTCTTCTGTTCTCATGCTCAGTGCTCTGCAGCGTAGATGTAAAAATCTTGGAGCTTGGGCAGGGGGGAACCAATAGTCTCCTGATGTCTGATTTGGTAGCTGAACCATACAATTATAGATGAACACAGGACAGAATAGATGACGGTGGATTAGAACTGTTTTAGCAGCTGTAACGTTGCAGGTTGCATGTAGGAACATGCACGAAGATGGCTTTCTTCACTTCAAACAGTTTAATGACAAACAGAATACAGGCAGGATACAGACAGGATTCATCCACAACACTAGCACGATACTTTAATAACCAACAAGGACTGGACAGACACATAGGGTATAAATACAGATGAGCACACGAGGATAATGAGCGGGGCACAGGTGACAGACAATCACTCACAAGACACAGCTGACCTAAATGAACTAATAAAGGTGACAATGACAACTGAACTCAAAACAAAGACCATGTGACAAATGACAGGACTGAGGAACAGATAAACAGGCAGACAGAGACATAGACCTGACAGCAGCTCCCGTGGCAGGTTGAACTTCCTCAGCTGACCAAAGAAGTACAACCTCTGCTGGACCTTTTTTACTATGGAGTTTATGTGAGTGGACCATTTCTGGTCCTGAGAATTGGTTGTGCCCAGGAACCTGAATGACTCCACTGCTGCCAAAGTGCTGTTCATGATGGTGAGTGGGGGAAGTGCAGGGATGCACTATCATCTCCACTGTTTTGAGTGTGTTCAGCTCAAGGCTGTTATGATTGCACCAGACAGTCAATGTTCAGTGTCTTCAACCTCCAGTCTTTAAGCACACTCATCGCAGTTTTTGGACAAGGCAGAAGACTGTTGTGTCATCTGAAAATTTCAGGAGTTTGACAGGGGTTTTTTGCTGCACAGTCATTTGTGTACAAGGAGAAGAGCAGTGGGGAGAGCACACACCCATGAGGTCAGGAAACTGCTGATCTACTGACAAATTGGGGTTGGCATGGAAAGCTGGGTCAGTTTGGCTGTGAGAAAATCAGGCATGATGGTATTAAGGCCCGAAGTGAAGCCCACTAATAAGATCCTTGCATAAGCCCCAGGTCTGTCGAGATGTTTCAGGATGTAGTGAAGTCCCATGTTGACTGCATCATCCACAGACCTGTTTGCTCTATAGGCCAACTGCAGGGGTCCTGCAAGAGTTCAGTGATGTTCTTCAGGTAGGCCAGCACCAGTCTCTCAAGTTACTTCATGACCGCGGACATGAGAGCGACAGGTATGCTGTCATTAAGTCCAGTGATTTTGGAGTGGTTTTGGAATGATAGTGGAGCATTTGAAGCATCTAGGGACTTACTGGTCCAGTTATCTGTTAAAGATTGGGGCCAGTTGGTCAGCACAGCCCTTTTGTTGTTGCAGGAGGTGTTGGTGTATGTGTATGGGTTGAGAGTCTGGGCTATTCAAACCTGAGATCCTCAGCCAGTTTTTGATTCTCCACATATTGTGGGGGTGGTGTCTTGTACTTGATATTCTTCAGACCTGTCCAGACTGACGCCGGATTGTTGGCTATAGACTTTATTTTTTCAGCTTTTCATAGTAGCTTCTTTTAGCCACTCTGTTCTCCTTTGTTAGTCTGTTTCTGGCCTGGTTATTCAAGATTTTAACCACCTGGAGTCGGCAGTATCGCCAGCGATATCACCTCACTTTTTTCTTATCAGTGTTAAAGAGACTCAAAATACTCTGTCAATTTCGAAAATACAATTAAGAGTTATACACCATTCTATCTATCTGTGAAATGTCTTATTCTATTTGTGTACACAGTAAAAATGAAATGTTGTGCTATTTGCAAAATAAAGAAAACTAAAATGATGGGTAAGCTGAAGTCCATTCTGATAGTCCTCAGAAAATTAACTGTAACTTAGTGAATACTAATGATACAAATATGAGACACGTCTCTAAAGAAACGTTGAAATGTCAGGTTTTAAATCATGTAATCATGACAAATCAAAAACAAATATTCTCTGTTTATGTAATCTGTTTGAAAAGAGAGATGTCAGTCATTCGCGAGTCAGCTCATTAATCCTCTAATGTGGCCATGCCCACTGAGTGTGCGCTCTATTCAAGCACAAATTCTGAGGAGATTAATGCAACAGAGAGTGAATGCCCGCATGAGCTTGGAAAAATGTATTTGCCTCAGAGGAAGAGCACTTTCAATTTAATTTCAATGGAGGATCAACTTGATCAAGCCGATGATTGTGAATGGTAGATTTTTTTATATTTTTAAATTCTTTATTCTAAAAAGACTACAAAGAGATCTGCAAAAAGACTGTTTAAATATGAATCCTGTAAGTTTTGTGTGTCTCAGTATGAATAAGGGGGCAGATTGATGCGCGGTTTCGTACACATAACTTACATTAGTAAATTGCCATATTGGCTATTCCTAAATTGATGCACGTGGGGAGCGAAGGCTGACCCGTGTGGTCCAATCCAACAGACAAGCTACTGTAGCTCAAATTGCTCAAAAAGTTAATGCTGGTTCTGATAGAAAGGTGTCCGAATACACAGTGCATCGTGGTTTGTTGTATTTTGTATTTTGGAGCTGCATAGCCACTGCCAAAAGCACCAACAGTGGGCACATGAGCATCAGAAATGGACCAAGGAGCAATGGAAGAAGGTGGCCTGATCTGATGACTCATGTTGTCTTTAACTTCACATGGATGGCCGGGTGCGTTGGTGTCGCTTACCAGGGGAACACATGGCACCAGGATGTACGATAGGAAGAAGGCAATCCGGCGGAGGCAGTTTGATGCTTTGGACAATGTTCTACTGGAAAACCTTGGGTCCTGCCATGTGATTGTTACTTTGACACATACCATCTACCTCAGCTTGTTGCAGGCCATGTACACCCTTTCATGGAAATGGTATTCCCTGAATAATGTTTCAGCAGGATAATGTGCCCTGCCACAAAGCAAAAATGGTTCAGAAATGGTTTGACCTCCAAATTCCACAGATCTCAATCCAATCGAGCATCTGTGGGATGTGCTGATCAAACAAGTCCAATCCATGGAGGCCCCAGCCCACAACTTACATTTACATTTTACATTACATTTAATCATTTGGCAGATGCTTTTATCCAAAGCAACTTACAAGTGAGGAAAACAAACAAGCAATTCTTCATGATGAGGCAAATGAAGAATTGTAATATGACATAGGAAGTGCTCACAATACAAGTTACAGACATTGCTCAGAGTAGCATAAGCTAGAATAGGAAGGGGAAAAGAAAGGATAGAATTGTTTTTAAGTGCTCATGAAAGAGATGAGTTATTTGAATATTGCCAGAGATTGTACATTCCTGATGAAGATAGGGAACAAGAATGTTCTGGAGAGTGATTTTGTGCCTCTCTATGACGGTACTACAAGCTTTCACTCCTTTAGTGATCGCAGGCTTCTGGTGGGGACGTCGAGTTGTAACAGTGAGTGGAGGTAGGAGGGTGCGGAGCCTGTGGTGGACCTGTAAGCAAGCGTCAACTTCTTGAACTTGATGCAAGCAGCAAGGGGTAGCCAGAGCAGAGAGATGTAGAGAGGCGTGACATGGGCTCTCTTGGGCTTGTTGAAGACAAGACATGCAGCAGCGTTCTGGATCATTTGAAGAGGTTTGATTGCACTTGATGGCAGTCCAGCCAGAAGAGCATTGTAGTAATCAAGCCTAGAAATGACCAGGGCCTGTACGAGAAGTTGTGTTGCATGCTCAGTCAGAAAGGGCCTGATTTTCCTTATATTGTGTAATGCAAATCTGCATGATCGAGCAGTCTTTGAGATGTGGTCTCTGAAGGTCAGTTGGTCATCGAAGATAACTCCAAGATTTCTAGCCGAATTTGATGGAGTAATTGCAGATGTACCTAGCTGGATGTTGAAATCATGATGTAAATTGGAGTGGCAGGGACGACTAAAAGCTCAGTCTTTGCCAGGTTGAGCTGGAGGTGATGTTCTTCCATCCATATCAAGATGTCTGCCAGACAGCTTGAGATCCGTGCAGCTACTGTGGAATCACCTGGTTGGAAGGACAGGTAGAATGTGTGTCATCAGCATAGCAATGGTAGGAGAAAACATGTGCCTGTATGATGGGACCCAGTGATGTAGTGTATATGAAGGGGTCCAAGAACTGAACCCTGAGGAACCCCAGTGATCAGTTGATGAGCTTTGGATACCTCCCCTCCCCAGGCAACTCGGAAAGACCTACCTGTGAGATAGGACTCAAACCAAAGAAATGCAGTACTTGAGATGCCAAGAGGGTGGACAGAAGAATTTGATGATTCACAGTGTCGAAGGTAGCAGATAGATCCAGCAGAATGAGAACAGATGATTTGGAATCAGCCTTTGCAATCCGCAGGGTTTCCGTGACCGACAGTAGTGCAGTCTCTGTTGAATGGCTGCTCTTGAATCCAGATTGGTTGACATCCAGTTGGTTGTTCTGTGTGAGGAAAGATGACACCTGGTTGAACACAACTCGTCTAAGTGTTGTCACTATAAATGGTAGGAGAGAGACAGGTCTGTAACTGTCTACAAGTGATGTGTTTAATGTGGGTTTTTTAAGAAGTGTGGTTACCCAGATAGATGTGTTAATAATGTGTGTAAGTGCTGGTAAAAGAGTGGGAGAGATGGCTTGTAGTAGGTGTGAGGGGATAGGGTCTAGAGGGCAGGTGGTAGGATGACTGGAGAGGAGAAGTTCGGATACTTCTGCCTCGGTGAGAAGAGAGAAGGAAGATAGAAGATTAGTGGATGTGGATGGCCCGAGTTCCTGTGTGAGTGGAGCTGAGAACTGGCTGCTGATGGTAGATGTCTCGTCAGTAAAGAAATTGGCGAAAAAACTTACAGGACTTAAAGGATCTGCTGCCAACATCTTGGTCCCAGATAACACAGCACACCTTAAGGGGTCTAGTGGAGTCCAGGCCTCGACAGGTCAGGGTTGTTTTGGCAGCAAAAAAGGGACCAACATATTAGGAAGGTGGTCATAATGTTATGCTTGAATGATATGTGTATGTATTAGCTAGTATAAGGTGAACTAGACAGTGATCAGAGACCCCCAGAGTTGCATGTGGGACAAAGTGATATGCATTCTTTATTGTGGTCCAGTAAATTACTGTCCGTGTTGGGACATGTAACTCGCTATCTGTATTTTAGCAGTTCACAGGAGAGATTTGCTTTGTTAAAATCCCCAAGAATGATTTTAAGAGAGTCCAGGTATCATTGCTTCACGTCTGTGAGCCAGCTGTTGCAAGAAGAGGTCTCCAAACTCGGTCATGGAGGGCTGCTCTCCTGCAAAGTTTAGCTCCAACCTCAATTAAACACACCTGAACCAACTAATATAGTCTTAAAATAGTCATATTTAAAGGTAGAAAGCCAAAGATTCCCACACTTAAACCCCTTTCACACAGAGAGTATGGAAAATATCACGATAATGTGTCCTGGGATTTGTCTCTGGATTGTTTGATTTTGTTTATTCACACTGCCAGTGATTTTCTGCGCTCGCACACATTCACACAATTTTATGACAATAATTTAATCTCTCTCTCTCTCTCTCTCTCTCTAGATATATAGATAACTATAGAAATATATATATATATATGTATATCTATATATAGAGAGAGAGAGATACATGTACATTGAACAGAGCTGATGAGCTCATGGCCAGTGTGAGATAAGGCACAAAACACTCCCCCATAAGACCGTAAACACAGCAAGCACTGCACCTGAGCCCTCAGGAATACTGTATTTCTAACACCAACAATTGATGAGCTTCTTGCATTGCACTACAGGAACAGTAAGCACTAACAGAATTTTTCATAGATGAGCTTTTGAGCTTATCTTCAAGGTAACAAGACTCATTTTCTTGAGTATTAAACCATACCTTAAACACTTTTCTCATACTGAGCAATAGAAAATGTAAATCAGAACCAAGAATTAAGGAGAAGAAAAATTATGTGATAAATAGAATTGATAGAGTACGTGTGAATGGAAATAAAGAAAAATAAACAAAGTTGACCTCTGGGTGAACTGATTGCGGTCATTGTGGCAGCAGCTGTTAATCTGCCCATTTCTCTGTCTGGCGCAATCAGAATGCAGTTGTTTTTAAATGACCTCTCCAAAGTAACTCACACTTGCCACTGTCCGGTAATCACTCACTATTGATAGGCCAAACACCTTAAAGGAAGGAATAGAACAAAAAAAAATGAGCAAAACTGAAAGTGTTTAAAGGAGGCTGAGAAAAGCGTACCTTCAAATAAGTGAGCTAGAATGACTATGAAGGCTAAGCTTATCTGAATTTTTTCAGAATCAGAAAAGACGTGGGCATTTCATGGGACGCTATTAAGATATTATGACATTTTACCTTCACATACTGACACTAAGAATATAATATAGAGCAATAGAAAAAGTAAATCAGAACCAAGAATTAAGGAAGAAAAATTATGTGATAAATAGAACTGATAGAGTGCGTGTGAATGGAAATAAAGAAAAATAAACAGAGTTGACCTCTGGGTGAACTGACTGCTGTCATTGTGGCAGCAGCTGTTAATCTCCCCATCTCTCTGTCAGGCGCAATGAGAATGCAGTTGTTTTTAAATGACCTCTCCAAAGTAACTCAGACTTGCCACTGTCCGGTAATCACTCACTATTGATAGGCCAAATACCTTAAAGGAAGGAATAGAACAAAAAAAAAAAAAGCAAAACTGAAAGCGTTTAAGGAGGCTGAGAAAAGCGTACCTTCAAATAAGTGAGCTAGAATGACTATGAATTTTTTCAGAATCAGAAAAGATGTGGGCATTTCATGGGATGCTGTTAAGATATAATGACATTTTATACAATAGCTATCTCAAATTTGATTCACTCTACCAATTTGTTCAAAACACTGATTCATTCAATTAAGGCTGAAAAAACCCCCCACATTCTCACCCCCAGCTGTATTGATGCTTGGTCAGGACTCCTTTATGTCACTTTATAAAGTACCCCTTTAGCATCGACGTACAGGGTACTCCATTGCTTTCATTGTCTTATGTCTTATGCATTAGATCAAGACGCATTTAATTCATTGCATTTGTAAAAGTAGAAATGATTTTATAAATATTTATACTTCCAGAGATATTTTGGAGCACCTAACCCCACTCCTACTATTATTGCAAAAACATGACAAAAAACAGTGTTAAAGAATTACAAAAAACTGTTGCATTTTGGGTGTTCTGAAACCATAGGATTTCTTTATATGAAGAACAGAGTAGAACTTAAGGTTTTAATCGCTGAAAATGATCCCACTCCATGAATGCACGCAGTCATAGCTCATTCAAAATATACACCCAAACGTTAGCATGACGCAATCGGTCATGAGACACACGAGATCCAATGCCATTTCACAATCTAAGCTGACATAATGACACATCTGTCCCGAGACACACAAGAGTCAATGCCATTCCACAATCAAAGCTGATGAAACATTTAACATTTCAAATAAGGAGTGAAAGGAAAAGAAGAGTGAGTATGATTAACTGTAGATTAGTATGATTTGTGACGGTTACGGAAATCAGTTGACATGAGTAAATGAAATACCTGTGAAATATGTTTGTCATTTGTGGAGTGTTCTGTGTCCCGTGATTTTAGAGTCCCGACAGGGACGGAAAAATATTTACGAATACGTTATTAAATTATTGTTAACATTAGTTAATGCACTGTGAAGTAACATGGTTAGTTCATGTTAGTTAATACAATAACTATTTGTCATGACCAGCTCAAAGCCGTGATAAATAAGAGGAGGCCTTGTGGTTGTCGAGGTTGATATATATATATCATAAAGAAAAAAATATATAAATATATAACAGAAAATCAATACAAAAATTAACTCCAATTCCTGTCTGACACATGATGGCAAAAATGTCAGATAGAACCAAATTCAAAGTAAAACCAAAATAAACAAAAAACAAACCACGCTAAACAGAGGCAAACAATTCTTAAACCGTGCTCGTCATGACCCGCCACTCCAGGCTCACAAACTCCCTTTTATAAGGAAAGCACAGGTGCAGGCAATTCTGACAATGACCAAATGAGTCTTCCAGCCACACCAACTGGCCGACACAGCAGGGAGACCCGTCACATAATGTTTAACTAATGAACCTTATTGTCAAGTGTTACCATAATCATTAAAAAGTATTTGGACTGATTATGAACAGATAAGTACAGATGGTTCAATTAACTAAATAAATAGAAAAGCAGCAATAGGAATACGCATTCCACATTTTAAAAATGTAAAGAGTGTCAGATAAGGTGTATAAAGGTCATTACTACAGAGCTTTTGGCAATTTTATAGGCCCTTGGGTGGGTAGAGGAAACTAAACCTGAAGTTATATGTTCAGACTCAACTGCAGCTATAATGGCAATAAAGGGAAGGAAGAGTGAGGCTAGATCAGATTTAACAGTAGAAATACTTGTAGCATTAAATATGGCGAAAAAAAAGCTGTATACAGGAATGAAATTGAATTGGAAGTAATTTATGGAAAGGATGAGTATAAAATTATTATTCAACAAGGAACAACAAAACTATGGCAGAAAGAACAGGAAGGGAATAAAGGCAGATTATTTTTTTTTCACTTCAGCCAACAGTGAAACATTCAATAAATATAAAATTGGGAAGGAGATGGTGTGGTTATTACTAGACTAAGATTGGGGCATTGTGCATTAAATTATGGGCTGGCAATGATTGGAAAGCATACAGCGTGGAGAAAGAAAATGTGTAAATGGAATTGTTAAACATCTTTCCAGACATTAGAAGCATTATTAACCTCTTGTCCAACAAAAGGCATTTAATAACATGTTTTTACTCAAAACTCACTTCATAATGACAGTTTAGCATCCTTCTTTGAGATGATGTGGGTTCTTACATAGAATAAGGCAATCCTGTGTTTTAGTCATGTTTAATGAAAGCGTTTCAATCTTATGTGTGTCGTGTTATTTAACTTAAGAGATCAGGCTCATTCAATGTGGTAACGCACTTGCCATTTCTTTATTCACTGAACTTTTCCCCATACATTTTCTCCCTTGTTATCTCTTGACTCCTCCCAGACCTATATTCACGTCTGTGGCAAGTTTGGGGCTTGGGGCACTGAAGCTCTAGAAGGAGTAGCAGTCAGAATTTTAGGAACAGAACAATAATAATAATAATTAGTAGAACAGTATGTTGGCTTTCCCAAGCCAACATAATTAGTAGAACAGTATGTTGGCTTTCCCAAGCCAACATAATAATAATAACAAATCATTCTCATTTGCCAACAAAAATAAGCGCAAAAGACAGCGCGAAGCAGTTTCCCAGGGTGTTACATAACAGTGGGGGCAAATTATTTTGCACTCCGTGCAACTGCGTGTTGGGCCACAGTCAACGCTGTATGTTAGTAGTATGTAAAATAATTTACGTTGCAGTAAGAGATTTTCCAGTCGGACGTTTGCAAGCTTTGCAGCAGACTATGGCTTCAGTCATTATCACCAGTAGCCTGAGATTTGCCCATAGCAATGGAGAAGCTGAAGGTCATATTCAGACGGCAAAAAATCTGCTCAGTAAAGCAAAAGACTCTTACTTGGCAATACTGGTTTACAGAACAACACCGCTGGCGAATGGCTATATTCCTGCGCAGCTCTTAATGGGGCGAAGACTACGCACACCGATACCACAGCATCACTCGCTTCTGACTCCAAACCTGCCTCTGACTATACTGCAGTAGCAGCAAACGAAAAGGGAATGAGAGAGAAGCAGGCTGAAAGGTATAACACACGTCACCGTGCAAGACAACTCAGCCACCTTTCTTCAGTTCAGAGAATAGTCAAGTGCACTACAACATCATCAGATCTTGCCGGAGTTAGTTTGTTAATCTCCACAAATCTGGAAAAATAGTCCACCACCAGTATAAGTGCTGTGCATTGAAAAATCCGAGGGTATTAAAACATCAGTTAGATTGACTTGTTCTTTAATACATGTGCAATTTTGAACAAGCTCATTTATTTGTCCACTTAGACCACACACACAGAGTCTCGAGCACGGAGTCTACATCTAGCAACCCCCTGGTGCCCTTTGTGCAGCTTTGCCAGAACTGATGCGTGTTGCTGTGGGTATCACCAGCCAGGATATATCAATCATCACCAAATAACTCTGCTCAATATATATGGCCCCAATTTTTTATGACTCAGAATTTTTTCACAAAATCTTTAGTTTAATTCCCGATGCACACTCCTCAAATATAATAGTAGGTGGTGATTTCAACTGTTACTTAGATCCTTATATGGATAGACTTTCCTCAAAACCACAGCTTACAATAACCTCGAAACAAACGCTCAATAACTTAATCAAATCTATAAATATGGTAGGTATTTGGAGGCTTCAACATCCGACTGATAGAGATTATTCCTTTTATTCTCATGTCCACAAATCATACACTAAAATTGACTACTTTTTGGTATCGTCTGAATTAGTTTCCAATATTAGTAATACTAAATATCGTAATATATTTGTCATAGTCATATGTCTGTTTATCTGTTTCCTAGTCCTGTCATCTGTCACGTGTGGTCTTTGTTTTGAATTCGTCAGTCCTGTCATTTGTCATGTGGTCCTTGTTTTGATTTCCCGTTCGTGATTAGTTGTCATTGTCACCTTCTTTAGTTCATTTAGTCAGCTGTGTCTTGTTAGTAATCATGTCTGTCACCTGTGCTCCGCTCATTATCCTCGTGTGCTCATCTGTGTTTATACCCTCTGTGTCAGTCCAGTCCTTGTTCGTTGTTAAAGTATCGTTAATTGTGTTTATCCTGTTTCTTGTCCATATCCTGGTGTTTATTAAACTGTTTGAAAGTTAATTCAGTCTTTGTGCCTGTTCCTGCACACCTGAGCGTTACAGAACAACGAACCACAAAACAACGACGAAAATGCAAGCTGAGGCTCAAGACCTTCTATGGGGCATTCGGCAGCGCAGACGCCCATTGGAGAGGTATGTGGGGGAGTTTGTCGAGCCCTCCCATCAGGTGGGCTGGCTGGATGCCTCGCTTAATGCAGTGTTTTCTTTGGGACTGGACGAGAATATCATTCGCCCTAACAAACCAATGTGTAGTTTCTCTCTGGTTGATTTGATTAATTTAATCCTAGAGTTAAACGGATCTGATTTTGAGGTCGAAGAATGTGTTCCCTGTCCAGTCCCATCCAAAACACCCACGCCAGCCCACCTCACGCCAACTGCCCTCGCATACCCCTTCAACGAAGTGATTCCTGTCTGTCCTTCTAGCCAGTCCTGTGACCAAAGATGAGGGTCCAGCAGCGCAGTGCTGAGGTCCAAGATATTGGACCCACTGCTGCAATCGGTCTGGTCGGCGTTCAAGTCCGCCTCCCTTCCTCAATTTCACGTGCCAGTTCCACAGCTTGTACCCGTCCTTCGGATGAAACGTTAAACCGAGGTCCTGACTTTCTGTGGTCGTTAAAAATCCCAAATTTGCCCACTGGCCTCTGTCCATCTTGGCCTCCTAATCATCCCCATACATTGTTTGGCTTCATCATTCTGTCTCCTCTCCACCAGTAAGCTGGTGTGTGGTGGGCGTTCTGGCGCAATATGGCTGCCGTTGCATCATCCAGGTGGATACTGCACATTGGTGGTGGATGAGGAGATTTCACCTTCCATATGTAAAAGCGCTTTGAGTACCCAGAAAAGCGCTATATAAATGTAACGATTATTATTATTATTACCCGCTCAAGTTTGTCAGCCTGAGCCCGGTCAAGTTTATCATCCCGAGCCTGCTCCAGTTAGTTAACCTGAGCCCGTTCAAGAGTATCAGACCAAGCCCACTGCAGTTCATCAGCCTGAACTCGCTTCAACGCTTCAGCCTGAGCCTACTTGCCAGCCGTAACGCAGACGCAAGTCGCGTAGGAATAAGGCCATCAAAACTGAGCCATGCTTCCATGCGACCGTCGCCTGCCCTGCGATGGCCGACCCCGTGATGGCCGACCCCGCTCCGGTTCATCAGCCTGAGCCAGCTCCTGTCTTCAGCCATGAATTTTCTGTCTGTCTTGAAGCGATCACGGAGATCGCCCCTGAACTTTCCGTCTGCACTGAAGCGATCACGGAGATCGTGCCTGAACCATCTGTCTGCCCTGAAGCGGTTACGGAGATCGCCACTGAATGTTTCATTTATCCTAACGCGACCAAGGAGGTCGCTGCTGAACTTTGTTTGCCCAGAGCCTTTTGTTTACCCTGATGAGATCACGGAGATCACTCCAGACCTTTCTGTTTTCCCTGACGCGACCACGGAGGTCGCCGCTTCTGTTAGCCCTGATGCAATCATGGAGATCGCGGGTGAACTTTGTTTTCCCTGAAACGACCACGGGGGTTGTTAATGACCTCGCTGTCTGCCAGGAACATTCTTGTCTGCCCTGAACTTCCTATCTGCCCTGATGCGACCAGAGTGGTCACCTCTGAGCTGGCTCCAGCGCTCCACGAGCCCGCTCCAGCTCTTCATGACCTTCCGCCAGACCTTCCCCCGCCTGAGCCAGCGCCTGACCTTCCGTCGTCTGGGCCAGACAATGGGGGGACTTCCGCCATTAAAATTTTTTTGGGGGGGGGCTACTATTCAAGGCCTATTTAGGCTTTGAATAGTAGGCTTCACAAAATAGAGGAAACATTGCCAGCACTTGAACAAGCATATAGTGGTCACTATAAGAAATAAGACTATAAGAAAATGTTAAAATTAAAATATGAGTATAATTCTTTCCTGAATGGGCAAATAAGCAACCTTCTCCGTTAAACTCAAGCAAAAGAATTTTGAGTTCGGGGATAAACCTCGAAGGTTGCTTGCAAGGCAATTGAGGGGAGAACAAGCTAAGAAGGCAATTCATATGATAAAATCAAAAACAGGCAGTTTAATAACCAATCCTAATGAGATAAATGAATGTTTCAGGGAATTTTACTTTTATTATTATATATTTCAAAAATTACAGATTCTGACCATAATCACGATTGTTTCTTTTCAAACTTAAGTCTTCCAAAACTTAGTGAATCCTCTAGGTCTGATCTAGAATCCGAACTGTCAATTGAAGATTTGTTAAAGGCAATTCATGCTTTTCCATCTGGGAAAGCTGCAGACCCAGATGGGTTTGGTTGTTAATTTTCTTTTAAAGCTTTTAGTAGGAGGCTGGCCCCTTATATGCTCAGAATGCTACAGGATTCAATCCAAATGAAGAAACTTCCTGATTCTTTATACAAGTTCTGAAAAAAGGAAAACTCAAGTCAGACCTGGCCAATTATAGAACCATTGCCCTCTTAAATTTTGATCAAAAAGTTTTGACTAAAATATTGGCTTCGAGATTAACACAACATATCTCAACGATTATCCACCCGGACCAAACTGGGTTTATTCCAGGAAGGTTTTCATTCTTTAATGTCCGCCTACTTCTTAATATTTTATATGCAAATTTGTCAATTAGCCTACAATTCTGCAGCCATTATTTCACTAGACGCCCAAAAAGCCTTTGATCAGATTGAGTGGCCATATATGTTTGAAGTATTAAAACAGTTTGGATTTGGGGACAAATTTGTCAACTGGATCAAAATTGTTTACTAAAATCCAACCTCATTTGTTTTGACCAATGGTATTATATCACACTCTTTTGAACTGGAGTGTTGGGGTGTTCGACAACCAGGGTGTACGACAAGGTGATCCTTTATCACTTCTACTTTTCAACATTGTACTTGAGAAATTAGCTGTAGGAATTAGAACCCATCCATATTCATGGTATTTCAGTGGGAAATGCTGAAAGTCTGATAAGTTTATATGCAGATGATCTTTTACTGTGTGTCACAGATCCTGTGGTTTCTGTTCCTGAAATTTTAGACTACATTGACACATTTAGTAAACTTTCAGGATACTCAATAAATTGGATTAAAAGTGAATTTATACCCCTAACGAATAACTGAAGTGATATCTTTATGAAGAGTATACCATTTAAAATAGTGGAGGATCATTTTACGTATCTTGGGCTGAAAATTCCAAAGACATAAACATTTATTTAAATTAATTTTTTTAGACATGATTAATAAACAAATTAAGCATTGAAAGCTGGAAACTGTTATGTTAAAGTGTTGTCGAGGAAGCACAGAGACGACGGTGAAATAGGAACAAAGTCTTCTTTAATGAAACAGGTAAATGGAACACAGAACACGTCTTTACACCAACAAGAACGGATGAGGACTGCGGGAGAACACAGGGAATATATACAGATGGCAAACAAAGGGAGAAACAAGGTAATTGACAAGACAGAGGTGATGACGATGGACTAATGAGGGTAACCAAGGTAACAAAAGAGGAGAGGGAGAATTAACCAAAGAACACATGTGACAAAAGACAGGACCGGAGAACAGAGATACACATAACAGAAACTGCACCCTCTATCGTTAATTTGCCATGTGAATGTGATAAAGATGGTAACTCTCCCTAAATTTCTATATCTCTTTCAGAATCTCCCTATTTATTTGCCTGCAACCTTTTTTTTAGCTACTTGATTCAGTTATTCTTTCATTTGTATGGAACTATAAGACACCTTGCAAAACAAAAGCCCACTTGCAAAAACCTACTGATTGTGGAGGCCTTGGCCTCTGTGGTACTCTGGATGACATGCTAACTGAGACTTCTCCTCTATGGGTTCATGCAGAGGCTATGTAAACTATAAAACACCTCGCAAAACAAAAGCCCACTTGCAAAAACCTACTGATTGTGGAGGCCTTGGCCTCTGTGGGTACTCTGGATGACATGCTACCTGAGACTTCTCCTCTATGGGTTCATGCAGAGGCTATGTCAGTGCCAGAGTCTTCTCTCCAAACTTTTCTTTTTACGGAGTGTAAATCTATCTATAAATTAGGAAGCAGTAACTTTGTGTTGAGAAATTCTGTGAAGATTTTGAATCAGATCAATAAATTTTATAAACTACCAAAAGTCTCAATCAATACACCAATATCATGCAACCCTTCATTCCAGCCTTCTCAGATTGATGGAGCTTTTTCAGGATGGAGAAGAAAAGGTTTATGCTGTATAGGAGATCTCTATATAGAAGATCAATTTGCGTCCTTTTTGCAACTTGAAAATAAATTTGCTCTCCCATAGTCTCATTTCTTCCATTATTTGCAAATTAGAAATTATGTAAAGAAAAATATTCAGTTTACAAATAAACCTGAAAACTATATTCATCTTTGATCTTCACACTCCAAAGATCAAAGAGATCCCAATGAACCATCACCGAACTGTAACACTTTACTCAGGGAACGAGGCGGCCGTAAGGAGACGGCTCCCCTATGTCTGCTTAACTGGAAAACAGTGATTGTAATAACAGAGTGAATCAACAAGAGATCCTCCCGTTTGTTCCACAATCTCTTAAGTCCAGATGACCACGTAACACCTGGACCCTAAGGTGTAAAGCCTAAAACCTTATAAGGAAGATTGAGACTTGGGGAGACGTTACAAGGCCCCAATCTCACAGCAGGCCCTCTCAGGGACACTGGCCAAAACACCTTATGTGCATTTCAAAGACATTCCAGAGTTTCTTTTATACCAACAGAAACCTTAATGAATTCACTCTCTCTAACAGAAACAGTCTAAAATTGTCAATGATAGGATTTAATTACTAGTAAGTAGCCTTAGACATCATATATGTTTTATTCTGTTAATGACTTCTCCTGTATGACTTCCTGTTTGTTGCTGCCGCGTTGTTTGAGCCAAAGCTCCGTCGAGCTGATTCCTAATTGCTTGTTTTTGCCTCTTCAAATCAAACTTATAACCGATCACTCTTTCTTTTTCGGTGGGAGAACACATCCCCAACATTATTTTATATAAAAAACATTTGGTTTACCTTGATATCGCTAGTTTTATCCGACTTCCCTAACATCCGCTACTAGCTTTAGCCCGTTCGCATCAGCGGCGTGACACGCTAGCGTTTGTACTCTTCTCTCTCACTATATTATTGTTCATCTAATCTAATGGTGAGTGTATCGGATGTTTCTCTACCTTTGTATGCAGGTGAGGACACGTTTGAGCTGCATGCGGTGCAGTTGGCACTGGAGGCAGTGGAGCGGCAGATCCGGATACTTCTCGAGAAGCAGGCCGAGCTACGTGAGCGACAGACAGCGCTGGAAACTTCTCGTGCTGACGCTCACCAACCCTCGGTAAGTTTGCAGCGCGTTAACACTCCTGCTTCCTCTACGGCGTGTGTTTCTCTGCACAGGGCCAGAGCACCCAGAACGAGTTCATCCCAGCCCTCGTTCACTCCGATGCCGTCACACCAGGGACCTTGGGTGCTTCAGCAGTGGAAGACGCAAGCCAGGACGAGGTCTTCGAGGTCTCGATGCGGAATCGCTTCTCCCCTCTCCACGAGGCGGAACGTGACGCCGTGGTCATTAGAGACTCCATCGTTCGCCACATCCACGGTACCACAGCCGAAGGTAAGGTGCGCAGTCACTGTTTTCCTGGTGCTCGTGTTCTCGATGTCGTTGCGCAGGTTCCCGCGATCCTCAACGGTGCTGAGACCATCGGATCTGTAGTGCTGCACGCGGGGGTGAACGACACCAGGCTGCGGCAGACGGAGGTGCTGAAGCAGGACTTCAGGAACCCGATCGAGACTGTATGAGCCACATCGCCCGCGACGAGGATCATCGTGTCCGGACCGCTTCCGACGCACTGACGAGGACATGAAAGGTTCAGTAGATTATTTGCTTTAAATGAGTGGTTGATGTCTTGGTGTAAAGAACAGAAGCTGCTCTTTATAAATAATTGGATTCTTTTCTGGGAGCATCCTAGGCTCTTCCGTGCTGATGGCCTGCACCCCAGCAGAACCGATGTTCTGTTGAGGAACATCTCCAAGACGCTTCGCACCGTATGACTAGTAAGTCAAACCTCAAATCACAGTATGTGTTCTGCCCACTTAACTGATAGAAATGTGAGTGTAATGCAGTCTATAGAAACTGTGTCTATTCCCCGAATAGTGAGGTTTAGCAATAACAATAATAATAAAGGATCTAGAAAAAACCTGATCGTGATCAAACCAGAATTTTGCAAAACACTGAACAAAAACAATTTCTAAAGCTAGGGCTACTAAACATTAGATCGCTGACGCCTAAGGCAGTTATCATAAATGAAATGATCACAGATAATAGTCTTGATGTAATTTGCCTTACTGAAACATGGCTTAAACCAAATGATTATTTCGGTCTTAATGAGTCTTGTCCACCTGGCTACTGTTATAAAAATAAATGGCCGTGGCGGTGGTGTAGCAACAATCCATAGAGATATTCTTAATGTTACTCAGAAAACAAACTACAGGTTTAATTCATTTGAAATTCTTATACTATGTGGTGGATGTTGGTGATTCGGGGTCAGGTCAGTTTATCTTTTTATTTAATGGAATTTGTTTACAGTAAAGAAGGCACAACAACATTATTTGGTTTAATAAACTTTATTTAAACTTTCGTTTGGAGTTAAGTGCACACACTCTTTAATGTTTAGTTTGCAGAGTTTATTCTTACCGTTCCTTTTGTTTGCTTGTTTATCACATCTGAGATCCATGAGCTGGTGTACCGTCAAAAGGGGTTCGGGCGGAAACTTCGGATATATATATGGTTCCAGCCAACGATCGGGCCGCAACCATTCCGGTTTCTTCCCTGGGGGACTCCAAGGACTATTTTGTTGATTTTTCTTTTTATTTATGTATAGGAAGTACATTTATAAAGTGAGGTCATTTGACCTTATATTATATGAAGTGCTAGAGTCTGTATATTTGATGTTGTCATATTTCTTTGTGTATAATGGCCGTTATGTGTCTGTGTATTCCCCTTTCTGTGTTAATTGGTGCTGGCCACCAATATATAAATGTGTTAATTGTTTCTGTATGGGGAGGGTGGTGTTCTGTGAGAGAACAGGTCCTGTAGTCCCTAGGCCGCTGTAATTGAGAGGCAAATGCAGTGACTTAAATTTATTGTAAGTTTTTTTGTTTGTTTTATTTTTTTCTGTTATATATACTTTGGTTTATCTCAGTTGGGTTAACATTTGCTTTACTTCTGTAACCCCCTTCTGTGGAAATAAACCCCTAAGCATTGCCGTAGCCTGCTGCCTCTGTGTTCTTTATCCTTTACTGGTCACATCTATCACATACTAAATGTTACACTCTCAGATATAAGTAAAAAGTCGCTACTATCTCTTGCTTTGGCTACCGTTTATTGACCTCCAGGGCCTTATGTTGATTTCCTAAAAGAGTTTGCAGACTTTCTCTCAGACCTATTGGTCAACGTCGATAAAGCTCTGATTGTTGGAGATTTTAACATTCATGTAGACAATACAAATGATGCGTTAGGGGCTGCGTTTACAAATTTACTAAACTCCTTTGGGGTCAAACAAAACGTCACTGGACCCACTCATCGTCTTAATCATACTCTAAATTTAATTATATCACATGGAATAAATCCTTCTGATATAGAAATTCTACCGCAAAGTGAATGATGTCTCTGATCACTATCTTGTAACTTGCGTACTGCATACTGATGATATTTGTCAAATTGCGCCGCAATATCGACTAGGCAGAACAATTCTCCCGACAACTATAGATAAATTCACAAATAACCTGCCTGATCTGTCTCAGCTGCTCATCGTACCCAAACACGCAAATGATCTCGAGAAAATGACTAGCAGCATGTGCACCATTTTCACTAGTACATTAGATACTGTTGCACCGATGAGATTTAAAAAGGTTAGAGAGAAAAATACTGTATCATGGTACAACAGTATTACTAATATTATTACTTTAAAAGAGAAACTCGTAATCTAGAACGCAAATGGAGACAAACCCGTTTAGAAGTCTTCAGAATCGCGTGGAAAGACAGTTCGTCCCGTTATAGAAAGACTCTAAAAGCAGCCAGGGCTGAGCATTTCCGCAAACTAATAGAAAATAACCAAAACAATTCACAGTTCTTGTTTAGTACAGTAGCTAGATTAACAAATAAACAGACATCACATGAACAAAACATTTCATTACAGTTTAGCAGTGATGACTGTATGAATTTCTTTACTGAGAAAATCAAAAGTATCAGAAATACAATTGTATATGTACAACCTTTAACAGAGTTTTACGATTCAGCCTCAATTATCGCCCCTCAAGAACAGTTGCAGTGCTTTACAACTATAGGACAGGAAGAGCTAAATAAACTTATTACTACGTCTAAACCAACAACATGTTTATTAGATCCAATACCCACTAAACTACTGAAAGAACTGTTACCTGTAGCAGAAGAACCTCTCCTTGCAAAAAAACGCTATCTATGAAAAATTTCAGTCAGGATTCAGGTCTCATTGTGGCACAGAAACTGTGCTCGTTAAAATTACAAACGACTTACTTCTAGTTTCTGATCAAGGCTGTGTCTCAATACTAGTGTTACTTGATCTCAATGCTGCGTTCGACACTATAGATCATAAAATACTGACTACAAAATTACACTGTTATTCAGGGACAGGCATTACGGTGGTTTAGGTCATACCTATCAGACCGACACAATTTTGTCTATTTAAACGGGGAAAAATCTAAGATGACAATAGTAAACTATGGAGTGCCGCAAGGATCTGTGTTATGCCCTCTGCTATTTTCAATATACATGCTGCCACTCTGCAATATTATAAGAAAACATGGAATTAGTTTCCATTGCTATGCCGATGATACTCAGTTATATATTTCATCATGACCAGATGAAATCTCTAAATTATCCAAACTGACAGGTGTGTTAAAGAAGTTGGATGACTAGTCAAGTCAAGTCAAGTCATCTTTATTTATATAGCGCTTTTTACAATGCAAATTGTGGCAAAGCAGCTTTACATTAATAAGAAAATGGTGTCATTGTGCAGCTTATTCTATATATTATTGATTCATTCCGTTGCAAAGATCAATAGTTATTAGTCTAGGTAATTTAGGTATAGCAGCACTGGAGAAAACAGTGACGTAATCGTCCGGCTCAGATCAGTTCGCATACAACGGCGCCAATGCAGGCATATCAAAAACACTGCTGAATATCAAGCAAGTGTCCCCAACTTAAGCAAGCCAAAGGCAACTAGTAATTTTCTTCTATTAAATTCAGATCAAACTGAAGTATTACTTATTGGACCAAAGACCTGTACACAGAATCTCTCAGACTACAGTCTGCATTTAGAAGGATGTACTGTTACTCCATCCTCGACAGTTAAAGACCTGGGTATTATATTAGACAGCAACTTGTCCTGAAAATCATATTTCATATGTTACAAAAACAGCCTTTTTCCACCTCAGAAACATTGCTAAGATACGGAATAGACTAGATCTCGACTAGATTACTGCAATGTATTATTATGGTCGTCCTGCTTCCTCAATAAACAAGCTACAATTAGTACAAAATGCAGCTGCTAGAGTTCTTACCAGGTGAAGAAAATATGATCATATAACACCAATTTTATCATCTCTACACTGGTTACCCATTAAGTTCCATATCGATTATAAAGTATTGCTAATGACCTATAAGGCTCTAAATGGTTTAGCTCCTTAACCGATCTTCTATTGCCCTACAATCCGTCACGTTCTTTAAGATGACAAAACTCTGGACTTCTGGTTGTACCTAGGATAGCTAAGTCGACTAAAGGAGGGAGAGCGTTTTCAAATTTGGCTCCGAAACTCTGGAATAGCCTTCCTGATAATGTTAGGTGCTCAGACTCACTCACCCAGTTTAAATCTAGATTAAAGACACCTCTTTAGCCAAGCATTCACATAATGCAGGATTTCATAATACAGCTTAATTTCCAGGAGCTCTTTGCTTCTACCCTGAGATAAACTGCTAACTCTGATCGTAAATTAATTGCCTCACTCACAAACACTATTTCTACATGGACTAACCACTGTCATGAGTCCTGTTTGGTGTCCGCTTGTTCTTCTGTGTCTGGTTCTGTGTTTCAGAGTGAGGCAGCGGATTTGTCTAACGTGCCCGCAGAGTACCTCGACCTGAAGGAGGTGTTCAGTAAGTCTCATGCTGCTTCTCTTCCTCCTCATCGTTCCTATGACTGTGCGATAGATCTTCTGCCAGGTAAATCTCCGCCTAAGGGCAAACTTTACTCTCTTTCTGTTCCCGAGAGGGAGGCCATGGAGAAATATATTTCTGATTCTCTGGCCTCTGGATTCATCCAGCCTTCCTCTTCTCCTGCGGGGGCGGGGTTCTTTTTCGTTGGGAAGAAGGATGGTTCTCTGCGACCTTGCATTGATTACCGAGAGCTGAACAACATCACGGTAAAGAATTCTTATCCTTTGCCGTTGATGTCTTCAGCTTTCGAGAGGTTACAGGGAGCCTCCATTTTCACGAAACTGGACTTACGTAATGCATATCATTTGGTTCGCATCAGGATGGGGGATGAATGGAAGACCGCTTTTAATACCCCTAGAGGCCATTTTGAATATTTGGTTATGCCCTTCGGGCTTTCCAATAGCCCAGCAGTTTTCCAGGCACTCGTGAATGACGTGTTGACTGCACATATAAAGGGAACGGGAATTGAGCACAGCTGGCGACACTAATCAACACAACGAGTAACCACACCCACACACAGACACTCACACACACACAGCAGAAATGAGACAGCTGATTCATGAACCGTAACACTTTTTGAATGACAAATATATCTACTTAAATAGACAGTTATTTCCTTTATACGCTGGTGTCGAGTGTCGGTTTGGTGTTTCAGGGCAACTTTGGACCCAGAAGCTGCCGACGTGAACCAACCCTGCAGTCTGCTTTCATCGCCATTAGTTCGTCAGCATCGGCTTGGTGTGTTCCCGGCTTTACTTGATTGTAAGGCCCATAGACATAATAAAATACATAGACGCCTCATTGGCCTCTGGATCGTACGTCAATGGCGCCGCCATATTGTGCAGGGCAACGTTCCCTGTCGCTGGGCAATAAGGACTTTCGGCTCCCTCCAAAGATTTTCTATTGGGTTCAGGCCTGGAGACTGGCTAGGCCACTCCAGGACCTTGAGATGCTTCTTACGGAACCACTCCATAGTTGCCCTGGCTGTGTGTTTCGGGTCGTTGTCATGCTGGAAGACCATGCCACGACCCATCTTCAATGCTCTAACTGAGGGAAGATCTCGCGATACATGGTCTCATCCATCCTCAACTCAATATGGTCGTCCTGTCCCCTTTGCAGAAAAGCATCCCCAAAGAATGATGTTTCCACCTCCATGCATCACGGTTGGGATGGTGTTCTTGGGGTTGTACTCATCCTCCTTCTCCCATTCCTCCTCTGGATCATCTAGATGGTCATTGGCAAACTTCAGACAGGCCTGGACATGCGCTGGCTTGAGCAGGGGGACCTTGCGTGCACTGTAGTTCCATGACGGCGTAGTGTGTTACCAATGGTTTTCTTTGAGACTGTGGTCCCAGCTCTCTTCACGTCATTGACCAGGTCCTGCCATGTAGTTCTCAGCTGATCCCTCACCTTCCTCATGATTATTGTTGCCCCACGAGGTGAGATGCCCCAGACCGAGGCAGATTGATCTTGAAGTTCTTCCATTTTCTAATAATTGCGCCAACAGTTGTCGCCTTCTCACCAAGCTGCTTGCCTATTGTCCTGTAGCCCATCCCATCCTTGTGCAGGTCTACAATTTTATCCCTGATGTCCTTACACAGCTCTCTGTTCTTAGCTATTGTGAAGAGGTTGGAGTCTGTTTGTTTGAGTGTGTGGACAGGTGTCTTTTATACAGGTAACGAGTTCAAACAGGTACACTTAATACAGGTAATGAGTGGAGAACAGGAGGGCTTCTTAAAGAATAACTAACAGGTCTGTGAGAGCCAGAATTCTTACTGGTCGGTAGGTGATCAAATATTTATGCAATAAAATGCAAATTAATTATTTAAAAATTATACAATGTGATTTTCTGGATTTTTGTTTTAGATTCCGTCACTCACAGTTGAAGAGCACCTATAATAATAAAAAAAAATTCAGCAAAAAATAGAGTACAGTTATATATGGTTTATTGACAGTATTATACACTTTATCATTGACTATATTATATTTGTAAGGGTGGTTCTCTTACAGTGGTTTAGGCTTCAGGGTTACCGAATGAGTAAATAAACGTTATCAGCAAGATGGTAGAAAACATTTCTTGTCTATTACCACCATTGCTACTATGTAAATAATTGCAGTTATAATAGCAAAATATGTGGGAGAGCGTTGCTATAGTTTGACGATATTATATTGCAATAGGAAGTTATATTGCACATCAAAGTTAATACCAAATCAAAACTGGTTAGCACATGTTCTGTAATGAGAGAGAGAGACAGAGACAGAGACATTCACAACTGAGCATAAAGCTCCTCTGTAACACCATATAAATTCAAACTTCATTCAATTATACATTACTTTATAAAATCGAAAATCAACAACACTGTCATTCCTTAATGATTTCTCCTACTAATGTATATAGCCATTTTTGCTTTTCCAAGTACAAAATTTAACAACTGACATTCACCACCTCTGGTCTTCACATATTTCTTCACATATAAAAATTTAAATTTGTTCAGTAAAAACTTCGTTAAAACAACTGAAAATGTTTCTTTTAACATTCCAAACAAAAGTTTCAGCCTAAAACAATATATAAAACAATGAAAAACACCCTCTTTTTCAGAACAGAAAGGACAATCTTGACTTGAATCAGGATTTAAAATAGAAACAAAAGCATTAACTGCGATTATTCCATGTAAAACCCTCCAATGAATGTCAGCTGTTTTTTTGGGTCAATGGTGATTTATATAACACCAAACATTACGCCAAGGTGTATCAATTTTTTGATGCAAACGTTTTTTGTTAAATTTTACACATGCCTTATACAACTGTTTTCCATTAACATTATTAAAATCCAAACATATACTCTTTAATTCCAGAAAAATCCCAGAATGATCATTTAAATTGGGGGATAAAAACAATTTTGGAAAGGAATCCATATCATTAGGAAAAGTAAGTCTTTCACAATAGTCTTTGAGCATATTAGCTTCCTCTGATGTGAGAACAGATTTCGCCTTCTGTAATAATTGAGTCACTGTTCGAACTGATTTAATCTTCACACAAGCAGTCACTTCCTCAACCAGGCCCCTCCAGCAATACAAGCTTTTTAAACACTGTGATTCCAGCTTGAATAAAGAGTTTAGTAATTTTGCTGCTTGTGCTTATTACATCGGGTCTCGCACTATTTATCAGTGGCTCTTCCAACAACCAAAATAAAGAGTTTGTGGTAAGAAAACTCACATTTTCTGTGCGTTGGAGAACTTTGCAAATGGACCAGTCCTTGTCCGCCTTCCTCTTTTGATAAATACAAAATATTATGTACTACCCAATGCAATTTCTCCCAAAAGAACTCTATAAAAATTGATTGTATCTTTACCAACAAATAGGTTGGTGGATCGACACAAGCCAACCGATGCCACAAAAAAGATGCAACCAAATTATTTATTATAATTTCCCTTCCTCTATAAGACTTTGTAGATTTAAGCCAACTCCACCTGTCTAATCGACCCTTTATCTTTTCATTGACTCCTTCCCAATTCATCTGTACAATAGCTTCATCTCCCAAATACACTCCCAAATATTTAAAACCATTCCTTTTCGATATTAAACCACCTGGCAGATCTGGTTATTTATCTTCCAAGCATCACTGTATCACTTTTTTTCCAATTGATTTTTGCAGAAGAAATGGATTCAAACTCACTGGATACTCTTAATACACTTTGTACGTCTTTATGGCCTTCAATCATTACAACAATGTCATCAGCATAAGCGGATAACTTCATATATATATTGGAATATTTAAACCAACCAGCTCTTTCCTCAATTTATGTAAAAAAGGTTCTATTGCTAATGCATACAGCAATCCAGACAGGGAACAACCTTGTCTGATCCCACAATTAACCTTAAAAGGAGCGCATAAACCACCATTGAACTTCAACACACCCTCAATGTCACTATACAAAGTTTTAATTTTATCACTAAAAGCTAAACTAAAACCAAATGCTTTCAAAACTTTCCATAAATAATCATGTTCAACACGATCAAAAGCTTTCTCCTGATCAATGGAAATCAAGCCTACGTTCAAA
The DNA here is from genome assembly GCA_038088235.1 of Zacco platypus. Lineage (NCBI taxonomy): Eukaryota > Metazoa > Chordata > Actinopteri > Cypriniformes > Xenocyprididae > Zacco > Zacco platypus. The sequence goes on from CM076080.1 coordinate 11,848,106, forward strand.
TCATATTTTAACTACTTAAAAAATATCTCAAATTAGTGAAATATTTTCAAATATTGACCTGCCGGTTATGCAATAAGACTGGTCTGGATGTACAGTGAGGAAAATAAGTATTTGAACACCCTGCTATTTTGCAAGTCCTCCCACTTAGAAATCATGGAGGGGTCTGAAATTGTCATCATAGGTGCATGTCCACTGTGAGAGACATAATCTAAAAAAAAAATCCAGAAATCACAATGTATGATTTTTTAACTATTTATTTGTATGATACAGCAGCAAATAAGTATTTGAACACCTGTCTATCAGCTAGAATTCCGACCCTCAAAGACTGTTAGTCTGCCTTTAAAATGTCCACCTCCACTCCATTTATTATCCTAAATTAGATGCACATGTTTGAGGTCGTTAGCTGCATAAAGACACCTGTCCACCCCATACAATCAGTAAGAATCCAACTACTAACATGGCCAAGACCAAAGAGCTGTCCAAAGACACTAGAGACAAAATTGTACACCTCCACAAGGCTGGAAAGGGCTATGGGGAAATTGCCAAGAAGCTTGGTGAAAAAAGGTCCACTGTTGGAGCAATCATTAGAAAATGGAAGAAGCTAAACATGACTGTCAATCTCCCTCGTACTGGGGCTCCATGCAAGATCTCACCTCGTGGGGTCTCAATGATCCTAAGAAAGGTGAGAAATCAGCCCAGAACTACATGGGAGGAGCTGGTCAATGACCTGAAAAGAGCTGGGACCACCATTTCCAAGTTTCCTGTTGGTAATACACTAAGACGTCATGGTTTGAAATCATGCATGGCACGGAAGGTTCCCCTGCTTAAACCAGCACATGTCCAGGCCCGTCTTAAGTTTGCCAATGACCATTTGGATGACCCAGAGGAGTCATGGGAGAAAGTCAACCTCCTTCCCTCAGTTAGAGCATTGAAGATGGGTCGAGGCTGGGTCTTCCAACATGACAATGACCCGAAGCACACAGCCAGGATAACCAAGGAGTGGCTCTGTAAGAAGCATATCAAGGTTCTGGCGTGGCCTAGCCAGTCTCCAGGCCTAAATCCAATAGAGAATCTTTGGAGGGAGCTCAAACTCTGTGTGTCTCAGCGACAGGCCAGAAACCTGACTGATCTAGAGAAGATCTGTGTGGAGGAGTGGGCCAAAATCCCTCCTGCAGTGTGTGCAAACCTGGTGAAAAACTACAGGAAACGTTTGACCTCTGTAATTGCAAACAAAGGCTACTGTACCAAATATTAACATTGATTTTCTCAGGTGTTCAAATACTTATTTGCAGCTGTATCATACAAATAAATAGTTAAAAAATTATACATTGTGATTTCTGGATTTTTTTTTTTAGATTATGTCTCTCACAGTGGACATGCACCTACGATGACAATTTCAGACCCCTCCATGATTTCTAAGTGGGAGAACTTGCAAAATAGCAGGATGTTCAAATACTTATTTTCCTCACTGTATATCCTCTTCCAAAACCTTTCCAAGTCTTGTTGTTAACACTTTAGAAAGTATTTTATAAACGCAACATAACAAGGATACAGGTCGCCAACTTGTTATACTAGTTAAATCACCTTTTTTAGGTAAAAGAGTGAGAACTGCTCTTCGACAGTTTAAAGGTAGACTTCCTTCAAACAAACTGTAATTTAGAACTTCCAATAAATTTTCTCCTATTATATTCCAATAAGACTTATAAAATTCAACTGGAAGTCTATCAATTCCAGGAACCCTACCACATTCCATGTTTTGAAGATTATTATACAATTCCTCCAATGTTATGGGTCTATTAAGCTCTTAATTAGGTTTTTCAGAAATCTGAGGTAAATCACTAAAAAAAAACATTGTTGAACAAATGTATCTCCTCTAGACTCATTTTTGTACAATTTTTCAAAAAAACTGACCGCTCTCTTACGTATTTCAATTGGATCTGAAAGTAAAACCCCACTTGTTGTGCCAGATTTTGTTGCTGCTAGTCAGAGCTAGTGCTGCAGAGTGCATGCTTCTCCATCCGGACTACTTTAATACTAGTTCTGTGATTATACAACATGCTTGTTGTATCAGATCTTGCTGACACTAGGGGTGTAAGCTTCCTCCAATAGATCCACAATAGATACAATTATTTTAAACTTGGCTACAGCAACATGATTCTTACAAATATGTTTGTGCTTGCTCCAGCTTAGGGTGATGCTTCCCCCATAATTTGTGCTCAATATTTGTTGCTAGCATCAGGATGTATTCTATCAGCATCCATTATTTTCTTGGTTTTACAGGAGCAAACCGACCACCAAGGATAACAAGGATAAATGACGTCATTGACAGGTGACACAATGATACGGACCACTCCACTGGTTAAAATCGTGGATTTCTCTTGACTTAAACTTGTTGAAACATTTGGGGTATTGCAAGTATCAAATATATTATATTCCAGTATATATTCTATATTCCAGTAATTTGGGAATTTTATGCAATGCATATATTCCTGCTTAAATATGTATAGGTATCAGTATGACGCTTATTGCATTAAACCATCCAGCTGTTGTTGGTGACATTTTGTTGCTTGAAGTCTGAGTGAACCGGAAATTGTCACCCACATTACTTCAGTATTGTGATGTATTTCCAAGTGAAGAGGATATTGAAGAAGAAATCTCAATCTCTCATCTCTAGCTCAACTGATGCATCAGAGAAGGAACACTGTTCCAGAAGGGAAGCCATCTTCACATTTTGACAAAAGATTATTAAAGACAACTTGCACGGATGAAGCTTTACCAAAAGACTACAGTCAACAAGCATGCATATCTGCACCTGCATGAGAGGAATAACTGTCAACACCAGCAGGTGGTAGTAGCACTTGGACTGCGTATACAAACCATAAGCAAACAGTGCTGATTCATTTTGATTACTCAGTCTTCACTTTCTTCATTCCAGATGGCATGCCATTCATGAAATATGCTTGTTTCTTAAGCTCATCAGGTATTGGCAACATGCTTGATGCTTTGGCTCATGTGGGTATTGGCAACATACTTTCATCTGGGTAAAGGCAACATGCTTAAGGCTTTCCAGTTATTGGCAACGGCATTGCTTAAAGGATGCTTGGGGGATGTCAGCATATGGTTTTGTTTTGAGGAGTTATCGCTTCTCTCCCTGCTCTTATCCAAGCTAGGCTGCATGAATGTGCAGTAAGTTCTTGCCCAGAACAGAACCAACTGCCAATCCAAACTCTATGCAATTGTCAGTCATCTTTGACGATAGTGGTCCTGACAGAAATCAAGAGTAGCGTTAGTTCTGGCAGGTCACGTCAGTTAAGCTCGCTGACTCTCAGGTAACTCCCATCAACCAAAAGGAATACGTTGCCTATCAAAGCATCCATATATAAGCTCCTTCAGTATTATCTACAGTTATTGCGTTCCTCAGGAGTTAATTACCCTCCTCCATCCCCAGCTCCTCCTCTCATTTTGATTCCCCTTTGAATCAAACTAATTTCTCAAATTATATTGTATATTAAATTATTGAACATTATAATAATATCTGCAATACATTTATTGCCAGGCAATACATTTATGTTGGTTCAGTTCTGTTTACCCTAAGGGGGGTTATCGCTGCTCTCCCTTCTCTTATCCATGCCAGGCTGCATGGATGTGCAGGGAGTTCTTGCCCAGAACGCAATCATACCACCAGTCCAAACTCTATGCAATTGCCAATCATCTTTGACGATAGTGGTCCTTACAGAACACCTAATTACTGCTTGTTAATAGCTAGTAATGTAGTTTAGGTATTGGGTAGGATATGGTAATGCAGAATAAGGCATTAATATGTGCTTTATAAGTACTAATAAATTGCTAATATCCTAGTAATATAAGTGCTAATAAGCAACTAGTTAATAGTGAGAATTGCACCCTAAACTAAAGTGTTACCACACGTTTGCTTTCATTGCAACTAAAGAGAATTGGACCATCACGTTTCCACTGTGTAATTCAGTTTTTGTAGATTGAATGATCTAAAACAGGGGTTCTCAACTCTGTTTTGCTCCAGCCCTAATCAAACAAACCTGAACAACCTAATCAAGGTCTTCAGGATTTCTAGAAAGTTATGAGCAGGTTAATTTGATCAAGGTTGGAGCTAAACACAGGAAAGTGGGCTTCGAGGGACAGAGTTGAGAACCCCTGATCTAACAAAATATGTAGAGTTTAACTGATGGATAAAAAGTTAGATCAATCAATTCATAATCAACGTAAAATAATTACATAGCCTGCACATTCAACTAACTTACTGTGTATATTGAGCCATATTGTAATTTTTTTTAAGTTAACAGATTTGACCTTCTTTTTAGAGCTTTTGAAGAGCTGAGATATGATGTGGTCTGTGAGACCAGAATCAACTGATTTACTTAGTATTCTACAAAGAAACACTTGTTCACTTAAATTGAGTAAACAGACACTTTCTAAAATTAATGTGCATAACTTGTGTAAAATAATTTAGCCTCATTACCTTTAGAATTATAGTGAAGTGTCAGACCTGTCTTTGCATACCCTTAGCAATTTGCTGATTTTATACTCATTAATGTCATTCAAAACTCATATTGCCTTGAAGAAACTGGGCATTAAGCTCCAGTGGTGACAGAACCTCTGTTTACGGAACCTTTCAGTCATGAGCTGAGCTTATTAAAACAACTTAAACAGCACCAAAGTTATACATCAAACATAACACATGGAGAACTTTAGTCCGTCAATGAATACTATGTTAATTATGTAATGATTAAATATTTCACTTCACTAACCATGGAAGATGTAAAGGTAAATGGTAGCTCACTTTTAAAAATAACAATTTCAAAACTTAACGTAGCTCTATATCATTAAAAATTATATACCCGTGTTTTGATAGTTATCTACATACAGTTTGAGGGCAAGTTTTGATCCTCCTTGCAGAATCCCCATGATGTTTATCATTTGAAAAAATAAGTGTTCATAGTCTTTTTTTTTTCCTTTTCTTTTTTCTTGGTACAGTACTGGACTGCGTGTCCCAAAAGCACTGTAAGCATAAGTAGAATGTAGTGACTGGTTTGTACATAGGCTTAGAACTAACGAATTAGCACAAAATTGCCACCTATTTTCTAGTCTATTGGTTGTATCTCTCTATTAGTCTTACTAGACCTCAGTGCTGCTTTTGACACTATCGACCACAACATTCTTTTGAATAGACTAGAAAATTATGTTGGAATTAGTGGAATTGCATTGGCATGGTTAAAATCATACTTATCTGACCGTTATCAGTTTGTAGTAGTAAACGAAGAGATGTCATTTCGATCACAAGTTCAATATGGAGTACCGCAAGGCTCAGTACTAGGACCATTTTACTCTGTACATGCTACCCTTGGGAGATGTCATTAGGAAGCATGGCATTAGTTTTCCCTGTTACGCTGATGATACTCAGCTCTATATTTCCTCGCGCCCTGATGAATCCTACCAATTCTCAAAATTAACAGAATGCGTAAAATTAGATGACTAGCAATTTCCTACTACTAAATTCATAAAAAACAGAGATTCTAATTATTGGACCAAAAACTTCTGCACATAATAACCTAGAGTACTGCCTAACACTTGATGGCTGCTCTGTTAGGAACCGGGGTGTGCTCTTTGATACTAATCTTTCATTTGAAAGCCACATTTCTAGCATATGTAAAACATTCTTCCATCTTAAAAATATATCTAAACTACGACATATGCTCTCAATGACAAATGCGGAACAGCTAGTTCATGCGTTCATGACCTCGAGACTAGATTACTTTAACGTTCTACTGGGTGGTTGCCCTGCTCGCTTGATAAACAAACTACAGCTCGTCCAAAACACAGCTGCTATAGAGTCCTTACTAGAACCAGGAAATATGACCATATTAGCCCGGTTCTGTCAAAACTGCACTGGCTCCCTATTAAACATCATATAGATTTTAAAATCTTGCTAATTACTTACAAAGCACTAAATGGTTTAGCTCCCTAGTACCTGAGTGAGCTCTTTATGCATTATAGTCCTTCGCGTCTATTACGATCTCAGATCCCAGTTGTTAATACCTAGAATATCAAAATCAACCGCTGGCGGTAGATCCTTTTCCTATTTGGCACCTAAACTCTGGAACGATCTTCCTAGAATTGTTCGAGAAGCACTCTGACACAATGACACTCTGTCAGTTTAAATCTAGACTAAAAACACATTTATTTAACCTGGCATACACATGACACATTATCAATTTTTGTTTTCATATCCGTTAAAGGATTGTTAGGCTGCATAGATCAGGTCAGCCGGAACCGGGAACACTTCCTATAACACCGGATGTACTCATTACATCAGAAGAAGAATGGCATGTACGCTAATTTTTGTCTCTCTGCTTATCCCAAGGTTTACCACTTAACGTGATTGGCTGGATCCGGGTCGGATGGGGAACCTGCGCCTATGCGCAGCAGCAGCGTGGCCCTGGGGTGTCGGCAGAAACTGCGTGAACTAGCTCATCCCTTGTGAGGGCCTTACCGACTCATCAGTCAATGGCACATATCCCCAACAAACCGCGTGATTAAAAAGATCTTAACCCTTTAAACCCTAAGGGTATTTTCAGAGTTCTTTTTTCTGAGGGACACACAAAAAGTAAAGACTCGTGACTCCAAAACTATAGCGAGGAGAGTCAAAAGGTGGGTATCGTTTGAAAGGAAACTTTTTAAATTTTCAAATACATTTTGTTTTTTTATTTGGACATTCGTATGCTGAGAAACAGCAAATAAACAGCAAAAAAATAAAAAAAATTCATATATTTCTAATTTAAAAAGGAATTAAAAATGAAGAAAATACAGTAGCGAGTTCATTCTTTTTTGTGATGTTCCTCTATATGTGAGCTGTATCTGGCTCAAATTTTGTGGTGATCGGATAAAGTTTTCAAAAGTTACAGCATTTGGAACAAATTTTTAATTTTTTTATCTTATTTTTGACATGCACCGAAATAATGACTCATAACTCCAAATCTCTTACAAGGAGAGTCAAAAGGTTGGTATCATTTGAAACATAATTTTTTACTTTTTTAAATAAAAAAAAATAATTAAATTCGGACAATGTCTTGCTGAGAAACCGCTGAAAAAATACATAAAAAATTAAAGTTTGCTCATTTCATATTTCAAATATTTCATATTTGATATGCAATAACTCAGAAATGAAATGAGGTAGGATGAAAATTCTTTTTTGGGGATCTGGATATCTGGATATCTAATTTGAGCATTTGGAATCAAGGTGGCCTTTTTTGTTTAGCCCTCGTCGCCCCCTAGTGGGAATTTTAAAATCGCACTTTCACGTGGAGTAGCTCGTGATCCACGCACGGGATTTTGTTAATCTTGGACACATTTTAATCGGGAGCATCCACTGTAAGTAATGATGTGCCATTTTCTACAATCTATGCCTGTTTCATGAAGTTATATGCTGAAATGCCACTTGATAGCTACGTTTTAGTTTTAGCTATAGCAGCTGTGCGCCTGTGGGGTTTTATGTGTCGTAATTGCGTGATCGATATCTCGTGATCGCTTCACTGGATTATGAGGATGTTGGACTCATTTTAATCATGAGAATCTGCTGTAAATAATGATGCCCAATTTCCCACAATTGGTGCATGTTTCATGACGTTAGAAGCCAAAACGTGACATAAATGCTGCATCAGTTTATTTTTTACATTTGGGTCTTGTGGGGTTTCACGTACAAAAAAATCACTCAAGTTTACTCAAAGCCCAAAACAATTATGCTCGTTGTATTCTACTCCGTGAGACCTTTCAAATGACATATAACACATGATTATCTGAGCTATATGATGCTTTTGACACATTGGCGTACATAATAATAAAAAAAAATTGCCCGCCGGCGGAACAATTCGGGTTTAAAGGGTTAAACTAGATGGAACTGGATTAAATATTTTGACTGATGCGACTCCAATCGGACTTAAGACCTGTAACTCTGCCTGGGCAAGTGTTCACTGTTGGCCAGAGGAGAACTGGCCCCCCGACTAAGCCTGGTTTATCCCAAGGTTTTTTCCTCCATTTTGTTGGAGTTTTGGTTCCTTGCCACTGTTGCCTTTGGCTTGCTTAAGTTGGGGACACTTGCTTGATATTCAGCAGTGTTTTTGATATGCCTGCACTGGCGCCGTTGTATGCGACCTGAGCTGAGCCGGACGATTGCATCACTGTTTTCTCCAGTGCTGATATACATAAATTAACTAGACTAATAACTATTGATCTTTGCAATGGAACTAATCAATAATATATATATAATAAGCTGGACAATGACACCATTTTCTTTGGGGGCTGCTGTGCAGCCAAAAATGATTTGCAAATTATTAATGTAAAGCTGATTTGCCACAATTTGCATTGTAAAAAGCGCTATATAAGTAAAGGTGACTTGACTTGACTAGTACAAATGCACAGTGCTCACATGTTACGGGCTTGTAGGTCAAGGAAGTAGGGAAACCCTTTAGTGAACATGTTTAATCCAAGTCAACAATACAAATAGGAGAAATAACTCAGATCACACCAAACAAACCACTAAAACAATATTAATGCTCGACAAGGGACTGGAAGAAACGCAAGAACACAGGGGATAAAACAAGACTAATAAATACACATACCTGACATGACTGAACTAATGGTGACGGTAGCCATAGGAACTGAGGGGTGGAGGGAAAAACTGAATATAACCAGACATGTGACACAAAAGTCCAAAATACAGAGACATGTGAAATTACTCCCCCCCTCAATGAGGCGAAATCATTGGAGTGGGCTCAGGAAACACTGGTGTGGATCTAGGAAACTCTGGAGTGGACTCAGGAAACTCAGGATCTGTCCATAAGTCCATGAGCCACTCCTCCTTGGCCAGTGTGGCCATCGTTTGCAGAACAGAGGACTGGGCTTCCATTCCATGTGGGGTGGTGCCGATGAACAGAAATGGCCGGCATCATTGGACTTGTATGCGGAGGGCATTGGCAGGAGGTGAGCAGCGCGGCTGAGTGTGTCTCTGATGAGACTGGATGTGAATGACGATCTGTTTGAATCTCTTCTACTTCGAAATAGGAACGTTTAAATAGAAAATAAGATTAATGAACTCACGAGGGGAAAAAGACAAGCAGGTTCATAGTAACGAATCATATCCACATCCAGACCCATACGGAAACACATATTCAGTGTCGCATCATCCGAGCTCACCCGATGAACTTCTCCACATACCACTCCAACGATCGGCCATTCTGCATCAAACCCCACAGGCGGTCCTCTGCCACGGCCTATCATCCAGAACAAACATCTGAAGCTGTATTGGTCAAAACAAGACTAATTAATACACACACCTGACATGACTGAACTAATGATGACAGTACCCATAGAAACTAAGGAGTGGAGGGAAAAACTGAATATAACCAGACATGTGACACCTGGGAAACAAAAGTCCAAAACACAGAGACATGTGACATTGGATTGCAAATTATTTATTGTGCATTAAATTAAAGATAAAGTACATATCATTCTGTGATATTTTACATTGCAGTATATTTAAGTTCATACATTTGAGAGATGTTCATAAATGTGACAAATGTGTAACGAATACATACACGAACGTTTTAATGCTGCTTTAATTGCCAGCCCTGACATCACAAGATGCTGTTCATTTGCAGAAAGCAAGTTTCTAGAGGGCACATATTATGAAGTAGGGAGTTCAGGTATAGGGGTGCAGAGCCAGTGGTCGGTCTGTAGGCAAACATCAGTGCCTTTAATTTGATGCAAGTGGCTATTGGCAACCTCTGCAAATTGATGAAGAGAGGTGTGACAAAAGGCTCTCTCTTCAGCTCGTTAAAGACCACTCTCGCTGCTGCATTCTGGATCAGCTGCAAGGGTTTGACAGTACTTGCTGGAAGGCCAGTCAAGAGAGAATTACAGTAGTCCAGTCTGGATAGAACAAGAGCTGGGACAAGAGTTGTGTAGCATGTTCCGATAGGAAGGGCCTGATCTTCTTAATGTTGTGCAAGGCAAATCTGCAGGACCAAGCTGTTCTAGCACTGTTGTAACCCGCAGCTACCCGTTTATAGCGTGATAAATTTTGGGTAAATAAATGTCTGTTAGGGCAGGGTATGTGAGCAGCTTCCGATGGATCATCTGACTAAGAGGTAGAGTTGTGTGTCATCAGCATAGAAGTGACAGGAAAAGCCATGTTTCTGAATGAGAGATCCTAGTGATGTCATGTAGATGGAGAAGAGAAGTGGTCGAAGCACTGAGCCCTGAGGCACCCCAGTAGCTAGATGTTGCGACTTTGACACCTCAGCCCTCACCCACTTGCCATGTTTGTCAGCTAACGGGAAAACCGAATCAGCTGATTCCTGAGGTGACCATAGGGCTCATGGAACCTTCCATGGCTCCTGTGGTTCTGACTTGTGATGTACAATCAAATCTGGAGGATGAGGTTAGTACAGATGATGACATAATCCTACATAATACTTCCCAACAGTGTGCCAAGTTGGACAATTCTAAAATTTTAAAAAATCTCTCTCATTTACCTGAAGATCAAAGACAAAACATTGTTGATGTTATTACTGACTTTCCTTTTTTATTCGGAGATGTTCCGTCGCAAACTACCGTGTTGCAACACAATATTAATTTTGATGGCTCATCCCCTATTAAGCAACATTCATATCGGGTTAATGCTGTTAAGAGATCTATTATGAAGCAAGAAACTGACTATTTATTGCAGAATGGGTTAGCTAAACACAGTAGTAGCCCCTTGAGTTCTCCTTGCCTTTTAGTGGACAAGCCAGACGGTTTGTTTCGTTTTTGCACTGACTACCGTCGTGTAAATGCAGTTACAGTACCTGACTGTTGTCCATTACGCAGAATGGAAGACTGCATCGACAATTTGGGCTCTGCCAAATTTGTCAGCAAGCTGGATTTATTGAAAGGGTATTGGCAGGTCCCATTAACATCTTGCGCTTCTGACATCTCTGCTTTCGTGACGCCGTACTGCTTCATGCAATATTACGTGATGGCGTTCGGATTACGAAATGTACCTGCCACCTTTCAAAGATTAATACAAACAGTGTTGGCTGGAGTTCCAAATTGTAATGCTTACTTAGATGACCTTGTACTGTATTCAACCGAGTGGACAGAACATCTGAAACTCATTCGTACAGTGTTAGAATGTTTGGAGAAAGCTTCATTTACACTCAATCTGTCTAAATGTGTTTTTGGTAAGGCAAGTGTAACTTACCTTGGAAAAGAAGTCGGAGAGGTAAAGCCTGTCGAGGCTGAAGTGACTGCTATTGCAGATTTTCCTCTACCTACTTCTAGGCGGGAGTTGAGACGTTTTCTGGGTATGTAGGCTACTACTGTAGTTTTTGTAAAAACTTTTCTATGGTAGTTGCCCCTTTGACCAGTTTGCTTAGCCCCGTTAATTCTTTTGTCTGGACTGAGGATTGCCAGAATGCATTTGAGGCAGTGAAAGCTATGCTATGGAGTGCTCCAATCTTGGCTGCCCCAAATTTTGAACGGTCTTTTAAATTGGAAGTGGATGCAAGTGCTGTGGGAGCTGGGGCAGTGGAGTCGATCATCCAGTGTGTTACTATTCAAAAAAAATATAATAAACATCAACGAAATTATTCTGTCATTGAAAAGGAAACATTGGCCTTGTTGCTCGCTTTGCAGTTCTTCGAAGTGTATCTGGGTTCTTCAAGTGAACCTATAGTTGTTTACACCGACCACAACCCTCTGGTTTTCCTTACAAGAATGTATAATAAAAATCAACGTCTTATGCGATGGTCTTTAGCAGTTCAGGAATATAACCTTGACATTAAGTATAAAAAGGGTTTAGAGAACGTGCTAGTTGATGTTCTGTCTAGAGTGTAGTTTGGAAAATCTGTTTGAAATAAACATGATATGTTTATTCTTGTGGGGTGGAGTGTTACGTCCCATGATGTTATGTTTACAGAATGGTATTTTGTTTTCTTTTTTTTTTTTTTTCTCTCTTTGTCTTTACTTTCCTTTCAGCTGGGTGATGCAGGCACCTGAATGGACAAATATTTTGTCAATCATCATGACGCGTGGTGACGACAACGAGCTGCTTCACCAATGAGGGCGCCCTAGTTGATGATTAAAGAGTGCACACGTGCAGGAACCAGGAGTTTTTTTTTTTCTTCTGGCGCGCCACTCATTGTTTGTTTTTTGTTGTTTGACTCACATGCTTGTTTTGCCTGTACCATCCTTGTGTTTATTCTTTATTAGTTAAGTCTGTGTTCTTTGATAAATCAGTGTTAATTGTCACTTGATCTTTTCTCTCTGGTGTTTCTCACCGTTTCTGTTATCTGAGACCAAGATAAACTTATATGGTTCAGATGGTGTCCGGCATGTGTGGCAGCAACCAGGTGAGGAGAACAAAGACAAGTGTGTCTTGCCTACAGTCAAGCGTGGTGGTGGGAGTGTCTTGGTCTGGGCCTGCATGAGTGCTGCTGGCACTGGGGAGCTACAATGCACTCATTCAGAACCATGAATGCCAACATGTACTGTGACATACTGAAGTAGAGCATGATCCTCTCCCTTCAGAGACTGGGCTGCAGGGCAGTATTCCAACATGATAACGACCTCAAACACACCTCGAAGATGACCACTGCCTTGCTAAAGAAGCTGAGAGTAAAGGTGATGGACTGGCCAAGCATGTCTCCAGACCTAAAACCTATTGAGCATCTGAGGGGCATCCTCAAACAGAAGGTGGAGGAGCACAAGGTCTCTAACATTCACCAACTCTGTGATGTCGCCAAGAGTGGAAGAGGACTAAAGTGGCAACCTTGAAGCTCTGTTGAACTCCATGCCCAAGAGGGTTAAGGCAATGGTGGAAAATAATGGTGGCCACACAAAATATGGACACTTGGGGCCCAGTTTGGACATTTTCACTTAGTGGTATACTCACTTTTGTGGCCAGTTTAGACATTAATGTGAGTTGAGTTATTTTAAGGGGATAGCAAATTTACACAAGTTGTACACTCACTACTTTACATTGTGGCAAAGTCTCATTTCTTTAGTGTTTAAATGATATATATATTTAAATGATAACATTTTTTAAAGACAATTCAATAGCCAAATTATCTTGTAAATTACTGAGCTTGCTATCTGAATGGATCAACAGAGGGAAAGTGAGATTACATAAGTCTGTTGCCAAAAATGCAGCACAGCAAAAACTTATTTCTCAGGAATTCATCAGGGAATTCTGCAAATAAGGCGGTTTGTGCATGCTGTAATAATCAGGATGACAGGTATTAATAATTTGCTGGGGTTTTGGGACACTGAACAGTAGCTCAGAACAAAAAGATGAATGGTCTAAGGCTCTAAGAGTCTGATCAACGAGCAGCCAGAGCAGAATATGAACAGAAGCAGAGAGCACAGAACAGGCTGTCTGCTACAGACGCACATTAAAGGCCTGTTTCATACTTCATGTTCTTGTGTTGTGTACAGTAAGTAAATCATACAAGTATTGATTTTATAAATCAATACACAATATTATTCATAAATACCAGTTTTTCCCTGAGGATTTGAGCAGAAGTTTAAGAATGCCACAACAGTAAAATTGTAACCTACATACAGTATGTTATTTATTCCAAGGGGTTTTAAAGGCACAGTTCACCCAAAATGAGAAGGTGAAAAACATAAAAGGATAGACTTTGAAGGACTGTTTTTGAACATATAATGAAAATCAGTGAAGCTCAATATCCCTTTATTGGTAACTCTTTATAATAAGTGTACAGTGATTAGGTATTTACAAATATTTGCAAACTATTCATTTGTAGTTAATAGTTTATAAACTGTACTTAATACATTAATATATTTTATACCTGTAATGAAGGGCGAGTCAGCGAATGAGATCCAATTGCAGGCTTTATTAGTAAAAGGGATGGTCATACAGGTAATGGTCAAACAACGGAAAAACAGGAATATCAGGGAGACGGCAGAGTCGAAAAACCGGGACAGACAGGCAAGAAACAAAAACCAGGAAAACAAGACACGAGAATAACACTCGGAAATAATAGTTGTAAACTGATCAAGACTTCGCGACATGTGGTGTGAGAGTGGTGCTTTTAAGGGATGAATTATGTGCTTCAGGTGTGGGTGTAGTCAGTGGCTGGTGAATGAGGTGCAGCTGGTGCGATGATAAGTGAATGGGTACGGGGCTTGTGGGAAATGGATTATCCTACTGAATGAATGAGTGTGAGTGTGTGAGTGAGTGAGTGAGTGAGCGAGTCCATGGTGAAGTGCCCTCTTGAGGTCTTGGCGGGCACTTCAACTGATGATCATAACAATACCAACAGTGAGTTCTTCATTAATTGTCACTGAAATTTACAAATAGGCCTAATTATTGTTTAATTACCTCATATATAAAGAGTTAGATGCTTTGTTAACAACTTATTAACCGTAAATAGTTATCGGAATATCGGGAAATGTCATTAATTAAGTGCTTTACAGCATCCTGAATACTACATTATTCAGAATTATACACCATTCTGAATTACATTAGTATTAAGAGTTCCTTAAAATGTTTACAAATACATTGTCTATATTCCTAAACTAAACATAGCCGCTTAAAAAAAAACAATATCTCATTAGGTCGCGTTGTTAAAATACATCAGTTAGGATTAGGGGTAGGTATAGGGGACAGAATATAGTTTGTACAGTATAAAAAAAATCATGATTTATCTGGAAAGTCCCCATAAAACACAATGTGTGTGAGCTTTTAATGTTTTGTAAACATTTTAATTCTAATGTAATTAATGTCTCAAAGCATTGGCATTGAGGCAAGTTTGTGGCAGAGTTCGCTCTCAGAGAGTTTGACATCTGCAGTATATTTCTCTATTGGTTTCACTGGTGGTATTCATTATCTATTGCTCTCAGTAATAGTGACAATCACAGGTGTGTGAATATACTGGTCGGTAGACTGAGTCACGGCACCTGTTGCCAGAAACCATACAGCTTTGCGTGTGGTGTTTGTTCAACCAAAATCGTATGTATGGCTTTCCCTCTTTGTCGTTTAGGGTTCGGTAGATATAGTTTAACATTCTGATCTTTTTCTTAAAGGTAAAGGGGGAATTAAAGGTCACAATCTAACTATCCCTTGCTGAAGATGTAACGCTGCTGCTGTTTAGCTTATGGACATTTTTGTTTCTTTTGGTTACGTCTTTTGTCCACGCTTTGTGCTGTATTTTCACTTTTCAGTTGTTATGCAAACAGGGCTAACTTATGCTAATTTTCTTTGTGTTTTTATTGATTTTGGTTTTGATCTATTTTGCAGCTTTACTGTACCAATTTATTTTTCTTCTTTTTTGTGTAATATATCATACTATGTAAAGTGTTTATAATTTTAATTTCATTCACACTGCCTTATTCTGGTGCCATTCAGGCACTATCTGCTTTTGAATGCTATCATTGCCACTCCACAGTGTCGCTAAACTTTACTTTGGTTGTTTTTGTTATTATTAAGTGTAATTTTCTTTTGTAATCTTTGGTTATTGTGCATATCTTTCCTCTTCTCGCCAGGATTCTAAGATGATTTGGAGTGGAACGGGGAGGCTAGCTGCTTTCAGTGCTTTGTGTGAGCTGACACAATTTCCTTACGGCGTTTGCGTAGTGTCTGAATTTGTGTGAATTTAGGTGGGTTTGGACAACCTCCAGAGGTACAGCCGGCCTACCTTGTTCCCACAAAGCCTGGCCCAATTATTTCTATGATTTTGTGGGTATGTTTCATGGGAGAGAATTTTTTCGACAGTGATGCTTTTATAATAATGTATATTTTTGTACTGATACTCATGTCTCACTACACTGGCCCTCAATTGGTAAAACTTAACTGCGTGTCCTTACTGGGAGTATTTCCCTGGCGCTTCACCATGGTGGCGTAGTCGGATTTAAAATGAATTGTGAGTCACGATCTCATCCACTTGTTAATGCCACAAAAGCATTATCTAACTCTTCACATGAGCTAATTAAATAACACTTTACAGTGACAATGAATGAAGAACTCACTATAGCCTATTAATGTATTAACCACAGAATTTTCATTTTTGGGTAAACCATCCTTTTAAGACAATCAGTTTTCTTCTTGAGGTGGAGTGTTGCAATGACTCAGGGCCGGTAATCAAGAGGTTATTGGTTTGATTGAACCCTGAAACTAGCAAGTTATGAACAACCACCATTACCCCAAAGCATGAAATCAAAATTGAATTAATTGAATATATGTATGCAATATATATATATATATATATATATATATATATATATATATATATATATATATACACACACACACACACATACACACAGTGGGTACAGAAAGTATTCAGACCCCCTTCAATTTTTCACTCTTTGTTATATTGCAGCCATTTGCTGCATATTGACAGAAAAAGAGTTCTTGACATTTTTGCAGATTTATTAAAACAGAAAAACTGAAATATCACATGGTCCTAAGTATCAGACCCTTTGCTCAGTATTTAGTAGAAGCACCTTTTGATCTCATACAGCAATGAGTCTTTCTGGGAAAGATGCAACAAGTTTTTCACACCTGGTGAAATTTGGGTGAAAAATGAACTTAAATGATTTTAGCAAATGGCTGCAATATAACAAAGAGTGAAAAATTGAAGGGGGTCTGAATAGTTTCCGTACCCACTGTATATGTATATGTAGTGGCCACTGCTTGCAGCGGTTTTAAATGTCTGTAATTAATTTTAATTTAAAATTAATCCATTTGAGCCAATTTGCTGAAGTACGAGGGAAAAATCCAATAAGGCTGTCAAAGTATTGTCGCTTTACGCAGTATAAATGTTTGTATTGATAAAATTTATAGCTGCCTTAATATTTTGGTGTTCTTTCACAGTCTTTTAAATGTGTTCAAAAGGAAGAAAGAAAATATGAAGACACTTCCATAGAAAAAGATAAAAAATAATCATTTTAATAAAAAATACATTTATATATTTATATTATATACTATAAATTTACATTATGCTTTTTACACAATTAGGATACCAAGGTTCTAATTTGTTAAGCTATTCTGAAAAATGGACCTAATGAACATGTGAATGGGAACACAGGGTTATCAGGCAACTCACTTCAGTCTTCCTAAAACTACAACAGCATAAATGTAAGACTAGCTTCCACTCTTGAGTGAATCTTCAGATGATCAGCAGCAGGGTGCAGAATGGTGTTCCATCATACACAACACAGAATTTGCCTGGGTAACACATACTATAAGTCCAATTCTCAGATTGCTGGGACACAGGAGAAGACGGTGGACCGCGTTCCATGAACACAGAAGCAGCATCTACGTGGTACCCACACCTACGACACTGAGCATTCACAAAGTAATGGTGCTATGAAACACACAACACAGTTAGAATGCCATTCAGTTGTACAGGAAAAAGACTCTCTTACACTTTTAACATTGCTGTGAACTCATTTTCTGTTTTTCTGTTAGTTGTTGGTCACTGTTCAAGCCTTCTATTTATGCAAGCATAAATTAATGATGTGACATTTTTGGCATCAAAGGATCTCATGTCCGCATAAATACACTGTACAACGTTATAGGAGAAACTAATTGAGTCTAGTGCTGTGCCAAGCACACTAAAAACTAACATGGTAACAGTTGTGCTTCATTTAAAAAAATGACTAAGAAAATGTTCAGTCACTTAATTGTGCTTTGGAGGTCTCCTGATGCATTTTCAAGCATTTCGTCTTTTACTTTCAGATTGGAAGCATTGTGCAAATCAACAAAAAGAGTTTTGTGACTTCATTGATGACACCAGCAAAGTCAATTGGCTTAAAATGAGTGATTCATAGTGATTCATGAGCAAAGTACAAAAAAAAAACTAAAAAGGCAGAGAGGGTAACAAATACTATACTGTCAGCATAGGGGGACAGAGGATGACAGTTCAACATGAAGGGCTTTAACTTATAATACATAAATTCAACATACTGTACATACAACATTTGAAATAAGTCAAGATTCAAGAACTCTTACTCTGTTGCAAATGACCCACACAAAACATTAAATTAATAAAGCAAATGTAAAACTGACAAATATCTGACAAAGAACAACTCGAATCAGACGCACACATAAAAACATCTGACAATATATACATACGTACGGCTTTCGTAAGTCTGTCTATTCAACTCTCGTATAAAATTATGAAAAATGACAAGCAGCACCTTGTTTTCCATCTGTTGCAATCAACTGGAAAACAAAAAGCGGGTTCTTTAAAATTTGACCTGCGAACTCAGTATTGCACCCTACAGGGCGATTTCTGGAGGAACACAGTCACTGTCTTTTGCATGTATGTATAACACACACTTTATCTGGAGGTAAAATGTGCTAGGATAGAGTCATGGTTGGCCCTCTGTGTCCGCTCTGTGCTCTCAACAGTCTTTTAGAGCATGAGGCTTTACCAATGCATCATCGTCTGCAAAAAAGAAAAGAAATATTTTATGCAAAGAAATTTTGACAAAAACTTAAAATGGGTAGCAAAACTAATACACATATATTAAAGTCCTGTATTGTTCTTGTCTAATTAAAAATGGGAGAGAAAAATAGGAAAAAGGAAAATATTTATAAGCTACACACACACACACACACACACACACACACACACACACACACACACACACACAAAATGCAAGGAAAGCAACTTGAAATGCAGTCCCAAGTAGGGAAGGTATACAATTTTTTTTTTCTTTTTACAGGCAGCAAAAAACAAAATGTGCTGACTTTGGAATAACACACACTCAACACTCGATTTTTTTTTTGTGTGTGTAGAGTCAGCCCTGTCCCTGGATGTTTTCTTACAGCAGAAATGTCTACAACAGATGGAAATTGAGAATAGGTACTGAAATTGATTAAAACTAGGATGAGCATTCCCTGAGGCACAATTGTTACATTTAAAATTACTGACTGAAATTAGTTTAGAGTTAATGCAACATCTCTGTTCAGGTGTCAGGAAAACTGCCGAAGGCTCAGCAAACAAATCTGTCTCTAATCCTTGTTCAAGGGGTTGATTTCACTGTAGTCTGAGTTCAACAAACTCAAATGTTGTAACTAACTAATGTTGTAACATCAATTCCATGAAAGTTTTTAAGCAGCATGTGACATGATGTTGGAAAGCATCTCAAACTGTTTGATGAAACACAGAATGAGGTGAACTAAACAGAATAGGCCTGGCCAAGATGGAAAATATAATTGAAGTATGGCAAAAATATTTTGGTCATCATCTCGATGGAAATGGAAGAGTTTGGAATAGGGTGCTACAGACATGAGCTTTCTGGAAAATGACTGACTCATGCTTCAGATGAGAGGTTAAATTACCAGTAGAGGGCAGCACAGAACAACAAAAGTAAAAAGATTACCTCAGCTTGACCGAGCCATAGTCCAACAGTTGTGTACTGGCTAACTCCAAATTCCAGTCATACATCTCTAGAATCTTATGACACTCCACCCTCGTCTTTAGCCCTAGACAGAAGAGCTGCTCCACCTGGGCACCAAAAAAGGGAAAAAATGGAAGAGTGTCATTTAAGTCATTATGTTCTAAATAAACATCAAGCTCTGTGTGAGAAATGTGCCAAATACAGAGGAAAAGGGATATTTCTAGGGGTGTGACGAGACCCCTATCCCATGAGACGAGACGAGACACGAGATTGGGTTCACGAGACAAGATTTTAGTATTTTTAAGAAATCCTCAATAATGAAACGTATGAAGGGAAAAGTCTTTTATTCAACTGAAAATCATAAAATGCAAAAATGTTGGTGCATTTTGAAATCAACTTGTAATGCATGTCATTTTACTTCTATTTTAATGAATTATTAAATGTTTTGCCACAAAATCAACCAATTGTTTTCTGCCCTGTATAATTTCACATGAGAAATCTCACCGAACTTCTTTCTACAGATTGAACATAAATTAAACAGTATAAATAAAATAAAACATAAATAAAAAATTCAAATAACACTTTAAGTGTCACTTTAACTGCAGTACAAAGTTGACCATTTCCCAGTCACTATTGATTGTGTGGCTGTAACTGTTATATAGCTCTGCGTACACCGAGAAGTCCAACCGTTAGCAGTAATAGCGATGCTTTCTGCCTCTTTAGGGGCCGTTCACATATCACGCCTAAAAAAGCGTGGAAAGCGTGGCCGCGTCGCTTCCTCCTTTTGCAAGCGTTCGGGAGCTCGCTCTTCTGTAGCGTCTGTCGTTGCTATGCAACCATGAACTGTGCTCTGCACGACCATGAGGAAGTTTCAGCAAGGGATAAATTGATTTTTAGCCCTTGTTTTAGCTTTACTACTAGATATATTTATGGAGATGAGATATAACAACCCCCCGTATAGCTATGATCAGCTGTTCGGCTGAGATTTCCATGTTTTGTTACGGAAAGGTCGAAGATGATCGGTTGGTTCTTGACACATGACCTGCTTGCGGCATTCTGAAAAGTTGAGATGTTTTCATCTCGCCGCGGCACAGCCTCGCCAGGAAAAAACGAGTGCGCCGCTTCCATTTTGCGCGAATGAAAATGCGCCCGATATGTCAACGGCCCCTAAGAGTCTGTACAACCTTGGCCGAGGTGTACGGCAAAGTTTTCTTACAATGTTTACATATTGTTTGTGTCTTGTGTGTTATTCTTTCGCCGTTTATTATTTCTACTGGAAAACCAAAATGTTTCCACACAAACGATTTGAAAGTGGCAGGGGCATCTTCAATAATAATTTCACCTTCACACTGATAGCACGACGAGACAACTTTTCACCTCGACGAGAAATCTCGTCACGATTTAGTCTCGCGAGATCTCATGGTACGAGATCTCGTCACACCCCTAGATATTTCCATTTTTTTTTTTTTGTTGCTGTTGTTTTGTTTTGTTACAATTATATTACAACTAACCAGCCAGTGATCAAAACTGCTGTGATGGCTGTTACCTTCAAGTAGTGTACAGCCTTCTGCACATTCCAGCTGTGATTCTGTAAAGCTGCCTGACATTCTTCAATTGTTACTCCATGTACAGCCTCCTGAACCTAAATAGAGCAAATCCAATTTATGACTATAAATCCTTAGATGGTCAGTAAAAGAGTGGTTTGGAATAATCATAGAATTAGTGTGAGCCTGTGAGTAATGTGAGTTTAAACTTGCATATAATAATATAGAGTATAAAATATGCGTATTTGGCATGTTGTCCGAGGAGAGGGCTCTCAGCTCAGAATTTGGCACAAACCCAGAGCACCCCCGACTTCCCTGGCTGGGATAGGAATAATCGAGAGTGAGGAGTTGGGGTGGAGGAGAGATGTTGAAAAAAAAAAAAAAAAACTGTCGCAAAAGAGGCAAGTCAGCTCTATATATGCCTCCACTAATGCTGACTGGTAGATTATCTGTAAGTGCTCCTCCTGAACTCTTAATAAAACATCATCAGGTAACTCAATCAGTGACAGATGTGGAACACTATTAAAACAAACTGCTACTCACAAGCACAGGAGACTCAAGAATAACTGACTGCAATAACATTTAGCATGGCAAAACTAATGATGTAACATGCAAAACTATGCAAAGCATAACAAAAACCATTTTAATTGAATTAAATTTGCTTACATCAATACTGGGTATTGAATTAAATATAAAGTGTAAAAGCTTGCACATTGGCAAAGGCTATTTACATGAACTCTGCTCACCACTGTCTGGTTAGGACAGACAAAAAAAACCAAAGAAACCAGTTCGACCACCGGTAGAGTGATATGAAGAGTAAAGACAGTGTATTTTGCTTTTGATGCGAGTTAGAATTTGCACATACCCACATTGCATTCCAACAGCCTCTTCCTAAATATAATTGCAATTTTCTTCTGCTGACATTTTCTCAAGGAACTCTCTGGTATACACTCTAGGATTGTCTTCACCCAAAATGATACCTTAGATTTTGGCCTAAACAACTAAGTAAGCCTTCATGATAGAGAGGTTTAATGAAGTTATCCATGTAGAAAACTCACTAGTGTTTGGAACAGAATTATGGGCAGTCTGCATGCAGCACTATAATAAAATAATTACTCTAGTCAAAAATCAAGTTGCCTCAATTACAACCCCACACAGACAGACTAAGTCACCCATGAGTCACTTTTCTGACAAAAAGAACATGACTGCTTATGTTGGAAGCACATTACCTTTTCTGAAAGTTCTGAAAGAGAACCACCAGCAATAAAAATGATCTGTTTAATATAAATATCCAAATCTCTCACCAGTCTGACTCTGTCGTGGTTGTTGGTGCTGTCAGCCCTGTTACATGAGCCGTCAGAACTTACTCGGCACAGGCTGAGAGAGTTCTTCAGCCCACCTCTAAATCCAGAGCCCGTCAGACTGCTGTTATTATTGGAGGAGAAATTGGACTTGAGCTCCCCTTGTTGATGAACCATGGGCTTAACAGTGGCTGTGTTTATCTGCTTCTTCTCCTCACCACTCTCTGCCTCTTTGAAGAACTTATCGTATCGGTCCAGATACGGAGGCCTCTCAGGCAGGAGGTAGTAGTGCGTGTTGCTGACCTTTTTACCATCACGTACAATAGGCAGAATGCAGGGCCCTTTGGCTTGCTCCTTATCTTTGCCCTGTGCCTGGATGACCTTGGGAGCAGCATATTTGGGATCGGAGGCAAAGCTTTGAGTGGTTGGCATGAGTTTAGCCGGTGAGGTGGAGAGGTAGGATGGGCTGTAGATAGAGGCAGCTGAGCAAAGGCTGCTGCGAGTCTGAGGAGAGCCTACATGTGGACTTGGTGTGCGTGAGCCTGGCTGAGAGAGGGGGTCTCGTGGGGGAATCTGGGGTGGACGCTCCTTATCCTCAATTCCTGAGACTGGGGACAGCTCACCAGACCAGCGGGCATATTCGCCACCTGCACGTTTGACTGGACGGGGTGGTATGGGGATGCGTGGTGGTATCTGGGGTTTGTCTTCAGAAAATGTTAAGACAATCTGGCGGTGTGGCTCCAGACCAGGGCTGATAGAGCTCACAGGTACATTGAGGTGCCTCATACACTCCTGCTGCAGCTCTTGGAATATCTCAGCAGACTGCGAGAAGGTGCAGGCATTACTCTGCCTGCAGGGCAAAAATAAATTGTCTTCTACATGAGGTTTGCACTCTCCGGTAGGAGTGCAGTGCTTATTTTGAGAGCATGGTTCATCAGCTCCTCGTTCCACACTGTTGATAGAGCTCACTTCAAAGTCATCCTCATCTTGTGCTACATCATCATAGGCTGGGGGTGGAGGAAGGGGCCGGGCGTCCCAGTCCACCACTGGGGTAGGGTGAAGGGGGCGGGGTAGGGAGCGTGAGGGGCTCTGAAGAGGAGTTTTGTCCAAAATGTTCTCTGCTTCAAGTGCCAGTTTAGCAAGGGTTGGGATCTGGATTTCCATCACAGGAGAGGGTGAAGGTGTGGCTGATGGAAACTCTTCTCCAAAGTCTATGAGAGAGACTTCTGTGGGAGTGCTACCTCCTGGTGTCCGTGCACCATATGTGGAACGATCACCTAATTTGTTAGCAGAGACCCAGGCAGCTGGTTTGAGCTTAAGGCCCTTCTTCTTCAAAGAGAGTCGGCGAAGACCTAATGAAGTTTGGTCCTCATCCTCAGCAACAGCATCATAGCAGGGTTCTGGTCACAAGACAAAAACACATACAAATAAATTGTTTATATGATCTGTCAAGCTTGACATGTAATTTAATGACAGAGGAAATGTAAAACAGAGTTATAGAGAGATAAATACTGAGCATACATGAGAACAGCCATGAAGGTACAGTATATCAGTATAGTTTCTTAAATTACCTTCTGAGAAAATAATCAACACCAACATGTCTCATAAACATAGCCCTTTTTCACCAATATTTGAGTGGGAGCCAGCACTAAACGATTCTACCAAGGTCTAGATTTTGCAGATTAACATGGTCTTGTTGAATGAATGCTAGCACACATACTACTTTACTACTTTACTACATACAAATGTTGTGGGTATGTGCTTGAAAAAATCAGTTCCAAAATGAGACCAAATGTGCTCTAAACACTAGAACTACCAAGGCAGTCATTTTGACCAGTTTTAAAATTTCCAATGTAATAACTTTGTTGAAATAAAACTTTTCTTAAACGTGTGCATATTTCATTCTAACATTGTTATTTTATTAAAATTACAAAACACAAGAGTTCTGAGTGTTTCTACTTTGAATGGCCATAATGGTCAAATTAATACAGACGGCATATCATTTCAGCGTTTGCTACTTTTTCCTGGCTTTGAAGATGCACGTCACTGTTGCCTAGTATTGTTTTTCTAGTTTTTATTATGCTATTGCTAAGCTAAAACTTAGCTTTACCTTTAAAATGTCAGAAAGAAAGAGATTGACTGCCACAGAGGTTTTAGCCTGGCTTCAGTCTGATGAAGGAGCAGGTTAAGATATAGGTTTCTTGGACTCTTGACAGTTCATCTGACACTGACTCTGAGGGTGATTCAGAGAGCCCAATCACTGCATATACAGGACAAGTTCATGCTTTCATTTTGTGTGCTCTTTATACGCAGAAATTACCTTTTACGTGTAACTGTGCATATGATAGCCTATGCACTTTTTTTGTGCAATCACATGATACAAACTATACACACCCAACCAATTTTACCCAATGTGTACATTTTTTTTTGTACCAGATGCACGTAAAAGATTACTTTTGCAAATAAGTAGCACACCAAATAAAAGCATGAATTTGTGCTATAGATACGCAGTGCCAGGAGATCCTAGGGAAATTATAGCCTGGCTGTTATCAATAATAGCCTACTTCATCAAAATGTATTGAAAAAAAGGCATGCACCTTCAGAGGTGGTCTAGTAGCTCTTACACAACAGCCTATATTACAAAAGAGATTGCATTATGAAGGGCTAAAATATGATGACAGCATTTAAAGCTTTAAAACCTCAATAGAAGCTTCGAATGTAAATATGACATGACAAAAATGACATTCGGTACAGTCTAGTATGAACAGTCAGAATGACTGCTATGGCCATTCTAATAGTTACTTGTAGAATTCTGGTAGTTATAGTGTTAAATCAGTTAGGATGACTCAAGGGCAGGGCTCAATGCTAAAGATTTGCCGTGTCATAAATTTTCACCACAAAAAAAGAAGTTTCATTACTTATTCTATTTTATTTATTTATTTTTATTTTATTTATTCATAATATTTCTAATTTTACTTTTCATATGGGTAAGTTTTCATAATTCCAATTTCAAACATTTGAGAGAGATTTGTAGATCCCCTGTTAAGCACCAGCTCCGTAACCAGACATTCACGGAAAGTCACATCAGCACATGAGACCACAGCAAATACACAACAAACAGTTAAATAACAGAAAAATAGAGCTGGAGCAATTGGGATAGAAGCATTGGGAGAAAAAAAGGCATACAATACATATGTCCTGTACCTTTGAGGAGGGGTGCTAGCAGTGAAATGAGGAGACATGAGCAGTGCTTAAACTGAACTGAGGGTCCACACTTACTCTTAACCAGCAAAGATGGCTGAGGGGGCCGAGGGGGAGGCTCCTCTGTAGAGCAAGTAAGCAAGTGAAAGACAGAAAGCATATGCAAAGAAAATCAGCAGGTAGGAAAAAGAACAAAACATAACAGAAGTGAGAGTGCCCAAAGCATGAGGACCTGTATTAAAAGAAGCTGTTAACTGTAAAAAGCAAAAATATTTTTTGTTAGCGATTTTGTTTATTTTGGTCAATATTTTTATGTAGGGTTTTGGATAAGGATTCTATACTTTTTAACCGACATTAACCAGTCATTTATGATTTCCTGGATAAGGATTTTTTATTTATTTTTTTAATTAAAACAGTCAAACTGATACACCAATAAATCATTCAGAGCACTGTTTATGTGATTTTTATGTTCTGGGGTTGAGCTCATAACAGCATTTACAAATTTTATGGTGGATGGACAACAGCTCAGCTGGCTTGTTGCTTTCCGTTTATCACTATTATTTCTATTTATCAGTTTAATCAACTTGAAAAACAATATTGCACCTGTTTTATAGTCGAGTCATTTAAAGGCATTTATTTTGATTATGAACTAGAGTGATGCACTGAACCATAGATTTTGTAGGTCATAGGACTATCAGCTATTCTTTCTGGCTTGGACTGCTTTCTCAACAAGAGCAAACCGTTCACTCAAAATTGAGGTGGTCTCTAGGGCTGCAACAACTAATCGATAAAATCGATAATAATCGATAATGAAAATCATCGACGATTGTCATTATCGATTAGTCTGGTCTGCCCACCGTGAACGCAAAACTTCCGCCAGTCTTGTCAAATTACAGCAATGAATAACGCATTTCTATGGATAAAATGCATTTAATAGTGGAGGAAACAGAGTGAGCTGCTGCGGGAGAGGTGCATAATGCAAACTGCACAAAAAATGAGAACTCTTTATTTTAAGCTTAAAGCTAATGCATTAGCTCCGTGTTTAATATGGCTTGATCTGTCAGGTGCTTGACAGATGTGCGCGTCCTCAGCGCAAAATGTTCATTCTACAGCTATATCCTTATCATTAAATGTTTCAAATTCAAGAGATCATTTCCATTTTGCATAAAGGTTTGTCCTGACAGTCTGCGTTAAACTTCAAACTTTACGTAACTGAATGAGCGCCGGCGCGTGCACCCATCCGCATCAGACAGACGGAATGTGGTAGAGAGGGAGACAATTAATGCTCAGCGCAAAAAACTTCATTTTGCTGAAATATCTGTTGTTGAAAGTTCAATTAAGTTTTAAAAATCAGTATGTCATTGAAGTATTTCATGGTAGTAGCTGTAAAGGAATAACAGGATGTAATTGAATAAATGTAAGACATTTCTATTATTTACACAGGATAAAGAAATGACAGTATGAGGTTGTGTGTTTGTTCATGTTGAACATTTCTCTTGCCTGTTGGTTAATACTGAGTGCATTTTTGATTTTCCTTATTTAATGGTGCTTGCCAAAGGCAAAGCATCATTATTGTTATCTTCTGGACAAAACTTCGGTGCGTAACTTGTCCCGTGCCATTTGTCCTAGACCCATGAATGAGGTGTCAAATCGACCGGCTCATTGAGGAGAGGTGTGCTCTGAGTTTTATAAGCGATCGGACCTACGATGTTTGCACAGCGGACGAAAAAGCGGCCAAAAAAGTCCCATTGACTTCCATTGAAAAATTCAAATTCACGAACATTCCATCAGTCTCAACTGTTACTTTCTCACTCACACACACACACAGGGCCTGAGGAACCCTTTCTCTCTCACTGTCTCTCACTCATTTGACATCTGATCAAGCAGCCAATCAGTAACGACATAAACTCTTCATCATAGCCACACCATAGCAACCACCTCAAAGACTTCCATTGAAAAATAGATGAGATGGATTTAAATGAATCAGAACATCATAGAGGCACGTGAGTATGGCTCTTTTGATTTGGGCACACATGCAGTCTATTAGTTTAAGCCTGTTAACTGCCTTGCCATGCCCTAGCAACCATTTAGAGCACCCTAGCAACCCAAACCCAAAGAGGGATATCTTCAAACCTGAACATCATAGGGTTGGTTTATATCATTCATACTGGCAAGCAGCCTTTGGAGGATCATCACAGGCAGCTGCCAAGCCACTCCCTAGCAACCAAACAAAGTACCCTAGCAACTGTTTTAGCTGTGTGCTTAGGGTCATTGTCTTGTTGGAAGGTGAACCTTCGGCCCAGTATGAGGTCCTGAGCACTCTGGAGATATCAGGATATCCCTGTACTTGGCCGCATTCATCTTTCCCTCTATTGCAACCAGTCGTCCTGTCCCTGCAGCTGAAAAACACCCCCAAAGCATGATGCTGCCATCACCATGCTTCACTGTTGGGACTATATTGGACAGATGATGAGCAGTGCCTGGTTCTCTCCACACATAGAATTAAGGCCAAAAAGTTCTATCTTGGTCTCATCAGACCAGAGAATCTTATTTCTCACCATCTTGGAGTCCATCAGGTGTTATTTTTAGCAAACTATGCGCGCTTTCATGTGTCTTGCAATGAGGAAAAGCTTCAGTCGGGCCACTCTGCCATAAAGCCCCGACTAGAGGAGGGCTGCAGTGATAGTTGACTTTCTAAAACTTTCTTCCCATCTCCCCACTACATCTCTGGAGCTCAGCCACAGTGAACTTTGGGTTCTTCTTTACCTCTCTCACCAAGGCTCTTCTCCCCCGATAGCTCAGTTTGGCCAGACAGCCAGCTCTAGAAAGGGTTCTGGTCGTCCCAAACGTCTTCCATTTAAGGATTATGGAGGCCACTGTGCTCTTAGGAACCTTAAGTGCAGCAGATTTTTTTTTGTAACCTTGGCTAGATACAGACCTTGCCACAATTCTGTCTCTGAGCTCTTCAGGCAGTTCCTTTGACCTCATGATTCTCATTTGCTCTGACATGCACTGTGAGCTCTAAGGTCTTATATAGACAGAGGTGTGGATTTCCTAATCAAGTCCAATCAGTATAATCAAACACAGCTGGACTGAATGAAGGTGTAGAACCATCTCAAGGATGATCAGAAGAAATGGACAGCACCTGAGTTCAATATATGAGTGTCACAGCAAAGGGTCTGAATACTTAGGACCATGTGATATTTCAGTTTTTCTTTTTTAATAAATCTGCAAAAATGTCAAGAATTCTGTGTTTTTCTGTCAATATGGGGTGCTGTGTGTACATTAATGAGGAAAAAAATGAACTCAAATGATTTTAGCAAATGGCTGCAATATAACAAAGAGTAAAAAATTTAAGGGGGTCTGAATACTTTCCGTACCCACTGTAAATATTGTTGTTTTCATGAATTTTCGAATTTACTTTTTCACAAGACAGACAGAAAAAAAATACTAAAGCACTTTTTTCAGATGCCCAATTATAGTCAACAACAACAGAAACCGTGGAAAAGTACATATAAAACAATGCCAGCAAGAATGCAAGCTGTTATCAAAACCAAAGGAGGCTCCCTTAAATATTCTCTTTTCTGTGACAGGTAGTCTTAAGAAATTAAGCATTGTATGTTTTCATAGAATTCAATTGGCACGTTTGTTTGAAGGACATTGGGCAGGATGTGCAATAATGTGTTTGCATAATAAAAAAACCAACAAAAAAACCCAAGGACTTGTATCCGATTAATCGATAAAAAAATAAAAATAATAATAATAATAAAAAAATAATCGGCCAACTAATCAATTATTAAAAATAAACGTTAGTTGCAGCCCTAGTGGTCTCATTCAGACTTTTGGTGCGGATGCAAGGACAATTGTCGTGTTATATGCCTATACAAACATGGACACAGACCATGTCCACACACCACTCAAATTCTCCAAATAAACCAAATGTGAAAATGCTCTCATGACTGATTTGTGAACCAGATAGTTGAAGAGACCAGATTCAAAATAATTCGCTAACAAATTGTACATTACTATGGATAACAATGTAATTTTACTCCGAACACTACCTTGACCAATGATTTGTTTTTGTGCAGAGTAAAATAATAATAAAAAAATAATAATAATATTCAAAAAGTTGGTAAGATCTTTAGTGTCCAAAGCTGCATTTTTTTAAATCAAAAATACAGTACCAACCATAATATTATTGCTGTTTATAATATATAATATTAATATCCAATTACAATATATTTTAAAAAGTCATTTATTCTTGTGATGGCAAAGCTGAATTTTCAGCAGTCATTACTCCAGCCTTCAGTGTCACATTATCAGTGTTGGAAAAAGATGTGCTGCCTAATCTTTTGAGGGAAACAATGCTTTTTTGTATTTAGTGATGGCCTAATGTTTAGAGAGTCAGACTGGTAACCTGAAGGATGCGGGTTCAATTCTCAATACCGGCAGGAAATGACTGAGGTACCCTTGAGCAAGTCACCTAACCCCTAATTGATCCCTGGGTGCCACAGCAAAAAATGACTGCCAACTGCTCTGGGAGTGTATGTTCATTGCTCTGGATGTGTATGTCCACTACTCACTAATCCTATTGTATGTACTTGGATAGTTTAAATACAGAGGACAAATTCAAAGTATGGGTTACCACACTTGG
The DNA here is from genome assembly GCA_038088235.1 of Zacco platypus. Classification (NCBI taxonomy): domain Eukaryota; kingdom Metazoa; phylum Chordata; class Actinopteri; order Cypriniformes; family Xenocyprididae; genus Zacco; species Zacco platypus. Next base: position 11,878,252 of record CM076080.1, read on the forward strand.
CCTTCACATGTCACTCACTTATTTCACTTTGACTTTATTTTATTTTTTACAAGAGGTAAATATTTTTTTAGGTTATTATTTTTATGACTTTAGATGTTACAAATGTCCAATTTAGGCTTGGAAATGTCTTGACATTTCCATGTTTTCCATGAATGTGCGAACCCTGTTTATTAATATTTAAACTTTTCTAATTGAAAGTTATTCGCTTACTCTTAGTACGTCCAGGGAGTTGAGTTGGTCTGGCAGAGTTGAAATCCAGCCCTAGCACATCTGGAGGATCCATGGGATTCCCGAGATAAAGACTGCAAAAGCAACAGAATGACAGAAGAATTTAGCAGTCCATCAGTACATATACGAGACCATTTCTTAAATCTAAGTTCACAAGAAAACCAGGCTCTGGAACCCTGCACAAAGATGATTTAATGACCCTGTATAACCAAAGACATTTCAAATTTTAACAACCACCCTTTTATTTCACTGGATGTTTTATGGCTGTATTTACAGCTGTGATATCAGTTGATACAACCAAGTTTTTGGTAGAGACAGTGTACTGTGTTGTACTGCCACCTTGTGCTCAAATGCTGTCATAATGTGCAAAGACTTGGGCCATGGCTCCATCTGAGTGAAGGTGGCACTTCAATTATTGACCATGACAGAAGCATCTGTTATCCAGTGTGTGACCTGCAAGGTTTCATCTTTACAACTTGCAAGTTTACATTAAGGCTCACTAAAAATTAATAAGTAGTATTCCTCATTCATCTTTCGGAGCCTGACTGATTTATGTTAATGTAGCATTCATTCAAATCTGATGTGGATATGTGAACAAGCTACAATAGTTAAGAGAACCACGATTCTGTGGGAGAACATGAACATGTTTTGTTCACTGTGACATAGACCAGCATTTAAATTAGAGATAGACAGATAGGTAAGGGCAATTCATCAACCGATGTTAATCTGATAACCATATCTGTGTAGCTACTTAATACATGAGCTCTCCGAAATGTACATACATCCTTGGGCAAGAATAGAGCCTTACTCTTTAGGGCTGGGACAATAAATCATTGAATTGCAAATCAAGAAATGATTCTGGGTCAATTCTGAGATTTTCCGAATGTATCGCGATTCTCTCTCGAATCGATTGTGAGCTTAGTTTTAAACAGCAGATAGTACTGTGTGCTTTAGAAACAGCCGTCTGCTTGCTTACAATTCCTTACATACACCACTTGAAACTTTTATAAAATAATCATTCATAAAATTCGAAAAGGTTGAAGTGAATTACAAGGGTGTTTGCAGTGGGCTGTTTACATTAATTTCATGTTATAAAAGCATACTGAGGCGCCAATACATAGCGGAACATGCACAAGCACTCTCTTCTTCGGGAGCATTTGAGTGTGCAATTAAAAACTAGCCTAGAGCGCAATCTGCACTTAAAAACTAAGCTCAGAATTGATTTAAGAGAGAATTGCGATGTATTCGGAAAATCTCAGAATTGATCCAAAAATCGAGAAGAATCTATTTATTGTCCCAGTCCTACTACTCTTTAAATATTGAAAAGCAGCATTTTTAAGCCATAAGAGGGGGAACAAAAACCTTGAGAACGACCAATTAAAACTCATTTCAGAGAATACAACAGTGAGAAAATTAAGTGCAATATGAAGTTATATATGAGAGGCTCACTCATCGATCCTGTCAGGAAAGCCCCAGCAGCGGTGAGGATTAGTGTCTCCATGGCCTGTGTGAATGAAGCTGTTCTTCAGTGGACGGCTTATATCATGGGCAGAAAGACCTGCAACTGACGTGACAGTGTTCCTGGGAAACTGACCAACCTTCAGGGTACGCTTGTTCTGACCTCTCCACCAGTAGTTCTCTGCCCTGCATGACACACAGAGACCATTTTTAAGAGAAGAACTGGAACATCTCTCATATTTGGCTGCTTCATTAAAGAGGTGCACATAGGGTTGAGAGTAGAGGGCTATATTGGGTTTGGGCTCCCGTGGGACCCAACGCAAATCTCGCGGGAGCGGGCGGTTTTACCCTTGCTGCTGGTGGGAGTGGGTAGTCAGAAAATTTAGCGGGAGACCCCGCTGGGAACGGTGAGATTTGGCGTGGAGTAGAAATGAAGTCATCACAAGAAGTTGAGAAGAAAATTAAAGCGGCTGTTTACTTGACAAAGGCAAAACAAGGCAAGTCAGACATATGGAGACAATTCTCAATTGACCCTTCGCAAACAGTTTGATTGACAGGCAATCTAACCAATGATAACACAGAATCCGCCATCTTATCCAACAAAGCCGTCAGGGAGAAGCCTATAGTACATTAACGTTGTTTAACTTGAAATATTGTTTGTACTCTTATCTTTCCATGGTTGAAACAACATTCCTTCTGATGTATATTCATGTTTATTTTATGCTATAAATGAACTAGTATGAAGAGATGATCGGTTCACGAGCTGCTTTCAAGGATCTGTCTCGACACATTAAGGAGTCACTGTACGGTATTTATTGTTTAAACTGCTAAAAAAAATGACAATATTTTAAATATGAAACTGTTTCATACGTTGTCAGTGTCCTCTTTGCTCCGTAATGTATTTTTCACTGCGGGAGAACATGATGTCTGGAGTAAGAGAGCATGGGTTGTCGGGTATTGCAACAGGGGGTGGGTTTTGTGAAGGGTCAATTGTCACTGAAAAAAAAAAAAACTTTGTATGTTGCGATAAATGTGCAAAAGTGTTCGTTTACAACGGACATAAATCTGTTAATGATGTTAACTTGAATGAATATTTAGTCTGAGTATATGTATAGCTACATTTTTCACAAGCTGTGAGATAAAGTCCGCGGGAGCGGGCGGGAGTGGAGTGCTTAAAATAAGAAAAAGCAAGCATTAAAATAAGCTAAAACAACTAAAAATCTGGATATTTCACCCCATTTTTTATTCAGTATATGGTATAAGAGCTCACCTGCCCTCTATGATGGTAATGACATCATTGACCTGGATTTGAAGCTTGTCAGGTTCATCAAAGTCCTGCAGGGCCCTCATTTCTGTAGGCATGGTTTCCACTAGAAATTCCCTTAGAGCCACAAAGGTGGGTCTGTCATCTGGTTTTTGAGCCCAACACTGCATCATGACATTATAGATGTCCTGAGGACAGTCCTCTGGTTTAGGCAGCCTTTCACCCTCCTTATCTATTTTGTGGAGGATCTGTCAAAAACACACATTTTAAATTTTTTGTGATTGACCCAGTAAATTAATGCAATAATGGCAGGATCACTATTAATAAGCAAATCCAATATTAGGCTCTAAATATTTAGTTTTTGGAGTTAGGGCTGTGTGATTAATCGAAATTGAGTTTCATTTTTATTTTGACTTCCAACGATTATGAAAATACGATAATGGGGATCAAAAAATTACTCTGCTCCATTCTGTCTCTTTCCAGCAGTGAGCTTTCGCTCCTCCTTAAAAGTTGAAATTAAATTTTTTAATTTTTTTAAAAGTTGAAAAGTTGAAATTTAACTTGCAAATTAATTCTTAATGTGACAGCAGCTTATTTAACCTGCTGCCATCTGTGTCCTTAAGCTCAAAGTATACTTTTTGAGCATATGTGAGGGTACAGTGTGCGTGACACAAATTTTGCCACCAGAATATTGTTTGCCAGTACGCGGGTCATCCCATTTTTGTAATAACACATACTATGTACGTGCAAGGCCGCAAATTCGCACTGAATTTGTTTTGTATTAATCAGCTCAAGTGTAGACTGCCTGCGTTCACGCACACTATCAAATAGAGTACACTTCAAAGGCTACACGTTTCACTGTATGCATATGCTAGTGTACGTGATTAAAAAAAAAAAAAGTATAATTTGGGCTTTAATGTTGATCAAACAGCAAAAGAATGAGAAAAATCATTCATTACTTTTGACTGAATGAATGAATGATAGCTGAATATGTTTTATTTCTATCTTCTTTCTATTGTGTCCTATTATTTGTACTTTGCTTTTTTGCTAACTTGTTTTTTGAGGACTTTTTTTTTTTTTTTTTTACTTGCATTAATTAGCCTAGTACTCTGCTGTGGTTTCAAAACCGGTATCAAAAATTGTGAAATTTCACTGGTATCTAAAATTTAAGCTATAGCAATCTTATGTCTAGCAATTATATACTTGATATTTATATTGCTATAGTTAAATAAATTACTCATTTAAGGTTTTGGTCATGTGGCTGACTCATAACCATGTTAAATAATCGTGATAACAACACTGTCCAAAATAATCGCGATCATGATTTTTTTCTATAATTGAGCAGCTCTATTTGGGGTTATTGATACATATCTGTACAAAAGCTGCTCATTAATTTAGGTACATGTTTATGACTAAATAATTGAAAGTACAGATTGTATGAGGTGTGGGTACCTGACTACCATTTAGGCCGAGCCAGGGCTCCTGACCGTAGGTAAACATTTCCCACAGTGTCACACCAAACATCCATGTGTCTGTGGCATGAGAAAATGTGCGTGTCTTCAGGCTCTCTGGGGCACACCTATGTGAAAAAAAAACACCATGTATAGACATTAGGTCAGTGGAATAAAATGCCCGTAAATGGACAACTCAACAAGGTAATAAATGAAATGAGAATCATGCACACTGATTTAATCAAAATAAGGGTCACAAACAATGATCTCAATTAAATTCAATCTGAATCCTGAGCTCTGGCCTGTCACTACATATAAACAAAATCAACCAAATAATTAAAGCTCTCCGTATCCCCACTTGACCAATACAAACTCTTTCTTTTTAAATACATCCAGCTTCTCCAACCCTCTCTCTCACCAGGCGAAAGGGACTTTGCGATGCTCTTGCATGACGTAATGGTCATCGTTCTTAGGCAGTGCCCTCATCAGTCCAAAGTCTCCGATTTTGATCTGCTCACTGGAAGCCAGCAGGATGTTTCTGGCAGCCAGGTCTCTGTGGATGAAGCGTTTGGACTCTAGGTAGGCCATACCATTGGATATCTGGATGGTGTACTGACACAAGGTGGAAATGAGGAAATGGCCCAGGGTCTTTCGCAAACGATCCAGCATGGAGCCGAGAGGTGCAAGCTCAGTCACCTTAAACAAAGAAAGGTGATTAAGTGGGTCATTCAGGTAAGAGAGGCAGGGGGAGAAGAAGGGACAATATTAAGCTTCATTTCATAGCTTATAACGACTGAAAAAGGGATCTGGCAGGAAGGATATTGCCACCGGAGACAATGAACACTGCTAATCAGGAATAACTCCTGAAGTCAGTGTCAGCAAATAATGAGTCTGAGAGAGCATGCAAATGTCAGGCCTTATTTTAGCCCACCCCACCCTTCTCAAGACCTTGATACTTTAGCACCCTGTCTTTGCCACCAATTTAATTTAGATGTGAACACACACACTCACTCACCATCTTCATGGGGTGTGTGAGGACGACTCCATAGAGACGGATGAGGTTCTGGTGGTCGAGAGAGTGCATGGCATTGACCTCACAGATGAAGTCATCCAGAGCATCTGGCTGGTTGAGCACGTCTGTCTTCAGACACTTCACTGCTACATTGAGCTGAGGGGGACATGTTGAAAGAACAACTCAGAATGACAAAGAACACAAATTTATCAGGTGACTTTGAGGGCCAACATATCCGTCTTTGCTGGGGAGAGCTCACAGCAGCTGAACTGTTGCTAGCCTTTACACATAATAAGCCTAAAAAAAAGGTAATGACTGCCTCAGAGACCTGCGTCAAAACTATTGATAGTTATCAATTATGTTCAATACAATCATAGAGCAACATTACTCCCTGTACACCTGCTTAAACTCTGGTGGAAGTTCCATCTTTTGGAAAGAAATCATGTAACATCTGGCATAATTGAGACTGCCAAAATTATGACTAGACCCATCTGCATTGCTTCATGAGTTCATGTTAAATAGATATTTACATATCAGAAGGAATTGTAGGTGGTGCAAATAAATTGATTCTTTTTGTACACATGAAGTTCAAAGCAGGTGTCAGTCCAAAACATTCTAATCTAAATCACTGAAAATGAACATCTCTCATTTTAGTTTGTGCAATTTCTCTATAGACTAAATGTTTTAACTAAAACTGTCAAAAAAAAAAAAACTTTAGCTGTTCCTTTTTAAGCTTTTTTCATTGAAAACGGGAATATTCCTAGGAATACTGACATATTAACCATGATTTTGTAATTCCAGAAGTTTCAAGAACTGCATGTTCTTCAATAAAAACAATAACTATTGATTTTGTTTATTTAGCATATTAATTTAGATTACAATTATTAAATATATTAATAAAAATCTATTACTTTAAATTAGGGCTGTAAATAGATTTTTTTTTAATCGTGATTAATCGCATCCCTTTTGTGCCTTTTGTTGTTTTAAGCATGCACCATTTATTTTTTTAACATGTTTATTTATCATCATTTGCTATATCCAACAAAGTGAATCAGGTGATTCTCACAAAACTGTATATAAGGAGTCCATTTAATTCATAAATGTATGCACACCAAAGCACTCGTGGAAAACAAAAAAAAACATTACTGAAATCGATTGAGGTACGAAGAACAGAACTTAGGACCACATGGAGATGAAAGCACAAAACACAAAAAACAAAACAAAACCAACCACCTTGACTTCACTGCATGTGCGTAACTACTACAGTACACCGATCCTTTCAGAATTACTAAACACAGCAGCATATACATGACAAATCAAAATATTATCCTGAATGTGTGTGGAAACAACGTGAGTGTATTGAAATTTGTCTTTGCATAAATACAGTGCATCAAGAGTCAAGTCAAGTCATCTTTATTTATATAGTGCTTTTTACAATGCAAATTGTGGCAGCTTATTCTATATATTATTGATTCATTCCGTTGCAAATATCAGTAGTTATTAGTCTAGTTAATTTAGGTATAGCAGCACTGCAGAAAACAGTGACGTAATCATCCGGCTCAGCTCAGTTTGCATACAACGGCGCCAATGCAGGCATATCAAAAACACTGCTGAATATCAAGCAAGTGTACCCAACTTAAGCAAGCCAAGAGCACACGAGTGCGTGCACTGAAACAATCACAGCATATAAAAGAGCTTGAAATGCACCAAAATGGATAATTTACAGAAAAAGCAAGACAAGTCTCTATTCTCTGCCATCGCTGATGTAAAAAGTCTGGTTTTCTTTAGCACTGAATGAATGAATGAATGAATTTGCTTACTGGATCACTGGACTGAAAACTTTGTGACGAGGTGGATATTTCACAAAGACGGCTCGACAGTGCGGGCGCTTGTGCATGAACTGTAAAATATATTTAGGAGCATGTGTGCAAATAATACAAAATCCTTGCGGGTGTTTTTTCTTAAATTTCATAATGTCATAAAAAATCTTCAATACATTAAAAACAAACACACATACACACAAAAAAGTCTTGATGATCATCTTACGTTTTATATTTTGGGATGAAAAAACTAATTGTGATACAGCCATTTGCAATTACTAAACTTCAAAAAACGAATTTCATTAAAAAAAAAAAAAAAAAGAGCGCTGCATGTTGCAAAGTCACAAGATGGCGCTGTTGCACGGTCTACATACTCGCACAACAGCGCACGCTTCAGACTGCTTCAAAGTGATTCTCAATCAATGAATAGCGCACATTTGTGTCAAGCTATTGCTAATGAACTCGAGCTGATGAATTATGACAATGTCTACTTTATGGCCATTACATAATGTTTTAGACAATAATTAAAAGCCGCACGTCAAGTTTTTTTTTCCTTCTGTGCATTATTGGGATGCTCCCCCACAGGAAGAAAATACTAAGAACATTATTTGACACATTATTCAATATATATAGATTTAGCTAGTATCAGTAAAATCTGAGTCCCATTCACTGAGAGAGACACTATACAACATAGCAAGGAGAACTCAGGTTCTCTGGCAGGTGAAATCCGTCTAGTCTGATTAAGTCCAATCAAGTCAGAAAAGTAATAGCACTCTCCTCAAATCACAAGTGTCGAGGTATCATGCATGTCTAGGGCAAAAACAATGCGGACAAGTATTGCGCCGAGGGTGAATGGTTTGTTCAAATCCTCATCTCCAATTTTGAAAAACAGTAATAGAGATGCTTGCCTAAAAGATTATAACCTTTTATAAATTTATAATGGATAAGAGTGTCTTAATGTCCCATGTATAAAAAGAGCAGTTGATATAAATCTTAGCTCTGCCATGTCATTTCTCTGTATAGTGTAAAGGAGCAGTGTCTGATCAGCACAGATGGCCACAGGAAAGATGTTCCCACTCAAGTCCCATGTGGAAAGAACCCTTTGGTGTGCAACACACACTATCACTACAGCCTCCGGCTCAGTTCACACGACATCTGACCCCAAATCAGGTCATTAGAGGCCCATCTCTCCCACAAGCCTCCTCTAGAGAACACAGCTGCTACAATGACACAGAGATCAGCCCTGAAACAGGATGTTCACATGAAGTCTTGGAACACTTGAAGGGAAAGGTGGGACCACAAGTGTCTGAAAGCTAATCTTCTGTTGATCTCAGTTTATGAGTGCAACAAACAACGTTCCTGCCAAAAATGTGCTACAGTCATTAGTTTGTGATGGTGTCACTTGTGATGGAGATTTAAAAAAAATAAATAAATAAAAAGAGAGAGAAACATTTCACTCTCAAGTATCAACAACACAACCTAGTGTTAATTTCATTAATGAAAACCATGACCAAGACAAGATGAGGAGACGACATCAATGTCATTAAACAATAACTGACTATATCATCACGCAATACTGTTGATGAAAAGGCGAGACTAAAATGTAAAATGACTTTACACTTTTATAAATTTAACTTCATTTTTGGTGGAAAAAAAAGGTCAAAATACTGCTTTAGAATACTTTGGCATACAGAGGAGTTCATGGTCGACTCAATGACTGTGAGGTGCCCAGGGCCTGTGGCTACAAAACAAGCCTAAAATCATGTCAAGTCAAGTCACCTTTACTTATATAGTGCTTTTTACAATGCAAATTGTGCCAAAGCAGCTTTACATTAATAATTGGCAAATAATTTTTGGCTGCATCTTATTCTACATATTATTGATTCATTTCGTTGCAAAGATCGATAGTTATTAGTCTACAGACAAGTTATTAGTCTAGTTAATTTATGTATATCAGCACTGGAGAAAATAGTGATGTAATCGTCCGGCTCAGCTCAGTTCACATACAACGGCACCAATGCAGGCATATCAAAAACACTGCTGAATATCAAGCAAGTGTCCCCAACTTAAGCAAGCCAAAGGCAACAGCGGCAAGGAACCAAAACTCCAACAAAATGGAAAAAAAAAAAAACTTGGGAGAAACCAGGCTTAGTCGGGGGGCCAGTTCTCCTCTGGCTAACTGTGAACACTTGCCTGATACTCGGGCAGAGTTACAGTTCAAGTCCGATTTGGAATCACTGCCAATAGAAACACACAAAAAAAAAAAAAAAAAAAAAATTCATCACCCCTCCACCAGCATGCTTGACTTCTGGTATGAGGTATTTGTGCTGATATGGTCTTTTTGTGTTCACCAAATTTGGCGCTGTGAATTATGGCCAAAAATCTCCACTTTGGTCTTTTCTGTCCAAAGGGTGCTGTTCTAAAAGTCTTATGGTTTGTTCAGAAGCAATTAAGCAAACCTAGGTTTTTTTTGTAGAAAAAAGAGGCTTTCTCCTGGAAACCCTTCCAAAAATGCCATTTGTCCTGTACTGTCATGAACTTTATCATGTAACATGTTAACTGAGGCCTGTAGAGTCTGAGGTGTAGTTCTTGGGTTGTCTGCAATTTCTCTGAGCATTACACGGTCTGATCTTGGGATGAATTTGTCAGGACGTCTACTCATGGGAAGATTGGTGTCCGTTTTGAATGTCTTCCACTTGTGAATAATATTACTCACTATAGAATGATGGACTGCAAATAGTTTGGAAATGGGCGTATAACCCTTCCCAGATTGATGACAGCAACAATTGCTTCTCTAAGAAAACTCAATATGGAATTCAATAGGGGGTCCTAACTTTTTTACATGACTGTACATCCAAAATAGCATTCGAAATTATAATTATTGTGTCCCAAATCGTAGTACACTGAAACAAGTATTCCAAAGGTACTCTGATGTATAGGATTAATTTCCCGCCTATAGTATTGCGGTCACAGATCAAAAAATAATGAGTGAATCGAAAATTTAAAAACACATGTAAAAATAATATTGCACAAATTAAAAAAAAAAATGCAAAATGATCAGAATACCAAACAACGTGGTCCCGGGTCAAAATATAACAAGCGTGAAAAGAAAAATTAAAACATTTAAAAAAATAAGCATGAATCAAAACTTTAAACATGAAAAAATACAATGCACAAATCTTTAACATGTTTTTGTGTTCTTAAAAGTTGTTTATTACTCTGTACTTTGTGCTCTCTTATATTTTCTGCTCATATTTTACTTTTTTTTTTTTAATGCTTGTGCTGTTTTTCTCTTTGCTTTTCTTTCCACATTCTGCTCTTGCTTGTCGAAATGTTGCAGTTTGAGTTTCATGTAAATTAGGGCAGGCTTAAGCGTCACCATTGGTCCACTAGTTCTAGATTGACAGCTCCTCCTCTTGCCAATCAATCGCAGAGAGGGAGATGACAACAATGCAACTCATGGCAACTGATGCTCACACTCATACAGGAGAAGGTAACAGTTTAATTTGAAACTTAAAAAGGAGGAATTTAATTATTAGTCCTTGTAAGAGATACATGAGATAGTCCTTTTTAATGTGCATTCTTGTTATGATTGTTAATCTTTATGTTCATAATATAATGTATTTGGTGTTAAATATTACTTGGCTTATGTTGCTGATGTGCTAAGGCTACTGTAGTTAATGTACTTTCGTTAAATGAATTGTTGTTAAACGATCATAGGTAACCTGGTATATTCTAAGACTGAATGTATCATTTCTGCTTTGACTATGATAGTGTTAAAGAGAAACCAGGTGGATTTGATTTGCAGTGATTTATTTACATACTTATTTTGTTTGTTTACAATATCTACCATGTTTATCTACATAATTGAATAATACTATATGGATATGGGTGGTACTTATAGATATGAACTGAACTGGAACAGTATTTGGGCAGTGACGGACGCCGTTTTACAAATCCACAAGAACATTTCTCTTTGAAACGGTAAGAAATTAAATTAAATTGAATGTGGAGAATTTTAACTGTGACAAGATGATTGACAGGTCAGTTTAAACACTGACAAGATGCACATAACAAAAGTAACAGAGCTGTCCATTAACCCTCTGGGGTCTGAGGCTGATTTGGGGTCCTGGAGTAGTTTTACATGCTCTGACATTTGTGCTTATTTCAGCTACTAATAACATACTATTGGCCAACATGTAATTTTGCTGTATTCAGCACAAACTCTGCTACAATAATATGTGAGCAAAATAGATGTACATGTTTGCATTATTTTAAAAATAAAGATTATGCGTGGTTAGTAAGTTTTTGCAAAAAAAATGCCCTTGCAATAAGGCCATAAAACACATACTGAATAGTTGTTCACAAGACTTTTGAGTTATCAAGCTTGTAGGCTAGAATTTTTACTACACAATGATGTGGAAATCATTCTGAATGCTTCAACACAAACAGCAATATAATGATTTAAATTTTGTAAATCAGTTTTTGTGTCACCACTGCTGTATGCATGGGAGTGGTGATGGCCATAAATACATTAGCAATTCACACCAGGGGAGACAAAAGACACTCCCCCAGTGGCTAACGGCCCATCCAAAGACCAAAGCTGTGAAGCATCTTGAACTAAGAATGTAAGGAGATTCACAGAATTTAATCTGTTTTATTGTATTTACTTTATGTGTCACATGATCCTTCAGAAATCGTTCTAATGTGCTGCTTTATTATCAATGTTGGAAACAAGATTTGAATGTTCCAATGTTGGAAACAAGACTTTTTGCAAGATTTATTGATCAATAATAAATTAAAAAGAACAGCATTTATTCAGAATAAAAATCTTTCCTAACAAGTCTTTACTATTGTTGTTTTATCAATTTAACACATCCATGCTGAATAAAAGGGAGCATCATGCAAGGAAAATGTCTGGGATTTATTATCAATTAAGGCCGTATTATTGCATGATATATAAAAATATATAAACGAATATATAAGAATATACAAGAATATAAAATATATTCGCTCTGAATCACATCATAGATCACCAAAACTGAGCGAAAAATATCACAAAAGTCCAAACTAGGACTAGGACTTTCTATATTATCAGAAAAAGAATTATATAACACTAAACAACTGTTCGAAATGCACCCGTTCGTCATCTGAGTTGCAATTGTCCTCTGAGGAAAAGGTGAATTCTTCCTCGCTGTCCAGAATCATCTGAAGGGCTTCATTACCAGAGTAGCGTGCCATCCTCAAAACGCGATGAACGTTCAGTGAATCTTATGAAGAAACTTCATGTTTTTTATGGCATTGACCGGGGGGCGTGTGAGATGCATACGTGGGCGTTAACTCTGTTACAGTAATCGCCTCAGAATTTGTGTTTGAATAGCGCGCGCTCTCCGTGGGCGTGGTCACATTACAGATAATGAGCTGGCTCGCGAACGACTGATTTCACTCCGTTTTCAAACAGATTACATAAACAGAGAATATTTGTTTTAGATTTGACTTACATGATTTAAAACCTGACATTTCAACGTTTATTTAGACATGCGTTTCATATTTGTGTGAATAGTATTCACGAAGTTACCGTTCATTTTCTTATGACTATCAGAATGGATTTCATTCGGAGAGAGATCGCAGCTCACGCATCATGTTAGTTTTGCTTATTTTGCAAAAAGCACAACATTTTGTTTTTACTATGAGTGTGCACAAGTCAAAGTAGACATTTCACAGATTGCAATGGTATATATCTCTTGATTGTATGTTCAAAATTGACGGAGCATTTTGAGTCTCTTTCACACTGACAAGAAAAAAGTGAGTAAATCACGCCGGCGTGACGGCCGACCTCAGAGGGTTAAAGACGCAATGTGTATGGACTGAGTGCATGCATGACTGAGCTAGTGCCTGAATTCTGGATCTGCAAAGCTGGTATTTTCAATAAAGCCCCCTCTGTTTTTCTAAATGCTTTCATCCCTCCTCCCTTCTTCCACTCACCACTTTTCCATTTGGCGTGAACCACTCTCCACGCTTGACCACGCCAAAGGAGCCATCGCCCAGTTTCTCAAAGAGGGCAAGGTCTTTCTCGCTGATTAGACAGGTGAGGGTCTGCTGCTGGCCATCCACCAGTGGAGGTGTGGGGGAGGGTTTTCGGAAAGTACTGGCTGGTTGGGGATTAAAGTCTCCTTCTGGTCTTTTGCCACTGAACACCTGAGGGACAACAACAACAACAAATTCAAGACCTAGAGGAGACAAAAAAAAGCCATTACCTACACATTTTTAAGCAGGCTATTATCAAACCTCTTATTAAAAAACCACAACTTGATCCTGGTGAATTAGTCAATTACAGACCAATTTCCAATCTACCTTTTCTGTCAAAAATACTAGAAAAGGCAGTATCATCTCAACTTAGTTCCTACTTGGAAAGAAATGGTATCTGTGAGGATTTCCAGTCAGGATTTAGACCGTACCATAGTACTGAGACTGCTCTCATTAGAGTTACAAATGATTTGCTCTTATCATCAGATCGTGGTTGTATCTCTCTATTAGTGTTACTAGACCTCAGTGCAGCTTTTGACACTATCGACCACAATATTCTTTTGAATAGACTAGAAAATTATGCTGGAATTAGTGGAAATGCATTGGCATGGTTCAAATCATACTTATCTGACCGTTATCAGTTTGTAGTAGTAAACGAAGAGATGTCATTTCGATCACAAGTTAAACATGGAGTACCACAAGGCTCAGTTCTAGGACCATTGCTTTTCACTCTGTACATGCTACCCTTGGGAGATGTCATTAGGAAGCATGGCATTAGCTTTCACTGTTACGCTGATGATACTCAGCTCTATATTTCCTCGTGCCCTGACGAAACCTACCAATTCTCAAAATTAACAGAATGCGTAGCTGATATAAAAAATTGGATGACTAGTAATTTCCTACTACTAAATTCAGAAAAAACAGAGATTCTAATTATTGGACCAAAAACTTCTGCACATAATAACCTAGAATACTGTCTAACACTTGATGGCTGCTCTGTTAAGTCGTCTTCGTCAGTTAGGAACCTGGGTGTGCTCTTTGATACCAATCTTTCATTTGAATGCCACATTTCTAGCATATGTAAAACCGCATTCTTCCATCTTAAAAATATATCTAAATTGCGACATATGCTCTCAATGACAAATGCGGAACAGCTAGTTCATGCGTTTATGACCTCGAGACTAGATTACTGTAATGCTCTACTGGGTGGTTGCCCTGCTCGCGTGATAAACAAATTACAGCTGGTCCAAAACGCAGCTGCTAGAGTCCTTACTAGAACCAGGAAGTATGAACATATTAGCCAGGTTCTGTCAAAACTGCACTGGCTCCCTATTAAACATCGTATAGATTTTAAAATCTTGCTAATTACTTACAAAGCACTAAATGGCTTAGCTCCCCAGTACCTGAGTGAGCTCTTAATGCATTATAGTCCTTCGCGTCTATTACGATCTCAGAATTCTGGCCAGTTGTTAATACCTAGTATATCAAAATCAACCGCAGGCAGTAGATCCTTTTCCTATTTGGCACCTAAACTCTGGAACAATCTTCCTAGCATTGTTCGGGAAGCAGACACAATCTGTCAGTTTAAATCTAGACTAAAAACGCATCTATTTAACCTGGCATACATATGACGCACTATAAACTTTTGTCTTCATATCCGTTAAAGGATTGTTAGGCTGCATAGATCAGGTCAGCCGGAACCGGGAACACTTCCTATAACACCAGATGTACTCGTTACATCGGAAGAAGAATGGCGTCTACGCTAATTTTTTGTCTCTCTGCTTATCCCGAGGTTTACCAATTAACGTGATTGGCTGGATCCGGGCCGTGTCCGGGTCGGACGGGGAACCTGTGCCTGTGTGCGGCAGCAATGTGGCCCTGTGGTGTCGGCGGAGACTATGTTAACTAGCTCATCCTTTGTGAAGACCTTACCGACTCATCAGCCAGTGGCACATATCCCAACAAACCGTCCCATACCGGCGTGATCAAAAGATCTTAAACTAGAGGGAACTAGATTAAATATTTTGACTGTTGCGATTCCAAATCGGTTTAATGACCTGTAACTCTGCCTGAGTATCGGGCAAGTGTTCACTGTTGGCCAGAGGAGAACTGGCCCCCCGACTAAGCCTGGTTTCTCCCAAGGTTTTTTCTCCATTTGTTGGAGTTTTGGTTCCTTGCCGCTGTTGCCTTTGGCTTGCTTAAGTTGGGGACACTTGCTTGATATTCAGCAGTGTTTTTGATATGCCTGCATTGGCGCCGTTGTATGCGAACTGAGCTGAGCCGGACGATTACGTCACTGTTTTCTGCAGTGCTGCTATACCTAAATTAACTAGACTAATAACTACTGATATTTGCAACGGAATGAATCAATAATATATAGAATAGGCTGCACAATGACACCATTTTCTTATTAATGTAAAGCTGCTTTGCCACAATTTGTATTGTAAAAAGCGCTATATAAATAAAGATGACTTGACTTGACACATGGAAACAAACTATATTTTAATTGTGCACAGCTGAAACTGCTTAGAATGTGTACCAGAAACTTGAGGACTCCCTGGCTAGTCTCTATTCCATTGCGGTAATGATAACTGCTAACATGGAACATCCCAAAATGAATGGCAGCAGTAGAAATCACAATAAGAGAGAGAGACGCTGATTCTAGCCAGAGTTAATCTTTCTAACTGCTTATCTGCTCTCGAGGCACTTTGCATGAGGAGCCTGTGGGTCTGCTGAGGAGAGCTGAACCAGGGTGTGGGCTGAAGGAAGCCAGAGGCTGCACACTCAAGAGACAAGAGAAATGGGTAGGAACGAAAGGTGAAGGAGTAAGATGACCCTAACCTTAACCCAATGAAAAACAAACAGACAGATTAGAGGGAGAGATGACTTTTCAAAAAAAGAAAAAACAAAAATAGAAATGTATGGAACATAATGTCTGTAGCCTTGAGAGTCAGAGCCTGGATTTGATGGACAGGCTGAAAATAGAAAAATTTAACTGGGACTAGAGTGAATGTAGAGGATCCAGACAAAGCCTTAACCCCCAGACTATCAAGTCAAGTCACCTTTACTTATATAGCGTTTTTTACAATGAAAATTGTGGCAAAGCAGCTTTACATTAATAACTGACAAATAAATTTTGGCTGCACAGCAGCTCCCAAAGAAAATGGTGTCATTGTCCATCTTAATCTATATATGATTGATTCATTCGGTTGCAAAGATCAATAGTTAAGTTAAGTAAAGTCGTGACGTAGTTATTAATCTAGTTAATTTATGTATATCAGCAGTGGAGAAAACAGTGACGTAAATTGTTTTTAAAACCAATGTGAAGCAATGATATTTTCTGTCCCCCCTAAACCCAAAATCTACCCATCACAAAATCTCTGTTATTTTTATATTTTCATTAAGTAATAATTACATTTATTAAGCCATTTCAAAGTGGGAATTGTTGGCTGCTCTCCACATTAAAGATGACTTTTTAAGTTTTAATGTCGATGTAGAAATGAAATCAATTTAGTAAAACAATATAACAGTGGTCAGAAATCTAAGGCCTGCGAGCCATATGTGGCTCTTTGACAAATCATGTGGTTCATCAGTACCCATCACCAACATATCATTCAAAACTTAGACATGAATAATTTCCAGAGTTTGTAGACAATACAAAGTCAATTACAATTCTTTTGTTTTACAAACTAAATGAAAAGTTAATTTACAATAACATTTCAAAATGCTTTCTTTTATTTTAAAATATATATCTTTGTATAATTGTATTAATATTGAGACTTTTTTTTCTCGTTCGTTGGTGAAATAAACATTTCGATATAAACGGCTGTAAAAATTTGTTTTCAAGACAGATTTACTCAAATATACATTAAATAATGTAATGTTAATCAAGTCTTTCTATATCCTTTATAAAAACATGATTGAACATCATAAGTGTAATGCCGGGGATAACAGGAGACAAGGTTGACAAATAACAAGCAGGTTTATTCATGGATGAACAGACACGCAACAGTGTGCAAAGCACAAACAAACACCGACAAAGGAAGAACAGAACGGGGAGTATAAATACACAGAGGGAACTAATAAACACAGGTGGAGGAAGTTAAACTAATCAGGGGCAAATGAAGACAGGTGCAGACATGATGACGATAAACTAAAACATGACAAGACTGAACACGTATTACAATAAGTTGTTAGTGCTATACCTAGTTGTAAAGAAAGAGAAAGATGAGCTGTTTATGTGCACTTGAACTGATACAGCGAGCACCAAAACAACAATGATTCTTTGAATTTCATGATAAAACCTACACATCTTGAAAGTTGAGAATAGATTTTATGATAAAATTAACAAAGCTTATTGCGATTATCAACAGAAAACAGCAGAGAATAAAAGACGAATATTGAGATATAGGTAACACTTCATTTTAGGGTTCTTCAACTAGTTGCTTATTAGCATGGATATTACTAGAATATTGGCTATTTATTAGTACTTATTAAGCACATATTAATGCCTTATTCTGCATGACCTTATTCTACATTCTTAATCCTACGCAATACCTAAACTTAACAACTACCTTACTAACTATTAATAAACAGTAAATTAGGCGTTTATAAAGGGAAAAGTTGTAGTTAATAGTTTATATGTGTTCCCTTTACTAAAGTGTTACCGAGATTTAGGAAAACCGATCAGTATCACTTTATCTAGGTTGTATGTGCCACATAGATGCTGAACATTCAAAGTGCGCCATTAGAGGTGCACTGATTAAACGTCACTGTTTCAATCAATGATTTCAGCCCTTCAAAACCATTTCGGCCTGAAACTGAAAATTACTGGTTTGGCTACAGATGACTCAATACCATTGTCCATTTGAGCTTGACAGTAACAGCCATGGGTAATGCACAATATCAAATTTGGATCAGTCCTGTACTTACCTATACCCAATCTGGCACAAAGGCCTGTATCTGTATCTGAGTATCGGATCCCTGCATCCCTAGTTAGGGACAAAAATGTTTGGTTGCTAAAATTTCTGTGCATCCCTAGTTCCGACCAATTAGCATATGCACCGCTGTGCACAACACCAATCAATGGCGAGCCAAAGCTCATATCTCCATGTTAGCAGTTACTGAAATGAAAACACACCCCATACATGTGACACGCTTGTGTGCAGCACAGAGTTGTTCTTTCGCACTGTATGATCTTCTTCATTTATAGTGCTTTTAACAATACAGATCGTTTCAAAACAGCTTCACAGTGATAAAAGGAAAGTTAATGGACCGTTATTATCGAGCTAAGCAAGTACATCAGGTGTTATGAGAAGTGTTCCTGGTTCCAGATGACAATTTATGCAGCCTAACAATTCACATAATTTGTATTATAGAAGTAGATAATGTGTTATGTGTATGCCAGGGTAAAGGGATTTTTAATCTTTTGGGTGGGTGTTATTAATATATGACAACTCCCAAGCACAAGGGAGAAATTCTTAAGAATATTTAAAAGGGCTAATAATATTTTCATTATAGTTTACGAACACTACAGTCTCATGACAAATGACAGAAAAAAGACATTAAAAGAATGAAGTGTTATTTTATTTTGTCCATTTTTCTTTGAATTTTTGATCTAAATCATTGTCTTTTTGTGTATGTATTTTGTGATACATCATTGTATAGGCCTAGTGTCCAGTTTGCACATATGTTTCATTTGAAGAATATATTTAATAAAAAATTAATAAAAAATATATAGCTGAGTATTATCAGCATAACAGTGAAAACTAATTCCATGTTTCCTAATGATATCTCCCAAGCGTCTCATATACAAAGTGAACAGTCCTAGTACTGGGCCTTGCTGTACTCCATACTACAAACTAATAAAGGTCAGATAAGAATGATTTGAACCATGCCAATGCAATTCCACTAATGCCAACATAATTTGAGTCTGTTCAAAAGAATATTGTCTTTCATAGTGTCAAATGCAGGACTAAGATCGAGTTACACTAATATAGATATACAGCCACGATCTGATGATCATTTATGATTTATATGAAAATTATATGATCTGTTCGGAAACGTCTTGGGTTGAAGCTTTATTTCTTGTTAATTTAGCCACTGTATCAAACAAATACATAGGGTTGTATTTTTTTAATTCTATGAGGGTTGAAAAATAATCAGATCTAGCAGTTTTTAAGGCCTTTCTGTACACAATCATGCTCTCCACAAAATGCGAAAAACCTCTAGTTTTATTTTCTTCCAGCTGTGCTCCATTTTTCTGACTGCTCTTTTAAGGGCCAGAGTGTGCTCATTGTACCACGGCGTAAGACTATTTTCTTTAATCTTTTTTTAAGTGCAAAGGAGCAACTGTGTCTAAAGTACTGAAAAAGAGAGAGTCAATAGCTTCTGTTGCAACACAGAGTTCATTGAAGCCATCTGGTATGCTGAGGAGATGAAAACAGGAAGATTATTTAAAAAGCAATCTTTAGTAGTAGAAGTGATGGCTCTACCATTTTTGAGAGTCGGCTTTGCAGCTTTGGCTAAATCAAGTATACATAAGACTAGATAATGATCCTTGATGTCATCGCTCTGCTGCAGAATATCAATGGCACCAATATCGATTCCAATTGACAATATTAGATCTAAAGTATTATTACGACAATGAGTAGATGTTGCCGAACTCCAATAGAGTTCAGAATATCTCTAAATGCCAATCCCATTGCATTAGTTTAATTCTCAACATGGACATTAAAATCACTAACAATGAGGACTTTATCTGCAGCCAGTACGAACTGTGATAGAAAATCAGCAAATTCTTTGATAGTCTGTATGGTGCCCTGGTGGCCTGTATACAGTAGCCAGCACAAATGTCAAGCGGGATTTATCACGTACATTAGATAACGTTACATAAAGCACCATCACAAAATTACATTTGAATTACATTAGAGTTCTGAGTAATACAGAAGATATAATAATAATATTAAAAGAATAAATTTCAGACAATGATGTGACAGACAACTAGTTGTCCTGTCCAGTCCAGTTCACAAAGCAGGTGTTTGCAGAGAATGTGGTTGTGAGAGAGAGAGAACAATGAAGAGGTTTTATGCTCCATAATGAAACCTTATCAATTGATCATTGCATTTTTTTTAGTTGTTTATGAATCTAAATGAAGTTATCATTTTTGAAATATTATTGAAAAAAAACATGTTTTTTGAAAATTAATAATTATGATAAAAATAAGTTTTTGCATTGTCTTTTTCAAAAAAATGCATTAACAAAAAACTCTTTGGTGAAAAAAGGTTCCCGACCCCTGCTATATGTATCCATACATATTTACATGAAAGCAACATCTGAAACACAAGAACACTTACTGAGGATAAGTGTCAACTAAAAGCATGCCTGCACACACTAACAGTGGAGTGAGGAGGTAGATTACTCAGTCTGCTCTTGGTGCCAGAAACGGAAACAAACAGGTGTAATTTTAGAAAGCTCTCATCCTCTCAGGCCACTTCCTGTAGACTCATGCCAATACTGCAATTCAAGCCTACCCACAAGGGAGGAAATTGGTTTGTGTGTCCGTTTCATTATTTGATATGTATGAAAGAGCTGAGTGGAGGTTAAGTAAACAATCACATATTGAATATAAGTATGTATTAACCTGTGTGCATGTTCTACTTTCTGTGTGACTTTCTGGAGGTAGTAAAAATGAAGACATACACTCAGATACTGAGATGTGCAAAAATTGTATCTTTATGGATTCAACAGCTTTTCACTGGGGCAGTACTGTCAAAGGGACAACTCTGTACCTTATCGACCCTTAAAAGGTTCATAGTAGTACCTCAAGGATATACATGACTACTATAAGCAGGGCTCCAGACTAACTTTTCCACTGGTTGCACTGGTGCTACCAATTTTCTCAGTTGGTCGCACCAACACAAGATTTGGTTGCACCTTTTTTTTTTTTTTTTTTTGCTATAACAATTTTAATCAATGCATGCTTGATGAATAGTTGTCTTAATCTTAAATATATTAAATCACAGTGGCTGATGGCCGATATAAATCTGGTATATAATATAATTTCTAAAACTTTTGACCGGTAGTGTATATATATGTGTATATACACATATATACACATATATATATATATATATATATATATATACACTCCCAGTCAAAAGTTTTAGAACGCCTCCATTTTTCCGGTTTTTATTGAAATTTACGCAGTTTAATGTCTCAATGTACTCTGAAATTAAAGCATAGAACAAATAAACAATTGGAGATAAAAAAGAAATCATGGAATCGTTTTGTTTAACAAAATTTAATCTAAATTTTTGACTCATCAAAGTAGCCACCTTTTGCAGATATAACAGCCGAACACACTCGTGGCATTCTTTCTACAATGGAAATCAAATATTGTTCGGAAAGTTCTTCCCAACACTGTTGCAGAAGTTCCCACAAATGTGTTGCACTTGTAGGTTGCTTTGCTTTCACCCTTCTTTTCAGTTCATCCCAAACCAGCTCGATGGGGTTTAAGTCTGGAGACTGTGCTGGCCATTCCATGATTTGAAGCCTACCGTCTTGTTCTTTTCTTCTAAGGTAGTTCTGACATAACCTGGAGGTATGTTTTGGGTCATTATCTTGCTGTAGGATGAACCCCTGACCAACTAGGCGTAGACCAGAGGGTATTGCATGGCGCTGCAAAATGCTGTGGTAGCAGTTTCCCTGAAAAAGGCCTTTTTGCATAACTCTGAAATGTACATTATTTTTCAGTTTTTGGTAACCTAAACGTTTTTTTTTAACCTCTGGCAGTTTACCGCTTACCTTTGTACCATTTCAGGTTATTCACTGGACTTGAACTGCCACACATACATATATACATATATATATATATATATATATATATATATATATATATATATATATATATATATATATATATATATATATATGTGTGTGTGTGTGTGTGTGTATATATATATTTGATTGCGTGTCCATGAAGCTGAACTGAAGTCTGAATTCACTTCACACGGATCGACGGTCACACACAGAATACACGCGTTCACGCGGGTTACAAATACTTCAGAAAATCTCACTTTTGTATTTGAATTAATCTGTGAAATTAAATGTTAATTAGATATTCAGATATTTGTTTTAATGATATAGATGTGTATTTGCTGAATGTTTAAGGTAAATAAGAAAATATTAGCCTTTAGTTTGCCTTTCTGTAACTAATAAAAGCAAACACTATACTTTCTCACATACAGTTTACTTTCTTTCTTTGTTGTGGTTGGTCAGACAAAATAAACCAAACATTTTCAGTCCATTCACATTTGAGTCTATTTAGCCTAGTCAGTTTTTGAGGCGCTGACAGACTAACTGTGCATGACCACCGGCGCAGAGCGCGAGCATTTTCAACGCACCAGCGGTTACGCAACACAAGCAATGATACTGCGTTTGAATTTTCGCGATAGAGACGTGCTTGTATACATTACCTTGACAACACTACTTGACGTTAGCCAAACATTCTCTCGCGGCTTATTGAGGAACCCTGGTCTGTGCCATTGCTGTTGAAGTAGTGCCTTTCTACCTGTGCTCTCATCATTAGTTGTGTCTGTATGCTGGCTCGTCCTTTCCACCAGCATCCTTGAACTCCAAACTTTGCTTTTTTATGATTATTATTCGGCTATTAACCTTTTCATTTTTATATGGCTTAATTCCTAAATTTCCTGAATTCCTAATTGGCGCGTTTCATCATCATTGAGCAATGCGCGTGTACGTTCGCTGTCTCGGGGATTGATAGAACTGCATGTGTCTTGCGGAAGAACATTTTAGCCGGAACTACTTCTCTCTGTTTGTCTATGACGAGTCACACAGGTACTGTGATACTCCGCAGCGGAGCCGAGTATATACACTTATTATAGGCGCACCGTAGTGATTCAGGATAAGACAAAAACACGGTTTGGAAAATGGATTCATGATGTACTCGTTCATTATATAAATTTTGTTCATTTTGAAAACAAAACAGTTACGGACGGACTTAAGGGTACTGTTGCAATGATAATTTGTTGTACCTCTAAAATGTTTTTCAAATTTTTCTCTGACAAGTGCAAAGGACTAGAGAATATCTGTGTGTGTGCTTCAGTTAACACAAGTGTGCAGTTTCTGGTGCCAAAGGTCAAGATGTCCTCATCCCACAGACAGAGGAATTTGCCCTGCACGTTGATGGTTTAGACAAGCAATCACTCATCCAACTCTGTGTGTATTTCACTCCCACATACACACTTCCTCTCAAAAAGACTGTAAATGAGCACACGGTCTATCACCCTTAAATGTATTTGGGAATAGGAGATTAATGATGTGTGTGTGAAGTTAAACAGAGCAGAAAGAAACAGATTCATTCTGTGGTCTCTCTAATTCTATTCTTGGCTCTTTGTACACTGTTACAAATGGGATACCAGTGAAGGACAAACACACACTTAATACACAAGACAAATACAGACACAAAAACATTGCAATGACATTAGACGAAGCAGTGCAGGGCGGGCCAATATAAATAAACAGAAAAGAATAAATGTGCGTTATAACTACAAATGCATTAAGTGCTGTTGCTATTTACTCAGGTTAAAACTGACTCTAGCTCCAAGTGAAGTCTTTGGTCAGCAACAACCAGACATCTAACCCTATGAAAACAAGTCTCACACTGAGGTGATGCTATAACAGGTCATACAGAAACAGCTCAGAGCAAAGAATACATTTATCCTGGTCAGTTTATGGTGCGCAATAAAAATATTTTGGGCATAAACTGCTACTTATACACAGCCTGATATAGTTTCTAGCTTATTTTTTCACAGCAAACCAACATTTAAGGCTCTGCCAACCTAAAAACAGAATTTATTAATATAAATGTGTGTATATGTGTGTGTATACAGTACTGTGCAAAAGTTTTAGGCAGGTGTGAAAAAATGCTGTAAAGTAAGAATGCTTTCAAAAATAAACTTGGTAATAGATTATATTTATCAATTAACAAAATGCAAAGTGAGTGAACAGAAGAAAAATCTAAATCAAATCCATATTTGGTGTGACCACCCTTTACCTTCAAAACAGCATCAATTCTTCAAGGTAAACTTGCACAAAGTCAGGGATTTTGTAGGCATATAGTTAGGTGTATGATTAAACAATTATACCAAACAGGTGCTAATGATCATCAATTCAATATGTAGGTTGAAACACAATCATTAACTGAAACAGAAACAGCTGTGTAGGAGGAATAAAACTGGGTGAGGAACAGCCAAACTCAGCTAACAAGGTGAGGTTGCTGAAGACAGTTTACTGTCAAAAGTCATACACCATGGCAAGACTGAGCACAGCAACAAGACACAAGGTAGTTATACTGCATCAGCAAGGTCTCTCCCAGGCAGAAATTTCAAGGCAGACAGGGGTTTCCAGATGTGCTGTACAAGCTCTTTTGAAGAAGCACAAAGAAACAGGCAACGTTGAGGACCGTAGACGCAGTGGTCGGCCAAGGAAACTTACTGCAGCAGATGAAAGACACATCATGCTTACTTCCCTTCGCAATCGGAAGATGTCGAGCAGTGCCATTAGCTCAGAATTGGCAGAAAACAGTGGGACCCTGGTACACCCATCTACTGTCCGGAGAAGTCTGGTCAGAAGTGGCCTTCATGGAAGACTTGCGGCCAAAAAGCCATACCTCCGACGTGGAAACAAGGCCAAGCGACTCAACTATGCACGAAAACACAGGAACTGGGGTGCAGAAAAATGGCAGCAGGTGCTCTGGACTGATGAGTCAAAATTTGAAATATTTGGCTGTAGCAGAAGGCAGTTTGTTCGCCGAAGGGCTGGAGAGCGGTACACGAATGAGTGTCTGCACGCAACAGTGAAGCATGGTGGAGGTTCCTTGCAAGTTTGGGGCTGCATTTCTGCAAATGGAGTTGGGGATTTGGTCAGAATTAATGGTATCCTCAATGCTGAGAAGTACAGGCAGATACTTATCCATCATGCAATACCATCAGGGAGGCATCTGATTGGCCCCAAATTTATTCTGCAGCATGACAACGACCCCAAACATACAGCGAAAGTCATTAAGAACTATCTTCAGTGTAAAGAAGAACAAGGAGTCCTGGAAGTGATGGTATGGCCCCCACAGAGCCCTGATCTCAACATCATCGAGTCTGTCTGGGATTACATGAAGAGAGAGAAGCAACTGAGGCTGCCTAAATCCACAGAGGAACTGTGGTTAGTTCTCCAAGATGTTTGGGCCAACCTACCTGCCGAGTTCCTTCAAAAACTGTGTGCAAGTGTACCTAGAAGAATTGATGCTGTTTTGAAGGCAAAGGGTGGTCACACCAAATATTGATTTGATGTAGATTTTTCTTCTGTTCACTCACTTTGCATTTTGTTAATTGATAAATATAAACTATTAACATGTCTATTTTTGAAAGCATTCTTACTTTACAGCATTTTTTCACACCTGCCTAAAACTTTTGCACAGTACTGTATATATATATATTAGGGGTGTGGCGAGACCCCTATCCCACGAGACGAGACGAAACACGAGATTGGGTTCACGAGACGAGATTTTTATAGTATTTTTAAGAAATCCTCAATAATGAAACGTATGAAGGGAAAATAGTGTTTTATTCAACTGAAAATCATAAAATGCAAAAATGTTGGTGCATTTTGAAATCAACTTGTAATGCATGTCATTTTACTTCTATTTTAATTAATTATTTGCAGTAAAACAACATGCAAACACTGCTAAATGTTTTGCCACAAAATCAACCAATTGTTTTCTGCCCTGTACAATTTCACATGAGAAATCTCACTGAACTTCTTTCTACAGATTGAACATAAATTAAACAGTATAAATAAAATAAACATATAAATAAAAAATTCAAATAACACTTTAAGTGTCACTTTAACTGCAGTACAAAGTTGACCATTTCCCAGTCACTACTGATTGTGTGGCTGTAACTGTTATATAGCTCTGCGTACACCGAGAAGTCCAACCGTTAGCAGTAATAGCGATGCTTTCTGCCTCTTTAGGGGCCGTTCACATATCGTGCCTAAAAAAGCGTGTAAAGCGCGGCCGCGTCGCTTCCTCCTTCTTTTGCAAGCGTTCGGGAGCTCGCGCTTCTGTAGCGTCTGTCGTTGCTATGCAATCATGAACTGTGCTCTCCACAACCATGAGGAAGGCGCGCCAGGAAAAAACGAGCGCGCTGCACCGCATACGCGTCGCTTTTTGCGCAAATGAAAATGCGCGCGATATGTGAACGGCCCCTAAGAGTCTGTACAACCTTGGCCGAGGTGTACAGCATAGTTTTCTTACAATGTTTACATATTGTTTGTGTCTTGTGTGTTATTCTTTCGCCGTTTATTATTTCTACTGGAAAACCAAAATGTTTCCACACAAACGATTTGAAAGTGGCGGGGGCATCTTCAATAATAATTTCACCCTCACACTGATAGCACGACGAGACAACTTTTCACCTCGACGAGATTTTTCATGTTTACGAACATGGTACGTGGTACGAGATCTCGTCACATCCCTAATATATATATATATGTGTGTATATATATATATATATGTGTGTATATATATATATATATATATATATATATATATATATATATATATATATATATATATATGTGTGTGTGTATATATATGTGTGTGTGTGTGTGTGTGTGTATATATATATATATATATATATGTGTGTGTATACACACTCATTTATATTAAGGTCTGTTTTTAGGTTATATATAGGGTGACTAAAATCAAAGGAATAATTCTGACAAAAATTAAAAAAGCTGTCAAGTAGGGATGTCATGCTGAGGAAATTCTCACACCAGCAAATAAGCCTGTGACAAAACCACATTTTTTTCTTGAAAAAAGTAAAATGACTGTGGGAGCCGTGCTGCAATGGGCAAATAATCAGTGTACGGTAGAACACTGTGTAACACTGGAAACAAATACCTACTACCACAGCATGCCTACTGCCAAGTCGATTTAAAATGGTTAAAGCAAAAAGTGAAATTACTGAAATATTTTAAAACCAAGTACAATCAGTTCAATAATTATGATATTAGTTTGCTTTATATCAACAATATTGTATAAAGACAAAAAACCAAAATGTATCATCCAATATGTGCCATAGTTTACTATAGCAGAATGCTGTAAACTATGCTGCATGAATTTTAGTCTGGCCTACAGAATCAACAACTAACTTAATTTCCTCTGAATTCTGAATCTATCGTCAAACACGCGCACATACAAACCCCAGAGAATGGCACACATTGTGCCGATTTATTGCTTGTGACTGAGGCCAATTTGAGGTTCTTCCTGCAGCATTTGATGGACCATTAACCTGGTTAGTGCTTTAGTGAGTGAGCGGCAAGCCTGAATGGACACTTCCTGCTTCAGCACACACACAGACACAGTTAACAGAACCGAGTGGACTTAATTCCTGGACTTCTCGGCTCCATGAACAGTGAGTTATCTTCTAAGAAGCATTATGACTGACCTCAGCTTGACAAAAGTGATCATGTAGACTATGTTGAGCAAAAGATGCAAGGCTGCTGAAATCATCTAGGTCAAGTGCTTTAAATGCTTATTCCTTTCAGGTTTATTAAGAAATTTGGGAAGTGAGAGACTTTTAAGCACTTGCGGGACAATGTGAGCTGAATGACCAATGACTGAAGTGAAGCCCTTGTCTGGCTGTGTGTTTAGATGCGTGTTTGTGTGTGGGACCTGACCTTGAACTGGAAGTCTCATTAATCTGTCAGTACATGTTGGAAGGAAGGTTGATGACATACCTTGCTCATCCAAGACTTGCGCTTGCACATGGTTTTTCTCCTCTTCACCACCTCCCACAGCCGTCTTTGCCCTGTCAAAGCAAGCAGATGAGAGAGTGTTAAATGTTACAGGTTCAAAACAAGTTCAGCTTTATGAACAGTGACATCTGTGACATACTGTCAATTACCACATAAAATGACACTGTATTCTTTAATCAAACAATGTAATAGATATAGAATGTGTATGAAACAAACCAATATACTTGAATAAACATTTAAATGGACTATTTCTAGTACTATTAAATGGACTATTTATAGACATTAAATGGACTATTTATAGACTATTTAGTACTATTTCTACAAATACTTACTACTTGTGCGAAGTTGTGAAGCTGATCGACCTTGTAAATATCGCACGATATGTGTAAGAACACTAGAAAGGGTTTCTCTGTTTATACAGAGAAAAATCCACCGTAAGGAATTACATATGTAATGTATTACCAGAAATGTATCCACATAAAACAGTAGTCTCAAGGATAATTTAGAAAAATTCACAACCACACTTCAACTGAATGAGTCAAATCATCCTCTATAATCCATATCATGCCACAGATGCAGTAAATAGAGTTTCTTTACATGAAACTGTTGATTATATAACTCTATAGACCTGTTTATACCTTGTATCACAAGTAGACGAGGGAGACACATTCTCGTTTACACCTGGTGTTTTAATTCGTCTCTATTTTCCACTTTCAAACTCTCCTGTCCTGATTTCTTCGAGGGAACGGTCTATGGGCGGGTAAATGCAGGGCTCCATACTAACATCTGAGAGCAGTGTTAAGTTTTAAA
Source organism: Zacco platypus (assembly GCA_038088235.1). Lineage (NCBI taxonomy): Eukaryota > Metazoa > Chordata > Actinopteri > Cypriniformes > Xenocyprididae > Zacco > Zacco platypus. The sequence continues at coordinate 11,907,157 of CM076080.1, forward strand.
GAATGTGGCACCAACACCTGATTTGGTGGAGCTGTGTGTTTTTTTTTTTTAATCATAAAATTAATTGAATCATATTACTATTGTTTAGCATTAATAAGTGCAGTTTTCTTTCATCTTTAAACTTAAAACTAAAAAAGTTTAAAGATAAAGTAAAAATAACACTTCGAGGCAAACAAAACTTCTTTTCCATATTCATCATGTTAAAATTACATTAAAATTGGACAATATTTAGAGTTTTGGTACACGTCTTTCGGTTTGGTAAAACATGTGTACCAACAAATACAGAGTTGTATAGCCCATTAACCACTTTAACCACTATTAACCACCAATAATCGCAATAAGCTCTGTGTTTTGTTACTTTCGATAAGAAGCAAAGTCTTATCAAAATCTGTCCAATTCAAACAATAAATGCCGTTTTGTCACTTTGATCTGATGTGACAGATCGCTGTAGGCCTATAGGAGCCTCAGTTCAAGAAGCAGCGCGAGTGAACATGATTATTTCTTCCTCTTTAATACTAGTTACAGAACAAACAAATGAACATCTGAAGGCATGTTGAAAGATACAGTACAACTTAATGAAACGTATTTTGTGTAATCGCTCAATCAGTGTTTCAACTGCAGAAAAGACATCAATGAAACAGCTTGTAAACAATATGACACGTAGCATTTACCTCACAAATGCCATTCAGTGTCCACAGCTTGTTAGTTCGCTAGTAGGGCTAGACCTACAATCAAAATCTATATTAATTTAACATTTTACCTTGATTATGACTAATGAAGAATTATTTAGTTTTTTTGCCCTCATAGTTCACTGGCAAGGTTAGTACAATAAATATGCTTGAGTTTTCTTGAAGTTTATTTTTAGATATTTTTTAGATATTTTTTCCTAATGAAAGAGTGCTCTGACATAACAGCTCACTTTCAGCAGTTATTTCATCTGTGGTTTTTAACATTTCTTAGATATTTCTGCTTGTTGTAAATCAGATACAGATAAATTAGCACAGTACCAGTACATTTATTTGAATGTTAATGAGAGCGCTTGTCTGTGTGTGGTGATGCCACTGACTGGACGGGTCGGAGTCACATGACTACACACGTGGTAGTAAGTATTAACAGGATTGAAAAAAACTAAATAAAAAATATGGGAAAATTACATTGGTTAGAGATTCTGAATTTTGTTTTCTTTTCGATTAATTGTCCAGCCCTATTTGCTAGAGAAAGTAACTCTTTCGCTACATATATGTACTATATTAGCCGATATATTCATTATATGTTACTTAACCTGTCTTGATTATTTAATGCACATGTTTAACATATGTTTAAATAAATCTGTCAAGTTTTTAGTTCACAAGTTATTGATCCGGGAAGTTTGAATATGTGAATATATTGCCAACTTTACTGAACTCCTTAAGGACTGACCGCATTTCTATATATTTGAGTCAAACAAGTTCAACTCTAAATGAGCCGCGCATCATTTGTGTGTATTAATGCACGGTGCTGACTGAAACACTACTGCCAGCCAGAGGGGCATTAAACAGGAAGGTTTTGTCCGAGCTCACAACAGGTTTTACAAGGGAATAATAATATCTTTGCGTGGGAAGGCAAAATTTTGCATGGGAACGCAAATATCTTTGTGAGGGAACGCAAAGTTTTGCGTGGGAACACAAAAGATTTTATTTTTTTTAAAATTCCTCCCATCCCAATTTTTTTCCACCACCACGTCCCTTTAGGGGCTCCGTACCCAGCAGTGTGTACTGCGCTGTCTATTATTGCTCAGTGCTGATAAACGAGTAGCGCTGTTTTGTTTAGCTTTCGCAAAATGCAACCATTTAGTCACAGTCTGGAGCCCTGTAAAAGCAGGGCTCTGCACTGCGACCAATTCGCTCGCATTTGTGACTGAAAATTACAGTGTGCAAATGTGAAAAAATATTTAGTTGCACTGGTGCGAGTGACGCGATCATTTCTCATGAATAGATTTATAATACAATCGGGAAAAAAAGTACAACTGGTAAAATGCATCTACACTGAACAGCAGCTATGTTTCATACTGCAATTGGCTGCAAACCAAAACTTCATCCATCAACTTGTCATTCAGAAAAGGGAGACGAAATGGGCAAAATGAAGTGAAATCTGACTCGTTCAGCTCATGCTGATTTGAGCAGACGCATTCAGTTTTTAACTGTAGTACCTGTTCTCTAAATGAACTAAATGATTTTTATTACTATAAAAAAATTAAAAGGATGGTCGGGGCGGTGCCGCAAGTGGGCAAGTGATACAACCAGTGTTGCAGCTGGAACACCAGTAACAATCTATCGCAGCAAGTCTTACAAATATGTAAGTTAAAGACTATCACACAAGTAGACTCCTGTTTCTCCAAATATTGGCATGACTGCAAACATGATTGACACTTACTGATCTTATTGAAGGTCCAATAAACAAGTTGATATTAGGTGACTTAACATTAGCCACAATACTATCTGTTTTTGCTCTATTTCATGAAAATAGATTCAAACAAAGCCACACCAGAACTGTTGCGCATTTCCAAGCAACAGTGATTCCTGAATTAATCCATATTTTGCACTGACTTGCACAATAAGATTTACCGCCACCTACAGGCGGTTTTATTTTCATATTTTAACTTTACATAGATTGTTTTTACTTAAAATATCAATTCCATCAATATTTTTCCATAGTTCTAAATTCATAAAATTATATTTAAAAATATTTGTACAATATTTTTCAATAAGCTGCATTAAGCTCATTGAAAAATGAGCTGGAAAAAGATGATGGAAAAAACATTGAGAGGCTGCTTTTGTCTCAGCACTCATAACTGCAAGACCATTGTGCTTGGTACGTTTTTCTTCAAACCAAACTTAGTTCTTCAGCCAACAAAGTTTAATCCTAGCACACTTGCCGTAATGTTTAAGCATTAGGTCAGCAGGCAGTCTTTAGTGGTGGTTAAACCATTTGAGCGCCTACACTACAAAAGCGATCCGATCAAATGTGTTTTTCAAGTACCTCTGGAAGTGGTCAAAAGTTCTAAATGTTTTGGACCTCATTTACAACTGTATTTACCATCGTGCACTTGTAATCCAATCAATCAAAACGCATCTTAATACCAGGTGTGATTATCACTAGCTATGTTAGCTATGCTATGAATAACGCAGCTCAAAGAGAACAAAATCGTCACTTCCAGATAAACTGGCAGTAAAAATATCAGTAAGAAAAGAAGGAGAAGCCACTGTATATACTAATTTTTGTACATAATAAATTAATTATGTCTTCGAGCGTGCAGACGAAATGCAATAAACATGTCATCTTTCTTTGGAGGCAGATGCTTGCTTTTTGGGAAAGCAGTCATGTAAGACAGTCCTGGGAGGTTATTTTACCTCATCACTTTGATGACAGACTCTACACTACTAAAACAGCATTTCAGATGCTGGTCCACGAGATCCACTGGTCCGTCCGGTTATGCCGTCCCATCCCCCAAAGTCAAATGATTCTTTTGATGTGCATTGAGTTTATGCGCATGTTTTCTTAGCGGATAAAAATATTTAGACTCAAACAAGCTCATAAGTTTGCATGCACATTTTTAGAATTTTTCATCTTGGCGATTCCATCCAGCAGTTTATGCGATATCCCAAAATGGGACGGATGGAAACATAGCTACTGTCAATCATCAATTAAAACATAAAAACTTGCATTGCATCTCTGCATAACTGTTGATGTTGGATCTCTGTGTGAACTACCTTATAGAAGGTATTAATTGTGATAAAGCTATAAGCAAAACACCTTGGTTGGACTCACCGGGCCGGCCCATACCGATCTTCTCCAGGTCCTCATTCTTCACATAGTCAAAGTGTGAGAGACGTGTAACATTGAGCTCATCACGCATACGCAGGAAGTACTGCTGCAGTTGTACTTCCATCAGCAGCTCCAGCAGCCACTCGGTGCCCTCCTCACACTGCATACTGCTGCCAAGCTTCTGCACAGAAAAAGACACACCAATGAAGTCCACAGCGCCATTCCCAATAGGCAATAGTGTTGTCACAAAACACCGACTATAATACCAATTCGGTACTGAAACTTTAAAAATCTGATGCTTTGAGTGCTGCTGAGAGGATTCGTAAACACCTCTGATTGGCAATTGTGTTCATGCACTCAAGATACATCTGTTATTTGCTACAATGATCACCGCTTCAAAAATGTTGTAAATAGACATCAATGATGCTCTTCATTGAGCGCTAACACAGATACACATGGGAGAGTTTGAAAGCAAGCCTGGTTTCAAACACTCCCACTTTCAAATTCAAACACTTCTGTGTGCTTTCAAACGTTCCCGTGCGTTGATCACTGTAGCTAATCACAAAAATATCTTATGAGTGCGTGAACACAAAGGCCATAGGTGTTTACAAATCCGCTTAACAGCACTCAAAGTGTCACATTTTTTAAATTTCACTACCGACTTGGTATCGCGGTAATATTGAAAACTTATAGGCAATGACTCTCCCAAATCCCCAGAAGCAAAGATGTTCATGCCATTCCCAACAAACCATTCCCTAAGCATTAGCCAAAAATAAAAAGTAGTGTCCACCTAGAGAGCAATAAGTGAAGTCTAAAAGTGTGATTGAGCTGAATCACGTTTAATAACATGTTAAATGCTCAGAGTATGTGGTAACAACAGCTCATAAAAAAAAAAAAAAAAAATGATACAGTTGGCTTTCACTATTCAACTGTGGCGAACATCTGGTGAGCACACACAAAAACGAATACTCCCACCTGAAGTTCATAAAACACAGATGGCATTGGCCCTGGCCCAGGCCGAGTCGCTCTCTAAGCTTTTTAATTCCTCCCAAAAGAAGCATCTCCACACATCCAAAACTAACCAGCTAACACAGGCCTTACCTTTCCACATTAGCTGCTGCATCTCTCCAACTCCATTTCTGACCCAATTAAAAATGTTTCCATAAAAATAATAAGCACTCAATTCCCAAAGTCCTTATCACCTTTCAAACAATGAACACCCATGTTCCCTTTAAGCTTCTGTTTTGTAAAAAGGGGAACAGATGAATGAAACTGCAAACGGAAGGAAGAACCATGGCATTGGTACTTGGAAGATCAGGGACAACTAAAATTGTGCTACTGTTTTTCATAGTCTGCTTTTGTGCTTGTTCTTTTTTCTGTTGGAGCATATTGGACATCAGCTGCTTTCAATTTTCAATCTCTCCCTCCCCCTGCACTCCTTCACACTGGTGTTCTTTCTCTCTGACACACTTTCCTTCTCTGGAGGCCTTGTGGTCAGTCACGTCTTAACAACATTAAGGCAATCAGGAGAAAGCAGAACAATCTTGCAATCAGAGAGGCTGCAGTGCCTTCTCACCCTTTTAAATGACATTGTGCTTTTTTGTGATCATGTAACTTTTACACTTTTGTTCTTAACACTTTCACATACAATGAAATATGCATATGGTGTGTGCAGCTAACTATAACAGGCTTTTAAGTTTTTTAAACTGTAAAAGGCAGAAATATTTCAGTAGCAATACAATTCTAAATATGGGTTTGTGCTTTGATTGTAATGCTAAATCCATGTGGGAAAGTGCTTCAGTTCCCTTAGAAGCACTCAGTCAATCTGCAATGCCAAAAAAGTGACGAACAAGCTGATGTGAGGGATTATAGGGTAAAGTTTCTCTTGATGTGTTGAAATTAGGGGTGTCAAAGTTTGTAATCAAACTATTTATATGATATGCCAATGAATTACATATTAACTGCTGAAAAAGCTCATAAAAATGAAAGTTATTCAAAAGACATTGCATTACTGTTTTTCCAATAGAAAAAATAGGTTTAAATTTCAACATATTGCTGGTTTATTCTGTCACTGGCTTACAGTCCACAACAACCCAATCAATTGCATGTGTCTATTTGTAAAAGTTAGATTAAGAGGCTGTTCACAAAGGAGGTGTCCTTGAGTTCTGTCAGGGTTCTTTTTTAATAGTTCTGTCTGTGCAGACAGAAGTCTTCAGATGTTGCCGATTTGTGAAAGAGGGGGAAGCTTAAATATCTGGATGTAAAACAAGGGGTTAAAAAGTCGACAGGTTTCTTGAATGAGTGTCAGAAAGGTTAGAGAGCATAAGAAGTCTTTTGTGCCTAAAGTGCTTCCCTGTGTTGACACATGAAAAGCCATGGGTAATAGGGGTTAGGGTCTTTTTGACATTAAAAGGAATAATACGTAAAATTTTTATATTAAAATATTCAAAAACCACTTGCACAGTGTTATATATTTCGTTCAGCTGTGTACTTAAATTATCCTAAATGTTTCCAAGAATTTGTAGATTCAGAGAAAAATCACAATTAAATAGTGCCCCATCCCTCTCGTCACTTGCGCCTGTCAATGACGTAATATCTGCGTTATTCCTGGTTTCCTTGTACTGCACAGTAACCATGGCAACAGACACGAACATCTGCGTAATGGCTAGCGGCAACGCTGCTGTCTTTTCGTTGAAACATTATGGACCATGGCAAGCAAACTTTCGGACAAAAGGAGAAATAAAACGAGGATCAATATCGCGTGGCGTTTCCGAGATGATGAGAGCTTTGCGACAAACTTTGACTTGACAGAGACGGCGCTCTTGCACGTTATTAGACGAGGTAAGCAAATGTAGGCTACATAAGACTAATCAATGTTATATAGCTCAACACGAAGTGTTAGAATATCATCAGTATGATACTGTAATGTTGATCTAGCTTACTGTTAAGTCTCATACAGACAACAAAAACTAATATTAAACATTACAACTTTCAACACACTCAAATGCAATTTATTAAGATAGTGAAGCGTTAGACCAAGTGAAACAGCGCTGCATTTACCTCACAGTTTTAATTCATCAAATAAACTGACCTGTATGAGTAGTATTTCAGCACTTATAAATAGTTCGGTAGAATGAAATATCCTTCTTTATATCCCCTGGGACTCACGTGTGGCACTGATATCGGTCTCTCATTAGCAATCACATCCGCGATTCTCGGCCATGCCCTGCTTCATGCCACTGTCATGTTAAAAACATGCATGCACTCATCCATAAACACTATTTCCCCATAAATATTATTAGATCCATCGGCATGACGACAAGTTCCATGATTTCATATTCAATGCGTCATCAATATACGCCTTTGTTATCGTTTTGAATTGTTTAGCGACCCCTAGCGGACAAAAACAAAAAACTACAAAGTGCACCTTTAATTCAACCATCAATAACCTTCAGAAAGTAGTCATTTCTGTGAAGTTCTCTCACTCTCTTTTTCATTCTTTCTTTAAAGGCGCACTATGTAGTTGTTTCGTCCGCTAGAGGTCACCTATTCAAAACATAGGTGTAGCTTGATGACGGCAAGTTTGAGAGAGGAATCTTAGGACATGTGGTCTTCAACTCACAGCCAGTGGAAAAGAATCTGGATGGGACTTGGGCAGAAATCATGTTGATGGATAAGATAATTAACGTTACTGTAGTATGGAGCAGAGCAGTTTTATTTTACAAAATAAAACCGGAAACTGAGGGTAATGTGGATGCCATTTGCAGGCGACTCCCTCACACGTCCTGGATCCATGGTTAAAATTTTCTCATGATTTATAAATCGTTGGAAACATTTGGGATATTTTAAATGTACAACACTGGCCTAGTGGTTTTTGGATATTTTACTGCAAACATTTTACATATTGCAGCTTTAACTTATAGTATGAGCAATATTATGATTTCTGAGATGCAGAAACCGTAAAATCCATAAAAAAGAAATTTATGTACAAAAAAAACAAAACAGAACTAAAACTCATTTCATAGGGCCTCATAATAGTGATTAGCTTGCCTTAGCACGTGCCATTATAAATTGCTTAGAAGTTTGTATTGAAAAAAATAGAGGGTCACAAATCCAAATTACTAAAAATCTACAAGAAGCCACATCCCTTCCCCCACTGAACTTCCCAGGATTTTTTCACACTTAAACTGGGAATAGGATGCATTGACATGACCCAGTATGTCTATATTTTCTGTCCTCTTTGCATGCTTGTAAGCTTAAGATTTGACATGAAAGTTCAGATCTCTGAACAAGGTAAACAGATAGAAATTGGTCAACCAGTAGAGTTTTGGACTATCTTGCTGCATCGTCACAAAATCTTATTCAAATGCATTTTTAAGCCAGTGAAAGAGAACTCATTTAATAACAAGTTTTTATTTATATAGCGCCTTTCCAAAACCCAAGGTTGCTTTACAAAGACAAGCTCAGGGAACAGAACCAAATAAACAAAGCACAATACACATACCAAGGGATGAAAGGTCACGTACAAGGCGAGGTTAGAGGTACAAACAAAGATGGATTCAAACAAGTAACATTTACTGATCGAGAGCTGAAGAGTAATATTCAGAGAGAAAAAAACAGGTTTTTAAAGAGGTTTTTAAGAGTTTTTTGAAGGAGAGAAGGGATGATAGCCCTTCAGCTTCATTTCCGTATATGCGCATGTCTGAGAGACAGTTTCTGAGTGCACATAACCGAAACGCACACATAAAGCCGCTGCACAAAGCATGCGAGTACTAAACTGAGTTCTTTTTGGCACCTTATTTGGCTTGAACGGTCCAATACACAAACTTATGTGTCAAAATGCCCATCATTGCAAGTATCCTCCATAAGTTGTTTGTGTCTTAAGTGAACGTAAACAGTTTGGGCTTAAAGCAGCCTAATAAGGCTACCTGCTGCTCTCTGTGCAATTAATGTTAAACAATCTATCATTGCTTTTGACTGAATAATTTTTATAACTTCCATAAAAATGTAAATGTGATTACACCATTTTAATTCAAGAAAGCAATCAGTCCTCATAGCCACAGTGGCAAAGCATCCACAAAATGTCTGGCTCAATTGAGATTTCCCATGTGATGAGTATGATCTACCTGAATCTGAGATTAAGGTTTGGCCATAGGCTGTATCCCAGCACTTTTTTTCCCCCAATACATATATCTTGATAGAGCATGTACCAACACCAACAGCCAAGCATTAAATATTCAGCATAAACACAAGGTAAATTGCTTTTGTGATGAAACAAAAGGCAGTATCCTGTTAGATGAAGTAAACATCATCTGATTATGAATGAATTATTATAGTGTTTTTTTTTCTTTTCTTTTTTTACATTTTCTGGAAAACGGTGTACCTTGACCATGGAAAAGATGTCAGGGCATGGTAATCTGGACGTTGATAAGGTGATGCGAGTTCAAAATAACCCCCTCTCTCAAATTGAGATTATATTCTGGACCACGGATATGGCCAAAAAACAAACAAACAAACAAACAAACAAAAAAAAACACCCACCCTAACACCCTAATAAACAGGGCCAGCCCTGACCAATTTGCTGCTCTGGTGCTCTGGGAAAGGTTTTACCTGGTGCCCTTGGCATTGCAGTTAATTCCACTATTGATCATTTTTCATAAACGCACACTAGAGCCACACAAATCTGGATAAATTGAGAATCAAGGTTTTTTTGTTTTGTTTGTTGTTGTTTTTTTGTTTTTTTACAATAGGATCACGATACTGAAGACAACTAAAAGCAATGTAATTTACTTGAGGTTATAACAAAATTGATTGCTGCAGGCTACTTAAAACATTAAATCTTAAATATTTCTGAAGCAATTTTACATAAAATTTGCTTTACATTTGTAAAAATCCTTTAGTTTGTTTTCCAGTTTAAATTAGACTTGAACAGATTTCCAATGGGGCTATTAACGCGTTTTAACTAATCGGAAAGCTATCCGTTTTGTTAAAACTTCCATTTACGCTTTGCAACAAATGTGTCTCTTCAAAATGCAAAATCCAAGCACTTTTCTAACCTTAAAATCACTACATTCAAATTCAAGAATTTTCCCGGATTTCCAGCACCTGTACGAACCCTATTCACAGCATAGTGAAGGAAGCACCATAAACTTCAATTTGAATCAAAGCCATGTCTACCATAACAAAATAATAAACAACACAGACTGAAGGACAGCATATTTTTTGTAAATGAAAGCTTCTCATGGTACAAGCATGTCAAAGAGATTGTGTTCCTTGTAAGAACTCCAAACAAAACCCAGACCCTGTAAAATCCACCAAAGTCAGATCATACTCCGACATAATGGGATTTGCACTTTGCTTAAAATGTGCATTAAGTTGGATTTTTGCATTCCATCAGTTTAATCACTTGCATCAACATTTTTAATCACTGGTCTATGTACACGGGCATATTTCTGGTCACTACATTGTCTTTTTTATTGTCTTGTGCAATGTGATTTGCATTTTACGATGCTATCACATTAAAAAGAGTTCTTTGAAAAACACATCCTGAGACTTCAGCGTCGTTTCATTTTGTTGTGCTCCTTTTCCCGTGTGAAGGGTTCTTTAGTCTGAGCTTCAAGCGCCACTCCAAAACTCAATTCAGCCTGAGTACTGCATGTGAGGATATTAGAATGCATTAATATTCATAATAACATGCATCATGGTATTATCATTTTGAAAATACTGTGGTGCCGCTAGGATTTCGAAGCTTGGATATTGTGGCATTACTGAAGCACAGGTACACTACAATGCTAGTGGCAACAAGTTAAGCTGGTGCACTGTGAAGTGCATATGGTGTTAGAAGACTATAGCCTCTAATCCCAAAAGAACTTTTGCCATTTGACAAAGGCAATGAGTTATAACCAAGAGTGGTTACACCCTTCACACAAACTTAAGAAAGAACATTACTAGAGTGAAGTAATAGATGCACACTGAATAGTATATAAATGCCAAACAAAACAGACACCTGACTGCTGACAGTGCATACTACATAAAGGGTGGACTGTTAGGGCAAGTTTTGCAATGTGAAGGTCTGATGTAGGCCTATTGTTGGGGATAAGGCTCTGGTATGGTCTGATGATAGCCATGCACACAGATAAGCTCTGGCACATATGTAAAGGCACGGTGTGGTGTCGCACCAACACATATGCTGAACTAATACTCATGCACGTGTCAAGTTCTGAGAGTCCCAGCTCCATTCTTCATACTAAAATTCAGCATGCTCTGCACATGAGAATAAAAACCAGACTTACTCTGTACACATGGAAATGAGCAAGAAACGGGAATGATTTTTTGAGCTTGTCAAAACGACGCATCTTGAGTTCTTTAAGACAATACAGAAAAAGTCAAGCTAAGAATCCGAGACTCTTTTGCTGCAGAACAGGGTCCGAGATGAAGAGACCACTCCAAAACGGTGAAGGTCTCCTCAGTTTGAAAGTCTCCTGAAGTTGTGCAGCCCACGTACTACATTCCATCGCAGGCAATCCACATTAAGCTCCTTTAACCGAAGATCAGTGCAAGTCTTGAGAACTTGTATGCGGGGGGACCGTGTGAGGAATGGCAAGAAAACACCAGACAGAGAGTGGTTTGCCAAAGGAAACTGTTCACATGCCAGCCTAGTTAGAACATCTCAAAACCAAGATCACACTGCAGGCTGCAGAGCAAGTAGAAGGAGAGCAAGGTGAAGTACTCCCTATTGCAAAAAGATTTTGCAGAATGTACTGGAGTCAGTTTCCTCAGTTGTCAAAACCTCTATCCACTCGCTCAGTCCGCCAGCCAGCTATTAATAGGACAGTTTCTTCTATTCCCAAATCCCTCACTCAGATGACAGCCACAGTTGAAGTGATAAGAGAATCAAAAGACCTGCAAAGCCCAGACAAAGTCGTCCCTTAGTGCCTCTGTGGTCTGCTTAGAAGAGGTAGTTTTTTTTTTTTTTCTTTTTGCATGTTTGTGTCAGAGGGGACGTGTTGTTCTGGAGCAGGAGGAGCGTTTAGGACTCTCTCTTTTTTTTCTCTCCCCCTAGTGCGTGACTGTGTAATTCCTGCAACTCGCAAACAGACGCTGGGGAAGTGCCCCTTCTCTTTCCCTCCCTCTGCTCTCCCTCTCCTCCCTCCATCAGCCTGTGCCCAGGACAGAGACTCTATGGTATTCGAATGGAGGAGCATTTGATCGTGAGCCAAAAGGTCAGATTTAACTGCAGGATGGAGAGCTCATTTCCTGTGTTCCTCCCATATGTTGGACTTTTAACAAATCCCCCTCCAGAACACCATCCTATCCCCTCCTATCTCTGGCTCTCACCACATCTTTCTTTTATATTCACTCTCCTTCTCCCACTCTGCTCTCAACATGGCCTGACTTTTCTTCTTTATTTAATTTGTAGCATTCTCCTTCTTCAATCTCTCTAAAACATTATTTCAACCTCTTGCAAACAAACATGCAAAATTAGCCCTCCCCCTCCCCCAAATGTAAAGGCTTCATCACCCCTAGCAGAATAAACCATGTTTTATTTACATCCTTTATCCCTCCCTCCCTCATTCCCTACTCGTTCATCAAGACCACAGACTAAACCAGATGTGCAACATTTTGAGCGATAAACAAAACGTACAATGCCAGTTGAGTGGTGTTGTTTTTTTCCAGGAGCAAGAGGGAAGATGAGGTGAGCAAGTACAGATGCAGTAAAGCAGGGCCCTGCGCGTCATATACGGTCTGCCTCCAATTACTGCCCTGACACAAAGAATTTCCAGCACTGCTTCAGCCCAAGCAGATAATGCAGTAGGAATTTTCTGGAGACTTACCAAAGAATGAGCTTTATTTTATTGAGAGAATTGGGGGGGGGCTGATTGGTAATGCTAGCACAGCTGTGAATGAGGGGAAAGTGTGGGTCCCAGGGACTATGCTAAGACATTTGGTTGACCATTTAAACCAGCTGTACACTGTAGACACTGTAGGTGTCGTTGCGTTTGGTCAGTTCATCTTACAGAGGTTTTTATTTGCCAGAGTGACCTGTGGCGCTTACTCAGAGCCCTACATTTCTGCCTAAGCCATACAGGCCCCGACTTATTTATGGCCCAGGCTTTGGGCTGATTTTCAAGTCATAGCTCACAGGTGGGCCGGGCCTCGGGCCTGTTTTAGGCTTCTTAACCCCTTCATTAATTAAAAAAAATTATTAAAAAAGTTCTATCCTTTCCTTTTCCCTTCCTACTCTATCTTATATTACTCTGAGCAATGTCTGAAACCTATATTGTGAGCACTTCCTGTGTCTATTTGCCTCTTCATGAAGAATCGCTTGTTTGTTTTCCTCAATTGTAAGTCGCTTTGGATAAAAGCGTCTGCCAAATGATTAAAATGTAAATGTTCTCCTAATACTTTGGACATCCATTAATTAAAATAAACCATGAGAAGCTGATGACGGTAAAACAAACAAATACATAGTGCTGCGCTGGTGGAAACAACATGAGACCATTGTTGCATCTCATTTCAGAGGCTGCACATGCCCTCATGTTTAGTGTAGCAGTGGGTGCGCTTTCAGCGCAGGAGCTGGAAGAGTGAGAAAGACTGGAAACTGGATTAAAACTAGGTATGTTCATTTTGATGTGACCTATTAAAAATACCAAAATGTATTTTTCAAGGCTTTTATACTTGTTTAATACTTACTTTTATACAAGTTTTATACTTGCGCAATACAGCATTTAAAAAACAACAGAATAGGAGTAGGCTATTCACACTTCACGTACATGTAGCTTTTGAATGGAGATATCGCGCCAGCGCCTTGCGCACACAAACGTCACCTATCAGTTCTCGCATTTGTAACTTGACATCACAGCCTGTTTATTATCAAAATAAAATACAGTCAAAGTTACACTGCTCAGTGTATATATAGGCTAGTCCGTATAATCTGTGGCGTTCAGCGCTATACCATTGACTCACTTGCAAAGTACATATGTGAAGGATATATTGTTGGAACGCGAGCGAAATACGAAGGCTATAATTTACATAAATAATAGTTTAGGATTCCAATACATCGCGAATATGGAGACATTTGGATTTGTGCTGAATTGGAGAGGCAGGTGATGTGTTCTTTTATTTTTCGTTATGGTTCTCTTCTGAATAGGCTACCGTTTATAGGATTTGTTGTCTAACTATACGTTTACAGTTGGTTTTCTTTTTAAACCATCTAACCGATTAATTGGTCAAAATTCTTGGTTAACAGATAACCAGTCAATTATGAGCATCCCTAATTGAAACTTTCCAATGCGGATGCTGTGATTTTTCTCCACAATTCTCTTTCTGTAGCCTATGAGTGTTCTTCTGGTTGTAGCATTGTCTCATTAATTATCGTTTGAAAATAATGACCATGTTCTGTGGTGATGCATTGATTTTTGATGCATAGCATGATTTTTTATGTATAGCCAGTTTTGTTGTGGTCAACAAAACAAATGTGGTCAACTCACTGTTGGCTGCTGAGGTCATCACTTTAAGAAACTTTAATTTAACAAAGAAGTGCTCCAAACATTTTTATAAATTAACTTAAAGAAACAAAAAGGGTTACAACTACTTTGCAATTAAAAACAAACAAGCTGTCAGACACGAGCCGGGCTAAGGCCCGAGTGTCATGGGCCAGGGCCGGGCTATAGCCTAGATTTGTGGCCCGTACAGGGCTCTATTACTCATATACTATTTTTTGTAAAAATAATTTTAAAATAAAAATAAGATAAACATTTTCTGTAAAATCACATACTGTTAAAAGTGCCGAACAAATAAAACTAATGTGACCTGAATTCAAAAAGATAGTTCACCTAAAATTTAAGATTTTGTCATGAAATATGATAAAAAAGAACTCAAGAACAAATCTCACTGGGTCTCATGCATCAAGCAAGTTTGAGCTTCCGTTTATCATATTTGATGTGCTCCATGTATGTGGGCTTATCAATGTGTGTATGCGGAAAAAAAAGCCTAAATTAAATCTGATCATCATATAAAGTGACCATATCTCTTCAGTCCATTTGGATTAAATTGCTTTGTTCATATTGATAACTTTTAAAATGTTTTAACTTTTTGAAGCTTAAAAATTTCACATGGATGGATAAAATGTTATTTGTGTTCTGAGGATGAACAAAAGTCTTTGCGTGAACAATGACAATTTTCATTGTTTGATGTTTCGCATTACAAAAGTGTGAAGACCGAAGAAACAACGGTGATGTCATCAAGGAACACTCTTTTATGTGTGTGTGTATATGTGACCGGTAGTTACCATTGCTTTGCACATTTCGACCGGATGAGCCAAGCTCACGCTTCACCTTCATTTGTAGCACCTCACAGAGAAGACAAATCCACCCTCGCTCTAATGTCTGCCTGCGGGATTCAATGATGGTCCATGTCAAAACAGCACCAGATTAATGGACTCAGAGATCTACTAAGTTAAACCCATAAGACTACTATATTGCTTGTTCAAGCTAACTTGATGTTTTTTTACAGAAATATTTCTTTTAGTGGTCAGATGGATCATTTGTGCTGCAGAGCTCTAATAAACCACCAGAGGGCAGCAATAACACAGAAGTGCTTGTGACCTGTGGCATTTGAATGACACCCAGTAACATCCACACTTCAGGCCTAGAAGATCGTTTACATTTACTCACAAATCAGTTAAATCACTATGACAGATATTGCTTTATTTTCGCATAAAGTGTTGAAGTGACCCCAGAGTATTAACTATTCCCCCAGAATGCAGATGAAAAAGCCATAATGTTCTCTAATGTCCAGCAAGTTCATCTGAAAATGTCATGCACAGAAGACTGAAAAAATATATTTAACACAGCTAAAAAGACAACACATGCTTCAGTTTACATGCTTCAATTCAGAGATACTGAATATGCAATTCTCCAGCACACAGCTTTAGAGATGTGGAAAAAAAATATCCATAAAACAGTTCTCTCATAACTTCCATCCAGTATTTCAATGAGAAACAATATTCTGAACATTATGCAATAAATGTGGAGCATGATTTGATTTTATCCACTGGGATTTCATCGGATCATGCAAGAAAATGAAAGTACTGAACGTACAGCAGCATGCAAAATAAATTATAGTTGTTTGTTTCAATGGCAAAATAACACTATTTCTAATGAGTTGTCCTCACAGACAAATTCCGCTGTAATGATCCCTATATAGTCTCCTTCTTATTGAATCCTTCATATATTATCTTTCTTAAAAATCTCCAGAAAAGTTGATTCACATGAGATTCTTTTCATTCACACTGCCAGTGCTATCTCAAGTTCTGTGCTTTTATTCACACACATCCTGGACAGTCTTGTAAAGACAGTGTCCTGCTCTTTCTTTTTTGCGTTATCCTCCCGTAAACAACTGCACTGCTTGCAGCAGCACTAATGTATTTTGGTGCTTTATTTAATAATCTGCACAGATGGTGAGCAGTTCCCTGGTCTTATTCACAGTTCTAGTTATTGTTTTATAGTTACAGGGATTGCACAGTTTACACAGATGCTGGGATTAATCCCAGTGAAGGTATTTGGGTCTGATAAAAGTTCTGAATTTTGTCCTGTATTCAAATTTGATAGTAATTTTACAGAATAAAAGCTCAGAGGTAAAATACAAAAACAGGAAACAGGGGTGTTATAAATATAGGGTGATAACTGAAGGAGAAATAAAACGGTCAAAAAGACAACAAAACCGTCAAAAGACAAAATGATACTGATGACAGATGTGTGAAGTTAGTTTGGTTTCTGCAGGACTGAAACATCATCTCAGGCTTCTCTAGGGGTGGATGAGGTCATAGAGAAACAGAGACAGAGACAGTGTTAACACACACACACACACACACACACACACACACACAGACACAGACACTCTAACCTAGCCAACTTAACCCTTAAATGCATGAATCATTACATATTTGGGTCTTTAAATACCCAGTCTATATCTAACACGGATGGATCTCTAACTGTCACAATAGTATAACTCTGCTGATATTTTAATAAATAGAACATATTTTGGTTTTGAAACTTGGAAGGGTTGAACAGATGCTTTTTTATATATATATATATATATATATATATATACACACACACACATATACGTACATACACAGTGGGTACGGAAAGTATTCAGACATTCTTGACATCTTTGCAGATTTATTAAAAAAGAAAAACTGAAATATCACATGGTCCTAAGTATTCAGACCCCTTGCTGTGACATATATATTGAACTCAGGTCCATTTCTTCTGATCATCCTTGAGATGGTTCTACACCTTCATTTGAGTCCAGCTGTGTTTGATTATACTGATTGGACTTGATTAGGAAAGCCTGACAGGAAACCTGTCTATATAAGACCTTACAGCTCACAGTGCATGTAAGAGCAAATGAGAATCATGAGGTCAAAGGAACTGCCTGAAGAGCAGTTTTGTGCCAAGGCACAGATCTGGCCAAGGTTACAAAAAGGTTTCTGCTGCACTTAAGGTTCCTAAGAGCACAGTGGCCTCCATAATTCTTAAATGGAAGACGTTTGGGACGACTAGAACCCTTCCTACAGCTGGCCATCCGGCCAAACTGAGCTATCGGGGGAGACGAACCTTGGTGAAAGAGGTAAAGAAGAACCCAAAGATCACTGTGGCTGAGCTCCAGAGATGCAGTCGGGAGATGGGAGAAAGTTGTAGAAAGTCAACTATCACTCCAGCCCTCCACCAGTCTGGGCTTTATGGCAGAGTGGCCCGATGGAAGCCTCTCCTCAGTGCAAGACACATGAAAGCCCGCATGGAGTTTGCTTAAAAAAAACAAAAAAAAAACACCTGAAGGACTCCAAGATGGTGAAAAATAAGATTCTCTGGTCTGATGAGACCAAGACCAAGAACTTTTTCGCCTTAATTCTAAGCGAAGAAAACCAGGCACTGCTCATAACCTGTCCAATACAGTCCCAACAGTGAAGCATTGTGGTGGCAGCATTATGCTGTGGGGGCGTTTTTCAGCTGCAGGGACAGGACGACTGGTTGCAATCGAGGGAAAGATGAATGCAGCCAAGTACAGGGATATCCTGGACGAAAACCTTCTCCAGAGTGCTCAGGATCTCAGACTGGGCCGAAGGTTTACCTTCCAACAAGACAAAGACCCCAAGCACACAGCTAAAATAACGAAGGAGTGGCTTCACAACAACTCCGTGACTGTTCTTGAATGGCCCAGCCAGAGCCCTGACTTAAACCCAATTGAGCATTTCTGGGGAGACCTAAAAATGGCTGTCCACCAACGTTTACCATCCAACCTGACAGAACTGGAGAGGATCTCTAAGGATGAATGGCAGAGGATCCCCAAATCCAGGTGTGAAAAACTTGTTGCATCTTTCCCAAAAAGACTCATGGCTGTATTAGATCAAAAGGGTGCTTCTACGAAATACTGAGCAAAGGGTCTGATACTTAAGACCATGTGATATTTCAGTTTTTCTTTTTTAATAAATCTGCAAAAATTGTGTTTTTCTGTCAATATGGGGAGCTGTGTGTACATTAATGAGGAAAAAAAATGAACTTAAATGATCTGAAAAATGTAAAGGTCTGAATACTTTACGTACCCACTGTATATACATATACATATACATATATATATATATATATATATATATATACACACACATACACAGTACATATAGTACATATTTATATGTATATACACACATCATGGTAAGAATAATGTAGCAAACAATGCCATGTAAACACACAGATGCTGTTGTTCAGACTAACAAACAACATCAATAGAACACAGTCTTGTTCATCTCACATGCTCAGTGGGTCAAAGATCTAAAAATTTAGGGCACTCGCCACCACACTAATCAGAGTACCACACATCACGTCACAATTCACCCACATGTGGGTTACTGTAACGTCTTACAGACACAATGACACACTTACCAGAGGTGTGAGTGTCTACTTAGTGGTTATTCAGTGTTTTTCCACCTTTGCGCATGCAATTCTTACTGTACACAGATAATCAGCTGAAATAAGCTAAAATGTGTAATGGACATTAAAAGAAATTAAAATACTAATAATAAATATTCAAAAATATCTGGATAGTCTGTAATACCTCATCCTCATCGCAATCGCTGGGCAGACGCTGGTATTCTGCCACCTCCCCCATGTTAAGGTTAAACGAAGCGTCCGGCTGCGTTGCTCGTCCGCAATCCAGTTCAAAACGACATGGATGTGGCCTGATCTTCTGCACACAGGTGACACCACTGATTTTTACTCCTCATAACAGGCTGCTGCTCCTGGTTCCTTGATATCTGGTCAGTGTGTATTTGTGTGTGATGTCACACTACCAGTTAGAGGAGTCAGTCCATCACATCCATAAGCATTTCCCAACTCTATTGTGTACAAAGCATAACGCACATTCTCTCTCACTGAGCTGTTTTTCCAATTGGGTTCCTTCATCTGAAATGCTCCATCCCTCCCTCTTTTCCTTTCACAAACAGCTGTGTGCGGTGGGAGTGTTTTTTTGTTTTGTTTATTGAAATGGAGTCCTGATGGCTCGGCTGATGCCATGGGTTAATCCCTTATTGTTGTCATGTTTTCTCCTCTAATTTCTCCCTCCTTTTCTTTCCCCTTGTTCTTTAAGCCCTGGCTGCCGGTCTCCACTGCTGCAGTGAGTGGCCGCCCCCGACAACAGTGGCTACCTCATCAAGTGCACTCACCAGTGAGCAGTGGGCTTAAGGCTCTCAGCCAATCAGAACGCACACAGGCGCTGCTTGATGAAGAATCTTTAATCCGGCAGGCGAGTGTGTTCGAGAGAGAGAGTAATAGACAGATAGGGAGAGACAAAAATCAGGGCCATCTGGGAGCCCATAGTCCATGCATTTACATGGATGAATGCATAGGGAGGTGAAGGGCAGTCGGTTTGCTTCCTCCTGTCTCCTAATCTCTCCACATTCTCTCTGAGCAGGCTTAATGTGTGGCCAATCTGCTGTTTTTCAGCCCACCCAACCAGCGGTCTTCGCTGATCTGACCCTATGAGGCAAAGTCTTAACTAGGATACCAAAACAGCTGTCAACTTACAGCGCTCCTTATTAATGCAGATTTCCCAAGCACATCTAAAGACTGGAGTTAGCATAATGTATGTCCAGGTAAGTTTTTTTTCTGTCTAGGGCATTTCATTTAGGTACCCTTCATTTCATTTAGGTATTTTGATGTTTTCCTCATAACAGAATTGTCAGTGCCACATGAACCCTGCAGTCTCAGTGCTGTAAGCTATGAGAGAAACATTTTCCACCCAGGTGTGAACAATATGGTACACTCTGTTCCTCTGACAACCATCATGGACACATCTCTCTATTTCTCTCTTAACCATCCAGAAGTTTTCATATGTAAATATCTGGATTTTGCTTTCCCCAGGAAAGCTCATTTGAAACCAACCCAACTATCTGTTCAACAATTGGTCTACAGGATGCCAGTAAGTGCTCTTCAAATGGCACTCCTTCCCACGATTCTTCGGTGCAGTTCTTTTTTGACCCATCTCAGAAGGTATAAAACAGTTGTTCACTAAGGGAACTGTTTGCTGGCCTGTGACTACCCTGCCCATTATTGGTCCCATCTACATCAGGGCTCCAGACTAACTTTTTCAATTTTCTCAGTTGGTCACACCAGCACATGATTTGGTCGCACCTTTTTTTTTTTTTTTTTGCTACAACAATTTTAATCAATGCATGCTTGATGAATAGTCGTCTTAATCTTAAATATATTAAAATCACAGTGGCTGATGGTCGATATGAATCTGATATATACATGTATAATTTATGTTTATTTTAATTCATATTTAATAAATTAGAAATATGAAAAGTATAAAAATGAATCAATATATATATATATATACATACATTCATTCATATACACACATATACATATATATATATATATATATATATATACACACAGATATATACTAGGGGTGGCACGGTTCACAAAACCCACGTTTCGGTTCGTATCACGGTTTTAGGGTCACGGTTTTCGGTTCTGTACGGTTCTTGTTGTTGTTTTCTCTTTTAATCTTTAACACTCCAGAAATTTCCTTCAGCATATGATATATAGCCTATTAGCTTAATTATTCACAATTTAGGATACAGTATTAACATTTTTGTAATGTAATCATGCACTAACTGAATTTGACTTGACTTTAAGCACATTATTGGGACCATCTCTAAGTAAAAGCTGGATGAGATTTTGATACAGCAAGAGAGAAGACATTGATGATGACATTGATTTCGTTGTTTGGCATAAAAAAGAGCATGTGTATTGTAATCTCTACAGGAACTTGTGCCATTTTAGCACACAAAGATTGACATTAACTTGCATTTATCAAACTGCCAACTTCAGTGTAGCTCTTACAAAAAAAACATTTTAAAAGACAAAGAGAAGGAACTCTTAAAGCTCTGTCTTTTAAACAAGTCAAAATACTTTAAAGATAAATATATAATATAATGTAATAACATAAACATCCCCAATGCTTTAGTTATGGCTATTGCCCAGTCCGACTTATCACTGAGAGGTTGCTTAAATGCTGTGGACAGTAGAAGTTGTTTCCTAACCGGCTCTCTCCTGTTTGTGCTTATTGACACATTGGTGTGATGTCTTCCATTAGCATATTGAATGCATTTTGCACAATGCTTGCACACAGTCACAGTTCTATCTACGGTTTTATTTCCGTTGTCATCGTAAGTAACATGAAATCCAAAATGTTCCCACACACCGGATTTGAACAACACAGGCGCATCCGCCAACTCCAGGCAGCCTTCATTAGGGGCCGTTCACATATCGTGCCTAAAAAAGCGTGGAAAGCGCTGCCGCGTTGCTTCCATTTTGAGCGCGCTTGCCGCGTGCCTACATAAGAAATAATGAATATGCGCGTGCAAAAGACGCGATACATGAACGGCCCCTTACTCCACTTTTACTGTCTATATGTATGTTCGCGCGAAACTGTCTGAATACGGGCTACATTGTGCATGCGTCGAACCATGCAACGCACACACGAACCGAGACAAGCGAACCGAACGGTTTTTCATGTACCGTGCCACCCCTAATATATACATATATATATATAATTTTTTCGATTAGTCGACTAATCTAACGATTATTTTTATTAAGTTTTTTTTTTTTAAATTAATCTAGTGATTTTTTTTACCTAAGAAGTTAGAACTAATTTAGCAGTTCATTGAGGTGTAGAAACAATGGAACACGCCATTATGTAATAATACGATTTGATTTTGATTAGAAATAAGCCACTTATGTGTGGTCGTCCAGTGGTAGACATTTGAACTTTAAAATGAAGTGTCAAAGACTTTCTATACAGTCTATAAGGAACTTTGATAGTGTTCAAACCATTGAACAAACGTTTCCTGAACCATGTATTTTTCCTCTTGCGCTGTCTGTAATGGGAGTCTTAGCGAGCGCGCAGGGCGGGTATCAGGAGCACGAGCAACTGAAGCCTTGCACGTGCGAAAGAGAACGTCCGCGCACATCCAAATAAACTTCTTTGAAATGCAAAACTGATTTTCGTTTGCTCTAAATATTCAACTCAGTTCACACGCGCGCGAAATGCCCTTTTGCACGCTCAAAATATGATCTTGCACGCACAAAAATTTTGGCAGAGATCCAATTCCATAGGTGGTACGCCATTTCGGTTCTGCAAAGGGAACAAAGGACCATTTTATTTGGCCTCTGTTTAAAGTATTCCCATACTTTTGATAATCGTGGTCTAAGTTTTTGTGATAGAATGGAACTTTCTCCGTTCCCAGGAGCAGAAGCCGCCATTGCGCGAGATGAATGTAAACAGTGTGACGCGTCGTTGCAGCACTAATATATATATATATATATATATATATATATATATATATATATATATATATATATACACACATACACATACATACATACATATATACACATACATAAACACACACATATATACATACATACACATACATATAAATATATATATATATTTTTTTTTTTTAAATCGCATTTCCAGTGAAGCTGAACTAAAGTCCGAATTCATTTCACACGGACCGACTGTCACGCATAGAATACATATATAATATAAATCTCACTTTTGTATTTGAAAAAATCTGCAAGGTCTGTAAAATTAAATGTTAATTAGATATTCAGAGATTTGTTTTAATGATATAGATGTGTATTTGCTGAATGCTGAAGGTAAATGAGAAAATACTAGCCTTTAGTTTGCCTTTCTGTAACTAATAATATAAAGGCAAACACTATACTTTCTCACATATAGTTTACTTTCTTTTTTTGTTGTGGTTGGTCAGGCAAAATTAACCAAAAATTTTCAGCCCATTCACATTTGAGTGGTCTATTTTCCCTAGTCAGTTTTTGAGTCGCTGACAGACTAACAGCGCCTGACCACTGGAGCAGAGAGCGAGCATTTTCAATGCACCAGTGGTTACGTAACGTAAGCAATGATGCTGCGTTTGAATTTTCGCGACAGATACGTGCTTATATACATTACCTTGACAACACACTTTGACATTAGCGCAGGCCAAACATTCTCTCGCGGCCTATTGAGGAACTCTGGTCTAGGTCAAAAATCCAGGTCAAAAATCAAGTCAAGCCACTGCTGTTGAAGTAGTGCCTTTATACCTATGCTCTCATTAGTTGTGTCTGTATGCTGGCTCGTCCTTTCCACCAGCATCCTTGAACTTTAAATTTTGTTTTTTTTTATTATTATTATTATTATTCAGCTATTAACCTTTTCATTTTTATATGCTTAATTCCTAAATTTCCTGAATTCCTAATTGGCGCATTTCATCATCATTGTGCAATGCGCGTGTACGTTCGCTCTCTAGCGGTTAATAAATAGAACGGCATGCGTCTTGCGGAAGAACATTGAAGCCGGAGCTTCTTCTCTCTGTTTGTCTATGACGAGTCACGCAGGTACTGTGATACTCTGCAGCGGAGCAGAGCCGAGCTCGGTCTAAAATAGTCTGAATATAAACACTTATTATAGGCGTACCGTAGTGATTCAGAAAAAGACAAAAACACGGTTTGGAAAATGGATTCATGATGTACTCGTTCATTATATAAATTTTAATATAAATATAAACATGATATAAATTTTGAAAAAACTGTTACGGACAGCAGCAGCTGCTGATACCTCATTCTGTTACACATGCGCGAATAACATGGTCATGCACTCGTACAAATGCGCCCACAAAATTTTAACTCGCACATTCTCAAAAAAAGGTCGCATATACGACCACTTTGGTCGCAGTCTGAAACCCTGTACATGCTAAAATACATAAAATACTAAAAGTGTTGCTTTGCGTAGTAAGTAGGGATGCATGATTTGCATCATGCAATTCATACAAAAAGCCTCTTTTTATTTTCTTTTTACTAATTTCTTGTCTTGATCGTGGGGGTGCACAAATACCGATACCAGTATCGGTATAGTTCCCAATACTGCGCTTATGTACTCATTAAAATGCTGTGATACCAACAACTGATACCACACAGCGTGTACAGTATAGTGCTTGTGACAAAGAAACAATGAAAACAGAGCAAACAGAGAGGAGAATAGATATATCACAGAAGGATGTCGATGTAGTAAATGTATCGAATGTTAATCAGATTAAATATTTATGCCTATATCAGTAGCTACAAGCATAACGCGGAGTGGATTGAGGGTGCAGTGGCACAGACGTGTGAGCTTGTCGAACTCACATCCTTTTTTACAGACATTGCTGGAAAGTTTGTAGTTCGGTTGGATATTGCAATAGCATAGAAAGTAAAATGAGGAGCATATTACTCGTGTAAACGGAGTAAAGAGAGAGAGCGTGCGCACTTCTGCTGCATGCTCTTGATTGCTGATCTTGAATTAAAACTAGCTAAATTGTATGTGCAAATAAAAAATATGAACAGTTACATCATTTATGTATAACGAATGGTTCCCTACATTACCAGAAGGCAGTGCAGTAATTACATGACACTTATGACAATTTCTGTGTGCAAATTCTAAAATTTGACTTTCAAAAATGACTTTCAGAGATGTGAGCTTTATCACATGGTAATGGTTGTTATTGTCTATCAAATTTAATCATGCATTTAAATACAGTTGTCAATCCAGAAACTTTGCAATGTGTAGTTAGCAGTATGAAAAATATATAGGGGTG
The DNA here is from genome assembly GCA_038088235.1 of Zacco platypus. Lineage (NCBI taxonomy): Eukaryota > Metazoa > Chordata > Actinopteri > Cypriniformes > Xenocyprididae > Zacco > Zacco platypus. Next base: position 11,932,166 of record CM076080.1, read on the forward strand.
AATTCAGGTTGATTAGGACAGTCTCCCAGTCATCTCTAGAGTGAAATGTGTCCAAATCAACCTGAATTCACCCTATTACAGAAAGTGACCAAAAAGTCTGTCAAGGTGAGGTACACAAAGCTACACTCTTGCAAAAACGTCCATTCAAATCAGTCTATTAAAGTAATAACTAGAGTTTATAAACTATTAATTAACTATAAATAGTTTGCAAATGATTTGTAAATACTTTATTACATTATACTTAAGTGTTACCAAGATTATATAATATTAATATATACAGGTTATCATCCAATAATTAAACTACTCCAATTACTGAATTATCTGTATTGGCTATAATTTTATTTAACCATTTAGTATTGTATATTTGAATTAAAATATTTGTACAACAAAACTCATGTGTACCTTTAACTACATGCATTCTTGAACTACAAACATCTTATCAGCTAGTCTAATTTACTCACCGCAAATGGAGTCAGTGAGTAATTCATTACAATATCCAATTAATTCATGAACCTTATTATTTTTTTTTAAACTACTGGATATAAAATGATGTGTTGTTTTTTACCTCATGACAATTTCCATAGTTCAGTTAAAAAAAAAAAAAAATCAGAGCAGGTGCTAAAAAGGTAACCAAGTGCAATAAATATACTGAAAAGGTAGTACATATATTATCATTAAATCAAGTCTTCTACTCGGTTCATCCTGGTCACCCCCCTCTACACTCTTAAAGAACAGAGGCTATATTAGTGCCAGGTCACTATTCTCATCCGTCTCTTTTGGTGTGTTTCTAAGCTTTGTTTGCATCAGGACTCTCTCTCTGAGCAGATGGCTGAAGCATCAACAGCAATGTCATTAAATCCCACTTCACTCACATACCCTCCTCCCCCACCCACTTAGGTTAGGGGATATTCTCCTGCTGCTGGGCCATAACTACACACATCAACGTGACACACAGACCAGCGTTCACCCTACACTATCTTCATTCACGGACAAAAATCACCACCACACAAGCCCAGAGCTATATTTCACTCTGAATCAACAGGCTGGGTGGAAATGGACTAAATTAGAGTATGACATGGCCTTACAGAAGAAACAAGTTTTAATGACAAACAAAGTCACAATTATTTAACAAAAACCGTAGTTACACAGCTTTTTGCTCAACACCACATGAACACTTCACCCAAGACCAAGATAGTAGCTGCTGAAAAAGGGAAAAGATGAAAGAAAGCTGAGAGCGATGGGAAAGATATAAAGAGAGTATGTTAAGAGTCCATCACCATGGTGCTTCTAAGCATTCGCTCAGATCAAGCTTTAAAACAGGGCTATATGATATCCCACATGACCACTCACACAGGTATGGAAAATGGATTTAGAGCCTATAGCCTGACCTGCATACTAAACGGGGACTGTTATAGCTACGTGAAAACTAATACAACATCCACACTCACATTAAATATGATTTCCAGAGGCTGCATGTTACAATGGAGGTTCATTTTCTAAATGTACAAATGTCATCGTGTACAGTTTTTCTGAATTGCTAAAACATTTCTCAATCACCCACTTTCACTAAATGAAAATCAAGAAGTTTTGTGTGTAAATGATGATGACTGTTTTAGGTGTTTCACATTTTGCAACAAGCGCCTCACAGTGCAGAGTGTGTTTTAGTGAGTGAGAATGTATTTATAGTAGGGTTGTAACGAGACCTCGTGCCACAAGATCTCGCGAGACTAAAACGTGACGAGACTTCTCGTCGAGGTGAGAAGTTGTCTCGTCGTGCTATCAGTGTGAGGGTGAAATTATTATTGAAGATGCCGCCGCCACTTTCAAATCGTTTGTGTGGAAACATTTTGGTTTTCCAGTAGAAACAATAAACGGCGAAAGAATAAGAAAACTATGCCGTACACCTCGGCCAAGGTTGTACAGACTCTTAGGGGCCGTTATCGTGCGCATTTTCATTTGCGCAAAATGGAAGCGACGCGCATGCGGTGCGGCGCGCTCGTTTTTTCCTGGCGCGGCTGTGCCGCGGCGAGATGAAAACATCTCAACTTTTCAGAATGCCGCAAGAGCACCGCAGGTCATGTGACAAGAACCAACAGATCAGCTTCGAACTTTCCGTAACAAAACATGGAAAGCTCAGCCAAACAGCTGATCATAGCTGTACAGGGGGGTTGTTATATCTCAGCTCCATAAATATATCTAGTAGTAAAGCTAAAGCATGGGCTAAAAATCAATTTATCCCTTGCTGAAACTTTCTCATGGTCGTGGAGAGCACAGTTCATGGTTGTAAAGCAACGACAGACGCTACAGAAGCGCGAGCTCCTGAACGCTTGCAAAAGTAGGAGGAAGCGACGCGGCCGCGCTTTACACGCTTTTTTAGGCGCGATATGTGAACGGCCCCTAAAGAGGCAGAAAGCATCGCTATTACTGCTAACGGTTGGACTTCTCGGTGTACGCAGAGCTATATAACAGTTACAGCCCACACAATCAATAGTGACTGGGAAATGGTCAACTTTGTACTGCAGTTAAAGTGACACTTAAAGTGTTATTTGAATTTTTTTATTTATATGTTTATTTTATTTATACTGTTTAATTTATGTTCAATCTGTAGAAAGAAGGTCAGTGAGATTTCTCATGTGAAATTATACAGGGCAGAAAACAATTGGTTGATTTTGTGGCAAAACATTTAGCAGTGTTTGCATGTTGTTTTACTGCAAATAATTCATTAAAATAGAAGTAAAATGACATGCATTACAAGTTGATTTCAAAATGCACCAACATTTTTGCATTATATGATTTTCAGTTGAATAAAAGACTATTTTCCCTTCATACGTTTCATTATTGAGGATTTCTTAAAAATACTATAAAAATCTCGTCTCGTGAACCCAATCTCGTGTCTCGTCTCGTCTCGTGGGATAGGGGTCTCGTCACACCCCTAATTTATAGTTTTGCAAAAAGAGTGCATGGGATTTGCAAATGGTGTATAACTGCCTGAACTTGATTAAGGTTTTATATAGAAAGAGTGATTTATTTGACAAATTGATTTAGGCTACAGAGAATTTGGTTTAGAGAATGGGATTTAGCGTTTTAGCAATATAGAAAATTTGTAAAACGTATGCACGCAAGCCCCATCCAGTGGAAAGGAAAGGACTGATTTTTATTGATTACTCCTCTGCATATGCCACAGAAGAGGCCGATGGCCAGATTATTTGCTGATGATGCTGATTTATACTGACACAAAGACATCTAAAATTATGCTAATATTTCATACCACTTTGCATTTCTCATGCTGACATGCTTTTCTCAATTCTTACCACTGACTGTATGCAGATGTAACTCTGATGCAATCCTTTACTGACTGCAGTTTGTTTTTGTTTTTTTTTAAAGCAGATAAAAAAAAAAATGGCCATCAACAATTACTGTACTTAAACAGTAGTTGAGAGTACAAGTCCACAGTCCCTAGAGTTGAACTGAAGTAAAATTTCTTTGCCCAAACAATATAAATATTAATCTTTATTTCCTCAGAATTGGACTTTAGAACTTCTATAAAACTGCGAGTTTATACCTCACAATTCTGAGGAAAAAGTCAGAATTGCTAGATATAAATGTAATTGTGAGAAAAAATTGTGAGTTTATATCTGGTAATTTATATCTCGTAATTACATCACACATTTTTGAGAAAAAAAAAAAGAATTGTGAGAAAGTCACGATTCTCTTTTACATTTTTTTTTTTATTCCGTGGTGGAAGGTTTCATCGGACCCATATTTGTCTGCAACAAATAAACATTGTTTTGAATCCTACTACTGTGTGAATAAGTACAACGAATTCTTCCTGTATCCAATTAACCTGACGAGGTCACAACTAGCCCCATGTTACAACATCCCTGGTCTCTAAAACCATAAAAGCAAGATATCTGTTATGTTGGTGTACTAATATAAGCATGGCTGTGATTTGCATAACTTTTTACAACAAGCTCAAACAAGCTTTATAATATATAAATTGGTCTCTAAATTGGACCGTCTGAAAAGCGCAAAATTAGAAAAGCATTTCTACAAAAACAGTCATTAATAACTTCAACGTTACACAGTGTAGTGTAACCAAATTCAGTTAAAACATCACTGCTCTCCTGCTAGTTATACTACAACACTTAGTTTGGCAAGTAGCACAAAGGCCTTCTTTACACAAATGATGTTACACAGCTTACATACTTACACAACCACCTTTTGCATGATAATTGCTTACTGCATTTGATGGCATTGCAATTTATTAAATGTTTTACTAATAACAGTGAAGTTATTGATTTTGTTAAATATTAAAAGTTATATATAATTATTTTTATCAAACTAAGTGTTCCAAACAACTAGCAGGAGAGCAGTGACGTGTAACAGTGAAGTTATTCAGTATTTTTCATAATATAAAATGCACAAAAGGGTTTTGCACTTGTCTCGCGCTGTCTCACTTGTTGGTCCCTTGTCTTGCGCTGGCTCGTAGAGACAAATTTATATATTATAAAGCACAGGAGAGGAAAATTGGGTTGTTGTAGCTCGTTATCTAGGTTACTATGATTGGAAATGGCTGCATTTGTGTTTTAACAACGTTTCGTTCACGAGTTATTGATCCGGGAAGTTCGAATATGTGAATATATTGGCAAGAAATTTACAATTCTGTAGATGTAATAACAGAATTCAGAAAAATTTGAACAGAAAATGAAGAAATTTAGAAACAAAACACCCCTGAAGTATACATCATAAAAACAACCAAAGTGAAAACTAATCCACAAATGTATAAAAGCCAATACTTGAAATACAGCATATTAATAAATTACAAAATCAATATCTGCAACAAAATCAACCAGGAGATAAAATAGGTCACCAAAGCATAAAATCTATTCTTAAAATAATGACGTAAAAAAAAAGAAAAGAAAAAAAAAACCTTTGCAAATAGCCCTAACACGGCCCATTATCCTTACTTCCCAGAAAGCTTTACAGTTACCTTTAGCCACAGACAGGGGTGCAGGGGATAGGAATCCAGGATAAACACACATTGCGAGTGTGTGTGCGGGCTGACTAATCTCTGCTTTTTGTGTCATCTTTCTAGAAAGCCTCGTGCAGCCATGTGAGCCAGGCTGGCATCAAGGCAGCGTGGGAGTGTGTATTTAACAGGTGTGGTTTAAGAGGGTATGCGAGGCGAGAGGATTACTGATCTCTGGTGAAGAGTGGAGGGGACAGGGTGACCCAGGTGTATCCTGGGGTCTTCAAACAAATCCACTGAGCCAGGAGTGATGGCATCCAGCTGCATCATTCTTGAGAGCAGTGAGACAGTCAGAGTGACTGACAGACTATAAGCAATGTGCTATAAATGACAGAAGTGATCTATCCAGGGTTACTAACAGATGTTACTACTGCAAATGAGCTTTATGAACCTAAATAATGAAACAAACAGCCAGCAGCAAAGCACCAAATCACAAGTAAGATATATAGAAAATCATATTTCATTCTATTGTAAATGTTTAGTTGCAATCAAGAGCCATGCAACACCCATTTTTTCTGACCTGAGAAAGGTTGACAGCCCTAACATTAGTGAATGACAGGAATGAAAAACCTGCAAAGCATGCCTCGTGTCAACGGGGCTACACACTAACTGCATACAGCACATAAGCAGACTCACACAGACTCAAAATTCAGTTGTGAGATTGAAAATGTAAGGGAGTCACTTCTTTTAATAACTAAACTATGTTTGAACAAGTATTTTTAGCACTACAAATAGTGGATAATGATGACTAAGCATAAAACAAGTAAAAGGAAGTTGTTGAGCTGAGGAGAGTTGACTTGAAACTGTCAGACTTTCTCTCTCTTTTTTTTTTCCAAAAAAACTTCACAATGTTAAGCTGTAAAAGGCGTTTAAGAAAAAATAAATAAATAGATAAATAAATAAATAATAATAATATATAAATATAAAACATGTGATTTGGTGCTTTTTTACTATTTAATATGAAAAATCTGTTCATTTATAATGTGGCCAATTCCATCCAAAAATATAACTGTGCTGTGTTTCACACAGGACAAAATACACGCACACACACACAGGCCCTCACACCTGTGACACACAGAATCACAGCTAAGCCTGTCCTAAAGTTGGGTGTCAACCAGGCACCACTGATCTAAAAATAGATCCTCAGTAAGACATTAGAGGTTGTTACAATAAAATCTCAATTCTGGGTTTGTAAACCTCTAGGAGTTTGTGAGTTGATGGAAACCAAATAATTACTTAAATTAAATGAAACATTAAAATTAACAAATGGGGCAGCACAATAAACCAAAATTAAACACTGATAGTCTTATTTTAAACATAGAAAGTTTTATTGCCCAGCCCAATGGCACTAAATTAAATGCCAGATAAATTACAATAATACATTACAATAAAAAAAAATTCAACATTTGACATATATACATGGTATTCATTGAGTGAGATGCAAATGCACAAGTGAACTTGAACTAAGTTATGCGCTAGTCAGAATGTGTAACTCCTGTTGGTGTGATTTTTTCCCCCAAACCAGTTCAGCGTAAATCCCGCCCTGGACCAGATTCTAAACATTTCATTGGTTATGTCAATCACAGTAACGATTGCCTACACCCAACCCAGATCCCTGAACCTACCCGTCAATGTAGCCTCAGCCAATGAAATTGGTTGGAGGGAGGGGGATTTCTGCTGAAACGTTTGGGAAACCACAAAAACAAACAACCCCCCCCCCAAAAAAACCCCGCCTGCTACACCCAAAGGACTCGCAAAATTATTACAGTAATGTTCTCTTTATGATGTTATGTATATGACAGCACCAATTATTAATGTTGTGCATTGCTGTTTGAGCTGCATGTGCTGAAACTGTAGAGCTGAATGAAAACCAAACTGAAGAGCTTCACTAGCAGGTTATTTAACCCTTTTAACCCTAAGGGTATTTTCCTGTGTGACACAAAAAAGTAAAGACTCGGAACTCCAAAACTACAGTGAGGAGAGTCAAAAGGTGGGTATCGTTTGAAAGGAAATCTTTTACATTTTTAAATTTAAAAAAATAATAATAAAATTTGGACATTCTCATGCTGAGAAACTACAAATAAACAGCAAAAAACTTTTGGAAAAAATTAAAATTCATATATTTCTAATTTAAAAAGGAATTTAAAATGAAGGAAATAGATGAACTCGGTAGCGAGTTTATTCTTTTTTTGTGATGTTCCTCTATATGTGAGCTGTATCTGGCTCAAATTTTGTGGTGATCGGATTTTTGAAAGTTACAGCATTTGGAACAAATTTTAAATTTTTTTTATCTTATTTTTGACATGCACAGAAATAATGACTCATAACTCCAAATCTCTTGTAAGGAGACTCAAAAGGTTGGTATCATTTGAAAGATAATTTTTTTACTTTTTTAAATAATAAAAAATTTTTTTAAATTCGGACAACATCTTGCTGAGACTGCTGAAAAAATACAAAAAAAGTTTGCTCATTTCATATTTCTAATATTTCATATTTGACATGCAATAACTCAGAAATGAAATGAGGTAGGAGGAAAATTTTTAATTAAAAATAAATAAAATTTGGACATTCTCATGCTGAGAAACTACAAATAAACAGCAAAAAACTTTTGGAAAAAATTAAAATTGATACATTTCTAATTTAAAAAGGAATTTAAAATGAAGGAAATAGATGAACTCGGTAGCGAGTTCATTCTTTTTTGGTGATGTTCTTCTATATGAGACCTGTATCTGGATATCTAATTTGTGGTGATCTCATGAAGTATTCAAAAGTTACAGCATTTGGAATCAAGGTGGCCTTTTTTGTTTAGCCCTTGTCGCCCCCTAGTGAGTATTTTTAAGGTCGCACTTTCACGTGGAGTAACTCATGATCAAGGCATGGGATTTTGTTAATCTTGGACTCATTTCAATCGGGAGCATCCACAGTAAGTAATGATGTGCCATTGTCCACAACCTATGCCTGTTTCACGAAGTTATATGCTGAAATGCCACTTGATAGCTACATTTCAGTTTTAGCGAGCAGCTGTGAGCCTATGGTATTTTATGTGTCGTAATTGCGTGATCAATATCTCGTGATCGCTTCATTGGATTATGATGATGTTGGACTAATTTTAATCATGAGAATCTGCTGTAAATAATGATGCCCAATTTTCCACAATCGGTGCATGTTTCATGGCGTTAGGAGCCAAAACGTGACATAAATGCTGCATCAGTATGTTTTTTACATTTGGGTCTTGTGGGGTTTCACGTACAAAAAAAAAAACAACTCAAGTTTAGTCAAAGCCCAAAACAATTATGCTCGTTGTATTATACTCCATGATACCCTTCAAATGACATATAACACATGATTATCTGTGATTATCTGAGCTATCTGATGCTTTTGACACATTGGCGTACAAAATAATAAAAACTCATAAATTATGAAAATATTTTTTTTTACTTTTCAGTAAATAACTCTGCAGTACTTAGGATTTATTCAAAGTGCTTACATTCATTGTAAAATTCAGACTCTAAGCTTTCAAATGACACCTATTTTGTGATGAAGAAGGCTGGAGTTTTGAAAAATATGACTATTAATATTTTTATAGGTAGGGGGCGCCCATGGGCGGTTCACTCCGTTTTAAGAGTGATAACTCAGCACTCGTTAAGAGTTGAAAGCAACGACTGGATTCATTAAAAAGCTGAGTTTCTAAGCCTTAAAATGATACCTATTGTGTCATTCCTCTTAGTGGTTGCTTAGTAAAATGATTATGAATTTTTTCGCTTTGGGTTGCCCGCTGGCGGAACAATTCGGGTTTAAGGGGTTAACTCAACAAAATGCATCCTATATGAGATTAATCATATTTATACATCATATACATAATATTACAACGTATATCTGCACAAAATGACAAATGCACATGTGAACTTGACTAAGTTGCTTGCTAGTCAGAATGTGTAACCCTGTTATGGATGCGTTATGGATGGGTTAGTTCTAGTTTTAGAATTCATTTTAGAAAGACTAGTCTGAATCAGTCCGATCGTTCATCACCTCTTAAAAAGGAGTTTCCTCTGGCCAAGAGGAATTCTCCTATCCTAGTACTTACAAAAGCATATAGCTAGTGAAATTAAAACGTTAAAGTGAGTTGAGCATCAACAGAGACAATCAAGTGTGAATACAATGGATTTAATAGATGAATATTCGAATACATACAACTAAATCCAAGCAAAGAATACAGTGAGATAACGAAAGTAAAGAAGAAAAAAAAAAGGATTTTCAAAGAATGGCAAAATTACAAACCTTTGAGAGCCAGCAACGAAATCACTGCAGACAATGTTAGCTTAAAACGCATTGAAAGAATGATTCTATACTTGCATTGGTGATTTTGGGTGCTATAGTGAATGCAGTTTTGCAGAATTTCAGTACATTCGAGCTATAGCGTCTGATTGGTCTCTTCCTGATGTCGGGACTTCAGTGGGAATTTTAAAGTTAACATGCAAGTAGAATTGCTGGAAAATAAGAGAAGAGTGTGTCTCGTCCAAGAATAAGGATGACTGAGCATGGTCGTCTCGAACAGGAGATGGCACAATGGGAGCGCAATCGCCAGAAGACGAAAGACTTACGGGGTAGACGTATGCGAGATGGCGAGAGACAATCGAGACAAGACCAGGCGTGTCGTTGTCCTTTAACCCTCTGAGGTCGGCTGTCACGCCCGCGTGATTTACTCACTTTTTTCTTGTCAGTGTGAAAGAGACTCAAAATGCTCCGTCAATTTTGGACATTCAATTAAGAGTTATATACCATTCTAATCTGTGAAGTGTCTTCTTTTATTTGTGTACACTCAGAGTAAAAACAAAATTCACAATTGCTCTCCGAATGAAGTCCATTCTGATAGTCATAAGAAAATGAATGATAACTTAGTGAATCCTATTCGCATAGATATGGGACGCATGTCTAAATAAACGTTGAAATGTCAGGTTTTAAATCATGTAAGTCAAATCTAAAAAGAATATTCTCTGTTTATGTAATCTGTTTGAAAAGAGAGAGATGTCAGTCGTTTGCGAGTCAGGTCATTATCCTGTAATGCGACCACACCCACGGAGAGCGCGCGCTATTTAAACAAATTCTGAGGCAATTAATGCAACAGAGAGTGAACGCCCACATCAGAGCGGTACAATGTAATCAACCTTAGTCAGGTTCATGTACTTTGTTTTGAGATGCGGTGAGGAATAATTCTGGAAGAATTTGCCTCAGAGGGAAAACACTTTCAGTTTAATTTCGATGGAGGATCACTTGATCAAGCCGATGATCGTGATTTTATTCTTAAGTTCTTTATTCTAATCGTGGTACAGAATGTTTAGACAATGTCTTTGGCCTGTTTTGCTCCTCAGGTGTGAATCACTGTATATTCATGAAGATTCATGAAGGTTCACAACTCCTCACATACGGCCATCCTAAACAAAAAGTGTCTTAATTTAAAATCAAAACATTGTTTTATGTGTCCTAGTAGGCAGAATGATTTTTACATCACTTTGAAGCAAAAACTCTAGACTAAAACATACAGAATGTTGCTGACTCCACAGAATATATTAGTATGAGTTTTGAGGCCTTACTTTAGTGACGTATTTTATTTTTTTTTCAAAAATCACGCATATACGTAATTCTCTCAAAAATGACATGTACATACTTGTTGCTCACATATTATTATAGCCTAGTTTCTGCTGAATACAGTGAAATGAGACTTTTGTCATTAATATGTTTGTAAGCAACTGAAAAAAAGCACAAATGTCAGGACATGTCAAAGTACTCCAGGACCCCAAATCAGCCTCAGACCCCAGAGGGTTAAGGCAAGTAAGCCAAAACCGCCTCCTTGGATGAACCGGCCAATGGTGAGGTGTGGATTTTGAGCAGGTTTCATTTGTCTCTTTTTATGACCCAATTTGCCTGATATATGAAGTGTAGAGAGGTTCAAGGAGAGAGTTCGAGGTAGATCTTTATAGTATCGCACTACTATAGCACTACTCAAAGTGAAAGCGCAAACATTATTTAAATCATCATCACATTTCGTTTTAGCAGTATATATACAGTAGTATATAGTGTATATATATATATATATATATATATATATATATATATATATTTTTGTTTTGTTTTGTTTGTTTTGTTTCAAATATTATAATACCGTATTGTGAGTTCAGTATCGCAGTTTGTATCCAATCATGACATCATTGCATCGTTAAACACCTAGTTATGTAATATGACAGTCAAATTAATTAAATGTAATTTTCTTATTGGGTCAATAACAATAAAAAATCAACATCTAGCAGCCGATACGTATATGGTGGCCCATATACTGTGCATCCCTAGTTCACACATCTATTTTAATCACAAATGAGAGCGAGAGAGCGAGAGAGAGAGAGAGAGAGAGAGAGAGAGAGAGCGAGAGAGAGAGAGAGAGAGAGAGAGAGAGAGAGAGAGAGAGAGAGAGAGAGAATTGTTATTATTGAAAATATACTTAGTAAATATTTTACATCTAAGGGGTTTGGTTGTGGGGGGGGTCCATTTTAAGCAAAATACGGTTGTTGAAATACGCATTTGTTTCTGATGCTGATAGTTATCAGGCAAAGCAGAACTGTAACTATGTATGAGAGTTAAACACACAAATATGAGCTCATGGGCTTGGTGTTTACTCCACTGAGGAAAACCAGGTCCTTAGAGACACACCAAGCCAGGTGAACAGACCATCAGCTGATGGGAAGTGAGGGTTAGAGAGACATAAAAGGAGACACAAAGTGAAGGACAAAACTTTGTATTTTAATGTTGAAAAGCCTCAAGAAAAAAGTGATTGAGTTTTTTGATGCTACTACTATGTTTTTAGCAATTTGACATATTTAACAGTGATTTTGTCTGTGGTGCATAAGCAGACACTAGCAACACTTATGTATGGATTTTTGACATGTGGGTTGCCATCATTGGTATGCCATATTACATACAAAATGACTGTGGGGCATGAGAGTATGTGGACGTCCTCCTCTGAAAACAGAGGTGTTCTCAGTAAGAGACCTTGCCTATTGCATCACCTCCTGCTCTGTTATATGACACACAGTGGATGATCTTAAACTGTAACCTGCTCCCTCCTTCTGACGTGATGCTGAACTAAAAAAGTGAAAGTTTGAGCTATTAAACATCTCAGCCCAGTCTTTGAATCTAATGTATGGGTGTCATCTATCTTCATCCCACATCCTAGTCTGCCAAGGACCACATTAGGAGCACTCCAGGAAGCCTTGTCACAACTGACACATGTCCTTGAGGTGGGGGCACTGAAAGGCGATGCTGGTCCATTTGAAGAAGTGGGGGTGTACATGGGCGACACATAGGAAGTGACAGATAGAAGGGTTAAAATAACATTGTGCTCTGGGGCTCTGCGTGGAGGTACAAGGAAGGAGCTCAGAGTTTTTGGTCTTGGCTCTTCAGTCTCTCCAGGCATTCGCGATACCACTCCACAAGAAGCACGCTCATGGCTATTTCGGCATACACAGACACACACTTCCTATGAGATAAAAATAGCCACACTTCCCCTGATTGGAGCTAAACCCCCCAACCTCTGCGAGCCTCCCTTCTGTTCTAAAAAACACTCAGGGACATATTCTTTTCAAGAGGCAGAGCTGCTGTGAACGTCACTGAGTTTATCACCTTGTTAAAAAAGAAACCCTGAAAACACTGAATCAGAATCAGAATTCCTACAAAAAGATTTTTTTGGATCCAGAATTCCAGCCAGGAGACATGAACTGCACAACATATGCATATGGTCACAAACGCTCACGTACATACAAAGGCATTTAAGCAGGTGTATGTCAGAACTGCTCCACCTCCAGATAAAAATCTAAAAGTGTTGGTAATAAACTCTTTAAAACCCTGTTCTAATTATAGTGCCGTTTGACTAAGATGGGAGCCGTGCAGAGCAGATAAGCATACAGTAATTACACTAGGCCAGAGATAATTTCTTCCCAGCACAAAGTGCTGAACGCACAGACTGATGTTTTCACTGATTGCAAAACTGTTGCACCATGACTATATGCCAGGCAAACAGACAGCAACACACACAAGCTCTCTGGGCTTATCTCAGCCCAGAGATAAACAGCACTGTGCAGTCTTTGTGGGGTGTTATGAGAAAAAAAAATAGCTAGTCAAATATCTAGGATTGACATATTTGCCTCCTGTTTATAAAGGAAACAGGTGACTAGTGTTTTTTGTAATGACCAAGAGTCACCATTATGGCCTGCAATAACATGACAAGCACACCCTTGGGTATGTTTGCACAATGGGGGAGTGTAGTATATCCAAACCAGGTAAGAGAGACAAATCTCAAAGCAACTACAAGGGGGCTACATGGGGAGGCAGGTCAAGGCTACGGACCACACGGAGGGTGTTTGATTCTGGATAACACGAGCAACCAGAGAGTCAAATGACGAGTTCCAGGCACTTCAGTGCATAGAGTAATAAGATACAGAGCACTCACCTTCGTTGTCCATTTGACCCTCCACACAGCTAATGATGGATGGGACAAGGGTAGAGAGCCGTGTGGCATGTGTGCAGTGCAGCACAGTGAGGTGATACATATGCAAGAACACACATGCATAGACAAGTGCCTGCTGCAAATGCCAGATCTCTCACAACTGAATCCAACACCAGCTCATTCATTCAAAAACAAAATTGCTAAAATCAGAAAATACCCCGTAAACCAGGAGTGGCGAAATCCAGTCCTGGAGAGCTGCAGTTCTGCAGAGTTCTGCTCCAATTCTGATAAAAACTTCACCTGACTACAGCTTCCTAATAACCCTTCAGACCTCGATTAGCTTGTTCAAGAGTGTTTGATTAGGGCTGAAGCAAAACTCTGCAGGACTGTGGCTCTCCAGGACGGAAGTTACACCCCTGCACTAGATTGAAAAAAAGAAAAAAAAAACACTTTCACATTATCAGATAACACACCTTTATGGTGACATGAGTACAACGCAGAGTGGACTTACCAGCTGTCCGCTATGTAGGAGGACTGTTGGTTACTTTAGCTTTATGGGCAGTGTGCGTGTGTGTTGCACAGCAATAGGTTCACACACTGTCCGCAGGCAGGCTGTCTGTGCAGTGGCTGACTTCACAGGCTGCTAAGTCCATCACACCATCGTGCACATCTCCGTCCATGGGGATCCACTGCAACTGTAAAAAATAAATAAAATAATTTGTATTAATACTGGGTTTCAGACTAACATTTGAGAGCAGTGGCTCCAGTGCCATAAAGTTTTACAGCACCTAGTTTGGTAGCACTGGGGTGGCGGAGGGGGTATTAATAATATTACATGTTTGTCTCTTGAAAATACACAATTCATATTAGCTTGAGCTAGAGTTCCGATCCAGATGTAAATTTATTTTCATTAACAAAAACAGTAACATCTGTAAAAATTAACCTCACTTAAAAAAATAACTCAATAAAATTGAGTTAGGACTCTACTTTTAATAAAATTAATAATTTTTTCCCGTGGGTTTTCCACAATATCATACATCTGTAGATCATAAGGACATGCACCCCATTAACATGACTAACCTCGGGGATTCTATGTATTGTTTATAAAAAACAGTAGCCTTAAGACAGTTTTCTTAAGACAGTATAAATACAAATGCACAAAAACTGCTATAGCTAAAAAAATAGTATATTCCATTGCTCCTTTAATACATTAATAATATAATAAAATTCAAGATCACACAATTCTACCACAATACCATAGTTACAGTTGGCGTTATTAGAGAAAATTCACAGTAAATGTTGGTGATTTATGGACTGAAAAGCCTTCAAACTGGATCATGTTGGCACAATGTTTCTCCAGTTTTACAGGTTAGTGTTGTTGACAATGTCAGCACTGTTTCATCTGGCTTTTAACTAGTTTAAATCATAGAGACATTTCTAGCTTGTATTGGAGAACTCAAACGCTTCTCATTGGATCCCACAGCGATGTTTTGAAGTCATATGAACGAGACCGGTCAGCTAGTAAACCAACACATTCGCTCAAGTTCGCACTGTGCTGTCTTTTGGACCGACCTGATAAATGTGGTGCGGTTCAAACAATTAGCACTGTTTTATCCCGCTTTTGCCCCATTTGCTGTTTCTCATATGCAACAGAAATGACCGCGCTTATCAGTTAGGCAAACTGGTAGTGGCACCCATAAATTCGATGAAAAAAATAAATAAATATGGCATCCATTTCCTCTTTAAAAGGGAATCTTCAAACCATGATTTAAGTACAACTGGAGACAATATTTATTCAGTGGAACTGTAACAACACTTCAGCTACAGAAGACACCAGTAACTAGTAGGACTGGGCTAGAGGTCTGCACCGGCTTTAAACTGAGGCCCGAAACAGAGCTAGTTTGACCCGACCGGTGCCTTTACAGCGGCTGATTTAGGTTCAGGTTAAACTATAGAGTTGTACCTGTATTCTTGTTATTATAAGCAAAGACAGATGTGTAAGACCTACACTGCACGTTATTGTCAGGCTATTTATTGGTTGAACGACAAGATCATATCGTACAACGTTTAAATAGACAAAAACATTAGGCTAAGTAGTAGTAAAGACGCACAGAGAATATTTGAAATGCTATCGTGCTTCATTTTATTCATATAGATTACACTCAGTCGTGTATCATATCAAACAGTGTTTTAAACATTTAAATACACACATCAAATAATACAAAATGTGTAGTGTTTTAGATGATAGTAGCCTACTCTTGACAAAGCTGATTTCTGAGAGACGCTAGAGAAACACGGCTATTTAATTTGCTAAGTATTTATTACCAAGGCAATTGTCAGTAATACAGTCAAAATGGGGGGAAATGTGAAAAACTGCACAGCAGGTCAATTTAAGGTGTGCCCCTAAATTTTCTGCTTGTGCTCCTAAAATTCAGTAAGAAGCTACAGTGCTCCTAGTAAAAAAGTTAGTCTGGAGCCTGGAGCCTGGAGTCTGGAGATTAAAGATCTATTCTTAGTATTTAAGAATCAATACTGGTTCAACAAAGTGAGAATCAAGTAAAATCGAGCCATGGTCACCAATAATTATAATGCACTCCCTGTCAACTATTATGAAAAAGCCTGAGCTTATAGTATCACTCCTACAGACTGCTGATTGTACTCAGACGCCAAATTTGTGTAGGAATTGAGGATGAACCAGACAAATGAATCTTCCAAATGATTCGTTCAAACATAACTCCATACAAAACTCATCTCAGCCCAAATCATCACACAGGAAGAGAAACGTATTTGTGGCTCCAGTCAGTCTGAGACCCTGCATGACCCCTGAGTGAACCAGAATCAAAATCCACAGAAAACCCCACAGAGACTCTTTTATATATGAACTGCATCAAATGGTTTCAAAACCATTCTACATGGACTTGTAACCAAACATCGTTTGACTACATAATTCCATGTCATGCCTACACATGATACATGTGACCGGTTATGCGCAGATTGCTCACAATTCATGTAATTGTTATAACATTGAATAGTTGATTGAAAGTGTGTATTGTTTGGTATGAATCTAAATCTCTACTCATAACTCAAAAGTATGGCTTGAACGAAATCTGTGTAAAATGTAAAATGTATCGTATTCTTTTTAGAGTAATCAAGACCAAACTGTACCCTCGGAAAGTTCAGTTAACAGGTCATATATGACCAGTGGAGGAGAAAGTCACCTCTGGAGCAAAGACCGCATCTCATTGGTCAGAACTCCTCAAAGAGGTTGGACAAACACTTCAGCTTAAATGCTCAGTACACTAGAATTTTCAGTTAAGTTAAGTTTTCTGTCAGAACTAGAATAATAGTAGAAAGAGCTCAGAATAAGATCAGAATGGATTAGATTAAGTCGAGACAAAGACCAAGAAACAGACGATGAAGGGCAGCCAAGCAGTTTTCATTCAAGCCATCCAACTTTAATTTTCTTTCTTTACTTGAGAGTCCCGTGTTCTTAGTTAAGTTTTGTCGCAAAGTTAAAAGACTCTACAGTCTTTGCCGCCTCAACTTCAAACTTCAGCCACGAGGAAACCTCCATTCATCTGCCAGCACAAAAGAACATGATTGGCCTTCCTACCACATCATTCCGGACCGAAAAGAACGAATCAACGAACCTGGGGAATCCCTTTCTCCACGTAAAAGGGCACCGACAAGGAATCACCATTTAAAGACAAAGACGACAAGCGCAAGTACCTCCAGATTCTATAGCTGAACTGGTGCATTTATATAAAATCTAATAACCCCGCCTAAGCAGCGATAAAAAGGGCTAAATTAATGATTGATTGTTCGTTCAGACCGGGTTTTGTGAAATGCATATATTGCTAGAAACTTTTATCATTTCACTCTCTTAAAACTCATTCTTTCCTCTCTTCCTTTCTCACTGTAACTCATGTGAATGTGTGTGTGTGCATGTGTTTGTGTTAGATATTAAGTGTCGTGTTAACACAAACTCTCTTTAAAATTACGAATGACACTTTGATTATGTTATGTGCTTTTAATTTAATGTCTTAACCCTCTGAGGTCGGCCGTCACGCCCGCGTGATTTACTCACTTTTTTCTTGTCAGTGTGAAAGAGACTCAAAATGCTCCGTCAATTTTGAACATACAATTAAGAGATATATACCATTGCAATCTGTGAAATGTCTACTTTTACTTGTGCACACTCATAGTAAAAACAAAATGTTGTGCTTTTTGCAAAATAAACAAAACTAACATGATGCGTGAGCTCCGATCTCTCTCCGAATGAAATCCATTCTGATAGTCATAAGAAAATGAACGGTAACTTCGTGAATACTATTCACACAAATATGAAACGCATGTCTAAATAAACGTTGAAATGTCAGGTTTTAAATCCTGTAAGTCAAATCTAAAACAAATATTCTCTGTTTATGTAATCTGTTTGAAAACGGAGAGAAATCAGTCGTTCGCGAGCCAGCTCATTATCTGTAATGTGACCACGCCCACGGAGAGCGCGCGCTATTCAAACACAAATTCTGAGGCGATTACTCTAACTGAGAGTTAACGCCCACATAACATTCTTAGTTCAAGATGCTTCACAGCTTTGGCCTTTGGATGGGCCGTTAGCCACTGGGGGAGTGTCTTTTGTCTCCCCTGGTGTGAATTGCTAATGTATTCATGGCCATCACCACTCCCATGCATACAGCAGTGGTGACACAAAAACTGATTTACAAAATTTAAATCATTATATTGTTGTTTGTGTTGAAGCATTCAGAATGATTTCCACATCATTGTGTAGTAAAAATTCTAGCCTACAAGCTTGATAACTCAAAAGTCTTGTGAACAACTATTCAGTATGTGTTTTATGGCCTTATTGCAAGGGCATTTTTTTTGCCAAAACTTACTAACCACGCATAATCTTTATTTTTAAAAAGATGCAAACATGTACATCTATTTTGCTCACATATTATTGTAGCAGAGTTTGTGCTGAATACAGCAAAATTACATGTTGGCCAATAGTATGTTATAAGTAGCTGAAATAAGCACAAATGTCAGAGCATGTAAAACTACTCCAGGACCCCAAATCAGCCTCAGACCCCAGAGGGTTAAACTGCTGATCTATGTTACCTTGCTAAAACGTGTTTTCAAGATACCACTATCCGCTAGATACGCTTACTATACGGCTACTATACGGCCTGTGCAAATGAACGCTGGACGATTCAGTTGCTTAGTCATAAAATAAGTGACTCTTTTAGAATTTCCTATAAATAAATAAATAATTTCGTTTGAGCTTAATTCACTTACATCTATATGAATACACTTACACACCCACATACAGCTCAGGCCTGCTGGGAATGAACACAGCATGAATGTCTAACATCATTTAAAGTTAATTTGAATGTGCTGTAATTATCCCTGACGCCATTCAGCTGTGTTTATCATAACCTGGAAATATGTTATCCAGCGCCTGTGGGGAGAAGAAAAAAAAAATCTTTCAGGCCTTTTCAGGCAGTATGTGTGGAGAAAACCAGGCTCTGCTCATCACCTGTCCAATACTATCCCAACAGTGAAGCATGGTGATGGCAGCATAATGCTGTGGGGACGTTTTTCAGCTGCAGGGACAGGACGACTGGTTGCAATCGAGGGGAATGCGGCCAAGTACAGGGATATCCTGGATGGAAACCTTCTCCAGAACGCTCAGGACCTCAGACTGGGCCGAATATTTACCTTCCAACAAGACAGTGACCCTAAGCACACAGCTAAAATAACGAAGGAGTGGCTTCACAACAACTCCGTGACTGTTCTTGAATGGCCCAGCCAGAGCCCTGACTTAAACCCAATTGAGCATCTCTGGAGAGACCTAAAAATGACTGTCCACCAACGTTTACCATCCAACCTGACAGAACTGGAGAGAATCTGCAAGGAGGAATGGCAGAGGATCCCCAAATCCAGGTGTGAAAAACTTGTTGCATCTTTCCCAAAAAGACTCATGGCTATATGAGATCAAAAGGGTGCTTCTACTAAATGTATGAGGTGGTAAGCTGGGCCTTTTGCCCCAGAATGTGGTAGAAGGCTCACCAGCATGGGGCAAAAGGCACACAGTATTGATACAAATACTTTAGTTAAAATAATATGTTTTTAACAACGTCTAAGTTAATACTTGTTCAAAACAATCACTACTATTTTTTGTTTATTTTGAAACAAAATAATTTTAAAAAAGTGAAGATTCTGAAAGCATTGAAGGAGATCCAATAATAATTTCATATAGATTACAGTAGTAAGAATAAATGATATTTTATTATATGATATGATTAGTTTTTTTTAAAATGATGGTTTCATTATAAATATGGTGATTGGCTCTAAAGTGGACACCCAACTTAATACATTATATTTATCATCTCAATGTCTACAAATATAAAAGTTTCACCACCCATGCCAAATCATGCATGCAGCACAGCTTGCTTTTATGTTTCTGAATGTTGTTGATACAGTAATAAAACAATAGTATAATGTATCACCGTTTATGCTGGGATCTGTGGGTTTTGGCTAGACAACTTAAAAGTGGAGCATGGAAATCTCAAGTATGTACTGAAAAAAAAAAGTGTTTTATACTTTTTTAGTTGTTTAAATGCTTAATGCTTAAAGGCTAATGTATTTCCCATGTACAGTTAAATGATCTGGGGCCCTATTCACAAAACATCTTAAGGCTTAAAGTAGCTCCTAACTTGCTGATTTAGGAGAAATAATGGGTCTGTCAGTCCTAATTTTTGGGACTCCTAAATTTTTGCTCTAAGAGTATTTCACAAAGCATTTTAGTGCCAAAACTAGCTCCTAAATCTGTGAAACGTTAAGAGTAGTCAAGAGGACTCCAAGGTCACTTAGACCAAATCATAAACAATCCTAAAACCACCTAAAGACACTGTACACTATGAAGCAATAGCGATAGAGCCTTGGGTGCTGAAGCTTTAATATATAAATGTTATATATATATATATTTGAATCCATGATAAAAGGACAAAAATAAATCTTTAATAAATAATGTCAGATTTCCCGTAGTAGTTGCTTTCACGAGTTCATTCTTACAAATGATCGAAAAAAAAAAAAAAAAAAAAAAAGGGGGGTCACTTTACAATAAGGTTCATTAATTAAACATTAGTTAATGTATGAACTAACATGAACGAACCATGAGCAATACATTTGTTACTGTATTTACTAATGTTCATTAACGTTAGTTAAAATACAGTTGTTCATTGTTCATGTTAGTTCACAGTGCATTAACTAATGTTAACAAGATTTTAATAATGTATTAGTAAATGTTGAAATCAACATTAACAGATTAATTCATAGGTTACGCTCGTGTGTTATATCATACAAGGTTTAAAACATTTAAATATATCAAATAGTACAAAACTTGAATGATGTAGTATTTTAGTTGATAGTAGGCTACTTTTGATAAAGCTCTGATTTCTGAGAGACTGTAGCGGAACTATTTGATTTGTGTTGTGCAGTTTACACTCATGCACATTATTGCGTTGTAATTTTAGAGGTTTGTGTCACATTTTCTGCTATACACCTGTTATACTGCAAAATACGAGGAGTGTGTCTGACAAATATTTACTATTTGGTAGAATTTGTAGTGTAGCTTTCCCTGCATTTGGCACTGTAATAAGTTTTCCCACTGTAAATTTTTGTCTCATCACACTCAAGGTTTGAGTGCTGTGCTATGACCGAAAGAGTGGGAGCACATATGCAAAACAGCAAACTCACACGCTCTTTCAGTCACAACACAGCAGGGGGCACACAAATCTTATTGTAACGAAGGAGCGACAGATGAGATCCAACTGCAGGCTTTATTCAGTAGAAAACAGGGTCAGACAGGCATCAGACAGTAATCAACAGCAAACAGGTAAGTCAGGGAACAGGCAGAGACATAAACTTGAACAGGCAGATAGTTCGGGGCAGGCAGCAAAACAACACAGTCCAGTAACACGAAGCAATATTCCAAGGGCAGGTAGCAAAACAATCGGAACACTGTAGGAACAGGCAGAATGACAACGGGTAAACAAGACAGGGAATAACGCTCAGAATTGATAACCAGGGATGATCAAGACCTCGCAATGTCTGCGAGGCTGAATGTCCTTTAAATAGTCTGCAGCTG
Organism: Zacco platypus; assembly: GCA_038088235.1. Classification (NCBI taxonomy): domain Eukaryota; kingdom Metazoa; phylum Chordata; class Actinopteri; order Cypriniformes; family Xenocyprididae; genus Zacco; species Zacco platypus. Next base: position 11,953,841 of record CM076080.1, read on the forward strand.
GTTGAGGTAATCGGTGACTGGATAACGAGCTGCAGCTGGTTACGGTAATCAATGATTGGTATGGGGCTTATGGAAAATGTAGTTGCATTTAATGGATGAGTGAGTGAATGGAGTCCGTGGTGAAGTGCCCTCTTGTAGTTCTAGTGGGCACTTCAACTGACGATCGTGACACTTATATAGCTTATACAGTTTTTTTTTAGTTATAAACCTGAACCCATCCCATACCCACAGGTGTAATGTAACGAAGTAATAATACTTTGTTACAGTACTTGAGTATTTTTTGGGAAAATATGTACTTACTTGAGTATTTATATTTCTGTCAACTTTTACTTTTACTCCACTCCATTTCCTAAATAAAATGTATACTTTTTTTCCGATAAATTTCCCCAAAGCTTTTTCGTTACTTACTACAAAATAAAGCCCGAAGAACACAGACTGCAAGCAAGCATGTGCAAACAAGTGCTTGCAAAACCGTGGTTGATTTCATTTTCCGGATTGCGTCTGTTGCTAGAGTGGCTGAGAAGAGTGCGGTACGAGAGCGACCTCTAGAGGCCAAATAAAAACTATCACTGGTGCCTCGTACAGTTTGTTTTAACATGTGACGTGAAGCTGCGCGCTACACAGAACTGGACACTTCAAAAGCGGATTTAAAACAGACAACAAAGCGGTATGCTATACAGTACACTACAGTACATGTTTTCATATCATTAAAATAATTAGTTTTGTGACTAAATGCTGCATTAGTGGAGAATTAGTGCAGTATGTCTGCCGTCATGGCTGAGGATGCTGACATTAGTAGTAACGTTACCTCAAGCGGTTAAAACAATGTGACAAAAACACCAACTGTTTAATGTCTTGATTGTTACCCTCTATTTCCATTAGTTTATATCCATTTGTTCGATTTTATGCATTCGTTATCTAGCAAAGATGCATATTTAAATTGTATTCTAATCATGCAGCCGACAGAAAGATAAATCAGCAATGTATTTGATTTCATTTTTTTTTTATCCGCACTTTAACATATTTTGATAAATAACGAGTGAAAGTATACATATAATATGCCTGTGTGCATAAAGATGGCCATTTTAAGCATGATTGTTTGGATTTATATGAATTGGTAACACTTTACAATACCATTTGTAACATTAAAAGGATAATGAAAGTGTTGTTCATTGTTAATTTCAACATTTACATTTTAAAGTTGCCACTTACATTAATTATAATGCACTATGAATTAATATGAAATGATCAAGGTATAATTAATATATTAGTATTTTTTTATATTTAAAACTTAAAATAAACATTGTTAGATTTTGCTGTATTTGGCTGAGCAGTCTTTTTGGGTGGCTCGCCAATGTATTAGATTTCTCTAATACATAAAATGAGTAAGCTTGACCAGAGTTCTTGTGGGGAGAAGAGCTTATTGAAGGCAGTAGTGTAGCACAGTTCTTCAGCAGCGATGTCAGCCTTCAAAATAACTTAACCCAAAGTTCTGAGACAGAACTTTATACATGAAGACAAAAGGGCTACAAACAATAGAAAACTGTTAGGACCTCCTAGAGGAGGTTGATCTACCCTGCAATCTACTCTGAGCAAACTGTTTCTTTGTTATTCAGTTACTGTTGGCCATTTGGTTGACACCTTTACAGACAGACTGTTGATTGCATCAAGGACAGAGTTGATTATGTCTGAGGCATAGTCACAATTTAAATGCATCTAACTAAAGATGATGAAAATTCACAATCTTTCAACATCTTGCCATTTTTTTTTTAATTCAAAGCAAACAACATGTAAGAAATGGAGTTAAAACAATCTTGCTGCTCAAACTGTGTATAGAACAATATTTAATATTTTCTGCTCCTTTTGTATTTTGCATTTACTTGTACTTTTACTTTCAATACTTAAGTATGAAAAGCATTTTTTCATATTAAACATACTTAAGTACAAAAAAATATCACATACTTTAAAACTTTTACTCAAGTAATATTCTAAACAGTGACTTCCTTATACCAAAGTCATTTTCTGGTAAGATATCTATACTTTTACTCAAGTATGGCTTTCAAGTACTTTACCACTGCCCAAACCCGAAGCTACTCATGAACTCTTAACCCAAACCTGTAGCTGATAACTAGCACACAACAATATTTGTAAAATCTAACGATTTATAATACATGTGATTAAACTTTTTCCTCGAACTGACAGTTACCACATCTAGACTCCTTAACTTAGTGACTTGAAACACTGATTGAGCGATTACATGAGACATTTCAGTAAGTTGTTTCTTTCAGTATAATTTCTGATGTTCATTCATATAAAAAAGAAGGGATGATGAGCTGTGCATGAGCTGCTACAGCCTCAATTAAATAAGTTAATTTATTGTTTGAATTGCATGTCAAATTTAAGGGTGTGGTAATCGTTATCATAATCATTTTATTAAGTTTGATTGGTAGTCTCTATAAAAGCAGACCAGAAGAGCCAATCAGATGAAGCAAAACTCGTGAGATGATTTTCTGTGCACAGCTAAAATTGCTTTACAACATTATTGCGATTTATTGCATCAGAAGGGTGGGAGGATAGAAAATGCTGGGAGAGAGGGGCTATGTTGCGAGCAAAGCATGTAGGATGTGTTTTCAAGTTATGTGTTTTAAGCAAGTAGGATGTGTTTTCGACCGCTCCCAGAGAAGGCAGCAGATTTATTCACTTATTCAACAGTATAACATTTTTTTTTTTCTCTCTTAAAATATTTTTAAAATAAGCTTAAATACTTTAAGACTACACTTGCATCAATCATAAGTGGTAAACATGGCAACGTCTCGCTTCAAAGGCGCTAACAGGTCCTTGACGAATGGGTGTGCCGCGGATAGCTTATCCGGGAATACAGCTCGTCTTCAGACGATACAGGACTCTGTCAAGAACGAGATCTGGCAATCTCAGAGCTCAAGTCAGTAGATGAGTATATTTTCTGACACAGTGTGGTCACACGTTAAAGGCTGGTTGGAACTTTTACAACAGACGGTCGAATCCAACACTGATACCATTAAAGAACTGGAGCGATCTTCTTCGGATCAAGCATAACTGAACCAGAGAATTTGACTTTGTCTCTTAAAGATCGCTCAACTCATCTGGATGCTAACTGCGAAGATTTGGAGAGTCACTCTAAGAGAGAAATAATATTAGTCTGTTGGGTCTCCCTGAAGGCAGCAAGGGTTCTCATCCACCTGAACATGTTGCCCAACTTCTGCAGGAAGTAATGCGGCTTCAGGATAAGCCCGTTAGATTGCACGCATTGTACACTGTATCAGAAACCAAAGAAAGGGCAGCCGAACGTTCACGTTCACACTGAGATTCTTCAAAGGTTTGCAAAATGCTCTCCTCTTAATTACAACGGAAAGAGATTGTCCATTTTTGCTCACTACATTATGGCGGTGGCTAAGAAACTGTCTGCATTCAGAGATGTCAAAGTGTTCTTCAACATTCAATGTACTGTTGGCCGTTATATTTCAAATACTGTTGCCGTATCTGAGCCAACATGTAGCGAGTTAGAGTTAAAGCTCACGTTGCCTCAATACGTTCAGTAAGAAAGTTCATGTTAAGGAAGGGTCATGCATGCACGACTCTTGGGAAGACTTTTCTACTTCCCTTTTCTCTGTGGGTGTGCCAACTGCAGATGTGTTTCTTTGTGTCAGATGCTTCTACCAGCATTGTTATTATCATATTTTATTCTATTATTATTATTCTTTCTGTACATTTAATTTACACAATCACTGTAAATATGGCGCAACCTTAGGTGGTATAAAGGCCAGGGGGTAGTAACCTAAGATTTGTCAGTTGGAACTGTAAAGTGAAACGGTGCAAGGTATTACACCATCTTCACCACTTAGGGGAGCTTAAAGCCAAAGACCAGCTATTAAAAAGAAGATGGGTTGGTCAAGTTTACCATTCCATATTTCACAGTCAAGCTAGAGGAATAGGAATCCTTATACACAAATCTGTGCAATTTCCATGCTCAGATGATAAAACTGATCCAAATTGCAGATATGTCATTGTCTCAGGGAGAAAAGACAAAATATTTTAGTTAAAGATTTATGCCCCCAATTGGGACGATGACAAATGCTTTAGACTAGAAAATACATTGACTATTTCCTAATAGACAACAGACTAATTCAATCAGAATCATGTGATTATAATACTCTTGTAATATCAGACAATGCACCAGTAACCATTAATATTTACTTTGTACACTGTTTCAGTGTATCCCCCCATTTTTGTTCCTTTTTTTCGGCGACTCAACAGAATAATTTTAAAGTTTGTTTGAAATAAGAAGACAGCTAGAATTTGTAAAGCACTTCTATAACGTCCCAAGTCTCTTGGAGGTATGGCCTTGCCCAACTTTCAGTATTACTACTGGGCTGCAAACTTCAGTCTTTCAGTACTGGCTAAACCAACTCCAACCTCAGTATTCAGTCATGTGGCTTACCATCGAAGTTACCTTTTTGCCCACTACATTAACAGCCCTGTTGACATTCCCCTATTAACTTTTCATATTCTCAATTTATCAAAAATGTGGTTGTAAAAATTTTGTGGCCTTTGTATCACTTCTGATTTTTTCTTCAAAAAATTTTTGGTGGCCATCAAAACAAATTTTTGTCCTGCCAAAGCCTTATTGTGATTTATGAGTGATCCATATTAGGGCAATTAAAAAACATATTAAACTGCTCTGATCCAGATGACTGCTGCGCTTGTGATAGGGCGGAAGTTAACAAAACGAACAGAGAACTCCTCCCTCGTGTGCGCACTCTGTGCGCAATGTCCTAACAGCCGGGATTCGCATACAACATGTCCATGTCCGCTAATGTCCACTTCGTGACCTAATGACTCATTTGAACAGATTAATTTTTACCCAGTTCAGGTTATTTATATGACAATGTGTAAGAAATAACCTATAATCATTTTAGTCTGGAGTGAGGTGAAACGAGAACAAAGCAAGTTGTTGTTAGCTAGCTGCATTCAATTGAATATGGTAGAAAATTACACTAAAAATGAGAGTGGCAGGTAATTTATTGTCAGTATTGGGCTTGCAGATCACGTGGGTAGGGTACTTTTTACTGTTTGTGTCAATGACCATGCATATCAGCCACCACCAAAGACCATTTTTGACCCAGGAAAAACTCTGTAGACGTTTGATTCTAATTTACTCTTACTAGCTGGCACAAGTGCAAATCATCTTGGCCATTTTATTTGGGTTGTTTGTTTATTTGGGGTTTGTTTATTTTATTTTTTTTGTACTACTTGGGGATATTTTTTCGGATCACTTTTCTTTATACCTAGTAGCATGCTAAAATTTAAACTACATTTTTGAAATATTGAACATTTTTGTTATACTCAAATTCATAAAGTGAGGAAGAAAAAAAATGCTGGGAGACTGGACCTCTTGTAACGTTAATCTAACACCCCTGATCCACTCTAAGACATCATAGACATAAAAAGTATGACTTTCTGTACAGGTGCTTTGAAACAAATCTACGACCCGTGACATTAAAGGAATGTGGCATCCATAAAGCATGTATTAAAGGGAAGCACTCCAAGATATCACTGTGTAGGCTGTCATACTGTACGTGTATGTGTTTCGATGATGTCAGACATGACACAGCAGATGGGCAGTGACATGGTTGGGAGGGATAGTGGTCGGTGGGCGGAGTCTGCGCCCAATCACCAGTCAGTGGGAAGCTTAGGAATGCCACCAGGCGCCATGTCCTGAATCAGTCTGATTCACATGGCCACCAAACCTCCACCTACAGCAAGGAACAGGCAGTTTAGAGTCAGACACACCAGCCCATTCTACTCTCCTGTACACAAAGAATACTTTTGTCCACACACAAACATACACAGTGGTACATTTCCTCAGCAGTCCTGGGTAACTTGTTGTGGGGACTGACGGCAGATGACTGATTTTTTCAGCCGAAAGACAAACATTATGTAATTAGAGTTCAGGGAAAGGACTGTGTTTGGGGCGTTGTGGGCGGAAACTGCATTACTAAACCATCACTAATCATCTCATCACTGTAGGCAATAACAGTTTGTTCCAATTTATGACAAAGCACATCTTCCAGACAAAATGACAACACAGAGATTGCGTGCCTGTGCACATTTGACATCATGTGCACAGTGCCACTGACATCATGGCACCACGGTGAGGGCACAGTGCCATGGCGCTCTACGATCTGCATTCACTGTGCCACAATAACAGCATTCACTGTACCATAGAGAGTTAAGCATTCTCTAACAGTAAATGGCCATATCACCTAACCTTTTCTACATATTAATCGGAGTATTCATGCAATTTTTTGCCATCCCTTTGAATCTAGAAACACTTTTTGCACCAAAATTTGTTCATCTATCAGAAAAAAAACACACACATACACAGTATTTCTTTTAAGACAATGGCTTTGGTTTTAAAGAGGAGTTTTAAACTAGATTAACTTACTTTTAACTTACATTTCAAAATTACTTTTGAAATGTAGTACATTTTCGTCCAGATCCAGTACCGAAATTATATTACACCAGTGTACTGTGCTGGTACAGAATGCCATACAACAAGTCACTGTTGTTTGAATTTGGTCCATTATGTCACAATTGACAAACATGAACCATATGAATCATATAAGGAAGTCAACATGAACAACAGCTTCACTCATAAGTTAGACACAGTTCTTGAAACTGTTTCTTATTTGTCTGCACTGCCTATCAAATAGAGCCACAGACAGGGAGTTGGTTGACAGTGTGCTCATGCATCTAAAAAATGAACTTCAGGCTCTTAAATAAACAGAGTGAATTCAATATTCTGTAACTGTATCATGAACAATAGAGGGTAAAGCAACAGTCTGACTACTCCGAGACTGTGTGGGACAGCAATAAATTCATGAACTTCTTTTGGATGATGATATTCAAACATTACACTCCTATGAATGCTGAATCATGGAGAGCTGTGTTGAGTAATTATTTTCTTCATTACATCTGTGATGATCTGAATAACGTCATCTTTACAAGGGAGAAGGACCACTCTTGGCTTCTCGTTTATATGTCAGCTAATGGAAAACTACTGTAACAGACTAATAAATCTATACTTGCATCAACATCAACCTTTTAGGTCCAGATTACCCAATGGAATTTGAAAAAAAATATATATGTAAATAAATCATGGTTCTCTGTACAAATGTTGGTACCATGGCAAAAACAGATATATATAATTTTTTTTTTTTTTTGAAGTTAAGAGTTTATTATTTAGGACTATATTATTTATGTTAATAACTATTAGTAAATAATACATTTAAACAGCATGTCAACAAAAAAGCTGTCTACAGTCGTGGCCAAAAGTTTTGAGAATTACATAAATATTAGTTTTCACAAAGTTTGCTGCTCAACTGCTTTTAGATCTTTGTTTCAGTTGTTTCTGTGATGTACTGAAATATAATTAAAAGCACTTCTTACGTTTCAAAGGCTTTTATCGACAATTACATGACATTTATGCAAAGAGTCAGTATTTGAAGTGTTGGCCGTTCTTTTTCAGGACCTCTGCAATTCGACTGGGCATGCTCTCAATCAACTTCTGGGCCAAATCCTGACTGATAGCAACCCATTCTTTCATAATCACTTCTTGGAGTTTGTCAGAATTAGTGGGTTTTTGTTTGTCCACCCGCCTCTTGAGGATTGACCACAAGTTCTCAATGGGATTAAGATCTGGGGAGTTTCCAGGCCATGGACCCAAAATTTCAATGTTCTGGTCCCAGAGTTATCACTTTTGCCTTATGGCACGGTGCTCCATCGTGCTGGAAAATGCATTGTTCTTCACCAAACTGTTGTTGGATTGTTGGAAGAAGTTGCTGTTGGAGGGTGTTTTGGTACCATTCTTTATTCATGGCTGTGTTTTTGGGCAGAATTGTGAGTGAGTCCAATCCCTTGGATGAGAAGCAACCCCACACATGAATGGTCTAAGGATGCTTTACTGTTGGCATGACACAGGACTGATGGTAGTGCTCACCTTTTCTTCTCCTGACAAGCCTTTTTCCAGATGCCACAAACAATCGGAAAGGGGCTTCATCGGAGAATATGACTTTGCCCCAGTCCTCAGCAGTCCATTCACGATACTTTCTGCAGAAGATCAATCTGTCCCTGATGTTTTTTTTTGGAGAGAAGTGGCTTCTTTGCTGCCCTTCTTGACACCAGGCCATCTTCCAAAAGGCTTCGCCTCACTGTGCGTGCAGATGTGCTCACACCTGCCTGCTGCCATTCCTGAGCAAGCTCTGCACTGGTGGCACTCCGATCCCGCAGCTGAATCCTCTTTAGGAGACGATCCTGGCACTTGCTGGACTTTCTTGGACGCCCTGAAGCCTTCTTTACAAGAATTGAACCTCTTTCCTTGAAGTTGCTGATGATCCTATAAATTGTTGATTTAGGTACAATCGTAGTAGCCACAATATCCTTGCCTGTGAAGCCATTTTTATGCAATGCAATGATGGCTGCACGCGTTTCTTTGCAGGTCACCATGGTTAACAATGGAAGAATAATGATTTCAAGCATCACGCTCCTTTTAACATGTCAAGTCTGCCATTCTAACCCAATCAGCCTGACATAATGATCTCCGGCCACAACTGTACACTACATTATGAATCTTTTTTTACATTGAGTTCAGGGCAATTCCAGCATTATGGACGTGACATCAAAGCTTGAAATACAAATTCTCATAGAATGCATTTAATATCAACACATTAAACCATCTGTTTATATATTCATAATCACTTACTAATGGAGTCCAGACATTAGAAAAATGTCTATACAATTGTTTTATATTTTAGATGAGGGAAATATACATGCGTTACGGACGCGACAAAAAAAAAAAAAAAAAAAAAAAGTACCATTGTGCGTAGGTGCGAGTCTCACTCGCAATCATGTCAGTTTTGTTTTGTGTCTAAATGATTGCACGGTTTTCGGCTAGTTTGTGCAGTTCAAAGCACATTTGTGAGGGAAAATAATCACATTTTAATTTAAGTCCAAATTATTGCAATTTTATTTTTATTTTGTCATCTTGATCGCGGGATTATGATCAATATTCATGTTTTAACCAAGAGGTAAAAAAAACTACATCCCAAGTGTCCTATGAGACACAATGCTCTTCTGCAAGTTGTACTGTAGCCATCATATAGGCCTACCTTCTGATGTTCATAGTTCATTCTGTAACAGCCAAAGAGGAAGAGAAGATCGGTTCATGTTCATATTTATAATTGTTGTATGATATACTTGAAGCCTCGTGACTTCTTAATTATAGTCCTTGTAAATTCAACAGGCTGTGCTGTTATGACAAAATGAGTATTTATTTCTCAGCCATGCCTCCATCTTTCTGCAAAATGCTTACTGTTAAAATAAAGTTTAAAAAGGTGGATCCCTCTTTTGAAAGCATGAAATGCAATTGGTTGAAAATTTCATTTAAGCATTGTTGCTTACCTCATATGTGGTGGATAAACAAGGCAATTTTCTTAATTTCTGTTACAGCACATTAATGTAGTATATTGTAGACCTAAATGAACAACTTAAAAAGGGTTTTGTTCTTTTGGTAAAAACGTTTTTTCATGGTAATGATGACCTTTGCATGGAATTTCCTTTTACACTTTGTTGGTAATAATGAAAGGATTTGCGAGCGTGCAGAACTCTAAAGCACGCTGTGAATGAAAGCTCCGTTGTTTTGAGCAGTATTCAGCAGATGACATCTTGATGCCCATTGCGTTCAAGCGCTCAACTGATATGCCTGTGTTTGGCTACAATGGTGAACCCTTCAAAAACACGTAAATAGAAACCTTAAATGCTCTTCACAGAGCGCTTACACAGATACACACAGAAGTGTTTGAAAGCAGCCGTCTATCAGCGGCTAACGAATATACCTGGTACTCTGTACTACTGGTACTGCAGAAATGCAGGTATCATCACATTTTTTAAAATTTCAGTACCGGTACTTTGACAACCCTAAACACTACGCACAATTAATTCTAATTCACAAAAGGGAAACAATTTATGTGTTCTGAGTATCATGTTTCAACATGATATATGTACTGTTAAATGTCACTTTAGAGCAGCACATTACTGTAAAAACCTACAGTACACTACTGCATTTTATAATACAGTACAATACTGTAATTTGCATTGCATTCTGGGTAATTTTGCTTGAGCGGGAACATTTTACAGTATATTTTAGTGTTGCTGTAACCTAGCTGTAACTTATAATAATGTAATGTACTTGTAATATACCAAGCAATAATACAGCATTGCTGTAAACAGCACCCCCTGGCTGACGTCAGAACCGCATCAGCTCACTCACGGATATCTGGATGTCTCACTCGGAGAATATCTGGAAGTTTGGCAAGTTAATTTTAAATTTTTTAATTAGGTTTTAGTATTTTACGTTATAGTGTGCGTAGCTTTCAGTGTGAAATGACAGTGGAAGTTTAGCCAGCGAATGTTAACAGTTAACTTAGGTGTCTACTCGCTGACTCCCGCTTATCTCAACATTTTCAAATCTAACTCTGTGAATTAACATTGCTCCAGGTTTATTTTAACCAAACCAGACCCGGTGATTGTTGAAACGATAAAAAGACAAATTAAGATGGTTTTTGCGAGTTTTATTTAGTTTCTGTTGAGTTTGAATATATTGTGTTTTACGATGGTCTGTGAAATAAATAAACTGCATTTCTAATGGAGTCTGGTAAGTTATATGAAAACAAAAATGTCTATCTCTGTAGGGATCCTTTTCAAAATGTTTGATCCGAGCCTGTCAGCAAAAACTGATAGTATTATAATAGACGTAACGGTTAGATTGACTGTGCTCAAACTGCTAAAAAGATAAAGTCAGTTTCCGGGATGACGGATGCAGTGGTCGCGGTCAAAACTGGAAAAAGTCGTTTAGACACAAAAATACGTGAAAACAAGGCTGATTAACTATCCTTTGCAAAGTAAATGGGTGATTTGGGCTTAGAGAGATTGGCTATTGGTACCAGTTTAGCAATATAACGTTACTTCATTTAATTTAACTAGGCGGAAGGCCCATTTCTGCAGCGTTGTTATTGTAATGAAAAATATTGATTCATTAAAAATATGAAAAAAGGTATAAATTACCTTTATCAGTGTTAATAATGATCTATTAGTCAACTAAGACCCATGCACGGCAAAAAAACAAGTTAGAATTTTTAGAAGCAGAAGATTATTTTTTACTATAGATGTATTGTTGGGGTGTATGAAATACAGTGATGTGTTAGCTTATACGTCCTCAACGAGCAACGCATGACAATAAAATGTATTTTGATTTCTTACAGCTCTACATTGTGCGCCAGTTATCTTTGCAGCCTGGTAAAGAGTTTCTGTAGGTATTATCCATTTTAATACAATGTTTTAAAGGGTTAGTTCACCCAAAAATGAAAAATATATTAATTGACTGGTATGGTATTGCTAACAGGTTCCTGGTCAGAATCAACCCTGAAGGTGGAAATGCCAGACAGAAGAAATGTATTGTAACTGTCAACTGTTGTCTGGTTACCAGCATTCTTTAAAATATCATATTTTGTGTTCAGCAGAATAAAGAAATTTATACAGGTTTTGAACCACTTGAGGGTGAGTAAATGATGACAGAATTTTCATTTTTGGGTGAACCTTCCCTTTAACAGTCGTTAATACCTGTGATACCTGCTGATTCACTGAAAGTAAATAAAATGGTTTTAACAGTTTAATTGATTGAATAAAATATATTTTTGACAAGAACATTGATTGGATTGTCTTTTGATTTGCAGGTATTTTGACATACCATTATAATATTACTTCCTATAAATGTATATACTGTAATAACCACATATTATATAATTATAATATTGACATTTATAATTATTTTGAAAATTATAGTAATATTTAGCAGTAATGGATCAATATAGATATTACAGTACAATACTATATTAATTACAGCAGAAGCAGACTAAAATTAGAAAACGCTGTAAAAATACAGTAATACTATTTTGTGGAATTACAGTACTATTTTAGTGTACTGTAAATTGAATTACAGTACAATTACTGTAAACAATACAGTAACTTGCTGGAATCCATGCTGCCAGTACTGTAAATATATAACAAAATTGTTAACAGTGTGAGACTACTGCACAAAGCTTAAACCTGGATGCCATATCTATAAGCAAAAAAACAACCTGAAAAGAGTCGCTATGACATTTTGTTTAAATATGAAATAACAGAAATTGTGGTAGATTTATACGACATATTGGTTCTGCACACCTTGTACTTAACTATTTCCTAGAATACTTGGCTATTACATGAGAAGGAAGACCAACTCATCTTTTTGAATAAAAATATGGCTCCTATAGGGAGAAAAAACAAGTGTCCAATATTATTTTAAAAAAACCACATGACAATGAACTTATATTTTTAAATCGCTTACGTTTAGTTATCCTGGTGCGTTTATCTACAGTGGGGAGAACAAGTATTAGATACACTGCCGATTTTGCAGGTTTGCCCACTTAAAGCAAGTCTGTCATTTTTATCATAGGTAATCTTCAACTGTGAGTGACTGAATCTAAAACAAAAATCCAGAAAAATCACATTGTATGATTTTAAAATAATTAATTTACATTTTATTGCATGACATAAATATTTGATCACCTACCGACCAGTAAGAATTCCGGCTCTCAAAGACCGGTTAGTTTTTCTTTAAGAAGCCCCTCTGTTCTCCACTCATTACCTGTATTAACTGCACCTGTTTGAACTCGTTACCTGTATAAAAGACACCTGTCCACACACTCAAACAGACTCCAACCTCTCCACAATGGCCAAGACCAGAGAGCTGTGTAAGGACATCAGGGATAAAAATTGTAGACCTGCACAAGGCTGGGATGGGCTACAGGACAATAGGCAAGCAGCTTGGTGAGAAGGCAACAACTGTTGGTGCAATTATTAGAAAATAGAAGAAGTTCAAGATGACGGTCAATCTCCCTCGGTCTGGGGCACCATGCAAGATCTCACTTCGTGGGGCATCAATGATCATGAGGAAGGTGAGGGATCAGCCCAGAACTACACGGCAGGACCTGGTCAATGACCTGAAGAGAACTGGGACCTCAAAGAAAACAATAGATTACTGTCATAACCCCTGTTCTCTGAAACATCAAGTGGAGAGATCCACCTATGGGAAGGGCATCCGTACCTGACTGCTGCAGAAGCATCCAATTGCACCAAGTCTGGCTAGACAGACAGACAGCAGCGTGCAGCCAATGCCAGGTAAGGCCCCACCCCCTTACCTGAGGGCATATAAGGCCTGTACACGCTGCCATTCTCCAGCAAGTATATTCGCTTCTCGTGCGGTAAGCGGGGCAAAGCTGGTGGATCTCTCCACTCAATGTTTCAGAGAACCGGGGTTACAACGGTAACCTATTGGTCTCTTATCATCATGTGATATCCACCTATGGGAGAGATATGGACAGCTCCCCGATTGCCCAATACAGAGAAGGACAGTCGCCCCAAGGGGGCGGTGCCTGACACATCCCATAATTATGCACCTGGCAACCCTGGCACACACACATAACTGCTGTGCCCATGCAGGGCATGAAACATGTAAATAAGATCAGCAACACATATACACACCCAGGCAGGAATGTAAATACATGCTTGGTGACAAGAATGTGTGTGGCCTGCCGGCCCATTCACCTTTGTTCCTTTATTACAGTGTGTAAATAGGAAGCGAGAAGGAAAATATCAAGGAGGGGCTGTGAAAACCCCACCCCTAAAACAGAATGTGCTACCGAGGTTCTGGTGACATCCAGTCCGTAGTAACGCACAAACATATGGGGAGAAGCCCAGCTGGCAGCAGAGCAGATGTCCTGCAGTGACACTCCCCTAAACAAGGCCCAAGAGGCGGCTGAGCCCCTCATGGAATGAGCTCTGATGTCTCCTGGGGGCTACACTCACTTCAATTCATATACCAAACTATAGCTTCCACAAGCCAATGTGAGAGCCGTTGCTTGGATATGGGACCCGCCCATGAAAAAAAGAGCTGGCCACTCTTCCGAAAAGCACTGGTCCTGGTTATAAATACACGTCTGTAATGCACGAACAGGACACAGAGCATTCAGCCTCTGATCCTCAGTGGAGGAAAAAGGTAGAGGGTGAAAAGCAGACAGCTCCAACACCTCCAATGTGAATGCAGGGAAGCACTATAGGCATAAAAGCCTGGTTAGGCTTAAGAAAAACCTTATCTCCTCTCAAGAGAGAATTTAGTGCAGGAGGAATGAACCGAGAGTGCATGCAGCTCACTGACACATATAACTGAAGCCAAGGCCAAGAGCTACTAAAGCGGTCTTGAAGGACAGCAGCTTCAGGGAAATACCTCCTAGGAGCTCAAAAGGATATTGAGACAGAGCCTCCATCACCAAGGAGAGGTCCCACTCAGGAACAGTTCACCTAATGACCGGCAAGGAATGACGAGCACCCTTCATAAATCGGCAGATTAGAGGATGCTGCCCGACTGTTGAGCTCTCAAAGCCCACATGACAGGCAGAAATAGCTGCCAGGTAGACCTTAACAATGGAAAAAGACCTGCCTTCATCCATTAGGTCTTGTAAGAAACACAAAATATCAGGAACTGAGCACGGATATAATGTGAGACCATGCCCATCACACCACCCTTCAAACATTTGCCACTTATATGATTGAAAGGGCTGTGTAGAAACAGCCCTGGCATTCTGTATAGTAGCAACTACACACTGTGAAAGCTCTAGTGCATTTAAGTTTGTCCTCTCATGTGCCTGGCCCAGAGAGCCACCCTGTCTGTGTATGGGTGATAAAACTCCTCGTTCATTCGAGAAAACAAATCTGCGTGGAGGGGGAGGCACCACAGCTGGGTATATAACGGAGGGATTTTCTCTGCCAGCCCCATGCTTTGGGCCACCTAGGTGCTTTCAGAATGAGAGAAAGGCCCTTCTCACTCACCCTGGCTAGTGAGGGAATTATCGGGCACAACGGAGGAAAAACATACAGCAGCACTTTGGGGCATGGGTGGGTCAGTGCATCCACCCCGAGGGGCGCATCCACAACCTTTAGCGAGAAGAACGTAGAACAATGACTGTTTTTGTGTGAGGCGAATGATCAACGGTTCCCTGTTCATATCTCATCGATATTATGCCCACTATCTGAGGAGGGAGGCACTAATCTGCGTAAAGTTGGTACCCCCTCCATAGAGGGTCCGCACCTCTGTTCAGAATAGCTAGAACATGAATAGTGTGTAACGACAAGGAAAAAACCGTCTACTCCACACCAAAAGCTTGTGAGCTAATGCGTGAAGTTGACGAACACACGCCGCCCTGGCGATTGATATTAAGCCACCACTGTGGTATTGTCACAGCATACGAGCATATGTTGCCCCCACAGGCGAGGCAGAAAATAATTTAGAGCTTTCAAAAGGGATTAGCACTAAATAATTTATGAGCGATGAACGTAGTCTGCTCAGCCACAAACCGTTCTGCCCTCCGGGGTGGCACCCCAACCTGTTAAGGACGCATGTGTCGTCATGACTTTCCACAACATTGTCATCCCAAGAGGGATTCCCTGTGCAAAAAAGTCCAAACTCCTCCAGTAACGCAGAGCTGCTGTGCAGCCGAAACAAAGAAACTTTGTGTGTGGCGGATAAATGCTTGTGGAAGGAAGCATCTTTCAGAACGATCAGCGTGAACCAATCGTTGCGTTTACTGAACGAGAGAGAACACAGTGGGTTAACATTCTGAAATTGTGTTTTCTCAAATGTTTGTTGAACACAGAGATCCACAATAGGACGAAGACCGTCCTTCATAGAAATGACAAATTAATAAGAGTGAAAACCCTGCTTGTAAAGATGCAGAGGTACTACTCACTCCGCCCCTTTCTCAAGAAGAGATCTCGACTTTCAGAATGTGAGCGCGCACTCTACTGTGTGAGAAAAGGTAACACCGCTGAAAGTGGGGTTTTCTGGCAAACTGAAATCTACACTCTCCTGAAGGATTATTAGGAACACCTGTTCAATTTCTCATTAATGTAATTATCTAATCAACCAACCACATGGCAGTCGCTTCAATGCATTTAGGGGTGTGGTCCTGGTCAAGACAATCTCCTGAACTCCAAACTGAATGCCAGAATGGGAAAGAAAGGTGATTTAAGCAATTTTGAGCGTGGCATGGTTGTTGGTGCCAGACAGGCCGGTCTGAGTATTTCACAATCTGCTCAGTTACTGGGATTTCAACGCACAACCATTTCTAGAGTTTACAAAGAATGGTGTGAAAAGGGAAAAACATCCAGTATGTGGCAGTCCTGTGGGCAAAAATGCCTTGTTGATGCTAGAGGTCAGAGGAGAATGGGCTGACTGATTCAAACTGATAGAAGAGCAACTTTGAAATAACCACTCGTTACAACCGAGGCATGCAGCAAAGCATTTGTGAAGCCACAACACTCACAACCTTGAGGCGGATGGGTTACAACAGCAGAAGACCCCACCGGGTACCACTCATCTCCACTACAAATAGGAAAAAGAGGCTACAATATGCACGAGCTCACCAAAATTGGACAGTTGAAGACTGGAAAAATGTTGCCTGGTCTGATGAGTCTCGATTTCTGTTGAGACATTCAGATGGTAGAGTCACAATTTGGCGTAAATAGAATGAGAACATGGATCCATCATGCCTTGTTACCACTGTGCAGGCTGGTGGTGGTGGTGTAATGGGGTGGGGTGTGTTTTCTTGGCACACTTTAGGCCCCTTAGTGCCAATTGGGCATCGTTTAAATGCCACGGCCTACCTGAGCATTGTTTCTGACCATGTCCATCCCTTTATGACCACCATGTACCCATCCTCTGATGGCTACTTCCAGCAGGATAATGCACCATGTTACAAAGCTCGAATCATTTCAAATTGGTTTCTTGAACATGACAATGAGTTCACTGTACTAAAATGGCCCCCACAGTCACCAGATCTCAACCCAATAGAGCATCTTTGGGATGTGGTGGAACGGGAGCTTCGTGCCCTGGATGTGCATCCCACAAATCTCCATCAACTGCAAGATGCTATCCTATCAATATGGGCCAACATTTCTAAAGAATGCTTTCAGCACCTTGTTGAATCAATGCCACGTAGAATTAAGGCAGTTCTGAAGGCGAAAGGGGGTTAAACACAGTATTAGTATGGTGTTCATAATAATCCTTTAGGTGAGTGTATACCCCTTCACAATAGTCTGAATCACTCACTCGAGAGTCGACACAGACAGTCAGACTGATACGTGATTCCTGAGCATTCCAAAACTCACTGGAGAAAAGCTTAGGGCTGCTAATTCAACCGGATCGTTCATTGTGATACAATGGGGCCATCTAGTGGACAACATAGGGACGGCATGAAGGGTTGCTGACAGATGATCTCTCTTATTAATTTATTAATTTATTAATTTATTCGTCAATTACTTTGATTTGTGTTATGGGGAACACTTGGGCAAAAAGCCTTTATTAAATTAGTGAGAGCTGTGTCTAGAACACGGTGTGGTAACACTGCTTGTGCACTCTCACCAATTTCCCTTTTAAAACAGGGAGAAACACACAGGGTAACACGGGGAACAGCGAAGCCTGTGCGCACTTGGAGTGGGCAGCCACTGGCGAGGGGGTGCTAGCCTCACTGACAGAACTTCCGTGCTTTGAACAGGGGAATACAAAGCTAAACCAGTGGCTTGTCACATAATTTAGTAATTCTGCCCGCATATGGATATGGCGTCCAGTAGCAGGGGGGTTAAGTGGCTTCACAGAGGGCATCTGGCGCGGTGCAGGCTTTCTAAGAAGGCAACGTTTGAAAACCTCTTCCTCCATGTACATCGCAGCGATGTTGCATTAAGCGATGGCAGGACCAAAGAAAGCCTGGCCAGGCACAATCTGCACTCCAGCGATGCGCCACTCTTCACTATCGGGGACACCAGACAGATTAAGCCAGTTCATGTTCTCTTAACATAGAGAGCCAAAGAACGCCCGCTAGCTTGGACAGCTTGACAAGGCCATTAACAATCTCCTTCTAGAGAGCGTGCTTCACTATCTCCAGCTGTATTCCCATGTCGACCAGGAGCTCGGGTCTGGTAAGCGGAAAGCAGGGAGGAGACATTTACGGGCTTTAGATGAAGCCTGGTGGATGGGCTCGGAAAGCGATCCATTTCGCCAAGGAGAATAGGCTTGGGATGGGTGATCTCCCCACCTTGCAAGGGGTTAATGTGTCTGGTGATAGGGGGCTCGATGACAGGGGGGGGGGGGGTCACCCATACCAAGAGAGGACCGGGACTCCCAGTCATGTTTAATGTGTTTAGCACACGCAGGGAAGAGAGGGAAAAACTATTTGTAGGGCTGGGAGGGGGTCCCATGAGTTTTCCCATCATAGACATCCCACTCTTGGTCAGAGGAACTTTAAATGGTTGGCCATTCGATGATGAGGCGAGCGGCCGCTCGTTCACAAACCTCAAAAAAGACCGAAAGCAGCGGAAGCCTAGTCTGAGGCGTCACAAATGACGGGATGGCATACTCCTCTTCCGAGATGTCGAGAAAACCAGTATAGTCCACGTCCCTGGCAGCCAAGTGGCTCATGATAAACGGGGGTTCGATACCGCAAGAGAGGCCGCACCACGGGAGTTCCCCATGTGTGCACCTGCATCGCCTTTTTCCCCCATCATAGTAGGACAGGCATAAATCAGAGTGCCAGGCCATACTACAGTGCGCGGAGAAATCCATAGCCTCTTCGCCGTGTGTACGGCTGATACACATACCACACTGTAAGGATGGAAATCCTTAGTGGCGAATAGAGCACCGCACGCTCCCGCGAAGGCACAGAACTGGCAGTCCCAGGGGACCACAGTGGGTTTAGAGAAAGCCATAGAAATAAACCAATAGACCGAGGCGGGCAGCCTGTTAAAGGGTGCGAGCATGGGCAGCTTGCAGTAATTACTTCAGCTAACCTGGCTGATAGGAGAAACACGTCCAGCTGAGGCTGATCCCAAAGATGTGTCCTCCTGCAGACAATAGAGAAGTCTGTAAAACCACGAGTTGAGTGTGAAATATTCCAGAGGTTGCAAGAAGTGAATGACAACATGTACAGGCCTTACATGCTCTCAGGTAAGGGGGTGGGTCCTTACCTGGCATTGGCTGTGCACTGCTGCCTGTCTAACCAGACTTGGTGCAATTGGATGTTTCTGCAGAGGTCAGGTACAGATGCCCTTCCCATAGGTGGATCTCGAACATGACATGATGAAAGAGAACCACTAGTAACACTACGACTGTCATGGATTAAAATCCTGCAGCGCACGCAAGGTCCCCTCAAGCCAGCGTATGTCCAGGCCCGTCTGAAGTTTGCCAATGACCATCTGGATGATCCAGAGAAGGAATGGGAGAAGGTCTTGTGGTCTGATGAGACAAAAATAGAGCTTTTTGGTCTAAACTCCACTCGCCGTGTTTGGAAGAAAAATAAGGATGAGTACAACCCCAAGAACACCATCCCAAACATGAAACATGGAGGTGGAAACATCATTCTTTGGGGATGCTTTTCTGCAAAGGGGACAGGACGACTGCACCGTATTGAGGGGAGAATGGATGGGGCCATGTACCGCGAGATCTTGGTCAACAACCTCCTTCCCTCAGTAAGAGCACTGAAGATGGGTTGTGGCTGGGTCTTCCAGTATGACAACGGCCCGAAACACACAGCCAGGGCAACTAAGGAGTGGCTCCGTAAGAAGCATCTCAAGGTCCTGGAGTGGCCTAGCCAGTCTCAAGACCTGAATCCAATAGAAAATCTTTGGAGGGAGCTGAAAATCCGTATTGTGCAGAGACAGCCCCGAAACCTGAAGGATCTGGAGAAGGTCTGTATGGAGGAGTGGGTCAAAATCCCTGCAGCAGTGTGTGCAAACCTGGTCAAGAACTACAGGAAATGTATGATCTCTGTAATTGCAAACAAAGGTTTCTGTACCAAATATTAAGTTCTGCTTTTCTGATGTATCAAATACTTATGTCATGCAATAAAAGCAAATCAATTACTTCTGAAAATCATACAATGTGATTTTCAGAATTTTTATTTTAGATTCCGTCACTCACAGTTGAAGAGTAACTTTGATAAAAATCACAGACTTCTACATGCTTTGTAAGGGGGCAAACCTGCAAAATCAGCAGTGTATCAAATACTTGTTCTCTCCACTATCTCTCCAATTTACAGTTTCAGTATTTTCATCGTGATATATATATATAATATAATATATATTATATATATATATATATATAAAAAAAAGGAAATAAATATCTAAATATATAAGATTTGGTTTAACCAAATAACAAACAGTGGAAAAGATATACATACTACTTGACTTGGATTAATGAACAGGCCGAAATACAGCGGGACTGTTATTTTGAAATGTCTGTGCTTTACTATTGCTGCCAATTCAAGATTAGGATGAGGAAGATAAAAATTTCACATTGTTACAACTGTTTACAACACATAAAAAAATTTAAAAAAAACAAAAAAAAAAACACCTATCCTTCGCTTTTCCCTTCCTACTCTAGCTTATGGTACTGAGCAATGTATGAAACTTGTATTATTAGCACTTCCTGTGTCTATTTGCCAATTCATGAAGAATTCCTTGTTTGTATTCCTCACTTGTAAGTGGCTTTGGATAAAAGCGTCTGCTAAATGACTAAATGTAAATGTACATTACAATATAACTTAAACTTCATAATTGATCAGAATTAGCTCATAAGCAATCATCTGACACTAATCATCGCAACAGCGCTATCTTTTGACTTTTTAAATATGCAGGGCTCACAATTATTTAATGGAATTAAAGTTAATAAAATCACATTAGGGAGTATCATGATTTGTATTTCCTTCCACAAAATATAAGATGCCTTAAAATGATCATTAACCCTCTGAGGTCGTCACGCCGGCGTGATTTACTCACTTTTTTCTTGTCAGTGTGAAAGAGACTCAAAATGCTCCGTCAATTTTGAACATACAGTTAAGAGATATATACCATTGCAATCTGTGAAATGTCTACTTTTACTTGTGCACACTCATAGTAAAAACAAAATGTTGTGCTTTTTGCAAAATAAACAAAACTAACATGATGCGTGAGCTGCGATCTCTCTCCGAATGAAATCCATTCTGATAGTCATAAGAAAATGAACGGTAACTTCGCGAATACTATTCACACAAATATGAAACGCATGTCTAAATAAACGTTGAAATGTCAGGTTTTAAATCATGTAAGTCAAATCTAAAACAAATATTCTCTGTTTATGTAATCTGTTTGAAAACGGAGAGAAATCAGTCGTTCGCGAGCCAGCTCATTATCTGTAATGTGACCACGCCCACGGAGAGCGCGCGCTATTCAAACACAAATTCTGAGGCGATTACTGTAACAGAGTTAACGCCCACATAACATTCTTAGTTCAAGATGCTTCACAGCTTTGGCCTTTGGATGGGCCGTTAGCCACTGGGGGAGTGTCTTTTGTCTCCCCTGGTGTGAATTGCTAATGTATTCATGGCCATCACCACTCCCATGCATACAGCAGCGGTGACACAAAAACTGATTTACAAAATTTAAATCATTATATTGTTGTTTGTGTTGAAGCATTCAGAATGATTTCCACATCATTGTGTAGTAAAAATTCTAGCCTACAAGCTTGATAACTCAAAAGTCTTGTGAACAACTATTCAGTATGTGTTTTATGGCCTTATTGCAAGGGCATTTTTTTTGCCAAAACTTACTAACCACGCATAATCTTTATTTTTAAAAAGATGCAAACATGTACATCTATTTTGCTCACATATTATTGTAGCAGAGTTTGTGCTGAATACAGCAAAATTACATGTTGGCCAATAGTATGTTATAAGTAGCTGATATAAGCACAAATGTCAGAGCATGTAAAACTACTCCAGGACCCCAAATCAGCCTCAGACCCCAGAGGGTTAATACTCTTGTTATACCATTTAAGGTACTGAAGACTTTATGACCTTAATTTATCTGATGTGCATGAGTGGAGTGGAATAATGAAAGTGATCAGCCATGATTGATATTCGAAACGGTAAGCACGCACCGCATTGTATGTGTCTGCAGCATACACAATGCTTTTTTCACACGAGGTGACAGTTGGCTATGTGATATTTTTACCTACCAGTTCCTATTTTGCCGCTCTAACTTATTTAATTATATCAACACAACAAATGATTTGATAGGCTACTGGTCACAGAACATGCCATTTTTAATACCACAACATGTGAATTTGTATTGTCGCCAGTGGCAATCTCAGCAAAAACATCACTCGCAAATTACTATTTTTGGATGCAAATGTGACCGTTTTAGGCACAGTCTGGAGCCCTGCAACACAGTCCTCACACTGACAGTCACACAGCTGAAGCGCGAGCACAGATGCAGACTCTCAGATACATGCAATCCCAAATTCAGTTCCCTTTCACAGCTTTTTGCACTTACATGGTCAAATATACATACAATTATGTCAAAATGCATATAGATTGAAATCAGATTTTGCATGTGTGAATGACAAAAAAAATAATAATAATTCACATGAAATATGATTTTTACAAATCAGTTTCAAGCTACGTTCATATGTGGTTTAAAATCCTATCCAAATTGCATTTCTGGAAATCCATTTCAGTCTGACCGGGCCAATTGGATTTCCCGTGGTTTATGGGACTTTCCCACGCCACGTAAAATGTAAATGTCAAGTTAAACGTAAATGTTCTGATATTTTCTTCAGAAACAATGTTGTGTGGTTGTAAAGTGCCGGGCCAGCAGAAAATGATAATATAAATGGAGACTCACTCATACCAGCCTCCTACGTTACTGCCACTTCCTCATAATACTCAGTAGTCCAGTACGGCGGTTACATGTCATGTTCATAAGACCAGATCTGTATTGCAAACCCCTCCATGTTGCGGTAGTCGTTGTCATTTTTGACGTATGCCTACCAACTCAACATCATTGCCATCGAAACCTATGCGGAAAACGAAAGAGCGGCATGGACACACAAATCAAATCTGAATCAGTTGCGATACACAATGTGGACATCAATTTTAGATAAAATTCCAATCGGATACAACGTAGCCTTAGACGGCAACAGTTCATGAGACTGCTGTCCCTTTGTTTCGTTAATGTTAATAATTTATATATTTTTTTTAATTAAAAGTGTTATATTTTTACATTTGATTTATCCATTTCTATTTTTTACATTTTACACTTTTACATTTCACGTCATATAAGCCAGGTTACTGTATCTGAAAAACAATGATTGCAGTCAGTAATGTCAGCATTAATGTCAGCTTAAATGGCATTTGTTTTATAATATTGGATTGACTATAATGGTAAGAAAAACAAAATTGAATTCAGTGGGATTTTCTTAAAGACCTATTAAACTTGCATAAAATACTAACCCCCGGTTTCACAGACAAGGCTTAAGCTAGTCCCAGATTAAAATGCATGTTTGAGCCGTTTTAACTGAAAGTAACTTAGAACTTCGTTCATTTTTGAGTTCCCCCCAAAAAATAAAATTCTGTCATCATTACTCGCCCTAATGTCTTTATATTTTTGATGAAGAGATCCGAAAGCTTTCTGTCCCTCCATAGACAGCCTATGCAACTAAAACGTTGATGCTTCAAAAAGTTTTTAAAGAGATCATAAAGATAATCCACAAGAATTGAGTGGTTTTGTCCAAATGTTCTGAAGAGACTCGATCACTTTATACAGGTGCATCTCAATAAATTAGAATGTTGTGGAAAAGTTCATTTATTTCAGTAATTCAACTCAAATTGTCAAACTTGTGTATTTAATAAATTCAATGCACACAGACTGAAGTTTAAATCTTTGGTTCTTTTAATTGTGATGATTTTGGCTCCCACCATAAAAAAAAAATCACCAATTCACAATCTCAACAAATTAGAATACTTCATAAGATCAATAAAAAATAAATAAATAAAAAACATTTTTAGTGAATTGTTGGCCTTCTGGAATGTATGCATGTTCATTTACTGCACCTGTACTCAACACTTGGTAGGGGCTCCTTTTGCTTTAATTACTGCATCAATTCAGTGTGGCACAGTTTGTGGTATGGAAGCCCAGGTTTCTTCTACAGTGGCCTTCAGC
Organism: Zacco platypus; assembly: GCA_038088235.1. Classification (NCBI taxonomy): domain Eukaryota; kingdom Metazoa; phylum Chordata; class Actinopteri; order Cypriniformes; family Xenocyprididae; genus Zacco; species Zacco platypus. The sequence continues at coordinate 11,978,060 of CM076080.1, forward strand.
TCATCAGCATTTTTTAGTCCCTTGTTTCTCATTTTCCTCTCGACAATACCCCATAAATTCACTATGGGGTTCAGGTCTGGTGAGCTCGTTAGCCAGTCAAGCACACCAACACCATTGTCACTGAACCAACTTTTGGTACTTTTGGCAGTGTGGGCAGGTGCCAAATCCTGCTGGAAAATGAAATCAGCACCTTCAAAAAGCTGGTCAGCAGAAGGAAGCATGAAGTGCTCCGAAATTTCTTGGTAAACTGGTACAGTGACTTTGATTTTCAAAAAACACAATGGACCAACACCAGCAGATGATATTACACCCCAAATCATCACAGACTGTGGAAACTTAACACTGGACTTCAATATCTGTCTCCCACGATTAATTAACCATAATTGTTGCGATATCAATGTGTAAATACCAAGTATTTTTTCTTATGGGTTGAGAGTGTACGGATGATAAACTGTCACATGTCTCACATGACGGTGTTTAGATTTCAAGCACGCTTTCATGGCGTAGCAGCAGTTGGCGTCACGCGATAAGCTTACAGTCGTTCAACTTAAACGAACATAGTGGCAGAGCAACAAGAGGAAGGTGAGGAAGTGCGTTCATTAGTTCCCAAAAAGGGTCATACTCCATTGTTTGGAAGTATTTCGGGTTCAGAAAAAGTGGTGTTGATTAGGTAACTTACCCGTCCTATGCAAACTGTGCTCCTGTGCCGTACAATTGTCGCAGGGTAACACAAACCTCATCAACCACCTCAGAAGCCACCATAAAATACAATATCACAGACAACAACAATAACAGGAACATTGCTCAACGCAATGCCATATTCGCCTTGCTCTCAAAGACACGCGGAAATAACGCGTTTCAACTTAGCCAAGGATATTTGTCCAATAAACATCGTAAGCAATGAAGAGTTTAAAAAAAATGACTGCCACACTTGATAAAAGATACAGCATATCCTCACTCAACTATTTTTCTAACTGCCTGTGCTGTATGCGAAATGCCGACTGGAAATGGAACGAGAAATTCACAGTGCTGAATATTTTGCTGCCACAACCAACTTGTGGTCAAGTAGAACTACGGAGCCGTATCTGGGCTTTACTGTTCATTTTATTGACAGCGAGTTTGAAATAAAAATCAAGCTTTTGCAAACTTCATTGTTCCCACAAGACCATGCAGCGGAATCTGTTGCAACGCGCCTCAAAGCAGCGATTTCTGTATGGGGTTTGCTTGAGGAAAGACTCGTCTGCATGATAATGGACAACGCATCTAATATGATCTGGGCAGCATCTCTGAATAACTGGACGAGACTACATTGCTCTGGACATAGACCTCATTTAGCTAATGGTGTGTTATTTTAACATTTTTCCCAAATATAGTGTAACTACTTCGCCCATTATAAAGATACACTTGGTCATTTGTCCGATATTACAGCGACACCTAGCGTCATGCAGTATATTCAGCATATTCTGCCAAACAGAGATTTAAAAGTTTACGATAAAGCAAGCGATATTTGAATGGTCATGAAATACTATATGTGAACATATGTGCACCCAGCAGAATTTAGAAAAAGGCAGTGTTTACTGATAAATAGTCTCATGTATGTGTACATACTTTGTAAACATTTTTAAAAATTGTCACATTAAAATAATGTTGGTTAGCATTAAAATACATTAGGTATCATAAGCTAATGATAAGTAATAAATCTGGATCAGTATATATATATATATATATATATATATATATATATATATATATATATATATATATATATATATATATGGCTGTAATAAAAATACTGAAAAAAAATAAAAGTTCTGAAGTGAAATAAAAGTTATTAACCAACAGAATAATCGTGATTAGTAATCGTGACTAAAATGTTGTGGAAAATAATCGTGATTATCATTTTTCTTGTTATCGTGCAGCCCTAATTGAAATACAAAACTTGCTCTCATCTAAAAAGAGGACTTTGGACCACTGGGTAACAGTCCAGTTCTTCTCCTTAGCCCAGGTAAGACACTTCTGATGTTTTCTGTAGTTCAGGAGTGGCTTAACAAGAGGTGGCTCTTGATGCCTTGACCCCAGCCTCAGTCCATTCCTTGTGAAGTTCACTGCAGTTCTCACGGTTGGTTGTGCATCTTTTTCTTCCTCACTCAACTTTCTGTAAACATGCTTGGATACATCACTCTGTGAACAGCCAGCTTCTTTGGCAATGAATGTTTGTGGCTTACCCTCCTTGTGTCAATGATTGTCTTCTGGACAACTGTCAGATCAGCAGTCTTCCCCATAATTGTGCAGCCTACTGAACCAAACTGAAAGACCATTTTGAAAGCTCAAGAAACCTTTGCAGGTGTTTTGAGATGATTAGCTGATTGGCATGTCACCATATTCTAATTTGTTGAGATAGTGAATTGGTGGGTTTTTGTTAAATGTGAGCCAAAATCATCACAATTAAAAGAACCAAAGACTTAAACTATTTCAGTCTGTGTGCATAGAATTTATTTAATACACAAGTTTCACAATTTGAGTTGAATTACTGAAATAAGTGAGCTTTTCCATGACGTGATACTTTATTGAGATGCACCTTTATGATGAACAGATCATAAACAGAAGCTCAACCGAACCTGCTTACCACATGAGAACAAACCTCTTGTAAAAGCTCAAACGTGCTGCATAACACGCAAGAAAGTACCTCATTGGTTCTCGCACACGTCAAGCAAGCATATTTAAGCTTCCGTTTACCTCAACTGATATGACTTTAAGGACCCGCGGGAATCCTGGTTATGGTGATGGTTGACTAGCCTGTCAACAAATTGGAAATGTGTCTCCTGAACCCATTCACTTGATCATGGTAACTGGAGACTAATTTGATAAAGAAAAAGCTTATACATCATCCTGGTTACACTGCTAATGATACAAAGAGGTATTATACTGAATGCTTGAATGAGATTTAAAAAAAAAAAAAAAAACACTTCCATCCACAATCAGATGTGTTCCCATGGTCATGTCTTTTTCTTTTTTTTTTAAACTGACAACCCATTCAAGTGTATAATGAAAGCTATCAATATGTTGCCTCATAGTGCAACAGGATATTCATCTCTATTTGGTGACAACACAAAACATTTTCTAAAGGCTAAACTCACCCCATTCTTTTGATTAGTAATACATACAGTTTTAACTTAAACTAATAGACAAAATTACAGAACAATTTGTTAGAGGTTAATAATGCAGTCAGCAAATGTTCTTCTAGCTATCAAACAAACACTGCAAATACTAAGATAATAATCTCTATGTGAATTACTCTAAAATATGTAAAACAAGTAAACACAGCTTAGTGCTCCCCAGCTCTGACAATAACTGAATATCCCAACCAACCAATTTTTGTAAAGTAACCTTTCAAATTAAAATGGGATGTGGGAGAAAATTGCCCTGATGTGAAATCTGGAAAGCTCTCTGGCATCGCTCATGTCCTGCTATTAACAGCCAGTAGCGCACAGCATCTGTCATGCCCAGCGGCAGTGTTCAGAGCCCACGGTTGCATATGAGCTATGATAGTAAAGCAGGACTTGAAATGTTTTTGGCAGAGGCATTAGTCTGCACAAGAGAACAACATCAATGAAAGCACTCTATTAACGCTCAAGCAGACGAATGACGTAAAGCGCACCACCATGAGTAAACATTGGGGGCTGAGAGCTGGGAGTGGGCACTGCTAAACTTTAACACACCACAATTACATCATGGGCAAAGCCTCAAATTAAACATGATATATGAAACAGGTTATGAATAAGTCACCACCGCAGATGCAGAGGGAGAAAAACAGGCACGCATCACAAAAAGCTAATAAATCCAGTAAGACATTGATCTGTACTGGACTTTGTGCACAAGTCAATGAGCAGTTAAGAGAACGAACTGCTGTGAAATTGACTGGTCTAAATGCTTCACTATAATAACACACTGTACACATGCATACAAAAATTCGCTGTAGGGCTCAATGTGATTTTCAACAAAGCCAACAACTCATGCAAGCCGTTTATTCTGTGATCTCTCATCAGAAACTGCTACCAGTTTGGACTAGGCCTGCCATAGAGAAGACTGGCATGTGGCCGCATTTCTAAGTGGTGAAGGGATGCTGCTATTAACTTTGGGCTCACAGCCAGTGGAGGTAATCCAGGGATCACTGAGCCCGTCAATATGAAAGGCGTCACCTGAGTCAGCGATCTGCTGACTACACAAGCACGGTGTTAGTTATCAGCTTGCTTCCTGAATTTCTGTGAATTTCAATCCACTTTTAAAGGCTCATGTCCATGTGATTCTTTTTAAATTATGATGCAGTCATTGTGAAGTTGAACTGATTGATACTTTAATATTTGGTGCTAGTAAGTGAGGTCAAGGGTACAACACACTTTGTCAAAAGTATAAGACATGGGTCTTCAACCGGGGGTCCGCGACCCCTAGGGGGTCCGCGGCAGTATTGCAGGGGGTCCGTCAATTAATGTTTGATCACAAATAATAAAAAAATAAATAAAACGTGTAAAAACATCACAAAGTCAAATTTAAATAAAATATATTTGATTTTACAAATAGTATTACATTAACAGCTTTAATAAAACCCTTCCGTCCACGTGCAGTCACGTGATCTCATGATACTGTCAACGCAGACTATGAGCACTATAATTTGAAAACGCTACTGGCTAATAATTTATATACAATTTAGCTCGTCAGAATGGATCATTTGTAACACAGCTTAAAGTTCAGGTAAATGTATAATCGTCCACCTGACAGTAAAATTAAAATGTGAAGTTCTGTTTAAACTTAAAGGCCGGGACACACCAACCCGATGTCCAAGAACTAGCGGCAACGGAAGCCGACGGTGTTGTCGCCTCATGTCGGCGGAAAAATATGCTTGAAATGTGCTTGAACACACCGAAAGAATTTAAGCCGACTGTCAACTAGCGCGCGCTCTGCGCCTGCAAATAAACGAGATAACTGTCTATTTAAGGAGATATATTTGTCTATATTCGTCATTCAAAAAGGGAAAGCGAAACCATGACTGCAAGTATACAAACCATGAACAAATATCAGTCATGCTGATCACGTTCTTTATTCCACTCCGCTCATCTTATTATGAAAATATTCATGCATTCAAGTGCTCAGGTAAGATGACTTAAAATTAGAACAACCTTCTGTCTGTGCCGTCATGACTTATTCGCTTGCTTTCATAACTTTTGCTTTATATTCTCGTGAACTGACTCGTTTGCTATACTGAACAGCCAATCAGAGTTCTCTCTCACTCACCGACGGCCCAACATGTCGAATCGGCCGAAAAATGGCCGATTAGGACCAGCCGATGGTGCGGAACACAATGAGAAAACTTAGTCGGCCGACGAACAAAAACTGCCCGAAGGCCGAGCATCGGCTTGGTGTTTTTCGGGCTTTAAGTTGAAGTTCAGAAAAATGTATAATTGTCCACCTGACAATAAAATTTAAATGTATGAAACTGCAAATCTATTAAAATAATTGTGATTAAGACAACTGTGAACTTAATAAATTGTGATTTTAATTGCTACATGTTTGTTATGATGCATAAATCTCTTTAACAATGAAAATATAGCCTACAGACAATGTACAACAACATAGTTCTAATCTATATTGTCTCAACATAATATTACTATCGTAATATGATTGATTTCTATTAATATATAATATATAATAATTTCTAAAATGTTTGACACATTTTGTGTGGGGGGGTCCCTGCTCCATGTCTCGCTCATCTAAGGGGTCCTTGCCCTGAAAAACGTTGAAGACCCCTGGTATAAGACAATAATAACTACACTGAGGGAACAGAGTAGTTCCAGTGAAATTTAGGATGTCAAATCAGACCATCGATCCCAGGTATTAGGGAGGTAACTATATTATGAATTTTGTGGTATTGCGATAGCAAAATGGTCTAAATATTATCATAGCCACATGACTGTAAATGATGAACGACTTTTAATCTTTAAAAGATAGCATTCTCGATTTCACCATCCACATGATCTAATTCCTGAATGACAACAATTCGCCTGAGTATATTAAACCTTTGACAAAAATAAAATTGCGACATTCAAATCTGCATTCGCGCTGCAGTTGATCTAAAGTCATCAAGTTTAGATATAAACAGCTTCACAGTCTTTTAAAGACTCACAGTATCATTATTTCTGTTACAGATATTCAAATTATCACAGAAGTATACAGAAGTTTATTATTCAGATATAAACGCTGATGTCTACATTAATGATCAAAATATAATAAATCACCTTTTGAAAGTAACTGGGTGTTTCAAATAATGACTGTATCGACTGCATTGTTACGCCACTAAGTGGCAACAAATTACTGATAAAAATGTATCAATCCTTCTTTCAGAAACAGGTGAAGTCTTTATGAATCCAACATACAAACATATTCTGTTTAACCTGCCTGGATCTTACATGTGCGTTCAAGCATCTTATTTGAGTTGAATTTGTGGAAACACTTTACAATACGGTTCATTTGTCAACATTAGTTATTATAGTAACTAACATGAACTAATGATGAGCGATACATTTGAGAAAGACGCTTGAAAAGAGGACAGGATATGACATGTTTATGGCACTTTTTTTCCAAGTCTTCATTTGTCTTTTTTTTTTTTTATAAATACCATATCGTAGAATTTATACCTTGGTATTATCATACCGTGAGATTTTGATATTGTTACATCCCTACCAGGTATCACAGAATAAATCTTCCTTGGGGCGAGAGGATCTGTGTCTGTCTCCAGTCAACTCTTTCCTCCACGAGCATAAAAGAAGAGCTGCCCAGCAGCAGGTTCTGCAACCTGGCTTGCCTTTACACGTAGGGATACTTATCACACCTAGACCGAGATACACAGCCTAGGGGCAGCATTTATTGAACAACACTGCTTATCTCCTATGCATTGAGTGCTAGTAGGAAAGGCCTGCCATAAGAGAGCCTTACACTACAAACACAAAAGTAATAAACTACTGCATAACTGCATAGGCGGCCTCAAACCATTCATCACCTCGCAAACACACTGAAGGTCTGCAGCAGGCATCTTCCTCTCAGAAACACACCCCAACCTGCAGGCCTGGATGAGTCACGCTGTGGTGCTATTACACAAATAATGACACTTTTTGTGGCAGTCTTCACACTTTCATGCTGCTACAATGTGGGTTAAGAGCAACAGCTGCAGTTATATGTGTGACCCTGAGCTCTAAAGCAGCCATACATTTCTCCATCTGAATCAACCTTTTGTCCTGCATGACTGTAATTCAGAATTGATCACAAAGTAAGTCTTTCTTTGTTCACAGAAAAGAGGCAGTAACGCAAATAACAATGCAGCAATGAGACTGCTGCAGTTGCTTCTAATGTCGAATTAATCAAGATGCAACATGAACGACGCTGTGGAAAAAAAGGTCTGACATGAAGTGGCGACGGTTTCATCCAGCTCCTCGTGCTGAAGTAAGTTAAGTGACACCAACAAAAGTAATACAGGTCACGTAAATCAATTTTGATTTTAGTCTTTAAATACTAACACATTTGAGCCCTACTCACATAGAAATGCGGCGCTTAAAGATAAAAAGAGATGGGATTTTTTCTTTAACTCCACAAGAACTGTTAAGTTACATGAGTTTCATTGTTATGGAAACCCACCACCTTACTAAACCACCATTTGACGCGCTTTATGTCCAATCTCAATCATATGAACGAACATTAATACTTACTCCTAAACTGAAGGAGCCAAACTCCCGCCACTCACTTTCCTCAGGTGAAATCTTGACGTCGGCGCGAGGACTGAGATATGAGGAAAAGTTAAAACAGTTTCCTCTTAATTTGTTTTATCTGACAAAACTCAAGCTCTTGTGAAACTGATTTTTACAAAAGAGGTAGGAAAAATGTTTCGATAATGTGTCACATACACGCTGTCTTTGAGTCCTACCTGTCAGACTCGGTGTTCACTCGATAACGCCAGGTGTCTGGTGACTGAACAAAACTTCACTCGAAGTTGGCCCTGTGTGTGTCCCCAAAGTTCAACGGAATTCCTACGTTTTATGCATTTATTTCAGCATGTAACATATTGTGCTCTAAAACCGCTGTCGCATTCTCACTCATTTCTGCCTCGCGTTTCTGTTACTGAATTGCAGCAGCGCTCGAGCTTGATTACTCAATCTCACTCGCGCTCTCGCTGTACATATGCATCTATTGACAACCCACTCTTAAAGGGACAGGACACTTTTATTATGACTGCACTCCACAAGGCAATGAACGACTTAACTTAACGACACAGCTTAATTTAAACTGTAGTCCACTGTTTTACCGCTAAAAAATGGTATGATTCTGAGTCTATTTAATAGAGCAAATTTGTACATTGTTTGGGGAAGATATAATGCTTTTTGAAAAGGACCTTCATTATGAAGACCATAATCACCAGGCTGTATTAATAAGAAACAGTAGCCTACATATTTGACGGCTGTTAAGGTGAATTAAATTGACAAAACCTCGGTTTAATAAATTATAGCAGTCAGAAGAACTTCAAAGAGAATTCTTCAAAGTACTCTAGCGCAAACATGTGGTCATTTGAAGAATTGCAGACAGGTCCCTAGTAGGCTACACACAAATAGGCCTACTGAAGATTGGTAGGTCATTAGTAGGTTACTATGCAGGAAGTAATGCAGGATAAATGAGTAGAACTACATTAACAATTGAGCTATACTATTAACTAATATGGAAACAAGATTAACTAATTATTAAGTTGATATTAGGTAATTGATATTAGGTAATCAATAATTACTGAATGAGATTAGTCTCCTTAATAACTATCAACTAGCTACAAATCATACAGAATTAAATACTAATCACAACATTATCGTGCATCTGAGACAATCATCTTTTTTTCTCTGAAAATAGTCAGAAAAAACATAACTAATTACTCAAGTGTTAACTAGTCACTCTGCAGGAACTACCAGTGATTGACTAGTGACTAGTGAATCTTGAAGACCGCCTTTTTTACTCAGAACATGGTCATAAAATGCATCATAATTACTCAAGTGTTAATTGGTCCTTCTGTAGGAACTACTAGCGATTGACTAGTGACTAATAAATCTTGAAGACTGCCTTTTTTTTTTTTTACTCAAAACATTTATGATGCATTTTATCATAACTAAGTGTTACTTAGTCACTCTGTAGGATCTACCATAGATCTGGACCATTATTTTAAAGTGAAAAAGATGTTTTTCACTTTAAAATAATGGTCCAGATCACTGGTAGCTCTTGAAGAGTGATTAGGTGCACTTGAGAAATTGATGCATTTTATGACCACATAGAGAGAGAGAAAAAAGCTCACATCTAAGGGTAATTAATAATTGTTTAAAATTTGTCAGTAATTATTGATTAGCCTACCTAATAAGGAACAAACTCAGTCCTAAATTTGACATTACTCACTGATTAGATAATAGTAGTAGCTTACTGTTAATGTAGCTACTTTAGTACTACTCATTTGTCCAGCATTAATTCCTGCGTTGTAAGCGATTAATGACGGTCCATTATAGTTACCTCTACAACTTTTACTGGTCTTTCACTGTCTACTATTTGTAAATTTAGTTGAAATCTAGCCAATTTCTCTGATGGAAATTGCATTATCAGAATTTATTTATTTTATTAATTTAATTTTGTTATTTATTATGAAACATTTAATTTTTTTTTAAATGAAAAATGACTAATTGAGTCTAGGCATCTTGGATAAAATGTGAAAAATGAAAAAACTTAATTTTAGTGTCAATTTAGTCAGAAATCTTGGAGAGCTACTGTACTGAACACATGTATCCAAAAAAGTCTTTACAGTTTAAATGAGTTGTTCAAACTTTTTATTAATCACTTGCAGACTTATCATAAAACTGAGAATCAGTGCATGTGTAATGTTATAAACCAATTATGTCCACAGCAATACTATTGACATTACATAGCATTCATAAGAAACTTTTTAAAAGATATGGGCAAATAGACAATCTTGAAACTGAAATTGATAACGGTAACACTTTAAAATAATGTTCATTAGTTAATGTATTAACTAACATGAACCATGAGCAATACATTTGTTACTGTATTTACTAATCTTCATTAACATTAGTTAATGAAAATACAGTTCAGTGTTTGTTCATGTTAGTTCACAGTGCATTAACTAATGTTAACATGTTTTATTAATGTATAGTAAATGTTGAAATTAACATTAACAAAGATTAATAAATGCTGTGTAAGTACAGTTCATTGTTAGTTCATGTTAACCAATGTTGTTAACTAATGAACATTATTTTAAAGTGTTATCCTGATAACTAATAGACGTTGTTAGAATAATCTTTATTCTCCATTTTCATCTCTTTCACATACGTGTTCTGTTCAGAGAGGACATATTTCAAAGTTGTACATGAGTGTTTCTTTATCAGTGCATAAACATTATTTTCCACTTGCAACTTGACTCTTATTAATGTCTTCTGACAGCCATATTTTATGATATGATGATAAACATATTACTGGTATCAAAAGGCAACCAATAAAACCAATTAGCTGAATGCTTTCTATTTAATATCAGTTTGATGAAGTTGAATACACACAAAGAAAAGAAAACAGAAAAAAATCTACAAGGTACATACAAGTAAATGATACACCTGAAACAAAAGAAATAGGAAAACCGAATAAGAGAACAGAACAGAATCTTATAGAAGCCCATGGCAGGATCTTACAGAGAAGGTTTCTCTAGTTTTCAATCTCTACTGGGATCCTCACCCACTCCACATTTTATTAATCCAAGGCAGAAGAAGGTAACAGCACTTGATTGTTCATGAAAAACTGACAATGGATTACATGACTCACAACATACAACTAGTATGGTAAGAGTGTGTGAATATAGACGATCATCATGGGAAGCAGTGTTCCCGATAATTACATCCACACCACAGTGAAATATGAGGGGCACTGCCCTCGATATCAACACATCGGTAGGCAAAAACTACCATCATCTTCTTCGCATTATGGAAGGCACTGCTCCCGATAATTCTGGATCAGGTATAACATTGATTCAAAAGGAGGATGCCAGAGACTAATAGACTAACAATAATTTTCTGAAAACTATTTATTATTTTTAATCATTATATTATTTAAGAAATGCACTCTGGTAGTTTCTGGTCATAGCTTTTGAAAACAAGGTTATCTCCATAGCAGATGCTGCTTTCACATTTCGACAGTATAACTGTCATAATTATGGAAGGCACTGCTTCCGATAATTATACATTTGTTTAAAAAGGCGTTACAAAATGCTATTTATAGTGATCCCTGTCACTGATAAATAAAAAAAAAAAACTAATAAATAGATATTTCATAGCCACATAGGAAAGCCTCTTTCTACTATTTGACAATTGATCTGAAATGCCCCTGAAAAAGCGTATTCAACCTAAAAATTGGAAAAATACTGTGCTTTAGGAGGTGTGTCATCACTACAGGTAAGTTAGGTTTCAAACATTAAAATGACAATGGCTGATTGTCTAACTGTAGCCTGTATATATATATATATATATATATATATATATATATAAAATAATAATAATAATTAAAAAAAAAAAAAAAAAAATCAACAACATCAACCTCAAAATCCAGACTGTTCAGGTTATTGTGAAAATAGTTCCTAAAAGGTGTCTGAAAATGATGAAAAAGTAACAAACCAATAACACATTCCAAATTTGTGTAATCTAAACTAGATCTTAAAGGAACAGTTCACCCAAGAATAAAAATTCTGGATTATTTACCATGATATCATTCTAACCCCTTTTGTTCTGTTCTTCACATATATATATATATATATATTGGATGGATTCAAAAGGACATGAGTGATATGAGCTACTTTTATAATATTTTATGGTGCTCTCATGTCCTGTATTGAAGTTTGAAATCGGCAGTAATTTCATGGAAAAGAGGTACGTTTTTCAAAATATCTTATGTTGTGTTTCACAGAAGAGGTTTGGACGAACATGAGGGTGAGTAAAGGATGAATCATTGTTATTCTTGGGTCAACTACTGTTTTAAATATTGAGGTAAACCTCTAATCATAAATTCACATACTAGAGCACCAGTATCATTTTCTACTTTAATTTTCCTTTTTTGTCTTGAATGATGGTTCAAAGTTTTCAAATTGTTAAAGAGGTGAGCTGAATCTGCTTGTCTAAATTTCATTATCCATATCCCATACTTCCCCTGCCAATGCATTGGCACAGCCCTGGATAGTCCAGGTAGCAAGAGCAAACTGATTCTTGAATTGGTCAACGTCAGCAGATTCAAGACCTCCTTTTATAGCTTCAAGGTGATCCACCAGAGCTGCCAGTGTGTGTGAGCCGGAGCCCAGCACAATGTGCCGGAACAGATTCTCCCGTGGAGACACGAAGGGAGAGAGGAGACTGCCTTCCACCTTCCAACAGACACATCATGTTAACATCCATATTATAAAAAAAACAAAAAAAAAAAAACGCGCCACAACTGCTGCTCTGCGCAGTTTCTAGAGTTGTATTTCCCTAGAATGCAAGCTGAGAAACCTTTAAAAGAATTTTTAGGCTGGTATTTTGCTTTTAGCTCATGTCTATTAGATTTGAGGTACTATATGCTAGTGTACAAGCAGACAAATTTAATGCTTAGCAATTATACTCATTTAAACTGGATCTAAAATGTATCAAAATTAGTGTAGGGCATTGCTGCAATACCGGAGGCTGCAGTTTCAGCATTTCTATGAACCACATTTATTTTTATAAATGAACCATAAATAAATTGTTTTGGCACAGCAAAAATAACTGGAGATACGTGACACTGAAAGCCCAGAACATTCAAATATTAAGTGGAGGTGTCCACTAAAAATAAGGTGGAAGGATAATAAAAGAGTACTAATTTCTGTGGATCTAGTCTTTACAACAGTTTATTTTAGATTTAATTCAGGTCTCCTCTGATGGAGAAGAATTGGTTAGGTGGCACTGTCACAAAAAACTAGGGTCCTATAAATGTGGCCCTGTAACTGCAGCATCCAGTATTCCAAGAAAATTGCAAAATTATTTAAAATGTATCTTTATCTTCTGAGAAAGTGTAACAGAACTGTTAATGACTTATCATATCTGCTTAACTTTGTCCAATAAAATTATTGTGAGAATGACCCTCCTTCTATTACCACTATCAATAGCAGCAAAGCAGGAGCCTTTTGATATGTTCCATCCCAACTTTTTTAACAGGAAATATGTCAACAAAGGAAAGAATGAAATGGCTTGATGAGAGCCATGTTATTTACCCTCATAATGCGATTGTTGATTATGCGACACTGCTCCATGTCTTCAAGATCACTGTTCCGGATGACAGAAACAAGTGCACTGGCAGCACGATCATATGACCCCAAAGCTGACAGAAGCCACTGCATCGTCACAGTGGAAGGAAGGCGGCCCGACTTAAAGTAAAATGCAAAATGTTAATTCAAGCTCATTCCTGTACTTTACAGATATTTACAGAACCCCTAAAAGCACATGGTGCAGGGGAAAAAAATGAGATGGAAGTAAAAATCATGTCAATGCTTTTGCGGTCCCCCGAGAAACATTTGCTTGCAAAGTTTCGCACGTGAAAGCAAAGTTTCTGTGAGCAAATGCAAAACCATTGAAATATATATTTTCCATTGCCATGTCCCTTTAGGGGCACTGTAGATATTCAACAGAACACCAAGCCTAAGTCTTTTTGTGATTACAAAACCACATGCAAACACGTAGACTCACCATTTGCCGTGATTCAAATTTAGACCTGATCTGGGACACATAGCTGCGGATGACACTGGTATACTTTTCCACGTTCAGTTTCAGCAAGTGGTCGTGTACCAGCCGTAGAGTAACCAATCCAGCCACCTCGCCTGCTGTCTTGGCCAGTTTCAGAGTGTTGAAGGAAGTGTACCGTTCCAGATTCGGATCAGTATCCTCGAAAGTGCCAAACGGGTATGACTTTGAACTCTGAAACACATCAGGCAGATGTTTACTTCCTATCATCCATCATGAAACAAACTGTACCTGAATGTATTTTACTTTATGTTGACCTCAGTTAAACCTGAATACTAACCGAAGTAAATCGAAAGGAAAGTGATGGGATGCCCGAGAAACTCTGGAATGGATAAGCAGAGTGAGACAAACCCATAGGCTCCATTCTGCGAAGAAAGAAAAAGTTAGAAAGTGTTTAACAGCATTTTTCTAGTTAATCAGAACTATTAAAAATAATTTAATTAATTGAAAATAAAGGTAAAATAAAATAAGAAAATATTAGATTAAAAGAAATTTAAATGAAAAGTAGAACTGAAATAAATAGTCTAATCCTGGCTTAATCTAAGCCCTCCCTGTGAAACCAGGCCTAAATGTTTTAAGGTGAAGTACTAAAATGACAAAACTGAAATAAAATTAAAGCTAATTAAATAAATAAAAACAATTGCTACAACTTAATTAAAATATAAAAGATGAAAATATAAAAATAAAAGCTCATTTAAAATATTAATAAATACTCTAATAGTATACAAATGATAGCCAAATTGTCGAGAGCGGTGCGGGACAAACATACACAGACTTCTCCCAGTTGGATCCAGCAAACTGTTCATGCAAGGATTTGGTTGCATCAAGTGGAGATGAGACCTGTATGCAGAACAAAAAAAGTTATTTTTCTTCATAAGACAGATAAAACAGCTCAGGACAGGTTATAAGAGGAATAATGGCAAAAATTCAGCATTTGTGATGCATCACCTGTTTCATAGTGCTCTCTAGTAAGCCATACAGCATTGGACTCGCAGTTGCTTTGAAAGAGTTAAAACCTAAAGAGAATGCCAGATGATCAACTTCAACTCAAGACTAAGTCCGCCTTTAACTTCAAGAAATGACTCTTTACAAACCTGAAACAACTTCATCAAGGCTGATGTAAGAAAACGTTTTCAAATTTATGGAGGTCAAGTAGCCCTATGGGAACAAAAAACAAAAAATATTCATTGCTTAACACTGATTTCAAAGACTTCCCACACCACAAAGAATGCAGCTCTACTGAGTAGGCTAAATGATTTTAAGTTAAGTTAAGCTAAGTGATTTATTTCAATCTATTGCTATTGTTTGTCACCGGTTTCAGTCCGGTAAGTATTATAAGTAATACAGGGTGTATTCCAGAAAGGAGGTTCAACAAACCAAGTTAAAATTTGTACTCAGAGTTGACTTATCCCGATCCAGGAAATTCTGAGATTTCGGTTTTAGAACAGCTGAAGTGAGTTAGTTCAATCATCTCCAAGTAGGACTCGGAGTTAAGCTTGTGCACCACGACTGATCAAATCAGCTCCGATATTACGATTCACCATGGCAACAGCACCCAACAAAAAGATGTCTGCATACTTGCAAGTCAATACATGTTAAATTATTATCACTATAATAATAAAGTGAAAGTAAAAACTGGCAGTACGATAAGTTATTGAACTACAGGCAAAAAAAAAACGACGCAATAATAGTGTAAATGATTATATTTATTAAAATTATAAATACTTTTATCATTATTAAACACTTTACTTCAACTTCTAGAACATTTTCTTCATTTTTATTGAAAATAAATGCCTTTCTGATGTGATATGTGATGGGAAAAGAGAGAGCTCTGCAAAGGTCAGATTCAAACCCGGATCAATCATGTCACAAGTTAAATCTATGCATCTTATGAGTTACTGCCTACACCACTGAGGCCGGTGATTTTAAGATGTCTTTTTTAACCTTATGTGACATTGGTGGGTGGAGCTAGTGTAAATTTGCACTTAGTAATAGACACTCCAAATAATCATGTTTACCATTTGCATTATGATTATTTTTATTACATTTGTCATGACAGGCTATGCACATTACCATTTCTGCAGTAAATAAAACAGTATGTGAATTGTGCATGCATTCTACATGTTTTTGATTGGGTACTCAAAAGTTTAACGTTTTGCTCAAAATGTAACATTTCCAAGATAATATAAAACTATATAATATAATAAAACTGTAATGCAATATGATGAGCAGTTTATAATTGCATAATGCCCAATGTTTCATTTACTGTTTTTAAAAATAGTAGGCAGTGTAAAACAGATTTTTCTCCATATAGTGGACTTAAGTGGGGTTCACCTGGTGGAAGGTGCTAATTGCAGTTTCAGTGCAGCTTCAAAGCGCTCTACACGATCCCAGAGGTTCTTATCTAGTGAAACGATTGGTCATTTTCTTAAAAAAATTTTTTTTTTATATTTTATTTAAAAAAAAAAATATTTTAACCACAAATGCTCATCAAGTTCTACAATGTGCCACACGTGACATAATTGCGTTACAAAGGTCACGCGTGAGATGTAGATGGAGGGACTGATCCAGTGCCTACAAAGCGAATTTGCAAAGATTAAGCCAAACTGCCTTTACAGGAGAAAAAAAAAAAAAAAAGGTAAAACCACGATATCACGATTTTAAACTTGGAGGAGAAAATTACATCAAGTTTTTCACCCTACCGCGGTACTTCTGCCTATGCCACTCGTGACCTTTCTAACATAATGTGTGGCGGATTGCGAAGCAATGCAAAATAAACATTTGTGGTTAAAAAGTATATAAATGTTTTATTTATTTTTTTAGAAAACGACTGATCGTTTCACTAGATAAGACCCTTATTCCTTGTCTGGGATCGTGTAGAGCACTTTGAAGCTGCACTGAAACTGCAATTTGGACCTGCCCCCAATGAACCCCACTGAAGTCCACTATATGGAGAAAAATGTTTTCCTCAATTTCTTTTCAACTGAAGAAAGAAAGACATGAACATCTTGGATGACATGGGGGTGAGTAAATTATCAGGAAAATTTCATTCAGAAGTGACCTAATCCTTTAAGTTATTTAATAACGGAGTTGTACAAACATTTAAACTGCACGTAAGCAGTTTTTATACCAACTTTATAGAAATAAAATTGTTTCACTGTTGTGGTGCATTTTTACTGCCAAGGCACAAGAGGTTTGCTCTGCCTTACCATCTCTGGAATATGACGAAGTGAAGTCGAGTTTTATGTGCGTATGAGTTAGATCATGAGAGTTGAGGCTTACTGCCAAATATTTTGTTTACATTCGAAAACAGTCAAACAGACGTATGTGGAGTTTGCTAGAGAGAAAAGGACTCTTTATGAGAAGTGGTGTCTTTCCAACAGGATTGAAACTTTTGAGCAACTTCAAGAGTTGCTCTAGTTGGAAGAAAATATTGCGCACCAGAAACGGTTGTTGTCCATTTAAACAAACTGAAAGTCACTTCGCTTAGATGCGGCAGTTTTGTCCTACAAGTTTGTGCTGATGCACCAAAATGTTTTCGGTTTCGATCTTCAAACTCCTGTTTGAACGGAGAATTCCCTCCCATATTTAACGAGGTAATTGTTGAACAGAAGGCAATCAAAGATGCATTCATACCTCCAACCACTCTGTGGCTCCCACACTACCAAATTCACCAGCACTACAGCTAGCAAACACTATGCTCCTCTTTGGTTTGAATCCATCTTGGAAGAAAAGAAAGTTGCACTTAAAATCAACAAGTTTATTCTTAATAATTAACAGATACTTCATTGTATAATCATGTGAAATAAATGCATGTCCCTGGGGAAGAAAAAAAAAATCACTACTTATATGCAATTTACCATTCTTGATCATGTCTGTAATAGTTCTGGCCAACTCCACCAATAAACTAGTGCCAACTGTGCTTCTGGCAAATCCAGGGCCCCATGCATCTCGCTGGGCTCCGATCACCATATAACGATCTAAAGCAAAGGATGAAGACAAAAACAGTAATCACAAGTGATCAGGGACTGGGACCAGTTACTTGTTTGATGTGCACAGCTGTTTAAAGCCCAGTGTAACACAATACAGTACCTGCATCCACATAACCTTTAATGACTCCAAACACATTGTGGATTTTTTTCTGAACTAGGACATTGTTCACTTCCACTGTGATATTGTCACCATCATCACCAAGCCTATACATGGTATCCCGGAGCATCCCATCACTCCAGCCATCAGGTGAAGACCGACCTCCCAACTTACTGTTACAGGACAGGGGCAAACAAATGTGACAAAAACGTAAATAAAAGGGAATAATAACAAACCACATTGACAAAACTAAATGTTTTGCATTTTCTGCTGTTTATGTTCTTGCTGCCTGGATGCTAGAGTGATCTAAGTGGCTTCCAAGACATTGCTCTGCAGCTGCTAAGATGTTCTGCGTGTTTTTTGGTGCATTGTTATGCGGTTTATTAATGGTTGCTAGGGTGTTCTGTGTTGTTGCTACAGTAGGTTGTTGCTGGCGCAAGTCAAAAGAAACCCAACTCTAAGCCTATATAATATTCTGGGGCCAGATTCAAAATTATTTTTCTTAACTTCCATTTTATTCTTATTTTCAAACTAAATAAAATTAATCAAGTTAAGAATATTTTGTATTTCCAAAAAGCATTTCTTAACGTTTTTTCTAAGGACTGTTCCAACAACAAAACTTAAATTCCTGAAAAGAATGTTGTTATTAAAATCATAAATACCACATTAATATTTTGTAAGTTTGGATAACCTCTTAAATCCCAAGATGTTTAATGAATTTATTGGGTTCTTTAAAACACTAAACATTACAATAAAATACTAGCTATACATATTATTACTACGGATGTGCACAAATAATCTGAAGTGACGCCACTGACTGATCATTTAATCAAAGATCGGTCATCATTAAATGTGATTGATATTTTTCTGAATTTGTAATTCAGTAACAACTCAAAAAAGAAAAAACAAGTCAAATATGAACCTTGTTTTTAGTTTTATAACTCTGACTATTTTTTGGCAACATTCAGCAGACATGAAAGTTCCCATACATAGGATGTGTTCATTCAGTGCGCGCGCACACACACCCACACCCACACCCACACCACCACCCAAACCACCACCACACACACCCACCCACGCATTTTCTTAAGAATAAAATTTAAAAAAAAAACAGTAAACATGTAAAAGTTTTCCATTGCACTTTAGTTTTTGAGGTCTACTAAAATTGGTATCTTCCCAGTCTTTCAGAAACGTTTCCAAAAGCAAGTAGAATTCAATGGAACTTGTGACCATAGTTGGCGAACAATCCTTTTGGGAAACGCACCCCTGTTTAGTTCTGGGGCCTCATTTATAAAACTTTGTGTATAAACCTTACTAAAAGTGAACATACAACATAAATCTGAAAATGGTGTACGCAAAAGAAAAATGAGATTTATAAAACCATGCATACACCAGAACCTGCGCAAAAATCCCTTTATAAATCCCAGTCGGCGAAAGATTGTCTGTAAGTGCATCTCCACCCTGTCTCCTCCCCGATATCACCATATATGGAGCTTACAACGCCTAGTTTTCCTATGCATAACCTCATCTGCATATCATTTCCATGCATATTCCCATCCACGTGACACCATTGTTAACACCGTAAAAAGTACAAGACATTGGGAAATATTGCATACGGACTATAAATGCCATTCGTGCCATACATATTACTAAAAATAATCTAATATCCTTGCTGTTTTATAATAAATACATCAAAATATCCATAAAAACAAAATTGTAGCTATATAATAGCTTACTTCTCAGATAAAGTTTTTAGAATAGAGTTGATTCATTAATTTCTACTGTCCAAATAGTATTTTAATTGTTTTAAACAATTCGAACGAAATCGAATTTATGCAGTTTTGCTGATAAGGTGAGCATAGCCTAAACATACTAAAGATATTTTAGTAGATACAGATATAGGCCTACTTATTTATTGCAGTGTAAATACAATTGTCTGACGCGGCGCTTCACTGACAAAGTATTTTAAAAAGGAAACGTATCAATCTTAACGTTTTCTTCAAGTTGTATCCTTCAAATACAGTGGTATTATTCATAATTGTTTGAAGATGCCATGACATCAACGCCTCCGTGCAGCTGCAGTTGTACAGTAAGATATTAATATTGAACCTATTCAAAACGACCATCGAATCCAGCAGTGTCTTTCATAATATCGAAGTAAGTGTGCATCACTGATCATCGTTCTCGCTAAAAATATTTTGTCATAACATGACATCTGCAGTTTAGTTTAAGGAGGTATTATTGTGCTCCTATCACTCCTCACTGTCATTAAACCAGCGTGTCACATGAAAAGTGATCAAAAGTAGCACATCCACTATATAAATCCATATCATTTTTGTTTATCTTCTGCGTAATGACTTCATGTAATTTTAGGGCTTGTCACCATTAATAAAACTGGAATATTAACGTAAATGTGTATATCAAAACGAAAACAGATTTTAAAATCCTTATGTTTACTTCATTACTTTTCTCACTTGAGTAAAAGTGTTTGTACGCATGGGTCAGAGTTTGCGTGAAGGTGCGCAAATTTTCCCGTCAAGTTTGTTTTTATAAATCCCATCTTTTGAGTAAGAAGTAGCGTACGCCTATTTCAGGACATGTTTTGTGCATACACAACAGTTATAAATGAGGCCCCGGGTCTCTTTGAAGCCCCTCCTTCCAAAAAGTGCAATGTGCTCTAGTGGTCAGCTGCATTAGCGTGTTGTGATTGGTCAACTGCTTCAAGCATGTTTTTCGGAAATGTCACTCCACTTACAATAACCATGTTAGATCCTGGGTGGAAAAACCAGCATCTCTTGGACATGGTGACAACACACTACCCATGCAATTCAACCAGGCTTCATCTCTTTATTTTGAGTATGCCTTGGAAAACTAAGCCTACAATCAAAGCATATCAGGGAGTATAGAAACAGTGCTTGCTCACATACTAAACACCCTTTGGAGTGACTTTGTGCTTTGTAACATTGCAGACCCTTTTCATACACAAACAGCAACATTACACGCTAAAGAAAGTTAAAAATGTAAAAAAGCATTATAGGTCCTCTAAGTTCATGGGATTTTTATCACCTGCTTTTTCAGCCAACAGGCAAAAAACAAGCCGCCCGCACAATTTCATTTCAAACACCTAACTAATAGTGAGAGTAATGAGTATTTTAGGAACAGCAAGAGTGATAGTAAATAGCAAGAGAAATGTCACTTGCGATCACAACTGCACCTCATGATCTCAGTAGCCTGCTTTATGGTGATAGTTTGGGCTGGAATGCGGGGCAAGCCAGAAGACTCAGCCGGGGGAAACTGGGTATGATTGAAGGAAGGGAATCCTGGAGTGTAGGGATCACCAGTGCCAAGATGGACCTATGAAAAGAGTGTTTTGAAAGATCATGAATCAACTGTACATAAACTTTGAAAAGCACAAATGATCTGATAAGAGAAAGGTTCCACAACTTACATGGCCAAAAAGAGCAGTGTCGTCATTAATATTGTAGTTAACGGGATCTGGATAAATTAGCACAGCACTAGCATTCAAGCTAGCAGCATTAGCAACCTGTAATAAGCAAATGAAAACCAGAGGATAATTGAGTAATTATTAATATGAAAGGGTTAGTTTAACCAAAAATGTTTAATTACTCACAATTAATTCATGTTTAATTACTCTAACAAAATTATAAAGTCATTTTGTTTGGGTTTATTTGCACACAAAAAGCATTTCCATTGCTTTATAAAATTAAGGTTGAACCACTGTAGTCACATGGACTATTTTAATGATGTCTTTACTACCTTTCTGGGCCTTAAAAGTGGTAATTGCTTTGCAGTCTATGGGTTATCAGAAAGCTCTCTGATTTCAGCAAAAATATCTTAATTTGTGTTCCGAAGATGAACTAAGGTCTTACAGGTTTGGAACAAAATGAGGGTTAGTAATTAATGACAGAATTTTCATTTTTGGGTGAACTAGCCCATTAACAGTCTTAAAATATGATAGAGTCAGAGCACCAACCTTTTCAGCGAAACTTAGTAGTCCAGCTCTGACCAAGACAACCTTTCCATTCACATCAACATTCAGCTCTTGCAGGCGTCTGAAGTCCTCTGCTCGTCCATAATGGGCATACAGAGCTGCTCCCTAAACAACAGAATCAGTGTAAATTAGGAAAGGATAAGAAATAGTCTATTTACTACAAATCTTCCCTTCCATCAGAGCCCTCATATCTCATTTATATTTACATTTTAAACATATGTCAACATACATCATACAAGCTTTGATGTTCAACGCTATTGGATTTACAGTTTGAATATGTGAAAGTGCAAATGAGATACAAGAACTACGAATAAGGGGAATATTGTTCAAAAATTTCCTGTATTTGGCTGTACGCAATGTGAGAAGCATTAGAAACTTTTTCCCTGTGAATATTTCACCAGTTATTTTGTGTGTTCTGTAATTCTGTTGTGATGTCAACCATTCATGAATTAATCATTGTTTTGAGTCATTTCTTTCTTTCCAGTGAATTGGCTAAATGGGTTTGCAAAACAGACTGAATCAATTCCATATTTGTTTGGACAACTCTCTCACTGAAATATCTGAAGCAGTTTCTCAGTCAGTAAAACAGACAGTAGCCCTTTTGAGGTACTCAAGAACAGAGTACAAACAACGCTGGATGAAGTGGTTATTTACAGAACCTACAAACAATTGAAACAAAAGGCTACTGAGTGTTTTTGTGTCCGTTTGCGCTGTTGTTTTCCTATGTGATTATACCCTAGATTGATGTTGCTTGATCATGCTTGAACATTTTGTTGATTTTGCCATTTTTTAAAACATATTTTAAGGGTTTCAAGTCTTATAGAAGCGTGTATAAGAGACATACAAGAAAATTAACACTTCTCTCAGAGCTGAATTTTTAAAAATGAGCATATATTGAATTTTTGAACTTTTTAGTGTTTTTTGCAAAAACAACTAGCATACCCTCAAAGGAAATCCAGCACAGCTTCAAAAAGACTTATTGCACAAGTTGTACATTTATGATACTTTTTTGGGGCTCTTTTGTCAATTGGTTGTCAACATACATGCTTATTCACAACTAACCTGTGCTGTAGTAACTGCACTGTATGCCAAATATCCCTCGGTTGTTCCAATAACGTTACCACGAAACAGCACTCTGTTTTTTGAGACAAGTTCATGGACTTTCACATAGTGCTCGTCGGTCCAGGGGGTCATTCCAAAAGTTTTGAATTTTCCCATGATTTTATTAGCAAGCGCCTCATCACCTGTGCTTCCCGCCTGGTGACTGACACTAGAGAATTCCCTGCAAGAAGGAGAAAGAGAAGCAGAAAGACAAAACAAAACATGTTTAACTTGAGTACCTGCTCAATTTATCACTTGGAAAAAGCAAAAGAGCAATTGTGTGTGTTTACTTGAGGTTGCTGTTAATGTTGTCAGTTGTCAGTTTCCTTTTCAGCAATGCCCTGAGATCGCTCCAGTCCAGCGAATAAACTGCTTCTGCTCTCACTGGGGGAGTCTCACTAAAAACCGGACAATCTGAATTGATTTCATTTTTGTCTGTGCTTCTATTAGACAGGTAACCAATGAGGTATCCTAAATGACAAAAAAATATAATCATTATTATTTTATGCTCAGACATGGTTACAGATTAGCGGTCATTATACGAAAACATCTGACCACAGAATTCTACAACTGACCAATCAGAACGAAGTATTCCAGAGGACCATGAAATAAGCTTGAAAATATTCTGGCACATTGGCTTACCAATAATGAAGAGGAACAGAATGGCAATGACAAATCCGCAGACAGTTTTGGGAGAACGCTGGTTCAGCTTGCTGGGGTAATACGGACGATTATGCCGGTTCATGTTTTCCCCAACACCGTTAGCCTCTGTTTCATCATCCATGTCAGATGAGAGCTTCATCTCCACATGGCTGTTGTCACCTTCCATGTTCTGGGTCAGGTTAAAGCGAGTATAGGAGCGCGGCTCCCCATTGAACTGGAAAAATACAGTTACAAAAAACCAAAATAAAACACTGTCCTGGGTTTTTGTCACTCTGAAAACATATAAGGCAAGTCATAAAGTTTGAGCTATTCTCTTCAAGATAGAAGATTTTCAGCAAAAGAAGTAATATCAGGAACATTAAGGAGGTTTCTGTTGAACTGCCTAAAATCTAAAGATTAAAGAGAGACTTTTAAATCTCAGTAACCACATGTTTCATTATAAAGATACTGTTTTTTCTTCATCTCTCAAATGGTAAATGATTAGTTCAGATAATTCTAATGCCAAGGCAAAATAAATTTGTATGGAAAGAATGTCTTACGATTTTTGAAATTGTTGTCCTGGCTTGATCCATTGCGTCCTCAAATAACTGCAGTAAAAGAAGGAGAAATGTTTAATGGAACACAGAAAATCTACAATCACTGTGTACTAGGTAATCTATCATAAAACAAAGATTGATTCCTTATGTCAACAAAAAAGGGCTGTAAATGATCTGCAATAAAAGATATTATATTGTAATGTTGGTGAAGGTGCACTATAAAATGTTTTGTTTATGTTTCTCTGGCTGATATGACAGTGGTCTTGAACTTTGACCTTAACTTGACACCTGTGTGAAATACTCTATTCACCAGGGAAGATTATCAGTGAATACATCAGTTTGTTATCTGACTGTTTTAGTCTGAGCTATATACTGTTAAGATTTGAGTTTTTTTTTTTTTTTTTAAAGGCTTGAGTTGATTTTATTTATGTAGAGTACAACAGTCAGATTCCAGAAGTAAAAACTTCTAAACCTTTAAAGGTAGACTTAATGTGAGCTCTGAGGTTAATCAATGGTATTGGTTAGCCCGCATTACTTCAGCTTATTTTTAAATTACACCAATCAGAGTCGAATAAAGCAACATGTGTCAAAATATCTCTTTAGCTCTGCCCACTCCCATGAAGCACTGTGAATGACGTAATAGAGTAGATCTATCTACGCTCTCACAATACTTAGATGTTTGCATATATTGCAAATCAACTTATAACAACATTTGTAAATGTGTATTTTATATATTTTTCAATTTTTTTAATATGATTATGCTATTCATAGTGCTTCAATAAGGCCGTTAAGTAAACGGTCTTGTATCTTTTTTGACAAATTTTCAAAAAACGTTTTTGCTTCAAATCATATTTTTAGTGTTGTGATTTACCTCATTGCTGGTTGGCTTGGTTCATGGTTTATAATGCTTTAAAGGGATAACGCAACCAAAAATGAAAATCTGTCATCATTTATTAACCCTCATGCCGTTCCAAACCCACAAGACATTCGTTCATCTTCGGAACACAAATTAAGGTATTATTTATGAATATGCCCCCTAAATTAAATCTGTTCAGCATATAAAGCTGATTGATTTGTGACTCTTCAGAAATTTTGGACTAAACTACTCAATATGGATTAGTTTTACGATCTTTTTACGAACTCTCTGAAGCGTTAAAGTGCTAGTTGTATAGCCTCCGATTTCATTAAAAATATCTTCATTTGTTTTCCGAAGATGAACAAAAGTTCTCTGCGGAAAAAAAATGCAAAAACTTTCGAAACCAGCACAGCTGAAAAAGTGGGCAGGGACTGTTGCTTTATCGGTCTTTATTTCTTGTACATGATTCATAAATGTCATTAAAAATAAAATACAAATAATTACAATTATATGTGTCAGTAGTAATATATTAATATTTTAATAATTACAAATTATTTTCATGGTCATTATTGTTAATATTGTGATAAAGCTCCTCCTAATTTACAGGGAGGATTTTTTTTTTATTGGTTTTAAAAACTCAGTGGCAGAATTTTTATTTCATTAAATTACAACATCCCATATAGTCCATAGTATACAAGAATTAGAAAAGTGTTGTTTGAAACAGCTTTAAATGAAATCTAGTCAGTCACACCGCTGGAAACTGCTATAAATGCTTAATCTTTTTATAAACATTTAACAAACAGGACTGGAATAAGAGACAACTTAAGCACTGGATGTTTTTTTTTTTTGTTTTTTTTTGTTCAGAGGTTGAAGGTTACAAGAAACATAATAATCTAAAGCACAAGACACAGACACTGCAGGCTTAAAAACATGTACTGTATCCTTAAGGCAGTTTCATTCAGCAAACAGAAGACAAAGTGTAACAAACACTACATTTTTATTTGTTCTGAAATGAATAAAGATATCAAAAAAGTCACACTGAAGCAGTGCGCCAAATGTACTGTACAAGCTTACTTGGACACATGCATGCTAGAGATAGGAAAAAGTATCGGGCTACACCCTACCAGGAAAGAACGTGTTCTGTACACAATCAGATCAAACCAATCCTCACGTCCGTTGGGTTCTGCCTGACATTTAACCTCTTACTGTCCTTTCCTCAGAAATTACACAGAACACAAGTGAGCTCTTTCACGACCGGCTCACTAATCCTCATACCTTGTCTGAGTCTATGGGTGTGTAAGCCCTGATGCTTTACTATACAATTCACGAGATAACCAGAGCCCAATAAACCTCCAGACAAAAGGAAACTTTTATCAATCAAGGATAAAACAACTGAACAAACAATAACAATCACACTAGAAGAGGAAATACTGTAAACTAAAGTTCAGAGACCGTCTGTTACTGCCAGGCATATTCAAGGACAAGCCAGTGAAATTCTCTTTCACACACACACACATACACACACACAAAAATGAGCAATGAGCAACTTCTCTGGCCAAAATTCTCAATGATTTTGTAAAGTGTGCTGTTGGTTTAATCCATTCATGCAATACACTAAGCTACTTAATCATGTGACTCTGTGCCACCCCACCACTTGAATCATATTTTCTGAGAAGTAAATGGATAAATTAGTCTAAACTTGTGTCATTTACTCACATTTTAAAATAACCTCTCTGGACACATAGGTTAATAATGCCTTACTGTATTTTTCTGGCTCTACAGATTAACATCAAACTGTTTTGGATCACAATCGAAGTTGCCAAGAATGTGACATTGTTGATTAATCTTTACAGAACTGGCAGAGAGGATTAAAACTCACTGTAGAAAATCATGTGATGGTCACACTGAGTAAAACACTGTACACTCTAATGTGCTTCATGTGGTAAAATCTAAATTATCTAGTTTTATTTAAGTAAAAAAATATATATGATTTAATATTTGTGCATCAACTCAAAGTCATTTTTAGGTTCAGAGCAGCAAGAATTAGCTCCATGCCGTGATAACTGCATTTTTTTTTTTACCAATCTCTAGTCCATTTGCAAGCCTGACTCTGCTGCAATGTAAATAACGAGCCTTTCAAACTAGTAGTTAATTTAGGTGCATGGCCATGGTGACAGGTGACAAGCACTACCCAACGGAAGACGGTTGACTGGGAAGGACGTGTTCAGAGCTGACCCTGAAGAAAATGTCACATCCATCTGCGACCAAATCAACTTTTTTTATATATAGTTTTAGTTAAGTTACTAAAAAAAAAAATTAAAATTGATCTCGCAAGTCCTACAACATTACTAAAATGATTTAATATTAAAATAATTTATATTAAAACGAAATACATTTATGAGGCCATTTAAATCATCCCCAAAAAGTCACTTTTGTCATAAAATTAATTTTACAAGTGAAACGATCACCGTCTCATTTCAGTTTGACTCAATCTGAGTGAAGGTCAGGGTTTTCAGAGCACAAGCACGAGCTATGTAGTAAAAGTTTGGTCCGCACCTGCTCTTGACACGAATTTACAGTAGCAGCAACACGAATTAAAAGCGATTATAGTTAGATTATAATTCTAGTCATTTTACTTGTAATTCATACTGTGAGGAATAATCCTAACTTCGGTGGTTCAAAAAGCCATGCACCGCTATTTCTACAATAGTCTAGAAATACAGTAGAAATAGCAGGTAGTTAACCTTCTGCAGACAACACATTTCTATTAGATGTCCGTGATAAATCTTACCAATGCTCTCGTCACGACCGCAGCACCCTAGTCACGACCACCGCGAGCACCTCACAAGCACATAATAACCTTGGCGACCCTGCAGAACTATGAAGCTTTCATACTGAGAAGGCGGGAGCTGTTGGTGTCACTTCCGGGTTTCTATTTTAGAGAATTTTAGAGTATGTATCTGGGTTCAAAAGAAGACGAAGATTTATGTTGTAGGCTATTAAATATATTTTAAAATTCAGCCTAAGCTGCAATTGTCGACATTCTGAGAGTATTTGGTATAATATATGGTCATATATGGTACTGAAAAATTAGCTACATAGAACTCATACTAATTAGCATATAATTAATATTAATTATATGGCCACGGTTATTACATTTATAATTATAAATAATACTTACAAATGTTAACAATAGCGTTTTTATTGCTATAATTATAATAATAATAAAAATAATAATCTTCTCCCCCAATAAGGAATGTCCTGGATGTTTATTCTGTTCTGTTTTTTTTTTTTTTTGTTTTTTTTTTTTTGAGTAATGAAAAGATTGCTTTATTTTCAAAGTGCCAGCTTAGCACATTCACACGCCAACATCTGCATAGAGCAGGCAGAAGAAGAACATTTGGGCCAAAGTAATCTAAGACATTTTCCAGGAGGAGCTCAGGAAAGTAAAGGACACAACCACTGTGGGTTTTTGTCAAAATTCAGCTACACCTGTGAAAATACTGTTAATAATATGGTAACTCAGATTTGTGTCCAAATGTCTGAAGAACATTTAAGCAACTGTATGTTTCTAGTGTGTTGTCATTTTTTTTTTGGCATCATCAATACACTGTTTATCAAAATATGAAATAATAAAACTTTTTCAATTAGCAATAAGCCAATTCACCTTTTATTTACAGTCATGGCCAAAAATATTAGCACCCTTGGTAAATATGATCAAAGATGACTGTAAAAATAAATCTGCTTTGTTTATCCTTTTGATCTTTAAATCTTTCATTGAAGGAAAATAATTGAAAGTCGGGGAGGGGAATAAATGTTTTTCTCCAAAACATGTTGGCCATAATTATTGGCACCCTTTTATTCAATACTTTTTACAACCTCTTTTTGCCAAGATGACTGCTCTGAGTCTTCACCTATAATGCCTGATGAGTTTGGAGATCACCTGACGAGAGATCAGAGACCTTTCCCCCATGCAGAATCACTCCACATCCTTCAGATTCCCAGCTCCATGTTTGTGCTTCTTCTCTTCAGTTCACTCCACTCGTTTTCTCTAGGGTTCAGGTCAGGGAACTGGGACGGCCATGGCAGAAGCTTCATTTTATGCTCAGTGACACATTTTGGTGTTGGTTTTGATGATTGTTTTGGATCACTGTCCTGATGGATGATCCAACCACAGCCCATTATAGGATTTCTAGCAGAAGCAGTCAGATTTAAATTTTTTATCTGTTGGTATTTGATAGAATCCATGATACCATGTATCTGAACAAGATATCCAGGACCTACAGTGGAAAAGTAGGCCCACAACATTAAAGATCCAGCAGTATATTTAACCGTGGGCATGGATACTTTTTATCCCTGTGTGCACCAAACCCATCTGGTGGGCTTGCTGCCAAAAAACTCTTTTTTTTATTTTTATAGAAACTTCATTTGAAGTTCCAGTCTTCTCTGACATCTGAATATGCTGGAGATTGTTTCTGGATGAGAGCAGGATTTTTCTAGAAACCCTCCCGAACAACTTGTGGGGATGTAGGTCCTGTTTGATATTTTTTTTTTAGCCTTTCTGACACAAGACTCAACTAGTCACTGCAATTCTCCAGCTGTGATCTTTGGAGAGTCTTTGGCCACTCAAACTCTTCTTCTCACAGTGCATTAGGACGATATGTGTCCTCTTCCAGGCAGATTTGCAACATCTTTAGTTCATTGGAACTTCTTAATTATTGCCCTGATTGTGGAAATGGGGATTTCCAAAGCTTTAGCTGTTTTCTTACAGCCACTTTCTATTTTGTGAAGCTCAACAATCTTTCGACAGTCCATATTTACCAAGGTATTTTAGGCCATGACTGTATATAGTGCTTTATACAGATTGTTTCAAAGCAGCTTTACAGGACTAAACAGGAAAGTTCAGATCAATGATGCAAACATAATTCAATTCTACTGTAAAGCAAAGAGTGTCATTATTCAGCTGAATATAGTAATAGTAATATCATCGTCCAGCTCAGTTCAGTTCAGTTCTCATCCAATGGTGTCAGTGCAGTCAAATGTGTAATATTGCTGAATATTAAAGGGATAGTTCAACCAAAAATGTACTCACCCTCGAGCTGTTCCATACCTGTATGAATTGCTTTCTTCTGCTGAACACAATAGAACATATTTTGAAGAAAATAGGTAACCAACAGTTGATGGGCCCATCAACTGTTTGGTTACCGACATTATTAAGGTCAGTGCGCAGAACCTGACTTCGCCAAGTACAACATGTTCCTGGAACAAAATTCCAATCAACCAATCAGATTTGAGGCACAAGTTTACAGTTAGTCAGTTGAAGCTGACTACAGTAACCTCGGGATAAGAATGAGACAGACTAATATTAGAGTAGATAAGCATCTGTTTAAGTGTCTGTTAAGAAAAGAAAAGTCAAATATATGATTAAAATGGATTATATTAATATATTCACTGCTTACACTTTTTCAAGATCATACTGCTAATGAAAACAATTCGCTTTTAGCCGAAACAACTTACAAGTCACCGTGATGTTTTTAGGTCTTGCTCAAGGGCACAATGATAATATGGGAGCTGCAGCTCTTTGTGTGTGTGGATAGCAATAATTATATTATTTCTTGATTACTGTTTAGTGTGGCTTATGTTTCATAAGCATCTTTTACCCACTATTATGTTGCTAGTATTAAGGAAAGCCCATTTTTGCAAGACACCAAAACAGTTTCTTTACGATCTCTGACACATGGGTGGTCTCTGATTTATGCCACTATAATTATTACTGTGGTTCAGAGTGAATCCTTCACCTCTACTGCTAGGCTGAGCCATTTCTTACAAGCTTTATAAGAAACCCAGGTATGATACTTTAGATTCTTCTTCATGATGATTATCACTGTAAATACATTTTGTAAAGAGCAAGAAAGGGAGTAACAAATGTTCTGTGAATAGATTGCGTTATTTCAGAGTGCGTTATTTCTACGCATCAAGTCTCCACAGAAAAAGAAAAACAATGAAATGTTATTTATGTCTACACTAAAGCTTCATTAACATGCTCTTTTTCTTTTGCCCAGACTCTGAATTAGTTTCAGTAAATCACTGGGACCCCATGAACTGCCCTGCTGTTCAACTGAAAGCTGGTGTACTTTACCTTTTCCCATGAAATAAAATTCATGTCCACACAAGTACTTCTGACATTCTCATGGTTCCACTTCATTCCAGTGAGAACAATTCTATGTCTGCAGTTAGACAAGCAGATCAATTGATAAATAATTATAAACAAATACAACCCCCATTGCAGCCATCTCTGTTTGATAGTAAATATTGCTTCATAGTACGTGCAAGTCCTGAGCAGGATATCAGTGGATGAACCTGCCAGAGAAATTCATAACAGTCTCACCCTCATCCACCTGTGCTACATTCACACACTGATCGCATAAAAACATCTGCCCACAAATCCTGGACCTGCAGAGCAATACAAACGGTTTTCTTTCTCACTCTGAGAACATCTCCGTCGCCTGACAAAAAACAGTAATTATGAGAAACTATTTATTTTCAATGCTTTGTCATTTAAACCCAGCATCTGAACAAATATCCTGTCAGATTATAGGGGGAAAATTAATATAATATAATATAATATAATATAATATAATATAAATATAAATGTCTTTTTATCTTTTTCTTTCACTGTTAATTTTGATTTTAAATATTTATGTCTCCTTTTCTGTATTAAAGGGATGGTTGACCCAAAAACAAAAATCATTTACTCACCCTCATGTCATTCCAAAACTGAATGATTTTTTTTTCTTTGGTGAAAGAGAGAAAGAAGATATTTTGAAGAATGCTGATAACCAAACAGTGTCAGGTTCCATTGACTTCAATTGTATGGACAAAAAAACCAATGGGAACCAAAACTACAATCTCTAAACATTATTTAAAATATCCACAAAATATATTTTTTTATGTTCCACAGAAGAAAAAAAATGCAAACTTGGATCGACATGAGGGTGAGGAATTGAATTTTCTTTCTTCTTCTTTTGTTTTTGTGGACTATCCTTTATTATCGCGTGCTTTGGTAGCTGACTATATTATTAGTGAATATTTTACTTTTTTGGATAAAACTCAAATTAGAGGGAAATGATGATGCAGGTCATAATATATACATATATATATATATATATATATATATATATATATATATATATATATATATATATGTGTGTGTGATAGTTAGCTACACTTGGTTTACTCTTTTTATGAAATGTCATCTTTTGGTTTTGTATGTTTGATGTACTGAGAAACCAGTCTTTCATACCAAAACCATGATTAACACTATTTGTGTATTACTGTACAACTAGTTGAAGAGCAGCCAGACGGTTGTCTCCTGTGCTGCATGTGATTCACAGCTGCAGCAGACTCTTTTCAAGGTCTTTGTGTACTGGATATGGGCACCAGACACTGCTGACATGGTGCAGAACACCACGACCTTCAACGAGCAGTTCAGATACTCGCCATGGCCACACACCTCAAGCATGAACTATTCCTACAGCTGCTGCGCACACACAGTTTCTGCACACAATCCTTTGGCACATCTTTCTTTCTGGTGAGACACACACCCAAGGCCTGAAAGGACTTCCTCACTTTCTCAGAAGATCCTGTTATCAGGGTCCCACACACAGGGGAGAGGTCTGGCACTCAACGAGAGTGAGATTGTAGAGGGAGAATAATGGAAGATACGCAAGTTTGCCCTTCTCTGACCCCTCAATTCCACCTTAACTGCAGTTTTCTCTGATTACAATCTAATCTATTATTTAAACAGCATTAGAAGCATATGAAACAATGTGCATCTGACTATCCTTATACATAGCTTAAAGGGACAGCTCATGCTAAAAAATGAAAAAGGAAAATCGGTCATAATTTACTCGCCCTAATATCATCCAAACCTGTGTGACTATAGCATGAGTGTAATGGACAAAGGGAGGAATCCTCATCCCTGAGGAAAAATTCCATTCATTCGCTGCTATAGGAAAGGAAGAATTGTCTAAACTTATTAAATCATCAAAATCAACAACATGTATCTTAGACCCTATACCGTCTAAGCTATTGAAAGAGATGCTTCCAGAGGTCATAGATCCTCTTCTTAAGATCATTAATTCATCTTTATTACTAGGTTACGTACCGAAAAATTTTAAGCAGGCTATTATCAAACCTCTTATTAAAAAACCACAACTTGATCCTGGTGAATTAGTCAATTACAGACCAATTTCCAATCTACCTTTTCTGTCAAAAATACTAGAAAAGGCAGTATCATCTCAACTTAGTTCCTACTTGGAAAGAAATGGTATCTGTGAGGATTTCCAGTCAGGATTTAGACCGTACCATAGTACTGAGACTGCTCTCATTAGAGTTACAAATGATTTGCTCTTATCATCAGATCGTGGTTGTATCTCTCTATTAGTGTTACTAGACCTCAGTGCTGCTTTTGACACTATCGACCACAATATTCTTTTGAATAGACTAGAAAATTATGCTGCAATTAGTGGAATTGCATTGGCATGGTTCAAATCATACTTATCTGACCGTTATCAGTTTGTAGTAGTAAACAAAGAGATGTCATTTCGATCACAAGTTAAACATGGAGTACCACAAGGCTCAGTTCTAGGACCGTTGCTTTTCACTCTGTACATGCTACCCTTGGGAGATGTCATTAGGAAGCATGGCATTAGCTTTCACTGTTACGCTGATGATACTCAGCTCTATATTTCCTCGCGCCCTGACGAAACCTACCAATTCTCAAAATTAACAGAATGCGTAGCTGATATAAAAAATTGGATGACTAGTAATTTCCTACTACTAAATTCAGGAAAAACAGAGATTCTAATTATAGGACCAAAAACTTCTGCACATAATAACCTAGAATACTGTCTAACACTTGATGGCTGCTCTGTTAAGTCGTCTTCGTCAGTTAGGAACCTGGGTGTGCTCTTTGATACCAATCTTTCATTTGAATGCCACATTTCTAGCATATGTAAAACCGCATTCTTCCATCTAAAAAATATATCTAAATTGCGACATATGCTCTCAATGACAAATGCGGAACAGCTAGTTCATGCGTTTATGACCTCGAGACTAGATTACTGTAATGCTCTACTGGGTGGTTGCTCTGCTCGCGTGATAAACAAATTACAGCTGGTCCAAAACGCAGCTGCTACAGTCCTTACTAGAACCAGGAAGTATGAACATATTAGCCTGGTTCTGTCAAAACTGCACTGGCTCCCTATTAAACATCGTATAGATTTTAAAATCTTGCTAATTACTTACAAAGCACTAAATGGCTTAGCTCCCCAGTACCTGAGTGAGGTCTTAATGCATTATAGTCCTTCGCGTCTATTACGATCTCAGAATTCTGGCCAGTTGTTAATACCTAGAATATCAAAATCAACCGCAGGCGGTAGATCCTTTTCCTATTTGGCACCTAAACTCTGGAACAATCTTCCTAGCATTGTTCGGGAAGCAGACACACTCTGTCAGTTTAAATCTAGACTAAAAACGCATCTATTTAACCTGGCATACATATGACGCACTATAAACTTTTGTCTTCATATCCGTTAAAGGATTGTTAGGCTGCATAGATCAGGTCAGCCGGAACCGGGAACACTTCCTATAACACCAGATGTACTCGTTACATCGGAAGAAGAATGGCATCTACGCTAATTTTTTTTTGTCTCTCTGCTTATCCCGAGGTTTACCAATTAACGTGATTGGCTGGATCCGGGCCGTGTTCGGGTCGGACGGGGAACCTGTGCCTGTGTGCGGCAGCAATGTGGCCCTGTGGTGTCGGCGGAGACTATGTTAACTAGCTCATCCTTTGTGAAGACCTTACCGACTCATCAGCCAGTGGCACATATCCCCAACAAACCGTCCCATACCGGCGTGATCAAAAAGATCTTAAACTAGATGGAACTAGATTAAATATTTTGACTGTTGCGATTCCAAATCGGTTTAATGACCTGTAACTCTGCCTGAGTATCGGACAAGTGTTCACTGTTGGCCAGAGGAGAACTGGCCCCCCGACTAAGCCTGGTTTCTCCCAAGGTTTTTTTCTCCATTTGTTGGAGTTTTGGTTCCTTGCCGCTGTTGCCTTTGGCTTGCTTAAGTTGGGGACACTTGCTTGATATTCAGCAGTGTTTTTGATATGCCTGCATTGGCGCCGTTGTATGCGAACTGAGCTGAGCCGGACGATTACGTCACTGTTTTTCTCCAGTGCTGATTTACATAAATTAACCAGACTAATAACTATTGATATTTGCAACGGAATGAATCAATAATATATAGAATAAGCTGCACAATGACACCATTCTCTTATTAATGTAAAGCTGCTTTGCCACAATTTGCATTGTAAAAAGCGCTATATAAATAAAGATGACTTGACTTGACTTGACTTGACAAAGGTTTTTTTTTTCACAGTGATGCCAGAAGAACTGATTTTTGGTTCCCCAAAGAATCTTTCTGTGAACAGTACTTTGAAGAACCATTTTCTCTTCATGTGAAGAACATTTTGACAATCAAAATAACCTTTTTCCACCATAAAGATCCTTTGAATGGACAGGTTTCATGGATGTCAAAGGTTCTTCGTGGAACAATGCCAATAAAGAACCTTTATTTTTAAGAGTGTAGCAGATTAAGACCTACAAGAGACAAATTAAAGTGTGGCAAGTTCAAGCGTATTGTTCTTTGAGAATATTGTAACCTAAACATTTCATTGTGTGAAAACAGAGGTCACCGAGGGAAGAAACAGTTTTGCTCTGTCAGTGTGTTATACGAGAAGAGTGATTACATTAAGCGATATTGTGTTAAGAACATTTCGATTTCTTTATGTTTGGTTTGGTCGGAGGTGATTCCGTGAGAGTGTTTTACTCACAGCAGAAAGTGTTGTTGTTACAGTAAATGTGAGACCACAATGACATGCTGAAACTTCACATGGAGTTCATGGAGTTTAATGGAAAGTGCATGTGAATTCAGACATTCAGTGGTAAAATTATTCTTATTTAAAGGTTTTCCTGTTTGGCTGTGGCAGCTGACGTCGGCAGAAGTCCACCTTAAGCATTCACTCACACTCTGTCTTTCTCTTCCTAACACACTTCTTTTTTCATTCCTCATCTAGCCACACCATCTGTTCATTAAATTATTGTGCTCTTATTAGTGTTAGCAAATGTATCACTATTACTGTTGCTCATACTTAAAGGGATAGTTCACTCAAAAATGAAAATTCTGTCATCATTTTCTCACCCTCAAGTTGTTCCAAACCTGTATGAATTGCTTTCTTCTGCTGAACACAAAAGAAGATATTTTGGAGAATATGGGTAACCAAACAGTTGATGGGCCCCATTGACTTCCATGCTTTTTCCAACACTATGAAAGTCAATGAGGCATATGAACTTTTTGGTTACCCATATTCTTCAAAATACTTCTTTTGTGAGAACATCCCTTTAATGTTAGGGATGTGAACAAACCCTTAATGCTTTAGCACATGACACATGGTACACAATGGTGCCTCAAACCACACAGCATGTTGAGGAGAGGTGTGATAATACTTTTCTAAGGGATCAGGCTTAAAGGGATAGTTCACCCAAAAACTAAAATTCTGTCATAATTTGCTCTCACTGGAGTCCCTTGTGAAAAAGAAGTGTGCTTCATTGTACTGAATGTACACTCGGAGTGTGCTTTAAATCTTAAATTTGAAATATTTTAAATTGTTTTAATAATCTTTTGTCATGCTTTAAAAAAGTACACTTATTTTGATCTGCAGACTAAAGCACATGTAGAGTATTGGATTATAATTTTATTTTCGTTTACTTGTAAATTATATGCAGTTAAGTGTCTGAAAACATAGCATTCAGTTCACGCAGTATATTCACTTAAATTGTATTATTTCTGTAATGTTAAAGTATTGAATATAAAGCTACTTCTTTTTCACAAGGGGTTCCAAACACAAATCTTTTTATTCATTTATTTATTCATTTTTATGGTGTGCAAACAATATGCCCCATTGACAATAGACAAAGAAATATCTTTTTATCGTTTTAGTAATAGCGTAAACGTAAGATTTTAAAATCAAAGGCGTTGTAATGCCGTGAGGCATGAAGAAAACAGTGAGAGGAATGACTTTTACATAAACAGGTTACCGTTATGAGAGAAAAACTAAAAATAAGAATGGTAACCTTAGCTTCCGCCCATGTTGAAGAACGTTGATGAATTTGGCCCACCTCAACGTAAAAAAGACAAGCCCACAGATGATGCAATCCCCATTGAAAGTGAGGCATGCTTGGACGTGTGTGCGTCGCGCTTAGAAATGTTTCCAAGAGATAGACTATCAGCTCTTTACAGACCGACCTCACGAAGACAGTTTTTTTTATCAATTAAAGTGTGGTCCTCCAATGCAAAATGAATAGCTTGGTGTCCACAATAATTGTATTACATTGGGAATAAAAATGAAATAAATAAATAAATAATCCTACGACTATACAGATTATTATTTCTTACTGTGGTTTTTCAAGTAATATTGAGGTTCAGGGAAACTGTTAAATATTGTAAATATTTCTTTTAACACACAAAAACCTGGATGGACACGTTTATAAACACTTGTTAAATTGAATTTTAGCTAATGACATGATTGTCTGTTTAATATGTATTACTCCCCACCCCTGTAGAGGGCACTGTGATGTGTAAACCCCTACACTACAGTGACTGCAACCACATCCCGTTGATAAGACCCGCTCAGTACAGTGCAGAGTCGTCGATTGGGGACCTTTGAAGGTAATGTACTGTTTTCATAACGAAATACCAACGTGGTTAAGATAATTAAAATCGAATATAGATATTTGTTACAGGTTCAAAATGGTGCTGCGGCGGATCTTTTATGCCTTAATAAATAACTCTCAAGTGGTGGAGAAGCTCGCGGAGTCGCGACCCATCAGACGGGCGGCGCAAATCACAGCCTTCGCCATCACTAAAGCACAGATAGCCGGGAAAGACGTCTCGACCAAGCTGCTCAGATCCGACACTTTTCGCCAGATACGCGAGGAGACGTCAAAGATGCCAAGGGATGTGGAAGAGTTGGGTCGGAGAGCTACAAGACTGCGGGATACGTTTGTGAAAGAGGTGAAAGAGGGAATGAGGGACGCCAACCGACAGATAAAAGACAGAAAATGACAGCCGAAGCGTTGAACGAGTAAACAGAGACCTCATATTCATGGCACTGTTGTCATGCCACTTGTGAATACTAGGACGGCATCATTAAAGACTCAGAATGTTCTGTCAGACTGTAGTTTTATTCCCTATCATAAACGTATTTAAATTAATACCACTGTTAAGATTGCTTGTATGACCGGAAGTGCCATGTTGTTTGAGAAAATAATGAAGGTTGAAATGGGTATTTGGGATTGGTTATGCAACGTAATTGGAAAAAAATGTGTTTGCCAGATTATTAAATAAAGACATTTCCAAAGCTTTAATGTTTTTTTTAGTTCTCTGAGGTCCAAAGCAAGCACAAGAGCTCCATTTCAAAATGTAGTCATGACATTTAATCTCACTAATTCGTCATTAAGGCGGAAATACACATCAATGTGTAACCTTTAAGTAAAATAAGCTAATTGCTATTTTAAAATCTCACAGTGTGGCTATTTTAATTGAAACTTTCTCACATTTTCCGTTTTTACGTATTACTCAGAGGCGGCAGTGGATTTCCATAATACATAAAGCAGTTATCGATCTCTGAAAGAATGCTTGTCAGAAGTCTAACTGCGTATACTGTCAAACCAATAGATAAAACCAGGAGTTTGTTTTTACATTTACATCTCAGAACACCAATAGGGGGAAAAAACGTGTGCTTCACAAATTTAACTGTAAAGGCAGTTTTCCAATAGCGCAGATATTTTGTTAAAAGAAGCATTGGAAAGTTTCACTCTTCACAATGTTCTACATTGATTACAATTCCATGGTTCACAACATTGTATCCAAATTATTTTTTGTTTGTGGAACAAAACAAAAAGCCATTATATGAATAAATGCACTACCACCAACATTGGGGAAAGTTACTTTTAACAGCAATGCTTTACGATATTACGTTACTCCCTAAAAAAGTAACTAATTGTGTTACTTGGTTACTTTTTATGAAAAGTAATGCATTACATTACTTCTGCATTACTTTTCCTCACCTCAGCTGGGTTTACTTGTTTGTCTTTTAATAACAGAAAAAGTTATATTTTTAGCAAATGTTAAAGCCCTTTCACACCAAAAGTGAAATGAATAACCCTCAGGCAGAAGGAAATTCATATTTAGGCCTATTCAGTAGAGGGCGCAGCTCTAACCTTTCAGGTAAATCACATTTAGTCTAGAACTACAATAACCATGTTTACACAGCGCACACAACACCTCTGAACTTACTCTGCTCTCAACATGACAGGAGAGCTGTCAGTCAATACATGAGAAAACAAAGCAACCTGCATTACTTATTTGAAAAAGTAACTTGGATATTTTGTTGTAAATTTAAAAAGTAATCCGTTACTTTACTAATTACTTGAAAAAGTAATGTTTACGTAACAAGTTACTTTTAATGCGTTACCCCCACACTGACAATCGTGCAGTTGTACTGAATCTCAGCAGTTCCATATCACTTTATGTAACATTGCATAAAAGGATAACCCAAAAATAAAAATTCCAACACAATCTCATGAGAAAATGTAGCGATTTGATTTGAACGAAGACATGATTTCAAGACAGTCCACCCCTAAAGCTAACCGTCAGTGGTGAGTAAGCAAATCATATGAAAACCTACAAATGAGATGTATGAATTCATAAGAATTAATCACCAATTTGCCAAAATGTAGAATAGTTAAGAATTGCCAGTGTTGGGAAAATTGTCATCATTTACTAACCCTTTGAAACCTGTATGACTTCATTTCTTCTGTGGAACACAAAAGATGATATTTTGAAGAATGCTGGTAACCACTTTGATGACCACAGGCCTCCAGTTTATGGACAAAAAACCCCTCAAAATATCATCTATGTTTCACAAAAGAGCATGAGTGTGACTAAACCATGACAGAAACTTCATTTTTGGGTGAACCATCCCTTTAATATGCCATGAATGGCCTCATGTAATAATTGCTGTACCATAATCACTGATGTGACAACTTTCAGAAGTGTATTGATGTTTACAGCTACACAGAATAATGTGCTGCAGATGGCACACCTTATAAAAATACTTCAGCCCTCCATCTGAAGGAAGACTCGCACCAGCACTGTGCTGTATGAGAAACATTGTTTTATTTTTCTTGAATTAACCATTCTCTTGTTTGTTTTGATCAATGGAATGAATCAGATCAGTAGGTTATTTACATGTTTCTTTTTTCCAGTCCCAAAATGTCCCTAAAAAGCAGAGGTGTTGAGGTGGTAGAACAAGCAGTCTTAGTATAGAAAACAATCATGTCGTAGGAAGAGCAGGCAGGACCCCCTCTCCAGGACGGGTTTAGAAAAAAAGGAGTCTCTGTGGAGCTTCCTGCTGACCAGTGTCAGTCTTGCGGCCAAAGCTTCATCAGCCCTGCAAAGCTTTTCTTCTAGCTGAGACAGTTTGTGTCTGAGAGGGGGGGACGGACAGAGCATTCTTCTCCACACATAATGACTCTAATGCAGCACATTTGGAGCAGATGATGTTGAAATGGTAGGCAGAGAGGAGGAAGAGACAGAACTAGCTTCAAATATTGTGTTAATCAGCTTGGCTCTGTTTTCTCTGCGCTCTCCGTGCTGTCCTGCATTTCTTTCAGTTTGGGAAAATAAAGGGAGCGAACAGAAAAAGGAAAAAAAATATATTCATACTATTTCTTTTGTTAAATCTCTTGCTCTAATATACATTTTACAATGTCAAGAAAATAATTCCCATCATAATAGTACTTAAGTAAAGCTCAATATAGACTTTTATTATAACAAAATAGGCAGTTTATGGAGGGTTAAATATCTGTTAAGATCTCATTGTACAATAAATTTCTTCCACATATGCGGTGGCATTTTATTGCCTCTTAAAAATATCAGTTCCTTACAAATGACAGACTTTCCTAAATGTATATCGATGAGTTGAAAACATGTACTCTGTGTAAGACACTGATTGTAGACTCCGACATTCTAACGGTGGCGGCACACGTCTCACACCTGTGCAGCAGGACATCATCTAAACACAATGGCTCTGTAACGCAGACGATTAGAATGAGGAGAACAATAAGCATGCCAATACAACAGTCAAGGGAGAAAAAGAAGTAAATCAATGATGATGAATGTGCGTAACATACAGGACTATGGTGAAAATGAACAACAAGAAAGAAGGGCCGAAGAACACCTGGTCTTAAAAGCTACAACGTGCAAAGTTTTGCCTTTTTGAGTGTGTCTCACCATTTTAATGAATCTGATGCCTGAGACTCTAGCTCCATGTTACGATGTTACACAAAAACAACACAAAAAAGAACAGGGAAAACGAAAAGAGACTTGTGTCGGAAAATCCAGATCGCTGTCTTTGTCCTTACAACGTAACCTCCCTTAAACATTAAGGAACTGTACCGTTTCCAAAGCCCTGGTAAACAGATGCTGGTCTGGCATAGCTTTGCTTTCTGTAAGCGTGGAAGCAGTGAAGATCTGAGGAGGACAGACCATCTTCTCTTCATATAGCTACTGAAGAGCTAAAAGTCAGGAGGTGAAGATGTAGGACTGAACAGAGATCGAAGTATGTTGGATTAAGGAATTAATCTGTTGAGTTAATGCTGTTGGTTGGAGAAGCCCAACTGAGATTATCAAAAAGAAAAACAAAAATGACAGAATCAATAAATAAATCAGGCAGAGAAAAGGGGACGATAAACTCCTGAAGGCGCTCATAGTTTCTCCTTGGACTGTACCCATATGTATGGCCCAGACTGTTCCTCAATGATCTGCTTGACTTGATCGTAGATCTCTTCCAAAGTGTCCCCCTGAACAATGGCTGCAATGCAGAGAAGATCACAGTGAGGTGAAAAACAGCCAATAAATTCATGCATACAGTCATATAGACAAGCCAAGATTCTTACACTTGCAATAGTGCAATAGTCATCCGATAAGAAACTAGTCAATTAGTGAGATTTTGCAATCTTTTTTTTTTTTAGCTTAACATTTTAGCAGTGGTGCTTTAAAAGGGATGAATTCAGAGAATTAACTTCTCGGAGAGCAGAACACTCACATGCCCAGTAGAACAAGTGCATTTTAAATGCCACTTCTGCAAAAACAAAAATATATTTTTTTAAACTTTTTTGAAGATTAATTTTTCAAAATAAAACCACAGTTTTATAATTGAATAAGATATAAACTCACTTTCACCTTAACTTTAAACTGCTTTTCCCCCAGTACATGTCTTTAACAACTGAAACAAAAACTGGATAAAATTAGCCTAATGAGTCCCTGAATGTAGGGGGTGCTTTAATACTACAGTCATCCTTGTGGACTGCAGCAGATTTGCCAGTGCTTGTTGTGAGATGTTACTTCACTCTTCTGCCAAGGCATTTGCAAGTTCTCAAACAAGTCTGGTGGGTCATTTGGTGAAGTGGTTTGGCACTGCAAAGACGATCAGCTGTCCTTCCTGTATCACTGTCCTAGGTCTCTTACATTACGGACATTGCGGTTTATTGCTCTGTTCACATCTGTACTCCCTCCTGCAGCAGGACTATGGCATGTTCACGCAGGTGCTCAGGGACTGTCTCTGTCTGTGTATACTCTCTCTCTCTCCGTGTGTGTAGATGTGTTTGTGTTCCAGGTGGGCGTGGCCTTCATTAGCCATTCATTTGAACATCCTGATTGGTCCAGCCGAACACCTGACATGTATTTAAGGACCGCCCCAAACACTCATTCTGGGCCATGTGCCTCGTTGACTTGCTCACGCCATTGTTCTTCGCTAATTTTGATTGTTGATATTTGTTTCGTCATCGTTTGATTGAGAGTGTCACATTAGAGAGATTGTGAGTGTTTAGTAAGACTGTGATTGTTTGTTTATTGATATTTCTGATTTCCTGGTTTTTTTTATCCTTGCCTGTTATACGACTACGACTTGAATGCGGAATTTGATTTGTTTACCCAAGAATGTAAATATTGTTGTACAAAAACTCTTGTAAATATATTTCACTTCAAGGGAGGTAGGGGTTTTGACGCCAATTTATTTGATCTTATTTTCACTTTGTTTGTGGTTAAAGGAGGTAGGTAAGTTAAGTAGTTTTTTATTTTCTTTATTTTCATCGAGGTAATTTAGTTTCTAAAAGAAGATTGTTTTGTTTGTTGTTTTGGCTTTGTCAGCCCCTGACGTTAAGCTCTTATTATTATTATTATTATTATTTTTTATTGTAAATAAAGCTCTGTTATTGGAAATCTCTCTGGTATTGAGACTCGCTTTCTTTGTTATGGCTGAACCCCTAGCAGTCGTAACTATATATATATATTTATTTATTTTATTTTTTTTAATTTTAATAGAAGTATTAGTGTCAGTGTTAGTATCATTAAGATGGCCTTCAATCATAGTACTTAATATTTAAAAAATATGCCATTAAACAAATATTTAAAAAAAAATCTTTGTTGTTTTTGACATTAATTTGGAATAATGTAAAAATATATTTATGATAAGTTGTAATGTATGATTAATTACAGAAATCTGTGTGACTTCTTATTTTATATAATTAGTTACTTCAATTGAACATACTGTCTATATATAGGCAAAGATTCACAATAAGTAATAATATTTTATTATTTAATGTTGGATTTGGAAGGATTACTTTTCACCCCATAGAACATACACTCACCAGCTACTTTATTCAACTGCTTGTGAATGTGGAAGCAACTCAATGGATTTAGGAAAGTAGACATGGCAAGATGATCGGCTGAAGTTTAAACTGAGCATCAGAATGGGGAAGAAAGTTGATTGAAGTGACTTTGGCATGGAAGGGCTGGTCTGAATATTTCAGAAACTGCTGATCTACTATCGATTTTCACATACAACCATCTCTAGGGTTCACAGAGAATGGTCCGAAAAAGAAAAAATATCCAGTGAACTGCAGTTCTGTGGGTGAAAATGCCTTGTTGAGCCCAGAGGTCAGAGGAGAATGGCCAAACTGGTTGGAGATGACAGAACGACAACAGTTCAAATAACCACTCGTTACGACTAAGGTATGCAGAAGAACATCTCTGAACGTACAAGTCATCCAACCTTGAAGTAGATGGACTAAAGCAGCAGAAAACCACACCGGTACACTCATGTCAGCTAAGAAGAGGAAACTGTGGTTATAATTCCCACAAGCCAAAATTAGACAATAGAAGATTGGAAAAAATGTTGCTGGGTCTAAAAAGTCTCAATTTCTGCTGCAACATTCAGATGGTAGGATCAAAGTTTGGCGTAAACACCATGAAAGAATAGATCCATCCTGCCTTGTATCAACGGTACAAGCTGCTGGAGGTGTAATTTTGGTGGGGGCATTTTCTTGGCACACTTTGGGCCCCTTAGTACCAATTGAGCATTGTTTAAATTCCTCAGCCTCCCGGAGTATTGTTGCTGACCATGTCTATCCCTTTATGACCACAGTATGCCAATATTCTGATAGCTATTTCATGCAGGATAACACACCATGTCACAAAGCTCAAATCATCTCAAACTGGTTTCTTGAACATGACAATGAGTTCACTATACTCAAATGGCCTCCACAGTCACCAGACTTCAATCCAATAGGGCACTTTTGGGATGTGCTGAAACAGGAGATTTGCATCATGGATGTGCAGCCAAAAAATATGCAGCAACT
The DNA here is from genome assembly GCA_038088235.1 of Zacco platypus. Classification (NCBI taxonomy): domain Eukaryota; kingdom Metazoa; phylum Chordata; class Actinopteri; order Cypriniformes; family Xenocyprididae; genus Zacco; species Zacco platypus. The sequence continues at coordinate 12,023,023 of CM076080.1, forward strand.
GTGTGATGCTATCATGTAAATATGGACCAAAAACCCTGAGGAATGATTTCAGCATGCCACATAGAATTAGGGCAGTTCTGAAGACAAAAGAGGGTCTAACCTGATGCTAGAAAGGTGTACCCCTCTCAAAAAATTGACTCACTTGTCAGAGGTTTTATCATGCTGACTGTATGCCAGACTGTAACAGTCTAGCAGTAACGGATGGTAAAACCCTCTTTTAGAAATTACATTTCTAAATTTGTCTCTTTTGAAGCACCACTACTACAGCCATCAAAACACAAGCACAAAATTCATCAAATTCATAGCCTGTTGTGAGCTGTGAGCAGTGATCTTGCTATTATGCATAATCCATAGGTCTCTGGATTTGTGTGACGGCTACATGTTTATTTTACATTTATGCATTTCGTAGGCACATTGATCCAAAGCAAATTACATTTGATGAGTTTGTATGTTCCCTGCAGGGTTGAATGAAAATAATCTGTTCACTCCAAGCAGAATCAGTATTTTAACGTTTCTGTTTATGTGTTCCTTCTCTAACACTGAAATGGTTTGATTGGATAGAATACCAGTTAATAACGTTGTTTTATTTTATTTATTTTTTTGCCTATAAGTCATACAAGAGCTTGAACAGAACTTCATACTAAAAGCTTGTGACAAAACCTCACAACTCCAGTGGCTCTTCACACTATCAGCAAAACCTCATACAGTAGCTCCACCCGCCTCAATTGTGAATGAAGGGCCACATACATTTTGGAGAATGTCTCTGCTTCTTTGCAATGCAAGGGGAAATAAAGAACTGCTTTTTTGAATAAGCACTGCATTGTCTTTATTCAAAAAATACAATGTTTGTAAAGGCTAATGTTTTATGTATTTTAGGAGCAGAGAAGAGAGTCTTAGTCTGGTATTTGTTGTCTAGACATAGCCAACACATCCCTTCATTTTTTAGAACACAAGATTTTGAGCAAATCTATTAAATGTCAGGAAAAACCGAGCGCCCACATAATGCAAATGTCTGACCATTTATAAAGCCACAATACTAAGGCCTGTTTCACATCGCACACGTAAGCAGCACAAATTTTTTTCGATGCCAATGTTAACAGATCAGAGCATTCACACCACACGCAGAGGAAGCGCAGAAGCGGCAGTGCGGCGATCATTTCGGCGCGAGTCTATTTTTGCTGCGCCGTTCACTCTGAATTAAACCCACAGTGAATTGTTCTTGTTCAAAAAAAGACCTGAGTTAACACGAAAATAAAACAATTTATCATAAAATAATATAAGTGAGGTTGACATTTCTTCTTTTATGACATTCAGTACTGTAAAAAAATTAATAAATTACTTGAAAATAGGGCTGCAACTAACGATTATTTTAATAATCGATTAGTTGGCCGATTATTTTTTCGATTAATCTATTAATCGGATAAAAATCCGATGATTGATTTTCTTTCTTTTTTTAATTTATTGACAAAAAACACATTATTGCACATCCTGCCCAATGTCATTCAAACAAATGTGCCAATTGAATGCTATGAAAACATGCAGTGCTTAATTTCTAAGACCACCTGTCACAGAAAAGAGAACACGAATATTTTAGGGATCTGACAAAAAGTCATTATTCACACATAATGTCCAAAACACTTTATATTTTGTTTGGCCTCCTTTGGCTTTGATAACGGCTTGCATTCTTGCTGGCATTGATTTATATGTACTTTTCAAAAAAAAAAATTCAAAAATTCATGATGACAATATTTATATTTTAGCGTTAGAAATACTACTGTGACTAAACAGCTAACACATACTGGTGGATTAACCATTACAGAAACAAAAATGATTTTGGTAATCATTAAAAAGTAGCGTTAGTTTAGGGCAGCTGTGGCACAAGCCTTAAGTGGCAGTGGTATAATAAATTTAAGCACTGTATATAGTGAATATAGTTTAAATCTCTACTCGCTTTTAATCTGTATTAAAAAATAAGATGACAAAGAGAATCAAAAATACAAACTCAGTGTTAACCAACAGGCAAGAGAAATGTTCAGTAGGAACACACACATAACCTCTTAGAGTAATTTCTTTATCCTTTGTAAATAATAGAAATGTCTTACATTTATTCAATTACATGCTGTAATCCCTTCAGTTACTACCATTAAATACTTGAATGACATACTGACTTTTAAACCTAAACTGAACTTTCAACAACAGATATTTCAGCAAAATTAATATTTTTTCCCTGAATATGAATCGTCTCTCTCTCTACCGCGTTCCGTTTGTCTGATGCAGGCGCGCGCACTGGTGCTTATTCAGTTACGTAAAGTTTGAAGTTTAACGCAGGCTGTCAGGACAAACCTTTATGCAAAATGGAAATGCTCGCGTGAAACATTTACTAATAAGGATCTAGCCATATAATGAACGTTTTGCGCTGAGGACGCGCACATCTGTCAAGCGCCTAACAGATCAAGCCATGTTAAACACGGAGCTAATGCATTAGCTTGAAGCTTCAAATAAAGAGTTCTCATGTTTGGGGCAGTTTGGTTTACGTACCTTTACCGCAGCAGCTCACTCTGTTTCCTTCATTGTTTTTAAATGCATTTTGTCCATAGAAATGCGTTATTCATTGCTGTAATTTGATAAGACTGGGGGAAGTTTTGCGTGCACGGTCGGCAGACCCGACAAATCGATAATGACAATAGTTGTCGATGATTTTCATTATCGATTATTATCGATTAGTTGTTGCAGTCCTACTTGAAAACAAATCACTACCGGGAGTTTTTGCCCAAACTTCAAAGGCCTGTTTAAATGATTAAAACTAGAGGTATATCTTAACTTTATGATTACTTTCATCGTGTAAAGCACCTATATACAGCACATTATACGCATATCTGTGTGGGACAGAGGAGAACATGGTCGCATCGCAGCAGAGTATGCTGCCCATCATAAACCAACGCATGTGACAGACAGTAGCTTGAGGAGAACAACTGAAGACATGACAAAATGGACGATACTCGTCTGTATTTGCAGTACACAAGCCACATTTCAGCTCCCGCTCTGCATAAGCACAGCTTCTGTGCTGCCTCCGCACTGCTTGCGCATCCAGTGTGAAACAGGCATAACATTGACAACCTGGTATTTTTAATAGTAGTGGTTCTACACTAACTATTTTAGCTGGTTTCAAAACACACCTTACTGGATATTACGTAACATTCATACTTAAATGTAATGCTTAAATGGTTGGTGACATATCCTTGGAAAAACTCCTGAGATCCAAAAGTTAATGCCATTGCGACTTGCGACAGTCATGTGACTGCCAAATTAAAATGTTGAATAGATTGATAAAATAACATTATCAGACAGACCTGTGAAGTGCTCCATGAACTCCTGTTCCAACTTCATGGCTCTGTCGTATGTCTTCCTGCCTTGTTCCTCCGTCAGTCTTTTATTCATCTCCCTGAGGAGTGAGCAAACAGCATTGCCGTCTAATTACACACTGTGTAGTATTACATTGCTTGTGGAGGACAGAAAAACCTTTACAGATTAGTGATCCTCTATTAAAAAAGGTTTGAAAAATAAATAGATTTGACTGGGACCCAACGCTTTGACTGGATACAGTTTATAACATACTGTACGACACAATGGAAATTAGAGTCGAAGACATCCAATAGACATCCCACCCATTCCATCGGCACCATAGTAATGTATTTTGATTCCTTGTCTTTTACTCACATGATGTTCTCTACGGATTTTGGTTTGATGAAAATAGCGATGGGGTAAAGCACAGCCACTTGCAGCCTCTTGATGGCGTTGCCTGATACATCTAGAATGCAGTGCTTGCCCTGAAGAGAGTATCACAGACAGTTTTTTCATCTGGTTAGCAATAAGAATGCATGTTATGCATTATACTCCTGTGTTGTCAGCAATTGTGCAGGTGTATCATGTATATTGTGCTTATTTCTCCAGAAATAATGCTAAGCTCCAATTCCTAAATAACATATTTTGTAAACATTGAGTAATGACATTCAAATCATTTTTTGTTGCCTGGTAAATGTTATGTATGTAGAGTTAGTATTGGTGATAATCTGTAATAACCTCACCTTTTCTGCCACCTCTCTGACGGACTGCACACTGGTTCCATACAGGTGGCTATTGTACTGGCCTGCCTCGATGAATTTGTGCTCCTGTATATCTCTCTCCATCTGCTCTCTGGACACAACAAAGTGGTAGTCTCTCCCGTCCACCTCATAATCCCGTTTCGGCCTCGTTGTATCTGAGACAGAGAGGAGCACACATTACATTATTATTATTATTGTGGGTCTCAGTAGACCAAGTCTTTGCCACCCAGTTTAAGCTTAGCAAAAAGGCCCACAAGTTTTATAAGATTTATTCTATAAAGGGATCTGTAAAACTATATTTCTATCAATACGTTTATTTCAAATCATTTTAAGTTGTCTGAACATACAAAAATATTTGGAATTGTGAAAATGTCAAAGTAAGGTGAGCATAGGGTGTTTCTGTATTCTTAATGGAAGTTTTAATCAAATCGCACAACGAATGGACCACTCCATTTTGAAGGAAAGCCCTCATCAATACTTTTAAAGGGATAGTTCACCTGAAAATTATTTTTATTTCTTCTAGAGGAAGGTAGGAATAGTTGAAAAAAATACTATGGAAGTAAATGGCTACCATCAACTGTCTAGATAACAACATTCTTTAAAATTTCTTCTTTTGTGTTCAACAGAAGAAAGAGATTCATACAGATTTGGAACAACTTGAGGGTGAGTAAATGATAACAAAATTTTCATTTTTTGAGTGAACTATGCCTTTAATTAAATCACAGACATTCACAGTTCAATAACCCCACTTGACCGTATGGTCAGATTTATTGTGCTACTAAACAGACCTCAGTGAATTAACATTAATTACTAGTAGATCTTATCTCTTAAAATCTCTAAAAATTAAAAAAAGATATTTAACCATGTCAATACTGTCTGCTTTTATAATCTGGTAAGCTTGCAAACTATACTGTAATATCCACTGTCCCTCATCATATTATCTCCTCAGATCATACACACAGAGTACAGATACTTACGGGGAACACAGGAACCGAATTTGTCAGGGAACTCCGATATCAGGTCATCGTTTACTCTGTCTTTCATCGGACCCAAGATAATCACTGGTCGTGAATAGTTCACTATGGAAAGACCATTCATGAAATCAATGACATTTACCTAATGATAACTGTTCATGTTAAATCTCATGTGTTAATGTTACTGTTACAGAGAATCATTAGCATTTTACCTTCCTGCTGACAGACTGGCTCATAAGACAACACATATTCCTCTTGACCACCTGAGATATGAACACACACACACAATGTACAATTGTACAATTCATCATTTGGTTTATGCTATGAAATTTAGGCAAACAAATCCAGCCAAGCATATTAAGCCACTAAAATCAATGCAATGTTTTCTGCTCATGCATTATTATTGAATGTGTGAAATAGCAACAACAACTTTGCGAGATCCACTTGTGGCCACTAGAGGTCATCTATGCCATACAAATGAATAGTGTTAAGGCAATGGAGTCCTCCGTCATGGTTGGTATGAGACTGTCATAATGATTAAAGTGGAGCTCTTTCTGTGGATCTCAGCAGGCCAGATTGCCTAAGGCTGACTGCCTGCGCACTATGAGTTAGAGGTAGATACGTGCTGTAAGTGAACATTGTTCTTTAAAGTTAAGGGCAGAATTTGTAAGGGCCTGTGACATGCTTGTTCTGTGTACTGCAGTGTAAAATAAAGTGTACTGTGTACTTAATATTAAATATTATACATTTATTCCCTCCCCACAAGAAAGCAATGTGAAATAAGTTAGTGCAGAATTAACTGGCAGTTTTTGTTAGTTATTCACATGTATGAAAGTTTTCACAGGACAAGCCGTTGTACTGAAGGGCTGTGCTGATACAAATACTGATCACAACTATACTATCACAATTCTTGTCAGTACAGATACTGATATTCATAAATACATTTTTTGCTGGAAAATTATATCATAGGACGTATGAATGAATTGCTGTCATGGAACAACATTTCACTGTACTGTAGCTATAAACACTGAAGTAATGACAACTGAACATTTGCTAAAAACATATCAGTATAAGATAATAGTTACAAAATGTATGTATATATATATATATATATATATATATAAATATATATATATATATATATATATATATATATATATATATATATATATATATATAAATTTATACATAATATATACATAATTTTTGTAACTATTATCTTCGGCAAGATTTTTTAAATTTGTTTGAAATAAACACTGAAATAAAGGCTGCATTTATTTGATCAAAAACACAATGAAAACAGTGAAATATTTATACAATTTATTAATACATTTCACTGAAATTAATTTATTCCTATGATGGCAAAGCTGAATTTTCAGCATCATTACTCCAGTTTTGTCACATGATCCTTCAAAAATCATTCTAATATGCTGATTTGCTTCTCAAGAAACATTAATGTTGAAAACACTTGTGCTTACTATTTTGGGGAAACTATGATACATTTTTTCTTTTTTTCAGGATTTTTAATCAACAGAAAGATCAAAAGAACTGCATTTATTTTAAATACATCTTTTTTTAGCAATATAAATGTCTTTGCCATCACGTTTGAATGTAATTAACTTTTCCATAATTTAACATCCTTGCTGAATAAAGGAATTAATTTCTTTAAAAATAATAATTTAAAAAATCCCCAAGCTTTTGAACAGTGATTTAGCAGAACCAATGAAAAAATGGCCCTGAAAAAAGTTTATATTGAGCCCTGCTTGTATCAATTTTTTATTGTTTATGTTTGCATTCATAGTCACACTTGCAAATTCTGTGATCAAAGCCACTTTTATGAGATTCAGTATCTCTTGCGCCTTTGCCACAGCAGTCTCATTTGCAAACCCTTTATGATGCTGTGATGTATAGAATCGTGACTCAAAGTGTCTCGTATCATGCAGTATCTGGTAATGCCTTGCTCTAATGCAGTGTTTAGTGCTGATCACAGCGGTGTGTAATATCTGGCCCCCACGAGACAGCATAGTAATATCTTTAGAGTGGCTTTGATATAGCACCACTGTGACTCTGACGGTCTCTGACAGAGAGAGGGCAAGGGCTGTGAAGTGATGGGGGTGCAACTGTTGCTATGGAGACTGAGTCAGGGGCTGGCAGAGGGCTAACTGATTGATTTTGGTATTGTATCTGTGTGGCTTCTGGAACATTACCCAGCCTGTCTCACTGCAGTGCTGCTCTGTTGAAGGGGGTGGGATATTTGATAATTTATTTATTTTTATATTGTATTATTAAATAGATCTCCCATACATGTTAATTCATAGCAGAGAGAAAGAAAGAGAGAGAAGAACAGTGTTAAATGTGAAAGAAAAGCAGACGAGGCCGACGGATGAAGGACACAATGGAAAGAAGAACTTACGGTAACTACTCTCACTATCGCTGGCATTAGAGGTGACATGCTCTGAAATCACAACGGAGGGGGAATGGATGATGAAAACCAAGAACAGGAGCACATGATGATGCATGAGGTGACTTCAAATAAAAGAGGTATACAACCCCAACTCCAGAAAAGTTGGGACATTTTGTAAAATGCAATAAAAACCACAATCTGTGATTTGTTCATTCTCTTCTCGCTGACCAACATAATTGTATTTTGTATATATAAACAAATTTTGATTTTGATGGCTGCAACGAACTCCAAAAAAGTTGGGGCCGAGGCAAAATAAAAGTGAAAAGATTATATAATATCCAAGATAAACAGTCCACAATTAGCAGATGAATTGGTAATAGGTGAGGGTGTCGTATTTGGGTGTAAATAACTATCTCAGTCTTTGCAAGCAAAGATGGGTCATGGCTCATAAATCTGTGCCAAATGTCATGAGGGAATTGTCAAACAATTCAAAAATCACATTTCTCAATGAAAGACTGCAAAGAACTAATGTTCCATCTAACATGCTTAATAATGTAAAAAGATTCAGGGAATCCAGCGAAATCTCAGTCTGTGTAGGGCAAGGCAGGAAACCTCAGTTGAATGTGCATGACCTTTGAGTCCTCAGATGGCACTGCATGAGAAACCATCATGCTTCTGTTAAATATAGCCACATGTGCTCAGAAGTACTTTGGAAAACCTTTGTCACTTTACACAGTCTGACGCTGCATCAAGAAATGCAACTCAAATCTCTGCTACACAAGGAGAAAGCTATACATCTGTTCAATGCAGAGATGCAGCCGAGTTCTCTGGGCCCAAGCTCATCTCAGATGGTCTAAAAGATGAATCCATGTTTAAGCTTGTTTTTGGAAAAAAACGGACATCGAGTTCTCAGTCTCAATGACGAAAGGAACCATCCAGACTTTCATCAGCGACAGGTGCAAAAGCAAAGATCTGTCATGGAATGGGGGTGCATCAGTGCAAACACCATGAGTGACTTGCATAGGTGTGCAGGTGCCATTGACGTGGAGGCATATATTTGGATTGTACAGAGACATAAACTGTCTTTTCTGGGAAGCAAGACAATGCCAGGCCTAATTCTGCACATGGTTCATCAGAGTAGTTTCTAGACACACTACACCATACAGTGGATGTGCCTGACTGCCTGCAGTCAAGGTCTGTCTCTTATTGAAAATGAATGGTCCATAATGAAAAGGAGAATCAGACAATGACCACCACAGACTGTTGCGCAGATGTCTTGTATCAGGCGAGATTGGGTAAAAAATCCACTTGCAAAATTGGAATTGGTATCCTCAATTCCCAAATGATTAAATAATGTAATTAAAAGGAAAGGTGATGTGTCGCAGTGTTAAACTTTTTTGGAGTGTGTTGCAGCCATCAAAATCAAAATTAGTTTATACTTACAAAATAAAATGATAAGTTGTTCAGTGAAAACATCGGAAATCTTTTCTTTTTACTTTTGTCAGTTAAATAAAGGTTAAAGAGAATCAACAAATCACAGATTCTTAATTTTATTGCATTTTACAAAATGTCCAAACTTTTCTGGATTTGGGGTTGTAGCAATCCTGAGTATCAACAGAGTGGAGGAGTACAGACACACACCACTGAGGGACACAGTATACCTTCTGAGAATCTTTATGGCAACTGTGTCCACTCCAATTTAAAGACCACATATAATCAAACTTTTAGTCCATATATGCCAGTTTTGAGGTCATGTGCTACTATACTTTTAAAGTTGACAAAGTTAATATGATTTTCACACTGTGGTCGGGAATGCAAGCTTGTGCTTTGTAGAAAGTTAATGGAAAAAATTGTGTAAAAATGTATTTATTAATAATAATAATAATAATAATAATAATAATAATATTAATTAAAACAACGTTTAAAAGTACAGAATTTGTCATTCTTACTGTATCATTCTGCTTTCTAAACACTGATCAGAAATGATTTTCTATTATTTCTTTTAATTATTTTTTCAATTACCAGCCATAGTTTCATGTTTCTTATCAGGTTTATAAATCTAAAATTACTGTTAACACAAAATAACCTATGAATTAGAATACAAATAGAAAAAAGTAAACAAATGAATCCTTCCTAGCAACAAATATTAATCTAAACAACAGAAACAGGGTATTAAGGGTATTAAGCACACGCTCACACACTACCGCCGTCTTCACTGACTAATACCGATTTTAAATAGTTTCTACCCATCGTGCACACTCAAAGTTTTGTCCAATAAAATGCTCTCTAGTCTGATAATTAATTTCCTTTACCCAAACATCATTTAGCTACAAAGAAAGTGCAAATAATTCTGAAGGTGTCTGCATCCATTAGTGTGGTTTTGTTTGAGTTGTGACATAAATGAAAAGCTACTGAATGACACCCAGTATACTTTGACTGTCCTGATTCAAAACAAACAAAAAAGAAATCTGTCAGCAGGGTCATTCTTCAGTTGCAGTGGCAAATGGTGTTCCCCTAATTTTCAACAGTTAAAATAAACTTTAAAAAACCAATAAATAATAAAATGTTAGCATTTTTATACTCTGTAGGGATAAAACAGTGTACACTTTTTTAATGCATATTTATTTGAGTTAGAGATTTCATGTATAACAAAATCTGCATGTTCCAGCATTACCTCAAAAAGGTATCCTGTGATGTAATTGCAAAAAAATTAAAAAATAAAATGGTTATATTGGGTTTTAGATTAATTTAACAAGTATAATTTAATTAAATTGTTTAAAAAGTAAACCGTGGTGTTACAGTAATAGATGTTGCCCATTTAAGAAAATGGGGAGTTTTCCAGTGTGCATCTTCCAGTGTGTAAAGGTCATTGCAGGTGGTGGTTGATCTGAGGGGTGCATGGTGAGATGATTCTCCCATATTAATTTTCAAAGATGTCGCTAAATTTCAGACAATTTCATGTGTGACACATGAAATTGTCAGAAATTTAGCGACATCTATGAAAATTAATATGGGAGAATCATCTCACCATGCACTTTAATAGAGTCTGTGGTGTTACACTAATAAAATACAGATTTTTACATATTTTAGTCTAAATTTTGATAAAACTATTCTTACTGATGTTTCTAAAATATCCCCAAATGTTGAAACCATCATGATGGCAGTCTAATCTTCCATTTTGGAAGACTAGATTCATGCAAATTTGCCTGTGTTGTTACGGTCTTTCATGGTACCCATACATGACTATATATAACTCCACAGACAATTTACCACCAGAAATGTCCTATTTTTATTAAAATTCATAGAATTTGCTTCAGGACATTTATAATCTTATTTTTATCACTCGTCAGGTATGAAAATCAGCGTCTTTGTAGACAGCATAGAGATAGACCTTATTGTATGTCTATGGTGTTACATTACATCTGTTGCGTTACTTCAAAATGTATCTGAAATTTATTTAATTAATTAAATAAATAATTTAGAATAAACACTATAAAGGTAACCAAAGACAATTTTTCTTATTATACCATTTCTTAATATTTTTCTTAAATTTATGACCAAGAGGAAGAAGAAGAAGAAGAAAAAACTGTTCTCCCTTGCTGGAAACAGGAGCCAAAATTTCCTTTTAAAAACTGTAATTTTAATAAATTGAATTTTTCTTAATTATTCCTTAAAGTTGCATATTCTTACTGATTTTGTCAAGTCATTAAGCTTTCATGTCGTTCCAAACCCGCAAGACATTTGTTCATCTTCGGAACACAAAATAAGATATTTTTGATGAAATCAGAGAGGTTTTTTTCTACCATAGAAAGAAACAAAATTATTACGGGTCCAGAGAAGTAGTAAAGGCATCGTCAAAATAATTAGCTTGACTACAGTGGTTCAAACTTAATGTTATGAAGTGACGAGAATACTTTTTGTGATTAAAAACCTTTTGGATTTCATCAAAAATGTCTTAATTTGTGTTCCAAATATGAACAAAGGTCTTGTGGGTTTAGAACCATATGAGTACTTAATGACAGAAATGTAATTTTTGAGTGAACTAACCTTTTAACATTAAACAGTAAAATGTAAGATAATAGCTTTACTATTCAGAGTGTATAATGGCAAATAAATATCAGATCAATAGATAATTTTTTTTTCAATAGAACATCATGGAGAAAATAAAATTTGCAGAAACTGAATGAGGGGAAACTCCATAGAAAACAGTGAGGAAGACAACCGTTCACCTCCACCGCCAACAACAGAAAGAGAAAATGGTTTTGTCTGGTACTTAAAGGGTGTCTGGAGAAGCTCTTGAACTCTGGGAAAAACTACATGTGCCCTCTAAAGAAAGATAAGTATGAATTATGAGAGAGAGGAATGAGAGATGCGAGAGGAAAAGATATAGAATGGAGGTCTGGTCCGGAGGTGACCAACTGGACATCTACACAGGGAACTTACTCTGGCCTTTGGATAGCATGTCATCTGGGTTGTCCTGTGGAGCGGTCAGGAAGGGAGCAACGAAAGAGACAACAACCACAAGAGTACATGGGTTACTGAGACACTCTAAGGCCTGGTCCAGCCACTGGACACAGCAGGCACCAAGCATTCTCTGTCCACTGGTGTTGCTGTGTCTAAAGTAGGCTCTGATGCCTGCTGTGTCCAGTGGAGCAGTGCCCACCTCTGTCCTTATGACCTGCTGCCCTATTCTTGCCCAACATTACACTGGAGTGCCGCTCTCTGTACTTACGGTCCACATCGCTTGTTTCCTGCTCACTCGCCTCCTTGTTCTTGTAGAAGGAGAACTTGCGGGAAAAGAGGTTCTGTTTACGCTTGTCATTGAGGGACTGCTGAGGAAGAGAAGGAAGGGGAGGGCAAAAGAAAAGAAGGAAAGGGGAAGATGGCTGTCTAATGTCCATATGGAAAAAATAAAAGATGATTGTTTTGCTCTTGGCTTTGTGGACCTCTGATGGCTAAATCAAATGTCACGGGCATTGTAAGTGATTTAAGTTACATTTGACGATCAATTTCTTATAGATAGGTGTTAACTCAATTAATGGAGGATGTCACAAAGTAAGAACTGTACATGAAATGCATGATGATCTGAAGTGGACAAATAAATGGATTTGAGTCAAAGACTCAAAAAAAGCTAGCAGTAGGAAATCTTGAACACGAGGAGCATTCAGATTTGCATGCAGAGGGTAAAAAGCGTTGTGAGTGTGCCAGAAGCATGGGGAGGCCTATAACTGCTTTGGTTGTGGCCGCTTCCTTATCAGCAGCAACACGCCACAAAAGCTAGTCGGGCTGATTTCTTTTTCAAAATATAGTATAATATCCTTTGCTCCGAACAGAGCCTGTATGAGAAATGATTTAAGTTATACAAACTACATGGCTCTGTTCTTCAGCAGTGATGAGCCACCAGACTATAGGTGCATTTCCATTCTTACGCAGTGATCAGTTATAAGCCTTGTTGTTTGCACTGCAGCACTGTGAGTTACTGGAGAGCATGACATGGTAGGTAGAAGGAGGAAAGTGTGAGGATGAAGGGCAGGAGAGGAGGAGGTGTGGCATTACAGAAGGACGAGCAGTCCGACATCAATGGCAAGCGTATTTGTCCTTTGTTTTCCTATCATGCATGTTTTGTCGGGCTGTTAGATAATCTGGTGTTTTGACTTCTATGCCTCATAAATGAGTTATAGATGTATTACAGCATTGTTATATGTGTTATATAACATATGGCCGTTTTTGGGCCTGCAACACTTGCAGCTACGCATGCTGTTAATTTAGACCGGACCATTCATATGGCAGACTGATTAGTAAACGTCATCCAGAATATTACATTCCACTGAATGCACTGACTGAGCATTATTAAGTGTGAGTTAATATAAAATGGTCAATCTTTCACAGAGGTAGGAACATTATAAAACACTAATTTGTAAAGTAATTTAAAATGCATTTCAATGTCATTCTAAATACACAATATAAGCAATAAATGGGGCTTTGTTCTAATCCCTAGTGAGTTGCCTACTTCTACAGCATTTTTGACATCGAAATTCTGTTGTTGTTCCATAAGGAAGGAAACAACATTATGCTGCTTTCTAAGATACCTCGTTTGGGCCAAAATCTACATCAACATCACATATACACTGACAATGTAATTAAGCAAATTTTTGGGGTCAGTAATAAAGAAAAAAACTCTGTTTAAAAACTCTATATAAAAATTCACTTTATTTAGTGAGGATTCAACATTTATGTTACAAAAGATATTCTTTTCATCAAAAAATTAAGTATCATAATATATTATACAGTACATCTGTTATATTGATTAAAATATAAAGCAGCACTATTTTCTACACCGATAATGAGAAATGTTTCCAAATCAGCATAGAATGATTTCTGAAGGATCATGTGACATTGAAGACTGGTTTAATGGCTTTGTCAGGACAGGAATAAAGTACATTACAAAATACAATAAACTGAATACAGTTATTTTAATTTTTAATATTATTACTGTTTTTATTGTATTGTCAAAAACGGTAAAAAAAAATCTCACCAACCCCAAACTTTCAAATAGTAGTGTCTGGATGGCAGAGAATACAATCCCGGAACACACTTTGAGCTCAAAACTTTATTCAAGATGGCATACAAGAGAAATGTTTACCCAATAACACTGACCCAAATTTACCCAATATTTAAGCGTACTAGCTATTTTTTTCTTTATTACATTACTGTCTAATTAACTAGGTAGAATGCAAACAACATGTGTGGTTCTTTATTCATGTGACACTGAAAAGTGTTGCAAATCAATCACTTATGAAGAATAAGTTCAGTATGGATGCGGTCTTAGAAGTCAAAGCAACTCACTAGGTTCTAAAACAGATTATTGTTCATATCTTATTAGTACTGTATGCATATATGAAATGGTTCACTCACCCCTTTTTCTCGTGACTTGGAGTTAAATTTAACTGTCTTTAACCTGGCTCTCTCCTTCTTTTCCACTCTAGAGAGAAACACAAGGCTCTCATATAACAACAGCCATCAACAGTTATCAACTTTTAATCCATGTTACACTCCAATCTTCTTCATCAGGACATCCCTTATGCCCCGTTTATACCTGATATTAAGATGCATTTTGGTTGATCGGATCACAAGTGGATGACACTAAATGCAGGTGTAAATGGGGTCTAAAACGTTTTGAGTGATTATGTCTAATTACGACCACTTGCAGTGGTAATCAAAAACACATTCGACCAGATTGCTTTAGTCACAAAGGACAGCCTACTCTCCACCTACTAGCCGAATATGTAAACATTATGGGAAGCTAGCTAGCCAGACGGGATTTAAACTTTGTTTGTTAAAGACCCAAGTTTGGTTTGAAGACATTCCAAGCACAATGTTCTCTCACCATTCCTGATTTTTAACAAGCACTCACTATTCACTACACTAACGAAAGCTGCTCTCTATATTTTTTTCCATCATCTCTGGATACACTCAAATTACATAAGCATATTTCATCAGTTAGATCAAAAAATCTGAAAAAGCCCATACATTTACCCACCCATAGACCCTTCCCTCGAAGAAATCAGAACAGAAGAGGTTGAAAGTGGACAATAGAGACAGAGCAAAATACCTGGTGTAAACGGGAATGTGTCTCTCTAGTCCACTTGTGATCTGATCGAACAAAACGCATCTTAATACCAGGTGGGAACAGTGACCTAAGACATACACTTTAGGCTACAGAGGATAAGTTGTCAGCTGAAGACACAGGTCCAGTCAAAACATTCTTAAAGATTTCTTGAGGAATGGGGCTGGAGGACCGGTGATTGTGAAATTATTTGGTACAAGTACAAAGTTCACAAAGTAAACCTTAACATACCGGTGTGTTTGTAATTATATAAGCTTTAATCTCTCACCTTCTCTTGCTGGGGATAACGCCCATTTCCTCCACCTCTCCTTGAGGAGTGACCTGCCGTGCCTGCCACCACTCATCATCTGAAGCGTTCACCACATGCAGGATATCCCCAAATTTGAAGTTCAGGCCCTGGCTAGGCAGCCCTGAATCCTTAGTTTTATCATAATCAAACAGTGCCCTGCAGAAAACAGTCATAATAAAACATAGACTAGATACTTGATGCATTACCTGAGTGCATGTGTTGAAGTGTGACAAGCAGCTTTAAAAATTGCTAAACCATTTAAATCAGTAGTGTCAAGCTCAGTCCTTCTGAGTTTACTTCTAACCCTGCTCCAAAACACATACCTGTAGTTTTTGAATAAGCCTGATGGACTTGATTAGCTGGATCAGGGGCATTTAATTAGGCTTGAAGCTAAACTCTGCAGGGCTGTGGCCCTCCAGGAACTGAGTTTGACATCCCTGATTTAAATGAATGTGAAAATTGTAAATATAAGACATCTCATTTCAAATTGATTATGAAATGTATTAAAACACTACGTTTAAGGTCTAAGGATGATAACTAAAATGATAACAATAAAGATACAGTTAGAGAATAGAATAGCAGAGTCCTCTGGAATCACTTTCAGAATGATTTTGTCCAGCTGATGAGTGAAAAAAAAGGACAGCCAATAAGAATCCATCCCGGTTTAAAGAGCTCCAGCATTATAAAGTGGCAGACAACAAAACTGCAGCATGCGCTGAGAATAAACAGAACATTATTGTCTGTTGCTGTGGACGCTAATATAGTTATCATTCTTGGTGCACACGGGCCTTTAAAGCTGGCATGAGACAGAAATTGCAGTCGTTCTTCCCTAGCTACAGTGATGAATATCTGAGTGAAATGGTTTCTTGATTGAGAAAAAAATGCAGGGCAGCACTTGATTTCCATCAGGAATGGATTGGACTGCTGGATCACTGTCGTTACAGTTGGTGGTGGTTGAGGAGATTACCCCCTCCATGTAAAGCGCTTTAAGTACCCAGAAAAGCGCTGTATGAATGTAAAGAATTATTATTATTATTGTTAGTTAACTGCTGCTATCTCATGTAAGTGACAGTTTGCTAGAGGAGATGTTTTATTGCCCCACCCTTGTGCAGTGCTCACGTCATCAGAGAAGAGATATCATTGCAAAGGGGGAGAGGAAACAATGTTTTTTAAATAAATATTACAAGGAGAAAAAAATGATTAGCATAAATAATTTATTTATAATAAACACTGCAATATTTTAAAACATAAGATTTGATCAAGATAGGATTGATTTTATGGTGACTTTAGTTGCAGGTAATCAGTCCCTTGTAGTATATTGGTGGATATTTGTCCAATACCTGACGTATAGGGATCTCTTCTGATTGGTCCTCAAGGATCCTGAGCCTGAACTGATGCTACTGTTCATCATCTGCTCTCTTAGGTCATGGATCTTGGCTTCAAATCGGCTGTACTCTGAAACACAAGGCCATAAACGTCAATGTTGCCCATCTCCCAGAGCTACTGTTGAATGCAATAATAACAAAGACTATAGAATAACACAAGACGCATCACTCGTATTGTTTTGAATGGGAGAAAGTGCAACGCGCAATATGGCGGAATAAGTTCCGCCTTCTAAATAAGATTCAAATGGTAATGACATCGTGTGATTGCAGTGGCCATTAGGAGTGGCCATTAGGACTTTTTTGTCATGATTCAAGCATTTAGAAACAAAATTTATGAGACAGTTGTTGTAAGATTTCATTTAATTTCAATTGTCATTTCAAATATGAAATTGAGTTGAAAACAAAAGTTGTTTCTCGAGATCACACCTTAATTGTCATCTCAACATAACAAAAGTTCTTTTTTACAACAGTTGCATCCCAAAAAACATTCCATCCGTCCTAAATAGTATTCGAAATTAGAATTAGTGAGTCCCCCAGAGCGGATAAGATAAAGGGGTTTGAGCGATTAATAATCGTATCTAACCTGGCGAAAAAATATTTATTAAATGTTATGCACATTATATTTAATCTGCAACAGCATTGTGAACTTTTATAAAGTTGCGTTTGGTCATCAACTTTTAAATGTATTATTATGCAAAGATGAGGAGAGTTCTCCACATGAAAGACCCATGACTGGCAGAACGTGCGACTACATTTCTCTCCGAAATGGTAGGAGGAAATTAAATTTAATTGTATGTGAAGGATTTTAACTGTGACAAGATGACAGGGCAGTATAAATGGTTACAGGTTGTGTAACTATAACGACAGAATGTCCGTTAAAGATGCAATTATGACGAAGTAGTATGTCCCAAAGCTTGCATACTCCTCTGCTACACACTCAAAAGTATGTACTTTTTCTTCACAAAAACAATACATACTGTTAGGGCATAAGTAGGCAAATTGGGAAGCAGCATATGATTGTTTGATTCTGAAACACAATGCACCCAGATTCTACTCTTGCCATAGTAACGAACACACCTTTCACATGCATCTGATCGATGGATAAATCATGCGCTCATATCCTGTGGATATTTCAGCAAAATGTTTACTTCGCTTAATAATAAAGTCTACAATAAATAAAATAAATATAGGCTAATCAATCATTGCTCTGTCAAGGTACGCTAAACATTTTATTTGTGAAATCAACATGTTTAAATAATCAACAGAGCATTCAACACTTGAAGCACAGGCGGAGTGCCTTCAGAAGGAAGGCAGA
This sequence comes from Zacco platypus, assembly GCA_038088235.1. Lineage (NCBI taxonomy): Eukaryota > Metazoa > Chordata > Actinopteri > Cypriniformes > Xenocyprididae > Zacco > Zacco platypus. The sequence goes on from CM076080.1 coordinate 12,041,120, forward strand.
TTATTCAATAACTATTCTAAAAACATTTAGAGCTGCTTGGATTCAACACACTTTATTTTCCTCTTTCATGTAAAATAAAATTATATTATATAATTTGTTTGTTATTTTTATCCGTCATTTAAGATTCGTCAACATATCATATCATATGACAAAATGTCTTCAACAAAACACATGTTCAGTATTATATCAATATAAACATGTATGGTGCATTTGTAATTTGTGTGTACAAATTTTAACTTATAGTCTTCTTTTTCGATCTTTTACAAAGAGTTCACATGATCTTCACATGACAAATAAATGCAAGTGATGAAAAACAACCACTGACTCCAAGAAGAAATTTAAACAATCAGAATCAATGCTTTCAAAGTAGAGCTGCACAATTCTGGATAAAATGACAATCATAATTTTTGGTTTCAAATAGAGATCGAGATTCTCCCAAGATTCTGGATATACAACTAAACAACGTAATTTACTACTTATTAATTGCTGGAGTCTAATAGCTGGAAGAATGTTTAATTTATTTGATTGCATTATTTAAAAAAAGGTTTTGAATGAATTCAATGACATTAATAAATACTTGTTTCATTATTGGACGAATCAGTGTTTTAGAAGGAATCTTTTGAATGAATGATTCAAAGACATACATTTTTAACAGTCACTTGTCATCACCTAGTGGTGTAAGATGTAATTGATACAACTGTTATTTGAAGCACCAAATTAGTTTCAAAAGGTGGTTTGCTCTATTTTGATCGAGATTGCAATCTTTTTATGATTAATTATGCAGCTCTATTTAAAAGTCCCTTTAAATGCAATGAAACAGGAACATTTACTATATGTGAGTCTGTTGTAGTTAAAAGCACATCTCAAAAATTGATTATCAAAGGGAATGTAGGAAAGAGCATTAGAAATTTACTGGCATTGTTAACAGTACAATAATGGTCTGTAGGACGAGTTGTACAGTCAACCTTGGATAATTCAATATCCAAACCTAATTTTTATGAGTTCTATTTAAGACCCTGACTTGAATCAAATTGAGTCAATTGATGGCTATAAAACTAGATTATTAGTTTACTGTTTTTTTTTCTTGCAATAACACAGCTAAGAGACTCCTGCTGATCGTTGACTGATTTCTGGTTTGTTTTTAATGGGTGGTTTTAATGGATGATTGACGTGGCACTGTCTTGCATTGAGAAAGACTCACCCTCTGGTCTGTACTGGGCAACGATGGTAACTGTTTGTCCGGCGTTCTTCAGGGTAGCTGCAGCCTGTTCATGAGTGGCACTGCGTAGGTCTATTCCATTCACCTAAGAAAGGGGGAGTAATTTTTACATCAATAGGGCAAACGTATCATAGTGGTCTGCAGTTCAACACTGAGCTCAGTATGTCAGGTGAATAGTGTTAGAAATTCTCCTGATTAGAAGTTAATCTTCAATGTAGCAGGGTAAGGTTTCAGTGGCCACTGAAATACTCACAGACACCAGGCGGTCTCCTTTCCTCAGCTCTCCACACAGGTCTGCAGGGCCTCCGGCCAGGATGAAGGAAATAAATATGCCCTCACCATCCTCTCCACCCACTATGTTAAAGCCAAGCCCTGTAGAGCCTCGATGCAGCACCACCTTCCTGGGTTCCCTGAATAAAAAAAACAACATATGTCCATAAAAAAACAAAAACAAGCAACAACAACAAAAAAAACATATGTCCATATAGATTGACATAACTACTAAATGTAGCATAGTACACAAACTATTCATTGTATCTAAAACAAAGAGCTGCTAAAAATCATTATATTTTCATAAATCAGTAAAGTTATGTGCTGTGTTCTTTGTATTGTATGTGTCATTAACAATGATATTCTGAAATGTTAATACAAAAATAGACTGCTCAGGAGAATATTATATATATTTCATGGGTAATTCATTTATTTAAAATATCTAATAGTTCTTTCTCCAAAGAACATGGTATTTCTATAAACTATAGTTTTCTTTTTCTATCTTTTCACATGATCTTTGGATGCCGGGCAAATCCAAGTGGTGCAAAACAACCAGTGACTAAGAAGAAATTTAAACAATCAGAATTAATACTTTCAAAGTCCCTTTAAATGCAATAAATCTGCAACATCTATGATATATGAGTCTGTTACAGTTAAAAGGACATCTTATCAAAAACTGTTTATCAAGGGGAAGGCAGGAGTACACCCTGTAATTTTTGTATGAAACATTCAAGAATTTCAGAAAAAGATGTGATATAACTATCCAAAAATCACTTTTTATATGAAGCAAAATATAAATGTGCTATAAATTTGCTTTAACATACTATAATAGTACTATAACATACTATAATATAATGCTTAATATTAATATTAAGCATTGTATTTCTGCTTTTAAGTGAATATAAGTGCCTTGAATATTTTGCTCCTCTATGTCAATAATGTATGCATTATTTTCTGAGAGCACATATCTGGTCTCATCTGAGAACATTATTTTCTGTGGTAATCAATATTATGCTACAACAAATGTTCCTTTAAGCGTACATGATCAATTTATATAACTGGCCTCTTGGAGGCACTGCTGGTCAAGTTCTACTCTACTGCACACAGCTTTGTTCTACTACACCATAAAAAAAAAATCCCTGTGGCTATCCTGCAATACTGACACTGTAAAGTCAAACGCCATTTTATCACATCAGCTTTTGCCTATTAAATAGAACATTACTCTAAAAACAACAACAACAACACTGAACATAATGACATTTAGAATGGGGCACATGCTCCTTTCAGGCTACTTTGTACTGTATGCTTGATTGTTGTGCTAAAATTCAAATCCTCCTGTGCACCTAAATGGTCAGATTAATAGAATCGTTTGTTCTGTTGGATTACAACAATCTTGTTTATTCATTTTCTGGCAAGCTGGCTAAGAGGCTTGATGATGTGCTGCGTTTTTTTTATGAAAATTAACCAACACATAACGTGGATGGGCTAAATTTGGAGCTTATCAAATCGCTAAATCGGCATTGGCGTGTCATTTTAGGTCGGATTTCTCTAAATGTCTGCTGTTGCATCTGGATAAATTTTTTAACCGCACACTTCTTTTGCATCTAATTTTTGATTACTATTTAGCATTTTTGATTGTGCCTTTTTAATACTAAAATGGATTTAACCCTGTAAAATCAACATGTATGTTTGTCACCTGAGCAAAAGTAAATTGCAATTCGATATTCTAGTGAACTCTATCAACGTTCATTGCGCTTTCATCTATTTATGACACCCTCCTGAACATCACAGCTGAGCATCAGAGCACTGACCTGCTCCGGTAACACATTTTAAAAATAATCATGAACAGCTCGAAGCTTCCCCTTTGTTGAACTCAGTGCACCACAAAATAATAACAAGAAAACACTACTTTTTATCGAGTTCTATCCTAACAGGCTGTACAAAATAACATACTTCCCCATTGGTGTAGTCTGATAAATTAAAATTATGCACTGGCCTATTTAATGAATCACTGAAAAAGACTCACAAACCACTCTTTCATGAAGCATTCATGAGTACATAATTTTAAAATAACTACACATTGTTATATTTTTGGTTGTGCCAAATAGTCATTGTTGCTCATTTTAAAAAAGTTTCACCAAGACTCCTTTAAAACCATTTATCATTAACTGACAAAGAATTTCTTTTAAATTGTAAGCAAAATGCAGAATTGGAATTGAATGAGGAAATCTGTATTGATACCCAGCCCTAGTTAGTATATGATTAGTTTTGTATAATAAAAAGTTTATTTAAACTTTAATATGTAAAACATTGATGTATACATACAATGAGACACATGCATCGGTTCTCATTGTCGCATGGTGGTTGCAAAATAGTCTGTGCATGAGCACCATTGTAGGTTTATGTAGCCTATTTTGAGACAATACCTAGTAACATCATCTTCCCCCACTGTGGTCTTTGGGGTCGGGGAGTAGCGTCCAGAATGCACCGGGGGCAGCGGCTGGCTCAGATAGCTTGGAGGGCTGATATGGTTTTCAATGTGTTGGGAATAGGCTGGGAAAGAGGAAAACGGGTTCAATTATTAATACATGTCACTGAAACAAGTCTATAATCTTGATCTGCATCATCCTAGAAGCTTGCAACAAATAGTTCCAGGATCTCAAAGAAGTTTTCCTATTCCTCCAAAATTGCACAAATATATGCTATTTAGCAGTTTGCTACCCTAAGAGAAACAGACATGCATTGACAGTAAATGATACCTTGGGTTGAGCTTTTACCACCTGGGCCTCCACTGCAGCTCCTCTTACATAGCTATCCATGTGGGTGAAAAAGACCTGGAGGTCAGGGTGAAACTGAGCCTATACTATCCTTATCTTACCTGTCTTTGTCTCTCAGTTAATGTCTCATTTGAAGCAGATAGTTAGCCTAGCTCATGATAAAATACTGCCTAGGTATCTGTGAATCTTCAATCTTCTGTTGATTGGAAATAAATGTGACCCATACATGCATAATGACAGAATGATGGTAAATGGGATGAGGGAAGGAGATGGATACATAGATATATCCATAGGAGATATATAATAGATATTAAACTGGACATATCTGGACAAAGACAAGTATAAGTAACACATATCAAACAGCTTTTAATGTCTGTTTGTCAATATTTGACATCAATAGTTACTGTTGTAATGCATGCTTAAACATGATAAACGTTGCAATGGCGAGAGGCAGGGTAACAAAGCTGCCATCTACCCTATAGTGTCCACTGTATGAAAGACTGCTCTCTCCCGTGATGAAATGTGACACAATTTTAGTGGGATGAGACCAGATATGTACTCTCAGAGTCCAAGATTCAAGACCATAATGTACTTAGAAACAAATGGACATTTTTTATATACTTATAAATAAAATTAGGGCTGTCAATTTAACACGTTAATTTTGTTAGTTATGGAGAAAATCTGCCCCCCACGTGGGTCATCTGACATTTCATACAGTTGATGGTGATGAACATGATACAGCGTAACAGCATCACAGCGTGATGGAGCCAATAGAATACAGTTATATGCCTCAAAAATTCCATAAATCAGCACAACTATTTCCATCCGCAACTCAGCAGTGTTTCTGAATGAATTCGCTTTATGAACAAATCAGCCATTTGAACGAATCGAATTTAGAAATGACTTAACGACTTACTCATTTAGACATTTACTGCCACCTACTGGCAGTTTTAGTTTCCTATTTAGAGTATTATTACATAAAAAAATAATAATCCATATTAATAAAAAAAAAAAACAGCAACATTAGATCAATCCCCCCCAAAAATGTATCATTATTTAATTACCCTCATGGCCTCATGGTCATTGTAGCCTAAACGTTTGCGTGTAATAAATTCTTTGTTGAATCAAATTTTATATTTCTTTCTAAAGAAACTTTTTGTAACATCTATTTGATACTTTTCTAATTTAACACAATAATGACTTGAAATTACCCTTAAAGCGTTTTCAGCCAAATTTGATTTGTGATTAATTTGCAATTATTTAGATTTAAATAATTAATCACTTGACAGTCCTAAATTAAATTATTATATTATATTATAAATATACAATTGCTGAAATAAAATGAGCACCGATTTACGTAAAATTCCCTGATTTATCCGGTTTTCCACTGGCAAAGATGTAGGTAATTTCCCATGTGTGATATGCCATGGTGCGTGATATTGATGTGTCATATTTGATGAGCGATACTGAACTAAATTGAGCTGAATAATGACAATTGTCTTCTGGTTCTGCTTTAAGGCTGAAGATGAATTTGTTGCAATAATTGATGTGTATTTTCCTGTTTATTACATTATTGTGAAGTTGGTTTGAAAATCTGTATCATATAAAGAGCTATATAAATAAAAAATGTGAATTGATATAATTAGCTAGTCTTAAAAATGAAATGTAATTCTAATTTGTTTTTCCAAACCCATGTTAAGGGATTTTATTCATCTATGTGTCTATCGCGGATCTTATTGTATTGTTTGTCCTCTGATGTGAGCGCTCTGATGGTTGTGAGATGTATATTTGGGCCCAGTTGGCTGGGAGCAGCAGGGGCAGTAGCTTTTTCTCCTACAGTACTGCACTATGGCATCTAATAGAATGAGAGGCTTAGCTGCAGAAACCTCGCTTTACCCTCAGGCGAAGCAGGGCGGAACAGAGTGGCACGATAAAAAAAAAAAAGCACAACAGATGGTAAAATGCATGCTTTATGGCTCTTCATGGGGACAAAATGTAATCTACTAACACGAAGGCTCCCCCCTCTGCAACAAACTAACCAAAAAAAGCAGATCAGTGTGCCCAAAAAGCACACTCAAAAAAGTAACGCACTTACACATCATCTACAAGCTATAAACAGTGTTATTTCCATTCTGTGTAAGGCTGCTGAATGATTGTGCACACTTAACAGAATTATTTTTCATTCATTAACTCAGACTCAGATTGGCTCTCTCAGGCTGATGTACCATCGTTCCACATGCTGCTCTCTCTGCATTAGGATATTGCTGCTTGGATTAGCAATACAGACTTGACCATGTGATCCCAGCCATGATTGAATTTGCTATTTGTCTTTCAAGTCAAGCAGAGCAAAGCATCTTTGTCTGCTGGCTCCACTATAATGTATGGATGGGTCTCAGGGATGTGAGTGTGGGTGTGAGGAAGTGAGTATTTCTGTAGCTATATCAACCCTAGCTATCTTCGACAACCTAATGAGCTGCTTGCTTACCAGCTAACTGGTAAGAAACCTCATAAGTGACTCATTTGGAATGTTCTACATAGGCAGCAACTCTTTTCAACACAACACTTTTCGGCACTGAATGAAACACTGAATGTTCATAGTTCATGCTGTGGTTGTCGCTCCAAAGGATACATGCAATATTGTTGTGATGCAATGGAAGTAGAATAAATAGACAATAACAGAGAGTAGGGATGTGATTCTAATCAATGGTTGCTGCTTGGATGGAGGCAAATCTGAATGCAAGCTTGGAGTCTTTTGTAAGGAATGGACAGGGTTTAAGCGGATGAAATGATCAGAGATATCCAGTACACATCAGAGAAAAGTCTGTAGTTTGACTGGTAGATTGAGTTATGAAATTCTGATTTAAAAAGATGATGGTCCAAAAAATAAATAAATAAAAAAAAGAAAAGAAAAAGAAAAAGAAAGAAAAAAGAAACATATGCATGGTTGAGGGCATGCTCCTTTAAAGGTATCAATGCATCATGTTTTGTCCCACACAATAAAAATTACAGAGCTTTCCTAATAAAACTAAGGATTTAAATACCTTACAAAGACATTATATATATACATGAGAAATTATATTTATATGCATTTTATGCATATAAATAGTATAGTATAGTTATAGTGACTGTTAAAATCTGTAAAAATCTCATTGATTTACATTTTTGGCCATTTAAATAGCAATGGCAGCAAATTGATATTTTTACTCAGTTTGGGCCTCTGAATAAAATTGAGGTGTTTTTCCTCCATATTCTATATCATATATATGGTCCGATTCCAATGTTAGCTTCACTTCCTGTCTCAAGATACCTTCATCTGATCAATTTCTATTGAGAAATTACTATTGTAGTAATGAAACATTTGCTTAGTTGTCACCAAAGCTTACTCTACGGTTTAAATAATGATCTACAGCAAAATAAAGCTGCCTCAGAAGTCTGTCCGAAATCAGTTTTGTGAGGTACCTTCGTGCGCAAACGCTGCCTACAAAGGTCTGTGTAACACATAAAGAATGTGTTAAGTATTCTGCATGTGATCCTTTAGTGGTTTTGAACTGATTTCTAGACTTCATCTGTGTCTAATAGGTCACAAATTGTGACCGATATGGGGGTGGTTTTTTCTAATTGCCCCATACTCAAGGGGGATCAGCGCTATAAACAGAGTTTTGACTTTGAGACAGGAGTAATCCTTCATCATATTGGGGTACATGGCAGACATCCTTTTTAAGGATTAAAAACGAGTGCGTCTAAAGAGTTGTGTGAGGCACATCAGAAGAGGTGGAGATATCAAGAGCTTTTTATGGTAAAGGCGTGTCTGATTTGGTGGTGTGCTGTTGAGTCTGTAAGTGTTACTGTGTGTCTGGGGTCAACAGACGTTGGAGGGCTTAGCAGTGGAGAATAAGGGTGGTTGATTATGTAAATGTGCTGTGAGCACCCACGGGGTGAATAGAATAACTCTGAGGTAACTTTCATTCAACAGACTAATTATTCTGTCCATCTTCAAAAGTCAAGATATTGTAGGTCAAAAGCTGTCCCCACCGAACTAAGTGCTTTGAAGCTACAGTACAAAGTTAAAGTTCCTTTCACATGACTTGCATCAGGCAAGCATCTCTCAAAACAAGCATCCTGTGGTGCTTTGATATCCACATGAACAGCACTGCAGATGAGGGTTGTTCACACAAGTAGCATTCTCATGCTCCATCAACTGAACATATGTGTCAGATGGACATCCTTGACCTGCCATCTCTGGTCAGAACCATTAAGATAAATATACTTCCAATCAGATGAATCTTGAGTAAGAATAAGCATTGTGAGTATAGAGTTTATATTTTTAAAAGATGTGTCAAACAACTTCTGTATCTAGTGGATCAGGTCACCGGCCATCAGCTACATACTGATGCATCATGATTTTCTAGATAATCGCTGTCTGGGCTTTGAAAGGTCAACAACAAATGGAGTCAAAGTTGAAACTGTTTAACTTTGGGTATTGCATTGCAATGCTTGACCCATTCACAATGCAGAGCCGAAGGTTATACTATAGCTTGACCTATTACACCGGGGAACATTGACATAAATCATGTTTTAAAGGCGTTAAAGACATTTTCATGTGTTCACCCTGGCTTTCCCATCAAAAGAGACAAATCATGTTGACTGTAGGGAAGGGTCACAACGATAAACAAGCGAATTAAGGCTGGAATACACTATATGAATTTTGCCCAGATTTTCAGTCTGAACACTTTAACACTAGTTGCTAAAAGGCTAATGATTTTTAGCAGTCAGGACTGACGTTCAAAATTGCATAGCGTATGATGTGCACAGATTCAGATTTTTCAGCTTTAGACTATGATTCTATCCTGATGAATATTTTGAGCTAATTTTAGAACACACATTGTTTTCATTTGTCACGCAAGTTTTGATCTGAACAACTTTTGTCCTTTGTTACCATTTACAAAGTCTGCAAGTGTATGATGGCAGGAATTTTAAAAACTGTTCAAATTTTAAAAGTTGTGTTGTGTATTCCAGCCATCAGTTGTCCAACAACTCAACTCTAGTCAATATGGTGACGTGTATGGTGTCCCATACTCGGAATTTGTGCTCTGCATTTCACCCATCCAAGTGCACACATGCAGCAGTGAGTATTGAACACACACCCGGAGCAGTGGGCAGCCATTTTTGCTGTGGTGCCTGGGGAGCGAGAGTGGAAGAGTGCGGGAGAGAGTGGAAGAGAGTGCTGTTCATTCACTCCCCCCACCCCTGCTGAAACCCTTACAAGTACAACTCTCTAACCATTAGGCCACAAACTTTATTTACCATGTTGATAGTATATTGTGATCTAGGTGTTAGACATGTTAAAAATAGTCTCAAAAGGTTGCTTTGCGTTTATCTCAGTGGTTCTCAATTTTTTTGACTCATTGTCCAACACAATATTCGAAAACTCCATATATGCCAAGATATTCCCAGCATTTCAGCTGAAATTGACAAAGCTGTTTGTTTTCAAACTTGGTTTTTATTGAATTGGTTTATTTTAATATATTAACCACAATTCATTTAGTGGTTCCAGAAGTTATGTTGCGTATTCCATAACTGTGTGTTCTTCAATAAAAACAATATAAATTGATGAAAATAAACAACTATGTTTTCACTTTATATTTTCATATCTGATATCATTCTATGGGACCGATTTATTAAACAGCGCAAATTAGTGCGCAAACCTTAGAAAATCACCTTGCATGATTCATTTCAATACTCTCCTCCCATACATTTTGCATCTGAAAGAGAAACTTTGCATATGCATATAAGCATATGCATTTGTAGGAGTAAGATCAGCCGCAAAAATAACCCTGTCCATGCCTCTTCAGCACTAATGTTTCACTACAGGTCTTTAGTAAATCCTGACAGTAGTTTAACGCCAAAAGAGGGTTTGTGATGGCACAAGCTGTTAATAAATCTGGCCCTATGTGTTTTTATCTTATTATTAGAGATTACAGATTATTTTAATATAGTAAAAAAATATATTAATCTAAATACTTTTAAGTCGCCCTGCACCCACCTTGGAAATTTGTTGAGGCCCCCTAATGGGGCTCAGCCCTCTGGTTGAGAACCACTGGTTTAGCTGTTTATAAGAATGCATCCTGTGTAAAAGCCCCCAGAAAAAAATTAAGAAAGAAAGAAAGAAAGCATCCACTTGGGATGAAATAGGCCTAATTAGGGCTTCCTTAAGATCAGTTGGTTGACTAGTCATTCAGGCAACAAACCAACTAGTCTATTTTAAACATAAGTGTTTTTCACATCCCTAGATGTATATTTTTAAAAAATAGTTCCACAGGCAGATCACAACCCTCAGCATTACTCTGATTCAACAGTCTCATGTTTAAGGGCAGGAAGACACACAGAGGAATTGTGCAGTGGTGCCTTCACCTCCCCTCCACTTAGGAACAACGTAGGCTTTAATGGCTGCGGGGGCGGCACGTACAGACAAGAGCAATCGATAGTAGTTTAGTCCTCTCCTCTGTGGCCTATTAGTGCTCCTGCTGGCAGAGCTACGAACAGAGCACAGATCAATACCCTCACTGCCGGGCATGGGCCTCACACACCACTACAGTCTGGTCAGTACATAAGTATGACACTTTATCCCACCCAAACCACCACCACCACCACATTTCACAGCTTTTACAAATGTTTCCGTCAAGGCTTTAAATGCAGTGGAGAATGAGAGATGTTTTGAGCAAGATTGTGAAATGTATTAATGGATAACATAACTTTTTAGCATAAAAGTTACCTACCTCATTCTATTAGCAGATATTGTAGACTTTGCAACATTTTTAATGTTGCTTTAAATATTTGCCTACCTGACAACTCATTCAGAGTATTTACTACTAATTCATAAGAATATAAACTGTGACTTTTCCAATTTTAGTCAGGTCATTTTATAGTGGAACTCACAGTTGGTGATGTCAGGAGGAGCAAAACTGTCATTCATGAAGACACTATTGGGTTTAGCCACTTTCAAGTAGACCACATCTGGGGTATTTTTCAAGGCAGTCACGGCATGCTCATGGGTAACCTCCTCCAGGCAGGAGCTATTCACCTAAGACCACCAAAATACACACAAACACAAACTTTAGTCTATTAAACAAGAACATGGTCAACAATAGGCATTATACTGTTTCCTTACGGCAAGAAGTTTGTCTCCTATCTGCAACCTCCCATCTTTGTGTGCAGCACCACCTTCAATAATCTTAGTGACGTAGATGCTATTATCCCCTGGGATGTGCTGATTCCCAACACCCCCTGCTATACTGAAACCAAGACCTGGGACAAACAAAGATACAGACAAAAAACAAAAGTTTAACTGATGGTGACAGCAGCATTTATATTTAGCCCTAATACATCGGGCACTATACCCAAAATATGCTAAATTAACCCAGAAAACATGAGAATAAAGCTATTAATAGTAAATTAATAATCATCAACAATATCTGTCATAATGAACATTCATACACACAGACACAACATAGTCATAATAAAACAATCTTTATATTTGAATACACAAAAATTACGAGAGTTAAATTTCTGCATAAATTAAACAACAAACTGTCTATAAAGCCATGGGAGGGGAATGTTTCCACAGCAACAGCAGCTTAAAGTCTTTGCAGTGTTGTGGAAATGCTGGCTGGCCTTAAAATAGCCCCACTGCATGTTGAATGTGTGTGTCTGTGTGTGTGGGCGGGTATTCCCTATGTTATGGGGACCAAATACCCCCATAGGTATAGTAATACTAGTAAATTTTGATCTTGTGTGGACATTTTTTTGTCCCCATGAGGAAACAAGCTTATAAATCATACAGAATTTTCTTTTTTGAAAATCTAAAATAGCAGAACATTTTCTGTGATGGGTAGGTTTAGGGGTAGGGGTAGTGTAGGGGGACAGAATATACAGTTTTTTGTACAGTATAAAAACCATTACACCTATGGAATGTCCCTATAAAAAATGAAAACACAACTGTATTTATTTATACACACACACACACACACATATATATACATACATATATGTGTGTGTGTGTGTGTGTGTGTATATATATATATATATATATACATACACATACATATAAATATGTGTGTGTGTATATATATATAAAATAATGTATTAGTTTAGTAAATGTTGAAATTAACATTAACAAAGATTATTAAATGCTCTATAAGTGCAGTTCATTATTAGTTCATGTTAACTAATGTTAACTAATGAACCATATTGTAGTGTTACCATATACATATACATATATATATATATATATACATACACATACATATAAATATGTGTGTGTGTATATATATATAAAATAATGTATTAGTTTAGTAAATGTTGAAATTAACATTAACAAAGATTAATAAATGCTCTATAAGTGCAGTTCATTATTAGTTCATGTTAACTAATGTTAACTAATGAACCATATTGTAGTGTTACCATATACATATACATATATATTTATATAATATAATATAATATAATATAATATAATAGTGCACTCTTAACTCTGATCGGATATTGACCCCAAGAAATGATTTAGCAGCACTCTTGCTTCCTCAGTGTAATGCAGGGAAGGATTAGAGGTTTAGATGAAGAACAAAGAATAAACACCAAGAAAATGCCACATTAGGTTGGCTGAAACTAAAACTCTGTTCTGTTGTATGCTATGTATCCTTTTGATAAGAGTAAGAGTTACAATTATGCATGACAATCAACTATCAACTTACAATCAACTTTATACATAATTTAGAACATCAGAGCCTAGTAAAGTAAATTGTGAAGTTGCAAAATGGTGCACATTAATTCTGAACAATAATTTCATTGTTGATTAGCAAGATGTATTGTATGCAGTGTAAATTTCAAACCAGCATAATTACAGGTTTTTCATGCTATTCTCAACCCTGCATTAGCCTAGTTTTTAAGCCTGGGATAAGGTTGCTTCTAACCCCGGGTTAAGCAATGTTTTGCACATTTATACCATCTGAAACTATGTGGTGCCACAATATTCTGAGTATATACAACTGATATTTATTCAGTTGCAAAATGTTTATGATTTTTCTCAAAAAAAAAAAAAAAAAGCTCTCAGAAGCTGAAAGTAAACATCAAACAGTGATGGAAAACATGCTAACTAGTTGGATGAAGAGACTCAAACACAAATAGGTTGCAAGATCCTCACAATGCACTTATCCAATCAATGTTATTTACCTCATACATAGACAAATAAGCACTGACCCACACTTTAACAGTGTATAATAGAGAATCCCAAAAACTAAGATTACACATTTCCATTCAAAACTGACCTAACATGTAAAATGGGTAAGACCTTTAATATTTATATGTTTAATATATACCTTTAATATATACACTGTTAAAGTAAGTCTAAAGTAAGATGCACCTATCAACAGCACTAATGAGGAGTTGGTTGGTGTTAATGTACCTTTGGGTCCTTTGATGAGCTTGATCTCCATGACTTTCTCTGATGCAGACTTTCTCCTCCTGACATACAGTCTGACCAGTGACCCTGCCTCCTTCAACGCCTCCACAGCCTTGCTGTGGGTCACGTCCCTGACATCAACCTCGTTCACTCGCAGAATCACATCATTCACCCTGATTGAAATAAAGCACAGGTCAAACATATGCACAAGTAGCAATAAGGTGTGCGGACATCCCCATCCTATTTAACTGCCTGCATTATTCAACTGACAAGAACCATCAATTGTCCTGACACTGAGGATGTTACCTTTTTGTTACTCTGTTGACAAAAAGTTACCTTGTGTGTTGTTTCTCAAGTACAGCGAACAGAACCAAGACAACACAAAGGCAAAACTGTCCATCAACAGAGAGATTTGTAACTTATCCTATACGACTTTCTTTCTATTGTTTTGCTTCAGAATACATTGATTCATCAACTGAGGTCATATGTGTTCATTTGTGTGGTTTTTGAGGTGTCAACATTTAGGTTGCGATCCATTGCATAATATGGACTTAGTTAGATTAATTTTTAAAAAATCTATGTACTCCACTAAAGAAAGAAATTCATATACATTTGGCATGGCATGATGGTGAGTAAATAATGAGAGAATTTTTATTTTTTGGGTGGAGTATCCTTTTAATATGCAAAGGCAACCATAAACAAAGACATTAGTAAACTGATTTCCCAGAAATGTATAAACAGTGTCACTTTGTGCCACTATCAGAATGCTATTTGATAGTGTTGTAGCACTCGAGACTGGTCTTAAGACCATTTTTTGAAGGTCTTGGTCTCAGACTAAAAGGATTTTATTTCAAGACCAGTTAAGACCACAACTGCAGGGATGCCGTTGCATTGCCTGATTTCTTTGTTATCATTAATTTGATTGGATGTAAAACTTCCTGCTTCAAACGCAATCAATAACTTATTTCTAATTTCATTTATTTTGTTACTGTTATACTGGGTCAGAAATCAACAAGGGATTGTGTCAAAAATGCCCACAAAATTCAAGATATGATTGCAAAAAAAGTGCTTGTATAAGATCTTGATATTTATATTACAACATATTATATAATTAAGCAATATCACAAGAAAGCTGTTTTCACAAATATGAGCACAACTGCAAATGTGATATTGATTTTTTTTTTTTCAATAAACAATTTTATTTTTAAAACATTAATCCCAACATTATTTATGCATTTGTAATTTTACCAATTCAGATGCAACTTGCACCTCTGCAGTGTAACAATGAATTTTGTTGTTAGTGATTACAATTGATTGGTAACAGCTCTATAGTGTCTTATTATTCTAATTGTAATTACTGATTAAAAATAAGATTTCTCAGGCAGTAAATGTGGATATCTCAGATGAATTTGAGGAGTGCAAGTCTGGTCTTGGTCTTGACTTGCCTTGGTCTTAGTCTCAACCCCTCAAAGTCTGGGTCTTGTCTTGGTCTCAACACACACTGGTCTTGGTGTCGGTTTAGGTGGTCTTGACTACAACACTACTCAACTCTGATCAACCAATGATTGGATGGGACTATCTCTTTGAACAAACAAAGTTGTTTAGTGCCGCTAGTGATGCAGAAATAAGTTCCTCTTATGTTTTACACTGATTTCTTCGGACACTGCATTACATCTTGCTGAGGGTGTTTTTGAATACGAAGTCTCCAGGTGTACAATGTTCTATCTTTCGAATGCTGTCTGGTCGGTCAGTGTGCATGCAAATTGAACTGATGGCATAAATGCAAAACTTCAACACAGCATCTTAACACAAGAACAGAGTATAGAAACTTTGAGCGCTATCCTAGACTACAATTCAATCCTTAGCAAGAGCTATAACTGGGCATGAAAAATTACAAGCTATAAAAGTCAGCCATCAAGTCAATCAAAACAAACTAAAGTTATACAATTATACATCACACACTTTAAGTATCTCACAGCCTTTATGACATACAGTACATTCATTAACTCTCTATTTCACGAAATTAAATTTACAAAACAAGCAAGCAGTCGGTGGCGGGGCTGGCTCTTTAAACTCTCTCTCTGCGTGTTGAGCTGTCTGTGTGATGCTGTCAGGACCTCAGTAGCGCTGCTTTAATGAGCCTCTGACAGCAGTGTGACACTGGAGGGCTCTATCGCTTAGTAACACCACTCCAAAACAGGACAAATCCATCCCCGTACAAAACATGAATGAGGAGGAAATCTATTGCAATGCTCAGTGGTCAATTCAGTACAATCTCATATCGAAATACATATCGAACTGATTTTAATGGACATTTAAAAAAAAAAGGATTTTTCAGTCTTTATGTACATCCAAGTATTTGGAGACTTAAGTCACATTTAGAACATTTCTGGGTGTCATGGCATTAGATGCCAGTAAAAGAAGAAGAAAGTCATAATCACACTATTAAAGCAAAAATTGAAGCAAAAATCTTGTTATGAGGAATGTGCGGTCACCTGCCCCTGATGAGACGCTTGTCATAGAGACCATTTACGTAAAACACCGATTACCACAGAATAGAGCAATATGAAGAATTTTAAATTGTAACTTCATTTAGCACTTGAGTGACACAATGCTTAAAAAACTGTTGCATCATTGACCACATGGGATTTTCAAAGAAATGTTTTGTTTTGTAGCTGTTTAGAGTATGAACAGGAATAGGAAGAGACCAGGAAACATGTCAGAACCATAGTGCGGTTTTTTGAGAGCCGTAGCCTTACCGTAATCTCCCGTCCTGAGCGGCAGCGCCCCCTGGGATGACTTTGGTGATGAAAATGCTGGGATCTTCACCAATGTGAGGATTATCCGTGCCACCAGCGATACTGAAGCCCAGGCCTGAATTCCCCTAAACAGCAGAAGAGAAGAAACAAAGTTCATCAAATAAAACATCAATCTATGCTTTGGTCAGCGACTATGGGAACATAATGCCGGCTAAATTCAACTGGCAATGTGATATGCAAAATGTGCTTGAAATTACATTTTATGTGCAACGTTTAGGCCAAAATGGAAATTCAAACATATTAATTCAATGCATTGGACAATGTCTTTTTTTTTATTTAGACTATTATTATCTTCATTCTATAATTTATCTATAATTTAAGGAACCAAAAATAATACACCATATTATTTTGGATAATTTGAATCTACACTAAATGTGTATTAACAGGGTTTGCTAAAAATATTTGCTTGAAGATGCTGGCACACTGAAGAGATTGACATTATTAACATGTTATGCATTTTCAAATCGTTCCATTTTGCTTCATTCATTGTGTTTGTGTGGTATTAACTAAAATGCAATTCCAAATGTGTTAATTATGAGTGGAAACGCATATGTGTATAAAAGATTGTTGTGCTACCCTTAATGCATTTACAAATTAAAAATACGCCTCCATTTCAGCTAATACATTCAAATCTTTCCTATGCGTTTTGTTGTTGACATCAAAGGCCACATGTCCAATGGATTGTACCATTTAAAGTGCCCTTGAGTGCATAACTTTCTCAAACTTGCATTTTCCTTTAATATTAAAATATTTAATTTAAATCCCACATCTATAATTTAGTTAATTTAGTCATGGTGTTTAAACATTGTGGAGTAAGTTCCAGTTTATTTAATGTTATATTTTAAACATTTTCCACATGTACAGCAAAGCTACATTCATACATTTGGAACTGTTTAATGGCCTTTAATTTGCACATTACTTGCAGGAGAACAGTGAGCTAGATTTGCATTCTTAAAAAAATACAGAACATTTTTTTAATAAATCTAAGAAATAATCTAAATAATTGGTAGCAGTCCTAAAATAAATGCCACAATAAAAAGGGCTACAGCTTGCTCTGCTGTCAACTAGCTTCACATTGAATAGCTATGTATTGTATTTTTATTGGTTTTATTGACTAGTTGTTGCAGCCCTAGACAGACAAACAGCTCTTACCACAGTTAAAGTCAACCCACAGTTACTAACAATGCATGGGGCCCAGCATTTGTTATAGTACTAATACAACAGCATTTTTTTCACTGCCTTTTACAGTGGTACGAACGCTCTAATAATGTGGATTTTAAGGCAACAAACTCACTACTATAAGTCAACATGCAAGAGAAAGAGCATGAAAAAAATGATGCCCAGACTAAAAAAAAAAACACCTCCAGAGCTCAGTTGTGGATTGCATTGACAAGTTATTCCGTTATTGCGATTAAGAAGCAGGCTTTAAGTTGAGCTGACAACAGCTTGTGGAGGAGCATTGTTTATTTATGCAGAGTTAATAAATGTGCACTACAGAGCAGTGCTGAATTGGGTCACAAAAATGCTCATGAGAAGGGGGGGGAGGGGGCCTTAGGCAGAGTCAGGGATTAAGTCTTCACTGTGGAAGGCAAGATGGTGTTCTTTTTTCCTCCCTGGTAACTCTGCAGAGAGTGAGTTGGTTAGTTGGGAGTGTTTCTTATGCTTTTTCAAGCGCTGATGGCTCTGACTGCATTATAATTGATGGACTTTGAGCTGTTAAATGGAGTCACTGCAGAAAAGTATTTAAAGCTTTGGCTGTGTATCCACTTGTAAAAGAATGGCTGCAGGAGAAGTACACAACCTGAGTCAGTGTTATACAAGCTGTTTAGAGGGAAAATAACAGAGGCTTACTCTCATTTGTATCCAAGGTTCACGTTACCAATATTTCATGCAAACCACGCTCTGTTTTGAACTTAAGTGCTAGTGTGAAAGTCTCTATAGTGGCCTGTAGTAACTACTTTATGGAGACACCAGAGAACAAAAGTAAGAAAAGCAGTATTAGTCAGTCCACTCACCCTTTCCAGTGTAATCTCCTCATACTCAAAGTCAGCCTCGGTACCATTAACCTGCAAACAAATCAAGATAATGTCAGAGACTCTTAATATATTTCAATACTCAATAATTCATTACCTTTTACAGGAAAGCTGCATTAATGTTATGGCTTGATTAGAAGACTGTTGCATGTTGGGTATATTGAGAAGCAATGAAAGTCCACTTTCTCTCTTTCTCTCTTCCTTCCTATCTTTCTTTCTCTTTCTGTCCTTTCTTTAAATCAGTTATGGTTAGGGAGACAGCCTGGTGATGAACACTTTTTGGAAAATATACGTGTGACTAGGGATTCACAATACATTTTCTTGTTATGGCCGAAAACTGATAAGCATATAATAAAATTCTATACTATTTTCTAAGTAAATATGAAATAAATCTAAAAACTATGATCAGTCATTTTAAATACAATAAATTTAAATATTACGACAGAACAGCAACAAACAATTAAGATTAAATAAGCATGAATGGCATAGATATAATCTAAATGTTAAATTAAAGGAAATGAACATTCACAATAATATATAGTATCTGCCAATACATATGCAGGATTATTTTTTTATTTATATATCGTCACACAAAATTTTAATGATGTTTATAGGAGTAATGTGTCAACACTGTGCATCGCAGTCTGCTGTGTCTGGGGCTGCCTATGATGACTCCTGTCTACCGTTAAAAGCGCCTACAATAGGCACGTGAGCATCGGAATAGGACCTTGGAGCAGTGGTAGAAGGTCGCATTGTCCGATGAGTCCCATTTTTTTCTACATCAAGTTGAGCACTGTTTACTTAGGGGATGACAACAAGCCAGTGGAAGGTGTGTGATGCTCTGAGCAATGTTCTGCGGGGAATCCTGGGGTCTGGTCATTCATGTGGACTTATATATTTGACACGTCCCACCTACCAAAATATTGTTGCAGACCAGGTACACCCCTTTATGATACACCCAATGGTGTTCCCTGGTGGAAGTGGCCTTTCAGTATAATAATGCACCATGCCACACTGCACACATTGTGTACAGGCATAGTTTGAGGAACATGATGAAGAGTTCAGAGTGTCAACCTGGCCTCCAAATCACCCAGAGTTCAATCTAATCGAGCATCTGTGGGATGTGCTGGTTTAATCCACTGCAGCTCCACCTAGAGTCCTTGAAGGATCTTCTGCTAACGTCTTTGTGCCAGATACCACAGAACACCTTCAGGAGTTCATGCCTTGGCGGATCGGCGCTGTTTTGGCAGCATGTGGAGGACCGACAGCATATTAGCCAGGTGGTCATAATGTTTTGGCTTATCTGTGTACATTGTACTGTGTGGTTGTGTAGTATGCAAGGTGCACACTTTTTTGTCACTTCTGTGAAATCTCACTTAACCAATGAATAAAGTGTTCCACAAAAACTGTGTCATGTTCTACTCATGTTCTGTGCAGGAATACATGAGTAATGATACAAATCACCTGTGACACAAATCACCTGTCTACATGTGTATGAGAGTGAATGTTGACCAACAGGTATGTATTGATTAACGTCAGAAGGTCAGAGGCTGAACGAGTTTATGATTATGGTTGAAAATGCAAATATATATATATATATATATATATATATATATATATATATATATATAAAATCTCTTTGTAAGTGTCTGTGACTGATGAGCCCGCTGAAGCAGTGAGCCATTAAATGACATCAGTGACATGGTCAGCTAACATCAGGCAATGAAACATAAGAATAAATGGTAACACTTTAAAATAATGTTCACTAGTTAACATTAGTTAACAACATTAGTTAACATGAACTAACAATGAACTGTACTTACACAGCATTTATTAATCTTTGTTAATGTTAATTTCAACATTTACTAACAAAATCTTGTTAACATTAGTTAATGCACAGTGAACTAACATGAACAAACAATGAACAACTGTAATTTCATTAACTACCTTAATGAAGATTACTAAATACAGTAATAAATGTATTGCTCATGGTTAGGTCATGTTAGTTAACTAATTAACATTATTTCAAAGTGTTTCGGAATAAACCCATTACACTGCCCCTTCAAAAGCTGATGGTAAGCAGCTGAGACCCTTACACAAAAGCACAAGCAAACATGACAAAGTCTGCATGTGGTCCCATCAGAACGCAGCAACAGCTGACGATATTAACCTTGATGAGATTTGTTTAGTGCAAATCAGTTAAGTCTGATGTTACACATCGCAACTTCCAGGTCCAAACGCTCCTTCAGATCCCAAAGGCATCAAACGGTGCTAATATACATTCACGTGTGCTGTAGTACTACGTGATTTCTGAATCGTTAACATTTTGGTGCCCAGGACACTGTGAGCTTGGAGACTGTTGTATACACTGCAAGTTCTTAAATGCTAGCTATAAATGAACAGTGCTTATAAATGGATGTTCAATGGATGTTCACTATTTTTAGAACTAAATTTGAAGTAATCTTCTAAGCTCTCTGCTTTAAGAATCTCTTTTGACGTATATTTAAACCTCTTGACACTTAAATGACAAAGATGACCCTTAAAACCAGTGTCTATCCAATATGCGACTGCAGTCAAAGCAATTTTCCAGAAGAACTCAGCTTTGATTATGTAATGCATAGAGGGATTGAGCCTACGTATTCATTAACACGGAAGCCAGCTGCGTCTGGTTTGGTCTCAGCATCATAGACAGTGTGCAATATCCAAACGGTATTTTGCCATTTTGCATTTTAAAGTGTCTGTTCTTAAACTTAACGATTTTATTACTAAAATGATGGTGGGGGGTGGTGCCACAGTGGGTAAGTGATGTAATCTGTGTGTGGCTGAACACCATGTAACACTGGTAACAACGAATATCGCAGCAAGCCTACTGAACATCGTGTAACACTGGTAAGACTAATTATCGCAGCAAGCCTAATGAGCATGAGACCTCTTTTTTTTTATCATACCGACCTCAAACACATTGAGCAGTCTACATACCTTTGAATTTGCCATTTAATTTATGACTAGGTGTGCAGATTCTCATTATCTGAAAAAATTAAATAAATGATATAGACATTAGATTGATTTAATTCTCATTTCAACTGAGCCACAACACCACCGCCCACATAATGTAGTTTCCTCTAAACAAGCCAACCTGAAAACATTATTCTCACCCCACTTGCTTTCACAACATAATTTCCACATGGAGTCAATTATGGTCCCCGATCACATAAGACAAAACGGCGAGTCCCGTGAGGTTCCGTATGCTACCCAGATCCTGCGGTACTGCTGATACAGCAGAAAGGCTGAAGTGGAGGTTGAATGTGTGATGCTTGATGAGAAAAATAGACAGTGGCCCTGAGTGGCACAATGAAGACTACTGACCTCACCACTCCACAGGAAGACTCAAGGGAAATGAAGCGGAAAACAAACCCAAGAGATTTCAGTGCTGAATGAACACCAAACTTGACTAATGGGCTTCAGACATGATATTCCAAACTCTATGCTAACATAACATCGAAGGTCCATAGCCACCCCTGTTACTCAAAGTCAGTGACTTAAAACAGAAACCAGTAATAGCACATAGTCAAATAAATAAAACATGACTGAAGCAAAATAATATGTCTTGTCTACATGAGTTTAAGATATTGACTCCCTTAATGCACATTTACAGTAATTTCCACACTTACAGTACCTCGGATATTACTACAATATTGTCTTCATAACTTTATCAAAATAACTTGCTCCGCCTCTGAAGTGTCTTTCTGCTGATGTCACCTAGGCTGCATGAGCTATTGGATAATGTAGTGCAATAGCGAAATTGCTATGCTGTCAGAAATAGTGTATTTTTTTGGAGAAAAATATGCAAAATGTATACCTTTAGGGGCACAGCAGGTTGTCACTGGGGCACTACCTTTAAAGGAAAACCTGTACCTTATTTATGCCTAAAGGGGTATATTAGTATCCTAGAGTAGTAATATGTACCACTATAAAGTTAGCTACTACTAAGGTACTACTATAATACAAAGTTGCTTTTAATTCTAATAATGAACATTTTAGGTATAAATGAGGTACACCTAAATATGTCCATTTAAGGGTACTGAGCCAATGACAAGCTATTGAACCCCTACAGGTAGAATTTTTGCACATTTTTTAAGAATGTATTTAGGCATCACAATCCAATCGCAATATTGGTACAGAATGCCCACTCAATCCAATCAGTTTGAGATATGTAAAGCCAAGAGCCGCCCTATATTTTTTATTATTGAATATCCAGGTTCTCTTGAAAACACATGATATTACTTAAGCAAAATGGAATGTCATTTGTTGACTTTAAAGGTATTACACCTTTTTCTGCTAAAAGTAACTTAAGTAACTTGGCAATAACAGCTTGATTACAAAAAGGGAACCAATTGAACTATGTGGCATGCTGGTCTGAGTGAATTCTGAATTTCAAAATATAAAAAGTTAACAAAGTGTAAATAAGTGAAAAGAACACTTACATATGGAGCTGAATCCAAGCTCTCTGTATTTACAACGACAGGGGGTGGATTTGCCTGCAAGAGAAAACAATCCAGTTAAGACATCGATTCCAGCACATTTCCTGTTCCATTCCAAATTGGACCTGGAATGTGATGCGTTTAGTAGATGCAGAAACTAGGAAAAGCCATGTTAAGCTTGCAGCATTCTACACAGCAAAAGTATATTCACTTACTCTCCACATGACGCTACATATACCATCACTGGCATTCACACCCTATTAACACAGCGCTGCCAGCATACGTACGTACATGGCATTTTATACTGCAGAACATGCAATGCTGAAGCATGAATGCTATTACGAGCCAAAAGTAGCCTAAAATTAAATCCACTCTCTCTCTCTCGCTCGCTCAAACTCTCTCTCTGTCTTTCAGTGGGGCTTTCCACTTCTTCCGGCTGGTTGACACGCAGATGCTATTAGTCAAGGGGAACCGTGGTACTTTACCCGACTCTAGGGCCGATAATCCTTCAGCCCCATCAACGAGCAGTGGAATGGCAGGGATCAAGAAAAAATGACCAACAGGGAGAGAGCAAAAAAAAAAAAAAAAAAAAAAGAGGATGGGGGGAATAGAGAAAGAAAGAAAAAAAGACCTGTGACGTCGATGGAGAGATGACAGCGGGCTCCGCAGGGACAGTGGAGATTGGGATCACAGGGATTATGAGAGTGGAGGGTGGGACAGCATCTGTCTGCTGAACAATAGCATGGAAGGGGAGAGGTCAGGTCACATATACATACACAAGAACACAACACTGCACAGCATTGCACAGGAACCAACCATGGGGGATGGGTGCAAGTAGGTGTGAGCATGTGTGTGAGATGTTCAGTTTGTGATTAATGAAGAATTCAGATGAGGGGAGAACAGAAATGAGCATGTGAATGAGAAAACGGCCATAATCCACACAGTTGCACATGGTACAATTACTCCTGACCTAATCAACAAAGCCACTGCACTCTACAGTTCTATTTCGTTGTTATAATATTCAGCTGGTTAAAAATTTGTAAAGAAAAAAAAATTTAGACAATTTCACAGTGATAGTTCACCCAAATATCTATACATTCCACCAAAGCTTTCACGCTTCAAAAAGTTCATAAAGACATAGTAAAAGTAATCTATATGGATTGAGAGGTTTAATAATAGTCTACTGATAAGACATGATCACTTTATATGATAATCAGATTTAATTTGGGCTTCTATTGTGATATTCATCAAAATATGCCCACACATACTGTACATAGAGCACACCAAGTAAGTCAAAACTTGCTTGCTTGACACACAAAAACCACAAGGTTTGTTTTCGTCCGTCATGCAGGTACGTTAGAGCTTCTGAAAGTAAGTGAGCGTTGTTCGTGCTTCAAGCAAGTACAGTTGAGCTTTCATTGACCATATTTGATGGTGTTGAATCAATGTGAATAAAAACAAAAATTTGATCTTCTCATATAAAGCGATAGTCTCTTCAGAAGACTTGGATCAAACCGCTTGATTCAAAAGGGTTACTTTTAAAGTCTTTATGCAATTTTTGAAATATCAAAGTTTTGGTGGAATGGACTTTCAGTGGAGGTGCAGGAATCCCTCAGATTCCATTAAAAATACCTCAATTTTAAAGATGAACGAAAGTCTTACGGGTTTGGGACAACATGGGGGTGAGTATTTAATGACAATTTTTGGGTGAATCAACCCTTTAATCTCGAGTCCCAGGGGTACTTTGTTATGGGAACTTCTAGTCCTACTTGGATGCAGATGAAGTCCTGGTAACCTACTCTATGCAACCATAGACACTTCAAGCTTCATAAGTAGAACCTAAGTCATAACACAATGCAAACATGCAATGCATTCTCAGAGTTGTCACAAGGCGTGCCTTAGCAAGTATTAAATGCCTTCATGGTGTCTAAAGAGACCACAAACTCTGGGATAGTCTGTCGCTGAAAATATAGAACATTAAGTAAACAGCTGATATTGAAAAATGATTGGCAATTCTTTATAAACACTTGTTTGATCAGGAAAAACAATAGAAGGAAGGACATCCTCAAGCCTAGAGTCAAAAACTTCTGCTAAAACTTTAATTGAGTTAAGTAGAAAAATTGGCCTAAATATCACAACTATTCACATTTTAATGTTAAAGCCGATTGAACACTGATGAAAATATTGCTTCAGAACAAATTATATTTACACCACACAAAAAAAAGGGAACAAGTGGAGCACCCTAGTCAGGCTTACAAAATAGTATAAAAGTCTCTAAACTTATCATTAATCATGCTTTGTTCAGTTGTGACCTCACCATTATCCAAACAAGAGACACTGATAATTTATTTTGCTTGTATCCCTCGTAGCTAATTAGCCAGGATTGAGAGGCTGCTGGGTTCATGAATATTAATCACATTATCAGTGTTCGCTCGAACTGATTTGCTGATATCAAAACAGGCAAGTAATAGATGAGAGCCAGCCAATGAGATTGCAGTTTGTGTATTAGTTTGCCAGTTCCACTACTGGAAAAACTCGCATCTCTTCTGCTTTTTCTTAAAAGCTGAATAATTCCAAATGAACTCCATTATTTGGGAAACAAAATACAACAAAGAATATATTTACATATAATATATATTTACAATATTTATTACACTACTATATTTATGTAGTGAATCGATTCTGCGTGGTATGTAACAGTCTCTCTCTCAGTATGTGTGTGAAAAACACAGGGCTCTCAGTAAAGCGACTGCAAGTCGTGCAGCTTCACACTATAGTTTGCGGTATGTCAAATACAGGTACGATGCCCATACATTGAGCTTATTTCAAATGATACAGATCGCTTGACGGAGAGCGAAACTCAAGCGCTCAGAGTGTTCAGCGAGTGAAAATATATCTATATTAAACTTATACTTAACCTCTAACACACACACTGGCGAGTAAAATCTAAGAATTTATTTGCTAATGGCAAATGATAGACATTATTTAGTTGCCCAGAGTGAAGATTTAGTCGCATATGCGAGCGTTTAACTTGCATTGTAGAAAGTACATACAGATGCTGGTCATGTAATTAGAATATCATCAAAAAGATTATATTTTTTATTATGATTTATTTCACTAATTCCATTCAAAAAGTGAAACTTTGTATGTTATATGTATTCATTGCACACAGACTGATATATTTCAAATGTTTATTTCTTTTAATTTCAATGATTATAACTGACAACTAAGGAAAATCCCAAATCTCAGAAAATTAGAATTTTGTGAAAAGGTTCAATATTGAGGACACCTGGTGCCATAATCTCAGCTAATTAACGTAAAACACCTGCAAAGACCTTTAAATGGTCTCTCAGTCTAGTTCTGTAGGCTGCACAATCACGGGGAAGACTGCTGACTTGACAGTTGTCCAAAAGACAACCATTGACACCTTGCACAAGGAGGGCAAGACACAAAAAGTCATTGCAAAAGAGGCTGGCTATTCAAAGAGCTCTGTGTCCAAGCACATTAATAGAGAGGCAAAGGGAAGGAAAAGATTCAATTCAATTCAAATTTATTTGTATGGTGCTTTTCACGATACATATCATTTCAAAGCAGCTTTACAGAGAATGGATGTCAACATTACAATTTAAAGGATGCAGTTAGCAAATAATATAATTTAGGTAATTAATTTACAATCAGAGTTGACAGTTTGATGTGGTAGAAAAAAGATGTGGTAGAAAAAAAGTGTACAAGCTATAGGGATAACCGCACCCTGGAGAGGATTGTGAAACAAAACCCATTCAAAAATGTGTGGGAGATTCAAAAAAGAGTGGACTGCAGCTGGAGTCAGTGCTTCAAGAACCACTACGCACAGATGTATGCAAGACATGGGTTTCAGCTGTCGCATTCCTTGTGTCAAGCCACTCTTGAACAACAGACAGTGTCAGAAGCATCTCGCCTGGGCTAAAGACAAAAAGGACTGGACTGCTGCTGAGTGGTCCAAAGTTATGTTCTCTGATGAAAGTAAATTTTGCATTTCCTTTGGAAATCAGGGTCCCAGAGTCTGGAGGAAGAGAGGAGAGGCACACAATCCACGTTGCTTGAGGTCCAGTGTAAAGTTTCCACAGTCAGTGATGGTTTGGGGTGCCATGTCATCTGCTGGTGTTGGCCTACTGTGTTTTCTAAGGTCCAAGGTCAACGCAGCCGTATACTAGGAAGTTTTAGAGCACTTCATGGTTCCTGCTGTTGACGAACTTTATGGAGATGCAGATTTCATTTTCCAACAGGACTTGGCACCTGCACACAGTGCCAAAGCAACCAGTACCTGGTTTAAGGACCATGGTATCCCTGTTCTTAATTCGCTTGACCTTACCCCATAGAAAATCTATGGGGTATTGTGAAGAGGAAGATGCGATATGCCAGACCCAACAATGCAGAAGAGCTGAGGGCCACTATCAGAGCAAACTGGGCTCTCACAACATCTGAGCAGTGCCACAGACTTATCGACTCCATACCACGCCGCATTGCTGCAGTAATTCAGGCAAAACGAGCCCCAACTAAGTATTGAGTGCTGTACATGCTCATACTTTTCATGTTCATACATTTCAGTTGTCCAAGATCTCTAAAAATCCTTTCTTTGTATTGGTAATAAGTAATATTCTAATTTTCTGAGATACTGAATTTGAGATTTTCCTTAGTTGTCAGTTATAATCATCAAAATTAAAAGAAATAAACTTTTGAAATATATCAGTCTGTGTGTAATGAATGAATATAATATAAAAGTTTCACTTTTTGAATGGAATTAGTGAAATACATCGACTTTTTGATGATATTCTAATTATGTGACCAGCACCTGTATATACACATATACAGTCATGTGAAAAAGACACCCAATTGAATTCCATTGTTTTCTGTATAAGGACATAATAATAAATCATCTGGTCCTTGGCAGGTCTTAAAATTTGGAAAATAAAATCTTAAATGAACAACAACACATGACATATTACACTGTCATTATTTATTTAACAAAAACAAAGCCAAAATGAGAAAGCCATGGACAAATTAAGGACACCCTTACAGTTAACATAGGACTTTAGAGGGTAAGTAGCACTCAGGCACTGCTAATAAAATACCTTTGATTAACTGATCATCAGCAAGTGCAAGCACCTCTATAAAAACAGAAGTGTTGGCAGTTTGTTGGTCTGGAGCCTTCAGGTGTGTGTTAACACAATGCCAAGGAGGAAAGACATCAGCAATAATCTTAGAGAAGCAAATGTCACTGCCATCAATCTGAGAAGGGTTATACGGAATTTCCAAACAATTTGACATCCTTCCTTCTACAGCGAGGAAGATTATTCACAAGTGGAAGACATTCAAGTTCAAATTCAATTCAGTTGCCAATTTTTACCAGGAGTGGGTGTCCCAGCAAATTCACCCCAATATAAGAAAGTGTAATGCCCAGAGAAATTGCAGACAACTCAAGAACTACATCTCAGACTCTACAGGTATCAGTTAACATGATAAATGATTAAGTTCATGACAGTACAATTAAAAAAAGATGGGACAAGTATGGCATGTTTGGAAGGGTTTCCAAGAAAAGCCTCTTCTCTCTAAAAAGAAAATGGCAGCATAGATTACAACTTACAGCTTTGCAAAGTTGTATCTGAACAAACCACAGGACTTCTGGAAAAAAAAGTCATTTGGACAGACAAGACCATATAGGAGATGTTTGGCCATAATGCACAGCGTCAAGTTTGGTGAAAATTAAACATCATATCAGAACAAACACCTCATGCCAAAAGTCAAGCATGCTGGTGGAGGGGTGATGATTTTGGGCTTCTTTTGTAGCCACAGGCCCTGGGCACCTCACAGTCATTGAGTCGACCATGAACTCCTCTATATACCAAAGTATTCTACAGTCAAATGTGACCGCATCTGTCCAACAGCTAAAGCCTGGCCAAAATTGGGTCATGCAACTGGACAATGATCTGAAGAGTACCAGCAAAACTACAGCACAATGGCTGAAAAAGAAAAGAATAAAGGTGTTACCATGACACAGTCAAGTCCAGACCTCATCCCAACCGAAAATCTGTGGCGAGAGCTGTGCATAGACAAATGCACACAAACCTCAATAAACCTACAGCAACGTTGTAAAGAAGAATGGGCCAAAATAAAAGAAACTAAAAGAAAAGTGCAGAATACCACTCCATATGCCAATTATTGGGCGGTACCAGTTTCTTGGAGAAGAAATCAAAGGAAGAAAATAACTTATTTGGAAGTTTCCACTATTCATTACTTTCTTTCTTTTGATCCAAGAACCTGGTAGCAAGAAATTGTTCTATAAAGACAGTTTTAGAAAATTCTAGAAAGTTCTAAACAGTTTTAGAAAGTTTTATGAAGTGCTACTTATAAGCAGTAACGTTTGTTATATGGCTGTTCCATTTTTTTTTTTTAAAGTTCATTGATTTATGATATAGGAAATCTTTTATTTGAAAAATAAAAGTTATAACCCTAGTTTACACTGCATAATAAAATCTCTTACATAGCGGTATTGTTTGTTAATGAGAGGATTTGGAGGATTCTGGAGAGTTTGCCAAATCCTTTTCGCCAATAAGTACGTATCAGGGTTCTAACCGATATGTTTTAATTTAACAAAAAATTATTTGTGGTCCTGCAGTACCGTTGCGGACACCCGGTTGAAGACCCTGGCTCTAGAAGTACTGTTCATTGTTAATTCATGCTAACTAATGCAGTTTACAATAAGGTTTTAGTTTGTTAAAATAAGTTAAGCATTACCAACTGTACAAAAGGTTTTGCTTTATGTCAGTTACGATAAGGATGGCAGAAGGGCTCTATAGTACAATCACGAAGAATGTGGCTCATATTCAACTGTTTAGACACAAGCTTGCAGCTTCACTCTACTGGTCAACTGAAGTAAAAATGTTAATAAAGACATAACATTTTAAAAACATAATAAGTTAATAGTTTCACAGTCACAAATGCAAGTAATAAGAAAAAGACTTATTTAAATGTAAAAAGAAAAAACTCTTTTTGCACACACTATCGTTCAAAAGTTTGGGGTCTTTTTTCTAAGAAATTAATAGTTTTATTCAGATCAGCATTATCAAAAGGGATTGTTAACACTTAAAAACAGAATATAGACTATTTCAAATAAATAATTTTCTTTTGAACTTTCTATTCATCAAGGAATCCTAAAAAAAAAAAATAATAATAATAATCACAGCTGGTTAAATAATAAATGTTACTACAGCACCAAATCAGGATATTATAATGATCACTGAAGAATCATGTGACACTTGAGCCTGGAGTAATGATTCTGAAAGCTTTGCCAACAAAAATACCTGTTTTTATTGTATTTTCGATCAAATAAACACAGCCTTTGTGAACATAAGATACTTCTTTCAAAAAATAAATTAATTAATAACAATCCAAACTTGAATTTGAGTGTATAAATTATATTACACACTCACGCATACATACACACACATATTTATATATGTATATATAGAAATAGATATAGTTAAATATATATATATATATATATATATATATATATATATATATAAATACACACATACACATACATATACATATATATATATATAAATATGTGTGTGTATATACATACATAAATAGTTATAGGGTTTCCATGATTTTAAACAATACTGATGGCATTTAATTGTTGTGGTGTCTAAACCCCAAACAAGCGGTCTGCACAGAAACTAAAAGCTTGTCAATAGCATCGACTGGAGTTCCACTTTAGAGTCCCACTATAGACCTTTAATTGTGGGATTAATTGCTCTAAATGAATTTTACATGGAAAAACAATACATTAGCATACAAGAAGCTTGGCATCAACCCGATGATATATGACATTTGAAAGGGAAAAAAGATGCATATACAATATGCAACAACCCACAAATTTTCTAAGAGAGTAAAGCAAATGCAGAGCAGAAATCTACAAAGCAACAAAACAGAGGTACTGAGAGAAAATAAAGAAAGTTTGTTGTAGATTAAAGAGAAACACTAGTGAATAAGATACATGCAAGTCATCAAGATCAACAAAAATGTGAGCACACCAGCCACAAGTGTAAAGGAAGAACCAAATTTAATGACACCAAGAAGCAGAAAAGCATCCTGAGTCAATTATCAAAGATGGTCCAAGCACGAAGCTGCTCATCCCTCTGCTCTAACGTACCTTATCAAATGACATAGAGGCCCAAAAGGAAAACCTCTCCCCCGGCCCACTCACTTTGGCTGTGCTCTTGGTGGGGCTTTTCTTCACACTGTCACGCAGATTGAGGAACTTGGTCCTGGTCTTTCCTATGTTTAAGGGCAGAGTGCAAGAGTTGTAGCAGACGGGGTGGATTGAGCCCTCCTGGCTCACCATCTGTGGCAGTTGCGGTTGCTTGAGGATGGAGGTGGATGGTGGGTTTTGCCTGAGGTTGACTCGTGCATGGGAGTCGCTCCTTTTCTCGCAGCTGTCTGCTCTCCGGCAGCCGTACTCATGGCCGGAGTAGAAGGTCGTCATTGTCGGCACGTGGACAAAACGTTAGGAGACCGCGTCAAATTTTAGGAGAACAAGGTCGACGTTGAGAAGGCTACTGTGTTTTGGTGCAGTACCTTGGCAAGAAACGATTGGAGGGAAATTCAGCCCAGTCTCTCACGCGTTGGTGTGCGAGACGATCCTCTTGTGCTCTCTGTATCTCTCTCATTCACCCTTCCTCTCATCTCTTTGCATTCTCATGCCAATTAGAGAGCTCCAATGGGCAAAGGCATCAGGCGTGGAGGGGCTTTTTCCTGGCATGAATAATCAATGCTGAGCTCCGATTCACATACAAAGCCAGCCTGCTGAAACAGCGCCAACACACACAGAGTGACTGTAACCTGGCATGAGGGGGATCCATACAGCTCCTGACCTGCATAATTAAGAATATCTGACCTCCTTGCGTTCGTTGAGTCAGCATGGCATTTGTGGGGAGCTTTTCTCTGATGTTCTTTGTGATCATAGTCAGGATGAATAAGACATTATCTATAGAAATTCTCTATAGAAAGTCGACTGTACATCCGATTTTGATGCCTGAAATGCGCATATTTTCGTTTGTGGTCTGAATTTAATTTTCATTCAATCAGTCACTTAATAACAAAACAATACATACAAAAGAACAAACAAAATAATGCATATTACATATGACCACTTTGTGACAGATGGCTTACCATAAGTGTGAAGATGCAAAGGATATATCCTTTGGGGATATTATGAATAGATAAATGTGCCTAAAATAGCTGGGTTGACATGACAACTTGGGCGATTGGATTGGAGGCTGATTTTATAAGTGGATTTGAATTGATGAGTCTGAGTGTGCCAAGCTGTTAACAACCACTGCTTCCGCATTTAGAATAGTATGTATGTCAGCTAGGATGAACAAAGAGCAGTTTAAAGTACAGTTTAATGATGTAATGTTACAGTGCCAAGCACGCAGCGTTAGCTTTACGAATGAGGAAGTGAGAATCAGTCTATTTGTAATTTGAAAAGTGCTGCTTTTAACCCTTTTAATGCTTCAAAAATATAATAATAATAATAACAATAACAATAATAACAGTATAATGGTATTATTAATAATATTACTGAGGCTCATATAAATGATGGTTTAAGATTCTTAAACTTTGCTCATTTTAGGTGCAAGAGATTTAAATCCAAAAATTTCAAGGATGAGGTCAGGATTCATATCAAGTTTACAGCAAGCCACTTCACCTAAGGAAACAATGTAATTCCAGTGCCACCTACTGGCCACACAACCAACAAAATGTTCTTGGACAAATTTGCTTTATGTTCTCTACTAACACATAATTCCAACAACTGTAAATTTTAAATGGAAAATACAATTTAGTATGAAATAATTATTTTGAAAGGATATTTGAATATCAGTTTAAAACAATGCATACAGTGTTTTTCAACACACAAGTATCAGGACTATTGGGAATCACTTCAGGTGATGTAGCACTAGGATGAACATCACCAAGATATGCCTGAGTCATATTTCATTATATTAAAAAAAGAAGAAATTTTGCTTTAAGATAAATCAAACTATATTTTAAAAAGAAACTGAGATTTGCTTTAAATCATAATTTTATGTGTGTACAGTATGTAAGCAGATAAAGTCTGATATACTTCATATACTTGAAAAATAACATCTGAGGTTTTGTTCAATTTATAGCAATTTGGTGTACTGACAATCTGAATTATTACTTGGTGATGTGTATCACTGCCATAGTTAATATTATAAATGGTGTTTAAGATCATTTTAAGGGATAATTTCACCCACCCCCATAGCAGTTTAAATGAAAAGTTAATTGAAAGTCATGCCATAATACTTACATATTCATGCATGTTCAGAGACTTATCTGTTTTTCTTTTACACTGTATGAGGGGGATTCAACTGTACAATTATCTCTCTGACCTGTTGCTAAACTGCTGTTATTTGTCAAATCATTTTCAGCTGACTACAATTACAAAGAAACAAGAGATTGGGCAAGAAATTTTTCTACCACATGTACTGGAGTGGCATTATCTGTGCATTATTAGTATATGTGCTGATCATACAGTGTAAGGTAAAGCTCAATGATTAAAGACAATTAATAGGATAAATAATCACATGGCCGGTCAACTGACAAATAACAATCTCCAGCCAACAGTATTGCAACCATCAGTGCTGCAAAGTGGAGCCTCAATTCACAACCTATGTTATATTGCAGAGCTCTGATTTCATCCATGAAATCATGCAATGAAACTAAGCAGTGTTCATAATAACTGATATTTAAAAGTATTTTAGAGCATTTGGTTGCGTCTAATATAATATAATATAATATAATATAATAAAATATAAGTATATTATTTTATGTACAGCATATATATTTGAGTTTGGTGTGCTTTAAAATTAAACTGCGTAATTTTTTACCTCAAAATTTCATAATCTTTCATAATAATCTGTCATTATAAACATAGGTCTCGAGACAAACAGCCAAAACAATATCAAAGATCTGGGTAAACATGAAATATTTTATAACTTGAAAAAACATATACAAAACACAACACTGTTAGATCAAAATTATTAAAAATAAAAATAAAAACTTGACACCTCAGAGTGGAAGTAAACACTTAAACGCATGCGTAGCGCGTTTATTTGATAGAGAGATTGCCAAATAAGAGTTGAAAGCCTACATTATTTCTTCATGTCTGTGTCACATGGCACTTCTGCATGAGCTTGCAGAACTTACCTGACTTGTCCTTGATATGATGCAGTCAGTGAAGGTATTGAGGTGGGTGAGGGTAGCAAGTACTCTGCGCCAGCGGGACGGGGTCTGTTTTGCAGTCTCCTCAGAGGAACTACGTATTGACCACTGTCTGAGCTTGGGTCCAGATGAGCCACCATGGGCCGAACTGGTGCTGCTGCCTCGACTTCCCCTGGAGTACAGGGTATTTCCACCGAAAATGTAGTTCATCACTGCAAATGTACTATGGATGCAAGCCAGTCACTTCTCGGGAGTGTGTCGATGACAAAGACAGGAAAACAAATCTAGCCAAAGTCTAAGAGCTTTTCCAAACAACTTCCTTAATTATGAGTGTGGCTTCCTGGGCTGGCCATATCAAGAGTTGTCATCAGGACAAAGCCTCAAGTGTACTCTGTACTCATGACCCTAGATATTCCATTTCGTTCAAGACTTGCCCAGTGAAACAACCATCCAACACTGCTTCGCTTCACCTGCACCACAGAAAACAAATTAGGAAAAGAAAGAAAAGCAGAAAGTATTCTACGCAAAGCTATCTGCTCTTTTATCAGCCACAGAAGTTGGGGAAGCAAACTCAAAGACGCTGATCAGTAGTGGGACTGTTACAAGTTGGCAATGCTTTGTTCCAATGAAACCATCTGTGCAATTCGATGTGCTTCCAAGATACCAAATTTAAAGCCCACCGAATGATTAACACCTGCTTGTCCAAGTCCAATCGGGAACGTCACTCAGCCCAACCAACAATGTTTCCGAGTGTTAGAAACTGAGGGTATAAAGTGAAAATTGGACGCAAACATGCAACATTCCAAAATAAAGTTCAACCTCCATTCCTCCGAGAAGGCTTTCCCATACCATCAAAAGTGTAGTAGTTGTCAGTAATTAGACCAAAAAGGGAGATTTTTTTTTTTTTTTTTGAAAAAGCACAGAAAGGTAATGAAGAATTCTCCAGGTCTTGATCAGCTGGATTACCATTTGCTTTGGATGTAGTGCCCAATCTTTAACAGCGGAACTCAGAAGGAACCTCTTCCATTCAACAGTTCTGTAGATGTGCCACAGGTGCCGGATGAGCTGGCTGATTTTGTCACCAGGCTCTGCCTCCAATCTCTTGGGAGCTTAAAGCCATGGCAACTGCTCGCACATCTAAGAGAGCCAGCAGGATTTCCCGTGCAGGCTCCGGTCCCCTGTCTCGCACCAGAAGCCACAGTAAACATGCTCTTCGGCTTCATCTGTTGACATATTCATTAGTGCACTAGAGCCTACAGCAGGGACTGGATGGTACGAAAACATTATCATTCACGTGTCAACACCATGCTGGTTCAAGCGCTGTGATAGTGTTACATCCCCTCATGTAATCAGATAAAGCCTTTTGCACATAAACACCATTGAATTATACTGAAGAATTGGCTTGCCTGGATTTAGCTTTAACTATTGATTCGGAGGGTAAGATGGCATTCCAAACAACAATGCTAAAGCGCCACCTCCCTCTAAAGATTGCCAATAGATATGGCAGGACATCAATAATACATTCCAAATTATCCCTGAATACACTCTGCATGTAAAATGAGATGCCAGCGAAACCCATTTAGAGTCGCCTCTAAGAACCGAGCCATCCTGTCACCTTGCTAATTGACAATTAAACCACCACCCTGCAGCACTGAGCAGCACGGGAAATCCACACACCAATAATAGTAACTGATAGATCTGACCATCTTAACATGTTAAGAGTAAAAGAATGAGGTAACAAAAAGCATGTGTTAGTGCAACTGAAACCGCTACTGCATGAAGGTAGCATTTGACTCTTTCTACAGCTAGAATGGGCACCTAATGCTGGATATCCGTTTTCAAATCTTCCATAGGCCACACAATGGCAGACAAATTAAGCCAGCTATTGACAGGGTCAGACTACTGGTCAGCTTCTAAATAGATGTTGATAGCAGAGTCAGAATCCACAAATGATGTCTTGGCTATTCCTGTCACCACCTTTTCTCTGTATTCAATCTCTGATGAAAGCCTGATCTGTTCAGGGAACATGAAAGAACTGCTGCTGATGACGATCTTGACCCAAAATATAATTTAATTTTAATAAAATTTAATAAAATGAATTTAATTTTATTAAATGTGATATTCAATGCATTAATGCACTGAGATGCACCAGATTAACTATTAAAGCACAGGTTCCCATCTCAAATTTGTGTCAGAGTTTGGTCTAATGTAGGTACTAATGAGCTGAAATAATGGAATATGGAAATAAATCATGATGCTGTCATAATATAATTTTATTTGCCAAGTTTCTAATTAATTTTAATGACAAAAATAAAAACTTTTTACAGGGCTATAGACTAACATTTGAGAGTTCTACAGATGGTGGCACAGGCTCCTGCTTTGGTAACACCTAACATGTAATAATATTATTACTGTACACGTTTTGTCTCAAATGCACATTTAACAGTAGTTTGAGCTTGAGTTGGGATGAGGATATAAATTTATTTTCAATAACGAAAACAGTAACACCTTTAAAAATTGTAACAAACAACCTAATTTTAAAATAAAATAACTAAATGAACCATTTTTAAAATGTACATTTTCTGACTATAAGTGCTAGGATACTACTCATATTAAAATGAACTATTGATTTTCCATAGTATCATACATTTGATGATCAAAATATCCACAGGTAAAACCACACATAGCAGCTCATTACCAAGGTAAAAAGAAACTATTTCTGTGGTATTTGTTATGAACAATAGTAGCCTTAAGACATTTAGTATAAATACAAATGCACAAAAACTGCTATAGCACAACAACAAAAAACTCTAATTATATTCCATTATTCCTTTAATTAACCTTAATATTATAAAATTCAACATCACACATTTCTGCCACAATACCATGGTTACAGTTAGTGTTGTACAATAAATCCATGGCAATGTTTCTCCCATTTTCAACATCGGTGTTTTTGAGAATGTCAGTGCTGTTTCATCTGGTTTTAAAGTGTTAAGATAACTGAACTCGCCCGAAATGCAATATTGGATATGACTCTGACAAGACTGATCTTTTAACAATGACAAGTTATGTCTGAATATTAGGTATATAGGATATGTCGGAGCACTGCCAACAAGGCAATGCCTAAAAAAAAAAAAAAACCTCTTGAATGATTATTTGACTAGACCTGAACACATCACATCCCAATTCTTTAGATATCTGTTGAGTTTTTAGAGGAGTTCAGATTCCACATAGGCCTACTGCTGGAACATCCGTGGATATCCAAACACTTTGATTATTTTGAAAAAAAAAAAAAAAGGGTACAAAACAAACATTTAATATCTACCATATTTGGAACTGGTAATCTATTGGGATTTAATGTGCAGTATACATTATTTAAATGATTAAAATGTAGAAGCCAATAGCAAAGCAATTGTGTTTTGACAGGGACTGAAAGTATATAGACACAAACAAGCTAACCCAGGTATAAGTATAACCAAAGCTTCCATGGGTATTTAAACATGTAACATACATTTGATAACAAATTAAACGCATCATTTAGTAACTAGGGACCATAACAGTAAATCTGACAAGTTAAATGTCCAGCATGTTCGACAACCATGATTGGATCAGTGGCAAAGCACCGCTGCCTTTCACATCTGTAACATGCATGCTTTGTGCAGTGCACACCGTGTGTGTGTGTGTGTGTGTGTGTGTAAGACACAGCGAGCACTGCTGCATGACAGAGGCACGCAGGTTGCCAGGCAGCAGAGGGAAGAGATATGTGCCTTCACATTTTCTCATCGAAACACACTGACGTGCCGGACAACACATTCACGCAGGTGACTGCCACATTGTAAATGCATATCAATGCTCATATTTCATACAACAAAACAAAGGAATTGACTGTGGCCTTATGAGACAGTCTGTCAATCAGTGCCTTTCAGACTTGATGACGTACTGACAAAAAATTACGCTACTCTGCTTTGTAAATACACCTAGCTCACAACCTAAGGCGTGATTATATTGTTGATTCGTTCTTTTTGAGTGAAAACACATATTACTTCCCACGAATCAGATTAATACAGTTGCAAATGATGTAGAATAAATTGTTGTATACAAGGCAAAAAAAGTAACTTCTGTCAACATCCAAAACTAAGTTTAAGCATTTATCATCTGCTTTACCAAAAGTATTCACAGTCATGACTGACACGCAGCATTTTCTCGTTGCAGATTTCCAGACCTACCAACAAGTGCAGACGCCGCCTCTTGGTTCTCCTGAGGGTACCCATGATCCGACGACCCATCTTTTTTGCATACCACACCGAGTTGAGCATTGTGGGCTGAGGCTGGAGTGTGTGAGTGTGTGTGTGTGTGTGTGTGTGTGGGGTTCCGGCTCCAGTAAAATAGAACTCGTTTCCCGATTCTGACCTGCCCCCCTCCACCTCTTCTTACGCAGGCATCTCAAAGCCGGTTTCTGCACATAGTGAGTTCCGGCGACAAAAAACATACGGTGCAGGTACCTAAAAAGAGCTGCATGCAGGGAAAGAGAAAAACACAGGCTGCCTGACGCACGTAAACTGCAGCAGAAATAAAGCACTTTACAATCAGTGCAGCCCCCAGTAACGCTACTCGTTTCACCTTCTCTCTCTCTCACTGCTGTGGCTGATGCAGTTCCTGGCACACTGATGCGATCGCGGCTGTGCAGTGGTGGGATGCAAGCTCAGTGCAGACGGATGCAGGTGCCTGCGTTTGTCTCTTCCAGCTCAAAATGAGTCAGCAGGAAGCTGAGAGAGTGAGACTGGGTGCTTGACTTGGCTAGCACTGACTGCGCTCCTCTCTGACTGCCTGAAAGAAATTAGTCCAGAGGTTTGCGATGCAGACAGTACTCCAAAGCTATGCCTCTCCGATAAACGGCTGCAGTGTCTCTATGCTACGTTGTAATGAAAGAGAGGACGATGCATTCCCCTTCTTCCTCACATTGCCTTGGAGATGAGGCAGGGTAATATCCTTTGCTGTGCCTGTGGAAATTCCTGTGTTGTAGGGAACGGGACTTTGGCACCTTGACCTCTTCACATTTGTCGTGCTCTCCTAATGCTTTCTTGAACGTGCGATAAAGCCATTCAACTTTGCCTCATGGGGAGATTTATCAGGACTGACGTCACTGACAAAAAATGGGTGGCAGCTCAAGGCTCATGATTTGTATGAGAAAAGTGACTGAAGGACATAGCCTCACTTCAAACCCATACCAACACTGCCTCATTCTTAGAAGCATGTGGCAAAAACATTACAAACTGTTTACAGACCTGAACATACACTTTCACCTCATATATCCCAAGACCTAGTTTATGTGCAGTCAGAAAAGGAAAATAAAAGTAATTTGCCATCATCATATAAAATTACCATTCCATGCAGTAATAAGGATTTAATCGGAATCTAGAGCATAAAAAAGAACACTGGCCATGCGCTGTGGAAGCAAAGGTGCTTCCATGCATGACAGCATGCACCAACAGATAACGAATGCAACAGCAAAGCTATCGCTTCCACATACGTAGCCAAACAACTGTTGCATTTAAAAACACAAGTTGATAATTTCACTAGAATCCACATTTGTAGACTACAGGCTCATGCACCAAAAGAAAATACTGCATAAATACAAACAGGAAGGACAAACGAGAGGTACTGTAATGTACCCTCTAGAGTCAGCATCAAGCCTGCCCGATAAAATGTATGCGACTCATCATGAAATGATGAAAAGCTGCATCGACCAGCCACGCTCATCACATGGGGATGACCGACACCAGACCACACATGACTGACAGCCATTTGACAAACACAGAATCGGCAAGCCACAGATACTACATCAGAAGCACATAAAGATGCTTGCCAAATCAGAGGGTGACTGTTACCTGGACGGTCACAGGACTTTGAGGGTACGGGTTGGAGAGGGGAGTAGTAGGAGGCGGAGGACTCTCCTCATTCACTACAGTGGATGGCCCGTCAAAGATGCATTCCAGCGACTCAACCTACAGAGGGGCATTGAACTCATTGTGTTACAATACAAGTTTGGCAACAAATTGCCTTTGACTTTCAAATTTAAAATTGCATCATCATGAGAAGAGGATAAATAGATGACAGACAATAGGACAAAATGATGAGTAAGGATTTAGAGTTAGTGAGTTGCCCATACAGCCATCAGTTTTGGGCGTCACATGCATGTTTGAACATTCTATGAGCCAAAAATGCAGTCCCTAGGTCAGGCAAGCTCACTAAGTTTTGAGACAAAGCCTAAGAGTCAGCAAACGGAGTGGTATCATAAGGACAATTATGTTGATGGAACACAGACTCTATACCAGGATGGAAACGTTTATCCCAGATGGCAACTATGAGGATCATGCAGACTGTTTTAATACACAAAGACACAAATGTATACTATAAAATTCAATGAAAAACAACTTAATATATGAAAACATTCTTGGGATAGAATGTCAGCGTCTAACCAAAATATACCAGGCAAAAATGTATATATATATATATCATTTAATACATCATTACCATTCTCAGCAGTTTGAGACATGTTCAGCTTGCAATGACTTCTATGTAACACAAGGTGGCAATAAAACCCACCACTGCGGTGGATTGAAATATATCAGCAGATGAACTAATCTCCAAAAGTTCCCATCACAAAGTATCCCGGACAAATTGTTATATGACAAATTACCGTGTCAATATTATATTAACATGTCGACAAAAGAGAAACGGAATAATAAAATAAAAAAAACAATTAACAACACATTAAATGTACTCTTTGCATTCATGCTGGTTTAATTTGGTTTATACAAGTTTTAAGAAAGGTTTACATTTAATGACTTCTAAAATGTTGTGTGGTGTAACCATTAAGAATATGTTGGTGTACATTAGTGAAGTAGTAAAAAAATATGTATTGTTTTTAACTATAAGTTTAAGTATTCTGCATATTCCTCCAATTTGTTGCACCCCATTACTTTTTATTTTGTGGATAAAAGTTTATATATTAATAAACAGAAAATAAGTTGATATTTTTTTCTAACAATAAAGATTATATATCATATATCAAACTATATAACAAGGTACAAAGAAAGTATTTATTTTTTCTTAATTATTATATCGCATGACATGACTTTAAACACACCCCCAGCATAAAAAAAAGAAATCAAAATGAATTTTAATATAGAAATTAAAAAATATCATAAGAGTTATTTTCAAGTCATATTATGGAAAATAATCATGGAGAATGGATTTTTTTAATGTATTTTCAAATAAATTAATAGATATCACAAAAATTAAAATCAGAAAAGAGCATTGTGTCATGGACCCTACAACAGATGGTGATTGATTGATGAGATCAAATGTCAACAGCTAGTCTATAGCTCAGCTTCATGAACATACTCTTAAGAGACACAATTGTACCTCAAACATTTAATCAATATAGAAAACAAAACTCAGCAACAGAGATGGAATATGTAGTCATCAATACAGAAAATACTGTGATTGACAGAAAGGGTGTAATCAAATGTTCAAAATTAGCAAAAGTAAATGATTATGAATTGGTAACTGAAACCTCTTAGTCAATCTGAATATTAAGGAAACACATCCACCTCAATGTCTAGTGGTTATGACCATAACTGACAGTACAACAAGCATCAGGGTAGGACGTAGGAGTGCCGTTTAAAATAGAGGTTCTCAACCACCAAGCAGGGCCAGCTAGGGAGACTAAAGGCCCAGGTATAATTTCAGCATTCTGCTCGTACACAGTTGTGTTACCAGAAATCAGAGGGCAGCACTGAGTCGCGTCATTTAC
This sequence comes from Zacco platypus, assembly GCA_038088235.1. NCBI lineage: Eukaryota > Metazoa > Chordata > Actinopteri > Cypriniformes > Xenocyprididae > Zacco > Zacco platypus. The sequence continues at coordinate 12,083,287 of CM076080.1, forward strand.
AGGACATTCGCTCGGAAAGACAGAAGAAGAAAAGTAGCGGATCCTCCATTGCATGAAAAATTTAGAGCAAGAACCAAAGCAAAAACGATGGAGAAAGATATGCTGCTTTGTTAACTGGGCTACATGTGGAGCCTCCCAATGATGAAAAATGTATCACACTGGCATTGTTAGGACCAAAGTGGAACACGGATGGCCTAAGTATACTTTGGGCTTTAGCATACTTCTAAGGGGGCCAGAAGATGACTTAAGTATGACAATTATTATTAATATATTAAAAATCTAAATAAGCAACATTCTAATATAATATTTCTAAAATATATAATTCTATAATATATAACATTTCTTTGTTTTCTCTCAAGGGTAGCATGGTGGCTTGGTGAGCAAATGACAGTGCGAATGTGTGAGCCCTGTGATGGACAGGTCATCTATCCAGGGTGTCACTCAACTACGCTCCAGCATCTCTGCAACCTTGCCGAGAATAAAGAATAAAGAAGTTTGGAGAATGGATAGATGGATTTTGCCTCAATAAATATTGTTTTTATTTTGAATTACAAAATGAGTCGTGGTCAATTTAATATATTAAATTAATTAACCACTTTAATTCAATTTATTAATAAAAACGTTATAAAAAATTTGTCAATTACACCAGAAATACAGGAAATATCTTAGTGTATAAGGAGAGGCCTTCAAATATTGTCTTGGACAATGGGGGGCCTTAAAAAAGTTTAAAAAAAAAAAAATCAAAAACACTGTTTAGAGAGTGTCTGAGGAAATGCCGATGTAACACTCAGATCAGCCTGGGCAATAACTGTATTGTGAGGGTGTGTCTGAGATGGATGGCACGTTGTGTGGAGGGCTGCGAGAATGAAAAGGTGCCGGTTTAAGTATGAGCTGTGAAGGTTATGAGAAGTGGCAGGTGTTATTTCTCATGTGTGGTTTGTTGTGTGCATGCTTCTGGCTTAGGCTCTGATCAGGACTGAGGAGCTGTGGGGTCATAAATCTAAAAGCAGAAAGGAGCACTGGAGCAGGATGAGTCCTCATAAATGTTCACACATACATATCACTTCCTGCTTCTCAGTATTTTCACCTTCTCTGGACAGTCACTCTACTGCCATCCACTTAGCACACAGAGATAGTGCTTCACCTTGAGAAAATAAAATTTCACATACATATTCAAAGAAGCCAACAGGAAATGCACTGTGGCTCTAAATCAAGTATAAAATATAAAATCAAATATTAAAACTCACAATGAAAAACAAATGCTGGCATGATGTATACCTATTTTCAAGCAGAAAAAGTTAGATGAAACATTTTGAATGATATCAATCCACAGTCTGACTTGTGATGCTGCCTGGAATGAACCCTCATCATAGCAGCTTTTCCAACATTGGGCCAAACGGTTCTTAGAATCATAAGGAACAGTTCCAGTTGCGTTTCCACTTGAGCCTGGTACGGCACAGCACGACTGTAACAGTACCAGTGGGCCCAAATCAGCACGGAATGGAATGGTCACGCAATGAGAACCGTTCGGCCAGACAGTGGAAAAGCGGCTCATGTTTGCTCATTTGAGCAGAGGGGAACTGGTTCCCTGACTGAACCTGATTTTTCCCAAGGTTTTCGTCTCCATTTCTGTCACCTAATGGAGTTTGGGTTCCTTGCCAATGCCATTGCTTAGTAGGGAACACTTAATATTCAGTTGTATAATGGAATTGACTGCACTGAAAATATTAAATTGAATTGAGTCATTTAAATGACATTTAAGTGAAAACGAGATAGGGTTTAAATAGGGCTGGTTTAAAAATATTGATTTCTCGATTTTATTTGATTCTCATTTTGATGAACCAATTCTTAAATCCCAAGACTCAATCATTTGGTCTATGCCATTTTCAGTTGTTGAATGAACAATGCGTTGTAGCACCTCCCATCCCATAAATCGCAATAAGCTTTGTGCTTTATTTTTAATATGAAAAACTCTCAGCTTTTAAATTCTGTCAACTTTATTACGAAACAATAAATACCATTTTGGCACTCTTTAATGCGGGTTGGCAGATCGTTGTAGTGCCTCAGTTCAAGCAAAGTGGCAATGCAGAGCGATTGTGAAATGAGCATCTCTTAAGCTTTACTACTAGTTACGGCAAAAAATAAACGTGAATGAACATCAGGAGGTATGTTGAAAGATACAGAACAAATAACCAAAGTCCATATCATGTTTTATATAATCATTCAATCAGTGTTACAACCGCTGACAGATGTCAATGAAACAGCTTATGAACAATGTCACGTGTTACACTTACCTCAGAAAAGCCATGTAAATGTCCATAAACTTGTTAGTCAGCCTGAAAAATGAACTCTATAGAGCAGCAGTTTGCCAAATATATGCAATATATTGCATGCTGATTGTATTTTTACTTAATCTCTTATTCAATATTTAATGTATATTTGAATAAATAAATGGTTATGACAGCCACTATTTAAATGTTTATATCTGCATCATTAATCATTATTTTGACCTTTATCACTGCAAAGCTGCATAGAAACTGTATTGTGTAAAGCGGTATAAAAATACATGTGACTTGACTTAATAAAAAAAAAATGCATTCATCCGAACACAGCAAAATACCAGCCTAGAAGGGCTGACCAAGAAGTAAAAAAACTATGAAATCTATGAAAAAACCTATGATTATATTCTGTATATATTTTCTCTGAAAAGAGGAGCCATCATTATTGGCCATTATTTCCAAAACTAACAGTAAGTATTTATTTTTCACACATTATATGAATTCTATTCTACATGATTAAATTAACATTTACATAACCTTATATTGTTCAATTTTCTAAATAAATGAGAAGTGTTGAGTAATTTATACAGGTTTGGAACCACATTATGGTGTGTAAATGATGAATTCATATAATCTAATATTTAATGATTATTTATATGCTCCTTTTAATAGTACATTACACATACTAAGCTTATACAGATTTATTTTAGAATTGCACCAAAATGTTAGCTACCAAAAAAGATGTTCATATATGCTTTAGCTCTGCAAACTCCTCTGTGTTATAAAGCACTTTGCACTGTAATAATGAGAATCCCATTGAACCAAGTGCATAGGTGGATTAAGAGCCAATCTAGCTAAATCATTCCATGTACTCAACATTTCTTAATTCTGACCTCATTGTATACTTTAGTCAGATTTATTCATTTTGATTACTTGTGAAAAAAACAAAAAACAAAAAACAAAACCAGTAGCAGTACTATGGTTGTCTAGCTTTTTTCTTGTGATGATGCAAGAAGAGGAAGCCATTCTAAAACCTAAAACGTGTGTTTGTGTCTTGTGTACGTAAAGAGTGAGGCACACACAGTTATAATATAACAAACTGCATGGCAGAATGTGGACAATAAGGTGATCAACAACATGGCACATTTTAAAACAGGTGAACCGATCAAGACCGAAGCCTACCTTCATCGGGGAGATATGTGCATGTGCCACATAGCCATGGACATTCTCAATCTGAGAAAGGTTCTTCTCTGCCACTTGGACCAGCTCTGGCCCAGGAGCCTCATCAGTGAACTGGGGCGAGCTTTGCTCCTGTGGAGATCCTGTGTCTTCGTCATGTTGTCTGTACTTCTGCAAAGAACAACAGTGACCAGTTAGAAAAGATGAATGCTTGAGAACAGATTTGAGAACCTCTGACATTATATTTTTCCCTTTGAAATCTGCTTGGTTTGCATCAATAATGTAGTCACAAAAATACAATTTTAAAACCCAGTAAGCTTCCTACAAAGGCAGAATTTTAAGCCATTGTAAGCATGCTTCTCATATGAAGGTTGTTTTAAAAAAGGTAGGTAACTTAAAGGGTTAGTTCACCCCAAAATTAAAAAACAGTCATTAATTACTCACCCTTATGTCATTCAAAACTTGTAAGACTCGTTCATCTTCAGAAAACAAATGAAGTTCTTTATGATGAAATCTGTGAGATGTCTGTCTCTCCATTGACTGCCTTTGAAACGATCACTTTGATCCTTCAAAAGATCATAAAGAGATCGTAAAACTAATCCATATGAATTGTGCGGTTTAGTCCAAATTTTCCAAAGAGACTTGATCACTTTTTATGACGAAAAGATTTAACTTAGGCTTTTACTTGCATATAAACATTGATCAGTGAACATAAGCAGAAGGTCAACCGAACACAAATAACGCTCAAGAACAAACCTCTTCCAGAAGTTAAAATGAGCTGCGCAACTCATGAGAATGAACCTAATTGATTAAGCAACATATTTGAGCTTCTGGAAGAGGTTTGTTCTTGTGCGTTATTCATGCTCGGTTGAGCTTCTGCTTATGTCCGCTGATCAATGTTTACATGTGAGTAAAAGTCTAAATTAAATCTTTTCATGGTCGTTGCAAAGGCAGTCAATGGAGAGACAGATCTCTCAGAATTCATCAAACAGATGTGCATTTCTGTTCCGAAGATGAACGAAAGTCTTACGAGTTTGGAATGACATGAAGGTTAGTAATTAATGACAATTTTCATTTTGGGGTGAAGACCACTTAGGCCTTGTAAGAGAAGGCAATCCCAAAAATGTATTATGGCCAAAAATAATTCTAAAATACCAGCTTAGCAACATGCTAACTGCAAAGTGTATTGAAAGAAATACAGTCAAGTCTCCTTTGAGGAGATTTGTGTGTGAAGTTTCTGTAGGGTCATTCCGTGTAACTCAATAGGTAAAATTTAATAAATTGAACATGGAGCTGCTTTGAGATCCTCATACCTATGGGACTGAACTATCTAAGGCCTTGAAAATTAAGATTTCAAAAGGAAAGTTTATTAAGAATGAGAACATACAAGGATATTAAGATATCTTGAATACTTTTAGAGTTACAGGCATGTAAACTTTGGTAAAGTGATATTAATGGCACTCAAACACGTTTTTTCTAAAACACGAGATACATTTGTAGTTGCAACTTTATTTGCTCTTCAGATATTCAACTATATATAATATTGCTGAAGTCAACAGATCTTACTAATAGACCTACCAATCTCTGTGTAAAAAAAATAATGATGCTGCCATCTTTCTAAAGTCTTTTTTTACAACCCTAAAAATTGGCTCTAAATTTCAGGTGAAAATTGTCATTTCGACCCTCCTCAACATAATAGAGGATTACTCTGTACATATACTTCTGTGACATTTAATATTTTGGCTTTAATCACCATTTATGATTGTCTTTGTACAGAAAAAACATTAACAAAATCAAAAATTTGAGCCGGGGAAGTTATCGAAATTTGGTTTATTTGACATGGAATGAACCTGCTAATATAAAACATTCAAAATCAGTTAGTTATGAAGTTCTATGATTGTTAGGATGTTACCTTACAACACAGCTGTCTATGTACACAATAGACAGCAAGACATCTGTCTAGGATTTGTAACAGAGGTAAGCTCTCTGAGATACAGTGGGTACGGAAAGTATTCAGACCCCCTTAAATTTTCACTCTTTTTTATATTGCAGCCATTTGCTAAAATCATTTAAAGTTATTTTTTTTTCCTCATTAATGTACACACAACACCCCATATTGACAGAAAAACACAGAATTCTTGACATTTTTGCAGATTTATTAAAAAAGAAAAACTGAAATATCACATGGCCCTAAGTATTCAGACCCTTTGCTGTGACACTCATATATTTAACTCAGGTGCTGTCCATTTCTCCTGATCATCCTTGAGATGGTTCTACACCTTCATTTGAGTCCAGCTGTGTTTGATTATACTGATTAGACTTGATTAGGAAAGCCACACACCTGTCTATATAAGACCTTACAGCTCACAGTGCATGTCAGAGCAAATGAGAATCATGATGTCAAAGGAACTGCCTGAAGAGCTCAGAGACAGAATTGTGGCAAGGCACAGATCTGGCCAAGGTTACAAAAAAAAAATCTGCTGCACTTAAGGTTCCTAAGAGCACAGTGGCCTCCATAATCCTTAAAAGGAAGACGTTTGGGATGACCAGAACCCTTCCTAGAGCTGGCCGTCCGGCCAAACTGAGCTATCGGGGCAGAAGAGCCTTGGTGAGAGAGGTAAAGAAGAACCCAAAGATCACTGTGGCTGAGCTCCAGAGATGCAGTCGGGAGATGGGAGAAAGTTTTAGAAAGTCAACCATCACTGCAGCCCTCCACCAGTCAGGGCTTTATGGCAGAGTGGCCCGACGGAAGCCTCTCCTCAGTGCAAGACACATGAAAGCCCGCATAGAGTTTGCTTAAAAAAAAAAAAAAAAAAAAAAACACCTGAAGGACTCCAAGATGGTGAGAAATAAGATTCTCTGGTCTGATGAGACCAAGATAGAACTTTTTGGCCTTAATTATAAGCAGCATGTGTGGAGAAAACCAGGTACTGCTCATCACCTGTCCAATACAGTCCCAACAGAGAAGCATGGTGCTGGTAGCATCATGCTGTGGGGGTGTTTTTCAGCTGCAGGGACAGGACGACTGGTTGCAATCGAGGGAAAGATGAATGTGGCCAAGTACAGGGATATCCTGGACGAAAACCTTCTCCAGAGCGCTCAGGACCTCAGACTGGGCCAAAGGTTTACCTTCCAACAAGACAATGACCCTAAGCACACAGCTAAAATAATGAAGGAGTGGCTTCACAACAACTCCGTGACTGTTCTTGAATGGCCCAGCCAGAGCCCTGACTTAAACCCAATTGAGCATCTCTGGAGAGACCTGGAGAGGATCTGCAAGGAGGAATGGCAGAGGATCCCCAAATCCAGGTGTGAAAAACTTGTTGCATCTTTCCCAAAAAGACTCATGGCTGTATGAGATCAAAAGAGTGCTTCTACTAAATACTGAGCAAAGGGTCTGAATACTTAGGACCATGTGATATTTCAGTTTTTCTTTTTTAATAAATCTGCAAAAGAATTCTGTGTTTTTCTGTCAATATGGGGTGTTGTGTGTACATTAATGAGGAAAAAATTAACTTAAATGATTTTAGCACATGGCTGCAATATAACAAAGAGTAAAAATGTAAGCGGGTCTGAATACTTTCCGTACCCACTGTATATCCAGACAATCATACAAGTGAAATCAGGAGGATGATCAAATAAAATAAAAAAAAAGACTATGGGTTTTTGTTTTAGTTGATTTTAGAAATCATGTAGTTAATGCAAAAAGCAGGAAATAAAGAATATGTTTGCAGATACTTTAATCTTTAAATTTATGGAAATCTTTGACTGAAAGTAGAGATGCAGTGAAGTGTCTTGATGACTGGACTGTAGAGTAACAGCAAAAGCTCATGCTACACTCTTATTTCACTATAACCAAAAGAAATACTCATGACCTTATCTGTAAACCTGGTTATTAACTGAAAGGGAATATACTAAAAACACATAGGATTAGAGAGCAGCAGTGAAATTTTAAATTATTGTTTGGATTCAGAAGACTAAAGATACATTTTGTCTGTCTTTTTTTTTTACTTGTATAGTGCTTTTTACAATGCAAATTGTGTCAAAGCAGCTTTACAGTAATAATTGGCTAATAATTTTTGGCTGCACAGCAGCTCCCAAAGAAAATGGTGTCATTGTCCAGCTTATTCTATGTATTTGTATTGATTCATTCCGTTGCAAAGATCAATAGTTATTTGTCTAGTTAATTTATGAACATCAGCACTGGAGAAAACAGTGATGTAATCGTCCAGCTCAACTCATACATAACATGACTTAAACCCAATATAGACCCTAATATAGAGTAAGAGTTTGTATAGATTTTTTCAGTGCATTTTGTCCTTTTAGAGTTTGAAAATTCCTAAAGATTGAAAATTCACTCAGAATTCTTCAACAATTGCTCCTTTTGTGTTTTAAAAAGGTGTTCCAAAAAGATGCCACTAGATATTGTGAAGCATCATCGCATATGACTAGAACCATTTGGTGGAAAAACAAAATCTTACAGTTTTAATGTAAAATGATTAAGTAAATGACTTATATTCCCTCATTTTTAATTGATTATTCCCTCATTTTTTATAACACAATGTACTTTTTTTTCTTGAGAGGGACTTTGTCATCAACCCATTCCCTTGCACTACAGTAGTGCGATCACATCATGATGAATGGGTTCCCCTCCCTTTAAAATACATACAGTGGAACATGCTTTCACAGAAAAGTAACTGATGAGCTGTTTCCACACAGGCGGAGGATGGACATAGTTTCTATGGCAACAGATTTATCAGATACTGACTACTTCTCACTATGGGTAAGCCTGTAATTCAAGCAGCCTTTATTTGAAGCCGACGTAAGCCTCATTGGACTGGTTCAACCACTTAGATTCTGCATGGTATATAATCAGTAGCTAGATTACAGGAAAGTGTTTTGGTTTACTTCCCCTTTGGCAAGTGAAGAGAAATTATGTACATCATCCACAATGTTTCAGAAAATATATTTAATGATGGACATTGAGGTCAAACTAGATAACCATCTTACATGTCATTCTATATCTTAATCATTGCATTTGGTTATTAAAAATCATCTGTCCATCAGACAGTTGTCATCATAATAATTGAAACAGTCTATTCTGCTATCACTTATATTTAACTAAGATACAGTTAGATATTCAACATAGACCTGAGAGAGTATACAAAAATATACATGTCTAGAATAATACAGTTTTTCAAACTGTATTTGTTCAATGACCCCCATGGGGCCACAAGAGGGCATTAAGGGTTTAGTAGAAAGATATTTTACAGTCTGCATGAAATCAAAATTGGAGCCTGTAGCTTTTAGTATAAATTTACAGTAAATTTAGAGTCAAGCTAGTATGCTTTAAAACAATGGGGGAGAACAAAAAAGAAAAGAAAAAAAAACGCATTTAAAACGTGCACTTTCTCTCTACCACCAATACAGATCACACATTTGATGACATCATTCAACACTTCTGCTTCTAATTAGAATTTCTGTCCAATCAAAATCTGGAGTCTGAAAAAGTGAACACTGAAAAAGTGCAAAAGCTGCATCTAAAATTGGTCACGTTTTACACATTTATTATTTTCTATATGGTGAATAGTGAACGACTCAGACTGTGTAATTATGCAGGGTGAATGAAGTCTGGTTTTGCATCAGCGTCACACTAACCTCCACAGCTTGATGCGCTTCGGTCAAGAGACAGGATAGCAGAGATTGGATCATATGCACGAGTTGGCAAAAACTACAAATGTATCCAATCCATTTGAATTACAGACACAATGCTGACAAGTAGAAGAGGTAACATCAGTGCCATACACCAACACAAATTACATTTACAAGCTTTTCAAACAACATTTTCTTTTCTAAAGTAATAGTTTTATATTAAATCTAAAGGGGGCATTTATTAGACAACGGTGGCCCGCCAATAACTTCAGTCAAACCATCAATAAAAACTGCACTTAAATTGAGTTTAAAATGTATTTTTAGAACTGACAAACTTCAATGTTAATTTAAGATATCACATTTTTAATGAAATACACTATATGTAAACACTGCAACACATTTATTGACAGGGTTCCAGACTGCGACCATTTTTTGAGGATGTGCGAGTTAAAATTTTATGTGGTTGCATTTGTGCGAGTGCATGATCATGTTATTGGCGCGTATGTAACAGAACTAGGTATCAGCAGCTGCTGCCATCCGTAACTGATGATTTCAAAATGAACAAAATTTATATAATGAACGAGTACATCAGAGAAGAAGCTCCGGCTACAATGTTCTTCCGCAAGACGCATGCAGTTCTATTTATTAACCGCATGAGAGCGAACGTACACGCGCATTGCACAATGACGATGAAACGTGCCAATAAGGAATTCAGGAAATTTAGGAATTAAGCCTTATAAAAATGAGAAGGTCAATAGCTGGATACTTTAAAACAAAGATTGGAGGTCAAGGATGCTGGTGGAAAGGACAAGCCAGCATACAGACACAACTAATGATGAGAGCACAGGTATAAAGGCACTACTTCAACAGCAATGGCTTAGACCAGGGTTCCTCAATAGGCCGCGAGAGAATGTTTGGCCTGCGCTAATGTCAAAAAGTGTTGTCAAGGTAATGTATATAAGCACATCTCTGTCGCGAGAATTCAAACGCAGCATCATTGCTTACGTTGCGTAACCAATGGTGCATTGAAAATGCTCGCCCTCTGCTCCAGTGGTCACACGCTGTTAGTCTGTCAGCAACTCAAAAACTGACTAGGGAAAATAGACTCAAATGTGAATGGACTGAAAATGTTTGGTTTATTTTGTCTGACCAACCACAACAAAGAAAGAAAGCAAACTGTATGGGAGAAAGTATAGTGTTTGCCTTTATATTATTAGTTACAGAAAGGAAAACTAAAGGCTAATATTCAGCAAATACACAACTATATCATTCAAACAAATCTCTGAATATCTAATTAACATTTAATTTCACAGACCTTGCAGATTTATTCGAATACAACAGTGAGATTTTCTGAAGTGTTTGTAACCCGCATGAACGCATGTATTTGACAGTCGATCCGTGTGAAATGAATTCGGACTTCAGTTCTGCTTCACTGGAAACGCGATCGAGATAGATATAGAGATATAGAGATATATATATATATATATATATATATATATATATATATATATAAGGTTTTATATATAATTATTAAGGCTTTATATATATTAATTTAATTTTCATACTTTTCATATTTCTAATATAAATTATAGATATATATCAGATTTATATCGGCCATCAGCCACTGTGATTTAATATATTTAAGACTAAGAGGACTATTCATCAAGCATGCATTGATTAATCGATGCTGTAGCAAAAAAAAAAAGTGACAAAATTAATTTAAATTTATTGAAATTAATATTATACTACCTATAGCTCTAACGTTTAACAGTTCAAAAAAATAAAAATCAAATGTACTTGAAATAAATTTGAACTGAGTGAATATGTCTCTCTTTATCTTTATATATTTATTAAAACATTTATATAATTTGTTTTGGGTTCAGTACATTGTAACGATAAAAAGTCAACCATTTAATTTTAACATTATTTCACATCTCTGTTTTCACACTTTTTCTTTATATTTTAGAAAGGGGATCTTTAGCATCAAAGTTAGAAAGGACTTTATTGTGCTTGTTCTGTAAACAGTACTTTTAAGATTACAGTAGTATGAGCATAAAATCCAAAAAGGTAACATTTTAATAAAATTGAGTTTAACTGAATTACCAATATAACTATAAATTGGCAGCAACATATTGAGTTGTTTTGGATGGATACAGTCCCTCTAAACACTACTAAATTACCTATATAACTGCTGCATTTTGTTGAACTGACAGCGACCGATCTAATTACACAATGCACTCAGACTAAGCCTCGTCAACAATAAAAAGTCAAAAAGGTGTCCAAAGAGGTAGCATTAGACGTGCATCTGACCACAGTCTGGGAGGTTTTCATCTTTCCCAATACAGCCAGCCAAGTTATGCAATTCTCTCTAAACAACCATAAATGGAAATATCAACAAGACCGGAATAAAGAATTGCTATCATTAAGATTGATTTATAGGTGTTTGGTGTGTAGAGCATATTATAGAAGAGGAGAGCTCACAGTCTTCCCTGATGAGCACATGAGGAGGAGGATCTCCTGGCAACCACGACCACTCATTATTGAGTCATGGTCCGCTGTGACTGAGGTAGGCAGCTCACTATTCAATCTGGAGCTTTCCTGGGATACACCTGATACTTCACCACAGCAGACTGGAATCCAAACTGACTCCAGTTTCCACCTCTGCACACTGCGCCAACAATCACAGCTTCAAATGAGAACACACACTGCAATAACCTGCTTTATATTGCAATTTGTCAATAAGAAGAAATGTTTTACCCACAAGTTTAGATTTGATATAAAGAAACATAAAAAACAACTTTTGAATTATCATTTATTTACATGGCACGAACACCAATACAAGTTTTGTGACTATGTTTAATACCAGTGAGTTGTGCGATCAATAACCTTAAGCAAAAGTACTGATGCTAGCCATAGCAAATACTACTAAAAACGACTAAAATAATTACAACTGAATTAAAGAACAGTCATATTATTCTGTTCTAGTAAAAAAAATAAAATAAAATTAAAAAAAATTCTAGCAGGAAAACAGGTTTAAAACAAAAAGAAAACAGGAAATAGTCTATTTGGATAAGAAGAGGTTTGGTAAATTTGAGTTCCTCAAGTGTATTTTCTGATTTAATACAATTTAGCTATCCCATCTGAGGTTTAAATAATAAATAAATCAATAATATATATATATATATATATATTATTGATTTATTTATTATTTAAACCTCAGATATATATATATAATTTTTTTTATTTATTTATTTTTTTTTAAATGGTTCACATTTCAATATTCTTATTAAAACGTGTGCGGGGTTTTTTTCCAGAAAGCAACAAGCAACGCAAACTGTGTATTATTCAACAAAAAATGACTTAAGAAACGTTTTAAGGTTCTTAAACTGTGAGAAGAATTTATATAGAATAATAGATAAAGAACGTACAGATCTTTTTCCTTGCATCATTTATAAGTTTGCAATCTCTGATGAAAGTGAAGTTAGCAGTTAGTGTAAGAACTAGTTCACATGTGCCTCAGAGGTCTTGTCAAAATTATATTATCAACATCCCACTCTCTAGAATATAGGTTTATCCTTAAGAGCTAGGATTAAAAAAAATCTAGTGAACAGACTTTTATTTTCTCCTTAATACAGGGAAGCACCCAGTACCAATAAAGTGAATAAATACCACTATAACCAGGAGCTGGTTATACATTATACATTAAATATACTTGTTTGGATGTATAATTTCTTGTAACAATTGCATAATGAGCCTCAGCTCTACATCTGTCTAAAGGCATAAACCAGCAAGATAAGTGCTCTCCTACTATTACTACAGGGTGACCGAATGGTAATGATTTAAAGCGATGCTTTACATTGCCTGTAACTAAATCCGCACACAAGCCATCGGCTCCAGTCCTAAAGGACAATCATCAGAAACGGTTCTAACAACAAAATCTGGGGTGACATGACATGGCATTTGGGCAATTATCTCATCTGTGTGGTCAGATGCTAAAACCGTGCTGTCAATCTGGCAATCCAGTGTGCAGTATGAGCTCCTCCACAAAGCCACTACTCTTTCATATGGTGCCCTTGCTGTCTTCAAGGAAATGACATTTAAGTGCAGAGAAATGGCTAGTTTGGATCATTCTAATTCAATCCGAGATGTGCTGAATGTGCCAGCCTGTATCAAACAAAGCTTTTTCAAGGCAAAGATTGCAAGGAGAATTTTGTGAACAGTAGAGCAAAGAAACTGGACTCTACAGCACACAGAGATGGTTAAAAGTGTACCTCATGGGTAACTGTGTTAACATGGTGAGGTGTTGCGCTGCTGACAAATCAGAATATATAATCCGACTTGTTATTAGTAAATCAATGGATTGTGCAGAAACAGACAGCAATAGAGAAAGGAAGCCTACCAAAGCCATCATAACCTCCCATGTTTGTTAAGAAACTAAAAATAGAAGCTGTATATTCAGCCAGCTTGTTCTGGAACAAAGGACGATTGACTAAGAAATTAGTATTTACACAAGCAGCAGTCCAACAGCCAGCTTAGGCTTCCTCATACATCACTGTCACAGTGCCGTTTTCCCCTCTAGTTTAATCAGACAAATGCTTTAAGTCATTTTAAACAGTCATTGCTTACAGATGATCAAAAAACATCCTTTCCATGTTTGAACCAACAGAATATTTACACATACTTAAATTCTCCAAATGGGAATATAAAATTTTCCAAAAAGTGTAAGAATTACTGATTGTCTGTAGAAAGGACTAATCATATTGGCTGACATGTTACATTTACATCATATGTATGCTTTCTAAATTTAATTTTTATATTACACTTAGAAATTTCAGGAATTTTCAGGCTGAGATTGAAACAATTTTGGCATGCTCAGTTTAATTATGGTGAGTTCTTGTTATAAAATTTTAGAATGATCTTGAGGTATGTTGAGGTTTGCACCAAGAATTCACCATTTTTTTAACAATTGACAAAGGAATTCCAACGAAATGTCAATCACGAGCAGAGCAGATGGAATGTAATCTTATGGGCTGTGCATCAAGGATTTGAGAAGTTAATGCCATGGTTCGTGGTGGCATGAGACGCCATACGGCACCATACAGGCAGTAATCATGCCAGAAGCCAAAGGGTCCTAGTTAAACACTGCCTTGCCAATGACTTCTAACAGTTCATTGAATGAAAAGATCAGCATTTGAAATAAATTTCTTAACCAAAAATTGATGCACCTGTAACTGATAACATCATTTATTTCCATCAAGAGGTGCATCAATTTATGATCAAGATCTTGTATTGACAATGCAAGAGTCAAGGAAAGAATTCTTGTGTGAAAATGATTCTTCGTGCTCCCTCCCATCCATTCTTTCACAATTTGAGCCTGTTGAATCCTGACATTTCCATCCTGGAATATGGTCATGATACGCCTTCCTACATAGTTGTTTAAGAAAAGAAAAGCTACACATTCCATCAATTAGGGTTGAAAGAACTGTTCCCAAACATATAACATGCTAGAAACATAATAATCACAACAATAATGATCAGGTCACATACCCTTAAGCATTTGTAAATCTAAATCCAAACTTTTTTTTTTTTGGCCGGCCAGTGTAGTTACCAACAATTTCTCGATCATGCTGTACTGAATAGCTCAGTATAAAAATAAAAATATTTCATGCATGAAATTCTGTAAGTGTTAGATGAGGAGGTTCTTGTGCTGTGGTAATGCCAGAGCTAACGCGTTACTGTGACACTCATTAAGCACAAGCAGGCTTTACCCTGAGCTAATACAACAAAATGTGTGCAATCTCCATTGGTGTAAAGAGAGAGTGATTACTGAAGAGCAGAGTGTTAACTACAGTCAAAGCAGAGATAAGCCAATGACTGATTAAAAGAGAAAAGCTTTGAAACCGGGAAAGACACCCCTGACTTATACAATGACAGTCTTCATACCAGTAGTCAAGCACTTCTAAACATGCTGGTAGTTAACATAAAATACGTTCCCAAAAGTTGTGTGGTGTGACATGGTACATCTAAAATTATTTTAAACTAAATTTGATCAGTTTTATTTATTTCTTATGTATAAAGGTTTTATAAGCTCAAGTTAATGTAAACTAGTGAGGACAAAAAGTTATACATGCATGTATACATGTATGCTGGCTCACAGGGACCCAGGTCCGACTTCGGACATGCCTGATCCCACTTCTCCTATACTACTATCCTACTACTAACTATCCTATAGATAATATATTTATAGGATATAAATAAATAAATAATAATAATAATAACAAAAATAAAATCTAAAAGAGAGAACCTAAATGTTTGTACATTTTGGGAAAGAAAAAAGTCCATGGACATGTTTTTTGTCAGCTCTCCATGGGAATATCTCTACTTTGGTGTATGCTGAATCTTTAAGACAACTCTTATCTCACCAAGATGATTGCGTGTGCCTTAGAGTTCAGACTTTCTCTCCTTTGATCTTTCTGGCAGCTGTACAGAAGAAAATTTTGGCAGCAACACTTGGCTACACCTGGATGCACATGCTGGACAGATTCTCACAGTCTGTCCTCTATCTCTGACATAAAGCAAACCTGAGAAACAGAGCAGAGAGCTCCGCCACCCACCTTGCATCCAAACATGAGCGATATGGTGCTATTCGTACAGGCCACTTTGCAGTGGCACAGCATGGGCGAGAAACAGTCCAACTTCTTGATGCTGGGTGACATTTTCTCGCTGCTATGGCAGCTGAGCCGCTCGGCCAGCGAAGAGCCAGAAACTCGCCTCCGCGAGCGATACTTGCTCCTGCCTCTCCGGCCACCTCCTGCACCACCACCTCCCCCTGCACCTCCTCCTCCTCCTGCCCCTCCACTGCTGCTGCTGCTGCCCGCTCTCACCATCCACCCTCATTCCTCGTCTCACTCCATCACGCCAGGGAAGGGACAGCCAGTCTGCTTCCTTCATCCAGCGAGTTTTCCACACGCCCCCCTCTCCGTCACCACTGCTCCTGTCTTCCGCTATTCTCTTAGTGCTTACTTCTTCTGCTTCACTTGCTTGTAATGAAGAATCCGTCTCTCCACCTTCCTACTGGTCTTCCACGGTCCTTCCTTCCTTTTGACCAGAGACCTCACGGCTGTCAGTCACAGAGTAGATGTTTACACAGAGGCCTCGCTGGTGCCATGCCGTGTGCAAGACAGTGTGTTCAAGCGTGAAGCACAGCTTTCGGCTCTTCTGGTTAAATCTACTCCATCACACAAGATACCAGACAACCACCACCTCTTTCCCAAAAGAGGTGAAGAACGCCACAGTGAACACAACGCAGTGAGTTGTGAAGGGAATGAGGAAAGAGGAGGAGAGATGTGAGGGGAGGGAGGGAGGGAACGGTAAAGCTGTTGCAGAGCGTGGGGTTTGTCACATGGGCTCCGTCAGACAGGAGTTGGGTTGAGTCTCTCTCTGTTTCATCCTCAGCGTGGGTGCTCTACGTCACCCGATACATTGAGGGGAAGAAAAAAAAGCTAAAGCAGTTATCAGTGAGATAGAGGAACAGCAAACCAACATCCTCAGGGAGCACAGCCTCGCATGGAGGAGGAGGAGCATTAATGGAGTGGCTTCCTGCACGTTTACACGGAGGAGAGGAAAGGGGCAGGGGAGGGGGAGCTCGGAGACTGGCCAATAAGACGACAGAATGTCATTGCCAGCTGACTGGACAGTCTGGCTGTGACCTTCTGAGAATGGTGCCATTTCTTGAAGGAATCCATGCGATGGAGAAAGTGGTCCATGACAGGGTCATACAGAGAACTTCTTAAGCTTTAACTAGTCTGTTTTTCCATTGTATAAGGTTTGATTATGATGTCCGTGGAACGGTCACACAGGACAAACCCCTCGGGTCATTGGCCAAAAAGGGGCAGTAATGTGGGGGAGGGTCTGCAATGACAAAGATCAGGCTTTGACTTTGCTTCAGGAAATTTTTAAATCAGCAGTCAAGCCAAGAGTGTTGTAGCAAAATACTGCCATACACACTAATCTAATCCTTACAGCTAATGAGATCATGTTCGTACGCAACGTGTGCAAACATGTGCCATAATCTGTCAGCGCAGAAATCTTAGAATAAATTCAAAGCAAAATAATATTGTAATAAACAACAGCACATTTTGTTGCGTCATTTTATTGGTTTCCCCAAGTTATTGAGTTTCTTCTCTAATGTGTATTTATATTTTGTGCAAATGTCAAAGGGCTCCAAGCCAATAGTTCCACTAGCGTCAATTTCTCCCATGATATGTTACTTCGGCTGTCGGTGTGCCTCACTGTCCAAGTGTGACTCAGATCCTTCCGTTTTCTTTATATGTATGCGTCACACAGCGCGCAACACAACTAATGCTGGCAAACTCCATTCAGGGCCACCGATCACCGGAATGCTTGTATGCTGCGTCATGGAGACATTTATGATGAGAACACAAAAATATGAATATAATAAGACTTATTATTAATCACTTATTTTAGAATGCTATTTCTGTGGCAACATACAGAATTTCTGGGTTATTTTCATTACTGAAGGTGCTGGGCAGTCACGAGTATGAGGGGGGGGAAAGGGAGGATTGAGGAATTGTGTTGTTTTCCCCCCATTATTAATGACATTTTCCAGCTTAATTTAGTACTGGCTTCTCTGGAAGATCCCAGTCTCTGACTTCGAGAGCCGATTTAGTTGATTTATATGAATCAGAGCATTTCTGAAGGGTGGATCTGGATCTGTGCGGTCAGAAGTTTCTGACAGCACAGAGGGAATATTACCAGAAAATTACCAGAGCTCCACAACTGCTAATAATCAGATGTTATGTTCTCATCCGTCATGTTCTCATCTGTGGCACTTTTCGGTTTATCGATTTCTACCTATATTGATAGAAAAAGCACCACCTGTATTTTAAACTGACTATAACAATTGATATTATAATTTTATTTGGGTAACTGTGTTGGCTAACAAGCTTCTCATAATTTTTGCTATGAATCAAAGTAAAGCTGGGTATTATGGCACACACAGAAATTTTTCTTAAAAGAACATTTGGGCTGTGGTCAAGATTGTGCCGACTGTTCTGATTCATTACAAACAATTACACTAAATCATTTTCTCACCACTAGCCCAACAATGTGACAACAGTCTTAATAATTAATTTTATTCAAAGCAATTTATTTTTAATCAGGTTTTTTTCTATTTCTTTTTTTTTTTTTTTTTTTAAAAAGAGGTGAGTAAGACATATCACCAACCTAATCAAGGATTTGCCATAATTGCAAACCTCCACTTGAAACTGTTGCAGTGTTGTCTTTGGGAAGCCTGAAATAAATGCACACAGCTCCACCCTGTGGACTAAATCTATAGCTCATGAATCTAATGCTGTGGGTTTGGGTTTGCATATGCTCTACTATTATCTCTGTTTCACAGAGGTGAGCATGTTTTATCAGATGATAAAAGATATTCTAGCAAAGAAGAAAAAGTACTTGGTCTGCTCTCCTTTGATTGCTGTTAGAAACATGCAGGTGCATTGCGTACAATCACACCTTCATGAGATGCAGGACATGCCTTTCTTCACCTTTAACATCAATTAATTTTATACACTGATTTGGGCTTTTTGGTACGCCATATAAAACCAGGAGAGGGAAGCAAATGAATAGCCCTACCTACAGTGTCCAGTGACAAAACAAGCAGTTTAGAAATTAAATCAAGTCAACCATTCACTGATAACACTTTGTACTACGTATTCTCATTATATTATATGACAATTACAATCTCTGAAGTTTTGTCCATGAAAACCAGAAAGATCCAGCCCGGGTGACAAGATCATCCTCCATAGTGCAACTCGCCAGCTCGTGTGTCAACAAGGTAATGCACATTCTAATCCTGATTTTGTTTCACCTCAGTGGAAAAGAAACGAACATACCAAATGACTCGTAAAAAATATACACAAAAACCAATGAGAAATAACCCCATGATCCCTATTGCTACTGTCTGTGGGGCATGTCTGATAGGGAGCAACAGATCCCATGACTGTTCTCACTATGAATCTGTTTTTGAGCAGATCTGAGAGCAATAAAGTCATTGATGGAGTCTCTGTGGAGGTGCCAGCATCTGCACTGAACAGGTCACATGAGAGGAGTCCTGGCTCTTACCCATTCACACTCCCATGATACACACAACAACAGTCCTCTGGCAAACAAACCAAAGGAAAGCTTCCTTATCTCCAGTCCCATCAAGCTAATATTGTATTTTGAATTGCTGAAACATGATATGAATACACCATAAATGACATCATGACATAAAGGAGAAATGGTCTGGGGCCTCATGTAGATTTCATCCTAAAAGTGTGTGTACGCACAAAAGTTTTCAGTTTTATAAAACCATTCATATGCCAGGACCTGTGCACTATTCCTGAAAAGAGTAGATTTACAATCCCTCTTGTATTCTATTATGAATTGGAAATCATGTAAATATTTATATTATAGTCAATGTCTGTATTTGCTATCGTTTTCACACCTGTAGATTGCATTGTTCCAAAACAGGGACTTAATTTGTTACAATGTTGTATTTTCTTCTTTGTTCGGTTTGCTCTCGCAAGGCAATACTTCAACGCGTACCAAAATGTGTTTATGCAAGTCAAATGCGTGTACATCTGTCCCCTTATTGGACAGAGTTGGCTCTGCGTCAACCATTAAAATGATTGACAAGTTCGCTTCATGATCATATTGTGGCTTTAGAACCTACTGTCAAGACCCTCAGTTAAATTATGTACTACATTCGTACTAATTCAAGTGCGATCTCTCTGTATCTCCCAGTACCGTCTAATAGACTAACTGTGTCGAGACACATGCAAACAGTATATGAATGTTATAATGCAGCTAGAGCAGGAATCAAGGATTTGTCGAGACAGCGTTCTTGCACAGAGAAGTGCGATAAGTCTACACAATGTTTAAAGATGAAGAGGTGTTCTTTTGTTTTTAACTGCAGTATCCTAACTAAAGTGCTCACAGAATCAAACATTGCTGTATTTATTGGTATAAATGGAACAGTTTCAACAAAGCACATAGCTTTCCGATCAGTCAAAACAGCAAAAAAAAAAAAAAAAAAATGGCACTTTGGTTGCCAAACCCTGCATGACTGTAAAAACAATTTTTTTAACAACTTTACAGTCTAAATAATGCAAGTTTTGACCAAAAAAAAAAAAAACACAGTTCCTTTTCCAAAGTTTAGAAACATTATTTTTTTAATGTTTTTGAATGAAGTCTTTTATGCTCACCAAGGCTGCAATTATTTAATCAAAAACACGGTAAAAACAGTAATATTAGCTTAGTATATTTGTGGAAAGAGTGTATAAACGAATAGAAGGAATTCAATGAACACCATTTGCATTTATTAAATGTAATTATTACATTTAAAGCATTTATTACACAGAAATCTTTGGTAACTTAAATAATTGTGCTCACTGTAAATTGATCAATTTAATGCATCCGTGATGAATAAAAGTATTAATTTCTCTATTTTTTAATCTTACCTCAATATGTATAATAATAATAAATAATATAATAAATGTTTTTTGAGTAGCAAATCACCATATTAGAATGATTTCTGAAGCATCAAGTGACACTGAAGACTGGAGTAATGTTGTGGAAAATTCAATGCTTCAGTGGAATTAATTATTTTCAAATTTATTAAAATATAATTAAATAAAAAAAATTATAAATTGAAATATTTCAAGTCGTCTTGTCGTTGTTGTTTAAATAAAGGCTCACTTTCAAGTCCCTTTCAAGGAAAGTCTGTTCATTCGCCGACCATATTTGCAACACCTCCAGGCAGCTGTATTGGGCATCCATAATGATTATAAATTTATTTATTTATTTATTAGTTTATTTGACAATGTAGTATAACATTGCTACAATTTCAAGCAGCCGATGCTCCACATACAAGCTTCTAGCCAAAGGCTAATTTTCAGCCCCAGTCCCTGGTTAGGCTTTTTTTAACAACAATAAAACAATAATCACACAAAAAATTAAGTAAAAAGCCAAAAAAAAAAAAAAGTAACAATAAAAAAAGGAGTTGAGACTGTGTACGACCATCAGTGATCACAAATCTGCTTTTGTTTGAACCACTTTTTTAAATTTCGTTGAAAAAAGTTAAACTCTGTTTGCATTTTCAGTTCAGCTGGTTGGCTGATCCAAAGCAGTGTACCTTGAACTGAAAATGTTAATTTTTGCAAATTTAGTTTTTATCTTTGGTACTGTGCAATTCAGATTATTAGCACCTCTTGTAATGATCCCCTTACTACTCTGTTTTGATATTAATTGGCATATAATTTCTGGAGCCAAATTATTTACACATTTAAAAACCATTTTAATAAGAGATAAATTTATAAAATTTTCAAAACTAAGCAGACTGTATTTTTGTAAAATATTACAATGATGCCATCTATTTGGTTTCTTGTGCAAGATTTTTAATGTTTGTTTATATAAAGATCCAACCGGTTTAATAGTCAGTTGAGAAACCTGACCCCAGACAATCACACAATAAGATAAATGCGAGAAGACCATTGCATGCATGTATAACTTAGCAGCTTTTAGAGATATGTACGGTCTAATCATATAAAAACAGTTCAAGTTTGTTCTGATTGTTCTACACAGCCTCTTTACATGTACATCAAATTTCAGATGAGAATCTAAAATAACACCTAAATATTTAAAACTTTTAACTGTCTCTATTGCCCTTTGATTTATCTTAATTATAAAACCATTCATTTCCTTCTTTCTAATTGAAAACCACATTGAGACGGTTTTTGAACAATTCAAGGTCAAAAAATTGTTTTGTAGCCACTGTAACACTCGTCATTTCATTTGATAATATATTTGCAGCTAAGAGGGGAGTCCGTGCTGATACATATATGACTGTGTCATCTGCATATAACTGACATTTAGTTTCCTTACAACAATTTGGTAAATCATTGACATACAAGGAAAACAACAGTGGACCCAAAATTGACCCTTGAGAGAGACCCATCTCATTGTTTCGTAAAGACGATCTTGAATTGTTTATTTTAACACACTGATCTCCTGATTCCAAATATGATCTAAACCAATTTATTGCCTGCTGAGAGAAACTAAACAAATTTAATTTCTGCTGGAGAATGTCATGATTCACAGTGTCAAATGCCTTTTTGAGTTCTAAATAAACACGGTGCCTACTTTAGAAATTACAGGGAGTATAGAAATTGGTCTGTAATTATGAACCTCATCAACGGATCCTGCCTTAAAAATTGGGGTTATAATAGCAGTTTTCCAATTTGAGGGGAATTTACTTTCTCTAACAGATAAATTTATCAAATTTACCAAGGGCTTTAGCAGACAAGCACTATATTTTTTACGAATGCAGAATCCATTCCAAATATATCCTTAGCCCTTGAATTATTCAATTGATTAATAATTTGAAGTATCTTATCTTCATCAACCTCAGAGATATAAAAGGATGAGGGTGTATCTTTTATTGTATAGAGATAATTTTACAGGTTCAAAACATATAGCAAGTTCTTCCACAGACTGGATAAAATATCTATTAAATTCATTAGCAATTGCAGAGCTATCAGTACTAAGTCTTCCATTTATGTGCAGAGCCAAAAACGGTTTTCTTTGTGGGCCTTCTCGTTTAGAAAGTTTATTAATACACTTCCAAATTCCAACTTCCAGATGAGCGATTTCCTCCTCATTCTGCAATCAATTGCTCAAAATATGCAGTTTTCGCTTTCCTCATTTCACTAACTACTTTATTTCTTAACGATTTAAAACTTAGGATATCTGTTTGTGTTTTTGTAAGCAAAGACTTTTTCAAAGCAAGATCTCTCTTTTTCATTAGTTGATGGATAACTGAATTTAGCCATAGTAGGGATGCACTATTTTGTCTACATTTCAAGGGTTGTGTGTACTTTTGAATAATTTTTTCAATGGTTCTCATTACAATTTCACAGTTTTTATCCAGGTCACCAATTTATAATGCATCATCCCAATTGATATTTTTTATATCATTTTCTAATTTAGTCATTTTACTCTTAGGAATGCCTACTACTCCGGATTTAAAAGTTTGACGAAAATTACTCTGCAAACGTTTTTTTGTCAGTTTTCTAACAACCAAGATCATGTTATGATCTGACAAACCTGTCAAAAGATTATATATTTTTATTACCCTTTCTGGTTTATTTGTAAATGTCAGATCAATAAGAGTTTTACTTGTTTTTGTTATCCTTGTTGGACTTTTTATTAACTGGTTGAATTTATATTTGGCTGTAATTGATTTCAGGTTTCGCTTACTGTTTGTCTGCCCAATTTATGTTAAAATCTCCAAATAAAATAGTTTCAGTACAACAATTTAAACACTTCAACAATTCCTCTAAATTATAATAAAAAGAAGAATCATGTGAGGGTGGATTATACAGAATCACAACATTAAAATTCATTTTTGGGGACATTATAACATTTAACGCCAAACATTCTAATCCAGCGATATTTAGATTCACTTCAGCACATTTAAAAGTACCCTTAATATAAATCATGACTCCCCCTCTATGGTCTATCCTTTCTGTAACAACTATAACCAGGAATATCATGCATGCATGTTGGGGTACTGGTAGACAACCAAGTTTCACTCAGTGCTAAAAAGTCCAGGTTTGAATTCTCTTTCTTATGCCCAAACAGCATTAAAAAAAGCTTATTTTTCAGACTAGCTAATGCGCAAGTGAAGCATAAGCGTGAGTGACACAATGAATTTACCAATCAGCAATCGTCTCTTTTACTTAGAAGGCGGAACTTATTCCGCCATATTCCGCCACTATTTTATAAATTTTAACAGGTATTTTATATTTATAAATACTGCTATTTTATAAATAACAGTATTTATAAAAAAAAAAAAATCTCACTTTCAGCCTTTAAACAGTTTAAGAAAAGGGATTAGTCAACATTATAAACGATAATACACATTTAAAATAATATATATAATATTCTTTACACCTTATTCTATATTTTTTGAAAGCACGTCAGTTTCTTAAAATTTAAAACACTGCATGTGTTACAAGGCAAGCTGTGTAAAAAAATGAAATATGGGTCAATCTTCACATTGGACTGAATAGGACATGCTGAATAAAATTGCAATTTCAATCTCTGACAGTAGATGGTGCTTATGGAACAGCATTAATATATTGGTTTACCTGGTTACCTCTGTAAACAAAGCAGCGCTGTGTTTATAAACACTACTTTATTACTGCATTATTCATTGGAACTCTTGATTAATTTTTATGTAGCTCAATACCGAGCCAAGCATAATTTGAACGATGAATTGGCACTTCCCTGGCACTGAGCTAGTTAAATAGCTCTAAGCTCATGTTCATCATGCAGGGCTGATCCATGATCAAGATCCATGTGCTCATGCCACAGACACTTGCACACATATTTGCCCTGTTTATTTATTTTTATAAATCCCAATACGTGCAAGGAAAATTCCAATGCCTTTTTTGTGTGTGCAATGTTTATACATCAGCCCCTTGATCTGGAAGAAACATGCAAAGGGCAGATATGATTATTTGCATGTACTTTAAAAAAGTATATTAATTTCAGTTATGGCAATTTCGAAATTAAGCAAATAATTTGCACATGAGGTTCATAAAACATGAGCACTATCATTACTAAATGGGTTGTTCAAAGTGTTGTTAATGATCCAAAGATTTTGTATAATAATACAGTCTGCAAAAAAAAGGTTGTCAACTTTGAGGAGTTGACATTTACTCATATAAATGTTCTCAAAGGTAGCAGACATGGTCTAAAAGTCAAATAAGTTCAAATTTGATTTCATGGGGTCATTGCACATAAAACCTTGGTGGAAAACCTTCTAAAACAAAAAGTGGAAAATTTTAAAAGTAAAAAGAGAACTTGGGAGACAATAGATCAGTGATGCAAATTTCCCCGCCCGTTTTGAGACTTTTTTTCAAAAGCAGCAACAAATCTAGTAACTTCTTGGACAAACCTTATCTAGATTCTGTGACTTGACCACTGATTTATATTTATACTAATATAAATCAGTGGACTCACCAGTATGACATCATCTGGCGACAATTAGCAACCAGTTGTAGCTACTTTCAACTGAAAGTAATTGGCAACACTGCAATGGATAGTGATCAACATCTAAAAAAAAACAATGAGAGGTATTACCTAAAGGGCTCAACAATAAGAACAGCCCAATGGCCTGGGGTCAGCGTGAAAGATGCTTGATTGCATCACAAAAGTTTATCATTTGCACAAGTCTTGTCAATTCAAACATTCAAGCACAAGAGACATGAAAGAAAATTTAATCTTGTACTAAACTTCAGTCTAAGATGGTTTTCTGTGGGCATGCTCTAAGTGTACGCAGAGAAAGCATACTCTCGAACACCATGCAAATTAAGTACTTTTTCCACGTCCATGCACTTGAACAGTCACATAATAGTAAAAGATTAGGCGAGCATCCTCATAAACATGTTGGTTATGTGAATGTAAACAGAGCGTGAGTTGGCGCAGTCTGCGAGCTACAAATCACTGATCAGCGAAAGTAATGAAAGTGAGCAAAGAAGTCAAGATGCCATAGACAGAAAGACCGTTCTATTTACTTCATCTTACCCAAGTATTCCAATGCGCAAATATATTCGTAACAACTTGCCACCAGGAATGAAGAATGTGATCAGTATGATTGATATTCAAAATGGTATACAAGCGCTGCTTTGTTTACAGTCTGCATATCTGCAGTCATAGTTTAGGTTTTCCTTTCTGAATGAAGAATATATACAATTGATACCTGCTGATATAGAAAGTTATTTCATTACAAGCAGGAGCAGGATGCACATACTATCTGCTAGACGCCTGTAGTCTTGGTGTGTTCAGCTTTTTGGCCAAGACGCAGCTGACGCAAGGTGACAACACAGTCAGCTTTTGTCACCGCTAGTTCTTTTACGTCAGCTTGGTTTGTCACAGCCTTAAGAGAACGACATGAGGGCTTTTCTATCTTTCAGCAGTAGTCACACCTCTCATCATGCCACACCGCATCTCCACTGAGAACTGAGGGTCCATATGGACTAACAGCTGATACGAAGAAAATGTTGTGGCTTCAAATCGGTCCAGAATGGAATCTAACAACATTTGACCATTTTACAAGCATTGCAGTCTGTTCAAACCAGGAATTATAACTATAAAAATATAAAAACGATAGTACACACTAAGGTTATATCAGAATGCTCAAGCTCTTAAAGCAGAATGCATTCTGATTGGCTGTCAATGTTTTTTTAATCACTCATCATCTGGATGAAATCATTGTGAAAGTGATTCCAATGATCATTTCTCTGTGCTATTATTGTTATAGTTGTGGTGTGGAGTCTGCTATTTGGATAAAAGTGTCTGCTAAATTATTAAATGCAATGTAAATATCTTTATCATTTTATAATTACTCTATCAGAGCTGACCAGTAGGTTCTTGGACCCAAAAACAACAGAGTACTTTTAAATAAAGAGATACCGTGTTCCAGCTTGAGATCTCAGAGCCACTAAATGCATAATTCAGCATAAAAGCACAAGGATAATGAGAAAGCTTGGCATCTTCACCTCCATGCATAAAAATGACAAGTGTAATAGGGACCCCTTTAGATGACAACGCAGCTTCCTTCATTTATTTGAATCTAGTAAAGTAGTGAGACCTCTCAAGACATCATCAAGACCTAGTTATGGTAGACAGACAAAGATGATGAATATTTAAAAGAAGTGATTAGCGCAGACTGTAATGCCCAGAGGAGAATGGTCCATATCAGAACCAATGAGTCATTCATTTGCGTGAATTGAGATAATTTGTAGCATGACATTTGATGCAGGCTACGCTACAATGACTCCCACACAGCCCCACTAAATCAGATTTGAGCCGTGTGTGCGCATACACACACACATACAAGTCCAAATGAGCGGAGTTACTTGTGTCTGCAAGTTCTTCAGGCCAGTCTATGGCTATTTTTTTATTACAGAGCTCTTTGCCACTGCAGAATTGAACAGACCTGTAAACTTAATAAAACCTGCACTGTAATCTCTGACCCTGATTAAAACGTTTCAGAGTGTATAATGTTGACAAGCAAATATCATGTGGACGGTAGGGTGTCTGAATCTTCATCAGCAGGCAGAAAATGTTTAAGATTAAAGTTTATGGAGTAAAAATCTCTGAATCACATGACACTAAATTGTGGTAATATGTAAAGGATAAATAAATATGTAAATAAAAGTATTTTGTGAGGACAGTGAGAAAGCCAAGGATGTATACCAAAAGAGGTTTTTTTCCTGACTTTGCCTCCTGGTACTGGGTGAAGTCAATGCAAAGCCCACATGGAAATCTATGTGCTTTTAACTGCAAGTCTGATATGCCCTGAGGCTGGCACCAACCAGAGGAGACATGAGCATTAGCAGTCATGCATGCAAAAAACATGCAGTCACTCCACAGAACCGGAGCCCATCCTCTGTGAAGCCTAACAACCAGGCACTCTGAACGAGGGGTTATGGAAGAGAGGGGAAGAAACAGAATGTGAGAACTCCTTGAGAATTCCCACACAGGGACACAAATGCTGCTCTCTTGAGCAGAAATAGCCTCATCTGCAACATTTCTGACAACAGAAGCTCATAGGTTATTCATTGGTTTACTCCGAAATGTCATTTGTGTAGTCTATATTTAGGGATCATAAATGTGAGTGTATGCTGTAGCTAAAAAAAATTCACAGTAAACAGTTCAGAAATGAAGTAATCTTTCAGCGATTTGTGTGTACAGTCCTGTGCAAAAAATTCCTCCAGGCTGAGCCAAAAGTCACTTGCACTGCAATCTAAATCTAACTTGATTTACATAGTCATCAAAGGTCAAGCTTACAGTCAAGACAGCTGTGCTTCATATATCGCTACACTGCTAACAATTTTGCCAAAATGTGCTAATGTGACTACGTTTTAATAATGGAAAAAAAAAAATTAAAATGTATTCTTCTCTCACTATGAATGATGATATAACAGAAAATAAGAATATATACACATCAGCAGTTGTTTTGGCCCAGTTACAATCATGATCACCTCATACTGTCCAGTTTTCCAAGTGAAACCAAGACGCATTACAGTAGCTGCGTTTCCATTATGGATGTGCACAAAACTTTTGCGATATTATGTTATGCGACTAAAACGTCTTTTTTTCCTCTCGTCATAAGTCATTACAAAAATCGTGGCAACAGATGTTGGTCCAGCCCCTGCACTAGCCATTACCTATAATCAAAGGAGACGTACACGTGTTATCCAAGGATTTATGGCAAGAAACCAACTTATACTTTGGAGCAGCCACGTAAGAGGTGTTTCTTGGTGTTTCTCCCTCCTATCTGCTTCAAGGTCATGGTAAACTGAAATTGTGGAATTTCTATGTTTAGAATCCAGTAGTCCTGTAATACTTGTCTTTTATGAGTTTAATGAAGAACTCTCGTCTTCTGTCCAAACATACTGCATCCTCTTAAAGAATGATCGACTTTTACATATGGCAGGTGACCTGTAAATGCTGTTTCCATTGCAATTTTACGAAATATTCCTTTTGCAAATTGCCCGAAAAACCACAGAATGCGAGCATAAAATCCTTTTTGTGATATATGGGAGTTTTTGCAAAATTGACATGTTTCTAGTGAGTGTATTTTCAATTTGCAATTTCAATTTATGCAATTTAAAGGGTGATGGAAATGTGGCTAGTGACATACAATATGCAGAATGCAGCCTAACAGCACTTTAAAATATAATCAGCCCACAGTTATGAGAGACAATACTAGGGATCAAAGACAGGACATCAGGCTCCTGAAGGTCAAAATAAATGACAGTAAGGCCCATGAGATAAACAGCAGTAAAGCAGTATGAGAAAGACTTGAATACAAAATGTCAGATATTGTCCAGACTTCCTGCTGCCGTCTTTCTTTATTCAAACAAATCAGCAAAAAAAAAAAAAGAGCCACTCAGCATTGCGTGTTCAGTCATCTAAGAACAGTTATAATGGATTAAAGTACTGTACTGAAGGAACGAAACTACAGCCCAGTGATAAAACATTGGTATGAAGAAAGTGCAGTAGAAGTAGAAGTGTCATGACATCTCAACAGTGGTAACAATCAACAATTTGAACAGAATGTCCCTTAAGCTTTTGAAATTGGTTATATCTGTTGGTACATGTGGACACGAGGAAAGGAGGACACTGAGGAATGTACATTGTCTTAAACTTGACTAGATTACCTATAACCATAAAATTAAAGATGCTTAGTAAAGCCAGATAACGAAACAGGTGATGCCGAGAATCAGTAAAACAAAAGGAAATGAAAGGGACACTTAATAATGGTCAATCAATATGTGTTTTCAATGCCAGACTAATTTTTGGACCCCCAATCTTAAATATTTGGTTTAATTGTTGGTTAAACAAATATATTGCCCAAAGAAACAAAAAATAAATCGTATTGTTATGAGTTTTAAGTAGAAAATAACAAAACTATAATAACAATAATATGTTAATAATATTATCATATTATTATCATTATTATTATTAAAGTGATTAAA
Source organism: Zacco platypus (assembly GCA_038088235.1). Classification (NCBI taxonomy): domain Eukaryota; kingdom Metazoa; phylum Chordata; class Actinopteri; order Cypriniformes; family Xenocyprididae; genus Zacco; species Zacco platypus. The sequence goes on from CM076080.1 coordinate 12,113,015, forward strand.
TTTACTTCCCAGAAGTAGTTTAGCAACAATAAAATTCCATTAGCCAATTCTTCTAAACTTATTTCAAACAAGAGCAAAAACATTCACGTTCAGTACAAAAAGCTGGTAAGGAATGTCTCAAATTTAAAGAACCGCTCAAAAAGGACAAGATGATAATACTGCCATAACTTCACTCAGATGGTCGCAGTAAGTCACTGTTAATCTGTGCGCTTACCTTGGTAGTAACAATACAAATGCAGTCCATTCTCTACTATCGGACAGAGACCTCGCGCCTCTCAGCATCTCATATTTCAACTCTTCTTTAACGAGAATCACGCTGAATCCGTTCATAAATGCGGAGCTCACCGCTACTCCTCAAGGAGCGAGAGAAAAATAAGATAAGAGCGATCCACGTGTTTGTATTTGCTCTCCATGTTGGCCATGTCGATGAAGTTTGAGAGAGAGAGAGAGAGAGAGAGAGAGAGAGAGAGAGAGAGAGAGAGAGAGAGAGAGAGAGAGAGAGAGAGAGAGAGAGAGAGAGAGAGAGAGAGAGAGCGAGAGAGAGAGAGGTGAGAGTGAGAGTGAGAGTGAGTGAGAGAACGATGCACACACGTCTCCAAATAAACCCGAAGGCTCAGTGAGAGCGCGCTGCATCAGATCACATGAGTTTACATAGAGCGACAAGCGCAATTACGCTCACGCTGCTTTATCATCAATCATCCAACTAATTGAACTCTGCAGAGCAAATACCTTTACTACGTTTCGACTGTCAACCTCTTTTTAAAAACCGATGTAGACAACGTCTGTCTTTCTGGAAGTCCATGCCCACATTCATGGATTCTGCGCAGAAACTAAACCTCAACACGAGTACTTGTAAGCTATTACGAAAGGAACATTGTCTAGCCTTTTTTCTTCATGCCAGAATGGCACAATGTCTAATAAAGAGATAATTAGACATTGTGCCAATACCAAGGAGTCCGAGACATCTATATGCCAATCAGCATGAGCATCGCGACGTTTGAATGTCCATGGAGAACTGCAAGCCATGATCCAACATTAATACATTATTAAAGACCACATTAGCAAGCTAAAAATAAACACTTATTGTCACGGCACAGTACATGATCTCAATAGATACATACACACACACACAAAATACCGTTTGGGATGGGTAATATTTTTTATGTTTTTAAAAGAAAACATTAAAAGTTTTGTCTGCTCACCAAGGCTGCATTTACAGTAAAACACAGTAAAAACAGAAATATTGTGAAATAATATTAGAATTAAAAATAACCGTTTTCTATTTGAACTATTTGAATATATTTTACAAAGTAATTGATTCCTGTGATGACAAAGCTGAATTTGCATGCACACATAGCCTACACACACAGGGTTCTGACCTTTTTTTGAGAATGTGCGAGTTAAAATTTTATGTGGTCGCATTTGTGCGAGTGCATGATCATGTTATTCGCGCATGTGTAACAGAACGAGGTATCAGCAGCTGCTACCGTGCATAACTGTTTTGTTTTCAAAATGAACAAAATTTATACAATGAACGAGCACATCATGAATCCATTTTCCAAACCGTGTTTTTGTTTTATCCTGAATCACTACGGTACACCTATAATAAGTGTTTACATTCTGACTATTTTAGACTGGGCTCGGCTCTGCTGCGGAGTATCACAGTACCTGCGTGACTCGTCATAGACAAACAGAGAGAAGTAGTTCCGGCTTCCGCAAGACACATGCAGTTCCATTTATAAATATATATATATATATATATATATATATATATATATATATATATATATATATAAATATATATATATATATATATATATATATATATATATATATATATATATATATATATATATATATATATATATATATATATATATATATATATGAGTGAAAAAGTGTTTGCCCCACCTGTTAAAACATAACTGTGGTTTATCACATCTGAGATCAATTTCTCTAGCCACACCCAGGCCTGATTACTGCCACACCTGTTCTCAATCAAGAAATCACTTAAAACCTGCCTGACAAAGTGAAGTAGACCAAAAGACCTTCAAAAGCTAGACATCATGGCGAGATCCAAAGAAATTCAGGAACAAATGGAAAAAAAGGAACTGAGATTTATCAGTCTGGAAAAGGTTATAAAGCCATTTCTAAAGCTGTGGGACTCCAGTGAACCACAGTGAGAGCCATTATCCACAAATAGCAAAAACATGGAACAGTGGTGAACCTTCCCAGGAGTGGCCGGCTGACCAAAATTACTCCAAGAGCGCACCGACGACTCATCCAAGAGGTCACAAAAGACCCCACAACAACATCCAAAGAACTACAGGACTCACTTGCCTCAGGTAAGGTCAGTGTTCATGACCCCACCATAATAAAGAGACTGGGCAGAAAACATCTTGATGATGCCCAAGAGTTTTGGGAATATACCTCTGTGGACTGGCGAGACAAAAGTTGAACTTCTTGGAAGGTGTGTGTCCCATTACATCTGGCGTAAAAGTAACACCGCATTTCAGAAAAAGAACATCATAACAACAGTAAAATATGGTGGTAGTGTCATGGTCTGGGTCTGTTTTGCTGCTTCAGAACCCGGAAGACTTGCTGTGTTAAATGGAACCATGAACTCTGCTGTCTACCGAAAAAAATCCTGAAGGAGAATGTCTGGTTTATTTTCCCTTAATAGTATCAACCTTCATTTAAAAACTGCATTTTGTGTTTACTTTGACTAATATTTAAATCGATTTAAATATATAATAAGAACATTTAAGTGTGACAAAAATGCAATGCAAATGCAAGGAAGGGGGCAAACACTTTCACACCACTGTACATACACACACACATATATATATATATATATATATATATATATATATATATATATATATATATATATATATATATATAAAGAGAGAGAGAGAGTGATGATGGAAATAAAATCTAACTTTTTTTAACATATAAGAATGTCTAATCTGTAATTTGATGCCTTTTGGAGATTTTTCTATCTTTTCTTGGCTTCTTTATGCACATTAATACAAATATATATATATATATATATACATATATATATATATATATATATATATATATATATATATATATATATATATATATGCACAGTGGGGCAAAAAAGTATTTAGTCAGCCACCAATTGTGCACATTCTCCCACTTAAAAAGATGAGAGAGTCCTGTAATTTCCATCATAGGTACACTTTAACTATGAGAGACAGAATGAAAGAAAAAAAATGCAGAAAATCACATTGTCTGATTTTTAAAGAATTTATTTGCAAATTATGGTGGAAAATAAGTATTTGGTCACCTACAAAAAAAAGCAAGATTTCTGGCTCTCATAGACCTGTAACTTCTTCTTTAAGAGGCTCCTCTGTCCTCCCTCTGGGCTCCACGCAAGATCTCACCCCGTGGTGTCAAAATGATCACAAGAACGGTGAGCAAAAATCCCAGAACCACACGGGGGGACCTAGTGAATGCAGGGCCGGCGCTACCTATAAGCGGAGCAGGCAATTGCCTAGGGCCTCAGTCATGGAGGAGGGGCCTCCAATACCGTAACATAGGCGAGCAAAAAACTAGACTCTTTTTCTATTGGATATAAATGAATTGACAGTGACTCTCACCTGTAATGAAATCAACTATTGTCGTCGTATCAAAGTGTGTCCCACCTTCTGAATATATGGCGAAAAAAGGTACGATAATGCAACTTTTCTGCAGCTGACTGACTTCAAGATACTGAATTATGATGGCGCCAAAACGAACATCCGGTGTGGGGTGCAAAGTGAAAATAGGCACGCAAAGATGTGCAGTTCGTAATGTAACGTTAGGTGTGCAAGTTGTCATCATCTCTTTTGGACTGATCGTGATGTATTCTAAAAATAAACATGTTCTGTCGATCGCCGTCATTTCTGGATGGATCATTTGCCGGTTGTGAGTTTAAAAGAGCGCGAGCGCCACTGACGCGCCCAGACTGTTAATTTGTGCAAACAATGAATGACATCGCGTCGGGAGCCTGAAGTATACTGAAGTAAAAGTAAAATTTGTATTTGACTTGTAAAGTCAAAGAGCTAGAATATTTCAGCACTAGAGTATTTTTTATTGTTTCAAAAAAGTACCCCCATATCTTTTAAATTCTGCTGTTTACATTACTGCTCTCACGTAAGACTTAATTTCAGTTTTCAAAACATAAATATTGTTATATTTAATGAAAAAATAAGCATAAAATTTTATCAAGTAATAAAGTATTTCTGCTTAGTAGTTTGTCTCTTTCCCTTGCAGTTGATTTGTGTAGGTTTGTGCACTCTTAAAAATACAGGTTCTTTATTGGTATCTGTGGTTACATAAAAAACCTGTAAAGTCCATGGAACCTTTCCATAACAGGTTCTTTACTGTGGGAAAAAAAAAGTTTCAGATTGTTTTAGAATGTTCTTCACACTAAGAAAAAATAAAAATGGGTTCCATTAAGAACTGTTCATTGAAAGGTTCTACGAGAACCTGTATTTGTAAGAGTGTATAGTAAATATTTGAGGTATTTATGCCACAACAAATCAATAGGAGGGAGAAATGCTGTCCAAAAAATGATTAAGGAATGATGTTAATTTACTGAATTTTACTGTAGCCCTGTAGAGTGTGTTAGGCTACTGTAAATAAATTACTGAACAAATTATTTAAAGAAAAAAGAAAAGAAAAACACATGATACCATCCCCAACAAACAAATAAGAGATTACCTTAATTAATATGGACATATAAAAAATAAAATATACAAATTTTAATAACAGATGTTATAAAGGTAAGAAAGGTAAGATATAATATTTGTTATCAGTGTTTTTATTAGGAGGGGTGTGGAGTGGGGGCCTCCAACATAAATTTTGCCAAGGGCCTCCAAATGTCTAGAACCGGCCCTGAGTGAATGACCTGCAGAGAGCTGGAACCAAAGTAACAAAGGCTACCATCAGTAACACTACGCCGCCAGGGACTCAAATCCTGCAATGTCGGACGTGTCCCCCTGCTTAACCCAGTACATGTCCGGACCCGTCTGAAGTTTGCAAGAGAGCATTTGGATGATCCACAAGAGGATTGGGAGAATGCCATATGGTCAGATGAAACCAAAATAGAACTTTTTGGTAAAAACTCAACTTGTCGTGTTTGGAGGACAAAGAATGCTGAGTTGCATCCAAAGAACACCATACCTACTGCATATGTGTGTGAGAAGCATTTCAAGGTCCTGGAGTGGCCTAGCCAGTCGCCAGATCTCAACCCCATAGAAAAGCTTTGGAGGGAGTTGAAAATCCGTGTTGCACAGCGACAGCCCCGAAACATCACTGCTCTAGAGGAGATCTGCATGGAGGAATGGGCCAAACTACCAGCAACAGTGTGTATAAACCTTGTGGAGACTTACAAAAAACATTTGACCTCTGTCATTGCCAACAAAGGGTATATAACAAAGTATTGAGATGAACTTTTGTTATTGGCCAAGTAATTATTTTCCACCACAATTTGCAAATAAATTCTTTAAAAATCAGACAATGTGATTTTCTGGATTTTTTTTTCTCATTCTCTCTCTCATAGTTGAAGTGTACCTATGATGAAAATTACAGGCCTCTCTCATCTTTTTAAGTGGGAGAACTTGCACAATTGGTGGCTGACTAAATACTTTTTTGCCCCACTGTATGTATGTATGCATGTATGTATATATACACATATATATACACATACACATATATATATACACATATACACATATATATATACACACACACACACACACACACACATATATATATATATATATATATATATATGCACACACACACATATACATATATACATATATATATATATATACACATATATACATATATATACACATATATACATATATATATTTATTTATTTATTTATTTATTTATATTTACACACACACACACAGGTGCATCTCAATATATTAGAATGTCATGGAAAAGTTCACTTATTTCAGTAATTCAACTCAAATTGTGAAATTTGTGTATTAAATAAATTCAATGCACACAGACTGAAGTAGTTTAGCTACACAATCATGGGGAAGACTGCTGATCTGACAGTTGTCCAGAAGACAATCATTGACAAAAGGAGGGTAAGCCACAAACATTCATTGCCAAAGTGCTGAATCTAAACATGTAAACAGAAGTTTGGGTGGAAGGGAAAAAGTGTAGAAGAAAAAGATGCACAACAAACTGAGAAAACTGCAGCCTAATGAAGGACTGTTAAGCAAAATCGATTCAAGAATTTAAGTAAGTAAGTAAAGCCTTTATTTTTCCCAGGGAAATTGCATTTAGCAACAGCAGGGGTACAGTGGTAGAATAGCAGTATCACACACATTAAGATAAAAAAAAAAAACGAGAACCAAAATAAATAAATAAACTAAAATCAACTGGGCAAGTATGTTAAAAATTATGCTAACGCTATTGCATGTGTGACGTCCCAGTACACTGTGCGTCTGGTTGGTTGTGTGTGATTTCAGGTGCCGTCTGGAGGGGGCGTGGCCAGCACACCTGACCCTTGTCGGATGCACCGTTAAATGCAGCTGAGATCGTTCGTGTGGTGGTGCGTTGTTTGGAGTGACCATCTAGAGTATGGCGTTTGGTGGCCTGCGTTACGCTGCACGTCCTGCCCGGCCTTAAAGCATTTTCTTGTTTATGTTATTTATGTTTGTCTTGTTAAATTAAATGTTTTTTGCAACGAATTGGCGCGTCTGGTCTCCTATTTTGTTGCAGCCTAAGAGCCGGCTGTAACAAATGGGGGCTCATCCGTAAGTTTGAAATCAATGACTTAATCGCGCTTATTTATATTTTTCATTTAATGAATTTAATGGTGTTTGGGGTAAAGAAAAGATTAATATGGCAGAAGACGGACGCAAGAAACAAGGCAATTTGTTCACATTTTCATAGGTAAGTGGAGGTGAATTACAAGATGAGATTTAATTCATTCCCCTTTTAGGCTTTAGCAACGCTTTGCGTTGGTTTGTTGTTTTTGTTTTTTATTTTTGTGTAGACTCCTGGGTTGAGTACACGGCCGTGGTTTGTGGATTGGGCAGATTTGTTCTCTTCACGACCAGCGGTATTTGTGTTTAAAGGCGCTCGACTCTGGGGAGTTGCATGAAGATTAGGTTTAGGAAGTATAGTGGGGGTGGTAGGGTTGTAGTCTAGGAAGGGGAGATTATGAATGGATTCTCATCTGTATTGGCCATATTTCTTTTTGTGCCTATGAATTTGTGATTTGGAAAGTAAGAATGGCATCCGTTGCAGATTTTATTAAAGCTCCGTCGGAGGGATTATTAAATTTGTTGGACAAAAAACAATTGTGGGAACTTGTAGACCATTATGAGATTCAAGAATTGGACAAACGCTTGAAAAAGAAAGAGTTAAAAATAGCATTGAAAACGAAGTTAAGTGAGAAACGTATTTTGTCTGTCTTGGATTGTGTAGAGAAGGAATCTACGAATATTTTTTCTGGCTTATCGTTTGATCAAAAGAAAGAGATTCTTGAAATGCAGCAAATTCATGATCGAGAGATGGTTAAAGTAGCTAAAGAATGTGAATTGGAATTGGAAAAATTAAAAATGGGCGATGTGCTTAAACGATGCGAAGCAGAATTACTACAGCTTAGACATGCTCAACAGTTGGAATCTGAAAAGTTGTCAAGAGAATTTGAGTTACAGGTTTAACGGTTAAAGTTAGTAGGTGAAGGTAAATTGGCTCCTGAAGGTGCACGTCAATGAGGGTTTTCCGCGTGCATTTGATGTGGTAGGTAATTTAAAATTGCTCCCAAAATTAAATGAACGCGATCCCGATGTGTTTTTCTCGTTGTTTGAGAGTATTGCGGAGGAACGTAATTGGCCTATTTCGGACCAAGTAGTGATGCTTCAAAGTGTCATTACGGGGCGAGCACAAGAAGCTTTTATGGCACTTACGGTGGAGGATCGAAAGGATTATGATAAAGTTAAGTCTACCATTTTGAAGGTGTATGAATTGGTTCCAGAAGCGTATCGCCAGCGTTTCAGGAATTGGCGAAAAGGAGACTGGCAAACCTATGTAGAAGTGGGAAGAGAGCTGACTGCGCATTTTGATCGGTGGGGTGCTTCTTCGAATATACGTACTTTTGAGGAATTGCGAGATTTGATTCTACTAGAGCAGTTTAGAAATATCATGACCGTTAACATTGCTACGTATATTAACGAAAACAAGCCCAATACGATCGCTGAAGCCGCTGTTTTGGCGGATGATTTTATTTTAACCCATAAGAGTGGATTTGCTGGTGCTCATGGTAGAGATGTTAGCCACCGAGAGGATTTGTCTCTGCAACGTTCACGAAGATTTGATGTGCCTCCTACCCAGAGGCCGGTTAATTTTGCGCACTGGAAAATTGATGTGAATGTTTGTCACTATTGCTTTAACACGGGACATTGGAAAAAGGAATGTCCAGTGTTGGCAGGTAAACTGAAATCACAAGGGAAAAAGGTAAATTCCGTTGTCCCTACATTATTAGTGGAGACCCTGTCAACTTCTGTAACATCTGAAATACTCCCTGGTTCTGTTGAATCGAGAACTCCTAGTACAGATTCTGATTATGCTCCATTTATTCCCAACGGGTTTGTGTCTTTGTCTGATGGTATTGACGAAGTATCAGTTAAGATCCTGAGAGATACTGGGTCATCTGAATCGTTCATTTTAGAGTCCATTCTGCCTTTTTCTGCCGCCTCAAGTGCGGGGAAATATTCTGGGGAATAATTTGGCAGGAGGGCGAGTGTGGAGGGATGTGGCTCCTCCACCTGTAGTTTCGTTTATTCCATTGAGGGCGCAAGCTGATGAAATGCTGTGTGAATTCCCTGAGGTGTTTGTGTCCTGTGCTGTAACGCAATGAGTCGTACTTTATCATCTGAAGGTGTAAAGAGGTCCAAACTTGAGGTACCTGGGTTATGCACAGCAGAAAGATCCTGTTTTACAAGCACTGTTCACTGCTGTAGTGCAGCCGGAGGAGGTGGAGTGAGGAAAACGACTATTTTTTACAGGACGAGCTGCTGTTGAGGAAGTGGAGTCATCAGGACGAGGATTCAGGTAGTGAGGCAAAAATTCAGGTAGTGGTGCCTGGTCAGTTCAAGGAGACCGTATTGAGTGCTGCCCATGGTGATGTTGCTGGCCATTTGGGGGTGAGAAAAACTTATCAACGGGTTTTGCGGCAATTTTATTGGCCTCGTCTTAAAAAAAGATTTCGCAACATTCATCAAAACTTGCCATACTTGCCAGGTGATGGGTAAACCTAATCAGACTTTAAAACCTGTGCCGTTGTATCCGATACCAGTAATAAATCAACCTTTTGAATACATATTGATTGATTGCGTTGGGCCGTTGCCTCCGTCTAAATCGGGTAATTCGTATCTGCTTACGGTCATGTGTCAAACAACTCGTTATCCCTTGCGTGCGATCACAACTAAGGCTGTGGTTAAAGCGTTAACGCAATTTATTTCTATTTTTGGTATACCGAAGATTGTTCCGAACGATCGAGGGACCAATTTCATGTCTCGAATCTTTGGTGAGATTTTGAAACAGCTTGGTGTGAAACATAACCAGTCTAGTGCATATCATCCTCAGAGTCAAGGTGCGTTGGAACGTTTTCATCAGTCCCTGAATTCGCTGTTACGCGCTTACGGTGTTGAATTGAACAGGGATTGGGAAGACGGGATGCCTTGGTTAATGCTCGCGGCTAGGGAGATGACTCAGGAGGGTTTAGGATTTAGTCCGAACGAACTGGTTTTCGGTCACACGGTGCGAGGACCACTTGCAGTTTTGCAAGTCGAATTAAAGGGCTAAGAACCGCCTGAAAATTTGTCAGATTATGTGAATGGGTTTCGTAGGCGTTTGTTTCTGGCAGGGCAAAAAGCATGTGAATGTCTGTCAAGGGCACAAGATAAGATGAAGCGGTTGTTTGATCGTCGTACTGAAGATCGTGTTTTTAGTCCGGGCGATCAAGTGTTAGTGTTGTTGCCTTCTCCTGGGTCTCCGTTTTGTGCAAAATTTTCTGGTCCATATACAGTGGTATGGAGGGTTTCGGAACAGAATTATATAATTGCCACTCCTGATCGAAAGAAATCTACTCAGCTTTGTCATACTAATTTGCTTAAACCGTGTTTTTCCCGCAGCACTGCGTTAAAGATAAGTCCTGTGTCCATTGCTGCAACGGTACACGAGGAGCCTTTGCAGTCTCCTTGGGAGGATGAGGATGTGAAAGCACCAGGAGATGGTGAGCTGTTACCGCGTCTGAGAAATTCTCAGAGTGGAGGTGGCCCAGGACCAGTCTCTCCAGTGTCTTCATCAGATGTGACGTGAGAGCCACTGGCCTGAAGCTGTTGAGGTCCCTAGCGTGCGGTGTCTTGGGCACTGGTACTACACAGGAGGTCTTCCATAACTATGGTACCACCCTCAACTTGAGGCTCAGGTTGAAGACATGCCCAGTGACCCCACACAGCTCATCTGCACAGGATTTCAGCAGCCTGGAGCTGATGCCGTCTGGTCCAGCTGCCTTTCGTGCTTTGATTCTTATCAGCTCTTTCCTCAACTGGGCTGATGTGAAGGTCAGGGGTGGGCTGAGGGGGTGGATGAGTCCATGGGACAGTGAGGAGGTGGTGAGATGTGTAGGCCCAGAGGTGCGAAGGGCTGGGGGAGAGTGGCATTGTTCAAGTGACGAGGTGTGGAGCAGCTGCGTGGGGGGAGCAGGGAATAACTGGTCAAAACAGTTGAAGTAATGGTTCAAGTCATTAACCCATTGCATGTCACCCTCAGCCTGAGAGTGGGGTGCTTTGAAGCCTAAGATCTTTTTTAGGCTCCTCCATACCCCCCTGATGTTCTGCTGCTGCAGCTGCTCCTCCATCTTTCTCTTGTAGCTGGCCTTGCCCTCCTTGATCTTCCGTCTGAGCTCCTTCTGAATAGCTCGGAGCTCCTCCCTGTCCCCTGACCTGAAAGCTCTCTTCTTCTCCTTCAATAGAGCTTTGATGTCAGAGGTAATCCACAGCTTATTGTTTGCAAAACACCGTACCGTTTTGGAGGGCACAGTATTTTCAAAACAAAAGTTGATATAGTCCGTTATAGTGTCTGTGATTGCATTGATGTCCTCCTCAATGTGGAGTTCAGTCCACACAGTGGTGTTGAAGCAGTCCCTCAGAGCCTCCTCGCTCTCAGTAGTCCACCTCTTCACCACACAGGGCTACACAGGCTGCCTGTGCACTACAGGTATATACACAGGCTGTAGATGGACAATGTTGTGATCAGCTCTGCCAAGGGGAGGGAGGGGGGATGGGGAGTATGCCTCCTTGGAGTTGGCATGAAATAAGTCCAGTGTTTTATTGTCTCTGGTGCGAGAGGTGATATACTGTGTGAAAGTTGACAACACAGAGAAGGGGGTGTATGGTTGAAGTCCCCAGATATGAGGAAGAGAGCCTGTGGGTGCTGTGTCTGCCGGTCGCTGGTAACAGAGAGCAGTGCATCACAGGCAGTGTCCGCGTTAGCAGAGGGGGGCACGTACGCAGCTATCAAAATAACATGCATGAACTCCCATGGCAGATAGTATGGCCTCATGCGAACCACTAACAGTTCAATGTTCCTATTACACAGTTCCATTTTCACTGTACAATGTCCTGGTTGATACCACCTCTCATTCACAAACGCAGACAGTCCTCCTTTCCTCTTACCGCTGTCCTCACTCCTTTCCGCCCGCAGCAGAAGAAAATAATCCAATGTGACGGCGGAGTCGGGATGTGAGGGGTTAACCAAGTTTCCGTAAACACAAGGATGCCACACTGTCTATACTCCCACTGGTGCCAGGTAATCGTCAATCTTTTTGGGAAGAGATCTCACATTTCCCATGATGACGGAGGGAAGAGCAGGTCTAAAGTGTCTCTTCTTTTCCCGGAGTTTCCTTCCAGCGCGGGGTCCTCTGCGAGTCTTCCGAAGCAGCTAATCAGCTGTTCCCTGCTGTAAACAATGGCCGCACAGGCTCCGACGCACATTGTGATTAGCATAAAATGACCAAAACTAAAGTAAAATCCGAGAAAAGTGGCAGTGTCATCTGCTGGTGTTGGTCCATTGTGTTTTTTGAAAACCAAAGTCACTGTACCCGTTTACCAAGAAATTTGAGCACTTCATGCTTCCTTCGGCGGACCAGCATTTTGAAGATGCTGCTTTCATTTTCCAGCAGGATTTGACACCTGACCACACTGCCAAAAGCACCAAACGTTGGTTAAATGACCATGGTATTGGTGTGCTTGACTGGCCAGCAGACTCACCAGACCTGAACCTCACGAGAATCTATGGGGTATTGTCAAGAGGAGAATAAGAAACAAGACACTGAAAAATGCAGATGAGCTGAAGGCCACTGTCAAAGAAACCTGGGCTTCCATACCACAAACTGTGCCACAAACTGATCACCTCCATGCCACACCGAAGTGAGGCAGTAATTAAAGCAAAAGAAGCCCCTACCAAGTATTGAGTACATATACAGTAAATTAACATACTTTCCAGAAGGCCAACAATTCACTAAAAATGTTTTTTTTATTAATTGGACTTATGAAGTATTCTAATTTGTTGAGATAGTGAACTGATAGGTTTTCTCACATTTAGTGAGCCAAAATCATCACAATTAAAAGAAGCAAAGACTTAAACTACTTAAGTCCACAACATTTTAATTTATTGAGAAGCACCTGTATATGCAATTGATGCACACAATTGTAGTTATATAGAATATACACTACCGGTCAAAAGTTTTAGAACACCCCAATTTTTCCAGTTTTTATTGAAATTTAAGCAGTTCAAGTCCAGTGAATAACCTGAAATGGTACAAAGGTAAGCGGTAAACTGCCAGAGGTTAAAAAAAAAAACGTTTAGGTTACCAAAAACTGAAAAATAATGTACATTTCAGAGTTATACAAAAAGGCCTTTTTCAGGGAACAAGTAATGGGTTAACAACTTACAGCTGTTCTGCAGCAATGGAAGTAAATTAAGCCTTGAAAGTTGATGCTAACAATTCCTACAGGAGTCCCAACTTTTGTTGATTACTTACAAACCCTCTGTCTGTATAAAAGCAGTGTTGGAACAGACTGTGTTACTACACCCTCTTAAGCATTATTTGGACAGTATTGTACCGCAGGAAGTAGTATATTGCTCTCATAATGGCGAGAAAAAGGCAATTAACAAAGTAAGACAGACAGACCATTATAACCCTTAAAAGTGTAGGTCTTTCCTTTAGAGAAATTGCAAAGAAAGCCAAGGTGTCAGTGAGTACAGTTTCCTATACCATCAAAAGGCATTTGGAAACTGGAGGAAACTCTGACAGGAAGAGGTCTGGCAGACCCAAAGCCACAACAGAATCAGAAGACAAGTTTCTGAGAGTCAACAGCTTGTGTGAAAGGCGGCTCACAGGACAACAGCTTCAAGCACAGCTTAACACTGGTCGAAGTAAGCAAGTCTCAGTTTCAACTGTGAAGAGAAGACTTAGAGCTGCAGGTTTGACAGGTTGAGTGGCAGTAAGAAAGCCATTGTGAAGATGGCAAAATAAGAAAAAGAGGCTTGCCTGGGCCATGAAGCACCGCCAGTGGACTACTGAAGACTGGAAGAAGGTGTTATGGACTGATGAATCGAAATTTGAAATCTTCGGTTCATCACGCAGGGTTTTTGTACGCCGTTGAGTAGGCGAAAGGATGGTTCCTCGGTGTGTGACACCAACTGTCAAACATGGAGGAGGAAGCGTGATGGTCTGGGGCTCTTTTGCTGGATCCAGAGTCGGCGACTTGCACAGAGTGAGTGGCACCCTGAAGCAAAACTGCTACCACAGCATTTTGCAGCGCCATGCAATACCCTCTGGTATACGCCTAGTTGGTCAAGGGTTCATCCTACAGCAAGATAATGACCCAAAACATACCTCCAGGTTATGTCAGAACTACCTTAGAAGAAAAGAACAAGACGGTAGGCTTCAAATCATGGAATGGCCAGCACAGTCTCCAGACTTAAACCCCATCAAGCTGGTTTGGGATGAACTGGACAGAAGGGTGAAAGCAAAGCAACCTACAAGTGCAACACATTTGTGGGAACTTCTGCAACAGTGTTGGGAAGAACTTTCCGAACAATATTTGATTTCCATTGTAGAAAGAATGCCACGAGTGTGTTCGGCTGTTATATCTGCAAAAGGTGGCTACTTTGATGAGTCAAAAATTTTGATTAAATTTTGTTAAACAAAACTGTTCCATGATTTCTTTTTTATCTCCAATTGTTTATTTGTTCTATGCTTTAATTTCAGAGTACATTGAGACATTAAACTGCGTAAATTTCAATAAAAACCGGAAAAATGGAGGCGTTCTAAAACTTTTGACCGGTAGTGTATATATAAAAATGTTGTTAGTTCGTCCCCTTGATTCTGATTGGTCAATGGCTGTGTTTTATTCACAATAAAACACGGCTATGACCACTTCACCCAACGGCTCTGTGTATCACTACACAAAACCCTTAGCAACCACTCTTAGCAAAGTAAATTGCATGTTCTCAATTTATTTTGTTCATTGAAGCTTAGTATATTATGTAGAGGAGTATTGTGAGAAAGAGATCGAGTGAGCGAGTTTATTACCTGCATTCAGATTTAGCATTTTCCTTCAGGTTAGTCTAATAAAAAAAAAAAAATCTGTTTAAATGTCCGATGTATTATCTTGTCATTTTAGCAGTTAATGGGTTTTCCTGTGAACAAGTCACAGCTGAAGGGGTTGCAGGTTTCTCCGCTTCTCGCCGTGCCCAACAACACCCTTCAGCCCTGATTTATTTGTGATACAGCACAGCCTCTCGTACCTTATTGCTAACATATACACAGACAAACATACACACACACATATGCAATTGAAAATTCCTGAAGTTTTGATTATCCTTGTATATACATAGGCATATATACATATACACATACTTATACATATGTACCCACATACAGTGGGGCAAAAAAGTATTTAGTCAGCCACCAATTGTGTACGTTCTCCCACTTAAAAAGATGAGAGAGGCCTGTATTTTTCATCATAGGTAGGTACACTTCAACTATGACAGATAGAATGAGAAAAAAAATCCAGAAAATCACATTGTCTGATTTTTAAAGAATTTATTTTGCGGAGAGTACAGATCAACCGGCAGCAGGAAAACGTGTACGTCCCAAGGCAGCCAAGGCATGGGAGCATTTTATATTAAACGCAACAAAGAAGACTGTAACCTGCAAGTTATGCAAAGCTGAGCTTGTGTGGCATGGAAGTACCACAGTGATGCATGAGCATATGAAAAGAAAACACACTGGTGTCACGGATGAAGGCGAAACATCAGCACGGTAAGCAAAAACCGTATATCCTCATCATATGAAAATGGTATAGTTTAATGAAGTGCCATTGTGTAAACTGTTTGTTTGCTAACTTCGGGACAGTCGCACTACATCTGTTCTGACGCGACTCGTGAGCTCCTCAACAAGCAATACCCAACCTTGGCATTAGCTAAATCCTACTTGTGTATCCCAAGCATCTCAACATCATCTGAGCGTCTGTTCTGTGCTGCAGGTTACATAGCTTGCAAAAAAAGAGCCAGCCTCAACCCAGAGCATGTGGACATGCTGACATTTTTGCATTCCAATTCTAAATTTTGGAAAAGTGAATAAGAAACACATTCCTATGAACAACTCTGAAAATTGACAGTTTACCTGTTCTTCTGTATTCTTCCTCAAACAGTAAATTCATTGTTTGTTTGTTTGTTTATAATTATAATATAAACAAATGCTGCTGCTAATATCTTATTGCCAGCATGTTTATGTCCTAATTTCATAATGTGAATTTTATGAGAACAATGCAGTACTTGTTTTGTTTAATTATATTTTGGATATTTAAAAGAAGTTTTACTATTCAAAAACTGGACAAACTTGTGTTTTATTTAAGGTTTAAAATGTTAAAATTAAAGATTGTTAAACTCAAAATGTGTCTTTTGCATTTTTTAAAGTACACTTGTATACATAAATACCCTGATTTAGGGTTTTATATAGTTATGAGCAAAACCTCTAATAAAAAAAAAGTTTTTCAGATTTTATCCGATTAATCGAAAATATAATTGGCCAACTAATCGATTATTAAAATAATAGTTAGTTGCAGCCCTACTTCACTCTTCAGAATAATCAAAACTTCAGGAATTTACCGGACCTTTATCATGACATTTAAAAATTACACTGCAATATTAATTAATTTAAAATTAAATGTGCCACATCCTGTAAAGACTGACACCAAAGTACAGATTTGAAAGTGACAAGTGATACAGGAGAGAGAAATCCAGACGCCCCACAGAGAAAGTGTTTTGGCAGAACTCAAGCATGTTCCCAGCAGATGCAGCCCTGCCATCAGTCACCTCACACACATTTTAACACTGAGCCGACGGTGTAAAAGCAGCCTTTATATAGCTCATACTGTAGACTGCCCTGAAATGCAGTGCAAGAATAAATATTTGATGTGCACAGTGATTAGCCCTTCCCTTCAGAAGCAGCCTCTGTGCTAGTGCATGCTGCAGTTGCATAAAGGTTTTTGGACCAAAGAAAACAAAAAGAACAGTGGGTAAATAAGCATCTCTTACCCAGTTTCCAAAAAGAAATAGTTAGTGGTGGTGCTCATGAAACTTGGCGGGGGGGAAATCCATAGCACTTAGAAACCGCTGACAATTCCTCTGACTTGAAAGCTGAATGTTGATTTACAAATACACATGCTTCACAAGCATTTTTTGAACATATCTTAACATTCTAAGAAATTAATTCAGTCTCTGTGCCTTTATGAGCTGCTTTTTATACAATGGTAAGTTAAATATAAATACTGTGATACTAAAATTCATAGAAATGAGTTCACACGTTATATTTGTTAATTCTACAAGAACATGCCATACTGAACATAAGAAGGGATGCCAAACAGGGCACTTTGTTGGTTTGTAATGGGAGGGATTTGGGGGTTTTCCGTCCATTTAAGTTTCATCTTATTACCATTATCTTTTTACCATACTGACCTGTGTTTTTAAAAACTTTAAAACTGACATAATTTCGCCACTCTATCTTCTGAACATTAGGAGCAGCTCCCGATTAAACACCAACATCCTGTCCGTGCATCTACCCACAACAAGTGCAAGTTCCTTGTAAAAGTAATGCTTAACAATATTGCTGTGGAAAGCAGGGTGTGATCTAGAGGCAGCTGCATATGGAGGATGAGTATGGGAGAGTTGATGGTTAAGAGACACACCTCTCGTTGATGAAATCTAACAGGTGTTCTCATTTGCACTCATTTGCAGTGAGTCAAGAGACAGGATAAAAAGCAGGGCTTTGGAGAGAGTGAGGAGGGCTGCCTGGGAAGCGTGCCGTGCCTGGAAGAAACAATTGTTGTTTTGAAACTGTTCTTTTTGAGACTGCTGAAAAGCCCTCGTGCTTACTTTGTTTATGTTAATGAAGAAGTTTGTTAATAAAAAGAAACTCTGTTGCATAGCCACTTTCAGACCCTGCCTCCCTCATTCCTAGACCGGGAAGACAAAAGCTTGGCACAATTGTGTTCTTCATTAAAAATAACTAATTGCACTAGTTAGTTACTTTATATGGAAATACTTTTTACGGAAGTGTTAAAGTTTTGTGTTACTTTTTCTTACCTGCACAAGGCTTGCTAGTTTTTTTGTTTGGTTTTTAATATCCAAAAAAAAAATTCTATTTCTGGTAAATACCTTTTCACACCAAAAGTGAATGAATAAGCCTCAGGCTTATGCAAATTCACGCCTGTACAGTACATGCACGCGCAAAGAAATCTGGCTGTCAAAGGGCACGTACTGAGTATTAAAACATCTCATTGGACTTAACTGTAGTAGTTTTAATAACAACACATTACTTACTTGAATGCTACTGTTAAATGTGCAAGCGAGGAGATAAACATGGCGAACTGTGTACATCTCTCTCAATGGAAAGTTTAAGTTTACTCTTACGTAAGATTCGGAGGAAATCTGGAACAGCTCATTTGGAGAGCGTTTATGATTTATAGCAGAGGTCAGCCACCTATGGCAGTGTTGGCACACAGAGGGGTAAATTGCTGGCACGTGAGCAAAAGCAAGAGAAGTGTATGGATTTGTGTATATATTCTGATAAAGTACCTCCCACCTGCATACAGATCTATATTTTGAGGTAATCATTCCTCATAGTAACAATAAGTTTTATTAAGTTAGGATTTATAAATACTATAAAAGCGTGAGAATCAAACTGCACAAGGCAATGAAAGTGCGCAGCTCTGACAAACCATTAGCGCTAACACTGTACATCACGCACACACGTTACTGACTGACTTTTCCAGCTTTTTCTGTGGTACATAGTTATATGCTATACATTTGAACCAAGTCCTCATTAAATATTTCACACAAATCAAAATGTCTCATGCATGTGGAAACTCTATTCTTGTGTACCTGGTCTCTTAATGTGTTTTCTCTGATTGGATAGCTAATCCAATCATGCAAGAGGGCATTCCCTGGTGCCCAGATATGACATGACAGCACTACTGCAGCATGCATCACCGCAGAAGAGCAGCTCTTCAGCAAGTTCAGTGCCATATCCTGAAGCTTAACACACACACGTCTTCATTAAAAGTAGTGACAATAAATTAACTTGCCAGTGCTGATGCTGCTCTCTCTCCAATTGCAGTCTTCTATCTTGAAATTAGCTGATGATAAATAAAATGAAGCTCATATCTTGCTTTCATTGACGTGAACTTTTAACTTGCACATAGCACGGGAATTGAAGATTGAGGAACAGGTCAATCAAAAGAACAGATAAATGGATAGCTATACGATCAGTAAAAACATATGAATGACCAAGTGTAAATAGGCCGCAAATGTGTTCTTCAAAGTCTAATTTAAACCTGAAAAGAAACAAACTAAAGGATTTTGACAAATTTAAAACAAACTTTACAAAAAAAATTGAGAAATATTCATGGTTCAGTTACATTTCTATTTTAGTCATCATGAATATTTAAAATATGTTATGTGTATTTATACATATTGCAGGTGGGGGGGGGTAATATGGGTTGTGGCACAGTGATTAACTCAGAAACTTAAAAATGACACTAAGTTTTTTTTTTTTAAACTTAACTTTAAAAAAAAAGTTGGTTAACTAAACTTAAACTTTTTTAATTTATGGGGATTGTAAAGGGAAAAAAAGTGAGTGAGTGGATTTTACCATCATAGGCTGGTTGTTTACAAACAATGGACACATGTCTGTGTTCAATCACTTTATAAAAGTGAATTTTGTATAATAGACATATAATAGACATTATACTATTATACATTATATTATACTATTATAATAGTATAATAGACCTTTGACATTCAATTATTGCAGGTTTGCATAATATTCTGAGTTTGCATTTCACTGTTTTTGTTCATTTTGAGGAATACTGAATCTGTTTGTCCAAGTGAGATGAGTAAATGCAAATGTTTATACAGCACACACAATGCCTCTGCACTTTCTCCACAATTTCTCTCAACATGGGAAGAGAAGAGGTGTCAGTCAATAAATACGAAAATAAAGTAACTTGCTTTACTTGTTTGAAAAAGTAACCAAGATATTTTGTTGTTAACTTTTTTGTCGTTAAATTTTTTAAAGTAATGCTTTGCTTTCAGGGCTCGACAATAAGGTCTGCCTGATGGCCCGGATCAGTGTAAATGACACTTGGGACAGTTGATGGAACTGTCATGTGCCTGATTGGGCCAGTGCTGCGTTATCACGAAAGTTTATCAATTACATGTTGTTGTTTATCATTAGCCAATTTAAATATTGAACATGAAAACAGAAAGAAAAGTCAATTCGGTACTCTGTGTTTGAGAAGGTTTGTGTGCACAACACCCATCCGAAGCATGCCCAGAAAGCCGCGCCTCAGACAGCACACAAATACTGAATTGAGTCCTCTTTCCCACGCTCTTGCACTTGAACGGACACATTCTCACAAAATTATGTCAAAATGCCCATATTGGTGAGTATTCTCCTAAACATAGTCTGTTATGTCTTAAGTGAATGTAAACAGTTGTTAACGTTTTTAAATATTAAAAACTTTGCTACATTTGCCATGTTAAATATTGCAACAGAAATTTTATATCAAAGTCTATAAAATGGGTCCACAGGGCTGGGTAGATTACTTTTAAAATGTATTTCACTACAGATTACAAAATACATGCTTTAAAAAGTAATTTGTAATGTATTTCATTACATTACTCAAGTTTAGTAACTTAATCTTAATACTTTAGAATACTAATAAGTGTGGAACAAACACAAAAAAGGTAATTGCAAGTTCTCACAATTCTGACTTTTTCCCTCAGAGTTGCGTGATATAAAGTTGCAATTGTGAGTTATGAAGTCAGAATTATGAGATGTAAACTCGCAATATTGAGAAAAGTCAGAATTATGAGATATAAACTCACAATATTGAGAAAAGTCAGAATTATGAGATATAAACTCACATACTAAATTCACAATTGCAAGAAAAAGAGTCAGTATTGCAAGTTTATGTCTCCAAATTCTGACTTTATAACTTGCAATTGTGAGTTTAAATCTCGCAATTCTGAGAAAAAGAAGTCAGAATTGTGAAATGCAAACTCACAATTGTGAGGGAAAAAAAACAAATTGTGAGAAAAAGTTGCAGTGACCAGTGAATTATAAAATGACTCACAAACAACTATCACAAACATGAAAACAGTCGTGGATCATCCAGGTCATGACAGGACAGGACACTTAAGTTGACAGTTGGGCAATTGTTTTTTTATAAATTCAGTCATTTTGTCTTGTTCAGGACAGTACTAACTAAAAATAATTTTTTATGATCCCTCTTAAAAGTATTAAAATGTTGATGAAACTTAACTCCGCTTTTTCAGACTGTCAGAGAATCACCAATTGCTGTTTAAGTGACATTAAAATTCAAAGTAATCACTTTGGTAATCTAAAATACTTTTCAGATGTAAATGTAATCTGATTACCACCCATTTAAAATGTAACTGTAATGAAATACAGTTACTCACATTTTGTATTTTAAATAAGTATTTCGTTACTCCCCAACCTTGTGGGTCCATAATGAAATTTTGTTTGATAATCGGCTTCAGGTACAATCATATTCTACACTAAGGCATAATGCGAAAAGTCAACAACAAAATACACATTTTACTGGTATAGGGATAGAGATGATAGTGATAGAGATAGAGATAGAGAGAGCCATAGAGATAGAGAGAGAGAGAGCCATAGCGAGAGATAGAGATAGAGCCATAGCGAGAGATAGAGATAGAGAGAGAGAGAGAGAGAGAGAGAGAGAGAGAGAGAGAGAGAGAGAGAGAGAGATTAAATCATAAAGACCTTGGATTAGAGATTGAAATACACATTGATAAAAGGGTATTTTTTAAGTTATAACACCAAATTGACATTTTCACAAGCTTAAAAATTTTATGAAATGATTATATTAAAACAGCAAAATTTAATAAATCATGCATTTTCACAACTGAATTGAATTAAAATACAACTCCACAAATCATTATCATTATTATTGGGCTGATCACATTCAGAAATAAATGTGTCACATTTTGGACATTATGAATTTAACATTTTGAATAAAGTTTTAGCATTGTGAAAATGCCACCCGCAGCTTGGCCACCAAAACTTGGTACCCCAACGATAATGCTGTGACCTGAGCAGACCCATGAGGTGAGCCTAAATGAATGGAGCGCAATGACTCATGTGTCCCTCTATTCTTGGAGCAAACCCCGTTGACGAGACTTGGGGAACAGAAGGAAATGAACGGCCCAAACATGCGGCCATGGGGGATGCCCAACCCACCAGACCCGTGCCGGTATGATACTCACTTGGTCCAGCTCACTGTGGGAGGATTTCGCTTTAGCGAGCACATGAAGAATTTCATTTAGGAGGGAAGAGTCCTGAGAGTGGCCATTTTATTAACACAAAAAGAAACAAGAGGGAAAAGAGAAAGGACATTGAAAGGAAGTGCGAGTTAGATACGTTTATTTAAAATGACCAACATTCCACAAGCATGAAGTTTGAAAATGAGCAACAATGAATATTTTGTTTGTATAAAACTAAATATTAGAATGCACTGTAAGTTAGAGTTGAAGACATATGAGAAGATTTATACTGAATAAGTGATTGTAGGTATAACAGATAGGTATGGCAGCTCAAGGCTCAGATTCTCTGTAGTGATATATACAGTAGATGAACCAGTTTAGAGAATCAGATCAGGTTATTGACCAACTCTACAGAAATATAAACATTTCATTTTGAGACACTGGTCAGGCTGAAAATGTTGTTACTGTGATATTAGTAAATCAGTGGAGCTCCTTTTCCCAACTAAGTTAATGTCTGGATCCAATGCTGCTTTACTTAAAACAGACAATCATTGGATGTTCTTTCATAAATTTCATAAATAAACCACACTGCAGGCAGGTGGTGGTGTTGTGACAACTCTCTTCCAAAACAGAGGTCCAGCTACAAACATGCATTCTACATCAACACAGTTTACACATGTCCAACGCCGGTTTGAACTTTGAATGTTTTCATGGTAACACTAAGATTGTGGTCTGACAAGTCACTAACTATGGAGGTATTTTTGCTCCATTATCCTAAATAAATACATTATGACCCACAAATAAATGTAAAGAGAGTCACATAAAGAATGAGATCCACAAAAATGTTGAGAGTTTCACAGAAATGAATTAAATTCACAAAAAAAAAAAAAAAGATTTGATTCAAATATGATTTTATGTCACAAGCACAACTCTGCCTGGCATTCATTTCTGAATGGCTTTCTGTACATTTGTGAATTGCTGCACGCATTTGTGGATTTTGAAACAATTCTAGAGTCAAGACTGCTGACAAATCCGCAAATAGGTCGACTCCACCCACTAACTAGTCAACTTAAGCCAATCAGTAAATCGCAGCACATTCTCGCTACAACCAATCACGTTTTGCTTTACAATGGGGGCGGGAACAGATTTGCACCCCTGAAAGGAGCTCTGTACTATTCTATGGGTGCTTTGTTCGAATTGAGCTGAAGTGCTGTTTGAGTGATTAAAACACCCCATGTTCAATTCTTTATATTGCCATCAAGATCAGCGAAACAGGATAAAGAACTATCACATTATTACGGTCCATTTAAATGCAGCTAGTGATACTAAGCAGTGCGTCTTGACGTCACCGGCAGCAACCCATTCTACTCCAGAGGTACAGTATTCCACACTTGCATAATACCAAATATGAGTCCGAATGATCATCAGTGATGTAACGGTACGAGCCTCGGCATCACCGTGGCATGTACTATGGTCTTTATGAGTGAATAATGCAAATTAAAATGTTGCAATGCTGAAAAATACATTTTTGTTTTCATTTTGGATGCTGTAAATAACTTTTACTATCAAAAACTATTAAGTCTGATTCATTTGAAATATTATTTGTGTGATCAAGTGTTTCACTGCTGGATATTTTTCTTTTAAATGAAATGCACTATTTGGAATTCAACAACCTGTCACACATTTAAAAAGAACTCAGGTAGGCTATATCTTCTCTACAAACAATGGTAACGTTAAAACGTTTAATCAAATGCTTAAAATATTACTTAAAGCCCTCCCTAAAGTTTAATAGCTGGTTTGCTGCTTTGGAGCTGGTTTGGATGTTGTGTGACGACAGTTTTGTCTATTTCATGAACTCTCATGTTTATCACAAGGTTGAAGCCAGTTAATTAAGTTAATAGCTTATGGCACTTCCATAACTCATCTGTATTCTTAGCATTGTCCCCATAACAGAAAACACGGTTTCTCTGTCACTCTGGCATTTTTAAAAGGCGTGTAAAATATATTTGTTTGGCATGGTTTGACACACAGTCTAATGGTCTAACGCAATCAACATTTTCAACCAATGTTAAAAAACCCTATACTTCCTATCCAACCCAATGCAGGACGAGACCACACACTATTGTAAAGCAAAAAGTATTTGGTTGTAGCGAGAACATACCACGATTGGTCAGCACAATGTGGCCGTTATCTGATTAGCTTTAGTAGTAGGTGGGTGAAGTCAACCCATTTGTGGATTTGTCTGCAGTCTTGACATTGGGACGGTTTCAAAATCCACAAATGGGCGAGGTGATTCAGAAATGTGCAGGAAGAAATCCAAAAATATGTGCCGAGATCCACAAATGCGCAGAAACCGATGACCTGACAAGTCTATTACTAAGGTCCCCATAGTAATTCAGGCAAAAGGAGCCCCAACTAAGTATTGAGTGCTGTACATGCTCATACTTTTCAGTTGGCCAAGATTTCTAAAAATCCTTTCTTTGTAGTGGTATTAAGTAATATTCAAATTTTCTGAGATACTGAATTTGGGATTTTCCGTAGTTGTCAGTTATAATCATCAAAATTAAAAGAAATAAACATTTGAAACATATCAATCTGTGTGTAATGAATGAATATACAAGTGTCATTTTTTGAATGGAATTAATTAAATAAATCAACTTTTTGATGATATTCTAATTATATGACCAGCACCTGTACATGTATAATTTGACAAAACTGCAGCTTGATTATAAATGATGCACAATAATAATAAAAAAAAATACCTTTCACAATTTTTAAAATAAAAATAGTTCACAAGTGATCCACTACATTGCCAAAAGTTTTGGGACATCTGCCTTTACATGCACATGAACTTTAATGACATCCCATTCTTAATCCGTAGGGTTTAATATGGGGTTGGCCCACCCTTTGCGGCTACAACAGCTTCAATTCTTCTGGGAAGGCTTTCCACAAGGATAAGGAGTGTGTTTATAGGAATTTTTGACAATTCTTCTAGAAGAGCATTTGTGAGGTCAGGCACTGATGTTGGATGAGAAGGCCTGGCTCGCAGTCTCAGCTCCAATTCATCCCAAAGGTGTTCTGCCAGTTTGAGGTCAGGACTCAGGCCAGTCAAGCTCCCCCAGACCAAACTCACTAAACCTTTCTCTTTATGGATCTGGCTTTGTGCACTGGTGTGCAGTCATGGTGGAACAAAAAGGGGCCATCCCCAAACTGTTCCTACAAAGTTGGGCGCATGAAATTGTCCCAAATGTCTTGGTATCCTGAAGCATTAGGAGTTCCCTTCACTGGAACTAAGGGGCCAAGCCCAATTCCTAAAAAACAACCCCACACCATACACTTGCTTAAAGCAGTCAGGCAAGTACCATTCTCCTGGCAACCGCAAAACTCAGACTCATTCATCAGATTGTCAGAAAGAGAAGCGTGATTTGTCACTCCAGAGAACACGTCTCCACTGCTCTAGAGTCCAGTGGTGATGTGCTTTACACCACTGCATCTGACGCTTTGCCTTGCACTTGATGTAAAGTTTGGATGCAGCTGCTTGGCCATGGAAACCCATTCCATGAAGTTCTCTATGCAGTGTTCTTGAGCTGATCTGAAGGCCACACAGTTTTGAGGTCTGTAGCTATTGACTCTGCAGAAAGTTGGCGACTTCTACGCACTGTGCGCCTCAGCAGGAGAGTTGCTGTTGCTCAAAATTGCTTCCACTTTGTTATAATACAACTAAAAGTTGACCGTGGGATATTTAGTGGTGAGAAAATTTCACAAATGGACTTATTGGTCTGCTGTCAAGTGCAATCAAACCTCTTCAAATGATCCAGAACGCTGCTGCACGTCTTGTCTGCAACGAGCCTAAGAGAGCCCACGTCACGCCCCTCTTCATCTCTTTGCACTGGCTACCCCTTGCTGCTCGCATCAAGTTCAAGGCGCTGATGCTTGCTTACAGATCCACCACAGGCTCTGCACCTTCCTACCTCCACACACTGCTACAACGCTACATCCCCACTAGAAGCCTGCGATCACTAAAGGAACGAAGGCTTGTGGTACCGTCACAGAGAGGCACAAAATCACTCTCCAGAACATTCTCCTTCACTGCTCCCTGCTGGTGGAATGATCTCCCTACTTTCATCAGGAACGCAGAATCCCTGGCAATATTCAAGAGACAGCTGAAAACTCATCTCTTCCGTGAACACTTAATCCCCTCATAAAAAAAAAACTATCCTTCCCTTTTCCCTTCCTACTCTAGCTTATGGTACTGAGCAATGTATGAAACTATTGTGAGCACTTCCTGTGTTATTTGCCAATTCATGAAGAATCGCTTGTTTGTTTTCCTCACTTGTAAGTCGCTTTGGATAAAAGCGTCTGCTAAATGACTAAATGTAAATGTAAATGTTATTGCACAGGTTGCAACCTAACACGGGACCACGCTTGAATTCACTGAGCTCCTGAGAGCGGCCCATTCTTTCACAATTGTTTGTAGAAGCAGTCTGCATGCCTAGGTGCTTGATTTTATATTGTGGCCATGGAAGTGATTGGAACACCTGAATTCAATGATCAAAACTTTTGGCAATACAGTGTATTTACCATGCTATTTTTCATTAAATTAAAGATATAAAATTACTGGTGTGTAATGATGTGTAATGTAGCTTACAGACCGTGTAATAGTGTGTAATGAAGCATATAAAACCATGTATAATATCTTTGTTCATTTTTTTTTGCATGTAGTATGCATTGTGAACCTTTGATATTATTAACTGAAAGAGAAATAAAACTGACTGGAAGAGACAATTGTTGTGTTGTTTTTTCCCTCTCCACAGCTTACCATATCCAATTTTTTCTACATTTTTCAAAAGTGTGGCGAGAAATGACCAGTGCTGAATTAATTTCAGCAAACATCAAGCAGGAAAAGTCTGAAGGTATTTGCATATTTGCATATCTGCATATAAAATGTATGAATTTTTACTGCTTGCTCAATTTAGTTATTAAAAATGTGCTAATGAAACAAATCTGTGACTACTTATCTATCTTGTGCTTTTAAGAGGTCATTTAGAGTCATTTAGAACTTTGCTTTCTTTCAGGATATTCTGCATTCTGCATATTATGATTCTGCAAGTACATTATTCTGTTCCTCTGTTCAGGGAAAGAGAACATCTGCTACTAAAGTATTCAAGCTCACAAACAGCATGGACAGAGACTGCAGTTAGAGCCATGGAGCGTAAAAATTCCTCTGTCATATTTGTTTTCAGCAGCATCACGCATAGCTACTGAGACCGAAATACTCCCCCTGAATCCAGGAGGATAGTGTGTCTTTTCCGACAGTTTCTGTGAATGTGAGGAGTCATTCTGCAAATGATTTCCAGGAGACTCCATAGCAAATTCCACCAACAATGACAATTGTGATAACATGCAAAGCAGGATGCATATTTCTCAGAATGCCTGACTGATGATTACATAGAGTATGTAACAGCAAAAGCACACGTGCTTCATGTAGGAAATACTTTTCCTTTCCTGTTCAGGTGTGCATTTCCCAAAGCATCATTATCCAACTATGGTCCCATGTTCGGTTAGAAAACCATTTCCCATGGTTGCTTTTGGAAAAGGCACCTCAGAACAGTTAAAAAGTTTAAGCACAAAATGGCCACAATGACAACACTGCTAAAAAAAACATCCTTTCATTTAATATTTAAGACTGCTATCTATTTCCAATAATCATGTCAAATCAACCATGTCATATTTGGTTGGTGCATTGTAATCTTAATGCCGTCTAATTAAAGGACCATATTATAAAATGGCATAACCATTTTCTTTGACAACAATGTTTTTAAACTGTGAGATGTTTGTGAGATGCTTAGCAGTTATTGAATGATATAAAAAATTTAAACAGCATCAAATTGACCTAAAGAAAATCTGACCAGACAAATATTTCTGAGCTCTATACAGTAATCTAATTCAGAAAATTAAAAATTGGGGCACTTTTACCTCTATGCTGGTGCTAAGGCTGGGCAGGGTGTCGGAAGTCACCGTTGTGCTTTGAATGCTGGAGAAATCCCACAGGTTCACTGGGGGCATTGCAACGGGCACTTTCACGGTTTCCCCACATCTCTGATTATCCAATAAGGTCACTTCGTAAAATTCCTGGATATCTGATAAAAGAGAAACTACATATTTTCAGGAGGAAATGTTTCTGTAATATCATACCTGAGACAGCTTACTAAAGGAAAAGCAAAATACAGGGGCCCCACATAATATTTAGAAACTGAAGTCATACACAAATAAAATTCATTGCAAAGATGATTTCATATCCAAAATGTAATTTCTGCAATTATTTTCTAACCAACCAGTCCCAGTGATTTTATTTTTACTGAAAGTATGATTTCAGTTCCCCTCAAGTTCACAAAAGGCATAGCTCATCACATTAACTATATGTTGCTCTAAAGTTTGTAGACCAAAAAGTGCCTAAATGTGGAGTTTTTGCAGGGCACCGTATATGTGAGCTGGATAAACATTTTGAAAGTCATTCAAGGACATTAATTGTGCAGCTTTAAAACCTTGATCATAACTGATCAGGGTCTCTGATGTGATTTGGTTGCTAATGGCATGCATCTATAAATACACATCCTAGAGTGAACAGCAATCTAAAGATTACAAACAAGAGTGTGGACTGAAGCTGGAGGTCATGGGAGATTTAAAGGTCATTCACAGCTGTTACAACATCAACAACTTCAGGTTACAATCTTAATGATGTGAGGGTCAGATGAACCCCACAGGAACTTCTTATGAACATTTATTGCACTTATTTGAAAGCCCATCACCCAGTCGTGAGTAAATAGTGCATATTCATGTATGAATGAGGCAGATAAGACAGAAGTTCATACACTTTAACAATCAAACAAACAGAAACTATTTACACATGCAAAAGGCACAAGGGAACTAGTCCCTTCCACAACCAGAGGGGAAATGACAGAATGCAGTTCTGTGCTGTGGTTGACTATGCTGTTCAACACTCAGCCGAGAGAGAAAATAGCAGAGGGTTACAGTTCTTCTGCATGGCGGAGATTGGGTAACAGGGCTGAAAATACATGCTGGATCACATGGAGCTTCACAGAAATGAGAATAAATATTTTTATAATGCACGCAGCTGGTGGGGGTGATTCCCTCATCTCTGGTTTCCCTGTAGAAATACTGAGTCCAGTGACTTCACAGCCCCTCCAATAACCATTGGCTTGGAATTGAGCTCCCACTAACACAGAATGATCATTTGTCCTATGACCATTAACAACTTAGATATAGCATTTTTTAATATCTAGGTCTGAAATGTTATTTTGGTCCTGTATTAAGGCTCGTCAAAAATAAAAGTTTTGTGCCACAGACATGAAAGTGCTGGATGGGTAGACTAATCCAGGATTTATATTGAGATTAATCGCTGTTCTTTCACTTGTCAATGCCCCTGTACGTCTTTTAAGAAGCTGGAGGGTGTCACAGAATCCTACCACCTACATCTGGCTGACCTCTCAGTCATGCAACTACTCTTAAAATAAAACAAAGGCAAAAAAAAAATACTGAATCTATTTACTGAAAGCCAAAGGCTAAAGCTACTCAGCTGAAAAACTATGAAAGGGATCACAGGTCTTTTGAAAGCAAGACAATATGACAGCGTTTAAAGCGCTTCGTCTGCGCTCTCTGAGGCGCAAGTCATTGTATGATGTAGGACAAAGAGCCACAGTGGCTTCCACAATTGCAACAACTTCCATTTTTATAACAGATATTGATGATTTTGTTCTTTTGAACACATGGGATGGAAACAGTGCTTTATTCACAAACGTTTTATGCAATATTCCAACTTTGCGGAGGTAAATTCGCAACTTGGGATGCAAACAGAGCTACTAACTGAGATTATTTCAAAGCATGTCTTGTTTATAACATTTTGTGACATCTGACAGCATGTCATGTGGTAACTCTTTAAAGTGTTAAGAAATAATCAGAGAATTGTAAAAACAGAAAATGTCAAGAGCAGCTTTAGATTGGTAATCCATACATTAAAAATTTGGGATGGGATGAGAACAAACTATGCTAAATTACTGAAAACACATAAATCAAAGGTCCTAATGATTTTTCATGTGCTGAATCATCATGCATCAAACAAATTAAAAATGCATTATTTAAGAGTGTGCATTTACACAGCACTCTAGCTGAGTCAGCAGCAATATCTGAGCAAAATATTTCATAACTTCATCTGTAAATCTCATTGAAGCACATCAGGAAGCAGATGAAAAAAAAACCCTGTATTCACAAGCAAATCATTCACGCACGGTTACGCTGAACAATTATATTTGAAACATACTTTTTGTTTTGTATTTTTAAATTAGTCAATTAGTGTTTTGTGTTTGCTCCATCCATGGCTGCTCTCTTACATGTTGATTGTGGCTTCCAAATTTAAGTATGCCAATATCGGAGAAACAATGTTTCCGTATGAAACCTGAACAACCAGATGCTTTCACACTTTGCCAAGTTTCACCTTGTATTTGTCTTAAATCAGCTCCTAACAGTAATTACAGAAGTTAAACTATGAACGAACAACCGAAAATGATATTTGGATGAAACTAGTTTTCCTGAGGCGTTCTGGTAAATTTGTATTTCACAAATATGCTTTGCAATTTTAACCCTGAATCTAACATGTCTGCATTTTCTTCACACAACCTTGGTAAAAGCTACAGAGCAAACTACCAAGTTTTTTTTTTTAACTAATTCCTGAGGAAAATATATGTGAGAAATCCAATCTCATCCAGACAGGAGTGTTTGAGATTGCATTGTATGATTTTTATAATGCTTTGCTCATTTATTTTTACCTTCGTCGAACACCGTAATTACAATTTCTCATTGCGCTGCTTAGCCCTCTTTATTATGGGCTTTGACTTTTTTGCCTACTTAAAATAAAAGTAAAACAACAGTTAGTGGCTTGCGTACTTCTAGTATCCTATCTGATGACAAGATCACAAACTGCTCAAAAAGGCCACTGAAGCAGCAATGTGCAGCAGCAGCAATCTGGAAAACTAATCTGCCTGGTCAAATTGAAAAGGCTTGAGCCTAGTCCTAGACTAAAATGCATGTTTGAGCTATTTTAACTGAAGGCAACTTGCACTTACTTAACTTCCTTAACATGTCAGTGCCATTGTTTTGCCTCAAGATGCACACCAGTAATGTTTTTTTATGGCATGCTTATAAAAGCTACTTAAATGTCCTAATTTAACTAAGGCCTAATCCTTGCATAGTCTAGGCCCTGTCTGTGAAACCAAACCAATTTGAAAATTATGCTAAAAAGCATCTCTCACACCAGGCATTTGACTCCGAAATGATGCATCTGTTTGTTCTAGCCGATTTATAAAGTATGAACAACAACATGGCTGCCCTCAAGCTTTTGGTCAGCCAGGATAAAACATTCATATGATGAAGGAAAGTAATAACCAGTGAGGTTATGAGTAAGATCTTTAATCCGGTCTCTGTGGCAAATCAGTCTGGCATCTGATTGAAGCAAATTAATGGGCAAGAATTTCTGAGTGAGGTACACAAAGACTTAATCATTGTTTGAGAATCAGTATTAGGAGGTTAATACTGAACAAGTCACTCTTTTGCCCTTAGTATAATACCATTGTCATTATGAGGCGTTCTGTTATTTCATGTCAGTTCAGTGACCCCATCCATGCTCTGAGTGTACTCAATGTGCATGATAAAAATGGAGCGCTAACACTTTTAATCGATGCCTATTTTGGTAGTACTTCCACAACACATCAAACCCGTTATTAGTACAAATGGTCTTGCTTTACATGATCTTTGTAATATCAGCCCGAACGGGTCCGATATCAAATCTAAACAGGTGCACGGTTCACAACAATTAGAAAACACAAGCTGCATCAGATAATATGGCAATTCAAACTGATAAATAATGAGGTCCCCAATAATATACGGAGATGTTAGTGATCCCAATAGAGACGTTGTGTATTTGTAACCTAGACACTTGAACTCTTTATGATCGTTTCAAGTTTAACAAGACTGAAGAAAAAAAAACAGCCAATGTAAAATGTAAATGACAGTGCATTTATAACAGAATGTAAAAACAAAAGAGCTGTAACTGGACTTAATCTCCATAAATTTCTTATATTCCATAGTGTACATGATTGTTATATTTCATAGAGACCTCCCCACTGAGCCAGTCAAAATATAGGTGTAACTCTCAGTCTCAAGTTCACTTTTCTCCCTCCGGAATGAGATCTGTGGTAAAGCAGCCCTTAAACAGAGTGCTGTATTGACGTCTGATTAACAGACCTCTGCAGCCACAGGATAGAATTTCCACAGTTCACAGAGCCTGCCGGGTCTCTTTACCTCTGACACATGTCTTCATTATCTGATGGCTCATTTACAGACTATGGAATGCTAATTCTTTTATAGGTAATAAAGTGATTGAGATGATCGACTTTGGATATCACAATAATTTACATGACTACAATCAGCTACATAAGGAAATCCTATTAAAATATATTATAGTTTTTTTTTTTTTCGCTGCCTTGACGCTTGCCCAAGTGATTACAATGTGCTTTAGGAGATGCTTCCTATCTACTTGAGGAAGTGATTTTTATCCATTACATATTCTGTTTCAGGCAGGACTTCTGAATAAAGATTAGGAAAAGATATCGGCCTGCCTGTGTGATATCAGATTCACCACTCCAGTTCTTTATGGAGCACTAAGAGCTTTTTAAAAAAGGTTCTACAGTGTGTGAATAGAAAACCTCGCCATTATCTACTTTAGATAATGTGATTTAATCTTACCCCTACTCAGAGTCTCATTTTCAAAACAATTAACTAGAAACTCATGAGGCGGGTGGGTTCTGTCAAGGGTAAACCTGGTCTGTCTTGTGACCCACATTTTGCATGCAGGAGGAGACCTGCCCTGCTCTGGTTAACTCTTCTTCTTTGGCATCCTGGGAGGGATCTTAAGGCTCTAATCATTGAGAAACATGCACCATGAGTCTGCATGTGCTGCTCTCTCAGAGAAACCATCGTAAATCATCAGCCTACGGATTAGGACTTGGGTAATCATGTCAACAGACGGATTACATTTTGTTTGTCCTTTAGAATACATATCTGAGGAAAAGTCAAATTGGAAACCGTCACTCCAATGCATTTTTCATTAGCGGCACGCTTAAGAGGAACACGTGTGCATGCAGGACATATATGAGTAGAGGGATTTCTGTGTGCGGTTGTGTGAGTGTGAACGAGTCAACGCATGAGGGTGATTACACATGTATGATGTATGAACTTATCCAGCAATGTTGACCGCGACGAATCATCACGGCAGCTTAGAGTAAGACTGTTTTTTAAGATACAGAACAGTGGTGGGGCACACATAGTGCTCCAGCCTGGACAAGAGAAGCAGATATTTACAACTTGCGGCCTTGTGATATCCAATTTAATTGTTTGTAATATTTAGAGATGGGGGAACAAGTTTACAAACCGAGACATATGAGTGAAATACATTTACAAAGAGGAAGCTGACCAGTCTTTGTCCAAAAACACGTGACCATTTCAGCAGATAAACATAAAACAAGCAACGTGCCTTATGTAGAACTCTTTCCTTTCAACAAGTCAAGCAACAAAACTTCCATGTTTTTTCTAAAGAATGAGAAACAGAGGATGAAGTTATTACAGGAAGCCTCCACACCTTGAGGGTCAAACAAAGGAAGTCACTGTCACACGGCCAGTTAAACCCCAGAGAAACTCAAACAGGCTGTTCAGTGTTCAGCATTCCTCGTGGTTGCTTTCTTTGCCTAGTTTCAAACGACTGGCCTAAGACAGTGGTTCCCAAACTGGGGTACATGAGGTGACGCAAACAAAATGCTGAGTTTTGCGGTTCATTTATATTCTGCCCTACCTAAAATAACATTAAATTTATATCAGGCAAAATGCAGCCACTAACATAAAAATAAGAAAATGGTAGTGCCATAAATGGTCAAATACATGACATTCAATCAAATTACACGATCATTTGCGGTCAAAACTGACTGAATCCACACAAGCAGCATGCATATGACAGGTTGTCTGAAGATTATGCTACCTAAATCGCGCTACATTACTGCTGTTCTCGGCAATCTACCTTTTTAGCAATTATAGCATGACAAACAAATATAGACTCAGACTGTGCATAGAAATTGATTTACGATTCAAACTCTTTTCGATAAAAAAACATACTGTGTGTTCTTGTTTTTCAATGTCGGTAATATATTATACGAGCAATTTTTCACAAATATCCACATGATTCCAAATGTGAGATTTATTTTATACAACTGTTCTACAAACAACAAGGTAATATTAAGTGATGTACATATTAAACACAGTATTGTTTGGTCTATTTTGAAACAAAATAACAGTTTCAACAAAGTCCAAAGCAGAACTGTTGTGCGTTTCCAAGCAACACAGTTGTGTCAGTGAACGAATCTGTGGCTCTGAATGAATCAGGAGAGTCAAGGATTCAATGTCTCACTCATAAATATAGTCACTTGCTTAGTTACTGAATGAATTAATGAATGACTCGATGACTCACTCATTAAGACAGTGATTTGCCCTCACTTACCGGTGGTTTAAGTTCAATATTTTGAAGTATCAATTTTGCTTTTAAAATAATTTCATATTTCTATATTGAACATTTCTGTATCTAAAACATTCTCTCATAACATTATTTATGGAACTGTAATTGAATTCATGCCACTGAGCAGGATTAAACTGTTTAAATACATCTAGATGCAGCTTGTGCCACTGCAGTGCCAAGATGGCTTTTGTTGGTACTGATTTAATTTAATTTAAATTATTGATTTAGTTTAATTTATTGCTTTATTTATTATATTAATAATTACATTAATGGGACTTTAAGAATTTGACAAAAAATGACATACATTTAATAGATTTAGAAAATCTTTATAAAAGGTAAAAATGGAAATGGAATCGTTCAGTCGAAGTGGAAGAGAAGGGGTACACAGAAGGATGTTAAATGCCTGAGGGGGGTCCACCACTCTAAAAAGTTTGGAAACCACTTGGTTTTATTGTATTGACACACATTTTATTTGTGGATAATTGTGATTTTTATTTGTGAATTTACCATGGTTTTTTTTAGGCTGCCACTTTAAAATCTGGCAAGGGGCAAGAGATTAAAATTAGAACTCTGGTTTATTTACATTATCTGTCAACTGTCCCAACCAAATAAATAAACCAGAGAACAAAGAAACTATACAGCAGCTCCTCAAATCAAACGTCAAGATAACTCAATGCAGAGCAAATCTATTTATACAAGAACATCCACAGATAATACTTTAAACAATAGGTTACACTGCTTCGAAGAATTAATTTAAAACAAAATTTACCATTCACAGCATAGTATTAGGTACTCTTTAATATAGTCACCTACATGTCAGGAAGTTCTCACCCCTCTGAAAACGGAGGGAATGGTCATTAAATTACAGTATAGCTTGAGTAACACAAGGCACTGATTTTACTACTCAACAACTCTGTGCAATGACAATCTCTCTCAAACTTTTGGAGGGAAAATGTCACAACCTTCACACACTGAATATGAACCCTTCATGAATGAAAAATAGATCCTGAAAATTTCCTACTGGGCTCACAGCAAAGTTCAGTCACTTGTCTTGTGTCCCCTTGCTTGTTAAATAAAATTTAAGAAACATTATCATAGGAAAGTTCAGTCACTTGTCTTGTGTCCCCTTAATTGTTAAATAAAATTTAAGTAACATTATCATAGATAGATAGATAGATAGATAATCATTCTGATAAACAGTAGCTATCACAGCATGACACAGTACTTTCATTATTACTACGGAAGTGTTGAATGACACATTGTAGTACCTATAAGCGCCTGGAAGAGGTTACTCTGGAAGATGTCAATGACTCTCTGGATGGAGTTTCTCAGCTGTCTGTCTTCAGTGTTACTGAGTTTTGACCGGTATTCCTCCAGCAGTAACAGAGCCCTCTGTGCATCTATACAGGGCAGACAGAAAGTTTAATGAATTACAAAATTACACGATACCACAGCAGACAGCGTATAGCAAAAATATTTTACACCTCTACCGTCTTATGGAGTGAATAAAGCCTAAATAAGTAGTAAAATATTTTAGTATGTTTTAAAATCTATGTGGTGATGACTGGATAGAACAAAACTGAGAGTTCTCACGTCCAAAGAATTTTACAGTTTATATTAAGTCTGAAATGTTCTGTTAAGCCTCCAAGAAGTGACTTACCAGCTCCAATGTTTGATTGCGTAAAAGTATATCCGAAGTTTATCTCACCTTTTTTTCTGACTGGCATGTTTATGTTGGGCTCGTGCACGACAGCCAATCCAACAGAGCTCGCGACAAAAATGAACAATACACGCGATAATGAAACGCTCCTCTCCAACCACGAGTTCGTCCAGAGTGTCAATGAGGGCTAAGTTAGACGCAGTTGGCATGAAACTCTAATGTTTATCTGGTAAACATGAGGACGGTTCAGGCTGATATGAAATGAGCCGTTTGATTTTACAGTCGATCGCGAGCTGCACTTCTTTAAGCTCACAGTCGAGCGACAACACAGAATTGAGCTTTACTCCACTGACAGCCCTGCGCTTCCATTCAAAAGACACACAGACGCTACGATTCAGTCTCCACCGCCAATCTGCTCCGCGGCTGCGGGGGAAAACTGAACATATGTCGCCGCCAGTTGCAGAAGGGCTTCCAAAAAAACTCCCCAAACTGCAAATATACACCTCCCTGCCGTGCGCTTGCAAGGGCTCAGTGTGAACACAAGCGATTCAAATCCTCACGTCCGCAGTTTCCCTCATTCTTCTTCACCTTCGGAAGAATGAGGATTGTTTTCCTAAACGTCAAACTTCTTTCGTTATCTCCTCCTCCTTTTTTTCTTCCTATGTGTCAGAAATTCCAAACTTTCCTCCAAAATGGCGTCCCAGGGTTGGAAGAAAGTCACGTGATTCTAGACCCTACCCTTGACCGCCCAATCATGGGACTGAGCTACCTTTCAGCTCAGGGTTGGGAAGGTGAGACTTCACACTTTCTTAAAGGAGACTCACTGACTCAAGCAGTCAAGTGGTATAAACAAAGGTCCATATGAGGATATAGGCTCTCACAAGTTCATGCGGGACTTTGATGTTCATATTATGGTTGTACATTGCTATGCCTAGACTGTGTTTTTAATCCAAATGAAACATTCACGGTTTTGACTACACCGGCTTTGACTGAATTCACTGCCAAGAAGTTGTAGTAGCTGTTCACGTGGAAGCTCAACTAAGGGAGCATTATGTAAAGCCACACAGAACCTGATCTTGAGATGTGTTAATCCAGTAGTGTAATGGGTAGAACTATTTTTGTGGGTATTGCAAAACACACACACATGTATATATATATGTGTGTGTGTGTGTGTGTGTGTGTGTTATTATTATAAATAAATATAAGTGCCATAAAATATGGTAATTTTTTTTTAAATCAATAAATTTTTTGCACATATTGTTGAAAAATGTTGCATGCATAAAAGAAAATAAAACTTGAAATAATCTAAACCAGGTTAAAACAAAAACATCCTCTGTGCACTCTGTGCATTTATTTATTAATGTTTTCCAATACCAGAACGCACAATTAAAGGGTTAGTTCACCCAAAAATGAAATTTCTGTACTCACCCTCATGTCGTCCCAAACCCGTAAAACCTTCATTCATCTTTGGAACACAGATGAAGATATTTTTGATGATATCCGAGGGTATCTGAATCACACGTATAGGCAGTAATGTCATTTTGGTTGAACTAACCCTTTAAGGTTGTCTGACACCACAAGCACTCAATGGATCATCAGATGTAGATGTGCCTTTCAGATCTAATATATATTGACACAAACAACCAAAGCTGAGGCAAAGATTAGAAAGTAGACATGGGAAAAGAGAACTTTATTTTTAGATGGTCATGTTTTATGAATGATCCTCTCTGATATTGAAGAGGCTACCTCCATCTTGCCACAGTGTACAAGAGCAGTCAGGTTTGCATTGTATCTCACAAACATTGGATTTGCATTCAGTGTTGAGTTAAATTTTGGCCTTTAGTCCAGCGTATTGGTGACTAAGGCTCAGTTTTCGGGAGTCTGGCACTTTTGTGGAATATTTCATACTTTGTTTCAAATTTGTTGTTTTTGTTTAAACTGTGTCAATGTAATCATCATGCTTTTCCATTTGAGACTGGGCATATTTTCTGTAGCAGAATGTGGATCTGTAAACAATATGACATTGGTGCTTTCCAACACATGTCCATCCCGTCTGGCTCTCTCATACTGAACAGTGATTATAGCAGCTGTTTTTGCTGTCATCTCTGGACAAATTGCTCACAATTAATCTTGGCATAAATCAGGATTTTGGCAGCAGTGTTGGTGAGTGTAGTGAGATGAAATTTTGTCAACAACAAGGAAAATACAACTAAAGTGATGCATGAATTTCTCTGGGCAGTATAGTGCCCCAGCCATAAATATTTGTTTTGTTTAGATGTTTCTGCTTTGTTGCCACTAATGATAATGTGATGTCGTTGTGGTTGCTGCATTGAAATCATTATTTCCGTTTTTGTTCATTTTATTATAATCAATCTTTTTGGTATTATGATAATCACACAGTGGCGTGGCATGTAATTTGATCTTATTCTCTTAATGTGTTGATGGCCTATTAAACAAATCCCAGCCTGTAAACATGATAATTCTCTGGCATCATTTCAGTGGGCTGTCAGAGTGCCAAGACATGATCGATCCAGAGTAACAGCTTATCTTCCATTTGTGCTGCATCTCAGTATATCAAAGGCACTCTCTCTATGAGAAATGCCATTTGTAATGGCAACACTTGACATTTCCAATGAAGATTATATTGCAATTCCCTGAGAAGTCAAATTCAGTGATTTTGCATGCATATTTAAATGGATTATTTTTGAAACATCGTCATTTAATGCAATGCAGAGTATTCTTCTGGGATCCATAGAAGTCCTGCCATGGGCCATGAATGAATAAATAAAACATAAAAAAATCCATCCATCCATCTTCTAAAGGTCTTGTCCTATGTAGGGTTGAGGGAATGCTGGAGCATATCCTAGCTTTTCAGGCAGTAGGCAGTGAATAAAGCCTAAATAAGAAGTAAAATACTTTAGTATAAGTTTTAAAATCCTTGTGGTGATGACTGGACAAAACAAAAATGAATGACAGTTCTCACATCCAACGAATTTTACAGTTTATATTCAATCTGAAATGTTCTGATAAGACTCCAAGAAGTGACTTACCAGCTCCAATGTTTGATTGCGTAAAAATGACTAGCATGTTTAGGTTGGGCTCGGAAACATCCTGGATCGATTGGACACATTTACACTCTCTAGAAATGTATTTCTCGAATGTATGATAGGCTAAAACCCACTGTAATGGACTTGCCGTATACATTATCTCACAAAATGTAAGTACACCCCTCACATCATATCTTTTGATGTGACAACACTGAAGAAATGATACTTTGCTACAATGTAAAGTAGTGAGTGTACAGCTTGTATAACAGTGTAAATTTGCCGTCCCCTCAAAATAACTCAACACACCGCCATTAATGTCTAAACCGCTGGCCACAAAAGTGAGTACACCCCTAAGGGAAAATGTCCAAATTGGGCCCAATTACCCATTTTCTCTCCCTGGTGTCATGTGACTCGTTAGTGTTACACGGCCTCAGGTGTGAATAGGGAGAGGGTGTGTTCAATTTGGTGTTATCACTCTAACTCTTTCATACTAGTCACTGGAAGTTCAACAGGCACCTCATGGTAAAGAACTCTCTGAGGATTTGAAAAAAAGAATTGTTGCTCTACATAAAGATGGCGTAGGCTATAAGAAGATTGCCAAGACCCTGAAACTGAGCTGCAGCATGGTGGCCAAGACCGTACAGCTGTTTAACAGGACAGGTTCCACTTAGAACAGGCCTCGCCATGATCGACGAAAGAAGTTGAGTGCACGTGCTCAGCATCATATTCAGAGGTTGTGTTTGGGAAATAGACGAATGAGTGCTGCCAGCATTGCTGCAGAGGTAGAAGGGGTGGAGAGTCAGCCTGTCAGTGCTCAGACCATAAGCCGCACACTGCATCAAATTGGTCTGCATGGCTGTCGTCCCAGAAGGAAGCCTCTTCTAAAGATGATGCACAAGAAAGCCTGCAAACAGTTTGCTGAAGACAAGCAGACTAAGGACATGGATTACTGGAACCATGTCCTGTGGTCTGATGAGACCAAGATAAACCTATAACCAGGTGAGGAGTACAAATACAAGTGTGTCGTGCCTACAGTCAATCATGGTGGTGGGAGTGTCATGGTCTGGTGCTGCCGGCACTGGGGACCTTGAATGCCAACATGTATAGTGACATACTCCCTTTAGAGACTGGGCTGCAGGGCAGTATTCCAACATTATAACGACCCCAAACACACCACCAAGACAATCACCACCTTGCTAAAGAAGCTGAGGGTAAAGGTGATGGACTGGCCAAGCATGTCTCCAGATGTGAAGACCTCATAAGTTTATTTGGTGTAACCCCTGTTTTGGTTTGTTTGGTTTGTGAAGAAATGTTTATTGTTTAAAAATTCTTTGTTTTCTCCTAGTCTAAGGTGCACATTGGATAAAAGAGACGACACTAAGAGTTTTCCTTGTTTGTTTTATTTGTAGTTTACAGCTTCATTTCTTACCTATTTTTGTCTCTGGTTCATGGCTGCAGCATGGTTCCAGGAGTGGGGGTATAAAAGGAAGTGCGGCCAATTTGTTTCCCTTTTTATTCCAGCAGAGGGAATCCTGGGTAATGTAGGCCTAGTCTACTTACCAGTAGGAGCAGTTGTTGTTTTTTGTTTATTTGAATGTATGTAAAATGTATTTTGTTTCTTTGTATTTATTTGGGAAGTATTGATTTAATTCCTTTTTGAATTTAATATTTTATGGTTAAGTGTGTTTGTGTTTATGTATGTTTATGCTTCATTTTTCTTTCTGTGATTTGTTTTGGTTTGCTCCTTGTGTTTAAAAGGCTCACTGTGCTAATGAGGAGTCAGTTCTGGTTGGGGCCTCCGTGAGGAGGGTCAACACTTGTGTCATGAAAAAAGTTTTTTTGAGTCAATAAATATATTTAAATTGACTACAAGCAGTGTCTCCCCGCCTTTATTCTGGTCATGTCCCCACACCAGACCTAAACCCTATTGAGCATTCCAGGTTTTTATGGTCAGTAAGGACCAGGAAGGGATGTTAAGCACCCTCCAACCAATGCCTCCATTCTTCGAGTGCCAGTTTGATAGCCAGGAGTTCTCGGTTGTTGATGTCATAATTTTGTTCCGAATTTGTGGAGAAACTCCCGGAGTACCTTGTGCATGAAATCCTGGAATACGGAGGGGGAGTTGACCAGTCCATACAGCATAACGAGATATTCATTGTGGCCAGTAGGTGTTACGAATGCTGTCTTCCACTCGTCCCAATCACGTATCCGGATGAGGTTGTATGTGCTACGGATGTCCAACTTGGTAAACACAGAGGCTCTGTGGAGATGTTCTAGGGCCGCTGGGACGAGGGGAAGTGGATACCTGAACTTCACTGTGATCTTATTGAGGGAATGATATTCAATACATGGTCTCAAACCTCTATCCTTCCTTGGCTACGAAAAAAAAGCTCAAAGCAGCAGGGGATGTTGAAGGGCAGATGTAACCCTGGTGGAGAGCCTCTTCGATGTACTCCTCCATGGCCTTCTGTTCTGGGAGAGAAAGTGGGTAAATTTTCCCATGGGGCACTGGTTCACCCGGAAATAGATCGATGGCACAGTCCCATGGCCGATGTGGTGGCAGCTGAGAGGCCTTTTCGGACAGAAGACATCGCTGAAGTTGGTGTAACAATAAGGGATCTTGATGGATTGCTTCTCAACTGGACTCTTGATAGAGGTGGAATTGATGGAGATGACCTCCGCAGAAGATGTTGGTGGTTGAGGAGTATGCGGAAAACATCCAGGGAAGCAGCCATTGCCCCACTTCAGGACTTCTCCTGTCCTCCAGGAAATGATGGGACTATTCTGCACAAGCCTTGAACGCCCTAAGATCACGTCATTGGTGGAATCCGCCAGAACCAGTAGAAGTATGGTTTCAACATGCAGTTGACCAATTTATAGTTGAAGTGGACCAGCACTGAAGCGTACTTGTCGTCTGCTCGGTGATTTGCCAGTTACTGATTGGACCTGGTAGATGGTCTTGGTGAGCATGGTTGAGAGTTGGAGCTGCTGACCCGGAGTCCAGGAGGGCGTGTATTGGAAGAGAGAGCTATCAGAGGCAATAAGGATGACTTTGGTTGTGAGTGGATACATATTAACAAAGGTTTAATAACACTCACCATGGGACGAGGAGGACGAATGGGACATGTCAGAAAGACACTGGCACCACTGTACAAACACAGCCCCTGGGTCAGCCGCCTCTACCGCTCAGTCACTGATAGTCAACTGATAGAGTGTTCAACTTGTATGGGTTCAGGTCCTAGAGGGCTGACGGATGCTGGCCGGCGGAGAAATGCAGAATAAGATTGGCCCTGGTGTTCTTTGAGACACGCCTATATGCGCCCATCCAAGCAGATGGAGAGCTGAATGAAATGTTCGAGGCAGATGGAATCATTATAAGTGGTGAGATGCAGCCATACGCGCAGATCCAATCCCTGCCTGTATGTATTCAGGAGTGAGCGCTCATTCCATCCACTTGCTGCGGCTAATGTCCTGAACTTGATTGCATACTCAGTTGGAACTCTGAACACTTCACAGAAATTATCAAGAAAGTTGGGGAGAGTCTGTGTTACAACACCAGCTTGTGACAAAGATGGTTGTGGCCCATTGGAGTGCTCGTCCTGACAGCAGGGATATAAGGAATGCGATCTTCGCGCAGTCAGTTGGGAAGAGATGCGGCTGCATCTCTAGGGCCAATGAACACTGCAGCAGGAATCCATTGCACTCCTCCACTACGCCAGAGAAGGGTGCTGGTCGGGCCATGGGACTGGCGACTACAAGTGGTGAGGAAGTGGTGGTGGTAGTGACAGAAATGACTGTTGCTGTGGTGGTGGTTGGTGCTGTGGGTGTTAGATATCGTTGTATGTTGTCAACCAGCTCTTGGAACGGATCTGGGGAGCTCATTCTGCAAAACTTGTTTGGTCCGGTCTTCTGTTACGGAATGGGGACTCACACAAGAGATGTAATAACAATGAAGTCTTTATTTGCAGAATGGCACATAAACAAGTAAGTATGCAGCACAATGACATGTAGCACAGTAAATGTAAATGATATTAAAGTCTTTTTCTCTTACAGGAGGTGAGTATGGTGATGATGGAGATTTGCTAGATGAATGAACGCACCTCTGAATACCAGTAAGTAGCAATGACACATAAGGTATACACTGACGAGGAACACAGAGATGAACACTGAAGTGGAAGACTGGAGAAAACCTTTGGAGCAGACAAACAAGGTAAGGATTACGGGGAATGGGAACATACAGTCCATAGAAATCATCAGGAGGGGTAGCAAGTGAGTCCACTGTCGATGAACGAGACCGGATAATGAGATTGACTGAGGTGCGTGCTCTGTGATTGTGATAATGAGGTGCAGCTGTGCGTGATTAGTACTCTGGTGATCGTGCACGTTATGATTGGTTGATAGTAGAGCCTCGCCGATCCGTAACAAATGCGGATATGGCATCAGTGACCGGCGCCGTAATGACACGTATCATAATGGCAGAAGACTATTGTTCTATTGTTCACCTTTACTATCTGTACCTTTAATATCTGTTACTAACTCTGTAACACTTTATTTTGCAGTGTCATTGTTACATATGTTACAGAAATTATGCACAAGTACATGCAATT
This sequence comes from Zacco platypus, assembly GCA_038088235.1. NCBI lineage: Eukaryota > Metazoa > Chordata > Actinopteri > Cypriniformes > Xenocyprididae > Zacco > Zacco platypus. The sequence goes on from CM076080.1 coordinate 12,156,896, forward strand.
AACCCTAAACCAAACCCTCATCCTAACCATATAGTAAGTATACATGTAGTTAATTGTCATTACTCAGTACTTAAATGTGTAATTACACTGTAATACCGACACCTTAAAAAAGTGTAACCCTGAACTCTATTAATAAGAGAAGAGGCATACCAGTTTAACAATTATATAGATATTTTATTGAAGATTCTTTGTAAAGGACTGATGATCATACCTTTTGCTAGCATATTAGGTAGTTTGACTTCATTTCTGTGTGTGAGGGGAGATTTCCTTGTAATCTATTCCAGCCCCTTGGTAATGTCATGATTAGATGATAGGGGAAGGGGCTTAGAGTGTTTGTGAATGACCAGATGGCACCCTGCAAATCCCACCTTACATCATAAAATAAGTCTGTTAATGTAATCTCCCACAGTAGTATTAATATACAAGACAGGAAGTCTTATCTACATCCCAGCAAGGCCAAAAGGGTACTAGGGAGACGGTAGCAGACGTTCTGTATTACTGTCTGCAAAAACAAAGCACAGTGATTGAAGTGAAAGGGCTGTTGTGCCAAGTGGCGCCATTCTGCATCTATAGTACACAGGCAATGATGATGATGTACTTATAGTATCCTTGAAAACCAATAAATATGCAAAAAAAAAAAAAATGTCAATGAGGAAAATCCATAGCGGAATACATGTTGTCACATATGGATAAAGGTTTATAAAAGAAAAATTTAGAAATGTGTTTTTGTCTTACTATTAATCAATAAGTACATTTTATTTAATCAATAAATACATTTTTGGATCAGTGCTCATATATACCTAATATGCATAACATCTGCAAACTGGTGAGAACTAGGATATTTGGGGGAAAAAAGGGAAAATTAAGGCATATAAATAAAAAATAGAGCCTAATTGTTTAAACAAAGTAAATTCTACACACTTAAAAAACTGCTTTGATAGCTCAATTGGAAACATGAACACATTCAATTATTAATAGTATAAGCATGTATAAAATGAATAGGCTTGATTTTAGACCACTGTAATTCAATATGCAGTATATTATAACAGTATTAGAGTCTAGCTAATGCGAACATAAAAAATAGGTTAAAACCGAAATAAATTTACAAGTATCTATGAACACAATGCAATTATATATATTTCATGTATTATTCACTGTTTAAATGTTGCTTTAATGCAAACGAATATCCTTAAGTCATCATAAGGCAACAGATTTTACAATATCTGTTGTCTGGCCTTATGTAACACTGATCAACTGACACAGACTCTCATCAACAGACTTAACAGTGTAAAAACTGCAATCATTTTAAAAAGCAGTTTTTGTGAGTATCCTACTTGTTAAAAGACATGTATAAATCCTAGATATACTACTGAATAAGCCGTTGCTAGAGAAATATATGAAACAATTGATAATCAGAACTGTATATAGGAACTGAACTTACTGTGAAGTAGCTCAATGAATCCAATGTCATTTTTTTCAGTCGGGGTCAGCCATGTTGATAGATAAATGGTGTGACTTAATTCAGTCAACAGTAAAAGCATGCCATATTGCTGATTGTTTCATGTGGACATATGCCAGTTGGCATCTTTAGAAGTTTAGAAATGATGAGACAGTCATATTAAATTTTCCTAAAATGTTTGTCTTAATGGGAAGCAATTTATTATTGTGAGTGACAAGCCTGCTTTTTTTCTTTCATTGCAGTGTAATCTGAGTACACTCGATTCCGCTCATGATTTGAAAAAATCCCAGAGGCGGACAGATAATGGTTTGAATTAGCTTCTTTGACCTAAGGGATTAATCCCAGAATAACATAGAACACAACAATAGGTCAAATGCGTGTGAAAATTGAAGATAAACTAATGCCATAAAACAGATCTTTGTGGATTAAATTCGGGATTAAATATGCATTTGGAGTGCGGAGATCTATACATGCCTAATCATGTGAGCACACATTTTTGAAGAGGAAAACAGTATTGGTCACATTTTATTAGACATTTTGCTCTAAAGACTGCTCTAAAAAAGTAAACTGGGTCTATTACACTGAGTGACTGCATTAAAAAGCTATTGTAAGAGATTAGATCCATTTCTGGCACAGTACGTTAACTCACTCTCGTTTCATTGTCCATCACGTTTATGGGTCAGTGCTGTCTAACAGCTTCTCTTCTTTTACAGAAGGGGCTGGCCATGTTTTACTGACAAGAAATGCATGACTGTGGCCTATCAACACAGCACGTATTGTTTATAACGCATGTACTCGTCTGAGAGGACTTGTATGTTCTCTCATGTAATTCTCAGTTTTTACATGTTTTCTGCATATTCTTATCTCAGAGAAATCATTTCACAGGAACCTATCTATTCTATTGTATAATATATTGCATTAAATGCTATAATATGATGCAAGACATTTGCATTTAAATATTTAAATATCTTACGAGGGCCATGTCATAAGATATTCATAAGCAACATGGCCTCCACATCACCATGATCTTCAGAGGCCTGCTGATTCAGTATGTTCAGGTTTAGTATGATGTCTGAGCCTGCTGGACATCATGTTGCCAGTTTGTATGAAACATGTGGCAGATGGATCAATGCCATGGCACTCATATTTTATAATTAAAAATACATTAAAAATTCAATTCACAAAGTGGATTGAATACAACTCTTCTACAAAGAGGTATTTCTTTGTTAAAATGCATTTAATTTTATATATATATATATATATGTATATATATATACACATATATACATATATACACAGGTGCTGGTCATATAATTAGAATATCATCAAAAAGTTGATTTATTTCACTAATTCCATTAAAAAAGTGAGACTTGTATATTATATTCATTCATTACACACAGACAGATATATTTCAAATGTTTATTTATTTTAATTTTGATGATTATAACTGACAACTAAGGAAAATCCCAAATTCAGTATCTCTGAAAATTAGAATATTACTTAAGACCAATACAAAGAAAGGATTTTTAGAAATCTTGAAAAGTATGGACATGAAAAGTATGAGCATGTACAGCACTCAATACTTAGTTGGGGCTCCTTTTGCCTGAATTACTGCAGCAATGCGGCGTGGCATGGATTCGATCAGTCTGTGCATGGCACTGCTCAGGTGTTATGAGAGCCCAGTTGCTCTGATAGTGGCCTTCAGCTCTTCTGCATGGTTGGGTCTGGCATATCACATCTTCCTCTTCACAATACCCCATAGATTTTCTATGGGGTTAAGGTTAGGCAAGTTTGCTGACCAATTAAGTACAGGGATGCCATGGTCCTTAAACCAGGTACTGGTTGCTTTGGCACTGTGTGTAGGTGTCAAGTCCTGTTGGAAAATGAAAACTGCATCTCCATAAAGTTGGTCAGCAGCAGGAAGCATGAAGTGCTCTAAAACTTCCTGGTATATGGCTGCATTGACCTTGGACCTCAGAAAACACAGAGGACCAACACCAGCAGATGACATGGTACCCCAAACCATCACTGACAATGGAAACTTTACACTGGACCTCAAGCAACGTGGATTGTGTGCCTCTCCTCTCTTCCTCCAGACTCTGGGACCCTGATTTCCAAAGGAAATGCAAAATTTACTTTCATGAGAGAACATAACTTTGGACCACTCAGCAGCTGTCCAGTCCTTTTTGTCTTTAGCCCAGGCAAGATGCTTCTAACGCTGTCTGTTGTTCAAGAGTGGCTTGACACAAGGAATGCGACAGCTGAAACCCATGTCTTGCATACATCTGTGCGTAGTGGTTCTTGAAGCACTGACTCCAGCTGCAGTACACTCTTTGTGAATCTCCCCCACATTTTTGAATGGGTTTTGTTTCACAATCGTCTCCAGAGTGCGGTTATCCCTATTGCTTGTACACTTTTTTCTACCACATCTTATCCTTCCCTTCACCTCTCTATTTTAATGTGCTTGGACACAGAGCTCTGTGAACAGCCAGCCTCTTTTGCAATGACCTTTTGTGTCTTGCCTTCCTTCTGCAAGGTGTCAATGGTCATCTTTTTGACAACTGTCATGTCAGCCGTCTTCCCCATTATTGTGTAGCCAACAGAACTAGACTGAGAGACCATTTAAAGACCTTTGCAGGTGTTTTGAGTTAATTAGCTGATTAGAGTGTGGCACCAGGGGTCTTCAATATTGAACCTTTTCACAATATTCTAATTCTCTGAGATACTGAATTTAGGATTTTCCTTAGTTGTCAGTTATAATCATCAAAATTAAAAGAAATAAACACTTGAAATAAATCAGTCTGTGTGTAATTAATGAATATAATATACAAGTTTCACTTTTTGAATGGAATTAGTTAAATAAATCAACTTTTTGATGATATTCTAATTATATGACCACCAACTGTATATACATAATAAAGGTAAAAAAAATATCAAGGTGAAGAAAAAAGAAAGCATTTTAAAAACTTTTATTATTATTTCTAAGGAAAAACAGTAATTACACATTTCTTATAATAATAATAATAATAATAATAATAATAATTAAAAAATTAAAAACTTTCATCCCCAACAAAGTCATGTGGTGCAAAGAACATACAAGAAAAAAACAACAAGTAAACATAAACATTTTAATGAGAAAGCAAGGTTAGTTCGGGTTGTAAAATATCATGTGGTTTGACACACCAAAATGATATTCATTAATTCATAATTTATTTTTGATATAAATTCACACACATACATGTTGTTACGTACTGTCTTGTCTTTTGTCTCACGTGTTCTTTGTTTTGGTTTTGTTCCCGCCACTTGTTTGCACTAATGGACTTCAGCTGTGTTTATGTAATCATTCCCTTCACCTGTGCCCCAGTCATCATTTCCTGTATATAAATTCCTGTGTTTCCCCCTATCATTGGTCGGTTATTGTCTATGCTGGAATGTGTGTAAACGTTGTTCTTTCTATGGTCAATAATTAAAGTCTTCATATTCATCGTATACTTGGTGTCTGCACGTCTCCTACACAGTTCCGTGACAGAATAAAAGACCTAAAAACAGAAAAAAGGATGGACTCACCCGCAGCATGCTTTCTGCTCAGCCCAGAGGCCAGGCCATACCTGTAGTACATAGTCTGGACGCTCCGGAATGGCGACCGCTCTCCCTCAGCCAGCAAGCCCGACTTGCCCGTGGAGATCGCCGCTGGACTGGAGAACGTCAGAGCCCCGGAGTCGATGCGAGTGGGTCAGTCCACCCCAGAGCCAGGAGCGGACCAGAACTTGATCGATCTGTGGTCCACGGATCCTTTCCCCACCCAAATCCCCGCCCTTAAATCCACGTCTTCTTCACCGGTCCCATCCAGAAGCCTTTGTCAGTCGGAATTCCTGCCTGTCTCCCTGATCCCGTCTCCATCGCTGGTCAAAGCCAGCCCCCTGGATCTGTGGCCACCACTGCTGTCGTCCAGCTCCTCGGCTCTGCCCCCGCCACTCACTCTGTGCGGCTCCTCATCGGCGCCTCTGGCTTCACCTCCACCAGCTCGGCTTGAGGCGGAATCCCCGGCTCCATTTCGGGCCTCCAGGCCCGTGTCTCCACCTCAACCTGTCAGCCTGTCACCGTTGCCTGGGCCAACGCCTCCCTCATCGCCTCCGTAGCCCGTCTGCCCGGAAGCTCTGCTGGGCTCTCTCGTCCCTCCAGGTCGGCCTCCGGGGGTCGACGCCATACTTCTGTCACGGACTTCCGGGGTTACGGCTACGCCTGCACCCGCCACCCCTACGGTGTCATCAGGCTCCTCCCTCCCTACGGCCTTCCCGTCATACTCGGTCGCTGCAACATCGCCCCGGTCAGCCGGATCCTCAACGCCTCTTCGGTCCCGTGAACCTGCAGCTCGGCGCCAAGCTTCGGGGTCTGTGGACTCGCCCAGGCACGTCGGCCGGAAAGTGTTGCCGGTTCCTCCACCACGCACCATGACGCCGCCTCCGTCGATCGGCCCAAGGTTTTCGTCCACCCCTGCAGTCGGGACTCATCCCTGGCTCCTCCCTCCGTTGACGCCGACATGGGGTACGTGGCCTTCATCCCCAGTCTGCTGCCTATCACCAGCTCCACGCCCTCCACCGAAGCCTCCGCCCTCTTTTTGCCCTCGCGATAAGCTCTGTCACGGTGCGAGGATGGACCTTTCCGAGGGGGGGCGTAATGTTACGTACTGTCTTGTCTTTTGTCTCACGTGTTCTTTGTTTTGGTTTTGTTCCCGCCACCCGTTTGCACTAATGGACTTCAGCTGTGTTTATGTAATCATTCCCTTCACCTGTACCCCAGTCATCATTTCCTGTATTTAAGTTCCTGTGTTTCCCCCTATCATTGGTCGGTTATGGTCTATGTTGGAATGTGTGTAAACGTTGTTCTTTCTATGGTCTATAATTAAAGTCTTCATGTTCATCGTATACTTGGTGTCTGCACGTCTCCTACGCAGTTCCGTGACACGTATAGATTTAAGAAATATTTGCTGGTATATACTTTCTTAAATATATACATACTTGTGTGTATTTATTTATACATAACAATTATGCACAGCACACACATTTATTATGTAAAAACAAACTTTTATTTTGGATGTGATTAATCATTTGCCCAGCATTAATTAAAACCTTTTTTTTTTTAAATGATGTGTGTTTATAAGGAAATATTAATTTTATTATATACCTCATTTAATATTACAATTTCATTTATGATTACACCACATGACACATATGACACATGACATGACAAAATGATCAAATATTTTCAAAATAATATAAAACCAATGTAAATACAAAAATATATTTCTAAGAACTTGGCGTATGTTTTAAACTTCAAAAGATGCTCCCTTTTCTTTAACATAGACATTCTTATTGACCCTTTTATCCAAAGTTCTCTGGGGATGAAACCCATGATTAATCAATATAATCATTTTAGCATTTAGATCAAGTCATTTAGAGACTAGTACACATTACCTCTTAAAAATAAAGACATTATCCATTTAAATTGAAATATTTGGTTAGAGTATTAAAAAGCACCAAATACCAGTAGCAAGTCTTTTCTGCATCTTTGACTATATTTCCACTGAGCTCAATGAATATAGTCTCACCACAATACACTAATCCAGCCAGAAAGCGAAAGCAAATCCTAGTGTGAGTCTCCATTTTAGAGATATGCATGTGGTGCAAAAGTGTGCTTTGGGCGTTGACCTGGTCTGCCCAGCTATGACCACATCCTACATAAGGAAAAAGAGGCCTTGTGCCAGTGAAGTCAGTGAATAAGCGCTGGTCAGAAGGTTGTTTCCCCTAATGGAAGGCACAGAGAGCCCTGGTGTCTGGTTGCTGTTGAGAAAGAGTGAATGGAAAGGGTAAAGAAAGGAGAGGGAACAGCACCACAGAGCCTCCTTGGCAGTCTCGGCTCAGTAACCATGTACCAGGCTGTACAATAGCTTCCACTGTTCAAGAAGAGTGCTAAGGGATGGGCTCATTGTATGAATGTGAGTGTGTGTTAATGTGTGAGAGCTTGTGTTGCACTGCACACATATTTGTTTAAGCATGCGCACTGACACCCGAACACAATATACATCAATACACCCTTTAGCAGCTCTCACAAGAGCCTCATAAAATCCTGAAGCGAGCCTGAAACTAGCCAATACTGTCAGAATCCTTGGCACACTACACCAATGCATCCTTTGCATATTTTGCATACATCAATCTCTGTCTTCTAATAAATGTGGCCCATGTGTTCCCACCTAGCTGTCCTGACAACAGCAGCACAGTATGGTGGGGAGAAACATCAGGCTTGCTTTACAAAACAGCCATTGTGAGTGACACCGTTAATGCGATCTAATGGAAAGAAGTTGGAGTGGCCCCTCTGAGAGAGGCCCCTGAAGTGAAAAACACTTTTAGTTGGATGTTTGATGCCAGTTTGTTTGTCCTAAAGGGCTAGTTGCCTCCCACCCCGTTTTTTTTTTTAATTCATCTTTGAAACTCAAATGAAGATATTTTAATGAAACCTAAGTGATTTCTGTCCATCCATTGCAAGTCCATTCCACCAAAATGTTGACGCTTAAAAAATTCATGAAGTGAAGAGATTGTTAAAGATATCCATGTTTATTTTGAGTCTTATTTTAAACCACTCGATTACGTTTACAATGATCTAACTTTAGGTGGAATGGTCTTCAAATGAAGATACAGAAATCTTACGAATTTCATTAAAAATACCTTCATTTGTGTTTTGAAAGTTAACAAAAGTCAAATCAATTTGGAAAGAAGTGAAGGAGAGTAAATGAGAATTTTCATTTTTTGGTGAACTATCTCTAACTTGATTAGGTAATATTTCTCTGCATTCCAGGAAGTTTGGTTAGAATGCTACAGTTGCACTCGTGGCACTTAAACCAGGTGACATTTATTTTAAAGAAACACTTGAAGCAGAACGTAAACAAGCATACATAAAATACAGAGACTGATATTTGTTTACAGATCAGTTGTCAACAGTTAGTGGAAATAGCTCATAGTTGATGTGATGAACTACTAATAGTTGTTTTAGTTCTGAGAAAAGATCTAGCATTATTGGTTTGCAGATGCCATTCGGTTTGAAATCTTAATGTCACTGTACATTCGCCATATCATGTTTACTCATTAAAAAAGCACTCTAACTCAGTACGCTAGAGCATTGCTTAAACTACAACAAATTGTAGACCCCTCAAACACAGATTTTGCTCTCATCTGACCTGCCTGTTTGAGTAGAACCAGTCGTTTGATGTAACCTTTGGTTATGCTAATCACAAATTGCCTCTGTCTCCTTTTCTCTTACGGTGGAAATGAGCCATTCATTGTGTGTATTCACTTACATGCACTTCTCCTCCATCCTGTTGAAATACACCTTTGAAGTCTTGCAATTGATGAAGAAATAAACCAGAACAGAAACAACTTCTACTGCATTTGTTCTCTTTAAGAACAGCAAACCAGGAATGTGAATATTGACCGTTCAGTCTCATTATACAAGGTTTTACACAGCTGTTACAAATCAATAGGTTTTAAGCAAGAGCATACATATATTGGTCATGCTGTATATTCAAGCTTACCATGCATTCCACAGGGGGTGTAGTGTATCATGGCTCTCAATCAAAAAAAAAGAAAGAAATGGACCTTTTTACTTAGCCTGTCACAATTGTCAGCTGAAGTGCCCGTGTATACCACTAGAGGGCACTTCATCTTGGACTTTCCCACACACACAAACACATGCTCACTCACTTACTCTATCACCCACTCACTCACTCATCCACCAAGGAAGACTACATTTCCCAGAAGCCCCGTACCCATCACTGATCACTCCACCAGCTGCAACGCATTACCCATTCACTGATTACACTCACACCTGACACTAATCACATCTCACTATTTAAGCACACTGCACCCACACATCACTGCGAAGTCTTGAGCTATGTCCTGTACCAATTCTGAGCGTTTAGTGCTGTGTCTGTTTCCTCGGTTCTGATTTTTGCCTGTTTCCTGATCGTTATCTGCCTGACTTTGGATTTATTGCCTGTTAACCGACCACGATCCTGATTGTCCCTTGTAAATCTGTTTGCTGATGATTGACCTCTGCCTGTCTGACTACGCCAACTTTAAATAAAGCTGCAACTGGATCTCACTCCACTGTCACTTCGTTACATAGCCATTTTATACCAGCGTCCATTGACACTCCATTATCCTTTGGACAGTGAGGTACAGTGGCATATTCATATAAATGCAATACTGGTGAAATCACCATCAAGTGCCATTTGCCAATCATGAACTATTTGCCAGTAGGACATGGTAGTTGACAAAATATGTGGCCTGCAATATTGATGCTTATCAGAAGCCTGGATTACTATATTAAACATTTCTAAAATAAACATGATCATCATTGTCTTTTACACATGGTGTATTGTAAATCTTAAATCAATAGTAGGCAGATAGTTGCTACAAAATATAGAAGACATGTTAACAATGGCCAAACAGGATGAGCATGATGTTTTAAACCACCTCATCAGATCCACAGAGTTCAGGTGGTCTTCAGTTCAAGGGACTTCTGACCAAAGCAGCAAAGCTGCTTATGATGACATGGACAGTTCAAAATCCTTGCTAGGCTTGAGATAAGCTGTTCTCACCAGACTTTAGACTCACAGGACAAGGAAGATGAATTTGTGCTTATTTGTGTTTTGCAGAGGTGTGAATTGGATTTAAAGAGACTGTGTTACCTCGTTATTTACTAATGCACCTTGGTAAAGTCAGGTTGTTGATTAAAGTGGTGTGGGCTTGGATAAGATGAAGCTTGGCTTAGATTAGATAAGATGATTGGGGGAACACATGAATTGTCTTACAGAGTATCAGTAAGTGATGTTCCCCTCAGGACATCAAAGAACTTGCAAATGATAAAAAATTAAATTGACTACAGGACAGTGACTGCTACGCAAAACACTCCTAATTTTGTCCTATAAAATAACAGATTTTATTAAATGGCTCTCTAGAATACTTGATTGATCTGTTGGAATTCTGATTGTTTATTTAGGATATTCAGTGGCCAGATATTTATGAACAATAACTGTTGCACACTGTAAACTGTCTTGGTTTATTTTGTGGTAATGGCTGTAAATTATCTCTTATATTTTGGAAATTCTTTGGTCAGTCTGTTTTTTACCCACAGTATTGATTTACTGATTGTTTTAAGTTTTTAAGTAAGCATGATTTAAGCATGGCCATTTTAATACTTTTAATGTCTAGGGCTAGATTTTTAATTTGATCAATACTAGAGCCAGGCATGACATGAATTATGATACAAGAAACATGAAAGAAACTTGCTCAATACCACACAAGAGGTCTGCCACTTTAGAGTTGAAAAGCCAGTCTAGCCACAATTAAAGTGCCAACCCAGTATTTGAAATCTAATTTAAATAATAAGTAATGATATGATTTAAGAACTAAAGACTGCAGCACTAGTGGCAGATTTTTAAATCTCTCATGACAAATGTCTCTGCCAACAAATTTGCCTACAAAACCCTTCAAAGCAATTGGCTGCCACCCAGCAATTTTTACCTTGCATTTGCATAAAGTATGTCTGATGTTTTTGGCATTCTCACCTCTTGCTGTGGCCTACTGTCAGTCTCACAATTCACTGGGATTGGCAATGCTAGTTCAGTTCCACTCACTCCACACCGATGGAGCTTTGGAGGCAAAAACACGGCCATAGTACACATAGTAAAAAGTTACTGAACATTACTGAACAATGACAATAAAACGACATGATTTGTCTGAGCAAATCAGTATGGCATAGGGCCATGTTTTACCCATAACGCAGCTCTCAGGTCTTACCGGATGCTTATCTGCAATGATGTGTCAGGTTGGGACATGCCACACTACTACAATATCATGATATACAAGATCAATGACTTGCCAGGCCTGTGTGGAAACATTGATTGTGTTTCCATGGCCTGTGCTGACCTCTGCTGACCCCTTCATGAATTAGTTAATCTCACAGCAGGGTGAAAGCAAAGCCATTTGCAGTTCAGTTATATAGCTGTTATCTTGCTTTTTAAACTTGCATCAAATTATACAGTTTACATTTAAAGGTATAGTTCATACAAAAATTATAATTCTGTCATCATTTACTCACCCTCAAGTTGTTCCAAACCTGTCTACATTTCTTTATTCTGCTGTACACAAAGGAAGATGGAAGAATGTTTGTAACCAAGCAGATCTTGCACCCCATTGATTACCATAGTATTTTTTTCCTACTATGGTCAAAGCGGGCGAGATATGCTTGATTACAAACATTCTTCCAAATATTTTCCTTTGTGCACAGCAGAATAAAGAAATGAATAAATGATGACAGAATTTTCATTTTTGTGTGAACTATCCCTTTAAGTTCATGCAATTCTGTCATGACAGATATATACAGACAGACAGACTAAATCAGATTTAAATCAGATTTGGTCTCAGGACCAAAACATGTTTGTCCAGTCATTGCATTCGGACCAAATGCAGTGATATAATGTCCTACCTGTCAACATATACATATTTCCATAATTCCATGCACCCTGCTCATGTAGAGATCACATGTCATCAACATGTTCCATAAGGCTATGCAGAGCTGTAGACAGACAGTCACTGAGTGCCGCAAACAAACAGCAGCCATCTTTTACATTTCCTGCTGAACCAAAACAACGAGTTGCGTTCACACCATGTCGTAACCATAATTACTAGATGGCATCCCGTGAAAATCTACCTGGAGCTGTTCGTGTCCTTAGACAAGGATTTAAGGTATGTCAACATTATCAGTGCTGAAATGAATCTGCAGCAGTCAGGTGGTACAAGGAAAACCGCTGTAAGCTTTTTATGCTACTGATTATTTTATTGTTATGTGCTTTGAGATAGGAGTAAAATGAGAATCCAGCGTGGCACTCTGAAGGGAGAGCGGGATCTCATGCTTTCAAAGCTAAATTGCTATTGCTAGCCTCCCTGCAATTGCCTTTAACGAGTTCACACTTACAAATAATCAGATAGAGTAATTAGTATGCATATTTGGCGTGCTGTCCGAGGAGAGGGCTCTGAGCTCGGTATTTGGCCCGAGTACTCCCCCCGTATTCTGGTTTAGGAAGTAACCAGGCAAGTGTGAGGAGACGGGGTGGTGGAGGGATGCTGAAACTGTCCAAAGCATAGGTGAGTCGATTGCGTCGATATATATAGGTCTTCACTCCTGCCGATTGGGCAGACATGTTGATTGCTGATTAATGACAGCTGGTTGGAGTGATGTGATGATTAGTAAGATCATTTGAATGTGTTTCTCCCGAACTTTGTTAATAAAACATCATAATGAGAAATCTTGACATTGTAATTAAAGAATCCTTATCCTTTCACTTAATCTATTTCTTTCTATAATGAAGTATGGATATGAATCTGATCTTTAATCTCAGTTTCTCAGATCATCATATTGTGTGGGGAAAGGTGATAATTTATTAGTGTTGCAGGAGTTTGACTCTTTTAAGGAATGACTGAGGAATATCAGTCTGCCCTTCTCTATGTGAATTATTGCATTTCAGAGGCTGTTTCATTGAGCTGAAGAATATGAACGACAACTGTTGGCTACACGCTGAATGTGCCTGCATCAGAAGATACAGTCTTCGAAAAGAAGAGGCATTGCTGCTCATACATTGGGTTTTTTGTTGTTTTTGTTTTTCAACTCATGCAACACTAAGCATGAATGATACCTCAAATCGTGAAGCTTGTTGAGGAAAGAAATGCTATTACTTGAAACGGGGACCTAGGGAATATATAGGGACACACATTTAGTAGAGACTTGGGGGGAGCTCTTTTGACTTAAGCCAACTAGCAACCACCAAGAACGCCAAGCAACTACTCAGCAATTACCTGAGACCGGTTGCACCAGCTGTGCGTAAGTTACAACGTAGCTTAGTTTTGACATAAAAGTTACAACTTATAGACTGCTAAAATTTTTTGCATTGCACCATTAAGCTTAGCTGAAGTGTAACTCTGTTGAAAATATATGCTGGTAAGGTATATGTTTTGAAGCAATGCAGCTGGTTTGAGCTGGTTTATGTTGGTCCTTAGTTGGTCATGAGCTGGTTTAAGCTGGAGCTAGTTGCTTAGAACCAGCTTAAGATCAGAACTTGACCACTTTAAACCAGCTCATGACCAACTAAGGACCAACATAAACCAGCTCAAACCAGCTTGCTTCAAAACATACCAAACCAGTATATGCTGTTTTTTTCAACAGGGTATACTAAACATTTACGGAAAGCTCTGACGAGATAGATATGTTCTACGACAGATCTATTCTTCTGTAATGACTGGAGATAAGTTCTGCATACATCACCAGAGTCTTTCGCATTTACTGGAGGATCCACTTATGCCATTTTGATTTAACATTAGGCCAAAAAAAAGAGAAACATATACAAATTATTTATCGCCACCTACTGGTATACCGATTTAACCTGCTGAAAAGAGCCACTGAAAAATCCCACCACTTAGTAGACTGACAGTCTGGTACATACTGACACAAACAAGTGGAGTGATACAAACAGAGAAGTGCTGATGGACAAAATATCAGCACTCCAATTTGATGACCAGAACCAAATTTTGAACAATATTTATTATGTTTAACAGCTTTGACAAAAGAGACTTCCTGGATTAAAGGCTTGCAGCAAATCGTGCAGCTTGCCCTGTGATCTGACAGCACGATATGACAAAAGTGCTGAGACGGAAGACAGAAGACACAGACACACAAGGATATCAAGTAAGCCGATTAACAGCCAAGCTCAGAATAGGATCAGTGCGGGTGTCACACACACAGACAACACAGACACAATCTTGTCCATGAGCTCATGTACGCATACTCACAGGCTCACACAAAGACTCACATGCCGGCACCTGGAATCCTACCAAAATCTAATATTAGAAAGCAAGAGTCATTCCCTGTGGTTCAGAGGTGGGAGGAGATGACGTCATCTGCTGTTATCCACCCAGATCACTCTATCCATGAATATACGAGTAAGAAATTAGTAGCTACAGTGTGGAGGGTCCTGGGCAATTCCAGGGGAGGATTACCAATGTAGGGGCCCTGTACTGAACACCATCTCCAAATGCCCTGAACTTTCATTATTCTTTCATTTCATATTAATTATCAGAGACACAACTTTTCAGAAACAAATCACAACAGAGGACCCCATACTTTCCTTACTACCTATGAAGGGTCCTATCCACCAGCACAGGGGACCTTTAAAGGGATAGTTCACCCGAAAATGAAACTTCTGTCATCATTTACTCACCCTCAAGTTGTTCCAAACCTGCATAATTTTCTTTTTTTCTGGTGTACACAAAGGAAGATATTTGGAAGAATGTTTGTAACCAAGCAGATCTCGGCCCCCATTGACTACCATAGTAGGAAAATAAAATACCATGGTAGTCAATGGGGGCCGAGATCTGCTTGGTTACAAATATTCTTCCAAATATCTTCCTTAGTGTACACCAGAACAAAGACATTTATACAGGGCTGGAAAACTTGAGGGAGTGTAAATGATGACAAAATTGGGTGAGCTATCCCTTTAACATCCACTGTTAACTTTAACTATCATTGTTAACTTTCCTGCAAGCACTTATCCACCCTACACCCTTAAACCAATGTAACTACACACTTACTCACAGTATACTGGTATATTTGGCTTTTCCCCCTCTTGCTTCCTAAACTAACTGTATAATAAACATTGTATATTACAAATATTGCTGCAATTTTGATAGAAGTGTAATGTAAATGTTAACAAAGATGTAAATCCTACAAAGGATTAAATCCTTGAAAAAAAATAAATAAATATTTGGTTTGGGGGAAGCCTTGCGATGTCTGTGCCTCCAGGGTCCTTCGAGCCGGCCCTAGGTAATTCTCAAATTGTTCTTAGTTAGATACAAATATCTAATCAGCCAATCACATGGCAGCAACTCAATGCATTTTGGCATGTAGACATGGGCTGTGTTCGAATTCGCCCCCCTATACCCTCATTCACTATTCCCTACATTACTCCACTAATAGTCCACTTGAAGGAGTCAATAAAAATGAGTGAGTGAATTTGGACACTGAGTGCGCCAGAAGGGCTGCTGCTTTTGCATAGTTTGTGCTTGCTGTTTAATAGTCTTTTGAAACTAAGCAAACTAGCCGCTTCAGTGGTAATGAAAAGATTCATCTTGAAATCTTTCATGGAAACTAGCATGTATAAACCTTGATTAAAAAATAAACTCATTTTCGTGGTGCATTGTGGGAATGAATGAGTGCACTCGATAATGTCCACTATGGCTTCGGACACCACTATGAATGGCTTTCCCCTCAAATAGTGCCCTACTTAAGGGTATAGTGGGTCATTTCGGACACAGCCATGGTCAAGACGATCTGCTCAAGTTCAAACTAAGCATCAGAATGGGGAAGAAAGTTAATTTAAGTGACTTTGAATGTGGATTAGTTGTTGTTGCCAGATGGTATGGTCTAAGTATTTTAGAAACTGCTGATCTACTATGATTTTCACACACAACCATCTCTAGGGTTCACAAAGAATGGTCCGAAAAAGAGAAGATATCCAGGGAGACCAGTTCTGTAGGCAAAAATGTTGATCCCAGAGGTCAGAATAGCCAGACTGGTTGGAGCTGATAGGAACGCAACAGTAACTCAAATAAACACTCGTTACAACCGAGGTATGCAGAAGAGCATCTCTGAACACACAACACTTCAAACCTTGAAGCAGATGGGCTCAGCAGCAGAAGATCACACTGGTACACTCCTGTCAACGAAGAACAGGAAACTGAGGCTACGATTCAAAAAAGCTCAC
This sequence comes from Zacco platypus, assembly GCA_038088235.1. Classification (NCBI taxonomy): domain Eukaryota; kingdom Metazoa; phylum Chordata; class Actinopteri; order Cypriniformes; family Xenocyprididae; genus Zacco; species Zacco platypus. The sequence continues at coordinate 12,173,224 of CM076080.1, forward strand.
AAAAATTGGACAATCGAAGGTTGGAAAAATGTCGCCTGGTCTGATGAGTCTTGATTTCACAAAGCTCAAATAATCTCAAACTGGCTTCTTGAACATCACTATGAGCTCACTATACTCAAATGGACTCCAGATCTCAATCCAATAGAGCACTTTTGGGATGTGGTGGAACAGGAAATTCGCATCATGTATGTGCAGCCGACATACATATCAGCAGCAACAGCATGATTCTATCATGTCAATATGGACCAGAATCTTTGAGGAATGTTTTCAGCACCTTACTGAATCTATACCATTAAGATTTAAAGCAGCTCTGACGGCAAAAGGGGGACCAACCCAGTACTAGCAAGGTGTACAGGCCACTGTCGCCTCACACGATGACGCTGTGGGAGCTGTGCAAGTGTGCCACCTAGTGGGCAGAGAATGATATGTTCACACGACACAACCTACAAGAAGGGGAGCATCTCTGACTTCCTTACATGGCCAAAATAAATCATATATGTAAATGTATGCAAATTTTAACTCAAAACAGCATTATTTTTTATCATAAACTTGTGAGAAACATTATACATAAGAAAAAGCGGGTGACTGTTTCAGCCCATGAAATGATATGGTTGCTGTGTTCACTAACTTATGCATCAAATTATTTCACCTGAACACTAATACAAGGTGACCACTTCTCACCTTTATCTCAAAGCTATCGTGTTTCACAAGGACACTCATTACACTTAATCTCATTGGGCTGGGTAAGCAGCTACAGCTTTGCCTTCGGGGACAATTAACAGCGTCCTTTGCCATTTGCTTTCAGTGGCACTTGTCGTATCCAACACAAGATGTCCCTTGACTATACGTTACCAAGCAAAGGCTGCTTTGGTAAAAAAAACAACAAAAAAAACGGGAGGGGTAACAAAAGACGAGCTAGTGTGCATGTGTGATGGGGGGTGGAGGCAACAATGTTGGGGGAGGAAAGTAATGATAGTGGTGGGGGTGGTGTGTGTGTGTGGGGCGGGGGGGGTCTCCACCCACCCCCCACCCCGCATCCTCAATTGAATGCATGGGTACAGCTGGTCATGTCTCGGTTTTAAAAAGGCAACTGGGCCACCTGCATTTGTATAGGGTTTGGAAACAAAGACTTTGGAACTTACCGTGGCTAGAATGTAAAGTTTGACTAACAATTGCTGGATAAAGGCTGGAAGGAGAGGGGAAACTAACAAAAAAAGTTATGTTTTTTTTACCACATTCTTTGAAGTACCTTGAAGTATACCATGAAATGAATATGAATATACCTGGTAAAGTACCATGGAGTCAGAATTTTAAGCCATAAAAAAGATTATTTGACAATATCAACATTTAGTTCAAAAATAAAACTTCAGAACTTTTTAAATGACAATTCTCATTTACGTTTTTATCCATTTAAAACTGTTATATGTTCTGTTATAAATATGTATTTTTGTTTAATTTCATATGTGTTATGAGACATAGCCTGCAAGCGTTTCAAGTTAAAAGAAGTTTATTTAAAAACGCATCTCGACACCGCCGAGTTAAAATAATGAATGCGTCTCCATTCCTTCTATAGATTATTTTCTGTGCCGTAGCTGGTGTATGTTACCTTTGGTTGCCAGTAGGGGGCAGAAGAGTACGGTGAATTTTCAAACTGTTGACTTATTTGTATGGGATGCGCTTCACTTTGTCATATCCACCGATAACTCGTGCAGTACGAAAGTCTGTGCGCCGCGCTGCTGGAAATGTTAATAAGGACATTTACCATTTTACACGACCCTCAGCATGACGTGAACTGTGTTTTACCAGTTTGAAATACCTGTAAGGCGTTTTAGTTTATAATTTGTCAGTCAAGATGAAAAAAAATAGTATTGATTATGGAGAGATTTTAAACGGGATATCCATCGATTCGGTCTGTTTTATTACATCTGCGCCTCTGGTAAGATAATAATTATTTAACAAATCTTGGAAAATGTAAAGTATCAACTTTATTGTGAACTTCCATCTGAGGCAGATCTTTCTAACTTTAAATGTCTACAAGCATGTTTAAATAGAGCGTTGCAGTTTCACTTTTGCTGCTATGTTTCAATTAGTGCATGTTTTTAAATACTCACTTGCTCGTTTCCACTTAATCTCTGCCGGTGACCGAGGTGTCTTTTGAAGTATAAGCATTATCACAAGGTTTATGATACCTGAAATATGTAGCCGATGTGCTGTTTGTCAGACTACATGATATGCCAACATTTTGACGTGCATTAACATGTATTTGATAGATCGGCGTCATGCTGTTGTCACATACCAGCAGTGGTACTGAAGCCTCGAACACTCAAGCTGATGCCTGTTATTGAGATGCACTTCAGTGAAGGCTGGTCGACAGCTGCCATCCGGTCTAGACCGAGCAGCTCCACTCTTATCAAGATCAAAGCACATGCTTGCTCTGAACGCTGGGAAATGTATGTGAGAGAGATGAAAGGGATGGAATGATATGCTAAAATGTGAAGTGAAATATAAAATTAAACATTTGGATTATTTAGGGTTTTTTTTTTTTTTTTTTTTTTTTTACAAAGTTGCTGTTTTCTGAGGTGAATTCTGTATTTTGACCCATTACACCTTAATTTTTTCTGTAGAGAAAAATACCATAATGTTGCTGATTAGTCTCATACTCATCCACATTCATTCATGTCTAGACCACAAGCATTCAGCCTCCTCAAACATAACCCTGACATAGAAGCCTGAAATAGATGCCTACTTAAACATGACATCAGCCAGTGTTTTAGCCAAACACACACACGCACATTCAGTGCACGTCTGTTGAGCCAAATGACCTGCGTTTATAAGTCTAGTGGGGAAATCTCCGGCAGCTGTGCGAAGGCAGTGAGGATGCAGATGTAAGAGTGTATGTGTGAGTGTTAAAAGCCTGATTCTGGCAGGATCCTTTCTATGGAAACAAGTATGTGTCAATATCAACCTTTAGTATAGCACACCTGACAGAAACCTGCATGTTGATGGTGTTAGATCTGCTAAAGAAGATGCAGGGGAGAGAATTGCTTTCACAAAAATGCCTTTACATAGTTAAGGACTAGAAACCCATTACTAGCACTTGGCTTTTTTTTTTTAGCTTTCCCAGAGAAAGCTTATATCATGTCACCTTACTGTAGTTTGGGTAGTCTCATAATCAAAGCGGCTTTAACTGAACCACATGAAGTCTCATTTTCTTTATACATACGGGTTTAGAAAGTAGTTTTGGAAAAGGAATATAGTGCTCTAAATCTTAAGTTGCGTGTGTCTCATGAACTGAGTTAATGCATCAAATGTTCATTTGAACCAATGTATAGGACTGGCACTTCCAATTTATCTTCACATAATTTTACAAACTAAAACAAGCGTGCTTTGGTTTCTGACAGAATGTCAAGTTTATGTGCTTTTGAAACTTAAAAAAAAAAGGGGGGTATAACTCACAAAATAAAAGTCAAGTTTATTGTTGAACAACAAACTCCACACATACAACAAACAGGCCAAGGTAAAACAAATAATGCAGACAAAAACAAAGTCAAAAGAAACCAAAACTCCTTTTTTCTTTGGCCTAGCCCTCCCATACAAAAACTAGTTTATGGTACAACTAGTTATGGTACAACTAAAGTTCATACATAAAATTTACTGGAATGCTCTGAGTTCAATGGCTGTTGATTTTATACATGTTGTCTTAATGTTGAAATATTGAGACATGGTCAAACAAGTAAAATTTCATAAAGAAGCACCGTTTTGGTCACAGGAGATCACGATAAAGTGGCTGACCTCTTCACAATATGTACAAAAATATAAAATGTAAATAAAAATACAAACAAATCCTTGTCTTGCTTATTTCATTGTGAATGCTGGAAATCGGAAGTCGGTCCTCTAGAAAATTTTGAATTGGGGGTCAGTTGGTTGAAATGGGTGACGAACTTGAAAATGACCATGTTTTTTTGTATTTGAGTCCTTAATGCCACTGGCTCCAACAGTTGGGTTAAAGCAGAGGCGTCTACACCTGCTCAGCAATATGAAACGATCCTTTAATCATCATCATCTGTCTTCTGCTTCTTGGGGTCAACGTCATCCTAATAGAAAAGGGGGATTTAAAATGAATTGGTTGAACTGTGACAAAAAGAGGAAACCATCGGTTCCAGCAATTCATGATTGTACCTCATCATCTTCATCGTCATCTTCAGCAGCCCGCTTTGTTCCTCCACCTAGCTCGTCGTCATCGTCATCTTCGTCCTCATCCTCATCACCTACAGAAAAGGACCAAGAGCCACATGATTAAAACATCTTCAAATTAGTTTATCATGTCGGAAAATTGTGAATATTAACGTTGCACCAACCCTCGCCTTCCTCTTCGTCTTCCTCATCTACCTCATCATCATCTTCATCATCAATTTCAGGCTCTCCATTTTCTTCATTCTCCTGTTTACACATTTCAAAAAAAGATCAGCGCATGTTCTCCATTAAATACACAAGTAGTTGAATAGTAGTCAAGTCAAGAACACTGCCCTGACAATTTAATTACCTTTCCATTAGTGGCATCTTTTCCATTTTCCTTCTCCTCAAGGAGCTTCTTCTCTTTCAGGTCCTACATTAAAAAAAAAAAAAAGTATTTCTCTTAACTGATATTTTAAAACATTTAACTTTGCCAGATTGGAGGCATCTATGTCCAATAGGCAGAGTGAACGCAGATTACGATTGACGTGAACTAAACGCCCCCTATGCGCACAAATTTAAATTGCATCTCTAATGACGCCCCTCTGACATTGACGCCTCATTGGCTGCAGCAGAGAATTTTGCTGTCCATCAACGACCCCTGCTCCCGCCTCTTGTCGAGTGAGCTCGTTTGTAATCTGACACTTTAGTGAGACTCGGCGGCTGTGGGTATTGTAAAATGTAAATCCATTAAGCAACCATATTTTGGCGTGTAAGCACTTGCTTACATTGGAGTTTTAAGGTTGTTTTTTCTGGAGCTGCAAACAAGCTAGATGATTCAGAAACAAGGAATTGTGGTTCAGCGAGCTGATGTCGAACTCTAATGAAAGACAAAGAGGCGCAAGCATGGCTTTCACAATCTATCCATCCCGAACACAACAGAGTTCGGCATGCACGCCACCACAGCCGTCACGTTAACCTGGATTTAGTTCGCGCAGTCGCAGAATTGACAAGAAACCGTAGACAAAAAAAAAAAAAAAACAACCGGTCATAAATGTCAGAATACCATTGCTCCTTGAATTTGCTTTGACGGGTCTCGTTTTAATTAAAGCCTTGCCAAAAGCAGTTAAATGAGCCTTACTCATGCAAATATTTTCATTAATTCGTTTATATAATCTTTAGCCCTTAAGCCGTTTATCAACCACATCAACTTGGACCGCCCCCTTAAATTCACCGACGTCCCTGGCTTCAAACTAGTAAACCAACAAGCCCACGTTGTCGTCACACACGGAAAAATAAAACTAAACTCGTTGTTAATACATAACAGACTGCATTAGACCGATTATTCGATCTTTGGGCTTGCATATCAGCTCCCTCTGTGAGTTTAAAGGGCTTTTCGAGTACGAGACAACGGTACCGCCACCACAATTTACAGGCTCTCGAAAGTCAAAATAGTTCGGGTCACACATGCATATACGCTTTCTTCACTTGTTAATCCATAAACTTCAAAAAATAAAAAATAAAAGTAATAATAGTAATGCTATTTGCCATTGAAATCCGAAGCACTGCAGCGTTAATCAAAGTTCCGCGTATTGGCTGCATCAGAACCAATCGTTATCGGACATGATAAACCCAAACAGCGGTAATTCGAAATAATTTGTGATATGCGTCTTTAATCCCGTCAAATGTGCGGCAAATTTGTTTTTTTTTTATTAAAATGTGAGATTTCCTATCGTTTAGCCGCCTAGACAAACCGGCAAACTTTCAGCCCTGAAGCCATCGACCGTTCAACGCGTTCTCAAACCAACAAACTAACCGGTAATGAATGAACAGATTTAAGAATAAATGAGTGCTCAAAACACTGTTGTGCGGAAATGTACACCAGCCATAAACCATAGGCTACCCACAAACAAAACAGGAGTAAATTGTGTAACATATTAGGGTATTTATACACGTTTAAGATTTTGAAAACGAAATACAAATAATTACAGATTTAAGGATTTATCGTGGTAAAGCGGTTGACGTCCCCAGCTCACATCGCCGCTGTTCAAAGGGGAACCGACACGCTTGTATAAACAAAGAACCCGCGCGCGCAGACTGTTACATTCCGGACAATGAGAAATTGCGTTTGAATGTGCTCATTCCGAACGCGCTACAGAACTCGTTACAATGCATCCATTCAAATTTCACTTTACAGTATCAATTTAAATCACTTACGGAGCAGTTATCACACACTTTCCTTTATTCGTAATAATTAATCAACGGTTCTTTCCGGCTACAGCCAGAAATAGACAACGCGTTCACGTTAAATCTGAACTAGGAGACAACTGAAAAGAGAGAATGCTTTTTTAATGAGAATTTCGTTTATCTAGAAGCATCCGTTCTTACCTTTGCGGAGATTTCTGTCGCGGAGTCAACCTTCGTATCGGCCATAATTAATAATGTGTAGCCTATCAATAAAATTCGGAACGAAGGAAAATGCGAAAATAATCCGCCTCTATCCTCCAATAATCACTATTGTAATGAAGCTTTCTTATGCCGACGGCATGTGATGAAGGAGGCTTTAATATAGATTTGCGGGCGGAGCATGAAAGGCGGTCGGTTGTATTTAATTGGTTAGTGGACTCCTAGGAGGTGTGTTTTCAAGGCAATAGAGTGGAACAATGGAAAGTATTTCTAAACGTAAAAGGACACACCCCCAGCCGGTATTTCAACAGAGAAGACACACCTCCTACCTCCGCTTTTCTCGCTACAGACATATCTGTGCAACGCAATTCCACATTTCCTCAACTAAATCGTAGATACGACATACTACCTACCTCTCACATATGAAGTCGTGCCTCTCTTTTAAAGTTCGTGAAATCAATAGTTAACAAATGTCGTCTGTCCATCAACTGCTTAGACTTACTGACCCCTAAATCACCCCCAAACACGGCACCTACAATAATAGCATAGATAGGTAGTCAATATGTCAAAGCACACTAAGGAAATGTTGTTTTTAAAACACGTACGGTGATAGGGGTGGCATTTGGGAAACGGTGTTTTCATGCCAGATGCTGCCCCTCCCCTTTCCGTGAATTTCGCACTAAACTTAGCACTGCGAGCAAAAACAGCTCTTTTCACCGCTGCCTTCTTTCATCTGACAAACGAAATGAGAAAATGCACACAAACCAGCTAAAATTTCACCAGGCACGCCGTTTTAGTTGCAGAACCTCTTTCAGAACAAGAAACCCATGTTTACTTCACAGTCTGATCTTTTTATTACCGAGAAAAAACTAACCACACGATGTGAGGAGCTGCAACTACTGGCGTTTTCTTTCAATGGAAACGCGTCTTCTGCAAGTTGGGTGCTGTAAATTATACTGTTAGAAAATGTATTAACATCATTAACAACACACGACTTGTGCTTTATTATTCGGGATGAGCAGCATTTAAACAAAGCAGAAGCCATAACCTCGCCGGCGAACACAGAGGGGAGGGGAATTTCGGAGACTTCATCATAACCTACATTCAAATTCAACTTTGATGACGAGGCTTCTTGCAGTCGGGCGCATCTGATTGGATGTCCAGACGATCAGAACCCACAGTTGACGCTTTGCGTGAAACTATTGGATGCCAGAAATGTCAATCAAAGAAATCACCCACAGTGTTTGAGAAAGCCTGGAAATGGATTCTAAAAGATTCTTGGCCTGGATGGCGATTTATGAGCAGGTCAAATCGTGTGACGGGGAATTGTTAGTTTATTTATTTAATGTTTTATTTGTATAAGGACAGATACAATAAACATAGATAAAACTGAGACAACAGCCATCCAATGTATGTAGCACAGTGCTAATTCGCTACACTTGTCCCTAGAAGAGCTTTTAGTTACAACAACAAATTAATAAAGAAAATAATAATAATAACAAAGGGAGGGGAAAAAAATAAACATGACTACAAGTTTGTTGCTGGATTAACTAAGATTTAGTTGTTTTTAATATATATATAGTTTAAAAAAAAAAAACAACTCCTTTTTGACCTGACAATAAAGAAAAGGGCCTTGGTTTATGTTTTTGAACGAAATGAACAAATATTAAAACATGAATGATATGGAAGCAAAAATAAGTATTATTGGTTCAATAATAACTTGCAAAAACCTGTTCCACTAATGCATAACCTAGGCCATCTTGCCAAAGTAAACAAAAATAGCAAAATTAAGTTTACCTGTTTGTACAAAGAAGACAATAATATTACAGATTATCATAACCAAAAATAATTAACCAGTCTTGACTAACATTTGTTGATCATTGGACATCTATCATTTTATGATGGATTGCTTTCACGGTCATTAAATGATATCTTCTTTACATGTTATAATGTTAATAAATATCTGATGTGTTATAATATAAGCAATGAAAACATTATAACATACTCTTACCTTAAAAAGGCGCCTAAATATTAATCAGAATCTGAACACATTCTTCACACCAATAATGCCCCACTTTAATTCTAGCATCAGGCCAAATTTCCTGCTTCTCAAGCTGATCTCCCCTGAGGCAGAGTATATATCGCTGTACAGGATAAGAGACACAGAGAAACACTTCCTCATGAGTAGGCAGTGAAAACTGTACATGCGTGAACCTGCCAGGGAGATGTGGAGGAGGAAAGCACTGCTGTGAAAGAAGTAACTCAGACGATTGCTTCTCACTTTCTTAGGTTCAGACAGGTGTATTCTTCTAACAAGAGCACAAAACTGCCTGTGCGAGACAACCAGGTAGACACTGGTCATAAGCAGTGTCCAGTACCTTAGAAAACAACCCACCTATCAATGTACATTCCTTCACCATGAGGTTCTTATTCTAAACAAAACAAGGCATGGTCCTCATCAAATAAGGCTGTTAATTTCCATCCATTATGTTCTTCTCATAAAAAGTATCTCAGAGACAGGAATATGTTCCCTCTAGTGGGAAACAAATATATAGCAGCTATACTGACATGCTCTCCTCCGCACGGTGATTACAATATTAATACCTGTTCTAACTTTTTTATTTTAAGTCACCGTTGTGTCAACTCTGCCCTCAATCAATGTTTGAAAGTAATTTAATATTCGTTTTCCTAAAAGACTGAGAGAGCCATAGTGAACTTCCTCTTTTGGAATGTCTTGGAACTGAGACGTCATTTCCACAAGGAGAAAATGCTCTTTTGAAAGTAATAGCACTGCTCTGGTGTATTTTAGGCATAATGAGAGCAATTGCATTCTAGTTATCCCTGGCAGACAATTACTACAGCAACGATTCTGTGAAACTTCTTAAGAGAGGACATAAAAAAAAGTCTGTTTAGAGTGTGTATATTAATATCACAGAAGTAATATTCTTACCATTTTAATAATGTATTTTTAATTCACATGCTCTCAAATATTCAGAGTGTGTAGTAAGGGAAAATGTCCATTCAAAAGCTAATTCTGTCCAATGAACATCAGATGCATTCAAACAAACATGGCACGGTACAACAAATGTACACATCCAGAGAAAATCTGGACTTGAATGGTTCGGACTGAGCGAGGTGAAACCCAATTCTTCCTGTCCTTCCCACAAGAGTGTGAAGTCATAAATTAGGCATGGTGCCCTTGGTGAAATGATCGATAACAAGAGGGGGAATAAGATGGAGAAGGATGAGAGAGAGAGACCTCTACAGAATGCATGTCAGTTATTTTTAAATAAAATAATATAGACGGTGAACAGGTAAACCTAAACTGTCAACAAAGCATGTCAAATATTTTTTTGACATGCTAATAATAGTTCAATTGCCTGATGAAAATAGAAAACTCACATTACCCAATCTCAGAGACTTGAGGTGCGTCCCAATTTGGATATTTATGCAATTTTCTATAACATTTTATAGTATAAATAGTGCACACTAGAATAGTGTGCACTGAAAATTCCAAATAGAATAAGTACACTTTTAATACTCGGATACATTTAACTTAATTGCTGGACACTTCATGCACATGCACATTGTTGCAGCTTTAATTACGTTAGCAGAAGAGGAGGGGTTGACTGGTTAAATGACAAAATTATCTCATAAAATTCATACACTACACAGTATAGTACATGTATAAGTACATAGTGTATGGGGTGTCATTTGTGACAACTTTGCTTGAGTCAGTACTGTCTGAATCTATGATCTAGCTGTTCAGGCTGCCATAATGGTTTACAAACTACTAGTGCATTTAGATGGAAGTAAAATTGGCTGCATATGGAATCGCATACTCTCGAGTAGTTACTTATTTTGAATAGGTAATTACTTCATGACCACTAAAAAAAGTACGTTGCATATGTATGCAGGTTTTCAACAAGGATGTCTCTGTACATTGCTGCATTCATCTTTCCCTCCACCCTGACAAGTCTCCCAGTTCCTGCCGCTGAAAAACATCCCCACAGCATGATGCTGCCACCACCATGCTTCATGAAAGGATGGTGTTGGCCAGGTGATGAGCAGAGTCTGGTTTCCTGGCCAAAGAGTTCAGTCTGTTTCATCAGAACAGAGAATTTTGTTTCTCAAATTTCTTTGTGACTCTGAGAGTCCTCCAGGCGGGCTGTCATGTGCCTTTTACTGAGGAGTGGCTTCCGTCTAGCCACTCTACCATACAGGCCTGATTGATGGAGTGCTGCAGAGATGGTTGTTCTTCGGGAAGGTTCTCTTCTCTCCACAGAGAAACGCTGGAGCAGCTCTTCTTACATTTTAGGATGATGGAGGTCACTGTGCTTATTGGGATCTTCAATGCTGCAGAAATTTTTCTGTACCCTTCCCCAGATCTGTGCCTAGATACAATCCGGTCTCGGAGGTCTACAGACAATTCCTTGGTCCTCATGGCTTGGTTTGTGGTCTGACATGCATTGTTAACTGTGGGACCTTATATAGACAGGTGTGTGCCTTTCCAAATCATGTCCAGTCAACTGAATTTACCACAGGTGGACACCAATCAAGTTGTAGAAACATCTCAAGCATGATCAGTGGAAACAGGATGCATCTGAGCTCAATTTTGAGTGTCATGGCAAAGACTGTGAATATAGGCTACATGGGATTTTTTTTTTTTTATATATTTGCAAAGATTTCAAACAAACTTCATTCACATTGTCATTATGTGGTATTGTTTGTAGATTTTAGAGGAAAATAATTAATTTAATACCTTTTTCCACATAACAAAATGCGAAAAAAGTAAAGCGCTGTGAATACTTTCTGGGTGCACAATACTACATTCGGCATGTTCCCCTTAACATGTGACCTACCAGCGTCATTTGCGTCGCTTCACTGCCATTCATGAATCCTCTCTCGTGGCCTCATGGGATAGCAAAGTGTCCATTGAGGGCACACTTCAGAATCTCATTAGAAGTGGTAGGTCATATGCTGACTTTTTGACTACTCTTCTATAAGTAGGTTACTGTGAATTCGGACATACTTCTTTTGGCACATACTGCTTTTCGCCCACTGGAAGTATACAATTTTGGATACAGTCCTTATCTTTCTGCTGTACATGTCTGGATTAATATGAGCAAATATGAAGATATGCACAATGTATGACTAAAAAGCTCTGCAGGCACAGCCAGCCACCTCGGGTATGATCCTCTCTGATCCTCCACATTGTTTGTTAGCAGCTGCAATATGTTGTGACCGAAGCTCCAGGAACATATCATGCTTGAATCTATTCCATCACCTGGTCCTGATTTTATGCATTCAGATAGACCTCAATGTACTTATGTCATAGATGTGTATACCACATTCGACCATCCAGACACATCAAAACATCCACCATCTTGGAACAGTCAACATGTCATCACTTGCTGAAATCTGCATCCAAGATCAAATACTACTACTATATAGTATGTGCAAAATGAAATACTAATGATGTTGGTTATTATTAAATATTTGCATACAAATATTAATTCATGGTTATATTTAATAATTATTATTTTTAATAAGTAAGTTCTGTATAACAAGAGAAATATTATTTAATGTTTTAAAGATTTGATAATTTCATGTATGCTTCAGAGATTGGTGGTAAATGGTGGTAAATGTTTCTTTTGGGGAAGATAAAATATAATACACAAAAGGTTCAGGAAGCTTTCCTGTCATTTTTTAAAAGCACCTTTGTGCCTTTTGACTGTGAAATTCATTTGAAAATTGAGTTGTGGGAATGATGTAATAGTAGCAATTGATATGTCTCAAATTTAGGACTTCAGGCAGATCTTTTTGTACAGTAAGGCCAACACATTGTATTTATCCCAGGTTGTTTTCATGTCATCTCAGTAGGCTACTATCATATAAAATTTCACTGCTCTGTTTTCCCATTCTTCTATACTTTTGAAGCAAAGGGAGCCATTCACACAATGCTCTAGCGCAGCGAAATGCAAAAGAACATATGATTTCTCATGTGCAGAACTTTTGTTCTTAAGAAGTACTAAAGAAGAATTTTTAGTATCAAGTGCAAAATTAGTCTGTGAAAATAGAGCACTTTAAGAACATTATGGAAGTGCACTTTTTTCACATGGGGTATCTTACAGGAAACATGAGCAGGAAAACAGTGAGCAACAGAAATAAAAGAACTGTGAGGATGATGTTTTAACATAAGAACTTTGCAGAGTGAAAAGTGGAACCAAAAGGATAAATTTCAATGTCCCAAGAAAAGCTAAACCTATCCAGGGGTGTTTTAGTCCTGTCCTACAGAGTTTAGCTCCAGCTTGCCTCAACACACCTGCCTGGAAGTTTCTAGTATTCCTAATGAGACCTTGATTGGTTCACGTGTGTTTAATTGGGGTTTAACAGTGCTTGGGTTAAACACCCCTGACCTAGTCAAAATGTGAAGCTTGTTAACTTCAACTATTCAAATAGTTAAATATGAAACTAAATTTCATTTTTTAAAATGTGAAATAATTTCTTTCTGAAATTTGTGACTATAGCAGTATCCTCTTTCAAATCTCACGCAGAAAAATCCTGGTTCACCTAAATTTATTTGCCCACTTCCCTCAATTTACCCACAGCATTTGCAAATAATGTCCTCCTTTGTTCATCTGATGCATGTTATCTTATAAAGTCAGACCATTGCAGTCAGGGATGTTATTCTAATATTGAAAATACTTCACAAAAGGGTTGCTGAAATATGTGTCTAACAAAGACACAGCAAATAGTATCAAAATATGAATAATTTCCGTCCACTGGACAAGGTTATTTTCATTCACATGAGGTTGAAGAAGTCTTCTCTTCAGCTGCAACACACATTGTGTGATGAAACTATAGGAATGTCTCAGGCATAATGGCTGCATTGTGTATTTATTCATTAGCTTTAATAAGAAGCATTCACAGTCACATAGAAAACAAAAATAATAGAGAGAAACAGCGACTGGGCATCAGGGACAAGAACTGAGCATATTATACACAAGTCCTTAGAGCAACCATTGTGACTACATTATCCAGTTTGTCCACAAACTACATTTTTCACAGAGTGGGTGTCAATAAAACTGGGACTCAGAGACACGTTCTGCCCGTCCAGCACATCAGAGAGTTAATTGGTGCTTAGTGTACAGTTATGAATGGTGGGTGGGATATCTGAAAGGTTTGGGCCTTTCATGTTCAAGAATCATGTCATGAAAACAAAGAGCACGTGGAATTCATAAAGAATTAGATCAAAGGTATTCCTTTAGTTAATATTATTCTAACATAGACACTGACACCATTTTCTCCCACAGAAGTGAGGTTAGAGGACAAGGAAGAGGAGCAAAAGACTTTCCCATGGACCCAATTACAGCAGTCTTTGCTTTCAGATTAAAAATTAATGTTATCTCAGCTTTTCTCTATGTTCTCTGACATTATACAGCTTTTCCCTTTACTGTCATTCAAGATCCAGTCAAATATCAAAAGAATTGTATTGTTTGATAAACCTCATAGCCACCATACTAGATTTTTTACCAAGAGTTAAATATATGGTAGACATTATTGCAGACTTGGGTAAGAAAAGGACTTTATCCAACATACCTTGATCAGACTGAGCACTCAGACCACATTTGGAGCTCATTCAAGTGGGCAGAACTGGACTTTGTTCTTAGTAGTTTATTCACTGTCATTATTTGCAAAAAGTCTTTAGTCTTTTAAATGTAGCTGTTTCTTGATAGATTCTGTAATTCCTTAAAACTATCCAATATTTGACCAGATGCTTTGATTTTCACACAATGATTAAACCCAAAAATAAATTACCGGTGTCTGGCCAATTAAATTGCTATTCCCTCCCTCAAACTCCCACACTTAAGTCTGAGCCCATAAAACAAGCTGACACAGGAAGAGCTGTAAAGACTTCAAAAGATTTCATTTTTTTTTCTCTACTTTTAGTGTCATCTAAAAGGCTAAAAAGTCATTCGATCCATGTGTCTGTGATCTCGGTACTCTAGCCTCCTCTTGTGGCCAGACACAACAACACATATTGGAACAAACCAAACCTCTCATTTGTACCATGAACTGAATCTGACCGTGATAAAACCTCACAAAAACAAATAGTATGACATTGTGAGCCAGGTGGAATATGCACTATATTTGAACTTTGGCAATGAAGACATCAAGAAAAGCATACTCTTCATGGAGTCTAATATAATGCATTTACTTTTGGTTGCTTCATTTCATGAATGCATTACAGATTAAGGTATATCAAATATCTACAGACTATAGCATTCAAGTACGGATTGTTCATTTTCATACTTTAATTAGTATTAGAATTCATAAAGCAGCATATTCTCAGAGCCTAATGTCCTTTTAAATAAATATTTACACGGAGTATTCCCAAAGAAAATGTTTGAATACTTTTTTTTTTTTTAGGAAAAATAGAAATACACTTAATAGGCCTATCAAATGCAATCATGAAGGCTCAACCTTGACTATTCACGTGGTCAAATAAATTACATTTAATTTATATAATGAGTATGAATGTTGGCTATTATTAAAAATGAAAGATAGCATTAAATTGGCTTGTTTTATTATTCATTTGTCTGTTCAGTCTTCTATCCAAAACAACATCCATTCCAATTTGTGCTATGTAGCCTAAAAGTGACAATTTACTACCATCTAGTGTTATCTCTGTGACACTACATGAAAATAAATGACTTAACGCTGAAAGAATTAGAAGGCTAAATAGAAACTTGTCAAGATAAATTCCAGTCTATTAATGTTTGAAGACATTTGTAAGGGTAGTAAGAAACTGATGTAAGAATGAGTAAATAAATAAATAAAGGTGAGAGCAGGAATCTCTCTGTATGGAGAGGCAGCAGAGAATGTCTGATGGTTAACAGCGTGAACTATGGAATACTGAAGAACATCAAAGTACTACTGTTCAAACCTAACTTTTTCAAATCACAGACGAAAATATTAAGAAAGTGGAGGTTTGCTGCAGCCAGCAAAGACTTGATATGCTCTACCGACAATTGAGATTTAAAAAAAAAAAAAAAAAAAAGCATTTGTGCAAAAAAGTCTCTTATCTCTCTGAATATTCATTCTATTCAATGTGCTTTGCTCAAAAGACCAAGACGATGACCATTAAAGCAATTAACTTACAATGTGGCCTGGCTGTCTATCTTTCCATTTAAATACATTCAAGTGAAATGCAAAACACAAGTAGAAAGACAACCCTTTACTTGCTTTTGTAATGTAGTAGGGTTAGAGCTTAAGACACAAAGAGGGTTTTAACAATGAGACGTAATTAATTGTTGCCCCACCCAAATGTCATTCTCAAGTGCTTCACCAAGATACTGCAAATGTACAGAGCTTAATAACTAGCAAATACCAATGAATCAGTCAATAAAGTTTATTTACAATATTTCATAATAGGTACACTAGAAAGGTGTGCCATAGGCCACCTGATAACAGTGTAGCATCCAAACGTAGGCCTATGGACACAGAAAGAATTTCACATTTCATTACAAATTGGAATGAATCTATAGACTAAATGCCACATATCACAAGAAGACCCTTGTGTTTATAGCCAAACAATTTTCAGGAACGTTTATAACTATAAAGCTCATAAGCTTGTCAAAAATGCAGATCAAATACGGCATTATTACGCTAGGATACTGCTCATTTTATTGTATCTTGTACTAATATATATATATATATATATATATATATATATATATATATATATATATATATATAATCTAAAAGAATGTGTAAATCTAAAGACAAAAATGGCGTGCTCTGTCCATTTCCGGTAGGCTACTGGCTACAATCTCAAACGGAGCATCAAATTTAAAAGAATAAAATGAAAAACCACTGATATCATTCTTATTTTTATCGACATGCGGCGTGTAACGGGAATGTGTTTTCTTTGTGTTCATTATATCGTGCACTGCCTCTTCAGAGTTTTCACTCGTCAGCTGCAGTGAAACAAAGACGCTTTATTGTTCTTCCATGACGCGACTTGCGAGGAGCCCTGCGGAACAACGCGAAATGGCGGACAGAAGCGAGCAAGAGGACGGTGAAATCCGACCCAACATTTGCAGGCAAGCGCAAATACACGGACCAGACGCAGAGCACGATCTGGATCTGGATCCGCTTCATTACTGACTTATCCAACAGCTACATTAACAGTGACAATGATTAGAATAGCTTCGATACTGTTGGAATTCGCTCGAAAAGGTGTGTTTTAACACTTTAAAATAACAATTAAATCAGCTTTGCACCACCCAGCAGAAAAATCAGTTCACCTGTGGGGTGAAAGGAATGTTACAGGTGCAGTTGGTCATGTTCTTACATGCTTCTTGAGCAATCCTGTGCAGTGTAACCCATTTACCATCTTTTCCCATATTTTTGTGCTTTAATAACTTCCTACAAGCTAATTTAGGGTATGAAAAACATTTGGTGTTTGTTGTGCCAATGTTGTTCATCTTACACATTTGTTCCCTTCCCCCTTTACTAACAAAAAGCAAATACTATTCAAGAAGGCAGTCCAACATATAGATAATAATGGCCTTTGAGCAAGGAGAAGCTTGGGTCCTTAGAGAAGATTAAGACTTTAAGAAATGTGGCATATGTGAAATGTGACACCAGCTGCATTATCATTAGTATTATAAATCATCTTAAGAAGACCTTAAGCTTTAACTAGACACTTTTGGAATCTGTAGACAAAGAAAAGTCATTAGGGATCCAATGTAATGATCTAATTTCATTCAATAAGAAAACGCATATATAACAATTATTATTTTAGAATTTGTAAAAAAAAATAAAAATAATAAAAAATAATTGCCAAACAATGCATGATACCACTTAGAAAAAAGGAGGGAAATAGCTCTCTTTCTGTGACCCCACCCCCTCTTATTGTAACTTGAAACCTTTGGGGGCCAGCAACAGAGTCATGGGAGTGTCCTGCTGATCTGCTCATTAAATATTCATAACTGAGAGTTGAGGTGATAGTTCATTATCACAGCATGGCTAAAATTATTGTAGCATAATATTTATTGGCTGAATGATCATTGTGTTTATCAGAGCCAAGATTATGAACAAACTGATTTCAAAGCTCAAATGCTGCTTACATATTAATTTAGATTAAAAAAAAAAATCCATTAAGAGATAAAGATCTACATTGCATTTATGGTTGGCATGCAATTGTTCACCTAATTAGAGCAATGGATTTTAATGACAACTAAATGTGTCCAGTTTAATTGTAAAGTAAGTCATCATAAGGAAAGTCCATATTGGCTTTGGATCATGTAATCACAGAGGGGAAGAGGCCTGAGAGACTCCCTTAATCAGCCCTGACTCAGTGTGTCAAAGCCTGGAGACCCTTAGTGCTCACCATCTGTGCCAAACACAGAATCATTAGTGGGAGTAGACCTGATAAACACACAGGGGTCTGTTTAACTCAAGCAGGAGGGAGGTAAGATGCAACAGATCCTGTGGCATGAAATAGAGGCCTGTACCTTCCCACTGAAAGACACATAAGACTGAATAAATAAAATAAAAATTAACTGTAAATATATTATACCAAATTTTTTTGGCATTTAAGAACTGACTTAAAGGGTTAGTTCACCCAAAAATGAAATTTCTTTAATTAATTACCCTAATGTCGTTACAAACCCGCAAGACCTTCGTTCATCTTCGGAACACAAATTAAGATATTTTTGATGAAATCGGAGAGATTTTTATCTCCCATAGAAAATGACGAAATTACCACATTCAAGGTCCAGAGAGGTAGTAAAGACATTGTTAAAATATATCAACGTGAGGTTCAACCTTAATGTTATGAAGCATCGAGAATACTTTGCGTGCAAAAACAAAACAAAACAAAAATAACAACTATTCAACAATTTCTTCTCCACCCCGTCAGTCTCCAACACAGTTGACGCACTGAATGCAGTGGAGTGCTTCCATGCTTATGCCTATTCCGTGTTTATATCCCAAACACTGGCCGCATGTGTGTGATGCTGACGCAGGAACCGGCCAAATACAGAGTCACCGTTCTGACACAGAACACGGAAGTTCTGCAATGTGTCTGCAACGTAAACTGTGTAGGAGAATGACAGGGTAGAGAGGAAATTGTTGAATAAAGTTATTTTTGTTTTGATTTTGCACACAAAAAGTATTCTCGTCACTTCATAACATTAAGATTGAACCACTATAGTCATGTTGACTATTTTAATGTCTTTACAACATTTCTGGGCCTTGAATGTGGTCATTTCGTATGTACACACATATGCATATACAGGAGTTATTGGACTAGATTTGTAATGTTGGCTGTTAATATATGCGTGCGTTCTGGATTTTTTTGTATTTGGCACATTCAATATTGACAATAAACAAATATTGTCACATTCTAAACTTGCATAATAATAATAATAAAAAAAATCTGCAAGCTTGCATACGAATTGCCTCAATCCATTTAACCAATGAGTTGAACCATTTTCAATGAATGTACATCTCAGATATACACCACAATATGGAATAAAGGATCTGTCGCTACTTCCATTACTTCGCGACTTCGGAACTTTGATTTTGTTCAACAGAAAAATGTGTTTGAATTTAAATTTGCCTTAAATTAAATTAAACCAGACTCAAAATAGCACCATTAGTTTTTTGTGACTTTGTGAGGAGTTAAACCGGAAGATAACACAAGCTGACTAACGTAGACGGACCATTGTGCTAATCACAGTCATAACTATCGGCCATCCACGAGCTCCGAGGCTGATGTGCAGACGCTGCACCTGTGGGAACTGACATGGAGGGACTGAGGGCCTGTTTCCTGACATACAATGAAAGAGGAAGCTGCTGCTACTGCTACTTTGTACAGATATGATAAAACCCACAAGATATACACCAAAGTGAAAGCAGGTCGCGGGGCAGTTTAATTTGAAAAAGAAAGATTGCAGAGTTACTCTTCAATGGAAATTTTTCACATATATTTGTAGCTCTCTATTTAGCTCGAGGACCAAAATTTTCTTTAATAAGCATGTGGCGGAACTACTAAAAATAAAGTATTGTATCCAGTTTTAACCGGTTTACCATAGACCACCGAACATTGTTTTGCACTGACGCAGTGCTAAGTAGGGTTGTGAGGGGGTTCAACATTTGTAATGACAGTAAAAATGACCAAACAACTAGGTATATTATTTAAATGATCCAACAGGCTGAACTCAGCATTTAAAAAAAGAACCTTTTTTTTTAAATTGTAGCACCACTTTTCAAAAAAACAAAAACAAACAAAAAGCAAAAAAATTTGCATGAACTATACAGGCGTTGTTTCATAACACCTCTATCCATGATGTGTGAAAATCATTGCTCCTCACACAAAGAGGCACGATTCAAATTTTGTACCTACTTGTGAACCAGAGGCTAAGGTCAACACACTTCCAATATTTCACTTAGCATTCCTGTTCTTCTAGGAAGAAACAAAGACACAAGTGTTTCCTCAGGTAGCAGGAAGCAAAAGGGGAAAAAAAAGAAAAGAAAAACAGGCCCCTTTTCGGAACATGCGTTTCATAGAGTATAAAGAAGGTGGACTGTCTATGGAAAGGGTGCACAGAGAATTCAGACACCTCCTAACACCAAAGCCAGGCCAGTTCCTGTGTAAGTTTGCCTCGAGTGTGACCTAAACGATGGCAAATGGAAGAAAAAAAAGGAAGACAAAAAAAGGAACAATATTAACCAAACTAGGGCAAGCTTTCCTAATCCCTTTTGACACCATAATGAGGGTGCCATAAAAAAGAAACAGGTTAATTAAATCCACTCAGTAAATTAATGTGGAAGCCTTCTCTGACTACGGATGGCACCGATTCATCAATTCATCTCCAGGGGAGCGAATTCAACCTGGAAATGCGGGACCTGTAGATTTTGTATCACCAAGCATTACCTAACTCACATTCAATCTTTAGTTGATTAAAATCACATATGCTGGTTGGTTCTACATTAAAAAAAACAAAAAACAAACAAACAAAAAAAAACAATGCAATGCATTTTTGTTCTTTTACAATAATATACCATTAGTTGTTCAAATAAGGCCAGAATATTTTTTTCTTATTAAAACAAGCTCATCTTAACTAGGGGGTAGACTCAAAGCACTAAATTTTTAGGCTTGCAAAGCTCAGTTAAACATAATTTTGGTCATATGAGGTTCACATATTCATGACGATAGTGTTGGCCCTTTTCTGTATGCTATTTGTAAGTTGAAAGTATGAAATATTAATACAGCTCAAATGACTAAGCAAATACTTCAGTGTGCATTTCTGTAGATCAGATTCTGAGGCAAGGACACCGACAAACTGCAGAGCATCATGACTTTGAAGTGGGATGTAGGTCACACATCTAGCATGAGCACACAGTTAGCAAGCGCTAACACGGTTCTTGAGCTGCAGAGTAGCAAATAATTATTTGCAGCTCTACAGTGCATGTTGGGGGGAAAAACAGCATGATCTGAGATTGTTGTGCTGTTGACCTCTAGAAATAGCAGCAAAGCCGTTATTATGTGCACCGTGCCATAGGTAAGGGAGATCAAGTCTAGTATCCTGGCGAATAGCCATGGTGACTGGCCCAGATCTCTCGTCCCAGCATGAGGTCAGCGTTTCCATGGAGATGGACCAGCTGAGTGGTAATCTGCTGTTGTTTATGCATAGGCAGGGAGGGGAGGTGCAAGAGAGAGGATTGAGGAAAGGGAGGGTGGGGGTGTGTGCACGTGACAGACATCTCCTCCACTCACATTTGCATACTAGAGCGTTCGTTGCAGCACGTTCAGCAGATCAAACCGGAACCAGTTTAGGATTACACGTGCAAAATGAGGTCAAAAGAGCAGTGAACCAGATCCCTCTTCTGGAAAATGTTACAATAACACAGAAGCCATAGGCAAGCTATAAGACAAAATGCAGTCACTCACTCAAGGTTTTCCGCATTCAAAAAAACACCACTGAATTCTATTGGCTGAGATAAAAAAGGGGTTTGGCCTTATGCACCACTTCACTGGGTCCACCCTTTCCATACTCTCCTCCTCCACTTGAAAAGAATGGGATAATGCATTAAGCCCATTCAAACCCCTCCTGAAGAGTGCTTGCTCTAATCCAGTGAGATTTAAAGAGTCACAAGAGACCCTATTTCTGAGGATCACGTTAAAACGTGCTCTCGAGCGTTCAGTAAATCTGTGGGTCAGTGCTGTGTACAACACAGCAGAAGTCCCTTGCCACGTCTCTTTCTCCACATTAAGACTCATCTTTATCTCCATGGTTCCACAACTCCATGTTAAGGACAAGGAACCACTGGCTTTGTATTTGGCGCCACCCACTGACTAAACATCCTCTTTACCGAAAGCAATGTCTTTTCACAGCATGTTGCCGTTACTCATAATCCTATTTATAGGTTTATTTTTAAAAATTACTCAGTTACAACCTTAAAAAGTCCCCAACAGAAAATTAAAAATGAATAGTGGGAAACAAAAGTCAGATTTATATATATATATATATATATATATATATATATATACAAACTGAAAAAAAAAAGAGTCAATCAAGCATTTTCTAACGATAGAACTTAATTAGATCTAATACGTGGTAACCATGTATGAATGCATATTTGTCATTTACTTAGGACTGGTGGTGGTGCTTGAGACGTTGTTGGTCATTCAGTGTGTATAAAATGCACAAAGGCCTGATGAGCTGCTGGGTTAATGAATATTAATTAAGTTATCTGCGTTCGCTCAAACTGATTTGCTGAAATCAGAATGGGGACGGCAAATTTCCCCTATTGTGGGCGTGTTCTTGAGACAACGAGAAAACGAACGGAACTGAAAATACTAGTGCACACTTCTAAAATCACAACACATTTAATGGATTATTTGGAAAAAGTAATGATGTTTCAATATTATAACTTAACTGCAGAAGTTCTCATTTTCAAAACTATGCAGTTTTTGTAATATGATTGAACGTTGCTTTTGTAATATGATTTTTGTTTGTGTAATATGATAAAATGAACTTTTTCTAATTGATGACAGACATTCAGATAAATAGATTTTAGGACTCAGCAGAGCAAACGATCAACAAATAACCTATGCGAGTTACTAATACAGTTTTTTACTCTTTGATGTGTTTAGCTTTTTGATTTCATTTGTGAGGCTTTAAATTTTATTCGAATAGTTTGATTCATTAGCCTAATGTTACGTTATGTTTCTGTCATCCTTAAAGGGTTAGTTCACCCAAAAATGAAAATTCTGTCATTTATTACTCACCCTCATGTGGTTCTACACCCGTAAGACCGTCGTTCATTTTTTGGAACACAAATGGAGATATTTTTGATGAAATCCGATGGCTCAATGGTTTGGAGCGCCAAAGTCATGTGATTTCAGTAAACTAAGCTTTATTACGTGATAAGTGTTTCGCAATTTCAATACTTCACGTGACTTTGGCAGTTTGATATGCGAGCCGAACCACTGATTCAAATCAAAAGATTCGTAAAGCTTCGAAGCAGTGTTTTGAAATCTGTCATCACTAGATATTGTTGAAAAGTTGCTATTTTTTTTTTTTTGCTGCACAAAAACTATTCTTGTTGCTTTATAATATTAAGGATGAACCACTGTACTCACGTGAACTGCTTTAAATATGTTTTAGCAGCTTTCTGGGCACTGAATTTCATCAAAAAATATCTTAATGTGTTCTGAAGATGAACGAAGGTCTTACGGGTGTAGAATGACATGAGGGTGAGTAATTAATGACAGAATTTTCATTTTTGGGTGCACTAACCCTTTAATTTCTTGTTTATTTTGTATATAGCCAGTGTCTTCCAGCCTCTACAATCCCAACAATAAGTTCCTTTCCCCAACACCAAACGACAAGTTTTCCAGTTTTCCCCTATTATACTAGATATCATGAAGAATTGAAGTCTCACAATAAATATAATTAACTACAAGCTACATACTTGAGGAAAATGTTTTCTTAATGTTGAAGTCATTATAATAAATATTGCAATTTGTAATTGTTTATAGAATACAGGGCACAAATCTCTGGAGCTTTGTTCTGACTCTTCTTGGACATAAATCAGCAGCTACTTCAAGAATATTATTTTAAAATTGAGATAGAAAATTATACATATGTCATCATCACCAATGTCATAATATGGCTTTGTTTTGCTTTTGTGATGTTTCCACATATATTCAGCATCATGAAAAGTCACTCTTTCAGACTGCACATACATGGAGTTTGTTCAGTGTTGAAAAACACTCGAATAAGATTTTCACATGACAAACTTCATTAACGCTTCACAATGGGTTATGAAATTTTGGATGCTTTCACACACCATTATAAAACATGACATGAAAGTAGGTTGTTTTCAGTGCAACATTTGGTCAGAAAAACAGACATTATGTATTTAAGTTTTATTCTCTATATATATATATATATAATTTTTTTTTTTTTTACACGTACAATGTAAATCAGTGGGCACCAATATTGGTTCTAATGATTTCCAACATTCTTCAGAATATCTTTAGCTCCATGGAAGAAAAAAAAGAGTCATACTGGTTTTCAGCAGGTGAGTAAATGACAGTGTTTTCATTTTTCAATCTATTATTATCTATTAATACATGACAGATACATGTAAATGTGCATTTTCACTTGTGTGACTAATGATAATTCTATAATATCAGATAACAGGAAAACATATAGCTTGGTGTTGATAAAGGGAACTTGAGCCTTCCTGATAGGACTGTGGAAGCAGGTAAACACTACAAAATAAACAAGAAATTAAGGATGACAATACTCTCACCAGGCTTATAGACATTTTATTAGGGCACAGATACATTTGTAGAGGTTTATTTCAGGCATTATCAACATACTGCAGTACTAGCCACCGAATGACAACAAGATAGGCTACTAATCAAGCTATTCAAATAAAATTTAAAGCCTCACAAATGAAATCAAAAAGCTAAACACATCAAAGAGTAAAAAATAAAATAAAAACTATTAGCCTAGACTAGCATAGGTTACTCGCTCATTGTTTGCTTTGCTGAGTCCTTTTTATCTGAATGTCTTTAATCAATCAGGCAAAACAGCTCAGACGATTTCATAACACAAACAATGCATAGATTTGAAAATGTGAACAGCTCCAGTTTGTTTAACATCGAAACTTCATTACTTTTCCGAATTAATCCATTAAACAATTTACGACTTGGAGTCTGCACTAATATTTTCAGTTCCATTCGATTGCATGTTGTCTCAAGAAAACGCCCCCAAAATAGGGGAAATTTCATGAATATTCATGTATGGCAACCCTGGTAGCTAGATTTTCACAACAAAAGCCACCCAATTACTACTCAAAACTAGCCCATCACATTTCAGAGGGGCTCCCCCGGTAAAAATAACATTCCGGGGTGGTAAAATCAGTGTTTTGGAGGGATCCCCAGGTAAAATTTGCATTCCAGGGGCTAAATATTTTATTTGGGAGTCGCTTCAACCCGCAGACATGAAAATCAATCCGCGGCAACAGTGTTAGTAGCCCAATTCCGCAGAAAAACCAGGGACTTGGCAACACTGATAGCTACTCCACTGACAGGAACAGTTTTTTATGGGAACTGAGTATTACACAACGTAAGCAGTGTTCTTGAAGGCTGAATCATTCCAAATGAACTCCTTTATTTAGACATGAAAATATAACAAAGAATATCCTTTACATGTTGCGCGTCAATTCTATGTAATTGTATGTTAGAGTCTCTCGCGCTCTCTCTTTGTGTGTGCGAAACTCTGAGCGCTCTCAGAGTCAGGCGCCTTCACACTAGAGTTTACAGTGCATTAAATACGCTGCGCATCCATTGAGATTTATTGAAATAGTGAGCATTACGGATTGCTTGATGGACAAGGAAAATCTAAAGTTAAGGACGGGTAAAAATATATCTGTTATAGATCTGCTAAACTTATACTTAGCCTCTAGGCGAGTGAAATCCACTATTATTTAGTTGTATATGCAAGTGATTCACTATTTTTGGAACACATACCAAATATTTGTTCATTTTAGAAATTCGAAGAAATGTTTCAAACACTCAAATTATGCTGATATAATTTAATATATAACATGTTATAAGTTTTTCCAAAGAAATAAATATCCCCCACAAATAGTCCTGAAAACACGAAAATTAATCAATTGCTGCAAGTCCTTTAGTATCAATCAACAAAAACTTTATAAAGTGAAATCCAACAGTAGGAAATGTATAGATGGTAAATGGATATAATAATAATAATAAACCTGGGGCAACTATTTAACTGTTTGGCCCTGATCAGCAACTTATTTTTGAGTCTTCATTATGACTTTTAGGAATAAATGAATGTGACAATTTATTGTTTGCAATGTATATTTTTTGTAATCACCATTAGTATTTAAAACCATCTGATGGCAAAATTTCAATTCTTGAGCTGGATTTACCAGAAAACAGTCCAAAAGACCTGCTACATGACAAACAACGGTGTATGAATGGATACTTGTGTATGTGTGAATCTGTAAGGTCGCCAGACCCTTGTTATCTGAGCCAGAGCAGAACTGTACAGTGAAAGACGTTCCGCTCACAGTCAGGTTTTGGAAGAGGACATAAATATAGTGGCTCAGCAAACACTGCTTACATATGGAATGCATATGTTCTTCATTGATGATGCTCCTCATTTCCCCAGTGACAACCTGCCAGAGAAGACAAATACACATTACCATTGAGGGAACCACACTGACATATGGGCATCAATATAAACAGAAAAGAACACTTTGTAAGAGAGTTTAGGGCAAAACATGAAAAAGTGTTTGGTCCACTGAGTAATGGTTTAGTAATGTTTAAGTGAAAAAAAACACAAAATGTCAGGTTGGTTGGGACACATTTTCTCAGTCATCTCAAACGCAAAAAGTGTCCCAATCAACCTGAATTCACCCTATTAAAGGGATAGTTCCACCAAAAATGAATATTTTGTCCTCAATTACGCACCCTCAAGTTATTCCAATCCTGTATGAGTTTGCTAGTTTTGGTATTGGTACACAAGATATTTTCAATAATGTTGGTAACCAGACAGCTGACGGTAGCCAATGACTTCCGTAGTAGGAAAAAAAAATACCATGGAAGTCAATGGCTACAGTCAACTCTTTGGTTATACCAACATTCTTTAAAATATCTTTTGTGTTCAACAGAAGAAAGAAAATCATTTCTTTAACCACTTAGCGTTCCTGTAAAATTTGCCTAAAATGCCCAAAAAGGCATACCCAAAGCAAATTGCTTACCGTTTTTGAACCATTTGGAGTGTATGTGCTATAGAAATAAAGCTTTTCGTCTCTTTTGAAAAGTATGTGTACCGTGGGCAGTACAGTGGAACGCTAACAGGTTAAGGCCCACTCACACCAAGAATAATGACTAAAAATATAAATATAACGATAACTATATCCATCCACACCAGCGGACGATATTATTCTGTTTATTTGTATTATTGTGTTTATTTGGCCCTACATGTTAGAGCACTTAAAAGCAGGATCATTTCTAATTGACGGTCAATGTTTTTAACATTCAAAAATGCGGTTCGGTGTGTACCTTCGTATTGAAGTAGAAAACTAAACATAAAATAGCTTTTTTATTAGACAGTGGTTTACTGAACAAATTGTGTATGTCTTTAAATAAATTAAATTATAATTAATTTTCTTAAGGATAAAAAAAAAACTTTGCTAATGCTTTAAACTATATACAGGGAGCACTTTCTTGGACATTACTATAATATTAAAGGTTGCAATTAACAACAAAGCCAAAATTATTTGCATTTTATTTTTAGATATAATAATCAATACTCACATAAAAATTGTGTGTAAATATGTAAATTGCATAAGGCAGTTTTTGCTTCTAAACTTCTAAATCTGTTTCTACTCCAATTCGATGTTAAAATATATTCATTTACACAGTGGCTGTCATAACTTGTTTTCATGACTGATTTATTTAAATACATTAAACATATTAAATAATCAAGACAGTTTAGGTCAAATATAATGTATAAGCTAATATAGTGCATATATGTAGCATAAGAGTTCATTTCTAACAAGCTGTGGACACAATGGTATTTCTGAGGTAAATGCTACATGACATTGTTTACAAGCTCTTTCATTGATGTTTTGATGTGAATCCCTCAAATACGCTTTCAGTATTTGAGAATTCTCATCGAAAGTAACAAAACACAGAACTTATTGCGATTATTGGTGGTTAAAAGTGATGGTTAATGGGCTACAACTCTGAATTCACTGTGTTTCTCTGTGCCATTATTGTTATATGTTTGTTACAATTGTTATGCAATTTCCCCACTGCGGGACAAATAAAGGCTTTATTTATTTATAGTTGTGATATGGACTCTGCAATTCTTCTATATTTAGGAAGGTTTTTAGAACTACATTTCTACTGATATCGTGAAAGTTATCGTCCTTGTTGTGAATTGGCCTTTAGACTGTTAGGTCAAGTTGTTCTGCACTGCTCTCAGATCACAGAACACAATTTCATGGGGGGACTTTCCCCTTTTATAACTACAACTGGGAATGTTTCAATTTTGAAGATCATGCTTGTTTATTATGTTTTATTATGTTTAGTATGTGAGGAGCACTAGTATCTTACTTGTCAAAGTAGTTGTCCTGGAGGTTCAAAACAAGGCTGTCTGCACTCAGGTACACCTTGTTCTGAGAAGTTGCCACCTGTTGATAAGATAAAACTATGAGACAAGAGCTTATTTATATGCTAACTGAGGACAGTAGAATCTGAGGCGTAACTTTTTTTTTTTGCCATTTCTCTGAGCATTGCACCGTCTGACCTTAGGGAGAATTTGCTGGGATGCCCTCTCTTGGGAAGATTAGCAACTGTCTTTAACATTTTTCACTTGTCAATACATCTTTCTCACTGTAGAATGATGGACTTCAAATTGTTTGGAAATGGCCTTGTAATCCTTTCTAGATCAATGCTGATGTCTTTCTTTCTTGACATTGTATTAACACACCTGAATCCTCCAGACCAGCAAACTACCAAAAATCTTGCTGACGATCAATTAATCAAGGGAATTTCATTACGAGCACCTGGCTGCTACTTACCCTATTAATTTCAAGGGAAGCAGTAAGGGTGTACTTAGTTTTTCCTTTATTTTTGTCAAATAAATAATGACATGCACAGTGTAATAAGTACAATAAGAACTGTTCAGCCTGACGGTGGAAAAGCAGCCATAGTATTGCTTTCAGCTTTAGAACAGTCAATCACTGTTTGCGGACAACATTCAAATAAAATAAAATGAAAAAAACAAACAAACTCTGACTTCTCTAATAATTTCCATGAGTTTATCTGCAGGTAGCAATAAAGAATTTTAGCCCAAAAGTCTACATGTGGCATTTATGAGAATGGGTTGGAAAAAATGGCCTCTTAATTGTCCCCTAGAGCTCTGGCAGAGCATTAACCGGTCGCACAGCAGTCAGAAAGCACTGTGGACATCTTATGCAGGCTTATCGCACACCAGCCGCGTCATTTTGTACTTGCGTTCTCAAGTTCAAGGTGTCAGTCCAAAACAGTGAATCACCATATAGGCAAAGGTTTACTTAAAGAATGAACAAAGAGGTATCAACGATTCTGAAATAAAGTTTGTGAAAAAAAAAAATAGAGCAAAGAGAAAGTGCAAAAGAGAAAGGAAATCTATATTATTTCTCTATATGAATCATATTTATTCAAGCCACAAAAACAAACATGTTACTGAAAAATGCACAATCTCCTTGGGCAGGGGTAGGCAATGTCGATCCTAGAGAGCTGCTGTCCTGCAGTGTTTAGCTCCAACCCTAATCAAACACACCTCAACAAGCCAATCAAGGTCTTCAGGATTAACAAGGCAATAGGCCATTGAGTTTTTTTTTTCCCCCCAAGGTTAGAGATAAACTCTGCAGGACAGCGGCTCTCTAGGACCAACACTGCCTACCCCTGTCCTAGGGTGAACTCAGGACATACATATATTTGTCCTAAATCATTGTATTTTAATGGAAAACTATGTCAGTGACACTGTGGCGGGGACATAATTTTGAACAGCCAGAGTCGAAGCTGGGCACCGCAGACAGACCACCGAGTGGTGTCGCCAGTCTGCATACTGTCATAGAAAACAATCAATGTGATTGGAATTTTAAAGATGTGGCACTGTGTGGAGTTTCTCTCAGCGTGCGACACACTTTACGTTTTGTTTTGCCAGTGTTTAAGGATCTTTTTACCGGAAGGGCACTAAAACGATGAAAAGTGATAGCATTTGGCAGGTGTACGTTTCAAACCCATATACATTATATATACACACACACACATACATACATACATATATATATATATATATTTCTTACCCATTTTTTTTGGCTTTTATGGCTTTTAGAATTCCAAATTAGAATTAATTGGAGTTCCAAAAGAAGAAATTTTTAAAATTTATTTAAATCTTAATATTAAAATTAATTCTTAATTTAAAATTTATTTTTTCACTCATATGCAAAAAATGTGTTTGTAGCATGACAAAATTTGACAAATTGTTATTTAATGTCTATTGTTTCACCGTTTAATAGGCAGCACAGTATATACTGTGTAATCATGTGTTGCTCATGTAAGCTGTGGAACTGGCAATAAAGTACTACGTTGTCAGCATATACACTACCGTCCAAAAGTTTGGGTCAGAACAATATGTTTTTATAAATATATTTTAAAATGTAATTTTTTCTTGTGATGCTATGCTGTTTCAGCATCATTACTCCAGTCTTCAGTGTCACTAATATGCTGATTTGATGCTCAAGAAACATTACCATCCATGTTGAAAACATTTGTGTTTCTTACTCTTTTTTCAGGATTCTTTGATAGTTCAAGAGAACAGGATTTACTATTGTTACATTTTGTCACATATTTACTGTCAACTTGTCATTTCAATGCGTCCTTGCTAGATAAAATTGTTCATTTTGATATTTTTTTATTATTTCATACTGACTGCAAACTTTTGAACATTAGTGTATTAACATCTGTTAATGTGAGTCAATGAAATTCAACCAATGATTTCTTTTGTTTGAAGTGTGCCTTACCGTTTTGGCGATATTTTGGGCTGCTCTGATGCGTCTAAGTTTTAGGTATCCAGGGTTCTTCGTAACTGCTTTACCCAACTGGAGTGCACAAACACAATAAGAACAAAAGCAAATTACTCTGTACCCTTGGTTGAGCCTTTGTTTACCATCAGCAGACAGCCATTGACCTGCAGCCCGTTTTAGAAACAGAATTGCATCATATCAGCAGGAAAGAGTGCAAAAGCAAAGTCATGATGACACTAAGACTGCAAATGCTGGAACATGAGAAACAAATTGAAACTACTGAGAAATGTCCATAATACACAAACAAAAAGAGAGAACAAATGCTTTCAAATGTGTTTTGGTTGTGGATAGCTTGTTGAGAACGAGGGGGCAACAGTTCAAAATAGCCTAGATGTATGACTGCAACAACTGACAGTGGCTTAATTAGAACAGAAGCAGTATTCATTAATTATATCTGATAATTACAGTCATTTACCACTCACAGATCTAGAACATAATAACGGGGACTAATAATCATATGAAATGAGGTGCTTGTGGATGCAAATAGTGTATCAGGGATGTTTGAGGGTAACCACAGAAACCCCTTAAGCCTGAATAAAACCGAGATTGTTTCAAAGATCGTCAATATGTGTGTGTGTGTGTATCAAAGTGGCATAGAGAAAGCTGCAGCAGCATACTAGTTTAGCAGCCTCAGCTTCACCCTCAGCCTGGATAATCTTCTGTCTCTGGTCCTGTTTGGCCTTTTCTACATAGAATTGAGCCCTCTGGGCCTCCTGCTGGGCTACACAGCAACAAGAGAGAAAGGTTATTTCATAGAAAAACAGCTCACACATAGATATTCTCCTTTTTCAGGCCAACCTACGTATAGCTTTGTTCATTTTTAAGTGATAAAAATACAGCAAACAATAAAACATTTCAGTGCTTACAGAAACCGTTGCAAGTTGTGTATTGTTGTTTGGTCAATAGGGAATACTGATGAAATAACTAGACCAGACTGCCCTCTAGTGGAGAGCATTAAGATAAGCAAATATCATTCTTTCAAGGATACAACAATATGGGCGATAACAAGTCAAAACAATGTTATTTTT
The DNA here is from genome assembly GCA_038088235.1 of Zacco platypus. Taxonomy (NCBI): domain Eukaryota; kingdom Metazoa; phylum Chordata; class Actinopteri; order Cypriniformes; family Xenocyprididae; genus Zacco; species Zacco platypus. Next base: position 12,205,038 of record CM076080.1, read on the forward strand.
CTACAATGGCAACTCAGAATTTCACAAAAAAGTATATTGTTTACATCTGAAAACATGATAGGGTTGCCATCCCAGTTATTTTAAATGGATATTGGTGTATTTTAAATATTTTTTAATTAAATAAATGCATCCTTGGTGAGCATAGATTTCTAAAAAATGATTAAATCTTACCCCAAATCTGTGAATGGTAGTGTATATTGCATTACAACCATATAAATGATTAAGACAATTTCTTCATGTCACATAGCTCAGCAATAAAAAAAAAAAAGAAAACAAGAAAACAAGAACTTATTACAGCACAGGTGTCAAACTCAAAGCCCTAGGGCCTGCCATGTCTCAGTAAGTGCTTTCTTTGTGAATATTAATTCTATGGTGCATATGATCACACAGGCGTCTTTAGAACATTCAGTGTGCCACGATCTATGGGATCTCAGCTGCATCCGAGCAAGAAATGGGTTTTCAACCAGTACTTGTAAAAGCATTTATAATTTGTAAAAAATGAATTAGTGTAGGAAACAGAATTGAAATTACACTGAAAAACTTGACCAGCATTTATTTATATGCTAATTGGTTTAGCCAACACCTATATTCCATTTCTACAAATTCTATACACATCATAAAATGTGCAATTTATATATAAATGTTATATACAACATAACTGGCCCCTCTTACAAAAACACAGAATGTGGCATTTAGACAGATAAATATAAAGGTATTGTGTGAAACTGACTTTATTATGATGAGGTTCGCCTCATATATCCAATGTAAACAAATCATATTATTGGGTGACTAGGTACAATTTAATTTTTGTTAGTTTAGGAAACTTAGGCACGCTTAGTTTAGGGTGCTAAATTCACTGCATTCTTTTATGGATTAGACCAGAGCTTCCCAAACTTAAGAGGAGTAAGGCCCCCCAAAAACATTGCAAAAGCTCCACGACCCCGCCGTTAAAAAATATATACCGACATTTACCTACAAATACATTTATTAACAAGTTTGTAAGAATTTCATGTGAATTATGAGAACTATGATGTAAATATTCTTTACAAATATATTTAAGTTCATAACACTAACCTTACATACTTTCAAAAAATCAAATTTTAGAACAATATATGGAGTATTAATGGATATATAATGGAATATTTTAATTATTTTAATATATTGATTTGGACTAGCTCCGGCCCCCCTGCAATCCCGCTACGGCCCACCGGGGGGCTGCGGCCCACAGTTTGGGAAGCACTGGATTAGACGATATGTATTTCAGTACTACTAACCAACTTGTTTGGCCTCCACAGCAGCGGTGTACTCTTTGCTGAAGCTGAGCTCTGTGATGGCCACGTCATCCAGGATGATGTTAAAGTCTTTAGCTCTCTCGAATAGATCTCTCCTTATGAGTAGTGACACCTGAACACCAAAATAAAACAACACACTGAAAACAGCTAAGCTCATTTTCTCAGTAACTGATTACCTTATTTAAACCAGCAACAGGAATGCAGATACGATGAGGTCCAAAAGTGAAATTGCTTATACTAATGCTATAAGTTGTTCTATTTAATACAATACATGAATTGCTACAGTATTTGCTACGTCCTTCTTTTGCTTTATGGGCGGCAGCATTTGAGCTGACATGAACTCCAAAAACATGTATAAAACTCATGTTACCCAACATGATTTGATAATGTTCCAAAGAGCATCTTGTGCTTCATTGGAATCCCATATTGGATTGTGGACTTTTAGACCCCACTTCACAAAAAACATGTAATAAAACTGTAATACAATTTGGTCACAAGTCTTCATTTTTAGATTTGTGACCAAACTTTAATATGATTTATTTCATCTAGTCTGTCTCAGCTGTCGTCCCAAAGCATCAGGTGAGAGTGTGTGAAATAACAGCCCGTCTTCTTAAATACTTCAATAACTTTACTTTAATCTTGTTCTCTATAGACCTGCAAACTCTGGATAGGCTTGGCACGATTTCAATGTCAGAACAGCTACTTTCGCCAATCTTACATTGCCTGCAACTGGGTCAGAGAGTTGTTTGAACACAACGCAAAGACTTCAGCCAATGACCAACTAGCATGTACGCTCTGCGCCTCCATACCAGCAGGTGGCAGTAGTCTGTATTCGTCATTCAAAAGGGGAATGTAAATATACAATTAGGACTGTCACGGTTATGAAATTTGGCTGATGATTAATTGACCAAGATCTAATTGCAATTATGAAGATTAATTGTTTGTTTTAAGGCTTTGTGTGCTTCGTTCATAAAATAAGAGTAACAAATTCTGGTGATCAATTGAACTCAAAGTTTCACTATTAGTAGAGAAGCTGCATTTAGACATGCACAATCTCTCTCTCTCTCACTACTTCATTCAAATACAATCATAACGAAATGCTTTATCTCGGTGTCTGATTTAAAGTGAGCAGAAAGCTAGATCTAGTCACCCGTAAACAAAATAATAAAAGCTATTCTTATTCATCCAGTCAGCTTTAACTTGTCAATTCTGGCAAATGACCCGGGGCCTCATTTATAACCGTTGCATATGCATAAAACATGCCCTAGAAGAGGCATACGTCACTTCCTAGATGGGACATTTAAAAACAATGTTGATGGGAAAAACAGAAATTTCATTTTGATAAACACATTTACAACAATGTTCCACTTTCATTAATGATGATGAGCACTGAAATGACAAAGCCATTTTGCAGAAGTTAAACAAAAATTGTTATGAATTTAGATGGTGTATGTGCTCCTTTTGATCACTTTTCCTGTGACATTGTTTTAATGACAACGAGGAGTAATAGGCGCACAATAATTCCTCTTTAAACTTAACTGCAGATCTCATGTTATGACAATATTTTTAGCGAGAATGATGGTTAGTGATGCACACTTCGATATTATGGAAGACACTGCTGGATTCTGTGGTTGAACGGTCCACTATCCACTGTGAATAGGTCCAATAATAATAGCTTACTGTACAACTGCAGCTGCACGGAGGCGTTGTCGTGTACAGGCATCTTCAAACAATTATGAAAAATACCACCGTATTTGAAGGATACAACTTGAAGAAAATGGTAAGTTTATTCTAAAATATTTTGTCAATAACTTGAGTCAGCCAATTGTATTTACACTGCAATAAATAAGTAGGCCTATCTGTTTCGACTAAAAATAGCCTATACATAAACTAAAAGATATTTTCACCATATCAGCAAAACTGAATAAATTTTATTTTATTTTAATTGTTTAAAACAATTAAAATACTATTGGGCAGTGGAAATTAATGAATCAACTTTATTCTAAAAAATTTAACCTAAGAAGTGTTTTATACAATTTTACTTTCAGCCACAGGCGAAGACAGAGTAACTTTACAACAAAAAATTTTTGTATGATCTTTTTTTAATTTTTTATAAAAGAGCACTGAATTAGCCCACAATTTAAAATTAGTCAGATTCATCAGATGTATCAATAGTAATTCAGCACTTGTGGCTGTTTTCTTAGAATGTAAGGGTGGGTGATACAGCTTCAAAATTTTATTCACGATATTTCAAGTATATTTGCGATAATGATATTTATGACGATATAGAGAAAAATATATGGAACAACATTTTATTGGTTATTGCAGCTGGCAAGCAGCAACATTTATTAGTGCAAACAAAACGAAGGGCATTTTCTATCCTTTTCCAATGAGCTACTGTCATTGATGACAGAATACCTAATTTGAAGTGTAAATCTATTGTCATAAGGTGGCGGCAGCAGCAGCAGCATTATAGTGCAATAGTATACCTTGGGTCGAACTTTTTAATAAAGATGCACAATTTTCTTGGCTGATACCGATTTTTGCCGATACCGATTTTCTTTCCAAGAACTATAATTGACAGCATATACAAACAAAGCAAAGTTTTATTTTCATAAAAAATAAAAGTAAAATGAGACGAGTGAGAGAGAGGAGGCGCCTGCTCGGTGTGTGTTACTTCACCGTTGGAGAGACAAGAGCGAGAACGGGCAGCTGATGTTATTGCCTGTGCCGCTGGTAACAAAACGGATCAACTCAGAATCGAAAAAATGTGACACTGACCGATCGGTCACCTATCTGGGATGATCATGAGGAAAATTGGCCGAGTGCAATTGCATTTTGGCCAAGTGTTGAAACAAGTTTGTTGCGTTTCCACCTTTAGCGGTAACCGTTTTCTTGCATATTTTGCAACATATAGTGCTTAATTGTTGGAGGTCTGACCTCTTGTAATCAAACCACTTTCATACTATTGAAATAGCTCCCTTTTTATGTACTAAATCATCATCGGAGGCTGACATGCTGCTCTTACTTTCAGACAGGTGTTGTTTTAGTGCGGCTGGGGAGCGTAAATGAGCCATACGTCATGGCATTGCTATATCGTGATATGACACTTTTTTTTATCAAGTAAAAAATTATACCGTGTCATCATGGACGGTATGATATGGCACACGCCTATTAGAATGAAATAATGTGAATTTAAGCAATCAGACAAAATTCAAGTTCAGGGAGGCAGGCAAACATTAAATTGAACTAAGCATAAAATATCCATAAACAACAAAGCGAAAGGAGCGGCAGTGGCTGAATGTGGCATACTAAGCATAATAAAAAAACATTTCGGCCCATCAGATTTTTATTGTTTAGAAAAGCGACTTCTAGCGACGAAACTTAAAAACTGTGGCTTTAAAGGGCCATGAAACCCCAAAACACATTTTTTAAGATTTGAACAGGTATGTCCAGGCTGCACATCATTGAAAACACTAAAGGTATTCATTAAGTTTATCCATAAGTGGAAATTAGGTTTTTTTTGCATTTTCTAGAGCAATTTCTGTCCTCCGGTTTGAAAAGCAAAGTTGGAGCAACGTCACAGCTTTTGACGTCAATGTGTAATACCGGCAAGATCCGGAGTGGTGATTGGCTGCCAGGGCTCCAGTCGGGGCTGGACGAACGGGCTGACGTTAATAGTTTCTGAGCGCTTCTCTGCATTTATTCATGACAAAGAGCTCATTAATTCTCATTCATGAGAATTAACTCTTTTAATCCAAGCACTGCGCTATATTACGCATGAGATAGCATTACAGCAGAGTTCAAATGACACATGCTAGATGTCCTTCAGGCACATAGGTGTACATAGCCCTGCACATGACATGCAGGGAGAAAATAGTAGGCTAAATCGTGCGCACAATTTACTATTTTGTTCCGTCAATTTATAAATCATGTGCATGAATTATTAATTTGAGGGAATTAGTAAATTTTGCACTCGATTAATTTTTTTTCTTGCATGTCATGTGCGGGGGTCAGCATAAGTGTATGTTTCCTCCACAGTAACACAATATACCGTTTGCATTTCCCCCCGATGCAATTAGAGCTGCAGTTTGACTATGAACACATGGAAAATGTCACTGTAACAATATTTCATATGAAAAACAGAGTGAGCGACTGGTTTCTGCACAGAACGTCGTGATGAGTTTAACAACACTCCTCACGTGGATCATAGATCATATCACAGAAGTATATCTAGGGTTAGTTCACCTGTTTTTTCCTCCACTCATGTTAATATTCATTATTCTGTATAATGAGTGTGTTGTAGTTCTGCTTTTTATTGGTTGTCGTCTCCCTTCTTCACTCCCACTTTTCCCCAGCTTTACGCGCCCATTTTTCAAGACTTTTTCCAGCTCTGAGGTGAGAAGGATAACGCTAAAACAGGGGGGTTTCATGACACTTTAATAGTCGTGACAGGCCTATATAGAATGAGAAGAGTCCACTGTGTGTCTGCTCTTGACTTCGTTATTTGCTTGCTTTTGTCACTTGCATTTTTCTTCTCTGACTGTTGGCTTAGTGTGTCATAGACTTAAGTCTTTATACTGTACCTGGGCTCTCTGGGTGATCAGTTGGGAGGCATTGAACTTGGCCACCACACTCTTGAGCACCTCGTTGACGATGGAAGGAAGCACACGCTCGTCATAGTCTTTCCCCAACTGCTGGTACATGACTGGCAAGCTGGAGGCACTGGGCCGAGAGAGCACACGAAGACCTATGTTCACCATCTGAAGATCTGTGATAGACAGTCACATGAATTCAGAAGGTGCAGGTCACAAGTAGCACAGCCTTAATGTGCTGGTTATTGAAGAGGGCAATGGTGAGGGACAGGGTATATGTTGTCCTAACAGCAGGCAAACTCTTTCAAGATTTTATGATGCAATTTTTTAACATTAATTACATTTATGACAATAAACATCTGGTTCAAGGTTACCTTTGCTTCCAGTGAGCGATGAAATCTTCCTTGGCCTGGCTCGAATATCATAAATGATGGGGTACTGGAACCACGGTATCCTAAATGTAAGACAGAATTCTTAAAGGAATTGTTGACTGCAAAAATGAAACTTTTTGCATCATTTGCTCTCATTTTCTTTCTTTTGTGAAGCAAAAAGTGAGATGTTAGGCAGAATGCCTGAGTTCCTTTTTCTATACAACTACAATAGATTTATTCTAATAAGCTCCAAAAAAAGCACATTTAAAGTGTCATAAAAGTATGCTAAAGTCATACGATAATGCAAGTTTTAAATATTGAACCAAAATGAGATTTGTGAGATGATGGAAAATTCAAAAGTTTTGGGTCAGTAAGATTTTTTATTTTTAAGAAAATGATTTTTTTATTCTGGATGCATTAAATTGATCAAAAGTGACAGTAAAGACATTTATAATGTTAACTTATAAAAAGATTATTATTTCAAATAAATGCTGTTTAAAAAAAAATATACTCATCACAGAATCCTGAAAAAATTATCATGGTTCCCAGAAAATTTCATGAAGCTTCTTGCCCTTTTTGAAGCTTGGCAGTACATCATCCACTTTCCTTGAATGGACAACAGAAGATTGGATATTCTGCCTAACACCTTTTGTTCTTCTCGCGTTCACATGTGTTCACATTTGGCATGTTTGCTTCAATTAAAACAAACCATTGTGCGATTGCTCTGTTAGTTCGGTTCATTTGAATAAGTGTGAACCATACCACCCGAACCCTGGTGCGCACCAAACAAGTGGTACAAGTGGAGAACTCTGAAAAGATGGTTCTCTGTCCACTTCCAAACGAACTCTTGTGCGGTTTGAATGAAATATGAATGCAACACAGACCAAAGACATGCAAACGAACCAAAAACTGGACATGATGTCACCCTAAAAAAGGACAGAATGCTCAAGCATACCAGTTTTTTCTCATCATAGTGCCGATGTTGCTCATTACAGTTCAGTACAGGCATCAGAACCGCGTCTCCTCACAGCAGATCTTTGTTTAGCCCAGCATACAGCATTGTCGCAATATATGTAATAAAAGCCGATCAATCAGGTTGTGAACGTATCCCTATGCCTTAAGGTTTGGTATCTTTAGGTTTGGTGTTGAAAATGCCAATGTGAATGCTAAGCGGATCAGGACTTATATATATATATATTTTTTTTTTGGTCCAGACCAAACCAAGCAAACTGAACTACAAGTGTGAACACACACTTAGGGCATACTCTCACTAGACACGGTTGCCTTGTACCCAGCTAGAGCATCAATAAAGTGAGAACCAGACCTGTTATAACTCTAAATACACTTAAATGAATTGAAAAGTGTACTAACCAAATAGTAGTAGAATGTTTGTCGTTGAAATAATGACAGTAGTGCACATAAAATTAGTGCTGTCAAACGTACTGGTGCTACAGGTACCAATCGGTATTAAAAAAAAGTTTTCTGCAGAACAGATTATATTTGGTACTTGCTGATAGACGTTGCTTTCAAACGCTCTTATTCGTGTTTGTTTGACAGCTCTGAGCGTCAAAGGGGTTTATTTACAGCATGTTTTTACAAGCCTTGAGTATTCTAGCCAATCACAATCATATGTGATGAACGCAAAGGCCTATCAGAGGTGCTTGTCAGTAAGTTAGTCAGAATCTTACTGCTGAAAATAGGTTTTGTTCAACACAAGCTGCACGCTCACGAATCCTTTCACAATAACCAACAAAGTATAAAAATGATGAAAAGAATAATTTTTGTACAATTAAGACAGCTTTTTTTTTTTTTTAAATAACGGGACATTTCGTGAGAGTGCATAATTCATTGAGCTTGCGCTTCAGAAATTAAAAGCCTTAATGATAATAAAAGGCGGGGTTCTTCTCTTGCTTTCTGTTTATTATCCATTTACATTCAGTTAGATTTTCATCATGTTCAGTCAGTACACTGTAAGGTTTCTGGATTGACAACCATATTTAAATGCACAACTGAATTGGAAACTGTGATGATTGACAGTGATAACCAATGGACAAAATGCAACAACATTTAATTCAATATTATTCAATTCAATAGTTTTTGCTCTAGTACCGAAATTGGTACCAAGAATGGCACAACTTTACTGGTGTTGGTACCGACTACTGAAAATTTGGTACCGTGACAACCCTACATAATGATGGCCGTTGTGTGTAATGTACCTGAAGTGCAATCCTTCTGAAAGCACAGTGTCCATCTGCATCCCTCCAATTCTGTTGAAGATAATGGCTCTCTGGCCACCTTCCACTACACACACACACATCAAAATACAATTAGTTAATAAACTCCCAATAAAGCATGTGTGAGTTTAGAACATTTTAATTCGTTATTTAATTTTGCTCACTAAAAAATGCCCATACGGTGTAATCTTTATTTTCAGCATGTGTATGTGTATGTTACCTGTGTATGTGGCTTCTTTGACCCCGTAGGCAAGGGCTCCGGCTCCGATAAGCAGCTTCAAGCCCAGCCCGGCCCCTCGAGGGCCAGACCCCATCCTGGCAGCAATCTGCCTCAGCTGCTGCAAAAAATTCTGGAATAAACAGACGTAAAGTCAGACTTTTCAAATACATATTCAAATGGTTGCCATATTATATGAATGATGTTGTCATATCTACTACTAGACAACATATCATCTCATATTCAACATGCTTGATCCTCCTCCTACTAATGCATAGGCGTTATGTTTAAAGAGACTTGATGATATAGAAGTTGGAACTGTGTAGATGTATACGTTACCGGCAATGTGTGAAATCCGGCATTGAATTGAATGCCAAAGGAATATATAGAATGCCTGAAATTTGTAGGCAAAGTATGAAATGGTTTATATTTCACACATTTCCTAGGCATTCTATACAATGCCAAAGGGTCAGCCGACCTGTCATTCTGTATAATACCCAGGTAATGTATAGAATGCCTGAGAAAAGTATGCCACAATCACAAAAAAAGTATGTAAAGACATTTCATATTTTGCCTACAAACTTCATGCATTCTATATATATAACCTAGGCATTCTATACAAACCTGCTTTTCACACATTGCTGGTAACATATACATAAGATACTTTAAAGCCATAAAGCTGATCTCAAGCCAGTTTGATTCAACTCAGATTAGAAAGACTTTTGTAGTAGCCAACAAAAACATATGAAAACTTATCAAATCCTATAAGGACTCTTAAAAATGTTATTAGTAGCTTTGTGCAAGATACAAGTACCCTTCTGATGAGCAAGAATCCAGTCAATAAATGAATGTGGGATACGAGTAACGTTACAAGTAATGGAATTGTGTAATAATAAGTGTGCCAAATTGACCTTGTCTAGGGCAAATGATGACCAACTTTAAAATACTGTTATAAATTCACCATATCACTGACACAAATTGTGATTTTAAATCGAGCTATATCAAAATAATTATATTTCAGTGAAGGTCACACACATAAAGTTGCACAAGGCTGCGTCATAGTGGCATAACTGAACCCTGTAAAGCTAGCACACTACTAGCATAGCTTTCTTTAAGACATAAATAAACCTACACAATTAAATGCAAAACTACTAGACGTCAACTATTTAAAATGCAGTTATTACCTGTAAACAAAATTTTTAATTACAATCCCAATACCCTCGTTATATTTTTAAATATTAAGTAACTTACTCCGGGATCTTTACTCGCCATGCTGTCCTGTTCTCGACACCACGTCACTTGATAAATCAAGCACGTGATGCAGTACGTCCTGGTTTACGCTATGGCACCATGGGAGTTGTATTCTACTGGTGGAGCTGTGGTGCAGCTGCAACACTAATAAACCGCGAAGATCTTTAACAAAGATTTCTTCAGAGACTCGCGGAGAACCTTTTTGTTTTGTATTTGAATTAAACTTTAATTACTTGTCTGTTTTTAGTGAGAACACATGAAAGTACTTGAACGTGTCAGGATAAGAACTAGGCTATTGTTACGTAGAGAGAGTAACCGTCACATGTGCACAAATCTTTTTCTACATACACTTTTCATTTTTTGTCTGTTGATTCTCAGGTGATTCTCACGAAAACCTCTCTAAAGTTGAATATTCATTAGTTTCACATTATTGTAATGCAAATCCTATAGTAATTTAATTTAATTAATCTAAATAAGCTTACTATCACGCAACGTTTGTAGTTAATTTCATTGTTATTTAAATAAACATAAAGGCAGTACTACCATACATGCTATAAATACTTAGTAACACAACATCACAGTAACAAATGAACCTTAATGGTCCTAAAAAAAATCTTATTTTTAAAAACAAAATGTAATGTGTTATTTCTTTACTGTATTTAAAATATGTTTTTTTAAAAAATATTATTTCTGAGGTGAAATGTTTATGACAGGCTTTGTGAAATTCACCTTTGAGAACATTTGCACAACTGCAGGATTAATTGCAGTAGCTTGTTTTTCTGAATCTCAGTGAGTGTGTGACATATTGGCCCTTACAAATGCCAGACATTTCTATCTTTCACTTCCTGTACTGGGCAACCTGCCCTCAAAACTGCAGAGATTTTTGACTTTGTACATCACACACTCTCTCAAGTCACTGCCATCATAGCTAAATAAACTATTTAATTGCTTGAAAATGCTGGAACATTTATGCAAAGAAGACTTTTTATCGCAACCCCACAGTTCACGAAAATCAATTCCATCAAGCATGCAATGAGTCAGAAATAAGTGTAATACATACCATCCTCATCTTTCCACCAAAGTCCTTTTTGGTGTGTCCACTGATGCTAAGACAACCAATTATTGTCTTTTTTTTATTTTGAAAATGGCTTTTTATTTCAAAATCTTTTACACAAGTCAGTCGTAGTAATAGGTTTCCCACAGCATGTGTGATACACAGTGTATTTGTTTGTGTGTCAGAGATACCTGACATGATTGACTTTCCTGCTCCAAATCCTGTACTGAATCTGTCACTTTTTATCCCTTCTTGTCACAATGGCAGATGGTGGATGCATGAATTTAACACCGTGACAATAATACTCTGAACACCCATGTGATGCTCACTGTGCTGTCATTGTGTGACCTTTGACTAGTCTGACATCAGCCCATCTGGTATCTCCTGGGCTGAGGCATTCATTCATTGACATTCACTTCAATGCATCCAAGTCTGTTCACTAGTGTCTAAGCAACCTCATGAGGTCAAGTGGGTCAAATAAAAAGAAGAGCCAATAAGATCTCCTGGCACTTTAAAGGTGCAATATGTAGTTTTTATCCGCTAGATGCCAAGTTTGAGCGAGGAATCTTGGGACATGTGGTCTTCACCTCACAGCCGGTGGAAAATTATCGGGATTGGATTCGGGCAGAAACACATGCCTCACGAGCAGTGCGACTTTTATTATGCCACAGTCGCTGGCGCCACTTCCGCTTTTTCCAGTCATGAGTATGAGGTAACACAGCTCTGTTTATCATGTTAGATACATTTGAGTGTGTTGAAAATGATATGATATTATAATGTTACTATCCTCTGTAGTAACTCTGTAGTAATAAACTATCCTCTGTCTCTGGCTTCCACCTCATTTGCTCCCCATGACCACACTAGCTATGTTTCCATTCACTAATTTTTATGTGCATTTTGGGATTTTGCATAAAAAACGCTGTATAGAAATGCTTAGCTGGGCATACAGTGCCCTCCACAATTACTGGCACCCCTGTTTAAGATGTGGTCATGGACTTCTAAAAATTCTCCTTTTTTTAAAAAACAACATAGAACCCAAATGCAAAAAAATAGAAAAATCCAACCTTTAATTTAAGTACATTACTTTGGTGGTAAAAAAAAAATCACACATTTAGAAAAAAAAACTTGAAATCATGTGTCCCACAATTATTGGCACCCCTAACAATTCCACTGAAAAATTTAATTGATTTTTTAAATATATTTTTCTGTAGTTGCTAAAGTTGGTCAGGGTATCTAGGAACTTTTAATTAGTAATTCATGACTTCCTGTTTCCCTGGGGTATAAATATGACATGACACAGAGGCCTAATTCTCTTACCCATTTGTCAACATGGCAAAGACAAGAGAACACACCATTCAAGTAAGGCAGGCAATGGCTACAAGAAAATAGCCATTCACCTTAACTTGCCCGTATCTACAGTCAGAGGAATCGTTAAGAAGTTTAAAACAACTGGAACAGTGACAAACAAGGCTGGAAGAGGTCCCAAGTTTATCTTGCCACAACGCGCAGTGAGGAGTATGGTAAGAGAAGTAAAAAAATTTCCTAAGCTCACTGTCACAAAATTGCATCAAAGAGTAGCATCTTGGGGTCACAAAGTCTCCAAAACAACCATCAGACGCTCTCTACGTGCTAACAAGCTGTTTGGGAGGCATGCAAGGAAAAAGCCTTTTCTCACTAACACTCACAAACGTAAACATCTGGAGTTTGCTAAGCGGTACTGGGACTTCAACTGGGATCGTGCACTTTGGTCAGATGAGACTAAGATTGAGCTTTTTGCAACTTTGCCTCAACAGAGGATGTGATGGATAACTGGACTAACCAGTGGGCTAATTTCATTGCACAGCATTTCAGATGTTGGGTTGATCATTCTGAAATGTCAGATCCAATGTCTGTCATTAGAATGATTTGGTATAATGACGTCCCAGAGGTGTCACATGATTGCATTCCCAAACACCATGGCATCTGAACACAAGATAACATGATGACAGGGTTAATAGTCGTGCAGTACGTAGATTTTTACGAACATAAGTGTGCAGTTTACTGTCAAAGTATAGTCAAGTTGTGTTTACCACAGACTTCCTTTTACACATAAATAAAAAAACACATTATAAAACCCAGAAAATCCTCAAAGAAACCAGATGCGAATTAGTCTTCCGGGTTCTGACGTCATACCTGTGTCATGAGCTGCAATTCATTTATGATGTAGGAAAAAACAACAATAAAACAAAACAGTGGCTTCCCCAATTGCAGCAATTTACATTTTTATTACAAATTTGCACCAATCTCCCAAGAATGATTTTTTTTCTTAAACACATGGGATGGAAATGGTGTTTTTTTCCCCCACAAACGTTTTATGACATATTCCAATTCTGTGCATAGTTAAATTTGGAACTTTCATGGAATGAGCTATACTCACAGTTTATGCATTGCATCAGTCTGGTAAGGATAAAATGTTGGATAAACAGTTCAAAAAGAAGATTAAGAAAATGTCCACCGCTAATATCATGGGACACACATAGCCACTGCGAGATCAGATCAAATCACAGCACAGAGAACGACTGACCTGAACCACTCCAATTGAGACCAGTGCAATGAGCAAATGCTTAATGACATTTAATAATATCATAAAAAGATTCTTTTCTCATGCAGGCTCTGTGCCTACAAATACATGACCAGGATGAATTCAAGAATTAAAAAAAGGGAAATCCTCACTGTAAAAGGTGTAAAAAGTAGGAAATGTATTTTTTAAAAGTAATGCATTGCAATATTGCTTTACTCCCTACTAAAAATAACAAATTGTGTTACTTTATGGAAAGTAATCATTCTATTTACTAACGATATATTACTTTTACATTACTTTTTCTCACCTGGGTCTATTTTTGTACACTGTAAAGGCCCTTTCACACCAAAAGTGAAAAGAATAAGCTTCAGGTTGAAAGAAATGCAAATTAAAGCTTGTACAGTAGAGGGCGCTGATCAAACAAACCATTCAGCTGTTCAGCCATTCTGGATCGCAGAAGAATAGAATGCAGGAGAAGAAAGTTTAATACTAAAAATAAAAATAACAAATGTTGTTTATCTAAAGTCATTTTTGCACATTGGTTAAATTTGATCATCAAATTTCAGGCAAAGACACTGGTTAATAAAGTGAAATTAAATAATTGTGCAATATAACATTTAATTATTGCAGGTTTGTGTAATATTCTGAGTTTGCATTTCACTGTTTTTATTCATTTTGATGAATACTGAATCTGTTTTTGTGCAAGTGAGATGATAAATGCTCACATTAGTATAGAACTATAATATATAGCATGGTTACACAACACACAATGCCCCTGAACTTACTTATGATGTCTCTAAACATTGGTACAAGAGAGGTGTCACTTATAATTCGTTACCTGCAACATTGAGTTGCAACTGCAACTTTTTACATTTTTTTACCCAGTGTATTGTGCTTTCTTAATAATTTATTCCTACTAGATGTTTGAAGACACCTTTTAGTTAGCAAAGAAATTTCAGTAATTACCATTGGGAAAATGTTCCTGAATGAGAACTAGTTTCTGTCTCTCTGAAATACTTGAATGTAAAGGGGAACAATTGATGGCTAATGCAAATGCTTATATTGTATTGCATAAAAACAACAAATATTATAGATTTTGATCAAGAAATGAGATGTAGTTTTGCAGTTGTACAATGAGATGTAGTTGTATTGCACAGTTGTCACTGGAATAATAAAGTCTACATCTATGATCATATGATTTCTTTTTTTTTTTTGCCACATAATACTGTTCAGGATGTGGATTTACAGGAACCTTTTCCAGAAATTCATGAAAAAATCAGATGGAAAGAAGACTGGGGTTTGGAGTTATTGAGGATTTCTATGTCCTGACCTTATTTGCTAGTTATGACTCAGGGAGGAGAAATATTTGATTACATGTCAGCTCATTAATTTGAAAAAGCATAGAGTGGATGACTGCTAGTGAATAGGTCATTGTGAGTCTCACTTTTGATTAAGCTTGGACTGCTACACTGAGCAAGAGACAATCAATCATAATGAATGCCTCCAATGAGACAGTGATGGAATGGACAGGGTACTGTATTAATAGGTCCAAGCAAGGAATTGATATGGTATAAATTTCTAAAGTATAGAAACATCAATGGAAATTCAAAGGAATAAATCAAACGTGGTTAAATAGCATACCTCAAAAATAGAATTACCTTAGTAATTTAGTATATTTGACAATTATGGCATTTTGATAAGTGATTATCAAAAAAAAAAAACGTTACTGTAATGCAATGTATGCATAATTGAACAAACAAATAAAATTATAAATTAAATGTCTGTCTCTGTTTCTGTCTCTCTCTATTTATAATGATATTTCTATACATCATGACAGTATTTGTTGTATACTGTCTTTAATGTATGCTAATTTAAACAAAATAATACAGAGAATCAGTGACAGTAATGTTTAATAAAAAACAATGCATTATAATAATAATAATAATAATCCCTAAATATTTTTATGGAGTTTACCTTCAATCACAAAGCATTTTTAGAGGATTTCAGTAGGCCTTTATGTCAAACTTTAGATTAGTATTGTTACAGTGTGATTTACAGTATTGTAACATTTTCATAAGTATTGCATTAGATTAACTTTGTAAATATCTACTTAGTTTGTTGAACTAATTGTACATATATGTGGAAGACTGTGTAAAGTATTTCCAATATCATCCGAGTAACATATCACTCTCCGCAGTATGAAGAAAATTAATAAAAGTGTACAGCATTGTACCGTTGTCCTTCTCAAGCAGCAGCAGCACATCTTGAGTGTTGAATGTTTTTCATGGGAGGTGGCATACTGCTCAATAAGGCGTTTCCGCGCTCAAGTGGGCTGGGACTCGAACATTTCCACTAAGGAGTGGAATATCCCGAGGAAAAAAAAGGAAGACCTCACTGCTTTAGCCGTATCACGCAGTGAACCTTCTACCTCGAAGCTCGGATGTACGGTCTCGTGAAAGGTCCTGTAAGAGGAATACTCACGTGGACGCAGCCGGAGCATGAAAACATCTCAGTACCCGAGACTCAGGGATAGCTCCGCTCCTCTTTCTCCTCCTCAGTGACAATTTACAGTAGTGGGTACCAACACACGGCGGGTGTTTTCAGCACTTGGACTGAATATGTACCAGGGACATTCACAGGTAAGCTCACATACATCTTTTATCTATTATTGGCCAACGGCGCGTGAAGCATCTCATCTACCGGCACGTGCGCATGTCTAAACTAAATCATCCTCAAATTGAAGAGTTTATGCTATTCTCACCGGTCAAATCTCACTCTTTAAGCTCTATTTTAGCATGTGAGCAATGGGCAAAACACATTTTACGACGTAAGCATTAACTGCATGTGGGGGACGTTAACTCTGAAGAAAAGAGAATGTTTCAAGGCATAATTTTGTCCCGTTGAAACGTTAAACTGTCTGAACACCATGTTCTGGTTGTATTTGTCTCATGCATTGAATACAATTAATGTGTATGTTTAATGCGTTGTTTTAAAGGGCCTCAAAAAAAAGGTCCCTGTTAAGTTTTTTTTTTTTTTTTTTTTTTAAATGGCATATTATTGTAAGATAACTTTTAAAAGGCTTTACTATACTATATGGTAAACTATATTTCGTTTTACTATATTATTATTATTATTAATATTAATATTATTATTATTCTGTGTTTCTACAATATCTCGTTTCATTATGTAAATACCAAGATATATTTGTATAACTGTGTGGCAAATTTTTCCAAGAACTTTAAGCAGTTTTAAATGCATTTATTCCTTTTTCCTTAGAAAATAAGACATTTCATCCTTTAAAAGTTGATTCAATTAAATGTACATTGATGTCACTAACCCTCATGACTGCAGGCTCAACATCCATGTTTTTGGACTTGGAAGGAATTTGACCTTCATAGAGTCAGATGAACTTAGATATTGCCTGCTGCCGTTCACATGACTGATGATGCTGTGCTTGCACTTCAGGGAACTGCCATCAAATGTGGTTTGCTTCCGAGTCCTCAAGATAAATATGTCTTCTGTCTCACCAAGCTGTAAATCTGAGTAGTATGGTTTTAGACCACAAGTCTGTGTCACACTTCTCATTATTGGACAAAGGAAAATGCATGGTTGTGATTAAAACGTTGCGAAAGTGCTTTGTATGTTTACAACTAATTTTCTGCATCTCAATTTGCGGCTGCTTTTCCTCATCGGTTTCTGTATGATATTGTAGATACACAGGAGGAGGAACAGTATGATGTTTTAAAACATGTTTTTAAATATGAAGTTGAGTATAAAGGCTCAGATGGTGCTATTGTGGTTCATGGATGTTGCACAAGCTTCCTACTGATCTCTGCCACTCACAGCATGGCATGCTCTGAATCTGCATATCTCTGAGTGCGAGCATGATCAATTCTTAGTTTATTTTCAGTCATTAGCAATATTTCAATCATTCAACTAATTTGGTTCTCACTGTTATGAGAGAGAACTCTAAATTTTCCTAAATTCTCAAAAGAGAGTAAGGTTTGAGAAGGTGCCCTTATGCTTACCTAAACCTCCTTTGATAAGCTATTCCCATGTATGCATAGCTTAGGCTTTGCCTTTTGAACTTACATTAGTTCAGCCTTGTGTGGGTTTGTGGGAGACTAAAAAAAAAAAAAAGAGAATGGTGAGAAAGCCCTTTGATGTGTTGTTCTCTTTTTATCATAAGAATTCATCTCCACTTAACCGTTATGTAGAGAACTTTGTTCTTGGAATACTGCTGTTGTCCCATTTAGGTTAGCAGGCTGAGAGGTGTGATTAAGCATTTCAGAGGAATAGAAACCAAGTAAAAAAATTCTCTAAAAAAATACCCAAGACAACAACATACTGCCACTTAAAGGGTTAGTTCAACCAAAAATGAAATTTCTGCCATTAATTGCTCACCCTCAAGTCATTCCAAACACACAAGACCTTTGCTTAGCTTCGGAAAAACAAATGAAGATTTTTGCTGAAATCTGAGAGATCGTTTTCATCTCCCATAGAAAGCAATGAAATTGCCACATTCAAGGTCCAGAGAAGTAGTAAAGACATCATTAAAATAGTCAACGTGACTACAGTGGTTCAACCTTAATGTTATGAAGCGACTAGAATACTTTGTGCTCAAAAATGTAACAAAAATAACGATTTTGTTCAACAAATTTTCCTCTCTCTCTTTCCTCTTCTCTGTCAGTCTCTTATGCAGTGCAGAGCTACCGTTTTTACATCCAAACACCAGTTCAGTATTGTACCACCTCCATAAAGTATTTTAAAAGAAACCAATTATTTAGTGTTACAAAAGCCACTTAAGCACCCATGAAAAGGAGCCATTTATTATTTTTTTTTAAAAAATTAAATTGAAAAGCCACTTGACTTGTACCTGATGATTTTACCCTGAGAAGGAATATAATCATGAATGGTAGCCATAGAAATGGAAATGGTGGGAAATTCAATTTCTTGAGTTGAACCTCTGGAAAAAAGCTTGCATGACTAACCATGACAATGGGTGAAAGCATTTAAGATAAGCTCAAGGCTGAAAATGGACGCATTAAATGAGTATTGTTGCCTTAGAAAAAAATCAATAATAGATCAAACAAAAAATACCTGATTCTAAGTGTAATCAAGTCCACTATAAACATCAACAACAGCGGTTTACAAGTAACAATGGAAACATGAGATCTATATATACTAAGAGACTAATGACTAACAAGGAACACCTGTGCACAATCAAAGAACGAACGAATGAGAACACATGACTAGACCAGCCAATGAGAACATGGACAACGGGAGCACATGGCAGGATAACATAAGTGTCTTGTTCGACTTCATGTGGCGCCACAAAGATTGGCTGCCTTCTGACAAAAGCAATGTATTCTGGTCTTTTTTTCTGAAATTTGCACTGCAGCCGCACGATCACATGTACCATCATAGTACTGCGGGAGCAAAAGGAGACCAGCCACTTGGTTAGGCATTGCAAGTTGCTCAAAATCAGCAGAGAAGAGTAAATGGCTCCATATGTTTTTAAAATCGGTCTTGTGGTACTTTGATGTCATACTCCGATCACTTAGTCATTTAGCAGACGCTTTGGATAAAAGCGTCTGCTAAATGACTAAATGTAAATGTCATACTCCGATCAGTCTGTGCAGAGTTGCTTCAAGTCGAACAAGCCTATAAGGAGCAAGGGAAGCACATGACAAACAGAAAGCATGAAAGTGAGAATTACAAAATAAAAGACATGAAAATATAAACATGAAATAAAATCGAAAACAACGTAACAGTAAGACAACAGGAGCACTTATTGTAACAGTTAAAACAGTGATGTGACACAGCAGTATTCTTTCAAATAACATGCCAGATCAAATCCACTGAAAATGCAGAAACACTGATTGATGTTTGGATAACAGCCTGCCGGATCTGTGCAGTCTGCACTGGAACATTAGAAATTAGACGACTGCATTTGAAATTCAATGAAAGTTGAACCATACCATAAAACATTGATCAACTGACATTGTTCACTCATTTAGCTCACAATGTTCCAGTAACCTGATAGATTTTCTAACTGTCACTAATACTGAGCTCTATTGATAGAGCACTAAATTGTGCTGAACTTACCTATTTCACTGTAGGCTAATGGATCAATCCCATTCATGAATTCAACACAGTATACTTAAATGTCATTGCATCCTGGGAGAGCTGAAGGCAGGCCACATATGCCCGCTGACTATGGAATTCATCCTGCCTTCCAAAAGTGGGTCAGATGTGAACCCTAAGGCAGGTTGCTCTTCACTGCAGCTTAAACTGCTAATCACTTAAAGCATCTGGATTTGGCTGATGACACTGCAGCTGTTGTGCCACTTTTTCCTGAACTGGATCACATGCCACAGACCACATACTGCCATCTGACACAACAGGCGCTGTGGATGGCACACATATTCCCTGGTGAAAGTTGGTGCAAAATGCAGAGGATTATTGTAAATTGAAAAAAAGCACAGTGCACAAATAGCACAGGCCTTTTCTCTTTGACCTATAAGCGTGGCGCACATAGTTTAAACTCACATCTAGGGCTGCAACAACTAATCGATAAAATGGATAATAATGATAATGAAATTCATTGTCAGCGATTGTCATTATCGATTAGTCGGGTCTGCCCACTGTGCACGCAAAACTTCTGCCAGTCTTGTCAAATTACAGCACTGAATAACGCATTTCTATGGACAAAATGGATTTAAAAATATCGGAGGAAACAGAGTGAGGTGCGTAATCAAATCTTCCCAAAACATGGGAACTCTTTATTTTAAGCTTCAAGCTAATGCATTAGCTCCGTATTTAACATTGCTTGATCTGTCAGGCGCTTGACAGATGTGCGCGTCCTCAGCGCAAAACGTTCATTCTACAGCTATATCCTTATCATTAAATGTTTCAAATTCAAGAGAGCATTTCCATTTTGCATAAAGGTTTGTCCTGAGAGTCATTAAACTTCAAACTTTACGTAACTGAATGAGTGCCGGTGCGTGCACCCCCCGCATCAGACAAATGGAACGCGGTAGAGATGGAGACAATTAATGTTCAGCGCAAAAATATTCATTTTGCTGAAATATCTGTTGTTGAAAGTACAATTTAGGTTTAAAAATCCTTATGCCATTCAAGTATTTCTTGGTAGTAACTGTAAAGGGATAACAGCATGTAATTTAATAAATGTAAGACGTTAATATTATTTACACAGGATGACAGTAAGAGGTTATGTGTTTGTTCTTGCTGAACATTTCTCTTGCCTGTTGGTTAATACTTAGTGTGTTTTTGATTTTCTTTATTATGTTTATTATCTTATTTTTTAATGTAGAGATTTAGACTATATTCAGTATATACAGTAAAATTTAATTTATTAGACTACCACCACCTAAGGTTTGTGCCACAGCTGCCCTAAACCAACAGTACTGGTGATTACCAAAAATCATTTTTGTTTCTGTAATGGTTAATCCACCAGTTTGTGTTAGCTGTTTAGTCACAGTATTTCTAATGCTAAAATATAAATATTGTCATCATGAATTTTCGAATTTACTGTTTTACAAGAAAGACAGAAAAAATAGTAAAGCACTTTTTCAGAAGCAAATTCATTTTCAATTACAGTCAATAACAACAGTACATATGGAAATGTACATATAAAACAATGCCAGCAAGAATGCAAGCTGTTATCAAAGCCAAAGGAGGCCAAACAAAATTTAGTTTTTTGGACATTATGCATGAATAATGACTTTTTGTTAGATCCCTAAAAGTGAAAGTCGTGACGTAATGACAAGTATGGTGACCCATACTCGAAATTGGTGCTACATTTAACCCATCTCAAGTGCATACATACAACAGTGAGTAGTGAACAAGAACACACACACACACACACACACACACACACAGTGAACACACACCCGGAGCAGTGGGCAGCTATTGCAACAGTGCCCGGGGAGCAATTAGGGGTTAGGTGCCTTGCTCAAGGGCACTTTAGTCATGGTATCGAAGGTGGAGAGAGTGTTGTTTATTCACAATCCCCACCTTCAATTCCTGCCAGCGTGGGAATCGAACTGGCACGTTACAAGCCCAACTCCCTCACCATTAGGCCACGACTACCCCGGGTAAAATATTCAATTAAAAGCATTCAATCGGCACGTTTGTTTGAAGGACATTGGGCAGGATGTACAATAATGTGTTTTTTGTCAATAAAGTAATAAAAAAAAGAAAATTAGAATTTTTTTATCCGATTAATCGATTCATCTAAAAATTAATCGGCCAACTAATCAATTATTAAAATAATCGTTAGTTACAGCCCTACTCACATCCTGTCAGGATTTCAAGTAATGTCTTCTGTCTCATAGTTTGAGCAAATGTGGGGCTTTTGTCTAACTTTGAATAGAGTATGGTTGCTGAAGGTATGATTAATGCTAATAAGCCTCTGGTGGACCACAGTAGAGCCGACACTGACCTCGGATATGAGCAAAGATTGATGCAGCCTTAGGCTGGTTCATTCTCCAAGGTATTGCTTGGAGGATTTTCAAGGTAACAGAATATTTTTGTTCTTACTAGAAGCTGTGATCTTTGGTTGACATGTGTTGTAAACTAGATGTTTGGAGTTATGTTTTTCTTCTGGCTTCACAAAAATCACAAGTTTAGCATGTAGGTGTATAGCCTGTTTAATATCAAATGAGTCATAAATGTGTGGAATGCAGAAACCTGTGATAACAATGGCCTTATAGGATGCTGTTCTGAGGTGGGCATTTGTATATGTGAAGTGGGAAACTAGTCAGTATTAGAAGACATTTTTTATTTTTCAGTCAGGTACACCAAGGGTTTAATTTTTGTTATGGTTGGGTAGTTTTTGTGTTACCCAGCCGTTGAGTTAGTCGCTGGGCCAATCTCACTGACATTTGACGCATACAATACAATTTTTGTTGAAAATGGATAACAAAGAATGGTTGATTACATTTAAAAAAATTTACTTTTATATTTTAAATTTTTAAATCTAAATTGTTTGTTTAATAAGTTTAAAAAGGCAATATTGTATACATGAATAAACTGTATAAAATATACTGTATTTAGAACTGTATTCATCCAAAATAAAGGACTTATCATGTAAACGCAGTGGTTGTGAATTGTATTTTACAAACTTTTATAGGTTTATTATTTTTTATTTAAGTTTATCTGGAAGTATTAATGAGGTAAAAATAAGTATTAGTATTAAATAGTATTCCAGTAAAAATTATATAGCATAAATCAATCCATTATGACGAGTTAAATGAACAACCCAACATGCTAGGTTTAAATAACCGCTAATGTTAAAAAGCAGTACCAAAGTCATTCAAATGATGATGTGTTGCATTTGCAGTCCTCTCTGGCAGTATAGTTTTGTGAGGTACGGAGTAAAATTTTACTTGTTAATCGTCATTTTTTGAGTCACAGTATATTGAAAAAACCACTCTTTGAGATCATGTTGCTTGAATACATGGCCTTCACTTTGTTTTCAAAAATGGTGGAGAGTTAGAAAACATTGCCGATTTAAAACAGTATGTGGAAAACATTAAATTGTTCAAACTCTAGCCAAATAACACAACTCGAACAGTCACACTATAAATGTCACTCATAACTGCCTGCAATATTTTGAACGGAGATGCTTTAAGCTGGCATTATAAAGCTCCTCTTAAGGAGGAAAATGTAAAAGCCAAATGTGGCGAGCAGGGTGAGACTGAGAGGTGTGGGAACAGTGTAAGTGTAAGTGTCACCTACACGATATACCGGTCTCAAGTCCCATGAAGGAGCTCCGGAAGGATAAAAGGAGGAGTGACGAGAAGGAAGGGCGAGAGAGGGCCAGGCTTGGAACATTATGGTGTTGTTTTATTATGTTTATAACTATTTGACATAACTTTTTGACCCAATAACCAATTTGTCTATTAAATTTATGTTACTAGCCATTCAGATATTTTACGAGCCAAAATATAAAAAAAACCCAGATCATCAAAACCACTGCTTATATTTATTAAATATATTTATTATTAAATCTGATTTTAAACATTGAATGGTTCTTAGTTTTATAACAGTCAATACCATAAAAATAAAACAAAACAAAAATAAGGCTACTGACAAATGCTTCTCGTCAAATGTGTGACCCTGTTTAGGCTTTGTTTTTGCTAAAGTTGTAGGAGGACATGTGTTGGAGGACATCATTTAAGAATCATAACCGACCAAACAGGTCAGTGAGTTTATATGCGTTTTCCGCACAGTTAATTTTGGCGGGTTAGTGGGTGTTAATTCAAACCCTGCATTAGGGCTGTAAAATCGATTAATCACGATTAATCACATTGAACCTAAAAGCTTGTGTTTATGTAATATAAGTATATATATATATATATATATGTTTGTGTATATATATATATATATATATATATATATATATTACTTTGAGTTTGATGAACTTAAACCTTTTAAGGCAAGCGGTTTCATTAAACCATTGATGTAGCTATATAGTTGTTAAGAATGAGTTAAATTTCTTACCTGAATTCAAACTGAATGAGTGGAATAAACTTAAAATATTTAAGTTCTCAAATGATTGACTAAACCAAGTAAAATATAAATTAATTTAAATGAATGCATATGGGTTTACAGTACTCATACTTATTGCTCATACTTATTGGTTTAAAAACTGAGATGGTTTAAGGCAATCAGTTTCCCCAAATGGTTTGAGTTACCATAATTTATTGGGTTTTACAGTTTATGATTATATTCTATTATGTAATCATATTCTATAAACTTTAACCCACTTTGTAGCTTTCTTGATTAGTTGTCTTATAACATAATTGACCCTTCGCAAACAGTTTGATTGACAGGCGATCTAACCAATGATATGCCGAATCCGCTATCTTATTCGACAAAGCCGTCAGGGAGCAGCCTATAGTAGATTAACGTTGGTTAACTTGAAATATTGTGCGTACTCATGTCTTTCTGTGGTTGAAACAACATTCCTTCTGATGTATATTCATGTTTATTTTATGCTGTAAATGAACTAGTATGAAGAGATGATCGTTTTACGAGCTGTTTGAAGGATCTGTTATGACACATTAAAGAGCCACTGTATGGTATTTAGTGTTTAAACTGCTTTAAAAAATTACAATTTTAAATATGAAACTGTTTCATACGTTGTCAGTGTCCTCTTTGCTCCGCGATGTATTTTTCACTGTGAGAACATGATGTGTGGTGTGAGAGAGCATGGGTTGTCGGGCATTACAACAGGGGGCGGGTTTTGCGAAGGGTCAATTGAAGGATAATGAGCAGATTGTCAAAACCTTCTAGGGTAATTTCAGCAGCTATAAGAAAGTGGATAATTTGATATGCAAATATATAATTTGATGTTTAAATAGTTGATGTTTAGATGTCAAAATCCATTTTGTGTCCATGAAGCCTTCAACATAACAGAAGCTACAAGCTATGCTAATATCAAGCAGCTCTCAGGACTATAAATATGCTGTTCTGAACTTACAATCATTTACAGCTTGTGCTAGCACTTCCTACAATTCCTCTGCTTGCAGATCCTTTC
This sequence comes from Zacco platypus, assembly GCA_038088235.1. Classification (NCBI taxonomy): domain Eukaryota; kingdom Metazoa; phylum Chordata; class Actinopteri; order Cypriniformes; family Xenocyprididae; genus Zacco; species Zacco platypus. The sequence continues at coordinate 12,230,181 of CM076080.1, forward strand.
TTTGGCGCGATCAACTTTCACCCAGTCAACACAACCTGAGTTCATCACCATTTGTGAGAACTGAATTTATCACCTCCCAAAGCAGTTATTGTTATGACATGACACTGCACATTCTGGTCTATAGTCTGGATTTTTTTTCACTGTTGCTAATAAAATTGTCCTATTCACACATGTTCTTGAATCCATCTGCACTATATTTAAACTTCATCTATGAAAACATGCAACATCTTTGATGGGTGTGCTACACCATGTTCCTCATGCATAGTGTTTTGTCATGTCAGCAACTTTCTCATAAATACATGTGTCATTTAAATATATTTGTAATTTACAAATTACATATATTAGTAATAATGAAGTTGCAATTTAGTACATTTAAAATAATAATAATTAAAATATAATAACTTCAAATGCAATATCAAATACCACACTACAGTAAAAATGATAAGCATGTTATTTACATGTGCTTTAGTATCAAAATCAAAATAACTGTATTTCTTTAAAGCATGGCAAAATATTATTTAATACATTTAAAATGTACTTATATCATGCTGTGGCTGTTGTAGTAATCGCACGATGAAGATTAGATATGAATGCAGTTCCCTGAGAGGATTGAGACACTTTGTCCCCTAGAGGGTGCTATGGGGAGTACCTCTGTCATGACTGGTGTCTGAAACACTAAACACGTTTAAACACGACAATGAACTTGACATTGGCCGGTGACAGGCTATGACGTGTGACCGTGAGTATGATAGGACACCCGTGAAATTTGTCATCCACTTCTTATCTGAAGGAGACATGCACAGGACACTTGCTTAATATTCAGCAGTGTTTTTGGTATGACTGCAATGGCGCCGTTATATGCGAACTGTGCTGAGCTGGACGATTACATCACTGTTTTCTCCAGTGCTGATATACATAAATTAACTAGACTAATAACTATTGATCTTTGCAACGGAATGAATCAATACAAATATATAGAAGAAACTGGAAAATGACACCATTTTCTATGGGAGCTGCTGTGCAGCAAAAATTATTTGCCAATTATTACTGTAAAGCTGCTTTGACGCAATTTGCATTGTAAAAAAGCACTATTTAAGTAAAGGTGACTTGACTTGACAGGAATACCTGAGGCATGGCAAAGGGACGCAGGGTTTTATTCCCCTTCTCAGGGAACCATGGTTATATGTGTAGCCTGAGACGTTCTCTTTCGAATGAGAACTTGCACTGCATCTCCTAGAGGGCGCTATGGGAAAAAAATACCCATGCCGCCATACCAATTCCCTAAGGCCAGAGCCCGAGTAACAAAAACCCCTTACTGGCAAAGCTGAAGAGCTTGGTATTCCTACGAATACCTTTGAGAAAAAAGTCATAGACCAGATCTTCTAAAGAATGGAGGCCGTGACAGGATGACTCTAAAAGAGAGGAGGCCTAACTATGTTCTCTATTCAGGCTAGCATCCAAGGTGGCTCACAGAGAGCCCAACCACTCGGAACCGCTATTCAGACAGAGCCTTGAGGAGCGGAGGCCTCAAGTAAGAGGTCTAGCAATGCGCTAACCCAAAGACAGTAGACACTGCCTATTCTGGCTCTAAGGATGGAGGCTGACAACAAACTGACTCTCAAGTGAGAGGAAGGCTAACCATGTCCAAATAGAGAAAAGCTAACAAGGAGGCTCCAGAGAGCCAAACAACCTGATCTTACTGGCTCCTCAAAGCCTTACCAAGCAGAGGCCTCAGTACAACAATTCTCATAAGCAAAGGAGGCCACTAAGGTCAGTAGCCATGGAGGCTCACAGAGAGCTTAAACAAATTGGCATATCACCCAAAATGGAGACCTCAGCATGACGACTCTGTAGCGACAGGAGGCTTAACCACATTCCACAAAATCACTAAAATCACTAAAACAATATTAAAATCACTCCAACTCAGGGGCACCAGAGTAGGCTCAGACAGAGAGCCTTCAACTCATTGCTTCAGAGAACAGAGGTCTCAGAATTGACTCTAAAACTCTAATGATGACTCGGATGACTCCAAGAGTAGGCCTAACTACATTATATTCTCAAGGCAGCTTCCAAGGAGGCTCAATAAGAGCCCAACTTGGAACTGCTATTCAGGAAGAGCTCTGGGGTAACGGAGGCCTAAATGTACAATTATCTTAGGAAAGAGAAGGCCTAGCAATGCTCTATAACAAAGCAGCAACCAATGAGGCTCAAGAGAGCCTAACAACTCTACTACCCCATCAAACTCTAAGGACAGAGGCCCCAAAATATTTCTCCAGGAGGTAGGCAATGCACCTTCTGTAATGACTCATCACTAGAAGTTGGATCCATCTGCAAGCTTTATTAACAGACGGGGTGGTCAGACAGACACAGGTCGAATACCAGAAAGACAGGGTTAGTGGAGACAAGGCAGAGACGAGAAGGTAAACCAGGCTAGGGTCGGGACAGGCAGATATCAATCACAAATAATAGTCCAGGCAAACAGATCAACAGGGCAGGCAGCAAAGGGTCGGAAACGGTAAATCCAGCAGAGTAATAACAGGTAGTGATGTTACGTCTGACACCGACGCTCCGAAGCTTGCTTCAAACTCGAACGGTCCTTGCAATGAACCACTGCTTCGGAGCTTGTATCATTACGTCACTAGTCACATGAAAATGACTTCTGAAGCAAACACACTGGTTCACTCCTGTAGTGAACCACCTGACTGCTTTGACAGCCCAATTCAGTGTTGACAGGTTTGAAACCTGGCGGCTGTATTTCTTATAAAAGTGAAGCCAAACCATGGCAACACCGTGGGTTGTAGTAGTCGGTGTTTGGACTGGCGCTTTTGTTTATTTATTTTTATTATTAATTAGAGAACATATGAACATTGCATCAAACACAGAAACTTAAAAAACCCTCTGCTGCATTATACAAGTACAACCAGTTACACAAGCACATCCTTTTCAACATACAAAAATATCAGTCCCACCAGTTAACAAGTTAAAGAGTTCTGCTTCCCACAGCTAAACAAGATAAAGCTTTCACACATGGCTGCCCTGCTAAAAAAAACTATAGAAACCATTACAGAAATTCTATTGGATTTAATGGTTTTCATGGACATTTTATTAGTTGTAATGGGAATTATAGTGGTCTCTGTGGGTCTCTACTGATATGTGCTGGGTTCTATTGGTGGGGGCATTAAATCATAATGGAATATGTCCCAAACACACTACAAAAAAGAACTCTGTAGTGGTTTAAATGGTAAAAGCCAATGGTTCCTATTGGTATTTTAATAGAAACCATTAGATTTTCTGTGATGTTTCCAACTTTTTTTAAAGCTGGTCTGATCTTCTGTCCTTGTCTAAAGAAATAATTACACACACACATCATGCTTAATGTTTTATTATCAAGGTGAACACATGAAATTCATCAGTATCTGTAAAATTCACCTACATAAATGAGTTTCACCGCACTAACACTGTTTCAACTTTGATAGCCTCGGTAAACACATAATAAACGGGGCGTTAACATATAAGCCTACTTGCATTTTATGGTTGTCAGCTTTGTTGCATTACATTTACTTCACCAGGAGATGGTGCTGCAATTTCTATCTGAATGAAGCTTCGAGTAATGAACCATTTTCGACACAATTGTATCAGAAAGCAATAATGCTTCGAAACGCTTCATTTGGCCATCACTAATAACAGGTAGGCAAACACAGGGAAATAACGCTCAGAACTGTACCGGGTAGGAATCAAGACTTGGCATTAACTCAGAGTTAGAGAGTCACTTAAATACACCAAGTTGATGAGAGACAGCTGGAGCAGTAATCAGCGCCAAGGTATGGGGCTTATGGGAAGTGTAGTGTATGTGAATGCGATGAATGAGTGTGCGTCAATACTCGGGATGAGGGTGCCCTCCGGTGGTCCGAGGAGGGGATCACGGAGTTCGTCTCTGTGACACCTAACATCTTGATGCTGCTGCCCCAGGGGGAGCTCTAAGGAGCAGAAGCGCCAGCCAATAGTATGCAGCTGCAGAACCACAGCACCAGCAGTTTCACAACCGCAGCCACAGTAAGTGAGGGGCAGGGCTTAAACAGTCACAGTTGCGCTACCTCTTCATGTAATTTTCTTTAAATATAACACATGGATTTTGATCGGATCGATGTCTACAATGTTTAACAACAATACTTTTAAATAAAATTCACATTTCTGTTCAAGATAGCATGATGTACCGTGTGGATTTTTTAATTAGCCTGTATTTAATCATTGCAAATCCTTGAACAACTGAAACATGCATTTAAGCCAATGAGACATGTTGATAGCAGAAGCAAGACAGAGAATACAAGACAGTGAGTTTGTGATATTTCTGTCATGATGTGGTGAACAAATTTATATACCTATTGTGTTTATGTGCTAAAGATATTGAATCTGTTCACATCTTTTACAATTTATCACTATAGGTTTTTTTTTTTGCATTTGTCAAAATATATTATTTATGTTAACATTAAATAATTATTAATTAATTAATTAATTATTATTAATACATATTCATTTAGTTTTCAGGGATGAAAAGACAGGTCTTTCTGCAGAAATGCTTAAGTGTCAACTGTTTTTGTGTTTTAAGATGAGTTGATTAAGATTGTTGTTTGCATTTTTTTATTTTCATTATGAACTTTTTTATTATTTTAGATAATAAAGTGTCTGAGTGACACTTTTGTACCTTATTTCTGATAGTGTAATTATTATTAATTATTATTATTGGTGTTGGAACTTATAATTGTTTAATTACCACTAAAAAGTAAAATTTCCCACACCATTCATGCCACAAACATGAATTTAACAAAAAAAAAACCTGTATGGGTAGTTCAATGGCTTTTTAAGCCCCTCCCTTCACTTTTGGTTCTGTGGCTGCGGTTCTGAAGCTGGACATGTCTCGCTCCAGCAGAAAGACTCTAGTGAGAGGGAGCTTAACAATGCTTCTCTGTAAAGGCAGTAGCCAAGGAGGCTCAAATGGAGCCTAACAACTTGGCACTACTGCCTGCCATCTATGTCTCAGAACATTTCCAAGGAGGCTCACAGGGAGCCTATCCTCAGAATTATTTTAAGATCTAAAAAGCGGAGGACTCTCATATCAAATGAAAGCCTAATAATGCTCCAGACCTAAAGCAGTGGCCAAGGTGGCTCACAAAGAGCCTAACAACTAGGTAGGCATCACTACCTGGTCCAACTCAAAGGATGGAGGCCTCACTATGACAACTCTTTAAAGCAAGAGGGAGCCTAATAACTCTCTAGAGCGAGAGGACACCACGCTTCCTGTCTAAAGCAGTGGCCACAGAGGCTCGTAAACAACTCCGAACCACTGCCTGGTGAAGCTCTGAGGATGGGGCCTCAGCATGATAGCATGATCTCTAAAGTGAGAGGAGGCCTAACTGTGTCCTATACTCAGAACGGAGTAGCCTAACTACCTGCTGTTGCTATACCAGTGGAGCTCCGGGTAGAGTAGGCCTTAGCAGAACCTCTATATTGAGAGGAGGCCAACCAATGCTCCATTGTAAAGACAGCAATCAAGGAGGCTTACAGAGAGCCTACATACTTGATGGCGCTATCTCAGCGGAGCTCTGGAGCGTGGAAGAAACTTAGCAAACTGCACTGCGTCAGACATCATATTCACAACCGGCCTCCTGTACTGAACCATCAGTAAGGCAGAAGCAAACTATGCAGAGCAGAGACTCCATGTTTGCTCTGTTGAAATAACAAAATGTCCCTGCTCTTCATATAAAATCACTGATGAACATAGAAAACAAAATTATGCCAATGGCATGTGGCGTGCGTGTTACTTTGGCTGTGTGTCTTGGGTCATCACCCCATAGCTCAAGTTTCGTGATCTAGCTCGACTTGCGAATCAGCTCAAAAGATGATTTGTTCAAGAAATTGTTATTCTATGCTCGTGGTTAGAAGTAGAAGTAAACCATTTATCATTAAGGTTTCAGTTTTTCGGACAATGTTAGAAGTTTAAGGTGTGTTGCTGAGGTTTTGGGATTTTTAAATGTAATGGCCATCCTACATGCTATGCCATATGTCCTACATGCATTCTGGAGCCTGACCTTCTAAAGGTTAAACAGGAGCTTGATGGAGTAGTTGTCAGGTCTGAAATTTCACTCAGTGTGGGTTTTGTGGGAAGACTACGCTAATAAAGAGGTAGATGGATGATCACAGACAGGCTTGAAAGAAACTTCAGAGTGAACATAGTGTGCATAAATACCTGACATTTTCTGCTTAAATAAAGGCCGTCTTTGCCATATGGCTTGTTATGGCTTTGCCATAGAGCTTTAATGCTTAGCTCTCTCTCAAACTCTTTCTTATTAAACTACTAAATGTGAACATATTCCTGACCTCTTAAGATGAATAATGTAAGTGAAGACCTGCAAAACAAAGCTAAATATTTGGACTGTAGTAAATATTACATTAGAAGTCTTTCACACTGATCACATGCTAATATTGGGTCTGTAAAGAAAACACAATTCTTCAAAAGACTGTTACTGACTCAACATATTTTGCATTTTACTTACACTCATAGAGCATACAGTAAAATCTAATCTGCACTCTCAGAAAAAAAAGTTACAAAAGGTGTACATTTTCAAAAGGTACACGTTTTTTTTTTACCTTATTAACCTCTGCATATTACTGCCTAAATGGCAGTTATGCCTTGGCAGTTATGGCTATTAATGCCTTATTAGTTCCTTTTGAAAGGGTACGGTGTAAGTGACACTTTTGTACCTTATTTCTGATAGTGTATTTATTATTAATTATTATTATTGATGTTGGGTATTATTGCCTGATTACCACTAAAAAGTGTAAAATTTTATATTTTAAAATATATGAAACTACAGTGGACATTATCGAGTGCACTCATGTAATCCCATAATGCACCACAAAGATGAATGTACAACCGATGTACAATCAACAGCTAGAAAATACCCATAATGCACTTCGAGGGTCACGCCGAATGAATTCCTGCGTTTCACCAGAAGATGGCCCCCACAGCTAAATCATCCATGCATCATTTTCCAAACCGTGGGTAAAGCGTAATGGCATACAGGAAAAAATTATTTTGAATTGATTATTAAATTCTTTAATTAACATTTATACATGCTAGTTTCCATGACAATTCACATGGCCCATCTGCCAATTTATTGCGCCAAGCTAGAGTGACCAATAGAAACAGGTATTTCATGGTTGTGCTGAGATACCGCCCACTAAAATGCAGTTTCACTTGAATTCAAAACTTTTCAACTCTCAAGCAAAGGTTTTAGGTTTCACAAACTATGACAGCAGAACAGAGAGCAAATTTGTGCGTTCGTAATGAAAACTGTACAAAGAAAAACAAACATTTACTCGCATTGCATGTTTTGTTTTGTTATCAATAACTTTATTTCTGTTATTAAAACAGCTTTAAGAAGACTTTCTTTGCAATCTTTTATTTTTTTATTTGTAATGTGATCATTTTTGCTCTCAAATACATTGTTTAATTGAATAAAAAAAGAGACAATAGTAATTCCATAGTTATCCTGCTGGAAGTAGCAGGATACATTCTCTCAAGAAAACCGTTTCCATACTGGCGTGATGAAGCTGATCTTTAACCAGATGGAACTGAATTAAATATTTTGACTGTTCCAATCCCAATCTGATCTATGACCCATAACGCTGCCTGAATCATAATCATGCACTGTTCATTGTTGGCCAGAGGAGAACTGGCCCCCCAACTGAGCATGCTTTCTCGCAAGGTTTTTTTCTCCATTTTTGTCACCTGAGTTTGGGTTCCTTGCCGCTGATGCCTCTGGCTTGCTTAGTTGGGGACACTTGATATTCAACAATTTTTTTGATCTACCTATACTGCTGTATAGATAAATGAACTAAGTTATAACTAATGATTTTTACAACGGAATGAATCAATACTTAACTTAATTAAGCTGGACAATGACACTATTTTCTTCTAGACCTACTATACTGTAATAAATAAAATTATTTTCCTGTTATCTCTGTAAAGCTGCTTTGACACAATCTGCATTGTAAAAACACTGGATACTGTAAATGAAGGTGACCTAACTTGACTTGACTTGGAAGTAGCCATCAGAAGATGGGTACACTGTGGTCATAAAAGGATTGACATGGTCAGCAACAATACTCAGGTAGGCTGTGGCATTTAAACGATGCTCAGTTGATACTAAGGGGTCAAAAGTATGTCAAGAAAATACCCCCTACACCATTACACCACCACCAACCTGAACTGTTGATATAAGGCAGGATGGTTTAATGGTGTTTATGCCAAACTCTGACCCTACCATCTGAATGTTGCAGCAGAAATCGAGACTCTTCAGACCAAGCAACATTTTTTCAAATCTTCTATTGTCCAATTTTGGTGAGCCTGTTTGAATTGTTGTCTCAGTTTCCTGTTCTTCGCTGACATGAGTTGCATCTGGTGTGTTTCTCTGCACCTTTCCATGTGCTTCAAGGTTTGACGTGTTGTGCATTCAGAGATGCTCTTCTGCATACCTCGGTTGTAACAAGTGCTTATTTGAGTTACTTTTGCCTTTCTATCAGCTTGAACCAGCGTAGTCATTCTCCTCTGACCTCTGGAATCAACAAGGCATTTCACCCACAGAATGTTACAGTCAGACCACGTACAAACAAAGATGAAACAAAAATACTTATTTATTAGAGTAAAAACTAGGATATAGATATAGCTTAACATGTTAACATCAATCAACAATGCCAAACAAAAAACATAGGAAACTAAGGTCTTAAATAAACAGTGGTGTAATCAATGGAAAACAGAACAGGTGTTGGACTAATTAACAACCAAGGAAACTAATAATAACAGAGAGCTCAGTAAAACAGGAATAGGGAAAACACCACCAAAACACAAATAAACTAAACAGATTATAACACCTTATACAGAATTTCCGCTCACTGAATATTTTCTCTTTTTTGGACCATTCTCTGTAAACTCTAGATATGGTTGTGTGTGAAAATCACAGTAGATCAGCAGTTTCTGAAATATTCAGACCAGCCTGTGTGGCAGAAACAACCCTGTCACATTCAAAGTCACTCAAATCACATTTCTTTTACATTCTGATGCTCAGTTTAAACTTGAGCAGATCATCTTGACCATGTCTACATTCTTAAATGCATTGAGGTAATACCATGTGATTGACTGATTATATATTTGCATTAATGGGCAGTTGAACAGGTGTACCTAATCAAGTGGCCAATGAGTGTATATATTGCTGCCTTCTTGTGCCCTTGGAATTACTGTAAATATGAGTTTCCTAAGTGAAAAATTGCACATGAACGCCCTCTCATTTCGAAACTTGAATGTGATGAGCTCGTAATCACAACTTCAGAAGTGTGAATTATCAAATTTCCGATAGCACGTGAAGGCATTATTTCTAAACTAAGGATGGAAGTCTGCAATGTAAAACATGCTATTTTATTCCAACCATTTCTGGTATACGTAGAGTTAAGTTTAATTGTGCTATCAAATATTTAAATTATTGCCCATTTACACCACAACTAGGGTAAGGTTTAACATGGCACAACTGGCCCCAGAATATCACAGATACTTAAGGTGGCCTTTTTCAGAAGTCACCTAGAACCAAACCTGAACACCCTAGAATCTATACTTATAAGCAACACTAGTAGGCGCATAGCAACAACTTGGTAATCACCCTCAACAACCTACACTCTAAAAATGCTGGGTTGTTTCAACCCAAATTTGGGTCAAAATGGACAAAACTAACTGTTGAGTTAAATTTTTAACGCAATGGTTGGGTTTGTCTGTATTTGAAACAACCCAGCATGTTTTAGAGTGTACCATTATAGGTTTTTTTAAAATAAATAAATAAGTTTAAATAAGTTAAAAACACAAACTTATTGATAGAATATTTTTTCAAAGTTTACTTTGTTTCTTATGTGTCTCCAGAGTTTAAAAACATTTATTTTAGTTGTTTCTGTTGTTGGACCATGGAATGTTACATTAGAGGTCATTCATTGGTCACTATAAAACAGCACAGTTAGGTTACCTTGGATTGCAATATGGGGCCAACAATGTAGTTGTTCAAATCAACAAATACATTGGGGTTTAAATGCCAGTCTGCAGTGTTAAACATCGCCAGTGAGTTGTTTCCACTCCATCTCTCAGCGTCCCAGTGGTGGCTTAAGTGCTTAGATCTGTTTGAGTGGCGTGGAGGCTGTTAAAAGCACAGTTGTAAGCTCCATGTTTTTTGATGGTGTCTAGTCACTGTATCCCTGAATAGAGCAATGCTATGAAATGGTTTACTACTCCATCTACTGTAGCATGTCTTTCCTGAAGATAAGTAGATTTTTGTTGTGGCACAGTTTTGGCAATGATAACTTATTTTTTCATATCAAACAGAACTTACTTGTAGGGATGCACTGATGTTATTGATACATCGATAATTATTTTCATGTTCTGGGCTTCGTTTACCAAAAGCATTTAGAGTCCAAATTGATTGTGGAGACCATTGCCACCAATACTCTCTACAATCAACTTAGCTCAGAATGCTTTTGGGAAACGCAGCCCTGGCTGATAACTGATAAATGACCAATGTTAAAATACAATTAAGTCTAAATAAATTAAAAATAAAATACTAAAATCAAATTAGCCATTGTAGATACTATGGGAATTTAGGTATCACAACATTTGCAAAGGTTACTTTTAACATTGTTATTAAATTGTTAAATTATTGGTGTTATTAATTCAGTCTTCTTAAAGATTAACTTATTGACCGATATCGATAAATAAAAAAAAAATAAAAAACTATTTTGCCAAAAATGTTGGCTAATAAGCAATATTATACCAATACATAGTGCATCCGTACTCATTTATTTTGTGCTGTAGAGCTGATAGATGATAGCATGCTAATCATGCACATTGTTTTGTGTCAGTTGGGTGAACTGCAATTTTCTCAATTACCCAAAAAAAAAAAAGACTTAAAATGTAAGAAAGAGGGATTTTTTTTTCTTGTGTCCTGCAAATGATCATTTCATTTGAATTGGTAATGCTTTATTAGTGTTTTTCAAGGAATCCACAGAATCGCTGCAAGAACTTGAACACAAACTGACACAACTCACTGTTGATTTCACTGTTGTAGGAGAAAGACTCTAGGGCGGTTGCTATGGTGCTGAAGGAGCTACCAAGTAAGGCATCTTCAGATGGAAAACACCTGCACACCGTGACAACCAAGGTGGGCTGAGCACATACACCCACCAACAGGGAGCACCAAGTGTTAGTGTGACTGTGTGCTTAAGTGAAGTTAACCCAAGAGCTTAGTGCACCCAGTTTTGAATATCAGTTAGTGTTACGTGACACACATGAGCCATGTGTGTGGAAGTGCTAAAGTTGCTTCTTGTTGTCGAAAGTAAGCTGCTCTATGGGGTTTACACTAAATGATATCATGAAGACCCATGGCAATGGGATGGTCCTTTGGGACCACTCAGTATTCACGACACAAATGAGTGGCATTTGCTTTATGTGAGTGCTACTCTCCCCATAAACAGCTGCTGAATGTTCTGTTGCTTGAATTTTATTTCTGTTGTTTTCTTGGCTTTGATTCGCATGTACTGTATGTGACCTGTTTTTTTTTTTTTACCAAAGCCCAAGCTGCATGTTGATGTTACGTGCTGTTTGTTCTCACATTGGGAATAATTTGTTTGTAGGAAGCAAATTAAATGTGGATTTTGTGGATGTAGATTCTTGCTGCAATGTGAGGTGGCTCATGTTATTTGTTTTACCACTTCCGTGCAGTTTCATGAAGTCAATAAATGGATATCATTTTTGGCTGTCTATAAAAGGTTTATCCAAATGTTGAAGGATTTTGTGATTTGGAAGGCTTGGTTCTATTCCATTGAGGATGTGGCAGAGAGCCATGCATTTCTCAATACATAGTGATGAACTGCTCAATGGGGAATATACTGCCAGTTACAGCTGAGATTGTGTATTGTGAAAATGGGCTGAAAAACACTTGCCATCTCATCCTTTACAAAAAGACCAAGTAAAATTGAAAGTAATTGGTGAAGTCTTGTACTATTTATTTTTAATTTTGAATCCAAAAATACAAAATTGAGCAATCAATGGCCTGTTTTAATCATAACGCAATGAGGAAGTTACTTTCAGGTTTGAAACAGTTGGGTAATATGAAACTCCAGGTAAACTGAAGGAGGACTAACTAAAAATGTAATGTACTGTTTTAACTTAAGGAATTATAAAAATCATGTAACAGTGCAAACATGCACAAATCTTTAATGCTGAATTGCATGCTTGGTTTTGGTGGATGCCACAGACTACCGCAGTCTGACATGCTTTACTGGAACTCCACCATTGCAGTTCAGGCACCTGAATTGTTCTTTAAAATTTCAAAAGTTCGCTTGACTGCATCACACATCTGGATTATTTATATATAAAACATCCTTCTCAATCATTGTGTGAGTTACTACTACGATTATGATTATCAAAAATCCCTTTTAAATAAAATTCCATTTACTGGCTTTTTTGAATGTAATTTGCCAGACAAATAGCATTGGGATTTGGGAATAATCTATAATCTATACAACCGTATACAAGCATGAGCCTAGTTTGCATAAAAAAGAGGTTTGATTTTGATGCAAGAATGGACATAAACAGCTGCATATTTAGTTAAACTGGATTGTGTGTGGTTAATTAATAAATTATTGAAGTACCAATTAAGAAACATCGAAATAATAAGCAGAAGTGGTGCAAATTTACTGTAGTGAATTCACCCTAGAGTGTTAAACGATGGGTTTGGTGCTTGCAGGATCTCAAGATGGACCTCATGTGTTCTTTACACATTACTAAGAGGTTGTTACCAAGGCTGATAAATGGATTCAATTGTGTGCCCCCTTTATATTGATGTTTTATGAAGTGAGGAACACTCTTAGTGCTGACCTGTGTCAAGGGCAATTGTTTTAGCAATTTAGCAATTCTTGACAGGCATAGTTGTATAATTGTATTATTTCCAAAGAAATGTGTCATAATTTGTGTCACAACCTGGTACACCATTTGTGTCACAACCTGATACAGATTCATTGTTCTATGTATTGTATATAAATTATATAATGGTCTCTTTGAAAATTGACATATTTCTGAAAATATATTTCTTAAAAATCAATATGTTACTGTATTGAATCGCTGATTGTTCAGTAGTTATGCAATTTTTGGTCTGAATCAGCAGTTAATATTTAAATGATTACTACTATCCACACAAATAAGACAACCTCTATTTTGCGAGATTAGATGATTTACTATAAAGGATAGAAGTCTCAGTTTTAATTATTTCATTTTATTACTGCAATGGGTATTTAATATGATGATGTAACATTTAGGGAGACAAAGGGAGACAATTATTGAAGCATGAAGGTTTAGGGGAAACTAAAGCTAAGAACTATTTCTAATTTATGAGACTTTTGGCATCTGTGGAATTTTTTTTTTTTTTTTTTTTTTTACCAGTTAGCACTTTGCTAAGGCAGTAGATCAAGCTGTTAAACTTGAGAACTGAAAATTAAAAAGTGCAGTTGCATTTACTGCTGTTCAACGAATTGTCACAGGTGAATTACAATAATTTAAAATGGAATCCATGCAATCAGGAATTCTGCTTAAGTGAAGTAAGGAGATTTCACAATAGGTTTTAGTTGGTCACACAAATTGCTGCTTTGACCAACAGAAAACTGCTTGTTTTTATGACTTAGCTACACTATTGACAATAGACATTTTAGCCTTAACTTGATTTGTGACCTTAACTAAAAAAATGTATACAAAGGTAACTGTTTAATTCTACCATTCTGAACTGTGAATATTGCCGTCGCCAGGGGGACAATATCCTGTGGGCCCAGGGGACTCATCTGTAAAAAATTTGTTCTGGTCCTTTTGAATTTTAATGACAGCCCTGACTATGATTTGCCAAATGTAATTAGATTAATCAAAATGTATTATTAATTATATTGGTTACACTTTATTTTAGGGTATCCTTGTTACAGTGTAATTATAAAATTAAATACAGAGTAATAGAAATGAAGGGACAGTCAACGGAATGGGATCCAATTGCAAGCTTTATTAAAGACAGTATCGTGATACCAGGCAGGATCAGAAACCAGCAAACGGGAATGTAAGAGGATAAGCAGAGTCATAATCGTTTAACAGGCAGGTAGATTGAGGCAGGCGGCGGGCGGCAGGCAAACAACAGTCCATAAATCCAAAGCAGTAAATCCAACGGGGCAGGCAGAGAACAATCAGGAAACGGGCAGACAGGCAGAAAACAAGACAGGGAAATCAAACACGGTAAATAAACGCTCGGTAATGATCATCATAAGCAAATCAAGACTTCACAACTGTGTGTGTGTGTGTGTGGAGCTTAAATAATCCGGCGGATAGGCTACAGCTGGCTGGGATGATCAGTGACTGGGTACAGGGCTTCTGGGAAATGTAGTGCGCTGGTGTGAGTGAATGTGTGACAGTGGATTGTGGGAAGTGAAGTCCAGTGGTGAGTGAGTAGCAGTCCGGGGAGGAGTGCCCTCTAGTGGCTGTCACGGGCACTCGCTGATAATCCTGAGAGTAATATTAATTAAACGTTACTATAATGGGGTTAGGATTAGGGTTTTGTAAAGGGTTAGTTGCATAATGTGTACAATTTCCTGTTAATACTATAGTAAGTGCTTGTAAAGTGTAACAAAGACACTGTATATAAAGTGTTATGAATATTTTCATGATTAAGAAAAAATACACGGTAAAATAATTTGTTCTAACTTTCAATCTGGCACAAATAAAGTACCTAAAGCCTTTTAGCAACTTAGCGCTTAGCGCTTTGCAGGCGCATAACATCTTCCACAGCAACGGCATCTACTAACAAGGGCTAAGTGGTTCATGCTAACCGGCTAATCCTAGACCCTTTGGGCTAGTTGGTATATAAACAGGCCGGTGTTTACTTATGGTGGTCTCTGTCTATTAAGCAGAGAAAATGTATTTTAGCAGTCTGGCAAAAAAGAGGACAAGGAACACGGACATGACAAGAGCTAGAAACAAGAACTTCAAAATAAAACTGAACTTTACCAGAAACATTAAACAGGAAATAAAATAAAGATCTACATAAATGTTACAAACAAGATGAATATGTTGTGCAAATGGGTGCACTTAAAGTGAAATATGTTTGTTTTTTTGTGTTACAGTTGTGTAGTGAGCAGCAAGAGAGCCGTCCATTACTGAGCCCTTCTATCGATGACTTCCAGAGTGAGAGCAAGAGTGATGGAGCCACACGACCAGTCACCTCCAACACAGCAGGTTCCCTCATAATTACTGCTCTGTCATCTGTTCCTCCTCACTCATCTGTTCTTCTTCTTCTTCTTCTCCTCTATCCCATAGCTGTTAGACACCAAGTTTTCTATCCCAAATTGCAGTGCTACCTTGTTTACATAATGTAGTTCTACAGTTAGTGTTCCTTGGCATTTACTCTGCTTTACATATCTTAAAATATGTCTGTGCCATTATTTTGTCTTGAGTATCTTTTAGCTATCTTTTTTCTAAGGCACATTTATAAAAGTTACTTAAATGTTCTTGTTTTGTTTAATGTTTTGTTCCATATGCTCTAGTCTTGTCCACAGCACTAGACCTGGTGGACTTGAGTGAACCATGTGAGAGAAGGTGGAGCTGGGACAGACGTAGTCCCCGTGGATCTCGTAAGAATGGTTTCTCTAAAAGTAGCCTCCGCAAGAAGAAGACTGAAGAGACGGAGCTGATCCAGGTGGAGACAGAGTCAACATCCCCCAGCCGTTCTAACCCTGAAAGAGCCTCATTAGATTCAGGTATTTTTCTTGTTAAAGCTGCTGTCCGTAACTTTTTTTTTTGGTTGAAAATGATCCAAAATCAATTAATGAGCAAGTACATAACCAATCAGTGTTGAAAACTATCTCCTTACCTTAGCCCGATTTACAACAGTAATGTTTGCTAATTTGATTGAGTCTGATCAGTGTCCATTGGAAATACGAGTTTGTCTTTGAGTCATTATGTCACATCTGTATACATAAAGAAGGAGTCCCGGCTGTATCACATGTGGATGCTGCAAGTGGTGGATCTTTCAGCTGGAATGTAATTAAACTTGTAATTTTGATGGCAACTTGTAGTAAAGAAAGTTAAAAATGACAATCATCATTGTTAACTGTGTTCTGAGACGGCTTTTTTCTGCTGGACAGGTAAGACATTTCAATGCTTCAGTTGGTAATTAGGCAACTGTAGTCGCACACTTGTTGTTGTTATGGAGTTTCCTTTGTTGTGCTTTTTTCTCTCACTCTGCTATTGTCATTATGGTAAATTTCAGTTACTTTGTGCTAACTATAAGAGAAAGCAATTCTTCTCTACTCCAAGAAAAGCATATCCACTTCCGTCGTCAAGTATTGGAGCTGAATCAGATCAGTAAAGTGAACTTATTCTTTATCGTAAGATGTTTGCAGAAGAGTTATGTTATGTAAAATGCATAACATGAATTTAGTTCATAGCAGTTCCTACATAGTTCAGTTCACTATGGTTTATGGTATTTGTTTCATGTTATCTGTTATGTGATGTAATCTATTGTTTACATGGAAACTGTCTGAATGTGAAATTGAAATCAGTTGTTACACATTAACTGATTGACTGGCAGACATGTTACTTATTTCAGATGACATTTTCCGCTGAAACATCTTATTTTGGACATACTTCAAAGATGTATAGCTTATCTATAATTCCAAAGTACAGTGAAGGTCCATCCACACTGGTGCGTTGATATAATAACCCACACATATGCTTCAAAACATTAGATTCATCCGTGCTGAGGAGCCATGCCAATGCACGGAAGATAACTCTGCAAATCACTCCAATTTCAGGTTTCAAACAGAGATGGAGACAAAGATGCAAAATTTACGGACTGCAGCTTTAAATAAAGATGAATTTATAATGTTCAAATTCACCATAAGTCAATTTCGTTGTCAATTATGGCATGTTTTAAAAGGTTCCCAGGATCTCTTTTTGTTGTATAAACATAATGACAGAATGGTCTCACTGAAGTGTGGAAATTGCACACTTCTCTTTTAAAGGGTTAGTAGTTCACCCAAATGTCATTATTTACTCACCCTCATGTCATTCCAAACCCATAAACATTTGTTCATGTTCAAAACACAAATGAAGATATTTAAGATATAAGATATAATGAAACCTGAGGGATTTCTTTCCCTCCCTGAATGACTATTCCACCAAGTCTTCTAAAGAGACACTGTCGCTTTATATGATGAACAGATCATTTAAGCTTTTATTCACATATTGTTCAACACACATACATAGAACACATCAAATATAGTATAATATATAACAAATATTGCATAATGTCTGTATGTACCTTTTAGAAACATCAAAGTTTAGGTGAAAGGGCCATTAAATGGAGAGACAGAAATCTCTCAGGTTTCAGGTGAAATTACATTGGTCAGAAGAAGTTCTCTATTTGAAGTGTATGTATTGACGTCACTATCAATACTCAAAGCTGAAATCAGAAGTTGAATAATTGGCAGTGTTGCACCATTTCAAAGGGTATTTATATTGTTATCGTTTCACATTGATATTTTTTACATTTTGTGTGTGCAAAGAAGATCTGTTGTAACACTCAGCCTTATATCGGCAGAGGTAACACAATTAAAAGTGGAATTGTATTCAATACTTGTATGTTGGGTGTAAACAATGGATACAATAAAACAGCAGATATAAAATAACATATGTATTTTCACAAACTAATGAGTCTGAACAAAAACACAATATAAAATATACGTTAGACTGTCCGATACATTTCCCCAAAGCATTTTCGTTACTTAAAACAAAATAAAAAAGGAAGAACACAGACTGCAAGCAAGAATGTGCAAACAAGTGCTCGCACAACCGCGGTTGATTCCATTTCCCGAGTTGCGTCCGTTGCTGGAGCGGCAGAGAAGAGAGCGGTATGAGAGTGGTGAAGCGGCAGTGGATTGCAGAATCCAGATTTTCACCTCTAGAGGCGAAATAAAAACTATCACTGGTGCCTCGTACAGTTTGTTTTGACACGTAATGTGAGGCTGCTCGCTGCACATAACTGGACACTTC
Source organism: Zacco platypus (assembly GCA_038088235.1). NCBI lineage: Eukaryota > Metazoa > Chordata > Actinopteri > Cypriniformes > Xenocyprididae > Zacco > Zacco platypus. The sequence goes on from CM076080.1 coordinate 12,248,350, forward strand.
AAAAACGGATTTAAAACATAGACAACAAGACAACAAAGCGGAATGCTATACAGTACACTACAGTACATGTTCTCATATCACTAAAGTAATTAGTTTGTTGTTCGATTTTATGCATTCGTTATCCAGTAAAGTTGCATATTTAAATTGTATCCTAATCCTGCAGCCGACAGAAACATAAATCAGAAATGTATTCGATTTCAGTTCTTTTTTTATCCGGACTTTAACTTTGATTAGATAATTATCAAGTGTTCTAAAATAGAAGCAAATACCGAGTGAAAGTATACATATAATATGCCTTTGTGTGTAAAGATGGCCATTTTAAGCATGATTGTTTGGATTTATATGAATTGGTAACACTTTACAATACCATTTGTGACATTAAAGGTTACTGAAAGTGTTGTTCATTGTTAATTTCAACATTTACATTTTAAAGTTGCATTAAAATTAATTAATTTAACTTACATTAATTATAATGTACTATGAATTAACATGAATTATCGAGGTATAATTAATTTTTTAGTATTTTTTTATATGTAAAACTTACAATAAACATTTTGCCATTTTTTGTCAGGCTGCGTTGTAGGCAAACAGGACAAAGACGAAGAATATATATCAAAACGTAGTTTTAATCCAGACAGACAAGGTGACATCAGACGGGCAGGTACACACAGCATACATTGACGATAACTGACACACACTGAACAACACGAGGAGATTATAAAGGGTAGATAATGAGGGACAACGTAATCAGGGAGAACTGAAACAGGTGTGGGTGATTAACTAGACAGGCTACACACACGGAGGGCAAATGAACAAAGAAACAAAGAATGACAGAACTAAACGTAGACACAACAGTCCATGGGTGTGACAATAAACCCCCTCCCCGGAAGGCACGTCCTCGCGCCGTGGATGGACCAACGGGCTCAGGTGGAGGACGAGGAGGAGATGAAGGGTGGACAGGACAGCAGGCAGACGCAGACAGACGACATGGCAGACAACAGGAGGAACCAGAGCGGAGCAGATGGTGGGAGGAGCCAGGGAGGAGATGAACGGGACTTAGAGCAGGAGGAGTATAGTTGGACCCAGGCCGCAGTTAAGCACACCACCCATGGAGCAGCCATGGTGGAGGAAGGGCGGGCGACACCATGGCGGCGACTGACTGTGGCAGAGCAGCTGGCAGAGGAGACCAGGGCGTAGTCGGAACGCCGACGAGCCAAGGTGACGCTGAGGATCCGGTTGGACACGGCGACACTGGCGGCTCTAGCGACCAAGGCGCAGACGGGGATCCTGAAGGCCACAGTGGAGCCGGAGCGACAGAAGACCAAGGCGTAGCTGGGGGGAGTGAGGAAGCCAGAGGGACAGAGGGACGAGGCGCAGCCAGAGGACTGCAGTCCCGCGGCGAGGGCAGGTCGACAAATGATAGAGGCGGAGCCAAAGGGATGAGGGAGCCCGGCGAAGCTGGTGGACTGAAGGACCACGGTGGAGACGAGGGAGGTTGGAGCCAATGAGGAGCTGATGGACTGATGGGCCGAGGAGGAGTCCTGGTCGAGGAGGCTGGAGGCGGAGACAGAGGATCCACTGACCCCGATGGAGCTGAAGACTGGCAGGCCCACTGCACGCTCACGCCGTAGATGGTGGGCTGAGGGTGAGCAGAGGGGCTGGCAGGATGCAGTGGAGATGGTGACTGATAGATGAGAGGTGGTGGGAGAGGGAGGCTGGGTGGGATTTCGGGGCACACAGACAGATCCAGACAGGCAGAAGTTTCCGGGCAGGCAGACAGATCAGTGTAGGCAGACAGTTCTGGACAGGCAGACAGATCAGGGCAAGTAGACAGTTCCAGACAGACAGATGGTTCAGGGCAGGTAGACAAATCGGATGACGGGGAACAGGTTAATTCGGACGACATCGTAATTAAAAGTAAGTCCTCTGAGCACAGTTCGTGCTCACCCTCAGCTGCGGTGCAGTGGGCAGGGCCATCTTCCTTGCCCTCGCTCTCCACCGCAGGCTCCCTCACGAGCGCTGTAGCCGGCTCACGCACTCGGTCAAACTCACTCCATTGGTCTGACTCCATGGTGAACCTCGGTTCTGTCGCTCCACTCGGCGATGGCTCGTGTGGGCATTCCATGCCGCGAGATGGTGGCTGGTCGTGCTCTGAGTCTGGAGTGGGGCTGGCGAGATCCTCTTCTCCCAGGCCGACGGTGAATGACGAATTGCAGCTCGCCAGCACCCACTCCACAAAGGCAGCGAAATCCACATGCGGACCCTCTCCGGACAACAAGGCAGTTGACCGGGTAGTGTGTCAGATGTGCAGTCTCTAGGAAGGTCCGCGTGTGGTCCTCCGATGTTTGTTCCCCTTGCTCCAAAAGCAGTAGACGAACACTGCGTATATCCATGATGACGGGGGAAAAACACAACAAACAAAAATTAAACCAAAAAACAAACAAAACAAACAGAGAAAACGCTGATAAATTTCACAAGTTGTGGGTCGGTTATTCTGTCAGGCTGCTTTGTAGGCAAACAGGACAAATACGAAGAATATATATCAAAGGGTAGTTTTAATCCAGACAGGCAGGCAGGTACACACAGCATACATTGACAATAACCAACACACACTGAACAACATGAGGAGATTATAAAGGGTAGATATAGAGGGACAACATATTCAGGGAGAACTGAAACAGGTGCGGGTGATTAACCAGACTACATACACAGAGGGCAAATGAACAGAGAATGACAAGACATGACAGCACTAAACGTAGACACAACAGTCCATGGGTGTGACATTTTTTAAATTCAAAGCCAACAAAATGTAAGAAATGGAGTTAAAACAATCTTGCTGCTCAAACTGTGTATAGAACCATTTTTAATTATATTTTCTGCTCCTTTTGTATTTTGCATTTACTTGTACTTTTATTGTGTTACTTTTACTTGTATGTTTAATATAAAAAAATACTTTTCATACTAAAGTTCAAAAAATATCACACTTTAAAACTTTTACTCAAGTAATATTCTAAGCAGTGACTTTTACTTCTACCAAAGTCATTTTCTGGTAAGATATCTATACTTTTAGTCAAGTATGGCTTTCAAGTACTTTATGCACCACTGCCCCTGAGTATATACAATCCAAAGTGCAAGTGCTAGTCCTGGAAGCGTAAGTGTCCATGAAGAGACCAGAATCCCGTTTGGGTGTCAGGCCTTGATGAGTCCTATTCATGAAAGACAAACACAGCTTTCATAAGAGAAAGGTTGAAAACTCTGATACACAAATGTACTATTATATATAGACTGGTAAAAACATGCCCCTTATGTGGCAGTGTCACACTGTTATTGTCATATCATGTATGTAAAAGAAGGGGAATGTCTTGTCTAGGATGGAAGTGACTGAGCATGGATGAGCTTGTTGTGTTTAGGTGTAATAACGATAACTCTGGGCACACCTATTTTGGTCGTACGAACCAATAGAGAACATGGACTTTTAGCGGGAGAACTTTTCTTTGTCTCTTTTTATGGCCTAATTTGCATGATCTGCTGAGGTGTCTGACTGAGTCCTTTTTCCTCCCAAAGGACCTTAAAAGTAGAATAATGCATATTATCATGATATAACGCCAATATCTAGTTATGAAATTCACAGAGTAATGTTTTGAATCCAAGAATCATGAGTTTAGGACTCTCTAAAGGACATATACATTCTTACATTTGAATATGAGGATTTTACAGTGAAACTAACACAACTAACAGATGAAAGTGGGGGTAATATAGAGACATGCATACAAAAAGAAAAACACAGGAAAAACACTTGGGAATATTCATATTTTGATGAATGTCTCTATGTGTGTGCATAGTCTTCCTGTCCCACACGCGTCGTTGTTGTGTGGGGGAAAGAATTTAACCTGAGTTGATTCCGATCTTTTTGAAGTCAGGGAGACTTCCAGAGTGATCCTGTTTTACATCGACACCTGGCCACATTAAAATGTCACTTGCCCGTGGGGGGCCAGGACAGGCCGGAGCCAGCTAAGATTTACCTATGTTAAGTCAGAAGGTTAAAAGCTTTTCCTAAAACCTAAAAATGAATTGATCAGCAGTGATCCAGCTTAGTCACTACAACGGAGTGTTCAGGGGCGATCCCTGTGATTGTTTCAGGGCAGACAGAAAGTTCAGGGATGATCATTGTGATCAATTCAGGGCAGGCAGAAGGTTCGGGGCTGACAGAAAGTTCAGGGACGATCTCCGTGATCGCTTCAGGGCAGACGGAAGGTTCATGGACAATCTCCGTGATCATATCCGGGTAGTCGAAGATTTCAGGCGATATGTTTGTGGTGGCAGGACGGATTACGTCTAAGTGGTCAGGCTCAGATCTGGAGTCAGAACCCTCCTTCAGGGCCTTGGCAAATGGCACAGGATTTGGGTCGGAACCTGCTGAAGCGCCCTCTTGAGCTGCACAGGAGTACTCAGGGACAAACTCGGGAGCGTCCTTTTGGGCTGTACTGGTGTGCTCATGGACTGACTCGGGAGCGCCCTCTTGGGCTGCACTGGTGTGCTCAGGGACTGGCTCGTGAGCGCCCTCTTGGACTGCACTGAAGTGCTCAGCGACTGACTCGGGAACGCCCTCTTGAGGCAGGTCAGGGGCTGTCATCTCCTCTGGATGCAGGTCAGGTGCTGGAGCCGATGTGTGTGCTGCCCACACACATAAAATGGCGGTAGTCAGGATAGTCAGGACTGCATCCTCTGACAGCTTAGGCATAACAGGCGAGACGTGAGCCGTCTGAGGCTGGGTAGGCGTGACGTGAGCCGACTGAGGCTGGGCAGGCGTGACGTGAGCCATTGCTGGCTGCCGGGCAGGCGTGGCCATCGGTTGTTGGGCAGGCGTGGTATGAATCGTCCAAGGTTGGCTTGGCATGGCAGAAACCGGTTGTGGCTGAGCAGACATACCTTGCAGCATCCCTGGCTGGGCAGGTGTGGTGTGAAGCATCCATGGTTGGGCAGGTGTGGTGTAAATGGTTGGTGGTTGTTGAGCAGGCATGGCGTGAAGCCATGTTACTTATGTTACAAGTTACTTGATTGTAGATTGTTTGACGAGCTGGTCTAATACACATTCCATAATTTTAAAACCATTGGAATCATTGTATAAACAAGCACTTAAAATTTTAGATAAAAAACAATTGAGTTTCCATCACTGTCATATTTTAAATAAGTATAACTTGTTTAGATGGGAAAACCTTATTAAGTTTAAAAATGTTTGTTTGGTTTGATTTTATTTCATTTAAATCTATTGGAAACAGAGTAACAAGAGGTGCAGCTAGAGCTGATTGCATAATTCCACTTAGGAAAACTTCTTTTGGTCAAGCTGTTTTTTCATTCAGAGCATCACATCAGTGGAATTCTGTACCACAGTCAGTTAGAGAATTAATATCGTTTAACTCATTTAAGTATAATTTTAAGAAATGGCTTCTTCACAATCAACGATGTGAACATTAATGTTCATTTACCCATTGTTATTATTATTGTTGTTGTTTTTTTATGTATTGTTATTTGAATAATGTGTTGTTAAATTGTATTTTAGAGTTAAATTGTATTTTAGAATTTTCATTTGTATTATGATGTTATTGTTTTTTCTATTTTGTTTCTTTTCTTGTCTCTAGTTTTTATGCCTAATAACATCTGGCAAAGGGACTAACAATGAAAACTAGTCTTTGGGCTAATTTGGGTACATTTACATTCATGAATGTTGATTAATGTACACTGTCCCTTTTTTTGAAATAAATAAATAAATAAATAAAAATAAGCATCCCTGGCTGGGCAGGCATGGTGAGAACTGTCTGCAATTGTTGAGTGGGCATGGGCTGGACCGGTGGTTGCTCAGGAAGATTTACATGGGTATGTTGTGGCTCTGGAAGGTTTGTGAAGACGTGACGAGGTTCTGGAGTGATTTCATGGAGCTTTGGAGTGGTTTCATGAGGTTCTGGAGTGGCCTCAGGAAGCGCTGGAACTGCCTCGGGGAGCGCTGGAGTGGCCTTCTTACGGTGTGGCTTGCGTTTACGTCGTGGCTGTGGATGATTAGTGATGACTTGGCTTGACTCATGAAGTTCTACGGTGACTTGGCTTGGCTCCTGAAGATCTACGGTTACTTGGCTTGGCTCCGGACGATCAGCTGAGGTGTGCTGAGGCGCTGGACGATCAGCTGAGGCGTGCTGTGGCTCTAGACGATCAGCTGAGGCGTGCTGTGGCTCTGGATGATCAGCTGAGGCGTGCTGTGGCTCTGGACGATCAGCTGAGGCGTGCTGTGGCTCTGGACGATCGGCTGAGGCGTGCTGTGGCTCTGGACGATCGGCTGAGGCGTGCTGTGGCTCTTGACCATCAGCTGAGGCGTGATGTGGCTCTTGACCATCAGCTGAGGCGTGCTGTGGCTCTAGATGATCAGCTGAAGCGTGCTGTGGCTCTTGACCATCAGCTGAGGCGTGCTGTGGCTCTTGACCATCAGCTGAGGCGTGCTGTGGCTCTGGATGGGCGGCCATTTTGTATTCCGGCTCAGCTGTGGTCGCCATGTTATGACTGGGCTCAGGGGTGGAAACCACAGGACAGAAATGTTTATAAATTACAGGGCTTGATATTACCATAGCTGGTTTGGTTGGTGATTGAACCGCCTCCTCCACAGTAAATGAAGAACCACTTAACATGAGCACAAAGTCCATAAAGTCTCTGAGACTACAATTAAAGTCTCCATCAGGAAAGCAGGATTTTAGGGATTCTTTTAGTCCCCGACGAAATAGATGTTTAAACAAAGCTTCATATGTGATACGATCTGATAACTCACAGAAGTGGATAATGTAATCCTCAATCGATGAAGCCGTAGTAGGTGATCGAAGTAATCCATTCTGTGAATGACACTGCTGAGAAAAAGCTGCTGGATGGGGTGGGGGGGTTGGAAGGGGGGGGGGTCTTTTATAACGAAGAGACAGAGGAATGAGATCCAAATGCAGCTTTAATAAAAGTACACGATGTCAGACAGGCAGTGGTCAATGATCAGCAAACAGGTATACAGGGGATAATCAGGATTGCTGTCAATAAACAGGCAATAAATCCAAAGACAGGCAGATAACGATCACGAAACAGGGAACAGGCAAAATCAGAACCGGGAAAACAGACAAAAGAATAAACACTCAGAATTTATTACACGATGTAGCTCAAGACTTCATGGTGAGGTATTTGTGCAGTGTGCTTAAATAGTGAGATGTGATTAGGATCAGGTGTGAGTGTAATCAGTCCAGGTGTGGAGACTTCTGGGAAATGTAGTGCGATACTGCAGTGGGTGAATGGGTGTGTAGTGCATTGTAGGGAGTGAAGTCCAAGGTGAATGTGCATGTGTGTGTGTGAAAGTCCAGAGTGGAGTGCCCTCTAGTGGACTTCACGGGAATCGATCTTGACAATGTAGTTATTCAGACTATATTAATCTTAACGTGTGCTAAAAGATTATTGGATTCTCAGTCTACCAACAGAGGTAAATGACACTTAGTGTTGAATGTACAATCAGGTGCAAAACAAATTTCTGAATGATTGGGCAATGTGATATTATTATGATACCTGGGTTACACCAGATGCCCTAGATATGGTAGCTGTACGGTAGCTGTACCATGAAAAATCACGTTAATTCATGAAACTCTATAACACATTAGTAAAGTGTTCCATTATAATCTATGAAAAGGTCTGAATTTGTGAAATTGTTTTAAGTGTAGAGTTCATTTAATTAATTTAAGAGGTGCTCATGATTAATTTATAGCTGATTTAATTTAGGCTCTCAGTGTAATTACGTTTTTGCCCTGTTTTTTCATGCCATCAGCCACGTCATCAGGAAACAGTGCACTTTAGCATCCGCATTAACATATTATTAGATTTAATGTAGTGGAACTGAATTAGAGGAAAATTATTGAAATGGTTTAAACACACCAAACTGTTGCTTTCACATCATTGCTGCTCCAAGTAGAAATGTATTCATTTTTATTTTGTCTTTATTTTTTTTTCTTGTTTGTCTCAAGCTCATGCTAGAAATGGTTTAAAATGAAACACTACACTGGCTTATCTTAATCCTCTGGAAAGCATTAAACAACTTGCACAGTTAAGTTCATTTCCTGTAGATTATGCCTTAAGCTACTGTAAGCTAAACTATTGCCATGTTTTCCCTGTTGTGCTATATTTATCATTCGACAGCCCAACTGCTTTAATCAATTGCCAGCTGCAGACTGTAGCCTGGTCGAGATAAGCAAGCCTTGAGCTGTAAGCTGTATCCTTATCGGCTGCTGGTTAGCCTTAATCTACCTTTTGCACCGATATGTTGTTTCATTAAAAACATAGTGATTATGACAGCCTGTCATTTTTATTTCCTGTCTCACTGTATACTATCCGTCCTGTCTCCAGTGAGCAGCTCACCCCTGGAAAAGTGGGAGGAGGTGAGCCTTCACCCAGACAGTGCCTTGAACGGAGGGAGGAAGTGGAGATATGAGAGGAAGAGGTGCACATCCAACCATTCATCCTCTGAGCTTTTGTGGTATGGTCAGGTTTCCACCTCATCGTTAATGTATTCTCATTGTATCCTAACCAGGTGTGATGCAATATGTTTCCATATTTAGTGATTAATGTACAGTCACAAGGTTCACATGCACAAAACATGTTCTTCTGGAGCCAATAAAGATTTTTAGCTCTTTTAATAGCATAAAACAAGTAGGAAGCACAGGGATTTTTTTTTTTACATTTTATTCCCCAAAAGGCGTTAAATGTCAGCTTGTGGTCATCATGCACAAACTCAGGAGTATCCAAAAACATAAAAGTTTTTATTAATAATCCAACCTATCATAAACCACACAAAGCACGAACAAACACTAACAGGGGACTAAACTAATCTAATAAACAGGGCAAACAAGGGAACTAAACTAGACACAGGTGTCAGCAATATGTAATGATAGAAACCAACAAGGACATAATCAGTTACCAAGGAAACTAACACTGCGTCCAAAAATGAAAACTTCCCTACTATATAGTATGCGAAAAACAGTACGCCAGTCTAGTATGTCCGAATACATAGTATTCAAAAAACAATTGGTGAAAAGGACCATGGATGACCTAATATGTCTGGCGAGATTCTGAAGTGTGCATTTGATAGACACCTTACTATCCCATGATAGACACTGGTAGTTCACGTGACAGAGCAACAACATGGTGGATGTAGTGAATTTCATTAATACTACCTATATTCATACTATAGAACATACATACCATTTTAATGGTCACAAAGTAAGTTTGAATTCAAATGTAGTACCTACTCAGACAGTATGCGATTTCAGATGCACAAAAAAGACAATAGAACAGAAGATAAACCTGACATTTGTCACAGAGTCAGTCACCAATACCACCACGTCATCAGAGCCAGTTCCACCCATTCAATCACCATCACCTGAATACTAAGCACCTGCACCTGTTCCTCATCACTGACACTCACCATAAATATACACCTCACAGCCAGTTCAGCGTCTGGTCTTGTCCATGCACGACTATACAGACTCACCTGTTCTACTTACCTGCTTCCTGTCTGTCTGCCCGTCTGTTCCTGTGATTGATCTCCAGTCTGTCCATCACCTCTTCGGTCCTGCTGATACCTGGATCAGCATCTGCTCACGGATCATCTGTAACACAGAGAAACAACATGTTGCCTCCCAGCTAAGTCACCGTATTGATTCAGAGACTGTTACCACTTACCCTTCTCAGCCTGTGAGTCTGTTTACCTGATGTCTGCAAATAAAAGACTTAAATCTTACCATCTCTCCCTGTCTGTGTCTGACAGAAGACCAGACCATAACATCGCTTTGCAGAAAACAGCGGAAACTGGCGGAGAAAGATCAGCGGACCTGTTCACTGAACTTTTTCAAGAGCGTACATCAATCTCTTCCGACTACACCATCTTCTTCACCAGCTGCCTCTGCATGTCCCATGACCCAACCAGCGACCTTCTCTGGCGAGGCGGAGGACTGCAACGGGTTCCTACTTCAATTTTTGTTGTTCTTTGACATTCAACCTCAACTGTTTGTTAACGATAAAGCATGGGTAACTTTTATGATAAATCTTCTCTCTGGCCGAGCGACACAATGGGCTCAAGCATTGTGGATATCCAATGCGGAAGTAACCACTTCTCTGTCTGTTTTTACCACAGCTGTCCTATCAGACTTCCTTGGCCCGCTGTGAGTACGATTCAAGTGTACCCAAAAATTTCTCATTTTATACGAACCACGTTGTACATCCTAACCCGTAATAGTTATGTTGCAGCACAAGCCCTCATTGATTCGGGGTCTGCAGGGAACTCTCACCAGTTCCTTCGGACGCTCCAACTCTCCAGGAAACGCTGTGTTAAACCCTTAAAGATCCAAACTCTACTCTGAAAACCACTGGGCCGAGGCCGAGTGAACCACTTCTCCCCCACACTGACGCTCTACATCAGCTGTCTTCACAAGGAGGAAATCGCCTGTGGATGGCCGAACATATCCCAGCGATCAATTGGCACACCAGTGAGATTCTCAAATGGAGTGAAGAGTGCTTCCAATCCTGTCTAACATCGATCAAGAAAATTCCTAGCTCTTCCTCGTCAAGATTCGTCAAGCCAACCCCCATCCAGTTGAATTCCACTTCGGTGGAGAGTCCAGAGGTTTCGAGTAAGATCCAGATCCCCGCAGAGTCGGTCATTCCAGGATGTGTTTAGTAAGTGGTTGGCAACTTCTTCCCCCTCATCGGCCATGGGACTGTGCCATCGACCTGCTACCTGGGACCACTCTACCCAAAGGCAAAGTCTATCCTCTGTCCATCCTGGAACAGAAGCCCATGGAAGAGGACATCACAGAGGCTCTCCAACAGGAGTTTATTCCACCATCCACGTCCCCTGCCGCATCGAGCTTCTTCTTTGTCGCCAAGAAGGACGGAGACTTGCGGACGTGTATTGACTACTGAGCACTCAATGCCCAAATGGTCAAGTTCCGCTATCCCCTTCCTCTGGTACCTGAAGCCCTAGAACAACTACGGGGAGCTCACATCTTCTCGAAGATCTGAGGAGCGCGTACAACTTGATTCGTATCTGAAAGGGAGATGAGTGGAAGACAGCCTTCATCACCCTGTCAGGCCATTATGAATATCAGGTTATGCTGTATGGCCTATCAAACTCTCCGTCTGTATTCCAGAACTATATGAACGAGATCTTCAGAGACCTTCTCAATTAATTCGTCATCGTCTATATCAACAACATACTCATCTTCTCCAAGTCCTTCACTGAACACAAGATCCATGTCCGGCAGGTCCTTCAACGCCTCCGTGAACATCAACTTTTCCTAAAACTCGAGAAATGTGAGTTCCATATCCCCTCAGTCCAGTTCCTCGGTTACGTCATCGACCATCATGCCATGAAGATGGACCAGAGGAAGGTGGACGTGATCCGGAATTGGCCTGTACCAAGCTCCATAAAGGAACTCGAGATTCCATGGTTTCGCCAACTTTTATCGCAAGTTCATCCAGAACTACAGCCAGATCAGATCATCCAGAACTATGGCCATTGATACCGAACCTGCTCTGCCCGGGAGGTCCAGAGGGGCACATTCCTACCAGCTGTTGTCAGCCCCTCTTGGACTCAGCACATACATCACCGGGCTCTGGACATCACCGGGCTCTGGACTCCCAGGTAGTCAGCGATACTGGGACAATCCACCACCACACTCACCCTGTTCCAGTGTGTATTAGGTTACCAACCACCCTTGTTTCCCTGGTCCGGAGAACCGTCAGAGGCTCCAGCTGTTAAGAACTGGTTTCACCAGAGCGAGAGGGTATGGGACTCGATGCACATACATCTACAATGGGCAGTGCGAAGACACAAGAATCAAGCTGACAAACGCCGCTCGGAGACACCTACATATCTACCGGGCCAAAAGGTCTGGCTTTCCACCAGAGATATCCGTCTTCGCCTGCCCTGTCGTAAGCTGAGTCCCCGCTACATAAGTCCATTCACAGTGCAGAGGCAGCTGAATGACGTCACCTACCGCCTTCAACTACCAGCCAAGTATCGTATAGCATCATCATTCAATGTATCACCACTCAAACCATTCACTGAACCCTTATTTCACTCCACAGATCTGGTTGACAATGAAGTACCTCCTCCTCCTCCGGATATCGCTGAGGACGAGGCGATCTATCAAGTTCGGACCATCCTGGATTCACGGCGGCGGGGACCAATATTAGAATATCTCATCGACTAGGAGGGATATGGCCCAGAGGAAAGATCCTGGGTGACTCGAGATGACATCCTCGACACCATGCTACTCACCCAGTTTCACCAAGAACATCCCAGTCGACCTGCTCCCCAAGGTCGTGGACGTCCCCATCGTCGACAGGGTCGGTCGTAAGGAGCCGCACGTGGAGGAGGGGGTACTGCACAGAGTTAGTCACCAGTACCACCAGTTCCACAGCCAGTTCCACCCACTTGATCACCATCACCTGAATACTAAGCACCTGGACCTGTTCCTCATCACTGAAATAAATACACATCTCACAGCCAGTTCAGCGTCTCGTCTCGTCTCTTCCGGTCTCGTTCGGTCCTGCTGATACCTGGATCAGCATCTGCTCACGGATCATCTGTTACATGGAGAAACAAGACGTTACCTCTCAGCTAATTCACCGTATTGATTCAGAGACTGTTACCACTTACCCTTCTCAGCCTATGACTCTGTTTACCTGATGTCTGCAAATAAAAGACTTAAATCTGTATGTGACTGACAACATTAAATTAGCCAGTTTTTTATTTACATATTTTATTACTTTTGCCTCAAATAGACTCCTTTTGTGTTTTTGACACGCTGAATTTAGAGGGTAAATACATCCATTCGTTGAAAGATAAATTGATACAATGCATTTTTAATAGTATCACCATTTATCACGGATGTAAAATTCAATTTAGATTGTTTAATTCAGTTGCCTCTGTGCATTATTGACATTATTGCAAGCAATAATATCATTATTCACTGCATTTCATCCTTTTCAGGTCTGCAGACTTTAAAACAGATTTCTCTAATAGGCATAGTGCTCTGGAGCTCAGCATTAGCACGGAATCAGACCCTGGGCCGGCCCCTCAGGTACACACTAATGATACTTTGATCTCATTTAAAAGACTACAGAAACATTCTGTATTGATCACCATCTCCTCTCACACTCAGAAAATGGTTCCTATGTGCACTTAAAATGGTCCAAACCCTTCTCACCTGGGCCTTCTGGGGACAGAATTGTTCCATTAGATTTAAAAAAAAAAAAATACAAAAATGGAGGTATTAAACTCAAAATAGAGGCACCTGAGGAGAGGCACATACATCTTTGTATATGACAGGTACAGAATGATACTGTAAAAGGCCTTTCATGTCTCTAAGGTGCAGTAAATTGAAAGAGACTTGTTTGTTGTTTGAAGTACAGGATTTATACCCTTATGTACCCATTTTCTGAGTGTTCAGAAATATGTTTTTGTGTGTCAGCAATGATATCCTCTTTGTGTAAGACAGGCTCTGTTTATTTCTTAGATATTAGTAATGATTCGGTTATAGCAGGGGTGTCCAAACTCAGTCCTGGAGGGCCACTGTCCTGCAGAGTTTAGCTCCAACTTGCCTCAACCACCTGCCTGAAAGTTGCTAGAATGCCTAGTAAGACCTTGATTAGCTGGTTCAGGTGTGTTTAATTGTGGTTGGAGTTAAAATCTGCAGGACACTGCAGGACTGGACACCACTGAGTTATAGGAATACTATATGCTAAACCTTTATATTGCCCACAACTTTAGTTCTGTGTATTGAAATACTATAATGAACACAGGGATAATGTACAGTGGCCCCAGAAAGTATTTAATAGCTATAATGACATTGCATTAGATAACAAAACATTAATGAAATGCAGCACAAGCACACTTTTTAAGGAAAACATTTTACAAAAATATTTGTTAGGTTCTGCTTGATTAAACAACAGACATACCATTTAAAATTTGACAAACTATTTGGACACTATCTACTTGTCGTACATAACTGCTGTTTGACACCACAAGCGTTATCAGAAGCATGACACCAAAACATATACATCATATACATGCAAATGTATCTTTGTATGTAAATGTTTTGCTGCTTAACGTTCAACTCTGACCATAGCCAAAAACTGCTGACCGATAGATTATATAAACATCACAAATTGGCTCAATGCAAAAAATACAAACTTCAAAGCTGCATGTTTTGCAGTGTTGCAAGAAAATTTGTTAATAAAATAGTAGCTGTTTTGGGGGTAACAAATTTAAAGTAATGCAAGTAACATAATCAGATTACTTGTTTGCGAACGAGTAACATAACGCATTACTCTTAAATTTACAACAACATATCTGAGTTACTTTCAAAGTAATGCTAGTCAAGACTATAAAATGAATGCTAGTTACTTTGTTTTCACATTTATTGACTTACATCTTTCCTGTCCCCATGTTGAGAGAATTTGTGAGTAAGTTCTGAGGCATTGTGGGTGCTGCTTAATCATGATATTTATTGTAGTTCTAGGTTAAATGTAAGCATTTACTCATCTCACTTGCACAAAAACAGATTGAGTATTCCTCAAAATGAATAAAAACATTGAAATGCAAATTCAGAACATTATGCAAACCAGCAAAAATTAAAAATACACAAATACTTTATGTACAGGTGCTGGTCATATAATTAGAATATCATCAAAAAGTTGATTTATTTCACTAATTCCATTCAAAAAGTGAAACTTGTATATTATATTCATTCATTACACACAGACTGATATATTTCAAATGTTTATTTCTTTTAATTTTGATGATTATAACTGACAACTAAGGAAAATCCCAAATTCAGTATCTCAGAAAATTAGAATATTATGAAAAGGTTCAATATTGAAGACACTTGGTGCCACACTCTAATCAGCTAATTAACTCAAAACACCTGCAAAGGCCTTTAAATGGTTTCTCAGTCTAGTTCTGTAGGCTACACAATCATGGGGAAGACTGCTGACTTGACAGTTGTCCAAAAGACGACCATTGACACCTTGCACAAGGAGGGCAAGACACAAAAGGTCATTGCAAAAAGAGGCTGGCTGTTCACAGAGTTCTGTGTCCAAGCACATTAATAGAGACTTGAAGGGAAGGAAAAGATGTGGTAGAAAAAAAGTGTACAAGCAATAGGGATAACCGCACCCTAGAGAGGATTGTGAAACAAAACCCATTCAAAAATGTGGGGGAGATTCACAAAGAGTGGACTGCAGCTGGAGTCAGTGCTTCAAGAACCACTACGCACAGACGTATGCAAGACATGGGTTTCAGCTGTCGCATTCCTTGTGTCAAGCTATTCTTGAATAACAGACAGCGTCAGAAGCGTCTCGCCTGGGCTAAAAGGACTTAAAGACAAAAAGGATTGGACTGCTGCTGAGTGGTCCAAAGTTATGTTCTCTGATGAAAGTAAATTTTGCATTTCCTTTGGAATTCAGGGTCCCAGAGTCTGGAGGAAGAGAGGAGAGGCACACAATCCACATTGCTTAAGGTCCAGTGTAAAGTCCACAATCAGTGATGGTTTGGAGTGCCATGTCATCTGCTGGTGTTGGTCCACTGTGTTTTCTGAGGTCCAAGGTCAACGTAGCCGTATACCAGGAAGTTTTAGAGCACTTCATGCTTCCTGCTGCTGACCAACTTTATGGAGATGCTGATTTCATTTTCCAACAGGACTTGGCACCTGCACACAGTGCGAAAGCAACCAGTACCTGGTTTAAGGACCATGGTATCCCTGTTCTTAATTGGCCAGCAAACTCGCTTGACCTTAACCCCATAGAAAATCTATGGGGTATTGTGAAGAGGAAGATGTGATATGCCAGACCCAATAATGCAGAAGAGCTGAAGGCCACTATCAGAGCAAACTGGGCTCTCATAACACCTGAGCAGTGCCACAGACTGATCGAATCCATGCCATGCCGCATTGCTGCAGTAATTCAAGCAAAAGGAGCCCCAACTAAGTATTGAGTGCTGTACATGCTCATACTTTTCATGTTCATACTTTTCAGTTGGCCAATATTTCTAAAAATCCTTTCTTTGCATTGGTCTTAAATAATATTCTAATTTTCTGAGATACTGAATTTGGGATTTTCCTTAGTTGTCAGTTATAATCATCAACATTAAAAGAAATAAACATTCAGTTTACATAATAAACATAATCAGTCTGTGTGTAATGAATGAATGTGATACACAAGTTTCACTTTTTTAATGGAATTAGTGAAATAAATCAACTTTTTGATGATATTTTAATTATATGACCAGCACCTGTATTAAATCTCACTTTATTAACTTGTCTTTGCTGCTGACCTTCGATGTTCCAATTCAACCATACTAATAAGCAAAAAACCCCCAAAAAACTTAACATTTGTGTTTATTTATTTATTTATTGCTGAATTAAGACTCCTGCATCCTATTTTTCTGCGATCCAGAATGGCTGCACAGCTGAGCAATTTGTTTAAGCTGCACCCTCTAGTTTACAGGAGTGAATTTGCATTTTACTTCAATTTTTGGTTGTGAAAGGGCCTTTACATTTGGCAAAAATAGAACTTTTGTTTTTAAAAGTAGCAAGCCTAGGCTAGGTTAAAAAGTAACGCAAAAATGAATGCATCACTTTCTAAAAAAGTGTGTAATGCAATATTACTACCCTGCATAATATTGGTAAATATTATAGTTGTATATGTTAGCATTTCTATTTAGCATTAATTTCCATTTAATGCTAAATAAAGGGATGGGGGGAGGGATAAAAGTAACTACAACCCATGTGATTAGTCTGTTAGCACACCTCTGTCAACTTAAAAGGAATTGTCTTCATATACAGCTACTAAATATCACATTGAATCCAGATGATTAAATTGAATTCCCAATATGCTGATTTTGTTAGTTATATAGACAAAATTGTCTGAGAAAAGGTATAGCATTGTTTGTTTGCAGATGTCTCTTGGTTTGATAGTTTATCATCCCATATATTCTTTTAGTATGGCTTAAGTGTCCAAATACTTTTTGGAGCAACTTTATGCTAAAAAATAATAATGGCCATAACTTTAAGGTTGCTTATTCAGCATGATCCGAGGACTGCTGGTTGACCTTGTCTGTATGTGTGTATGACCATCTGTGTACACAGCGGCAGAGGCCCCAGCTGGGTGGCACTTTACTGGGGAGACAACGCTCATTAGAGGAGGAGTTTGTTCGAGCCAAGGCTGCTGTGGAGGTGAGACCGAGTCACACACACACATACGCTCAAATACACACATAAAATCACAGCTATGGATTCAATTGAAAAGTTTGGAGAAAGTCTTCTCTGTTGCAAGTGTAATCTTCATACCTCAGGGCTTATTCACAATGTTTCTGGCCACCTGGGAAGTGCAGTTTCTTGCATTCTGTAAGGTCAGTCTCACCCTGTAAGTTAAGACTGCATAATTGGTGTATTTTTAGCCGAAGAGTGCAGCATCAACACAAATGACATCTCTGCTTTGTGATGATGTCAGCTCTTACCTCTCTAGTCTCTCATTCAGAGATGCTTATTGGGCAGTAATATTCAAGACATCCATTTTAAAGTGATCTGCTCTGTAAAAAAAAACAGTAAAAGGCTGCTGTAGCTAAATTTAACAGTGAAACTAAGATCCAGTCAGTATGGTGATGCAAACTGTCTGAAGTTTTCTGTACTTGCCTTCCATGAAACTACTGTGACTTTTGTAGCACACTCTTATGCATTAGCAATGAATTAGTAAGGTTAAATATTCGATCAAAGTTCTGTTGTGAAGCATGTTTTATTAAACAATTCTTATTGTAAAATTATATCTAGTTAAAGTGCCTTTTTCTATTTTAAAATGTTTTGAAGAAAAAAAGCCTCATTATTAGAATTAAATTCCACATTAAAAAAAAAAACATATTAAGTAGTTTTAAATTCCCTATTAGGAAAAAAACGTATAAAGTAGTCTTGTATAATCATTTACTATTATTTCATGGAAAACTGCTTCACTGCTTATAAATTTTAGAAAAACTTGACAAATATTTATTTAAGATATTATTGGCAACAAGTAAAAAGGCCATAACACAGAAAATTCACAAATATACTTAGGTTGCAAAAGCAAACCTTTGAGAACAAATGGAGAAAATGGTCAGCTATCCCCTTTGCGAATTAAATGATTGTATTTGAAAGTGTATGAGTGTATAATGATGTAATGTACTTTTGAACTGACTGGATTGGATTGTAATGTATGGCAACTTTGTTTTTTTGTTTTTTGTTTCTTGTGTATGTTGTTCCTCTGTTCTTTACAAAAGCTATAAGTATAAAAAAATAATTTTATTATGTTAGTTATATTTTTTTATATCGTAGTGGTCCCACAAGTGCTTTAAAAAAAAAGTCACGTTTAAAGTAAAACAGGAAATACATCATATATCATAGAGGATGAATGTGTAATATTATTCAGTATAATATTATATCATAATATATCAGATAATTTGACTTTTTTTGACTCAATAATGACCCAAAAATGATATTTATAAATTATTACAATATTTTGAAAGAAATATAGAAAAATATATTTTTTGAAAAGAATAATTAAGATGTTTAATTAAGGAACAAAATGTTTTATATTATATTTTTTCTTTGTTACACTATACACATGACATTTTTAGAGTTACTATACTTAAAAAAAAAAGTTAAAGTTTTTCAAGCTCAAACACGAAACCAACTGTAACGCTGGGTTTGCAGGAACAGGCACGAAGAGACAAACTTAATTTCAAACAGTTTAATATTAAACAGAATGCTGACAGGATACAGGAATAACACCACGAACAATACTTTAACGACAAACAAGGACTGGGCTGACACAGGGAATATATACACAGGAAGACAAGAGGATAATAAGCGGGGCACAGGTGACATACATATCTAATTACAGGACACGGCTGACTCAAATGCACTAATAATGTTACAATGACAGACAGAAACTCAAAACAAAGACCACGTGACAAGTGACATGACTGGAATTCAAAACAAGGAACAGATAGACAGATACATGACTATGACACCAACACTAATACAAAGAGAACATTAATTGGCACATGTTTTAAATTAGATTTTCAAAAAGATTTTCCTTATCCTTTATCAAGGACTTTGTCAAGGAGTTCTTGATTAATCTTTTAAACTGAAGCAGAGATTAAATACATTTAATTGTACAGCTAGTGTGCAGTTTGTCTGTGCCAGTGGGTGATTATTTGAGTACAGATGAATGACTCTGGAGATCCCTTGCGGTGTTGCATCTGCAACATCATGACGACAGAACTGCTTGAAAGAAAATGCAGAGAATCTAGAATGGGATATTGATCATCCATATTCTGTTAGGCCATTTATTTATATGATTTATCCCAGTGTATCAATCATGTGAAAGATGAATGGAAAAGACAAATTTGTATGTGACTACTGTAGGATGGCTTGCAAGATTTTATGTGATTAATTGGCCATATATATGATATATGTTTACATGCACAATAATATTCCAATATTATTCATAATGTGATCACATCCGAATATTTATGTTGTGATAACATGTCAATCTGTAAACTGTGATTAAATTTGATATTCAGGTTTCTAGAGATCTGAATAAAACATGTGGCATATGCCAGAATTCTGTCACCTGAGAGAGAGAGAGAGAGAGAGAGAGAAAGAGAGAGAGAGAGATATTAAATAAATAATGTTTCAATAAATAAAAAATATTTCATGGTTTCCAAAAATGTTCAATATATCACAACTAGTGAATGTTGATAACAATAAGAAAGGCCCGGTTCTAGAATCAAATCACTGAGGCTGCTTCTGAAATTAGTGAGGGTCCTCATGCTCTAGTAAAGTTCAGATGCAATGTGTAAACAATGGCTTCTAAGCACCACAATAACAAGAATAGCTATGTATAGAGACTTCCAAGATTACAAGTTTTACAAGTCATTACTTTTGCAAATGAATCACACATTTATAAGTGGGTGTCACTTCTGAAACTTTGAAGCATGTAGGGGGCCTTTGGTCCTCTCAGCAGCATGAAAAACAAAACTTTTATTCAGATTCTCAATGCACTGTATATAGCCTAGAAAGCACACTAAGAACACTTTATAATCACTAAAAAGCTGTCATTCATCTCAGCTCATCCCGATTTCACAAAGTTGTGTTCTAATCATTGAAGCTGCCTACACTGCACAATGAATCTCTTATTTACATAATGTACATAATGCAGGATTCACAAGCATGCCGAGCTTAGCACTGAACAAAAAGAGTGGATTCTGACTTACTTAAACACATCTGATTGGCCATTGTATTCAAGAGATGTCTGTGATTGGATACTTTGACGCAATGTTGCAAAAACACATTGTGAAACACTTCAAGAGAGTCCGAACACTCTACCAAAGAAGAAGTCATCGAATGCGTGATTCAGGAGCCAAATAAGTATTGTAAGTTTGGCATTGACAAAGTTTACTGAAATGTTTTTTCTCAATAAAGATTTATTTTTATCTTGCATTTGATGACTTCTTTGGTAGAGTGTGCAGACTCTCTTGAAGTGTTCCACTATTTGCATTTTTTGTCTTAACTTGCACTTACACTTGTGCTTCCATTTCCAGGTTCCCAAAACGTCTCTGTTGTGTAAATTTACAATATAAATTGTTTTTAGTTTTTTTTAGTAGTCAAAATGGTGTAATTCAAACTTCGTTTCTAGTTAGTTACTTTGGTTACGTATCATTTTCACCTGTGTTTTGTTTAGTTTTCATTAGCCTTTGTATTTATAAGCCCTCATTTCGATCTTGTCTTTATTGTGTGTAAAGGTGTTATGTTTATCCTTCTCCTGATGTGTTCCTGCTCTAGTTAATTGTTGTTAATAAAAGTAAAGATCTATATGCAGCTCTTTATCTCCTCTTCTTTGCCTGTCCAGCCATGATATATACACACACCCACACATACAGAGAATCATTTATGATAATACTTTAGATGTCTGCAGTCAATAATGTACTGCAGCTGGAATCTGTTTTTAACTGATCATACCTGATCTGACACATAAAACTCAGTGTATAAATATGCATACATTGTGCGCCGCATCTGCTGATATCTGATAGATAAGAATTAGATACTGGATGAAAGCTGAGAGGCCTGCTGGTAATCCAATCACAAACGTGCTTCTTGCAGATGATATTCTGATGAATCCATAAAGATGAATATGGAATGTTGACTTTTTGACCTTGCAGCTTAAAATCACAGTACAGCTTTTGTAGCCAAAAACAATATGTCCTCATAAAACTAGAGCATGATTGTATGCCTGGCTAGTCCTATGTGGATCAATTAAAAACACAGAGCAATTCAATTGCTATGAAGTCTATCCTCAGTATTCCCTGCTGGGAAAAACTACTCTTAAAAAGCATGTCATAGATGCCAAATATCTCTCTGTAATGCTCTATGGGGTCTTCTTCTGTATGAAATTCCAAGATTGGCTTGTCCTAAAGGGCTTTTTATCTGTCTTTCACAGTCAGACACTGAGTTCTGGGATAAAATGCAGGCCGAATGGGAGGAGTTGGCACGGAGGAACTGGTTGGAGGACTC
This sequence comes from Zacco platypus, assembly GCA_038088235.1. Taxonomy (NCBI): domain Eukaryota; kingdom Metazoa; phylum Chordata; class Actinopteri; order Cypriniformes; family Xenocyprididae; genus Zacco; species Zacco platypus. Next base: position 12,270,021 of record CM076080.1, read on the forward strand.
TGACAGTGAAGGCCTGGTTCCACCCAACTTTTCATCCACTGAAAAGGTATTCTCAAACAATCAGAATGCTATACATCAGTGGTTCTCCACTGCGGGGACGGGGCTCCCTAGAGGCCCGCAGCAGACTTCCATAGGACCTTAGGATGACTTAAAAGGATTTCAATTATTATTGTTAATATTATTATTATTATATTAATATTTAATATATTCATTTAAAATCATTAGCAATATATTAAAATAATCTAACTTTAATCTAAATGTTAAAAAACACAAAGTCAAGATAAACTAAAGTCATCCCTCAATAACTTTGTATTTATTGAAGAAAACAAGTTCTAGGAACTTCTGGAATCCCAAAATGAATTGTGGTTAATTAATATATTAATACTCACAGTTTCTGTTAATAAAACTAGATTGAAAACTTTGTCATAATTACACCAGAATTACCAAAAATATCTTAGCCTATATTGTGTGATCAAGGTAAAAAAGTTGAGAACCACATTATGTTGCAGCCATTAAAGAGCACTTTAATTGTAATTTGTGCACTGTAACTCTTTTCATCGTTCAATAGTTTAATAGTCACTGCTATGAGCATGTAAAATCTGCTGCTGCATAAATAGACATACATAAATCCCGTAGCAGATCTAGGGAGGTAGAGCTGAGGGAGGTGGATGGTTTCTAAAGGAACTCTGATAGCTCTCTACAGCAAACACTGAACCAGACCATGTAAATGTAGAGCAAGCAAGCTCATTGGCTGCAGAATCAGCAAAGGCCAATTAGCCTGTGCCATGTAGATAATGAAATAATGTGATAGCTAGCAGATTGCTGGAGTTTCATGAATGAACTAGATATCGATAAGGAGTGGAATTTTGGACCAAAGAGATTTAACACTGGGTGGCCTACCTAGCGACTGACAAAATACCCTGGTCATGGCTGATTGAATGAAAACTGGCGCATGGAACAGGAAGCTTTTATTGTTTTATTGCATCGCACCTGGTTAGGACAAAGTGTCAGTGAGTGGACATAGTTTACATATCATTAACCAGTAGAAGCCATTTTGTTCATTGTTAACCAATCAAATGACTGCCCAGTGTATTGCATTCTCTATGACGACAGAACTGATACAGGGGTAGATTATCACTTCAAAGGTTATAGAATCCAGATGTCAGATAATATTCTCTTTCATCTAAAATTCTCTCTTATGTTCCAACATTGTGTGCTTCCAAACAGGCAGAGAATGTTCTGATATAGCCTAAAACTTCAGTGCTTTCTTATTCTTTTTGGCTTTTGGCTGGGTCTGATCATTGTTAGAGATATGTAGCATGATAAATTATATGACTGTTGTTTTTTATGCTCGTAAGTACTGCTAGAGTTATATTTTATGTACAGCACTTAGGTCAATTAAAGTGGTTTTGAAAGTGCTTTATAAATAAATTTGTGTTCAGTTGCTGCCTTTGCTGCAGCCTATTTAGAGCTTGATTAATCATAGTTTCTAGCTGCTTGGACATTGCTGTGCCGTTGATAGACATTCAGTGGTTTCTTAAGTCAAAAAGCACACCCTCAAGTCTTAAGAAAGAAGTTAAGAAATGTTTTAAGATAAATTCTAAGAAATTCTCAGTTATTTTCTCAAGATTGTCTCTTTTGTTTTTAAGAAGAAAATGGCAGGGTTTAGTAGTGTTTGTAATTATTTGGTTCTTGCTGAAGGACTTGCTGATCAACTCAAAAGCTGCATCCGAAATCGAATAATTCCTACTATATAGTAGGGAAGTAACAGAACACCAAAAGAGTAGTATGTCCAAATACACAGTATTCGAAAAACAGTTGGCGAAAGTACCCAGATGACCTACTACTTCTGGCGAGACTCTGAAGTGTACATTTAATGGACACTTTACTGTCCCACGATGCCACAGGAGAGGATTTATGAATGGCAGTAATGCAACTGACACTGGTAGGTCATGTAACAGTAACAACATGGTGGATGTAGTATGTCTGAATTTCATTCATACTACCTATATTCATAAAATAAAACGTCTCAGGTTACGTATGTAACCCTGGTTCCCTGAATAGGGAACGAGACGCTGCGTCGAGACGCATTGGGAACGCTTCTGCGTGATTGCGTCGTGAAGCACATGTGAAATCTGTCCAATGGCGTGACGGAACGTCATGGTGACGTCACAGACCAGGAAACTATAAAGCACCCCAAAGAATGGCAGCTTCAAAACTGGCTGAAGCAAAGCGCTCGGAGGCTTGCAGGGAGTGTGGCAACGCGACGCAGCGTCTCGTTCCCTATTCAGGGAACCAGGGTTACATACGTAACCTGAGACGTTCCCTTTCATGGGAACTTCGAGCTGCGTCGAGACGCATTGGGAACCCAATACCCACTACGCCACAATGCCAAAAGCCCTGACTGTGGAGCTAAGTGAGGACCGAAGACCCCGGAGTAGAGCCTAAGTCAAGGCTATAAAATCTTAGAAACGTGTGCGGAGAGGACCAGCCCGCCGCATCACACACATCTTGTAAAGTTACTCCTGACAGAAGGGCTTTAAAGGCCGCCATACTCCTCTTGGAATGGGCACGGACAGTCAAAGGTGAAGGCTGTCCGGCCGACTCATAAGCTAGTGAGATGGCCTCAACCACCCACTTACTCATTCTCTGCTTAGAAGCGGGACACCCCTTTCCTGGGTGACCCGAAACAGACAAACAGTTGATCTGACCTACGCCACTGGGCAGCTCTGTGGACGTAGGCGTCTAGAGCCCTAACTGGGCAAAGCAGATTAAGGTTTTCCTGATCTGAAGTTGGAGGTGGAGGACAGAAGGCCTGCAGCACAATGGGCCCTACAGTATTAGTAGGGACCTTAGGCACATATCCCGGCTTGGTATGCAGGGACGCTTTCACCATGCCAGGCGCAAATTCCAGACATGAAGGAGCCACAGAAAGGGCTTGAAGATCTCCAATTGAGAAATATAGTTTTTAAGGTGAGGAATTTTCCAGCTACTTCCTCCAACGGCTCAAATGGAGCCATGGCCAGGCTCTCGAGCACTATGGCCAAATCCCAGGCAGGTGTCCTAACCCGCTGTGCAGGCCTAAGCCTCAGAAGTCTCCTCGTAGATGGGGCTCTGGAGTGCAGAATGGTCTCTACTACCTCAGTAGAGAGACCAGACCTCATGAACTGGACCCCACAGGGACCAGGCCCACAGTTTCCACAGCTCTGGACGAGGGTGAAATATCGTGCCTCCTGCTTGCGACAGGAGGTCTCGTCGAATCGGAATCTCCCAAGGGGAGCCGACCACTAGCGACGTCAGGTCCGAAAACCAAACTCGGGTCGGCCAGAATGATGCTATGAGCAATAGGCTGACCCCATCCTGACGAACCCTCTCCAGAACCCCTGGGAGCAGAGCGATCGGGGGAAAAGCATACAGGCGCCGCCTCGGCCACGCCTGCACCATAGCGTCCAGCCCCAGCGGGTGAGGGAGAACCATAACGGACAGTGAGTTGTCTCTTGAGTTGCAAATAGGTCTATCTCTGAACCACCGAATTTCTCCCATAGGAGCTCCACCACCTTGGGGTGAAGTCTCCACTCCCCGGGCCTCAGCCCCTGTCTTGACAGGACGTCTGCTCCCTGATTCAAATGCCCTGGGATGTAAACTGCTCTCAGGGAGAGCCCACAGAAGGATATACTGAGCTAGTTTGCACAAGTGTCGTGACCTCAGACCCCCCTGATGGTTGATGTAAGAGACCACCGATGTGTTGTCCGTATGGACCAACACATGATGGCCCCTCAGGTCCGGCAGGAAGTGTTTGAGAGCTTGAAACACCGCCATCATTTCCAGCCGATTTATGTGCCAGGAAAGTTGATGACCCTGCCACAGACCCTGAGCTGAGCGACCACTCATGATCGCCCCCCAACCCGTGAGGGAAGCATCCGTCGTTAGCATTACGCGACGACAAGGAACTCCCAACACAGGCCCTTGGGTAAGGAACCAAGGTTTCTTCCACATAACTAAGGCACAAAAGCATTGCCGCGTGACCTTGATCATGCGAAAAGGATTTCCCCTCGGAGAAAACCCCTTGGTCCTCAGCCACCACTGCAGTGGCCTCATGTACAGCAGGCCAAAAGGTATCACGTTGGACGCAGCTGCCATGAGACCCAACAGTCTCTGAAACTGTTTGACAGTGATGAACTGGCCTAGTTTTATTCCATTGACGCCTGATAGGATTGACGCAATGCGAGCTGGAGCAAGATGGGCCCGCATCGATGTCGAATCCCATACCACGCCTAGAAAAGTGGTTCTCTGAGATGGAAGAAGCACACTCTTTTTGGCGTTCAACCTCAACCCCAACCTTTTGATATGTGCGAGAACGACATCTCGATGTCGAACCGCCATGAGCTCGGATTGAGCTAAAATCAACCAATCGTCGATATAATTTAACACGCGAATGCCCTGGATTCTCAGAGGAGCCAAAGCTGCATCCACGCATTTTGTAAAGGTGCGGGGTGATAACCCTAGGCCGAATGGAAGAACCCGAAATTGATAAGCTTTGTCCCCGAAAGCAAACCTCAGGAACTTCCTGTGATGAGGATGGATGGATATATGAAAATAAGCGTCTTTGAGATCGATTGTCACAAACCAATCCTCGGATTTGATCTGTGAAACAATCTGTCTGTGTAAGCATCCTGAACTTGAGCTTTTGGACTGTAAGATTCAATAAGCGAAGATCTAGGATGGGACGCAGCCCTCCATCCTTTTTCGGAACAATGAAATAACGGCTGTAAAACCCTGACTGCTTGCTGGGAGGAGGAACCTTTTCTATAGCTCCTTTTTGCAAAAAGTGTCAGAACCTCTTGTTCCAAGACCAGAGACTGCTCGGGATCCACCACAGTGGTGAGAACCCCGTTGAACCTGGGCGGGCATGACCCCCAAGAAGATATATTCTGTAGACATTTCCATTCTGTCAGAAAATCTACTAAGGGAACCAGTCTCTCGAGACTGGCCTCTGGTGTTATGACAGTCAGCTCGGCGTCCTGAAGCGGCGCACCGGCAGGAAACAACCGATCTGACTGTACCAGGGTTTTCCTCAGAAAACCGCTGGGGGGCTCTGCGCCCAGACACATACTCAATGGCCAGGTTGGCAGAGGCCCCCTGAGGGCACCGAGGAGAAATGGGCACCGTATGATGAGGTGTACACCACTTTCCCCCGGTGAGGACTGCCCCCAGAGGCCTGGCGCCGAAAGCGTCAGGACCTCTTTGCCGAAGCCTTCCTAGCGATAATAACTGTCCTCAGATCAGCTTTATCTCTGGAAGGCCTCGGCTTTATTTAATTTAATTTTATTTTTTATTATTATTTATTTTTTTTACAGTCAGCTCGGCGTCCTGAAGCGGCGCACCGGCAGGAACAACCGATCTGACTGTACCAGGGTTTTCCTCAGAAAACCGCTGGGGGGCTCTGCGCCCAGACACATACTCAATGGCCGGGTTGGCAGAACGGCCCCCTGAGGGCACCGAGGAGAAATGGGCACCGTATGATGAGGTGTAAACAGGCATCCAAAAATCAGAAGAGTTTAATTTTTCTGACATGAGATACAAAAAGAATAAAGCTGGTATAGTCTGCATGCAATCATAGGGAAAGAGAGAAAGGGAAAGTCCCGTCTGCTCAGTTCACTCCAAATATATATATATATATATATATATATATATATAAATATATAAATATATATATAAATATATAAATATATATATAAATATATAAATATATATATAACAGCAACAGCAAACGCGAGATCCGAGCCATATATTATTGCAGACAAGAAATCTACGCGCTGCCTCAGCAAACGCGAGATCCAGCCACATATTATTGCAGACAAGAAATCTACGTGCTGCCTCAGCAAACGCGAGATCCAGCCATATATTATTGCAGACAAGAAATCTACGCGCTGCAACAGCAAACACGAGATCCAGCCATATATTATTGCAGACAAGAAATCTACGCGCTGCCTCAGCAAACGCGAGATCCAGCCACATATTATTGCAGACAAGAAATCTACGCGCTGCAACAGCAAACGCGAGACATACTAGCATCGATGCTCACTACATCCAACTCCTCAGAGCTGGATAAGTAAAACACCGGTGCCTCATCCCTGGGAGAAGAAACCGCAAAGCGTGCTTCCCCCTGAGATGAGGCACTAGACCCGGCAGGTGAGGGCAGAGAAAAGGCGGGCCCGTCTCTAACCCCTCTGCCAGATCCATCTGCGAACCTCATGATTTGAGCCACCGCTCTGCCTCGGCAGAAGCGGGACCCGAACCACGAGGAACGCGAGCCGAAGCGCCCTCCTCGAAGAACGCCCGGCGGGAACGAAGCACTTTCACTGCCATCTTATCGCAGTGAACACAGCCAGCTCCCTCGAGAGCTGACTGTGTGTGCTCCGCACCCAAACAAGCAACACAAAGATCGTGCTTTGACTCGCCATAATACGTGAAATGCTTTGTACAAACAACAGTAAATCACAGACAGAAACACAGAGCGCTTGCTGAAGACAGAGAAGCTGCCATTCTTTGTTTGGAGGGGTGCTTTATAGTTTCCTGGTCTGTGACGTCACCATGACGTTCCGTCACGCCATTGGACAGATTTCACATGTGCTTCACGACGCAATCACGCAGAAGCGTTCCCAATGCGTCTCGACGCAGCTCGAAGTTCCCATGAAAGGGAACATACTTTTTTAATGGTTGTGAAGCAAGTTCAAATTTATAACCATCACAGTTACTGTGCACAGGTCAAGCTACAAGAGTTTAAAGGGGAATCGTCTTTTGTGCAAGAAAGGTCTATTAATAAATAAAGTCTTGAACAAACGAGTGCAGTTTCATTTACCATGTATTCAAAAAAAATTTCACACTCAATATTCACAATACCCAATATACTGCAAGTCATCAAAAATATACATATGTATACAATTCAACAATTTCATCAAATGCAAGTGTATGTGCATATAGGGAATCGAATTGTCCAGCACAACTGTTTGAGAACTTGCAGTTCGGGAATTGAAGGGAAGCAGTGTTATCTTTTGTTGAGTATAGCTACAGAGGATGAAGAAGTTGATGAGGTCGTTTGTTGTCCTATGCTTGAATGTCTGGTCAATTTCAGTGTTTCATACCACATGAACCAAGGGTGGCTTCAGCAACATAGTGTGTATGTAAACATGTAGAGGTAGCCATAGTTGAATAGCAAAAGCTACATCACAGCAAAATCCTGTTTGAGCAGGAAACAAACAGTTTCTCAAACAGGATTAGGCAAACGGGTGGTAAACAGGTAGCAAACAACCATGAGGCACCATCAAACAGACCCCACCATTTACTCTACTGTTTCCTGTTATATACCATAGTAAGTATGCTCCATCTCTCCCTAGAGTCCAGGAAGAACATAGCAACCATAAATACAATAAACCTTGTGACAGACAGGCAGTGAATGTTACAAAGTCAAACATAGTACCTTCTCAGACAGCATGCAATTTCAGATACACTGAACAAAAAAACACTTCAAAAGCTCTTTTTACACTGCTTGCAGATTACTGAAATAATCATAATAAGTGTGCTCACCGTTTTCATTGTGACTCGCTTGATGGGAGCTCAACACTGTGTGACATTTTTTAATGCAACATTTAGTATTTTAAAGGATCTGTATGTAATTTTTTTTGACTGAACTAAAGCATAAAAATACCATAATATGTTTGCAGATATTTAAGAAAACATACTAAGTTCACATACTTGTTTCTTTGAAAAACAATGCTACAGCCAGTTATTCTACTTCGAAATGCGTGTTCCGTGTCAGAGTGTCTGTTTTTGTTTTGGTCTGTGTGATCCCACCCACTGCCAATTTACCCAATAGTATTTTCGACTCCCCTGGGTTGCCAGTTGGCGGAAAACACCACTTATTGCAGCCATGGAAGCAAAGCAAAGCCTCGGCATCCATCTGTCCAGAGACATGTTAAACGTGGATAAATCAGCTCATCAACTTACAGTGTAAGGCTTGTCGCTGTTGCCATTGTCGTTTTTCCTCAATCTGGCAACCTGGATGAGAGTCGAGTCTGAGGAGAAAAGGAGGAGGTGGCAGAATTTGGACTGCAGTACCCATTTCAATTGCCTGCTATCAATATTACATACCTCACCTTTAAAAAGTTATTTTTAAAGAGCCTGTATAACCCTAACCTGCTGCAATCATTTATACTCCTTCTGTCATAGTTAATATTTGAAACAACACAATAAATTAATTGAAAATATTACCTATTGGGATTTAAGTCCATTTTAAGTGGTTATTTACAATGATTTTTAAGAACATCAAGTTTTTACTTTAAACAATCTTAAGAAAAAGTATGTAATAATTAAATAATTGTTTTTAATTTGCTTTCAAATTTATTGTGAAGTGTCACTAGATGTTGTGAATGTTTGGCATATGGCTTTGCAGTGGATCATTTGAAGTGTGAGTTCCTGTGCCCTTTTCTTCTCCCCACGCCACTGATTAGCCTGACTGCTCTTTTCACTGCAATATTAAAGACCTCAGTGTGATCCAATTAGCAACACTCTACCATCTACCTCTTGAGTCCTCTGCTCAAGTATTCTATTAAAATCATCATGAAATTTACTTGTGGTATTGATTGTTTTCTTTAAGCTTGTTCTTTGGTTCTGTTGCTTACAGGGTTACTACTTCCATGCCAATAACCCTCACAAAGACTGCACCAATGCTTTTGAACAAGGGCTACAGAAGTGCAGGGATGGGGATCTGAATGGCGCCATACTACTGCTGGAGGCAGCCATCTTACAAGACCCTCAGGACTCAGAGGTAAAGAACCCATATGTCAAGTCAAGTCAAGTCACCCTTATTTATATCGTGTTTTTTACAATGCAAATTGTGTCAAAGCAGCTTTACAATAATAATTGGCAAATAATTGGTGGCACAGCAGCTCTTAAAGAAAATGATGTCATTGTCCAGCATAGTTCAGTTCTGTATATTAGCACTGGAGAAAACAGTGATGTAATCATCCACCTCAGTTCAGTTCACATACAATGCAGGCAGATCAAAAACTTTGTTGAATATCAAGTCAAGTGTCCCCAACTAAGCAAGCCAAAGGCAACAGCGGCAAGGAACCAAAAGTCCAACAGGTGACATCAGGTAACCAACTGGTGATAAAAAATGGAGTTTAAATAGTGACAATTTTAGAAAATTTTGAGCATGGCTCAAAGATGACAATCAGAACGGTTACCTAGCTCAGTTCTGAACAGTTATACAGACATAAAAAGTAAATTTTATTAAAAAGTTTGCTTAGCTGCAGAAAAAAGGTGTTGACAAAGGTGTTGACAGGTAGTGACATTCCTTTTCAGACTTTCGAACATATTTGACTCAAAATTATGGTTCCTACATACTATGAAAGAGAGGTTTTGAGAGGGAGGGACACAGGAATATTTCCTGATCAAAAATGTAGGTGTGTGGTTAAAATCAGTCTCAGCCAATGGACTAAAACATGCACTGTTTCTGTAGTGACATGAAAATGCGGGACGCATGTTTTTTTAATCATTTAAAAAATATATAAAATAAATGTTATGACCCCAAACACTTGAACTAATTGTTGCTTGAGCAGCAAATCAGCATGTAAAAATTATTCTGAAGGAACATGTGACACTGAAGACTGGAGTAATGACTTCTGTAAATTCAGCTTTCTCATCATAGGAATAAATTAATGTTCTAATGTTTTAATGTTCTTTTTGTATAATTTCACAATATTGTAGTTTTTACTCTATTTTTGATCAAATAAATGCACCGTTGGTTAGCATACACAGTACAGTGAACAGTATTTGATAAACTGCCGATTTTCAGGTTTGCCCACTTACAAAGCATGTAAAAGTCTGTAATTTTTATCATAGGTATTCTTCAACTGTGAGTGACGGAATCTAAAACATAAATCCAGAAAATCACATTGTATGATTTTTAAGTAATTAATTTGCATTTTATTGCATGACATAAGTATTTGATCACCTACAAACCAGTAAGAATTCTGACTCTCACAGACCTGTTAGTTTTTCTTTAAGAAGCCCTCCTGTTCTCCACTCATTACCTGTATTAACTGCAGCTGTTTGAACTCGTTATCTGTATAAAAGACACCTGTCCACACACTCAATCAAACAGACTTCAACATCTCCACAATAGCCAAGACCAGAGAGCTGTGTAAGGACATCAGGAATAAAATTGTAGACCTGCACAAGGCTGGGATGTAGCTGTTGCTGTAACTGTTGGCGCAATTATTAGAAAATGGAAGAAGCTCAATATGATGGTCAATCTCCCTCGGTCTGGGGCACCATGCAAGATCTCACCTCGTGGGGCATCAATGATCATGAGGAAGGTGAGGGATCAGCCCAGAACTACACGGCAGGACCTGGTCAATGACCTGAAGAGAGCTGGGACCACAGTCTCAAAGAAAACCATTAGTAACACACTACGCCGTCATGGATTAAAATCCTGCAGTGCACACAAGGTCCCCTTGCTCAAGCCAGTGCATGTCCAGGCCCGTCTGAAGTTTGCCAATGACCATCTGGATGATCTAGAGGAAGAATGGGAGAAGGTCATGTGGTCTAATAAGACAAAAATAGAGCTTTTTGGTCTAAACTCCACTTGCCGTGTTTGAAGGAAGAAGGATGAGTACAACCCCAAGAACACCATCCCAACCGTGAAGCATGGAGGTCGAAACATCATTCTTTGGGGATGCTTTTCTGCAAAGGAGACAGGACGACTCCACCGTATTGAGGGGTGGATGGATGGGGCCATGTATCGCGAGATCTTTACCAACAACCTCCTTCCCTCAATAAGAGCATTGAAGATTGGTTGTAGCTGGGTCTTCCAGCATGAAAACGACCCGAAACACACAGCCAGGGCAACTAAGGAGTGGCTCCGTAAGAAGCATCTCAAAGTCCTGGAGTGGCCTAGCAAGTCTCCAGACCTGAAACCAATAGAAAATCTTTAGAGGGAGCTGAAAGTCCGTATTGCCCAGCGACAGCCCCGAAACCTGAAGGATCTGGAGAAGGTCTGTATGGATGAGTGGGCCGAAATCCCTGCTGCAGTGTGTGCAAACCTGGTAAAGAACTACAGGAAACGTATGATCTCTGTAATTGCAAACAAGGGTTTCTATACCAAATATTAAGGTCTGCTTTTCTGATGTATCAAATACTTATTTCATGCAATAAAATGCAAATTAACTACTTAAAAATCATACAATGTTATTTTCTGGATTTTTTTTTTTAGATGTTTGGATTCCATCACTCACAGTTAAAGAGTACCTATGATAAAAATTACAGACTTCTGCATGGTTTGTAATTGTTCAAACCTGCAAAATCGACAGTGTATCAAATACTTGTTCTCCCCACTGTAAGTGACAGGGTTCTGGTTTATTCTTGTTTTTTTGACAGAGCCCTGACACTCATGTATTGTCTTGTCTTTGGGTTAGTGTGTGGTGTACTCTAGTCATGTGCTCTCTCGTCTGTGTGCTTTGTTTCATGTGTGGAGTGTGGTGTGCTAATCGCAGCATTCCTGTCTAGTTTAGTTTTGCCTCAGTGTCTGGGTTGGGACTTTCAGGCTCTACAGTGCATCTAGAAAGTATTCACAGTGCTTTACTTTTTCCATATTTTGTTATGTTACAGCATTATTCCAAAAGGGATTACATTCATTATTTTCCTCAAAATTCTACAAACAATACCCTATAATGACAACGTGAAGGAAGTTTGTTTGAATTCTTTGCAAATTCATTAAAAATAAAAAAATGAAAATATCACATGTACATAAGTATTCACAGCCTTTGCAATGACAATCAAAATTGAGCTCAGGTGCATCCTGTTTCCACTGATCATCCTTGAGATGTTTCTACAACTTGATTGGAGTCCACCTGTGATAAATTCAGTTGATTGGACATGATTTGGAAAGGCACACACCTGTCTATATAAGGTCCCACAGTTAACAGTGCATGGCAAAGCACAAACCAAGCCATGAGGACCAAGGAATTGTCTGTAGACCTCCGAGACAGGGTTGTATCGAGGCACAGATCTGGGAGCATTTCTGCAGCATTAGTCAGGATGGAGGGAAAGATGAATGCAGAAAAGTATAGAGACATTCTTGATAAAAACCTATTCCAGAGCACTCTGGACCTCAGACTGGGGCAAAAGTTCATCTTCCAAGAGGACAATGGCCCTAAGCACACAGCCAAGATAACAAAGGAGTGGCTATGGGACAACTCTTTGAATGTCCTTGAGTGGCCCAGCCAGAGCTCAGACTTGAACCCAATTGAACATTTCTGGAGAGATCTGAAAATGGCTGTGCACCGACATTCCCCATACAACCTGATGGAGCTTGAGAGGTCCTGCAAAAAAGAATGGGAGAAAGTGACGAAAAATAGGTGTGCTAAGCTTGTAGCATCATACTCAAAAAGACTTGAGGCTGCAATTGGTGCCAAAGGTGCTTCAACAAAGTATTGAGCAAAGGCTGTGAATACTCATGTACATGTGATTTATTTATTTTTTTTTCCATTTTTTATTTTTAATAAATTTGCAAAGATTTCAAACCGACTTCTTTCACATTGTAATTATGGGGTGTTGTTTGTAGAATTTTGAGGAAAACAATGAATTTAATCCCCTTTGGAATAAGCTGTAACATAACAAAATGTGGAAAAAGTGAAGCGCTATGAATACTTTATATTTTATATTTTGTCTTTTGTGGTGATCGCACGTGTGTTCGTTCACTCACTGTGTGCTCTTGTCTCGTGTGTTTTTGTTTTGTGCTTTGTCTTTGTGTTCATTGGTGAGGCGTCCTTGTGTTCTGTGTAGCATGTGGCTCATGTTTTTCATTTCCATGTTGTCACGTTTCGTATGTACATGCAGTTGGAGAGAAGCAGTTGGTGAGAGTATTGGCTGCGTGTTCATGTTATGTTTTGTGTGAGCACATGGCTTTGTTTTGCTTGTTTCTATGCACCATGTGCACAGCTGTCTATTGTATTTACCACGCCCTGCAATTTGAAATCATGGACTTACTAAAAGTGACCATGTTTGCCATCTAAGGGAGACGGAGCTTTTGTAGGAGGAATGGGTGCCTCTCCCTTGTAGCAAAATTACCTCAAAGGGGAAATATTAAAGATTATTCATAAGTCATTATGATTATTCATTATGATTGATTATGAATATTTGCATCAGTTAATCAGATTAACTTGATGTAGCTAAATTAACATTACAATCAATCAATCAGTTCATCCTGTGAACACGCAATATTGATTATTATTTAATTCTAAGAGAAGAATATTTTTCATGGTCACAGAAAAATTAATCTTTCTTAGCATTTCATGAAGAATCGCTTGTTTGTTTTCCTCACTTGTAAGTCGCTTTGGATAAAAGCGTCTGCTAAATGACTAAATGTAATGTAATGTTAGCATTTACAGCATTTACTTAGACCGTGTAACAGAATCGATCATTTAAGTTACAGTTATTCACAGACGGGGAGTCAGAATCAATGGGCAGATAAGTTGGCCTGACAGGCCAACAGGCAGCTCCCTGCAGATGTAGTGTCAGTCGGAGCAGGCAAGAGAGAGGCGGAGCTGTACGTCTCCTTTTTAAGCTCTGGGAGAAGTCCCACCTCCGGGAGAAGTCACATAAGATGGACCTGACCAATGAGGAAAGAGGAATTTCTGAGCGGGATCTTGCTCTGGGGGGAATTTATGGCTCTTGTTTTCATGCATGATTAAACTGGCCCTTGAGGGTTTGTTTTTATACTCTAATTAACACAACAAACATGCACTGCATCTGTTGAAGAAGTCACATAAATGAAAATGTAAGTCGTGAAATGAGCATTAATTTGATAGGAGACACAATATATGTGAGGTAGTTCGTTCAAAGTTCTTATCATAAAATATGCATTAAACCAAGATACTATACAAAAGACGCTACACACAACAGTCACAATCATAAACCAATGTCCTGGACTGCATATTCATTTATAGATCAGTTCATCTATAAATTAATGCAGAAAAGTCTGTCTTGAGGGTTATGGGTCTCTTCCATGACCTTTGCTTTTCCACGTGGCCACATAATTTAGGGTAATAACTACTTCTTATTAGATGGGGTCCATGGGGGAGGGTTCCACAGACCTCAGAGTGAGTTTTAAAGATTATTTGTTAAATATGACAAATAATTGTGTCTGATTTGTCTCAGTCGTTACACCCTTTCAATCTCACCTCCCAGCGATTGCTTAACCCCACCACATTGTCTCGCTCTCTGAAGGAGAGGTGGGTAAAATTTGTCTGGTGGTCCCGGGCCATGGTGGCCATCCTAGAGTTCACTCTTGCTTCAGAGCCAGCAGAGTCTGCCCTGGCCACGGAGGCCACTCCAAAACCCACTCCAGTTCAGGATCCTGTAGAATCTGCTCCAGCTCCGGATGTCACTGCTATCCGAGTCCTGTTTCTCTCCAGCACCACCCTGGCCATCCACCTGGGTTCCTGTTAGGCCAGTGCCACCCCAGTCCACCCCCCCAGCACCACCCTGGCAATCCTCCAGCGTTCGTGTTCAGCTAGAGTCCGTCCCCCCAGCTCTGCCCTGGCCTTCCCGAGCCTCCAGATCCACCCTGGCTCTACCCTCTCTTCTCTTCCTGGTCATCCATCTGGGTTCTTAACTATCAAGAGCTTTCCTGGACTGTGCCCCCAACACCGGCCTGATTTCCTTACCACCCTCCAGTTCCTGTCTCTGTCTGACCCCAGTCTGTCTTCTATGTGTGTATCTGTCTTGTGTTGTCTTGGTGTAGGTCTATTTTGTGTTGATTTATCAGTCTTGGTGTTTGGTGTTCAGCATGCCAGGGGGCATCACATTTTAGGTAGGGTAGTGATCAGATATTCATGCTCTATGTTTTACCTTTTGTTGTGAGAGCACAGGTTGAGATTATTCACTCAACATACACTCTTGTCTTGTGTCTTTTTGTCAAGTGTGTTCATTAGTCAGGTGTCCTTGTGTTCCTTGTAGGCCACAAGACCTTTTTGAGCTTCCTTGGCTGCTCTGTGTTTCGGTTACAGCAAATAAGAGACTTATTTCAATAACATCACTGAACCCAAACTTTTGAATGATGCTATGTAGAAAGTTGGGGGGGGGACTGATTGTTTAAGAATAATCTATATTTAGAACATTCTAAATCTACCTCTTATCAGCTGATATTACGTAGATTTGGAACATAACTATGTCCTGTGTCCTGTGTTCAACTCAGTTTACTCAGAATGTTTTTTCACCTTTCAAACGATGAAACAGATTAGTGACAGACAGCGCAGGTCCATTTCCTTCCTGCCTCCCTCTTATTATTGCCCAGTCAGCACCATGGAACATTTAATGAAATTTCCCATGCTTTATGAGCCACAGTGATGCCAGACAGATGGTGTAAACCTCTGGGATGGCTTATGAATATGATCCTGTTTAATTTGAAAAACAAAATCATATTAAAGTCCAATGTCATCACCCCCAGAGTGACATGCCATTAAATGCACTAGCCAAGAACATAAAGAGAGGGAACAACAATATGTTTTATAAAACTGTCAGCCCCAATAATTGAACGCTGTTTTTACAGTGCCCTTCAAGCTATTTATGTTCAAGTCTTTTTATTTCTGCTTTGCTCTAATAATTGTGTAAGTTTTGTTTCAAAATATAGTGCTTTGTTCCCCTCTACAAAGGCTTGGCAGGTTTTGGGCACCACACAAGCGGAGAATGAGAATGAGCAGGCAGCCATTGTTTGTCTTCAGAGGTGAGTAGACAATAATGAAGGGTTTTATGCTTGAGTCTGATATATGACAGTGGAGCATTAATGCTCTGTTCTCTGTGGTGAATGATGCTGTTGTAAATACAGCATTTTAATGTGCTTTCATTGGGGATTACACACTTACTAGACACTCCAACAAACCAGAATCTTATAACAAGAGCACTGATCAGGATTTCTTGGCTAGATTGATTCTATAAACATTGAAACATCTAGGTGAAAGACTGTTCAAATAGTCACAATTGTAGTTTCAGGGTTTCTGCAGGTCTTTAAAATCTCTTAAATTGTTCATTTTAAAATTAAGGTCTTAAAAATATCAATGAGAACCAAAAGTCTAAAATGCACAAACATATTAAATTATGCATGAGGAAATTGCATTAAAGCTTAATGGGCTTTTGCACAATTAGTGGCAACTAATGGTATTGAAAAAATAATTATTGCTTTCAAGCAGTTTTTCAGAACATTTCCCCTTGTGCACCATTCATTGGACAAATAGATAGTGAAGCCCCAAAGTCATGTAGGTGGGTTAATCATAAGTAAAACAAACAAACAAAAAAAAAACTGTTGGACCAACTCAATCCCTCACTTATTGTGCCATGTTTGGTCTGTCTGTCTTTGTTCAATTAGATGTTTGGAGCTGCACCCAAACAATCTCAAGGGCCTGATGGCTTTGGCGGTGAGTCTGACCAACACAGGGCAGCAGCCAGAGGCCTGTGAGGCTCTTCACCGCTGGATCAGATACAACCCCAGATACAGACATTTGCTCCAGAACCGCAGCCCTCTGGATGGCTCCCCGCTGCCCAGCCGCAGAGGGTCCTCCATCTCCCCCATCCCCACTCTCGGATGGTACGATCCACATTAACTAACATGAATCAATGTCCACATGCTGCATATACAGTATTAAGCATTTGTTTTTAGGTCTGTTTTGTGAGCTTTGTGAGATGGGAGTGGTGCGGTGTAGATTGCGTAATTTAATTTCACAGATAGATAGATAGATGATAGATAGATAGATAGCACCCCATACTGACAGAAAAACACAGAATTCTTGACATTTTTGCTGATTTATTAAAAAAGAAAAACTGAAATATCACATGGTCCTAAGTATTCAGACCCTTTTCTCAGTATTTAGTAGAAGCACCCTTTTGATCTAATACAGCCATGAGACTTTTTGGGAAAGATGCAACAAGTTTTTCACACCTGGATTTGGGGATCCTCTGCCATTCCTCCTTGCAGATCCTCTCCAGTTCTGTCAGGTTGGATGGTAAATTTTGGTGGACAGCCATTTTTAGGTCTCTCCAGAGATGCTCAATTGGGTTTAAGTCAGGGCTCTGGCTGGGCCATTCAAGAACAGTCACGGAGTTGTTGTGAAGCCACTCCTTCATTATTTTAGCTGTGTGCTTAGGGTCATTGTCTTGTTGGAAGGTAAACCTTCGGCCCAGTCTGAGGTCCTGAGCACTCTGGAGAAGGTTTTCGTCCAGGTTATCCCTGTACTTGGCCGCATTCACCTTTCCCTCGATTGCAACCAGTCGTCCTGTCTCAGCAGCTGAAAAACACCCATGATGTTGATGCAGCATGATGCTGCCATCACAATGCTTCACTGTTGGGACTGTATTGGACAGGTAATGAGCAGTGCCTGGTTTTCTCCACACATACTGCTTATAATTAAGGCCAAAAAGTTCTATCTTGGTCTCATCAGACCAGAGAATCTTATTTCTCACCACCTTGGAGTCCTTCAGGTGTTTTTTTTAGCAAACTCCATGCAGGCTTTCATGTGTCTTGCATTGAGGAGAGGCTTCCGTCAGGCCACTCTGCCATAAAACCCTGACTGGTAGAGGGCTGCAGTGATGGTTGACTTTCTACAACTTTCTCCCATCTCCGGACTGCACCTCTGGAGCTCAGCCACAGTGATCTTTGGGTCATTCTTTACCTCTCTCACCAAGGCTCTTCTCCCCCGATAGCTCAGTTTGGCTGGACGGCCAGCTCTAGGAAGGGTAACCTTGGACCCTTTGTAACCTTGGCCAGACTTGTGCCTTGCCACAATTCTGTCTCTGAGCTCAGGCAGTTCCTTTGACCTCATGATTCTCATTTGCTCTGACATGCATTGTGAGCCGTAATGTCTTATATAGGCAGGTGTGTGGCTTTCCTAATCAAGTCTAATCAGTATAATCAAACACAGCTGGACTCAAATGAAGGTGTAGAACCATCTCAAGGATGATCAGAAGAAATGGACAGCACCTGAGTTAAATATAGTGAGTGTCACAGCAAAGTGGTTTTTTTCTGTGTTTTTCTGTCAATATGGGGTTGCTGTGTGTACATTAATGAGGAAACAAATGAACTTCAATGATTTTAGCAAATGGCTGCAATATAACAAATAGTTAAAAATTTAAGGGGGTCTGAATACTTTCCGTACACACTGTATATGTGTGTCCATACATTCACATTAATATGGGAACATGTACAGTGGGGAGAAAAAGTATTGAACAAGTATTTTTTCACAAGGAAACATGACATGGCTTATCATGTTTCCTTGTGCCATGTGCTCTCTTGTCCATTGTCTTGACCCCGCCCATCTTGTTTCCTGATTATTGGTTTATTTGCCCCACCTGTCCTCCCTCATTACCTGCCTTGTTTGCTACCCTTTTTATTCTCCTTGTGTTTTCAGTCCTGTGCTGGATCGTTTCGTATATTTCATGTGCTTGTATGTCAAGTCAAGTCAAGTCAAGTCAAGTCTGTTTTCCCCCTTGGGGTAGTTTTTCTTCTTTGTTTTGTTTTTTATGTAAATAAAGAGAACCCATTTCTCATGCGATTGAGTCCTCGCTCCTTCTCTACACCACAAACCTGACAAGGTGCTCTTCAACTGTGAATGACGGAATCTAAAGCAAAAATCCAGAAAATCACATTGTATGATTTTTAAGTAATTAATTTGCATTTTGTTGCATGACATAAGTATTTGATACATCAGAAAAGTGGAACTTAATATTTGGTACAGAAACCTTTGTTTGCAATTACAGAGATCATACGTTTCCTGTAGTTCTTGACCAGGTTTGCACACACTTGGCTTGGCTTGCTTAAGTTGGGGACACTTGCTTGATATTCAGCAGTGTTTGGCGCCGTTGTATGCGAACTGAGCTGAGCCGGACGATTACGTCACTGTTTTCTGCAGTGCTGCTATACCTAAATTAACTAGACTAATAACTACTGATATTTGCAACGGAATGAATCAATAATATATAGAATAAGCTGCACAATGACACCATTTTCTTATTAATGTAAAGCTGCTTTGCCACAATTTGTATTGTAAAAAGCGCTATATAAATAAAGATGACTTGACTTGACTTGACTTGACACTGCAGCAGTGATTTTGGCCCACTCCTCCATACAGACCTTCTCCAGATCCTTCAGGTTTCGGGGCTGTCTCTGGGCAATACGGACTTTCAGCTCCCTCCAAAGATTTTCTATTGGTTTCAGGTCTGGAGACTGGCTAGGCCACTCCAGGACCTTGAGTTGCTTCTTACAGAGCCACTCCTTAGTTGCCCTGGCTGTGTGTTTCGGGTTGTTGTCATGCTGGAAGACCCAGCCACAACCCATCTTCAATGCTCTTACTGAGGAGAGGAGGTTGTTGACCAAGATCTCGCGATGCATGCCCCCATCCATCCTCCCCTCAATACGATGCATTCGTCCTGTCCCCTTTGCAGAACAGCATGCCCAAAGAATGATGTTTCGACCTCCATGCTTCACGGTTGGGATGGTGTTCTTGGGGTTGTACTTATCCTTCTTCCTCCAAACACGGCGAGTTTAGTTTAGACCAAAAAGCTCTATTTTTCTCTCATCAGGCCACATGACTTTCTCCCATTCCTCCTCTGGATCATCCAGATGGTCATTGGCAAACTTCAGACGGGCCTGGACATGCACTGGCTTGAGCAGGGGGACCTTGCGTGCGCTGCTGGATTTTAATCCATGATGGCGTAGTGTGTTACTAATGGTTTTCTTTGAGACTGTGGTCCCAGCTCTCTTCAGGTCATTGACCAGGTCCTGCTGTGTAGTTCTGGGCTGATCCCTCACCTTCCTCATGATCACTGATGCCCCACGAGGTGAGATCTTGCATGGTGCCCCAGACTGAGGGAAATTGACGTCATCTTGAACTTCTTCCATTTTTGCGCCAACAGTTGTTGTCTTCTCACCAAGCTGCTTGCCTGTTGTCCTATAGCCCATCCCAGCCTTGTGCAGGTCTACAATTTTATCCCTGATATCCTTTCACAGCTGTCTGGTGTTGGCCATTGTGGAGAGGTTGGAGTCTGTTTGATTGAGTGTGTGGACAGGTGTCTTTTATACAGATAACGAGTTCAAACAGGTACAGTTAATACAGGTAATGAGTGGAGAACAGGAGGGCTTCTTAAATAAAAACTAACAGGTCTGTGAGAGTCGGAATTCTTACTGGTGGGTAAGTGATCAAATACTTATGTCATGCAATAAAATGCAAATGAATTTCTTAAAAATCATACAATGTGATTTTCTGGATTTTTGTTTTAGATTCCGTCACTCACAGTTGAAGAGCACCTATGATAAAAATTACAGAATTCTACATGCTTTCCAAGTGGGCAAACCTGCAAAATCGGCAGTGCATCAAATACTTGTTCTCCCCACTGTATGTGCAATATGTTCACAATAAATGATAAAACTTTCTGAATATTACACGTAATGCTTTTTTGTGTTAATTTCTAAATCCTGATCTGGTCAATGCATATTTTCCAGCATATTGAAAAATATAAGCACTACTTTCCCATATATATCTCATTATATTTTGCTGTATATTCCCATACATTTTTGTTCCGTAAGGGTTATTTCTCTGAATGAGTGTGAAACTAATGTGTTTTAGTTTACATCAGTTTTAAGATTTTAAAACATGGATTTCGATGGATTATTTGTTTTAGCCACTGCTGTTGCACCCAAAAAGTCGTAAAGAATTTTTATGGTACTTAGCTTAAACTTTAGGGTTTAGTCTCAAGATGGATGCAGCGAAGAAACTGCCTGTGGACCAATGAAAAGTCCTGTCCTTGAGAAGCCAAAGAGAAGTCCTGTGTCTGTCAGCTGTCCTGGAAACTTGATCCTGGGATGTGCTGTTCCGTACACTATCAACCGACAATTTATATCAACGGCACGATATGTGTCATCATATCTCCCTACTCTAGTTAATGGTGTGTTGTGTGTAGCACTCAGCTGGTTGAGGTGTTGGAGCTGTATCAGGAAGCAGTGCAGAACGCTGAAGGGGTGGACCCTGACCTCCAGACAGGCTTAGGCGTGCTCTTCAACCTCAGCTCAGAGTTTGACAAAGCTGTAGACGCCTTCAATGCCGCACTGTCTGTCCGACCAGAGGTAAGCCAGAAAGTACTATTTTTAATGCTACAGATGTTTTAGTTTCTCAGAACTGTCCTGTCAGCACTGTGGACGTTTTTAAGCTTGTTAAAATAAAATTAATACAGCAATCTGTAATGTATATTAATTTAGTAGTTCATGCATACAAACCTAATGCATTGATTTGGGTGCAGGGTTCTGTTTGTTTTGTTTTGTTTTGTTTTTTTAACAAAAATGTGGAAAAGAATTTATTATGATATGCCATTGTGGTGCTGTAACGCCGGGGAGGAAGACAGGAACAGGAGACGATGGTTGAAATACAATAAACAGGTTTAATTAAATAAGAGGAACACGTAACAGTGTGCATCGCACAAACATCGAAAGACCAAGACTGATGGAACAGGCAGGAACTAAATACATAGATGACAATGAAACACAGCTGATGGTGGTTAGACAGATAAGTGATACAGGTGCAGATAATGACTGATAAACAAGACTAGACTAAACAAGACAAGACTGAACTAAACGTGACTGTGACAGGTGCAAGATCCCCCTTCCTAAATATGTGAAAAAATTTATAATTTAATCTTGGTTTCCAAATCAAAACTTCTTTTCTTAACCAGTCAATGAAGCTAGGAGGCTGTTACCTTGATACAAAGAAAACCACTTTTAGCTTTGTTAATATAATGTGGTATGTGATATGTAATATAAGGGGTAATCCACGGCTAGCTGTGCATTAAACGATTTTAATGCACGACTTGGAGGCAAAGAACTGGTTTCCAGCCAACCAGCATAAAGTATTCAGACAGATCATGATTTAAAAACATTATTTAACATACTTCTGTTATGGTATCGTATGTCACAGATAAGCACCAA
The DNA here is from genome assembly GCA_038088235.1 of Zacco platypus. Taxonomy (NCBI): domain Eukaryota; kingdom Metazoa; phylum Chordata; class Actinopteri; order Cypriniformes; family Xenocyprididae; genus Zacco; species Zacco platypus. The sequence goes on from CM076080.1 coordinate 12,292,051, forward strand.
GACGGAGAATAACATAAATACCGTTTAATAATTAACAAGAGAAATAACAGGAGTTATAAACCACACAAGACACTAAACCTCAATAACGAACGACAAAGGAACAGAAGAAACACAGGGCTTAAATACAGGGGCAACACAAGGACCAAACAAGACTAATTAATTACATACAGCTGAGGACGATGAACAAATGATGACGTGGCGGGAAAATAACAAAAAGGAACGCTCCATATATTGTATTACCCGGACTGGTAATACAATATATTCTCAATATACAATATACAATATATTCTCCGTAAAGATTTAAATTTAAATTGAAAATATTTCTCTTTGCGCAATATCTGCTCATTAGGACTAATGAGCAGGCAAAATACAAAAAGAAACAATAAGCCTGTAATGGGCTAGAACCATGTTATAGTGCATTTGTAAATGATATGGCTGCAAAAAACACTGAGATCTTGTTTATTGGAGGTTCCCAGCAACAGTCGAAAGAAAATCAGCCATGGGATCCAGCCATTTACAATTATGCCTCAAATCTCTGGAACACATTACCAATAGATTTTAGGAAGCCAGCTCACTAAAAAAAAGCTAAAAAGTCATCTTTTTACTTTAGTTTGTAATGATTTTGCAAGTTCAGTATTCTGAAGCATAGTATTATCTTTTATTATCATTATAAAGTGAGTTTAATTTTTAAACTAATGTTATATTAATTATGGTAGTTTGATTTATTGTAATGCTTTACTTTATTGTATAGCACTTTGAGATGTAAATAAAGTTTAATATAATATAATAGTACCAACTTGCAACCCCCGAGTGGTCCTTGGAACCCAGCTGGAAAAACCTTGTCCTAGATCGCCCTTTACTCTGCCAATTCTGTGTGTTTTCATAGGACTACCTACTGTGGAATCGGCTCGGGGCCACATTGGCAAATGGGGACCGCAGTGAGGAGGCGGTGGAGGCCTACACCAGAGCTCTAGAGCTCCAACCAGGCTTCATCCGCTCAAGATACAACCTCGGCATCAGCTGCATCAACCTGGGGGCACATAGGTAATGAATCAAACCAATGTGAAAGGAATAATGGGAAGGAACTGTATGTCTCTGTGTTGTGGACACTAAAGCAGAAGGCTGAACAAAATAAAGACTGAAAATGTATGTCAATGTTTTACCTCTATCTTTACTCTTGCAGAGAGGCAGTGAGCAACTTCCTGACAGCTCTGCACCAGCAGAGGAAGAGCAGGAGTCATCAGGTGATGTCCAGCAACATCTGGGCGGCTCTGCGGATCGCTCTCTCACTCATGGACCAGCCAGAACTTTTCCAGGCAGCAAGTGTGGGAGATCTGGATCTTCTAATGAGGGCCTTCAACATGGACATGTGATCAAACTCGGACCTGTGAAATCTATTATTCACTAACAGTAGGCACGAAGTTAGGCTCGAGTGAATATAGGATGTCAATTTAATATGCAGAGTGTGCACAGCTATTTTTGTTGTATTTTTGGGCAGCCTTTGCTTTCTTCAGATGCCTCTGAAGAGGGTGTTTATATTCTATTGAGCACAAACAGAAGAGGTACATGAAGGTTTTTGAAACTAGAGGAATACATGACAGAAAGTGAGAGTAAAAGCACTTTTTCTTGATGTTAGTTATATTTTACTGTAATCTTTTTAAGATTATCTGAAAACTTTGTATACTTGAGAAACATTAACCAAAACTTCGTTGGGGAATATGGGAGGATTTTGTTTAGTTTATGGATTAGAATTGAATATTAATCTTCAAAGAGCCTAGCTCTCAAGATCTCAAGATCCTTTGTTCTGTGTTTTTCATCTGTTCATTTTACAATGTTAGTTCACATTTCTCACCACAAGCTGGCGCTGTTTTTCCACTAAAAAGAGTGTAACCATATAGCCAATAAGTTCATCCTCTACCAAACCCAGTGAGGCCAAGTACAGTGTGAGGAATGACGCTAGGGCTGCAACTGAAATTGCATACTCTTGAGTAGGTACTTATTTTGAATAAGTAATTACTTCACGATAGCTACAAAATAAGTTCTATACAGTTTGAATGTGATTAGTATGAATGTACTACATCCGCAATGTTGTCATTGTCATGTGACCTGCCAGTGTAAGTTGTATCACTTCACTGTCATTCACAAATCCTCTCCCGTGGCCTTATGGGATAGTAAAGTGTTCATTGAATGCACACTTCAGAATCTCACCAGAAGTATTAGGTCATCCGGGTACCTCTTTTATGAGTACTGTGAATTCAGACATACTTTTTGTCACAAACTGTTTTTCTCTACTATATACTAGATAATAGGGAAGTATGCAATTTTGGTTGTAGCCTAGCTGAATTTGACTTTAGGACACAACACCCTCTCAGGGTGATCTACTGTATACCCAGGTGTGCAGGCAGGGTGAGTTCCCCAGGCCATCTGTCTTCCAGCAAGCCCCTTTTAATGCTCTGTGCTCCAGGGCATTCTGGATCAGGACTCGTTGGGGAGCAACTTCAAAGACTCTGCATGAAAGGTCACAGCAAACACAGTATCATGTTGAAAGTGAGCGAGTTCATTTAAGACCGTTAGCCCAAATGTTTAAAAGGGCCGAATACATTAACAAAATCTGAAGTGAAAAGTGAAAAGAAAAATTAACAAAGTTTGAAGTGCATTGCATGTGACTGAAATCCCTTTATAATGTATGTATAACAGTTTATAGTGAAGAAATCATGTAGTATAAGGCTGGATATTTTCTTTGAAGAAATAACTATGCAAACCACCATTGTGTTTTTTTTTCTCTTCTAAATTTACCAAAAATCTTAGTGGGTGTCCTTATTCATATTTGTCTTCATAATTTTGACACTATGCATTATTAGTTAAAGTCAGATTAACAGGAGTTAGCTGAGATGATTGAAGGGCACTGAATGAGACAGTGTTTTAAAGACATAAATAACATTAATAACCTTAATAAATTTGTTTGGGAAAAGACAGATAAAATTGCTTCATTAGATGCATCTACAATTTAAATCTTTCAGAAGATTTGGAAAATCTGATGATTGCATGTGATACAGAAAACAGATTTTCCTCTCTTCATGGTCCCATATTTTAACTTTAAAGTGAATGTAACTACTATTAATGTACATTTTTGACAGAGCAAAATTCCAACACCAAACATGCTATATATGTCAATATTTAAAATCATATGCCATGTATGAGCACAATATGCGGGCATTAGTGACATTTGTCTGTAGTAAATCACACTAGTTTTGCCATGATCAAAGCTGTCATGTAACTATAAATATAATTACTGGCAAAAAAAAGTTGTAAAATAGCAGAAGGAAATGTATTTAATTTTTATTCATGTAAAATTGACTATTTCATGGAATGAACAGTCATAATATGTATGCATGTCTTCCCATCAAGTATCATCTTTCAGTCTCTCCTACATTAACAGGTAATATAGCAAAGATGCATTTATAACCTATTTATTAAAGCTGTATTTTAGAAGAACTGAAATATTAAGTCTTTATTTTTCATTTCAAAATTAAGTGCACATTATGATCCCTGACCTGTGAATGATCTAGTAATGGTGTTGGAGCACTCCCCACAAGTGCATACTGAACACTGCTTTTCTTCGGTCTGAAGAAATGCAGTGGTACAAATGACACCTTTAACCAGTGTTGGGCAAAGTTACTTTTAACACATTACAACTTTGTGTTGCTTATGTTGCTTTCTCATCTGGGCTGGCTTTGCTTGTTTTTTTTATTAACAAAAAAAGTTCTCTTTTTGGCAAACGTAAAGGCCCTTTCACACCAAAAGAGAAACTAATAAGCCTCAGGTTGAAAGAAATGCAAATTCACACCTGTACAGTAGAGGGCGCAACTCAAACAAGCCTTTCAGCTGTGCTGCCATTCTGGATCACAAAAGAATAGGATGCAGGAGAACAGAAATTCAACACTCATCAGCAATAAACAAACAAAAAATTGTTTGTCTGGAGTCATTTGCTTATGCTTAAATTGGATCATTGATACAGACGGAGACTCACAGAGATGGAAATAAACAGTTTTATTTGCAGCACACGGGTTGAACAGGTAAGTTTGCAGCACAGTGAGATAACGATGAATGTAATGATAATGACTCAGTCCTTCTCTTACAGATGACAGTACAGTTCGATGCAATAGACATGGAATGAAGCACACCTTTTAGATGCCGGTAAGTATCCCCATAATCTACACAGGAAAAGATCCAAACTGGAGAAAAACGTTGAGAATGGTATTGGAGGTAAGTAACTGGTAATCGCAGGAACAGCATAACCATAGGCTCAATGGAAGAGACATACATGAGTCCTCTATAATAGAAACAAGTCAGGACAATGAGGTGCTGTGAGGTGTGTGCTTTTGAACTGGTGTGGTGATTGGCTTAACGAGGTGCAGGTGTGTGTTTATTATTCAGGTGAAGGTGCACACTGTGATTGGTTGGAGGCAGAGCCCGGCTGATCAGTGGCAATCATCAGGTCAGCAGCAAAGACATTACTTAATAAAGTGAGATTAAATACATAAAGTATATGTGTGATTTAACAAATGTAGGCTAATTACAGGTTTGCGTAATATTCTGAGTTTCTGTTTTATTGTTTTTATTCATTTTGAGTAATACTGAATCTGTTTTTTTAAGTGAGATGAGTAAATGCTCACATTTAGTCTAGGACTAATAATTATCGTGTTTACACACAGCACACACAATGCCTCTGCACTTACTCCTGAGTCCTCTTAACGGGTACTTGTCAAGAGAGGTGTCAGTCATTAAATTTACAAATTGGAAAACTTGTTACTTATTTGAAAAAATAACTCAGATATTTTGTTGTAATGCGTTACTTTACTTGTTACTTGAAAAAAGTTCATTTGATTACACAACTTGCATTACTTGTAATGCTAACCCCAACACTGCCTTTAACCTTAACCATTAATTGTATTATATCATATTATGTTGATTTTTAATTTAAAAATGTAAATATAAATGTATTTAAATTTATTTTTGTGTGCATTAATATACAAAAATCAAGACATTACCTTGGATGGCCTTACATACTGTAAGCATTATATCTGATATGGCTTATCTAAGATTTCTTCCTTTCACCACACTTGAAATGTTAGATACCTTACATCAACAAGGCTCTGAAAATAAAGCTGTGTGGTTGAAAAGGAGAATGGCTTAAATTAGCTTATGGATTTCTTTATGATTTTAGGCAACAGTGAGGATGTGAGGTGGATGTCTTAGCAGGGCCAGGTTTCATGACCTGTCATCTCATCCTCAGATATATAGTGACTAAAAATACTTAATTTGTAACCAGAATCGCTTTATTTCCGTCAGTACCTTTGGATGGATGCATGCAAGGAAACTCTACGCCCTAAATTTGACTTTTGCCTGTCAAGGTTGATTTTCTTATGTAAGCAGTTTTGAATAAGTAGTTTTCATTGAAGCTGAAATCATACGCGATACATAAATGTTCATCCATGGGAGCAGGATGTGTGAAATCAAGCTAATGGGCTTGTTTTGATCACCAAATTCAACACAAATTTGTCTGTGAACATGAACATTATTAACAGTAAGTGATTCAGTGAAGCACTTGAAATGAAATTCTTGACAATAGACTACATAGAAAAGCTTTCTATTTTAATAAATTATTCACAGCCCTTCATTACATATGAACTAACACTATATGAAAGGGTTAGGTCACCCAAAAATGAAATATCTGTCATTAAGTTTTTACCATCATGTCGTCACCAAACTCGTAAGACCTTCGTTCATCTTTGGAACACAAATTAAGATATATTTGATGAAATCCAGGGTTTCTGAATTATGAGGTCCAGAAAGGTATTAAAGACATTGGTAAAATAGTCAACGTGACTATAATGGTTCAATCTTAAGGTTATGAAGCGATGAGAATACTTTTTGTGCACAAAAACAAAAATAATGACTTTATTTAACCATTTAAACTGTTGTCATACACAGTTCATGTAGTGAACGCAGTACGTCCAAACGACGCGGGCTCAGTATTGGCAGACGCTGTACACATGAACAGCACAATGCATGCGTGTGATGCTGATGCAGGAGCCGGCCAATACTGAGTCGGCGTTTGAATATCAAACATGGAAGCCTGCACTGCGTTCACTATGTCAACTGCGTATGACAACAGTTCAAGTTGTTAAATAAAGTCTTCATTTTTGTTTTGTTTTTGCACACAAAATGTATTCTCGTCGCTTCATAACATTAAGGTTGAACCACTGTAGTCACGTTGACTATTTTGACAATGTCTTTAATACCTTTCTGGACCTCAAAAGGTGCATTGCCGTTGCTGTCTATGAGTAGTTCAGAAACTCTCAGAATTCATCAAAAATATCTTAATTTGTGTTCCCAAGATGAACGAGGGTCTTACGGGTTTGGGACGACATGAGGGTGAGTACTTAATAACAGAAATTTCATTTTTGGATGAACAAACCCTTTAAGGAATCATTCCTACTTTTTGTGCATGTGCCCAGATAATGTAAACAAATGGTAAATTAAATGCACAGGACAGCCATTGTTTGTTTTGTTTAACACTTACTCAGTTGTGACACTGACCAAATGAACAGACAGTGACAGCTGCTGTCTCTTTAAGACCTCATCTTCCCACTTTCACTATTCAGCCTCTCCCATCCTCCCATCTCTCCATCTCCCACCTTGTCACCACTAGCAGCTCTCAATGTAGATGTGTTGGCCATTTACTAAAGTCCCTACTGCCTATCCCAGTGGCAGTGCTCCCATCAGCACAGACACAAATACACACACTACAAAGGGAGCTGTGTGCTTCCACTTACCAACCTCTCACTGGTGGACTTTCAACATACTAGGTAAGACTAAATATCACGTAATACTCGTTTTGTAACTTGATTATTATTTCATTTGATTGCTTTAGACAGGGTTTATAGACCAGCAAGAGTGAGATGATGAAGCAATGAGTGTGTGGTTTGCATTTCTTAACCCATGGATTGCCACAGATAGTTTCATTCTTGCCACTGTTACCTAATGCTTATTTGTATTTTGCCCCAAAATATTAGATAATAGTAAGTGCCAATTGTTAAGTGCAAATAAGTCTCGTTAGCCAAATTATTAAAATCTTATTATTATTATTATTTGTGGTTGCAACCACCCAGTGTATCCTGTGGCTTTAAATAGGTGGGAATCTTATACTGTGATGAGGTTCATTTGGAAACTTCATTCATAGACATTCATTTCATAGCTGTGGAAGTAGCAAATTATAAACAAATTTATGTATTTTTAATATATTTGCATTTTTAAAATGGCAGAGCACACTATTCTAATGGATATTTTCTTCTAAATCTAACGTTACTTATTACATACGTACTGTTACAAATATGTGACTGCTTCCAATGTATCAAACTACTTCAGTAATTTTCATAATTGAGGAAGCTGATAGCCAGAACCATTTCAAGCGCGGGTGACGTGATTAGGTAGGCGTAGACAACGTCAAACTGTTTTGATAAAATACATTAGCTTTATAATAATATACTATATAAAGTACCGAGAGACACGTTTTACTCATTTTTACACCGGTACACTGAAAATCTTAAGTTAAAAAACTCTGCACTGTTTTGTTTCCCCCCTCCCTCCAATTGTCGCCATGCTCTCAATATCATTATGGGTGTGGTAATCGCACTGTGAATTGCCTTGAATCTAGTAAATTTGGCGCCCGATGCCTCGTTTTGGATGTTAACGAAATGGCCGCGTTAACATTTTGAAAAAAAAAAAAAAGAAAAGACAGAAAAAGCTGCTTACCCCTACACGCGGCAGGAGGATTTTGTAGTGTTTTGAATCAGGTAACGTGTCAATGGTTGTGTGGTGGTCTGGAGTAACTGACATGATATAGTCACCGCTCGCTAGCCAGCCACTGTGCTAACCAAACTATATTATAACTCTGTCATTAACTTAATGCATGACAAATCTGCAGAGAAAGATTCTTTTATACCTTTTGTCGTGTTAATAGTGGATTTTATAGAGCTTTCTGCCTAGTGCAACATGTGGTATTGAATCTGTTGTCAAAACAGTTGGCTAATGTTAGCTTCGAATATTGTGAAATGTACGTGAACATCAGTATTACACGTTGCGTTTTATCGTGTTAAACTTGGTGATCAACACATTTATCAATTAACGGGCACAATTTTCGTCACTCTGTGGATGTTTAATTTACAACTTCGAAGTTTTTCGAGTTTATCGCAACAAGTTTAACAGATTATTTGAGTGTCACAGGTTAAATGAGAGATTAACACATGTGGATTAAAGATTATAAACACCCGGATGTACACATTAAATTTTGGATTAAAATGTATTTAATATGGCCGAACTAGCTGGATAGATTTTTTTTTTTCCCCATTTGAGAATATGCTCCATTATTTTAATCAACCTGAGCTTTTTGTGTGTGTGTTATTCGTATTATAATGTTGTCAGTTAATGTGTGCAATATTTTATGATGGAAAGCCTCTTTAAAATGCACGCTGATCATTACTTACTTTTCCTGTAATTTGACTGCTAGGGTTGGGACAATCAGTCTTCCTGTTTTTAGCAACATTGCTTGCAGTCATGCTATTGTGCTTCCCTAAAAAAAAGATTATGCTGAAATGTACAGATTTCAGCGAGTACAGGGTAGTCCTGAACGAACTCTTGGGGTATTCCCATATTGTGTGAAACCAGCAATGTTGGAAGTCATGTTCATCTACTCCGCAATAGCATCTGTCAGGGCTGCAATAAGACTGAAAGCTATAGCTAGGGTTAATCCACATTTTAAAATTAGAAGTCCATTTAAAATGCAGAGTCTGAATAAATCTAAAACTCTGAGTTCTTATGAAAAGATGTGAATCTTTTTTTCATGATTTCTGTTAATATTACAATTGGATTAACTGATATATTTGAATATGGCCTTTGAATAAGTGTTGTTTTGTTTCCCTTGCTGCCGATTATCATGCTACATGTAACTGCTTAACATTTTAAACTGTTTAATTAGTTGGCTTTTTTGAGGTAGTGTTAGTTATATTTTTAGGGAAAGTAGTAGACAGTGCCAAACAGTGCTGCCCTACATTAAACAAAGGAGCACAGCATACCCAGCTCTTCAGTTAGCAGTGCTATAGCTGCAATAGGTTCCTCCGCTGAATTGTATGATACAATGAGCTGCCAGTTCTATTCGGTATAGTGAAAACATTGGTGCTAGTTTACTTCCTTTATTGACTACTTAATGTGGCTTTATGTTTGTGTGTGTGTGTGTTCAGTATTATCAAAGCTGGGAAGGGAGTGAAACACCTGGAGGACCATGAGTGAGCTGGAGCAGTTGCGGCAGGAGGCCGAGCAGCTGCGCAATCAGATCAGAGTAAGATCCGCTAACTTTTCTGCTCATACAATCTGATCAAAGGATGGCTTCTGGGGTTATGTCGACACTTCTTCACACAACTAATTCACGCAGCAGAATACACATTGGTACACATTGCACTGCCCTTCGTTTGGGGGGATTAAATAGATTAAAATTGGCAGCAACAACTTAGGTGGTTTAATAGTTGTTTTACATGGTTGCAAAGAATTACGTTTCAAATAAATACTGTTTTCTTAAAGGGTTAGTTCACCCAAAAATGAAAATGTTATCATTCAAAGGGTAGTGCTGGGTAGGGATGGCTCAATACCACAGTTTTGGCTTCGTTACGGTACCACAATCTAATACCGAAATATCGATATTAAATCAATACCATACAGGGTTTGAATTTTGGCGTGGGTATTGCGCATAATTTAGGCCTGTTGCGATTGGTCGATATAATATTTAATATATACTATATAAGATTATATAATATACAATCAATGCTGATAATTAGTCAACGTCATTATTTTTAATCGACTGATACTTTTATATTACCTATTAAATTTCGTTTTCACGCTTTAACTAAAATATCCGTTTCTTCCACACCACTAGTGTTAACATTACGAGCATCACGTCAAAACTCAGCTGAACAGCTGATCATAGCTGTACAGGCCGGGATTTTATTTCTCATGTCCATAAATGTATTTAGTAGTAAAGCTAATGCAAGGGCTAGAAATCATTTAAACATTTTCTGATACTTCGTCATCTTGGAGAGCGCAGTTCATGGTTGCATAGCAACGACAGACGCCACTGCAGCGCAAGCGCTTTGGAAAGAAGGAGAAAGAGGCGTGGCTGCGTTTGTAGATGCAACGTGAATGGCCCCAAATACTTTTTGAAATAAGAGAAGTTGGGTCGTGGCGAGGACTGGAATTGAGAATCACTGTGCCCGTTAGATTGATCTATGCCTGCGTTTCTTAATGTGCAAGGTTGATGTATCCTACTGTAATTAACTAATTTACTTCTGCCCGTTTTAAGGACATTTAATTGCGTGATGGTATACTAACATAACGGCATACGTGACGTAATGAATAACATTTAAAAATACAAATTTATATACAATATGTACACAGTAAATAAATACTATTCATATACAGTATCAAAAGAGTTTGCCAAGTTAAAAGAACATTAGGAATGTTTTTTTCCACTCTGAATGTTTACATTTAAGCCTATATACTTTAGTTGTATTTATTTTTTTCTCAGTTTTAGGCAAAGCCATGTGACTGAATTCCTGCACAAGAAGGACTTCTCACCACAATTGGCTGCAGCTCTTACTGATAGTGTCCTGAATGCCAAAGTTGAAAGTTAAATAAAATGTTCTTAAGAAAAATTGTTGATTTTTGTTGGAAAATTAGTCGATACATTAATTGATATAAAAATAGTCGTTAGTGGCAGCCCTAGCATAATTTTACTCGCAGGTTTCGCATTTATAAAGCTGGAAATTACCGCAAATGTTTATAAATAAATTAATCAACACAGATTATTACATCAAATCAGTAATTTAAAGGGGAGTTTCTCCCCTCTCTCTCAAAATGTGCAAATAGCCTCTGCCCTCAAAAGTCATCCCGTCTGCATTGTAAAAGCTGCATGTTTAATAGTATACTGGATCTGTGAAGCCTAAAATACATGCTGCTGTTTGTCACTAAATAACATGTGTAACTTTAATCATAAGGATTTACCTGTCTAATGTATTAACAGTGACTATCCAGTGTGGTTTTACATTTGATTACTTTATTCAATTTCTGTAACATTTCTGTACCTGAACACTACTGTTAGACCTACCTAAACCTAAGAGCGAATATTATGAGATATAAACACAATTGGTTCAAATGCACGTTGCAGCTTTCGTGTTATTTAAACAATATGTTCTTGTGATGATCAGTCTTAAAAGAAAATAATTGTCTAAATTAGGTCATTTGAATTATGCACTGACCAGTCGATCTCATTATGTCATGTACAAGTCAGGATGAGCAAGTAACAGATGCTTGGCAAGGTTTGATGGTTCGTCATCAGTTTTTATGACCAAAGTAATTCCAAATTTCATGTCTACTGTTCTCATTATTAATTAGTTTCGGGCATGTTGAGTGAGATTCAACGGCTTTATCCATTTTGTTCCTTGGTCACGTTTGCCGGTTTTGTGCCAGTTTGCATAGCATAATATGGAATAGCAGCATATACCGAAATGAGCAAAATCCAGTTTCAATTTCGAGACCGATATGTATTTTTCAAAAACCGCCATACCAGATCACATGACCCACCGGTAGCAAAGGCGGTGTAGTTTGATTGCTCCCTGACGGTATCCTTTTTTTAGCTGTTCTCAGTTGAACCATCAACAGTTTGTTTTCGTTGCTCTACCAATGGTGCAACAAATGAAGATGGCAAAGCATCAATTAATGTTGGCTGCTCCAGAGAAAAGAGAGTTAAAGACCCTAATGCTGTTCCTGAGGGGGAACTTCGCACCATTGTTGCTGATAATTTAAAGATACACCTGAGCTTCGTCAGGGAACTGTTTAAGGAAGAATTTGCCCCGATCGCAGATAGTCCTTGGTGTCCTGGAAGAGGACATTCGGCTGATAAGAAATAACTTTGACAACATGCAGGCAGCTCTTTGTAACGCACAAAAAAGACACTGTGGAGGTCAAGCTAGCAGTGGACTCCCTTCAGGAAAACTTGGCTAGAATCGAAGACGAAAGCCGCCAGTCTAATGTCCGTCTAGTGGGACTTAAAGAGGGTGTTGAAGGAGATGACCCTCTGCGATTTATACAAAATCATCTACCTAAATGTATTCCCTCTCTTGCTGGCAAGATATTGGAGATCGAAAGATCTCACCGTATTTATATATATATATAGCGGTGAACATGTGAAATCGACCCCTCGTACATTCGTCTTTAAGATGCTATGATATCAAGATCGGAATGCGATCCTGAATGAAGCCAGAGCAGCTGGACAAATTCTTCATAATGGATTTCTGCTGCTTTTCTTCCCAGACTACAGCACTCCAACTGCATCTAAGAGGAGATCGATGTCATTGGCGAAGAAGCTCACTCAATATCGTCTTTTTGCTCTACCCCTCGTTAGTGAAAGTCACTCACCAAGGGAAGATTCCACTTCTTGAGACACCGGCGGAGGTTGAAAAGTTCGTCGTCAATCTGGATTCCATCGCAAATTATTCCCTGAAGGATCTGCCAAATGCTTAGATTATCTAAGATGTATAAGGGCAATAGAGACCTTTTTACGAGTCTCATTTGACATCAGATCTGCATTGCTTCCAGAATAGGTACTTCAAAATGATTTCCTCATCTTCGGCCAGCAAAAAAAAAAAAAGGTCTAGGTGTTCTACTGATTTTTCAATTAAACATTCTGGTTGAGAATGATACAGAAGGCAGAAATACTCCTCTTTCATTCCTCCATGACGACATCACAGAGCTGGTGGATGTTAGAGACCTCGCACTCCTTCACCTTCTGTTTGAGGATGCTCCACAGATGCTCAATAGGGTTTAGGTCTGGAGACCTGCTTGTCCAGTCCATCACCTTCACCCTCAGCTTCTTTAGCAAGGCAGTGGTCGCCTTGGAGGTTCTCTCAATGAACTGTAACTCCTCACTTTCGACAGCACTCATGCAGCTGCAGACCATGACACTCCCAGAACCATGCTTGACTTGTAGGCAAGACACACTTGTCTTTGTACTCCTCACCTGGTTGCCGCCATACATGGTTGACACCATCTGGACCAAATAAGTTTATCTTGGTCTCATCAGAACACAGGACATGGTTCCAGTAGTAATGTCCTTAGTCTGCTTGTCCTCAGCAAACTGTTAGAAGTTAGACCGTTATCTTTGAAGAGGCTTCCTTCTCGGACGACAGGCATTCAGACCAATTTGATGCGGTGTGTGACGTATGGTCCGAGCACTGACAGGCTAATCCCCCAATCCTTCAACCTCTACAGCAATGCTGGCAGCACTCATATGTCTATTTCGCAAACACAAACTCTGGATATGAACTTCCAGTGATCCATATGAGAGAGTGAGAGTGATTTAACAAATTTAACACACCTGCTCCCCATTCACACCTGAGACATTGTAACTGTAACGAGTCACATGACACCAGGGAGAGAAAATGTCCAAATTGGACCCAATTAGCCATTTTCACTTCGGGGTGTACTCACTTTTGTGGCCAGCGGTTTAGACCTTAATGGCTGTGTTGTTATTTTGAGGGGACAGCAAATTTACATTTTATATAAGCTGTACTAGTGTTGTCTTCATATCCGTTAAAGGATTGTTAGGCTGCATAGATCAGGTCAGCCGGAACCGGGAACACTTCCTATAACACCAGATGTACTCGTTACATCGGAAGAAGAATGGCGTCTACGCTAATTTTTTGTCTCTCTGCTTATCCCGAGGTTTACCAATTAACGTGATTGGCTGGATCCGGGCCGTGTCCGGGTCGGACGGGGAACCTGTGCCTGTGTGCGGCAGCAATATGGCCCTGTGGTGTCGGCGGAGATTGTGTTAACTAGCTCATCCTTTGTTAAGACCTTACCGACTCATCAGCCAGTGGCACATATCCCAACAAACCGTCCCATACCGGCGTGATCAAAAAGATCTTAAACTAGATGGAACTGGATTAAATATTTTGACTGTTGCGATTCCAAATCGGTTTAATGACCTGTAACTCTGCCTGAGTATCGGACAAGTGTTCACTGTTGGCCAGAGGAGAACTGGCCCCCCGACTGAGCCTGGTTTCTCCCAAGGTTTTTTTCTCCATTTGTTGGAGTTTTGGTTCCTTGCCGCTGTTGCCTTTGGCTTGCTTAAGTTAGGGATACTTGCTTGATATTCGGCAGTGATATGCCTGCATTGGCGCCGTTGTATGCGAACTGAGCTGAGCCGGACGATTACGTCACTGTTTTCTGCAGTGCTGCTATACCTAAATTAACTAGACTAATAACTACTGATATTTGCAACGGAATGAATCAATAATATATAGAATAAGCTGCACAATGACACCATTTTCTTATTAATGTAAAGCTGCTTTGCCACAATTTGCATTGTAAAAGCCCTATATAAATAAAGATGACTTGACTTGACTTGTACACTCACTACTTTACATTGTAGCAAAGTGTCATTTCTTCAGTGTTGTCACTGCGTTTGCAAAATGACGTTGCCTTGTACATTCTTTTCAGCTTGTCACAAGAGCTACACCATTCAAAGATTGGCCATTTACTTATGTACCCTTCTCTAGGGTTGAGTACCGGTACCTATATAACCAGTATGTACCGGATCGAATCAGAATGCGAATGTCGGTGCCACTTAAATGCCTGAAGTGATTGAAATATTTGTCCTCTGGTGCTATGACACGGACGTAAGAAGCATCAGATTCATCAACACGCCTGATCGCTAGTTAAATTTAAATACTGCTTTCATGGGGTGTCAGAATGCTCGGAAAAATTATTTCCCGAATGAGAAAACTCACGTGAACGTTGGAAAGCTTTGATACAAACCCAATACATTTTTGTAGTAATGTTACTGTCAATTTTGTTTTCACATTTCGAATTAAAAATCACAAATCGTTGGTAAGTGAGACCATCCATGAAGCGTGTGAACGTAGCAACTACACTTGCGCTGATTGCAGTGCAGCAGATGGTCTACTGTTAGCTTAGCTAGCTAAATTAAAAGCACTTAAATTAACATGCTTATAACTAAACGCTCCAAAGTGAGGCTATATTTCACGAGAAAGGATTCTGACACCGTGACGTGCAGCAAATGTTTTACAACAGTTGCGGGTAAAGGGGGAAACACGTCAAACCTAATGAAACATTTGAGGGCACATGGAATGAATTTGAAAGCAGAGGGATGCACCGTGTTTGACAGTTGAGCTAGTTGGCTTAGGTTTTACTGTTGTTGTGTTTTGTATTTACTTATATATTCATGTATACTTTAAACTTTTAACATATTGTTCAATTTAAAGAACTTTTTTTGTCCAATAAAAAGGTATTCTTGATCGAGTCATCCACCATCATTTTGTGGCTTTTTTTAAAGTATCGGTTCAGGCACCGTTTTGGCACCGGTACTGTTTTAAAAGTATCGATTTGGCACCGGTATCGGAAAAAACCCAAACGATACCCAACCCTACCCTTCTCTATTTCCCTGTATCAGTAAAGTTGATAGTCTGCCTCATCTTTTATCTGATCATTCCCCAGTAAATACTACCTTAACCCCTGTATCACCGGGCTACAGATGTAATTGCTGGAGATTTAATACCTCCTTGTCACAGGACTGTACTTTTGTGGCTGAATTACACAGCTCTTTGAAGGTGTTTTTGCAGATTAACAGGGATCCAGCCTCTAACCCTCAATTATTGTGGGAAACCACTAAATGTTTTATAAGGGGTAAATGTATGTTTTTCATCATTTAGTAAAAAGCATAGAGTCATAAAATCGAATTAGAACAATATTTATTTCCTAGAGAAGGAATTAAAAGGTCAATTTTGTGAGATCAAGGCCAAAGAAGTAAACTTTCTTAAATCGGAATTAAAATCTAAATATTTGCATAGAGCTGAATTTATCATACAACGTACTAGACAATCTTATTATTTCTATGGAGAACGCCCCTCTAAGCTTTTGGCTTTGAGGTTGAAGCATGGTGACTCTAAGGCTAGTATATTTGCCATTAGGCATGAGGGTTCAGTATATACTCAACCCAAGGATGTAAATGGAGTGTTAGAACCATCTTACTAACAGTTGTATACTTCAGAATCCAGCACTGAGCCAACAAATTTTGATCTGTTCCTTAAGCATTTAAATCTTACTAAATTAAATTATTCTCAGCATGATATATTGGATAGCCCTTTGACAATTGAGGAATAAAAATCTTCCCTGGATTCCATAAGTAGAAATAAAGCTCTTGGGATAGATGGGATTCCCCCAGAGTTTTTGAAGACATAATGGGACATAGTGGCTCCCTTGATACTTAATTCAATCATTTTGCTTTGGAAAAAGGTACTCTACAATAGCCCCTATAAGGTGTATAAATACGACCCATAAAATTTCACTCTATGCTTACTGTATTCTGTTGTGTCGATCAAATCACAGATTCTGTTAATTAATTTTTAAAATTATTCGATACATTTGGTAAACTGTCTGGTTATAAAATTAACTGGAGCAAATCTGTACTTCTGCCCCTTAATTTAACTGTTAAATCAGATTCCGTCCTTACCCACTATGATTCCAGTCAGCGACTAGTTTAAGACCTCTCATGAGCCAGCTGTCCATTGCGTGTATATCTGCGTTATTCAGAGAAACTTCGTATTCATCATATTCTCTGTATATAATGACATATAATTCAGATTAAATTATTTTTTTTATTATATAATTGGTAACACTTTACAATAAGGTTCATTAATTCAACTTTAGTTAATGTATTAACTAACCATGAGCAATACATTTGTTACCATATTTAGTAATCTGCGTTAATGTTAATGAAAATAAAGTTGTTCATGTTAGTTCACATTACATGCATTAACTAATGTTAACAAGATTTGAATAATGTATTAGTAAATGTTGAAATTAACATTAACAAAGATTAATAAATGCTGAATAAGTGTAGTTAATAAACCTTATTGTAAAGTGTTACCATATTTTATATATGGATTATATACATACTTTAATATAATTAGTCTTTTTACGATAAACCTTCATATTTCTATAACTTCTTAACATGATTAGGCCATACAGAGTAACTGTTTTTTTGCGTACCAGTGCTTTCAGTTGTTCCTATATTTTGTCAAATTTAGAATGATTTTTAGTACAAAATCGGGATTTGTTCTTAAAATCGTTCCTACACACATTTCATGCACAAATCTGTACGTATACATGCTTAGTGAATGAGACCCACTGTCTGGGGGAATTGTAATGTTACCTCTTGAAATCCAGCTCACCAAATTATTCATTAAGGCTAAGTTAATTTATATGCTACTCCCTGTTTACTATATAAAATGAAAGTCGGCTTCTTTTTGTCACTTGTGTAGCAGCATAATGCATATGTTCTGGGACTGTTCTCGAATTGAGCCGTTCTGGTCTTCGGCCCGGGGCTTACTGATCTTCTGAAGACTCATCCAAATCCAAAAGGGCCCTCTGGTTTTTCTTTTGCTGTCTGTCAATCAAAAGAGGATTCTGTCTGCTGCCCTTGCTGCTGGGCCTGTCACGATTATGAAATTTGGCTCACGATTAATTGTCTGAAAAATAATTGCGGTTATGTCGATTAATTGCCAGTTTCATGGCTTTTAATTTTCAATTTTAGGTCTTTGTCATATATTTTTGTGTGCTTCATTCATTAAATAATTGTTATGAATTTAATACTTTTGTAAGTTATCATTTTGCAGTGTAAGATTACAGTTAACACCTTTAAATATTAAAGAATTAGCATATTTTAATATCTTATGTATATATTTCTGCAAACGTAATTATGAACTGTTTTATGTTGAGCGTGTGTCTTTGTAAATACAGCCCTTTGTTTCTGGGTCATATGTTAGGATGCCAGCTCCTACCACACTCAAGAAGAGAGGAAATTGTTGAATAAAACCGTTTTTTATTTTTTTTTAAATTTATTTTAATTCTTTTTTTGCACACAAAGTATTCTCGTCACTTCATAACTTTAAGGTTGAAACACTGCAGTCACATGGATTGTTTTTCAATATGTCTTTAGTACCTTTCTGGGCATTGAAAGTGTAAATCAACTTTGGAGGCCTCACTGAGCCATCAGATTTTACCAAAATATCTTAAGGCCTTACGGGTCTGGTTTCGTCATGAGGGTGAGTATTTAATGACATAATTTTCATTTTTGGGTGAAATAACATTTACAACATGCTATATAATGAATTATCTGTGGGGTATCTGTGTTTGAGCTGGAACTTCAGACACCGTCCGGGAACACTTGTGACTTATATTACATCTTGTAAAAAGTGGCATAATAGGTCCCCTTTAAACCTTCTATTCATTAAACTGTTGTCTATATTGATGTTAATAAGAAATGTTACTTGAGTATCAAATCGGGATATTAAAATGGTTTCTGAAGGATCATGTGACACTAAAGACTGGAGAGTTCAGCTTTGAGTAACCAGAATAAATTAGATTTTAAAATGTATTCAAATAGAAAACTTTTTAAATTTGTAATAATATTTAACTGTATTATTATTTTTATTGTATTTTTGACCAAATAAATGTAGACTTGGTGACCAAACCCAAATTTTAGAACGATAGTGTAAGAAAGAACGATAAGTGAGCGGATTAATTGATTACTGATAAATTTATCCACACTGGCCCAATAATGTGCCTATCTGACTGTTTTACACAAGTTCTCACTTATGACCGTTCCTAAATGTACTCTTAGACAGTTGTGAAACCGTCTAATTCAAGGGTTCTTAACCTCTTTTGGACTGTGAACCATTTTTTTGAATTTTCTAAAACTGTTGCAGCTGTAGGATCTAAAATACATAATTCCATAACTGCCAAATTACATTCTTAAGAATAACGCATTTTAATTTTGTACTGTTTAGTCAATTTTATTTTAATTGACTCATTTCAAGCTTGAGAAACTGCGTATTTTATATATAGGTAGGTGTTGCCTGCAGCTATAAACATATGTTATAAATATATAAAAAAGATTCATATAAACATCCT
The DNA here is from genome assembly GCA_038088235.1 of Zacco platypus. Classification (NCBI taxonomy): domain Eukaryota; kingdom Metazoa; phylum Chordata; class Actinopteri; order Cypriniformes; family Xenocyprididae; genus Zacco; species Zacco platypus. The sequence goes on from CM076080.1 coordinate 12,311,158, forward strand.
GTTACCTCATTGTTGAAGGAATAATTTTGTTAAATCATGTATACATCTGCACCCCACTCTTACATTAGTTGCATTACTTTATGCAGTATAAATCAGCTTTGGTTATTGGAATATTGTTTTTTTTTTTTTTTTTTTTTTTTTTTTTTTTTCTTCAATTTTACCATTTTTCAAATGTTTTTATTGAATCCAAGCTTCATGTGAACCTGAGTGCCAGTGAAGAGATGTTCTTATATTTGCGTTTTCCTCAGCCCTGTTTATTAGAATGACTCCTCACTCTGACATACTGCTGTTTCCATTGCAGGATGCCAGGAAAGCATGCAGCGACTCCAGCCTGTCCCAGGTAAGCAGCTCTGCCACTGTCCCTGCTTGGGTCACCCTCCCATAAGAGCAGCACTGGTCTAACCCAAATCATCATGGGGTGTGTCTATGGAGGGTCCTGCTCTCCTGTTCTCTAAGCTCAGCGCAGACATCCAAATTGGCTGCTGACACATGTGCTGAACACGCTCTTAAGTGCACTGAAATATTAAACACCCTCTTATATGCCAAGTCCTCCATCAAAATTTAAATGTTTAACCCATGCCCAGGTTTTTTTTCCTGTCTTATTTCATAATTTCGCTTTGTCTTCACTTCAGTAAGTGCTATGCTAATGTTAGATGATTACTATTATAGTTAATACAGCACTTTCAGCATGTGGGTGATCAACAGTGCAATTCGGGTTTGTGAAATGTCTGCTTCTTGCTATGAAGCTGTAAATTAAGATTTCTTTGTATGTTTAGATTACAGCTGGTCTGGATTCAGTCGGAAGGATCCAGATGAGAACAAGGCGCACCCTCCGAGGCCATTTAGCCAAAATCTATGCCATGCACTGGGGCACTGATTCCAGGTCAGTTGACAGAGCGATTGAGGGTGCTGGAGGATGGGCACTCTCAGAGGAACCCTGCAGCCCTGTCAGTGTACACTCAATGAATAATACAGCAAGCTTCTCACAACTCAGGGGTGTTCTGGGATTATGTAGGCTGCCTTCTGCTCCAGTCTCTCTTTTCCTCCCTCCTCCCTCCCTCTGTCATTCACCTTTCTCCGTCCGTGCATCCGTTCTAGTACTTTAGGGAGGAGACACAATTGTGATTTTGTTATTTGTGATTTGTGAATTGTTAGTGCAGAGTGTTTGTCATTTAAAGAAAATCATCAATGCAATCGTTGTCCACATATTAACCTTTTTGCATTTTTAATCTGTGATGTTTTGAATTATCAACATCTCTCTCTCTCTCTCTCTCTCTCTCTCTCTCTCTCTCTCTCTCTCTCTCTCTCTCTCTCTCTCTCTCTCTCTCTCTCTGTCTCTGTCTCTGTCTCTGTCTCTGTCTCTGTCTGTGTGTTTTAAAACATTTAGGTTACTAGTTAGTGCCTCACAAGATGGCAAACTCATTGTTTGGGACAGCTACACCACAAACAAGGTTAGTCCAGCACAACAAGTGAATATGAATATAAAAAGCACAGTTGTTAGACAAGGATATATGAATGAGAACTTTTGTTATTTATATATTATTGTTATTTATTTATATATATATATATATATATATATATATATATTTTGCAATGTATATTTAGTTTTTAAAGAATAATAAACTATGTCAGAATTAAAATTTAAGGGTTTATTCACCCCAAAATGAAAATTTTGTCATTAATTACTCCATCCTCATGTCGTTTCAAACTCATAAGACTTTGCTCATCTTCAGAACTCAAATGAAGATCTTTTTGATGAAATCTGTGAGATGTCGGTCTGTCCATTGACTGCCTTTGCAACTGGCACTTTGACGCATATGGACATTTCAAATGTTCTCTTAATTTTTAATATTTGACCATTTCTTTATGACAGAAATGCTACAACTACCGTAATTTCTTGAACAAGAACATGTGGACTTGAAAAAGGTCTTAAACTTTTATTTTGAGATCGTGAAAAGCAGTTTAGCACATTTCACCAAGTAGAAACATACTGATGTATTCTGCATTTGCGTACATTTATAGATGACTTGCTTTTCAAATCTGATTAAATGCCGCACATTGCATTTCCAGATAAACATTAAAAGCAATCCAAACTCCAAGCATATACAGAGATCGAGTTTGAGACGCACTACTCATGCGTTATCATGTTAATGATAACAGTTCACATGGAGCAGCATTTACTGTTTCGGAGCCACTCTGAGACGCTTGTAGATAACCTACACCCATCTAAATAATTACAGCGCATATATATAAGCCTGCAAGCACATGCATAATTTAATCGCAGGTTTTGTAAATTCACAATACATCGTAATGGGGTGAATCGCATCGCATCAATAGCTACTTCATATGTATCTTTAATGTATCATATCGTTGGCAATGCATCGTGATCCGACTTGCATCAGCCTCCGTTATGGAGATGCACAATCCATATTTTATTTTTATATATATATATATATATATATATATATATATATATATATATATATATATATATATATATATATATATATATATATATATATATATATATATATATACACACGTACAGTGGGGAGAACAGTATTTGATACACTGGCGATTTTGTAGGTTTGTCCACTTACGTGCATGTAGAAGTCTGTAATTTTTATCATAGGTACTCTTCAACTGTGAGTGACGGAATCTAAAACAAAAATCCTGAAAATCACATTGTATGATTTTTAAATAATTAATTTGCATTTTATTGCATGACATACAGTGGGTACAGAAAGTATTCAGACCCCCTTAAATTTTTCACTCTGTTATATTACAGCCATTTGCTAAAATCATTTAAGTTCATTTTTTTCCTCATTAATGTACACACAGTACCCCATATTGACAGAAAAACACAGAATTCTTGACATTTTTGCAGATTTATTAAAAAAAAAACTGAAATATCACATGGTCTTAAGTATTCAGACCCTTTGCTGTGACACTCATATATTTAACTGAGGTGCTGTCCATTTCTTCTGATCATCCTTGAGATGGTTCTACACCTTCATTTGAGTCCAGCTGTGTTTGATTATACTGATTGGACTTGAAAGCCACACACCTGTCTATATAAGACCTTACAGCTCACAGTGCATGTCAGAGCAAATGAGAATCATGAGGTCAAAGGAACTGCCTGAAGAGCTCAGACAGAATTGTGGCAAGGCACAGATCTGGCCAAGGTTACAAAAAAAATTCTTCTGCACTTAAGGTTCCTAAGAGCACAGTGGCCTCCATAATCCTTGACCAGAACCCTTCCTAGAGCTGGCCGTCCGGTCAAACTGAGCTATCGGGGGAGAAGAGCCTTGGTGAGAGAGCCACAGTGATCTTTGGGTCCTTCTTTACCTGAGTTACAGAGATGCAGTCTGGGCTTTATGGCAGAGTGACCTGACGGAAGCCTCTCCTCAGTGCAAGACACATGAAAGCCCACATGGAGTTTGCTAAAAAACACCTGAAGGACTCCAAGATGGGGAGAAATAAGATTCTCTGGCCAAGATAGAACTTTCTGGCCTTAATTCTAAGCGGTATGTGTGGAGAAAACCAGGCACTGCTCATCTCCTGTCCAATACAGTCCCAACAGTGAAGCGTGGTGGCAGCATAGTGCTGTGGGGGTTTTTTTTTCAGCTGCAGGGACAGGACGGCTGGTTGCAATAGAGGGAAAGATGAATGCGGCCAAGTACAGGGATATCCTGGACGAAAACCTTCTCCAGAGTGCTCAGGACCTCAGACTGGGCCGAAGATTTACCTTCCAACAAGACAATGACCCTAAGCACACAGCTAAAATAACGCAGGAGTGGCTTCACAACAGCTACGTGACTGTTCTTGAATGGAATACCTGGGACCATGTGATATTGCAGTTTTTCTTTTTTAATAAATCTGCAAAAATATCAACAATTCTGTTTTTTTTGTCATTCTGGGGTGCTGCATGTATATTGAGGAAAGAAAATGATCTTAAATGATTTTTATCAAATGGCTGCAATATAACAAAGAGTGAAAAATTTAAGGGGGTCTGAATACTTTCCGTACCCACTGTGTGTGTGTGTGTGTGTGTGTGTGTGTGTGTGTATATATCACACATTCTAGTTCATGAGTTTGCCTACCAATGGAATGAGAGGAACACCGCTTTCACTCTCAACCAAACTGACATTACTAGCAGTGAACCAATCATCTCTTCCGCTTTACTAGTTACAACACGAAATAAACATGAATGAACATCCTCAGGTATATTGAAAGATACACTACAACTTACCAAAATCCATATCATGCCACATGTAATCAATTAAATAGCATTTCAACTGTGGAAACGTGTCAATAAAGCAGCTTGTAAAAATGTCACATTTACCATCACATTACCTCAGAAAAGTCATTCAATGTCCAAAAACTCATTAGTCAGCTACAAAAATTCAAATACAAACGTGCTTCAGTATTGAATGTTTCTGTTTTATGACAGCCAGCATTTAAATGTGTAGGTCTATATAAAAAAATTAGTAGAAAAATGTCATTTAAATTTGTTAGAACGTTATTATAAAAACTTCAGTGTAATTTATAAACAAGTAGCTTACAAATCAATTCATTTTAACCAGGTATTATAATGTTGTATCAACTGGTTCCCTGTTTTCCTTGATTTGTGTCAATGCCCAGCTCTACTAGTGTCAGTTTTTTTTTTTTTTTTTTTTAACTTGAAAAGTTAACAACATTTGCGTCTTTTCAGAGTGCACCAGAATGCTTCTTTTATATGTTAAATTCACAAAAAAATGTCTCAACTTGATAATCAAAAGCATCCGAATTGTTACATGTTGCCTTTGGCTTGCTTAAGTTGGGGACACTTGCTTGATATTCAGCAGTGTTTTTGATATGCCTGCATTGGCGCCGTTGTATGCAAACTGAGCTGAGCCGGACGATTACGTCACTGTTTTCTGCAGTGCTGCTATACCTAAATTAACTAGACTAATAACTACTGATATTTGCAACGGAATGAATCAATAATATATAGAATAGGCTGCACAATGACACCATTTTCTTATTAATGTAAAGCTGCTTTGCCACAATTTGCATTGTAAAAAGCGCTATATAAATAAAGATGACTTGACTTGACTTGACATATGTTTGTACTATGTAGTGAGTAACCTTTTCTTGGTATTGCTGTTTTAAATAGCCCACCATAATCTGTAGTCTAAGCCTGTCAAGAGCTAATGGCAATGGCAGATACGTTAGTAGTTAGTTTCAAGGAAAATTAATTTTAAATCTTTCTTGCCAAATAACCCTGCATACGTGTTCCCCCACAAAAAAAGTTTAGGCTTGGGATTTTTCTTTTTTTACTTTAACCCATGAAATACATCAGACAAACATTTGTGTTGAAATGTGCTAAACTGCTTCAAAATAAAAGTTTAAGACCTCGTTCAAATCCACATGTTCTTGTTCAAGAAATTACAGTGGTTGTAGCTTTTCTGACATTTGACATTTGAAATGGATGTTGAAAGACAATATTAAACAAGGAATTGGTCACGTCGTAAAGTGTAAAAACGTCAAAAATCGTCAGGCTGCTGGCGCCCTCTGCAGGCATTTGTTATAATGCATAAAGAACATTAGTTATATTATAAATGTATGTATTTTGGCAGTTTTGTTCAATAAAACCACACGATTACTTGCTTTTGATACTTTACTTGAATCTATTATTGTTTTATTGTTATCATGTATTTTAAGCCATATGTGCTAGTAAATAGCAGAGAACTTTTATTAGGAAAAAACATCTCGCCTTAGTGGTATAAACAATATATTTACAATATAAACCATGTCATGTGAACTGAGGGCACACGTCTGCACCATTCATGCAGAACATGCAGGAATCAAATTCAAATGTTTTTTTTTTTGTGTTTTTTTTTAGGTTTAATATTCAGACACTAGTCCATGTCGTGATTTGATTTGTACACACCTACTTGTTTTATTCATCCAAAATTTGAAAAATTCTGTGACATTCCACGTTAAATTCCGTTTTTATGAATGGTTTCCGCAATTCCGTCCGTGTTTTCTACATTGCAGAAATCATAGAGCCTTGAATATGGTACAAATAGTTCGCTTTTATTTCTTTGCTTCAGACAGACAGAAAATCATAACTTAAATGCCTTACTTCTAATGCATTGACCTTTCACAAACATTGTAGTGCCATGTTAATCTGTATGTATGTGACCCTCAGGACACGCCTCGCTCTCCGTAGTGTTGTTATACATCATATTCGCGTAGCAGCAGTGGTGATGAGAGAATGTACTTGAGAAACAGTTAAGAGAGGATAAATCAATCTACACAAATAATGGTCACAAATTATTGGTCATTTTCTAAATAATAAAAGTATAGCGTATCTACTAATAATTGTATATGTATTTGGAATTCAAAATCACCCTCTAGCATACTATCACTATTTTTACCATATCGTTACGTAGCAGAAATGGCAAGAGGGGTACACAGTTCCAAATTCAGCATTGGTATCATTCTGTATGACAGAAAAGCAACTGCAACAATTTTTTTTTTTCTTTTTTAATATTTGCGATTCTTTCCAGATTCATGCCATTCCATTAAGGTCATCATGGGTGATGACTTGCGCCTACGCTCCCTCAGGGAATTATGTAGCCTGTGGAGGCCTGGACAACATCTGCTCAATCTACAGCCTTAAAACGCGTGAGGGCAATGTCAGAGTCACCAGAGAACTGCCTGGACACACAGGTAAACCTTGTAAAAATTATCATTATTAATCTGTGTCTGTATCTATCACTGAGTGGGATGTTCATATTTTTCCCCTCTCTTTCTCACTAGGTTATTTGTCATGTTGTCGCTTTTTGGACGATAGTCAGATTGTCACCAGCTCTGGAGATACTACATGGTGAGTCCACACTGTTGAATGACCATTTACCTTCAATTTTTAATTATATCATGAATGCCTTACATCACTTGATGAATCTGAGCTAGAGGCATTGAGAATTAACTGAAGTATTTCATGGATGGGCATTTCATGACATTGTGTGATGTTTGTTTGAGTGATTTTGATTTCTAGTCAACTGAAACAAATCCATTTGGCAAAAGGTCAGGAACTATTGTTAATTATCTTGGGGTTATATGGTTTTCTCAATGTTTTAGTACTATTAAAATAATTCAGTTTAGAATTGAATTTAGAATAATCAGATTTGTTTTTAACCCCTGAAGGCATTTTTCATTTTCTGAGAAACTGCTAATAAACAGCAAAAAAAAAGGTGTTCAAGGGAAAGTGTATAAATCTTTCTAATTTGACATACAATATCTTATGAAGGAAAGGAAGGGATCAATCTTTTTTTGGTGATGTTCCTCTATATGTGAGCTGTATCTGTATCATCTTATATATATATATATATATATATATATATACAGTTTGTGTCAGGACATAATAAAAAAAAAAGGTGTTTTTTGCAGGTCTTAAAATCAGATGAATACAACCTCAGATGAACAACAACACGTGACATTACAACGTGTCATTATTTAACAAAAATAAAGCAAAAATGGAGAAGCCATATGTGACAAACTAAGTACACTCTATGATTTAATTGCTTGTAGAACCACCTTTAGCAGCAATAATTTGAAGTATATAAGTATATAATAAGTATATAATTTTCTGTATGACTTTATCAGTCTCTCACTTCGTCGTGGAGGAATTTTGGCCCATTTTTCATACAACGTTGCTTTGGTTTATTTGAGATTTGTGGGCATCTCTTTATGCACTGCTCTCTTGAGTTCCTGCCATGCTTTTGGCATCTGGCGCTGCATTAACGGCACATATTCTCTTAGAGACGACGAGACATTTAATAATTTATTTTTTAAAATATTTCTCATGTGGCCCATAGTGAAAAAATTGTATTTTTGTGATTCGAGAAGTATTTTGTGTTTAAAGAAATTGGTTTTGAAATGAGTAGGCCTACTAATCTTGTATTATCCTCGCAGTGTGTTGGTTATGCGGTGATGCGCTATGGAAAATATGATTCGTAATATTAGCTTAATTATAAAAGTAGCCTAATAATAATATACCCTGCGTCCCTGTCCGCTATATACCACTTTGAAGGGCTAAATGGCATCCACCAGGCACAGCATCAAAGTGATTAACTGTTTTATCCAAGTCAACATCAATCGCCCTTTCAATGTCTGAGATTCACTCTCTCATGGTGTTTGTCATGTGTTTTCAGTCAGCGCAAGCAATAAATTTTTCTTTCAAACGATGCCATGTCCTTCGGCACAGTCAAGATAAACATAAAGAGGTTGCTATTGTTTACTAGACTGTGGACTAGCTTTGAGTCTCTGAACAGTGGGTTTTTCTTGCTTGTGCCCTGAATCTTGTTTAGGACACTTGTTATCTGTAGAGAAGCTCAAGTATACTTCGGCATGGTCTTCTGCTTAAAGAACAACCTTCTTTGCTGTGTGTTTAGGGTCGTTATCATGCTGAAATATGCAATATGGATGATGGCAGCATCTGACTCTGGAGAATTTCCACATACATTTCAGAGTTCATAGTTCCATCAATGAAATGTAGTTTACCTAGTCCACTAGCTGCCATACACCCCCAGACCATAAGATTGCCCCCACCATTCTTTACAGTAGGACTAAGACACTGGAATTTCAAGGCTTCTCCTTTTGTTCTCCACTCTTTAGTTTTGCCATCACTGCCAAACATGTTAATTACTCTCATCACTAAGAGGATGCAGCACATTGTCATTCAGCCCGTCGTGAATGTTTTGAGTGCACAGCTCTTTGTCAGTGGCCTTTTTGACTTAAGCAGCAATTTTTATCTTTTAGCAGATTTTTTTTCCTGTTTTTCATTGCAAACTATCTCATAAGTCTGTCTGTTCTGGGTGTTGTCTTTTTCTTTCTTCTACGAACAGACAAATTCTTTACCTGACCAATCTTTCTAAATTTCTTCACAATGGAAAAGACTGTCCCTGTAACCAGATCTGATCTTTTTGCTATATTGCTGATTGGAATGCCCTGCTTGTAGAATTTGACTACCTTTCCTCTCAAATCAGTTATCATTTCCCTGGCTTTGGCCGTCCCTCTGTTAGAATGTCTCATGAATGAATTAGGTTGACTGTATATACACATACACACACATATGTATATGTGTGTATATATACATGTATATATGTGTGTGTGTACATGTTGGGGATATATGTATGTGTATATATATATATATATTTATATTAGGGGTGTGACGAGATCTCGTACCACGAGATCTCGCGAGACTAAAACGTGAAGAGATTTCTCGTCGAGGTGAAAAGTTGTCTCGTCGTGCTATCAGTGTGAGGGAGAAATTATTATTGAAGATGCCCCCGCCACTTTCAAATCGTTTGTGTGGAAACATTTTGGTTTTCCAGTAGAAATAATAAACGGTGAAAGAATAACACACAAGACACAAACAATATGTAAACATTGTAAGAAAAGTATGGCGTACACCTCGGCCAAGGTTGTACAGACTCTTAGGGGCCGTTCACATATCGCGCGCATTTTCATTCGCGCAAAATGGAAGCGACGCGGTCGCGACGCGCATGCGGTGCGGCGCGCTCGTTTTTTCCTGGCGCGCCTGTGCCACGGCGAGATGAACGCTTGCAAAAGTAGGAGGAAGCGACGCTGCCTCGCTTTACACACTTTTTTAGGCGCGATATGTGAGCGGCCCCTAAAGAGGCAGAAAGCATCGCTATTACGGCTAACGGTTGGACTGCTCAGTGTTCGCAGAGCTATATAACAGTTGCAGCCACACAATCAGTAGTGACTGGGAAATGGTCAACTTTGTACTGCAGTTAAAGTGACACTTAAAGTGTTATTTGAATTTTTTTATTTATATGTTTATTTTATTTATACTGTTTAATTTATGTTCAATCTGTAGAAAGAAGTTCAGTGAGATTTCTTATGTGAAATTATACAGGGCAGAAAACAATTGGTTGATTTTGTGGCAAAACATTTAGCAGTGTTTGCATGTTGTTTTACTGCAAATAATTCATTAAAATAGAAGTAAAATGACATGCATTACAAGTTGATTTCAAAATGCACCAACATTTTTGCATTTTATGATTTTCAGTTGAATAAAAGACTATTTTCCCTTCATATGTTTCATTATTGAGGATTTCTTAAAAATACTATAAAAATCTCGTCTCGTGAACACAATCTCGTGTCTCGTCTCGTCTCGTGGGATAGGAGTCTCGTCACACCCCTAATATATATATATATATATATAGATATATACAGCTCTGGAAAAAATTAAGAGACCACTGCATATTTTTTGTTATTTTGACGAGTTGTTGCTTTTGGCAAATAAATGCTCTAAATTACAATATTTTTATTTGGAATTTGGGAAAAATGTCAGTAGTTTATAGAATAAAACAAAAATGTTAATTTTACCCAAACACATACCTATAAATAGTAAACCCAGAGAAACTGATAATTTTGCAGTGGTCTCTTAATTTTTTCCAGAGCTGTATGTATATATAGATATATCACTCACCTAAAGGATTATTAGGAACACCTGTTCAATTTCTCATTAATGCAATTATCTAATCAACCAATCACATGGCAGTTGCTTCAATGCATTTAGGGGTGTGGTCCTGGTCAAGACAATCTCCTGAACTCCAAACTGAATGTCAGAATGGGAAAGAAAGGTGATTTAAGCAATTTTGAGCGTGGCATGGTTGTTGGTGCCAGACGGGCCGGTCTGAGTATTTCACAATCTGCTCAGTTACTGGGATTTTCACACACAACTAGGGTTTACAAAGAATGGTGTGAAAAGGGAAAAACATCCAGTATCCGGCAGTCCTGTGGGCGAAAATGCCTTGTTGATGCTAGAGGTCAGAGGAGAATGGGCCGACTGATTCAAGCTGATAGAAAAGCAACTTTGACTGAAATAACCACTCGTTACAACCGAGGTATGCAGCAAAGCATTTGTGAAGCCACAACACGCACAACCTTGAGGCGGATGGGCTACAACAGCAGAAGACCCCACCGGGTACCACTCATCTCCACTACAAATAGGAAAAAGAGGCTACAATTTGCACGAGCTCACTAAAATTGGACAGTTGAAGACTGGAAAAATGTTGCCTGGTCTGATGAGTCTCGATTTCTGTTGAGACATTCAGATGGTAGAGTCAGAATTTGGCGTAAACAGAATGAGAACATGGATCCATCATGCCTTGTTACCACTGTGCAGGCTGGTGGTGCTGGTGTAATGGTGTGAGGAATGCTTTCTTGGCACACTTTAGGCCCCTTACTGCCAGTTGGGCATCGTTTAAATGCCATGGCCTAACTGAGCATTGTTTCTGACTTCTAGCAGGATAAGGCACCATGTCACAAAGCTCGAATCATTTCAAATTGGTTTCTTGGTTTCAATGACACATAGAATTAAGGCAGTTGTGAAGGCGAAAGAGGGTCAAACACAGTATTAGTATGGTGTTAGTAATAATCCTTTAGGTGAGTCTGTGTATATATGTATATGTATGTATATATGTATGTATATGTATACTTGTGTATATATATTACAGTATATACATTGGATATTCAGACCCCCTTAAATTTAACTCTTTTTTTTTATATTGCAGCCATTTGCTAAAATCATTGAAGTAAATTTTTTTTTTCCTCATTAATGTACACACAGCACCCCATATTGACAGAAAAACACAGAATTCTTGACATTTTTGCTGATTTATTAAAAAAGGTGGTGGCCGGGTCTTTCCCCTCGGGGCCCGGCCGGGCTCAGCCCGAATGAGCGTGATGCCGACCTCCCGTGGGCCCACCACCTGCGGGAGGAACCATATGGGGCCGGTGCATTGTGCATTGGGCAGCGGCCGAAGGCAGGGGCCTCGGCAACCCAATCCCCGGACACGGAATCTGGCTCTAGGGACATGGAACGTCACCTCGCTGGCGGGGAAGGAGCCTGGGCTTGTGCGGGAGGTCGAGAGATACCGACTAGAGATAGTGGGGCTCACCTCCACGCACAGCTTGGGCTCTGGAACCCAACTCCTTGAGAGAGACTGGACTCTCCGCTACTCTGGAGTTGCCTGCGGTGGAAGACTGCGGGCTGGTGTGGGCTTTCTCATAGCCCCCCAGCTCAGCCGCCATGTGTTGGAGTTTACCCCGGTGAACGAGAGGGTCACTTCACTGTGTCTTCGGGTCGGGGATAGGGCTCTCACTGTTGTTTGTGCTTACGGGCCGAATGACAGTGCAGAGTACCCGGCCTTCTTGGAGTCTCTGGGAGGGGTGCTGGAAAGTGCTCCGAACGGGGACTCTGTCGTTCTACTGGGGGACTTCAACGCTCATATGGGCAGCGACAGTGCTACCTGGAGGGGCGTGATTGGGAGGAACGGCCCCCCTGATCTGAACCAGTTTGTCCATAACGAACACCATGTTCAAGCATAAGGGTGTCCACCATTACACGTGGTACCAGGACACCCTAGGGCGGAGGTCGATGATCGACTTTGTAGTTGTTTCATCTGACCTCCGGCCGTATGTCTTGGACACTCAGGTGAAGAGAGGGGCGGAGCTGTCAACTGATCACCACCTGGTGGTGAGTTGGATCAGATGGCAGGGGAGGAAGCTGGATAGACTCGGCAGACCCAAACGTACTGTGAGGGTCTGCTGGGAACGTTTGGCCGAGTCCCCTGTCAGAAAGATCTTCAACTCGCACCTCCGGCAGAGCTTCAACCAGATACCGAGGGAGGCTGGAGACATTGAGTCTGAGTGGACCATGTTCTCTACCTCCATTGTCGACGTGGCCGTAAAGTCTCGGGTGCCTGTCGTGGCGGCAATCCCCGAACCCGGTGGTGGACACTGGATGTAAGGGATGCCGTCAAGCTGAAGAAGGAGGCCTATCGAGCCTGGTTGGCTCGGGGGACTCCTGAGGGAATCCTGAAGGATTATAGGTCGGCCCCGAAGAAATTCTGGCAAACCGTCCGGTGCCTCAGGAGGGGGAAGCAGTGCCCTGCCAACACTGTTTACAGCTGACTTCAACTGGGGACATCGTTGGGCGGTGGAAGGAATTCTTTGGGGATCTCCTCAATCCCACCGACACGTCTTCCACTGAGGAAGCAGAGGCCGAGGACTCAGAGGTGGGCTCACCCATCACCCAAGCTGAGGTCACTGAGGTGGTTGGAAAGCTCCTTGGTGGCAAGGCAGCGGGGGTGGATGAGATACGCCCTGAGTACCTCAAGTCTCTGGATGTTGTGGGGCTGTCTTGGCTGACACGGCAGGAGCTTGGTTCGTATTGCCGGTAGTAAGTCAGACCTGTTCCCAGTGCATGTTGGACTCCGGCAGGGCTGCCCTTTATCACCGGTCCTGTTCATAATCTTTATGGACAGGATTTATAGGCGCAGTCAGGGGCTAGAGGGAGTCTGGTTTGGGGACCACAGGATCTCATCCCTGCTTTTTGCGGATGATGTTGTCCTGTTGGCTCCATCGGGCCAGGACCTCCAGTGTGCATTGGGATGGCTTGCAGCCGAGTGTGAGGCGGCTGGGATGAGGATCAGCACCTCCAAGTCTGAATCAATGGTTCTCAGTCGGAAAAGGGTGGCTTGTCCTCTTCAGGTTGGTGGAGAGCTCCTGCCTCAAGTGGAGGAGTTCAAGTATCTTGGGGTTTTGTTCACGAGTGAGGGAAGGAAGGAGCGTGAGGTTGACAGACGGATCGGTGCAGCTTCTGCAGTAATGTGGTCGATGTACCGGTCTGTCGTGGTGAAGAAGGAGCTGAGCTCCAAGGCGAAGCTCTCGATTTACCGGTCAATCCACGTTCCTACTCTCACCTATGGTCATGAGCTTTGGGTCATGACCGAAAGAATGAGATCCCGGATACAGGTGGCCGAAATGAGCTTTCTCCGCAGAGTGACAGGGCACTCCCTTGGAGATAGGGTGAGGAGCTCTGTCACTCGGGAGGAGCTCAAAGTAGATCCGTTGCTCCTCCACATCGAGAGGAGTCAGCTGAGGTGGCTCGGGCATCTGTTTCGGATGCCTCCTGGACGCCTCCCTAGGGAGGTGTTCCGGGCATGTCCCACCGGGAGAAGGCCCCGGGGAAGACCTAGGACACGCTGGAGAGACTATGTCTCTCAGCTGGCCTGGGAACGCCTCAGTGTCCCCCTGGAAGAGCTGGAGGAAGTGTCTGGGGAGAGGGAAGTCTGGGAGTCTCTGCTAAGACTGCTGCCCCCGCGACCCGGCCCCAGATAAGCGGTGGAAGATGAATGAAAATATGAATGAATGAATATTAAAAAAGAAAAACTGAAATATCACATGGTCCTAAGTTTTCAGACCCTTTGCTCAATATTTAGTAGAAACACCCTTTTGATCTAATACATGAGTCTTTTTTTGGGAAAGATGCATTTATTTTATTTTGTTTAATTTATTAAATTACCCAGCCCTGCCCAGGGCCAACCTGATTGTTGAGGCCTGATAAGAGTTGATACTGCTAAGCTAAAGAAATAACCCTTTTTTATCAAGGTCTGTTTGAGGATCTTGTACCGACTTTGAATCAGCTGTCTTTCTCCTTTGCAGTGCCCTTTGGGACATTGAGACCGGTCAGCAGACCACCATGTTCACAGGGCACAGTGGAGATGTGATGAGCCTGTCCCTTAGCCCAGACACGAAGACCTTTGTGTCGGGTGCCTGTGATGCATCTTCCAAATTGTGGGACATCCGAGACGGAATGTGCAGACAGTCTTTCACTGGACACGTGTCTGATATAAATGCTGTCTGTGTGAGTGTCATAGAGAAAAGTCCTCAGCAGTGTCTAATGCTGGTTTGCTTCTTATTGAGCCTGTCTTTTCATATTACTTTTCGAAATTGTTTATATCATCTGGTTTCAATTGTACTCGTTTTTTCAGTTCTTTCCAAACGGCAATGCATTCACCACTGGCTCAGACGATGCCACTTGTCGTTTGTTTGACCTTCGTGCAGACCAGGAACTGATGATGTATTCCCATGACAACATTATCTGTGGCATCACCTCCGTGGCCTTCTCCAAGAGTGGCCGTCTGCTGCTCGCTGGCTACGATGACTTCAACTGCAATGTGTGGGACACGCTAAAAGGAGAGCGTGCAGGTCAGTAATTCACACAGCCCTTTGTCCGCACGGAAAAAACTTATTGGCAGTTGTTACTGAACACAAAATCTATGGGACCTGTTTGAATACTACTGAAGCAAAATCGTATGTGAAAAATTGTAGGCATTGTATTTAGAGACAAGCTTTCAAAATTAAATCTACTTTTATACTGTCATTGTACTAAAATGCATAGAAATTATGAAAATATTATATAAAAAATATTTACTCTAACTTTTTTTTAACTTTTTTTCACCCACTATTACGGTTACATACATATGCATGCAGTTTTCATTACACTTTTTACAGTAAATTATGTTCTTACAATGGTTAAGTAACAGTGGTGAGGAAAATCTCCTTGAAACGTATAACAAGTGCAAACTATTCTTGTTGCAAGTTTGTTGCAAGAAATAAGTGATTATTTCCCACAAAGTGAGAAATATATGCAGATTTACTGTAAAAAAAAAAAGAAAGGTAGAACTCCTCTTGAAGCAACCACCTTTTTAAAATATGCTCAGCTAATCTCTTTAAAGTTTAAATGGAAATTTTGTAATTTTGCCACAGAGAAAACAAACGCATGTCAAATCAAATTGTTTTCCGCTCCAGATATACACTTCAAAATAATATATTAATTTTAAAATGTAACATTAACATGGCTAATTTAAACTTTAAATTAGATTAAATTAAAACATTAAATATGCATTCAAAACATGCGATCCATACTTTATAAATTACAAGTGTAAAAAGTTCCTCTACCCAGGGTTAAATGGTGGGGTTTAGAATGATGATAACCCAGGGTCTGAAAAATCCTGTAGACTGTAAAATACTTAGAATATTTATCCCTGCTATATGTATATATATGTATGTGTGAGTGTGTGTGTGTGTGTATATATATATATATATATATATATATATATATATATATAATAAATTTAATTTTATTTATTTATTTTTTATTTTTTGAATGAAGGTGTTTTAGCTGGCCATGACAACAGGGTCAGCTGTTTGGGGGTGACCAGTGATGGCATGGCTGTGGCCACCGGTTCTTGGGACAGCTTCCTCAGGATATGGAACTGACCTCACTGGGCGGGACTTCGGGGAGCCACTCTTTCTGATCAGAGTCACTATAGTGCACCACTGCCACACAGGACCCCTCCCTCTCCTTCTCGTTACAGATGCCCTGGTTTTCTTCTCTCTGCACTATCCAACTATCCTACAGTCAGTTAAAGAGGTGAGGACCAGCAGTGAAGAGCCTCCACTGGCTCTCTCTGTCTCTCTGACTTCACATCTCGACTTGAGAAGTGGGGAACAGACTGTATTGTGTGTATATATATCCGCCATTCTTTATGCTTGTATGTATAACATATGCACTTCTGACAGTGTTTGGATGTTCTGGTCTGTGGATACTCGTGATGGGTGTCTTGGCTGTGCCTGTTTTCTTTTCCTGCATATTTTTTTTTCTTTGTCTCCAATCACGATCCTATTTGCCACACATAGTGGCTAATGTAATGAAACGAATGATGATGCTGCCACAGTATTGTAGGCCATCAGTCTTTGACCTTATATTCAGTTTGCATTGACTAGTTTCATCAGTGTTGGTCTGTTCTATATTAAATGGTTGAGGCTCAGGAAGGTAGCGTGTAGTTGTGAGAGAAACACTGATGTCACTGAGCTTGTTTTTGCCATCCTCTAAGCCTGACAGAAATGTTTGGCATGTTTCATTAGACTGTTTTACTGACTGCACAGAAGGATTTACATCAGCCTGTTTGTCCCTTCTGTCTTTACTATTACTAGCTATACTTTGAGATTTGCTGCTTTTCATACTGATTCAGCTGGACGAGCGTGATACATAAGTGGTTAAACGGATAGTTTACCCACAAGTGAAAGTTGTTGTCATTTACCCACTCATGTTGTTATATCTATGACTTTTTTTCTTCCATCAAAATTAGAACAATTCTGAAGAATATTGTGCTCTTTCAAGCAATCAAAATTAATAGGGACTGATGCATTTATGCTTCAAAAACAGGATGCAGATGAGTTGTGCTCTACATACCAAGTCTTCTGAAGTAAGAAACTAACTGATATTTTAGTTGGTAATCTACATTTAACCTTTGCATCCAGTTTGAGTGGATTGAATGTTGAACTCAGCATAATTCGAAGCAATTCATGAATGCTCCAGGAAGACCTAGTGCATTTGTTGTGATTTATCGGTGAATAACTGCTTCGGGTCCGTTTTTCCACTCAAAGCTGTTGTACAGTTTCAGAAGATGAGTATGGTGCACAAATCATATGGGCCTCTTTCGGGGAGCTTTTACATTTGTGTAAGCACAAAAAAAATCTTGAGTAAATGATGTTGCATTTTAGCTTAGCTTTTCCTGGAAGGTTTGGTTTAGTCTTTAGTTTTAATCTGAACACCAAGCATAGTCTTGATGCTTTGTGACACTTTGCTGTTGGTTAGCAGGCTGGAAGTGCACAACCTAATACTTAACAAGAGGCCTTGGTCACTGACACTCTGACATTGTCTGCCTTCCAACACCCACTATGAACACTTGTCCTTCTTAGATGAGGAACTATCTGGGACCGTATGCTTTTACTCTAGAAAATAGTCACGCAAAACAGCACACACTGGTGTTTCTGCACATATTTGAATTAATGTGCTTCAGCTCTATGACAAGAAAGCTGTCATGGACCAGGAGCTACACTGTGCGTATTTTTCACAAATGTTTGTATTGAAGGTATAGAGCCCTCTGCCAGTTTCTGTAAAAAAATAAAAAACGACCTTAAAGGATTAGTTCACCCAAAAATTAAAGTTATCCCATTATTTAGTTTTAGTTTATATATATATATATATATATATATACACACACACACACACACACATAAAAGTTTGGAAGAATATATTTATATTATTAAATATAATATATTTATTTTTGGCTCTTCCAAGCTTTATATTGGTAGTGAGTAGTAATCAATATTTTAAAGCCCAAAAAAGCACATCCATCCCTCATAAAGGTAATCCATATGGCTCCAGGGGATTAATAAGTGTTCTGAAACGAAGCGATGCTTTTTTTGTAAGAAAAACATCCTTATTTATAACTTTATAAACTAGAATCACTGGCTTTTGTACACAAGGTGATTCCGGTGGAAGAATGAACTTTGACCTGACGCATGAAGGACAGTCACGAATTAGAAGCCTAAAACGAGGATTTTTAAAGAGAAAATGTTGGAGCTTGAGTTTGTTGTCCAGCCCTATTTGTTTGAACTACGAGAGGCACCTACTCTCACCTAAGCTTGCGCTACTCCTACATCCTACGTTGTACACCGGAACATGAATCTCTTGAACGCGTGGATGGATGTTACCGGAAGCTAATGATTATAGTCTATAAAGTTATAAATATGGGTATTTTTATTTATTTTTTTATTTTTTTTTAACTCCCTTTATAAGAAGAGAGAATTTTTATTTAATATAATTCAGATTTTTTAAGAGTTTGACTGAAAGAAGAAAGTCATGTATACCTAGGATGGCTTGAGGGTGAGTAAAATTACGGGATCATTTTTGGGTGAACTACCCTTTAAAGCATGTCGTAGTTCATATAATCATCAATAATGACCTTTAATTTTGTGCCAATCAGTATGAATGAATCTATAGAATGGCTTTGTGAACATATAAAAAATGGTATAAATGTTATGCTTTTCATTGTGGTTTTGTTTTGGGCATTTTTTTTTTCCTCAGAGAATTTTCTGATACATTAATACATGTGAAATTGATCATCATTTAAAATACCAGATTGCATTCAGTATTCTATAAGTAGATTTGAGTTTCTTTTTTATGCCTTTTAATTTTATGACATTATTGTTCATCAGGTAAACTTTTGTGAAGCAATTTTGTTATTTCAGTTGAATCAAGCAGTTATGATATGCAAGCACATAAAACAAATCTGGAAGTGCTGTTCATCAGTTGTTTACTACATTTAGACAGTTGTATTAAAGTCCACGAAGAACATTTGCGTAGCATGAAGGCAAAAAGTGTTTTTAAGCTAAAATGATTTGGTAAAGCCAACAGAATTCATATGACATTCAAGTCTCATCAAGATATAGTCTTTTAGTTTTTATATTGACTTGAGGGAATGTTCCAGTCTCAATGCAAGTAAAGCAATACTAACAATGCAAGTTACACAAAGTAATTATGCCTCGTGCCATTTTCTGGGGAAAAATGGGGCCCTTGCAATGAAATACAAGACATTTTTGGAGTGTAAAAAGCGGAAATTTGTGTTCAAGCACTTCAATTTGTCATTTTAAAAAAAATGTGTATTTGGGTTTTCTAAAATCATTATTTCCAACATCATTCTTGTGTTTGTTTGGTTGTTGGTTTTTTTTTTTTTTTTTTTTTTTTTTTTTTTTTTTTTAATCGAAGTCCTCTTCGTTTAATATAGTCATGACAGGAGATGATATTTGTTAAATTTTGGACAGGCAGCTTACATTTAGTCTCATTAACAGTGATTAAGTGTAGTTGCTATACTTTTAAAATTGTATTTTAGTGTAGATTGAACTGCTACATTTAATTTTATTGTTAGTTCCTTTAACTCTGGGAGTGAGGGAAGGAGTGAGTGAGTGAGGGAATGGAGGAAGGGAGGACTAACGCGCCAACCTTAACTTGCATTGATCCTGGAACATTCATTTGAAAGTTATATCTGAACTTCCCAGTTAGTTCATACAAGGGCATAGCCATAAGGAGTAATCTACATAGTATCCTATGGATATTTCAGCTAGCTTGCCAAGCCTTATCCTATGGATAAGATCAAACACTATGCTAGCAATATCACAGTCCGCTGACTCTGAAGAAAACAGCTTGCTCCTTCAACGGTTTACAAAAACACACCTGAACAATTTCTGATTCACTGCCCTCATGCATGACATTTACAAAGTTGCAACTTGAGAACTGAATGATTGTGAACAGTTGCCAAATATGAAAATCATTTTAAGACTTAAGTGTTAGAACTATGATATTTAAATGATGTGGCCTCTGTGATATCCAGATATATTATCTTCGTAATCACCTTTTTTACAGTAGGCACTTGGTGCATTACTTATGGCATTAGCCTTGAATATTTATATTTTCTGAAAATGGTTTACCTCGCAACATTGGTTTTCCAAGTGTGCTGGCCTTCTCATTAGAGGAAGTGAGCAAGAGCTGCATTTTTCTGAATCGTAACTAGGCCATGGTTGTTTTTGCTGAGGTAGTTATGCTGCCAAACATCAAAATTACTGCATTGAAACCCTAAGGCAGATTTCCTTATCGCAGCAGTTCACATCAGCCTTCAACTCTAAAAATGAAAGTGTATCAGAGGTAATGCAATGTTTGCTGTATTCAAAGGTTTTAATGTCTGTTGTCACTTAAAGCAATGTACCACCTTAAAAAACAAAGTATTTGTCGTGTGCTGGCTTTTTCACTTGCTACAGTTCTGGCATAGGTGGAACTTTTTTTGTTTGTTTCCATTTGTAAACCTACCCAACACAGATAACCGAAGTGCAATCTTTCAAACATAGTAACAACAAACTCCAACAGTCACCAACCCTTAAAACACATTGTGGCTTACCAAAAAGCAAGTGTGTGTGATTCATAGTGGTTTTGATGTATTTTATATAGAGATAGATCCACCTGTACATTGTGCAGAATAAATGATTCTGGATGGTCCTGCATATGTTGTAAATATCTGATTAAAGACCAAATGATTTTGTTTTTAATTCCCTTATTTAGTCATTCTAAGTTCTATGATTCTGTCCCTCATGGTTATATCACTGTGTATATCATGGACGAAACCAGCAGACATAACTGCCTCTTGATTCTAACACTCATTCTTCTTAATTCACTTTAACTGCTTTATTGAAAACCAATTTGTATTATTTCATTATGTTGGTTCAGAAAACATTGATCACTTGCTGTGGGATCTTTTTTATTATTTTTAATTGTTTTGTTTTTTTTAACACCCAGAATTTATTTGTATTTGTGCAGTGGCAGTGTCACCTGTTACTATTTGTTCCCTTAACCAATAAAGGCTTTTCATCAAGGAAGTAGTCTGCATATTAACTTGCTACAAATAGTTTTTTGTCAGTGAGAAATGTGGTCCCGAGGCTTGTATGAAATACTGAAATTAAATAGATTTCGATTCTATGTAACTTTTCATTCAGCAGATTTTTGGTTGTTCCAACACTGGACACTGGAGGACAGTCTTACTCCAGCACTTCAGTTTCTTGCTGCTCTGGTTAATGTTGAATCTGCAGATAATGTGCTGAAAAAGACTCCAGTTGTGACTCCAGATCAGTGGCTTTGTGCCTGGGAATAAAACGAGACCAATATTATAAGGTTTAAATGACAAGAAAACTGTTTCTGTCAGATGAAATATTTTACAGTCGTTTATTACCATCATGATTAATGCTGAACTGGTTGGGGAAGCTCTGTTCTGAGTATGAGATTGGGAACAGATACTGAATGAATCAGCTGTAAGTATAGTGACAAATCTGATGCAATAAAGCCCCGCCCCCTGTATTTCGAAACTAAAGTGCACTTCTCGGGGAGAACACCATATCTGCAGGAAATTTAAAATCTTTGCAAGTTATATTGATACGAAGAACATTTTTGAAGCATGCAAGGATGTATTGAGATCTACAAATAGGCCTACTTTATGCATCTCAGGGGCCTTTTTACATAACACTGTTTTCATTTAAAAATGGAAAAATGTTGGTCGTTAATTTACACGTTCTGGGGGCCTGAAAATGTTTTTTTTGTTGTTGTTTTTTTATCTCCATGTAAATTACAAAAACTCATTTGTGAAAATGGATGATCATGTGTGAACGAGGATCCTTTTGACAATGCAGTGTCATTTGTATGTAATATTGTGTGCTGTCGTTTAAACTTACCCTTATATGTTCATAATTAATATTGCACTTTTTAACCTATGATATAAATATCTTTAGAATTATATGAATATATTTTTAAAGCTTTTTTTGGACCTATATAAATTCAGGTAACACTTTTTTACAACAACATTGTTACATATGTTACATGCAGTTACTATAGCAATAATTATAATTTATGCCTAATTACATGCAACAAACCCTAAACCTAACCCTATAGTAAGTACTTATTATTACTCAGTACTTAAATGTATTATTACAGTATAACAGACACTTTAAAGTGTAACCTAAATCCACTTGCACTGATACTTGAATAATGAATCTTGATCTTTAGCTGAGAAGTGAATCCTGCTGGGTTTAGTTCAGCTGACTTCATGAGGTAAAGCCTCAGAGGAATCAATTTCCAAATGGCTTACTTTTTCTTTGGATGTTAAGCTGACAAAATACTATTTCAAGTATTTAAAAAATACACCATCTTAAAGTCATAAAATACAGTGTAAAATGAAAGAATTTCAATTTGTAGTGTTGTAAAAATCAAACGAACATTCAATGCTGTTATATGATGCTTCCCCACCTTCCCTCTGCTTGCAGAATTACCAATTGACAAGGATTTGCTTTCAATTAAGGGTAATTATCTACAGTGCAAGCTGTCATTCTCTCTCACGCACATCATGACTGTTCTACCTGAGGGTTTTGGAGTGTCTCTGGACACTCTCCAGGCGCTGAATCCTGGCACTGAGTCTGCGGATCTCAGTTTCAAGCTCCATCTCGCTCTTGTCAACCTGTTGGCACATGCGGGCAAAGACGGCCACCATCTCCCTGCAATGCAGAGAAGAATATCCTTCGCACATCACCCGCAAATCATATAAACCAATATTTCAAATGTCTCAGAGTATGTTTATATGCAGGTCTGTGAAGGGCGCCGTTGTCTTTTCTTTTGAGCTGTCTTCAGCTTGGAGATGAAATATTCACTCAAAGTCACTGTCATGATTAAGTCCTGGAAAAGGCAGGTGATGTCACATTTTCCTTTTACCTAAGCCCAAGTCCAGTATGTAAATGACAGGTTTGAGTTTAAATAGCAGGACAAAAGGGTCACTGTCTCTTTCTGTACCTTAATCATTTTTAATGGTAATCTGGTTTTGAATAATTTTGGCTTCAAGTGGGAATTCAAAGAGTACATTCTAGGCTTCTGGTATCATGTTTTATAGTGTTTGTAGAATAATAAAGGTTCTGTCACAAGCAAAAGCCATTCTTTTCAATAGCACTTCACACAATCTGGAATTTTGCATGAGAGCTAAAGAATTCCCCTTGCAGATTTCACATGTTCAAGTTGGTCACATTAATTTGACAGCTGCTTGGTTTGAAATTGGCTTCTTTGTAATCTCTGATTCACAATGGACAATAGATCTTTTTTGCATGCTAATGTAACTGCACACACATTGATTTGATACAGGTGATTCCTAATCACTTCAATATACGAACCTACGTGATTGGGAATGTCTGTGTGAACTGTGCTTCAATCCTCTACACTATTGACACATTTACCTTTTTTTGCCCCTGAAATTTTGTCAATGTATCTGTACCTTAAGAATCATATTTTACAAAATGATATTATAGTAAAAGGTCAGGATATGACTTCAGAATAATAGCACATGGACCATTTTGCATTTGATTTGCATCTCTTTTGAAGCTTCAAAGGTTCAGTCCCGGTTCATTTTAATTGGACAGGAAAGATCCAGAACATTCTGTTAAACATATCCTTTTGTGTTTCATGGAAGAAAGAAGTACAGGTGAGTAACTGACGACAATCTCGTTATTTGTTCAGTCTGTCACTCACTGTTGCACCTGCTGTCCACAGTCACTGCTGATGATATGTGAGATTGCCTGCAGTCTTTGAGTGGCGTAATCCACAAACTGCTGCTTAAGGGCCCTTTCTATAGAGCTGTTGGTCCAGGTGAGCCTTTCATACAGGTAGAGCAAACTGTAGAGACTGACAGAGAGTACAATAACCCTCCATCCTACAGAACGCCACACCTGTCCAAAAATGGCATTACAAAACTCTTTTACTCAATTGTTTACTCTATGTAATGTTTTTAGAGCTTAAAGACATTGCACCTGATGTGCTTCCTGGTATAAAAAGCTTTTAATCAAATATTTCTTACCACTCCAGCAGTGACCAACATGCCCACTGATGCTCTGGAAGTGAGAGAGAGCAGTCCTGTTGCCATGGAGATAGCCAGCTCCTCCTGGGTCTGAGCTCCCATGGTAGCAGATGAAGAGGTGACCTGTGCACAAAGCATATCACGTCACTTTAGGCCTATTCACACTTCATAATTTTGTCATTAGAGATCATAAAAACAAGCGTAAAACTAAGAAACAGTTGGACAGTTACTTTCAAATTCTGGTCCAAAAGACTCAAAGCTTGTTTGGCTTTAGCAGGCCCCAGGAAACGATTCACCAAGGATGTAAGACCCAGTGAGAAGTGAAAGTCGATGTCCTCCACAAAATTTTCACATAGGCTGGCAAAGTTCAGGTCATAGGTCATAGTGAACTTCTTGTTGGGGAGGTATAGTTGACCTCGGGCAGCAGGGGGCAGCAGAGGACGCAGAGTGTCTAGGTATGAGATTGACATGAGGGTAGAAATGCTGACAGCAGTTTAGTCTAAAATATCCTTAGCCAGGGAAAGCTTGTTTACTGGAGACTTTATGTCTGAAGTGAAAACTGTGCATGAGTGTGTACCCATGATGTCTCTCTGAGATGACAGCACACAGCCGTTTATTGTGCTGGAACAGCGGAGGTCCAGATTCTTCACCATTCTCTCCTCCACATAGGCCATAAGCTTCTGCAAAATGCAAACAAACATGACTATGAGCATATTTGACTATTACATACTGACATTCTAAAGAAAAAAAACTTATTACTCATATTGTAAATTTCTTAAAACAAGATAAAAACAGCTAATTAGCAAAACTGCTTCAGATATTTATTTATTTGGATTTTATATATATATATATATATATATATATATATATATATATATATATTATAGCATGAAAGGATGACATTAAATATCTAGTTCAATCAAGAAGCTCTAGTGAGCACATGATGATCCTTTACATGTAAACGGCAAGCAATCGCATCATTACCGTGAGACAAGCTGATTGGCTGCTTCATTGTTTGCTGTAGGCTAGAGCAGTGGTTCTCAAACCTGCCCTGGAGACCCCCCACCACTGCACATTTTGTATGTCTCCCTCATCTAACACACCTGATTCATCTTTTGCAGTCTCTACTAAAGAGTCTCTACAAAATATGCAGTGGTAGGGGTCCCTAGGACATGTTTGAGAACCACTGGGTTCCCCTGAAATCCTTCACCTCCCCAACTCCACCTGTCTAGATCTGCTATGGGTGGCTAGATTCTGCTTCATGTATGTCTATTTATGCAGCAGCAACAGCAAGTCTGTGTATCTATTAACAGCAGCGAGTCCATACTTGCTCTTCTGCAGCAGCTCAGCACATCTAGTCCACCAAGACCAAATACATTAACATTGTCATATTCATTAACATTCACTATTTTGAAAGTTGTCATGATTGAAATACATTTACACATGAATTATTATTATGATATTTATAAAATAATAAACATTTTATGTTTTAGTATGGCTAGTATACAACATTGTGTCTTTAAACAGAGTTTGAAGATGTGTAAAGACCTCTAGATTTGTCTCATGAAAGAACAATGTATCTAGTCTTAAGTAACCTTTCTTTGTACGCAGAGACCAGCAGGATATTAAGAGACCAGCTCCTTAATCCTGTTATGCTGATCACACTGACAGCTGTCACTCAGGTAGCTCTCTAGATTAATGCACTGCTTAACAAATCTCATGTATTTAGGTTTCTTTGGTACATGGTTCAGACTGGAAAATTTCATTCTCCATGATTCTTTCTAATCTGACTTAAAATAAAATAACAAATTACTTTTGTAAAGAGTTTAACAAAACTCACAGTTTTGTACAGGGCTAAGGCATTTGAGGCAGGGCTAAAATCAGTGCAGAATTCATCCACAAGAACAGACAGGCAACAAATCTCTTCTGCCATGGCACTGGACACCTAGAAAAACAGCAGTGAGCATTTATTGGGCCATCTTCAACACCATAGAAAATATAAGGTTGAAATATTAGCTAAGACTTTTCATACTGACAGGCTAGCAACCACTGTAATTTGGAGGGATATGTACCATCAATTTTACAAATTATGAAATTAGTCCCCTAAAATAGGAGGAAAAAGTCGTTTTGAACAGTTGTTAAATGGTATCTCTTATGATTATATCCATGGTAATTAGGCCTTTAAAACCATGTTTATGAAAGAGGCTGATGTTTAAAATGAATTAATGAAGAATTTTTAATCTGAATATAATGTACATAATTTATAATATATATGTGTATACCGTGTATACTGATCACAACCCCTTGGTTTTTCTTCACCACATGTCCAATGCAAATCACAGACTCATACGTTGGGCACTCATTTGTCAAGGTTTCAACTTGAGGATTCAACACAAAGGAGTTGCATGTGTTTTTTTGTTTGTTTTGAGTGTCTGTGCAGGAGAAGGCGTGGCCTGTACCCAAGTCAGCAGAGCTTATGATTGGTGTGTTTCTGATTGGTCCTTTCCGGAATTCGGGATATAAGGACCTCACCAACACTCTGAAGGGCCGCCGAATGCGTGCCATTTGTTTGCCCTGTCTGAGTTTTCTATTGTTCTTGCTTTGTCCTTGATGTGTGATATTGAGTTTCTTTGTTTATAGTTTTATTGTTTAAAGATTATTTTTGTATCTATTTAATTTAGGGGAAGTAGGGAGTGCGACGCCATTTTCTTTATACTCGTTTGCTTTATGTTTTGGGCTAAGGGAGTTAGGGAAGTTGTGTTAATTTCTTTTGTATGTATTTTCATTCCAGGTAAGTTAGAGGGTCTTAACGTTAGATATTTTTGTATTTGTGTATGTTATTGTGAATAAATGTCTTCATTTAAAAACTTCATCGACTGAGGCCCTAGATGGTCGTAATTATATATATATAGCGCTTTGTTTTTTGTTTTGTTTTCAGACACTACAGCCATGATATATTTTCAAAGGGGTGATGATGCAAGTTACCTTGGCAGCCACTTCGTCAGCAATGGCCTTTATCTTGTCTTTGATGTCCTCAGTTAGGAAGTTAAGCTGATTTTGCACAAACTCTAGCCGGTCCATTAGAGTCTCACGCTCTTCCAGTGAGAACACTCTAAAGATTGACCGGATTGAATAATTGCGATTGTTACAATAATAAAGTTAACACAAAAATGGCTTTTATGAAGAGTACTTAAGAACAAATGGTTTTGCACTGAGAGAATCTCAGGTCTTGGTTCAATAATGAGACCGATTATTGTCTTTTGGAGCCCTTCATTACAGAGAAGATAAGGTTTTGGAACTCACTTCTTTTCTGCTGAAGAAATATTGATGGCATCCATGATATCCTTGACCGACTCAATGATCTGCCAGGCTCTGATTGTGTGCTGCTCAAACTTGGTCTTCACGGCAGACTGGGATATAAATTCCTGTGGAATCCATGAAGCGCGTTCTTGAGCCATCATTGTGCCACAATTATCAGGGATCACGTCATGATTAAAACTAATCAAAACAAGATTCCAACGGTTAGATTTTATCTGTACCCTTCAACATGCATTTCACTCTCATTATTGGTTGCTTGCATGGCTGAATCACAACAGACCCATCTATTAATGCCATCGTAGATTACTGTGATTTTTCATCCCTGGTTCCCAAGAATGTGAGGTACTCTCACCTACTCAAATCCTCTAACTTGGCTCAGGGTATGCCACTACGGTGAATGGCTGCCTGGAATCTATGAGGAACACCAAGTATCTCACACATCTGGGAGCCAGCAGCAGATGGCCTGAATCAACGCAAAACGGTTTGCTTAAGGAGACCGGCATCACGTCACGCCATTTCTGGGTGAAGCTCTCATAAATTCTCATCTAGTCTAAACAGTATACAGACAGGGCTAAGACTCAGTTTCCATGAAGCTCCTCTTAATCTTCATTGTTTTTAGCCTCATTGTCAGACAACGATTATCCTGGAGCCAGTGACTACAGTTTGAGTGCTTTCTCACCTCAAATGTTCTTTCAAAATTCTGGAATTCCATCAGTCGCTCTTGGAATCCTTCAGTCAAAGCAGCGCCTTTAAATAAAAAGCATATGCCCCATTTGGTCCCCATAATACCAGCCAATAGATGATATATGAAATGAAGCATGTGTGATGAAGCATCTTTTATGCATATTTTTCACACTTCTAATGACTTCAAGTATCATCGGGCCACTTTAAGATGTATTAGCATTTGCTTCAGAGTGTTTTATGGTTGTTGCACTCATTTTTAACTTGGCTAGGCCTCGTTTTTCCTGGTCTACCTCCAGAACTGTGTCAAAAGCAGTAGGCTCAGCACTGTGCAACCCAAAACGCTGGAGCCTACCAGTCTCTGGCATTCCTTGGGCGCGGTGGATCCTGGCACTCAACACCTCCTTGGCAGAGACAAAGAAGATGCGGTCAGGTGCCTTGTTAAGATCCACTACCTTCAGCTCCTCCACTAAGAAACTGACACAGCGATCCATGTGCTGTTTCCGCACCTAAAAGTAGAAACAATAGAACGGTACAACACCTCCATTAATACAACTTTCATTAATATACTTAATAAACTTGTAGTTAATTCCAATTAAATACAATTTAATATATATTTTTATCTTAATATACATGAACTTCTCAATTGTTAGGTGCTGCATTATGTTTGTGAATGACATATTAATGAAAATTATTTAGTGTAAATCTTATTTTCTTGAGCTTCAAATAAATTTGAAATTGATGATGGAAGAATGATAAATGTTACAAAAATCTCACAAATCTCTGTGGTTTGGTGTGGTGAATTACTTGTGACATAAATATAAGTCATGAGTCATATGTGATCAAACTTACGTCTTCCAGATACTCTGGCTCTAAGACAGATGCATCCCAGCGATTGTTTAGGATGAAAATGTTGGGCTTTGATATACGCTCATTCACTTTGTGGAAAAAGTGCTTCTCCTTTCAAAGAAGTGTGAAACATTGAAATAAACAAAAGGGAAAATAATGAAAAACCGCAGGGAAAAAAATGCTACAAGTTTGTGTTTTTTTCTGGTAAATATTAAAAGTAAATGCAATTATTATTTTGGCCAATACTTTGATAATTATGTTTACAATATATAATTGAAATATCTGTCAATGTTTTGCCACAATAAATGCAAAATAAAATACTAAAAAATCAATTATTTTAAATGCTAGGCATCATTAGTTTAGGCATCATGACTTTATAATGTACATGTTGAAAATAGATATTCATTTTGAGATTTGCTAAAAATGACATTTAACAGATTTATGAAATGATTAGTCCATTTAAACCAGTGGTTCTCGCTTCCAGTCCCCAGGACCCACTGTTCTGCAAATTTTGTATGTCTCTTTTATCTCTTTTGTCAGTTCAGTTCATGGAGCTCGCTCCTAACGAGCTGATGACCACAATCAGATGTGTTAAATAAGGGAAGACATACAAAATGTGCAGAGCAGTGAGTCTGTGGGTTTAAATGATGGCAAAGGTAATCCAAATGAGATTGAAGCTCCTAAATAGAGGAAATTAGTATGAAGGATTAAATATGCAACCGATACCAATAAATGAAAAAAAGTCTCTCTAATATTGACTGATAACAGATTTATTTTGTATATGGAGTCTTCACAGTGATAAGTTGCTACTCACAGTGTTCATTATGGTAGACTCAGAATTGGCCACAAGCACAAAGACATCAGCATCTAAACAGAATTTGTCAATCCAACTGTCCAGCTCTGATGTGACATCTGTGCCTGGGCTGAGGAGGAGGAGAGTGTGGCTTATTTACATTACATCAAACTACACATAATGTTCTGTTCTCTATTGCTAATCTGAGATCAGGCAATTTGGTGTCTTTTTTTTCCCAGCAAACAAATCATTAATGGTTTTTCTATAACCAAACTGGCTGTCACCACCCATGATACCTCTAGAGCAGCACTGCCAAAACCATTAGTGCTTTTACTTGTTAAACTTTGTAGAGGCCGATCTCCAATCTACCTTTTCTGTCAAAATACCTGAAAAAGCAATTACAGTTACAAATGATTTGCTCTTATCATCAGTGGTTGTATCTCTCTATTAGTGTTACTAGACCTCAGTGCTGCTTTTGACACTATCGACCACAATAGTCTTTTGAATATACTCAAAAATTATGTTGGCATTAGTGGAATTGCATTGGCATGGTTCAAATCATACTTCTGACTGTTCAATCTGTTCAGTGTGACTGTTATCAGTTTGTTGTAGTAAATGAAGAGATGTAATTTCGATCAAGTTCAATATGGAGTACCGTAAGGCTCAGTACAAGGACCGTTGCTTTTCACTCTGTACATACTACCCTTGGGAGATATCATTAGGAAGCATGGCATTAGTTTTCACTGTTAAACTGACGATACTCGGCTCTATATTTCTGTCTAACACTTGATGGCTGCTCTGTTAAGTCGACTTCGTCAGTTAGGAACCTGGGTGTGCTCTTTGATACCAATCTTTCATTTGAAAGCCACATTTCTAGCATTTGTAAAACCGCATTCTTCCGTCTTAAAAATATATCTGAACTACGACATATGCTCTCAATGACAAATGCGGAACAGTTAGTTCATGCGTTCATAACCTCAAGGCTAGATTATTGTAACGTTCTACTGGGTGGTTGTCCTGCTCTCTTGATAAACAAACTACAGCCGGTCCAAAACGCAGCTGCTAGAGTCCTTACTAGAACCAGGAAGTATGACCATATTAGCCCGGTTCTGTCAACACTGCACTGGCTCCCTATTAAACATCGTATGGATTTTAAAATCTTGCTAATTACTTACAAAGCATTAAATGGGTTAGCTCCTATACACGACAGAAACGCAGCCCTGAAGTGTCAGCAGAGCCTTTGTCAACTAGCTCATCCCTTGTGAAGGCCTTACCGACATGTCAGCCAGTGGCACAGGTCCCAAACAATCCATCCCATATCGGCGTGATGAAAAAGATCTTAAACTAGATGGAACTGGATTAAATATTTTGACTGTTGCAATCCCAAATCAGACTTATAATTTATAATTTAATCGGACCTGCAACTCTGCCTGAATATCGGACAAGTGTTCACTGTTGGCCAGAGGAGAACTGGCCCCCGACTAAGCCTAGTTTCGCCCAAGGTTTTTTTCTCCATTTTGTTGGAGTTTTGGTTCCTTGATGCTGTTGCCTTTGGCTTGCTTAGTTGGGGACACTTGCTTGATATTCAGCAGTGTTTTTGGTATGACTGCATCAGCACCGTTGTATGCGAACTGAGCTGGACGATTACATCAGAATGAATCAATACAAATATATAGAATAAGCTGCACAATGACACCATTTTCTTTGGGAGCTGTTGTGCAGCCAAAAATTATTTGCCAATTATTACTTGTAAAGCTGCTTTGACACAATTTGCATTGTAAAGCAATATAAGTAAAGCACTATATAAGTAACGGTGACTTGACTTGACTTGACTTGACTAGAGTTCCTTGTAGAAGTCCATGTACCTTCGATTCTCCAGGGTTGCGCCTCTCATAATGATTGTGAGCTAAGTTTATCGTAGAGACCATTGGTGCCAATGCTTTTATGATCTGCATAGACTTACAAAGCTTTTGAGAAATGCAGTCCAGTGTCTGTAGTTCATGTGCCAAACTACCCTGCAGGATTCAGCTCTGACAATTAGCCTGTGTGGAGGGGTTCATACCTATCCATCAGTACCAGATCATCTCTCAGCAGCACACACTTAGTTTTGGGCCAAAACACTCTGACTAGAGAGCCAGAGTCTTGGTTCCTGTCCATATGCAGAGCGTGGGCCAGATGATTGACTGTCTGTAAGGTAAAGTCAAACTTAAAGCTTCAACAAGATATAGGATCACAAAATATTCAAATCATGCCACAACATTAAAACACATGTTATTTATCTTTTTAAAGTAAGGAGTTTTTCTGTGGCTCTTGTTGAACCATTGCGTTATGTAAAAAATAAAGCTAAACAATTTTTTTAACTGTAAATAGTTCTCACTGTAGATTAGGTCATGAAAAATTGGAAAATGTCAATATCATTAATTAAGCGTTTTAAACTTTAAACCAACCTAATATATATATATATATATATATATATATATATATATATATATATATATATATATATATATATATATATGTATGTATATATATATATATTACGATTAGTTCAATTTTTTTACTATGACCTAATTAAATAATAATTGTGTTAATTACAGAGACAATGAATGAGGAACTTGCTTGTATATAGCCTCTTAATATAGTAGAGACTACAATATATTAACTATGAATTTACTATAAACTAATAGTTTGTTAATGATTTGTGAGTACTTTATTACTGTATACTTATTTTAAAGTGTTACCCAAATTTTACATTATACTTCACTAGAGATGATATACTAGAATGTATCTCTTCATTTTATCAAACTTATGACTCACTCACTCCCTCTAAAACTATCCTCACACCATTACCCTATATTTATATAAATTAAAATGTATAATATACTCTTATAAAGAAAAGGGGGAAAATCTCTTTTTTAAGGCTTCATGGCTGTGCCTCTTTTATTTGTGTATATTGTATTGTATTGTATAAGTTACTTAAATGGAAACCTTTTTTTTTGTATTATTATTATTAAAGCTATGGTAGGCAATGTTTTTTTATAAACACTCTGTTATTCTGGTCTGTTAATCTCTTCACTGATAGCAATCAATAATAGAAGTGGTCCAAATATTTAAATATAATACATATTATCTACTGTGGAAGTCTCAGGACCAAAAAATGTTCTTGGACTTGGATTTATGCATTTCTATGGCAACACTATCAACACCTAAATGAATCTGCAGCATCTGCACCATGACTCAGAGGGTACTGAGCTTTTACAGACATTTATAATTATTGTAATGTTATGTTCTTTGAGACATAAGGTAACTTAACACCATCTCTCGTGACGTTTTCCAGACATGCTTTGGCTGTGTTCATGTGTTTTGGAGGAGGTGTGGTTTAGAGAGCTCTCTGAAGGAAGGGTCGGATCTTATGCTTTTAATAGACTAAAACTATAACTAGCCTCTCCAAAATTGCCTACAATAGGTTAGGTTTTTCCAAAAAAGTAAAAATAAGAGCAATTTCAATAAATGTAGTATGAAATAATTACCTCAAATGAACACCAGTTTACAAACTTAAAAAGGCTTGGAACCTGCATGATATTTGTATCATACTTCAATGCTTCTCCTCTCTTCAGAGTCTTCAGCGGTAAGGTAGGCATGCTCCCCATCTGTGCCCTCCACACTCAGGAAACAGTTTGTGGTGTGGCCGATTCCACTGGGCAGAACCCGTTCCCTTAGCATGGCATTAATTACTGTACTCTTTCCATTACTGGTCCTGAGAAACACATAACATCCAGTAACAAACTGTGTATCATAGCTCTGATTCAGGAGTTATTTAAATGCAAATTAATGAGGAAAATAGAGAGATTTTTTGGTGTCTTGCTTTTGTGTATAAATTAATTATACATACCAAAATAATTGAATTTGACTGAACAACTGAAATACTGAAAACATTATTGATCAATTTCATTCTGCTGGCCTGTTGTCATTTTTTGGTTTACATACTATAAACTTAGACCACTGTTGTTTTACCTGCCAAAGAAGGCCACCTTCATGTGTCTGCGGGCTAGCACATCTTTGATGACAGTTAGTTTCCTGGAGCAGGCCTGGATCTGCAGACACTGATCTTCCTCAGCTACGTGCTCCAGATCCTCACTCTTCCATGTCTCTGGATACCACACACACATATCAAATACCAGTAAAGTGCAGGACCAATCTTCCTGATAAAGAGTTAGCCTATTTTTCCACATCAGTCTCCACTCCATTGCAAAAAACAAACAAACAAAAAAACATTTGTCAAAACTTTGCACGTTATTTTTTTAAAAACCTGAAATATCACATTAAATGTATTCAGACCCTTAACTCAGTACTAGTAGGTTATTGTTGTGTTTTGTATTCAGCTTTCCTTCTAACCTGATGTAAGCAATCCATTGGAAGCAAATCTTGGAGAACCCATGTGCAGTTTTATTAACTCAAACGTAATCAAACATAAAACAAAGGCTTGGCAACATGAACTCACCAACAGTGGTACACGGACAATACTAGAGCAAGACTGAAGAAACATGAGATCAATTTATACACAGGTTCTAATAACTAGACAAGGGATACACCTGACAAGGGAGCACATGGCAGGATCACAAGACACAAACAAATGAAACACATGGCAAAAGGGTGCACATGGCAAACAGAAACAAAGCAATGAAAACAAAACAAGACATGACTAAACTTCAAAATAAAACATGAACATGAAACAAAACTAAAAACTAGACATGACAGAATCCCCCCCTCCCCCCATGGGTAGCTCCTGACACCCAACATAAAACCAAGACTAGACAAAAAGTCCATGAGGGTGGTGGAGTGGTGGCGGTCTGAGAGGAGGGATGGTGGGCCAGGTCCATGCAGGGAAACAGGACATGGACTAGGGCATGGCAGAGGAGGGCCTGGGTCATAAAGCATGGGTGGAACAGGGGTGTGGAGCATGGCCGATGCTGGAAAACTAGGACACCTCCAGGGTGGCACTGGCAGTTAAGGGAACCATTTTGGTGCTGGTAGTTCAGGGCCCAATGGAGGTGCAGGCAGTTCAGAGAGCCATGGTGATGTAGGTAGCTAAGGGGACCATTGCAGTGCAGGTAGCTCAAGGGACCATGGTGGTGTAGGTAGTTCAGGGGCCCAGAGAGGCGTGGCATCCTTGGCCATAGCAAGGTATACTATGACTGAGGGCATGGCAGCCATCTTGTGAAGAGACTCAGGTGTGGCAGGTATGACGTGAATAGACTCTGGCTGGGCGGGCATGGTATGAACAGTCTCTGGCTTGACAGACATGATATGAACAGGCACTGACCTGGCAGGCATGACGTGAACAGGCCCTGGCGTGGCAGGCATGACGTGAAGAAACTCAGGTTTGGCAGGCATAATGTAAACAAACTCAGATTTGGCAGGCATGACATGAAGAATCTCAGGCTTGGCAGGCATGATGTGAACTGGTTTAGGCTAGGTGGATACTGTGGGATTGGGGGGCTCCTCGTCTGCAAAGCCCACAGTATATGATGAAACATGAATAATTAGTAGCATGTTTGAAGTCGACAATCAAAATAAAACGTAGCCTTTTTTTCCTTTCTTTTTTTTGATTTTCCAATTGGGATTCATGCATCATAGACATCTATCAGGCCACTCTAACATAAAACCAAGATCAGTGAAGTGTTGCAATGATGTTTGTCCTTCTGAAAGTTTTTCCCATCCCCGCACATAATTTATGGACTGCAAACAGAATGACCATCGAGTTCTTGGTATACGTCTTAATCAGCTCCCTAGTTCGGTAGTCAGGGCACTGATCAGGGAGTTGGTCACATTCATTACGATGTACTGATTCACGACCTAGGAAGCTAGGGAGATGATTGAGACACAGGGTTGGTCACCAAGGCCCTTCTACCCCAATTGCTCAGTTTGGCCCGAGGTCCAGCTCTAGCACTGTAAGTGCCCTGGTTGTTCCAAATGTCCAGTATAAATCACAGAGGCCAATGGGTTCACAGGTGAATTTGCCACAGGACTCCTGTCAAAATGTAGACACATCTCAAAGATGATCTAAAGAAATGGGAATTTCAAGTGTCATAGCAAAGGGTCTGAATACTTATGTTAATGTGATGTTGCAGTTTTTTTTAAATAATTTTGCAAAGTTACTACAAATGTGTGTTGTTGTTTTTTGTTTTTTTTTGCTTTGTGGGTATTTGTGGCGGTAATGTTTAGTTTTCTGTCTTAGGGGCCATTTACACGACACCTTTTTGTGCATTTTTGGCATTCATTTACACGACAACTGCGTTTTGGGGGGTCTGAAAACATGAACGAATCAGTGAGTCTCAAAGTGCAAATTTTTGAAAATGATACCATTATCATCTCCATGTAAACAATAAAAATCCAGACCTATGAAAACAACAGCAAGCACTTGCATATTACAGATTCGGTCTATAGGTATACATGTTTGACGCAAGTGCTCTGTAAAAGAATGTGTATGTGCGCAAGCGCGTAGTCTTTCTTTCTCCATGTGAACTACGATCTTTTTGATAACGTTGTCATCTGTACAAAGAAAAAACTTTCTAGTTTTTAGTACATCGTTGTCATGTAAACATACGTTTTCATTGTCACTGTTTCCATTCATTAGTTGTCACGTTTTTTTATTAGTTATACACCTATTCCCTGATCTGTTGATTGCATCTTTCTTGGATTATATACACACAATAACCCATTACAGTATAGAGGGTTCTGATGTGAAAAAATAATTCAAAGCATTTTAGCATAAGGCTTACACAAGATGGAAATACCATGGTGCTTTAATATATATAATTAACATACTAATAAACCATAGTATTTACATGTATTTACAACAAAAATTTTGATCTAAAAAACATGATATTGCCAGAGGTTTAAGAGTATACAATGGTCTATATTGAAATTCTGTGATTTTAAATCTAATGTAATGAAATTCATTCAGTTAAAGTTAAAAATTAAGTTTTATGATTTCGGATAATTTAATAGATGGAACGTTACCGCATAAAATAAACTCTTTATTCTTGCTCCCACTAAAGCATTAGATTTCTTTGAATAAAGAAATGTCTTTATTCTTTGTAACATTAAACATTTATTTGAAATGTTATGCTTATCTTATCATTTATAATGAAAACTATGCATTGAAAACTATGTAAATTAAATGATAAAATCCCAAACTGAAGCATTTTCACTAGTGTTCTCAAATGTAAAAAACATGGTGATACCATGGTATCATTCCATCTTACCCTCTACAAAATCTGATCCCTCTCTAACAAACTCCAACAACTGGTGAAACACAGCACTGATTGTCCTCTTTGCCACCACAAAGTGCTGCAGTGGTGAAACATTGTCCTGCTCCATGTTTAAATACTGTAAGTACAGTGAGTATAATTTACAATTGAGATGACTAAAAGCATTGTGACAGTGTTATATAAGCTTATAGCGTATATATAAAGGCTTTGGTACTCACCTGACCTGACAAAAGAATTACAACAAGTTCAAGTGGTGCCGTTTCTCAAATGAGGTCAAAGAGCATATTCATTGCAAGGACATGAAAACTTTTCAAATGCATTTTACCTTTACCCAAAATATTTTTACCTTTAACCACACAGAAGTCTGTCTGTGTATAAGATATTGAGATTGTCTGGTGAGATTTGGCAATACTGAAGTCTTTATGAGCAGGACTAGTGACCTCAAATCCTCTTATCTAGGACTTAATTAAGCAGACATGTGCTTCCACTCACCTTTCTCCAACCACAAACTTCTATTTCCAAAATGAGTTAGATAGCATTGTCTATATTGTTTAATGTAGTTCGGCAGTCATGATTGTATGGTTTTTCAATTTTCTGTGCATGCTTCAATGATTTGCAGCACTGGTTCTAATTTAATCATTTAAAATTGACTCTATACTATGCTGTACTCAATCCAATGTAAAACATTATTGCTCTGATTGTCCTGATAATTTTGAATGAGTTTTGCCAGGAGATTGTGTCAGAGTTTGAATTTTGAAAATAATGACACTTAATTAGACTCACAGACTCCAGCATTTTTAAAGCTTCATTAAGTTTTGTGCCCAGTAGTCATAGTCAAAAGACTACACAGACGCAATTCTCTCAGCCAGGAAAAAGCAAGAGCAGAAGAAAGATAAAAAGAGAGGTGTGGTGGTTTGCTACATGAGAGTGAGCAACTTTCATCTCAACTGTCATCATTTCAACAGTAAAAT
Organism: Zacco platypus; assembly: GCA_038088235.1. Classification (NCBI taxonomy): domain Eukaryota; kingdom Metazoa; phylum Chordata; class Actinopteri; order Cypriniformes; family Xenocyprididae; genus Zacco; species Zacco platypus. The sequence continues at coordinate 12,349,196 of CM076080.1, forward strand.
TCTGCATATCTGCAATACACATTTCTGCCACACCCAAATGTCTCTCACTGCTTTCAAATTTAGGATAGAGACTAAATGAATTATTTCTGACATTTTAAATCTGTTAGATTTTTTTCACTCTTAAATTGTGTTGAAGGAGCATTTCTGACCACTGTATAAACCCATAAAAGAGGCACTAGGACCCTGCAGCTGAGGATGACAGAGAGAGAAAGGGCTGGCAGAGACAAACGAATGAGCTAAACACAAGACAAATGAAAGAAGGGACCAGGCAACTCACTGTAACTCAGAGAGAGAGAGAGAGAGAGAGAGAGAGATCAGATAAAGGAGAGATCAGATAAATGGCTTGGAGGCTGAAGAGAGACAAAGTGACAGATATCAGCAGCAGATATCAAGAGGAGTTGACAAACTAAAAGAGGAGGAGGAGTCTGGTCTGAGAGGAAGCTAAAAAGAGCGGAGCGCGAAAAGGAGCCCTTCGAAACAGAAAAATCGTTTCTGAGTGGGCTACTGACCTGTATGTGGAATAAACTGGAGCCTGGCGAAGGGGACCTCAACTGGCAAAAAAAAAAAATCATCACTGAAGGAATTACTGAAAATATAAACAGACGAAACTGCAAAGGTACCAGGGAGAGCAGAAGACAATCAAACATTATTAAAACAGAAGGAAGAAGTGGAGACAGAGTGGAGAGAGAGACTGAGTATACCACACACAGGGTTTATACAGGTAATCACACTGCAACTGAGCAACAGACACAAACAATCAACAAATACATTCGCATAGCCGCACACATATATTTATGGAATGCACACCTACACACAGTGGGTGACTATAACACATACACTGAACATCCATAACTCAAGCTTAGAGAGTTTAGACTATAGTCAGGAGGCACAGAGAATCTTGGCTGTCATAGGGGACAGACTGACTGTGAATAGGTAGAAGACTGGTGTGGCCCTACGGACAACTCTCACGGGACTCTGAACACTCTGTGCCAAGGACAATCAAAATTTGAACTGATCTGAGAACAGATTTTCTTCTCCATGTCAAAAAATCACCCTAAAATCAAAAGTAGAACTTTTGATCATAGACTAAATCATCTTCTCCAAGTCAAGTGACACTATAAGCTACAGGACTCTTTCCAAAGTGTGTTTTGAAGACACTTTGAAGAACCAGCACTTTAATTTCTCACCTCCACTCCTCTCGGATATACTTCTTCTCTAAGGACCGATTCCATTGTGTTACCCACAGGACATTTGGTCGCATCTCTGTGTTGGAATGGAAGTTGTGAACTACTAAGAAGGGGTTGAGTGAGTTGGACGTTTATCTCCTGAAACTGCAGCATGAAGCTCACGCAAGGGACAAGAGGGGCACTGAAGGCCTTGCTTCTGAGTTTACTGCTGACTACCTGCACCACACAAGAGAGTGAGGAGAGTCTGGAGCTCCAGGAAGAAAACAATACAGTCAGCACTGAGAGCCCTGTAAGTCAAATGCCATACACACCTGCTGTACACCTGTCAAAGCTTACACAGACACAGTACACAATGACACTGTGAAATCTCATAAATCAAATCTTTAAATTTGACTTTATAGGTGTGAGAACTATAAGATATAGATAGATAGATAGATAGATAGATAGATAGATAGATAGATAGATGATAGATAGATAGATAGATAGATAGATAGATTGATTGATTGATTGATTGATTGATTGATTTTTTATTTTGATGATATTAATTGACAACTAAGGAAAATCCCAAATTCAGTATCTCAGAAAATTAGAATATTACGTAAGACTGATACAAAGAAAGGATTTTTAGAAATCTTGGCCAACTGAAAAGTATGAACATGAAAAGTATGAGCATGTACAGCACTCAATACTGAGTTGGGGCTCCTTTTGCCTGAATTACTGCAGCAATGCGGCGTGGTATGGAGTCGATCAGTCTGCTCAGGTGTTATGAGAGCCCAGGTTGCTCTGAGTGGCCTTCAGCTCTTCTGCATTGTTGGGTCTGGCATATCACATCTTCATCTTCACAATACCCCATAGATATTCAATGGGGTTAAGGTCAGGTGAGTTTGCTGGCCAATTAAGAACAGGGATACCATGATCCTTAAACCAGGTACTGGTTGCTTTGGCACTGTGTGCAGGTGCCAAGTCCTGTTGCAAAATGAAATCTGCATCTCCATAAAGTTGGTCAGCAGCAGGAAGCATGAAGTGCTCTAAAACTTCCTGGTATATGGCTGCGTTGACCTTGGACCTCAGAAAACACAGTGGACCAACACCAGCAGATGACATGGCACCCAAATCATCACTGACTGTGGAAACTTAAAATGATTCAACAACTGAGCCATAAACTGAACAAATTTCACAGATATATGAGGAAAAGAAATTGAGGAATGAGTTCTTGAAAACTGTAGTAGTCAGTAGCTGCTTTAATACTACAGTACATCTCATCCTCATGGACTGCACCAGATTTGCACCAGTTCTTGCATTTGATTACATGTGGTTCCTGCCTCCCTGTAACACTGGCCTCTTAAGCCTCTTACTTTAAGCACATTGCAGTTTATTGCTCTAATCACATCTACACTCCTGCCTCGCTGCAGCAGGACTATGGCATGTTCACGCAGGTGATCAGGGACCCTGAACATCTTTCTCCTGGTGTTTTTCAGAGTCTCTTTAGTGTCCTAAGTTATTGTAACCATTGTGCCTTAATTGTTTACCACCTGTACACTGCTAGTACCTTAAGGATAAGCATGAAAAACTTTGTTTAAAAAACCCTTTCTAATAATCATTTGTAAAGCTAATTTGGTTTTTACAAAATCACATTTAAAGTACAGCATCTTGAAAAAGGGATGTTTCTTTTTAGCCTATATATGTAAGACTGAAAATATCCAAAGATATTTTAAAAATGAACAAAGACATTGGCTTTGCTGTTTCAGTCCCCTCTCTCATGCTACAAGGGCCATTTGGGAAGACACAAAGGTGCTGATAGTGATCAAGGCCTGTAGGCCAAGATGCCTGTGCATCGGGTCTATGAATTGTCACACCTTCAGTACAGTGGGGGAAGTTTTACTTCTGATTGGTCAGTTTGAATGTCTCACATTTGGGTTTCAGTCACATGGTCAAGGAAAAGGATAAAAGAAGATTGTAACAGTTGCTCTGTCTCTTCTTTTACACTCTGCTCTCTTGTTCTTCTTTTACACTCTGCTCTCTTACTTGGACACTCTCTGTCCTTCTCTCTCTCTCTCTCTCTCTCTCTCTCTCTCTCTCTTTGTCTTTTCTTTCACTCTCTATCTCTCAGGTAACTTGCTTATATATATGTTTGATATATATATATGCTTATAGTTCAACGCCCTGAAATGTTTAACTTTTACAGGAGACTGTATCCTCTGACATAACCATCGTGAGCCCCCACAAGACATGGATAGTCTTTAGGGACAACTCCAACAAGGGTGGAAATAAGAAACCAAAAGGAAATAAAAGACTGTCCAAGGTAATCTCTGCTACTTACACACCCTGCTATACATGAATAATATTAATAGATATAACAACTGTATTGATATTGAACAAAGGCCTTATGAAGTCTAGTATGTCTGTATGAACACAGATTTAACACAGTATACACAGATAATGAGGCCTATAACAACATGTCTACTCTAAGAAAATCCTTCACCTCTTCAACTTTCTATATGTCCAGCATGGCCTTCCAGGTCCACCAGGCCCTCCTGGTCCCCAGGGGCCTCCTGGTCCTCCAGGTCCCCTACTGCCTCATCATGCAGAGTTGATACAGGACTTCCAAGTCAAATTGAAAGGTATAGTGGGTTTTTTGGACATAAGCTCATTCCCACACCATTACCAATTATACCATACAAAACCAAAAAGAAATCTCAATACATTCATCTGGCAGACCTGAGCAAGATCTAAAACTTGTTAAGATTCCCTTTGATAAGTCGATTCAGATTATCAGCTTGTCAGTAGAGAGCTCCATGAACTGAACTGAGTGTGTCAGATAAGAGAGACAATGTACAGAAAGGTGGGTCTCTAGGAACAGGATTGAAAAACACTGTTCATAGAGTTCATAAGCACTATTGTAATGTGTAAATTTGTAGGTTGCCCCTTGGTCCACACCATGCACCATCTAAAAATTCAGTTCACTTCACTATAGCTAAGGCAATAGATTTGTCAGAGTGATGGATTCACACTACTCAACGACTCCAGATGCAGGTTCAACAATTAGTTAACACCTTTCAAAGAGTGAGTAAAACATTTGAATATGTCGGTTTTAATGGTCTAACAGGTTGTTTGTGTTTTTGTTTCGGCTAGGTCACTTTCAGCATTGCTTGATGTTTGGGATGAGTGTTGTCATGCTCATTTGTTAGGGCGGCTGCTAGTCTGATTGTGGGCTGGCCTGATCTCTTAATAGGTGTAATTTTCCAGGACGTGGATTTGACTTGGCCTGGCCAAAGAATTCCATGGATTCCAGATTTTGTGTGTGTGTGCATGTGTGTGTGGAATGAGTGTTGGAGCATTGCCAGGAAAGCAGACACAAGTCTGTTTGTGCTCTGGTGCGGTGAGCTGCAGGCTGTTCTGACAGCAATATAAAACATAAAGGCTCTTATTCACACAGAAAAGTGCAGTGGCGCCGCATGTTTATACATTCTAGCATTCTCATTCCTTCACACTTCCATCCACTCTGTCTGCTCATACACACACTCAAACACTCCAAATATTTACATCTTCTATTCACTATGAGATTATTGAATGAATTTATATGCAGCCAAGTGTCGATCAAAAACAATCTCAACCATTATCCACTGGCTGTGCTTCAGTGTTTTTGAGTCTAAGAAGGTATCTAGTCTACTGGGTTATACCTTATCCCACTTTAAACAATGCGGTCAGATGGGAATTAATTGTGCTTTTGACAAAGGAACATTACAATCATGCCATTATCTTTCCACTCAGAGATGGTAGGAACTTACTGTCTGCTCTGCGATCAGCCTCCTCGTGTGGCCACGGCCTTCCGTTGCCGACTGCACCACAACCTGCTGGTCCACCGTCGCAGTCTGCAGGAGCTCCAGCCCTTCAACACTGTGAGTGGAAAACAATCCCTTTCAAACTAGAAAAATTTTTACTTAATTCATTAACTATGATATAGTATCCCAAGAGCTGTGAAATTATATTTAAACTCTCAGTAAGGCTTTCATTTGTTTGAAGTAGCCCCAGCTTCTAGATATATTGGTTTAGCAGTAATGTTAGCTTTGGCTAATGGTGAAACAGACTGGCAAAGCAGTGGAGAAGGGTTGGCAATGGATAAGATTGGCAATGGCATATTCAATAATTCCATTTCTGTGTGTTTTCCACAGCCCTTAAACACAGAGCAGTTCCATCAGAGAGGGCAGGGCTTTAACGCCAGCAGTGGCCGGTACACGGCTCCAGTGTCTGGATTCTATCAGCTCACAGCTAGTCTGCTACTCGGTATGTTGTTCAAAATATTTTGCTCCTGACCCCAATATTCAAACTTGTTATCAACCTTAAACTTAATAGCCCTTAGCTTAAACTAAATAGCCCTTAATATGCACTTAAAATTTTAAAATATGGTTACTGCCTCAGTTTGATTATAACACTGTGCTTGGCACATTGTACTTGTGCATAGACAAGAGAGAAAATCAACATCACAAGCTCTAAAACTTAAAGTCCTAAAACAGAGATTGCATTTAGATGCAATCTAAAGAGACACCCACTGTCCCGTCCTGCAATGTTTAGATGAAAAATCTAGCCAAAGTCTTGAAAATTACAGGCAGGTGTGTTAGATTTGGCATGGAGCTGAACATTGCCCTCCAGGTTCAGAGTTGCCCATCCCTGCCCTAAAGGGTACATATTAATACCTCAAAGCTTCACTATGAACTTTAGTCTCTCTATTGTCATCTGAAGTTGAATCATAAAATTGTTACTTGCAGAGTAGTTCTTTAGAAACTGGTTCTTCTGTGTGGATGAATCTGACGGTTTAAGGAAACCACATGGTTATAGGTGATCATCAGATCATATCTGATCTGTCATGCTGCACCAAGACCCCCTGATAGTAAGAAGAATTTTCAAAAAAGCGTATATCAGAAAAAAGTCATATGACCAAAGATCATATCTACCTCTGTGGTTCAGATCTTGTTTTGGCACAGGCTCTGTTGCTTTCCCATTTTGCATATTCTCAACATTTTGAGATTTCTTGGTTTTGACTAACAGTGATTTCCTGTAGGTCAGCGAGGGTAGCTATTTTAACTGTACTAAACAATACTATTCAGGGTTGAAGAAGAATGCGCCAGATGAGAGCGCGGACAAGACAAAGCAACAGGTGCAGAAATATCAGTGAGCCTTGAGTGCATACACTGTTTGTTTGCGCATCAATAATAACGGACTAGCGCATATCTAATGTACGACTCCTAAATTATATGTCAAGTCAAGTCACCTTTTCTTATATAGTGCTTTTTAAAATGCAAATTGTGTCAAAGCAGCTTTACAGTAATAATTAGCAAATAATTTTTGGCTGCAAGCAGCTCCCAAAAAAATGGTGTCATTGTGTATCTTATTCTATAGATTTGTATTGATTCATTCCGTTGCAAAGATCAATAGTTATTAGTCTAGTTAATTTATGTATATCAGCACTGGAGAAAACAGTGATGTAATCGTCCAGCTCAGCTCAGTTCGCAAACAACGGCGCCAATGCAGGCATACCAAAAACACTGCTGAATATTAAGCAAGTGTCCCCAACAAAGCAAGCCATACAAGTAGCCTACTATATCATGAATATATTGTGCTATCACAGTGACAAACAATTATCACAAAACATGAAAACAGTCGTGTATTATCCAATAATGACAGGACAGTAAAGATTCAAGGGTATGTAAATTTTTGAATTGGGCAAATTTTTATGAATTCAGTCATTTTTGTCTTGTGGAGTATATGTAAACATTTGTTATGTGAAATTGCTTATTCAGGACAGTACTGTATAAAAATAACATGCAATTTTTATGATCCCTCTCATTTAGTTAAAATTATTAAAATGTTGAATGTTCTGCAAGGGCTATGAAACTTCTGGACAGAATCATAACAGCTTTTTCAGACTATTAGAGTCGGAGAATCATCAATTGCTGTTTACATTAATTGCTCGTCACAGTTTACATGAATGTTTAAATGACATTAAAATTCAAAGTAATTACTTTGGTAATGTAAAATACTTTTCAGATGTAACTGTAATTTGATTTTTACCCATCTAAAATGTAACTGTAATGAAATACAGTTACTCAAATTTTGTATTTTAAATACTTAACTAAGTTACATGTATTTCGTTACTTCCCAACCCTCTGTAGCAGTAAGTACGCTTATTTGTTGCAAGGAATGGATATATCTGTAAGCTAAACAATTTGCACTGGCAGGTAATTTAGTTGTTCAATTGATACGGACATAAACATAAAAGATAAGCTTCATATGATCATTCTGCAAGCTGAATATATATATATATATATATATAAGGCATATGCAATGCCTTATTCCTGATTGCATCATGTTGTTTCTTAGAGAGTGTTTGGTAAATTGGGCCTATCCAACAGTCTGTCCCTGAGATAAAGCTCACTGTAGCAGGGGTGGGGTTGCTTGTACTACTGAACACAGTGCCTGCCTGTCACAATCCCTTTAACTTTGCATCATATATCTATTTGTGTGTGTTCTTAGAATCCAATGAGTCTCAGAAGAAGCCCAATGCCAGGCAGAGAGACAGTGTCAAGACCTCCATATGCATAGAGTCTCTTTGTCAGAGTAATGTGTGAGTAGTACTGATCAATTATAACAAATAGCACTGACCGTTTGAACTGTTATTCTAACACCACATAGTCAGTCAACCATGATTAATGTGTTTATAATTATGCAGGTCTCTGGAGACAGTGACTGGAGTGAGTGCTACAGGAGGAGTATTCAGTATTCTCCTGACCGGTACTCTTTACCTACAGGTACGACTGGTTGACAACTTACCACAAATTCATAAAAAGTCTATTTAAATGAACAAGGATTATAAAGATTACTGGATCCTTTGTGCCATAATGCTGACAGAAATCAAAGGCCTGGGACCATATTTGGGGCACCTTTTAATCTGATGTGTTACAAGGGCATCTTCTGCTTCAGGGCCCTTGACAATATGATTAATCCCCTTCAAAACCCATGTATTATGCATATGCATTATTGCCCTCTTTTAATTATGTGATGCTTACTTTTTGGCTATTTTATTCAGTTTATTCAAACACACATTATGCATAATGCAATTAATAAATACAGTTATTTTTCCACAATGAGCATGGTTGTTATGTCTGAATTGAATAAAGTGTTATTAAAGAATGCAATCTAAAGTAGTTTGGAATAATATTTTATTATTATTTCTTAGAAATAAATATTTAAACCAAAACTGCTTCTCTTCAAAAAATCGACCATTTTTACATGTGGTCATGTGGCGCAACCACTCAAAACCTAATGATTTATTAATTCAAAAAATATACCTTCTTACCTTGCAAAATACATTTAAAAATTTTCAAAATGTAAGGAAAATAGTTTTTTTTTTTTACACTTGATGATTAATGACCATGTCTTTACATATAAACTCTTCATAAAAATGATGAACCAACACACCAACCAATAGTTACAAAGAGTGCATATCTAAGAACTTTTCTTCTTTATCACGGACGATCTTTTATTATTGACCCATAAAATAACAAAATTAAAAGCTTCACTAATGTCTATAATTTCTTTTCCACAGGCTGGAGAGTATGTGTCTATTCTCATTGACAATGGGACAGGCTCAGCACTAACAATTCTCCAAGACAGTCTGTTTTCTGGCATCCTTTTTGGAATATGAGGACACCAACAAAGCACAAACCAATGACAAGAAAAAAGACAAGTTTCTCTGTGCTGGCAAAATACACAACTTTATTAGATGAGGTATTCAGGACATATTATAATAATAATTACATAAGGATGACTCTTTTCAAGCATCTAAAAAAAGAGATTCTGTGTATAATGATCTTTCACACTGTTGCAAATTTTCATTATTTCAGCAGTGTTGCACTGCTATTTCTTTCCAAAGTAATGGCAACTTTAAACTGTTCATAGAGGTGTATGTATTTTTTTCATGGTATGTTTATGTATTCCATTGTTAACAGGGTTGAAGTTTTATTTATTTGCATTTGCTTTTTGAAACAATATTGATATTTGTGTATATTTGCAATAAATACTTCTATAACTGCTGAAACCTGCTCTGGGAATTTATTTCATTGAATACAGTGATTTATATAAATGAAATTGTCTTGTTACTGAGGAAAAGGTTTCAACATGCATTTTAAGCTTACTGTTGTATGAAATATTTTCATGTTTTGCAATTTATAACTGAACCTTTTTGGAAAGCAGAAACATTTTCATCAAGTTTACTTTATTTTTGTAGCTCTTTACATACATTACATACATACACATACATTACAGATTGTATCAAAGCAGCTTTACAGTAATAAACAGGGAAATAATGATAAAATTATGCAAACAGAATTCAATTCAGCTGTAAAGCAGCTCTTGAAAATAGTGCCATTATTTAATAGTGCCAGCAGGTAAAGTGATGCATTTGTAAGAAAAATCTCAGACATGTTTTAAAACAAAACAACTAGATTCCATCTGACCTTTCGTATTCAACTTATGAAGAAAGTGTGTGTCGCCTCTCGCAGTTTAATACGCTTAATTTACGCTTAACTTAACATCAGTTACGCTTTTTTCGGAAATTAAATACAGAAGGCCGTCTGGCAGAAGCTAGTTAGCTTACTTTATAACGTGTTAAATATGGATATTTTTCTTACATAAATGGATCACTTCAGTGTGCCTTTATTAACCTCACGGAGTCATGTGGAGTACGTTTATGTTGGATGGATGCACTTTTTCGAGCTTTAAACAGGTGGTTTCCGTGCACTGCCATATAATGCCATTTAGAAAAACTTTAAAGCTTCAGTGTGTACAACTCCGATTGTATTCGTCTTAAAGAAGAAAGTCATATACTTGAAGGTGAGTAAGTCATAGGGTAATTTTCATTGTAAAGTGATAAACTATAAAGAAAACTGTAAAGTAAACTAATCCTTTCAGTTCTCATCCAATAGTGTCAGTGCGGTCAAATCAATCATATTGCTGATTATTAAGTGTCCCCCAACGAAGCGACAAATGCTTCAACAAATGTCTTAATGCCTGTGATTTTGTGTGCATTAATGACACTAATAAAGCAATTACTACCACATTTGCAGGATAAGTGGTGGACTTCCATGAAAATCTTAAGAGAAAAACTTAAAATCAACAGCAATTTATTTAGGTCTCTTTTCCACAGCACAATAAAAAATAAAGCTACATTTATTACATAATTAACATAAAAATGTTAGAATTATTTGGTAATGCTGGTGAACTTCATTGTGCATGAACGAAGACACAAACCCTACATTCAATGCTGATGAATGTAGACTATATGTTCCACTAGGGGATGGGGATGAGGTCATCATGCTGAAAGAGTGGCGCCTGGTGTTTGGCACTGTGCCCTGATCCCCCCTCCTCCTCCTCCTCCTCCTCCTCCTCCTCCTCCTCCTCCTCCCCTTCCCTTTGCCACTCTCTCTCTCTCTCTCTCACACACACACACACACAGACACAATGAATGCTCTGCTATACCTTCCAGGGAAACATCCAACATAGCATTTGTGGTCAGACTGCATTACCTTACAAGGACGGATTGCTGACAAATAATGCGCAGAAAGATAAATGATTGGACTTAATGACATGCTTATTTATCCTATGATGGGTTCACTGAAAGCAGTGTTTCATTAACAAACAGACAAAGAAACACATGGGTGAGCACACACAAACACTTCACTCTATCCCAAAACATAGTTGGGCAACTTGTTTTTTGTTAATTGCACAAGATGGCAGGCTTTATTTATTTTACATTTATTTTTTTATTATAAATAAGTGCCTTTTCATCCAAGATATTTCGACTCTTCCCACTCCATGTCTTTCTCAGCTTTCAACACATTCACTCACCCACTCCAAAGAAGCATGTCTACAACTTCATTCCCACTCACTCAGCACCAACAAAACATTGCCAAAGCACTAAACACACATGATTAAAAGAAAGATTGTGAGGGTTGAACCTGCATTATAAAGGTGATGAATGATAACCTGAGACTTTTTTGTCTCATTGAAATGCTCACCTTGTGTCACAGGGCCAATTCTATAATATATAAATATATAATATAAAACAATAATAATAATATATACATTTCTTTCATAAATATCTTTGTGTGTAGGGTTTTTTGAATTGCAAATTTGAAAGCAAGCAGGATGCAGAACTGCAATAAGAATTTGAAGTTGAAGTACAATTAAAATAAGCTGAAAATGTAATAGTAATATTTGCTTGACAAAGTCAAGTTTGAAAAGTAGAAAAAAAAAAGTCTGCTGTCCTTTATCTCATGTTCTGTTGAATCTACCATTCATTACCCTTATGCCTTTACTTGCATAGTGTGAGTTTGATGCTCTAACAGTGTCCTCTGTTGGTTAAATAATGCAAAATACTAAGTTTCAACATTTCAACATTTCATTTATTCCCGGAATTCTAGCCAGGCCACATCAAAAACAAATAAACAAAGAGAATAATTTTCGCTGCCCTTACAATATGTAAATGGAACATTTAATCTCCACTTTTGGCAAAAAGTACTACTGTTTTTGCTACTGTTGATTACAGTGCCAAAGAAGTAAATCTTCTAAGCCGGCTCAGCCTCGGTGATGGAGGACACTGTCTCATATTGTTCTTGGAAGGTAGTTTTGGTGTTTTGGACATTGGCAGTGGATCCAGTGGTTCAGCTATCTTCACAGTATTCTTACCATAGAGTTTCCTCTCATAGTCTAGAAGTTGGGTCCAGAATCCTGTATTAAGGCGGATGTAGGGTCTGCTGTCTTTAACCCAGTTATGTGCCTGCCTCAGAGTCACTCCTTTGTACTTCATAAGGTAGGCCATTATGAGAGCAGGTGAGCGACTCATGCCCACAGCACAGTGCACTAGGGTTCCTCCAGCTCTGTTGTTGTGGATTCGAGCTGAAACGTGGTCAAAATGATCCCCCAGACGGGCATTTGGGAGGTCGGACACTGCAACACGTATGCACTCCACACCTGGGTAGATAGGGTTGGTGTGGGACAGGGTCACGTTCACAATGAGTGTAATGCCTTTGCGGGTCATAAGTGCCTGATTCATAGGAGCATCAGCCCCACTCAAGAAGAGGGTTGGTGTAATCTGTGATATTGACATAAGGCTGCATGGAAAGAAATAATATTATTTTTTTATATATATAATAATAATAATAAAACACAACAACCAGACAATTTATAACTAGTTTGGGAATTAAGCTATTCTTATTACGGAATTATTGTTATTATTCTGAGTCACTTTTTGAACTCTGGCCCTCAAGGTCCACTTTCCTGTGAGATATGCTGTGATCAAGGTTGGAGTTGAACTCTGCAGGAAAGTGGACCCTGAAGGCCAGAGTTGAGAAAAATAAATATTTAATAATACAAGCAGCTGCAATTGTTCTCAAAAATCACAAATGTATACAGGTCAATGAAAATATAGTCAAGTTTAAAACACATTCTAAGAAAATTTCCAAATTTTTAGAAATGTGGTCATGTTAGATTTATATGGTTTTGTAAAACAACTTTTAAACGAAATTTCAAGGGAAAAAAATGAAAAATGTTTAATCCAACAGGTCTTCATCAGGCACAAAACAACAATCAACAGTATCATGAAATATCTTTGTGTACAGTCAAAGATGCTCATCGTGGAAGATGAGTATGTAAGGCTGGTAGCTTACGCTACTATTTTGAACCAATAATCGGAAAACAAAAAGCAGTTGAAGGATGGCGTGCATAATTCAGTTATTTATCTGACTCCAATATAATTAACCTGACTCCATTAAAGTTGTTATTCTTTAACCTCTTATTCGTTAAAGTTAAAAGTCTTTCTTAGAACTGATAGGAAAACGTGGGATTTAACCTGAACGTTTAGATAATGAAAATTACAATCACTTTAGGTTTCAACATTATCAGTGATAAAAGGAAAGATTCTCAAAACCTAGCAGGCAAAGTAATTTATTAAGTTACATGTTTAAATATACAAAAAGTAGAATGGAACAACAGACTGTATAGAAAATGTAGTTGTAACAAATAATGCACTGCTGTGCGGAAGAGACCATAAAAGCTTTTCTTGTAAGAGGTTACTGTGGGAGTGGCAGGGTTAAAGCCTTTCACCTCAATCAACAATTACCTTTCCTCTCTTATACCCTGAGCAAAGCATTGTTATACATGAGTGGAATAACGCCAAAACAACTGACAGGAAATATGACAAAATATGGCAAATGGGCGGTGATCAAGAGGGGGAGAAGTATTCTCCTCAATGCATGTTTCAGCAATACCTAGATTGTACATTAGGGTACTTTAATATCTCTATTAAGTACACTACCAATCTGTTCAGTTTATAAGCTGTCAGATGAGACCAAAAATGACAGTTACATGTTAGAAAACACTAGATAAATGGTATGTTGAAAGCATATGTCATGTGAAGCAAATAGAACAGACGTGCCATTCTGGCTCCCCAGACAGAAACTATCCTATTCCTGGAGTGTCCCAACAGTCTTCATTCAGCATATTGAATCCCTTTTACAAGATATGCATTAGCATAATGTGATGAGCCATTGTGCCATGTTTACCTTTAAAGGGATTTCTGAAGGACTAGAACAGTAAAGAGTTCTACCTATAATCGCTCAGCCCTACGAGTATTAAAGTCATTATATGCATGAACTGCATTTTTAATGTATTTTTTGATAAATTGACCTGTTCACACGTTAGAATGAGAACTGTAAATGAAGAGTCGACAGAATACACAAAACAAAAACCCAAGCAGCATAGATATTGGTAGAAAATGACAACAATTATATTTTAAATAGGTGACATACAAAACAATAGACAGACATTTTCCTACCAGTTGCCGGCTACATAAAAACAGTCAGTGCACTAATGTAAATAAAGAAACAGGAGTTTCATATGAACTTTACACTACAATGCACCTGGGTCATATGCATAAAGTTTATGAAAACACTTTCAGTACACAATTTGTTTACATTTCTACATCTTCTGTAATATTAAAGTATAATTAAAATAGTATTGATCTGTTTTTATTTATTGTGCAGTGTTGTAAGGTTTATTTCAGTAACTGACCTGGTCCCTTGGTGTGTCTCTCACATTTGAGCTGGACACTACAGTGCAGGGGAGATCCCCTGTTGATATGTTGAAACCCTAAAAAGGCTTTGAAGGCAACTGGCCAATGAGGAGAGAGATTAATTTTAAACTCCCTCTGCCTGTGGGGAATTTGCTTCTTCATGGACACTGCTTTGTTCCGTTGATGAAGACAAACAAATAATTAAAACTTGCACTTTTGTTAACTGACGTCAAGATTTGGAAATGCAGAACAAGAAAAATTGTGAATACTTAAATTCAAATACAAGCCTTTATTAGATAGACCAAATGCTGACATGTAAGGGAACTATAAATTAAATAAGGGAAATATTAATATAAAAAATAAAATTAAGCAAAATAAAAACAAATGAAAAATTAAACAGACGAGGACACAGATGAGGACAGATGGCAAGTATATCAATAACAGTATTTGCAAGCAACAGGTAAACAGAAGAGCTAGTGGATACAGGGGAGTTCAACAATCTTAGATAATTTGGTGACTTAGCTGCTGAAGGTTGATGTGCTGTTTTCCGTGTTGCAGGTGATCGTCGTGATGATGGTGACACACGGATGCAACTGAGTGTGGAGACGACGACGACGGGCAGGAAGCAAGTAAGGAAGACGAGGTGAGTCTGTAATGCCGTTGCATAGACGAGACCAGACCCAGATGTGACTGAGGAGTGAGCTTAAGTAGAGGTGACTGGTGATGGTGACACACGGATGCAACTGAGTGTGGAGACGGAGACGGAGACGGAGACGACGACGACGACGACGACGACGACGACGACGACGGTAAGGAAGACGAGGTGAGTCTGTAATGCCGTTGCATAGAGGAGACCATTAAAGTATTAAATTAAATATTTAACTATATTTATTCATGCTATAAAACACGGACAATACAATGAGAAATATTCATCCAAAAATAAAATAAAATGAATAAATAAGGAAAAGGGTGCCAATTTATGCAACAATATCACACCTGCTTTACCATGTTATAGGCTCTAATTGTCTTTTTACCTTTACAATTGTGTAAAACAATACAATAAAAATTTTTATTATTTTGAAAGTGATAAATATTTGGTTTGGAGTCAGACCATTTCATTTTATGAATTTAAAAATTCCTTGATTAAAATTAACAATTGTAAAAGGTGTGTCTTTTCTTTATTAATTCTATGATCATTGAAGTGTTTCATTATGTTGAATCGACTAGCTTACTGTACAGCAATGCTCAATTTCTTCTTAATTAGACAAAGTCCCAGATTAAAATGCATGTTTGAGCAGTCTTGAGAAGTTTACTACAGTACATCCCAAAGACTTACACTGAGGTTAAGGTCAGGACTCAGAGGTGCCAATTCATGTGTCAAAATGATTCTTCATGCTCTCTGAACCATTTTTTCACAATTTTAACCCCGATAAATATCAGCATTTTCATCCAGGAATATGGCCATGATGTGTCTTATATGGTTTAAGACATGAAAAGCTACACACTCCATCATGTAGAACTAAAACATGCTTGAAACATAATAATCACTGTAAAAATGATCCAGTCATAGACTCTTAAGTATCTGCATATTGAAATCCAAACAGCAACTTTTTTTTTCTTTGGCCAAGCAGTGAATTAAAATTTAACTTATGGCTTTAGCAGGCATGTGTAATGACGTGGAGAGCCCTCCCCAGCTCTATAGTGCCCCACAATTTTCCAAAGTAAATCTGTGGTGAAAAACTGCAGAGCCATTGGGGCAGATTTCAGGTTTTTCCCGCTTATTTTCATGTTAGCTTGCGTAAATATCGCTCCAGAGACCAGGACGATATCAATCCCCTTCAGCTAGGCCCAGGGGCGGTTCTAGAATTTGATCTTCAGGGGGGCTTAGCCTGCAGTGAGAATCTGTAGCAAGAGACCATTGCCTAAACCATGCCTCTTTAAATCGGCACCACTATATTACTATATATAGTAAGTCAAAAATAGACCAGTACTTCAATTGGTACAAAGTCAATACAATTTTTTAAATGATATAATGATGATATCAGTCTTTCTCCAGTACACTTCAAATCAGTACACATGTAGGCTGTAACGCTTGGGTGTGCAGGAACAGGCACGAAGACTGAATTAACTTCAAACACTTTAATTATTAACAGGAATACGGACAGGAAACAGGATAACACCATTAACGATACTTTAACAACGGACAAAGACTGGACTGACACAGAGGGAATATATACAGATGAACACAAGAGGATAATGAGCGGGGCACAGGTGGCAGACACAACTAAGACACGGCTGACTCAAATGAACTGATAATGTGACAAAGACAGACCAAAACTCAAAACAAAGACCAGGTGACAAGTGACAGGACTGACGAATACAAAACAAAGAACACATGACAGGTGACAGGACTGAACTCAAAACAAGGAACAGATCAACAGACACATAACCATGACATAGGCTACTGAATAACTAAATTGTCAGCATATCATTATTATTAACAATGTTTTACACTTGCACTGTAAAAAATATTTTTCGACTTAGTTATTTCAACTTATTTTTTTCAGAAGAGATAACTGGATTGTCCAGACAACAAGAAATTTTAAGTTTTCTTGTCCTCAACTAGACTGAAAGTTAAGTCAACAAGTATTATTGTTGTTGTAACTCAAAAACATATGTTGAAACAACTGCATTAAATTTTCTGTTGAATGAATAACTGTTTTAACTTAAAAACAAAGATTTTCTGCAGGCTATACTCCATTTCTCATTTCTCTAACTGCAGTAAACTAAACCTAATTTGCTAAACAGCTGAATTGTACAACACATTTCATTTTAATTATATATATACAGCTCTGGAAAAAATTAAGAGACCACTGCAAAATTATCAGTTTCTCTGGGTTTACTATTTATAGGTATGTGTTTGGGTAAAATTAACATTTTTGTTTTATTCTATAAACTACTGACATTTTTCCCAAATTCCAAATAAAAATATTGTAATTTAGAGCATTTATTTGCCAAAAGCAACAACTGGTCAAAATAACAAAAAATATGCAGTGGTCTCTTAATTTTTTCCAGAGCTGTATATATATATATATATATATATATATATATATATATATATATATATGAACACACACACACACACACACACACACACACACACATTTATTTAACTTATTTATACACACCCCGCCATAAAACTTAAAATACTAGTGTCAAGGAGTAAAGTATCGGGCCAGATCAGTCTCAAAAATAATATTTACAAAGCAAAATTCATAAAAGCACAGCACAATTCAAATTTACAAAATCTGATTCGTAAATTCAAAACACAAATTCATAAATGCACAATTAAAAGCATAAATATTTCCCAAATGCTCACACAAATGCATCTTACCTAAATACATTTAAAATGTTTGCACAAATATGTAAGTTTTTGAATTAATGTGCATCACACATTTACGAATGATGTTAAATTTATTTATGGATCGTTGAATCAGCATTTACAAATCGTCACACGTGCGTGGACTGCTTTGAATTTAAGTGCGGTATTTTTGAGACCTTCCTGCCAGGTTAAGATTCATAAATATCATTTTGGAGGATGTTCTGTTTAGTCATTCGTGGTGAGCTTCTAATCCTCAATCAAAACGCTCCTTACTGAACAACAGACTCAAGAAGCTCAACGTTGCGCTTTTACTGTGCATTGTTACATGATCGGGTCCTTTATGTAAAGACATTTTAATGGGTACTGTTTTTTTTTTTTTGCATCAATTTCTACAAAATCATTATGATTTATATCGTTCGCACAAAATACAGCAACCCTGGTTGCTGTCTTATACACCAAAGTTGCACATTCCCTGTTTATTCAAATCAATCTGTGATGTTATTAAAGTGTTAAATGTCCAGCTATTTCATTTAATCCAGCAACTGACCCTTCACAAAACCCGCCCCCTGTTGCAATGCCCGACAACCCATGCTCTCTCACACTACACATCATGTTCTCCCGCAGTGAAAAATACATTGCGGAGCAAAGATGACACTGACAACGTATGAAACAGTTTCATATTTAAAATACTGTAATTTTTTTAAAGCAGTTTAAACACTAAATACCATACAGTGGGTCTTTAATGTGTTGTGACAGATCCTTCGAACGGCTCGTTAACCGATCATCTCTTCATACTAGTTCATTTACAGTATAAAATAAACATGAATATACATCAGAAGGAATGTTGTTTCAACCGCGGAAAGACGTGAGTACGCACAATATTTCAAGTTAACCAATTTTAATCTACTATAGGCTTCTCCCTGACTGCTTTGTCGGATAAGATGGCGGATTCGGCGTTATCATTGGTTAGATCTCCTGTCAATCAAACTGTTTGCGAAGGGTCAATTATGTAATAGGGCTGGGACGAAAACCGATTCACCTAATCGCGATTTTTTGTTTGAATTTATTTACTCCAGTATCGATAATAATTCCATTTATATTACTTATTACTTCTACAAGTGTGCAACTCTCATTTGATGAATTTACATACTGTTATGTGGCTATTCTCTACTACATATTCCACTGTCACAGGTGCTCAGTTGTTTTGCACCAAATATACATTCATATTAGACGAAGGCCCTATATATTTCCACCAATATCCAGCTGCAGAACCGCCGAACCAGCAGTTTTAGAACTGCAGCCAAAGAACTCAAATTGAGAGGCAGGGCTTAAACAGTCATAACTTTGTGCTACCCACACATGCAATTTTCTTTTGTTAAATATAAGCTGTTCACATGGACCATAACGGATAATACAAACTATTTTTGTTAGTTCATATGCCATGAACTAATTTGCATAAACTGAGAACAAATATTTTTAGAAAGAATATTAATAAACGTGTAATTATATAGTAACTGTCTCCCTTGACTGTAAGTGATAATATTATTTGTATGTTCATGTTGTGAACTTGTGACAAATAGTTAAAGACTAAAGACACTGAGATATGGGCATTTAATGTCAAATATAGGCCTACATGTAGGCCCTATTTAATCATTGCAAATTCTTGAAAAAGTGAAACAGGCATTTAAGCCAATGAGACGTTTGACAATAGAAGAATAACGGAGAATATTGTGAGTGTGTGATTTTTCTGTCATTATGTGGTGAACGAATATATATAAGAGCCGATAATATATATAACGAGCCTATATAAGTGTTTATCTGCCAAAATATTCAATCTGTTCTTTCACATTTTATCGTTAAAGCTCAGGCTATTTCGTTTTCAGAGCTGAAAGAAGGTTTTTCTGAAGAAATTACATGATATGGGCTTAAGAGTCAACAGTTTTTGTCTTTTAAGATGATTATTTGTTTGAATGTTTTGATTTTTATTATGAGCCAAATACGTTTTAAACCCTATTATTTTATAAATATTTTTAAATATATTATATTTGTTTTCATACGCCCCCCACTTATTTGCGCTGTTATTTAGTGGAGCTTTTCCGTAAATTCCATTACCATTAGGGTTTGAAACGTCAAGTTTTAATTTGGTTTACCAAATGGTTATTCTATGTGACTTTTGAACTAACTATAGGTATCTATCAGGTGATCGATGCGCCTTTATTAGGATGTTCGCATCCACCAATCAATCACCTCCTCTTCATTTTGTATGTAATCTGAAAATGGTCACGCAAAGAACTTCGATAGGTAAAAATTTCATCTATTCCAAAAATATATTTCATTCGTGTTGCGCCGTCATGATGTAAGCTTATTATTTAAACGAGTTTTTAAGCATTGTTAATAGTTTATATTTAATTAAAATTGTGCTTCCGTCGTGTACAGCAACATCACTGGGATACGTCATCAAAGTGCCACAACTTCCTGTTTTCGTTCCTTATACTCCTGAGTGAATAATGGCTGAATTGAACAGACAGCTTCAGGAATATTTGGCTCAGTCTAAAAGCGGCGCGAAGACGATATCACAGTCCAGTTCTAGCACAGCCATAGACATTGATGAACCCGCCTCGGTGCCAGAGAGCTGGTTCGGCAGGTGGTCGAGTCCATTCCCTGGATCCAACAGCCGTGGAACGTCAGCAGGCCAAGGATCGAGCAGCGGCTTCTCGTGGCCGTGGTCATCAGAGCCTGATCCATGTTTGCCGGGCATGAGTCGATCCCAACGACTGATCGCGTTCGGCACGTGTATTTTCTTCTCTGCTCTGTGCTTTGGACTGTCGGCACTTTATGCTCCTTTACTCCTGCTGAAGGCGCGTAAGTTCGCTCTGCTGTGGTCGCTCGGCTCCATGTTTGCGCTCGTCGGAGCGGCGATCCTCCGCGGACCAAGTAAACTCATCGCGACTCCCACACCGGGAGCCGCGGTGTATCTGTGCTCTCTGGTAGGCACTCTGTATGCGGCGCTGAGTCTTCACAGCACGCTGCTCACCGCTCTCGGAGCCTGCCTTCAGATTGCTGCTATTGTGGGTTACACCGTGGCTTTGTTGCCGGGTGGGAGTGCCGGGATGAGGTTTGTGGGTGGGATGGCAGCGTCTGCTATTAAAAGGACTATGACTGGTAAGACCATGCCTATATGACCCAGGAACTGTAGGCAACAGACAATATCTACCATGGAAACTTTTCTTTTTTTTGAGTGACTGTTCTGGTACAGCCATATTTGAATGTGAAACTCTGGTTGTAGTTTATACAGAGGAATCCAGTGAGGCAGCATTCTGTGGATTGGGATATTAATTTTTTTTTTTTTAGTAATGAGAACATTTTTTGTAATTTTCACAGTTACAAGGACCACATATATGACCAAGACATCAAATATTACTTGCCTTTTAACGTTTCTGAACTGATTTTGAAATTTAACTTTATACATAAACTTAATGAACATCTTATTCTGTGTTCTCTACATCATACCCTTAAGTCTGAAGTAAGATAAGCTATTTATTTAAGGACAGATCAGTTGACAAATGTTTAGTCGTGGTTCTCTTTCCTGGTCCTGGAATTTTTTCTGGGGAATGGTTAATGTGACTGTACCTTAAGAACCACTAATATAATTTCCCTCTATTTAGGAAAGACTATAATTTTACAAACTACTTAAATGTTATTATGAGGCTTTTAAGGTGCAGGTGCACGTTTACCAACAGAAAGCTAATTGGTTTAAAAGTGACTTCTGTGTGAGCAGTTTCTCATTCATTGATACCAAAAAAGTCCATTGTCAATAATGTGAGAAATGTCAGTCAATAGGCAAAACAAAATACTGAATAAAAATAGTGAGACATTCACAACAGTGTGGTGGTTCTTTGTAAAGGCATGACGGCTTTCCAGGCAGCAAGAAATTGTAATGGTTTACCTTTTGAAAATTAAGAGATGTGTAATATTGAATGTTTCCTCCTTTGTCATTCTATTTAATAAATCATGAGTTCTTCAGTCAAGTCAGATATCAGTGAGAGCAGGCTACCAGGCGTGATGCTGCAAAAATGGAGCCCAAACAGAATTAACTACAGAAAAAGTGTATTGTTGCACGGTGTTGTTACCAGGCTCGAAACACAAAGAAATTGGTCTGTTCACAACGAATGCAAAAATGGGGTATGATGCAACAAAACAGCAAATCAAAATGGTTTTCCCCACACTTACCACTGCAAATGAAGCATTTAAAATGCATACTTTCTGTGTTCTATTTATGACTATATCTTGACACCAGATTTTTTTTTCTTTAAAAAGATTTGTGAGGGCAGAGCTACCCAATGTGAAAATGAAAAATTTGTGCCATGGTTGGTTACAACAAAAACTATGGAAGAGATCGCTTGAGAGAAAGCAGGGCTTCTCTGTGGCGATCTTACCTTCCTGCCAAGTTTAAATTGAACTCTAAAACAACATATCTGAAACAATCAAGGCTAAAGAAAAAATGTGTGTGTAATTGTGTTGAAACGAACAGTCAAGCTAGACTTTTTTCTCCATTGACTTCCAATCCAATCATACCCATGCAATTGTGGCAGACTGGAACTATAATCTCATGCAAAGTTCATATGAAAATTCATGTTTTGTGAACAGACTTAAATTAACAACATGAAGATGTGACCAAAATATGATCTCAGTCTTATGACTACACTTTTGTAGGGAACACTGATCTCCAAGAAGGACTGATACTCCCATCTCATCAAAGATCAAAAAGGAGTGCATGAAACTAAAGTAATGACGAGGAGCATAGAGAATTTACATAAATTTTGCACATTCTATTATGGTTTCATACAAAAAAAAGGACAAACAATATGACAATTCTGTGACAAACTGTACACATAGGAACAAAGTCTGCAGCTTCGTCTCTCAGAGTAGCCTGGTAATGTTACAGAAAGATTACCTCCATTATTTTACATAAAAATGAAATTAAATAAACAGCGCTGAGTCATTGAGGGAACGAAACAGTCAAAAGACCATTTTTTTTCTAGAAATAGACACGATGATGCCTTCAGGCATTTACCTAGATTGACTTGCATTTGCTGAATGACAGAATCTGACTGAGGAATTGGTACACAATGTGTTTTATACATCAGAATCATTTAGGGCAAAAAAAAAGAAAAGACAGAGGGGGTTTCAGGTTCTGGTACATATTCAGTTGCCATTGTCCAAGTGAATCACAAAGCAGGTCAGCTGCTCAGTGCAGGGAAGGGACGTCTCTTAAGCATCTACAGAGAATTGTTCCATGCATCACAAAGTTTCCTGGACCACAAACATAAGTCCATTACAAGAGATGTTTTCTGTCACACCTTGATGTGCACCCAGTTATTATTTTCACCATCGGTTAGAACAAATCCCATGTATCAAGAGTTCACCAAGCAGGTGGTAAGAGGCATCATAAGCCAAAACATTTGGCCCTGGACAACTGGTACCCACCACCTTCCGTCTGATACATCAGAGTAAAAGCTAAGCCTTAGCCACCAATTAGGGTTCCACACTGATTTATACTGAAGTGCTTCCAGAGACATGTCCAAGCCTGCATAATTGTTCAAACCCTCAAGGAAGCTAATATTGTAGCCATGTGTGGTTCTTTGTTGTCCCCTGTCCTCATTGTGGTTTGCCTCCTTGTGCTCTGAGAAGCAGGCGGGACTATTACTACCGCCCACGACCTCCTCGCATAACACCGCGTTGAGCCCCTCGTCTGGCATTTGGACCCACATTGGGACCAGGACCACTTGAGTTAGGCGGCCCACCACGGCCCCAACCACCTCTTCCTCCTCGTGATGGAGGCCCATACCCACCTTCGTCTCTTGGTGACGGTCGACCTATGGGGAGTTGGAATAATGTTAGTAAGCACAATGCCATATTATGCACTTTACATACAAGCAAACGATTGTGACTTATCTGTCCCCCCACCTGCGCCTCTGTCATCAGGCACTGCACCAGGGGAGTCCATGTCACCAGTGCCTGGTCCGTCATGCCATGGCCGTTTGCGTGGTGGCAGTGAGGCCATATCCATTCCCTGTAGAGAGGAAGAACGCTCTCTACTGGCTGGAGAAGGACTGTCATGCATACTGTGGTCTGGCCGCTGACCATCCCGATAACTCTCATGACCTGAACACACATACACACCAACATGAATCTTTGACGTTAAACTTGAACTATGCAACACCACAAAGGCTTTTACATAAATCTTACACCAAGACTACACTAGGCGACTAAAAATTCCCCAAACTGCTTTACATCTGTTGTCTTGTTAAAGCACATGTGGACACAGTGTAGATGATGTTTCAAAGAAGATCCAGCTGAATAGACCCTTGAAATATAGTGTGTAAAAAGTTCACAAGAAAACATAAAAAAAAAAGTTAAATTCTTTTCAAGTGGCAGACACAATGGGAGTTTTAGGCCCATGTAAGTTTTGATTTTTTACTTTGTGCTGAAAAATGAATCTAAACAACAAAGAAATTAAATGGGGCAAGACAATAATTCTAACAGAGATGGGCAAGGTTTTCCGTTCTTCATAAAGAATTCTAAGTAAGGTTAAAAGGATGCCCACAAACTATACCCTGTTGTCATCTACATTTCATATTACAAGTCTAATACTTATTGTTTTAAACAGATCCCATGGTATCCTGTCATCTCCTCATTGGTAATATCATGTCACTACTCTTACTACATTGCTTACACTAAAAGATGTCCTTGTTTCTAA
This sequence comes from Zacco platypus, assembly GCA_038088235.1. Classification (NCBI taxonomy): domain Eukaryota; kingdom Metazoa; phylum Chordata; class Actinopteri; order Cypriniformes; family Xenocyprididae; genus Zacco; species Zacco platypus. The sequence goes on from CM076080.1 coordinate 12,373,651, forward strand.
GGCAAGTCACATAATATGTGGGAATCCTCACACCTAACTGGCCTGTCAGCCAATTTGGCTTTGATCTGACTTATTTTTATTGTTGCAGATCTCAAAAAAAAAAAAAAAAATTAAAAGTCATTTAGTGTGCACTCTGCTTTATGGCCTCAATTAAAGAATGGGAATTTGCTCAAGCATGTCTTACTGCACTGCAACAAGAACATTTATTGGCATCCCCTTCATGCACTTCTACCTGAATCTCGCCCTCCCTCCCAGCCCTCCTGGTTTCTTCCTCCTTCATACTGAGAGGGATAATCATCAGGAGTTGGGAGAAGCCCCTTTCTTCCTACACCACCTAAGAAAGATGTCATGTTCAAACCTGACACCTCAGTTTTAATGGACGCAACGTGAGCTCAAGGACTGGTGAATGGAATAGGCCTTACCTCCTCTTGGTGGCCCACCACGCGGTCTTCCTCTACCTCCCCATCCTTGGCCCATGTCTTCTTGGGAATCAAAGCTCTCATCTCCGCCATACTCATCTTGGAAGCCCCCCATTCCACCACGTCCACTTGGGCCACCCCTCCGGTATCTGTACATTCACAGCCAGACAATAAAAATCAAGTATTATCAATCAGTTGACAATTCTGTTCGAAGTTCAGAAAATGTCTGTACATGCTCATGTTTAAAAGAGTATACTTTGAAACGGCTGAATGCTCGACTTTGCACGAGACATAGGCGGGCAGAAAAGGAATAATAGGCAGGCAGAAAAGGAAGCATCCCCCAGCCTTTAGTGTTGAGTGTTTCAGTCTTAAGAATCATTTTGAGTAATATGTCTTCATTTCTAAAACTAATTGTTGGCTAAATCTCAGCATGTAACACTTACGAATCATCTCCATGTGGTGGCCGTCTCTGCCTCTGGTCAAATTCCTCACCAGAACCATCATACCCATCATACCTGTAAAGATATAACCAGACACAAATTTCACATTCCGATCCATATGACTCTGGCCATTTAACAAAATCAGCTTACATAGGTTCATGTTGTGCTGAATGAAGCATACCTGTCATGTCCCATGTACTCTCCATCATGTGAAGAAAACCTTTCCTGGCCCTCCCATTGGCTTCCAGAGCTTCCTCTGTGACCTCCAGAGTATTCCTGTCCAGGACCCCCAGGGCCTCTTCTCCAACCCTCTTGATAACCCCCATCATCACCCCAGTACTGGCCTCCATCTGAGCCCTGAACAGGTCCACCTGGGCCTTGTCGCTCAGGTGGGGTTCCCATGTGGTGGTTAGGTGGTCCTCGAGGAGCATCTCCAGACGAAAACAGACAGGGAGAGCACAAATAAGTCACTATTAACTCTCACATACTAGTTTTGATTAAATCGTCTAGTACAGCGCAATTAATCATTAAAAGATTGCGACCTTGATTCAACCCACACATTCTCATTCCTAAATGACAACAAATCGCTTGTGTCTATTAAACGTTAAACTAAAATCACATCAGAACATTCAAATCTGCGCTGGTGCTGCCTCTGATGCAGACAAAGCATTCATCATGTGCATGAAATGGCTTCACAGTATTTTCAAGCACAAAATATCATTTCTATTCATAAATATCATATCATATATTTCTATTCAATATTTCTACAAATATTCATATTATCGCAGAAATTCTGGGATAAAAGTTTATAGCTCAGATTAAAACACTGATGTCTACAGAAGAGATCAAAGTAGAGCACCTTTTGAAAGTAACTTGCTTCAAATAACGATTATAGCATTACATTAAGCCAACAGGTGGCAACAAATGACTGTTAAAAAATCTATTTTATAGGTTCAAGATTTGTTCAAGAACACAGATTCATACAGCAATGAAACAAGTGAAGTATTTGAGTGAGTCATTGAATCATTCATTCAAACCAAGTCTTTTTAAATAAATCAGATTAATTAAACATTATAAATACATTTTAAATACACTGCAGCAATTAACATTTTGTCAGAACCTCTAGTAAAATTGCTTTATTTGTTTAGTTGTCCGTTCAGAATCGTGGGAGAGTTGTGATCTCTGTTCTAAATAATCTTGATTCTCAATTTATCCAGAAACTTGCATCTCTAATATGAGTAACTTTTCTTCGTTGAAGAGGCTGAACATTACCTTTCCCATTAGGACCCTGCTGTCCCATTCCATGCATCATTGACTGAGGCCCAGGATTCTGTCCCTGAAACACATGTGTAAAATTTAAGCAATAGAAGCTACCCTGACATTTATTCAGTTACATCTTTGTCCTAAACATTCATGGATGCATTTATTTCAACGGTTTCTTCACCTGGTTGAACTGTCCTCGGGTTCCATCACCCATGTGTGGTGGTTTGCCTTGCAAATATGGTGGAAGGCCCTGCATGGTGCCTGGAGGTCCCTGCATGTTTCCTGGTGGCCCTTGCATGTTGTTTGGTGGTCCATGCATACCCCCTGGAGGTGGCCCCATCCCATGCATATTTCCCATTCCCTGCATATTGCCATGAGTCCTGGGTGGAGGCCCCATCATACTCCCTGGCATGGGTCCCTGATGGCCCATCATGTTTCCATGAGGCACGGGCCCCCTCATGTCCTGATGCATCATACCTCCCTGTGTCAGCCCCTGTCCTCGTGGTGGTGGTCCCATCATACCGCCTGGAGGCCCCCCAGAACCTGGGGGCATTCCTCCAGTGGGAGGTCCTTGCATGCCTCTGGGGCCAGGCGGCATGCCAGGAGGACCCTGGGGTCCCATGTTCCTGTGAGGGCCAGGATGACGTGGAGGTCCATGCATGTCTGGAGGTCCCATCATGCCCTGTGGAGGAGGACCCTGGTGCATTGGTCCTGGAGGTAGGAATGGACCAGGTATTCCACCTGGTCCCACTGGGGGCATGTTGTGCGGCATTTGTTGTGGAGGCATAGATTGAGGGAAGCCTTGTGTTGGAGGGGGCATCGGACCACCCTGCCCTGGAAAGGGCGGCACTGGCCCTGACTGTCCAGCAGGAGGAGGCATTCCCTGTTCTTGTAATTGTGCCATTCGCTCAATCTTCAGTTGCTACAGACAAAGAATTTCTTTATCAAAATTAATTAACCAGTGTTGATATGCAAAGCAGCAAAGATTCACGTTTTTACAGCACAATGCTAAAGCTCTACATGTAAGAACATCTACTGACCTCGAGCAACATTGGGTTTGTATATTGAAGGGCAGCCATTTCCTGCTCAATCTCTGCCTGCGTCTTCTTCTTGCCATCTACTTTCTTCTCATCCTTCCTTTCCTTTGGAACCTCTCCAGGAGGCATTGCTGGAACCTTATTCTCTGCCCAAGCCTATTGAATTAAATAAAAAGTGAGGGACACACAACTAGCCAAATTAAAATGTATCCACAAGATCAAAACTGTATGTCTGGCAGTGCTGCCAAAGCGTAAGTATAAGCTGATCGTACCGACCTGTTGAAACTGAGCAGGAATAGGTTTTGCATAAGGAACTTTTTTAGTCGGGGGCTTTTTTTGGTCCTTTAGCATGACCTCTTCCATTCCCCAATCCAGCCCTGGGATGCTCATCTCAGGCTCTCCTGCCATCTCTTTTCCTAAGCACATAAACATCAATTATCAAAAAACCAACCAATTACATACACATGACTACAATGAATATCAATAAATATTGACTGTGACTGTGTATGTGTGCACCAACCAGTTTGTTCTTGTTCCATGGCGGCCTTCAGTTGCTCTGGGATACCCATGCCAGGAATTGCGGCAACACTATTGGTCTCTATGTCATCTAGAATTACCACAAGATTAAGCATTATGAAGTCATATGTGCATCCTCTATAGAGCTTTTAATTTGCAAGAGGTCAAGGAATACTAACCATATTCCATCCCATCTTCTGACATTCCAGGCAACAAGTTCAGATTGTATCTGTCCCGCATCTTGTCCCCTGGCCGATTCCTTGTCCAAAATTTGCTGAGGGAGTGATTGCAGAGTAATGAACTAAAATCTATGCAAACTGGAACAATTTGGGTTTATGATTTAAATTTTTTTTCCTGAACTTAATTACATGGAACTTATTGATGTATTAACATTTGAGTTTTAAAAAAAAGGACTGCAGTAAATAGCATGTCATTATTTGCTGCAACAAACTGGTATTGAGAATTGAAATTTTACGGTAACACTTCATTTAACAGTATCATTGTTACATATGTTACATGTAGTTACTATTGTAATAACTATACATTCTGCATAATTACATGCAGATAACCCTAAACCAAACCAAACCCTAATCCTAAACCTATAGTAAGTACATGTAGTTACTTAATATTACTCAGGATTTAAATGTATAATTACAGTTTAACAAAGACACCTTGAAATAAAGTGTTACCAATTTTACTAATATTGGTAAATGTACCAACCCTAATAGACATATTTGGTCAACCACAGGAAATTTTTGTTACACTCACACACCTAGTGTGGTCGTTAGACCCAGAACATAAGATGTGGCCCAGTGGATGCCAGGCTAAACTCCATATCATTCCTTCATGAGCCATCTCCATTCCTCCCACTTCTTTCTCCACACTAGCAAAATATTTCAAACACATTGGCAGTCAAATAAACACAACAAAGTCAAAAATTATTCTACGTATTCAATTTTGACTAAAGCTACCACATATATGGTATAGAGAGGATCTAAACATAGCTTACCCTGCATGCCAAAATAGCAGCGATCCATCAGAGCCTCCACTGGCAAACAGGCCTTCATGAACTGGGTGCCAAGCTACAGCTGCAACCATGAGCCGAAAATTTGAGTATAGAACACACTGCTTCTACAGCACAAGAGCCATTCAAAAACATTCTCATTAAGATTATAATACCTGTGGCTTCTTTCTTGTGTCCTCTAAAAACTTGCAGCTCCTCTTTGAGGTTGCGGATGTCAAACAATTTGCATAAATGGTCACGTGATGCCGTCAATAGCCAGTTGCCATTGAGGTTCCACTTCACCTCCATGACTGTGTTTTTATGAGCATGTCTGAGGACAAAACACAACAGACATATTAATATCCCCACTTAAATTGCTTTTACTTAAGTACTCCAACCCTTTAAGAATTAAGATTTTCAATGCAGCAACAATCATTTTTATTGTTAAATAGCTTATTATATCTCTGTAACACTTATCAAACATGATACAAGGTACAATGGCATGGTACAAAGATTACATGACTTTCCTGTCTCACAGTGGTGAGGAAATGTTGAATTTCTCAGTTTACAGTGTAAAACTCAGAAGGCCTCAGAAAAAGCTTCAGGTCATTGAGTGCTGTGAGTCTCCTTTCAGGAGATATTTTTCATGTTGAGATAAGTGTAGGAGTGTTCATGCAAGAAAGATTAAGATGTGCACTAATGGACTAATAACTATTTCAGATAACCTAACAAATGACCATTGGTTGAGCAAAGTATAAAAAAAGTTGGGAGACTTTATAAGAATGAAAGTTTTGACTGAAATTGTTAGACAATCAACTGGCATCTCGGCTTTGTTGCATGAAACAATAGTCTATTCTTTTGACACCTGGAACTCCTGACTTGAGAAGTTTCTTCAGGGACAAAGACTCTGAAACGGTTTAATATATATATATATACTCAGGCAGAGTTACAGGTCATTTAAAAAAAAAAAAAAAAAAAAAAATATATATATATATATATATATATATATATATATATATATAGGAGAACTGGCCCCCCGACTAAGCCTGGTTTCTCCCTAGGTTTTTTTTCTCCATTTGTTGGAGTTTTGGTTCCTTGCCGCTGTTGCCTTTGGTTTGCTTAAGTTGGGGACACTTGCTTGATATTCAGCAGTGTTTTTAGTATGCCTGCATTGGCACCGTTGAATGCGAACTGAGCTGAGCCGGCTAGCCGATTACGTCACTGTTTTCTCCAGTGCTGATAGACATAAATTAACTAGACTAATAACTATTGATCTTTGCAACAGAATGAATCAATAGAATATGATGCAATATATAGAATAAGCTGGACAATGACACCATTTTCTTTGGGAGCTGCTGTGCAGCCAAAATTATTTGCCAATTATTAATGTAAAGCTGTTTTGCCACAATTTACATTGTAAAAAGCGCTATATAAAAAAGATGACTTGACTTGACAAAGATTGACTTCTGCCACTGCACTAACTTACAGTGTTGCCAAACTTTGTCCAGTCTTTGGGTCCCAAAATTTGATAGGTTGCTGGCTGTCTTTGCTGCCGGAAACCACCAAGCCCTTTGTGGGATGCCAATCAACACACTTCACATCTGCTCCATGACCTGAAAACACAAGTAGGTTTTGAATGAGTTTGTGACAGAAAAAGAGAAACATATTTATTTGCACATATTTTCCTTTTGTATTTTAGAGAAACATTGTTACTCAAGAATAACACATTACTTTTGATCATAATCAAGCATTACATTATATGCATCATATGGCATGTTTTATTACAATACTAAGCAAAGCCAACCTAAGTAACAACCAGAAAAATGTTTTAGTGGCATAAACTCCATTACTAATCAAGTCACATGTCTCTGAATTAGCAAAATAATAAATCTCATAGAACTCATTATGAGTTGATAATATGTTTGTTTATTAATTTATATTAATGTCTGGGTGAAGCTGCATGAATCCTTAACAGCTGAATTTTTAGTTAACAGAGCTGAATGAACATGTGTTTTTGCACAAACACAAGGAAACGGAAGAAAGCCTAGATAAACAGTGAATATCTCTGTTGTGAAAGAATATGTGTTGTTGTTTTTTTTTTTGCAAATCAGTGAGATCTATTTAAAAAAAAAACTTAAAGCATGAGTTCTATTTCTATTGTTGATAAAAATCAGGCCCATTCCAGATCACTGCAACTGGGACAGTGCCATAGTTGTAGGACATGTAGAATTTGGAAAAAAAAAAACATGTGGAGATACATTTCATACAATGTGAAAGGTCTTACAATGTATGAAACCAATGCTATTCACACATTCACTCAATATTTTATTTGATTACAATTCTAAGTCTGAACATTTTTACTGCTAAATTGACAGCTGCTATAATTCATTGTTATTTCAATCATAAGGAGCTCATAAATTGGAATTTGAAATTGGAGTGAAAAGATCCTCTATTTACTTAATATTAAATTTCAGAGCACTTTGGACACAAGTAACCAAACAGGCACTCAAACTACCTTCCAACAAACTAGCATTAAACAGAATATACATTTTGAGAGTTTGAAATATTTTAACTCTCAAAAGTACACACTCGGCTTGAGTTGTTACGGGACAAAAGTTTACAATTTTTAAACCTACAGCCAATAACCTCAAATCAAGAAAGCAAAACAGCAAAGTTTGCTTTCTCTATATCGGTTACTAAAAGTACTTAAAAAATAAATACAATTTTGAAACTTAACATTACGCACAAGCTTTTAATTTTTTTGAATATTTTATTTTATCACAAAACTTCCATACCCAGTCACTCACATTAATTCATTGTACTACACACTCTCACACTCACTCTCTTTTACATTTTCAAAAAAACATCACTTAGTATGATTTTATATATGTATATATATATATATATATACGGATATAACCATCTTTGTGGGGATATTTTGTCCCTATAACGTTTACCTGAACCACACACACACACACACACAAGAGAAGAAAAAACATTAAGTTTGAGATAACATTTGAGATGAAAAGGAATGGTACTGTTATTTGAACTGAATTAAACAATTAACCAAACAATAATAATAAAAACTAAAAGCTACAATTCCCACCATAGTCATTTGTAAACTAATGACTTTTTTTCTAAGTTTTTGTATTTAAGGTAGTTTAAGGTATTGCATGTCTTTATAGTTTTATTACTTTTTAAATAAGAAGCCCATTATCATATGATGATGTCTGTGCATTTAAGGTGGATTATTTTTGTTTCTATATGGTGGCAGGTCAGTTTATACATCTTGCATACATAAATGTGTATGTTTCTGGTATTGAAAGAGGCAAATCCCTAATCTTCACTATTGTAATAAAGATAAATATTTCAAATAATGCCAGAAGGAAGAATTCTTTTTAAATTCACACAAGTGAGAGTTTAGAATATGCTATATTAAACTATATGCTAACTTACCTCAATAAGTTTAATGTTGATTCTGTACTACAGAATGGCTTTCAATACAATACATGATGAGAGATGGTTTAATGCTAATTATGTTAAACTATGAAAATCTGTCTATCTAGAATTGATAATCTGTTTGAAAAAAAAATATTGAGAAACAAGTATATTTCTGCGCAGTACACAAGACTAATACACAGGGTTATTAGATGCAAAAGTTTGCAGAAATAATATATATTATATATATATATATATATATATATATATATACACACACACACACACACACACACACAGGAATGAACAACAAAAATAAAACGCTCATACACAAAGCAAAAACTATTCCCCATATTTGTGCATTAAATTTCCACAAGAAAATAAAATCATTGCTAAAAAGGTACAAAGCACTATTAACAGAACTGTTATCAGAGAAAACGGTTTTTAACACTAATAGATATTATAAAAAAAAAAGATTTATCAGTAAAATATCAGTTATAACCTTAAATACAAGGTCTAATAGATATTTATTTAAATTAGAAACCCATGAAAACTGTCAAAAAGAATGCAAGTACAGGAAAACTGATACTGACAGTCCATGGTAAAGTGTGCAGATTTGTGTGAAAGACAATGTGAAGACTTGTGTTTGTGAACCCAGATGACAGTGTAATTTTGTTCAAAGGAAAGCGTTTGTGAATATCTCCACATCTTATATAACATACCTCTCAGAATTCTTTCCTCATGACAGCGCAGAAAGTCCCAGATGCGTACAGTTCCATCATCAGAGCAAGTGGCAAATTTATTATCCGTAGGAGAGAAACTGAAGACACAGCAGGGAGAGAATCAAGAATGAAGGATAACATAGCAGTTCTCTGTGTGGTGGACATCTTACAGGGGCCCTTTGAGTTGATCTGACAAGGAACCATCCATCTCCTTAGCAGAAAGCTCACTCTACAGTCCTATCATATTCGCTTATCATAATGCATCATAAATTAAAAAAAAAAAAAAAAAAAACCTATGTGGGCTGCTCATAGACAGCGCACAAGCAAAAATGATTGCAATAGTTAAAACTAGCCACACATTTCCCTGTATACTGAGCCCTGCCATACACCATCAGAAACAGGAATGAGCATATAAAAAGGTATTTACTTGTTTAGTTTGATCAGTAAACACAATCATGTAAGTTTTAAATAAATCATCGCCACACAGAGGACTCTTCTTTTCAGAGGGCACACAAACTGGTTCAAACATTTGGTAAAACTGAGCCTGCCTCAGTTTACCGACTCACTCCAAAAACACACCTTTACTTTACTATTTCTACAGACAAATAAAGCAGAATCATTACACCACCTAACACCATAAAGCACGAGTGTTAACCACAGCGCACAAATGTTCATACTATGCACTCAATTTTTAAAAGCATGTTTAAAAAATAGAAATTAACCACTGAAGTGAGCAAAAGCCTCTCTTTAGCCTGCTTTACGTCAACCCATGAGTCATTTGTATAAATTGATGACACTGGATTACAGTTTGTGGCTTCCTTTTTTGCTTTTAAAAAATATTGTAGGTGAAATTGCATTTTATTGCATCAGAAAGAACGTTACATGCTCTGCATTGTGTCTGAGTAAACAAAATGAAAGGGAGTGCCAGTGAATCATGAACCTAGATTTCACTGTGAATGAAAATGTTGCCAGGTGCATTTATACCCACAGAGTTGTATCGAAGTGAATATTTGAGTTATTTATTCTTAAAAATCTTTATTTAGAGGCAGTCATTTTATTAGGGAAGACTTGTTTTAAGGGACTCACTGAAAGTGTGGCACAGAATCTGATGGCCAGTTGGGACAGCACAGCTCCTGTCTCATTGTTAAACCATTGTGAACTGAGTTGTGTAGGTTTCCTACAATTACACCAGCGCAAGGACAAGAGTCCAGCACCTCCAAAACAGAGGCTCCATAAACCCTTCCAACAAACACTTTAGTCCCCAAGGGTCTTTTTTTAACGTACGTGCTTTTTTTATTTTATTCTAGACTGCATGTGTCATCACCTTAGAATATAATTGGAAATACTTTATTTAAAAGTGTGAAAAATACACCTTTTCTGTACAAAGTAGTTATGTATATAAAAGATGAGGATACATAACTCAAGCCACAGGTGACAAATAAATGCAGTGTTGCAACAACAACACACACACACGTGTCAATAATAAAGGACATGAACATTGAGTAGCACAGGGAAGAGTATATCAGAACTGACAGCACTGAGGAGAGACCCCTACAGGCAGAGCCCTGCCCCTGCAGGGGCAGTAACAGGCTGGGGTTAACTACAGAAAATGGTAGATTGTGTATAGACCTGGCCTCTCTAATCGCCTCCTTGTGAGCCTGGAACATCTTGACGTTATTCATGTTGGACTGCCAGTACTTCACGTAACCTCCATGGTCGGCAGTCAACATCCACATGTCATTGTGAGACCAGGTCATTGCCCTGACAGGGCTGTCATGAGCCTATGAGAAGAGAAGAAAATTTGATAAATAAACAAGAGCCTTTTAGAAAGCTTAAGAGGTTATGAGGCAAGGTGGTGTGCCACAAATCGAAAAGAGTCTCTAGTTACCTGCAGAATTGTCTCAAAGTTAAATGTGAGCCCGTTCCATAAAGTAAACTCCCCGCTGGAGGCACCAGTTACAAGACGCCTGCCTTCAGGAGTCCACTATAAGGAGGGAAGAAAGGGATATGGAAAGATTCAGAACAACCAAAGGACTTGGTTATACAGAAAAATTATGCATTTCAATTTATTTAGCATCAAACCAGCATAACATACTTTTTTAAAATAAAAGCATAACACTTACTCGTACAACAAACACAGGGCATTTGACTTTGTTGGTGGAGGTTCTGACAAACTTTGTCGTAACAGCATTCATAGGGTTACTAAGCATACCAACTGGAGGAACGAGCTGCAACAAAAATACTTATTTTATTAGTTATATGAATTTGAAGGAAAAACATACAAAACCTAACCAAAGTAGTAGCAATGAAACACTCACATCATTGTAGCAGCCAGCATCTGGTTGAATAGCACGGAAATCTCGATGATCTCGCTGCCACAATCGATTCTGAAATATAGTAAATTGCCAAATATTAAGATTGCTAGAGGGGCTCCGTTTTCTATTTTTTTTGTTGGAAATATACCTCAAGATATCTGATGACAGATGGATTATAATCAATGGTCTTGCGATTGACAGCTTTCCTCATACGCTTGCCATCAAAAGTGAGCTGCTGCATGGCCTGCTGCTGGGCAAAGTCTGGCCTCTTGTAGAACAGCTGACGAGGTGCCTGGTGCTGGAACCGAGGCATATGGAAGAACCGGGGAGGTGAGCCGATATCTGTTGCCATGTTGACAGATTTGTAACACCTGAAAATGTGAAGGGAAGGAAATTTACTGAGTTTAGGGCTTATAACATTGGCCTACTTTTAAATGAACAAAAAACAGGTCAAATGTAAAACTTAACATACCGAGAGGCAGAAAAGGCAAATGCGAAATTCAAGCACATACATACAGATCTATTTTAAAGTATTGGGACATTTAACCGTTAGTGTCCTTTGCTGACTAAAACAAAGAGTAAAAAAATGTAATGGGTAAATGTACAATGTCAAGATTGATGAACACTGTTATCGATAACTTTAGATCCAAGGCTGAGCAAATGTTCTTGAGACAAATACCTACATCTGCATAACCATACACAAAATAGGGGAATGATTTTGCAATCATTACAAAAAAATCATTACAATAATTCTTATAAATTGGTTTCGGTTACACTTTATTTTAAGGTGTCATTGTTACAGTGTAATTGCACATTTAAGTACAGCGTTATGAGAAATAACATGCACTTACTATAGGGTTAGGTTTAGGCTTAGGGTGTGGTTTTAAGGTTAGTTGCAGGTAATTAAGCACAATTTATAGTAATTACTAAAGTAACTATATGTACCATGTGCTGTAAAATAAAGTGTTACCATTTCCATAAAACGTTGTTCCAAAAGCAAGCTATGGCATGGTACAAATGATATTAAAGCAACCCCAAGTTGAATATAGAAACCTATTCCAGGGCAGGATAATTCTACTAATTTTATATCAGAGAAACAACAATGTTTGTTGGTTTCAAGTATCTGGAATCACATTAAATCCTGATGAACTAACCCACGAATAAAATAGGGCAGCATCTAAAACAGCTTTGGTTCTGTTTTGGGATTCATAAACTGAAATAAAGTCATGAACAGAGATTTACTCTTTACAATTTTTCAATGTGCCCTAAGAAAGCCATGCAAAGTGAAAAATCCTAGGTATTAGTAGTCAACATTCTTTCAAATATTAAAAAATGCACAATGATTAAAAACATCCTCCAGTTAAAACCATTAGGATCAATGAAAAGACTGAATAGGACTGCCTTTCCAATCAAATAAATAAATAAAAAATACAACTGTTTACACAGAAAGCTGACATTACATCAGTACTGATTTATTTGTTTTCATTGTATCAATCACTATTTAGTTATCCTAATAATACCAGATGTGATACATTTATCTGTGATTTTAAGGAAATGCTTCAGTTGTAATTAGTATGTAATAAGTACACGGTGTGTAATAAGTATATATTGCATTCTGTAACTTATTGTTTTGAGTTCCAAGTGCCAAATAGGTTAGTTTCTTGATGTAACTCACTTATACAACAAGACGTGATGAATTACTTTTCTCATTACGAATACAACTCTGGTAACCTGTTTAGAAACCATCAGAGGGTCAAGCAGCTACTGCAAGGGTAGACTACTGGATTGATCAATCTTGTCTATGTTAAAAGAGTGAATAATACTGCTGATGTCTAGGAGGCTTCTGAGGAAAAAAATAACAAGTAATTATTAAAGGACAAAATGTATTTATCTCAGAAGTGTATAATTTTGTGTCAACAAAACTGTGCCATGGTCAAGTCCAATTCCATTCTGGACCCCTTGTCTATAGCTGTCGACCCTCCTGGAGCAGTGATTCTCAACTAGTGGGTCACAAATGTGTTGTGTCACCACTTGAGGTCCAAAAGAAAATCTGCATCCTGAACCAAAACCATATGCAAACATATGCAAAGCACTGTCCTGTAGCACCCTAACCCCCTTAAAGCCTGTGTAAATGATTATTCTATGGAAAAACAAAAAAATTACCCTCGACCGAGACCAAGAAATTTTCACAGCATATTGCGATTACTAGTGATTATACATATAAAGGCACTTCAAATTCAGTCAGAACCCGGTTCTTCGGCACACAAGTAATCAGTCCCTCAATTAACACAGAAACTTTATTTTGATTTTTTTTTTTCAAAGTGAGAACACTGTAACATCTTTATGACTAAACTTGTATTTTGTTATCTGGCCAGTACATTTAGATACATTATGTGCGTGTATGTATGTGTGTGTGTGTGTCTGTGTGTATACATACACACATATACATTCACTTCAACTATTTTTAAAAGTAAACTTTGGCATTGCAACTATGTTGCTACAGTAGAAGGAACGGAGTTAAGAGTTAATGGCAAACATATTGTTTATCCAATAGCCTTTACGTAAATATATTACGAGTTGATTTAGAGTAAATGTGAATAAATTTTCAGGTACTTGGGTAACTTTAGTTGTTTATAACAGCAAAACAAGTTAGTTTCACGTCTTTTCTTCAGGTGGCGTTACATCCCGCATTGATGTAATAACAGAACTCAATTACAAATATATTTAACGTTAAACCAACAAACATGATAAATAAACGCAGACACAAAAACAAAACGTTAATTGGCGGTTGATGCATAATTTATACCTGTAATCTCTTGCTTGAGGTCGTAAATATCTCTCTTCAGTTCGAGGTCTGTTAGCAGTTAGCCAGCTAACACACAATACCTGACGCTACCACAGGTTCTCACAAACAGGACACATTTCCACCGTCTACAAAATCTACTTAATGAGCACAAATCTACTTAAAATAAGCGTTTATTTGAGAGCAGAATCTGTCCACTGAAGCAGATAATTGTGTACTGGCAGTGAGAGCGGTTATTTCTTTCCTGTCTCCCGCACAGCGTGTTTAAATGGCGCCCGGTCAATACTTGAGAAACTCACCCAAAATATCCAGTGCTGACAGAGTCTATAGAGCTATATTTAACACACGATTCTTCCTTGTGGAGACTGTTACAGTCTCATTCTGAAAATGAAATACCAACTATCTCCAAATTGCCCGTCAATTTCGCTATTTTGCATTAAATCACCCCCCCTGCCTCCATCTCGAGGCTTGCTCTCATTTCGTTGCTTTGAGGTCCGAAACGACGTAATGACGTCAGACGTATTGGCGGGAGTACTGCGTCATGGCATGTTTATTCACCAGACAGTGAAACCCGGTGGAAAACAATACATTGTGTTTACGTATATATACACACTACGTATTATTTATAATACGTACTTCTATTTTCACTACTATTATTACCTATTTTTGCTTATTTATTTAGTTATTTCTTTGATTGTTCATTTTGGTTAATTTACTCCAAAATTAAGATTCTGTCATCATCTACTTACTCTCAGGTCATCCTAAATATGACTTTCTTTGTTCTGTTAAAATAAAATAAAATAAAATGAACACTAAGAGTTTGTTTCAATGACAATGAATGTAAACTATTCCTTTAAATTCGACATGTACAGTCCATTAGGTGGCGCTATGATCCGATTCTTATAAATAAACAGAAGAAGAACCCTTTATATATTTTTTTCTTTTCTCAGTGCACTATTACCAACAAATCTGACTTACAACTTCGGATAAAAATAAATTAAAATAACAGTTTTTCAGCGACAGAACGTCAGCAGAATATGATTAAAGACTAGATTGGTTCAGTTGGATGTCAAACTTAGATTTCAGAGCTATTTTAATCCTACTAGTATACTGGTCATTGGGGGCGAGGGTTGCGATGATGGACAGTTAAATGGGCGGAGTCAGTTAGCTGCATGTGCTTACACCGCACGTCGACGTTTTCCCTGCCGTAGGGACTTTTGTGATAGCGAGGTTGATGAGTGAGTCTCTGACACATCCGTTTCGAGGATCATCCCTACCCTCAATCTGTAGGTCAGAATGGTTTCCTAATCTGATTTTAATGTTTATACTGTGTTTTGAATGAGGGTGAAAGGCTGAGCATGCCCAGTTAACATTTTGAATGACTACTGTACATTTAACTTACTTTACATAATCGTTGTTGCATTTATTATTTTACTTTTGCATGTGTTTGTTCTAAACAGATATTGTTCTCTTCTCTCTATTTTAATCAACAGCTCACCATACTTGTCAGTGTAATGGCATTAGGGTGAAACATCTGACCCTTCCCCTTGCTGATGCTGTGGCTATATATAATACTTTAGTATCTCATATATGTGTCTGTTATAATAACACTAGTATTTACAGAACTTAATATGTAAAACAAAATATGGGACTCAGTGGATCTGTGATTATGATGGTCGTTCATAACTTATGATATTTCTTCAAGATACATACACAAATCTATAGTCACATATATGCAGGCATATAGTGAGAAATGCTGCAGTTGTGCACAGTTACAGACTGCCTGCTAATCAGTAATGCCCGATCAGCCTGTAACAATGATCTCCTCCAGAAGGAGGCAGTCACTTTCTGTATTAATGTGTCAAAGCAGCAACCCTTTCCCTCTATGCGGGTCAGCACATTGCGTGTACCTGTATATGATGATCCTAATGAAGACCTGTACAAGCATTTTGATCGCTGTGCTGATGCCATAGCAAGTGAGACAGAAAGGGGAGGCCGGACCGTTGTGTACTGTAAGAATGGACGCAGTCGTTCAGCTACTGTCTGTGTGGCTTATTTAATGAAGCACCAGGGTCTCACCCTAACAGAGGCCTTCCAGGTATGAATGGTGTTTATATCAAATTTAATTCTGATATTAAACAGTTCTAGTCAGGATACATGCAGTTTGTTATTTTTGTATATTTTGTTATTGATATTTTATTGGTTTATATAATAATAAAGAAACGTAGACATATAAGCAGCAATGTACAAAACAAAAACATTAATATAGTATATTTTGCACTAACAAAATAATGACAGCCACAGAACATCAAAAAGTCATCACACATCATAATCTTTATTAATAGTAGCCTAATTGCTAATGGTAAACCACAATATTTCGGATTTTTGTGCCGGAATAGAGTGTTATTTTGCTCTTCTGTAATTCTTATTTATTCTATCAGGTAGTAAAATGTGCCCGATCAGTTGTTGAGCCCAACCCAGGATTTTGGATTCAGCTGGAGCGGTATGAACAGGAACTGAAGATCAGGAGGTCAGCCACCTGCAGATCCAACTCTTCTCTTTAACTTTATACCAACATTTTCTGACACTACATTCTCAAACTTCAGATTTAGACCTGTTAATATAATGCTTGACAATACCTAACAAACCTCTTCCGGAAGCGGAAGAAAGTTTTACGGGTTTGGAGCAATATGAGGGTGAGTAATTAATCACAGAATTATCATTTTGGGGTGAACTAACCCTTTACATGTCGTAATTTAACTAAAACCTAGTTTTAGCCTAGTCCTGGCTTGGTCCAAGCCCTGTCTGTGAAACCAGGCCATAGGTTATTAAGCCTAGATTAAGGCTCTTTGGGAGGCCTTTTACTGTTAAACTAGCCTTTTCTGCCACAAGCGTTCCTGTAACAAACCTAGAAAACCTCCAAATTGCTAGAAACACTATAATTGAACATTATCCTGCTACCTGTTATCACAGTAGGATTTTATTTATTTTCCATAAAAACAGGGAACAGGGACAGGTTCTCAGAGGTCTGTTAATTTTAAAAATGTTATATATCTTTATTGTCAGCTGCATTTTTCTATGCCATATCGCTTTACCTGCTATGATTTTGTTTTGATTAGGAATAGGGTACGTTTACACAACAACAATATACTAAAAACTGCAAAGTTTTTCCTTTGCATTTTTGAAAAGTTGTCAAAACGATCCTCGTTCACACGGATCAGTGAAAACGATTAAAAATGCTGTATTAGCTAAAAAAAAGTGTAATGCCTGCTAACGCTGCGGTATGCAAGGAAGTAGACTGGAGGCCGTTTCTTTTAAATAGATATCAATAGAGGAAAGACTTCACTATGCTGAATAAATCTCTTTTGTGAGGAAATAGCATCATTTAATGACTCGACAGCCCATCGGCTAATATTCAGTATGTTTGCTCTTAAACATTGATTTTGGATTGCTCTATTTTTAGAGTTTACATTTGAAAAAAAAATGCTGTTTTATAGGAACAGTCACAGACAATTATCCGACAGGTATTATTCAGTTTACAGCACTTATAATTCATTTCTGGTATGTGCAAACAGCGATTGACTGTTGCACAACTCTAAACGAAATGACATCGAGGCAGTAATGTGATTGGTTATCAAGGCCAGTCGCCAGAAGCAAAAAGCTAAAGGTAGGCAATGAGCGAACTACACCACGGTCACACAAGTTCAACTTCACCACCACTAAGCTTCCGACCACTCTTTCAGTCATTATCTAAAGACATTTTTTCTGAAAGTTTGAATTAGAATAGCTTGTAAGAGCGCTGTTATAAGCATAACAAGCCTGTGAAAGCTGACTGAGCTTACTTGTTCAATAAATTATGCATTGTTGTACAAATGAAAATTACCCCAAGCTTTACTCACCCTCAAGCCATCTTAGGTGTATATGACTTTCTTCTTTCCGATCAACACAATTGGAGATATATTAATAAATATCCTGGACCATTTGAGCTTTATAATGGCAATGAGCGGGATAAACGAGTATGAGCTGAAAAAACAAACTCCACACGGCTCCGGGTGCAAAGGCCTTCTGAAGTGAACCGATGCTTTTATGTAAAAAATAGCCATATTTAACAGGTAAAACAGACCACCTTCCGTATTTAAATTACGGAAAAAACAAACAGAATTGGCGTCGCGTCAGTTAAGCTTTTTCCGTGAGTTGAATAGGGAAGGCGTACAACATAGTGTAAGCTTTTTGAACTGCAAGAGTTGTACACTTTCTTCATAAGTAAAATATGGAATGTCCGATTTAGTCTGATTTAGTCATTTTCAAGACATGTAATAGCTTAAAAATCACGGGTAGGTTAATACTGATGTATTTTATGTCGTAGAATAAAACGTGAAAGTGGTTGTGTTAACTACAGACTTATTTCATCCATTTAATCAAAAACCCATAGGCTTTTGACGATGGAACCGGAAGTGCTAAAATGCTAACTCGCTTCCATTTCTGTCCTACAAAAATGTGTCATTGTTCGACTGCACTCCACGGACCCTCGTATCTCCCAATAATAAGACCATCTCTGACACAATAAGGATGCGCGTTACATCACCGTTTTCACAAATGAGATGATAACTGTATAATTTTCAAAAACTTGCACTTTGAAACCTGTTTTCAAAAGTTTGCATTTCAGGCCCTCACAACACTGTTGTCCTGTAAATAAATGTTATGCCAAAACGCATAACTTTTTTTCCCCATTTTTAGTTGAAAACAGTCCTGTGTAAATGACCCCTTAGTATCTGTAAATGTCCATCCTCAGGAATGTCCCCAGTGCATGTTGTTTTCTGGGGCGATTGTATGCTTTTTTTGTATTTCACTGATGTCAAGTTAAAAACTAAATATAAATTCCTAATGTTCATCCTTTCAAATTTCTTAAATCAATTAACAAATATACTGTAGTACTGTATTTTAGAATGTCTCAAATAATACTATGTATTAATTTCTATTGTATAAAATATTTGGTTACACTTTATTTTAAGGTGTCAGTATTACAGTGTAATAATACATTTAATAACTGAGTAATAATAATTAACTGCATGTACTTACTAGAGGTTTAGGGTTAGGATGAGGGTTTGGTTTAGGGTTAATTGCATGCAATTATGCATAATTTCTAGTTATTACTACAGTAACTACATGTAACATGTGTAACAATGACACTAAAATAAAGTGTTAATATAAATATTTATTACTCTTTGGTGTTACCCAATAAAATAATTAAATTATGAGACTATACAAGTGTGTGTTCATTTTATATCCTCATTAAAACACAAAATGTGTAACATTTGCCTACTTGAAGACTTTATTTACTGAATAACAGCCTGATTTCCTTAAACATGCAGATAACGGGGAAATAAGAGCAGCTTTCATGTGTTTTTTAAATGTCAATCTCTATATCAGAAGAGCAAAGGGTCTAAACTTTATCCCACCCCTGACGGACACTATTAATCCAATCTAAATAGCTGGACACTTTAGTGTAGATGCCAAGTTTGTCTCTCTGCCCACAGCCTTCTCCCCAGGACACCAGACCTACAAGGAACCATGTATCGTGAAACAGTGTCATCATTGGACCCCCACTGTCCCCCTCACAAGCATCTTTGATCTGTCCCAGCACTCCCCCACATAGCATGTTCTGAGTGAGGTTGTTCAACATATGCCTGGAACATTCGTTGTTGTCTATAATTGGAATTTCAATGAAGTTGAGAGTTGAACTGAAACGATGAGCTGTCTCGTTGTCCTTGCCCCAGCCAGTGACGACCGTTATGGTACCATTGCGATGCAACATTCGTTCTGCCAGGTCCTGGCTGGGGAGGCATGCTGGGAGTATGTATGTGGAAAATTTGGCTGGTACGGCCAAGCGCAACAGAGCAATGTCATTGTCCACTGTGAAAGGGTTGTATTGTGGGTGAGCGATGGGTTGTTTGACAGGAAGGGTCATCTCAGTTCCTTCAATCTTGAACCGGTCATAGTCACCTGGAGAGACAGTCATTCCACTTGGTTAAAGGATGATTTATACAAATTTACAGCTAATAAAGTTTTTAATAATTCATGTTAAAGTACTAACAACAATACAAACTTCACTCCATTGCAAGTGTTTACAGTAAACTCATTTCAATGACGGAGCCCCTAAAGGGACATGCTGATGGAAAAAAAATATGGGATGGAAAAGATGGGAGGAAAAAGTTTATTTCATTAAGTTTATTTATAAAAGTTATTTCAAAGCTTTTGCGTTCTCTTGCAAATGTTTTGCATTACCCTTAGAACCTTTGCGTTGACTTGCACACTGTTTGCGTTCCACTGAAAAACTTTGCGTTCACATCCAAAATCTTTTAAGTTCTTTGCAAATGAAAGCAATTGTTTTGTGAGGGAATGCAAAGGTTTTGCAAGCCAAAGCAAAGTTTCTTGGGGGGTTTTGCAGGAGAACGTAAAAGCATATTTTTTGTTCCTCATTTCATATTTATCCATCATCATGTCCCTTAAGGGCAGGGGTGCCCAAACTCAGTCCTGGAAGTTTCTAGTATGCTAGGTAAGACCTTGGCTATTGCCGAAATCACCACCTATACCCTTAAATAGGGGATTATTTGAGGGGACAACCATTTGTAGTGCTGTCTGAAATCATAGTTGATGTTATCATAAGTAACCATGGTGGACGTTATCATGGATGTACACATTCAGTCTACAATAGATGTACAGGCTGCGTGTAACTCCAATGTTAGGCAAACATTTGCGAACTTTCGTAAGCACTTCCCCTCAGGGGAATCTCTGCCGCAATTTTGAAGTGTGTTCAACTTTGTCAAGTGGGCAAAGGAAGTTTATTTGGACAGACCCTCTACCCCTCAAGGGAGCAACTCTACTCAATATGTATATTTCAGGCAGATCCATAGACCATCACAGCAGATCACGCTTAATTTACACCCACCCCGCACAACTGTGATATTTGAGTGATTTTCATATTTAACTGCTTAATATTTGTAGCTACCTAAAGCTGACTGTTATAGTATATTTTAATGTTATCATTTTCATTTGTGTAATTTTTTTATATTTTCCAAGCCCAAGCATACATACAGACCTATAGAGTGGAAGCCAACGTGAAACAAATTCATAAGGAAAAAACTATATATATATATATATATATATATATAAACCTGCTCCGTAGCAGATTCCAACTGATTAAGGGCTTAGGGTGTTCTATTTTATTGCAAGGGTTCCACCAGTGGGCACTTGTGCAATGTAAGCAATGATGTACATCCGAGTGAACGAGACGGAGGGAAGTTAGCGAGGGAAGGGCTTTAAAAATTGGATGCAGCCACACACTTAACAGCTAGAGAATTCCCATAATACGCTGTGAGGGTCGTGCCGAAGGAATTCCCGCATCACACCAGAAGATAGAACCTGCAGCTGAATCATCCATCCATTTTCCAAGCCTCTGGTTCAATGTGGTACAGCATAATATCATACAGGTATAAATTCCTTTTTAATTTATTCATTTTAATTGATTAAATTGCTTAATTAAGGTTTATACTTGCTAGATTCCATGACAGAGTTCAAGATAAATCTTTTCATTACCACTGGAGTTGCCAGTTTGCTAAGTTTCAATTGATCATTAATCAGCAAGCACAAACTCTATGCAATAGCAACAGCCCTTCACGCGTATTCAGTGTCTGAATTCGCTCATTTGTTTTCATTCAGTCCTTCAAGTGGACTATATTAGTGGAGTAATGTAGGGAATAGTGAATGAGGGTATGGTGGACAATTTCGAACACAGCCCTTGTTTAGCTGGTTCAGGTGTGTTTAATGTGGGTTGAAGCTAAACTTGGACAGTGGCCCTCAGGAGCAGAATTGGACAACCCTGCTTTAGGACCTACGTACATATCTTGCATTTTTTTGTCTAAAAAAAAAAATTTTTTAAAATTGCTAATTTTCACCTGACATAGCAACCGAAATAGACCACCTCTCACCCATATTTTCAGTCAAACAATAAAAATCTTTCTTTTGTTGTTTACAGAGACTAGGACTGGGACTGAAACAAAGTGGGCTTTCTCATGACACTTATTTCAGTGCTGTCTGTCAAGAACTTGGGAACATGTCTCATGCAATTCTTTGGCAAATTACTTCAGTAATGCAGCTTCTAAAAACTTTAATATCAGGGAGGACAAAAAGCCTTACACTTGCAAGGAATACTTAAGATTGTGTCACATACCCAATCTGACACTGAACCTTGTACTTGTCTCTAGGCAGTGAGCAGCAGTGAGAACCCAGTTTTCGTCAATCAGAACTCCACCACAGTGAAACTTGCCGTAATTGTTTAGTATAAGAGCCTGCAAAATACACACATTATATTTTATATACTGAAGTATAAAAATGATCTGGCTGAGAATTGGTACAGTATAACATATATCTGATCTCTGTCAGAATGAGCTCTAATAAAACATTTAGCTCTATTACACTTGATTACATAGATATTACATGATTCATAAATACCTGCCAGGGACTCTCTCCCTTTTTGCCAACTGTACCTCCTACAACCCATGGCTGTAAACCTACTATAGGCTTATTAGTATAGGATGACTTTGCGATCCGAATCTGGCCACATGAAGCCTCATCTGTACATGACAAAAATGCACATAGACCATAATTTATTTGTCAAATGGCTTTTGAAGATATATTTTTTCTTTCACAGGTCATAGAACTTCATGGGATTTTTCTTGAGATTTATCTTTGTCTGAATACTTCCCAGTAAGTGGGTATTTCTATTAAAAGTCCACAAATGCAAAAGTACAATCTTGAGTACAAATGCAAATATCTACGCATTCATTTGTAAACTGCAGATACAAAATTGCCGGTGTCTATATAGATCATATTTGTGTTTGTTTTGTTTTTTTTGCGGTAACTTACTTTTGGCAGTACATTTTCTAGAGTTTTCTCGAAGTTGGTATCCTTTAATACAACTACATGTGCGACCAAGACCATCGTCTCTCTCGTGGCATTCATGATCACAATCCCCATTGTTCACAGAGCAGTTAGTTGCTGTCCTGGCTGAGAACAAAACCACAGTACTGCTGTCAGGACATTTATCACCATGACCTCAACACACACCTGCTCTGTAACTCAAGACGTCCACTATTAAATGCCCCAAATCAGCTGTGACACGCATATCAAAAAACATTGAGCAAGCAGACAAAAGTAAGAACATAGAGATTCATTTGCACCAGTCAAATGTGGTTGACTACAATATAAGTCATATATTAAATCAATCGAATTATCATTAGTTGCCAGTATATTCTGCAACTTGTATATGAAGATACAATGCATTTCAAAATATAGAAAATCTGGAATTACAAATTACAAAACAAATTTAATTCAAGACACTGCAGGGAAAACTATTGTTTTTTTTCATGCACTGGTTAATTCTGAGATTTTGTTTCCATAACATCTTCTTACTAAGGAGCCCCTGACGTGGTGGTGGAAAAAAATTGCGATGGGAGGAATTTAAAAAAAAAATCTGTGTTCCCTCGCAAAGATATTTGTGTTCCCACGCAAAGATTTTATCGTTCCCTTGCAAAACCTGCTGTGAGCTTGGATAAAACCTTCCTGTTTAATGTTCCTCTGGCTGGCAGTAGTGTTTATTGAGTCAGCTCCGTACATTAATAAATACAAATGATGCGCGGCTCATTTAGACTTTGAACTTGGACTATATATATAAAGAAATACGGTCATTGCTTAAGGAGTTCAGTAAAGTTGGCAATATATTCGAACTTCCCGGATCAATAACTCGTGAGCTAAACGTTGTTATAACACAAATGACAGCTATTTCCAACGTAGACAACGAGCTACAATAACCCGATTTTCCACAAACAAACTTTATAATAACAGGTGCTGCTCATATAATTAGGGTTTCAGCTGTCGCATTCCTTGTGTCAAGCCACTCTTGAACAACAGACAGCGTCAGAAGCATTTCGCCTGGGCTAAAGACAAAAAGGACTGGACTACTGCTGTGTGGTCCAAAGTTATGTTCTCTGATGAAAGTAAATTTTGCATTTCCTTTGGAAATCAGTCTGGAAGAAGAGAGGGGAGGCACACAATCCAAGCACTTCATGCTTATTGCTGCTGACCAACTTTATGGAGATGCAGATTTCATTTTCCAACAGGACTTGGCACCTGCACACAGTGCCAAAGCAACCAGTAACTGGTTTAAGGACCATGGTATCCCTGTTCTTAATTGGCCAGCAAACTCGCCTGACCTTAACCCCATAGAAAATCTATGGGGTATTGTGAAGAGGAAGATGCGATATGCCAGACCCAACAATGCAGAAGAGCTGAAGGCTACTATCAGAGCAACCTGGGCTCTCATAACACCTGAGCAGACTGATCGACTCCATGCCACACTGCATTGCTGCAGTAATTCAGGCAAAAGGAGCCCCAACTAAGTTTTGAGTGCTGTACATGCTCATACTTTTCATGTTCATTCTTTTCAGTTGGCCAAGATTTCTAAAAATCCTTTCTTTGTATTGGTCTTAAGTAATATTCAAATTTTCTGAGATAGTGAATTTGGGATTTTCCTTAGTTAAAGCATATTTGAGGGAAATTGGGTTGTTGTAGCTGGTTGTCTAGGAAGGGTTTGTCCAAGCTCCACAACAGTTTTTGCAAGGGAACGATAATATCTTTGCGAGGGAACGCAAAAGATTTTTTTTCACCACTACGTCCCTTTAGAGGCTCCGTATCTTTCATACTAGCTGAAGGAAAATACACATTTAAGATGTGTGCATTTTATTATTAATGTAATGTCTAGTTTTGGTTTTGTTTCATGTTCATGTTTCATGTATTTTATTTTATCATCATTGTCATATTTCATGTTTGTTTTGCCATGTGCTGTCATAACATGTGATTCCCCTGTGTCACGGGTCAGGGTGTGTCATCGGTTCTTCTCTGTTGTTTGTTATGGTCCTGTCATTTCCTGCAGCTCGTGATCTGGGCAATCAGAATTACCTCGCAGCACTGCGTGCTCAATCACGAGCTGATCTCCCACACCTGTTGTCAGTTGATCACTATTTTGTGTCGCGTGTATGTTGCTTGTGCTGTGTCTTGTGCTGTGTCTTGTGCTGTGTCTTGTGCTGTGTCTTGTGCTGTGTGACTCTTGTGATTTACGTGCCTGTTGACTATTGTACTCAGGACCCGAAGACGAGGAGATTGTAGCAGAGCATTGAACATGAGAGCACACCTGAGGATCTTCACGTCTTCACTGAGTCACTTTATCTGTTCACCTGTGTTCCGGTCCTGCTAATAAACTTTCACGTTTTTTTCACTGCATTAGAGACCTCCGTTTATCTGACCTTCCTGACAGAATCAACTGACCAAGATGGACTCAGCAGAAGAACTTGAGTTGCGTCAACAAGGCATTCTTTTGGGACGCCAGCAGGAGGAACTGGTGGCTTCTCGTCTGGCCATCTCTGAAATGTCTCGCCAGTTAACTGAGGTTACTCAGCGACTCGAGACTCGGGAACGGCCATGTGGGACACAGAAACATGAGTGTTGCAGGTCCTATGAGAGCTTTTTACAGGAGCTGCGCAAGGTTTTTGACCGTTCAGCAATGGGCATCGAAGCGGCACGAGCATTGTCTCTCTTACAGCAGGGCGCTCGATCTGTGTCAGAATACTCCATCGAGTCTGTACACTTGCAGCATCGTGTAAATGGAACGCTAAGGCTCAGTGGGACCACTTTCTGCATGGACTAGCAGAACATATCAAGGACGAGATTTATTCCTTGGAACTACCACCTTCTCTCGACTGTTTAGTCGATCTGGCTATCAGAGTTGACAACCGTATTTCTATACGTTCCCAGCATCGACGGGCGGTTTTTTCTCACGAGTCTCCCTGCATTACACCAGGTTCAGGAGGCACCACCTCCCAGCATTTTGTTCCATCTGAGGAGGAGCCCATGCAGATCGGGAGAGCTCATCTGACGGGCGTGGAGAGGCATCATCGTCTCTCCAATAACTTGTGGCTCTACTGTGGGGAGGCGGGGCATATGGCTGCTGCTTGTCCTGTTAAGAGGCAGCTCTCACCTTTCAGAGGACAAAGCAGGTTGAGCGTTATTAGTACGTTGCTGCCATCTGGTGGCTGCTCTATCCTTCCGGCCGTTCTGCAGTTGGAGGGGGCTGCCCATCGGGTGTCGGCGTTGATTGATTCTGGACTTTATGGACATTGGACTTGCTGAACGCCCTGGCATTCCAGGTTCTCTCCTGGCAGAGCCGATTTCAGCCAGAACCCTTTGTGGGACACCCCTCACCAGGATTCTACTAGCCTTCTCAAACTCACTATTTCAGGTAATCATGCAGAGGAGATTCGATTCCTCCTTATACACTCTCCTTCCGCTCCAGTAGTCTTTGGACATACCTGGCTGGTTAAGCATAACCCTCATATTGACTGGGCTCTTAATTCTGTGTTGGCATGGAGCTCATTCTGTTTATCTCAGTGTTTAGTGTCTGCACCTTCTCCTTTAATGTCTGTTTCTGCCCTGCAGGAGGAACCGGTGAACCTAGTGGATGTACCGGAGGCTTACCATGACTTGAGAGCGTTGTTCAGTAAGTCCCGAGCTTCATTTCTCCCTCCGCACCGCTCGTACGACTGTGCGATAGAATTATTGCCTGGCACTTCTCAACCTAAGGGGCACCTTTACTCGCTCTCCGGTCCTGAGAGGAAGGCCATGAAGAGATAGATCAGCGATTCTCTGCTAGCCGGTATAATACGTCCTTCTTCTTCTCCGGCTGGGGCGGGGTTCTTCTTCGTGGGGAAGGAAGATGGTTTGTTGCATCCCTGTATTGATTATCGGGGACTGAATGACATCACGGTAAAGAATAGCCACCTTTTGCCGTTGATGTCTTCAGCTTTCGAACTCCTGCAGGGAGCGACCATCTTTACGAAGTTCGACCTACGCAATGCCTGGTTCGGATTAGGGAGGAGGATGAATGGAAGACTGCCTTTAATACCCCCACAGGTGTAAGATTTGATTTTCCTGCTAAGATAAAGCTCAGATCAAGCATCCTGCAATAAAGCAGTAAAACTCATCTGGAAAGAAGACTTCAAAGGAACAGGACAACACCCTGCCCAAACTGTCCTCACTCATCTATGTGACCAGCCCCCCTCCCTTCCTCCCCCCTGATTCAAGTCACTGAAGTTCTCCAAGAATGCATATGTACTATGTATGATGTATCTTGTGAATCTATTATTTTCCAATTTCATGTTTAGTATCATTTTAAATGTCTCAGTGCGATTGGTAAAATGGTCTCAGTTTCACAGCAGTCACTAGTATTATGAGAAAGTTTGAAAACTTAGGAGAATTCTGTTCTCTTTTCTCTTCAAGAAAACCACCTCCTCTCCCCCAAAAACCAGGTGAGGGGGCAATAAATATTTACAGTCCTTTTGTTCTGGTATGGGTATTTAGGGGAAAAGACACAGCAGCGAGACGGGACATTCTGTAGCCAGAACCCCCATATAGAGATGGTGAATGTCTTTAAAACTCTCATCCACCATCTCTGTGTGTATGCATAATGTTAAGTACTCTTAGAGAAATCTTTTGAGTAACTGATGTTATGTATTTATTATATTTGAATTGTGTAATTATGTAATTGGCATTGAAACATTTTTACCTGATAAATAAATTGTTACATCTTGATTTATTTTGAATTCGTCTGAAATCATTATCACCGGTAGATTTATGTGGTCCTCTCGTTTCCGCAATGTTAGTTGTCAGGATAGATCATACTGAAATCGTAGTATACGGAGCCGGGTGCACGATATTAAGGTTTCGGATTTCTGACTATTATGACTTAACATGTTATAGTATTGTGACTAAATCGAATGGCACTTTTATGAGAATAAGCAGGTTGGCGATTCCATAATTGTGTTTTTTAGTAAACGCTATAATTCCTCTGTTTTGATTCTAAACTGGCCAGCTTGTGTCGTTGGACGTGTTACAGCTGGACATAGTCCATAAGCGACGAGACACCCGAATGAAAGGATAATTGAAATTAAGAGAAATTAAAGAATCAAAGATCTAAATTAATTCATACTTAATTGCGCGATCAGCTATTAATGTTACATCAGAAACATTACCAATTAGAGATCGTTTACAATTGGAGTCAGATTAAACGAACAGCTAAAGGAAAACATAAACTAAATCTTAAAAATGTATGTGAATTTAACGCGGGCGCTGAAAAGACATACACGCGTTGTACCTTCGCCAGGCCGTCAGATTCCGCCATTGGGCTGACGGGTGGTCCTTACACAGGTCACTTCGAATATTTGATCATGCCCTTTAGACTTTCTAACTCCCCTGCAGTCTTCCAGGTACTCGTAAATGATGTGCTCAGAGACATGGTCGACCGGTTTGTATTTGTTTACCTCGACGACATCCTGATCTTCTCCCAGAACGAGCGTGACCATGTTCAGCATGTCAGGCAAGTGTTGCAGCGGCTACTCGAGAATCGTTTTTTGCTAAGGTGGAGAAGTGCGAGTTTCACACACGGTCGGTTCCGTTCCTGGGTTTCGTTCTGTCTCACAAAGGCATCCGAATGGATCCTGCCAAGGTAAAAGCAGTTGCTGATTGGCCCACCCCAGAGAGTCGTAAGGCAGTCCAGCAATTTCTGGGGTTCGCTAATTTTTACAGGCAATTCATTCAAGGTTTTAGCCAGGTTGCCCTACCTCTGATGAATCTCACCTCCACACGAATTAGTTTCTGTTGGTCGACGCAGGCTCAAGAGGCGTTTGAAAAATTAAAGAGTTTCTTTGTTTCGGCTCCTATTCTTACCAACCCCGACCCGTCTCGTCAGTTCATTGTGGAGTTGAATGCGTCGGAAGTGGGAGTGGGGGCAGTATTGTCCCAGAGATCACCTTTAGACGACAGAGTACACCCTTGTGCGTTTTTTTCTCATCGTCTCACCCCATGAACGGAATTACGACATTGGGAATAAGGAGTTACTTGCTGTTAAGTTGGCACTGGAGGAGTGGCGGAGTGGCGTCACTGGTTGGAGGACCCGGGGGTTCCATTTTTAGTTTGGACTGACCATAAGAACTTAGTGTATATTCGTTCCGCTAAAAGATTGAATTCTCGGCAGGCTCGCTGGGCACTGTTCTTTGGCAGGTTTAATTTTAACATCTCGTATCGCCCAGGGAGTAAGAACGGTAAACCTGATGCGCTCTCATGGATATTTGAGGCAGAGGCTAGACCCACTTCTCCTGTGACCATTATACCTCCCAACCGGGTGGTCGCAACCTGGGGAGTGGAGTCCTATGTGGAATCTGCTGTTTGTGCCAGAGTCGGTCTGAACAGGCGTTCTCCAGTGGGGTCACTCATCCAGCCTAGCTGGACACCCGGGAGTGGCTTGAACGTAGTCGTTACTCAAGCAGTGGTTCTGGTGGCCATCAATGGTGCGGCATGTTCGTGAGTTCGTATCTGCCTGTCCGGTGTGTGCTGTGGGTAAGGGCTCTAATCGACCATCAGCAGGGTTACTCCGGCCACTGTCAATCCCTTCGAGACCCTGGTCACACATAGCCATGGACTTTGTCACAGGTCTACCCCCATCTAATGGCAATACCGTGGTCCTTACTGTGGTGGACAGGTTCTCAAAGGCGGTTCATTTCATCCCCCTCCCCAAATTGCCTTCAGCGAGGGAGACAGCGGTCATTGTCTTAGACCACGTTTTTCGCATTCATGGCCTCCCGTTGGATGTGGTCTCTGACAGGGGTCCCCAGTTTGTGTCTAGATTTTGGACAGAGTTCTGTCGACAGCTGGGGGCGACTGCGAGTTTATCCTCTGGTTACCATTCGCAGTCTAACGGTCAAGCCGAGCGAGCTAATCAGGACTTAGAGAGGGTCTTGCGTTGTGTGGCTTCTGTGGAACCGTCGACTTGGAGTTCCAGATTAACCATGGTCGAGTATGCACATAACTCTCTCCTGGTCTTGTCTACGGGGTTATCGCCCTTTCAGTGCTGTTTAGGCTACCAGCCTCCATTATTTCCCTCACAAGAAGCCGATGCCATTGTTCCGTCCGCGCATTCATTTATTCAGAGGTGCCTTCGTACTTGGAGGCTCGCCAGAGAAGCCCTTTCCCGGACTGGTGAGAGGAGCAAGGCGTCGGCGGACCATCACTGTTCTAAGCCCCCACTTTACGTGTGTGGTCAAAAGGTTTGGTTATCTGCCCAAGACATTCCCCTCAAACTTCCTGCACGTAAACTGGGACCCAAATTAAAAGGATTCACCCGGTGTTTCATGTTTCCAAGATCAAACCCGTTTTTCGCTCCCCCCTTCAGCCCCAAGACCTCTGCTCCACTACCTCCCAGACTCATCGAGGGGTTGCCTGCCTATACAGTGCGACGACTTCTTGATGTGAGGCGGAGGGGTAGAGGTCGTCAATATCTGGTAGACTGGGAGGGTTATGGTCCGGAGGAGAGATGCTGGATTCCGGCTCGCGACGTGCTGGACCGTGCTCTCATTCCATCGGCGTCATGGTGAGTCCTCCGGGGACGCCAGGAGGCGTCCCTGAGGGGGGGGATTCTGTCACGGGTCAGGGTGTGTCATCGGTTCTTCTCTGTTGTTTGTTATGGTCCTGTCATTTCCTGCAGCTCGTGATCTGGGCAATCAGAGTTACCTCGCAGCACTGTGTGCTCAATCAAGCTGATCTCCCACACCTGTCACTCGTTCCCTTTTTCTCTATTTATTCCCAGCTGTGTCTACCCCTTGTTGTCAGTTGATCACTATTTTGTGTCGCGTGGATGTTGCTTGTCTGTGCTCCCAGTCTTGTGCTGTGTGACTCTTGTGATTTACGTGCCTGTTGACCATTGTACTCAGGACCCGAAGACGAGGAGATTCTAACAGAGCATTGAACACGAGAGCACACCTGAGGATCATCACGTCTTCACTGAGTCACTTTATCTGTGCACCTGCTAATAAACTCTCACGTTTTTTTCACTGCATTTGAGTCCTCTGTTTATCTGACCTTCCTGACATCCTGTATGTCATGTGATCCTTTGTCATGTGACGCCCCTATTTCATGTCTTGTTCTGATTGGTTCACTTGGTGTAATCATTGTCAGATGTTCATTGTTTGTAATTAGTCTGTGCATTAAACCATCTTGTTTGCCTTGTTCCTGGTCAATGATTGTGGATTGTTTTTCCCGTTCTGTTCTGTTCTGTTCTGTTCTGTTCTGTTCACAACTTGCCTCCAGTGGATAGCTTACAATTAATTATTTATCTATTTATGTATTTATACCTGTACTGTAGATTTTAATTACAGTTCATATCTTTCCTAAAAAAAAAAAATTCTCATCCACTGGGCCAGAAAACTGCAGTAAAGCACTTAGCAGTTGTATTCCTATCTATATTCAGAAGATTTTTACAGTATTTTTTCATAAATCATTCACCTGATTTTTATAAAATTTTATTCCTAAAACATGGTGATTTGTTTGTTTTTCTATTTATTTATTTATTAGATGTTGACAGTACTTTCTTAAATGTGCAGTGTTTTACGTTGACAGTGTTTTAAGTTGTGATTAAAAAAATATCCAAAATCCTCTCTGTAAAAACCTTCATCTCTAATATGTGAACCAAAACAAGAATTCTGAACCTGACTTTATCCAATGTTCAGATTTTTGGTCTGGAAATGTGTGCAAATAAGTTTATATTTAATTACACAATGCCTCATTTGCATATTTAACAATATTTCAGAAAACTTGTAATACAAAACAGTTGTCTTAATGTACTGTGATTAATCAATGGTATATATTATTTTATTTTATTTACCCTTTTCATAAAAGTTTAAGATTCTAACAAAAGCATGATTAACAAAAAATAATGAGAAATATTTAGAAAAAAGATTCTGATCTATATCTGTCACTGATCAAATTATTTAAATGTAAATAACATTTTAATTAACAAGTGGACACAGACTTTTGAACAATTAAAATGTATTTAAGAAAGCAAAAGCCTCACGTAGGTCGCATCGTCTCCCTTCAAATCCAGAGTTGCAGGTGCAAGAGTAATCCTGTAACAGATCCACACACTTCCCATGAACACATGGATTCGAGTCACACTGGTTTCCATCTAAGGATACAGAACACCTAATGAGTGCCACCAGTTATGATGCCCTAGAAAGCTATTCCACAACACAGATCCAACTAACCTTTATACGCAGTCCAGAATTCCAACTGCAAGACAAAAAGATTAGTTTGTGGATCATAATTTAAGGGGAAAAAATACAGTTAAAAGCTGACATGACCAACCGTGGCCTCCCTCGTATTAAATATTTCCCTCGCTTCTTCAAAATCACACAGTTCCTCCCTACACTCCCGCTCCAATGAAGGGGGCTTTATTTCCTCCATAAAAGTGTTGGCTCTTCTCGACCGCAGGAACATGTGTGCTTTTAGGCTGCTAGAAAATACTGACCAAAATAGACACAGGGTTAACAGGCAGAGCACTCAGAATGGGTTTCCAAATTGCTATTAAGCCTAATGCATGCAATAAAAGCATTTTATTGAATAGTTTAAAAATTAAAGAGGTACTTCGCTATGAATTAATTTAACCCACTTATAGCGCCATTTATTTGCACAAATTACACATGCGTAATCAGGAAATAGCACAAACACAATAAGTATGCCATTTGCACACCATCCTTCTACTACTGCAATATAATACTACTATGATCTATCTACATCAGCACAAAAACTCAGAGAATACCCCTTAATGTTTGCATTTTCAAAAAGTCATTAGCTTTCAACAAATTCATAAGAATAAGGCTACATACGTTTATAATAAGGGATATTGACCTCATACCTGACTTGCAGAGAGCCCTATCAGACCACATTACAACCAGTAATGAGATGCAGAGTAAGAGGCTCCTCATCATGGCAACAGGCCCTGTAACTAAAGCAAGACAGAAATCTAAACTAGAATTTAAACTAATAATTTGAGCAGAGATATGTGGACGATTACTCACATTAAAAAGGAAGAAAGTTGGCTTTCAACTTACAAACAGACAAAAATCATTCTTACCGTATTCCACAATATGAACGGGGTAGTTAGATGTAGTCCTCAAATGAGAACTACATTGGAAAACACATGAATTATAAACTTTGAAATGTCCTGTCTTTAATTATTCTCTGCTTTGTCTTTAATCCAACTGGACAGCACAGCACGAACAGCCTTTGGAAAGTTAACTGAACTCCAACAAACCTTTCACTGAACAAATAATGGTGGCTGAGATCAGTCCTATCAGGAATTTAATTTTGCGAGTTCATTAATGTCATCCACTAGTTAAACATAGAGAAACTCCATGACTGCAAGACTTAACTAACCCTCAATAATTATTCAAAAAAGTTTACTTACATTTTGAACAATAAGAAAGGAACAGGAATAGAGGATGTGGTGTTTGAAGTGTGTTAATGACTAACTATATGTTTACTGAGAGTCCACAGTCTGAATGCTCCTGCACTCTCATCTGCTGTCTGTGTCCACATACACCTAGCTACCCATGTACAGCATATGGTTTAATCACCAGACAAATACATTTGTGGTTTAATTACTTATGATTGGTTAAAGATCTAAATTTCACCTGGCATTTCTCTTTTTGTCACTGATACGATCTGAATCTTAATTTTTATAGCTTTCAAGAAGAAATAAAAATCTCAATTTAACATTGATCTATACATTGTTGATCAGTATTTATATATACAAATAGCCTTCATTTTGAAAAGCTAAAGCATTTAAATGGATCTTATTTCTGTAGCATAAAGGGTCACACTTTCTTGGTATCTATCTCTCTCTTGCTATCAATGTAATACTCCATGCAATATGCATGCAATATTGCTATATGATATTGATTGCGAAATAAAAGCGGCCAGCACACATAAATGAAACATAAACGAGCCTTAGCATCATAATAGGACACACATGCATGCAGAAATGAATACATTGTATCTGTAATGCAGGATGAACTCAAAAACTAAGGAGAACTGGATCCAAATTAAATAGAATAAAATAACAAAACAAAGACAGGAACTAGAAAATCAGGGAGACAGAATGACCACCCAAACAAAGCATTCAGGGATGACCTCCATGGTTGTGCCAGGGCAGACAGAGAATCAGAAACAACCTCTGTGGTCATGCCAGAGCAGACAGAGAATTCAAGAGCGGTCTCCGGCACCTCAAGAGGTTCAGTAACAGTTCCCGCCTCTTCGAGACTTGAGGCTGGAGACTTTGCTGCTGTGGCAGCCACTGCGGGAGTGCCACATTCCTCCTCTGCGACCACAATAAAAACAGAGCCCCTCAGCTGTAATGTTAAGTTGATGTAGAATTCTAATGTCCAACCAGGATCATAATTGAGCTGAGCAGCTCAGATATTCAGCTCAGAACTTTTGGACAAATTATCCTGTTCAATAAAATCTGTCACAAAGTCCTCCAGGCAGCACTGGTGGGTCCATGTTTGGTGGTGTCTTCTGTAGTATTTCTTGGCCGTGACCAAACAGGCCAAAGATTCACAAGCAAACAGCTCCACGGGGAGGAGCTGTAGAGGCTTGTATAGCCCAGGTAAATAAGATTGCAACTGCCATTACAGGATGTGCAACCGATGGTGGTAGGACCTAAGGGACCACCAGACTCAGGACCACCAGACTTAGATGAGCTGGGACCGCCAGACTCGGATACACTGGGACCACTGAACTTTGATGCACTGGAACCATCGGGATGCTGGCTGCTCGCACGGATATCAGTGGTGGGTCTGCCACACTGGACGCCAGTCTTGAATGCCTTGAAACAGCCTTTATCGCTTTGGATATGAGGGATGTGATGGCTGGAGACTCTGGCATGGGGAACATGATGGGAGAAGACTCTGGTATAGTGGCCATAATGAATGGCGTGACACTGCGCTCCTCCTCTGCAACCACAATAAAAGCAGAGCTGCTTGGCTGTAATGCTAAGTTGATGTACAATCCTAATGTCCAACTAGGATCATGCAACGGCACCAGCTCAGTCCCCCTGAAAAAACAAAATCATGAGAGGAATCACCTCTATTTTTTCCAAATGAGCCAGTTGGATAAAGTCCACCACAAAGTCCTCCAGGTAGCGATCTACTTGAAAGAAACGCATAATCCTCACTGCTGGGTCCATGTTTGGTCGAGTTTATGATGGCGATTGCCAGCACAGAAAATGCAGACAATAGTGGTAGGACCTCAGGGTCCACCGGACTTGGGACCACTGGACGTGGAAGAGCTAAGACCAACAGACTCTAGACCTCCGGACTCAATAA
The DNA here is from genome assembly GCA_038088235.1 of Zacco platypus. Taxonomy (NCBI): domain Eukaryota; kingdom Metazoa; phylum Chordata; class Actinopteri; order Cypriniformes; family Xenocyprididae; genus Zacco; species Zacco platypus. The sequence continues at coordinate 12,408,930 of CM076080.1, forward strand.
CCACTACCAACCCATACTCGACCACGATGATCCTCGGGAGTTGCTGGTGGAATTCCTGGACTACCTCTTTCAAATAAGTGGTGCCTCCTTCGCTGTTGAGGTAGAGGTGGACCCTTTTTTTGGAGGGGGGCGCTTCTAAGTCCGGTGAACTCAGTGCTCCCAAGTCCAGTGGTCTCAGCGCATCCAAGTCCGGGGGTCCAGAGTCCGGTGGTCTTCAGTCTGGTGGTCTCACCTCTTCCACATTAGGTGGTCCCAGGTCCGGTGGTCCCGGATGTCCTACCACTATCGTCTGCACTTCCTGTAATGGCAGTCATCATCTTATGTGTTTGGGGCACACACACGTCCAGAGCTCCTCCAGAAGCGGTGACGTTTATCCTTACTGTTTGACAGCAATTGTTTCCTTTGTTTCTATTTTTATTTTTCCTGAAGAATTTTAGTAGAAACGTTGATAAGAAAAGGTTGATATTATATTTATAGTTAAGAAAACATGATTGAGCAAAAATGTTTCTTTGGATAAGCAAACTAGTACCTTAGACCAAATGTCCCCAACCCCCGGGCCGCGGACCGGTACCGGTCCGTGGGTCATTTGGTACCGGGCCGCACAGAAAGAATAAATAACTTATTAAAAAAAAAAAAAAAAAAAAAAACTGACTTATGTAATTAGTATGAAATGTGCATGTGTGTATGAAATGTGCATTTTTCTCTGGCGTGTTCACTACTGCGAAGATCGCGAGTCAGCATCTCAACTTCAAATTCTCTCCGTTACATCCGTCTATGACTCACTCTTGGTGCATAGCAACGCTTGTTTAGGTCACGTGATACGTTACCGCTAAAAATAAACACACAAGCTAGCAAAATGAGTAAAAAACAAACGTCTTTGGAAAGCTTCTTTGCGAAGGGGAAACGGCCCAGTGAGGAGACAGAAGAAGAGCCTACGATTTCCAAGAAAAAGAAAGCTGCATTTAACAGACAATACCAGGAGTCCTACTTGAAATATGGATTTATCGCAACAGGTGATTTACACGCACCAAGCCCGCTCTGCATAATATGTGGCAACCAGCTCTCTAATGAGGCAATGAAGCCTTCAAAATTGCTTCGCCACTTGGAGACCAAGCAACCAAGCGTTATAGTGAGTTGTATTTTTCATGCCTTTTATAATTGTTTTTGTGGTGTATCTTATTTTGAAGGCATGTTTTACGTTGCCATAGCGACCAGAGAGCGTTAGGGGGCAGAGAGGATGTTACTCATGTTATGTTGTTGGCGCGATGTTACGAGGACGCTGCTAATAAAGTTGCGAGTAAGCCTACACATTGGATTCACGTTTATTATAAGATTTAAAAAATACCCCAGTTTTTATGCTGGTCGTATCATTTTATTTTGTTGTTTTTATCCGCCACACCTTAAAGGCCGGTCCGTGAAAATATTGTCTGATATTAAACCGGTCCGTGGCGCAAAAAAGGTTGGGTCGCTGCCTTAGACGTTCACCTACACAGAAACATGCCACTATGGGTGTGGGAATTAGGACACATAATAGGGTTAGCCATTCATCTTGTGTTGTTCTTCTTTTTGTTAAGACCTTGTACCAGTGGCTATAGTTTCCAGTATACTGTTGAATTCATAATGAGTTGTATGAATGAAGCAGACTCAGGTTACATGAAAATGTGGAAAAATTAGCCGTGGCCTTACAATTTTCTTTCTGTGACGCTCACAAAATAAGTTTTGTTGAGATTATTGTTGTTTGTTTCCTTTCCTTTTACTGCAATAGTATTTTATTTTATTCTGATTCATATAATCGAAAAATAATGAGAGACCACGGGAAAAGCACATAATGACATGTATTTAATAGAATTGACACAGGGTGGCAGTAACCGCGAGCAGCGTCACACTGGGACATTTAGCGATGCGCAGAGCAAGATGAGCTCATAATTCGAGTAAATGGAGAATGAGCAAAGCTGTGTCCGAAACCGCCCACTCGTTCACTCATTCACTAACCCCTATATAGTGCATGGCAGTTGAGCGCACTATATCAGCAAAGAGTGAACGAAAATGAGTGAGCGAATTCGGACGCTGACGTTAATAGCATGCACCAGACAGCGCAGACAATTTCGTCATTAACATTTCCTATACCCACCTGTAATATGTCCTGTTTAGCTTAATGAATTGTATATTACTGTTTATTTGTCATGTTTATTGAGAATAAAGAGAGAATAAAAACACCTGTGTCATGCTATTTAGTAAATTTATATTTAAAAATAACAGAACAAAAACACTACACTGTCACATTTGTTTATAAAAAAATATAATAGTAAATAAATACAATATAAACAACAGTATACAATGTACAACAGTTCACTAACATATGAGAAAAATCGACCAAATTATCATATGATAATAAGTATATATATATATATATATATATATATATATATATATATATATATATATTATTTACAAAGATGTTCTAATTAATAAAAAATTTCAACACTTACATTTGTAGAAGTTGCTGCTTCCCGTATTGCCGTATTATTTATTTTTCTTTCGCACTCGATCGTCTCATCGCATTGGATTTTGGGTAACGGCGCTTTAACGAGTGTACATCGAATGTACACTCAAAATCAGAGAGGATTGTTGGTAAAAGTAGTATTGTACTTTTATTGTACTTTACTTAGTAGTATTATAGGCCGCAGATTGTTTATTTTATTTGTTCCTTACGGCTCCGGGGCATTTGTGGGTTATTTCAGTGTGTGTGAAAACAGCTATGTGTGTAGTACAATGTTAAGAGGGTAAAAAGTTAATGTGAATCGTAAGACCAGTTATGGCTGCGGCCTTGTTTAAGGGCGCACGGACGCTAATATACAGATTCAGTTCAACTAAGCGCCATGTTATGAGGCAGATATGTTTATTATTGAGGTTTGCGTTCTTATAGTGTAAATGTAATACAGTTTAACTGCAAAGGAGAATTATTCTGTTGTATAAAGTGAACACTTGTAAAGTGAACAAATGTACAGTTATTACAAAAATACTCTTTTGATAAGAGGACAAAGATTACAGATGTTTAAAGGAAGAAGTGCAGACATGATTGAGGATAGACCAAAAATGGGATTTAAATGGGATTTTGTTTTTTGTTTAATACAAACTTTAATAAGTTAATGTTTTGAAAACATGTGAGGATACATGTATGTGAAAACAGACCTTTGAAGAATATATGACTTCATGTTATCCAAATGTGGATATAAATTGTGCTTCTATGCAAAACAGACAAAAATAACAGAAAATAATTCATGATTGCAGATACAAAGTTAAAATGAAGTTAAAATAAACATGATCCAAGTGAATGGGGATTATCAGAGGATTATCTATATCTGCCAGCAGAGCCCTAGCCTGGACCCGCTACATTTGTATTAACCAGTTGACGCTAAAAGAAAAAAGTGGTGTGATTTGTCTGTTGGAGAGAGCAATTTCTTGGTGTTTTCTTTGTCTGAACACGTGAGAATACGTTTGTATGGCCTAACGCTAAAGTGTGATGTGAAGCCATGTTGAGCTAAAGTTAGTCTAACTAACATATTGAATCTCTACAAAGTGAACAAGACTAATTTTCTTTTCTTACTGTCAAGAATATTAACATAAAATCAACTTTTATTAATCAACTTTCTCAAAGTGCTTGAAACTATGAGAAACCTGATTTAAACTTATTTAGTTACTATATGTAACCGGGGCAAAAACAGCCGGTAGTGATTCCTACCCACCATTAGAGGGCACCCTTGCGGATAGGTTGGGCAATAGCGAAAGGGAAGAAAGAGACGCGTTCTGAACTAAAAATAGGAACATCACGGAGCGTATGAGAGCTGAAGTGCGTTGGAAAAGAACACCGTTTTTCTGGAAGAAAGGGGAAACCCCAAGTTTTGGTGTTTAAGCCTGTTTTCTGTGCAGCTTTGGCAGGTGTCGTTCGCACGGATTACGTTTTCTCACGAGTGACAGAGATCGAGCGTGAGTGTTCGTTCAATGTAATCGTCACATGCTGTTTGAGTTTTCTATCATAGTTTATGTTGTCATATCGAAAGGGAAGTTAATAGTAATTCTTTCTTTATTGATAAATGATATCCGAGGGGAGAACGAAGTGACGTGAGTGCACGTGAATTGACAGCTACGGGAGTTTCTAGTGCGGTTCAGCGTGTCATAAAGTGAGTGTTATTTATTTTATTCTTTATTGCAAATGCTTATGTTCACTCCAAGGAAACTGTTTAGCACTTATATAGTATGTTTGACATTGAAATTCATCTAACTTTATTAATAGGGATGAAAATGTTAAATGGTAATGTGAAGAATGTTAAATGTATTTAGTTTTGGTCCTACAAGTGTGTGTGTGGCTTATGAGAATGCATCTTTGATAATGTTTCTGTTTTATTCTTTATCTATAAAATCATCAAGCCACTACCGTTGTTTATTTGGGGGTATTACACAGATAGTGTGTCCTTTGAGCGTTGTGTACTCCTATGTTTGAGAATGTTACGACTCATTTAGATTCAAATTAAGTACACAGAAACCATTATCCTTTATTTTAGTTTGTTTCTTTGCATATTGGTGGAACATTGTGATCCACACAATACATTGTGAATTCATTGGAGAAAGGTCTTTTCTTCTATTTTTCTGTTCTTCTGCTGTATAAATTTCGTTAATACACTTTCCCTCAAACAGAAACCTCCTACATTTTAACGCCACGTTTTCCCCATACGTGGTCAGAAATAAAGAATCCCTGTTTAGATGTCTGGCCGTGTTTGAGTCTTTTTTTATAGAAAACACATTTGCCCGGCCACATCTTAGTGGTATCAGAAGTGGGATAGTTTCTTCTGCTGGTTTCCTCTTGAGGGAAGGGTTATTTTTCTTTCCTTGAATCGAATAGGCTATTAGCATAAGTGGGGAGATAAACAACGGTGGTCATGGAGGCTTGTGTGCCAGAGTCCACCGGGAGAGCTGTGCACAGAACCAGGAAGGGCTGCGGGAAGACAAGGGGCCAGAGTGCCAGGATCTGTACATTGGACTGTGTTTGTGGGTGAATATTGCAGAGACTGTGAATGACAACTGAGGTATGGAGGCAGAAGCTCCTGACGAGGTGGACACACAGGAGGTTGACAGCGCAGAGGCTGGTTCTGGTGTCAGGGCTGACGCTGAGGAGAGAGATAATCCTTTCCTACAGCTCTGGTCCCAAATTCAGGAGCTGGGGAGGAGACATGATCAGGTGATGTCGACACTTGCTAGTCTGAGCACTGTGAATACTAAGTCCTATGTCTATATTCCCAGAGAAAAACAAATTGCTCCCTACTGTGGTGACTCTAGTAAAGACTGTCAGACCGTTGACGAGTTTATTGAGGAACTCGAACGAGTAATGAGGGTTAGGGGTTTGAGTGAGGAGGATCAAGCAGACTTTATTTTGTCTCATTTAAGGGGATCTGCACTTGATGAGGTTAAATTGTGTGTGGGGAGGGAGGATCCAATGCCTGGGAACCTGTTTGATTGCTTGAGGGCCGCTTTCCGGGAAAAGCGGACAACCCCTCAGCTGTTACATGCCTTCTATGCACGGAAGCAGTTAGAAGGGGAGGATCTACGAGAGTATTCGCATGCCTTGTCAACGATGTTAAACGCGGCACTCCAACAGTCATCTAATGCGGTGCCCAATGTGCAGCTAGCGCTAAGGGATCAGTTTGTAGAGGGAGTAAGGGACACGGTGCTCCGTCGAGAACTGCGCAAAATGGTGCGAGACCGACCTCGTGTGACGCTATTTGAGGTCCGAGAAGAGGCTCTGTTATGGGGTGCGGAAGAGCGTTCCCGGGGGGCGAGTGTGGCTAGAACTCGTTACCTGCTGGGCCAGGGTGTTGAGGAGGGTGCGAGATCCACAAGCATGTCCGCGTCCACAGGTGACCTGAACGCTGTGTTGTGACGTAGTAAAAGTAGTGGCGCAACAAGGAAAAGCAATCAGTGAACTAACTAACGCAGTTCATAGCCTTACAACTCAAAGAGCTAGTTTGGGTTCTGAAAGGCTCCAAAGAGCTAAAAATAAGCCCAGATATACGCGAGACGGTCAGCCAATTTGCTTGGGTTGTGAAGGTGTGGGACATATAGCTCGCCAGTGCACGTAGCCGCCCAAACAGGAAGAACAGGTAGAGGCCACTACTGAAGAACTCGGGAAACGTGGTCCCTCCATTGTGCAGAGCCAAGCAATGAGAGGGGCATTTCATGGCTCAAACTGCAGCCCTCTGACTAAAGAGCGGTTCTTGGAACGCACTGTGGGAAAATTCTCTAAGGTTGAAATTAGCATAGGGGGAGTACCTGTTAAGTGTCTGTTGGACACGGGTAGCAATGTGAGCACGTTGACAGAGAGATTTTTCAGAGAGCGTTTACAAGGGGAGGATAGGGATATGCACTGCATATGTACTGCCCCTCCCGTATTTGGGGTACGTGGAGTTGGATATTCAGGTGTTGGGGTTAACAATACCCAGCAATATATCCTCTGTTTTCACGGTCCAAGTTCGAGTACATAAGGAAGTACCCAAGACTAAGGGGGTGGTCATACTTGAACCTGGGGCAATGCCACTGCCAGGGGGGTTGGTCCTCATGCCTATGCTGGTATCAGTTGGTAAACGAGTGTTTCCAGTACAAGTTTTGAATCTGGCACCAGAGGATGTTTGGCTACCGGCAAAGGCACGGCTTGGGGTACTATCTCAAGGTCGTCAGGTGGAGAGTAGTTTGTGCGACATAGCTTTCCAGCAGATTTCTCGAGATCAGGAGAAAGTCACTGTCAGTATGAGGATGATGATGGAGACCCAAAGTGACTTGCAGTGCCCCTCTGACAGAGTACAGATGGGAGGAACTCCGGATCAACAGGCAGGGTTGCGAGCATTGTTGAGGCAGTACGTGGATGTGTTTGCAGTGTGTGATGAGGATCTGGGGTATACGGATTGGGTGAAACATGAGATCCCCATGACAGACGATGTGCCCGTCACCCAAGCGTACAGACGGATACCTCCCAATCAGTTCGAGGAAGTGAGGGAGCATAATGCCGGACTACTTAAAAAGGTAGTTATTAAGGAAAGTTCAAGTCCGTATGTGTCCCCGGTGGTTTCAGTCAGGAAGGCCGATGGGAGTTTACGGCTATGCGTAGACTACCGGAGACTGAACTCGAAGACTCAGCGGGACGCATTTCCCCTGCCGCGAATCGACGAGAGCCTAGATGCGCTGTGTAAGGCCCAGGTGTTTTCGACTATAGACCTGGCAAGTGGCTATCACCAAGTGGCGGTCCACGAGAAGGATCGGCATAAGACTTCCTTTGTCACGCCATTCGGACTGTATGAGTATGAACGGATGCTGTTCGGGCTCTGCAATGCACCGGCGACATTCCAGAGACTCATGCAGGCTGTAATGGGTGATCTGGTGTTCCAAATGGTCCTTGTTTACTTGGATGATCTTTTGGTCTATTCAAGTACATTTGAGGCTCACCTGTCCAGACTTGAAATGGTGTTACAGCGACTAAGGGAGTCTGGGTTGAAGATTAAAGTGGAGAAGTGCCACTTTCTCCAAGCAGTGGCCAACACCTAAGACTGTGAAAGAGCTGCGGTCCTTTTTGGAATTTTGCAGTTATTACCGGCGGTTCATTGCGGGTTTCTCCAAGGTGGCAGGACCTTTGCACGATGTTGTGAATATGTGCACCAAAACGGGTAGTGGGGCCCGGTGCAATAAGTGGTTCCAGGGCTTTTGGACATCTGAGTGCCAACAAGCATTTGAGTGTCTGAAGGGGGAGCTGACTTGCGCTCCAGTGTTGGCATATGCCGATTTCTCTCCTCCGTTCATGCTGGAGACAGATGCCAGTAACTTGGGTTTGGGTGCTGTCTTATACCAGTACCAAAGTGGGAGAAAGAAGGTCATAGCCTATGCTAGCCGAAGGTTGAGAGGTGCCGAACGCAATGACAGGAACTATAGCAGCATGAAGTTAGAGCTCCTAGCATTGAAGTGTGCTGTAGCAGAAAAGTTCAGAGGTTATCTGCTGGGATCACAGTTCACTGTCCTCACTGATAACAACCCACTCTGTCATCTTAACACGGCCAAGTTGGGAGCAGTGGAGCAACGGTGGGTGGCACAGCTGGCAGTGTTCAATTTTGAGGTCTGCTACCGGCCGGGGCGTTGTAATACCGCGGCTGACGCTCTCTCTCGGAGGCCAGAGCTGGAAGGTGCAGAGGTAGTGACCGAGGATGCTGAGTATGATGGCTGTGTGGCCATTTGTAATGAGCTACAACTTGGAACGACTGTGGAACCAGACCTTGCAACCGCCAGACTGGGGCCAGTGGACCTGGTTGAGGGGAAAGTTAGCCCTGAACATACTCTTGGAAACACTCCGACGTTACCCGGGTATATAAAGGAGGAGCTCTATTGTTTTCAGGATGCAGACCCTTCTCTGAGTATTCTAAAACGATTTTGGAAGGCAAGGAGGAAACCTTCCGTCCGTGAGAGACGGGATTTGCCTCAGCAGGTGCGGTCATTACTCAAGCAATGGGACAGGTTCAGGGAAGATGGAGGATTATTGTATCAGGTAGTCGATGATGTGTTCCTAGGCGAGTGTCAGCAGTTGTTACTTCCCACTTGTTTGGTGGAGACAGTGCTACGAAGTGTTCATGACCAAATGGGACACCACAGTATTGAGAGGACGGTGGGCTTGCTCAAGCAAAGATGCTATTGGGCAGGGATGCATGAGGCTGTAGAAAAGTGGGTGAAGGACTGTCAATGTTGCGTGCTTGGTAAGATGCCCCAGCCCAAGATACGGGCATCCTGGACCCCTTTTCTGGCTTCCCGCTCATTGGAAGTGGTAGCTGTTGATTTTACTACCCTGGAGCCTGCCTCTGATGGCAGAGAAAATGTTCTAGTGGTGACGGACGTTTTTAACAAGTTTAGCCAGGCGTTCCCCACCCGGGATCAGAAAGCGGATACTACTGCCAAGGTCCCCTTGAAAGAGTGGTTCCTCAGGTATGGAGTGCCGCAGAGACTGCACTCTGACCAGGGGAGGAACTTTGAGAGCGCAGTCATAGCAGAACTTTGCAAATTGTATGGAGTACGAAAGTCCAGAACTACTCCATATCACCCGCAAGGAAACCCCCATTGTGAGCGGTTTAACCGCACTCTGCATGACCTACTGCGCTCCCTACCACCCGACAAGAAGAGGAGGTGGCCTGAACACTTGCCAGAATTGGTGTATGCATACAACATGACGCCTCACTCTTCAACGGGATATTCCCCATATTACATGTTGTTTGGAACACAACCGCACCTCCCGATTAATGCGCTGTTGGGACGGGAGCCTGAGGAAGGCACAGAAACCAACTGGTTGTCTGTTCACAGGGAGCGACTCCAAGACGCTCATGCTAGAGCGAGAGAGTATGCGGAGAGAAAAGCAGCAGAACGAACTGGCAGGCATGAGTGCGAAGTGTATTGCCCTGAAGTCACTGTGGGACAGCAAGTGTACTTAAGGGACCGTCCTGCAGGAAGAAACAAGATCCAGGACGCATGGTCACCGAAGATTTACGTGGTGAAAGATGTTCAAGGAACTACGTATATGGTAGAACCAGAAGGAGGAGGTGTGCAAAGAAGAGTGTATCGGGCACATGTTCAACCTTGTCCCCTACCGACCCCAGTGCCGGCACCGCGTAGCAAAGTATGCCCAGTGAAGGAAGTTGTCAGTCCACTGAATGAGAGGCCGTCAATATCTTCGGACGTGGAGTGTGTAGTTGTGGAGGAGACATGGCGAACAGCGAGAGGGCAGCCAACACCTTTGGTGGAAGGAAGTCAGGGACAATCCGACCCGCAGGTAGAGGTTTTGACAGAGCCTGAATTCGGAGGTTGCGAGAGTGTTGATCAAACACTAACTCCGTTGGAGAGAAGTGCGGATGAAGGAATTGTAGTGTGAACATGGAGCCAATGGACTCTGGTTTTGATAAGGTGGTGCAGTGTCCAGTTCCAACTCAGAGACGTAGTTTGGCTGTTCCAGTTGAGTCAAGAGCACCTACACCAGTTCCACGTCGGTCTCAAAGGCAATCTGCAGGTAAACACAGCAACCTGTACAATTTGCCCAAGTCTGCCTGTAACGCTGTATCATTCAGCCCAGATGTTTTGTCTCAAGTTTTGGCTGGCATAGTAATGTACACGTCCGAAAAATTGAAGGGTACTGTGGACAGTTAAGAGGAAAGTCCACGCGGACGTTGACTTATGGCAGGGGAGAGTGTAACCGGGGCAAAAACAGCCGGTAGTGATTCCTACCCACCATTAGAGGGCACCCTTGCGGATAGGTTGGGTAATAGCAAAAGGGAAGAAAGAGACGCGTTCTGAACTAAAAATAGGAATATCACAGAGCGTATGAGAGCTGAAGTGCGTTGGAGTGTTTGAGTCTTTTTTTATAGTCAACACATTTGCCCGGCCACATATACTTGTTTTTTTGTGGCATCCATTTGACTGTTGCAATACTTTGAAAAATGATCATCAGACTGGTGAGGGAAACTGGGAGCACTTTCACTCATCCATCTGAAAGTCCTGTCTGAATGGGACAAAAAATCCGGTCTTGCAATGCCAGTTTTCTCTAAAGGATTTTGCTTTCATTCTAGAGCATTTTATCTTAACATCAGCCAGGTCCCTTTAGGAACAAGGAAAAGATGAAAACAATGAGGTGGGCTTTTGTTGGTTCACTATTATTTTGATGATCATATTCCAGACGTGTTGTTAATCACTAGAGATCATTTTTCATGCAGGAGCCCTATGTTAGGAATAGTGTGATATTATATCCAGCCCTTCTGCATTGTTTGCAGGCCTATGGGAGAGGTTGTTTGGTCACCACATATAAATTCATCCATGCTTCAGTTCCACTGTTCAGTCCACAAGTGCTTCACCCAGATGATGGGTCAAGTCTTCTTTCAAATTGTAAGTATATTTGATTGTTGCAAAAAAATTAATCATGACAATATTGCGTTATGCTGTTGTTTATTTTTCACTTTAAAAAAAATGGATAGAAGTGATTTTAGAAGTACTGTTAGTTTGATAGAAAAAATGTGTGATTTGCATTCAAATAAATAATGTTTTAAAATAACAAATATTATTAAAATAAAGATATATAATATGAATAATTGATAGGACCATATCAACATAACAATATGACTAACAATTTTGCAACCAATGATCTAAATCAGGGGTGGCCAACGTCGGTCCTGGAGAGCCACAATCCTGCAAATTTTTGCTCCAACCCTAATCAAACACACCTGAACAAGCTAATCAAGGTCTTAAGGGTTACTAGAAAGCTACAGGAAGGTGAGTTTTTATCAGGGTTGGAGCTAAACTCTGCAGGATTGTGGCTCTCCAGGACCGACGTTGGCCACCCCTGATCTAAATGGATCAATAGAGTATTATTGTAATGAATGGACTGTCAACAGAATGGGATCCAATCGCAGGCTTTTATTAATAGCATAGCATAGTAACAGCATAGTAATAACAGGCGGGGTGAAACACCAGCAAACAGGAATATCATAGGATGGGCAGAGTCGTAACCGTTAAACAGGCAAAGTGGATCGAGGCAGGCAGCAAGAAAACAACAGTCCAATAAAACAAGGTAGTAAATCCAAAGGGTAGGCAGAGAACGGAAAAAAACAGGCAGAATCAAAAACAGGGAAAACAAACACGGGAAATAGAAGCTCAGAATTGACCACTGAAAGCAAATCAAGACTTTGCAGTGTGTGTGTGTGAGTAATGCTTAAATAGTCCAGATAATGTGCTACAGCTGGCAGGGGTGATCAATGACAAGGTACAGGGCTTCTGGGAAATGTAGTGCGCATGTGTGAGTGAGTGTGTGATAGTTCCAAGGTGCATTGTGGGAAATGAAGTCTAGTGGTGAGTGAGAATAGTTCAGGGTGGAATGCCCTCTAGTGGCTGTCATGGGCACTCCAGCTGATAATCCTGACAATTATAAATATCTAACATATATGTTTTCCACATTGCTTGTGCCTGTATATGCTTTCAAGAGTTACAGCTGCTCATTTGTGCCTTTTTAGTGATCATTTTATGTTCCCTCCTTTTTTTTTTTTTTTTTTTCTCAGATGATAAGAGTAATTGCAGGAGTCCTGGTCTCATTAGCTTTCTCATCTGGGATGACTATTGACCGAAGGGGGTTCTTTGTACCTCCACCCCCTGGCTCTCCTGATAGCCCCATTCCTCCTGATGACTACTTTGAGGACTCTGAGACACATAACCACCACATACCTATGTATGCCTATGATAATTATCCTATAGCAAAAGGAGGCAATCCCATAGCCAGAGTAGGTCCGATGATGCAATACGATGACTCATTAAATGGATACCCTTTACCAATGCTACCAATCCTGCCTGATAGATATCCCATTCTACCAAAACCTCCGTCTGGGAACACAACTCAAGGATCTCGCACTGTGTCTGCGGGACAAAAACCCGATCTTTCATACTGTGACATGCTCCTCGAGGCACCAGTGCCTCCGCCCGCAGAACAAACACCCTGGTTCTGTGTATGCTCACACTGTAAAGGGAGTCCCAGTGGTCCAAAGGGGGACAACGGAGATAGGGGACTGCCAGGTTAATACTTTCAACCAATTTTCAGACACCCCCATTGTCCACTTCACAGTAATTGCAGAGTAGATTCTTCTATTTCTTTGTCTTAGGTCATTCCGGTAATCCAGGAATAAGAGGCTTGCCAGGATTTCAAGGTCGCCCAGGGTTTGATGGTCATCAGGGACCAAAGGGTAAATATGGTGACTCTACTTATATTTTAAGTACCCTTTTAACCAACTGCTACTGATACAATCTGCTTAATATAGTCACTTATCTGCCTCTGAGTGTGATCTTGGTGATTGAATACAAAACATACTGGAGTGATTACATTTGATAAGAGGAGCGTTGGCTATCATGCTTCCTTTTTTTCTTCCGAAAGGCCAAATGGGTGATATTGGTGAAAAAGGAGATCTGGGTCCATTTGGCTTTAAAGGACTCAAAGGACAGAGAGGCCCCAAGGGTAAGTTAGTTAACATTATAATTATTTGAACAAAATAAATAATTAAATACAATTACCAACTTGCTAAACGTTCTGTGCCAGGTGATAAAGGTGACAGTGGTGTGGATGGAAATCCAGGACACCAGGGCTCACCTGGTGAGTCAGGAGAGTGTCCAGCAATTTGTTACTCAATTCAGGGACCCCCAGGAAAACTTGGCCATCCTGGTATAACAGGGGGAAGTGGACTTCCAGGGTTGGGAGGAAGTCTGGGGTCGAAGGGCCAGAAAGGGGATTTGGGGGATGATGGTCCACATGGAGCTCTAGGTTTAAATGGCCAGGAAGGAGATCAGGGAGAAAAGGGTGAGTGCCACTGCAAGGATGGGGTAGATGGTGCAAATGGAACAATTGGAATTCCTGGACTAAAAGGTAGTAAAGGGGACATTGGCCAACAAGGTGCAACAGGGATAAATGGAGACCGGGGGCAAAAAGGGGAACCTGGGTTAATGGGTGCTCCTGGCCCTTGCTCACTACCAATTCAGTCTGCTTTTTTAGCAGCACTAAGCAGAAGTTATCCACAGCCAAATTTGCCGATTCCTTTCACTAATGTTTTTTACAACAAAGAATTTAATTTTGACCCCTTTAGAGGCATCTACAGGGCTTCCATTAATGGTACCTATGTCATTAACTACCACTTGGTTGTCTTCAGTAAACTGCTCAAAGTGGGGCTCTTCCACAACTTCAAACCTATTGTCAAAAGTACAGGGTCAATAGATCTTGGAATAACTTCTCAACAGGTGGTCCTGCATCTTACAGTCGGTGATGAAGTTTGGCTACAGGTGAGAGATGCCGATTCCAATGGAATGTATTCCAATAGTGAGTGCAACAGTACCTTCTCTGGCTTCTTGCTGTACCCAGACAGCTGTGATATGCCAATGTCACGTAATTTACCAGATCCTATAAGTGGAATATACAGCTGGGGTGAACTAGAGGAAGCTACTACCACTCTTGCCCCAGATGTCCAGCCGTGATGTGACCTAAGCCCAAACACCTGCCTAGCATATTTGGTAAATTATAAGTAAATTAAATATAGTAGTAGTAGTAATAATAATAAACTTTTGGACAGTTAAATATTTAGTCCTTAAGTAAAGCTTTTGAAAAGTAAGCTTCTTAATGTAATGCTCAAATCACGTTATATAAAAAAAAGGATACTACTTTTGTGCAGTATTGGTGAACATTATAATTCTATTCAAATATGTGTGTTATATGGGGGCATTGCCTGTGCTACCTCACGTTTTCAACATATTACATGAAAAATATTTCCTTTTGTACAATTGTATACTCCTGTTGACCTGCTCATGCAATGCTAATACTGTTGAATTATGTCTGCTGAAATGACAGTAAAACATGTAAATTGTTTTGTAATCATGCATGAGCAGATGTATCTTTTTAGTTAACTTTATAGTTATGATGTATAATTAAAATAATTAATTTTTATATAATTTTTATATTTTATATCATTTTTAAATGTACATAATGCATGAGTGAGAGCGGATTAAAGCCCAATGCTCAATGAACTTTATCTAAAAGATAGAGAGTAACAAAGAAATTTCCTAGATGAGCTGCTCAGCTGCAGTTGATTGAAGCTAACAGAGGTTTAATGTGGTCAATAGGAGTACGAAGAGTCATTGTAAACAACAGTAAGCATGCTAACTGCTGTTAAAATAATATATTAACAGATTAATCCTTGCATCATTGTGCAAAATATTTTATTTAGAGCAATCAGTTTCACAATCAGCTTTATCTGAGACAATGTGATATTACATGTTGTTATTGAGATTAATATAAAAACGTATTCAGTTATTTCTGCATTGACCTTTATTGAACATCTGTTTTCAACAACTATGGATAAAATACATGTCCTTGCACCTTGCCTGTAGTGTCTAATGTTGAAATTCATATGGATGTACTTGGGGAAAAAAGAATCAGTTACAGAAATTGGATTTGTGTGAACTAGAAAAGAAAAAGGAAAAAAAAAAGAACAAGAGCAATGTGGAGTTTACACAATAGAATTTACCTTCTTTATCAAGCTTTCATAAACTGAACATCCAGCTACAGTACAACATTTTATTATAATACTATATTTTATAACAATACATTTACTCACAACAGCATGTTGCTTTATGTCACAAAGTGTGTTACAACTAAAAACATATCTAGGACTTTACTATATAGTTTTACCTTTCATAAACTATTCTTGTGTAGTCACCAAATTCCAGCACAGCAATTTCTTCCAAATGACTAAAAATATACACCAAAAAGATAAAGCAGTTGCAAAACACTGCCCACTACCATAAAATGGAGGAAGCAAATCTCTCTATTTTCAATTACATGACCCACCTCCAGTAATCCTCATGGACATTAGGCAGCTGAAGAATGGTCACAGCGATGTACGGATGGTCTTTAAAGAACTAGTTTTAGAATTTGTTAAAATTTATAGTGGTTTTATCTACTTAAAACAATCTAGAGCAGTGCTCTGTTGCAGTAATGCTCTATGTGGTGGTCTATTTTAAACAGCTTTAAGTGTGCCCTAATGTAAGGAGGAATGCTTGAAAAACTGGTTGACTTCTACATGCATTCCTCAATGCTCGGCAGGTGATACATTTCCCTCATCCTCATCCTCGGCCATGCCTTTCAAGTAGGTACGCTTAAACTCCTCAAATACCACTTCTTCCTCCAGTTCACTACAAACAGTCACATAAAAAGGACAATAAGCAAATATGTTACAGTTATATTATTGAAGGTACATAATATTAATTATTATTAAAATAAAAAAGGTAATGTAATGTTGAATCTCAGTTCTTGAACATGCAGACTGACCTTTCTTTCACTTCAAGAGGCAATAAAGAGAAACAACATTTTTAAAGAGTTGCTTATACATAATTGTATGTGAAGCAGAAAATATTTAAGAGACAGATAAAAGAACATGTGTAAGGACACTCATGCATGTTTGTGTATAATACCTGTGTCAGGCTTCGGGTGCATAAGCTGGAAAGGGAGCTCCACTCCAACCTCACTGATATGTCAAAACACAAAGTTTATATAAAGGGTTCTGAATATAGTCCTGAGACCACTAGCAAAAATGTTGGTCGCTCACTTTATTTGGTACCCCCCCCCCCCCAATTGACTAACATAGTATATTTTTCTCTACTCTGGTAGTCAACGGGGGGCGAGATCTGCTTGGTTACAAACAATCTTCCAAATATCCTCCTTTGTATACGCCAGAAAAAAAATGTATACAGGTTTGAGGGATAGTAAATGATGACAGAATTTTCATTTTTGGTAAACTATTCCTTTAACTATCCCGTGAGACCATGGGAGTCTGGTAGGTCTCGTGACAGTAATATTCATACATTCATACTACCCATATTCATATTATATAGATTGTACTTTTTAAACGGTCGTAAATGAAATTAAAATGTAGTACTTTGAATTTCGGATCTGTGTCTGGGACTTTTGTTATACTTTCTGTTTCCTGTTAGCCATCTTTGCAGGCTTTTTTTAGTTTTCATGTTGATTGTCTCCAGGCGTGTTTGTTTTTTATCTCATTACCTTGTTAAACTTTAGCCACTGTGTATATATAGCCCTTGTGTTTCTCTTGTTGTTTTGTCAGTTAATGTTTGCCGTGCCCTATCTTTATTGTGAATGTTTCAGTACCCTGTGTTCTCTGGTTTCCGGTTCTTATATTTATTGTTTTGTTGTACATTTTATTAAAAACTCAACACTTAGATTTGCATCTTTTCAGCTCCCTTGTGTTACAAATTTTCGATTTGGATTCAGATTTTTGGACTCCACTACATATGCATACACATAAAAGCTTCATTGATAGGGAATTCTTGACTAGAAGGCTGAAGAAATTTAATATTTACCTGCTTCCCATAATCCTATGAAAGAGAAGAACAGAAAAAAATAGGATGTATGTGACACACTACTGGTAAAATATTAAGCATGCGTGATTTTATGTTACTGTGGTAGCATATTTTGTGGGATACTAACCCTCCAACAATAAGCTTCACAACAACTCTGTAAGACACCAAGATCCCCAGAACTTCCTTCAGGACACCCTCTTTGACCCTGCAATAGAGCATTTAAACATAGTAAACATTTGGAATGCATTAATGGACATTTTTTCTAAGTACATGTTAAACCTTTAATGTGCACAAAGCCTAATAAACTAAAGCAGCTCTCATTATCTTCACACCAGTGTTCTGCATGGGTACTCACATGGTTGAAGAGGCTAGATTGGTGTCTTCATGCTTCAATTTTCCATCCAGTGCTATGCCTCGCTTTTGTCTGTTATTGGCCAGTAGGGGAAGCAAGGTGTAGATTTTGTCCAGTTTGGCACCTGAATCAACAGAGTTCCTGCACCAAATAGCAAACTTTAATCAGATTAACATTTATTATTTTATCGGATTAGATCTAAATATCTGAATAAAGCGATTACCCAGAGTCCTCTATGGCCACTGTCTCATTATAACTGTCATTGGAGTACAACACCACATTGGCAATTTGTTCCACTAAAAGGCAAATAGTCACAAGTGTGTTATTTTATATTTACAGCAGTTTACTTGATGTATGACTGAATGTGTATATCTACATATATCTACATTTTGTCTACAAATATCTACATTTTATCAATGAATTTGCCTGGGTCAACAAGATAATGCTGATAATCTATTAATTTATACTTTAAATAACACAGATATATATGCAACGCTATTGACGTTATAAATTGGGGCAAACATTAAAAGAATAAACTCTTAAAAAGAAAACTTTATTAAGTAGTTTGGCATAATCTTCAATCATCTAAAAATATTATATCTCAGAAAAAAAGCAAGGAAAATATTGTGTTAAAATGTGGGGGGTAGTCGTGGCCTGGTGGTGGGGGAGTCGGGCTTGTAATCTGAAGGTTGCTGGTTCGATTCCCACGCCGGCAGGAATTGAAAGTGGGGATTGTGAATAAACAGCACTCTCTCCACCTTCAATACCATGACTAAAGTGCCCTTGAGCAAAGCACCTAACCCCTAATTGCTCCCCTTGTAAGTCGCTTTGGATAAAAGCGTCTGCTAAATGATGAAAAATGAAATGAAAATGAAATGTTATAAACATTTGGGAAAAAAATCAGTCATGTGGTGCAACCTACTTGTAGAAACAAGCTGGGTAAAACAAACTATTTTATATACAGGTCAATATCAACAAGTATCTTCAAATATCAGAATTTGATCTTTTTATAAAATGGCATGTGATAATATATATATATATATATATTTTATATGTACAAAGAATACATTTCAAATAATTTGGCTCATTAATTTAAACTACATTTTTTTCTTTAACACTCTTATTTCTCATGTCTACCAATTTCCAGACTCACTCTTACCAGAAATAATGATGTTCCTCACATTTTTGTTGGAATCATTACTGATTTTGATGCTTACGTTGATGGGTTCCCCATGATAGTAAGTCTACAAGAAAAAAGTCTAATTAGATTATTTAATTTAATAAAAAACTATGGTACATCATGCCAAACTAATTCATTATGTTCCATAAATTGTCATTCATCATTTAAAAAGCAACATAAAACATTGCTAACGACAAAGAAAGAAAAAAATATATACATGCATGCTTGCCTGGTGGTCTGTTTGAAACCCACCTGTTTCTTTAAGCTTGCCTCCATATGCAGTGGTTTGCCAGACATGAGAAAGTCACGGGTAGTCTCCACACAGGGAGCTGGTCCTAGCTTCTCTGGAGCGTACTGGACCTTGCGAATCGTCAAACGTACTGAACTCCTGATGGTGGTGGAGGGGAGCAAGGCCATATTATTGTTGAGATCTGTACCAAACAATGATCTACATTGCTTCATGCACTACATGAGGATACTTGTTCTGTCTTTTGACACTTGTGGTAATATACAATGCATCCGGAAAGTATTCACAGCGCTTCACTTTATCCACATTTTGATTTGTTACAGCCTTATTCCATAAGGGATTAAATTCATTATTTTCCTCAAAATTATACAAATAATACCCCATAATGACAATGTGAGAGAAGTTTGAAATCTTTGCAAATTTATTAAAAAAAAAAAAAAATCACATGTACATAAGTATTCACAGCCTTTGCCATGACAATCAAAATTGAGATCCAAGAAATTGTCTGTAGACCTGTGACAGGATTGTATAGAGGCACAGATCCGGAGAAGGGTACAGAAAAATTTCTGCAGCATTGAAAGTCTCAATTAGCACAGTGGCCTCCATCTTCCGTGGAAGAAGTTTGGAACCACCAGGACTCTTTCAGAGTGGGCCACCCGGCCAAACTGATTGATCAAGGGCCTTAGTCAGGAAGATCACAGAGAACCCGATGGTGACTCTGACAGAGCTTCTCCAACGTTTCTCTGTGGAGAGAAGAGAACCTTCCAGAAGAACAACCGTCTCTGCAGCACTCCATCAATCAGGCCTGTATGGTAGAGTGGCCAGACGGAAGCCACTCCTCAGTAAAAGGCATATGACAGCCCGCCTGGAGGACTCTCAGAACGTGAGAAACAAAATTCTCTGTTCTGATGAAACAAATATCGAACTCTTTAGCCTGAATAGCAAGCGTCACGTCTGGAGGAAACCAGGCACTGCATATTACCTGGCCAATACCATCCCTACAGTGAGTCATGGTGGTGGCAGCCTCATGTTGTGGGGATGTTTTTCAGTGGCAGAAACAGGGAGACTAGTCAGGATTGAGGGAAATATAAATGGAGCAATGTACAGAGACATCCTCCAGATCCAGAGAGCTCTGAACGTCAGACTGGGGTGAAGGTTCATCTTTCAAAAGGACAACGACCCTAAGCACACAGCCAAGATAACAAAGGAGTGGCTACAGGACAACTCTGTGAATGTCCTTGAGTGGCCCAGCCAGAGCCCAGAATTGAACCCGACTGAACATCTCTGGAGAGATCTGAAAATGGCTGTGCACTGATGCTCCCCATCTAAACTGATGGAGCTTGAGAGGTCCTGCAAAGAAGAATGGGAGAAACTGCCCCAAAATAGGTGTGTCAAGCTTGTAGCATCATACTCAAATAGACTTGAGGCTGTAATTGGTGCCAAAGGAGCTTCAACAAAGTACTTTGAATTCTTATGTACATGTAATTTTTTTTCATATTTTATTTTTATTTCATTTTTCATATTTCATATTTAATTTTTTATTTTATTTAGATTTCAAACAAACTTCTTTCACGTTGTCATCATGGGGTATTGTTTTTATAATTTTGAGGAAAATAATGAATTTAATCCTTTTTGGAATAAGGCTGTAACTTAACAAAATGTGGAAAAAGTGAAGCGCTTACTTTTCCTGTATATAGACAGGCAAATCAGGATAATCAAAGTGGTACAAGTAGATCATAGTAGGCCTGGTTGCAACTCTATTCACTGTATTTCAACCGTTATAGAGAATAAGAACAAAGAGTTGTTGGCTGTACTAACCGTTTGCGAACCTTTGCATCCTGGCTCTCAGCACAAAAAGCTTTCACCTCAAACTCAACAGCACAGTGCTGTGAAAAATATACATATGTCACAACACAAGAGGCCACACATCACAAAATAAACACCTGTTTCAGAGTACGGCTGATAACATATTTGATATAACATAAACTGCACCCCGTCTTAAAACAAAAAGTTCTTCTTAGATTAGAAGAATAGATTGATGTGTGACAGATACCTTTCCAACATCTTTTGGGCCTGGCTGTATTCCTACCGAACAGGGCAAGTTATCAGGGAACTAAGGAAACAGAATTGAGAAATAATCTTTATCAGGTCCTTCAATTTACAAAAACAGAAGACAATGTTTTATATATCAAAATGAATATATAAAATATCTTAAAATGAAAAAGCACAGATGTGCACACACACACATACACACACACACACACACAATAGTTACAATACTTAGTAGTTATTATTTATTTATTTTTTTATTCAAGATTTTATTGTTGTTTTTGGAAGGTGAAAGGGTAACAAAAGTACAACATCCCAATAATACTAATAGTACCGGGTTATAGATTTCTACAGGCACAGTTAGGGTTAGTACAAAGTACAAATCCTGCTTGCCATTGTAATACATACCATTATAACAAAGTACACGCTTAGAAACATTTGGTAATTGAGACTTGTCCCCTAATAAACACAGTTGGGGTTACCATCCGTATTGGTAAAATGTGCTACAGAGATGGTTGTTCTTCTATATCATCTTTTTACCAATACGGATTGTTGGGTTATGCCATAATGAAGAATATTTCTGTAAGTAGTGAGATAGTTTGACTATTTTATGAATTCTAACCAAAACATCTCTAGTACGAATAAAAACAGGATTTGTAGTATTAAAATTAGACTGAGAATACTTTAATGGGAGTAAAAGGTGCACATATTTTATATTCAACATTCATCCAGTAATTTTTATCCTTTCCTTATTCCAACATTTAGCTATTTTTTATCAGAACAAATAGCAAATTATATAATATACAATCTGGAAAACTCAGTCCTCCTTTTTCTTTAGGGGCAATCAGCTTATTTAGATTGTTCCTTGCCCCTTTGCCATCCCACAGAAAATGTTTCATTAAATTATCGAACTGCTTGAAAAATGAAGATGGTATTTTAATCGAAAATGTGACAAGATAGAGAATAAAAATTGCCACTCTACCTTGTCAAAGGCTTTCTCCGTGTCAAGAGAAATAGCTGTTATTGGAATATTTTTGGATTGGCACAACCAAATTAGGTGAAATAACAATCTTAGATTGTCAGAAGAAGCTCTGTTGTTCAGGAATCCCATTTGATTAGGATGTATAACGTTTAGTAGCACCGTTTGCAGATGATTAGCTAAGATTTTTGTCAGAATTTTCAGATCAACGTTTAACAAACTGATAGGTCTAAAATATGAGGAGTCTGTAACATCTTTACCTTTTTGGAGGGAATTACTGAAATAAAGGTCTCATTAAATGTTGGGCCCCGCCTTAATTTATTACACCTGCTCCTCAGTGACAATGTTCACACATAAATCTTTCAGTCGCTTCCGTGTTTGTGAAGCTCTCGTTCTTCCCGTTCCACTTGAATTGTAGAGTCACTGGAAAGGTGAGTGAATATCTCACGTCGAGTTCCCGCAGTCTCCATTTCACCGGGGTAAACGTCTTCCTTAGAGCAGAGTTCTTCCGACATATCTGGAAACAACGAAAGGCGACAGTCCTCCCAGCCAGTTTCCCGCTTCTCTTTCACAACGTTGATCAGCTCGTCTCTCGTGGACTGCCTTAAGAAACGGATAAAAACCGGTCTCGGAGGCTGATCAGAATTCGGTATGGGAGTCAGCTGCCGACGCACTCTCCTTCAAAATTCTCTGCATGCAAGTCGACAAAGTCCCGTTGGTACCACCAGCCTCATATTATTTCATTTGCTCTGGTTTTCGAGAGTTTGTACACGGTTCCATAACACATCCTCTGCAGTCATTCACCAGTGTCTTTGAAGAATTAAGGGGGCAGACGTGACTAATGGTGAGGGAGTCAGGCTTGTAACGTGAAGGTTGCCGGTTCGATTCCCACGCCGGCATGAATTGAAGGTGGGGATTGTGAATAAACAGCAATCTCTCCACCTTCGATACCATGACTAAGGTGCCCTTGAGCAAGGCACCTAACCCCTAATTGCTCCCCAGGCGCTGTAGCAATTGTTGCCCAATACGTCACGACTTTCACTTTCAGAATCTTCCAGATGCGCAATACGCTCCTCTGCTTCTTCCAATCTCTCCTGAATAGCTGTGACCATTGTTTTCAGTCCTGCCGTGTTTTGTTTAGTTAGTTTGATTTGAGTTTAATTAGAGCTCATTTTAGAAACTTCCACAAACAGTTTCTCGAGGCTTTTGTTTGAATCGTTAGAGCTGCTGGGCGTGACTGAGGTATAGTCATCAATTTCATGTACTGAGGGCTTTCCATGTGGAAGGACAGCTTGGAGCTTTGCACTGACAACTTAACTAAATGCGGTGAGCATATGGTCACATAAACTTGTAGGATTATAAGCAGAGTAAATTGTCTCCCGAGTGCCAGATCGCTAACATGTGGCCATCTTGGTCGCTGCCCCCACGTGACTCCAATGATTTCATTATTAAGTTATTGGGTGGCTATACTAAATTTCCCGTAGGTGTAAGCGAGAGTGTAAATGTATAAAATATGGCCTAAATGTATAAAATATGGTAAATGTATAGTAAAAGTATAAAATAGGCCTGTGTCTAGGCCTGCAATGGGCTCTTTATGCATCCAGGGTATTTCCTTGCCTACAGCCAGAGGCGATGGGATGGCACAATGCAAAAGCAGTTTAGAGAGTGGATGGAGGTCATTATTGACTGAATGCAAACAAAAAAAGTATGAAGTGATGGAGTTTGGGTTTTTTGCCAATTTCACCTCTAGCTTGCTTAGTTGGGGACACTTAATATTCAACAATATTACTGATTTGACAGCACTGACTCAACTGGAAAAGAACTGAAGAAAGCTGGATAATGACATCATGGTTTTCTGCAGAACTGCTTTATAGATTAAATTAATTAATTGAATTAATAGCTGAATCAACCCTGAACTGACTTCTGCTGAACAAAGACATTATTTTCTTTTAGAGCTTGCTGTACAGCAGAAATGAATTATACACATCATTGAATCATGTTCCTGTTATCACTGTAAAGCAGCTTTGAAACAATCTGCATTGTTTAAAGCACTATATAAATAAGGGTGACTTGACTTGACTATGATGGTACCATGGTCTTTGAAGCACCTTGAAATAACATGTAAATTCTATGGTACTTGAATAATGTCATGTGATTCAGTACCATGTTACCATGTTTTTTGTTGTTGTTGTTGTTTTTTTTGCAAGGAAAATAGCCTATATAAACCACCAGAAGATACTTACTTCAAAGAAAAATGGGTATGCATTGTCACCCAGTTTGCGCAGTAGTTTATCCTGAACCTTGGTGAGAATGCACTGCTCTTTGTCCTGCAGAGGGGGGTAGATTTGCCGGGTGGCCAGATAGATCTCACGTTTGAATGAGATTCCCACCACATCCATGTCATCACGTCCGTATCGGAACGTGCAGGACAAGGTAGCATACGCTAGAGGGCGACAGAACCACAAAACGAGTCTCATTGTGATGCATCTAATTTTTCGTCCTTTCAGATTGTAAAGTATGAATGAATTTAACCTTTTTTCCCCTTCAGCTGTTCAGGGTCAACGAGAAGGACACCATCTGATGGAGAAGGAAAAATACAATGATATTATAAAAGTAAAAGTAAATAAAAGTTTTAAGAAAACTTACTAAGTGATTAAAATCATATTAATAAAATTATTCTCTCACGTACCCACTGGATCCACTGAGTCAACATGGTCAACAAAGTCTCTCTTCCCCATATACACACCAACCTGATACAAAAACAAAACATTCAGGTGCTGGTCATATAATTAGAATATCATCAAAAAGTTGATTTATTTCACTAATTCCATTCAAAAAGTGAAACTTGTATATTATATTCATTCATTACACACAGACTGATATACTTCAAATGTTTATTTCTTTTAATTTTGATGATTATAACTGACAACTAAGGAAAATCCCAAATTCAGTATCTCAGAAAATTAGAATATTATGAAAAGGTTCAATATTGAAGACACCTGGTGCCACACTCTAATCAGCTAATTAACTCAAAACACCTGCAAAGGCCTTTAAATGGTCTCTCAGGGTACGTTCACACTTGTAGTTTGGTTCGTTTGGTCCGGACCAAAAAACAAAACATATAGTCCTGGTCCGCTTAACGTTCACACTGGCATTTTTAACAGCGAACCTAAAGTTACCAGACCAAAGGCACAGGGATACGGTCACAACCTGATTGGGCGGCTTTTAAGAGGTATATTTCGCGATGGAGCTTGCTTACCGAACATTCAAAACAATGCTGTGTGCTGGATTAAACGCCATAATTTTATGCGTGTACATATAGTTTTATTTCACCAGCTGAGAACTCACGAAGAGAACATGAACTCGTCGGACCAAATATTGATGAGGCACTTTACCTCCTCGTTGCTCCACGTTTGCCTTCTACTCATTTTGGATACACCGTTCTTTCCGCGTCGTCAAATCAGCTGACTTGTAGCGTCGCATCTTGTGACATCACGTCTTCTTCTTGGTTAGTTTACATGTCTTTGGTCTATGTTGCGTTCATATATCAATCGAACCGCAGCAGAGTTCGTTTGGAAGCGGACCGAGACCCATCTTTTTAGCGGTTCCAGTCCGCTTGTTTGGTCTGCACCAGGGTTCGGATGGCAGCGTTCACATATGTTCAAATGAACCGCACTAACTGAGCAATCGCACCAGGGTTCATTTTAATCAAACCAAACATGACAAGCGTGAACGCACCCTCAGTCTAGTTCTGTAGGCTACACAATCATGGGGAAGACTGCTGACTTGACAGTTGTCCAAAAGACGACCATTGAAACCTTGCTCAAGGAGGGCAAGACACAAAATGTCATTCCAAAAGAGGCTGGCTGTTCACAGAGCTCTGTGTCCAAGCACATTAATAGAGAGGCAAAGGGAAGGAAAAGATGTGGTAGAAAAAAAGTGTACAAGCAATAGGGATAACCGCACCCTGGAGAGGATTGTGAAACAAAACCCATTCAAAAATGTGGGGGAGATTCACAAAGAGTGGACTGCAGCTGGAGTCAGTGCTTCAAGAACCACTACGCATGGACGTATGCAAGACATGGGTTTCAGCTGTCGCATTCCTTGTGTCAAGCTACTCTTGAACAACAGACAGCGCCAGAAGCGTCTTGCCTGGGCTAAAGACAAAAAGGACTGGACTGCTGCTGAGTGGTCCAAAGTTATGTTCTCTGATGAAAGTAAATTTGGATTTCCTTTGGAAATCAGGGTCCCAGAGTCTGGAGGAAGAGAGGAGAGGCACACAATCCGCGTTGCTTGAGGTCCAGTGTAAAGTTTCCACAGTCAGTGATGGTTTGGGGTGCCATGTCATCTGCTGGTGTTGATCCACTGTGTTTTCTGAGGTCCAAGGTCAACACAGCCGTATACCAGGAAGTTTTAGAGCGCCCCAACTAAGTATTGAGTGCTGTACATGCTCATACTTGTCATGTTCATACTTTTAAGTTGGCCAAGATTTCTAAAAATCTTTTCTTTGTATTGGTCTTAAGTAATATTCTAATTTTCTGAGATACTGAATTTGGGATTTTCCTTAGCTGTCAGTTATAATCATCAAAATTAAAAGAAATAAACATTTGAAATATATCAGTCTGTGTGTAATGAATGGATATAATATACAAGTTTCACTTTTTGAATGGAATTAGTGAACTAAATCAACTTTTTGATGATATTATAATTATATGACCAGCACCTATATTTCTTAAAGGTGCACTATGTAGTTTTTTTTGTCTGCTAGGGGTCGCTAAACAATTCAAAACAATAACAAAGGCATAGATTGATGACGCAGTGAATATGGAATCATGGAACTTGTCATCATGCCGATGGATCTAATAATATTTGTGGGCAAATAAAGTCTATGGATCAGCGCATGCATGTTTTTAACATGACTGTGGTATGAAGCAGGGCGTCGCCGAGAATCGTGGACGCGAATGCTAATGACAGACAGAAATCAGTGGCACACGTGAATCCTGGCCGATATAAAGAAACGAGGACATTTCATGAAATGAAGACACTAAATTGACCATAGGTGTCATTGAGAGTGTCTATCCATCCAGAGTATTTTCTTGCCTATGGCCTAAGAAGCTGGGATAATCTTTCAGGTACCCCACAACGCTACATAGGAAGGGGTTTGGAGAATAGATGGATGGATACTCATCTGCATATTATATTTATATGTTAGTGAACTCTAATAAAGTCGATTCCTAATTCAGAAAATATACATTTCACACACACACAAACACACACACACACACATTTGCGTAAATAATAATAATAATAATAATAAATTGCACATTTACTTCTGCACTTTGTTTTTCAGTGACTTTTTTCCCCATAAAATTGCATTGTAATGCTTATTTATTCATTGATGTACAATTCCCTACTTTTTAATTATACAGGTATAACTGATTTTTTTATTATTATTATTTATTAGAATGTATTTTGGTCAAAATATTAAATGGTGCTGTAGTTATGTACTGTAGGAACATTTGTAATGTACACCACAATATATAGTACATTAAAGTTTTCTAGATTTCTAGTGTGTGTATACTGAAAAAAACAGCTTTATAATAAACTAGTAGTGTAATGCTAATGAATTTGTAATGATTTGAAATTGTATTGGAAATGTACATGAAGCACATTAAAATGATGCTTCAAATATACTCTAACTTTATTTCAAGACGTATTAAAAGTACAATTTAAATTTATTTAAAGAAATACACTTAAATCACACTAAATGTACCTAAAATTGGTCCTTTTTAACACAATTTCAAAATATTTAATATATTGCAAATAGCTTAAAATTAAACTTAAGTACATCTTGAAATACACTTACTATACTTACAGTTGTTTCAAAATAATACATTTAATATACACTTAGTATAATATAACTTTAAAGTATCTTAAAAAAAGCATAATTTAAATATATTAAATATATTGAAGTATATTTAAGTATATATATATATATATATATATATATATATATATATATACTTCTTTAATTTATGTGAACTATAAGTTATCAAATTACAAAGCAACATTTAGTCCCAAACTAGCAACATATAGTGAGTAATAATAACGGTGGTCTGTTATTTATTTATTTAGCTCTATTCAGCTTTGTTTAATGGTTATTGCTACAAAATTGTTAAATAACCAAAATCAGGGTTATTTTGGTAACTTTTGAATAAAAAAAAATTCAGAAAAGGAATTCAGAAGGAAAATAAAACAGCTAATAATTAGTTTGTCCTGACATTGACAAATAATTTTTAGGCATCTTCTTTCAATGACCATTTGAGGAAAGAATAAAAGCATTTCAGGCTTATTTTGTACCCTATTTATTAAGGAACTATATCCACCTGTATAGCTGTGATTGAAGTTTTACTTAACTTACCGACTTGTCCTTGGATATTTTCTTGAAGACGATCTGTTTTGGGCTCATTGTTGTTTAGAGACTTGAAAACAAAAATAATAAAATAAATAAATAAATAAAACAATAAATTAATGCTTAGATTAATGTCAAGCCATTATGCAATGTAAACCTAACTGCAACAAGCATGTAAGTCACTTCAAGTTATACTATAAAATAATATTCTTCATATGTCCACCTAGTTAACCTGCAGTCTTAATCAAGGCTTTCCAATATCACAATGACATCAAAACTGTCAGATTATTCTTGCATAACAGTGACATAAAGTCAACATTACTCATTGTTATTCCCCGTGTCCCACATAACACCCAACAGCGAATTCTTTAAATTATATACATGCAGTATGAATTTCATACCTGGCAGTGATGATTCGACTAATTTGTGAGGTCTGAGGCTTGAGGACTGAGAGAGCAGTGACCTGCGGGAAGGTGATGGTATTTGTACTCAGGATGTGTATTGCCCAACTAATCAGGTTAGACAGGGTTATAGCTAAAATCCCCTTCACCCATTCTCCAGCTTTCCAAATAGACAGACGGATATGGATAGCTAGCTAGCTGTGCTTTCTGCAGGTGCTATACCTGCCTGAGCGGATTGGGTTGGTTTGCTTTAGTCAGCATTGGGGGAGATTACTAGGCATTGACAGACTGGTCCCAAGGAGCAACACTTTATTTGTCAGGGCCAAGTCACGTGCTGAGAACTGTGGTCTCTATAGTGGGCTTTGTGTGTAAATAACTCACGTTTACTGAAGATTCCAGATAAATCATGCAAGTTTTAGGAAAAGTTGATTAAGATTTCAAAAACACAGTATTTTGTAGGGTGAGAAATTACAGCTTGTATATTCCAAAATCAGAGTCAAAGATACAATTAGAATTAGAATTTAATGCCTTTAAAAATGCATTTCTAAATTGTAACTGGCAAATTAATAAATAATGAATGTAATCAATCAAATAAACAATGTAAATAAAAGTCTTAGTAACAGTACTTACAGTATACACTATTGGGGAGAAGTGTTTATCATTAAAAGAAAAAAAATTCTGTGAAACTTTATTTGATGGTCCCCTTTAGTCATTCAACTCTAAAGAAGCAACAAAGCAACTACATGTTAACTTGTAGTTATTAGATTATTAGTAGATTGTCTGCTTAATAACTGCCAATACTTTATTTTGATGCTCCCCAAACAGAAATTGTAGATAGACTGTAATTACAGACTATAAGCAATTTTACAACTACTTGTCAACTTATTCTAATTACCTGGACCCTAAAACCTAACACTAACCTAAAAGTCTATGTACAGTCTACTACTACTCTAATGAGAGTTAGTAGACTTGTAGTTGACAAGTTATTTAGTAGAATGTCTGATGTGGACATAATCATGGGTATATAGAACCCTTTAATACATGCATTGAGATTTAATCAAAGGAGGCAATGCTCAGAGGTCTTAATCATTGATAGTGCCTCAGTTATAATCCCAGACTGTCAGTGTCAGCAGTGTAAAACCTTAGGAAGCTGAAGCGGGATTACTGCCATGAAAGAGATGATGTAATTGTTATTTCACTTGGGATTACTTCCAGTCATAGTCTTTGCGCACATATGTTCATGAAACCAAGCACAGATTGAAAAAAAAAATGATCTGAGAATGCACATATATGAAGCATAAATACATTTAAATTAAAGTAATGCTAACTATAGCATACAGTTTACAAAAAGAGAGGTGGCAGTGCGTCCTGTAACATATATATTTCACATTTCAAGTTAACAATGCTAGAACAGATCGCGAAGAACGCCATACGCGTACACACACAACATACATCAATCATGAATTAGCTGTTGTCATCAGAGCTCATGCAGCCTCCCTGGAAAAACTATGAGACTACAATCAGCCACCTGCTCCCACCCGCTCTTGCGGTATTTTGATGGTATACACTGCTTCAAGTCAGATACTGATTGGTGCTGTGCTGTGTCACATGAAGTCGAACACACCTTATGATTTAGCTGTGCTCAGATGCAGCTTCAGTGCCCAAGAAGCGACGCAGCACGGGGCCGGCCCCCGCATCTGGGCCCCCCTTTGGTCTAGTGCCTTTGTTTTGATATTAAGATCCACCTCTCCCTGCTCTTCCATCATCTTCATCTGCCTGGCCCAACATGACAGAATACAGGACCTTAGAAAAGAATATGGATCTTCCAGCCGTTCGCCTCCTCCACCTCATCCAGTATGACTGGTCCCACGAGGACCACACCAGTGAGTTTCGAGAGCTAGCAAACCATACACACTACCTTGACACTGTTTCACTGTATTATTATTTTACTGGGATGGGAGTCTAACAACTGGTCTAACAACAAGTTAACAAGTTAACAAGTTACCCAACAAGTAAAACAACTAGTCCCCCTGTCTCCTTATGGTCCTCAAAGGAAATGTAAGGAATTTGTTGAATTGGTTCTTGCAAAGAGTGGCTCCTCATTCACAGTGGGTGAGGTGGAGGAGGAATTCATCACGTTACCCCACTCACCATGGACCCAGAGACCAGCCAGCCTTCCCTTCAGCCAAGCCCACAATGGACTATCAGCCAGAGCCCAATGCAGATTCAGAGCATGTTCCCGCCACGAAGCCAGAGCTAGAGCAAACACTAGAGGCCCTTTTTGTCCCAGAGACCAAGCCCATCTTGGAATCCAACCAGGTGCGAGAACCTGCACCAACATCCATCATGGAGGTTAGTGTGTTAGTGGATTTTGTGTTAGAGTAGTAATGATTTCATTTTGTTTAATGTATCACCTTTTCCTGTTCTGTTCCTGTTTCCTTTGTTCCCCATGTTCCCGTTGTTGTTACAGTTACTAATTATACCTTGTGCATATTTTTTGCTATGGTTCAGTTCATTGTCCTGTATTGTTTTTGAGTTTAAGTCAAAGCTGTTAAGTTTTGTACTCGTCTGATCACTCTATTTTGGATGATCTTCTTTGTTTTGTTTATCAATAAAGTTTAATGGCTAATATTAAGATCCACCTCTCCCCGCTCTTCAATCATCTTCATCTGCTTGGCCCAACGTGACAGTTTGATTTCGGTTTTGCTTCCATTTGAATCTAAACTAGTGTAGTTTTACAGGGATTACTCTTTGGAATATACAATGTGACATGGTAACTGGCAACATTTATCCATTCTTTTACAGAAATCAGAGCCATAATATTTTCAGTTTAAAAAAAATTATTTATTTTTGAATGGCTAGCTGCCATTTTTGATATATTGTTTAGTTGATTGAAAACTGTATGGTCTCTACTGAAATTAATGTTTAGAGGAGATGGGCTAGTTGTCACAAGAGGAAATTGTCTCAGTAAATATATGATTTGATATTTTATTTTATTTTATTTTATAATGCTTATTATAAATCGAATTTTATATGAATTATATAATTTTGTGAATTGCGTCCAATATTATCATATTTTTATTAACACACTGGGGTACATCATTATAATTGTGGAAGCAGAAGTCATAATTGTTTTACTATTTAAACTTTAAACAGAAAAACCTACAAAAGGCCATTTAATGGCCGGTCCCATTCTGATCACATACCAAATACAATGCGACAACATCCCCTGCCTGCCATCATGTGATTATGTGTATTTGTTTTCCAGGGTAAACAGTGTAAGTGTTCCAAAGCTGTTTTGTAGCCAGTATGTAATGTATGTGTCCATAAAGAAATTACATTTAAAAAATTACCCCCAATGAGAAATATTCCCTGTTGTAAAAAGCTTGCCACAGTCTCCCCTGCACATAAAAACATAAGTCTAAACACCATGGCAAAATATCTAGATATCCTAAATCAGAGAACATATTTTATTCCAGAAGTTCAACATTCATAATTATTCAAGTGATCTTTACATTTGTCATGATTTGTCTTAAAACAAAAAAGTAGAAAAACATAATTGAGTCAAACAAACATCAACGTAACAAAAGTTCAGCCTTGTTAATATGAGTGACCCTGGTATCTCAAACGTAAGCTTTTGAAGTCTCTGCATTAGATGGAGCAGCTGTATAGATTGTCTTTGGCTTACCACCTGGGTAGTACGCCCTGTTAAAAAGATATAACACACACACACACAAAAAAAAAAACATCATCAAAAGTTAAAAAAAACCCAGAAAGATTAGAAATATAAGGAGCCTACATAAGAAATGAGGGGCATATACACTGTAAAAATAATCTGTTAAATTTGACAATAAAAAAATGGCAGCCAGAAATTCATCATAAAAAACATTGAAAATGTTTCAAGCTTTACAGAATGCCTGTATATTTTGCAACTTATAACCATTTCATTACATAATATAACGTTAATATACCTTACCAAAATCTGCCTTTTTAGCTTTCAATGTACTGATTTCCACAATAATAAAACTGCGAGGTTTATTATAACCAGCCTGTTCATATCAAGGTCAATACTCGTATATAGACAGTACACAGGGTCATACATACAAAGACAAAATACCATCGGTAACACACAACACTAAAATAATGCAATAAACATTAACTAAATTACATAAAATGTCACAAAAAACACACTAATGTGCATTACTGATAACATAAGAAGAAAAAAATATTTATATAAAATTTAATTATATATGATGCAGGAACTTCTAGAAATTGTTTTACTGTTTTTTTTTTGTAAATTATACGGTAATGTGTAGTTTTTCATTGCAAAAACCATAAATTTGACAGTATTTTACAGTAAAAAAATGCTCACTGTTTATGATAAGGTAACTTATAGTTAACCAATTAACCAATTTTTCTGTAAAAATTTACCCTTTGTCTCTTGCTTGAGAGACTCTTTGATAGGCACTGCACTGGAATGCACCACCCAGAATACACAGTGCTGCACCAGCCCAACCTATATAGAGACCAGTACCCAGCTCAAATCTGCAAACAAACACAGAAAGTTAGGTATGTGTAATTTGTATACGAAAGTGAGCTAAACCTGACAATATATACATATATATAT
The DNA here is from genome assembly GCA_038088235.1 of Zacco platypus. Taxonomy (NCBI): domain Eukaryota; kingdom Metazoa; phylum Chordata; class Actinopteri; order Cypriniformes; family Xenocyprididae; genus Zacco; species Zacco platypus. The sequence goes on from CM076080.1 coordinate 12,442,142, forward strand.
ATATATATATATATATATATATTTGATATATGAGTTGCTTTCTACTTTCTGTTGATTTCTTGGTCTGACGATTGTGTGGAGAGTCATGTTTCACATTATTTTTCTTTATTGTGATTTGCCTCCAGAGCAGGGGTGTCCAATCTTGCTCAATGGAGAGCCAATGTCCTGCAGAGTTCGCCTCTAAACTGCTCCAATTCAATTAATAGTTTTCACACTACCTGAAGTGCAAAACAAGGGTTTCCTCCATTGCTCGCCAGTGATTTTTAACAGGTTTGAACAAAGTACTAATGAAGTAAGACTAAAAGATAAGTTATATTAAAAGATCATATTCAATCTAAACCTCATTGATGATGTATACTATGTACAGGCAAGCAGATGAATGTCTCAGGTTACGCATGTAACCATGGTTCCCTGAGAACAGGAAATGAGACACTGCGTCAGAACGCTGTGGGGAACGCCTCCATGTGAACTGGTGAATGAACCTCCTATCAAATCACGGCAATATCATATTGACTGGTGACAGCCCATGACATCATAATGGTGCGACCCGAAAGTATATAAGGGGCGCCTGGAGAACATGACATCAACTTATTGCCTGAAGGGACTGCTCAGTAGGCAGCCACAAGACATGGCAGGGAGACGCAGTGTCTTGTTCGCTGTTCTCTTTGATACCAATCTTTCATTTGAAAGCCACATTTCTAGCATATGTAAAACCGCATTCTTCCATCTTAAAAATACATCTAAATTACGACATATGCTCTCAATGACAAATGTGGAACAGCTAGTTCATGCGTTTATGACCTCGAGACTAGATTACTGTAACGCTCTACTGGGTGGTTTCCCTGCTCGCGTGATAAACAATTTACAGCTGGTCCAAAACGCAGCTGCTAGAGTCCTTACTAGAACCAGGAAGTATGACAATATTAGCCCGGTTCTGTCAAAACTCTACTGGCTCCCTATTAAACATCGTATAGATTTTAAAATCTTGCTAATTACTTACAAAGCACTAAATGGCTTAGCTCCCCAGTACCTGAGTGAGCTCTTAATGCATTATAGTCCTTCGCATCTATTACGATCTCAGAATTCTGCCAGTTGTTAATACCTAGAATATTAAAATCAACCGCAGGCGGTAGATCCTTTTCCTATTTGGCACCTAAACTCTGGAACAATCTTCCTAGCATTGTTCGGGAAGCAGACACACTGTCAGTTTAAATCTAGACTAATAACGCATCTATTTAACCTGGCATACACATGACGCATTATCAATTTTTGTCTTCATATCCGTTAAAGGATTGTTAGGCTGCATAGATCAGGTCAGCCAGAACCGGAACACTTCCTATAACACCGGATGTACTCGTTACATCACAAGAAGAATGGCGTCTACGCTAATTTTTGTCTCTCTGCTTATCCCAAGGTTTACCAATTAACGTGATTGGCTGGATCCGGGCCGTGTCCAGGTCGGACAGGGAACCTGTGCCTATGTGCGGCAGCAACGTGGCCCTGGGGTGTAGGCAGAGATGACCTGTAACTCTGCCTGAGCATTGGACAAGTGTTCACTGTTGGCCAGAGGAGAACTGGCCCCCCGACTAAGCCTGGTTTCTCCCAAGGTTTTTTTCTACATTTGTTGGAGTTTTGGTTCCTTGCCGCTGTTGCCTTTGGCTTGCTTAAGTTGGGGACACTTGCTTGATATTCAGCAGTGTTTTTAGTATGCCTGCATTGGCGCCGTTGTATGCGAACTGAGCTGAGCCGGACGATTATGTTACTGTTTTCTCCAGTGCTGATATACATAAATTAACTAGACTAATAACTATTGATATTTGCAACGGAATGAATCAATAATATATAGAATAAGCTGGACAATGACACCATTTTCTTTGGGAGCTGCTGTGCAGCCAAAATTATTTGCCAATTATTAATGTAAAGCTGTTTTGCCACAATTTGCATTGTAAAAAGCGCTATATAAATAAAGGTGACTTGACTTGACTTGACTGTTCTCAGGGAACCATGGTTACATGTGTAACCTGAGACCTTCCCTTTCGAAAGGGAACTTGCACTGTGTCAGAGCGCACTTGGGAACGATATACTCATGCTGAGGAGAGTGTGGCTTGGTGGCCCAAAGGAACCCCAGCCAGTCACTTCTCACATCAACCCCAAATGCCACCAGGGAGGCCGACCTGGTTTCCTACTCTACTAGTAATCTAGTCTGGCCAACAACCTGTCTGTTTCCTTTAGAAACAGAGCCTCTAGATACATAATTCTCCCGAAGGGACATCCAGAAAGAGGGACTGCAAAAAGGGCAGTACACCAACACAGACTGGATCTTAGAAACGGGCATCCTTGAGAGCAGGACTCACCAAAGCTCTATCGACACTTGCAAGTGAGGGGAGTTAATCTGCTCGATCCTAGGATCCACAAAGCCCCTACGTTTCAAGGTGCTAAGGAGGCCGTGCACTCTAAAGCGAACCCTAGAGAGGGTAGTGCTCCCAGCCTAAAAGCTAATCTAACTAGGCAGCCTCGAGAGAAGCCTTCAACCTCTGACCAGACTTAGGGAACTAAGTACTCAAATCCACCTTCAGAATGAGGGGAGTCACAAGCTCGACCTATTAGGTCGACCAAGCTATAGGCTATAATGCGAAGCCAGCTACACGTAGTAATGTGCGGTCGCAGGGGAGCCAGAAAGGCCAACCACCTGACAACAAGACCTTGATGAATGATACCCAACTGCTGAGGACTCGCATCAGGGAGACCTACAGTGGCCAACTACCTGGTATCGACTCTTAACTGGCAGAGAAAGTTCACTGGCTGATGTAGTCATTGCTAGCCGCCATGCACCCACTTATTGGGGGCTGGCTCTCAGGGAGGCTGCTAGCTAACTGTCTGGGGCCTGCAACACTGAGGCTTGCCCACAGGGATGCCTGCTTCTCAGAGAGGCCTGCTAGGGCCAGGTACCCAAGCTGCTGGGGACTCGACCTCAGAGAGGCCTGCTAAGGCCTACTATCGGAAGAAAATCTATGTGTGTCTAACAGAAAACCCATTACTGCTTGGGACTAGCCTCCAGGGTTTTGGCCGTTCTAAGTGGCTAGATACAGCACCCACACTTTTGAGCCTCACCTTCAGAGAGGCCTGCTAAGGCCATCTATCTGATAGCAAATAGACTGTTTAAACAGCGCCTAAGCTTGGAACCACTCACATTGCCAACAATCAGTAAAAGCTCAGTAAAAGCACTGTTTACCCTTTAAGCAAGGGTAGTACAAGCATACGCAAACATGCCCTGGAGGAGGCCTACTTGGGCCTACTACTCCAGACGAACACGGGCGTCAGCTCAAGGTAATGCTTGGGCTACAAGGGAGCATATTATATGACCAGCCCGAAGTGAAGGTCAAATACCACTCAACGTGAGCCACGATGGAGCAAAGCAAATAAAAACCAGAGTTATAAGTGAAGCACTAAGATGACACCTTGTTTTACAAGGGAGTACTATCCGCCTGACCCTGAGAAATCTACAGGGTTGAGGCCTACCACAAAGACTCTATCACGATAGAAATTATATCTGTACTCAGCCCTAGGGGAATGGGGGGCGTTTCATAGACCATGAAAGCCTTAGATATAATAATTAGAATTAGGAAGAGTGACACTAACCAGGTAACAATGTTAGGCGGCCCCGTAGGCCGATGCACTTTAAATGTTTTTCACGTTAAGCATTGTAAAATGTCTTGATGTTTTTAGTGAGTGAAATACTGCAGCAGGTGCTGGATATGGATCACAATTGGCCCAACGTTTTATTTTATCACATATTTTTTTCTTCTTTTGTTCTCTGGACATTTTGCCCACCCGGTGTCCATGCCAGTCAAGTGACTGAAATCCGGAAGAGCTTGATTAGCTGGTTCAGATGTGTTTTATAACTAAACTCTGCAGGCCAGTGGCCCTCCAGTAACAGAATTTGACACAAGAGGGTCATAGAAAAATGGGGGCTTTGATTCTTTCTCTCTCTCTCTTTTTGTTTTATTTGTAGAAATGCAGAGTGTTTTCTGTAACTGTTAGGGTTAGAATGTAGTTTAGGGTTAGGTAATTATATAGTATATAGTAATATAGTAATTAGCTGTATATAAAACAACAGATGTCTATGTAATGTCATCTATGTAATGCCCCCATTTAGATAAGTAAATGTGTGTGCATTTGAGAATGTGTGTGAATGTCTTCTCACTTGACGCCACCATAGAACGGGTCATTGAATTCTGCAACAACTCGTGCAGCATACCAAGATACAGCCACCATAGTGCAAAGACCTATATAAATATATAGAGATATAAATATTTCTCTCAAATAAATAGAAGGAGTAAACATGTAACATAAACAATAATAGAAACAAGTTATTTTCATATGGACAAATACTGCTTACCTGCAAAAACAAAGATAATGCCACCAATGACCATAATCTTGCCCTTTGACGCATCTGTTTTTGATCCAATCTTAATGCACTTCAGCCCCATAGAAGATAAAATTATACCGACCAGCCCCAGGATCAGTGCGATGATCGTTAATGCTCGACATGCTTGAATATGAACTGAAAATAAGGAAGAAAAAAAAAAGTTTAGTCTTTGATTTTTTTTTGGAGTAGATTAAAATGAGGATGCACATACTGTAACTTTGGTGTGGCAGGTTTATTATCACATTACAGTACACACTTTCATCATATTTTTTCATCGTAACATTTTGGTAAAACATTAATAAAATTATGCATAGATAATATTATCATAAATCATTATAGTGGGATTTGTTATGATTGGCATTGTTATGGTTCATATTTTTGATTGGTACTTTCATAAACCTTTCATAAAACTTCAAAACATTTATGAATCTTTTATTTTGAATACCTGCTTAAGAGTGCTCATCAAACTAGCCCAATTACAGCAAACAAGGCTTTGTTAAATCATATGCCATTTCAAACCATTTTACAGTTTCAATGGTTTTGCCGCTAGGGGCATAGTACTGGTAAACCCACGAACTAGAGTCTAACATGGTTTTAACTGGTTTCCGGTTGTACCATTTAGATTCCATTTTAATGACAAAAACAGTTTTGTTGTGTTACAGAGCTTCGAAACACATTGTAAATAAAGGTTCCAAATCAGGTTTTTGCAGCAATGCCATAGAACTATTTTTGGTTCCACTAAGAACTTCTTGAAAGAACCATTTAAAAAAAAAAAAAAAAAAAAAATAGTGTGAAAAACATTTTAAAATCTAAACAATTTTTTTTCCACTGTAAAGAATCTTTTGTGTAATAGAATGGTTCTTCATGGATCCATTATATTTAAGAGTGAAGATTATCATTTTGCAAAGCAATTGGATCAGTTGATTCTGAGTTTTAAAAAGTTCTGTTTCTTCGATCACTAAGTGTATGTTATCATTTCGTAAAAGCCAATAATACTTGATAAATAAAATCAAGACCAAAAAGTGGGTGTAGACGGTTCTCTATATTGTTACAATAGAAAATGGCTGACAGAGAATGGACTTGGAGAAAGAGTTTTACCAAGTTCCAGGTCAAAGTATGGTTCCTCATAAATCTAATGCAAGACTCTAAAACAGGCTTATATTTATGATAGGAATTAATTACTCTTAAGGTGTACTGATATTACAGCCTAATAACCTGGTTTCATTTTAATTTATTTCCTACCTGGCAAGGCCAACATAGATTGAAAGTCTTGGCAGTTAGCCTTTCCAGAGCTGTCCTCGCCGCAAGCATGCCACAGGTTCTCATAGAGACGGTTTGAAATGATTACGGTGCCTTGCACACTAGATATCTTCCAATAGTCATTAGCCACAGCAAGACCAGTAACCATCCAGCCAAGCAAACACATGAAAAATCCAGTCACCTCTAATGCTGTTGACATTTTAACCCCTAACTTCAACAATAAAGTGAGTGAAATAGAAAATGCAAGAAATACAAAAAAGTATGGGATCGAATAATGTGCTAGAATCCAAACTCAAGGAAGAGTCCGTAGAGCAGTCTTGTCCTTGCTCCTGAAAGCTGAGTTTGAATTGCTCTACTGTTGAGGAGCAGGACTTCAACCTTTGTGGAGGGTCATAAAACCTTCGCCGCACCCAAGAACCCACTCAGCTTATGATGAAGCTGTTGATGATAATGGGTGTGATCTTTTCATATAGTGAGACATACATTTAGAGTAAGGGTAACACCAATTATCATATGATTGAAGTCTCGTTCTGTGATTATATTGAAACTAATGTAATAAATATTACATAAAAATACAGCCTACGACAATCTGAGAGTGTGACTGACTGTCTCAGACTGTCCATTTTCCAAACTGCTTGTCTTATGTAGGATCACAGGAATACTGGCAACAATCTTGACTTGACTTGACAATCCAATTTCTCTAGACAGTCTTGAGAAACACCCTGGATGCATGACCAGTCCATTACAGGGATAACACACTCAACTTTAAACACTTTTAAAGGTCCACCAATAGCAGAAATGCACCAATATGTGTGTAAAATATAATTTAAATGTTTTTCAATGAAATTTTATATGGGTGTCATACTGGTGCTAGTGGTATTGTATTGTATTGCATAATTATTGTGAGCATAGTGATTACAGATTAAAAGAGAAATGTCCTTTATGGATGGGATAGACCACTGGATAATCCCCTTACAAATTACTTAATGACAAAAGTTGCCAGGACATGCAAATGTGGGACACAGAGTTTGTTTCATACAGAAAAAAAAAACCCATTCCAAATAGATATATCGGTTCAGATAATAGAAAATGTTGGAAAATATTGTCTGAAAATATTGATCCACGTTTCATGGAATACTTTCTGGATGGTTTTGCTAGGACACAGTAGTAATGGTCTTCTCTCTGCTTTACAGTCATATTGGTGAGCAATACAAATGGTGTCAGTTATAAAAAATAATTCCCAGTGTACATCAGTGTGTGTCAGTACATAATAAGTGAGAGAACATAGTTTACAACAGGAATCAGCTTCAGGATTACACAAAGAATTTTTATAAAAGTTTACAAGTTAGTGGTAACTCTTTTATTCATTCATTTATTTATTTATTATTCATTGATTCATTGACTCATTGTCAATTTCCATTTTTATTAATGGTAGTTGATGCAGTGAAAAAGAATAGATTTATAAATATAAATTATGTCTCTCTCACTTTGGTTTCACTGTAACCTGGTTTCAACAGTTAGAAACATATTTTGTGAGTTATATGGCTTTATGGTTTTATGGCTTGCCAGTTAGTGGTTGATTATCATCAGAGCTCAAAGTCCAAGCTCAATAAACAGATGACTTCAGAGTTTCTTTGTTTTTCTCTCCCTTTTTTTCCTCATTCCCTACCGATCATTTTTTGCTCTCTGTCTTTCTATCTATTGAAAGATAATTTTAGTTTTTGTCATACAGATACTTAGCCTCATAAAAGATTTTTAGTATTAGCAGGTAGTGGATCTGTGTCATATGTAAATGAGCTTCCCTTTCTGTCTCACTTTCAACGTTGTGTCAAAGTACTGACACTAGAGAGCCCAAAACACCTCTGCTTGTACACACACTTCAGCTTTGTTTCGGAGCCTAACACTTACGATAAAGAAATTATATATATATCCATACATATATATATATATATATATATATATATATATATATATATATATATGGAATATAAAGTTCATTTTATGAAGTACTTAAGTAATATTCAAGTATATTTTTAAGTATACTTTATGTAGTAAGCATACTTATATCAATGTGTACAACAGGTGCTGGTCATATAATTATAATATCATCAAAAAGTTGATTTATTTCACTAATTACATTCAAAAAGTGAAACTTGTTTATTATATCCATTCATTACACACAGACTGATATATTTCAAATGTTTATTTCTTTTAATTTTGATGATTATAACTGACAACTAAGGAAAATCATTAGTTGGCCTGCATTTGGAGCTCATCCGCTGACTCGCTCCTTCATTACACTATGTTCCAATTTAGGTATTAATCTTTTTTATACTTGAAATGCCTTTAAATGTAACTTTATTTTAATGAAAATTTTATTATAGCTTCATGCATCCCTTTTTATCAACACTTGAATATGGGTAAGTTTCATAAAGAAAGGCAACATTTTAAACAAGTTGAGAAAATAGCATTGTTGTCAAAGACTACTCCTGGATCAGATTCAGAACTATGATACTGTCACGAGGACGAACTCCGTGATCCCCTCCTCTGGCCAGCAGAGGGCACCCTCACCAGAGTTTTAACTCTCTGACTTCACTACAGTTCCCATAAGCCCCGTACCTTGGCGCTCATTGCACCAGCTGCAAGCAATCAGCGGACTATTTAATGAGTCTCCCTTCCCAGTGTTATTCGCGAAGTCTTGTTCCCTCAGGGTGCACTACTGAGCGTTTATTCCTGTTATCTGCTTACCTGTTACTTATCGGACTGTTATTTACGTTTACGACTCTTGCTGCCTGCCTTTTGGACTGTTTGCCTGGATACCCTATACGAACCCTTTCTGCCTGCCTCGACTTATGCCTGCTTTATCACACCGTCTCTGTCTTGCCTCTGCTATTGTTGTCTGCTGTCGATTGACCCTTGCTTGTTCACCCACTCTGATAATTAATAAAAGCTTGCAAATGGATCCCAACTGCCGTGATGAATCATCACAGAAGACTTCGCCATCACAAGATCCAACGGCTTTTTCACAGCTATGTGCAACCATATCTGCTCAGGCAAGTCAACTAGCTGCCCACCAACATCAGCTAAACCGTCTCACCTCCCTCACGGAGGAATTGGTCAAAGCTCTTCAGGCACTGCACTCAATGCCTACCTCCACCGCCACCTCCGCATCGGCTGCGTCCGCCATTACACACGCGGAGGAAACACCGTCGTCAGTCAGTCCACGCCTATCCTTCCCCGAGCGATTCGACGGAGATCCTGCACGATGTAAGGGATTTTGTCTGCAATGTTCCCTGTTTCTTAAACAACAACCTGCCCTATATCCCACTGAGGCGAGCAAAATAGTCAAGTCAAGTCAAGTCATCTTTATTTATATAGCGCTTTTTACAATGCAAATTGTGGCAAAGCAGCTTTACATTAATAAGAAAATGGTGTCATTGTGCAGCTTATTCTATATATTATTGATTCATTCCGTTGCAAAGATCAATAGTTATTAGTCTAGGTAATTTAGGTATAGCAGCACTGGAGAAAACAGTGACGTAATCGTCCGGCTCAGATCAGTTCGCATACAACGGCGCCAATACAGGCATATCAAAAACACCGCTGAATATCAAGCAAGTGTCCCCAACTTAAGCAAGCCAAAGGCAACAGCGGCAAGGAACCAAAACTCCAACAAATGGAGAAAAAAACCTTGGGAGAAACCAGGCTTAGTTGGGGGGCCAGTTCTCCTCTGGCCAACAGTGAACACTTGTCCGATACTCAGGCAGAGTTACAGGTCATTAAACTGATTTGGAATCGCAACAGTCAAAATATTTAATCTAGTTCCATCTAATTTAAGATCTTTTTGATCACGCCGATATGGGACGGTTTGTTGGGATATGTGCCGCTGGCTGATGAGTCGGTAGGGTCTTCACAAAGGATGAGCTCGTTCACACAGTCTCCGCCGACACCACAGGGCCACGTTGCTGCCGCACACAGGCACAGGTTCCCCGTCCGACCCGGACACAGCCCGGATCCAGCCAATCATGTTAATTGGTAAACCTCGGGATAAGCAGAGAGACAAAAAATTAGCGTAGACGCCATTCTTCTTCCGATGTAACGAGTACATCTGGTGTTATAGGAAGTGTTCCCGGTTCCGGCTGACCTGATCTATGCAGCCTAACAATCCTTTAACGGATATGAGGACAAGAGTTTATAGTGCGTCATGTGTATGCCAGGTTAAATAGATGCGTTTTTAGTCTAGATTTAAACTGACAAAGTGTGTCTGCTTCCCGAACAATGCTAGGAAGATTGTTCCAGAGTTTAGGTGCCAAATAGGAAAAGGATCTACCGCCCGCGGTTGATTTTGATATTCTAGGTATTAACAACTGGCCAGAATTCTGAGATCGTAATAGACGCGAAGGACTATAATGCATTAAAACCTCACTCAGGTACTGGGGAGCTAAGCCATTTAGTGCTTTGTAAGTAATTAGCAAGATTTTAAAATCTATACGATGTTTAATAGGGAGCCAGTGCAGTTTTGACAGAACCGGACTAATATGTTCATACTTCCTGGTTCTAGTAAGGACTCTAGCAGCTGCGTTTTGGACCAGCTGTAATTTGTTTATCACGCGAGCAGGGCAACCACCCAGTAGAGCATTACAGTAATCTAGTCTCGAGGTCATAAACGCATGAACTAGCTGTTCCGCATTTGTCATTGAGAGCATATGTCGCAATTTAGATATGTTTTTAAGATGGAAGAATGCGGTTTTACATATGCTAGAAATGTGGCATTCAAATGAAAGATTGGTATCAAAGAGCACACCCAGGTTCCTAACTGACGAAGACGACTTAACAGAGCAGCCATCAAGTGTTAGACAGTATTCTAGGTTATTATGTGCAGAAGTTTTTGGTCCAATAATTAGAATCTCTGTTTTTTCTGAATTTAGTAGTAGGAAATTACTAGTCATCCAATTTTTTATATCAGCTACGCATTCTGTTAATTTTGAGAATTGGTCGGTTTCGTCGGGGTGCGAGGAAATATAGAGCTGAGTATCATCAGCGTAACAGTGAAAGCTAATGCCATGCTTCCTAATGACATCTCCCAAGGGTAGCATGTACAGAGTGAAAAGCAACGGTCCTAGAACTGAGCCTTGTGGTACTCCATGTTTAACTTGTGATCGAAATGACATCTCTTCGTTTACTACTACAAACTGATAACGGTCAGATAAGTATGATTTGAACCATGCCAATGCATTTCCACTAATTCCAGCATAATTTTCTAGTCTATTCAAAAGAATATTGTGGTCGATAGTGTCAAAAGCAGCACTGAGGTCTAGTAACACTAATAGAGAGATACAACCACGATCTGATGATAAGAGCAAATCATTTGTAACTCTAATGAGAGCAGTCTCAGTACTATGGTACGGTCTAAATCCTGACTGGAAATCCTCACAGATACCATTTCTTTCCAAGTAGGAACTAAGTTGAGATGATACTGCCTTTTCTAGTATTTTTGACAGAAAAGGTAGATTGGAAATCGGTCTGTAATTGACTAATTCACCAGGATCAAGTTGTGGTTTTTTAATAAGAGGTTTGATAATAGCCTGCTTAAAATTTTTCGGTACGTAACCTAGTAATAAAGATGAATTAATGATCTTAAGAAGAGGATCTATGACCTCTGGAAGCATCCCTTTCAATAGCTTAGTCGGTATAGGGTCTAACATACATGTTGTTGATTTTGAGATGATAGCCTTTGTCTGTTCTCTGTTGACTGGTAAAGTGCTGGATTGGATTACGGCGGTGTGGCGCGAGGAAGGTAACGCTTTTCCCTCTTATGAGATTTTCATGCGGAGCTTTCCTGAGGTTTTTGATCATTCTCACGATGGAAAGGAGGCTGGTGAGCGGTTGCTAGAGCTAACGCAGGGGAGAGGAACTGCAGCAGAGTATGCTCTCGCTTTCCATACGCTTGCAGCTCAAACTATGTGGGTAGATGACACACTTAAAACCCTATTTCGTAAGGGGTTAACTCATGAATTACAGACTGAGTTGGCTTGTCGTGATGAAGGAAAGAGTTTTGAACAATTTGTTGAGCTCGCCATTCAAATTGACAACCTCATTCGGGCACGGAGATTTGCTCATCGCAGTGTGTCACGCTCACTCCCCGCTGTAACAACCGACAAGACGGAGCCCATGCAAGTGAATCGACACCGGCTATCACCTGAGGAGAGAGATCGACGCCTCGCACTCCGTTTGTGTCTCTATTGTGGATTGTCCGGTCATATGCGCAGTTCATGCCCAACTCGACCCTCTGCTGAAAGACAACGAATGGTGAGTCTCCCTCTTGATTCATTGAGCTCTGAAACGTGCATTACTGTACCAGTAACTTTAAAGATTAACGGCAAGAGTATCAAGACCAGTGCTTTGTTAGACTTGGGGGCGGCTGGAAATTTTATGTCGCAAGGATTCATTAACAAAAATCACATAGAACTTATCGATTGTGTTCCTCCCTTGCTTGTAGAAACAATAGATGGCAACCCGCTGGGCACCGGACGAGTGTCTGCTATCACTCAAGAACTTGTTATGCAGACTGGTCTCCTCCACACCGAGACCATTCAATTCTATGTTCTACCCTCATCAACCACTTCAATTATTCTCGGTTTGCCCTGGCTACGTAGACATGATCCACTAATATCCTGGAGAGAAGGTCAGGTCTGTCGTTGGAGTGATTCATGTCTTAAGGAATGTATATCCTTCGTAACCCCTCTGCCCTTAAGTAACCTAACGCTAACCGAGTCCAGTTCCCTTATTCAGCTACCAGAACAATACAGTGACTTAACTGAGGCTTTTAGTAAGAAGGGTGCGTCTATGTTACCTCCACATCGACCATACGATTGTGCTATTGATCTAATTCCCGGCTCTACTCTTCCCAAGGGTCGCGTCTTTCCGCTCTCTCAACCTGAATCTCAAGCTATGAAACAATATATTGAGGAAGAGCTGGCTAAGGGTTTCATTCGGCCCTCCACATCTCCCGTATCAGCTGGCTTCTTCTTTGTTCACAAAAAGGACGGTGGGTTGTGACCATGCATTGATTACCGTGGGCTAAATGAAATAACCGTGAAGTACAGGTATCCACTACCCTTAGTTCCGGCTGCTCTCGAACAATTACGTACCGCCAAATATTACACTAAGCTTGATCTCCGTAGTGCCTATAATTTAATCCGTATACGAGAGGGGGACGAGTGGAAAACAGCTTTCTCCACAACATCTGGGCACTACGAATATCTCGTTATGCCGTTTGGGCTGGCGAACAGTCCCTCCGTGTTCCAGGCATTTGTCAATGACATCTTCAGGGATATGCTGAACCAATCAGTTATCGTATACATCGACGATATCCTTATTTATTCAACCACCCTCGAGGAACACGTTCTCCAGGTCAGAGCCGTACTGGAGAGATTAATCCAGCATCATTTGTACGCAAAATTAGAAAAGTGTGAGTTCAATCTTACCTCCACGTCCTTCCTGGGTTACGTTATCAGTCCAGACGGAGTAGCCATGGATGAGAGGAAGGTCGAAGCCGTACTAAACTGGCCATTACCCACCACTTTGAAGGAGTTACAGCGGTTCCTAGGGTTCGCTAATTTCTACAGGCGGTTTATAAGAGGCTTTAGTTCCATCGCTAGCCCTCTGACAGCCATGGTGCGAAAGGGAAATAAGCGATTACTCTGGACAACTGCTGCCACACAGGCTTTCCATAACCTAAAGGAACGTTTTATCACTGCCCCTATCCTTCATCAACCGGACCCCGATTTGCCCTTTGTAGTAGAGGTTGATGCCTCCAACTCCGGCCTAGGGGCCGTCCTTTTGCAAAGGCATGGAAACCCTCCCAAACTCTATTCGTGTGCATATTACTCCAAGAAATCCCCGCAGAGAGAAATTATGACGTAGGAGACCGGGAGCTTCTGGCCATGAAATCTGCATTTGAGGAGTGGCGACATTGGTTAGAGGGTTCTACACACCCTTTCCTTGTACTAACTGACCATAAGAACCTCGAGTACTTGAAAACTGTCAAACGACTAAACCCCAGGCAAGCCCGATGGTCGTTTTTCTCCCGGTTCACCTTCACTGTAACGTATCGTCCAGGTACAAAGAACACAAAAGCAGACGCTCTATCTCGACAACTCGAGAGTGATCTTCCTACCGAACCCCCTGAGTCCATCCTTTCCCCCAAACTCATTGTTGCTCCCATTCAATGGGATATAATGACAGAGATTGAGCAGGCCAACACCCTAACTGAAATTCCTCCTGAGTGTCCTCCAGGGAAAGTCTTTGTCATGGAACAACTCCACAATTCCCTCCTAGAGCACATTCACAATTTACCATCCTCTGGTCACCCAGGTATCACAGCTACCAAACACCTTGTCCAAAATAGATTCTGGTGGCCATCTCTGTGCACCGATGTGACTCAATTTGTCAAAAGCTGTCTAACCTGCAACATGAACAAATCTTCTCGCCAATTGCCCGCAGGTCTCCTCCAACCCTTGCCCGTTCCGCAGCGCCCCTGGTCACACATTGCCATTGATTTCATCACAGACCTGCCTCCCTCAGACGGTAACACCACAATTCTCACCATAATTGACCACTTCTCCAAGTCCTGTCGTCTTCTACCCCTAAGCAAATTACCCACCGCCCTACAGACCGCCGAACACCTATGCAATTGGGTATTTTGCCTCTACGGTATTCCAGAAGACATAGTTTCCGACAGGGGTCCTCAATTTACTTCCCGTCTTTGGTCCGCATTCTTTCAGGCCCTGAACGTCAACGTTAGTCTAACATCAGGCTATCATCCTCAGTCTAATGGCCAAGTTGAAAGACTCAACCAGGAATTAACCCGCTTCTTGCGATCCTATTGTAATCAAAACCAGAACGACTGGGCACGTTATCTCATGTGGGCTGAGTACGCCCAGAATTCCCTTCGCAAGGAAGCCACAGGATTAACTCCCTTCCAATGTGTGTTGGGATACCAACCACCGCTCTTCCCCTGGTCAGGGGAACCTACCACCGTACCTGCAGTTGACGACTGGTTAAATAGCTCTGAGGCGATCTGGAACCAAGCTCATATCCATTTACAACGTGCCGTCCGCCGACTAAGAGAGCAGGCCGATCGTCATCGACGGGTCAACCCAAACTACCAACCAGGACAGTGGGTATGGTTGTCTACTCGGGACCTCCGTCTGAAACTCCCCTCCAAGAAATTAAGCCCAAGGTACGTAGGTCCATTTCAAATTACACACCAGATTACACCTGTATCTTTTCGACTTGCATTACCTAACCATTTCCGTATCTCACCTACCTTCCATGTATCCCTGCTTAAGCCCGCTAATGGTCCCAGCGAGGAGGGGGAGGAGAGGTCCCCTACCCATTATGGTGGAAGGCGAGGAGGCTTATCGGGTCCAAGAACTGCTGGACTCCCGTCGCCGAGGAAGGGTACTCCAATACTTGGTCGATTGGGAGGGCTATGGTCCGGAGGAACGTTCCTGGGTCAACGCTAACGATATTCTGGACCCTAACCTGGTGGAAGAGTACCATCGAACCCATCCAGAAAGACCCGGTCCTCGACCCCGCGGAAGACCTCGACGAAGATTGCCTCCCCGCGCCAGGAGTCGCTCACAGGGAGGGGGCTCTGTCACGAGGACGAACTCCGTGATCCCCTCCTCTGGCCAGCAGAGGGCACCCTCACCAGAGTTTTAACTCTCTGCCTTCACTACAGTTCCCATAAGCCCCGTACCTTGGCGCTCATTGCACCAGCTGCAAGCAATCGGCGGACTATTTAATGAGTCTCCCTTCCCAGTGTTATTCGCGAAGTCTTGTTCCCTCACGGTGCACTACTGAGCGTTTATTCCTGTTATCTGCTTACCTGTTACTTATCGGACTGTTATTTACGTTTACGACTCTTGCTGCCTGCCTTTTGGACTGTTTGCCTGGATACCCTATACGAACCCTTTCTGCCTGCCCCGACTTATGCCTGCTTTATCACACCGTCTCTGTCTTGCCTCTGCTATTGTTGTCTGCTGTCGATTGACCCTTGCTTGTTTACCCACTCTGATAATTAATAAAAGCTTGCAAATGGATCCCAACTCGCGTGATGAATCATCACAGATACAGATTTCAAAACACAGATGGAGCAGATCGAGTCCATTAACACCCCCAAAGCTTCACAGTCGTTTCCTCTTCATGGTTTCATCATTTCATTCGGTAACGTTAGGCAGTTGTGATTTACATGATGTTTAATGTTTGATTGTGTTATTTTACATTTGCATGAGAAGTCATTTGTTTCAGCTTCTTCTTCTATGTTTTGATCGGGAGATTCTGTACTCTTTCAGTAACAGAGTCCCCCACCATATAACAGTGATAACACGGATAGCTGGAAAATTCAGTCAATGGCGGTGAAAGAGTAAAGAAGATTTTAAGTAATTTCCTATGTACACCTACACAAAAATTCAGACACTAAAAATTAGGAACATATCTGTTTTCTTTATAAATCAATATTTTCAAACAATGTAAGTTTATAAGAATGTATGTAAAACCAAGTAAAAAAAACAAAACAAATATATATATATATATATATATATATATATATATATATATATATATATATATATATATATTTATGTGTGTGTAGCGATCGTCAGCTGAAGTGCCCGCTATAACCGGTAGAGGGCACTTCACCATGGACTCAGCACTCAGCACTATACACTCACTCACTCACTCAATTACTCACTCACTCACTCATTCATGCAGACTACCTTTCTCAGAAGCCCCATAACTAATCACCTCACCAGCTGCAACTCATCATGTTGTCTATTTAAGCTCTCTGCACATACACACCTATGCAAAGTCTTGTTATTTCCCACATTTCTGAGCGTTACATTCCTGTCTAGTCTGCCAGTTTTGATCCTGCCTGTTTCCACTGTTGTTGATATTTATCTGCCTGCCCTTGGACCTACTGCCTTGTATTATTGGACTGTGTTAATTTGCTGCCTGCCCTGAGCTATCTGCCTGTTCTATGTTTATGACTCTGACTATTCTGTGACATTCCTGTTTGCTGGTAGAAAAGATGACCATTGCCTGTTTGACCATCCCTTCTATTAATAAAAGCCTGCATTTGAATCGCACTCCGCTGACTCTTCATTAGACTTAAGTCAAGTACTTGAGTGCAATTTTAAGTATATTTCTGAGAAGTATAAAAAAGACTGAAAGTATACTTATTTTTAGTTTAAAAGAAGTATACTAATAGCACACTTAAATAAACTTCTTTTTCATCAGGGTAGCCAGCATCTCTTCAAGAGAAGTGGATTCATTCACCTCTACGAGCATTTGCTGCTGGATTCAGCATGACACAGCATAGCGGTCTCTCTCCTCAGCTGCACAGTGTAGCCAATTAGTTCAATGGGAATTATTAATTTATAGGGAATTTAAAAAAAAATCACTTATTTTACGACCAAGCAACTGAATCGTCCAGCATTCATTTGCATGGGCCGTAACTATAAGCTCTGTAATAGATATGCATTTCCAACTATCGTGAAAACACTTTTTATTAGCAAGGTAACATACAATGGGGCAAAAAAGCCACCAAAAGTTCTCCCACTTAAAAAGATGAGACAGGCCTGTAATTTTCATCATAGGTACACTTCAACTACGAGAGACAGAATGAGAAAAAAAAATGCATAATATGGGTCTAAAACGACCCGACTGAGTTTTTATTTTCTATATCTCTGCAAGAAATTAATTTCATCATTCAGTATTACAGGTATTCCTCAATGAACTTGTTTTTGATCATCACAAATCCTTATTTTCATTTTTCTTTTCTTACTTTTTGAATAAAAATCATTTTTGTGTCACTACCCTTCTAATGCGCAACATGGGTCTAAAATGACCCGCATTCATTTCCTATGTAATTTCAATCATGGCTGAGTGATTCTTTGCTGAATCTTTGAAAGAAATGTATTTTATCATTTATTTATTCCAGGTATTCATTAAATATCTTGTTTTTAATATCCACAAATCATGATTTTTATTTTTACTTTATTAATTTCATAAACAAACACAGTTTCTGTATTTCTACATCAATTTTGCACACATGGGTCTAAAATGACCCACATTCATTCCCTATGTAATTTCAATCGTGGCTGAGTGATTCTTTGTTGAATCTTTGAAAAAATTGTATTTTATCATTTATTTATTCCAGGTATTCATTAAACATCTTGTTTTTGATTTTCACAAATCATTATTTTTCCTTTCTTACTTACAGTTTTTGTATTTCTACATTAATTTTGCATAAATGGGTCAAAAATGATCCATATAGAAACCTTTGATGTTTGCACATTTTTGCAAGTAGGAACATATTTACTGCAGAAAACTATTCACCTGCCACACATTTTACAACTCAACAAAGCTGCTTTTGTATATTTAATGAATTTAACTCTTTTTTTTACCACAGAAAATTTTTGATATTTTGTGAAAGATAACTGGACATAATATTTGAATGTTAGGCCAAGGTTCAACCTTGAAATCCATTATTAGTGAGAAGGAGAAACATGTCCAATACTATTAGCTTGCTTGATGTTGACTTATTCTATTCTAGCAGGCTAATGTTAGCTAGGGCAACAAAATAAAAGTTTAAATTTTACATATATTTATATTACATACAATATTGTATATATCGTTGCTGTCGGGTGGAAACCTTGTATCTCCATATAGCCACACAGCTCAACATAGCTGCTTTTGTATTTGATGCATGAAAGTATTATTATTTTTCCTACAATAAGCTTAATGTTATATTTCATCATTTATATTTTCTGCCATAAATCAATGCTCTTGGTCACCCTTTACATCTGTCAGTGTTCCTAAAAAGTAACAGTTTTGGACATACACAACATAAAGTGACCTTTTTATTTTCTATATTGCATATATCGCAAGAAATTAATTTCATTATTCACTATTCCAGGTATTCCTCAATGAACAAATACTTACTTTCTTCTTTCCTTTCTTACTTTTTGAATAAAAATAATTTTTGTATCACTACCCTAAAAATGCCCAACCCAGGCAATGGCCAGGCACCTTTGGGTGGAATAGCTGTTGCAGGTGCAGTCCTGCAGCTCCTCGGGATTCTTCTTGTTATGCCCTGAGTGGGGTGATGCTCGCTCCAGTAAGACCCCTTACTACTCAATTTATTGGACTGGGTCTGAGTTTCCTCTTCTGTGGCTTCACAACAACTCCGTGACTGTTCTTGAACGGCCCAGCTGGAGCCCTGACTTAAACCCAATTGAGCATCTCTGGAGAGACCTAAAACTGTGTGTAGGGCTGTTCAGACAGTATGCCTTGCACTCAAACGGTTCCAACACACTTTTGTGCAGTTCCCTGGCTATAAACCACCGGGAGTCTTTAAAGAGGAATTCCACAGAGTGGCGGGTTTGTCCTTTCTATGATATTCTATGAGAGACCATTTTAGTTATATAGCACTACGTAATCTATCCATATATCAATTCTGTATACAGCCACAGTCATTTTAAAATGTTTCTTATATAACTTTAAATTTCAGGGTTCCCAAATGTGATTGGGTGCATTGATGGAACTCACATTCCTGTTAAAGTTCCTTCAGTCAATGAAGGAGATTATGTTAATAGGAAGTCAATCCATAGCATCAATGTGCAGGTAACAATATATTTTTGGGTGCTAAATATTTAGGTGTTTAAACCATTATTATAATCTTTAGGTGTTCGCCCTCATTACTGGTCCCCACTAGGTAATGTTTGATTCAACCCACCTCATCACTAATGGTGAAGCCAAATGGCCAGGGTCTGTACATGATGCCACATATAGGGAGTCATTGTGTGACAAATTTCAACAGGGTAAGTTTTGGCTTACACATTTTTTATTTTTATTATTATTATTATTATTATATTTATGTAATTATACACTTTAACTAACATTATAGGACACTTCAATGGTTATTTGCTGGGGGACAGAGGGTACCCTTGTCTGCACTATATGATGACACCCTACCCTGAACCTGAGCCTGGACCACAGGCACAGTTCAACCTGGCCCACAGCTGAACACAGGTCAAGGTGGAGATGACTATAGGTATCCTGAAAGCAAGGTTTTAGCACCTGCGTGAGCTCAGGGTCAGCCCAGAGAGGGCATGTGACATCACAGTTGTACAGTGGGTACGGAAAGTATTCAGACCCCCTTCAATTTTTCACTCTTTGTTATATTGCAGCCATTTGATAAAATCATTTAAGTTAATTTTTTTCCTCATTAATGTACACATAGCACCCCATATTGACAGAAAAACACAGAATTCTTGACATTTTTGCAGATTCATTAAAAAAGGAAAACTGAAATATCACATGGTCCTAAGTATTCAGACCCTTTGCTGTGACGCTCATATATTTAACTCAGGTGTTGTCCATTTCTTCTGATCATCCTTGAGATGGTTCTACACCTTCATTTGAGTCCAGCTGTGTTTGATTATACTGATTGGACTTGATTAGGAAAACTACACACCTGTATATATAAGACCTTAAAGCTCAAAGTGCATATCAGAGCAAATGAGAATCATGAGGTCAAAGGAACTGCCTGAAGAGCTCAGAGACAGAATTGTAGCAAGGCACAGATCTGGCCAAGGTTACAAAGAAATTTCTGCTGCACTTAAGGTTCCTAAGAGCACAGTGGCCTCCATAATCCTTAAATGGAACATGTTTGGGACGACAAGAACCTTTCTTAGAGCTGGCTGTGCGGCCAAACTGAGCTATTGGGGGTGACAAGCCTTGGTGAGAGAGGTAAAGAAGAACACAAAGATCACTGTGGCTGAGCTCCAGAGATGCAGTCGGAAGATGGGAGAAAGTTTTAGAAAGTCAACCATTACTGCAGCCGTCCACCAGTCTGGGCTTTATGGCAGAGTGGCCCGACGGAAGCCTCTCCTCAGTGCAAGACACATGAAAGTCTGCATGGAATTTGCTAAAAAACATCTGAAGTATTACAAGATGGTGAGAAATAAGATTCTCTGGTCTGATGAGACCAAGATAGAACTTTTTGGCCTTAATTCTAAGCTGTATGTGTGGAGAAAACCAGGCACTGCTCATCACCTGTCCAATACAGTCCCAACAGTGAAGCATTGTGTTGGCAGCATCATGCTGTGGGGGTGTTTTTCAGCTGCAGGAACAGGACGACTGGTTGCATTCGAGGGAAAGATGAATGCGGCCAAGTACAGGGATATCCTGGACGAAAACCTTCTCCAGAATGCTCAGGACCTCAGACTGGGCTGAAGATTTACCTTCCAACAAGACAACAACCCTAAGCACACAGCTAAAATAACGAAGGAGTGGCTTCACAACAACTCCGTGACTGTTCTTGAATGGCCCAGCCAGAGCCTTGACTTAAACCCAATTGAGCATCTCTGGAGAGACCTAAAAATGGCTGTCCACCAATGTTTACCATCCAACCTGACAGAACTGGAGAGGATCTGCAAGGAAGAATGGCAGAGGATCCCCAAATCCAGATGTGAAAAACTTGTTGCATCTTTCCCAAAAAGACTCATGGTTGTATTAGATCAAAAGGGTGATTCTATTAAATATTGAATACTTTCCGTACCCACTGTATGTGTTGTTCTTCACAACATCGCCACAATGAGAGATGATGGCCAAGAGGAACCCCCAATGAACCCAGTAGACCAAAGAGATGACAGATCAGATTTTAGCAGATGGCCAAAATCACTTTAATTAAAATCAGTTAACACTCAAGTGTTGTTCATTGTGTCTTTATTTCTTTATTTCCTGTAACAAAAGACATTTGTATGTGTTGCTTTATATTTCATTCAACAACAAATTACAGATTAATGTTCAAATATTGTTCCCACCTTAAGCTGGTCCTCCAGAAATTCAATTTCAAGTCTGGCCTTTTTTAAGTTCAGCCTTTTCTCCTCCATTTGAAGCTGTATAAGGTCCATCTCCATGTCAGTTTTTCTAATTTGCCTTTGAAGATGGACCTTATACAGCTCTTTGGCAGGCAGCTAGAAAGACAAAATAATTCAACATGATTGATAAACTCAATGTATATTCTTAACAAATACAACTAACAAAGAAACAAATTAGTGACATCTAAGAGTACTAGAAATAAGATTACAGTATATGCAGTGAAAAGAAAGGCATGCATAATACACCAGTGAAACAGTATAATAAAATGCATTCAAAATGCTTTTAAATGGTGCCAGTATTGTTGAATGTATTTATTTAAAACACTGATAAAAACAGAGCAAATAAATAAAATAAAATTAAAAGTACTCATATGATACACCTACATTTTGCCAAGTCACTTGTAATGGTAGGTGAGTCTGACGAACTGACCTCCAGAATCCCATCGACCATGGGTCGACCTTTATTAAGTGACAGTGCCATCTCCTCAGCCGGGTGAGGGAAGGTGGAGGTAGACCCCCACCTGTTTTACGGGCTTCAGCCTTCTTCCTATTGGCTACATAGAAAACTAAATCACATTAAATACTAAATTACATGGCTTCATGAACAGTTTAGTAAATTTAGAAAATATCACCTTATTGGAGAACGTTTTTATCTTTCATTTTGACTTGGCTCAGAGTTCTTCTGGCTCCAGAAGGATTACACCTGATAAAACAAGAAGCCAATAAATTACACTTTTTTTTGCCAACATATTACCAGCCAATTATGTAGGCTACATTACTACAGTGATATTAAGAAATTTATGAAGGCCAAAAAGAAAATGCTTGTCTATTTTTACAACATGCCCAAAAGCATCACAATGAAAAGGGACTGTCTGTCTGTCTTACTGTCTGTTATTTTTTGCCAAGCCAACTCTCTCTCTTTTGCTGATGCTGCAGAATTGCTTTTTTTTTTTTTTTTTTTAGTTATAATGGGCTTATATTCTTCATGAGCAAGCATTAAAACCTCCCACTCCGTCTCAATGAAGTATGTCGCACGCCTTTTATCTCCATGCGTTTCCATCGTTACTCGTGAAATCGGCGATCCATTGAAAATACCTTCATGTACTTCATGTTCCGCGCATTAACTCTCGATTACCAACAGGAGGTTGATTGAACTAACTCCTCACAGGTGTTTTGGAACCAACATACCCGGAGTAAGCAAATTTTAGGTTAATCAACCTAGAGTTCTATGGAATTGGATCTCTTCCAAATTTTTGCGCGCGCAAGATCATATTTTGAGCGTCCAAAGGGCATTTCGCGCGCGCGTCAACTGAGTTGAGGAGAAAATCTTCGTCTTGCAAATAAGAAAATATTTCGAGCGAACGAAAATCAGTTTTGCATTTCAAAAAAGTTTATTTGGATGTGCGCGGACGATCTCTTTCGCACGTGCAAGGTTTCAATTGTTCGCGCTCCTGATACCCGCCCTGCGCTCGCTAAGCGCCGACCGCCAGCCTGCTAAACACAAACCAGCGTTACAATGTGCCACAATTCCAGCCAATCAGAGATGAGGCTGCTAAATTCTGATTGGCTGGCTTCATAGAGTTCAGGGTATATGTGACGGCAAGTTATCCTTCCTTTTTGGAATACACCCCAGGTGATTGAGGAGTGTGTGCAGTACTAGTGCTGGTGACTGTAGCAGTCTTTCCCAGTATCTACAGGTGTTGTCTGTCTCTCTAATCCATATTATTTACTGATACTTATCTTCTTAATAGACACTTTCTTGCCAAAGTATTTCACTGGAATTTCACCATTCATTGGGCTTGTGATCATTATCTCGACAACCAATGATGCCACTGATATTCTATCAAGAATATATGTTGAATGGAAGATTGACAAACTGTTTAAAATATATTTAATCTTAGATGTCACATTCCTAAAACATGCACACTTCAAGGCAGATACAATACAAATACAATTTTAAACAATTTAATTTTCTTGATCATAGTTAACAGGCCTAATCTAGCAAGCCTCATCTTACAAAGGGACTCACCTCCTGTTTTACATAGTTTCATAAATCTCATGCAAACTGTAATTTTCAAACAGGTCCTACAGGTTTATTCCAGTGCGTAAGGTATCTCGCCCAACGAGTCATGCTGTACTTGTTACACCTTTCGTTTCCCATGTCTCAAGTTTCTCATTTAGGCATGTTTACAGGTGCAGATAACATGAAGACACCTCTAACACCATTACTCTCAGGGATAGTTTTACTTGAAAAGGGACAGTGGGAAATTCCTGGACTCTTTCCAGTTATTGCAAAGGAACAGGGATCCAAGGCTGGCATTCACTGAGACGGGAGAAAAGGAGGTTATGAGCAGCGATTTGATTAAGATCGTGTTTCCTCTGCTTCTGCACTTTACCATTAACTGTAAGTATAACCTAGCAACAACTGTGCATCATGTTAGTAGGATATGTGATAACTGATTCTTGACTGTATAATTATGTTATCACAGCATTTCAGTCTATTATAACTATATGCATATAGTACACAGAATATGTAAAAAGAAATTTGTGGCACAAAAAGTTTTAAAGAGATTTTTCACTCAAGAAACCAGTTGTATTTATTGGTAGGGGGGCTTGTAGTTTTTTTAATGGAACAGAAACTTGCTGTTCCATATTGTATAAAATTGAGTTTGGCATTTTAAACCTGGCAGTGGTGTAAAGTAATGGAGTAAATATAATTAGTTACTGTAAGTATCTTTTTGGCTACTTTTGAGTATCAAAGATTTTAGCGAATTTTACTCTATACTTGACTAAATTTTTGAATAAATATATGTACTTTTTACTCAAATACATTTGTGATACTTGTTACATTTTTGCATGGTACCTTACTTTTTCTTCTGCACTTTATTTCTGATGCCAAAGAAGCAATATTGTCATCTACAGGGCATTGAAGGTACAATATCTGGTCCGTTTTGCCTTATTCTCACCCAAACTTGTCAACAAGGCTGCTTTACATGAATGTAAGTGCATTAGCAGATAGTTGTGAATTGCAAGCATTTTATATATGAGATGAGGACATTGCTGCAGCCAGTGATGAGGTCGAAACCAGCATGTCTAGTGAAATATAGGCTTTGACTTAACATTATTTTATTTATCAGTTATATTAAAAATACCTTTTTTAAGAATATTGGTTTACTTATGCCCTTTTTGAGCACTTGAATTTAACTGAGATTTGAGTGTTTTTGTAGACTTTCAAGAGGTTGTTGTGTCAACCTTGATTTATTGCATTTTTGAGATGTTCAGTTAAATGTTGATTTTATAAAACAAAAATGTGATCGCTCTCCTCACAAATCCTTCACTGGCATGTCTCTTAGGTGTTGAAGACCAGTGGATCTTTGAACCTACATTCAGTATGAGAAAAATCAGATACTCAAAGACTTTTACTCTATAGTTGCATTGGAATTGGTGAATTGTAACTTAATAGAGTCATTTTTGCTGTCGCTTTCGCTATCTGTACTTTTAATCAAGTGTGATTTTCAGGTGCTATCCACACCTATGCCTAAAACACAAAATGTGCATAGTACCATATACTTTTCTAATGCTTATATAGGAAAGCATTTTACATATCATTAAAAGTCATATATTTTTATTTTTATTTATTTTTATATTTTTACTGTAAGTTTTACTTATTTTCCCTCTCACGTTGTAACATTTATCTGAACATTAGCTTCTTTTGCTTTGAAATGAACACACACACACAAATACACACTAAAACACACACACACACACACACACTCACCACGACCCGCCTTGTTAGAGGTGTATGGATATTACATTTACTGTATAAGAAGGGATTATGTAATGTAATTCATTAATACAGTATGATCCTGAAAGGTTGAAGAGGTTTATGCAATGAATTTAAGGTTTGACATTCTCAAAATGCTTTTTTACAGATCAAAGAGTTTGAATGAATATTGCCGGTTGTCTAAACACTCTAACCAGCATGTGTGAATGTTTTTGCAAGTATTTGCAAGTCAAGTTTAAAAAACAAAAACAAATCATCATAAAGATCAGTATCAAGATCAAATGTTAATATTGGTCATGCATTTCAGATTCAAGTACACCACCCAGACTTCTTAACACCTCAATGCAGTCTGTAAACATGAAGCACGTACTGAAATGGAGCCCCTTTCAGACGTCATGTTCCACTGTCAACTACTCTGTGCAATTTCAAGGGTATGCATATTTCTGAATGTTTTTGTTGATTTTATTTATTTATTTTAGGAATAAGGCTGATGTGCTAATACAGCCTTTTAAAAATGCATTGTGTACAGTGTCAGCATGTTATTTTATAATAGAATAAATAAGTATAAATATAAGATGAAAACAATGAAATCAATACATGACCACAACTGCCCAGTAATGTTTTTCTTTGCTTACTGAGCTATTTGTGACTGACCTGTACTTTAAGAGACTTGAATGCTTATTTGTGTTTCTGCACATTAAAAGATAAAATGCTGAGTTCCTGTATCCTGCATAACTTGTGTAAAATGAAAGGTGTTTTCACTTCTTTTTTTGCAAAGTCACGCTTTTTACAATACAAATTGTGGCAAAGCAGCTTTACATTAATAATTGGCAAATCATTTTTGGCTGCACAGCAGCTCCCAAAGAAAATGGTGTCCTTGTCCAGCTTATTCTATATATTATTGATTCATTCAGTTGGAAAGATCAGTAGTTATTAGTCTAGTTAATTTATGTATATCAGCACTAGAGAAAACAGTAACGTAATCGTCCGGCTCAGCTCAGTTCGCATACAATGGCACCAATGCAGGCATATCAAAAACACTGCTGAATATCAAGCAAGTGTCCCCAACTTAAGCAAACCAAAGGCAACAGCGGCAAGGAACCAAAACTCCAACAAAATGGAAAAAAAACCTTGGGAGAAACCAGGTTTAGTCGGGGGGCCAGTTCTCCTCTGGCCAACAGTGAACACTTGCCCGATACTCAGGCAGAGTTACAGTCAAAGTCGCAACAGTCAAAATATTTAATCTAGTTCCATCTAGTTTCAGATCTTTTTGATCACACCGGTATGGGACGGTTTGTTGGGATATGTGCCACTGGCTGATAAGTCGGTAAGGTCTTCACAAAGGATGAGCTAGTTCACACAGTCTCCGCCGACACCCCAGGGCCACGTTGCTGCCGCACACAGGCACAGGTTCCCCGACCGACACGGATACGGCCCGGATCCAGCCAATCACGTTAATTGGTAGACCTTGGGATAAGCAGAGAGACAAAAATTAGCGTAGACGCCATTCTTCTTCTGGTGTAACGAGTACATCTGGTGTTATAGGAAGTGTTCCCTGTTCCGGCTGACCTGATCTATGCAGCCTAACAATCCTTTAACGGATATGAAGACAAAAATTGATAATGCGTAATGTGTATGCCAGGTTATATAGATGTGTTTTTAGTCTAGATTTAAACTGACAGAGTGTGTCTGCTTCCCGAACAATGCTAGGAAGATCGTTCCAGAGTTTAGGTGCCAAATAGGAAAAGGATCTACCGCCTGCGGTTGATTTTGATATTCTAGGTATTAACAACTGGCCAGAATTCTGAGATTGTAATAGACACGAAGGACTATAATGCATTAAGAGCTCACTCAGATACTGGGGAGCTAAGCCATTTAGTGCTTTGTAAGTAATTAGCAAGATTTTAAAATCTATATGATGTTTAATAGGGAGCCAGTGCAGTTTTGACAGAACCGGGCTAATATGGTCATATTTCCTGTTTCTAGTAAGGACTCTAGCAGCTGCGTTTTGGACCAGCTGTAATTTGTTTATCACGCGAGCAGGGCAACCACTCAGTAGAGCGTTACAGTAATCTAGTCTCGAGGTCATAAACGCATGAACTAGCTGTTCCGCATTTGTCCTTGAGAGCATATGTCGTAATTTAGACATATTTTTAAGATAGAAGAATGCGGTTTTACATATGCTAGAAATGTGGCTTTCAAATGAAGGTTCCTAACTGACGAAGACGACTTAACAGAGCAGCCATCAAGTGTTAGACAATATTCTAGGTTATTATGTGCTGAAGTTTTTGGTCCAATAACTAGAATCTCTGTTTTTTCTGAATTTAGTAGTAGGAAATTACTAGTCATCCAATTTTTTATATCAGCTACGCATTCTGTTAATTTTGAGAATTGGTAGGTTTCGTCAGGGCGCGAGGAAATATAGAGCTGAGTATCATCAGCGTAACAGTGAAAACTAATGCCATGCTTCCTAATGACATCTCCCAAGGGTAGCATGTACAGAGTGAAAAGCAACGGTCCTAGAACTGAGCCTTGTGGTACTCCATATTTAACTTGTGATCGAAATGACATCTCTTCGTTTACTACTACAAACTGATAACTGTCAGATAAGTATGATTTGAACCATGCCAATGCAATTCCACTAATGCTAGCATAATTTTCTAGTCTATTCAAAAGAATATTGTGGTCGATAGTGTCAAAAACAGCACTGAGGTCTAGTAACACTAATAGAGAGATACAACCACGATCTGATGATAAGAGCAAATCATTTGTAACTCTAATGAGAGCAGTCTCAGTACTATGGTACGGTCTAAATCCTGACTGGAAATCCTCACAGATACCATTTCTTTCCAAGTAGGAACACAGTTGAGATGATACTGCCTTTTCTAGTATTTTTTACAGAAAAGGTAGATTGGAGATTGGTCTGTAATTGACTAATTCTCTTGGATCAAGTTGTGTTTTTTTAATAAGAGGTTTGATAATAGCCTGCTTAAAATTTTTCGGTACGTAACCTAGTGATAAAGATGAATTAATGATCTTAAGAAGAGAGGATCTATGACCTCGGGAAGCATGGCTTAGTCGGTATAGGGTCTAACATACATGTTGTTGATTTTGATGATTTAACAAGTTTAGACAATTCTTCCTTTCCTATAGCAGCGAAAGAATGGAATTTTTCCTCGGGGATACTACAATCCACTGTCTGATGTGATACTGTAGTAGATAGTTGCATGGCTATAATTTTCTCTCTAATGTTGTCAATCTTGCAAGTAAAGAAGTTCATAAAGTCATTACTACTGTGCTGTTTGGAAACATCAGAAGTTGAGGCTGTATTTCTCGTTAATTTAGCCACTGTATTAAATAAGTACTTAGGGTTGTGTTTATTTTCTTCTAAAAGATTTGAAAAATAAACAGATCTAGCGGTTTTTAAGGCCTTTCTGTACTCTATCATTTTCTCTCTCCATGAAATACAAAAAACTTCTAGTTTTGAATTCTTCCAGCTGCGCTCCATTTTTCTGGCTGCTCTCTTAAGGGCCCAAGTGTGCTCGTTATACCATGGCGTTGGACTAATATCCTTAATCTTTTTTAAGCTCAAAGGAGCGACAGAGTCTAGAGTGTTGGAAAAGAGAGCGTCAATAGTTTCTGTTGCAACATCGAGTTCTTCTTTTAGTGGTAGAAGTGATGGTTCTACCATATTTGTGGCAGAGAGACTGTTTTGCAGTCTTGGTTAAATGTAGCACGCATGAGACTAGATAATGATCTGAGACGTCATCGCTTTGCTGCAGAATTTCAATGGCATCAATATCGATTCCATGTGACAATATTAGATCTAGAGTATGATTACGACAGTGAGTGGGTCCTGACACGTGTTGTCTAACTCCAATAGAGTTTAGAATATCTGTTCATGCCAATCCCAATACGTCTTTTTCATGATCTACATGGATATTAAAATCACCAACAATAAGGACTTTATCCACAGCCAGTACTAACTCCCATAGAAAATCAGCAAATTCTTTGATAAAGTCTGTATGGTGCCCTGGTGGCCTGTATACAGTTGCCAGCACAAACGTCAAATGGGATTTGTCACTTACATTATATAATGTTACATAAAGAAATCTTCACTATATATCTGATATTGTCTTATATTGCCTATCACATTAATCTGACATCGCTAGTTTTTAATCTTTTAATCTAAATCACCATCACAATGCGTTAGCATTACGCTAGTTTGTGTTATCCGTGCCCACCGTCATTTCTGTCGCGCTCTCCTTTTTCTACAAGTTCATCAAACAACTGGTAAGTCGGATCGGTCTACGAACACGGTAAGCCATGTCATCTTCTCCTTTCATTGTCACTTGCACTGCCTGTCACATGCATAGTATAGCTTTCTCTGTCAGCGATGAGGCATTCACATGTCATAAATGTAGGGAAATAGTCAGGCTGACAGAGAAAATCTCAGAATTAGAGACACGCATCCAAACTTTAATTGAGGATAGTAAGAATGCAAGGGCTTCAGATACTGTTTTGGATGCGACTAGCTTAGTGAACTCCGTACATTGTTCGGTTCCGGCTGTAGAGCCCGTGCAGCAGGGCAACTTTGTGACTGTGAGGCGGCCTAGTCGTGGGAAAAAACACCACTCTTCCGTTCCGATTCGAACATCAAACAGGTTCTCCCCACTCAGTGATGCACCCACTGAGAATCCTGTTGAAAGTGCCCTAGTTATTGGCGATTCTATTACACGGAACGTGAAAATAGAGACACCAGCCACCATAGTCACATGTTTGCCGGGAGCCAGAGCGCCTGACATCAAAGCAAATTTAAAAGTGCTGGCTAATGCTAATCGTAAATACTCTAAGATTGTTATTCACGTCGGCGCTAATGATGTTCGACTTCGCCAGTCGGAGATCACCAAAATTAACATTAAAGAGGTGTGTGAAATCGCACGTATGATGTCAGACACTGTAATTTTTTCTGGACCCCTTCCTGCTTGTAGGAGTGATGAGATAATTAGCAGACTATCATCACTCAATGGCTGGCTGTCTAAGTGGTGTCCACAGAATAATATAGGTTTCATAGACAATTGGAAAAGTTTTTGGGGCAGACCTGACCTGTTGAAAAGAGATGGTATTCATCCCTCCTGGGGTGGTGCCGCTCTTCTCTCTAGTAATATGGCACATAGTCTTAGACCTCAACCTTGACTAACTGGGGCCCAGGTCAGGAAGCAGACAGACTGGCTAAACCGACCGTCCGCTAGCTGTCTCACGTCACAGAATTCAGATAAATCCCAACACATAGAGACTCTTTCACCTAGATATCATCACATAGAGACTGTGTCTGTACCCCGAACTAATAAATACAGAAAACTTCCAAACCCATTTATGGGTGATAATTTAATTGATGTTCAACAAGTAGTAAACAGAGATTATAAAGATAAACAAATGATAAAGCTTGGGTTGCTGAATATTCGATCCCTTTCTTCAAAAGCACTTATTGTAAATGATATTATCACAGAAAATAATCTAGATGTGCTGTGTTTGACAGAAACCTGGCTAAAACCAGACGATTACATTACTTTAAATGAGTCTAGCCCTCAAGGTTACTATTATTGACACGAACCTCGTCGGAAAGGTAAAGGGGGAGGTGTTGCTGTTATCTATAGTAATATCTTCAGTATTACTCAAAAGTCTTTCAAATATATCTCTTTTGAAGTGATGGTGCTTTATGTAACGTTATATAATGTAAGTGACAAATCTCATTTGAAATTTGTGTTGGCTACTGTATACAGGCCACCAGGGCACCATACAGATTTTATCAAAGAATTTGCTGATTTTCTATCGGAGTTAGTACTGGCTGTGGATAAAGTCCTTATTGTTGGTGATTTTAATATACATGTAGATAATGAAAAAGACGCTTTGGGATTGGCATTAACAGATATTTTAAGCTCTATTGGAGTTAGACAACACGTGTCAGGACCAACTCATTGTCGTAATCATACTCTAGATCTAATATTGTCACACGGAATCGATGTTGATGCCGTTGAAATTCTGCAGCAGAGCGATGACATCTCAGATCATTATCTAGTCTCATGCGTGCTACATTTAACCAAGGCTGGAAAACCGCCTGTTTGCCACAAATATGTTAGAACCATCACTTCTACCACTAAAAATTGCTTTATAAATAATCTTCCTGATCAGTTTCATCAACTTAGCAAACCAGACAGCTTAGAAGAACTCGATGTTGCAACAGAAACTATTGACGCTCTCTTTTCGAACACTCTAGACTCTGTCGCTCCTTTGCGCTTAAAAAAGATTAAGGATATTAGTCCAACGCCATGGTATAACGAGCACACTCGGGCCCTTAAGAGAGCAGCCAGAAAAATGGAGCGCAGCTGGAAGAATTCAAAACTAGACGTTTTTCGGATTTCATGGAGAGAGAAAATGATGGAGTACAGAAAGGCCGTAAAAACCGCTAGATCTGCTTATTTTTCAAATCTTTTAGAAGAAAATAAACACAACCCTAAGTATTTATTTAATACAGTGGCTAAATTAACGAGAAATACAGCCTCAACTTCCGATGTTTCCAAACAGCACAGCAGTAATGACTTTATGAACTTCTTTACTTGCAAGATTGACAACATTAGAGAGAAAATTATAGCCATGCAACTGTCTACTACAGTATCACATCAGACAGTGGATTTTAGCATCCCTGAGGAAAAATTCCATTCATTCGCTGCTATAGGAAAGGAAGAATTGTCTAAACTTATTAAATCATCAAAATCAACAACATGTATGTTAGACCCTATACCGACTAAGCTATTGAAAGAGATGCTTCCAGAGGTCATAGATCCTCTTCTTAAGATCATTAATTCATCTTTATCACTGGGTTACGTACCGAAAAATTTTAAGCAGGCTATTATCAAACCTCTTATTAAAAAAACACAACTTGATCCTGGTGAATTAGTCAATTACAGACCAATTTCCAATCTACCTTTTCTGTCAAAAATACTAGAAAAGGCAGTATCATCTCAACTTAGTTCCTACTTGGAAAGAAATGGTATCTGTGAGGATTTCCAGTCAGGATTTAGACCGTACCATGGTACTGAGACTGCTCTCATTAGACTTACAAATGATTTCCTCTTATCATCAGATCGTGGTTGTATCTCTCTATTAGTGTTACTAGACCTCAGTGCAGCTTTTGACACTATCGACCACAATATTCTTTTGAATAGACTAGAAAATTATGCTGGAATTAGTGGAAATGCATTGGCATGGTTCAAATCATACTTATCTGACCGTTATCAGTTTGTAGTAGTAAACGAAGAGATGTCATTTCGATCACAAGTTAAATATGGAGTACCACAAGGCTCAGTTCTAGGACCGTTGCTTTTCACTCTATACATGCTACCCTTGGGAGATGTCATTAGGAAGCATGGCATTAGCTTTCACTGTTACGCTGATGATACTCAGCTCTATATTTCCTCGCGCCCTGACGAAACCTACCAATTCTCAAAATTAACAGAATGCGTAGCTGATAAAAAAATTGGATGACTAGTAATTTCCTACTACTAAATTCAGAAAAAACAGAGATCCTAATTATTGGACCAAAAACTTCTGCACATAATAATCTAGAATACGGTCTAACACTTGATGGCTGCTCTGTTAAGTCGTCTTCGTCAGTTAGGAACCTGGGTGTGCTCTTTGATACCAATCTTTCATTTGAATAGCACATTTCTAGCTGTATGTAAAACCGCATTCTTCCATCTTAAAAATATATCTAAATTGCGACATATGCTCTCAATGACAAATGCGGAACAGCTAGTTCATGCGTTTATGACCTCGAGACTAGATTACTGTAATGCTCTACTGGGTGGTCGCCCTGCTCGCGTGATAAACAAATTACAGCTGGTCCAAAACGCAGCTGCTAGAGTCCTTACTAGAACCAGGAAGTATGAACATATTAGTCCGGTTCTGTCAAAACTGCACTGGCTCCCTATTAAACATCGTATAGATTTTAAAATCTTGCTAATTACTTACAAAGCACTAAATGGCTTAGCTCCCCAGTACCTGAGTGAGCTCTTAATGCATTATAGTCCTTCGCGTCTATTACGATCTCAGAATTCTGGCCAGTTGTTAATACCTAGAATATCAAAATCAACCGCAGGCGGTAGATCCTTTTCCTATTTGGCACCTAAACTCTGGAACAATCTTCCTAGCATTGTTCGGGAAGCAGACACACTCTGTCAGTTTAAATCTAGACTAAAAACGCATCTATTTAACCTGGCATACACATGACGCACTATAAACTTTTGTCTTCATATCCGTTAAAGGATTGTTAGGCTGCATAGATCAGGTCAGCCGGAACCGGGAACACTTCCTATAACACCAGATGTACTCGTTACATCGGAAGAAGAATGGCTTCTACGCTAATTTTTTGTCTCTTTGCTTATCCCGAGGTTTACCAATTAACGTGATTGGCTGTGTCCGGGTCGGACGGGGAACCTGTGCCTGTGTGCGGCAGCAATGTGGCCCTGTGGTGTCGGCGGAGACTATGTTAACTAGCTCATCCTTTGTGAAGACCTTACCGACTCATCAGCCAGTGGCACATATCCCAACAAACCGTCCCATACCGGCGTGATCAAAAAGATCTTAAACTAGATGGAACTAGATTAAATATTTTGACTGTTGCGATTCCAAAACGGTTTAGTGACCTGTAACTCTGCCTGAGTATCGGACAAGTGTTCACTGTTGGCCAGAAGAGAACTGGCCCCCCGACTAAGCCTGGTTTCTCCTAAGGTTTTTTTCTCCATTTGTTGGAGTTTTGGTTCCTTGCCGCTGTTGCCTTTGGCTTGCTTAAGTTGGGGACACTTGCTTGATATTCAGCAGTGTTTTTGATATGCCTGCATTGGCGCCGTTGTATGCGAACTGAGCTGAGCCGGACGATTACGTCACTGTTTTCTGCAGTGCTGCTATACCTAAATTAACTAGACTAATAACTACTGATATTTGCAACGGAATGAATCAATAATATATAGAATAAGCCGCACAATGACACCATTTTCTTATTAATGTAAAGCTGCTTTGCCACAATTTGCATTGTAAAAAGCGCTATATAAATAAAGATGACTTGACTTGACTTGATAAAGCACGATCACTTCGAAAGAATTATATTTGAAAGACGTTTGAGTAATACTGAAGATATTACTATAGATTACAGCAACACCTCCCCCTTTTCCTTTCCGATGAGGTTTGTGTCGATAATAGTAACCTTGAGGGCTAGACTCATTTAAAGTAATGTAATCGTCTGGTTTTAGCCAGGTCTCTGTAAAACACAGCACATCTCTATTATTTTCTGTGATAATATCATTTACAATAAGTGCTTTTGAAGAAAGGGATTGAATATTCAGCAACCCAAGCTTTATCATTTGTTTATCTTTATTATCTCTGTTTTTTACTTCATCAATTAACATCAATTAAACATCAATTAAAGTTTTTTGTATTTATTAATTCAGGGTGCAGACACAGTCTCTATGTGATGATATCTAGGTGAAAGAGTCTCTATGTGTTGGGATTTATCTGATTTCTGTGACGAGAGACAGCTAGCAGTCGGTCAGTTTAGCCAGTCTGTCTGCTTCCTGACCTGGGCCCCAGTTAGTCAAGGTTGAGGTCTAAGACTATGTGCCATATTACTAGAGAAAAGAGTGGCACCATCCCAGGAGGGAAAACTTTTCCAATTGTCTATGTAACCTATATTATTCTGTGGACACCACTTAGACAGCCAGCCATTGAGTGATGATAGTCTGCTAATTATCTCATCACTCCTACGAGCAGGAAGGGGTCCAGAACAAATAACAGTGTCTGACATTGTACGTGTGAGTTCACACACCTCTTTAATGTTAATTTTGGTGATTTCAAACTGGCGAAATCGAACATCATTAGTGCCGACGTGAATAATAATCTTAGAGTATTTAGGATTAGCATTAGCCAGCACTTTTAAATTTGCTTTGATGTCAGGTGCTCTGGTTCCCGGCAAACATGTGACTATGGTGGCACGTTCCGTGTAATAGAATCGCCAATAAATAGGGCACTTTCAACAGGATTCTCAGTGGGTACATCACTGAGTGGGGAGAATCTGTTTGATTGTTCTATTGGAACAGAAGAGCAGTGTTTTTTCCCACGACTAGGCCAACTCACGGTCACAAACTTGCCCTGCTGCATGGGCTCTACAGCCGGAACCGAACAATGTACAGAGTTCACTAACCTAGTCGCATCCAAAACAGTATCACAAGCCCTTGCATTTTACTATCCTCAATTAAAGTTTGGATGCGTGTCTCTAATTCTGAGATTTTCTCTGTCAGCCTGACTATTTCCCTACATTTAGGACATGTGAATCCCTCATCGCTGACAGAGAAAGCTTTACTATATATGTGACAGGCAGTGCAAGTAACAATGAAAGGAGAAGATGACATAGCTTACCGTGTTCGTAGACTCATCCGACTTACCAGTTGTTTGATGAACTCGTAGAAAAAGGAGAGCGCGACAGAAATGACGGTGGGCACGGATGACAAGTTTACAAGTTTAGTGTAATGCTAACGCATTGTGATAGTGATTTAGATTAAAAGATTACAAACTAGTGATGTCAGATTAATGTGATAGGCAATATTAGGCAATATCAGATATATAGTGATGATAAAGTAGACAACAAACAATGACAATAAACAGATTCAAAACAAAGCTATACGGAGCAACAGATTCAAACAATTCAGCAGCGAGGCAGACAGGAGCAATCCCCTAACAGATAAATATGACATGTCAAGTCACATTTATTTATAGTGCTTCCACCATATTGATTGTTTCAGAGAAGCTTCACAATAATAAAAACGAAAATAAGAGTTGAAAAATGTATCAATTATGAACTTCAATATACAGCTGTAAAGCAGCTCTACCGAAAACAATTGACTTTATTAGTCTCAAGACAGTTCAATGTTGATTCCTTTCAATTTGATAACACTGTTAATGTTGCAAAGTTCTGTCAGTTAACATTCTAGAGCAACAACAAGAACAAGATCACATTTGTTGATGTTTGGTAGTCAGACAGAACAAGTAATCTTAAGCGTTTAGTTTTCACCAAACACTTCAAGCAAAAACATGTTAGGTATCATATAGTCACTGTAAAAACCCTTTATTTTGTATGCCAAAAAAGAGTTAAGATAAAACAAATGTCTTCAAAAAAGGCTGTAATGGCTCTTCCTCATATAAATATTTTATTTATAAATTTCATTAAAATATATAATACACACTGCTGGGCAGACTCAATTTATTTTAACTTTAGACATTCTACTGACTATAAGTAACTTTGCAAATGAACTACATGTCAACTAAATCTTATTAGAGTAGTAGTAGTGGGTTAGGGTTAGGTGTTAGTCAGTAGACATGTAGTTGCAAACTTATAGTGAATAGAATGTCTAAAGTGGACCATCGAAATAAAGCGTGACCAAATATTCACAATAGGGTTCAAATCTGGACTCTGACCTAGCTAATACATGAGCCTGATGGACTTGTTCTCATGCCACTTCTTGGTTGCATTTGCAATTTGGGCAGAAGCATTATTGAAAATTAACATCTGATCATTCCTCCTTAAAAAACAATTTTTCATTTGGAAGCAAGCCTGCAATATCTTCCTGTATCCCAAAGCATTAAATGTCTTTTCACAGTGAAGTAGCTCACCAATACGAGCAGCTAAAAGGCTCCACACACAGTGACACCTCTTTCTTCATGCTTCACTGTGGTATCGATGCATTTATTTTTTACCAGATTTTTGAAGACACCATACAATTCATATTTTATTGTGATTCATCATTCCACTCACAACTTCCCATATTCTGCCAAATACTTAATTCTGTCTTTGATGTTTTTCTGAGACAGCAATGGCTTTTTAAGAAGTGCATTTGCTTACATTTTGCTAATAATTTGTGATTAAGACAATTAAAAGCTTAGTCTTTAGCCATTTTGGGCTTTATTTAATAACGTGTTAATCATGACAGTTGTTTGATAAAATGAATAATTACTCATCTCTGATTCTCAATGCAGGGAGTATGAGTTATACAATCTTAATGGAACTTGGGTGAATGCATATGACTGCCAAGAGATCAGTGAAAATAGGTGTGATCTCACCCATGACCTGGCCTCCAACTCTGATTACAGCATCCGCATAAAGACAAACTGTGATGGCAAAAAATCATGGACACAACTACCAGCGACCTTCAACAGGAGAGACAGTTGAGCATTATTGGCATTACTAAAACCAAAATAGATATACAATATGAAATTGCTCAGTTGGGTCACGTCCTTTTTTTTTTTTTTTTATAGCAGTGTTGCTGGCTCCGAAAATGACAGTGAATGCGGAGGGGGATCCCATCCAGGTGGGCTTCAGTACAACACTTTCTGATATGACCATAAACCTTAAAGTCTGGAAGGAGGGGGACAAACAGAACGTGAGAATATTTTAATACTTTAATTTTGTTTCAACTATATGTAACAAGATATTTGACTATTGGCTTTTTTTGTTGTTGAAGTAAAAATAAACAAATAACTAGCAATATTGGGTATAAAATGTAAGGTTACTCAATATTCACTTCTGGTTGCAATGAACTATTGTATAAAAGCAATTCCACAGTCACAATTGTCGTGCTGATATTCATAACAACAGCATGATTGTGACTGTGACATTGCTTAAGTATAACGCGCTACGGGCATTGATAGATCTTTCCAGTAGTCAAAAATATGGCCTGTGAAAAGTACAACCTACTGAACAGTTAAAAGAAACCTGTCCTGACTAAGGTCTATTGTGTCCATGATGGATGTCGTTTCAGGCCTTAATTTACGTGATCAGAGCGTATCCCTATCATTTTTCCATTGCTGCCCATCGAGGGGAAGAGAAGATGTGCTTCAGAGCAGAAGCAATAGTAGAAGCCATTAACAAGATCTGCAGCATTGACACTCAGTGTGTCATCATTCCTGGTAAGTGATCAGGGTGCAAACCTTTGATAATGGAATTGGTTTTAGTAGATGATTTCATTCAATGTCTGCAAATTAATGCATTAGGAAGAAACTAAGAGAATTAACAAGATGATAAATATAATACTATGTCATCCTATGCCTGTTCACATTAACCATTGATTTTCTTTCTAGAGCAGACATCTGACTTTGTGAAGCCAATGATAGTGAGCATTGCTGTAGTAGTTGTGGTTGCCGTGGTCTTTATTCTGGGATGGTCGGCAACATATTTTGGTCCACAGATCAAACAAATTTGCAAAAGGGAGCCTATTCCCAGAGTACTGGTAAGTTTGCATTTACAGTTTTTTTTTATTTTTTTTTATTCGCTTTGGTACTATTTTCACATGTAAGGTGTACATTTTCAAAATTCTTGGTACAAAAATCCAAACTGATCACACTTGTAACACAACTAGTGGTTCTTTCAATTCCTGATCTCACGCTTTCATTACAGTTGTACATATTTTCACTCTACATAATCTCTGTTTCAAAATACAAGATAATTGTAATATGAAATGAGAACATTTGCTTTAGTAAACAGTAGAACAGTATGTTCTTCTTTTAGTTTAGTACTTCTAACAATCAGTTGATTCAATAGTAAACAATGCAAAATACATGTCACCCTGGTTGCTGAAATAATTAGTTACACAGGCTGCAGACGCCACATTAGAGTACACTTACATTACGTAAATTACATAATTGGCATAAAATCCATTGTAATCCATTGTATCCATCCCCCACTGTAATCAATTTCTGCTGCTGGCTGGTCCCACAATGTTGGTGATTTCAGGTTTTACTATCTTTTTGGGGACCCCCAATGTAATATAAACCTGTACTTACACACACACACACACACACACACACACACACACACACTTTGAACATAGTGGTTATATTATATGATAAATCGTGTATGTAAAAAGAATTCATTACTTTTGGTTATCCATATCAGAAATTGCAAAAAAAGACACTATATCTATATAAACTGTATATAGAAATCTATAGATGCAGCAAATGATTAATTTATTAACCATTAAGATCATTTGGATTAAATAATACACAAATGTATTAAAGGTGCAAATCAAAAGAGTGATATTGATAGCATTATGAAAGGCAGTTACTGTGAAAGAAACATTTATATAGATGCATCTTGTGTAGTGAAAAGGATACTTTGTGATTTTGTGTATTTTACTAACTGTAACGTAATGATCAGTTCCTGTCTAGCAGTGTTGGGTAAGTTACTCCAAAAAAGTAATTAATTGCTAGCTACTAATTACATCTTCAACATTGTAGTTAGATTACTGTACTAATACTCTCTTTAAAAAGTATTGCATTTGGCTACTTATTACTTTCTATATCAATCTTGACCAGTTGAACAATAAGGATAGACATGAAACTGCTCTTTTAATTTTTTCAAATAAACAATATACAATAGCATAAATTATTCTTGAACTGACCAAATTGTGTAAAGGAAGAAGTTTACATTAAAAAAAAACATTAATTTCAACATTAGATGTTAAATCCACTATTGTTTTATTTAGAATTGTTCAAAAGTCTATACAGTGTTTGATGAAATTACATCTTAAGTAATTGTATTAAATTACAAAAAAAAGTGAAGTAAATAATTACAAATTTTTTATAGTTACTAATTACATCTTCAACAGTGTAGTGGAGGCTCCAGCATAGTGCTTTTCACTCTGTAAATGAGAGGAAGCCTAACAACGCTCATTCATGACCTTCCTGGTGCTCAGTGGAGCGGAGGTTTCGGCCTAACAATTCTCTAAGCAAGAGGCCGGCTCACTCACTAACGGGGGGAAGAGTCCACCTGGAGCTCTGTGAAGCCGTGGCCTCAGAATAATGACGCTCTAAATGAGAGGAAGCCCACACACTCACAACAGAGTGATTGCCAGGGTGGCCTTACAATGGGCCAACACTTAGGACATCATGTACCTTGAAATATCAAATATCTGGAGCTCCGATGAGCGGCGGCCTTGGATTCAGAATGACTCTTCAAATGAGAGGAGGCCAAGCCACTCACAACAGGTTGTCTCGATAATTTTCCCTAATAATGGAAGCTCTAGGGACCTGGACTGGCACGTTTTTATTTATACAAGATGTGAATGCAAGTCCAGTCTTTCAGCAGGTAGCTTGGTATGCTTATAAGGACTGCCATAGTGTGCAGCACAGCATGACCTGCTGC
The DNA here is from genome assembly GCA_038088235.1 of Zacco platypus. NCBI lineage: Eukaryota > Metazoa > Chordata > Actinopteri > Cypriniformes > Xenocyprididae > Zacco > Zacco platypus. The sequence continues at coordinate 12,482,815 of CM076080.1, forward strand.
TGCATATGACCTGCCATATAATGGCAGGGCCAGAGCTTTAAAGTCAATGTTTTTTTTCCAACGTCTCGAGAACGTCCCCAATCTCTTGACTAATGCGCTCTCATGACAGCTGACGGCTGCATGATGCATACTCCATAACACCCAACAACAAGTCATGCCCGGGGCGAGTGGCTGCGAGGGCTCGGGTGTCTTCTCTTGCTCTTTCTGCACAATGCCAGCAAAGCACTGTCTGTTGATCCTGAGGATGCAAGAGAGAAAGTGTCTTCACTCAGCAAAACACTCTAGTCAGCCACTGAAATGCGCTAAATATTAACATGTCTCTCAAACTCTTCAGCGAGCTCTATGAACACAGAAGCCTGTCCCTCTTCCCTCGAGAAGGAATGCTCACAGTCCTCAGTGCACGGCCGTAGCTCCCATGTCTCTAACAAAGAATGCACAAGTCATGTGCATTATCGAGTGTCACACCAAACCATTACTATTCCTAGAAGTAATGACTTGCGCTACAGTATTAGCAAAAATTACCACTTGATCTTGCTTTTTATTTTCAGCTTGATGACTGGCCCACCAGCACACCCATCCTTTGTACTGATGTTTCACTGGAGCCCACAGACCCACTTTTGCTACCAGCAATACAAGTGGAGGGAACAGTTTGAGTGAGGTGGAGCGCAGAACCAGTATAGGCCTTTTCTGTGTTTCACCCATTTCACTTAAAACGGGCCTCACACCATGTACACACCTTGAACTTTGATATCTAAAATATGAATGATTTTTCACATAAATCAGTATTTCATTATTGAATAAGAATAAGATCTTTAAATTTTAATGACTGTATTACTGCACAAAGACTGATTGAGAAATGCATAATATTTTTGCTATATATAGTAATTTACATTTAGTAAAATACTTGAAAAAAATTAAAAGTTGAAAAAAAAATAATTCCTGGAGCGATAAATACAAAAAACAAACAGAAAAACATCAACAACATGTATAGTAATGATGTATGTGCTAGGAATCTTTCTGTGTGGAGTTTGTATGTTCTCTGTATGTTTGTATTTCCTTGGGGTGCTCCAGTTTCCCCCACAATCCAAACATATACAGGACAGGTGAATCAGAGAATGTAAGTTTGCCCATAGGTGTGTGTGAATATGAATGTGTGCATGTGTGTCATCCCTCTGATGGACTGGCCATCTGCATACTTTCCTGCCTTACGAGACACTGAGAAAGACTCCAGCCTCTACACAACCCTACGACAAGTGGTTTGGAAAATGGTATGGAATAGATGGATCAATGGATGTACAGCACTGTGTGCACTAGTCCTCCCTCTCTCTGCCCCTCTTTTTTCCCCACTGTCACAGGTTAACCTGTTGACTCTAAACTTGGACTTACAAACATACCACCATTTCACTTGTACTGTACATTGTCGGCAAAATTTACATCTGTGTACACGTCAGGAAGGTGTTATGAAGTTTTGTTTGTTTAGTTTAACAGTTTGCTACTGCTGTTTTTGTTTTCAAGTCTTCATAGTTTGTTTTCTTAAAGTTTGTCATTATTTTTCAAAATGAACAAAATGCCAAAACACAATAATTCATGTAACATTTACCTTTATTTTTCCCCAAATTTTGTTTCAGTTAAACTTACCGCATCACACCATGTACAACCAAACCCATAATCCAGGTCAAACTGTTTTTTAAAGAGAACCACCACATCACTTCCCGTGGAAGCTTCCATTTTTGGTGATGTCAGAGGGGGATAATTTAGAAACCGTTGTTTTTGCCATTTAATTTGTTGTTAAGATCTTTTTCTGTTAATGGTTGTGGTATTAGCTTTTTGGAGGTTTAAGTCTTTTTGTGTTTGGTATTTATGTTATTTAATTTCATTGTTACAAATGTTTAGTTTCGGTTATGGTGATGGTAGGCCTTGTAGGTGGGGCTTCAGCCTATGAATAGGCTGTCTTGCCAAATGCGTTCAGTCTCTGATGGTGGACTCAGTGTTGCAAACTTGGACCATATGGTATAGCCAAATTTAGCACATTGTTGCTGTTTATTTTCCTGTTGTACAGTTTTTATTTATTTTTTTTTGTTCTCCTGAACTGTAAATATTTTTGGCACTTTCAATAAATCACCCATTTTGAACTTACATCTACTTTTTGTACAGCATGCCATTTCCTTTTTCCACTCCAACTGGTCGGCCTCCCCACACCCACCAATGTGTCTTCCTTCATCAATGTTTCCAAACAAAATCATTATGAAGTTTTACTAAAAGATGACTTAAACTACTGTAAGAGAAACAAAACAAAGGACACCTGAGTTGGCTTTCAGCTGAAATTGCAATTAGTTGTGTTTGGAATAATTGTTAATTTCATTTTATGAAGATTTCATATTTCAATTTAATTCCTGCAGAAATGCAGTTTGCCATCATTCTGATTTGACTGTGCTATTATCAGTTTTGAAAACAGTGTGATTTATTTTACATAATAAAGCTGCTGACCACGGTATTACATTTTTTCAAGTGTATAAACTTTGCTTATTTCCAGGGTTTACATTAAACATTTTTACATTTATTTTACATTGAATCGCAGATTTTCTATATAGTCTCAGACCTCACTACACACAAAACATACTGAGCTCCATATTGAGATCAATGCCTTTGTCCTCAGACAATACTGCTGCTGCGAAACGTGATGAGGATTCTTTTTATAGGCTTCTTCTTACAATCCTTTTGCCTTTAAATGCCTTCGAATTTATGTCAGTCAGTCAGTATGTTGAGTGAAATTTCTGTTTCTAAAATAAGAGGGTCCAGTGACCTTGAGGTATCCTAAGCTTGACCACCACCTCCACCTGGTCGGGGTCTGCTGGTTGGCTTGTTCCTTAGTTCATGCCAAAATTTTACCAGTGGCTCACGCTTCCTCCAGATCGTTTCATCACCATATACAATGTACCACCTGGGGAGAAAAGAAAAACAAAAACAGTTAAAAGGTAAGAGAGAACCCAACAAAGTCTAAATGCTTAAATATCTCATGAAAAATCACTTGATGAGAACTATTTTCCTTATATTGAAACTGTAAGTTTGGGTGGAGGTCCTCCCTTTTTTATTCCATAAAACATTTGATAGAATGAAAATATTAGTAATGAAACATGGGTCTTCAACATTTTCAAGCTATACTGTATGTGTGTGTGTTATAGTGCAGCATTTCACGGCGATTAACTTACCTGTAAAATAATCTGTTTAAAACGAGCTTTCTCCCATTAAATTTCGAGATGGTATAATCACACATCTTGTGGAGTTTTCAAAGTATGCATTTATTTGTCATTTTGGAAATGGAGCAAAAATGTGGATTTCAAAGATTTTTTTATGCTGTTACGCCCTCTATAGGACCAACAACTAGTCGATGTCAAGCTTAAAGCATCATGGCAAAGTATTAAAGTCGACTAGTCAGAGCAACCCCTAGCGAGCCAGAACCCGATGTGGAAGGGACAGTGCTGACCATCTCCCTGAAGTATGGAATCATCAGCCTCCCCTCAGTGAGAGGATCCCTGGGCTCCGCCTCTGGCCTCTGATCCCTTCGCTCCGACTTGTCACCTCCCACCCTAGGTTCAACCAGAGACCCTCTGCCTTGCGACTCCACCTTGGTCAGTTGTCACTCTACTTATGCCACAGACTTACGAGCCTTCCGCTGTGCTCGTCTCTCCAACCCTAAGGCTTCAGGTCCCTCTTGCACTTCTGTTTCAGTCACACTGGCTTCGCCTCAGTCCTCAGCAATCTAGCTCAGCCTCAGATGCTCCTTCGCTCCATCGACTCTCTGTCTACGCCCTGGGATCCATCCCTTTTTTTCCCCACCATCTCTCATCTCCTTCTCTGTTGGTCATTGCACTGATGTCGTCGGCCCCGTAAACACCTTGGCTTCTCCCTCCCTCGACTCCGCCATGGGTTGTTGTCATCCCATGCTCTGGGTCCACATGAGCGGGCGTCTACCATTATCATCGCTGGGGTTTCGTCATCCTCCTGTTGCTATCCCTCCACCATTTCCTGTCACCATCCTTTCACCATGTCATCCTCCTCCTAAGCCGCCTCCTTCTCCTCTTCACGCTACAAGGTAGCATGTGCTCCTTTTTCCCGCAACGCTTTAGTTGTCATGGTTACTGCTATGATTAATTTGTTTAGTTCAGCTGTGTTTCATTACTTTGTTTAATACTTAAAAACTTCAGCACTTAAGTTCACCCTTTACCTGTGTTCAGATTGCATGCAACTTCATTTTGTTCTGTTTCGTGCTGTGGATTGCTATTAAAAGACTCATATCGGAACTTTATTCATCCTCTTCATCCGTTTGTGCAACACTTTCTGACACATGTATTACCAATGACAAAACCCTATTTAAAACGGATTGTTTCAATCTAGTTTTCAGTAAAAGATCATGATTGCATTCAAAGCCATTGTAAATTACTCTACAGACCTACACCTGTGACCACATTACATCAGTTTTTCCTGCACCCTGCATCTGTGTGTTGCTTCTGAAGAGCCACATTGCTTGGCAGAAGAATTTATTTTTAATCAATAGCATAACATTTTTTTGTCTCTATTTTTATTTTATGAAACATTGCCATGTGTGTGGAATAACTAAAAGCTAAACTAAACTAAACTAATTTTAACTAAAATAAAAGCAATAAGCCCAGGGAAGCCATGATTTAAAATGCCCCTTAGCTGTTCCAAATTCACTGTAAATTATGGCTTCTTGGGATTTATTGCTTTATTTTGATTTGGTGAGGTCTTCAATTCAACCCAGGAAGAAAGCAGATATCTAAATAAAAATGGGAAGATAACTATTCTTCACATCCCGTATGTGAAATAATCAACCTGTTAAGATCAGTGGTGTGTAGCAAAATGAAACACTCACATTCCAAACAGAGCCCCACCAAGATGGGCCGCATGATCAAAAAACCTCCAGCCCAAAAGAAGACCAGCTGTATCCAAAGCAATTAGCGCTTTCAAAGCCTAGAACATATAAAACAACGTTACTGTCACAACAGTATCTCACTCCACACATACAAAAGAACAAGATACATTTGAATCATTTTACACACCCACTTACATTTCCTGCAGTGAAGTTGATCATAGGAAGCAAGACGATGCCCAGCTTAGCTTCAGGTATCTTGGTGCAGACTGCTGCTAGTACTGTCATGATGGCCCCTGACTGCAGGACACAAATGAATACTCACTTAAAGAGGGCTTTAGAGTACTGAAACACTGACAGTGCTTAATATAAACTGTTACAACAACTGTGTAGTACAGTTAGAACAAAGCTTTCCCATAACAATAATTTTACATGAGCTATAAATCATTAGTTGTAGAAGTTGTTTGGACTTTTTTTTTTTTTTTTTTTTAAAGAAATATATGTATGTGGGGAAATGTTTTGTTCCATTTGACCTCATATACAGTACTTAATACATAATAATGTATAATAATCCACATTGTAATTTGTAAATACAGTCAGCCTAAAAAGTGTTGCTGGGCCTACAATCCCTTCAATGACCATTATTTCCATGGACTATTATTTCCATAATGACCAAAAGTTAATTGATATTTTAAGTAAACATTTTAACTTTCATAGCCCTTAAACATTTTGTTACATCTTTTTTTCTTTGACTCCCTAGCACCGCCATGTGGCCCCATTTTAGAAACATATATTTACATGTACATTTATTCATGCTTTAATCTAAAACGATTTACAAAAGAGCATTTTATTATAAGACTACAATATCTGCAGAAGTAAAATGCAGAAAAGAGTTATTTGGGAGTTATTATATCAAATGCAGTTGTTGGTCTGTTATGTGTGTCTTTGTTTGTTATTGTTATTAGTTAAGTGATAGTGGAACAGGTATGTTTTCTGCTAAAACTCCAGCACCCTGAAGATCTTTTTGATGAAATCTGAGGAACAGAGATCTCATCAAAACAACATTTCATCAAAAAGATCTCCATTTGTGTTCTGAACACAAAAAAAATATGAATTTGGAACGGCAATTAATGACAGAATTTTTATTTTGGGGTGAACTAACCCTTTAATAGGCATTGATGCAAGAAACTCACCGCTCCAAGTGAAGGGCCCAGACGACCAGTAGCTGTCTTAAACACGTAACTGATAAATGCTGAGATAACACCTTAAGAAAATACAAAGAAAAAAAAAATCAAATTAGACCAGAACTATATGTACTATAATACAGGCAGATAATATTTTGTTTGGATTTATTAAACAATCAGTGCTACCTCCAGAAAGATAAAGGGCCAAAAACTGCTCTCTCCCAAGCAGAGAGACAATGCTAGTAGAGAAGGTCCATAGCACATACATGTTTGTCAACATGTGGATGATGGAGTAATGGCTGAAAGAAGAGAGAACCATGGGAAGGCAGCGTGTCTCTGAAATAAAACAAAGCAGGCTGAAGTTTGGTGGCCAAAAATGGTGGTTACACACAAACCAATAGTATCTGTCAAAATGCATACACTTAAAGCAATAGTCCACCGCAAAATGAAAATGCTGCAATTATTTTCTCAACCTCATACTGTTCCAAACTTGTATGACTTTTTTCTTTTTCTGCAGAACACAAAAGATATATTGAAGAGAGTTTCCATTGTACTTGCCCATACAATGAAAGGCAGTGGGATCCAGAAAAACACTGCAACCTGGCAGTTACTTTCATTGTACAGTCAAAATAACACTGAGACATTTCTCAAAGTATCTTCTTTTGTGTTCTTCAGAAGAAAGAAAGTCGTACAGGTGGCCGAGTAAATTATGAATTTTCATTCTTGGTGAACTATCACTTTAAGAAATTTTTCAGTGAACGACTCTCAGCACTCACTTACTGGAGGCAGGGTTAGATGTGAAGTACTTGACCAAAGAGCGTTGCATTGAAGGAATTCTCCAACAACACAGAATCAGAGTGTTTAGAGCTAATATACCTAAATAACAAGATGATAATGGGGTGTGAAATAAAAAGCAGAAAACAGACTTAAGTGTGGATCTTCAGAAAAAGGCTTTTCACATTTGAAATAGTTAACCCTGGGTCATTGTAAACTCTGGGTAAACGGGGTTCATCTTGCTTCACATTGCTCATAATTTACCAGAGGTTAACAATTAATCCTTGGTATTCATGTGCTGCCGTTTTATACTATACATTCCTAAACCTTGGGTTAACATCCTTATTTGCATATTTGTGGTGTCAGCGTCACTGATTGGATGAATGCTGCATGCAATACGTTTACATAACAGCTCTAGCATTGCGCATCCTCATATTAAATATTACCGACTGTACTTTTAAGTACAGTTTTTTATTTAAATGGACTTTTCGGACTATAAAGGAAAGAATTAAATGGTCTCTTCTTCACTTCAGTTGTCATATTTTCAGTCACTATTTTACATTTTCCCCTCAAATGCTGAAACTACTGTATATACAATGCGCAGTGTTTCTGTGACTGTCCAAAGTGTGAATATGAGGAACGATATGTCTATTGCCAAGGATCTAGTCATAACATTTCTAATACCGCATTGTTTCACACTGTGCAAGTTTAGCACCACAGTGTAGGGTTGACAGCACAAAAACGGTGCCAACACTGCTTTGGAACAGGGTTTCATAATATCACATAATATCATCCTAAACCCCCGGTAAACTTAATCCTGAGTTATCTTGCTTCACATTTCACACTACTCATAATCTACCCGGGGTTAACAATTAATCCTGGGTATTCATAACCTGACGTTTCACATTGTACATTCCTAAACCATGGGTTAAAGTTCTTATTTGAATATTTGCGGTGTCAGTGTCATTCATTGGATAAACGCAGCACACAACCTGTTTAAATCGCTCTAAAATTGCGCATCCTCGTATTGCTGACTGTAACACGAGAAAGTGTGAGAAAAGAAGACAGCTGAGGGGAAATTTTTAAAGCTAAAATAAAATAAAATAAAAATAAAATAGAGGTTACATTTTCAACTGGTAATATAAGACAGGCATGGGAGGGATTAAACACATTAATGGTTAGGTCTAATAAAAAAGGATGATAATTCCGTGAGTAACAGTCAAACTTTTATTACTGACTTGAATACATTTTATTTCAGATTTGACACTGTGGCCATTAAGACAGAATGTGATGAAATATGCAAGAATGTCCCTGTAGAAACAACAATAGTACTTAATGAGGCTGATGCCATGGCTAGCCTTAGTAAACTGAAACCGAAGAATACTACAGGCCCATATGGTTTAAAAGCCTGCCTTCTTAAAGACTGTGCTCATCAATTAAAAGGAGTTTTTGCAAGGCTGTTTCAGTTTCTTTTGGATGCATGTACAGTGCTGAAACTATGGAAATATTCAATAATTAGGCCTGTTGCAAAAAATCCAGGTGCAAGTATGTTGCCTATTGCCATAACTTACTGTGTAAAACTATGGAGTGAGTTCTGGCTAACCATCTAACTTCCACTGTGGCCTCTATGCTAGATCCACTTCAGTTTGCAAATAAAAATAATAGAGGCACGGATGATTCTGTGCAGACCTTGCTTAAAACAGTTACAAAACATCTCATGTATCCTAAAGCATATGCTATGGTCTTATTTGTTGATTTCAGCTCAGCTTTTGATTCAATGAAGATTCACATTCTTTTAAAAAGGCTTATTGATCTCAATTATGATACAGGGTTAGTCCTCTGGATCAGAAACTTTCTTTCTTGCCGTCCACAGAGGGTCTTTGTTAATGGGGTTAGGTCTGATGGGCTCACTTTGAGCACAGGTTGCCCACAAGGCTTAGATTATCTAAATATGCCGACGACATGACCTTAGTTGGCCTATTGGACAAAACAAACTCTTCACAGAGGCTTTGGTGTGAGTCAACATATTTTAGAACTTGTGTAAAAATTCATCAATGAGAGTGTATTAAAATTTCACCTTTCTGCCTGGTATGATCACCTAAAGTGCAGATCCAAGAACAAACTGTCTAAAACTGTGTCAATGGCAAGCAAAATAATTGTCAGAACTCAGAAGCCCTTAATACAACTCTTTGCTGAAAGGGTAAAGAAGAGGGCAAGGAGTATTCTTGCAGACAGTTCACAACCTCTCTTTAGTCAATTTGAGCCTTTGAAGTCAGGAAGACGATATAGAATTGCTCTAACAATTAGATTGTAATTTGATTCTCTCTGTGTATTGTTTTTTTAATATTGTCTGTTTAGCTATTTTGTGTTGGTGAGCCAAAGAAAAACATCCACCTTGGTGGACAATACACAAATACTCATACTCAGACTTGTACAGTCGAGTTTAAACTGAATGGACATCTCAGATTATAAAAGGTAAGAATGAAACTTCTTTACTAAAATTGACACGTTTTCTGTCAGCATTTGACATTTTTCCTCTCAAACGCTGAATTTACTGGTTATATACAATGCACTGTGTTTGTGTGACTGTCCAAAGTAGGTAAAGTACGTGATTGGTTGTTTGTTGCTAATGGTCTAGCTGTAACAGTCTAAACCTGCATCGTTTCACTGCTCCGGAGCAGGGTTTCATAACCCTGGGTAAAAAGCGATGTTTAGAATAAAGATAACCCAGAGTTTATCAAAAGCCCAAAAGGGTTTTTCACACTTGAAATAGTTAACACTGAGTAATTTTAAACCCTGAATAAACAGAATCCTGGGTTATCCTGCTTTACGTGTCACACTGCTCATAATTTATCTGGGGTTAACAATTAATCCAGGGTATTCATAAACTGACGTTTCACATTGTACATTTTTAAACCCCTGAATAACGTTTTTATATACATATTTGTGGTAAAAGTATCATTGATTGGATAAATGCAGGACGCGACCTGATTACTTAGCTCTAGCATTGCGTATCCTCATATCACCTATCGAGTTTCTACTGAATGGACATTACAGACTATAAAATATAAAAAGGCAAGAATGAAACGGTCTCTTCTTCACTCAAATTGTCACGTTTTCTGTCAGCATTTTACATTTTCTCTCTCAAACGCTGAATTTACTTGTTTATTTACAATGTGCAGTGTTTCTGTGACTGTCCAAAGCATGCAAATATGAGTATACGATTGGTTGTCTCTTGCTAAGCGTCTAGCTGTAACATTCTAACACTGCATCATTTCACACTGTACAATTTTGGCACCGCAAAAGCTCTGGAGCAGGGTTTCATAAATCAATCCTGGGTAAAAAGCAGTGCAAAGTGTGAAACGTTCCTTTATTCTGCGTTAAAAGTGGTGTTTAGAACAATGATATCCTGGAAGTTAAGTGCAGTGTGAAAAACCCTAAAGTGTAGCATATATTTTCAGAGTAGAACTGACCTGTGACCGTCTTCTGTCCTTCACTGAGCCCACTCCACCAATCTTCGACCACAGACATGACCAGAATCACCTGCTTCTGGAAGTGTGACAGCTGATTCCACCAGTTATGCCAGTATGTTGTATCATGACCCTGCATAGAATGCAAGTGTAGCGTGATGAATACGACTTGTGATTTTTCTTATTTTTTTTTTTTAAATTGTTCTGTTGCTCTTCTACAACTGATACCTCTCTGAGTTTATCCCGCTTCTCCTCTTTGGCCTCCTTCATGGCCATTTGCACTTGTGACTTTACTGATTCATACTGCAAGATGGCAGCCGTGCCGAAGGAGCAGCCTGTAAACTGAAATGGTGTTAGTACAGCTTCTATTGATATTTATTCAGCTTGTCAAATGTTGATGTGGCTGTATAAAATACTGTAATCATGCATGAAGAAAATATGTATATATTTCTTGGTACTTTTCCAAGATGGCTCTCCCCTCAATAATGAGGTTCTCACATTTTGACCAAAAAATTTCATAACTCCTCCAGTCAATACATTAGTGGTGAGTGGTGACTTTTTAAACCGGACATGCTGGGTGGTGCGTGATGTAAAACAAATTTGGCTGATGCAGTTACGTTGAATGGGTTTATAGCTAATATGCGAGACCCTTGCGTTCTCTCTAGACAGTGTTTAGTAAGGTTTAGTTAATATTTAGTTAATGTAAGTTTACTCAGTTGCTTGTTCATGACATATAGCAACACAGTGAAAAGTATTTGTAATATGTTGGACCTTTTATTGAGTAGCCTACATTTACCTGATGAGACGTGCCTTCACAAGCAGCTGTAAGAGATCTTATCATGTTTGAGTTAATGGACGTGATCTGTGAATGGTGTGTTTGCTAAGAATATAAAAATATGCTAGGTTCTGCTAGTTTCCCAGAAAGGACATACTTCACTTTAAAACGGATCAGTTTAGGACACAGATCTAAATCAGACATGACAAATAAGAAACACCATGGCATCAATTTAAATGTATGCAAGAAATACTTTTTAAATTAATAATTAAAAATAAGTAAAATTAATTAATATTAGCAGATTTAATTAATAATTTAATTTTAAAATATAATTAAATTGATTTAATTAATAATATTTATTTTAATAAAAATTAAAAATGCAATTATAATAAAGTATGTTATAATAAAAATACAGAAAATACAGTATTCTTTAAAAAAAAATAATACGTTGAAATTATGCAAACTGATGAATTTAACAAATGCACAGCCTATTGATTAACATCCTCAGATAGTTACAGTAGGACTGTCAAATGATTTATTCTTAAGTTCTTAAAAAAATAAAATGGAGAAAAGGAAATACTATAAAAATAGTTTTAGTTATGATTTTTTCCCCCAATTTGATTTAGTCTAGTTATTTTTGTATCAACTACAATGTGATTTTTAGTGACCGAGATCTGGCAGCAACAGCTAATTTTTCCTCTTGGGCGAGCAATCTGCTCACAGCTTATCCTACCCATGAAATCCCCCATAGGCCGAGAAGCGTCTCGCTGCAGCCTATGGTGGACATCCAATCCAAGTGTGATGTCAGAAGCCAGGCCCATGCTGCCCTGCAGCCAATTTTATTGGTCATGTCAATCACAGTATTATAGCCTGTTGACTACTACACTAAACACTGATCCCTAAACCTACCAGTCACTGTACGAAATACTCGTAACTTTAAAAACACAGCTTCATGAAGCTTTGAAGCATTACGAATCTTTTGTTACAAATCTGTATTTCAGATCGTGCATCAAACTGCCAAAGTCACGTGAACATCACTTCTACCACTAAAGATTGCTTTATAAATAATCTTCCTGATCAGTTTCATCGTCTTAGCAAACCAGACAACTTAGAAGAACTCGATGTTGCAACAGAAACTATTGACGCTCTCTTTTCCAGCACTCTAGACTCTGTCACTGCTTTGCACTTAAAAAAAGATTAAGGATATTAGTCCAACGCCATGGTATTACGAGCATACTCAGGCCCTTAAGAGAGTAGCAAGAAAAATGGAGCGCAGCTGGAAGAAATCAAAACTAGAAGTTTTTCGTATTTCATGGAGAGAGAAAATGATGGTGTACAGAAAGGCCTTAAAAAACGCTAGATCTGCATATTTTTCAAATTTTTTAGAAGAAAATAAACACAACCCTAAGTATTTATTTGATACAGTGGCTAAACTAACGAGAAATACAGCTTCTACTTCTGATGTTTCCAAACAGCACAGCAGTAATGACTTTATGAACTTCTTTCCTTGCAAGATTGACAATATTAGAGAGAAAATTATAGCCATGCAACTGTCTACTACAGTATCACATCAGACAGTGGATTGTAGTATCCCTGAGGAAAAATTCCATTCATTCGCTGCTATAGGAAAGGAAGAATTGTCTAAACTTGTTAAATCATCGAAATCAACAACATGTATGTTAGACCCTATACCGACTAAGCTATTGAAAGAGATACTTCCAGAGGTCATAGATCCTCTTGTTAAGATCATTAATTCATCTTTATCACTAGGTTACTTACCGAAAAATTTTAAGCTGGCTATTATCAAACCTCTTATTAAAAAAACCACAACTTGATCCTAGAGAATTAGTCAATTACAGGCCGATCTCCAATCTACCTTTTCTGTCAAAAAAACTAGAAAAGGCAATATCATCGCAACGGTGTTCCTACTTGGAAAGAAATGGTATCTGTGAGGATTTCCAGTAAGGATTTAGACCGTATCATAGTACTGAGACTGCTATCATTAGAGTTACAAATGATTTGCTCTTATCATCAGATCGTGGTTGTATCTCTCTATTAGTCTTACTAGACCTCAGTGCTGCTTTTGACACTATTGACCACAACATTCTTTTGAATAGACTAGAAAATGATGTTGGCATTAGTGGAATTGCATTGGCATGGTTCAAATCATACTTATCTGACTGTTATCAGTTTGTAGTAGTAAACGAAGAGATGTCATTTTGATTACAAGTTCAATATGGAGTACCGCAAGACTCAGTACTAAGACCGTTGCTTTTCACTCTGTACATGCTACCCTTGGGAGATGTCATTAGGAAGCATGGCATTATTTTTCACTGTTACGCTGATGATACTCAGCTCTATATTTCCTTGCGCCCTGACGAATCCTACCAATTCTCAAAATTAACAGAATGCCTAGCTGATATAATAAATTGGATGACTAGTAATTTCCTACTACTAAATTCAGAAAAAAACAGAGATTCTACTTATTGGACCAAAAACCTCTGCACATAATAACCTAGAATACTGTTTAACACTTGATGGCTGCTCTTTTAAGTCGTCTTCGTCGGTTAGGAACCTGGGTGTGCTCTTTGATACCAATCTTTCATTTGAAAGCCACATTTCTAGCGTATGTAAAACTGCATTCTTCCATCTTAAAAATATATCTAAACTACGACATATGCTCTCAATGACAAATGCGAAACAGCTAGTTCATGCGCTCATGACCTCGAGACTACATTAAAGTAACGCTCTACTGGGTGGTTGCCCTACTCGTTTCATAAACAAACTACAACTGGTCCAAAATGCAGCTGCTAAAGTCCTTACTAGAACCAGGAAGTATGACCATATTAGCCCGGTTCTGTCAAAACTGCACTGGCTCCCTATTAAACATTGTATAGATTTTAAAATCTTGCTAATTACTTACAAAGCACTAAATGGCTTAGCTCCCCAGTACCCGAGTGAGCGCTTAATGCATTATAGTCCTTCGTGTCTATTACGATCTCAGAATTCTGGCCAGTTGTTAATATCTAGAATATCAAAATCAACCGCTGGCGGTAGATCCTTTTCCTATTTGGCACCTAAACTCTGGAACGATCTTCCTAGCATTGTTCGGGAAGCAGACACACTAGACTAAAAACACATCTATTTAACCTGGCATACACATGACACATTATGAATTTTTGTCTTCATATCTGTTAAAGGATTGTTAGGCTGCATAGATCAGGTCAGCCGGAACCGGGAACACTTCCTATAACACCGGATGTACTCGTTACATCAGAAGAAGAATGGCATCTATGCTAATTTTTGTCTCTCTGCTTATCCCGAGGTTTACCAATTAACGTGATTGGCTGGATCCGGGCCGTGTCCGGATCGCATGGGGAACCTGTGCGCAGCAACAGCGTGGCCCTGGGGTGTCGGCGGAGACTGTGTGACTAGCTCATCCCTTGTGAGGGCCTTACCGACTCATCAGCCAGTGGCACATATCTCCAACAAACCATCCCATACCGGTGTGATTAATAAGATCTTAAATTAGATGGAACTGGATTACATATTTTGACTGTTGCGACTCCAATCGGACTTATGACCTGCAACTCTGCCTGAGTATCGGGCAAGTGTTCACAGTTGGCCAGAGGAGAACTGGCCCCCCGACTAAGCCTGGTTTCTCCCAAGGTTTTTTTCTCCATTTTGTTGGAGTTTTGGTTCCTTGCCGCTGTTGCCTTTGGTTTGCTTAAGTTGGGGAGACTTGCTTGATATTCAGCAGTGGTTTTGGTATGCCTGCATTGGCACCGTTGTATGCGAACTGAGCTGAGCCGGACGATTACATCATTGTTTTCTCCAGTGCTGATATACATAAATTAACTAGACTAATAACTATTGATCTTTGCAACGGAATGAATCAATAATATATAGAATAAGCTGGACAATGACAACATTTTCTTTGGGAGCTGCTGTGCAGCCAAAAATGATTTGCCAATTATTAATGTAAAGCTGCTTTGCCACAATTTGCATTGTAAAAAGCACTATATAAGTAAAGGTGACTTGA
The DNA here is from genome assembly GCA_038088235.1 of Zacco platypus. Taxonomy (NCBI): domain Eukaryota; kingdom Metazoa; phylum Chordata; class Actinopteri; order Cypriniformes; family Xenocyprididae; genus Zacco; species Zacco platypus. The sequence continues at coordinate 12,497,948 of CM076080.1, forward strand.
CTTGACTAACCTAATCACGGTAACACTTTACAATAAGTTTCATTAGTTAAACATTAGTTAATGTATTAACTAACATTAACTAACCATGAGCAATGCATTTGTTACTGTATTTACTAATCTTCGTTAACATTAGTTAATGAAAATACAGTTGTTCATTGTTCATGTTAGTTCACAGTGCATTAACTAATGTTAACAATATTTTAATAATGTATTAGTAAATGTTGAAATTAACATTAACAAAGATTAATAAATGCTGTATAAGGGCATTTCATTATTAGTTCATGTTAACTAATGTTGTTAACTAATTTTAACTAATGATTTATTATTGTAAAGTGTTACCCTAATCACATTACCATGACTTTTGCCACCCTGAAAGTCACAATTTAATTTCAATTTGTATTTCAAGGTTTTCCATGGTCATGGGACCCTGGCGGTAAGAAGAAAGACCTACCCCCACGGTGAACACCAGTGGTCTGAAGAGTCTATCTGGTTTTCTGGGTGGCATAGGTTTCACAGGTTCTCCTGGCAGGGTTGGCACAGCATGCTTTTGTCCTCCTGCCTCGGTTTCCTCTTGTAGACCTCCTTTTTTCTCTGATTGTCTCTGGACTTTCCTGAAGCCACATCTTTGCTGAGGATGACTGGTTAATCTACCAAGAAGAATTCATATGTTTCTCAGACTGAGAATGACTGACTCATACTGAGAATCTCAGTACTTTTCCCATGTTCAACCATAACGTAATTTTCCTATTACATTCAATGCAGCAATTTGACCTTAAGGAAGGTCTACCAACATCTCTTGAGTTAAGCAAAACACACATGTACAACCATGACAGACAACTTAAAAGCACGTTAAAAACAACAACTACAAACGGTCATCGAGTCATCTTATAACTGTGACGTATAACTACTTCAAAATATCATTCTTAGTAAAGCAAAGCGTGACAACTCCGGTAGTTACCTTGAGCTTTTTGGACACAGGAATTGGGCATGATTATGGTTTATTTTGGCACATTTCATTAAGCAACCCCACCATGCCATGTCCCTGGTTTGTAGAATGCACGGCGGGTCTGAACAATGTTTTGTAATATGTGTTATTTTCTCAACGTCATGAACCACATGGTACAATAACGCGTATGCAGCCAGGGTTGCCAGCGTGTCAGGTCTGCGCAACAGAAGTAGCTTAATGGCTAGTTAAAAGTAGCGCTATCCCAAAAAAAATCCCAATGCGATATTCTTCGTCTTCGTCTTCAATTCTCCATTGAATTTGTACGTCGGGGGGAGTTTTGAGGTTGATGAGCGACAAAATCGCACGTACGGGGGTAGAAATCAACCCGCAGACTTGGCAACACTCACTTTAAACTCTTGACTTACATAAACTTAATGTACAAAGATTCAAATAGCTACCCAAACCGAATGTGTTTGATAAAATCATAAAAATAATATAATTGATTTATTGAACTGTAGCACGGTCAACAATTTGATACAATCCGAAATTAATATCACAAAAGCAAACGTTCAAGGACGCTATATATGCGTCATGTCTGCGCAGAGCATAAATCTGAAATCCCCTCGTCCCGCCCATAATTCCCTTTTCAACAGCTGTCTGAACTAGATGTAATCTTTACTTTACTTCAATACCCCAGTGAGTAATGTGATGAGAGTCTTCCTAGTGCTGTTTCCAACTTCTACTTATTTAGTTTAACATTTATTTATAACTAATTACTAACTAATCAGCAAATTTAATAATAATAATAACAATAATAATAATAATAATTATTATTATTATTATTAGTAGTAGTATTAGTAATAGTAGCCTATATTACTTTAATATGCACAGCAGTTCAAAGGTTCAAAATTATTTATTTTACAGAAATTGATTGTTCACCAAGGTTTTGTTTCAAACGGGTTTCTTTCCTGTTTTCCATAATTATAAGCCTACTTTAAAATTAAATTTGTAACTTTGATGGACTTTGATGAAGTGTGAAAGTTAGTCTACTAAGAAAAAAGAAAGAAAATGTATTACATGATCCTTAAGAAGTCACTGTAATTTGTAAATGTGAGAACACTATTATTATTACCACAGTTTAAAAAATAATAACTTTAAATAATGTAATTAAATAATCTAAATAAATATAAATTCTATATACATATACCTGAGAGAGAGAGAGTCCATACCTGGTAGCTTTAATGAATAGCATCTGCCTCATTGAAGACTGTTGTAGCCTATGGAGTTTCTTTTGTGCCAATAAAAACGAACGTAACTTTTTAAGAAACTAACGAAAATATTTAACGAAAAATATTGATACTGAATAAAATGTCTTTGAAACTGAAAAACTGTTTGACTTCGCTTTTAATACACTGCATGTTTTGCTAATTGTTTTCTCCATTTTCGTTCACTGATCTACAGATATGTTTCCAGAGTTTTCATTTACGCTTCTGAAGTTTTCGTTTACGATCCCAGAGTTTTCGTTTGTCATTCTGGCACAAGCCTCTCGCGGGGGCGGGGCTTGCAGTGGTGTGTTCTTATTGGCTACTGAGTTTCTGATTGGCAGTTTCCGCGACCTGGAAGTGAAGACGTCATGTCAGTGTCGTGTTGACATCTTGACATGTGCGAATGTGATGGACTGTAGCGGCTTCCTATATCATTTTAGTGATATAGAGATTTTAGTTTTGTTCTTGAATTTTATCTGCTGCTACAACTTTGTCGACATAAGCTTTTAGAAGCGCGAGAGATCAAACGCGAGCGAAAATGAAAGTCTTGAGGTTTAATTGTACATTAAGTACTAACTGTTACGTAATACTGAAATAATGCATAATGTCCTGTTTTCTGAGAATATTTGTTTGTTCTTGATGATTCTTTATTGTTGGGTCTGATTTGTAATTTGTTACGTATTTCTTTACATTACTCAAGTTTAGTAACTTAATCTAAATACTTTAGAATACTAATAAGTGTGAAACAAACACAAAACAGGTAATTGCAAGTTTTTATCTCACAATTCTGACTTTTTCCCTCAGAATTGCGTGATATAAAGTTGCAATTGAGAGTTATAAAGTTAGAATTATGAGATATAAACTCGCAATATTGAGAAGTCAGAATTATGATATAAACTCACAATATTAAGAAGTCAAAATTATGAGAAATAAACTCGCAATGTTGAGAAGTCAAAATGAGATATAAACTCGCAATAGTGAGAAAAGTCAAAAATATGAGATAAAAGCTCACAATATTGAGAAAAGTCAGAATTATGAGATATAAACTTGTATACTAAATTCACAATTGCAAGAAAAAGTATATATCTCCCAATTCTGACTTTATAACTTGCAATTGTGAGTTTAATTCTCGCAATTCTCAGAAAAAGAAGTCAGAATTGTGAAATGCAAACTCACAATTGTGAGGGGAAAAAACAAACTGAGAAAAAGTTGCAGTGACCTTTTTTACAATTATAAAATGACTCACAAACAACTATCACAAAACATGAAAACAGTCGTGGATCATCCAGGTCATGACAGGACAGTTAAGTTAGGTTGACAGTTCTGCAATTTTTTTTATAAATTCAGTCATTTTGTCTTGTTCAGGACAGTACTAAATAAAAATAACAAAATTTTATGATCCCTCTTAAAAGTATTAAAATGTTGATGAAACTTGCTGTTTAAATGACATTAAAATTCAAAGTAATCACTTTGGCAATCTAAAATACTTTTCAGATGTAACTGTAATCTGATTACCACCCATTTAAAATGTAACTGTAATGAAATACAGTTACTCAAATTTTGTATTTTAAATACATAACTAAGTGACTTGTATTTCGTTACTCCCCAACTCTGCCAGTATCTTGATAACGATGATGATTGATGGTAATGATGATTATATCATTCGTCTATGCTATTCCTAAAAAGTCATCTCAGTGTAGCAGCAGACAAAATAAAAATCTTTGCAACTTAATGAATCCATAATAATAAGCTGGACAATGACACCATTTTCTTTGGGAGCTCCTGTGCAGCCAGAATTTATCTGCCAATTATCAATGTAAAACTGCTTTGCCACAATTTGCACTGTAAAAAGCGCTATATACGTAAAGGTGACTTGACTTGACTTGACAAAATAATATACGAATATATAAACTCCCAGCTTTATATCACCAAAACCAAGACGATCACATTCACACGATCCGCACATGTCAAGATGTCAACACGACACTAACATGCCTTTACTTCCAGGTCGTGAAGCTACCGATCAGAATCTCAGTAGCCAATAAGAACACACCACTGCAAGCCCCGCCCCTGCGAGAGGCTTGTGCCAGAATGACAAACGAAAACTCTGAGATCGTAAACGAAAACTTCAGGGGCCGGTTGCACCAGCTGGACGTACACCCGGTTGTAAGACTAAGCTTAACATAAAATGCGTTTTAAGTCCGGCGTAGAATTAATGCCCGTTGCACCATCTGGACGTAGCGCACGTCTTAGACTAAATCTTACGCCTAGTCAAAGGTAGGTGTAAAGTAAGAAGTCTTGACTTGTTTCCATGATAAAAATAAAGGCAAATAAAAATGTTGAGATGATGGCGCGTCTGGTATACACTATACAGGCTCCACGATCAGCGGGCTGTCGTTGTGTTTTTCAGAGCTGTCCTCGGTATAGAGGGTTTTCACGACACGTCATCAATCCGGAAGTCGGCCATACTGGCGGTACTGAACGTAAACAATACCATTGAAACGAACGGAGCTCACAAGTTTCGCTGATTATTTCTGCTGAAAATGGTCAATTACTGTCGTGTTTTGGGCTGTACTAATCGGTCGGACCGGGAAAAACATCTGGAGTACTATAGACTGCCAAAAATAATAACAAATCAAGGAGAAGAGTGCAAAAAACTATCTGAGGAAAGAAGGCGTTTGTGGTTGGCCAAACTGAACCAGGATTTCCAGGGCAAAAATCTTGACAACATTCGTGTTTGTTCTAATCATTTCTTGTCAGGTGAAACCACTTGTTATTTGGCCAGAAAGAGAACAGTTGGTAAAAACCATGCCAATGCAATTCAGAAAACAATTTGGGAAAAAATGCGTTGCTATTATCGACTGCTTTGAGGTCTTTATAGATCGTCCATCTAATCTTATAGCCAGAGCAGAAACATGGTCATCCTACAAGCACCATAACACAGTCAAGTTCTTGATTGGTATTACACCACAGGGCACAGTCTCTTACATATCAAATGCATGGGGAGGTAGAGTAAGTGATAAGCACATCACCGAAAACTGTGGCTTTCTGGACAACATTTTACCTGGTGATTTAGTTCTTGCTGACCGTGGCTTTGATATTCAGGACACTTTAGGTTGCATTATGGCTCAGGTAAAAATGCCTGCCTTTACCCGTGGGAAGTCGCAGCTAGCTCCAGTTGACTTAGAAACCACAAGGAAAATCGCTCATGTTAGGATTCATGTTGAACGGGTGATTGGTAGTGTGCGCCAGAAATATTGTATATTGGGGGGGACATTGCCAATTGACTTTTTGATGAGAAAAGAGGATAATTTTTGTACAATAGACAAGATCGGACTTGTCTGTTGTGCTCTGGTGAACCTTTGTCCATCAGTTGTTGATTTTGACTGAAGTTGTTTTAGAGAATGTTGGTAAAAATAATCCTTGTGATTTCATTGTAAATATGTAAATAGTTTTGTTGTATACTGTGTGTTTGTACTACACCACTGTCATTAGAAAAACACAAATATATTAAAAGACCAAAAGAACAGTTGGTTATACAACAACTTTTTAATTTTTTGTATGATGTACAAATGTACTCGATTCAGAAATAAAGCTTTTTTTTGTAACAAAAAAGTTCAGTATGAATTGCCTAAATAACACACATTAAATTTTCAAAAGAAAATAAATATTACAATAAAACTTTGAGTTTATTTTAAAAAAAAAAGTGCCTAAAGTGCTTAAGGAAAAATCTGCACTTGTACAGCCATGCATATCACAATACACATGTCATTGATGAGTTGATGCTGTGCCTCTCTCACCCATCCACACACCATCTGGTTATAGGCCTCCAAACCTTTGTAACATTTAAGGTCCTCAGCTGTGTATGGGCTCGGTGAAAAAACCAAGTAGTTCACAATATCGGGATAAGAAATGTTAGGCAGGATTGTTGGGTCGTCAGTCCACGACAAAGGAGCCAGCTCGTATGGATCTTTACCACCGATTAACCTTAATTTGTCAAAATATCGCGCCCGTTCCTGCTTACCAAGTCCTTCTCTATATGTTTTAGCAGCTTCCACGCGTTTTTTCCGTGGTTTAGACATCATAAATTAGTATAACTACGTCTTATGTACTAAATTTACCGTGCAATGCATGCTGTTGTTTACGTCCGAGTATCTCCAATATGGCCGCACATCCGGGTAACCGACCAAACCGTGACGTAAGTGCAAACACTCTATTATCTGCTAAATTTGAAAGCGTTATTAAAGTATAACTTGCTCTATAAATTTGTGTAGGCTACTCTGTACACCGTGTAAACAGGTCTTGTCTATAACTTGCTCCATTTGTACTTCGTATAAACAGCGGTTATCTTTTGTCACATCTTTTTTTTTATTTGTTACTGAATTGTTTTGCTTGCATACCAAAATATGCATATACTTACTGAATTCCTCAATAATTTTTCTTTTTTACAATCTAAGTAATGTATTTGTTTTCTGTCCAGTAATTTTTCATCTAGTCGTCTATTTGTTGGAGCCAAATTCACATTTTTAACCATAGTAACGCGAACGTGTCTCAACCAGCAGTGCGGTCGAACATATCAGCGTGTACATGCATCGTCTCCGCTAAGTGTAGCTGTGTCTAGTCCCAGTTTTCGATGGTGCAACAGGTGTACAGATTCATCGGAAAGCTGGACGTAACTAAGTCCAGCGTAGAGTTTACACCCAACTTTTTTACGTCCAGCTGGTGCAACCGGCCCCAGAAGCGCAAATGAAAAATCTGGAAACGCATCTGTACAGATCAGCGAACGAAAATGGAGAAAACAATTAGCAAAACATGCAGTGTATTAAAAGCGAAGTCAAACATTTTGCTTGCAATTTATTTATTATTTTTTCAGTTTCAAAGACATTTTATTCAGTTGCAATTCATTTCTCGTTAGTTTCTTAAAAAGTTACGTTCGTTTTTATTGGCACAAAAGAAACTCCATACTGTTGACCCTTTATAAAGTTTCTATGAAAAAGCCATATATGACACTGTAGGATAAAACAAGCAGAATACAAGTAACAATTTAATGCATCCTTTGTAAATAATTATTAGCTCATTAAAAAACAAACAAACGTTTTACAAATTTACGATTTACACGTTTTTTCACAACCTGTTTATTCTGTTTATTTTGCAATGTTCTGTAACGTGAATAAATATAGAATAGACTGCATGTGGATTGCATGACATCATGCCTCCATTCAAAGACCACCTGATGTAGGGCTTTTTAAAAAAGGAGGGGAAACCACGAGAAACGTCGCATCCTCGAAAGCTCCTCTGGTGTGAAGATGGCGGTCCCAGCTCCGAGCAGCCGGACCGAATCCTTTAGCAGTCTGGGAAACAGTCCAACCGCAGCACCGGGAGGCTTAAACAACAACAACCACAAGCTTTGGTGCTGCCATGAGCTTGATTTTAGGTCCGCAGTGAAGATCGAGGAGCTCAACCGACTCATCCATGAATTCAGTAAACAAGACCAACGAGAGTATGATGACCAGAGGGCACTGGAAATACACACCGCCAAGGATTTCATCTTCTCTATGCTCGGTAATAGCATCTTCCATTTAAACATATTAATATTTTATTAAAATAATCAATATTGTTATTCATTTGGTTTTTCTCTCATTATTTATTATTCATTATTATTTCGTTTTAATATGTAAAAATAGGTGATAATAGAAATAATCTGGTAGTAAAGAAATGGTCAGATATCTGTATCTTTAATAACTTTTCCAAACATATTTCATATGTAAGAGGTTTTAGATATAGAATGTAAAATACTAATCTAGGTTATACACTTTTTTAAACTTAATTTGCATAGGTTGCTCTTTGTATGTTGATTGTGTTATAATCACTGCTGTATGCAGTGCTGTATATCTCAGCATCTTACATTATCCAAACACAGATTCCACTTTGGTCTATTCTTAAGCTGGTTTATGTTTGACCTCTTGCAGAATAATTCCACGGTAGTTAAATGAATGCATGCCCCTAATCTACTATTTGAAGGGATCAGAATGTCCACATGTTGAATTCCCCAAACCGCTTAAATGAAAAAGTGAAGATACTGTTGCTTTCCTTTGATAAAGATCAGGACAGAGCTAACATTTGCATAAATTGTTAATGAGGATGGTCCTGTATATATTGGAGTTAATTTAAAAATAAATAAAAAAGCGAATGACTTAAACAGTTATAATTTAAACGATTTAAAAATATGTATTACTAATTATTACAAACTACAAATTACAGTTCAATAATTGCAGATTTCTATTGTGCAATTACTGTATCAATAACTTCATCGTATCAATCAACTATCAATCGTTTGATATTGAGTCCTTGTTAAACCCCTCTTTTGTTACATTCACAGTATGTTTATTTGTTAATCTTTTTTTAAATTGATCTAATCCCAAATATCTTAAAATATTTGCATGACTAGTCTAAGACAGATTTTAGTATTGTGGATATTTTAATGAAAAATTAATAGGCCTGTCCATGCAGCACTGGGTTTTTATTTCCAAACTAGGCAAAAGTGGGTGTAAAGGCAGCATTTAGGCAATTCTGGGAACCTTATCCATTGAGGCAGAATGAATGCACAGCTTCCTCTCTCGTTCTGCTCTCACACTTTCACTTACTGCCATTCACCCAGGCTCAATTCAGATAGCAGGAGGCTGATTGTGCTGTAGTGTCTGTGTATGCAAATGAGACAAACAAAAGTGACTCTGGATGTCTTTGAAAGTTGGAATCACTGTGAGAGACAGATTTAAAGAATGATAGGGATGGAGGAGTGTGGGAATAGTTTGGGTTTTTGTTTGCAGGGGTGTGTGTGTGGGGGGGGGGGCATGATGTTGTGATTATATTGGGATGTTTTGCTGAACTAAATGATGCATTAAGACAATGATGCGTATAGACCTGACTGAGAAGAGAGGGTCAAGATTCCTTGACAGAGATGAGCAAGGCTCAAATTTAGTGTTTAGCCAACCAGATGTAAGGTTTAAGGGTTGTGATATGTAATACATGCATTCACCACCCACAGTATTTATCTTGCTAGTACCGGGTTGGACCCCTTTTTGACTTCAGAACTGCAATACTCAGCAGCAGATATGTGAACACAGTCTGAAAACTGTGCTGTCCTACTTTTTGTATGGAAAGTTGACATAAGAAGTGTAAGAAGACATTAAAAATATACAGCAAGTGACAAAAGAAGGTAAAGAACTTTGCCATAGTGAGTGATTCCAAGGACATTGAGTCAAACTGCCCCATTCAGGGAACAGCTATAAATATTTGAGTGCATCCCCATCCTCAAAGGGGGCAGATAAAAGCTCAGCTTGTGTGAGCCTGGATGCTTAAGAACAATTAGACATGCATGAGAACATTAAACTGCCAGCTGCATCCATGCTCAGCAGCAACTCTCTGTGCCCTAAAAATCAGTATAGACACACAATAGAGTGTAAACAAGGTAACACTTTAGTATGGGGAACAATTCTCTATTCTACATCCCTAAATCCTACCCCATAGCTATACTTAAACGCTACAACAACTGGGTTACCTTTGTAATGACGAGTCAGCGGATGAGATCCAAATGCAGGCTTTAGTAAGCAACGTGGTCAAACAGGCAATGGTCAAATCAACAGCAAACAGGAATGTCAGAGGGTAGGCAGAGTCGTAAACGTTAAACAGGCAAAGTAGATCGAGGTAGGCAGCAAGCAATAATCCAAGGCAATAAATCCAATAGACAGGCAGGGAACGATTAGAAACCAGACAAACAGGCAGAATCAAAACCAGGAAAACAAGACAGGGAATAACGCTCAGAAATGACAACATAACAGAATATCAAGACCTTGCGTCATCTGTGTGTGTGAGTGGTGCTTAAATAGTGACAGATAAGGTGCTGCAGATGGCTGGGGTAATCAGTGACAGGGTACAAGGCTTCTGGGGGATGTAGTGCGCATGTGAAAGTGAATGTGTGCTAATGGATTGTAGGAAGTGAAGTCCATTGGTGAGTGAGTGTGCATGTCCAAGTCCAAGGTGAAGTGCCCTCTTGTGGTTGTAACGGGCACTTCAGCTAACGATCATTACAACCTTACTAACTATTAATAAGCATTACATTAAGAGTATATTGAGGCAAAAGTCATAGTTAATAGTGAATATGTGTTCCCCATACCAAAGTGTTAGCGTAAACAAATGTAAACGTCACACTCTTCCTCCTGCTCCTCCCTGATGACTCCCTCGCCTAGTGCTGGTGTCAACTTTCAGGTCCTCTTATTGATCCACTGGAAATAGACACCAAAAGAAAGTGCTCTCCTGTCTTCCGTGAAGTTATGTCATGTGACAGAAAGTGTGCAGTAGCTTAAATTGTTCTGTAAGTGTGGTTCTCCTACAGTTGTTTAGGCTGCAGGGTTGTCGAATGACTAAAGAAATGTTATCAGCAAGATGGTTGAAAACTACATTTCTTGTCTATTACCACCCACTGCTACTTATACCAATGACGGAAATAAGTACTGTTACAATAGCAAAATATGTGGGAGAGCGTTGTTCTCAAGTGATGATATTGTATTGCAATAGGTAGCACATCAAAGTTAAAACCAAATCATACACATCATTTGTAATGAAAGAGTTTAATGACAATATATGGTTACACTAAATGGTTACAAAATATATGTATGAGATGATAAAAGCTTATATCATTAATTGTACTCAGTATATATATATTTTTTTTATTATTTTTATTAATTTATTGCCCAAAGTGCTTCACAAACATTTCAAACAGGAGATTTTATAAAAGTAAGATAGACATGAAATAGCAAAAAACACCATAACAACTTAAACCTACACACAAATACTCAATTTCATTATTATGACCTCACACCCAAAGACAATTACTCAGGATATATGTTGAATGTTCCCTGAGAGATAGGAAAGTGCAGAGATAGAGAGACTTTAGAAAAGAAAAGAAAGAAAGTGCCAGAGACAAGAAGCCCCAGCAAAAAGAAGAGCCAGAGAATAAGAGAGAGCCCATGAAAAGAAAGCAGAAAGTAAAAGAGACAGAGCAACGGTTACAATCTTCTTTTATCCATTCCTTGACCGTGTGACTGAAACCCAAATGTGAGATATTCAAAGTGACCAATCAGAAGATTAAAGCTTCCCCCACTGTACTAAAGTTGTGAAATCGTAGACCCCCGATGAACACACATCTTGGCCTACAGGCCTTGATCACTATCAGCACATTTGTGCCTTCCAAATGGCCCTTGTAGCAAGAGAGGGGGTTGAAACAGCAAAGCAAACATCTTTGTTCATTTTGAAATATCTTTAGATATTTTCAATCTTACAGTTCAATATTATGTTATTAATACTATATCTATAAGAAATGTACATGATAACCTTAAAGGGTTAGTTCAACCAAAAATGAAAATTCTGTCATTAATTACTCACCCTCATGTCTTTCCACACAAGACCTTCGTTCATCTTAGGAACACAAATTAAGATATTTGATAAAATCCGATCCTCTGTGAGGCATGCATTGAAAGCAAGTTAATTTATACTTTCAAATGCCTAGAAAGGTACTAAAGATATATTTAAAACAGTTTCTGTGACTACAGTGGTTCAAACTTAATGTTATGAATACTTTTTGTGCACCAAAAAAAACCAAAATAACGACTTTATTTGGTAACATTTTAGAATACTGATCCTTCATTAATGAATAACTACACAAGATCAAACGACTAATGCATTATTAGCACTCTCGTATAACTATTATTAACTAACAAGAAACTCTGATTAATGAATTAGTCAGTAATGGCGCTCAGTTGAATGTGGTATTTCAGTATTAGCGAATCAGTAACTAATGTTTCATACCTCCCAGAGAACTACTATATACAGGTTCATAATAACATGAATGATGCATAATGTATAATTAATTCTAAAGTAAAGGTCATGGTAACCCACTAGTAATGACTGAACTATTACCAAATCCTTCAGAAGGAATTACTAATTATTTGGATCAGTATTCTAAAGTGAAAAACATGATAACTCTCTAGTAACTACTGAAGTAATTGAGAACTTTTGAGGTTTTTGTATATTTTTGTACAGTTTTGTACAGTAATTCCTTCTGATATATTTGGTAACACTTAAATAATTACTAGTGGGTTAACATGATCTTCACTTTAGAATACTGATCCAAATAAGTAGTAGTTCCTTTAGAATTACTAGCTCTGCTGACAACAGAGGGAGGGCCGGAGACCCTCTGGTTCTGGAGACCCAGGCGATGACACGGTGACAAGCGCCGGAGGTGGAGCCAGTGTACTTGAGGACAGGGTTGACACTGGTGAGACTGAGGACATGGTGACCCCGAAGGGAGAAAGGAGCCCACTGCCACCTTAGAGGAGAAGGGACAGAGCACAGCAGATGACCAGAATGTCCGTGGTGTAGGCAGAATGACGATAGAACAAGAGGGAGCCAGCTTGGACGAGGGTCTCTGGTGAAACCAAAGGTGGGAGTAGCCCAGGAAAAGCCGCCAGGTCGATGGGCCAAGATGGAACAAAGTGATCCGCAGCCTATCATCCGAGGCCGAAGGCGGAGCTGCCAGATCCTCCTTGACAGGTACTGCTGGTGGTTGCTCGACCTGCGGCTCAAGGTCCTTGCAGGGCATCTCCAGAGATGGCACAGGGCTGCAAACATCCAGAAGTGATGAGGTTGAAGGACTGGCTGAGCTCTGGTGGTGGCAATGACAGGAGAGTGGACATAATGATGTTGTCATCTCAACAACAAAACAGTATTTTACTGTATTTTTACAGCATTTTCTAATTTTAGTCTGTTTCTGCTGTAATTAATAGTACTGTATTGTACTGTAATATCTATATTGATCCATTACTGCAAAATATTACTATAATATTCAAAATAATTACTAATAATGTTAATATTATAATTATATATGTAGTTATTACAATATATACATTTATAGGACATAATATTATAATGCTATGTCAGAATACCTGCAAATCAAAAGACAATCCAATCAATGTTCTTGTCAAAAATATGTTTTATTCAATCAATTAAACTATTAAAACCATTTTATTTACATGTTCAGTGAATCAGCAATTTACAGGCATTAAGGACTGTTAAAGGGATGGTTGACCCAAAAATTAAAATTCTGTCATCATTTACTCAGCGTCAAACAGTTCCAAACCTGTATGAATTTCTTCCTTCTGCTGAACACAAGATATTTTGAAGAATGCTGGTAACCAGACAACAGTTGACTGTAGCCATTGACTTACATAGTAGGGAAAAAAACATCAACTGTCTGGTTACAAACATTCTTTAAAATATCTTATTTTGTGTTCAGCAGAAGAAAGAAACTTGTACAGGTTTGGAATAACTTGAAGTTGAGTAGATGACAGAATTTGTATTTTTGGGTCAACTATCCATTTAAGTGTGCACAAATCTGTAAATAAAACAAAAAACATATGAGAAATGATAACTTGAGGATTGGTTGGGTAAAAGAATGACAAGTGAACAACAACAACTAAAAAAACTACAAGTGTCCCACTAACGGTGGGTGCAGGCTTCAGTTTGAAGTTTTCCATTCAAACTCCATCAAGGACCGAATAAAACTATTGATTTGATGGCCGTCACCTTCCTCTGCACCACCCTCTTGGTCCTCTTTCTGACTCCCTGTCTGGCAGTACACTTCTTCTGTCTGGCATTTCCATCGTCAGGGTTGACCAGGAACCTGTTAGCAATATCATACCAGTCAATTAATATACTTTTCATTTTTGGGTGAACTAACCTTTTAAAACATTGTATTAAAATGGCTAATACTTACAGAAAACTCATTCCCAGGCTGCAAAGATAACCGTCTCACACTGTAGAGCTGTAAGAAATCAAAATACATTTTATTCAGTTATGTGTTGCTTGTTGAGGTCGTATAAGCTACACATCACTGTATTTCACACACTCCATCAACATATCTATAGTAAAAATGATAAGCTTCTGCTTCTAAAAATTCTAACTTACTTTTTTTGGCATGCATCGGTCTTTGTTAAGTAATAGATAATTATTAACTATGATAAAGGTAATTTATACCTTTATTCATATTTTATTTAAACAATATTTGTTATTACAATCACAACGCAAAACTGGGTCTTCCGTCTAAATTAAATCAAAGTAAAATGCGAAACTGGTACCAATAGCCAATCTCTCTGAGCCCAAATCACCCGTTTACGTTGCAAAGGAACGTATATTAGCCTTGTTTTCGCGTATTTTTGTGTCTAAACGACTTGTTCAAACAGGTCCAGTTTTGAACGCGACCGCAGCAGCCGTCATCCGGGAAACTGACTGCAAATGTTTTTAGGTGTTTGAGAACAGTCAATGTTCGTATATTATAATACAGTTTATATCAGTTTTTGCTGACAGGCTCGGATCGAACATTATGGAAAGGATCCCCAGAGAGATCGACATTTTTGTTATCATATGATTCTTTAAACCTAACGTTACCAGACTCCATTAGCAAACGCAGTAAATTTACTTCGCAGACCATCGTAAAAAAATATATCCAAACTCGACAGAAACAAAATGAAACTCACACAAACCATCTTGAATGAATCTTTTCACCTTTTTAACAATCACCAGGTCTGGTTTGGTCGAAATAAACGAGTAATTCACCGAGTTTTGATTGAAATTGAAAATGTCAGAACAAGCGGGAAACAGTGAATAACACCTAAGTTTACTTCCACTGTCATTTCACACTAAAAGCTATGTACACTATAGTGTAAAATACTAAAACCTAATTATAAAATTTAAAATTAACTTACCAAACTTCCAGATATCCTCCGAGTGAAACGTCCAGCTATCTGTGAGTGAGCTGCTGCAGTTGTGCTCTGACATCAGTAAGGGAGCGCTGTTTACAGCAATGCTGTATTATTACATGGCATATCAAAGCCAAGTTACAGCTAGGTTACAGCAATACTAAAATGTACTGTAAAATGTTCCCGCTCAAACAAAATTACCCAGAATGCAATGCATATTACAGTATTGTACTGTATTATAAAAATACAGTATTATACTGTTGGTTTTTACAGTAATGTGCTGCTAAACACACAGCTAACACATAAGAACTAATAATGATGACAGATGAGAAGCGGGATGAAGAATCGGGAAGAAGACAGATGAGAAGCGGGAATCTGAACAAAGAAATGTGACAAAAGAACTGAAAAACTGAAACTGAAACTGTGACAAACTGAATGTCCGAGAAATTAAACAGAGTAAAATGTGACAATAGTATATGATATAGTGTAGTATAGTAAAGAAACAGATGCATCCTGACCACAAAACAAATTACAGTAATACTTTACAATAAAGTTCAATCACCATTCGTTAATCCATTAATTACCGTACAGTATCATGAACTAACAATGAACAACAGTTTGATTAATTTATAGGTTAATGGTAATTTATATACTAGGGTTTAAACAAGGTTTTTTCATACCCGTTGAATGTAGCATAAACAACTATTGCCCATGCACTTGTGGAACAGTCCTTAGACACTAAAGGTTTACAGGCAGTATAATTACGGTCACATTTACAATACCTTAGGACACTAAAGACACATTTAAGTACTGAGTGACATCAATTAACAACATGTAAACACCTGACAATAGCCTTACTATGTGGTTAGGACTAGAGTTTGGATTAGGATTAGCTGCATGTAATTATGCATAATTAATTTATAGTTAACATAAGTTCACATTACGTGTAACAAAGACACTGTAAAATAAGTGTTACGGCTTATTCTACATAAAACTATTATTACGTTTTGTGCTCAAATGTATTATATTGAAAGATAAATTATTTTCTGTTAGATTTTGCTATATTTGGCTGAGCAGTTTTTTGGGGTGGCTCGCCAATGTATTAGATTTCTCTAATACATAAAAAAAGTAAGCTTGACCAGATTTCTTGTGGGGAGAAGAATTTATTAAAGGTAGTAGTGTAGCACAGTTCTTCAGCAGCAATGTCAGCATGTCAGCCTTCAAAATATCTTAACCCAAAGTTCTGTCTGTGTAATGTGTATGTTTTCTGTCATTAGTTTGCCCCATTGTCTGACCTAGTTTTTCTGTGTTAGCTAATTAAGCTATTTCCTTCACCTGTGTCCTGTTAATTACCTTGTTTAGATCCTTTGTTTGCTTCATGCATTTTCACCCTGTGTTCTCAGTCATTCCTCGTCAGTTCTCATCAGTGTTAGATGTGCAAGTGTGTAAGTTTTCTAGTTATTGTCATTAGTTCATTGTTCTCCGTCGGCTGCCTGCTGTTTCCCACTACACGTTACATGACAGTCTGTGGGACAGAACTTTATACATGAAGACAAAGGCTACAAACAATAAATAACTGTTAGGACCTCCCACAGGAGATCGATTTTATAATGATGATTTACATTTACATTTTTCATCATTTAGCAGACACTTTTATCCAAAGCAACTTACAAGGGGAGCAATTAGGGGTTAGGTGCCTTGCTCAAGGGCACTGTAGTCATGGTATCGAAGGTGGAGAGAGTGCTGTTTATTCACAATCCCCACTTTCAATTCCTGCCGGTGTGGGAATCAAACCGGCAACCTTCAGATTACAAGCCCGACTCCCTCACCACTAGGCCACGACTACCCTATGATGAGTCAGAGGATGAGATCCAAATGCAGGCTTTATTAAGCAACGTGGTCAAACAGGCAGTGGTCAAATCAACAGCAAAACAGGTATAGAGGAGGATAGGCAGAATCGTAGTTGGTAAACAGGCAATGAAGTTCAGGTCAGGCAGATATCATTCATAATCCAGGAAACAGGCAATAGTCCAAAGGCAGGTAGCGAAACAATCAGAACATGGTGAGACAGGCAGAATGGCAACAGGAAAACAAGACAGGAAATAACGCTCAGAAATTACTACTTTACAAAAGATCAAGACCTCGCAGTGGGTGTACTGTGAAAGTGGTGTTTAAATATTGTGTGTGTGACGAGGTGATTGAATAATGTGCTTCAGCTGATAGTGGTGATCAGTGACTGGGAACAGGACTTCTGGGAAATGTAGTCTGGGTGAGTGAGTGAATGCGGAAAAGAAAGTGTGAGTGATTGTGTGGGACTGAAGTGAAGTGCCCCCTAGTAGCCTTCACGGGCACTTCAGCTGACTACATGACAGATCTACCCTACAATCTACTCTGAGCAATGCTGTTTCACTGTCATTTACATTCATAAGTTTCTGTGGGCCATACGTCTGTATGGCCTATTTGGTTCATACCTTTACAAACACAGATAGAGTTGATTGCATCTGAGGCACAATCTTTCATTTCTATCATGCCAACTCTCAGAAGATTGTTGACATGGTAATGGCTATGACAGTGTTAATATAGTTGATCTTGGCAGAATAGATCTGCTACGCTGCTGCTGCTGTAGATTATAGTTGTTGTAGATTATTGCTGCTGCTGCATGTAGGACATAGTGCTGCTGCACAAATAGCATATATCAATAACCTCTAATGGTGGTTCACCTACAGGGGTTCAGGCTGCAGGGTTGCCGAATGACTAAAGAAACGTTATTAGCAAGATGGTAGAAAACTGTACATTTCTTGTCTATTACCACCCACTGCTACTTATACCAACGACGGAAACAAGCGCAGTTACAATAGCAAAATATGTGGGAGAGCATTGCTATAATGTGACAATATTATATTGCAATAATTAGCATATCAAAGTGAATACCAAATCAAAATTAGTTGGCACATCATTTGTAATGAACGAGTTTAATGACAATATATCTGTTTAATGTTACACTTAAAATAGTTACAAAATAGATGTATGAGATGATAAAAACTTATACCATTAATTGTACCCAGTATACGTAAAAAGGTACCTGAGAGAGAAAAAGAGAAAGACAATGAGAGAGAGAGGGAGAGAGACAGAAAGTGCCCAAATAAAAGGGCAGAGATTAAATAGGAGAGCAAGAGAGCAAAGAGTAAAAAGAGACAGAGCAACAGTTACAATCTTCTTTTATCCCTTCCTTGACCATGTGACTGAAACCCAAATGTGAGACACTCAAACTGACCAATCAGAAGTAAAACTTCCCCCACTGTACTGAAGGTGTGACAATTTGCAGACCCCTGATGCACGCTGTCACCAAGACGAACCCCGTGGTTCCCTCCTCTGGCCGCCGGAGGGCGCCATCTCCCGAATACTAACTTTCCACTCTCTCCTGTTATCTTTCACTACATTTCCCATAAGCCCCGTACCTAGGTACTGATTACCCGTCAGCTGTTTCACATCTAACCTGGCCCATTTAAGGAGCGCTCACCCAGACTTGCATTGCGAGGTCTTGACTCCAGTTGATTCATTTCTGAGCGTTATCCTGTTATTGTTTTCCTGTTACTGATCTGCCTGCCTCCCGTTTACGACTCTCTTCTGCCTGCCCTTGTGTACTATTGCCTGGACTACTACCTGTGACCGATATCTGCCTGCCCTGATCTCTGCCTGTTCTCTGTCTACGATTTTGTCTGCTCTCTGCCATTATTGTTTACCGGTATCTGACCACTGCCTGTCTGACTACTCTGCTTTGCAATAAAGCCTGCATATGGATCCTAATTCGAGTGACGATTCATTACACACGCACATCTTGGCCTACAGGCCTTGATCACTATCAGCACCTTTGTGCCTCCCAAATGGCCCTTGTAGCATGAGAGAGGGGGTTGAAACAGCAAAGCAAATGCCCTTGTTCATTTTAAAATATCTTTGGATATTTTCAATCTTACAAACCCATAGCAGATCTATACAGTTGGAGCTGGGGAAGGTGGAGAGTTTTAGAGGAACTCTGAAGCGCGCTGCAAACCACTGTAGTGAATGTAACTAGCCATTTAAATGTGTAAACAACAAGCTCATTGACTGTAGGTGTGACATGGACCAATCAGCTCGTGCCAGTAGTTAATGCTGTAATGGTTCTTGAATTATCATCAGCTTGCATTAAGACCCATCAGCCTGCTCCGTTGCCAGGGATGGGCAACTGGCGGCCCGCAATGTTAAAATCAATACTAAATCAAACAAGGAGAAGTCGCTACTTTCAGCTGATCCTAATGTTAACTGCATTGTATTTTGATAGTTTAATATACTATATTGCATATTAGAAAATAATGTTAGCACTGAATAATCAACTCATCAGCCAAAGCATGAATCATAAAAATATGATCTTTTACTTTAATCACTGGAACGTCTGCCTGCATGCTACTGATGTTATTATTATTATATGCTATTACCATGTGAATTTCCCATACTGCTGAGGTTTATATTTTTTGACCAAATTAATATTCGCTACATAACTGTAAGGACTATGCATGCATGCTGCTGGTAATAATCTCAAACATTACAATCTTAATTTGCTTTGTATGCTGCTGCTAATAATTTGCAAACAATGCAATCTGAAATAAATATCAGTGCTGCTAATGCTGCTGCACAAAGAATTTGAATTGCTGTATAGGCTCGTTGAATAAGCGAAAATGTAAGCAAACCTATATTCACTTTACTCTGTCTACCCCAGACACGAGCGGCACAACACGGCGAATCGATTGAACACATGAAGCTGTACACTGGGCATGGTGAGATGCGAGCAACATGACAAATTTATATTCTGACCTACTTCGAAAGCTTGCGCTACTTCAACAAAAGACAAGATTTTCTACTATGAATCTCTTGTCGTCAATTTCTGGCCTCCTAGTGATGTGAAATATGAGTGTGAGTCTACATTGTTGATTGTTTTGACTTTATTTTGTGTTTGAATGGTGCGGCTTGGACGCGGCGTCCATCAAAAATAGACTTGGCGCCTATCTTTAGCAAAGCGGTGCGGCGAGCAGCTTCTGAAACTGGTGTACAACGTTACTGGTGTAAACGCAAACATTGACTAGAGTGGCCGCGGATCGACTTGTCCAAGGCTAAGGATGACTGAGCCCAGATGAGCTTATTTCAAAGTGAACTCATAAAGGCAACTCCGTGCACACCTATTTTGGGTGTACTGACCAATGGTGAGCTTGGACTTTTAGTGGAAAAGGCTCTTTTGTCTCCTTTTACGATCTAATTTCCTGATATATGAAGTGTCAGATCTGAGTACCTTTTCCTCCAAAGTACTTTAAAAATAGAATAATGCATTTTGTTGTGAAATAATGCCTACAGGTGCTGGTCATATAATTAGAATATCATCAAAAAGTTGATTTATTTTTAATTAATTCTATTCAAAAAGTGAAACTTGTATATTATATTAATTCATTATACACAGACTGATATATTTCAAATGTTTATTTCTTTTAATTTTGATGATTATAACTGACAACTAAGGAAAATCCTAAATTCAGTATCTCAGAAAATTATAATATTACTTGAGACCAATACAAAGAAAGGATTTTTAGAAATCTTGGCCAACTGAAAAGCATGAACATGAAAAGTAAGAGCATGTACAGCACTCAATACTTAGTTGGGGCTCCTTTTGCCTGGCATGGAGTCGATCAGTCTGTCGCACTGCTCAGGTGTTATGAGAGCCCAGGTTGCTCTGATAGTGGCCTTCAGCTCTTCTGCATTGTTGGGTCTGGCATATCGCATCTTCCTCTATACAATACCCCATAGATTTTCTATGGGGTTATGGTCAGGCAAGTTTGCTGACCAATTAATAAAAGGGATACCATAGTCCTTAAAAACTTCCTTCCTGCTCTAAAACTTCCTGGTATACAGCTGTGTTGACCTTGGACCTCAGAAAACAAAGTGGACCAACACCAGCAGACAGGGGCGGACTGGCCATCGGGAGCACCGGGACATTTCCCGGTGGCCTGATGGTCATTCTGGCCTGCCGCTGTGCTGTCGATCAGACTGACGTGCAATAGGCTGGTATGCCACTGCGAATTAATTGACGCACTTATGAATCTACGAATCAGGCGATCGCGGAGTGAAAATGACACCACCACATGACCCAATATCAGCGAAGCACTGCCTAATTGGCTATATCCAGAGACAGGCTTTATCTTGGAAAGTAGTGGAGCGTAAATGGAGCGTAAACGCAAAGGAGGAGCAGAGAGGGAACGCATGAAAAGGATAAAAGCCCTGGCCACAGACGCAGCGAGTTGCTGCAAAATCCCAGCCATGTTCGCCAGTAAGGGAACAGGTCGGTCAGAATTACATTTACATAATATTTACTAGGGGTGGAAATAAAAATTGATCCGTTCGGTTCTCCACACTCGGTTCTCCACGAGCTCGGACGGTCTGCTGTTCAACTTAAATCTGACAAAGCATCTATGGTTTACTATAAATAACACGTAAAACAATCAGGGTTCAGTTAATATATGTTTCTGTTGATGGATGAACATTCTGGGTTCCCAGACATTACAACAACAGCGATGAAAAAAAACAAACAAACCGATCCATGAAAAAGTTGATCCAAGTATTCCTCACCTAATATTTACTTAATCATTTGGCAGATGGACGCTTTCATCCGAAGCAACTTACAATAGATAAAATCTATTCTTTATAAAAAAAATAATACAAATATATATAATGTTTTAAAAAGCGCATCTTAATA
The DNA here is from genome assembly GCA_038088235.1 of Zacco platypus. Taxonomy (NCBI): domain Eukaryota; kingdom Metazoa; phylum Chordata; class Actinopteri; order Cypriniformes; family Xenocyprididae; genus Zacco; species Zacco platypus. Next base: position 12,519,746 of record CM076080.1, read on the forward strand.
ACAAACTAGCACATTGTTTTACATACAGTATGGGGATACAGTATTTTTTTAGTGCCAAACTTGACCAGAAATTTAGATTTTCCATTTCTAGACTACATTATGTAGCCAAGTCTGCAATGTTTATTTATTTATTTTGAAGGTGACGAAGGAAGCAACAGTAGCACTAGTGCTGCAAGTGCTCCTGCTGTTGAACAAGAGCTGGTGGTGGACAGTTCAGCTTTTGAGTCAGTGCAGGAACCTCCAGGTAAAGTTTAAGCTATAAGCAAAACTAAATATACTGGCTATACTCTTAGAAAAATATGTGCTTTTAAGATTCATAAGATCATCAGTGGTAGGACTGTGATCATGGGGACATACAATTGATGGCTGCACAATTAATATAGATTATTGAAAGTGCTTATTTCATATTGCAGAGAAACTCGATGTGCAGAGTGAGAGAGAGAGGGATTCAGGGAAAGATGATAGAGACAGTGAATGCCTTGATACTCCATTTGATTATTTTGCCCGTCCACAGTGTAAGGATTTTGATTTATTTTTTAAGTATCACCCAATTCAAACATCTGAAAGAGCCATTCCTGATGTTTTCCACTCAAAAGATGGCACAAACAGGAAATAGCTGAAATACAGTGAAAGTAATCACTCCCTATTCTGCTCAGTGTGTCTTGCATTTGCAAAACCTTTAGGCAGTGACAGTGCATTTGTCAAAGGAGGTATGCAGTCCTGGAAACATGCCCATCAGAGAGTACAGGAACATGAGAGAAGCAACAACCATAGAGAAAGTGCAGAAGCTTTTTTTCTTCGAGTCAACAAAGCAGACATCCATACCCTTCTGACTGATAAGCAAATGACAGTTCATCGAGACCAGGTTAGAAAGAAGAGGCAGGTCTTGGAACGTGTGATCGATGTAGTCAAAGTTATTGGTAAATGTGGGCTATGCTACAGAGGGCACTGCCATGAAGCTACATATGACCTTGAAAACATGGCTATCAATCATGGTAACTTTCTTGAGCTCATACTTTTGCTGAGCAAGTACAATGTCTGCCTCCAAGAACATGTTAGTGATTGTATTGAGAAAGGAAAGGAGCGAATGAAAGCTAAAGGAAGAGGGTCCATGGTAACTTTGATGTCCAAAACAACAGTAAATAAAGTAATTGAATTAATAAGAAATATGATTCAACAGAAAATTGCAGCTGAAGTGAGAAAGGCAGGGATTTTCTCAATACAAATCGACACAACACAGGATTTAACATCCAAAGACCAGTGTGCAGTAGTTCTGCGATATGTTACTGATGTTGTCCATGAGAAACTTATTGCAGTCATTGACTGTGAGTTATCAACTGGACACTACTTTTTTGATCTTGTAAAACAAACCCTAGAGAAGATGGACATAGACATCAAAAAGTGCATTGGTAATGCAACAGACGGAGCTGCAAACATGCAGGGACAATACAAAGGTTTCTCTGCATTGCTCACAGAAGCATCACCTAACCAAGTACACATATGGTGTTACTCACATGTCCTCAGCCTTGTTCTAGCTGACACTACAGGGGTTGTTGTGGCAAGTGAGTCCCTTTTCTCACTACTGAATGACATTGCAGTGTTCATTCGTGATTCCTACAAGCGCATGAAGCGATGGGAGGAAAACAGTGAGGACAAGAGACACAGAAGGCTTGGTGTCATCGGTGAAACACGCTGGTGGGCCAAAGATGAGGCCTTGAGGAAAGTATTTGGAAGGTTTGCAAAGCCTGACCATGCACTTTACACAGATCTGGTCATCACTATGGAAAAAATTGAAAAGGATGTGACCATGAAACCTGTCATCCGAAATAAGGCCCAAGGGTACAAGGCTGCTCTCCTAAAGTATGAAACCATACTGACAGCTGAGATTTTCCTCAGGATTTTTGAGCAGACAACCCCTCTTAGTAAATATTTACAAACAAGTGGCATGGATTTTGCTTCAGCACAGCACTTGGTGACAGGAACAGAGGATAGCTTGAGAAAGTGTGCCCGGGACTTTGAGGGTGTGAAGAGGGCAGCAGATGACTTTGTTGAATGGGCCAATGGCATTCTGGAGAAGCTTCAGGACAGTGATGCTGAAGTTCAGACTGCTCTCCCAGAGAAGAGAATTAGAAAACACAAGAGGTGAGCTGGCACAAGATGAGCCCATTGCTAATGCAGACATTGATTACAAAATCAACATCCACAATGTGATCTTGGACACTGTTATTGAAAGCTTTCATAGCCGTTATGCAGAATATGCAGTGCTGTGTACAGATGTCTCTCCCTGAAATCCGAGAAAAAGGCATTCCAGGGACAGCCATGAAGGAGCTCAGCAAGTGCCTACAGCAATTTGATGAACGTGCCAGTGTTGAGACATTGCAGGCTGAACTGATCAGCCTTGCACAGCACTGGGAAAGACTGAAACAATCACTAATGGAGAACTACAACATTAGGGGTGCTGCCTCTAGTGATGAAGCAGGGGAAGGCTCTGAGGTTCCTAATGAAAGTTTGGAGTTTGTGAGCAGAAGTTGTTCCACATGCAAAAACTGTCCAATATGCTGCTATCTTCTCTTGTCTCAGTACAATCTACTTACTGACGCTTATCACATCATTGGTTTGGGCTACAAGTTCCTCCTCACACTATCTATTACTCAGGTTGCCTGTGAGAGGACCTTCTCCACCCTGAAGTTAGTGAAGAACCGTCTGAGAACCTCCCTCAGTCAAGAGAACCTTGAAGCATTCCTTTTGATGGCAACAGAGAAGGAGATTCTCATGGAACTTGATAAAGATGACATAATTGACAAGATGTCAGAGAGCAGTGAGCTACTGCGCCGCCTACTGGTGTACTAGTAGTGCTAATTACTTTGTTTACTCTTACTGGTTTGTTATGGCATTATTGAGTAAACATTGTTATCTGTTACATGCATTGTCGTAGCTTTTGTTAAGTTTATTTTTGTTTGTGTTTCTGATACTTTTGATATACTTGAGCTGAGCATTGGAAATATATAAAATATAAATATTTTAACATGTGAATATGTATCTTTTATTATCTCTTCTTAAAATGTGTAAGCCAATGTTATATTTGTCTTTGATGTGGTAGTATAGATGGTCTATTCCTGGTGAGTTTTTGAGGGTTTATTTATTCATCCATTCATATTATGAATGGTAGTCGACTTGTTACATCAACTAACAGGGTTACCCTATAAGTTTAGCAGGCTGGTGGACACATGAATTTGGTGGTGGTGACTGCAGCAGCAGAGGTGGCCTAGGGTGGAGTCAAATTCCCGGCCTGATTTACTGTCCCAGTCCGCCACTGCCAGCAGATGACATGCTACCCCAAACCATCACTGACTGTGGAAACTTTACACTGGACCTCAAGCAACGGGGATTGTGTGCCTTTCCTCTCTTTCTCCAGACTCTGGGACCCTGATTTCCAAAGGAAATGCAAAATTTACTTTCATCAGAGAACATAACTTTGGACCACTCAGCAGCAGTCCAGTCCTTTTTGTCTTTAGCCCAGGTGAGACGATTCTGGCGCTGTCTGTTGTTCAAGAGTAGCTTGACACAAGGAATGGAACAGCTGAAACCCATGTCTTGCATACGTCTGTGCATAGTGGTTCTTGAAGCACTTACTCCAGCTGCAATCCACTCTTTGTGAATCTCCCTCACATTTTTGAATGGGTTTTGTTTCACAATCCTCTCAGGGGTGCGGTTATCCCTATTGCTTGTACACTTTTTTCTACCACATCTTTTCCTTCCCTTTGCCTCTCTATTGCTTGGACACAGAGCTCTGTAAACAAACAGCCTCTTTTGCAATGACCTTTTGTGTCTTGCCCTCCTTCTGCAAGGTTTCAATGGTCGTCTTTTGGACAACTTTCAAGTTAGCATGTCTTCTCCATGATTGTGTAGCCTACAGAACTAGACTGAGAGACCATTTAAAGGCCTTTGCAGGTGTGCTGATTAGCTGATTAGAGTGTGGCACCAGGTGTCTTCAATATTGAACCTTTTCACAATATTCTAATTTTATGAGATACTGAATTTGGGATTTTCCTTAGTTGTCAGTTATAATCATCAAAATTAAAAGAAATAAACATTTGAAATATATCAGTCTGTTTGCAATGAATAAATATAATATACAAATTTCACTTTTTGAATGGAATTCATGAAATAAATCAACTTTTTGATGATATTCTAATTATATGACCAGCACCTGTATATATGTGGAAGGCATTAAAGCAGAGATACATTGTTACTGTAATGATGAGGCAATGGTCAACACAACAGCAAACAATAGTGGCGGGGAACAGGCAGTCTCGTAGTAAATATCCAGGCGAATGGTCAGAGGCAGGCAGATAAACAACAAAACGAAGACACAGGCAGGATCCGGAAACAGGCAAAAAAAGACAGGGGAATAACGCTCGGAATTTCAATACAAGATGTACAATACTTCGCAGTGAGTGTCAGTGAAAGTGGTGCTTATATAGTGAGGGGAAGTGAGTGTGATATGATCCAGCTGGAAGGGTGATTAGTAACTGGGTGAGGGGCTTATGGGAAATGTAGTCCGTGTGACAGGGTCCATAGAGTGAGAGGGCGACATCTGGTGACAAGTGGAAGACAGGCCGAGCGGATTCATTACATAGCCCCCCCCCCCCCCCAGGGAGCGGCTTCCAGACGTTCCAACAGAATAACTGAGGAGGGCGGGGTGGGAAAAAGGGAGAAATGGAGGACCGGGTCCATGGAGCGGAGGTAGACAGGACAGTGGGGGATGAGTGGATGACCAGGGCGGATCGGGCTGTGCAGACGGCCAGGGCGGATCAGACTGAGCAGAGGGCCAGGGCAGATCGGGCTGTGCAGACGGCCAGGACGGGTCGGGCTGTGCAGACAGCCAGGGCGGATCGGGCTGTGCAGACGGCCAGGGCGGCTCGGGCTGTGCAGAAGGCCAGGGCAGATCGGGCTGTGCAGAAGGCCAGGGTGAATCAAACTGACCAGACGGCCAAGGCGGATCAGGCTGTATAAACGGCCAGAGTGGGGAAGGCTGTGTCAGCGGCCAGGGTGGAACAGGCTGTGCAGGTGGCCAGGGCGGAACAGGTTGCATAGGCGGCCACCCTAGTGGATATAGCCCCTCCGGCCACCACCCTGACAGATCGGGAAAATGAGCACATGGATGCGGGCAGACTGCTTCGGGGCCAACTTAGTGGTAGTCTCAGGCCTGACGGAGCTGACGGGCAGTTCAAGGCTGATGGACAGTTCGGGGCGGACGGAAGGTTCTGGGACAGCCCTTCTGGCTTTGACAGGAGGAGTTGAAAGTTCTTTGGATCCAACTGACACCTCTGGAGGTTCTGCAGCGGTTGCCGCCACCTCTGGAGGTTCTACAGTTGTGAACACAGGAGTAACCGGAGACTCAGGGACTGACTTGGTAGTGCCCTCTTGAGGCAGGTCAGGAGCAGTAGCCCACAAACACAAAATGGTCATTGCCATCACGGACAGGGATACATCCCCTAAAAGCTCAGGCATATTAAGCATAATGGGAGCAGTCGTTGGCGGCTGGACAGGTGTGACGTGAGCAGTCTGAGGCTGAACAGGCGTGACGTGAGCCGACAGAGGTTGGAGAGGCGTGACGTGAGTCGACTGGGGCTGGACAGGCGTGACGTGAGCTGACAGAGGTTGGACAGGCGTGACGTAAGTCGATTGAGGCTGGACAGGCGTGGCTTGAACTGTTGGCTGCCGGATAGGCGTGGTTTGAGCCGTGGGCTGCTGGGCAGGTGTGGCTTGAGCTATGGGTTGCTGAGCAGACGTGACTTGAACTGTTGGCTGTTTGGCAGGCATGGCCTGAACCGTGGACTGCTTGGCTGACGTGGTTTGAACTGTGGATTGCTGAGCAGGTGTGACTTGAGCCGTGGGCTGTTGGACAGGCGTGGCTTGAACTGTGGATTGCTGGACTGATGTGGTTTGAATTATGAGTTGCTGAGCAGGTATGACTTGAACCGTTGGCTGTTTGGCAGGCATGGTTTGAACCGTGGATTGCTGGGCTGAATGGCTCAGATGACGGAGGGCCTGGAGATGCATTGGGTTCAGGAAGCATGGGAATGGGCTCGTGGAGCACTGGAGTGGGCTCGTGGAGCGTTGGAGCGGGCATGTGAAGAGCTGGAGCAGGCTCATGGGGCACTGGAGCAGGTTCGTGGAGTGCTGAAGCGGCCTTTTTACGGCGCGGCTTGCGCTTACGTCGGGTTGGAGATGTTTGATGGTGACTCGACTTAGTTCACAGTGATCTGCGATGACTTGGCTTGATTCACAGTCCTTTGCGATGACTTGGCTTGATTCACAGTGAACTGCGATGACCTGGCTTGATTCTGCGATGATTTGACTTGACGCGTTGATCTAGGGTGACTTGACTTGACTCGCGCTGATCTAGGGTGACTTGACTTGACTCACGCTGATCTAGGACAACTTGACTTGCCTCTGGACGAACAGCTGCGGCGTGCTGTGACTCCGGACGAACAGCTGCGGCGTGCTGTGACTCTGCATCGGCGGCCATTTTGTGCGCAGGCTTAGTGGTGACCGCCATGTTGTGACTGAACTCAGGTGGGGGAAATCACAGGGCAGAATTGTTCATTTAACACTGAATGAGGCGAATTTAGGGCTGACTGAACTGGTGGTGAACCCGTTCAGGCTCAGCTTTTCCCACAGTTAACAGTGACCAATACAAAAGCAGCGCATAGTCCATAAAGTCCTTAAGACTACAATTAAATTCCGCATCGGGGAAGCAGGTCTTCAATGGTTCATTTAAACCCCGACGAAACAAATGTTTGAACAATGATTCATCATACAGGACATGATCAGATAACTCACAGAAGTCCTGTACGTAATCCTCAATGGTTAATTTCCCTTGCCGAAATTGCAAGAGTTGATCGAAGTAATCCATAGTGACTGGAACATTGATGAAAGCCACTGGATCTTGTTTGTGGTGTAGTATTCTGTAATGATGAGGGAGTCAGCGAATAGGATCCAAGTGCGGCTTTATTAACAAAACGTAGTCAGGCAGGCAATGGTCAACACAACAGCAAACAATCGTGGCAGGGAACAGGCAGTCTCGTAGTAAATATCCAGGCGAATGGTCAGAGGCAGGCAGATAAACAACAAAACGAAGACACAGGCAGGATCTGGAAACAGGCAAAACAAGACAGGGGAATAACGCTCGGAATTGCAATACAAGATGTACAATACTTTGCAGTGAGTGGTCAGTGAGAGTGGTGCCTATATAGTCAGGGGAAGTGAGTGTGATATGATCCAGCTGGAAGGGTGATTAGTGACTGGGTGAGGGGCTTATGGGAAATGTAGTCTGTGTGACAGGGTCCATAGAGTGAGAGGGCGACATCTGGTGGCAAGTGGAAGACAGGCAGAGCAGATTCATTACACTTACACTTTAATATAAACATTTCGAGTAAAACTAACCCAACTAACTGTCGTACTAAGCTTATTTAACATGGAGACATCCACACACTCTGGAATACATTTGGGAATAGTCATATTTTAATGTTAAATGAAGAGAAAGTCTCTATGTGTGTGCGTGTGTGTATTGGCCACACAAGTATTTGGGGCCTGGCTTGGGAGAATTTGATCTGAGTAGATTAAGGTCTTTGTGAAGCCCGGGAGAGGTTCAAAGTAGATCTCTTTAGCATCGACACATGACCACAAAAGTGCCAGCGGTCCCATAAAAGTCAGACTGGCTGGAGCTAGCTGTGATTTAACTGTGCAGTACAAGAAGCTAAATGTTTTCCTAAAAACTAAAGATGAATCAGTCATCACTGATTCAGTCCAGATGCTAAACAGTTTACTTATAATTTGTTTTAAAACATAAAATTAGTGCTGTAACAATGTGTTGACATGCATGAGAAAGTTAAATTTAATGGTTTTATGACATTTATTTCATATTTTTAATGAATATTTTTTCTTGTTAAAGTTAACCGTAAAAGGCAGAGCAAAATATTTTGTTCAGTGCAGATGTTAAATTTAGGTTGTAATATGATGGATAATTTAACACAGTATTGCAGGAACCATTTAAGTTTATGTTTCCTTTTGGTTAGACAGAAAGCAGCTACTGTTACACATCTGAGCAGGACTTTATTTCACAGAAAGTGGGACAGGTAAAATGGCTTTCTCTCTAGACATCAGTATGGCTGAAATAACATGCTAATGTTTATTATTGTAATTAAGACCCCATCAATTAAATTGTTGACTATTTGACCTTTAAGGCCTTAATATGTAAAATATAAGACATTTTAAGTCTAAAAACTGCAAGAAAACTGACAAAGCTTTAGCAAAGGTGTTTAACAAACTTTAATAAACAATGAAAAATGTTTCACTGAATGTATATAATTAAAAAGATTTCAATTATTTCAACTATACAACAACTCAGTTTTTACCAACAATGTACAATTTTACATTTCATCTCACTTAGTATACACTTTAATCCAGTGCCATAGCGTAGAGCGTAGCTACATACAGCACAAGCTGTACACAGAATGGATGAAGGTTAAAACATAACCTAATATATACATAACTTTCCCTCACATGACAATGATGTGACTGGAATAAAGCAAATAGACTACAAAACCTGAACCTATCCTCTTAATTGCACTACTGGTTAGCGTGCTGTCTAACTGAAAATAACTTCTCAGCAATAGCTACAGCAAAACACACAAAAATCTGTAATTCCCTAGAATTTGGGCTGCTGTCATTGACAAGATCATAAATAAAATAGTCGATCACAAGTTTTCTAATAAACATTGCATAGTGTGAAATTATTTAGTCTTCTCTTCACTGCATTTTTCTACGTTCTCTTATGCTGTCGCGGAGCAGTGTGGTGACATGACAAAGAAAGCTGATCCTGATTGGTCCTCGTTTGTGCATTCGAAGTGCTGATTCACACAAACAGAACCTTATACAGTCGTGTCCAAAAGTTTTGAGAATTACATAAATATTGGAAATTGGAAAAGTTGCTGCTTAAGTTTTTATAATAGCAATTTGCATATACTCCAGAATGTTATGAAGAGTGATCAGATGAATTGCATAGTCCTTCTTTGCCATGAAAATTAACTTAATCCCAAAAAAACCTTTCCACTGCATTTCATTGCTGTCATTAAAGGACCTGCTGAGATCATTTCAGTAATCGTCTTGTTAACTCAGGTGAGAATGTTGACGAGCACAAGGCTGGAGATCATTATGTCAAGCTGATTGGGTTAGAATGGCAGACTTGACATGTTAAAAGGAGGGTGATGCTTGAAATCATTGTTCTTCCATTGTTAACCATGGTGACCTGCAAAGAAACGCGTGCAGCCATCATTGCGTTGCATAAAAATGGCTTCACAGGCAAGGATATTGTGGCTACTAAGATTGCACCTAAATCAACAATTTATAGGATCATCAGCAACTTCAAGGAAAGAGGTTCAATTCTTGTAAAGAAGGCTTCAGGGCGTCCAAGAAAGTCCAGCAAGTGCCAGGATTGTCTCCTAAAGAGGATTCAGCTGCGGGATCGGAGTGCCACCAGTGCAGAGCTTGCTCAGGAATGGCAGCAGGCAGGTGTGAGCGCATCTGCACGCAAAGTGAGGCGAAGACTTTTGGAAGATAGCCTGGTGTCAAGAAGGGCAGCAAAGAAGCCACTTCTCTCCAAAAAAACATCAGGGACAGATTGATCTTCTGCAGAAAGTATCGTGAACTGCTGAGGACTGGGGCAAAGTCATATTCTCCGATGAAGCCCCTTTCCGATTGTTTGGGGCATCTGGAAAAAGGCTTGTCAGGAGAAGAAAAGGTGAGCGCTGCCAACAGTAAAGCATCCTGAGACCATTCATGTGTGGGGTTGCTTCTCATTCAAGGGAGTGGGCTCACTCACAATTCTGCCCAAAAACACAGCCATGAATAAAGAATGGTACCAAAACACCCTCCAACAGCAACTTCTTCCAACAATCCAACAACAGTTTGGTGAAGAACAATGCATTTTCCAGCACGATGGAGCACCGTGCCATAAGGCAAAAGTGATAACTGAGTGGCTCAGGGACCAGAACGTTGAAATTTTGGGTCCATGGCCTGGAAACTCCCCAGATCTTAATCCCATTGAGAACTTGTGGTCAATCCTCAAGAGGCGGGTGGACAAACAAAAACCCACTAATTCTGACAAACTCCAAAAAGTGATTATGAAAGAATGGGTTGCTATCAGTCGGGATTTGGCCCAGAAGTTGATTGAGAGCATGCCCAGTCGAATTGCAGAGGTCCTGAAAAAGAACGGCCAACACTGCAAATACTGACTCTTTGCATAAATGTCATGTAATTGTCGATAAAAGCCTTTGAAACGTATGAAGTGCTTGTAATTATATTTCAGTACATCACAGAAACAACTGAAACAAAGATCTAAAAGCAGTTTAGCAGCAAACTTTGTGAAAACTAATATTTATGTAATTCTCAAAACTTTTGGCCACGACTGTATATGGGCATATAGGCCTACATAAATATGCCATAATTCTACCAAAAATAGAACCAAAAAATGTACGTCCTAATAATGAAATAATTAACAGAACTGATGATACACAAAGGTTTTAATATATCAAATATTTTTATTTATTTTGACTTTTATTTATTTTTGACTTCGCCGGTCTGGAAGTTTTTCTCGGTGGCAGCGGAGGACAATGCCATTGCTATTTGCAAACCATGTTTAGCAATGATTCAGAGAGGAGGAAAAAGGGCATCAAGTTTTAACACAACAAATCTTATATTTCACGTGAAAGGTCATCATTGCAGTGAAGCTGTAGGGGCCGTTCACATATCGCGACTAAAAATGCGTGCAAAGCGCTTTCTCCTTCTTTCCAAAGAGCTTGCGCTCCCGTGACTTCTGTTCATGGTTGCATTGCAACGACAGACGCCAAGTGCTTTGGAAAGAAGGAGAAAGCGGCGCGGCCGCGCTTTGCACATTTGTGAACAGCCCCTTAAAAGAATATGAAGCAGCCGTGGCAGCAGGTACTAGCACTAAGCCTAAAACACGGAGCGTCGATGTCCCCATTCAGTAAGCATTTAAAAATTGTAAAACGTTTTCCAGAGACAGAGAAGAGAACTGAGAGTGAAGAGAACTATATAAAACTATATAAGCATATATACCTTCCTCATCCTCATGCACTAAACGTTGAATAGATGCATTTCTTTGTTATGCATGAAATGCTTGAATATAAATTTGTAGTTAAATGCAGATAAATCTAGTTCTGTCATAGTTCTGTTAAACCCTTTCTGCTACTAAGTATCGTGGTGCCTTACACAAGAAATAAAAACATTTGAAGAATCAGGACTGATGCTATTATAGTTAGGCCAGGGCTAATGTCAGTTTCATCAGTGCATCTTAGATTTTCTATTCTCCTGCAGGGTGCACAAACTGCAGATTATATGGAAATATAATATAAAATATGAACTTATTGGTTAACGGTACTTATATCGGTTTTGTTCATGAGAAGGATTTAATTATCGGTTATCGGTTATCGGTATCGGTTAAAATTTTCATACCGTGCATCCATAATTAATATGATATTAATGGTACACATATTTCTGTGATAAAACAAGTCTACATATAATACCAATCTAAATCACAGGCGTTTTTGTATTAGCAATTTTCAGAAGTTCCACTGCCATTGCCAATCGCAGATGTGCTATGTTCTCCTTGGATAAGTTTAAACTCAAATGGCAAGACATAATTTGTTAAAGCAACAACAAACTTAATGGAAATAATATCACAATATTTATTTCCATCAAAATGTGCATTAATTTGAAAATGCAAGAGGTGAGCTGCGCACTCTGTAAAGTCCACTCCAGTGCATCCCAAAGAACACACCAAGCCGACGCCGACGAACTAGTGGCGACAAAAGCAGACTGCAGGGTTGGCTGACGTCGGCAGCTTCTGGGTCCATATTGCCCTGACACACCAAACCGACTCTCGACACCTGCATATAAAGGAGATGACTTTTTATTTAAGCAGATATATTTGTCAATGATCGTCATTCAAAAAGAGAAAGCGAAACTAAGACTGCATGTATACAACCCATAAACAAAGCAGCGCTTGCTTACCGTTTTGAGTATCAATCATGCTGATCACGTTCTTTATTCCACTCCGCTCATGTTATTATGAAAATATTCGTGCATTCGAGTGCTCAGCTAAGATGACCTAAAATTAGAACAACCTTCTGTCTGTGCCGTCATGACTTCTTTGCTTACTTTTGCTTATATTCGCGTGAACTGACTCGTTTGCTATATTGAACAGCCAATCAGAGTTCTCTCTCTCACAATATGTCGAATCGGCCGAAAAACAGCCGACGAGGACCAACTTCAGCCAACGGTGCGGCAGTGGCGGAGCCAGGAATTTTTCAAAGGGGTGGCCAGGCAGGGGCCAGCAGTTACTCTGGGGTGGCACAGTATATTTATACTGTATATAAAACCGACATAGATGCAAGTACTTAAATGTTTGCACCACATTATATGTTTCATGATAAAAACCCTATACTCAGAAATAACATGCCAATAGTTCTAAGCATCCAAGTCAGCTAATTAAAGCTAACATTTACTGTTTCCTGAGGCCCCGATCAGACAGAACGCGTTTTGTGCCTTGAGAGGCGCCTTTTTTGAATTGTTTTCTATGGCAGTGAGCGTTCTGCACGCTGTTTATGCAGCGCCTCGTGTTTTTGCACGAGCGCATGAAGTTGACTAAAAAATCAACTATGAGCAGAAAAGCGCCCGACGTCATTTTTTCCATTGGCCAATCGAATGAATGGAGAGACGGCTTTCCCTCGTGCTGACGAATGTTTACAGTACTTTGGACACTGCAAAGATGGAGCCCTTTGCTTGTAACATAATTTTTTTTTAAGTTTCTCCTAATATTACAGTTTGCAGTTTAACAGCACACCAAAGAGCGCTCGCGCTACACTGACAGGACAGCTGATTCAGTGGTTGTCTAGCAACATAAATAACCGCAGCGTACTGCTTTTGTTTTTTCTGACACGGTTATCTCGAATTTAAAGGAAATAAAATAATTTTTACTGACAATTACGATCGGGGTGGCCAGTGGGGTGGCCATGATTATATCAAGGTGAACAGTGGCTCTGCCACTGCGGTGCGGAACACACTGAGGAAACTTAGTCGGCCGATGAACAAAAACTGCCCGACGGCCTTTTTTGCCTATTAAAATCCAACTTTTGCCAGGCATTGTATCACTTGATCTGTGATTACATTATAAGTTGCTAAAGTTGTTGCTACAAAGGCAAATAAGACTAAACAAAACAAAACATTTTCTACAATATTTCAACATTTTTTCAATATAGGTATGTGCTACTTGTTGATTCGACAATAAAAATACGTTTACGTCTACATGTAATAAAATTTACATTTATATTTATTCATTTAGTTGACACTTTTATCCAAAGTGACTTACAAATGAGAAACATCACAAGCAAAATAATAGCAATAGAAAAGTTGGATTGAGAGGAATTATAGGTACTTGTATTTTTTTAAAGAAATTTTTAACTTTTTGTACATTTATCATCTGCTACAAGATTCTTTATCATGGTATAAATTTATATCTGTTTTGTCTCTGTTTTAGGCATGGTGCAAAAGCTGGACCAAAAATTGCCTGTCGCAAATGAGTACCTACTGTTGTCCGGTGGTGTGCGAGAAGGTGTAGTGGACATGGATCTTGATGAGCTTGGCATCTACAAACGTGGCTCTGACTATGACATGGCCTTCACCTTGTTGGTTCCTGCTCTGAAGCTGCACGACCGGAACCAGCCTGTCACACTGGACATGCGCCACTCAGCACTGGGTCATTCTTGGCTCAGTTTGCGACTTTTTGACGAGGGTACCATTAACCGTTGGCGGGACTGCAGCACGCTGACTGACCATCTGAATGGTACCACCAACTACTTTTTCTCACCCACACTGGTAGCTGACTGGTTCCAAGAAGCTGTTGGACTGGTTTTGGCAGAGTTACAGCGCAAGCCACAAAGGGGCACCCCAAGGGTGGAGCAGGTTGAGCGTCACAGCACACTGCTGTCTATGATTTTAGGTGTGGGCAGCAGCCGCATGCTTTATGACATTGTTCCTGTGGTGTCTTTTAAAGGATGGCCGGCGGTTGCTCAGAGCTGGTTAATGGAGAACCACTTCTGGGATGGCAAAATCACTGAGGAGGAGGTTATCAGCGGCTTTTATCTGCTGCCAGCCTGCTCAGCCTCTGGTTGCCAGGAAAATGAGTGGCGTCTTTCTTTTGCCCGCAGTGAGGTGCAGTTGAAAAAGTGCATCTCACCAGGCCTCATGCAAGCTTACCAGGCATGCAAGGCGATTGTTGCAAATCTGCTAGCCCAACCCACAGCTATCAGTCTTTACTACTTGCGCAGCATCATGTTGTGGGCCTGTGACCGACTACCTGCAAGCTATTTGTCACAGGAAGACTATGCTGCGCACTTCTTGCTAGGTCTCATTGATGACCTGCAGCACTGCCTTGTCAACAAGACCTGCCCTAACTATTTCATCCCGCAGTGTAACATGTTGGAGCACTTGTGTGATGAAACCGCCATATTTCATGCTCGTAAGCTAGCACTGGTGCGCTCGGATCCGGCCGAACACCTGCACTCCATCATCGAACAAGCCAAGGCGGCCAACAGACTGACGCAGGAGATGCAGCGCCGTGGGAGTTCCTCAGGACTGCCCTCTCCGCTGGCAGATCACCAGCAGCCAGATGACCGCCTGGCCAAGAAGCTACAGCAGTTGGTAACCGAGAATCCAGGCAAGTCCATCTCTGTGTTCATCAACCCTGATGACGTCACACGACCTCACTTCCGTATTGATGACAAGTTCTTCTGAAAACGAAGACTATTTTCACTGCTCTGAGGGCTGAATGGAGGAAATGGACTGCAACAGTTCTATAAGAATAGCCTTACTGACTGGAAAATCCCAACCATTTGCACCTTCATATAGTGAATTTCATATCATGGTGACTCTGAGAAGAAGACCTGTGTAAGTCTAGCATATTCTGGACAACGATGTACATGTATATGGAAATATAGTATATGTCCTCTAGGTGATATTGTTATTCTGATGAAAAGTCTAACGTAACAAACTATAGACATTAGTTTTCTCTGTTTTGCATCTATGCTGACTGAGACGATTTCCATTTCTGTATGTCACCTCTTTATGTTTGTGGGCAATTAACATACCTTGTAGGAAACAACAGATAAATATGTCAATGAAAGCCAAACCTTTTCTATCTACAGGTAATTAAAATCATATTTCTTAAGTGCAATTAAAAGAATGTACATTTATGCCCATTTGTCATGTCCCATCATGCCGCAACAGCTAAAAGCTGTCTACACTGAACATTGTCTACAAAGCACTTGGACTACGTAGAATAGAATGGGAATCTGTTTACTTTGCATCACGCCACACCACATCCAGTGTAGACAATATCACTGATTATAATGGATTCTATTGTCTTTTGATGCGCAGCATCTGGTGTAGACACGGTGTTAGAATGAGGTTCTTGTATTGACAAAAATGTTCATTAGAGTGGCTAACGTCTGTCTTGGAGAGCCATAGTCCTGCAGATTTCATTTCCAACCCTAATCAAACACACCTGAACAATCTAATCAAGGTCTGAAGGTTTACTAGAAAGCTTATAGGCAGGTAAGTTTTTATCATGGTTGGAGCTAAACTCTGCAGGACTGAGGCTCTCCAGGACTGATGTCCGCCACGCCTGAACTATAGCAATGCAGAATTATCTAGTGTAGGTACTTGACTTAAAGCCCTGAAACTTTTGCTGCTATTGGAGATTAAAAAGATGATATTTTGTTTTTTGAAAGTGAAATGAAAGTGACTAGCAGCTATCCAATATAAGCCCACTTATCACTAATATTATTATTAATAATAATAATAATAATAACTCATTACATTTATATAGCACTTTTCTTGGTATATAAAGTGTTTTACATATGGAAGAGGAAATCTCCCCAACCACCACCAATGTGCTTCGTCCACCTGGATGATGCAACAGCAGCCATATTGCTCTAGAACGTCCACCAAACACCAGCTTATTGGTGGAGAGGAGACTGAGTGAAGAAGCCAATCAATATGGGGATGATAAGGAGGCCATGATGGACAGAGGCCAACGGGCAAATTTGGCCAGGATGCTGGGGTTACACCCCTACACTTTTTCGAAGGACATCCTGGAATTTTTAATGACCACAGAGAGTCAGGACCTTGTTTTAAATTTTCATCCGAAGGACAGTTAAAAGGGATAGTTCACCCAAAAAAGAACATTTCTTTGTTCTGCTGAACACAGTTGTGGGGCAACATTGACTTACATAGTATTTTTTCCATACTTTGGAAGCCAGTGCTGCCCTACAACTCTTTTTTTTTTTACAAACATTCTTCAAAATATCTTCCTTTGTGTTCAGCAAAAAAAAAGATATTAATACAGATTTGGAACAACTTGTGAGGAAATGATGACAGAATTTTCATTTTTGGCTGAAATATCCCTATAATGGTGTCTCAAACAAAAAAAATACAGAGTAGAACAATCCCTTTAATGCTGTCTCAAACAAAAAAATACAGAGTAGAACGATCCCTTTAATGGTGTCTTAAACTAAAAAATACAGAGTAGGGCATCAAATTTGTTGTTGTACTGTACCTCAAAAAATTTTAGCTTGTTGTTCCTCCCGTAAATAAAGAATTGTACATTGCTTTGAAAGTTGTACTGGTTTGGAACTTTGCTTGGTTTGCTTGGTCAAAATCAGTCCTTTAAAACTGTTATTGCATAATGTATATGATTGCATACAAAAATAATACATAACTGTCACGCTGGTGTAGGCAGGAACAGGCGGTACGACGGATTTCACAAGAAACATAGTTTTAATATACAGGGTACAGGGATTAACACCACACATGGAATGATATGAACTGACAAGGACTGGACAGACACAGAGGGAATATATACAGCTGAACACAAGCAGGGCACAGGTGACAGGTATGACTAATTAACAAACACAGCTGGTGACAATAGACTAATAACAAGGCACATGGGGAACCAAAACAAAGATCACGTGACAAGAACTGACGGAATCAAAACAAGGAACACATGACAGGAAACAAGACTGGAATACATGTTACAATAACGCAATCAATATTTGAAGTCTTATATATTTAGACAAAAGGTGTACATATTTATGTATTAATTTATGTTACATACTGTATATAAGCAGACATAATGGTGTATTTTCCATTGAACTTGACAGTAAATACACTGCAGATAAATACAGGATGGAAAGGCTTTAGGTTTCAATAAATTGGCTGATTTTGATAGTTTACATCACATTCATCACCACTGGACACTGCCACGTTCTCTGCACTGTACTGTGCTTGTTTTATTCTAACATGTACAGACACAGTGAACTCCACAGACACACTTAGTCAGCGAATTTTGTGACATAATATCCCAGCCTGCGCCTTTCATTTTTTACCACACCAACCTCCTGATGATGAATGATTTCATACATCTACAGCACAAATAAACACATCCGCACAATGCTGACATACTATTAAAGCATTTTGTACCCAGAGATCCCGTAAAAAAAAGAAAAAAACTCTTTGAGAGGACATTAAAACTGACCTTTGTGTTTGACATGACACTGTGCCTCAGATATCAGAACAGAACACTGAACTATCTTATAACAGCATCTAGTTCTATTTTTAACAGCGGAGGTAACATAAGCCGTTATTCCCCTGTCCCTGTAAACTGCTGATGCTTGACGTTCTTCGCAGTTTGATCAATGAGATCATTACAATTGTAGCATTCTAAAATATAAAGAGAAAATATAAATGTTCAATGAATAGAGCAGGTACAACATATAGTACCGGGCTGTGTTCCTTTGAACTGGTAAAGTCTTTTAAATTCAATTTCTAAGGTGGAAAATAGGATACAAAATTATAATTTGAATGTTAAGAATTAAAATTGAATGAATTCATATCTCAATGTATTATATAACCCATAGATTCTAATTCAAATGCCAATAATTATTTCTGTCTGGATATAGCAAAATGAAAATGTAAGTTGACCATGAATCAATTGTATTTTACAGTAGTGAACATAGTTCAGGGAAATAAACCTATTGAGGGAAAATATAGGCCTATTCGACATTTCAGGGAACAGATACGCATAATTAGTCAAATGAACGATGTTATTATTTAGTTTTGTGGCAAAATGAGTATGGCTGAGCTGAATTCAAATTCCAATTCAACATCCAACGCATGAATTGCCAATTCCTAAATTCTGAACTCTGAATATTTCACTTATTCAAACATATGCTTGGTTGCATTAAGTTAAAAGGCAATTATTACCAAAAGCAATGATTATGCTGTGATTATTTTTTTTCACTCTTGGTTACCACACAAGCTCTTTGCTTCAGGACTACAGAAAGTGAACAGCTCCGTCGACAGCAATTGTCTCTGTCTTTACTGAACACACAAATTCCTGCATGAGTAAAGTGCACTCCCGCCCTGTGTGTCCGGGATACAAACTCTCTCATACTCATTCATCAATAGCGCTCTGTAACGACTGCTCTGTGCTGCTAGACTACAGCGAGGTTCAGCATTCTGTATCTGCCCTTTACGAGATCAGGCAACTACAACTGCAACCACGAGAGATTTCTCCAAAACACAGCGCGACATGGATAAAGGGGATAAAGGTAAGAAACTTGGAGTCATGGACGTTTTTATTATCACGCCGGGATAGAGTGAATGCTATTTAGAGATGTTCAGGGAAAGTGGACTGCGGAAGTGTGCTGAGCTCAATGCAGTATTCGTACTAAAAAGCTTAGCGAACTGCAAAAGATCCGGTACATGTGAACATTTTGTTAGGATGGGATCGTTTTTAATGCTATAGTTGGTGTTGAGTGGGTAGATCAGATAACACATGAACATTTGCGGTGAGAGTATGTGCCAAGAAACAGACAGTGACTGCTTCCTTTCCTCGTGTGCAGATGCTGAGCAAATAAAAATCTTGTATGTAAACGTACCACATCCACGCGAGGCACAAACCTGGCAGTTTCGTTACTTGAATTAACCAAGTGGAAAACGGGGACTTTCATAGTGTGTTATTTCTTACATTTGAACGAGAGCTTATGTGACTTTTTGTGAAAATGCATTTCTGTCAACTAAGGGCTGGGCCAGCTACTCCTATAAAAAGTGCTGGTTGTCCACTTTTTGGGAGAGATGAATGTGTGTGTATGTGATGTGGATTTTGTGACACTGAGCCCGCTGGTCAGCATGTAACAGCAGAGTATTCAGTCAAAAAGGAACTCTCTCCATCACCATATGCACTGAAATGTTGTTAAGTGATTTATGTAAAGGCAGAGAAGACAATCCACTATCAGCTTACTTTAAATCAAATGGAATGTCAAACGGATTTGATCAGAATGTACACACAAGGTGAATGCGTATTGATGTTAAACTGGCATATTTTTTTTCAGTGTTGTGAGCTTTTGTTCTTATTTCTGAGAGAAGTGACTTTGACACCTTGTCAACGCAGACACACACTGCATTCCCAGTGTAAAGGTTTTCACTCTCTTTTCCTTGCTTCCTTAAGCCTGACATCTTTCTGCTGACCTACACATCTTTTCTGTTTGACCATCGTTTTTTCATAAAAAGGTGCACTCCATCCTTTCCATCCTGCTGCCTTAATATAGTTTTTACTTGTATATACTCTTCTCTTCTCTTCTCTTCTCTTCTCTTCTCTTCTCTTCTCTTCTCTTCTCTTCTCTTCTCTACTCTTCTCTATTCTACTCTTCCTGGCTTTGGCGATGAAATGATTCAGTTATTCTGCTGCAGGGAAAAGACACAACTCTGCTGTAGCTACAGTATGCATGCAGCAAGAGGGTAATTTCTCTTTCTTGATCATTTTTAGCACTTTTTTTTAAATTAGGAACTCCAAATTCCAAAAACAAATCAGAAACATTTAAAAATTTTAAACAAACTGTCTCTGTAAGAAAGTTAACCATCTACAAATTTATTTTGGGTTTACATGAACACCTTAAACACAGGTATGGATTTACAGTTTGGAGGCTGCAAGGGCTTTTTCTTTTGTTTGAATTTCTTGCTAATTGTTCTGCTCTCAAATGTGCAAGTTGCACATGGTGTTTATCTATAAAGTGGCTGTGAATTTAACAAAGAATTTTTTTTTTCTGCTAACACTTTACAATAAGGTTAGTTAACATTAGTTAACATGAACTAATAATGAACTGCACTTCTACAGTATTTATTAATCTTTGTTAATGTTAATTTAAACATTTACTAATACATTATTAAAATCTTGTCAACATTAGTTAATGCACTGTGAAGTAACATGAAAAATGAACAACTGTATTTTCGTCAACTAATATTAATGAAGATTAGTAAATACAGTAACAAATGTATTGCTCATGATTAGTTCATGTTAGTTAATACTAACATGTATTAAGAATTCTTAATTTTTTTGTTGTTGTTACCAGCTTGATAGCCAGAAACTGACTTACACTATATATATATATACACATGAACAAATATGTACAAATTAGTACTTATATTAGTACTTATTAAATCACATATTAATGCCTTATTCTGTGTTATACGTTATACATCCCTTAATCCTACCCAATTCCTACCCAATACCTAGACTTAACAACTGCCTTACTAACTATTAATAAGCAGTAATTATGAGTTTATTGAGGCAAAAGTAGTTAATTAGTGAGAATTGGACCACAATCCAAAATGTGACCAAGCTTTTTATTTCAGATAAATGCTGTTCTTTTGAACTTTGTTCATCAAATAATCCTGGGTGGATTTAATAGTTCAGACAGGTAGGTGAATTAAAATTTAATGACATTACAATTTTTTATAATGAAGTTCTGGCAACTGCATCTGAGTGTGAATATCCCCACAAAGCAATCATTTTTCTTTTGATCGATTGATTTTTTTGAATGTAGAAAGTTTTCTGTGAGTATGTTTATAGGGTTTTGGGATATAATATACAGTTTGCACAATATAAACATCAATATGTCTATAGAAAGTCCCCATAAAATAAACAAATTAGGCCAAAATGTGATTCCTCGTTATCACACATAGTGCAATATACCAGTTTCAAGACTTGATAAGCAATTTTAATTGTAAGGATAGGCCTACCATATACAAGGGATTATGTTTTGATTCATCAAATTGCCATGGTGAATATTGAATAAACAGTCCGAGCTCCAATGATCAACCCAGGCAGGTGAAACCGGTGGCCTACAGCGTCCTCTAGCGTACTCACCATCTCAAGACAGGAGCGAAACTTCTTGACCATGCGCTAAAAAAAAATCGTTGTTTTTAAATGTAGTCTGCATCTGACGAAGGCTATACGCCTGTCTTCGGCTCTCTGTGGACACGAAACAATTGGGGGTTTAATCCAACTATCTATGCTGCCGGTTGCCCCATATCGCCAAAATGCATCGCGCGCATTACCTCATCAGCCGCCGTTCTGTCACTCATCCCTGCAGTTGAACTTTCGCGTGCACGGGGCTCTCATTTCACGTCTGCTATTAAAGACCAAGACATGTGCACATTACCCTAACGTCCTTGCGCAGCCTGCATCTGGAGCTAAATATGCTAAGGCGAGTACTCACTAGTCTACTACGGTAAAAGAAGCAGCAGGACGAACTCAGGATGCCTCGCTCGATACTTTATTCTTTTGCTCTCTGCTGTTTTTGATGCTCCGAACACATAAGCTGCCCTGTATAGCTACGCGAGGGGCTCACACTACCGTCACCCTCTGTTGTGATCCTGTGCTCGTTTGCGTGGATTGACGAGGGACCCACACCAACTCAAATCAATGAGGATTCTGAGGCTCTTCCTGAAGAAAGGAGCTCATATGCTGCAGTGTCTCTGTGGACAACGATCGGAGCCGACCACAACCACCAGCGGTGAGACATTTAGCTGTGCATGCTCTCACTTGAGCGATGAAAAACGCTCTCATTGGTCGCTGGCACTGGTGAGCACATCTTCCGTTTCTGCGGTACTATGCGCTACCACTCCACGCATTTGTGCTAAATTGTTTGTGGGGGCTCATGCGACTTCTTGTGACCATTCATGTCATTCCATTTCGCCTCTTATTACACGAAACGCATCTCCATCATGGTCATGAGCAGAACCGCTGCTGCTGGGTGCAGTCCCAGCAATTTAGTGGCGAAATCCGTGTCAAGGACATTTCTTATTGATACCGGGAACAAAGAAAACAGGGTGAATGTAGGAAACTATTGATGCATATGCAGCAAATGCGGTCTGCGAGGCTACGGCAGATACACACGTCCGAGCTCGTTTGAGGTGAGCTTTCTAAAACATTCACCGGAAAAAGAGCTTAAGTGTCCTCCAGAACAGGGAACTTCAGCACCCCGGACAGCGACTCGATTTCGCATCGCTCCCAACTCTGCCACAGCTGACGCTCACCTCCTCCAGAGAGTAGCCCGTACTTCTCACTGCACATTTCAAAAAATCAGGAGGCCCATTCCTTGCAATCATTTTATGTAACGTGTGTTACAAGTCTCAAGAGAGTATTTCATAATTAGCCTATTCGTAAGATTCATTTTATTCCAAACCTTTCTTCCCTCATCGAAGACAAATGAATATGACACCCTTATAGCCTCACTTTCACATTCACTTTCATTGTATGAAGTACTGAAAGTGAATAGTCACTGAGGCAGTCATCCTGTCCAACATCTTCCATAGTGTTCAACAGAAGAAATATGATTTTGAAAAGACATTATAGAATGACTCAATTATTTTAGAGAGAGGACTTTGTAACTGCTTGTAAACAAATGGGGAATTAAACATCATACACAGTTTATACAGATCATTTGCATATGTATGCAGCCACAGAGAGTGTGCATAACTATGTTTTGTTGCTGCTGTGTAATCCTTCACTTCATTAGGCTTGACAAGCCTCTGCTGACCTATACACCTTTTCTGTTTATCCATTTTTTTGCAGGGAACTTAATTGTGCACAGAAGATCAGTTCTATCAAGCTATGCTGCAACACATGAAACATCTTTTTGTTCTGCTTTGAATGACTTGTATATATTTAAAATAGGGCTGTCAATAGATGATGATTTTTGTAGTTAATCTTTTAACATAGTGATATTGTTAAAAGCACAAATTTGATTTCAGTAATGTCTCTTATAGTAAAATACATGTACTGCATATGTGTAAACTAGCTAGACAATGGTAGTAACAGTGCATATCTCACTCGCATCAAAAACCCAATCAAACTGCACAAGAAACAGAAACACTGAACTCTGTAAATATGCAATCTAATGAAATAATACAACAATTTTCCTCACTGTAACAATGTTCTTAAGAACGGGAAGAAGGAGACGGGAACCAGCGAACGGTCAACAACTTTAATAAACTCAAAACCAAACAATAAAACGAAAGAAAAAGGGCGGCAGTTCCGCCCACACAAACTAAATGAAACACAACATAAATTCCAGGCCTGGTCCTCTCTCGTCCTTCACTGTTGTCGCTCCTCTTTTATGCTTCCGGAGCTCCTCCGTGAGAGATATGAGGCCGGTGCGCCGAGCAGCTGAAGCTCGTTATCTCTCGCGTCACCGGCCTCGCGCCGTTCCCTCACGGCTCTCGCCCGCCCTGCTCGTCACACTCACTAACAGCTATTTATATATTTAAAATATTTGCTTAAAATGCAGTATTATATTAACTTTAGCAAGAAGTTATAATTAATTTAGGTTCAACTAAACATGTCTTTGTCTCTTCTATATTAAAATCTTTTTGCAACAGCTGGCTGACGTAGAAAAGAAAGCTGTTTCTATTCACAGCAGCATACTTTATTAACACACTCAAAATCACACAAATCACTCTTTAAAAAAAGACATGAACAGAACAATCAACTATAAAAGTACGAATACAGAACAAAAATTCGCTGAGAACAAACTCAATATATACAAACTCAAACTAATCAACAAAACGATAAACAGGTGCAGTGTCCAAATCAAACAGCACGTCACCGAAAAAACAAATGCAAACAAAGGAAACAGGTCAGGAAACAGAAAAACAAACTCAAAGTCCAAATCAATCACAGATCATGATAGTTTTAGGTAAAATGATTTAAAATGTAATACAAGCTATGCAACTCATAGTTATTTTTTTTAAAGGGTTTGCATGAATTTTGCTTTGTACTATACACATGTTAGAAGTAAGGCCTAAGCAGCACAGTTCTATCTCTTTTCCATTGCTCTATCCAGTAGGGGCCCTTGTTCTGAAAAAGTATGCCCATCAATGCTCTAAACTAGCCTGTCCCTAATAATCATACAGAACAGAATGAAATTCCAAATGTTAACGGTTGAAAAAAGAAAACAAAACATTGGTCTTTACCAGTGATTCCCAACTCTGCTCCTGGAGGTCCCCCAGTACTGCACACTTTAGGGGCAAATTTCTTAAAGGGCATTTTGGGAAGGGGACACTATAGGAAAGTGTGTAGGGGCTCTTTGTAGGGGTGTTCCATAGGAAAATGAACACTTGAATCCCTTCAAGGGCCTTTCCCAAAGTCGTTAATGAAGGTTACATGGGGAAATTCCAAGCTGGAATGAGTATCCCTATACCCCACTCACTCCAAAGGGCAGAGCTCTTGAAGTGGGGACTTTGGAGGGAACAGGGCACTTGTTCTAAAAAGTTCCAAAAGACTCAGATAATGATTTGACAATGCTCCTATTTTGCATTTTTCTAACTTAACCACTTCTTTTGGTTTAATCCACAGTTGTGCAAAATCTGATGATCATGTTATCCCAGCATAATTTGAAAATGTTCATCTGTGTGCTTCAGTGGAAACAAGAACATCTGACCATCTGTACAAAAAAGGTCAAAGGATCATTGCCACAAATGTGCTTATTTGATTAGCGACCTAAAAAATGGTGCAGAATCTTAATTATTTATTAGTCATTTTATATCATAAGTTTTGTTTTACACTTTTCCAAGTCATAAAGCTTTCGGATTTATATTCAGTGTTCACCTTATCCTTGGCCAGTGGTATGTGATGATCAAAATGTGCTGATAAAACACTTTGTGTTTCATCACAGGGATGCTTCACCCCTCAGGTTTTGATTGCATATGGCCCTCTGACTAAACTGGGTTTTAAAACCAGGACAGCAGTTCTCAGGAGCATGTTCAGGAGACATGCACAGATCACCATATCTACCAAATGTAATGAGTTACCACTCCTCTCTTGAGTTTGTCTTGGAAGAGTTCAAAATAAGTGTACCATAACTTTTTTATATTTCTTATTATTATGCTTAGGACATTCTTGTGAATATGCAATACAAGTATATTCTTGATTAACACTGTTTAAACATTGCAGCATATTGAACTCCTTGCTCTGAGGCCTCTGCATTATTGTGTTGATGTTTACATGTTATGCACTTGGCATATAAGCATTAGCAATAAAATGGTTTGATAGTGTAAACGCCTAGTGCTGGCTCAGCTAATGGAAATGCATAATAACAGTTCACTCATCACAGTAAAAGCTGATAGGTTGATGAGAGACGCCTTAGTGCATTTTCATACTGTGAACATTAGGTGGCAATATTTATTTGAAATATCTTTAAATGATCTTGGACGCAAATGCTTTGTATCTCTCAGTATGAATGTGGAATAGTTTGGGCAAACCTGCAATACCCGTATTTAACTGCGTGCCTTAAGCGATTTAAGCGATTCCTGATTATTTCTGTGTATTCAGTGTTGTGGTCGGTTATATCTCAGTTCAGTTGTAACTTATCATAAATACTGTCAACTGGAAATGAATTGTTTGTTGCATTTCAGCAAAGGCACTTACAGGTTAATCACATGCAAAGTGCTTGATGCAACACTCATTATATTCATATTTAAACAGGGATGTGAGTATTATATAATTGACCCTTCGCAAACCCGCCCCCTGTTGCTGTACCTGACAACCCATGCTCTCTCACACTACACATCATGTTCTGCCGCAGTGAAAAATACATCGCGGAGCAAAGAGGACAACATATGAAACAGTTTCATTTTTAAAATATTGTAATTTTTTAAGCAGTTTAAACACTAAATACCGTATAGTGGCTCCTTAATGTGTCGTGTCAGATCCTTCAAACGGCTCGTGAACCGATCTTTTCTTCATACTAGTTCATTTATAGCATCAAATAAACATGAATAGACATCAGAAGGAATGTTGTTTCAACCGCTAAAAAGACGTGAGTACACACAATATTTCAAGTTAACCAACGTTAATCTACTATAGGCTACTACCTGACTGCTTTGTCGGATAAGATGGCGGATTCAGCGTTATGATTGGTCAGATCACCTGTCAATCAAACTGTTTGCGAATGGTCAATTGAGCATAATTCGTAGAACACTAATGGATTTAGGTTGTAGGTGCATTGTCATGGTCTCTTGAGTAAACCTGTTCTTAACACTTGGTGACAATCAATATTAGTTAAACTTTCAGGTAGAATTTTTATATTTCTAGAATTACGCATGATTAGCTCATCCTCTACTCACAATAACAGAAGTTATTGTGACAAATGTCATGTACCATTCTGACTCAAGAGCTACTTTTGTGTCAGAGATTAATGAAAACAAAATGTTTTGTGTATCATTCATTCAGACCTCTGAAATAGAGGTACTTGTAAATAATATATGTGACAACAATACTGTTGTAAATCTTCTCGTCCATGACTTACATCCATTACATTAAAAAGTAATTTATGGTCATTTATATTACACAAGTCTTATCTATCCCATCTTCTAATTTTGCTACTAGATTCTCCATCCATGGTATTTGAGGAATTGGTGCTTGAATGGCATTGTATTTAGACCATGTTGATGCAAGGAGATGGGTGGAAGTGAATTTTTAGTTCCTCATTAAATTTGGAAGAGGATGAAAGAGCACAATCCCAAAGCAGAGTGAATCTTTAATGCTGCTATTTCGCAAGAGGCAAGAGGCTTTTTGTGTCAGAGCCACATGATACACCCACTCAGCTTCCGCAGTGTCAGAAACCAGCGTGTACCTCCACAAGAAGACATGAAAGCCCCAGCCTTCCCTTCTCTGCTTGTCACAGGAATACCCTCTCAAACCCAGGGCTGTAGAATTGTGGTTCACATTAGTGGTACTAAGGACCCAATGCTCTGGATGTTTTGTATGTCTCCTTTACCAAACCTGATTCAGATCATCAGCTCATTAGAAAATAACTGCATGAACTGAACTGTGTGTCAGATAAAGGAGATGTGCAGAGCAGTGGGTCCCCAGTACCGGAGAACCACTGCTATAGTTGAACTTAGCTCTTAAAGTGAGGCAGTTAGTGCATGGCATAAATGCATTATGGTTTTATAACTGCAATATAACTGCAATAATTAGATCTGTCTGTAACTCTAAAGGGTGTTGTGCTATTGCATTCATTTATGAAGTAGAACATCTCTGCAGCAGTGGTAACTTGTTACAAGAATTCTGCAGCAGTATAACCTTAACATGTTTCTACATCAGTGTTACTACATTAGTACTACTTATCAATGTATATATCAGGAGTGTTTCCTCCAAGGAAGCAGGGGAAGAAGTGCCTCCTCAAAAAATTGGATGAAAAAAGAATAAATATTGCAAAAATAAAACAATGCAAATATTACAAAATGTGATATTAAAAAGTGCATAAATCACTCGCTTTTATAAAGTAACACTGTCCAACACCAGCAGGTAAAGGTACACTGGGAGATGAGCCCATTAAGTTTTAACTTACCCTCTAAAGTATTTTACCTCAAGTCTGGTTCTGGAGGGCCACTGCCCTGCAAAGTTTAGCTCAAACCCTGATCAAACTCACCTATCTGTGATTTTTTTAGTGATCCTGAAGACCTTGATTAGCTTGCTCAGGTGTGTTTGATCATGGTTGGAGCTAAATTTCAAAAGTACCCACTTCAAGAGCTCTCCAGGGAAAGATTTGAGGAACCCTGCTCTAAAGCATGCGGTGGGTTTGGTGGGGGGTAATTGGGAATTTGAGGAAAGTTGGGGAAATTGGGAATTGGGGTGTAATGAAGGGGTGCGTGGCTGCACAGGTGTAGATCCAAGTGCAGGCTTTATTAATAAAGCCAACATAGTCAAACAGGCAATGGTCAAAACAACAGCAAACATGGATGGCAGAGGAAAGGCAGTATCGTGATGGTTAAACAGACGGTGATCAGGTCAGGCAGAAAACATTCAATAACTATGTCCAGGCAGAAGGTCCAAGACACAGACAGCAAAGGGTCATACAGACAAACACAGGAAATAATGCTCAGAAATGTAACCACAGGGAAAACAAGACCTCACAATGTGTACAGGGCAGAGTGTCTCTTAAATTGTCAGGGTAATACGCTACAGCTGGCTAGGGGGGATCAGTGACAAGGCTTCTGGGAAGTGTAGTGTGTGAGTGAGTGTCTGATAGTTCCTGTGTGATGCATTGTGGGAAATGGAGTCTGGTGGTGAGGCGATAGTTCAAAGTGGAGTGCCCTCTGGTGGCTGTTAAAGGGCACTCTAGTGGATAACCCTGACATAGACCCCTCCTAAGGAGTGGCTTCCAGACACTCCTAAACAAAACCAATAGAAGTCCAGGAGGGAGGTGAAGGGAAGGCGGGCTAAGGGGTGGGATGGAGGGCTAGGTCCATGGAGCGGAAGAGGACATAAAGATTGGGGCTGAGCAGGCGGCCAGGACGGAACAGGCTGAGTAGGCAGCCAGGGCGGAACAGGCAGGCTCGAAGTCCCCCATGGGGGAGCAGACGATCAACACCGCAGTGCAGATGGAATTGAGGACCCCCATGGTGAAGCAGACAGCCACCACAGCAGATCCGGTAATTCTGGTAATCACTATGGTAGATCGAGAGAAACTGAAACAAAGCATAGAGAGATTAGTGTTGGCCACTAGGGCCGTAACAGGATTGAGAAGGAGCTCAGGAACACCCTCCAAAGCTCTGACTGGGACGTTCCTTCTGGTCACGTTGCGGCAGGTAGACAGCTCAGGAACGACCTCTGCAATGGCATCGAGGCAAGTAGACAGTTCTGACAAGGCAGACAGGAACCCCAGGAACCACCTCAATGGTTGAATCCGGCAAACAGACAGAACGCTCTGGGAAGGTCTTTGTGATCATTTCAAAACAGACAGGAGATTCAGAGATGACCTTCATGGTCATATCAGGACTGACAGGAGATTCATGGATGATCTTCGTGGTTATATCAGGACAAAAAGGGGACTCAGGGAATGACCTCCATAGTCATATCAGGACAGACAGGAAGTTCAGGGATGACCTCCGTGGTCATTTCAAGGCAGACAGGGAACTCAGGGATGACCTTCGTGGTCATATCCGGGCAAACATGAAGCTCAGGGGCGACCTCCGTGGTCGTATCAAGACAGACAGGAATCTCAGGGGCGACCACCATGGTTGTATCAAGACAGACAGGAAGTTCAGGGATGACCTCCATGGTCATGTCTGGACAGGCAGGAAGCTCAGGGGCGACCTCTGTGGTCAAATCAAGGCAGACAGGGATCTTAGGGGCCATGACTGCATTGGCAGGAAGGGTGACTCTTGGATGAACAGGCTCAGATACAGACTTAGAAACGTCCTCCAAGACTTCAGGGGCCAGCACAGGACCTGATTCGGGGCCTGCTGAAATGCCCTTCAGGACTTCAGGGACTGACAAAGGACTTGACTCAGTAGCGCCCTCTTGATCTGCACTGGCGTGCTCAGGAACTGACTCGGGAGCGCCCTCTTCGGCTGCACTGACGTGCTCAGGGATTGACTCAGGAGCGCCCTACGTGGCTGCAGGAACAAACTCTGGGACTCACTCAGGAGTGGCCTTTGGGGCTGCAGGAACAGACTCTGGGACTCACTCGAAAGCGCCCATCGGGGATGCACTGGCGTGCACAGAAACTGACTCGGGATCACCCCTAGGGGCTGCTGAGATGCCAGCTGCTCGCACCGACGTCAGCGGTGTGTCCCCCAGGCTGGAAGCCAGTCTCCAGGGGTTAGGGAAAGCCTTAACGTCCTCAAGTGCAGCACTCACGACAACCAGGAATACAGATGTGGCGTCCGTGGTGGCTGAAGACTCTGGCGCGATGTCCCTAACTGCTGGAGGTTCTGGTGTGGCAGCCATGATGGGGAAAGGTTCTAGCATGGCGGCCATATTGTCTGATGACACCGACGTAGCAGCCATCTTGTCCGAAGACACAGGTGTGGGAACCATGACATGACGAGGCTCTGGAAGCTCTGCTGAGACGTGACGAGGCTCTGGGAGCTCTCCTGAGACGTGACGAGTAGTTCCTGTGTGTTGCATTGTGGGAAATGGAGTCTGGTGGTGAGGCGATAGTTCGAAGTGGAGTGCCCTCCAGTGAGTGTTAGAGGGCACTCCAGCGGATAACTCTGACAGGGGGAAAGTAATGTGAGAGGAGACAATTCCAAAATCGTTCTATGATTGGATATGGTTATGAATGGATATGATTGGTTTGATTGATAAATCCTGCCTCTTGTTTTCATGCATGTTCCACGTTTGTGAATCAATCAGTTCTATTTGGATTCTCTCTCTCTCTCTCTCTCTCTCTCTCTCTCTTTTAGAAGTAATGTTTAACCAGGAAAATACGACAAAATTAGGTCAAGTCAAGTCATGTCACGTCACCTTTACTTATGTAGCGCTTTTTACAATGAATATTGTGGCAAAGCAGCTTTACAGTAATAATTGGCAAATAATTTTTGGCTGGACAGCAGCTCCCAAAGAAAATGATGTCATTGTCCAGCTTATTCTATATATTTGTATTGATTCATTCCGTTGCAAAGATCAATAGTTATTAGTCTAGTTAATTTATGTATATCAGCACTGGAGAAAACAGTGATATAATCGTCCAGCTCAGCTCAGTTCGCATACAATGGCGCCAATGCAGGCATACCAAAAACCAAAAACACTGCTGAATATCTGTAACGATCGTCAGCTGTAGCCATTAGAGGGCACTTTGCCTTGGACCATGCACTTCAAACTCACACTCTCACTCACTCCATTCATGCAAACTACATTTCCCAGAAGCCCTGTATCAATGATCACCTCACCAGCTGCAGCTCATTATCAGGACTACATTAACACACTGCACTTACACACCATTGTGAGATCTTGATTTTCCCTGTGGTATCATTTCTGAGTGTTTATCCCTGTCTTGTCTTCCGGTTATTACCCTGCCTGTCTCCTGCCATTTGTGATTGTTTATCTGCCTGCCTTTTGACCATTGGTCTGTTTTACTGGACTGTGATTTCATGCTGCCTGTCTCGACTTATAGCCCGTCTAATGACCACAATGCTGCCTATCCTCTGCCATTCCTGTTTGCTGTTGTTTACCATTACCTGTTGGACTACCTCTGTCAATAAAGCCTGCATTTGGATCGTATTCGCTGACTTGTCAATACAATATCAAGCAAGTGTCCCCAACCAAGCAAGCCAAAGGCAACAGCGGCAAGGAACCAAAACTCCAGCAAAATTCAGAAAAAAACCTTGGGAGAAACCAGGCTTAGTTGGGGGGCCAGTTCTCCTCTGGCCAACAGTGAACAATTGCTTGACTGATTCAGGCAGAGTCACAGGTCATAAGTCCGATTTGGGATCACAACAGTCAAACTATTTAATCCAGTTCGATCTAGTTTAAGATCTTTTTCATCACGCCGGTATGGGACGGTTTGCTGGGGATTTGTGCCACTGGCTGATGTGTCGGTAACGCCCTCAGTGGTGTAACTGAGAGTTGAATTTACATAAGATTTATTTAAAAAAAAACAAAAAAAAACTGTGAGGAGCCCTCCACCCTACCCAGCACCACCTGGCTAAATCTTATAGGGGGTTCTTCCTACTTTCCTTGCATTCTTTCCTTCTATTCACTGTGATTATGTGCATGTTTTGGCAGTAGCAGTAGCAGCCAGGACTAAGCATTACATTCTTATCAATAAATGCTGTTTAAATCCATCCTGAGGGTTGTCATGATTTAAATACATACATCTAATCAAAGAGTGACTATAGTCTCACAGTGCCTCACATCTTTTACAGTACTGGGTTAAGGAGCGTATTCAGATGAGAGGGTAAATTCCAGGTATATATATATATATATATATATATATATATATATATATATATATATATATATATATATACAGGGGCACAAACAAAACGAATTAGAAATGCAGGACTGATTGTAATTGTTAAATAATCATTCAGCAAGTGATATGATAATCTTAGCTAAAACATGGAAAAATCAGCATTTAACATGCCATAATATAGGGCTAGGTAAAATGGCCAAAAAAATAAATAAAAATCACATCTCTGTATTTTTGGGCTGATTGGAGATATATAATCTCAGTATCTTGTACATTTTTTCTATTTGAATATATATATATATATATACATATATATATGTATATATATATATATATATATATATATATATATATATATATATATATATAAATTCAAATTAATGTTCAATGAAAGCTATATGAATTATGCGCAAAAAAGGGGTCAAATCACATTAGGTCTACATTCTAACATTGCAACATTACAATCTAAAAACAAAATAATGCTTTTTAAAGCAAAAACTAAATTCATTAAACTAAAACTAAAGCACAGACTAATTATTAGGCTATTCTGATTACCCTACAGTAGTCACTTGCATATCATAACTGCTGTCATAAAAATACACTTAGTAAATTTATGTTTGCCAACAAAAACAACTATTCAAAAACAAATATATTAGCATAAAAAAAGTTTTTATTTTACAATTAATATTTTAGTCATAATTATTATATACTCCTATAACAATTGCACTGTCTGTATACGCGTCTGTATGCGCATGCGCGTAGTGGCGCTCGTTCACATAAGTTTGTGCTTGCAGAAGGCTCGTTAGCTCAATTAGCATACAAATAGCCTAATACTTTACTAATGTTAATGTTAATAATTTAATGTTAATTGATACAAACACTATAGTTTATTGTTATGCCTATTTCAACGACACTACAACTGTACAACTTTTTTATTATTTTAAAAATATATTAATAAATGTGTAACATTTTGTAAAGTGTTTCCCATTTCATCGTATCATTTCCTTAATTTTCATCTTGTTACAAATAGACACTGAGGTGTGATGCATTTAATGTCAAATAAAAATAACCATTTAATACATAGCTTTGAACAAGTGAAACGTATTTCTATGTATGAAAACAAATAGGATATTTATATTTATAAATATATATTTTATATTTCAAAAATAATATGTTTAAAACGATTTTAATCGGTTCATTAAAAAAATAAAAACATGCAAACAACAAATAATCATCTTAAAACACAAAAACTGTTGACTCTTAAGCCCATATCATGGTATTTCTGCAGAAAGACGTGTCTTTTCATGCCCTGAAAACGAAATGAATGTTTTATTAATTAATAATTAGCCTATTTAATTAACATAAATAATATATTCTGACAAATGCAAAAAAAAGCTTAAATGATAAATTGTGAAAGACATGAACAGATTCAATATTTTTAGCACATAAACAAAATAGGTATATAAATTCGTTCACTACATCATGGCAGAAATATCACAAACTCACCGTATTCTCCGTCTTGCTTCTATTGTCAAAATGTCTCATTGGCTTTAATGCGTTTAATTTGTTCAAGGATTTGCAATGTTTAAATATATGTAGGCCTATATTTGTCATTAAATTCCCATACCTCATTGTTGCTACATAATGATATCTTGAGCAGAAAAGTGATTTTATTTAAAATATTGTTGTTAAATATTGTAGACATCGATCCGATCAAAATCCACCCATAAACAGTCCTATTTATCAAAAGAAAATTACATGTATGGGTAGCGCGACTGTGACTGTTTAAGCCCCGCCCCCAACTTCCGGTTCTGTAGCTGCAGTTCTGAAACTGCGGTTCTGCAGCTGGTCTCGAAAAAACAGTCTAGAGCAGTGACAGAGCGTAACACTGTGGTTGAATGTGATTGAAAATCCATCTCTTTCGCACTTTGGTGGTGTGTCGTCCTATTGCCCTAATGCAGATGAACTAACTAGCGGTGACCATCTGTTGGAAAATCCTCCTTTGCCACCCCATTAATGTCTGTCCTCATCCAAACCTCAATCACGTATGATTGCGTTGAGAGAGAGAGAGAGAGAGAGAGAGAGAGAGAGAGAGAGAGAGAGAGAGAAAGAGAGAGAGAGAGAGAGGGAGAGAGAGAGAGACTCCCACCCTATTCACTGTATCACATGCAGGCAGCACTAGTCTCGATTTTACATTTTTACATTTAACATTCCCTCAAAAGGCTTCGCAAGGATTCGTACTGTTCTCGTTTTACTGGACACTTGACCTTTAAATTACAAATTATTTCGAGCAAAATAAGAAATTTCCACATGAAGATCAATGCAATGAACTCGACTAGAAGAACTATGAAGATCAGTAAAATTATTTGGAGAGCTCAGAGTTTCAGTGAAGTTGTATGCGCGTCACTTACATACCACTATAGTGTCTGAGAACACGCGTTCTTGTGCCATGTGCTCCATTATCAGGATTCATGCAAAGTTATCTGGAATGAACTAGACATTTGAATCATGTAGCAGTCGCTTGAAGGAGGAATTACGCATCTGCTGTCCTCGGCACCTGGAATACCTGCATGACAGGTTACCCATGTTCACATAGGACGTCTATTTAATACATCTATATTTTTTATCCTCTAAGATGGAGAACGGAAAATGTGCTTTATATAATCTTATGTGAAACTCACAACAGTCTGAGTACATCGTCTGAGAAGAGGATGAGATTTCAGTCCTAATTCACATGATACTCTGGATTTTTCGCAGGGAATCGGAATGAAATCTGGCTGAATTTTCGTGGGCAAAGTAGCGTTCTATTCATTATTCTCAGTTATTGCGTTGACAGCTGCACCAGCTCGTTTTATTAAATACTCGAGATGGCCGCAATCGCCAGTTCTCTGATCCGACAGAAACGCCAGGCGCGGGAATCCAACAGCGATCGGGTCTCTGCCTCCAAACGACGCCCCAGTCCCAGCAAAGACCCCCGCTCTCTCTGCGAGCGACATTTCTTGGGGGTCTTCAGTAAAGTCCGCTTCTGCAGCGGCAAGAAAAGACCTGTTCGCCGGCGACCAGGTCAGTGCTGGATGCTTTTTAAGACAACAGCCCCCACCCGAAGCTTCTGCTGCAGTCTACAGATCCGCTAGAGAAACATATATCCTCCACTGTATTTTATTGCAATGCAACCCCCCCCCCCCACCTGTTTCATAGCTCAAGTGTTGTCTATCGGTATTCACCAAACGATTTGCCATCCTAACAATCTGAATGTACAAATCGTTTTATGTTATAAACATGATATTTATGTTTTATTAATGTCCTTATTACTGTAATCGATTAATTCAATGGTTGTCATTTTGCCATTTTGATCAGAGTCTGTGCAATTGTTAAAAGATAATTTTCTGAATTTTCAAGAATGCAATTGATAAGTTTGCCCTTTATGTAGTACAACAATGCAATTTTGTAATAGCCAGAATCCAGTGGCACTGCAGTGCACCAAGGAATTCTTAGATGAAATGTTTTGTGAAATGTTCCTCTGAAGGAAAATCCAGTGTAAACTGGTAAATATGTTTTGGAATATGACAGAACCATCTTGAACCAGAAACAAACCAGCTACCAGTTGGTTGAGCTGGATTTTACACCAGCTATAGATCAGCTTAGACCAGCTATAAAACCACAGTTACAAAACACGTTTACCAGATTAAGCTGCATTTTCCAACAGAGACTGCTTTACTGCAGTGTAGGGAGGGATTGTACAGTTAGTTTTACTGATGGACACAGTCTTATTGCCCACTGAACCACGCTTTCATTCTTTTTTCGGCTCACAGAAAATTACACGAATTGTGTGTAACGATTAAAAAAAACAACTACAAAGCTGTCCTCTCCACCTCCTTCAAAAAAACATTCTCATGATGTAGGACAAGCATATACCCTCTTCCCACCATATGATCACTAATTTGACAGCTGTTGCTGTAGAATTTGCCTGTAAAAATGTTGTTTTTCCTTCTCCCCCGTAAGATGCGTCCTCGAAACCTCCACAGGTGTCCCGTAAGGGCGTCAGGCTAGGTCAGTAGCTCAGCCTCCATCCATGTGCTGTCTTCCAGTTACCCACCCCATTTCGTGCTCATGGGGGACTAGCTCCTGTCTAACGGCAGTCGTGAATGTCTGCCCTGTCTTTGTAGTATGCTTCCGACTATTGTTCTAGCTCTGTCTTTATATAAGTTTAATGTATGCCTTACATTTCCTTCTCTCTGTCTCTACCTCCTTTTTTCTTTTGTCCCTTCTTTACTCTCTTACTCCCTCTGAGTCCCTCTTTTCAGTCTCTCTCTACTATTTATGTTTCTGTCCCCGTAATCATTTGTGCTCTGTCCCCTTTGTCTGTTTTCATATAGTGAGGCTCGTGTTTGCTCTGTGCTGCTGATGTGTCATGTTTCTCCTGTCAGTTTTGGTGACTTAAATAGTCTAGGTGACCATTCACCATTTCATGATCATGGCATCATCTATCAACACATCTGATTGTGACTGTTTCTGTTTCTGAAATGAGGCAATATGGAACATGTATGGTTCAACAGAAATATACTTGCAATGAATGGGAAAATATGCAAATACTGTTGATAATAATATGAAATGCATTATGTCAGGTGAATAGACACATGCTTATACATTAAGGACATACATTGCTACATGAGTAGAGACATGCATGTATATGAATACCACAGGATCTGTCAGGAACATGTCCAGGTCATATTTGTCCCCAAAAATCAAATAAGAAATTTTATTTTGCACAAAAACAGTAAATCCCTTTCAATTTTTTTTACATTGTGACATTATTTTTAATGCTTCCAAAATTCTCATTTTGTAATGCAAAAAGACAAAAAAAGTAACATTTGATTGTATTGAAGTAAGTTCTAGTCTCGCGTAGCCAGAGCTTCAGACTGGTGGCGGAAACAATCCCAGCTTTTATTGGCCAAGGACCTCCCGAGTGTTACGGTCTTGTAGGTCATAAATGAGTATACTGACGAGGAATTACGAGAACAGGGTTTAATGAAGAACAGGAGAAATAATCCAAACAAGACACTTAAACATTAACAACGACTGACAAAGGAACAGAAGAAACACATGGCTTATATAACAGAAACACAAGATGATAATGAGGTAAATTAACGAAGCACAGCTGATGGGAATGAACTAATGATGAGTAACGATTGATGGGAGAAAACCAAAACAAAGAGCACATGTGGAACAATGACAACAAAACAGAGTCCAGAACAGAAACACATGTAACACAGAGAGTCTTACCGACATGTAAAGGGACCAATCTTAGTTTTGTTCCACGTCATGTTTAGGGTTTAGGGGCGTAAAAATGTATAGTCAATGTCTCTACGATAACCGACATGTCATGCATCTAATGGCATGCATCTAATAAATTATACATTCAAGAACATTGTGCAAGTTTACTGCAACAAAAAAATCCAGCATTTTGTTGGTCCAGATATGCGCTCATAGTGACAATTGTAAACATGACTCCTTTCTTCTTCTATTAAGGGGGTTTGCCGTCATGACGGCTTTATTTACAGGTGGCCCATTTGAGAACTCTTACACACATATCTCCTGGAAATCCTGTAGAACTCAACCAAGCAGATGATGACTTTGAAGCTCCCGAATTGTTTCCCAATTTTTGTGCTTCATGCATCGGACGTTGAGCCAACGGTTCGTGGTTGTGACGTCTGAGGATGAGATCTAATAATGGGATATACGTAAAAACTAAAAAGTGTCCAGATACATTATAACAATGAGAATTTGGGATAAATCTGCTTGATCTTCATAATAAAATGTCAGTATGAAAAAAAAATCTTAATCGTCCTTAAAACAGTCTTCATTATCTTTGTTCATTTTTTTTTTTTTTTGGAGGAGAAGGGGGGATTATGACCTGGATATGTTTTCAAGAGATAGATTCACACACACACATGTTAAAAACAAAACTTTTTCCCCATGGTAGAGATATTTCCTATGGGGGCCCCTATTCGTCAGTCTTTATTTATAGAGGTGCTGATTCTGAATGTGATTTAGTAATGTTCTTCCTGATGGATGTAGGCAGGCTCATTTGTGTGATTGATGACCCTTCCAGCCTGTCAGAGATACTGGGGTTGAAGTGGATAGATGAGGCCCATGATGAATAGCTGATCATGACCATCATGGACATTCACTACTCTCCTGAGTTCATGGTCTTGAAAGCTGTGGGACTTTTCTGCATGCCAGGTCATCCATGTGGCCCTCTTCACTCCTCACCTCTCAGGCCTGCCTCTAAAAATTTATTGTACCTGCTTGTACAGGTCACCGCTCCATCAGAAAACATTGTTATGGCTACAGCTGGTTTTTTTAATCGCCAGGTGTCCATATTGAAATTGATTAATGAGGTCGCAGAGAGTAAATATGATGAGCTTTATCAACACAGCCATTCACAAGTACATTCACTGCCATCATTGGATAAGAAGTCAAGAACTTATTTTAAAATATTTTTTTTGCTTAAATAGCTTCTGTTGAAATGATGAAAAAAGTTGCAATGTGTTGGGGTGGATTCTGATAAAAATGTGGGTTGGGGGCGCGGCTGTGTGTTTGTTTGTTCCAGAGCCGCAGCTGAAAGGCATCGTGACACGACTGTTCAGCCAGCAGGGTTTTTACCTGCAGATGCAGCCAGACGGAACCATTGATGGCATCAAGGATGAGAACAGCGACTACAGTGAGTGATTGAAACTGCACCAAACATGCAGCGTATACAGTTCATTGTAACGGAGTTCATTGTACAACACTAATTGCATTTAGGGGAGATTGTTGTCACACTTCTCAGTTACGTCAGTGAACATTCCTCAGGATTGCTTTATTTATGAAATTCTGATTCTGTTTGTGGCACAATCCTTGAAGTAGGCAAACTAAATGGCAACTAATAAATCTGTCATAACTTTATCACCCTCACTAAAATGTATATTATATAGATATTGTTACATTACTCAGGGACATGCATTGGAATGACATAAAGGAATGATTTTAGACAATGTAAGGAATATAACATTTTATTATTTATTTATTTTTTTGGAGAACTATGCCTTTTAAGAATTGAACAGTTCTAACGTGATTGTCAAGAAAAAAAAAGATACAGTTCATTGGGCACATGGCTCACAAAAATATATTTTTTTCACACTAAATGGGGTAAGTTGTCACTATGGGGCATCCATTAAACAGTAAAACAATCTTCAAACACAACCATTCAAAAATGTATACAAGGTAACAAAAATATCAAACCATTGATTGATTC
Organism: Zacco platypus; assembly: GCA_038088235.1. Classification (NCBI taxonomy): domain Eukaryota; kingdom Metazoa; phylum Chordata; class Actinopteri; order Cypriniformes; family Xenocyprididae; genus Zacco; species Zacco platypus. The sequence goes on from CM076080.1 coordinate 12,559,235, forward strand.
AGCATAAACTAATTAATATACTGTAGAGAAATTATGACATAAAAAACATGTGACAACTAGCCTGACCTGAATTCAATCTGAAAAAATTCTTAACAGCTATAACTAATATGGTGTAAAGTACCAGACATCTGTTTGAAGACAAGCATTTGTACAATTGGACTTTTGTCTCAAAACCTTATTTTTACTAAGAAAACTGTTATGGTGTCTTTCTCATGTGACATTAGATTTAGAATATTCTATGAATAGGTCTTTCTTAGATTATCTACACTCAGGCCATCAATGAGAATGAAAGGAAATAATTATTAAGTGGGTATTTGCTTCTGGTAATATATTATTGCTCTAATAATGAAAGAGCAATATTATTTTAATGTTTCAAGTCATGTGAATTTTATTTACAATATTAAAATTATTACTAATATTAATATTAATAAAATTATTATTCAGAGGTAAGTGTAGATGACTGTAAGGCAGGGCAATCCCACTAAACCAGGTTTGCAGTACTTCTCTGTTGCACTCTTTTTATGAGTCATCCTTTTCTGTAGGGCTGTCTAACAAAAGCAGTAAGCTCATGGCCCATAAAGAGAGTGGTTAAAAGTGTGAAATGTGTGCATTTCATAAAGTTTCTTGTTTCTGTCTCTTTTGGAAAAACCTAAACAGCCTAGAGGATCTCCATGGTGTTGTTCTAAAGTATTTACATTGCTTATTCATTAAAGGTTTCAAGAAATGACAGATATGGTATGATCATAAAGGATTGCTATAACTTTTGTATGAACATTGGTTTTCACCATGGGCATTAAGTTTCTACACCAATGCCCTTTCAGAACAGACAAGCAGTCCCCTCCGAGCGAACAGCTTCAGAACAAATGAACTCTCCAGGGCCCTGCCGGACACTTAAATCCCCAGTATCTATGTCCAAAACAGACTTTGGTGCAAAACAGAAAAGACTTCTTAAAATCCCCTAAAAAGTTTTTGTTGGGAAAAATTTGCCACTGTAGAAGAAACCTCACTATTGGTCTCATACAGTAATTGTATTATGTTTCTTGATTATGTGCACAGAAAAGATGAATTGATGAATTCAGTTCATTAAAAATGAGTGGGAGTACTCGCAATGAGCAAATAACATAATACACACCCACATCATCTCCATTTAATGGCTTTCTGCAGAACTTCTGTACCGCCATTCAACACTTTTTGATTAGAGTAACTGCAATATACTTTGAAATTCACATTGAATACTTTATGATGAATAAAGAAAATGTACATCTAACTCATGATAATATTACATAATAGCTCCATTTTGGCGCTATTTAAATTTTACTGACAAATGTCGAGAGCATAGTATTGTGACGCTAGAGCTCAGACATGTAATGCACGTGCGTGAATCTCTCTGCTCGCTCACGGATTTCCTTTGCTCTCTTAAGAACTGCCTCTCCTCTCTCTCCAATATTACCTGTGCATGCTCAAACTGTGTCATGTGCAATCGTGAATCTCTCCACTTGAAATTAATTTGCTTCTGTGCTAAATGCTGTCAAAAATTATCAACCAATCAGAATAGATGACTGATCAATGAAAATGCTACGTGGAGTCTAATTGGCTGAGAGTGAACTGCGCCTGGAATTCTTTCGACAAAGATGGCTCTCGACGGTGGTTGAATGAAGAAGTATATAATGTGATCCTGCTTAGAAGGACGTTTAGAGACAGATGACAGGCAGAAATGAAAACAGGACTCAGGACTTCACTGGTATTCCAGTTGATGCTCGACTGGTGTTGTGACAACCACAGGCGTCCCAGGATGAGATCAGCAGTGGATCCTCCATCACCATGAATGTTATCTTCTCGGTGTGCAGGAATCCCACACAGAGCATCAGTGTGGGGGAGAAATGCCGGATATGACCACAACCTATCGGATATCCCTGAATGGTGTGAATCCTTTTGAGTAGTTGAGGGGAGATGAAGTTGCTGTATGCAATATGATGTAATTTCTGTCATGAAAATGTTCCCGCCATTTTGAATTTTGCGAAAAACCTACTTTTTCGAACTCCTCCTAGGCGTTGCTCAGATTTTCACAAAATTTGAACCAGATCATCTTCAGACGATGCTAGCAAAAATTATCAAAAGCTTTTTGATAGAACCATCTGTTCTCAAAAACTGCACAAATGAATTAGACAAAAAGCTTGTCAAATCAGACTTGAGGCTATTTCGCTCTAACACTTTGATATATTCAGACCAAACTTGGTACATATCATCACAAGCACAGTTTTGGTACGGCACTACCTACTGGTCCAGAGATACGAAAAATGGCTATTTTTGCTTAATAACTTCAGATGGGGTTGAGCTCAATTGGGCTCAATTTGGGGAGAGCCTGACAAGGTATGACCCCAGTTGGCCAATAGGGGGGCGCTACAGCGATCAACAACGCAAAACTCCTAGACCATTTGTCGTAGACTCGAGTGTCATTTATCATTGGAAACCTTGCCTCAAGACGAACAAAACAATGATATCTACATTGTTTCCACCATTTTAAATTTTCTGAATAATCTACTTTTTTAACTCCTCATAGGCCCTTTATCCAATTCACTCCAAATTTTAAATTTACATCATCTAGTGACCTTCCTGGCTAAAAGTTATCAAAAGAATTTCAATTGGTGATTCACAGTCATAATCGGCCACTAGTTAGTGCTAACGCCTAAGTTTAACGCCTCTGTAATCACATGGTGTTTCACAGATCCAGACAATATGCATATCATTTGATAGATCACCTCATACTGAACAACTTTGCCACAAGAACCATTGCTGTCAATCAAATTGTTAAACATTTGATTATTTGAAAAATCTACTTTTTCAAATTCCTCATAGACCATTTGTGCAATTTATTCAAAACTTGACAAGCATCGTCTAGAAACACTCACGGCAAAGATTTATCAAAAGAATTTCGATTGATGTTGTGCAACAAAACGCCAATATGTTTGAAGTAGCAGCTGCCTTTTACTAAAATGTTTATCTCTCTTGATTGCAATGAGATATTTTCACCAAACGTGGTACACATTTACAAGCTCAGTCCGAGGTCACAGTAAAAATATTGTAGTGTTTGGCCACTTGGTGGCACTGTAATAGGAAAAAACCATGAAAACCACTACATCTACACAACAGTTAGTCTGATTGACTTGAAACTTGGAATGCACTTTCCTTGTGCAAGTTGCCATGATGGTAAAGCGATTGTCCATTTGGTGGCGCTATAACAGGAAAAGAGCATGAATATGGTGTTACTCCAATTGACTTGATAATTGGCATGCAGTGTCTTGGTCAAAGGTGCCATGAATGTCTCTGAATGAACATGGTTTCCATTGGCCTATGAAATTTTAGAACCTGTTTGATCAAAATGAAACTTGGTGGGCCTGTTTGACTCTTGACTCTAGCAGTCTCTGTGAAGTATGAAACAAAATAAGCCACTGGGCGTATAACACATAAACAATATTCAGAGCATGTGTTGAATCTCCTCCACTTGGTGTTGCTATAATACAAAAAAACAAAAACATAACAGTTATAACTACGCAACTTTTAGTCTGATTGACTGGAAAATTGGTATGCAGTGTCTTGGTCAAAGGTGCCATGATAGTCTATGAGGACATTGGTCAAAAAAAAAAAAAAATGTCTGCCATCAGCCAATGAAATTTGAGCACCTATTAGACAAGGTTAATGGAGTCTGATCGGAATGAAACTCTGTGGGTCTGTTTGAATCATGGCCCTAGAGGTCTGTGCGAAGTTTGAAAGAAAACGGCCACTAGGTGGTGCATTCGTGTTTTAGACCCTACAGTCGTGGCCAAAAGTTTTGAGAATTACATAAATATTGGAAATTGGAAAAGTTGCTTCTTAAGTATTTATAATAGCAATTTGCATATACTCCAGAATGTTATGAAGAGTGATCAGTGATCAATTGCATAGTCCTTCTTTGCCATTAAAATTAACTTAATCCCAAAAAACCCTTTCCACTGCATTTCATTGCTGTCATTAAAGGACCTGCTGAGATCATTTCAGTAATCGTCTTGTTAACTCAGGTGAGAATGTTGACGAGCACAAGGCTGGAGATCATTATGTCAGGCTGATTGGGTTAGAATGGCAGACTTGACATGTTAAAAGGAGGGTGATGCTTGAAATCATTGTTCTTCCATTGTTAACCATGGTGACCTGCAAAGAAACGCGTGCAGCCATCATTGTGTTGCATAAAAATGGCTTCACAGGCAAGGATATTGTGGCTACTAAGATTGCACCTAAATCAACAATTTATAGGATCATCAGCAACTTCAAGGAAAGAGGTTCAATTCTTGTAAAGAAGGCTTCAGGGCGTCCAAGAAAGTCCAGCAAGTGCCAGGATCGTCTCTTAAAGAGGATTCAGCTGCGGGATCGGAGTGCCACCAATGCAGAGCTTGCTCAGGAATGGCAGCAGGCAGGTGTGAGCGCATCTGCACGCACTGTGAGGCGAAGACTTTTGGAAGATGGCCTGGTGTCAAGAAGGGCAGCAAAGAAGCCACTTCTCTCCAAAAAAAACATCAGGGACAGATTGATCTTCTGCAGAAAGTATCGTGAATGGACTGCTGAGGACTGGGGCAAAGTCATATTCTCCGATGAAGCCCTTTTCCGATTGTTTGGGGCATCTGGAAAAAGGCTTGTCAGGAGAAGAAAAGGTGAGCGCTACCATCAGTCCTGTGTCATGCCAACAGTAAAGCATCCTGAGACCATTGTAGGGACACAAGTGAACACGGCTTCACACTCCAAATACACATCACTAAGCTGTGACAATCAACTGTAGGACATGGCCCCATGTCTGCTTGATTCAAGATGTGTATTACAAGAAATCTGGTGAATCAACAAAAGGGTCCTCCCTTTTGTTCCACAACCACGAACCAGACCCTGCGGAACCGAGGTGTAAAGCCTTTACCTTATAAGGAAGAAATTGACTCTGGGGAGGCGTTACAAAGCCCCATATTCACAGCAGGGCCCAGACATGCCGGCAAAAGGGAATACCGCTTACGCATTTCAAAGACACTACAGAGTTCCCTTTGATAATTAAGGAATTTCCAGAAAATGAATTCACTCTCTCTAACAAAACAGTCTAAAACTCCCAATGATATGATTTAGTTACTAGCAAGTAGCTAAGACATCATGTATGTACTGTGTGTGTTTCTAGATAGCTTGTGAATTTCCTTTCATGTTTTTAAACATTTAGTACAGGTAGACTTTTAGGAAAGTACCTCAATTATAGGAAGTATATACTATTTGGTATCTGTGTGATGGATGAATGATTTCCTGTAATTTGATGCAAATATATTGTTTGTAAAATGTACCACATTTGGACTGTGCAAGTTGATTTCCCTTGAGCTCAACCAAGCCCTAAGAAGCTGGGGCACAATGGACATTATGCTAATCACATGCAGGAACCGCCCAAAGTGTTACCTGGTTGGTGGAAACACCTAGAGGGAGTGGTCAGAGAAACATGCTTAAAACTCAACGACATGCATTTCCAAGTGCTTGCCGCTTGCCGTTTGCCTTCCTGCTTTTGCCTTGACTTTCGGGAGATTCGTGCGACCTCAACCTACAACACGATACCCCGTTTCAAGAACTCTCCAAGACTCATCAACTTCCTGTACGAGCCGTCGTCGCCGCTGCCGAAGAAAATTCTCTCAAGGTCGCTTCAGCAACTTCACCAGAGACGCAGAGAAACTTGGTCGCGCAGCAACGCGTAACCCGGCAACAAACCCACACGGCTACCCCTCCGGCAACGCCACCCATCTTTCATCGGAATCCCGAACGCAACAAAGACTGACCTCCAGCCAATCAACGCGCAGAGATCCACATGCAAATCCGTCACAAAGAGAACGTGCGCTCACGAAATGCAAGTATCACAGTCTCCTCAATCTTGCTGAAGCTGGTGCAATTTTTATTAAGCAATTGAACTTAGGTTGAATTGCTAGTACTAATTCTCTCAGGTTGCGGTTAAAGAAATAGTATTGAACGCTAGATATTTGGGACTCCAACCACCCTCCGTAACAATAACTCAACTTCCCTGTCACTGTATGAATGAGTGTGTGTATGTGTTTTCGTTAGATTAGTTTGTGTGTATTAGAGTAGCTTAATAAAGTCTTGTTTTAACTTTTCACCTATACAAGAGTCTTGTGTTGTGTGCTTACAAGTTACTGCCTTAAACTGTCGATTACGTTACCTTGCTCTTATTGGTAATCATAACTGTATATTATTCCCGTTGGCCACGGGATAATATTCTGTCCAGAATTGATAAAGTACCTTAACCTCAATTTGCCGGTGGACGAATAATTGAAAAGGTATTAAATATTAATTCGGAATAATTTTATATATATAGTGAATCGGTTCTTATTCACTGTAATTCAATCACCTTTGAGTTATATTGATTTTGATCCCTATTCCCTTACACCATTCATGTGTGGGGTTGCTTCTCATCCAAGGGAGTGGGCTCACTCACAATTCTGCCCAAAAACACAGCCATGAATAAAGAATGGTACCAAAACACTCTCCAACAGCAACTTCTTCCAACAATCCATATCCACAATATTTTAGTACATCACAGAAACAACTGAAACAAAGATCTAAAAGCAGTTTAGCAGCAAACTTTGTGAAAACTAATATTTATGTAATTCTCAAAATCTTAGGCCACGACTGTATATATCAAGCAACATATCAAGCATACACACAATATTCATATCATATTTTGAATCTCCTCATTCTGAACAACTTTGCCCCACAGATCAATCAAATTGTTTATTAAACATTTGCGATTAATTGAAAAATCTATTTTTTCAAACTCTTTATAGGCCAGGTTAACAGAGTCCAATCAAAACGAAATTTGGTGGGCCTGTTTGACTCTTTGACTCTAGCGGTCTGTGTAAAGTATGAAAGAAATCAGTCACCGGGTGATGCTAAGCATCACACATAAACAATATTTATAGCATATGTTGAAACTCCTCATTGTCTATAACTTTGCCCCAAGTTCCTAGGTATTTCACTCAACCTCAAAACCACTGCATTACAATTCTCTATATTTTTTTAGGTTAATAATTATCAAAAACTTTACCATCTGGATAGCCATAACAGGATCATTAAGAAAATGCCATCTCCAAATGTATCCAAAAGCCTATAAATCTTAAATGCTTTCATGTCGCCATAGACTCTAAGACCATATATGGCATAAAGGTCTTAACACGCTTGAACCCCGATAAATGCTTCTTGCAGCTTTAATTTATAATAAAACTTAACTTAAATTTTCCCTGTAATAACTATGTCTTTTGAATTCGTTATGGACTAAGCGCATTCATATTATTAACTTTACATATTATATTCTTATCTTTACTGATGCTGTATTGTCTTATTTTCCATCCCATCAACTCACATGCATGTTCTATTAATAATTTTCTTTAGTTGAAACATGATAACGTTTCATTTGGCTATTTTGTCCATGAATTTTCATTCAATTGTTGAAGTTAAATTGTGGCTACCTTTTAGCCTACTTATTCGTTTCTTCATTTTTCAAATAATAACGAATACAATGTTCACATGTTTTAACTAATGAGCTACAAAGAACAATTTAATAAAAAGTGATCAACAATTTATTAATTCATGGACACTATTTTTCTACATGTTATGCGCAGGGCTCTGCATTGTAATATATGTTTCAATGTGTAAGCATGACCTGAAATGTTACTGAACTAAATTAAGTTTCAAATGTTTTATTTTTAAATAATATGGTCACATTAGTTTGGTCACAATATTGACAAAGTAAATAAATCAACATGTCAGAAATTTAGCCCATCACTGTTCCACCTAAAAAGTACCTTTTTTTATTTACTCGTGTAATAATCTAAAATACTGTCTAGCACTGTACAGTAAAATGTAAGCACACTTTATGCACTGCCGTCACTGGAATATTTCACTGTAACAGTAGCCAAATAGTTGGAACATTTACAACTTATATGAAAAATATGATTAGCCCTAACCTAACCCTAGCCAAGATTAAATGTTATAATGCTATATTACAAGTAAATACTTCGCAATTACAGCCTTAATAAGCAATGCTGCAAACCGTCCCTTTGCGCCAAATGGTGGTGATTTCGTGAATGAGTGTCACATGTGACTGGGTTATATTTAATGCCACGGTCTTGCCACGGCAGCAATATCAGCTATAAAAAAGTGTCATTGTTCAGCTGAAGTCAGTTCAGTGTTGACTCATTTCCAGTTGATTTCATCAACTATCAAGGTTTTAGAAGGAGGGGATGGTGAGGATTGGAGATGGTTTCCCTTTAGTCAGGGAGGATTTCCATTGCCTGCACTCAAATCCTTCTTAGCTTTCCTCTGTTGTACCTTGCTCATGATGGCAGAAGGAGCCCAATTGGTGACACTCTGTGCCTGTCTGTTGTCTGTACACCCAGACGGTCCTGGGTCCCCAGAGGTTTGAGGTGCACACCTGGAATATCTGAGCAAGATCTGTGGTGCGATGCAACTCAGTAATTGCTTCAGGGGACAGACCCTTTCCGTCATCAAGGTCTCTAAGCAGGTTGCCCTGGTAGGCCTGTAACACCACCATCACTTGTAAGCCCCCACCTGCCTGACCCACAGCCATGTACTCCCTGCCATTCAGCTTTAATATTATTCTTAACGGCTTTGATGGCAGGGTTGGAGTCTTTAACCTCAAAGTTTCCCACATCGAAAGATAGTTTGCAAACGTATCTTCAATGGGAGGCATCTATGCATATCCGTGCATGCGCATCTCATCCACATTTGGGTTATTCACGTGGTGAAAGAGGTGAAAGCAAACCGAATATAGTTTCTTCTAATATACTGCAAGCGATCTGTCGCTTTGTCTGTCGTATTTGCTGTTAGCTGGTTAGACTGAGACCTACAAGCTGTGTGGAGCATGCACAACACACACAATACGTACTGTGCGTGCTACACAGCAACAATTATTAATCATACTTACACGCTGTGATTCGGATTAGGAAAAAGCTGGTCCAAATAAACTGGGTATTGTCCAATCTTTCAATAACAACCAACTTGCGAACCCCTCATTGAATGCATAGTAGTTGTCAGTAAAATGATGGGAACACAGAACAAGGTTTGGGCTGTACTGCGGTGGTTTCGTTGTAAAGATTAACTTTTACCACTGATTCTTCATGTACTGGCAGTGTTTGAGGGGTTTCAAGTTTTCCCTGTGTCTGCACGCACAATAAGTAGGCGGGCAATATGCTAAAGTTTAGTTGATGTCACAACGGCTTGGGATCCGTTTTACAAACAACTCGATTAATTGACTCAGAGTCAACTCACTCATCCTTAGCAGGATGTTTTCATTCACTTAGAGCTATGTTACACACGTCATGAAAGGTAATTTTCAAAAATACATTATAGGAACTCTTTAAAATGTGAATTATTCATCTTACTCCTTGACATGACTTTTTTTTAGTAGTCATATTTCAATGGTCTACTGTATGTTGTAGACCCCAAAATCAGTTGTAAGGGTGGTTCACCTACAGGGGTTCAGGCTGTAGCATTGCCGAATGACTTAAGAAACATTATTAGAAAGATGGTAGAAACCTGTACATTTCTTGTCTATGACCACCCACTGCAAATTATACCAATGACGGAAATAGGTTTACACAGTTACAATAGCAAAATATGTGGGAGAGTGTTGCTATAATGTGACAATATTATATTGCAATAAGAAGCACATTAAAGTTAATACTAGGGGTGTGACGAGATCTCGTACCACGAGAAATTATTATTGAAGATACCCCGCCACTTTCAAATCGTTTGTGTGGAAACATTTTGGTTTTCCAGTATAAATAATAAACGGCGAAAGAATACCACACAAGACACAAACAATATGTAAACATTGTAAGAAAACTATGCCATACACCTCGGCCAAGGTTGTACAGACTCTTAGGGGCCGTTCACATATCGCGCGCATTTTCATTCGCGCAAAATGACGGTGCGGCGCGCTCGTTTTTTCCTGGCGCGCCTGTGCCGCGGCGAGATGAACACTTGCAAAAGTAGGAGGAAGCGACGTGGCCGCGCTTTACACACTTTTTTAGGCGCGATATGTGAACGGCCCCTAAAGAGGCAGAAAGCATCAATATTACTGCTAACGGTTGGACTTCTCGGTGTACGCAGAGATATATAACAGTTACAGCCCACAAAATCAATAGTGACTGGGAAATGGTCAACTTTGTACTGCAGTTAAAGTAACACTTAAAGTGTTATTTGAATTTTTTATTTATATGTTTATTTTATTTATACTGTTTAATTTATGTTCAATCTGTAGAAAGAAGTTCAGTGAGATTTCTCATGTGAATTATACAGGGCAGAAAACAATTGGTTGTTTTTGTGGCAAAACATTTAGCAGTGTTTGCATGTTGTTTTACTGCAAATAATTAATTAAAATACAAGTAAAATGACATGCATTACAAGTTGATTTCAAAATGCACCAACATTTTTGCATTTTATGATTTTCAGTTGAATAAAAGACTATTTTCCCTTCATACGTTTCATTATTGAGGATTTCTTAAAAATACTATAAAAATCTCGTCTCATGAACCCAATCTCGTGTCTCGTCTCATCAGCAAAGTAAATGTCTATGTTCATTTTTAAAATATCTTTGGATATTTTCAGTCCTACACAGTAAATAAGTCCAGACAGATAATTAGGAATATCACCTGTACTACTGTATCTCTATTGTCCTTCACTAGACGACAGCCTGGGTGGCACAGCTTACTTCACTCTCCCTTCACTATTACACAGTATCCAATCAAGATAGTTTTTAGATACTATGGTTTCAGAAATGCTACATTAGAAAATAGTTTAGCACTGTTTCTAGCATGGTTCTAGTTGTGCCAAACCTATTGTTTAATAACGTGTCCTGCTTATTTTTTCCCCTAGCTCTTTTCAACCTCATCCCCGTCGGCTTAAGAGTGGTGGCCATTCAGGGAGTCAAAGCAGGTTTCTACATCGGCATGAATGCGGAGGGCTTCCTCTACAGCTCAGTAAGATTCCCTGTTAATCAGTTTGCATGCTTGTGTGCTTGTGAAAGGATGAAAGAATGCTGCATGCAGTTCCTATTGGAGCTCAATTATATTTATACCTGTACTCTGTGAGCTCAGCTTCATTACCATAAAAAAGTGAAAAGTGCTGCATTCCTACAGAGAAACCTTTTCTTAGCTATCTTGATTCTTGATCTTGCAATTCTTGATTGTTAAAACCTTGCAGATTAAAATTCAGAAAAAGGGCTGCTTATAGCATGGCTTACCAGAATGACAGCAACTGTGCTCCCATATAGGCTTCAGTTGAGTTATGGTGGATGACAGGCCTATGTTCTTGCCCCCACTCAGCCAGCAGTTGAAACAGGTTTGCAGAAAAGTGTCGGAATAAATTACGGACTTCTGACACATTATATTACGGCTAGTCACAGAACTCTGTTAAAGTAAAGAAATCCTGTTAAAGACAATCTAAGAAGAAATGAATAAATTAATTTCCTGTTCAGATCAGCCACCATGGATTTATTTTAGGGCATATTGGTAATAGTTAATGTGTTCCCCATACCAAAGTGTTAACTACCATTAATGACAGAAAAACCTGCATGCAAAATTTGTTAACTTCTCTCCATACAAAGATATATAGCCATTTAAAATAAGTTGAAGTAGAGTCTGCACCAAAAGCAACATGTGAAAAAGCAACCCAATTAAGTCCCTTAAAACATTATGAAACAGCTGCAGAGGATAAAAGCGTCTGCTAAATGATTAAATGTAAAATGTAAATGTTAAATGCAGAGTGTAAATCATATATATATATATATATATATATATATATATATATATATATATATATATATATATATATATATATATATAAAATAATCGGTAACACTTTATAATAACGTTCAGTTATAAATCACTCATATTTTTTAAATAGTTAATCAAGTAATAACTTATGACTATATATTCATAAATGATTAATAAATGATATTGTAACATATTGCTCTGAGACTTGAAGGTTGAGGATCCAAACACAGTTTAATTGAGAGGGGTAATCCACAATCATAATCCAAATATACAGGCAAAGGTCAAAACAACCAGACTGTGAACTTGGGGATGACCTCCATGGTCCTATCAGGACAAACAGGTAGCTCAGGGACGCTCTCCGTGGTCGTATCAGGGCAGACAGGAAGCTCAGGGACGGGTGATGATGGGTTCCCCTGACTCGACAGTTGAGGGTTGTGGTACAACAACCATGACAAGATGTAGCTCAGAGGTGGCATCCATGGCGTGGCGAGGCTCTAGAAGATCTGCTGAAGCATGACGAGGCTCTGGAAGATCTGCTGAAGCATGACGAGGCTCTGGAAGATCTGCTGAGATGTGACGAGGCACTGGAAGATCTGCTGAGACGTGACGAGGCTCTGGAAGATCAGTCAAGATATGACAAGGCTCTGGACTGCCGGCCATCTTGTGCACAGGCTCAGATGTGGTAGCCATGTTGTGAACTGGATCAGGTATAGGAACTATAGGACAGGAAGGTACATATAACCCGGGGCCAGCAATCATCTGTTCTGAGCGTACTGGTGACTGTGGTGGGCCAAGCTCCGTGGCCACTGGAGCTTGGTGTGTGATGCCTAACCCCCAAAAAATGTTTAGCAGGAGCATCCCCAACAGTGAAAGAGGAGCCACTTAACAGCAAAGCATAGTCTATGTATTGTTCTAGAGTAAGTTCATTCTTTCCTCTAGGCATACAGGATTTTATGGGCTCATCTAAACCATGACAATACAAATCCAAATGCAGTTTAATTGAGAGGGGTAATCCACAATCGTAATCCAATGTACAGGCAAAGATTAAAAAAAAAAAACAGGCAGTGCAAACAAACAAACACAAAACAAGGCAAGGCAGGATACACAGGAAAAGGGAAATCCAGGACATGGGGCAGAATAAACCAAGACACAGGAAAACAAGATACCAAGAACCAAAGAAATGGTCAGAGTTACACACACCAGACTTTGCTGCTAATGACAGAATGAACCAGGTTGATATAGGGTGAGTGTGCCAACAAGACACAGGTGAATGCGTTCAGAGATAATGAGTCTAGGCAGTGATTTATGGGATGATGGTGTGGCAGTAGTCCAAGGTGGAGTGCCCTCTGGTGGCTGTTAAAGGGCACTCCAGCAGGTAATCCTGACAGATATGCCAACATTTTTATGAATGATTTGTTAATTCAGCTAAAAGCAGTGTTGTGGAAAGTTACTTTTAAAAGTAATTCATTACAATATTGCTTTACTCCCTAACAAAGTAACTAAGTTTTAAGTTTACTAAGTTTGGTTCCAAAATGCTATAAATCCATTTTGATTAATTTAAGTAAAAAACTGTTTTTCTTACCAAGAAAGTGGCAAGATAAAAACACTATTTTCTGTTTCAAACTTTCACATTGCATCTTTAGGTTATAGTAACACAAATTCAAATCAAGATTTTGATTTTCAAAGATTATAAAAAACGGAATATGTTTTTCCATAAAATGCAATAAATCCATGACACTTTATTTATTTTTTTTCAAAATGCAATTAATCCATTAAAGCAATTAAAGCCTGATTTCCAGTCAGGATTTAGACCGTACCATAGTACTGAGACTGCTCTCATTAGAGTTACAAATGATTTGCTCTTATCATCAGATCGTGGTTGTATCTCTCTATTAGTCTTACTAGACCTCAGTGCTGCTTTTGACATTATCGACCACAATATTCTTTTGAATAAACTCGAAAATTATGTTGGCATTAGCGCAATTGCATTGGCATGGTTCAAATCATACTTATCTGACCGTTATCAGTTTGTAGTAGTAAACGATGAGATGTCACTTCGATCACAAGTTCAATATGGAGTACTGCAAGGCTCAGTACTAGGACCGTTGCTTTTCACTCTGTACATGCTACCCTTGGGAGATATCATTAGGAAGCAAGGCATTAGTTTTCACTGTTACGCTGATGATACTCAGCTCTATATTTCTTTGTGCCCTGACGAAACCTACCAACTCTCAAAATTAACAGAATGCGTAGCTGATATAAAAAATTGGATGACTAGTAATTTCCTACTACTAAATTCAGAAAAAACAGAGATTCTAATTATTGGACCAAAAACTTCTGCACATAATAACCTAGAATACTGTCTAACACTTGATGGCTGCTCTGTTAAGTCATCTTCATCAGTTAGGAACCTGGGTGTGCTCTTTGATACCAATCTTTCATTTGAAAGCCACATTTCTAGCATATGTAAAAACGCATTCTTCCATCTTAAAAATATATCTGAACTACGATATATGCTCTCAACGACAAATATGGAATAGTTAGTTCATGAGTTCATGACCTCAAGGCTAGATTACTGTAACGCTATACTGGGTGGTTGCCCTGCTCTCTCGATAAACAAACTTCAGCTGGTCCAAATCCCAGCTGCAAGAGTCCTTACTAGAACCAGGAATTATGACCATATTAGCCCGGTTCTGTCTATACTGCACTGGCTCCCTATAAAACATTGTATAGATTTTAAAATAATTAATTAGCTAATTAATCTGGCTGCATAGATCAGGTCAGCCGGAACCGGGAACACTTCCTATAACACCGGATGTACTCGTTACATCAAAAGAAGAATGGCATCTACGCTAATTTTAGTCTCTCTGCTAATCCCGAGGTTTACCATTTAACATGATTGGCTGAATCCGAATCGTGTATGGGTCGGATGGGGAACCTGCGCCTGTGCGCAGCAGCAGTGTAGCCCTGAGGTGTTGGCAGAGAGAGTGTGTCAACTAGCTCATCCCTTTTGAGGGCCTTACCGACACATCAGCCAGTGGTACAGATCCCCAGCAAACCGTCCCCCGTGATGAAATTTTTTTGGATGGAGATGGAACTGGATTAAATATTTTTGACTGTTGCTATCGAAAAATCGGACTTATGACCTGTAACTCTGCCTGAATCAATCAAGCAAGTGTTCACTGTTGGTCAGATGAGAACTAAGCCGGGATTCTCCCTAGGTTTTTTTTCTCCATTTTGTTGGACTTTTGGTTCCTTGCTGCTGTTGCCTTTGGCTTGCTTGGTTGGGGACACCTGCTTGATATTCAGCAGTGTTTTTGGTTTTTGGTATGCCTGCATTGATGCTGTTTGTATGTGAACTGAGCTGAGCTGGACGATTACATCACTGTTTTGTCAAGTGCTGATATACATAAATTAACTAGACTAATAACTATTGATCTTTGCAACGAAATGAATGAAACCGCTATATATGTAATATGTAAAGGTGACTTGACTTGACTTAACTAGTATGAAACTCGGTACACATATAGACCTCATCGGGCCTAACAACTTTCGTGCTCTAAGTTGTACACCGCCTCAACAGGAAGTGAGCTATTATGGGTTGTTTGAAAAACGCATGCACTGGAATTTGATATACTCCTCCTAGGCGCTTAATCCGATCACCACCAAACTCAGTCAGCATGAACTCGAGACATTGGTGATGCAAAATAGCCAGCGGATTTTTGATATCTCAAACGGTTTGCCCATGGTGAGGCAACAAATTTATGGCGAGAAAACAGAAACAGTAAGTGTGTTATGTGTTAACTTCTGCATACATTTATTGCAACCAAATTGATTTTTATGAAACTTCAGCTGTGTTGTAGGAGGCCGAGCACATGGATGTGACTATTGTGAGTCAAAGTTATAGCGCCACCAACTGGCAGCAGGAGATGTGTCACTTTCAAAATGCCTTGAGATCACCCTTTTATTTTTACCCGATTTACTTCAAACTTCACCAGAATAATGTCAAGACATGCTGAATGTAGACCTGTTAAAATATTTTTGATATTTCAAACACTGTTGCCATAGCAGCACCTCAAAATTCAATATTTCAAATTCAGGTTTAAAGAAAGGACAGAAAAAGAAAATAACTTGTCTTATGTTTTCAAATGAAATATTCTCCCTTTTATTTCAATATATAATAAGACATATATTTTAAATGAAAACATTTTAATGCATTTTTTATTTTCAAAAAGATTCTGTAAGTTAAAATTAGGCAGATAACTGCTCTTTGGTTGCAATAATTCAAGGAGCATTGAATTGTCATATTTGAAAGATCACAGAATGAGCACTAGAGGGCAGCACATACCTATTTTTAAACAGGGTTGAGAAGACAAAAGGTTTTAACAATTCTTTAAAAAAAGAATGTTTCTCATATCTTGTAAAGTCATTGTTTGACTTAAGTTAAATCAAGATTGTATGTTTGGTAATGAACCTGGATGAATTTAAAATGAATATACAATTTTCAGATCAATATATTTGTTTTTTTAAAAATGTTGTATTTTGAGATGAATTCATGACACTAAACATTATTCTCCTCTGAATTATACACGGTTTATTTCTATATACAATAATTCTAACGTTTTTTTTTTAATCAATGAAGTATGTGTAACTTAAAAATAAGCAGATTAACTATCTGTTTGAGGAAAATAAAAAAAGGATTTTTAATGTATAGTAATAACCAAAAGATGGCACTATAGGGTTATTTTTAAACAAGATTAAATACAATTCTAAACAGCTTTAAAGTACAATAATTTTGGTATCATAATCAACGTTTTCCCCATACTCTGTTGGCATGTATATTTAGTTCTTATCAAAGACTATTTAGATTTTAATTTTGTTTTTGTTTAAAATGTTGTTAGGGTTAGGTATTATATTAGGTAATATTATAATAAAATAATTCAAAATAATATTTAAACATCATATACAGAATGAGCACTAAAGGGTAGCTGTTATTGTTATGATTGTCAGGTGAAGTGTCCCGTGAGGTCCACTAGAGGGCACTTCACTTTAGACTCACACACAGACACATACACATACCCATTCACTGATCACCGCACCAGCTGCACCTCATTCACCAGTCATTGATTACCGCAACCAGCTGCACCTCATCACCTACACTATTTAAGCTCTATACAGACACACACACAGACTTTGCTAAGTCTTGATTTGGTTAACCCTCTCATTTCTGGGCGTTATTTCCCATGTCTGTTTTCCTGGTATTGTTTTTGCCTGTTTTCCTGTTTTTTGAACGTTCTCTGCCTGCCCCTTGGATTTACTGCTTTTGATTTATGGACTGTTGATTGCCTGCCGCCTGCCTCGATCTATTTGCCAGTTTATCGACTACGATTCTGTCTAACCTCCTCCATACCTGTTTGCCACTGTTTCGACCATTGCCTGTTTGACCACGTTTTTCAATAAAGCTGCATTTGGATCCCATCCTGCTTTCTCCACATTACAGTTACGAAGAGATAGCGGAGAGGGATCCAAATATAGGCTTTAATAACAGCGGTAGTCAAACAGGCAATGGTCACAACAACAGCAGACAGGAATAGTAGAGAATAGGCAGATACGGCAGTCAGGTAACAGACAATGGTCAGGTCAGGTCAGGTCAGGCAGAAAACGTTCATAAACAATGTACAGGCAGAAGTAACAAGAGACAGGCAGCAAAGAGTCATAAACGGTAATCCAGGGTTTCAAAAACAGGAAAGCAAACACGGGAAATAATGCTCAGAAATGTCACCTACGGAAAAGACCTCACAATGTATACTATGCTTCTGGGAAATGTAGTGTGTGAGTGTCAGTTCCTGTATAGTGCATGGTGGGAAATGGAGTCCAATAGCGTGGCAATCGTTCAAGATGGAGTGCCCTCTGGTGGGTGTTAAAGGCAGTGGTGGACAGTAATGAAGTAAATGTAATTCGTTACTGTACTTAAGTAGCTTTTTCGTGTATCTGTACTTTACTGTAGTATTTCCTTTTGGTGAGACTTTTTACTTTAACTTCACTACATTTCAAAGTCAATTATCTTACTTTTCACTCAACTACATTTTGCGAAATTAGTCGTTGCTTTTTATTTATTAGTGGATAAAAAAAATCTGAGCAGGTTAAGCGTGTGGCAAACCACCAATCAGGGTTCAGCGCGCGCACTGTTTTGAACTTGGTTTGGCTGCTGCTTACTTAGCGCGAGCAGTTCAGCGTCAGTGCAACGGCATAACATTGAGAGTACCAGTGCCTTCATCATGGAAGAATCACGAACTCCTGACTCCAACGTCCCACAACACCCGTGGCCTTATTTGCGCAATTCTTTTGAAATCGTTTAAAAGAAGAAAGAGTCTTTCATTTTCAACTGCCTCCTCTGTCTGCCTCGGAATTATAGAATTTCTTCTTATAAAAATTCTCATTCCAATCTTAGGAAACACGTTGAGGTATTCCATTTTTATTCTAGTGCTCATTTTTAAATGAGTAATCTAACAGTAGCTTGCAGAAAACGGTTTCATTGTTTATGTTCAGTTTCATTGTTTATGTTGGCCGAAGTTTGAAATATTTGAAGCTCAGTGCTCCGATATTGATGTTAGCACTTTTTGTTGGAATATAAATTCTGTTTTGACTAGTTTTGCATGCAGCATATGATGCTAAAATAGTTGGCAGGTGGAGTGGAGTGCCCCTTATTAATAGAGATCGCCTTTCAGCACAGCAGGGCTTATTTTTAGACTAGTTTCAGTCCCTTATAATGTACATTTGAAAAAGCAGCGAGCGTAAAACATCTTTCCAGACATGAGAAGCATTTATTAACATATTTTCCAACAAAAGACAACATTTAATAACATGTTTTTACTCCAATCTCACTTCATAACGACAGTCGTGCATCATTCTGAGTGATAATAAGGCAGTCGTGTGTTTATCAGTCATGTTTAATCAGTCAAAGCCTTTCAATCTTCTGTTATGTTATCTTCTTCTGCCGCAGGGCATATTTTCAGTTTCTGTGCAAGAGCGCCCTCTGGCTTTCAGATGGAGAAGCATTTACTATTTATCACAGAGCCGTGATGACAAGCTGCACATTAAATAATCACAGCCTTTGCCCTAATATGAGGATTATGAAAAGCTTCAGGAGTCATCTGAACATGGCAGGTCTGCAGCAGACCGAGCAAAGTCAAAAACACACACGCAACAAACATGGCCGAATCATTTAGCTAGAAAGTTCCTTACGACAGTAAAAGCAACAGATGGAAAGATTTAACAAACACTGTCACCAATTACATTGCCAAATAAAACATTTTTGAATGATGCAAAATATCGTCTAATTATCCTTATCGGGAAAAGTCTTAGAAAATATGGAGAAATTTGTCAATATCACACACCCCTACTGGCAAGTGTGTTTCTTTCGATACAAAAAACTAGCTCCTGTTACAGTAAATCTGATATGGCCAGTTAATATTTCTGAAGAGACATTCAGATACAATATAGTAAAAGAAAACTCATGTGAACCTGTTTAATACAAGATTTTATTAAACTTAAACTTGCAACTGTTACAAATAAACCTTAAAATAAACTCTCAAATCCTGTTATTTCATTTGGTTCTAAAGGAAATTGTTTGGCTTCAAGGTTTTGGGCTCATGGTAATTTTAATAGATATCAGTGTCTGAATATATTCTATTAATAGATCTGTGTGCTAAGAGAAACGGAGTCTTTTCACATAAATTGAGATGATTAAGCAAGAGACAAAAATTGAGGCCATTATAGCCTTAATAAATTATAGTACTTCGAATACTTAAGTACATTCGAAGGCAAATACTTTTATACTTTTACTCAAGTAAAATTTAAAAGGAGTACTTTTAATTTTACTGGAGTAATATTTTACCTAGTGTATCTCTACTTTAACTCAAGTACTTGGTTTGTGTACTTCGTCCAACTCCAACAGTAGCATATACCTATTTTTAAACAGGGTTGAGAAGACTAACAGTTTAAACAATATTTTTTATTAGACACTGTTTTAAATATAAGTATATTTAGTGGGTATTATATTTGGATGCATATATTTAGACATTATCAAAGACTAATTTCTGTCACAGTGTAGATTTGATTTTTTACCTAAAATGTTGAATCTGAGGCAACTTACAGATAAAACTGAAGTGTGTCTGTGTGTGTGTCTTTCTCTGTGTGTGCCCCTCTCTCTCTCTCTCTCTCTCTCTCTCTCTCTCTCTCTCTGGGTCTTGCAGGTTTAACCCTTCCATTGCTGTGTCCTTTTGTCTGCATTATATTATAGGAAACCTCTTAGCCTTTCTCTTCTTAAATTTGTCTTCTCTTCTTAAATTAAATAAATACAAATTCATTTGTATTTCACTGACTAGTTTCATATAATTAGTTTAATAATATGATAAGATAAGTTCAGCTGAACATGACATTTTGTACTGCTAATGATAACTTTGCTATAAACGCTTTTAGTATTATATTTGAATGTATATATTAAGACATTGTCAAAGATTAATTTCTGTCACAGTATAGACTTTATTCTTATTGTTTAAAATGTTATTGAATAATCTGACTCAACTAACTGGTCACCAACTGGTTCTGAAATCTCCCTCACCGCTGTGTGTGTGTGTGTGTGTGTGTGTGTGTCAGTGACACTTTTAATGGTTTAGAAAAATATATTAAAAAACCTCAAGTCAAATACTGGACTTAGATTTACACTGGACTTAGACTTAAATTTTGAGCTCCAAAAGATAACTTCGCCGGCTGCAACAGCTCTTACCCCCTTTCGTAATTTTCTCCATTGTTTAGCTACTTAGACATTTTATTTTTGTATATTTTTTTGTATATATCTTATTTAATACTTAGCACTACATAGCCTGCCACTTTTCTCAGATTTTTTGGACATTTTACACGAATCACAATGTGCGTCGGAGCCCGTGCGTCCATTGTTTACAGCAGGGAACAGCTGATCGCATTGAGGAGTGCGGTAATGTTCCCTTGGGACAAACGTGATCCCCGCTGAGCTGCTTCGGAAGACTCGTCGAGGACGCCGTGCGGGAAGGAAACTCCAGGAACAGAAGACACGCTTTAGACCTGCTCTCCCCTCCGTCATCATGGGAAATGTGACACCTCTTCCCAACAAGATTGATGAGCTGGCGGCGCTTACCCGGCACCAGCAGGAGTATAAACAGTGTTGCATTCTTGTGTTTATGGAAACCTGGTTAACCCCTCTCATCCCGGACTCCGCCGTTACATTGGATAATTTTCTTCTGCTGTGGGCGGACAGGAGTGAGGACAGCAGTAAGAGGAAAGGAAGAGGTCTGGCTGCGTTTGTGAATGAGAGATGGTGTAAACTAGGACATTGTACAGTGAAAATGGAACTGTGCAACAGGAACATTGAACTGTTAGTGATTAGCATGAGGCCATACTTTCTGCCACAGGAGTTCACACACATTATTGTGATAGCTGTGTATGTGCCCCCCTCTGCTAACACTGACACTGCCTGTAATACACTGCTATCTGTTACCTGCAACCTGTAGACACAGAACCCACAGGCTCTCTTCCTCATCTCTGGGGACTTCAACCATGCACCCCCCTCCTCTGTGTTGCCAACTTTCACACAGTATGTCATCTTATCCCAACTCCAAGGAGGTATACTTCCCATCCCCCCTCCCTCCCCTTGGCAGAGCTGATCATAACATTGTCCATCTGTAAACCTGTAGTGCACAGGGAGCCTGTGGAGCCCCGTGTGGTGAAGAGGTGGACTACTGAGAGCGAGGAGGCTCTGAGGGACTGCTTTGACACCACTGTGTGAACTGAGATCTGTGACCCATATGAGGAGGACATCAATGCAATTCCGGACACTGTAACGGACTATATCAACTTTTGTTTTGAAAACATTGTGCCCTCCAAAATGGTACAGTGTTTTGCAAACAAGCCGTGGATTACATCTGACATCAAAGCTCTTCTAAACTAGAAGAAGAGAGCTTTCAGGTCAGGGGATAGGGAGGAGCTCAGAGCTGTACAGAAGGAGCTGAGATGGAAGATCAGGGAGGGCAAGGCACAGGAAGAAGATGGAGGAGCAGCTGCAGCAGCAAAACATCAGGGGGATGTGGAGGAGCCTAAAGACCATCTCAGGCTTCAAAGCACCCCACTCTCAGGCTGAGGGCGACCAGCATTGGGTTAATGACTTGAACCATTACTTCAACTGGTTTGACCAGCCACCCCCTGCTCCCCCCACGCAGCTGCTCCACACCTTGTCACCTGGACAATGCCACACTCCCCCAGTCCTTCACACCTCTGGCCCTACACATCTCACCACCTATTCAATGTCCTACGGACCCACCAACCCCCTCAGCCCTCAGCCTACACATCTCACCACCTATTCACTGTCCCACGGACTCACCCACCACCTCAGCCCACCCCTGACCTTCACACCTGCCCAGGTGAGGAAAGAGCTGAGAAGGATCAAAGCACGGAAGACAGCTGGACCAGACGGTATTAGCTCCAGGCTCAGAGGAACTGTGTAGGATCATTGGGCATGTCTTCAACCTGAGCCTCAAGATGAGGGTGGTACCACAGTTATGGAAGACCTCCTATGTAGTACCAGTGACCAAGACACCACACGCTAAGGACCTCAGCACATCTGATGAAGACACTGTAGAGACTGGTCCTGGCCCACCTCTGCCCTGAGGTGAGCTCAGCGATGGACCCGCTGCAGTTCACCTATCGACCTGGGATCGGAGTGGAGGATGCCATGATCTTCCTGCTACACCGTGCTCTAACTCACCTGGAGAAGCCTGGCAGCACTGTGAGGATTCTGTTCTTCGACTTCTCCAGTGCATGTGTGGGCTGGAGTTGACTCATATCTGGCTGAGTGGATCCTGGACTACCTGACAAACAGGTCCCAGTTTGTGAGAGCCCCAGACTGTGTGTCTGGCCCCCTGACCTGCAGTGTGGGTGTCCCCCAGGGCACGGTGCTCATGTCCTTCCTCTTCACCCTCTACTCTGCAGATTTCAGACACAACACTGACGGCTGTGTCTTGCTGAAGTTCTCTGACAACTCTGCCGTTATTGGCTTGATTAGCGACGACGACAACACAGAGTATAGAGGACTGACGCAGGACTTCGTGGACTGGTGTCTACCAAACCACCTCCTTATCAAAGCAGGGAAGACCAAGGATATGGTTGTGGATATCCGCAGACACCGGTCTGCTCCCTCACTGGTGAACATCCAGGGTATGGACATTGAGAGAGTGGACTCTTATAAGTACCTGGGTGTTCACCTGAATCATAAACTGGACTGGACTCTCAACACGGATGCATTGTACAGGAAGGGTCAGGGCAGGCTCTAACTCCTGAGGAGACTGGGGTCTTTTGGAGTGCAGGAGGTGCTCCTGAAGACTTTCTATGACTCTGTGCTGGCATCAGCCATCCTGTATGGTGTGGTCTGCTGGAGCAGTAGCATCGCTGAGAGGGAGAGGAGGAAGTTGGACAAGATCATCAGGAAGTCCAGCTCTGTCCTAGGCTGTCCTCTGGACTCAGTGCGGAAGGTGGGTGACAGAAGGATCCTGGCAAAACTGTCATCTCTGCTGAACCATGAGTCTCAAGCTGCAGGACACACTGTCAGCTCTGTAGAGCAGCTTCAGTGACAGACTGCTCCACCCTCGGTGTGTGAAGGAGAGATTCCGCAGGTCTTTTCTTCCTGCTGTAGTCAGATTGTACAATAAACAATAAGCACTGCTAACTTATAACTATTATCACTAAACACTTATCACTTATGCAACATTTTGTACAAGTAATGAGCCATTTTTACTGTGCAATTTTTGAAACGTGTAATATTTTTTGGTATAGTCCATTTTGCAAATTTATTTTAGGTTTTCTGTTTTTATCTTAGTGTGTACAATTTTTACCATGTACCCCTACTGTTGCTAAATGTAATTTCCCCACTGCAGGACAAATAAAGGCTTTACTTACTTAATCTAATTATAAATATTCTCATGGATGTAGCTGTTGTGGTTCATGGTCACATTGGCACCAGCTGGCTGCAGTAAATGTGGCGTATTCAAACGACTTAGTTCTTTTCCATTTACACAATTTAAATTAATTTTGCCCACCGTGCCCAGTTGTCCTTAAACTACCGCCCATCACTGCTTGCAGCTACATTTCATATTGAAACTGTTGAAAATACATAACAAAGTAAGTTGATTCACATATGACAGCCTCTGAACTTGGTCAATACTAATCTTATATACAGGCACTGGACTAAAAATATATTCAATCAGTCATCACTCTCAAAATCAATTCAACGGGTCATCTTGTAAATGCTATAAATTAATTATGTCTCCATTTGTCATTACGATTAAATATGGCGCCACCACATGGTTAAAATAAAAACAACACATTTGCCGAGTACATTGGAATTGACTGCAGCTGCCCAGCGGCATCGGTACACGTGAATAAAATATAGCTGATAAATTCTTGTCTGTCCATGTTTTGTTTTTGTTTTTTTTCAGATGTTTAGAATCAAAACTTGCAATACCAGATTAGAGGATTAATCATTCTTGGTCAAACGGCTTTTAAAAACTTTCATGATAGAGTTTTTGGGACCGTGACAGAAGTTTGATGCTGTCATGTGAGAACAAGCATTTTTCCTCCTTCTTTCCTTCCTTCCCTTAATCTCCTTACGTAAATGATTCGATTTCGATAGCTTACATTTCTTCCTCACTGCAGAAACCACCACTGGTTCATCAATGCTGCCAAAATTTTCTTTTTGTTTGCTTGTTTGTTGATCACAAAGTACAAAGTAGATAAGGAAAACTAGGATGCCGGGTGTATTCAAAGCACCACTATTACTGTTTACAATGTCAAGTCAAGTCAAGTCACCTTTACTTATATAGCGCTTTTTACAATGCAAATTGTGGCAAAGCAGCTTTACAATGTGTGGAATGGTGTGCAGTGATTGGTTGAGCGGATGTATTGCATTCTGCAGAGAAGGGAGGCTGGCTTTGTCACGGTTTGGAAACATATTTAATCAAATTTTGTGTATCACATTTTGATATCACATTTTGCGTGAAATTAAAAATTGAACTTTTCAATACCAACCAGATACAATACTAAATTTGGCAGGAAATCAGTTATTTAAACCATTTATTTAAAAATGGTGTTTATGGCGTTTTGGAACCAAACTCTTCATATGCACTTCATAAGACCTGATCTGAATGAACCAACAATCATTAATTTAACCCTTCTATCACTTCTTAGGCAGGGTTATTAGACTTTTTATCAATACCCTAGTTCAGCTTAAATCTAGAGGTATTCTTGTGTCTGTTGTTTGTGTCTTTAAATGGGAAAACTACACTTTAGTTCCCCTTTGTCAGCCTCTTTGGTTTGGAGAAGGGCGTTTCCCAGGTTTGTTGGATTGATGTCGTGGGAAGCTAATCACCTTCTGGTGTGGTGTACTGGGGGATGAATGAAGTCTCCCTCGTGGCTGAAGTTTGAAGTTTTGAGGTGAGAAAAGACTGTAGACTCATTGATTAAACTTTGATGCAAAACTTAACTTAAGAACATGCGACTCATGGAAAAGAAAGTAAACTAAGTAAAAGAAAGAAAGGTAAGTGAGATGAGAGTAGTTGGATGGCTTGAATGAAACGGTTATCCCATTTTCATCTGATCTTAATCTTCTTCTGGACTGCTCGTCATTGTCTCTTCATCGTCATCTCATATGATTCTTTGTTCATGTCCTGAATTTTTAAAATGAGTTTTTGCCCAACCTGAGGAGATCAGACCAATTAGGCATCATCTTTGTTTCAGAGTTGTCTTTTGTCCTCTCACCATAAATTATATGTTATCACCGGGCTTCTTATCTTTCCTACTCTTAGCAGAGTACAGAGAGTAGTTAGACATGATTTCTCTAAAAAGAATGATACATTTTACACATTTCATTCAAGCCAAAATTTGAGTTATGAACAGAGATTAACACTCATACCAAACAAGGCATACTTTCAATCAACCATACAATAACAATTACATGAATTGTGAGTGATCTAAGAATAATAGTAGCCTATATAGGTTGTAGACATGCTATAGAATTATGCAGTTGAAGGATGTTTGACTTCAAGTCCATTTAGAATTGTTTTGGGATGATTTTTATGTCCAAAAATGTCATTTTGACTTGTATTTTTTCAAGAATCAAAAACAGATAATCTGTACCATAACGAGGAGGCTATCAGATTGTTAATAATCAGAGCCCTTCCCCTAAAAGACATTTTAGCCAATAGGCATTACTGCCGTTCTAATCTTCCCTCAACATTTTCACACACATTCTCCCAATTTTTCTGATTTGTTGATTCATCGCCTAGATATATTCCAAAAATTTTAAACCTCACTGTGACCAGCTCATTTCACCTGGCAAATCCTTTTTTAACTCTTTCCATTGTCCAACTAAGTATGCTGCGCTTTTGGCCCAATTTACTTTTGCAGAAGAAAATTTTTCATAAACTCAGGTGGGAAACCAAATGTCTTAAGAGTATGCGGTAAAAAAAAAATATTTTCTACCCGGTCAAAAGCCTAGACAATCAATTCCATTGTGACATTTTCAAACATTACTGCTAACTTAAGAACTCTACCTTTTATTATTTCAAACTCATCACAAGACATCGGCAGACAACGTTTTGAAAACAAAACCACTACCCCAGGACTAAGAGCAGTCTTATGACTAAAAAAAGATCTTTCCCTCCCAATCTTTCAGCCATTCAACTTCATTTTATTTTAAGTGTCTTGTAAAAACTGTGGTGGAAATTCACCCATGTGATTAAAGTCAGGCCACTCAATAGTAAAATTATCAAACCAAATTTACTGAAAATCGAAATTCAGGGTAGTCTCTCTTCAGAGAACTACAAAGTGAACTCCACACAAAACAGAGTATTCATCCAGGCAAATCATACATATTCATTTTTCAGCAAACAAAGACTTTCAAACTTGATTGGATAAACAAATGAGTAAATTATCATAAAGCCATCCTACTTCCTTTTATCATATAGGTACAAATTTCAGTCCATCAACATTCCATAATAGTTATCTGCTCAAAGTGTGTAAATTATTATTAGTTAGAGACATCTAAACCCCTAACTTCATCCCAGCTAACTGACCTTAAGGGCAGAAAAGTCAATATCCTCAAGTCATTGCTCAGAGAAACTATTTACTAACCCTGTAACATATAAGGTAAATGGTAACCCATTTACTTAGCCAAAAAATAACAGACAACACATATACCTCTTCGTGCTCACTGATCCGGATCTGACCCATACATATGTGGCTTAACCTCCATTGGGCAACAGTCACGAGCAAACCTTCAGTTCATCACTTCACATTCTTAGATAGTTAACCACTCTTTTGAAAACATCATGAACATTAAGAGACAAAAATCTGTTTTCTATATGTGCAATGGTTGGTATCTATATGTCAACAATCAAATTTAATTTTTCTCATGGTTTAAAGAATATGAAAAGATCATAAGGAAATCGTTGTAACTCATATAAGATTAACAAAATTAATCATGTATGAGCCATAGCATTGATTGAACACATAAGAAAATAATATTTCCTTTGCAAAACATAATGTCTATATTTTTAAGTTTGATTAAATCAGAGTTTTATTATCCCTCAACTCATTAACATTCATGGAGGATTTTAAAAGTGTTCATTATGAGGCAAGAGAGCAGCAATATAAACAAAACATTTTACATTATGCATGTTACTCATTCTGCGTTGAAGAGGTGCGTGACAACGCAGGTGCAGATCGAAATGCAGGCTTTATTGTAACAGAGGTGGTCAAACAGGCAAACGTCACAGAACAGCAAACAGGTATGTCAGAGGCATAGGCAGAATCTAGGTGGACAGGCGAGAATGTCAGGGCAGGCAGCTAGTAAGAATAGTCCAGTAAACCAAAGCAGTGAATCCATGGGCAGGCAGAGAACGGTCAGAGATCAGTAAACAGACAGGATCAAAAATAGGAAAACAAACAGGAAAACAACGCTTAGAAATGCTATACACTGGGAAATAACAAGACCTCGCAAATATGTGTGTGTATGTGTGCTCTAAGCTTAAATATGGTTTGGATAATGAGCTACAGCTGGTGAAGCGATCAGTGACAGGTACAGGGATTCTGGGAAATGTAGTCAGTGTCTGTGAGTGAGTGTGTGTGAAAGTGTGTAGTGCACAGTCCATGCTGAAGTGCCCTCTAGGGGATCTGACGGGCACTTCAGCTGACGCTTGTTACATAGCCCCCCCCCCCCCAAGGAGTGGCTTCCAGACACTCCAGAAATAGTCCATAACGAGAGCAGTTCGGGAGGGGGGTGGGCTAAGGGGCAGAATGGAGGACTGGGTCCGTGGAGTGGAGGTTGGCAGGATGGTTGGAGCTGAGCAGAGGACCAGGGCGGAACAGGCTGGCTGAGGGTAACTGAAAAACAAGAGAAATAGAGTTTAGTATTGGCCGCTAGAGCCGTAACAGGACCGGCAAGGAGCTCGGGAACGGCCCTTAAGGTTTTGGTTAGGCCCTCCTGACTGGTCGTGTGGCTGCGGGCAGCCAGTTCAGGGACCACCTAGGTGGTTGTGATCAGCCAGATAGGGAACTCAGACGTGACCTTTGTGGTTATGTCTAGGCAGACAGGGAATTCAGGGATGACCTTCATGGTCATATCAGGGCAGACATGAAGCTCAGGGGCGACCTCCATGGTCGTATCAAGACAGACAGGATTCTCAGTGGTGACCACCATGGTCATATCAGGACAAACAGGAAGTTCAGGTGAGACCTCTGGGGTAGACAGGAAACTCTAGGACGAACTCTGTGGTCGTCTCAGGGTACACAGAGGGTTCATAGGCGAGCTCCGTGATCATGTCAAGACAGACAGGGAACTCTGGTATGATTTCAGAGAAGACAGACAGAGTAGTTACTATCTCCGTTGTTGCATCAGGGCAAACAGAAAGTTCAGGAACGACCTCCGTGGTCGTATCAGGGCAGACAGATAGTTCATGGATTGTAACCCTGGTTGTGTCAGGACGGACAGGGAATTCTGGTGCGACCTCTGTGGTCATTGCAAGGTGGACAGGAAACTCTGGTGCGACCTCTGTGGTCATGTTAGCACAAACAGGAGATTCAGGGATGACCCTCACGGTCAGATCAGAGCAGACAGACAGTTCAGGAACAATCTCCGTGGTTGTTTCAGGGCGAACACACAGTTCGGGAACAACCTCTGTGGTCATATCAGAGCAGACAGGCAGTTCAGGAACGATCTCCGTGATCGCTTCAGGGCAGACAGACAATTCGGGACTGACAGAGATTTCAGGATAGTCAGGGATTTCAGAGGTGGTGATGGTGGTGGTAGGAAGGATTACGTCCGAATGGTCAGTCTCAGATATGGAGTCAGAACCCTTCTTCTGGGCCTCAGGAAATGGCACAGGATTTGGGTTGGGACCCGCTGAAACGCCCTCCTGGACTTCAGGGACTGACCTGGGATTTGACTTTGTAGCACCCTCTTGCTTTGCACTGGCATGCTCAGGGACTGATTCAGGATTGCCCTCTTGGGCTGCACAGGCGTGCTCAAAGACTGACTCGGGAGTGCCATCTTGGGGCAGGTCCGGAACTGGAGCCAATGTGTGTGCTTCCCACACATAAAATGGCCATAGCTATGACAGCTCAGGCATAGCAGGCATGACATTAACAGTCTGTGGCGTGACATGTTGAGGCTGGGCATTCTGAGACTGAGCAGACGTGACGTGAACCCCTGGCTGCTGGGCAGGCGTGGCTTGAACTGTTGGCTGCTGGGTAGACGTAGCTTGAACCATGGGTTGCTGGGCAGGCGCGGCTTGAACCGTTGGCTGCTGGGCAGGCGTGGCTTGCACCGTTGGCTCAGGCGGTGGGAGGTCTGGCGCTGCAGCGGACTCATGAGCGGGCTCATGGAGCACTGAAGCCAGCTCAGGGGCAGCCTTCTAAATGTTCATAAATCACAGGGCTCGATAACACCCAAGCTGGTTCGGCTGGTGATTGTGTTGAGTCTTGTTCCACCTCTCCCACGGTAAATGGAGAGCCACACAAGATGAGAGCATAGTCTATAAAGTCTCTTAAACTATAGTTAAAGTTTGCATCGTGGAGGCAGGTTTTCAGAGGTTTGTTTAGTCCCTGACGAAACAAATGTTTAAACAAAGACTCATCATAAGTGACATGATCAGATACCTCACAGAATTCTTGCACGTATTCCTCAATAGTTGATTTCCCTTGCCGAAGTTGCAAGAGTTGACCGAAGTAATCCATGGAGACTGGAACTCTGATGAAAGCTGCTGGATCGTGTTTGTGGTCGAGGTCTTCTGTAATGAAGAGGTGTGTGACAACGCGGGTACAGATCCAAATGCAGGCTTTATTGTAACAGAGGTGGTCAAACAGGCAAACGTCACAGAACAGCAAACAGGTACGTCAGAGGCATAGGCAGAATCTAGGTCGGTGGACAGGCGAGAATGTCGGGGCAGGCAGCTAGTGAGAATAGTCCAGT
Source organism: Zacco platypus (assembly GCA_038088235.1). NCBI lineage: Eukaryota > Metazoa > Chordata > Actinopteri > Cypriniformes > Xenocyprididae > Zacco > Zacco platypus. Next base: position 12,589,640 of record CM076080.1, read on the forward strand.
AAAACAAAGCAGTGAATCTATAGGCAGGTAGAGAACGGTCAGAGAACAGTAAAAAGACAGGATCAAAAACAGGAAAACAAACACAGGAAAACAACGCTCAGAAATGCTATACACTGGGAAATAACAAGAACTTGCAAATATTTGTGTGTGTGCTCTGAGCTTAAATATGGTTTGGATAATGAGTTGCAGTTGGTGAAGCGATCAGTGACAGGTACAGGGATTCTGGGAAATGTAGTCAGTGTCTGTGAGTGAGTGTGTGTGAAAGTGTGTAGTGCACAGTCCATGCTGAAGTGCCCTCTAGAGGATCTGACTTCAGCTGACGCTTGTTACACTCTACCTCATCAAGCTCAATATGCATCATCTCACTTGCCCAATGGAGGTTAAGCCACATATGTATGGGTCAGATCCGGATCAGTGAGCACGAAGAGGTATATGTGTTGTCTGTTATTTTTTGGCTAAGTAAATGGGTTACCATTTACCTTATATGTTACTCAGGGCAAGAATGTACTAATTGCCCACATCTAAAGCTCTTCATGTTTTCAGTTATAGCAAAATAACAATCAAAGCTATCAACTTTAAACTTGAAGGCAACATTTATTTCCTCAATATACATTCTCAATATCATGTAAACATACCTACAGAAAGAAACCACATGCTTTAACAGGGGAGATTTACAACCCAGCTGATTTTTAAAAAAATATTTTTTATCAGTTCACGTTGCAACGCTTCATTACTACTGAACGGAGGCAAATTAGATAACAAAACTTTCCTTGCTGGATTAACAAGTGGAAAAATCTTATGGAAACAATCGTTGAGAACTATACCACTTTCTACAATGTCATTAACCTTCTCAACTTTGTCCAAGAACAAAGCAACAGTACCGTTAACTCTAGATGCTGATCGGATACTAACATGACCCACCACCTCTCCCACCGCTAAAGTAACTTCCTCGACTGAGCACTCAGCACTGACCGGTACCTTAAGCCCGTGCTGCCGGGTGAGTTGCTCAAAACTGGCCTTTTCCCGACATCATGCTACTTTCAGTGGTTTGTGACGGTACACAGAGAATTAGGAGCAAAACCGTGAAAGAAAAACACATTTAAAACTGACAGATGAGAGGAAAAACCGCAATTGATCTCAGTAAATAATAATAGAAAGTAAATAATAAGAGTGTAGCCCATTGAAAATGGACACCAAATCAGTTGATCCATCTCCTCTCAAGAGCTTTTTTACATGACAACCATATTGCTATTTTTGCCTGCCTAAATAAAAAATAATAATTAGAACATGAAGTTCCCTTCTATTTCTGCTATATTTTGGTCCATTAAATAAAATAAACTGGAGTAAAAACTTCTTCTGTAACGAGAGTATTACACCACTTTTCCAGTTTGTAAAAAAGTGGCTGAAGCTCTTCACACCTTTGGAAAAAAATATTTCCTGTTTGCCACATAAAGGACAACCCCTCCTTACCTGTGGGTCAGTGTGTGCTCTGTATCTGTCTGTAGCTATAATACCATGTATAATTCTTCATTGAAGGTCTCCAGACCTTTTCTCCAGGGGTGGTTTGTACCAAAACCTTCAGCTACCTTTAGAGGAAGCGCCTAACCCGAACATCTCCTGTCATTTGGATTCTTTGACACTCTCTAGTGTTTTAAAATGCCATGTTTTAACACACAGAGTATACATGACTGTCTTTCCACCATCACGAAACAAACAGCTGAGATGTCTGTTGTGTTGGAGGAATCATAATAATAAGCAGGCAGAACACGAGCAGTAACTCGTGTTACTTTTACTATATCGTTCTTTTTTTTTTCTATCCTCTTACATCGGAACATTTAAAACACCACAGTGCCACCTAGTGGACATTAATAACATAGCAATGCATACTATGCAATGGAAAGAGAACACAACATCTTCCCCTTTTCAGAAAGAAAACAGATGTTTTTATATCACAACATAAATAAACAAGTCAAGAATAAACAAGTATTATTGAAACAATGAAATAAATATGTTTACACTTTGTGTGTGTTATTCATTCACATATTCACACAGCTATCTCATGTTCTCCATTTCCCTACATATGTAAAACATAGTCCTTGGTCCAGACAGGTTTTTGTCTAACTCTAACAGACCTATTCACTGGACTTGTCTTTCCATGTTGTACCTGTTGTAGCAGGAGTAACATTTCCACTCAATTCTGGCAGTTCAGCAAGATGTGAGGCATTCCACACCTTACCATCATCAAGCAGGTAGGAATCTTCACCTTTCTTCTGTACAACAGCTTTTGGTTGTGTGAACTTCCGATCACTCCTCTTTACCATCCAAGGTTTCTTAACTCGAACTATGTCACCAGGTTGAAATCTTGAAGGCTTTGCATTTCTTCTGGAATCCGTGTAGTGTTTAACTTTGTCTTGTTTCCTTTTCACCTGTTCTCGTATCATGTTTCTGTCAATTTCTTTTACAGGAAAGTCCATGACTTGTAACTTGGTTCTCATACATTGACCATGGAGTAACTCAGATGGTATAACACCTGTGGTAGCATGAGGAGTACTTCCATAGTCTATCAAGAATGTTTGAGTGAAAGTCTTCCAAGGCTCTCCTTCAACTGAAGCAGTTTGTAGACAGTCTTTGAGGACCCTGTTGAACCTCTCGACTTCTCCATTCGCACGTGGGTAATAAACAGCAGATCTTAAATTACGGATGTCTCTCTCTCTCAGAAACTCAGAAAACTCAGAAGAGACAAACTGTCTGAGACCAACTCTTTTGGATTTCCTTCCTGAGCAAAAACAGTAGTCAAGAACTGTTTAACAGTACATGTGTCAACTCTGGACACAAAAGCGACTTCTGGCCATTTGCTGAAGTAATCCACGAGCGTTATTGCGTATCTGAAGTCTGACGGTGCGGTTTCAAATGGTCCAACAATATCAATGCAGACCTTTTCCCATGCAGCAGAAGGCAATTCAACAGGGTTGAGAGGAGCTTCATGTGTAACTGCAGACTTGTCATTTTGTTTGCACGTATGACAGTTGCGTATAAAAGTTTCAGTCTGATTGTCCATCTTAGGCCACCAGTAAAATTGTCTAAGTCTTTGCTTCATATGGACTATACCTTGATGCGATTCATGTGCCAGTTCTATGAGTTTCCTCTGTAACGATTCTGGTACCAAGAGACGGTATGTTCCCCTGACAATACATCCATCCACGACAGCAAACTCATGTCGGACAGGAAAGTATCCCTGTAAATCCGCATCAACATCCTTTTTGTGTTTCGGCCAACGTATCTGTTGGTATGTATGCAGTTTTGCAAACACCGGGCAGTTGTTGCATGCAGACTGGAAATCTTCCTTGGAGATTGCACTGGAAGCAAATGAAATCATAGCAACAGACTCAATGGTTTCTGCAAAGTCATGTTCAGTGTTAGCAAGAGACAGACTTGATAAGCAATCAGCAACACTGATCAATGAACCAGGTCTGTATTGAACATCGTAGTCAAACTCCATTAAGCGTGCAGACCATCTGGCAACACGTAAACCAGCTCGACTATTTCCTTTACTCGTAAGAAGAGTAGTAAGAGCTTGATGATCAGTGCATGGTACGAATTTCCTTCCCCACAGCCATGTACGCCACTTCTCTGCAGACCAAACACATGACAGTGCTTCCTTCTCGACAAAGGAGCGTCAGCGTCAGACAAAGAGTGTGAAGCAAAAGCAATGGTTCTTTCTGTTCCTGTGTCGTCCAGCTGAGTCAAGACAGCGCCAACACCATAGTCTGAGGCGTCACAAGAGAGTATTGTGCTGTGGTTGGGGTTGAATAAGGAAAGAACTATCTACTATCTACTATTGCCAGTTTGACTCAATCAAAACTTTCTTGTGCTGCAGTAGTCCAGTGGAATTCGAAGTCTTTACATAGTAAGGCTCTCATTGGTTCAACCAGAGTAGCATAGGCATGCATGAACTTACTGTACCAGGCACTAAGACCCAGAAATGACCGTAGTTTGGCTGCATCAGTAGGAGGGGGTGCATTTCTAATTGTAGTAGTATGAGCATCATCCGGGTGCAAGCCATCAGCTGCGAGTCTGAATCCGAGGAAGCTAAGTGTCGTCAAGTTAAACTTACACTTGTCTGCATTCAGTTTCAGACCAGCTTCACTAATCCTGCGCGGAACAGCTTTGAGGTTTGCATCGTGGATGGCTTTGGACGTACCATGGACGATCACATCATCCAAGTAACAATGTACACCATCAAGGCCTTTTAAAATCATGGTCATCATCCGTTGAAAAGCAGATGGCACTGGACACAGTCCATAAGGTACTCTACAGAACTGATATAGGCCTGCATGAGTAATGAAAGCAGTAAGCCCTCTGCTCTCCTCATGTAATTGTACTTGTTGGTATGCATTTTTAAGGTCAAGAGAGGAGAAAATCACTGATCCATGCAACTCAGACAGTATGTCTTCAATCAGTGGTAGAGGATGACTATCTTGTACCACAGCCTTGTTAGGTTCCCTTAAGTCAACACATATACGAATTGTGTTGTTCTTCCGCTTTGTGACTACGATAGGAGAAACCCACTCAGATGAATCAATCTTCTCAATTATGCCATTCTCCTCTAGCATCTTGAGTTCGTCTGACATTGCCGCTCGCACTGATAGAGGTAAGTGACAGATTTTTTGTTGTACAGGCTTAACTCCAGGGCGGATCTTCACTTTGTGTATGACATTTTTAGCGCACCCAAACCCAGGAACAGTTGGTATGGAAACAGGACTACCAGTAGAAGCAAGTGGAATGCTGGATGGTTGAAGCATTGCACAGTTAGTAGCAGGTTCAATCAAGCAACCACCCTTAATCTCAATGTCCAGTGCTTTATACAAGTCATGTCCAATGAGAGGATTTGACTATGTTAAACTCACCAGCAACAGTTTTTCCATAGTATGTCACATTCAGTCTCGGGTAACCACACACTGGTATGTTCTCCTTTGAGTAGGTCAGAAGCTGCACTCTCGGTGGTGACAGGACGCATGAACTGAAGTGTTCTTTGAATATGTGTTGTGGTAGGATTGATGCACCAGACCCTGTATCAACCATCATCCAAATGGCACAGGTCTGTGTAGAAGATGTGGGCATAGCCATGGTAAAAGTACCCACTGGAGCTCCATCATCTATATGGCAGTCATTCACACAGAGTACTGTTACATCAAGTAAGCATACTTCATTAACTGACTTTGATGCTGTCTTGCACACCTTCGAGAAATGTCAGATTTTTCCACATATTCTACATTTGCAGTCTTTAGCAGGGCAGGATTTATCATTTGCAAGGTGGTTAGCAGAACCACAGCGGTAACACTGCTGCTGTCCCCTCACACGCGTATCCTCCTTTGACTTAATCCTCGTTTTATTTTTGTGCATTTGCATCTTTTCTTGCTTCTGAGTCGCTGCTACTTGTTTTGATTCCCCTTCAGCAATGACTTTAGCATCTGCTACTGCCGATTCAATTTGTCTTGCAATAGATATAGATAAATCTGGCTCTAGTATCAGTCTTTCGCAAATTCGGGGCATGCATGTTTTTTCTACAATCTGATCACGGATCATTTCATGCTCAATATTGCCAAAAGAGTATGTTTTCACTAGTTTATGAAGCGCTGCAACGTAATGATCAGTGGACTCACCCATAGCTTGAGCGCGTTGTCTGAAGCGATATCTCTCAGAAACCACATTCAGCTTAGGAGAAAAGAAGTGTTTCAATGCTTGTAAAGATCCGTCGTATGTATCAGCGGTGAGAGGCAATATATTATAGATTTGTTGGCCTTCTGTTCCTAAACAGTGTATCAGCAAAGCTATCTTTCTCTCTGCAGAAAACCCTTCTCCACCGATAGCAAGCAAGTAGTTCTGAAATAACTTTTCCCACGCATCAAAGGACAGTTTCGGTTCACCTGCGCATTCCAGGAGCGCTACTGGGGGGGGGGGGGGGTTGCAAAGAGAGCAGGGCCATCTTAACATCCTCGTCGCCACTTGTTATGTTGGAGGAATCATAATAATAAGCAGGCAGAACACAAGCATTAGCTTAGCATTTCTTTTACTATATCGTTCTTTTTTTTCTATCCTCTTCCATCGAAACATGTAAAACACCACAGTGCCACCTAGAGGACATTAGTAAAATAGCAATGCATACTATGCAATGGAAAGAGAACACAACAATGTCTTAAAAGATAACAAGCCACCTTCCTTTTCTTGCCACGTTCCAGTCTCTGCAGAGACACGTAGCTCTGGAAACTCACATTTATCCACCTCTTCATTAAAAGATTCCTTTGCCATTCTATAGTCCTGTGGCAGAGAAATCTGATTCAACACTTTCTGTGCCACTCTGATTGATCTTAGTCCCGGTTTTAAAGCAAATTTCAACAGTTATCCACCTTGTTTCCATTAGATGACTTTTTTTTTTTTTTTTCAATGTTTGCTTCCCACGTGGCTTTTCGAAGAGTCTCTGATTTAGAAATGTCCAAATCCAATTCATCCTCAGTCCAGAAAAGTCCAGTTTGTTAACATAGTTCTCCATAGTAGGGCACAGGCAATTCCAGACCAACTCACATCCTCTTCATAAATGTAATATAATCATCCACCTGACAGTAAAATTAAAATGTGAGCTAGCGACAACAAAAGCCAACGTTGTTGTCATCTCATGTCGGCTGCGTCGGAGGAAAAATATGTGCTTGAACACACTGAAAGAACTTCAGCCGACTGTCATTTTCATTTTCAATTTTCATCATTTAGCAGACGCTTTTATCCAAAGCGACTTACAAGGGGAGCAATTAGGGGTTAGGTGCCTTGCTCAAGGGCACTTTAGTCATGATATCGAAGGTGGAGAGAGTGCTGTTTATTCACAATCCCCACTTTCAATTCCTGCCAGCGTGGGAATCAAACCGGCAACCTTCAGATTACAAGCCCGACTCCCTCACCACTAGGCCACGACTGTCAACGAGCACGTGCGTTCTGCGCCTGCGTATAAAGGAGATAACTGTCTATGTCTAATGTTTTTCCTCGTCGAAGTAGAGACCAGGAGATCTTGGGATATCTTTTAAGCAGAAGTTGCTCTTTATTGAGAAAACGTGCGTTGCTGTAGTCATCCAAGTCTCTTTTTAAGCTATTGTACATTGCAGTTTTAAATACATTCAACAGGGATACATACAATAGGTGGAGACAAATGTCTGTTCCCGGCATTTCCCCAGCCTTGATTTAATCAGCATAACGATGTCATTCAAATGCAGGGGGTGCTAATCAAGTCAGTCTGAAGGGGGTGCAAATCAAATCAGTCTGACAGTATTGCCCATACCTTTACATTATCATAGAGACAAAAGGGACAGCTGTACCTTAAGCTTGTCATGCCAAATAAACAGGAAGATACCCACAGACCACATGTTAATGTCTCAGACACCTAGGCTGCCTGACTTAATCCCCTTAGACTGTAACTCAAAATGTAAAAAAACACCATGTACATAACTTTTTATAAATTTGTAATCCCACAATACAAACCATAAGCAAAGCAGCGCTTGCTTCAATATCAATCATGCTGATCACGTTCTTTATTCCACTTCGCTCATGTTTTTAAGAAAATATTTGTGCATTCAAGTGCTCAGGTAAGATGAGGTAAAATTAAAACAACCTTTTGTCTGTGTCGTCATGACTTCTTTGCTTGCTTTCATAACTTTTGCTTATATTTTCGTGAACTGACTCGCTTGCTATAAAGAACAGCCAATCAGAGTTCTCTCTCTCACTGACGGCCCGACACTGATTCAACATGTCGAATCGGCCAAAAAAAAGCCGGCGAGGACCAACTTCAGCTGACGGAACACACTGAGAAAACTTAGTCGGCCAACGAACAAAAACTGCCCGACGGCCGACCAGTTGAAGTTCAGAGAAATGTATTATTGTTCACCTGACAATAAAGTTTAAATGTATGAAACTCTAAATTTATTAAAATAATTGTAATTAAGACAACTGTGAACTTAATAAATTGTGATTTTAATTGCAACATTGTTTGTTATGATGCATAAATCTTTTTAACAATGAAAATATAGACTACAGACAATTAATAAATTAATCCCATGATTCAAAACATGCTCTCCTTTCAACCATAAACCCCAATCTTCATTAATGTGAGTACAGTAGAAAAGTAACACTCAAATCCTTCAAATTTATCATTTCTGATAAAATCCCATTTTCCTCCCATCTCTCATCCCATTAATATTGAGAGATCCCATCCACAGTTATTCGTTTTTTCAGTTCATCGTAACTACTCACTTTGCTTGCCTTCATCATGGATTTAACACAGTTTTCAATGTCAGGGAAATAATCACCAACTTCAACCCCTGTTTTTCCTTTGGTCTTATCTAGGAAAGCATTGATTTATTCAACAGTGTACAGATCTTCATCAGTCTCTTCTAGTCTACCTAAATCCTGCTCACCAAACTGTAACACATCTTCTAACTCCTCAGCAATGTTCTCCTCTGAGCCTCCTGCCTGAACTCCACCATTCATCTCCTGTAAAACAACCTTTTTTTTCCATCATTCATCTCCATTATGTCATCATCCTCATCCTCCTCCTCATCATCAGTAGCAGCAGCAGACTGCAAGCTACTCCTGTCAATAGCATAAGGAACATTCACACATCCAGCATTGACACCATTTTCACTAACCTCCTCTTGTCCTTTCACCTGCTGTGACTCCATCTTGTTCCAAACTCCTCTGTTCTGATTCATAATTTCTCTGAAGCTCAACAGTATTAGCTGTGGATGGCCGTTGATCATCTCTAATTGGGACACGCAAAAAGTTTATGGCCCAAATTACCACACTCAAAGCACTTCAAACTCTCAGTACTTGCATAAACCATGTACGAATTTTGCCATGATTCACACGTATCGCGCTTTTTGGTCGTTGTGTTTGGTTATACTAGTTATGTTGCTTTGAGTGGAAAATTTCTATTATATATTTATGGGTAATGTAGGGTGGAGGTTTCCCATATCTTTTCTTAGTTAAGGAGGGAGGGAAGTTAAATGTTGTTTTGTTTTTTTCTTTGGGTATTTATGGGTAAGTTAGTATTAATTGTTTTAGCTAGAGTTTTTTTTTTTCTTATTTTCTTTTATACAGGTTGCCCACTTGAGGTAATTATTCTGTTTGTGAATTATTTGTTATCCTTTAGTTGCTTTCCACTTCACACTTCTGTTCAATAAATAAAAGGCAGACATGCCCCTTAAATTGATTTCCTAACCTTTGGTGTTTTTGTGACTCTGGGAATGGAGAGCTAAAGATATTTTAAGTGTCTCCAAATGTTTTTGTTCAATCCTCATTTACCCGGGACAAAAATGGGAGGACGTGTGAGAGAGAGAGAGAGAGAGAGAGAGAGAGAGAGAGAGAGAGAGAGAGAGAGAGAGAGAGAGAGAGAGAGAGAGAGAGAGAGAGAGAGAGAGAGAGAGAGAGAGAGAGAGAGAGAGAGAGAGAGAGAGAGAGAGAGAGAGAGAGAGATTTAAACAACTTTAATTACAAAAATTTTAAAACAATCCTCAATTACTTAGCCATCAAATGAGAGGGAGGAAAAAAAAAAAATTTACGTCCTTTAGCATCATATACATACACATACATAGATTTACAGATTACCATTGCAGTCAACAATTATTTATACCCCACTTGAGCTCTTCAATATTGTCGTTCAGTCGGTAATATTCAAATTCTATTCTTAACCTTGACTTCATCACTCTGTCTCCTCTCCACCAATTGTTATGGAATGACACTCAAGCAGAAGATAATAAATAACAAAGTTCGTTTATTCACAGTAATGAGGCAAAACAGGTAAGTTGGCAGTTCATTGATGTTGCATGAACAAGTATGATGGTATGTGTCGGTAAGGCCCTCACAAGGGATGAGCTAGTTGACACAGTCTCCGCCGACACCCCAGGTTCACGTTGCTGTCGCTCACAGGCGCAGGTTCCCCCATCCGACCCGGACACGGCCCGAATCCATCCAATCACGTTAAATGGTAAACCTTGGGATAAGCAGAGAGACTAAAATTAGCGTAGAATGCCATTCTTCTGATGTAACGAGTACATCCGGTGTTATAGGAAGTGTTCCCGGTTCTGGCTGACCTGATCTATCCAGCCTAACAATCCTTTAACGGATATGAAGACATAAATTGATAATGTGTCATGTGTATGCCAGGTTAAAGAGATTTAAACTGTGTTTCCCAAACAATGCTAGGAAGATCGTTCCAGAGTTTAGGTGCCATATAGGAAAAGGACTCACTCAGTACTCTGGTGATGGTGTGAATTGTGATTGGTTAGTGACTGAGCCTGGCAGATCTGTGTCATCTTGCGCCTACGCACTGCGCTTAGAAGATGGTGATGAGCAGTGTCTTAGACCCTCTCACTTTCTCGGAACCAGTAGTCAACAGCAGGTACATCAGATGGTTCCCCAGACCTGGGGAACAGAGGAGGCTGGTAACAGAGTACGTACTGGAAGGGAGTCCAGTAGTAGCTTGACGTAGGGAATTTTTATCGTACTCGGCCTGGCCTAGGAACTGGTTCCAAGAATCCTGGTGGCCATGGCAGAAGGTTTGTAGGAAGAGTTCTATTTATTGAATCTTCCTTTCAGTCTGCCCGTTCGTTTGGGGATGGTATCCCAAGGAGAGGCTTGCGGTCACACCTAGGAGTTTAAAGGAGGAATTCCATACTCTTGAAATAAACTGTGGACCCCGATCTGATACGATGTCCTCAGGGACTCCAAAATACCTGAAGACGTGGTTGAACATTAGTTCAGCTGTTTTTATTGCAGTAGGTAGACCTTTGAGGGGAATAAGCCAACAGGACTTGGAAAATCTATCCACAATGATGAATACACAAGTTTTTCCATCAGAAGCTGGAAGATCGGTGAAGAACTCTACTCCTAGATGTGACCAGGGTTGATCTGGAACGGGCAGAGGTAGAGGTTTTCCAGATGGAAGATGGCGAGGAATCTTGGAGATGGCACAGTCTGGACACCCTTGAACAAACTTTCTCACATCCCTAGCAATATTAGGCCACCAGAAGCGATCTTTTAGCAGCGAGAGGGTAGCATTGGTCACTGGGTGCCCAGTGCCCAAGGAGGAGTGAATGGAATGGATAGGTGGTGTACGTTGATTCCTAGGTACATACTGCATTCCTGGAGGGCAGCCCGGCGGGATTGGCGTAGAGACATTAGTAGAAGAAATGGAACTAGGAGACCATTGGATGGGGCTGACTATGACATCCTTGGAGATAATGGTTTCTGGTTCTTCTGTGGATTGTTCAGGAGCATGGATACGAGAAAGAGCATCAGCTTTGACGTTCTTGTGACCTGTTCGGTAAGATATGGTAAAATTGAACCTTTTGAAGAACAGAGCCCAGCGAGCTTGACGAGGATTGAGTCTCTTAGCATTTTGTAAGTACTGGAGGTTCTTATGGTTGGCAAGTACAAGAAAGGGATGTTGTGCACCTTCCAACGTCTCCATTCCTCTAATGCCAGTTTGATGGCGAGGAGTTCTCAGTTGCCGATGTCATAATTCTCTGCCTGGCTGAGTTTACGTGAGAAGGCACATGGATGGAGTCTTGGTGGTGTCCCCTGCTGGTGAGATAACACCGCTCCTATCCCGGTAGTTGATGCATCCACTTCAACGATGAAAGGTTTATTGGGATCAGGATGAATGAGGAGTGCGCTGGTGAAGGCATCTCGGAGTGTTTGAAATGCTTCTTCGGCAGATGATGACCAGGACAGAGACTTGGGTTTATTTTTTAGTAGGTTAGTGAGGGAACTGGAGAAGAATCTGTAATCTTGAATGAATCTTCAATATAAGTTCACAAAACCCAGGAAGCGCTGGAGCTCTTTGACTGTGGTTGGAGTAGGCCAGTTACGGATTGCTTCTACCTTTCCCTTGTCCATAGGGATACCTTTGCTACTGATGTTGTAGCCAAGGAACTGTATGGAGGATTGGTGAAATGTGCATTTTTCATGCATTGAGGTAGAGTTGGAACTCACTCAGGCGTCTTAGGACCTCTGCAACGTGCTAGCAGTGTTCGGCCAAGCTCTGGGAGTAAGTGAGAATGTCGTCTATGTAGACAAGGACAAAATGTTGGAGAAACTCCCAGAGCACCTTATGCATAACGTCTTTAAATACGGAGGGGGCTAATGCTAATGTTAATACCAGCCCATACGGCATAACCAGATATTCATAGTGTCCAGTAGGGGTCACAAAAGCGGTTTTACACTCATCCCCCTCACGTATTCGGATGAGATTGTAGGCACTGCGGAGGTCGGACTTGGTGAAGACTGAGGCACCACAGAGCTATTCCAATGTCATCGGTATGAGGGGAAGTGGATAACGGAACTTAACTGATTTTGTTTAGAGGTCGTAATCGATACAAGGCCGCAAGCCTCCATCCTTCTTGGCCACGAAGAAGAAACTCGAAGCAGCAGGGGACATGGAAGGGCGGACGTAACCTTGTTGTAAAGCCTCTTCCATATACTCCTCCATGGCCTTCTGTTCGGGAAGTGATAGTGGGTAGATCTTCCCACAGGGCACTGGCTAATGTGGAGGCAGCTGAGTGGCTTTCTTTGGACGGAAGACATCACTAAAGTGGGCATAACAGGACAGTTTCTCAAGAGGACTTTCAATGGAGGTGGAATTTACTGGAATGTATTTGATTGTAGATTCTGCGGGAAACAATGAGGAAAACAGTTGTCGCCCAACTTTAGGACTTCTCCCAATCTCCAAGAGATGATAGGATTATGCTTCACTAACCACGGTTGTCCTAAAATCACTTCAGCGGTGGATTCCTCCAGAACCAGGAGATGTAAAGTGTCCAAGAGGGCGTGTACTGGAATTGAGACATTGGAAGCATTAAGCATAACAACAGTAGTGAGTGGACGCATATTTATAATAGATGGTTCAATAACACTCACCATGGGATGAGGTGGTTGTATGAGGCAGGTATTTATGATGTGCCCTTTATCTCCACAGTATAAACAAGCCTCTGCCGCTCAGTATATGTCAGCCGGTTTTGTTCCACTTGCATGGGTTTGTGACCTGGTTCTGGAATGCTGATGTTTACTGGTTGGCGGAGGAAAGTGGAGAATGCTTCACCCTGGTGTTCTTCCATACATGACAGCATAAGACTATCCTAAGACTACTAGCCTGATGGAAAGCTGGATAAAACGCTCTAGACCGATGGTGTCGCCGTATGCAGCGAGATGCAGCCGTACACGCGGATCCAATCCCTGCCGATTGGTGGTGAGGAGCGAGCGCTCATTCCAACCACTGGCAGCAGGAAGAGTTCTGAACTTGAGAGCATAATCAGACACTGACATTTGACCTTGACGTAGATATAACTGTTCACCAATGGAAGAATCACCAGCAGGTTTACCAAATACTTCACGAAAATGTTCTAGGAAATTCAAAAGAGATTGTGTGCCAGTACCTTCTTGTGTCCAAATCGTTTCAGCCCATTGGAGCACTCACCCCGACAGCAGGGATATGATGTATGTGATCTTAACGCGTTCGGTTGGGAAAAGGTGCGGCTGCATCTCCAGGGTCAATGAGCACTGGAGTAGAAAACCATTGCTGTCCTCCACTGAACCAGAGAAGGGCGCTGGTTGGGCAATAGGACTGGCAACTACCGGTGGAGAAGTAGTGAAAGCAGCATTGACAGAAGTCCTGGGTTCAGAATTTGTTGTTGTTGTTGGATTTTGTAGAGCTTCGAAGATATCCTGTAGTTGGTGAGATGCACTCATGCTGGAAACTGTATTGGTCCGCTCTTCTGTTATGGAACAACACTCAAGCAGAAGATGATAAATAACAAAGTTCGTTTATTCACAGCAATGATGCAAAACAGGTAAGTTGGCAGTTCATTGATATTGCATCGACAAGTATGATGGTATTAAGAAAGTCTCTCGTCTTGCAGATGCTGAAGTAATCCAGGGAGAAGAGTTAACAGTATGCACAGACCTCAGAAGACCAGGTAAGTAGATTACACAATGATGAATGACTGATAGATCAACAGGAAGAATAGACTTGTGTGATGAACAGATGATACCAGGAAACAGCTGAAGAACAGGATACTGGGAAGTTTGCAGGTAGTCAACAGGAGCATAGAGCGTATGTCCTCTTAGTATGAACGAGATCTGACAATGAGGTGAGGTGTGTGCTTATAAAGCCGGTGAGTTGATTGGCTGATGAGATGAGTGTGAGTGTGATCAGTACTCTGGTGATGGTGTGCATTGTGATTGGTTAGTGAGTGAGCCTGGCAGATCTGTGAAACCAATAAGCTGGTGTGTGGTGGGCGTTCTGGCGCAAAATGGCTGCGTCACATCATCCAGGTGGATGCTGCACATCAGTGGTGGTTGAGGAGATTCCCCCTTTCATATGTAAAGCGCTTTGAGTACCCAGAAAAGCGCTATATAAATGTAAGGAATTACCAAACCCTCATAAATAATTACCACCTAATTTACTTTAGACAAGCAAAGTTTACTGTTTGGCTGTCTTATAAAAGAATAAAATTATGTAAATGATAAATCCCTCTTGCTACATTTAAATTTAGGTCCGTAAATAAACTATTCAGGCATGAAAACTTCTCCTAATCTCTGATACCACCCACCAAGAATGTCAAAAAGAGGCATTAATGTACTACAGTTGACAAATGAAAAACTGTCCCCTGTTGTTCACAGAAAGGATATCCTATCCCTGCTAGTGGGTCAAAATGTGCTCTGTTTGTAGCTATGATACTATGTACAACTCGCCATTGCAGGTCTCTAGACCTTTTTTCAATGGGAGGTTTGTACAAGGTCTTACAGCTACCATTTGGGAAAGAGTTTGATGTAAATTATCTGCAATAGATCTGCTCTTTACACAATGATTGATCTATGTGAATAATTTCATGCAATACATCATTTAACCTTTTACCAAGACACTTGGAGAGAATTTTATATTCTGAACATAGGATTGCTACAGGTCTCCATTTTTTATTAGTGTCAAATCTCCCTTCTTTGGAAGCAATGTTAAAATCGCATGCTGACAGCTTCTTCTTAGACTTCCTTCACTCATACATTTTTGAACAACTTCATGACCAATAATAGTCCAAAAACTTTTATAAAATTCGGCAGGAAGTCCATCAATTCCTGACTTCATGAAAGTTCCATTACAGCTGAAGTCAGTTCATTAAAAGTAAGTTTTGCTTCCAAAGTTTTTTGTTTTTTTTCCCCCATATACAGGGAGTGCAGAATTATTAGGCAAATGAGTATTTTGACCACATCATCCTCGTTATGCATGTTGTCTTACTCCAAGCTGTATAGGCTGGAAAGCCTACTACCAATTAAGCATATTAGGTGATGTGCATCTCTGTAATGAGAAGGGGTGTGGTCTAATGACATCAACACCCTATATCAGGTGTGCATAATTATTAGGCAACTTCCTTTCCTTTGGCAAAATGAGTCAAAAGAAGGACTTGACAGGCTCAGAAAAGTCAAAAATAGTGAGATATATTGCAGAGGGATGCAGAAGTCTTAAAATAGCCAAGCTTCTGAAGCGTGATCATCGAACAATCAAGCGTTTCATTCAAAATAGTCAACAGGGTCGCAAGAAGCGTGTGGAAAAACCAAGGCGCAAAATAACTGCCCGTGAACTGAGAAAAGTCAAGCGTGCAGCTGCCAAGATGCCACTTGCCACCAGTTTGGCCATATTTCAGAGCTGCAACATCACTGGAGTGCCCAAAAGCACAAGGTGTGCAATACTCAGAGACATGGCCAAGGTAAGAAAGGCAGAAAGTCGACCACCACTGAACAAGACACACAAGCTGAAACGTCAAGATTGGGCCAAGAATTATCTCAAGACTGATTTTTCTAAGGTTTTATGGACTGATGAAATGAGAGTGAGTCTTGATGGGCCAGATGGATGGGCCCGTGGCTGGATTGGTAAAGGGCAGAGAGCTCCAGTCCGACTCAGACGCCAGCAAGGTGGAGGTGGAGTACTGGTTTGGGCTGGTATCATCAAAGATGAGCTTGTGGGGCCTTTTCGGGTTGAGGATGGAGTCAAGCTCAACTCCCAGTCCTACTGCCAGTTTCTGGAAGACACCTTCTTCAAGCAGTGGTACAGGAAGAAGTCTACATCCTTCAAGAAAAACATGATTTTCATGCAGGACAATGCTCCATCACACGCGTCCAAGTACTCCACAGCGTGGCTGGCAAGAAAGGGTATAAAAGAAGAAAATCTAATGATATGGCCTCCTTGTTCACCTGATCTGAACCCCATTGAGAACCTGTGGTCCATCATCAAATGTGCGATTTACAAGGAGGGAAAACAGTACACCTCTCTGAACAGTGTCTGGGAGGCTGTGGTTGCTGCTGCACGCAATGTTGATGGTGAACAGATCAAAACACTGACAGAATCCATGGATGGCAGGCTTTTGAGTGTCCTTGCAAAGAAAGGTGGCTATATTGGTCACTGATTTGTTTTTGTTTGGTTTTTGAATGTCAGAAATGTATATTTGTGAATGTTGAGATGTTATATTGGTTTCACTGGTAAAAATAAATAATTGAAATGGGTATAAATTTGTTTTTTGTTAAGGTGCCTAATAATTATGCACAGTAATAGTCACCTGCACACACAGATATCCCCCTAAAATAGCTACAACTAAAAACTAAAATTTCCAAAAATATTCAGCTTTGATATTAATGAGTTTTTTGTGTTCATTGAGAACATGGTTGTTGTTCAATAATAAAATTAATCCTCAAAAATACAACTTGCCTAATAATTCTGCACTCCCTGTATAGCAGAGGAAGATCTTGTAGAAGTTCATGTCTGCATTGAACTTTTAAAAAAATCAGCAGAATATAATTTAAAATAAAAGTCCTCTGCAAGTCTATGCATCCTTGCTGGGTCTGAAACAAGGTGTCCACCCTCATCTTTTAAAAACAACATCTTTTGTACATGTTTAGTTTTCCGTTCTAAACACAAAGAGAGACAGACCCTTCTATGTCTTTCTTTTTTAAAGAAAACAACTCTTTATAAGTTCTCCTTTGACTTTTTCATTAAGGACTGAATTCAGACAGTTTTTCTTTTCTGTCCACATATCCTTCAAATTAGGAGAAGCGTTTACAATAATATTCCCTTCAATAATCTTAAGGTCTTACTCTAAACTCTCTAATGTTTTCTTTAACATTAAAAAGTACCTCACACGCTCAGGTCCATTAAAGGGTGCATATACATTTATCAATATGAACACAGATCCCTCTTATTCCATCTTTAACAGCAATATTCTTCCTTTTACAATTTCTACAATCCAAATTTAGACATTCATTTCTTTAGAAAATATAACGACTATGCCAGCACTTATATTTGTCCCTTGACTTAAAACACTTCCCCCTCCCACCCCCACCATCAACTCTATCTAAACTATCATGTGTTTTTTGTAAGAAAGCAATTATCTTTTTAATTACTAAATAACTCTGATACTACTGCCAATGAATTCCCATCTCTACCCCCATTTATATTTAAAGAGTCCACCCTCAACAGCTCCATAGAATAAAGAAAATATATTGTGGGCAGAAAAAGAACAAAAAAAAAAAGTAATTCACCACATGTGACTTAAACATTTGATTTGTTTTGAGAGGCAATTTATTTATCTTTTGTTTAACAACAATTCACCGTCTGCTCACATTTCTCACACATATGCTCCACGCAACACCCTTTCTGCCTTTTGCTTCCCTCTTCCACTGATTCCTTCACAACACTTAATCTGATGACACTCATTGTCCCTTCTTCCGAAAAATCGTGATACTTGACTAGCTTTCCTATAACTTGCATGCATTTCTGACCATACAATTTTCTCATTTGTCAAAACAGTTATCAGAACACTGGTGTATCAAATTTTGCATGTAGATAATCTATCGGACGTCTTCAATAGATTTCCCCGATTTCCCTCCCAAATCGGCCAGGTGTCGCACAGTTCAAAATTCTCGTTTCAAATTCTCCTCAAATTCAACCATGCATAACCATGCTTCCTGCATTAACGTAACCTCAAGTTTCCTCCTCTCTTGATCACACTGTCTTGACCGTGTGATCAAGTTTTTGAACTTTCTTGATCAAGACAGTGTTCCGGGCGAAGTTTTTCTCTCTTGACTACACTGCCACAGAGTCAGATCCACCACTATGGTGTATCCCCCTTTTTACCCAACCTCAATTTCAAAATTTCCAAAACCCCAGTTTTCTATGAAATTTTGATTTGTCTCTTACCAGTAAGATGTCTGATGCCACCCGGATTCTTTTGCTGATTCCAGTGGTGTCCCCTCCAGGCCCAGGCGGTCGGTCCCTCTTCCCTCAGTCTTATTCGGGGTAGGGCTGTGACTCTGAGTTGCAGGATGATCAGTCACCGTCCGCTCTAAAAGGGCACAAAGGGCACATCCAAGGAATCCCACCTTCTGACACCAAATTGTGGCGGCAAATAATAATACTCATTATTATACGGGCAAGTGTTCACTGTTGGCCAGAGGAGAACTGGCCCCCCGACTAAGCCTGGTTTCTCCTAAGGTTTTTTTCTCCATTTTGTTGGAGTTTTGGTTCCTTGCCACTGTTGCCTTTGGCTTGCCTAAGTTGGGGACACTTGGTTGATATTCAGCAGTGTTTTTGATATGCCTGCATTGGCGCCGTTGTATGCGAACTGAGCTGAGCCGGACGATTACGTCACTGTTTTCTCCAGTGCTGATATACATAAATTAACTAGACTAATAACTTCAGAACACCTTTTTTTTACACCCCAGTGGGATCATCTTAATCTCACTTGCCGTTTTACCATATCGTGTCAAAGCTTTCTCAATTTCATCATTCTGAATAAAAGGAGGCACATTCGATATCGTAACTTGTCGGAGTAACAAGCAGTGAAATAACAAAATCACCACTTAGTTAATCAGTTGGTAAGCAACAGAATTGCTATGTCTTCCTTAAGCTTATAGAATCATACAGGCACATGGTTTCTCCTACCACTGCTATGCTGATGACACACAACTCTACCTGTCCTTCCAACCAGATGATTCCACAGTAGCTGCACGGATCTCAAGCTGTCTGGCGGACATCTCAACGTGGATGGAAGAACACCACCTGCAGCTCAACCTGGCAAAGACTGAGCTTTTAGTCTTCCCTGTCACTCCTACTCTACAACACGACATTAACATACAGCTTGGTACAACCACCATTACCCCATCAAAGTCGGCCAGAAATTTTGGAGTTATCTTCGATGACCAACTGACCTTCAGAGACCACATCTCAAAGATGGCGCGGTCATGCAGATTTGCACTTTGCAACATCAGGAAAATCCGTCCCTTCCTGACTGAGCACGCAACACAACTGCTTGTCCAGGCCCTGGTCATTTCAAGGCTTAATTACTGCAATGCTCTTCTGGCTGGTCTGCCGTCAAGTGCAATCAAACCTCTTCAAATGATCCAGAATGCTGCTGCACGTCTTGTCTGCAACGAGCCTAAGAGAGCCCACGTCACGCCCCTCTTCATCTCTTTGCACTGGCTACCCCTTGCTGCTCGCATCAAGTTCAAGGCGCTGATGCTTGCTTACAGATCCACCACAGGCTCTGCACCTTCCTACCTCCACACACTGCTACAACGCTACGTCCCCACCAGAAGCCTGCGATCACTAAAGGAACGAAGGCTTGTGGTACCGTCACAGAGAGGCACAAAATCACTCCCCAGAACATTCTCCTTCACTGCTCCCTGCTGGTGGAATGATCTCCCTACTTTCATCAGGAACGCAGAATCCCTGGCAATATTCAAGAGACAGCTGAAAACTCATCTCTTCCGTGAACACTTAATCCCCTCATAAAAAAAAAAAAAAAAACCCTATCCTTCCCCTTTTTTCCCTTCCTTCTCTAGCTTATGGTACTGAGCACTGTATGAAACTTTTTGTGAGCACTTCCTGTGTATTTGCCAATTCATGAAGAATCGCTTGTTTGTTTTCCTCACTTGTAAGTCGCTTTGGATAAAAGCGTCTGCTAAATGACTAAATGTTAATGTAAACTACTGATCTTTGCAACGGAATGAATCAATAATATATAGAATAAGCTGGACAATGACACCATTTTCTTTGGGAGCTGCTGTGCAGCCAAAAATGATTTGCCAATTATTACTATAAAGCTGTTTTGCCACAATGTTCATTGTAAAAAGTGCGACTTGACTCGACTCGACTCGACTCGACTCCCAAAAGTTCTCTCTCAGGAACAGAATCAGGAAATTCTCTCGTAAGAACAGGCTGATAGATTTCACACATTATACTGTGATGGTAAAATTGTAGCCTCTCTCCATCAGGACTTTAATGAGGTAGTCAGTCAGATCATGGCCAGCCAAGTCCAGGCTTACTGCAGCATGATCCATTTCTTCTGGTCAGTTCTTCTGTCATGATTGCTGGTTGCAGCATGAAGGAGAAACATCAGGATATTGGTGCAGCAGCTTCTTCTAAGAACTTAGAGACAGGAAAAGAACAACCAAGTGGCAAACAAATGGGCAAACAAGATAATTGACACCACTAAACTGAAGATCAGATCAATCTGTTGCCAAGGAGACAGACAGGTTGGGAAACTGGGTCAAAGGAATGGGTACATAGTGAAACATGAACTAAATAAAATGAAAACCAAATTACATCCACACATGAACAGAGGCCTGTTGCATGAAGCTAGTTGAACAAGCCCTGACTTTCAGAGTAGGTTGGGAGTTGGCAAATCCAGAAAAATCCAGCCTGGTTTACATCAGGTTACAACCATAAACGTTCTCTGTCAACTCAGGCTTAATCCAGAGTTTGCATCTAACTCTGAAGCACGTGTACCTGAAAGTGTGACACATGCAGCAAACAGCCAATCACATAGAACATGGAGAGTGTCCGTTGGATAAACTTCTCGCGAGAGAGACACTTCTCTTCTGAAGATTAAGAGAGCGTTGTGAAAAATATTATGAAATTAAATGCATTTACAAAGCATAAATAAACACAGCTGATTCAGTAAAATTTTGAGAAGGCAATTGAAAGAAAATATGAGACTATATCAATGCATGTGAGTCAAACAAATAAACCATACATTTAAATAGTTTAAAAAAACTCAAAACAAGAAAAGCTTAATTATTTTCTTAAATATTAAACAAGACGTTTAATATTGTCAATTAATATAATTTTTTGAATACATCATATGATTTAGGCCTAAACATAATTGTAATTTATATAATATAAATATAATAAATAATTAACCACAAAAGATGAGCTCTAAAATGTTTTTACTGTAAAATGGTTGAATTGGCGAGAAAAACAGGGGGAGTGGTTTTATTGCATCAGATACGGGTCACTTTACTCACAGCTGACTGATCGAGTTTTGTTCTGCGACCTCTAACCCAGAATAAAACCTGCTCCAGAGCAGGTTAGCTGTGTAAGTTACCAGTGATCATCAGCCTCCCAATTCTCCACATCCAGCAGACAATGAGTGAAGAAAATTCGTAATCAAGCCCTTCTGTCCACTCATGAATCATCTTTGTATAGTCTATAAGATCTCTGTGCTCCTCTCTTAACTCCCCATGTACTTTTGTTGTAGAAATTTCCTCTTAAATTAAGAACATGGCCAGAGACAGAGTATTTTAATATTTTATTCTTGCAAGAAGGTCCAACTAACAGCAGTGAGCTCCGCTATATGTGTGACAGAAAATAGGCAGCTTGTTTTTGTTTTTATACCCTTTTGGCTATTGTTTTGAATAACTGTCTCCCTAATATAGACAGAGAGAATGTGATAAGCACTTGATGTTCAATTCTGCATGTATTCTCTAAACAGAATCCTCGTATTTCCAAAACAAACCGAGGCAAGCAAAATCAAGCAGGTCATTGTGACATCTCATATTCAGACCGAAGTAGGCCCTACAGGCCTCAAATATATACACTCATACAACTGAACAGGAAATATTGCAGTAAATATATGGAGTAAATACATATGGAGTAACTTTGAAAGAATAATATGAATTAAATGTATATTTCCTTGTTACGGATCTGCCAGGCTCTACCACCAACCAATCACAATGCGCACATTCACCAGAGTACTAATCACGCACAGCTGCACATCATCACAATCACAGTGACACTATAAAAGCATGCACCTCAGTCACTCTCATTGTTTAGTCTCGTTCATCGACAGTGGACTCATATGCTACTCTTCGGATGATCTCTGGACTGTATGTTCCTGCTCCCCGTAATCCTTACCTCATGCGTCTGTTGCAACTGCGTTCTCCGGTCTTCCACTCCAGTGTTCATCTCGGTGTTCGTCGTCAGTGTATACCTTGTGTAATCGCAACTTACCGGTGTTCAGAGGTGCGTGCATTCCTCCAGCAAATCTCCACCATCACCATACTCCCCATCTGTAAGAGAAAGACTTGATCATCTACATTTACTGTGTTGCATGTCATTGTGCTGCAAACTTCCCTGTTTAAGTGCCGTTCTGCAAATAAAGACTTCATTGTTATTCCATCTCTTGTGAGTCCCCATTCCATAACATTCCTTCGCAATTCCCCTCATTTTTAGAGTATACACTTCTATCAAAACATTGAGCAAATACACCTCTTAAGGCTTTGTCATACCCCTTCATTACCTGATAGGTTAAAAAAAAATAACTTTGAGGCTTTTTTTGTATCCTGATATACAAGGAAGCATGGGGAAATCCATTCCTACGTATAAACCTCTATTCACAGAACTCATTACATAGATACTGATCTGCTTGTACCATTTGATGCAAAAACTTTTCAGCTTTACTCAATGTCATCAATACTAGCCAGATAGTCGATGTCAACCCAATGCAGAAAGTTGCATCGGCACGATATCGCTCAGAGAGCTTTTGCTCATTGGGAAAATGTCGTGAGATGTCGGGATCTGATCGCGAATGCTCTCCGGCCGACGTGCAGACGATGCAAAGCTGTAAATCCCGGCCACTTTGCAGGTGCTTTCTAGGACCTGTATTTATTCAGGCTGAACCTCTCGGGTTCCACCCAGGTAGCACCCTGACACAGAATCAACCTAGAACCTCTTACAAAGCATAAAAAACCAACGAAAAATAGATGCTTTTGAATGCTTACCTTCTGCTGAAACAATCTGATATCAGTTGAATGAAACTACGTTACAGAATAAACACGTGTTCCCCATCTGGTTTGATTACCTCACGTTGAAACGATGTTGATTTCAGTTGGGTGAAAGCTTCATACAATTAATACATTTTCTGTTTTAAAAAACTTAAATACTAACAGACAAATTTTCCTTTGTGTAATAATCACGCATCACATTCAGTTAAAATTGCTTTAATATTTACAAAACAGTTACAGATACTTCCTTCAAAACAAACCTTCAATATGACTAACAGAACAGACATTTACATTCAAATACACAAGAGCTATACAAGTAAATTACAGGCTAATATAAAGTTACATGAAGCAATATTACTCAAGAATAAAACTGGTCATGTTCTTTTGTATCAAATGCGTTATTTTTATTGGGGCACAAAAGGAGAGTGAGGCAGAACATAATGAGACTGACAGCCTCATTGTGACTGACAGTCACAATTCACCATCACCGTTTCTTTTCTAATGGTGACTGAGACTCTCTGACTCTCTTTTGTGTTCCACAAAAATAAATACATATGGGTGAGTAGATGGTTTATAAAAGAAATCTTACCCTTGAAATTAGAGGACAGAAGAATATAGCAGATGAGTTGGTTTTCCTTTGCGATTAAAATGTAAGTTTCTTGCTCTTGTATTATCAGGAAAGTAAACTCCTTGGGTGAAAAAGGTGACAAAGATGTAACCAATAATTTCAATACCATAGACAAAACCGTTTTTAAATTACTTTTTTAAAAACATATTATCAGGCAAAAAAGTAATTATCGGGTTTAACTCACACCGAAAAGTCATTATTAAATACCCATGAGAAGGATGCAATACTAGAGATACCAGAAAACTATATGACAAGAAATCAAATCAAATCAAGAAGTCATTGGACAAGAAATACTGATCGGGTCAGCAGGGTCCAGCCAATCCCTTGATAACAACTAAATATCACTTGTTTATACACTCACCTAAAGGATTATTAGAAACACCTGTTCAATTTCTCATTAATGCAATTATCTAATCAACCAATCACATGGCAGTTGCTTCAATGCATTTAGGGGTGTGGTCCTGGTCAAGACAATCTCCTGAACTCCAAACTGAATGTCAGAATGGGAAAGAAAGGTGATTTAAGCAATTTTGAGGGTGGCATGGTTGTTGGGGCCAGACGGGCCAGTCTGAGTATTTCACAATCTGCTCAGTTACTGGGATTTTCACGCACAGCCATTTCTAGGGTTTACAAAGAATGGTGTGAAAAGGGAAAAACATCCAGTATGCGGCAGTCCTGTGGGCGAAAATGCCTTGTTGATGCTAGAGGTCAGAGGAGAATGGGCCGACTGATTCAAGCCGATAGAAGAGCAACTTTGACTGAAATAACCACTCGTTACAACTGAGGTATGCAGCAAAGCATTTGTGAAGCCACAACATGCACAACCTTGAGGCGGATGGGCTACAACAGCAGAAGACCCCACCGGGTACCACTCATCTCCACTACAAATAGGAAAAAGAGGCTACAATTTGCACGAGCTCACCAAAATTAGACAGTTGAAAACTGGAAAAATGTTGCCTGGTCTGATGAGTCTCGATTTCTGTTGAGACATTAAGATGGTAGAGTCAGAATTTGGCGTAAACAGAATGAGAACATGGATCCATCATGCCTTGTTACCACTGTGCAGGCTGGTGGTGGTGGTGTAATGGTGTGGGGCGTGTTTTCTTGGCACACTTTAGGCCCCTTAGTGCCATTTGGGCATCGTTTAAATGCCACGGCCTACCTGAGCATTGTTTCTGACCATGTCCATCGCTTTATGGCCACCATGTACCCATCCTCTGATGGCTACTTCCAGCAGGATAATGCACCATGTCACAAAGCTCGAATCATTTCAAATTAGTTTCTTGAACATGACAAAGAGTTCACTGTGCTAAAATGGCCCCCACAGTCACCAGATCTCAACCCAATAGAGCATCTTTGGGATGTGGTGGAATGGGAGCTTCGTGCCCTGGATGTGCATCCCACAAATCTCCATCAACTGCAAGATGCTATCCTATCAATATGGGCCAACATTTCTAAAGAATGCTTTCAGCACCTTGTTGAATCAATGACACGTAGAATTAAGGCAGTTCTGAAGGCGAAAGGGGGTCAAACACAGTATTAGTATGGTGTTCCTAATAATCCTTTAGGTGAGTGTATATTGATTATATACACAATTAATAGTAGTTAATAAGATGGACGTGGTTTGGCATTGATAAAATGTGATTGGAAAAAAAAATTAATCAGAACATCAACTCAAATTATGCATGTGCTGTATAATATCTAGTATTATTGTAGCAAAACTGAACACCTGTGACAGTGGAATTTGTATTTGTAGAGAATATTTCAGTAAAGTCATTGAGAATGTGTATTATGAGTTGCAAACTTGTAGTTTTATTTTCTCTCTCACAAACACAGTTACATTCATACATAAACAACATACAAATCCTATTCTACAAACCACAAATTAAGACACTCATAGGCTCACATTTTTGTAGATCACTCAAATAAAGTTTGTAATGAAAAAATCCTATCATCCATAAAAATGACTTGTATCCCACTCAAACATAGTCCTGAACACTGATTGTAAAATAGTAATATTTATAATAATTAGCTAGTTATCATGTATTGCCAAAAAAGCAATTCTATTCTGCAAGGCAATTTCTGGGTGCCGCTGTGTTGATTACTGATTGACTAATAATAACAAGGACATGTTTATCACTGAATAGAGTGTGTAAAGAGTAGATAATTGATACATGGTATGATCTCTCAGCTGAATTCAAAGAATTTTTTATTTTAGTAAAGCCGAGGGTATTGTATATTTTTATATTTTGAATATACAATTTATTAAATGTTGAATTCATGTTTATAAAAAGACGCTGCAGATCATGACGTCATATCACGACTGTTACAGTGTCCGAAGAAATTTCGCATGCTCAAAGTCTAGCGTGTCCGCAGCTTAAATGCGAGCATATGAATTTCTTAATTTGTGAGTTATACAATAGGACACATGTGTATTCCCTCTGTGTCTGTCCAGTCCTTGTCAGTTTGAAACGTAGCATGTTTGGTGTAACTTCCTGTATCCCGTCTGTTCATGATTAAAACTGTGGTTAGTGAATTCAGTGATTCTGTCTGTTCCTGCCAACACCTGCGTTACAACATGTACCACCAGAAAAGAATTTGAAAAGGTGTAACCGTTGTGTTTTTTGTGAGAGAGAAGTTTGCAACTTCTAAAAAACCTTTTTCTCTGTGACTTTTAATTTACTAATGTGTGACTATTCTTTAAAACTACAAACCCCACTGTCACAGGTGCTCAGTTTTACTATAGTAATACCCTCACAGAAAATGGTAGTAATCAGGCGTCCATACAGAAGCAGAGGTCAGTGTGGTGTACTGTTGGTACATCTGTCCAGGCCAATATCTCATGCCTTCATGCCTTCAACTCGAGATCCCAGAGAATCTGGAATAACAATAGTACAGTTCAAAAACCATCATACATATTCATTACAAAGTGTGTCATCTGGCATCACAAATTATCATTCCAGGTTCAATTTAATTTTAGCTCAATACACAATATTTGTGGCATAGTATTGTCCAAAAGAAACGGTTTTGACTTGCACTCTGAATATTCCTTTAATTTAACAAAATTAATGTAAAATTAATGTAAAATATAAAGCATCCATGCATTTACAAACCTCAGTTGGGTTAAAACCCTCTGAGGTCGGCCGTCACGCCCGCGTGATTTACTCACTTTTTTCTTGTCAGTGTGAAAGAGACTCAAAATGCTCCGTCAATTTTGAACATACAATTAAGAGATATATACCATTGCAATCTGTGAAATGTCTACTTTTACTTGTGCACACTCATAGTAAAAACAAAATGTTGTGCTTTTTGCAAAATAAACAAAACTAACATGATGCGTGAGCTGCGATCTCTCTCCGAATGAAATCCATTCTGATAGTCATAAGAAAATGAACGGTAACTTCGTGAATACTATTCACACAAATATGAAACGCATGTCTAAATAAACGTTGGAATGTCAGGCTTTAAATCATGTAAGTCAAATCTAAAACAAATATTCTCTGTTTATGTAATCTGTTTGAAAACGGAGAGAAATCAGTCGTTCGCGAGTCAGCTCATTATCTGTAATGTGACCACGCCCACGGAGAGCGCGCACTATTCAAACACAAATTCTGAGGCGATTACTGTAACAGAGAGTTAACGCCCACATAACATTCTTAGTTCAAGATGCTTCACAGCTTTGGCCTTTGGATGGGCCGTTAGCCACTGGGGGAGTGTCTTTTGTCTCCCCTGGTGTGAATTGCTAATGTATTCATGGCCATCACCACTCCCACGCATACAGCAGTGGTGACACAAAAACTGATTTACAAAATTTAAATCATTATATTGTTGTTTGTGTTGAAGCATTCAGAATGATTTCCACATCATTGTGTAGTAAAAATTCTAGCCTACAAGCTTGATAACTCAAAAGTCTTGTGAACAACTATTCAGTATGTGTTTTATGGCCTTATTGCAAGGGCATTTTTTTTGCCAAAGCTTACTAACCACGCATAATCTTTATTTTTAAAAAGATGCAAACATGTACATCTATTTTGCTCACATAATATTGTAGCAGAGTTTGTGCTGAATACAGCAAAATTACATGTTGGCCAATAGTATGTTATAAGCAGCTGAAATAAGCACAAATGTCAGAGCATGTAAAACTACTCCAGGACCCCAAATCAGCCTCAGACTCCAGAGGGTTAATATGATAATGGAAAACTTGAATCAGTGTTACACTGGAAACCCTGTCAGTGATGTGCTGTAAAGAAAAAGGAAAGACATAACACAGTAAAGCTGTATTTTCATAGTTGGTCATTTTATAACAAATTAATTGTTTTTAAAAGATCTTGTTAATAACTTTGCTTAATAATACTAACTTAGTAGTAGTAGTAGTAGTAGTAGTAGTTGTAGTAGAATATATACATTTTTCCTAAACACAAGTCATGCCCTACTCATAACTTGAAGCATGCTTTACCGGTCTCCAATGTTTCTAGTCAAATCAGCATATTTTCCAAGCTAATAATGTAACATTAAGCACCTCTTCCGGAAGCTCAAACATAACATACGAGAATGAACCTTGTCGGTTACACAGCGCATTTTAGCTTTCGGAGAGGTTTGTTCTTTGTGTTGTTCAAGTTAGGTTGAGCTTCTGCTTATGTTCGCCAGTCATTGTTTACATGCAAGTAAAAGTCGATCGATTCTCTTCAGAAAATCTGGCCTAAACCACTCGATTCATATGGATTAGTTTTGTGATTTCTTTATGAACTTTTTGAAGCGTCAAAGTGGAAGTTACAAAGGCAGTCTATGGACGGAAATCTGACAGCGTTCTGTCATCAAAAAGATCTTCATTCTTGTTCCGAAGATGAACAA
Source organism: Zacco platypus (assembly GCA_038088235.1). Taxonomy (NCBI): domain Eukaryota; kingdom Metazoa; phylum Chordata; class Actinopteri; order Cypriniformes; family Xenocyprididae; genus Zacco; species Zacco platypus. Next base: position 12,618,264 of record CM076080.1, read on the forward strand.
AAATCTTACTGGTGTGGAACGACATGAGGGTGAGGAATTAATGACAGAATTTTCATTTTGTGGTGAACTAACCCTTTAATTCGTTCCTATGGAAGTCAAGCTTCACGCTCGCTCTGTTCTGCACCGGTGAACACGCACCATAAAAGGAAGCGGATGTGTGTCACTTCATGGTCAGAGACAGGAGAAAGTGCGAACGCACAGCTGGTATCGTTTCAGATATTCTAGCATTGATACATATCGAAATATCAATATTTTTGACACCTGCTCACAGAAGTTATATCACGTAACTCACATGGACAGTGGCAGCTATTGGGAAACTCACCATCTTCATGAAATGTGTGTAGATGACATCAAGGCCTTGTCCTGAAGAATGTCAGCACCAAACGCTAGGGATTAAATCTGTTAACAAGAGCACAGCCATAACTGTGAGAACTCTAATGATATCTTTACCCCCTGATATTGTATTGGCGACATAAGTCAAACATTTTAGAGGCTAAGTGAGTAAGCTGACCAGATTTCTTTGAAAAATAACTTGCATGCCTAAAGTTGTCAACCCCCTGAACTACAGTCAGTATTTAAAGTAAAAAGTATTTAAGAATTTATCAGTACAAAATACATACAAATAAATAAATAACAGTGGAACACTGTAGTATGGTGTCTGGGAAACATGACTCAAAACAGAACTAGAGAAAATATATTAATATTTTTAGTTTATCATAACTATAAACTATCATAACATTATATTTGTCACTTTTCACAGACAGTCTCACTGAGGTTTAAACTGTGAGACTTCTTTCAAAAACATAATAAATCTAACAGATCCCAAACTTTTGAACAGTAGTGTATGTTTGAGGTTTTGCTTACTAGTCATAAGGTTTTTAGCGTGAGATTTTCTTTGACGGGGTGCTGGCCATCAGCATGGAAGAATCTAGGAACATAGCAAACAGTTTATCACAGAGCCTATATAATGTCAGGTTTAATAGAAGGAAACAAACTAAAACAGAGGTGAAATGCGGATAAAAAGTAGAATGTACAGAACATACATACAATAATTTCTTAACAGAATTTGTTTTAGGGTCACTTCATTTTACATTGTTCAGTGTTACTTACGCTTGGATGTCAGAACCTTACAAACTGTAATAGATAAAAAATAATTATAGGTGAATATTTTGTGGGGTAACACTTTGGTACAGGGAACACATTTACTATTAACTTTTGCATAAAACTCTTAATTTTCTGCTTATTAATAGATAGTAAGGAAGTTGTTGTAGTGTTTAAATTTAGGTAACGTTATTGGGCAGGGTTATGGGAGGTAGAATATAGTCATGCAGAATAAGGCATTAATACGGCTTTCTAAGTACACTGTAAAAAATTGTGCTGTATAATAACAGTAATCTACTGGCAGCTGTGGTTGCCAGTACAGCCCTCTACCGTAAATTTACAGCTCTTTTATTTTACTGTATGTTACCGTAATGCTACCATGGAAATTAACTTATTTCATTTGGGAAGCCGTTTTGCTACAAACAGTTTGTGTTTGCAGTTAAGAAACATTCCTTTTCAGTTGACTCAAATGAAACAAATTCACAGTACTAATGCTATTTTTTTTAAGCTCAGTGCATAATACTGAAATAATTAAAAACATGACTTCAACTCAAATCTTTGCAGCTTGTCTAAGCTAGTAATAGCACAAATATATGTGCTAAAGTACTTAGTAAACAGCTTATCACTGCATTAACAACTAGAGTTACTGTCTTTATATCAAGCAACATGCAGCATAACATCAGTGTTTCTCAGCTCATTATTGACTGAAGCACAGGCTCTACTCTCCAGCACAATAGTGACCCACAAAACTAATTAATTAAACTAACAGATCTCTCCTATATCATACTGTACAAAAACACAAAACACTTCAGTTCAGTATTTACTCTCCTTATCAGTTATTGACTGATAAGTAACTTTTTTCTATTAACTTTCACTAATATTTCAGTCAAGTGAACTTGTTTTGTATAGTAAATCTGACTGCTACGTTCAACATAATATTACTGTTTTTCTTCATTCATTTTATGGTAATTTCTTGTCAGCAAGGTTGGCAGTAAATGCTGCTTTTCTACATTTGTTGCCGTAAATTAATTTACAGAATATTACTGTTTTTCCTTGATTTTACGGTAATCTACTGGCAGCTGTGGTTGCCAGTAAATTGCTGTTTTTTTACAGTACGTTGCCGTAAATTAATTTACAGTTGATTACTGTTAAATTACGTTATACTCTGTTTTTTTCCATCTCACACCTTTAACCCTTTAAACACCACAGCAAAATCTTCAGTTTTAAATGATCACTTGATTGTGTCCACACTTACAGAGTAACACTGAAGCAGTGCTAAGGTTAATGAGACAACAGTTAATGAGATAATTAAGTGATAATTGAGAATTAGTGATGAACACCTGCTGTTAACAAGCAGAATCACTGAAGGAAAAGAAACAACAAGAACAGAAAAAAATGAGCAGAAACACAATAACTTCAACAGACTTCCAGCCACAGCCTTAGATGAAATCAGCTGAAGATAAAAGACATTAAATATCTCAAGATCTCAGCAGAGGAGGATTAAACAATATAAACAGCATTACTAGCTTCACTTATTACTAAACAGGTTGACTTTATTTCTGTCAGATATCTACAGAAGTTCCTATTGAGAATTAACAGAGATTCAGATGCTGTTTTGTTTCGTTTGATGTTACCATGATGGAGGTCAGTGTTTGCTTTAATTGGGTTCTTGACCGTTGTCTTTTTAACAGTAGAGTTTCTTTGCATGTTGTAACTGTGTGTATTCCAGACACAATTGTTACGAATATCGTGCTTAGGTGTTGTTGATTATGTACTGATTTTTATAATCGTCATGTTAAACTCTTCATTTACTGAGTTAGTCCAGTGTCAAATCCATTATCATAAATGTGTGCTTCTTTTAAATGAAATCCATTTTTATTGCCACCACTCTAGCATTACCACTCAAAATCATGCAGTTCAGTTTATTTTTTCAAGACTCATTTACAGATAAATGTGTGAACTATGGCATTACTGAGCTAAACAGAGAATTCAAGAATCAGCGTATGAATCTCAACAATGGTCAACAAACAAAATAAAAGATCACCTCTGAACATCATAAAACACATTACTAAAAGTCAGCACAAAAGCAACAGCAAAAATCAAGGCAGTAAGAATTAGAGAAAATAACTAGACAATTCAGCAACATAATTTATTCATTCCGTAATGCATGCTGGGAGTTTTGTACCCAGCATGCATTACAGCAAGAAGATTTTGATTGTCACCATTGTTGAGATTCATTTCCCAATTGTTGTCTGTGTGACTCTGACTTAAACAGTAGTTCAAAATGTTATCCACACAAGCTGTTAACAAATTACTTCATATTATCTGTCTTTCATATTAATGATAAATTCCATGATCATGATATTAAAATTGTAGAACCATCTAGACTAGAGATTAACAAATTTGGCCCGAGAGATAGTATTTTTGACTATTAATAAATAGCTGATCTCATTTGATCACAACTCCATCTGGTTTCTCAACTATAACAAATGTGTTTTAATAACACTGTTATAGCTGGCAAAGTAAACTTAACGTTTACTAATCAAAGATCAAGATCCCAACTAAACCAACACTGATCTCTGTCATGGTAACGTCAAACGACAATAAAACAACATCTGAACCTCTGTTAGTTCTCAATATGAACTTCTGTACACATGACAGAAAAAAGTCAGTCTGTTTAATAATAAGTGAATCAGGTAATGCTGTTTGTGGAGTTGATTAATCAGATCTTGAGAGATTTAATGGAATTTATCTTCAGTTGATTTAATATTTTTTCTGTTCTTGTTTCTCTTTCCATCAGTGATTCTGCTTGTAAACAGCAGGTGTTCATCAGTGTCTGAATTCACTCTTTTTTTTCATTCACTCTGTCAAGTGGACTAGATTAGTGAATTAGTGTAGGGAATAGTGATTGAGGGTATAGCATGTAATTTGGAACACAGCTTCTGAGTGTCAACTTTGAGCGCTTTTAATTGAGTGTGTTGCTGTAGGCTATTTTCTAGAAAACTTCAAATATTACCCAAAATGCGTTGTTTCTACAGCATATTACTGTTTTAATGGAAAACAGCCTGTTATTGTTGAAATTTGGCTGTTTTTTTACAGCAATTTTTTACAGTGTACTAATAAACAGTCAATATGCAAGTTAATAAGCAACTAATTAAAACTGAGAATTGTTCTAAAGTGTTACCTTATGTGGAAAATATGCGTATGAAGTTATTTAATGAGCTTCCTCAGTTCACCTGAGTTTCCTACTTCTCTGTCAGCAGCTCTTGGACCTTCCCCCTACATTGATGTAGAATTATTAGTTTTTCACCCCTGAAATCACAGAATATTTTTTCTTCAATGTAATTGGTATTAAATTATTTAACATTAAAATAAATTGTGGTCATTTGTTTACCATGAAAGACCAAAACGCATTTCAGGTAATTTTCGCGCTTCTTGCGTGTGACGTCATCGATTAAGTTCATTAGTCTTTATTTTAAATAAATAAGGCCTAACTCACTTCCAATTACCCACTGGCAGATTGCCAGCAAAACCTTAACAAAATGATCAAAACCTCTCTTCTGCACACGAAGATGCGATTAAAAACTCAAACTTTCATAACAGCTAAAGTATACAGTTAGCCAACCTCTTCTGAAAACGGTTAAGAGGCTAACGGACTTTTTCGAAGACACTAAACTTTTTCAATAAAGAAAATATTCAACAGAAGTGTGTCAATTGCAAGTAAGAAACGTATCCAGAACAGTTTTATCAGTTACTTATGTGATTTTAGGGACTAGACTAACCTGAAAGCAGAGAAAACAACAACGTGAGATGGAGTTTTGCAGCTTGTCCGTTACTGCGGTGCCGCGCCGTTTCCATGGTAACTTCCTGCACGCCAGTGTTTGAATGTTCAACGCGCACAAGCATTAAAACAAGTCACGCAACATTTATAAAAACAACAAAAAAACAAATCTACCACCAGTAGTAAATATACGGGATGGCCTGTCAAAAAGTGATTAATTGCTTTGACCTTTGACCCCTGTCAAATGATTAATGACTTTGACCTCATTGACCCCTCCCCTCCGGGGGTTGAACCTTGTTTCACCCCATGACCCGGGGTTATGGATAATTGATAATTGAATTAGGGATAATTGATAAATGATAATTGAATGAGTGATGTTGACCTATGACCTAAACGGATGAGGGATAATTTTTTTTATGACTTTGACCGCCATAATTGAAGGTAAATGTCCGGGGTCACAGGGGTGGGTCACAGAGTTGGGTCACACGGGTCAGGATCACATGTCCGGATAACATGGACGACGGCATCCGCATTCCAGCTCACGGGTCTCTCATCTCATCCTTCTCTGTGCAAGTGGCAAAAATAAGTTTCTAATCATTTCAAAAAGTTGATTGAAAACATTGCCTTCTTCAAAAGATGATAAATAAAAATATATAACCGTATGTAAGGATCAATACAATAACAAACATGAATAAATAAAACATTTACCACCGTTTTAGTTAAATAGCTCACATTTTTGAAAGAGCTCCTTACTTGTTGATGTCCTGAAATGGTTTACAAATCTCTCTTACTGACTCTCCAAAGAGCTCCTTCCAGCCGTGCTGTGAAATGCAGGACAGAGGGGGAGAGCGGTGGGAGGATGAAACATTGTTTGTTCATGTTAACTGTATTTCAAAGCATAACTGCAAAAGTTTTTAAATGACATCTTTTAAAATGAAAAATTAAATCTTTAAACTTCTATTTAAATTATATTTTTAAAGTCTTAATAAAACAAATCTTCTATTGATCTTCTTAGAAGACTGATGTCCTCATGGTAGAAGTGATCTGACTTAAACCTAACGTATAATTGTTATGTATCAGTGTATGTAAAAAATGTGGAGGTCTCTTAAGCCATCTCACACAATGTGTAACATTTTCAATCATTCCTTAAGAAAATCACCAAACATTTTCAGAGAGTGAGAAACATTTAATATCAGAACATGAGATGCCTCAGGCTGGTTCTATAAAATGAACTTATCTCCAATTTAAATGAAATATGTATCAACAAATATGTTACTAAAAAAATATTTAAACAAAGTTTTAGTTATAGCTAAATTAATATATAAATTAAAATATATATATTAAAATATCCTTACATTTTCAGTGAGGTGAAGAAATAGTTCTTTATACAATGATAAAAAATAAAATAAAAAGCAAATAGTTTAAGTTGTATCATAAACAAACAGTCCCAGATCCTCCAAGGGATAAACTCCACAGTGAAATGAAGGCTTCAGACCCTCACAGAGATGGGAGGAGATACAGACCAGATGAGGCTCCTTTCCAGAGTGATTTTTTTTGTTTTGTTTTTTACTGAATTTATTTCAAAGCACAATCTTAAAAGTTTAAATATGATCTTTTAAAATTAGAAGGTTGTTTAAATCTACTCTTTAAAGTTTATTAAAGTCAAATATTCTTCCTACAAGTCTACTGATACTCAATGGTATATGATTTTGCTTAAATTTAACCTAAAGCATTATTTTTTATTAAACAACATTTGTTCAAAAACTTTAAAATGTTAAATCAAAATCTGCGCTTAGTTGTCTTAGATCACAACTATACAAATAGATTCAAGTGGTATTTTTGTCCATGCAACACACAATGTTTCAAGAAATTTGTATGTTTTTAAAATAAGCTTTTTTTCTAAAAAAAAGAAAAAAAAAAGAAAAGTGAAGGTGTCTGTGTGTGTTTGACGCCTCACATATGCGACTCTCACGTCACCGTGAAAACGAGGACTCAACATTGCTCTTATTTAGCTTAAGTTGTATCTTTAAGAAAATCACAACGCATTTTCAGAGAGGGGTCCTCAAGAATCATGAATGATGGCCTCAGGATATAGAGTGATTTACAGACCAGACACTTCTCAGTGCAGATCCCATGAAACAAATTTGTCTCGAGTGAATATTTAACTTTACTCGCCTTAATTCAAAGCATGACATTACTTTAAACAAAAGCTGGTCATATCTTATCACACTACTATAACATCCGACATTCTGCGGTAGCTGTGACCTAGTACTGTGCTTATAAGTTTTATATGATTTTACTTTTCTTGAGGCTTCTGAGCTGCCCTTTATCAGTGTGATAAATATAAGTGTGAAACATACAGTACCCTTTACTGTAAATATACTATTGCTATCCACTTAAAAATATAAGAAGTATTTTTCAAAAGGTGATGCCACAGTTTGTCTGTTGGACCCTTGAGCAAGCTTTGGGAACTATGACACTAGCAGGACGTATGACCCTTGACCCTCAACCATTTTGCAGGGTGTTAAACAACAGGGTAGTCATTCATTTCAACTGTGTTATTTATAAAACTACATTTCTCGATGGAGGGAATCTACACATCCCAGGTCTTTCAGAACACATGACTTCAGGATCAATGGGGCTCTTGAGAATATTTAATTGTGCTTAAAAACCAAAGATTAGACCAAATCCCCTACCTGGCATATCCGCATCAGACTCTGTGCTAGAAAATATCTTTGCTGTTAAATAGGTTTTTAAAAAAAATACAAAAAAAAAACTTACATGTAAACTTAAGAAGTATACAGCTCCAAACAGTTCCTCACACAATGTAGCCATTAAGGATGGCCAACGGTTCAGGACAATGGTTGAAAACACTACATATGCAAGCTAGTTTTACCCCAAAATCAAATACTGTATTACACTTTTTCAAAAGATAATATTGCTTTAAAGTTTGAATAAAAGGTTAAAAGCAAACGTATCTTCATACTCGTGAGTTCTGACACAATGTCATTAATTGTTTCTTTTTATTTTATAAAATTTACGTTTGTTATTTCTAGGTTCATGTTATTAGCCTGTTCAATATGAAGTTAATACATGATGAAACAAAAGAATCAAGCTGCCAAATACAATTGACACAATGGTTTTTAAGAAATGATGGCCGATTTTAAAATGTGACTGAACCAAATTATTTTTCTTTTGTCAAACTATTAGTCAAAAATTATTTTCCCCGTGTGCTGTTGGAATAAGTCTTAGTTTTAAAGTTTCAGACATGTTACAATCATGTAATACAAGGATCCAGAAAAGAATGTCATTTTCACTTGTGAACATGTATTATACAATATGTGTACGCTAGTATCAAGGGTTCACAGCATTTTTTAAAAGGTTTCAGTATTGCTTTAGATCAGAATCCAGATGTTAGCATCCAACTATACATTAAATGGTTGTACCGTGTGTTTCAACTGTTTATAACAATTTGCTTAGATTATTAATATTTTTTACTCAAATAAATAGATATTGAATATAGCTTACTGGCATTGCTTTTTTTCCCAACAGATAAAATTCCAAGCATGATCTTTGTAGGAATCATGTGAGCACAAAACTTATTGAGAATATATTTTATACAGTTATGATATTTTTCAAAAATACAAGGGCCTAGTTAATACAAAATAAAAATGGATATTTATTGTAGTACAATTATCCATCTCTTTGATTGGAGTTTGCATGAAGCATCTGCCTGTTTGCACTTGAAGCGATTTCAACTGAAACGTGTTTAGCCATTACACCGAAAGCTATGCATTCATTAAAGTTTGAGGGAGGTAAACAAAGTTACACACTCTAGTAAAGCTATAGCTACAACTCAGACATGATCTTTTGTGGGGATTATGTAAGCACAATAAATTCACACATCTAAATTCAAGAGGCCTAGGCCTAACTAAGAAAGTAGCGACATCATGTAAGAAAAGTGTCATATTGCATACAGAAATCAACTCTAGTTTTAGTCACAAAATTATCAAAATCGCAGTTAACATTTTATTTGTTGGTCTGTATATATTTTTAGCTGAATACTCCTCTCTGGTTGCTGTCAGTGTGAGTTTGTGCAAATCATCACATGTGTGATGAACACCGACCTTTCATTTGAGCACTTTTTAAATACATGACTGAACTTTTTCTTTTGACAAAACCAATTCTGTTGGTTAATGCAAACGCGTTTAAGAACTATAACGCTGCATGCCCGTGTAAAGAAAAAATTCAAATATAATCTTTATACAGACATTAGACATACACATTTTACTACATGTGTATGACACATAGCTATAATGAAAACATAATACAGAAATCCTGGCTTCTGATCTGTTGTGAAAGATCCACTAGTAGATGATCCTCTTTACAATTTTTGTTTATGTAGTTTTAGATGAAGACTACTCTTTGAGCACTGTCAGACATGCAGCTACTCGCAGCAAATAAAGAAAACATGAACAAATGATACTCCTACTACACGAGAGTGTTTAAACTACAACTGTAATATTCTTTTAGGTCATCTTTCTGGCCCGTCTATGAACTGCGGTCACACTCTTGCTGTTTTTCTGTTACATTTACCACCTATTACACTTAGTTACAGCATGTTACAGTCGCGGAAACATATTTTCTTTGTACTCTAAACGGGACTTTGATAAAAAGTAAACTTGATAAGCAGTCATTTTAAGTGAAAGGTTAGTTGATTCAGGCCACTCCAATACTATGTCTTTTAGGCGTCTGCCTTTTAAGTTTGATCCAGGAAACATGCGCAACTACTTTAATGTGTTGTCACGTTTGTCGCAATGATTTGTTCTTCTTTTAGGAAGCCATTACAGTATGTGGTTTTTATCCCTAATCAGCATACGATCAAAATTGTTTAAAATCTCTTTTTTTTTTTCTTTTTTTTTTACAATTTTAAATATTTACCCCTGCTTAGTTTTATTCATTTATAAAGATGTCAGTCATGATATCTTATATATGTTAAAAATAATTATGATAGAGTTACAGGGTAGTCGGTTGCTTGTTAGAGAGAGAGAGTGAGCGAGAGTAAGAGAGAGCGAGAGAGATGGTTAGGTTGTTACAAGTCTCTGTCTCCTCTGCGTCGTCTTTTAATAAAACATTTCAGAGTCATTAAGACAAACTCAGTAACTGTATTTATAAATACCATGAAATAACTGTAGCCATACAAAACCTTTGTAATGGTTATGAATAACTAAAACGAAGACTAACAACATATACACAAATGATTCTAACTCTTTCCCAAACCAGACTGATCCCAGGTGAGTATACCTCAAATACCTAACTCACAATAGTTAGATATCTTGACTTTATCCGCATGTTTAGAGGCACTATACCATTCTTGTCCTCGTGCACACATACATTTTATGTTTCTTTGATTTTGTTCACATTTTTTCTGAAACAGTGTTTTACCGCGGCTTCATTTTTTAACGTCACCATTCTTTTTCGTCTGTAATTGTAATTATGAGTCTGTTTGTTTTCCTTTATTGTTTTACCCGTTCCATTTTGTCCGAAAAAACTACACATTTCCAATACATTTAGCTATAATGCTAGCAATCTCTCGGTGGCTCTTTGTTCGTAGCATGTTGAATAAAATGATGGTTTAACCATCCTCTTGAGTCATTTTACATACTATATTATATTTTAGGGTATAGAATGCGGAGTAGAAATCTTTGAAATATTTAAATGTTTCACACGCTCTATGGACGTGTTACCGCCCAATGAAACAGGGGTTAGAGGTTCTTTAATTCCGTTTTAATGTGCTCAGACATGGTATAACAACAAGTGGCTCAATCTTTTATTTCAACATTGTGAATACACATTGAAGTAGTGAAGAAATGACTTTACATACAGAAAGTAAAACAGTAATAACGACATTACAGGTGGTCTAGCCAGAAAAGAAAATCTCTGCAGGCTATCATATTTCGGTCTAGGGTGTAATTAACCAGCGTTTCAACAATTTCACCTATGGTAGTATCATCAGAGTTTTTTGAAACCAGCGACACGCATACATCCGTTACAAATGTACACATACATAAGATGTCAGTAACTCCTAACTCTTCGGTACATTCAGACATCACATCCAGAACTTTTCTTATCATAACACAGATTGGCTCTTTTGTGTAAACACACATGCTTGTTACATCAGAATGCCATGAATTTGTCAGGCCTCTTACTACATCCATTTCATTTTTGAGATTTGTTTCATGTTTGGTTTCCTCCATACAATCATCATCATCATCATCATTATCATCCTGATTGATTGCGTCTTCGATGATCCTGCGCATCAGGTCAACCATCTGTCCTCTGAAATAGTCTTTAAACATACAGTCTAATGATGTTTTTAGGCGACACTCATTGCTCGTGGTGCACTCGCACACCAGCGGCTTGTCCACACCATCGTCAGAACTCAAAGGGGAGTCGCTCTCCATCAGCTTTTGTGTAGCCATGACCCTTAGATCTAAATTTTGTGCACAATATCACTTTCTGGAGTCTCCTGGGAGCGAGTCCTTGCAGTACAATTGTCCAGGCCTTGCGCTTTAACGCATTGAATTTAGGGTTTTTGGATAAAATTCCCCAAAGTGTGCATTGAAAAAGCGTGGTATCTAAGTTGACTCTAGCAGTCCATGTAAGAACCAGACAATGTTCCTTCAACTTTTGATCAATGAGATGTTCCAGTAGCACACGCTAATGCAGACGTCATATAGTAGAGCTAGACCCCTTTAGTTTGGAAACCCCGGTTGCTTGTGATAAGTAAGGCTGAGCACGGTTAATCAGGATAGGAGATTGAGTCCCGCCCTGTTGAGTGGGTTGTACAGGGGTTGCCGTCAGGAAGTCATAAACATAGCTGTCACGATGAAACAGTAGAGACGTTTGCAAATGTCACCAGTTCATTATTATCACTCAATCCAGTTATATTTTGATTAAACATTACGAGGTCAAAAAAAGACCATAATAAAGACCTTAACATGCATTTAGAAAGTAAATGGGATGTAATTTCTTGTTAACTCTTCAGTAAATGTTAAGATTAAGATGTATTAAATGGTTCAGTTAAAGACTTTTAGCGATATTGATAAAACACATCAATAGTAATTTATTTAAAAACACACTTTTAAACTTTCTACATTTTTAAACATTCTATATCATCCGAATAAACCATTATGGCAGTAACATACAGAATCTTAGAGGCGAGGGAAATTGGATCCAATCCCAGTTTTTAGTAAGATGAAAACATAAGCAAGCAGAAGCAATACATTCAGGTTTTGTTATATCATGTTATTACAAATTTAGGCACATCACCATAACTGATTTCTCATTCAGCAATTTTTAAAATGAATTCAACTCGAATTAAGCAACTTGTCTATTTTTGAAAAGATGGCGTGTAACACAGGTATGTCGCTCCAAAACAGAAAAAGGCTCTTTGTAGACCTGAAACATTCAAAGGGGTCATCCTCTGGAATCGGCCCTCTGGAGAGGGCCAAACCCTCACAGGGTTTCATCAACTTAATGAGGTTTTGGTCATGTAGTGTCTTGTTCCAGCAGGTTGATATAAGTAGAGAATCATCGGGCTTTGTCACCTTGCACCGCACATTTGGGGTTACTCCATCCCACTCGTTTATGTAAAATGTTTCACCAGTGATTCCATTCAAATCGGTCCAGACACGATTGTAGATAAACGACCAGTCGTTAGCGGACAAAAGTACATAAGGCGTCTGTGATGTAAATTCTTCTTCGAAAAATTCCATAGCATAGAGTTTGACAGTGCGTAATGCTTTGTCAAAAACGAAGCCACCCACATAAACATCGGCCATCAGAAATTCCTGTTTCACAAAATTTTCATCTTCATGAAACGAATCCTGTGTTTTTTCTGCCTTGCATAAGGAAGATGTTCTACCGTTTCAACAGAACTTCTTTTCGGTGTTTCAGAAGCTTGAGAAGTAGCCATTGTAACTTTGCAGACTGTTTCCTAAAGTTTATTGAAATAGCAAATTCAGTAAGTAGGTTTGAACCAACTAGAGAGAAAGTGACGCATTGATTGTGTTCAGTAGTCGTAAATGACCCTCTGCTTAACCTCTAACCCCTGTTTCATTGGGCGGTAACACGTCCATAGAGCGTGTGAAACATTTAAATGTTTCAAAGATCTCTACTCCGCATTCTATACCCTAAAATATAATATAGTATGTAAAATGACTCAAGAGGATGGTTAAACCATCATTTTATTCAACATGCTACGAACAAAGAGCCACCGAGAGATTGCTAGCATTACAGCAAAATGTATTGGAAATGTGTAGGTTTTTCGGACAAAATGGAATGGGTAAAACGATAAAGGAAAACAAACAGACTCATAATTACAATTACAGACGAAAAAGAATGGTGACGTTAAAAAATGAAGCCGCGGTAAAACACTGTTTCAGAAAAAATGTGAACAAAATCAAAGAAACATAAAATGTATGTGTGCACGAGGACAAGAATGGTATAGTGCCTCTAAACATGCGGATAAAGTCAAGATATCTAACTATTGTGAGTTAGGTATTTGAGGTATACTCACCTGGGATCAGTCTGGTTTGGGAAAGAGTTAGAATCATTTGTGTGTATGTTGTTAGTCTTCGTTTTAGTTAATCATAACCATTACAAAGGTTTTGTATGGCTACAGTTATTTCATGGTATTTATAAATACAGTTACTGAGTTTGTCTTAATGAAATGAAATGTTTTATTTCATGTTTAAAAGACGACGCAGAGGAGACAGAGACTTGTAACAACCTAACCATCTCTCTCGCTCTCTCGCTCTCTCTTACTCTCGCTCTCTCTCTCTCTCTCTAACAAGCAACCGACTACCCTGTAACTCTATCATAATTATTTTTAACATATATAAGATAGAATGACTGACATCTTTATAAATGAATAAAACTAAGCAGGGGTAAATATTTAAAATTGTAAAAAAAAAGAGATTTTAAACAATTTTGATCGTATGCTGATTAGGGATAAAAACCACATACTGTAATGGCTTCCTAAAAGAAGAACAAATCATTGAGGCAAACGTGACAACACATTAAAGTAGTTGCGCATGTTTCCTGGATCAAACTTAAAAGGCAGACGCCTAAAAGACATAGTATTGGAGTGGCCTGAATCAACTAACCTTTCACTTAAAATGACTGCTTATCAAGTTTACTTTTTATCAAAGTCCCGTTTAGAGTACAAAGAAAATATGTTTCCGCGACTGTAACATGCTGTAACTAAGTGTAATAGGTGGTAAATGTAACAGAAAAACAGCAAGAGTGTGACCGCAGTTCATAGACGGGCCAGAAAGATGACCTAAAAGAACATTACAGTTGTAGTTTAAACACTCTCGTGTAGTAGGAGTATCATTTGTTCATGTTTTCTTTATTTGCTGCGAGTAGCTGCATGTCTGACAGTGCTCAAAGAGTAGTCTTCATCTAAAACTACATAAACAAAAATTGTAAAGAGGATCATCTACTAGTGGATCTTTCACAACAGATCAGAAGCCAGGATTTCTGTATTATGTTTTCATTATAGCTATGTGTCATACACATGTAGTAAAATGTGTACGTCTAATGTCTGTATAAAGATTATATTTGAATTTTTTCTTTACACGGGCATGCAGCGTTATAGTTCTTAAACGCGTTTGCATTAACCAACAGAATTGGTTTTGTCACAAGAAAAAGTTCAGTCATGTATTCAAAAAGTGCTCAAATGAAAGGTCGGTGTTCATCACACATGTGATGATTTGCACAAACTCACACTGACAGCAACCAGGAGGAGTATTCAGCTAAAAATATATACAGACCAACAAATAAAATGTTAACTGCGATTTTGATAATTTTGTGACTAAAACTAGAGTTGATTTCTGTATGCAATATGACAGTTTTCTTACATGATGTCGCTACTTTCTTAGTTAGGCCTAGGCCTCTTGAATTTAGATGTGTGAATTTATTGTGCTCACATAATCCCCACAAAAGATCATGTTTGAGTTGTAGCTATAGCTTTACTAGAGTGTGTAACTTTGTTTACCTCCCTCAAACTTTAATGAATGCATAGCTTTCGGTGTAATGGTTAGACACGTTTCAGTTGAAATTGCTTCAAGTGCAAACAGGCAGATGCTTCATGCAAACTCCAATCAAAGAGATGGATAATTGTACTACAATAAATATCCATTTTTATTTTGTATTAACTAGGCCCTTGTATTTTTGAAAAATATCATAACTGTATAAAATATATTCTCAATAAGTTTTGTGCTCACATGATTCCTACAAAGATCATGCTTGGAATTTTATCTGTTGGGAAAAAAAGCAATGCCAGTAAGCTATATTCAATATCTATTTATTTGAGTAAAAAATATTAATAATCTAAGCAAATTGTTATAAACAGTTGAAACACACGGTACAACCATTTAATGTATAGTTGGATGCTAACATCTGGATTCTGATCTAAAGCAATACTGAAACCTTTTAAAAAATGCTGTGAACCCTTGATACTAGCGTACACATATTGTATAATACATGTTCACAAGTGAAAATGACATTCTTTTCTGGATCCTTGTATTACATGATTGTAACATGTCTGAAACTTTAAAACTAAGACTTATTCCAACAGCACACGGGGAAAATAATTTTTGACTAATAGTTTGACAAAAGAAAAATAATTTGGTTCAGTCACATTTTAAAATCGGCCATCATTTCTTAAAAACCATTGTGTCAATTGTATTTGGCAGCTTGATTCTTTTGTTTCATCATGTATTAACTTCATATTGAACAGGCTGATAACATGAACCTAGAAATAACAAACGTAAATTTTATAAAATAAAAAGAAACAATTAATAACATTGTGTCTGAACTCAGGAGTATGAAGATACGTTTGCTTTTAACTTTTTATTCAAACTTTAAAGCAATATTATCTTTTGAAAAAGTGTAATACAGTATTTGATTTTGGGGTAAAACTAGCTTGTGTATGTAGTGTTTTCAACCATTGTCCTGAACCGTTGGCCATCCTTAATGGCTACATTGTGTGAGGAACTGTTTGGAGCTGTATACTTCTTAAGTTTACATGTAAGTTTTTTTTTTTTTTTTTTTTTTTTTTTAACCTATTTAACAGCAAAGATCACCTTTTGAAAAATGTGTATTTTATACTTTTATACTTTATATTTTTAAGTGGATAGCAATAGTATATTTACAGTAAAGGGCACTGTATGTTTCACACTTATATTTATCACACTGATAAAGGGCAGCTCAGAAGCCTCAAGAAAAGTAAAATCATATAAAACTTATAAGCACAGTACTAGATCACAGCTACCGCAGAATGTCGGATGTTATAGTAGTGTGATAAGACATGACCAGCTTTTGTTTAAAGTAATGTCATGCTTTTAATTAAGACGAGTAAAGTTAAATATTCACTCGAGACAAATTTGTTTCATGGGATCTGCACTGAGAAGTGTCTGGTCTGTAAATCACTCTATATCCTGAGGCCATCATTCATGATTCTTGAGGACCCCTCTCTGAAAATGCGTTGTGATTTTCTTAAAGATACAACTTAAGCTAAATAAGAGCAATGTTGAGTCCTCGTTTTCACGGTGACGTGAGAGTCGCATATGTGAGGCGTCAAACACACACAGACACCTTCACTTTTCTTTTTTTTTTTTTTTTTTTTTTAGAAAAAAAGCTTATTTGAAAAACATACAAATTTCTTGAAACATTGTGTGTCGCATGGACAAAAATACCACTTGAATCTATTTGTATAGTTGAGATCTAAGACAACTAAGCGCAGATTTTGATTTTTTAAAGTTTTTGAACAAATGTTGTTTAATAAAAATTAATGCTTTAGGTTAAATTTAAGCAAAATCATATACCATTGAGTATCAGATGTTATCTTGATACAGTAGACTTGTAGAAAGAATATTTGACTTTAATAAACTTTAAAGAGTGGATTTAAACAACCACCATTTTCTTATTAATGTAAAGCTGCTTTGCCACAATTTGCATTGTAAAAAGCGCTATATAAATAAAGATGACTTGACTTGACCTGACTTGACTTCTAATTTTAAAAGATCATATTTAAACTTTTAAGATTGTGCTTTGAAATAAATTCAGTAAAAAACAAAACAAAAAAAATCACTCTGGAAAGGAGCCTCATCTGGTCTGTATCTCCTCCCATCTCTGTGAGGGTCTGAAGCCTTCATTTCACTGTGGAGTTTATCCCTTGGAGGATCTGGGACTGTTTGTATACGATACAACTTAAACTATTTGCTTTTTATTTTATTTTTTATCATTGTATAAAGAACTATTTCTTCACCTCACTGAAAATGTAAGGATATTTTAATATATATATTTTAATTTATATATTAATTTAGCTATAACTAAAACTTTGTTTAAATATTTTTTTAGTAACATATTTGTTGATACATATTTCATTTAAATTGGAGATAAGTTCCTTTTATAGAACCAGCCTGAGGCATCTCATGTTCTGAATGTATTCAATGTTTCTCACTCTCTGAAAATGTTCGGTGATTTTCTTAAGGAATGATTGAAAATGTTACACATTGTGTGAGATGGCTTAAGAGACCTCCACATTTTTTACATACGCTGATACATAACAATTATACGTTAGGTTTAAGTCAGATCACTTCTACCATGAGGACATCAGTCTTCTAAAAAGATCAATAGAAGATTTGTTTTATTAAGACTTTAAAAATATAATTTAAATAGAAGTTTAAAGATTTAATTTTTCATTTTAAAAGATGTCATTTAAAAACTTTTGCAGTTATGCTTTGAAATACAGTTAGCATGAACAAACAATGTTTCATCCTCCCACCGCTCTCCCCCTCTGTCCTGCATTTCACAGCACGGCTGGAAGGAGCTCTTTGGAGAGTCAGTAAGAGAGATTTGTAAACCATTTCAGGACATCAACAAGTAAGGAGCTCTTTCAAAAATGTGAGCTATTTAACTAAAACGGTGGTAAATGTTTTATTTATTCATGTTTGTTATTGTATTGATCCTTACATACGGTTATATATTTTTATTTATCATCTTTTGAAGAAGGCAATGTTTTCAATCAACTTTTTGAAATGATTAGAAACTTATTTTTGCCAATTGCACAGAGAAGGATGAGATGAGAGACCCGTGAGCCGGAATGCGGATGCCGTCGTCCATGTGATCCGGACATGTGATCCTGACCCGTGTGACCCACCTCTGTGACCCACCTCTGTGACCCATCCCTGTGACCCCGGACATTTACCTTCAATTATGGCGGTCAAAGTCATAAAAAAATTATCCCTCATCCGTTTAGGTCATAGGTCAACATCACTCATTCAATTATCATTTATCAATTATCCCTAATTCAATTACCAGTTTAATGATCTGGTCCGCTTATTTTGCAGATATGTTTAGATAACTTCGCCACTAGAATGAACATTTCTGAACTAAAAACAAGTTAAGTGACCTCGCATCCGCCGCTCATCTAGCCCGAGAAATTTTGATTACAAACTGCCTGTAGTAACCGAGTGCCTTAGTAACACAGAATTAAAAAAAGTTTTTTTTTTCTAATTTACCTCAAGCAAAAACTTACCTGAAAACACAGATGTCGTCATATTCATCTTTTCTCTGGTGGGTTGAAAGAGATGAATGATCTCGTGAACAGATAATCGCGGCATCGGCCTTCAGTCGTGCGCCGACCCAAAGCCGACGAGCTGGAAATAGAGCACTGACTGAAGATATTCGCCAATGCCTGGCCGATACTTCATAGATGTTAGAGATTAGAGGCCGACGTACCGGTCTGGGGCCGACGTCAGCCACATGTATGTGTGCTATCTGGGTATCATATTCATGTAATTTTGATGCATCAGAAGGCACTCGATTTACCTCAGTCAAAACATACTAATTCTCAGGTCATCTCTGCATATGAAACAACAAAAAAGAGACAGCTGATGTTACTACTGTTCATGTCAGCGAAATGTTCATTCTCATGATAGTCAGGCAAATGAAAACAGCATGGGGTACCCAACATCTTACAAATCCCACCTTTCTCTGCTGTTAACATATCAAGAACCAATCATTTCTGGACCACTGCATCTCTAATCTATTTTACCTCTACATTCAGCAGTGAGAATGAAGTTTCAGTCATGTTTGCCAAAACACTCCAAGCCAGCCCATTAATCTGATTAATTGCTGCTGCTGTTCCTCCTCCTATCAGAAGTGACCATCCTATATTTGCTGCTGGTATGGTCAATGAATTGTATTAGTACTATTGCATTCAGAATAATCAACATTAAGTCTTGATCTGTAACTACACACACACACACACACACACACACACACACACACACACACACACTTCCCCTTTCTTGGCTCTACTCTGAATGGGGATGATGTTGTTGTTAGAAGTGGCGTTGATCAGTCCAATGTGATTCCTTCTGGCACTTTCCCCTGCAACAGTGTTTCCTGCGCACAACAGAAGTCTTGTCAACTGTCCAGGGATGTTGCAGACTGTTTCGTTAAGATGTTGTGTTAACAAAGAAATCACTCTCGAGGCATGAGATAAATGTAGACACAGCCAGCAGCTAGTGTTCACTCCCAGTTCGTCCCTCTGGAGGACTGCCAAGGCGCATGCTTTGTTACCTCCACACACTTTCATTGCCCTGTTTGTGGCTTTCTGTCTCTCAGTCTCAATTCCTGGAGGCAACGCTACATTAATCAGTTCATCTTCATAGTCTTCTTCCCTTCTTGTATTAGGCCTTTCACCAGTTCTGGTGGTGGTTTATTTACTACCATAATTATATCTTGGTGTAACAGTCTTTACCTGCAAGGTCAATGGCACACCAGTTTTGTCCTGTATCTCCTTGTTCACGTCAGACCAGAAACACGGATCTTTATAGATGTACATGTCTGCATCTCTGACTTCAATCTGTCTGACACACCCATGAAAAGTTCATTCCCACAGGGTCACAAAAGATCTCTCCACCTTTCCCCTTTTCCAGCACGAACATGCCTCTGTTTGGCATTAACAGGTGATACTCTTGATATTCTTCTGACCCCCATTGCCGCTGCACTATTGCTTCTGCTCTGTCTCTTTGCACTCTTCTATATCTTTGCTCCGTCCATTTCCATGAGGATATTAATTATGATGCACAAAGTCACCAAAATACCCATAGTCCGGAAAGGGTGCCATGGTTGATCGGACATTTTATCTCTGTTCTTTCGATAAAAAATGAGTCTTGTATGTCCAATCTGTTGAAACCAAATTTGTTGGACGAACAGTAATGTCCTTTGTTTCTCTTTTAATTTCAGGTCTCCAACCCTTTTTTGTTGGCACCACCAGTACAGTCTGTATAATTTCCTACTGCAGTCGCAGCTACAGCTACAATTGAGTCATCTGATCTCAGAGTCTAACTGCTATTGCTCTTTGTCTGTCCAGGTATCGAAAGCAGGCCTCTGTAGCTGCACATAAGGGTTATGACTATAGGTGGGTTACTCTCTAAGTGTGTGAGTGGAATTGCTCTACTACATCCTTTGGTCGTTGCTTTCATGAGGGTCCTCCTCTGGTGGTGTTTGAACCTTCTGCAATGGCTGGTATGCATCCATGTTGCTCTGTCAGCCACCTTAACGGCTGTGTGAGTCGTCCGAACGGTCCCTGGGATGGTCAATTCCACTGCTTGGCTCTCCAGCTCCTCCTATGGAAATCCTTCACCACCACGAAATCACCTTAATGTCATGTAGCACAGTTTTGACTGGGTTGCCTTCTGGTGGCGGTGGCGATGTTAGTATTGCAAATTACACATGGTCTGCAGTAATTGTCAGCAAACGTGGTGAATCTCTTTATAAACCAATTATATTAATCATCCCCTCTTTCGACATGTGATCTACGCTGTGTGTCAATTTTGCATAGAGGAGGAAAAAAGTGTTAAGGCAGGCAAGGCTTGTCATTTGGTCCTAACCAAATGAGAAGATTTAAAACGTTTTTTTTATATCTGATTTTAAAAAAAATTCTATGCTGCCAAAGTGCATCAAAGTCGTGGACAGTCCCAAATGCACACTGTAAATCAGTATTTGTAACCAGCTCTGCTGGTTCGGTTGTGACAGCATAGCCTACTTTATTTGTACCCATGGAGGGGTCCTTAAAGGCTGACCCATTAACGAAAAGTACCATTTGAGGCTTAGTCAGTGGTGTTTCCTGCAAGTCTGGTTTGGGTGTGCACACAGCCTCCAGAGCAGAGATGCAGCAATGTGGTTCACCATCCTTTTCAGTTAGAAGCAATGTAGCAGGATTTAGAACCATACAGCGACGTATGTTAGGCATTTCAAGCAAAATCATGAGATACCTCAACCATCTTGTCGAAGAAAGATGTGAGGTTTTCTGCTCTAACAGAATCATGGACACCACATGAGGGAGCAGTAATTTGATGTCAGCATTCCCCACAATATCTCGAGGTAAGCACTGCTCTTTCAGCCACAGCTACTGCGCACAGACATTTTGGCAAGCTTACTGCAACAGGGTCAAGTTTCCTTGAAAAATATACTACTGGTCTGGGTCTGTCTCCATGACGCTGCAAGAGCACTGAAGTCATGCATCCATCTCGCTCATCCACGGTCTGTGTGTTTTATGTCATGCACTCTGCAAAGCTGCGTTTAATTTTTAGTCCAGTTAACTCTATTATGCATTTGGAGATGTCATTCATGAATCATGTCACGCAATGGCTTCTCCATGATGGCATAATTTGGAATAAATGTACGACAATAGGAAAGAGGCAGACTGGCTAAACAGACCATCTGCTAGCGGTCTCACATCACAGAAGTCAAATAAATCCCAATACAGAGACTCTTTCACCTAGATATCATCATATAGAGACTGTGTCCAAACCCTTTTAAGGGTAAAAATTTAGTAAAAAAAATAATAAAAAACAGAAACAATACTGATAAACAAATCATAAAGCTAATATTGGCTAATAATTTTTGGCTGCACAGCAGCTCCCAAAGAAAATGGTGTCATTGTCCAGCTTATTCTATATACAGCTCTGGAAAAAATTAAGAGACCACTGCAAAATTATCAGTTTCTCTGCGTTTACTATTTATAGGTATGTGTTTGGGTAAAATTAACATTTTTGTTTTATTCTATAAACTACTGACATTTTTCCCAAATTCCAAATAAAAATATTGTAATTTAGAGCATTTATTTGCCAAAAGCAACAACTGGTCAAAATAACAAAAAATATGCAGTGGTCTCTTAATTTTTTCCAGAGCTGTATATGTATTAATTCATTCCGTTGCAAAGATCAATAGTTATTAGTCTAGTTAATTTATGGATCTCAGCACTAGAGAAAACAGTGATGTAATCGTCCAGCTCAGCTCAGTTCGCATACAACGGTGCCAATGCAGGCATACCAAAAACACTGCTGAATATTAAGCAAGTGTCCCCAACTAAGCAAGCCGAAGGCAACAGCAACAAGGAAACAAAATTCCAACAAAATGGAGAAAAAAAAACCTTGGGAGAAACCAGGCTTATTCGAAGGGCCAGTTCTCCTCTGCCTGAATATCAAGCACGTGTTCATTGTTGGCCAGAGTTACAGGTCATGAGTCTGATTTGGGATTGCAAGAGTCAAAATATTTAATCCAGTTCCATCTAGTTTAAGATCTTTTTCATCACTCTGGTATTGGGATGGTTTGCTGGGGATCTGTGCCACTGGCTGACGTGTCGGTAAGGCCTTCACAAGGGATGAGCTAGTTGACACAGTCTTTGCTGAAATTTCAGGGCTGCGTTGCTGTCGTGTGTAGGCGCAGGTTCTCCATCTGACCTGGATACGGCCCGGGTCCAGCTATAAAGACATAAACTGATAATGTGCCGTGTATACCAGGTTAAAGAGATGCGTTTTTAGTCTAGATTTAAACTGATAGAGTGTGTCTGCTTCCCGAACAATGCTAGGAAGATCGATCCAGAGTTTAGGTGCCAAATAGGAAAAGGATCGAACGCCTGCGGTTGATTTTGATATTCTAGGTATTAACAACTGGCCAGAATTCTGAGATCATAATAGACGCGAAGGACTATAATGCCTTTAGAGCTCACTCAGGTACTGGGGAGCTAAACCATTTAGTGCTTTGAGTAATTACCAAGATTTTAGAATCTATACGATGTTTAATAGGGAGCCAGTGCAGTGTTGAGTATGATGAGTATAGGGTAGTCGTGGCCTAGTAGTGAGGGAGTTGGGCTTGTAATCTGAAGGTTGCACTCTCTCCACCTTCGATACCATGACTAAAGTGCCCTTGAGCAAGGCACCTAACCCCTAATTGCTCCCCTTGTAAGTCGCTTTGGATAAAAGCGTCTGCTAAATGATGAAAAATGTAAATGAGTATGACCAGTATGAGTCAGGTACAAGGAAGACAAACCCTGTAAAAAAACTCTCCTGCATTAACTTATAGATGAAGTTATCTATAAATGAACATGCATCTCAGGACATTGTGTTTATGATTTTGACACTTGTGTAAAGCGTCTCTGGAATGGTATTTTGGTTTAATGCAGATTTTATGATAAAAACTACAAACAAACTACCTCACATATATCGTGTCTCCTATCAAATTAATGCTCATTTCATGACTTACAATTTCATGTATGTGACTTCCTCATCGGATGTAGTGCGTGTTTGTTGTATCAATTGGTGTATAAATGGACACAAAACTAGCAGGCCCAGTTTTATCATGCTCTGAAACAAAAGCCGTAAATTCCTCCAGAGAGGAAGTTTCTGCTCAGGAATACCTCTTTCATCATTGGTCACGTCCACCTTGGGGGGTATGCCAGAACCCAAAAGCTAACGTAGAGTCTCCTCCCTCTCCCTCTTATCGTCGACTGTTTCAAAGATAGCTCCTGCTACTGGCTTTTCAGGCCAGGCCAGCAGGTCTCGACCAGCCCCCGACTATGTTCTTACATGGGAGAGAGAAAAACGTAACAATGCAAGTTTGTAATTGTTCCTTCATTCAACGCAGAAGACGTCGATTGCACCATTGGACCAAACTCAGGACTTTCTACTGCAACCGTATATTCGGATGCTCGTCCATCTATGAGGCAGAATGCAAGATTCGTACGATGTACTAAC
This sequence comes from Zacco platypus, assembly GCA_038088235.1. Taxonomy (NCBI): domain Eukaryota; kingdom Metazoa; phylum Chordata; class Actinopteri; order Cypriniformes; family Xenocyprididae; genus Zacco; species Zacco platypus. Next base: position 12,642,267 of record CM076080.1, read on the forward strand.
TTGCTGCTAGTTAAAGTTGTGAACCTCCTTTGTTAACAAAGGAGCTTTTTAATGAATTCTAATGATTTCTTCCAGGTTGTTGACTTAACTCCATTTACTGTTCCCACTTCCAGTTTCCCTCTCACTTCTCCTTTTACTTTGTATGTGTGATTTGTGTGTATGTATGCCTTTCTTAGTTATGTGTTTGTGATTTAGTTAATAAAGTTTGTGCACAATACATATTTATACACAATAAATTGTCACTTAAATGATAATTGAATTTGTTACATGCTCTCATGGAAATGGTAAGAAAGAATTATTTTTCTGTGTCAATGGCAAAGAATCAATTAATAATTAATATTGAGTGTTCACAGGACGAATTGACTGATTGTAATTTTAGTGTAGCTACATTAAGTTAATCTGATTAACAAATTCAAGTATTCATAATTAAATTATTATTATTATTATTATTATTATTATGTAATTTCCTACTACTAAATTCAGAAAAAAACAGTTTCTAATTATTGGACCAAAAACTTCTGCACTTAATAACATATAATACTGTCTAACACTTGATGGCTGCTCTGTTCAGCCATCTTCATCAGTTTGGAACCTGGGTGTGCTCTTTGATTCCAATCTTTCATTTGAAAGCCACATTTCTTGCATATGTAAAACCGCATTTTCCACCTAAAAAATATATCTAAACTACGACACATGCACTCAATGAGATATGCGGAACAGTTAGTTCATGCGTTCATGACCTCAAGGCTAGTGTAATGATGAGTCAGCGGGTTGAAATCCAAATGCAGCTTTATTTACAAACGTAGTCAGACAGGCAATGGTCAACACAACAGCAAATAATAGTAGCAGGGAACAGGCAGACTCGAAGTAAGTATCCAGGCGAAAGGTCAAAGGCAGATAAACATTAAAAACAAGAAACAGGCAGGATCAGGAAACAGGCAAACAAGACAAGGATAAGATGCTGGGAATTGCAATACAGGGATTAACAATACTTCGCAGTGAGTGTAAGTGAGAGTGGTGCTTATATAGTGAAGGGAAGTGAGTGTAACATGTTACAGCTGGCAGGGTGATTAGTGACTGGGTGAGGGGCTTATGGTAAATGTAGTCTGTGTGACAGGGTCCATAGAGTGAGAGGGCGACATCTGGTGGTAAGTGGATGAAAGGCAGAGCGGATTCATTACATAGCCTCCCCCCTAGGGAGCGGCTTCCAGACGCTCCAACAGAACAACTCTGGAGGGTGGGGTGGGAAACCTCCATGGAGCGGAGGTAGACAGGACAGTGTACTGGACAGGCGTGACGTGAGCTGTGAGAGGCTGGACAGACGTGGCGTGAGCCGTCTGAGGCTGGACAGGCGTGGCGTGAGCTGTCTGAGGCTGGACAGTCATGACGTTAGCCGTCTGGGGCTGGACTGATGAGGCTTGAATCGTTGGCGGCTTGGCTTAAACTGTTGGCTGCTGGATAGGCATAGTTTGAGCCATGGGCTGCTGGGCAGGTGTGGCTTGGGCTGGTGTGGCTTGAACTGTTGGCTGTTTGGCAGGCATGGCTTGAACCGTGGACTGTTGGGCAGACGTGGCTTGAACTGTGGGTAGTTGGGCTGGTGTGGTTTGAGTAGTAGGCTGATGGGGCACTGGAGTGGGTTTTTGAGGCATTGGAGCAGGTTCGCGGGGCACTGAACCGGCCTTTTTACGGCGCGGTTTGCGTTTTCGCCGTGACTGGGGTTGATCAATGTTGACTTGGTTAGGTTCTTGATATTGGTCTATGTTGATGTGACTTGACTCACGTTGATCTAGGCTGGCTTGACTTGACTCATGATGATCTAGGATGACTTGACTTGATTCACTCTGGTCTAGGGTGACTTGACTTGACTTGCGATGATCTAGGAGGACTTGACTTGACACACGATGATCTAAGAGGACTTGACTTGACTTGACTCACGATGGTCTAGGATGATTTGACTTGACTCTGGATGAACAGCGGCGGTGTGCTGTGACTCTGGACGAACAGCGGCTATGTGCTCTGACTCTGGACGAACAGCGGCGGCGTGCTGTGACTCTGGACCGGCGGCCATTTTGTGCGCAGGCTTAGTGGTGACCGCCATGTTGTGACTGAATTCAGGTGTGGGAATCACAGGGCAGAATTGTTAATTAAACTCTGAGTGAGGCGAATTCGAGGCTGACTGAATTGGTGGTTGTGCCCGTTCAGGCTCAGCTTCTCCCACAGTGAACGGTGACCCAGACAAAAGCAGTGCATAGTCTATAAAGTCCTTAAGACTACAATTAAAGTCTGCATTGGGGAGGCAGGTCTTCAAAGGTTCATTTAAACCCCGACAAAACAAATGTTTGGACAATGATTCATCATACGGGACATGATCAGATAACTCACAAAAGTCCTGCACGTAATCCTCAATAATTAATTTCCCTTGCCGAAGTTGCAGGAGTTGATTGAAGTAATCCATAGTGACTGGAACGTTGATGAAATCCAAATGCAGCTTTATTTACAAATGTAGTCAGACAGGCAATGGTCAACGTAACAGTAAACAATAGTAGCAGGGAACAGGCAGACTCGTAGTAAGTATCCATGCGAAAGGTCAAAGGTAGGCAGATAAACATCAAAAACAAAAAACAGGCAGGATCAGGAAATAGGAAAACAAGACAAGGATAATACGCTCGGAATTTCAATACAGGTATTAACAATACTTCGCGGTGAGTGTAAGTTAGAGTGGTGCTTATATAATGAAGGGAAGTGAGTGTAATATGTTAGGGTGATTAGTGACTGGGTGAGGGGCTTATGGGAAATGTAGTCCATGTGACAGGGTCCATAGAGTGAGAGGGCGACATCTGGTGGTAAGTGGATGAAAGGCAGAGCGGATTCATTACAGCTAGATTACCGTAATGCTCTATTGGCTGGTTGCCCTCCTTGCTTGATAAACTACAGCTCATCCAAAACACGGCTGCTAGAGTCCTTACTAGAACCAGGAAATCTAAGAGGACTTGACTTGACTCACGATGGTCTAGGATGATTTGACCATATTAGCCCGGTTCTGTCAACACTGCACTGGCTCCCTATTAAACATTGTATAGATCTTAAAATCTTACGAATTACTTACAAACCACTAAATGGTTTAGCTCCCCGGTACCCGAGCGAGCTCTTAATGCATTATAGTCCTTTGCATCTATTACGACCTCAGAATTCTGGCCAATTGTTAATACCTAGAATATCAAAATCAACCGCAGGCGTTAGATCCTTTTCCTATTTGGCACCTAAACTCTGGAACAATCTTCCTAGCATTGTTCGGGATGCAGACACACTCTGTCAGTTTAAATCTAGACTAAAAACGTACCTCTTTAACCTGGCATGCATGGCACATTAACAATTTTGGTCTTCATATCTGTTAAAGGATTATTAGGCTGCATAGATCAGGTCAGCCGGAAACCGGGAACACTTCCTATAACACCGGATGTACTCGTTACATCAGAAGAAGAATGGCGTCTGCGCTAATTTTTGTCTCTCTGCTTATCCCGAGGTTTACCATTTAGCGTGATTGGCTGGATCCGGGCCGTGTTCGGGTTGGATGGGGAACCTGCGCCTTATCAACCATACCGGCGTGATAAACTAGGTGGAACTGGATTAAATATTTTGACTGTTGCGATTCCAAATCGGACTTATGATCTGTAACTCTGCCTGAGTATCGGGCAAATGTTCACTGTTGGCTAGAGGAGAACTGACCCCCCGACTAAGCCTGGTTTCTCCCGAGGTTTTTTTCTCCATTTTATTGGAGTTTTGGTTCCTTGCCGCTGTTGCCTTTGGCTTGCTTAAGCTGGGGACACTTGCTTGATATTCAGCATTGTTTTTGATATGCCTGCATTGGCGCTGTTGTATGCAAACTGACATGAGCCAGACAATTACATCACTGTTTTCTCCAGTGCTGATATACATAAATTAACTAGACTAATAACTATGTCACAACTTATCTTAACTTAACTATTGATCTTTGCAACAGAATCAATCAATAATATATAGATTAAGATGGACAATGACACCATTTTCTTTGGGAGCTGCTGTGCAGCCAAAATTTATTTGTCAATTATTAATGTAAAGCTGCTTTGCCACAATTTTCATTGTAAAAAGCGCTGTATAAGTAAAGGTGACTTGACTGGACTTGACAATGAAACAAATCAAATAAGCTTCAAAAATGTTTCAAAGATTTTAATTGTAATATAAATGTTGTACTTGGGTAAGAATGAGAAATACTAACATACGTATTGATATTTAACATGGAGAGACAAATGATAACGAGGTGATTGAGTAAATCTAAAGAAAAATATTTTTTTTAATGTAGATGTAGATTTGAGTTTTCAAATCAAAACTAGCAGAGGTGTAATGTAACGAAGTAATAATACTTCATTATAGTACATGAGTATTTTTTGGAAAAATATTACTTGAGTATTTATATTTCTGTTAACTTTTACTTTTACTCCACTACTTTTCCTAAATAAAATGTATACTTTCACTCCGATGCATTTCCCCAAAGCATTTTCGTTATTTACTACAAAATAAAAAAGGGAGAACACAGACTGCAAGCAAGTCTGTGCAAGCAAGTGTGTGCAAACAAGTGCTTGCACAACTGCAGTTGATTTCATTTTCCAGGTTGCGTGCATTGCTGGAGCGGCTGAGAAGAGTGCGGCAAGAGAAATATAAACTATCACTGGTGCTTGTTTTTACACAAGACGTTAGGCTCCGTGTTACATGTGTTCATGTCCTGTACTCCGTTTTGTTGTCATGTTCCACATGTGCTCTTTGTTCTGTTTTTTTCTCGCCACTTGTTAGTCATCATCTTCATCAGCTGTGTCTCGTCAATTACCTTGTTTCTCCCTTTGTTTGCCATCAGTATATATTCCCTGTGTTCTCCCTCAGTCCTTGTCCGTTCTCGTTGGTGTCAAGACGTGTTCTGTGTTCTAGTTTCTTGTTGATCATTAAAAGACTTTGTTCTATCTCTAAAACCATCATTTTGTGCTTCCCTGGACCTCGTAGTATAACAGAAGAATGGACAAGAGCGTGAGCCACAGCCCCAACCGGCCGACGCCATTCCAAATATAGCCACAACGGTCAACGAAGGAACGTGGCTAATTAACTTTTGGACTGAGCCAGAGATTCTCAAGCCTGCTCCAGTGATTCCCGAGTTCGCTTCGGATCTTTCTCCCATGTTTTCTCCAGTCCTCCCTCCTGAGCCCTCTCCAGTGCTCCCTCCTGAGCCCTCTCCTGTATCTCATGAGCCCGCTTCTTCATGAGCCCATTAGTGGAGAACAGCAGTATGTTTGCCGTCGAGGCTGAGAAGATGCTAACATTAGCAGTAAGTTACCTCAAGTGTTAAAACAAAAACACCAACTGTTTAATGTCACGATTGTTACCATCTATTTTCATTAGTTTGTATCCATTTGTTTCGATTTTATGCATTCGTTATCCAGCGAAGATGCATATTTAAATTGTATCCTAATTATGCAGCCAACAGAAACATAAATGAGAAATGTATTCGATTTCAGTTCTTTTTTATCCGCACTTTAACACATATTTTGATTAGATAATTATCAAGTGTTCTAAAATGGAAGCCAATAACGAGTGAAAGTGTACATATAATATGCCTTTGTGCATAAAGATGGCCATTTTAAGCATGGATTTATATGAAATGGGAACATTTTACAAAACCATTTGTAACATTAAAGGTTAATTAAAGTGTTTTTTATTGTTAATTTCAACATTTACATTTTAACATTTTAAAGTTGCCTCTGACATTAATTATAATGCACGATGAATTAACATGAATGATCAAGGTATAATTAATATATTAGTATTTTTTTATATTTAAAACTTACAAAAAACATTTTGCCATTTTTTTTAATTCAAAGCAAACAAAATGTAAGAAATAGTTGAAACAATTTTGCTGCTCAAACTGTGTATAGAACAATTTTTAATAATATTTTCTGTACTTCTACTTTCAATACTTAAGTATGTTTAAAACTTTAAATAAGAATTTTTTATATAAAAAATATTTTTCATACTTAAGCACAAATCACATACTTTAAAACTTTACTCAAGTAATATTCTGAACAGTGACTTTTACTTCTACCAAAGTCATTTTCTAGTAAGATATCTATACTTTTACTCAAGTATGGCTTTCAAGTACTTTATACACCACTGAAAACTAGTTAGCACATCATTTGTAATTGAAAGGGTTTAATGACAATATCTGGTAATGGTTACATGGGAAATGTAAATAACTAGGAAATAACAAGACCTCACCTCGCAAAGGTGTGTGTGTGCAGGGAGCTTAAATAGTCAACGTGATAAGTTGCAGCTGGTGATGTGATTAGTTACGGGGCTTCTGGGAAGTGTAGTCTGCATGAATGAGTGAGTGAGTGTGTAGTGCTGAGTCCATGGTGAAGTGTCCTCTACTGGTTATAGCTTCACTTCAGCTGACGATCGTTACAGGTGGACTGACGGAACGAGCATTTCTTGGCTTTCAGGAAGAGGTGACGTTCTCTCGGGCGTTGAAGGACCTCCGCAACGTGTTGGTAATGCTCGGTCAGGCTCCGGGAGTAGATCAGAATGTCGTCACTGTATCACGAATTAATGGAGAAACTCCCGGAGCACCTCATGCATAAAATCCTGGAATACAGAGAGGGCACTGACCAATCCATATGGCACATCGAGGTATTCAACTCGTCCCCCTCACGTATCCGGAGGATATTATACGCATTGCGGAAGTCCAACTTGGTGAAAACTGCTGCTCCATGAAGTTGTTCCAGGGCTGATGGGACAAGGGGAAGAGGATACCGTAACTTGACAGTTATTTTATTGCATTCCTCTGTACTTCTTGGCCAAAAAGAAAAAATTCAAAGCAGCAAGGGAAGTGGAATGGTGGATGTTACCCTGTTGGAGAGCCTCTTCTACGTAGTCCTCCATGGCTTTATGTTCTGGAAGAGAAAAAGGATAGATTTTACCATGGGACACTGGCTCATGTGGAAGGAGGTTGATGGGGCAGTCCCATGGCAAATGTTCAATCTCTGCCGGTAGGTGGTGAGGATCGAGCGCTCATTCCATCCACTGGCAGCAGCTAGGGTTCTAAACTTGAGAGCATAATCAGAAATAGACATTTTTTCCTTGAAAGAGGTGGTATAACTCCCCCAAAACCCCCAAAACTTTGTGGAAATGAGTAGTGAAATTATCCAGTGTTTGTGTGACAATGGTTTGGGCCCAGTGGAGTGCTGGTCCCATTAGCACGTAGATTATAAAGGTGTTCTTAGCTCTTCCGGTGGTGAAATGGTGCAACTGCATCTCCAGGGCCAGCGAACACTGCAGAAGAAATCCGTCACAATCCTCCGCTGAACCAGAGTAGGGCGCTGCATTGGCCATGGAACTGGAAGTGACGATTGATGCGGAAGTGGTGCCTGAAAGTGCTTGCTTGAGTGCATCCACAATTTCCTGGAATGGATCCGGGAAACTCATCATCAAACTGTATTTGTCTGGTCTTCTGTCACGGAACACAGATTTACAACAATGTTGAATGAGTGAGAGTTTATTAGCAGGTAACGGTCATAAGCAGGTGAGTATAGCAGTTCAAGCAATCAATGCAATAATGATAGGGAATACTGACAGTTCTGTTTCATTGCAGGTGATACAGGAGGTCGTGGATGAGAGCAGCTGAAGCACACACACTTTAGCAGGGGAATGGAGAGAGATCAAAGTCTAATATGGAAGACACTGGAGACACAGAGGATCAAGGAAGATGCTGGAGAGACAATGGAGGTAATAGCATGAACAGAGGTAAGTTCTGACAGGTAAGCGAGTCCTTAGTTGAATGAGATCAGACAAAGTGCCAGAGTGATGTGTGTGCTTAAATACTGCTTGCATTGTGAGATGAAGGTGATCAAGTGCAGGTGATTAGTATTCTGGTGACAGCGATCTCTGTGATTGTGTGGTGATGGAGCCTGGCTGATCTCTGACAATAACTTTATAATTAGTTTTAGAAGTTAATGCAGACACTGCCTTATCTGCAGCTTACTTGTTTGCATACATTTTTTTTTTAATTTGAATGTTTCTTATAAGTGATTATTATAACAATATAAAAAATAATTGATTATAATTGTATAATAATCAAATACTTGATTATAATGTAAAAATAAATAGCGACTGAATTTAAACCTAATAATTAGGCTCTGATGTTAACCTTTAATATTATAGTAATTTTCAAGTAAGTGCTCCCTGTATTGTTTACAGCATTAGCAGACATGATCGTTTTTATCATTAAGACACTTTTTAGTTATAATTTAATTTATACAATTTGAACAATTTGTTCAGTAAACCACTGATTAATAAAAATAGAAAAAAACAATTTTATATCTAGTTTTCTTCCCCCTGCTGTAGCAAACTCGTACTGAACCGTGACTTCAAAAGTGAGGTACATACCGAACCGTCAGTTTTGTGAAACGGTACAAACCTGTCCTTGGGAGCTGCTCATGGAGAGGGCGATACTGTCACGACTCCATCCAGTCCCTCAGTTCCAGACTCCTCAGGTCCTCCCACGCATTCCCGTTTCCCAGAATACGTAGCCTTATATTCCTGAGTTATTATCTTCTGAAATACCTTCATTTCAGAGTCTTGTTGATTCCATCCTTGTGTCTGCCTTCTTTAATTGTGACAACTATGTAAATATTGATTCACGTTAGTTGGACAGATGCGCTAAATAAAGATGCACACAACAAAGGAGATCCTTTGGAAGACTTTTAACCAAATGGGGCGCTGGAGCCTCCGAGGGCACTGGCTCATAGACTGGAGCAGATTCTTGAGCGGGCCCATGGGCTTGAGCAGACTCTGGAGTGGGCTCAGGTGCTGGAGCAGACTCAGGTGCCGGAGCGGTCACCAGAGCAGACTCAGATTAGTTCCTGAGGTTTCTGGAGAGGACTCATTTCCAGGTGTGGTCATTATGGGATGAGGCTCTGGAATGGCAACTATATCGGGACGAGGCTCTGGAATGGCAGTGGCCATGTCAGGAAGAGAAGGGTGGCGGCCATCTTGGAATAAGTCTTTAATAAATAAATAATGTCCGATTACATGTGGCAGTGGTTTTCACGAGTTCACACTAAAAATAAAAGTGTGAACGAATAGATTAAAAAATATATAATAAGTGTATTTGGAGTCCTGTCCAAGGGGATCGAGAAGAATTTAGCCCACACTCAGAGTTCTCCCCATATCCCCACCGAGAGTGAGGAACGGGGTGGCGTAGGGATGCAGAAAACTGGTGAGGAAACTATAGGTGGGTCAGCTCTCTTCTGTGTATATAGAATGTGTATATATATACCTCCACTCGAGCTGATTAGATAGACCATTTGAATGCGCTCCTTTTGTTTGTAAAGCATAACTAGTCGCTTGAATTCTGCATTCTCACAAGACAAAGAAATGTAAGAAACTGAAAATTAGCTAAGCATTTACTAGTTTAAAGTGACTTAGTCTACATTTAAAAACCTTTATTTGAATATGGCAACATTTGTATTTTAAAACCTTTATTTTAATATGGAAACATACCTCATTCTACAATATTTCTATGATTAAATCGCTGACAGAGACCCCTCCCCTTTCAGCCAATCACTGTGGGCATAATTAGTAAGTGTGCTCATCCATAGCAATGAGATCAACCCCGCCCTTACTCTTAGCTTCTCTCTATTCCTTACTAAAAGTGTGCCTTAGCAACTTTGTGAATAGGTTTTGAGAGAAAACTCTTAGCTAAGAACTTTTACTGCTATTTAGAAGAACTCTTAGTGGTAACATAAAATGTTTTGTGAATACGGCCCCTGATTTCTTTGAGGGGAGGGTTTTTGTAAATGTATGGATTTTTTTCAGATCTTCTAATCTAATTGTCAATCAATCAAATTTATTTCAGGAATCAATCAATTTCCTCTCAGCCCATAGTTCCACAGAATCATAATAGCATAATAGATATTCTTTTTGTCATTCCATGATATATATGCAATCCCAATCTCCATGCACACTCTGAATTACAAACATGTGACACATCAATACAAACATGACCAACATGTACAAGATCACCCAAATATTTCTTGCGCAGATCCACATATAAAGAACAATCATACAGGAAATGTTTCTCATCTTCTATCAAAGAAGAATTAACTTACAATAATTGTAGATTCTCTCTGCCACTGGTGTTACTCCATCTGCCTGTTTCTATAGCCAAATTATGACCTGAGCATCTAAACAGGAACAATGATTGTACCAGCTGTATGTTATATCCAGATGCAATGTACCTCTCTTGTACCATCAAGGACTTGCATTGTGAATATATATATTGTAAGCGAATTAGCTCAAATGAGATTATTTATTAATTTATCGGGAATTGTGAACGAGTCACTTATTTTACGACTGAGCAAATAAATCGTCCAGAGTTCATTTGCATGGGCCATATAATAAGCTCTGTAGCGGATATAAATATCTAACTATCGTGAAAACACTATTTATTAGCAAGGTAATATAGATTGGCAGTTTAAGACATTAAAATTATAAGCTCATAACACAAGACACTTCTTTTTAAAAATATAAATGATACTTTATTGATTATTCTAACATCTAACACAAACACACACGCACATTCACACGAGTTGCAGAAAGAAAGGAAGTGAGGAAAGAGTTTTAAGAGAATGAAATGATGAAAGTTTCTAGTAAATATGCATTTCCTAAGACATGACCTGAACAAACCATCAATCATTACTTTAACCCTTTTATCACTGCTTAGGCGAGGTTATTAGACTTTTTATCACTTTATATGTACCAATTCAGCTAGAATCTTGAGGTACTTGCTTTTGTCATTTGTGTCTTTAAATGGGGATTCCTTGTTGGTGTTCTTGGCTCGGAGAAAGGGGTTTCCCAGGTTCGTTGATTTGTCGTTTTGGGCCGGATTGATGTAGTGGGAAGCCAATCATGTTCTGGTGTGCTCGCATATGAATGTAGTTTCCCTTGTGGCTGAAGTTTGAAGTTGAGATGGCAAAGACTGCAGAGTTGATTAAACTTTTGAGACAAAACTTAATTTAGAACACGAAACTCTCAACGGAAAGAAAGAAAATTAAAGTAAAAGAAAGGAAATTGAGTGAGTCGAGAGTTGGTTGGTTGGCTTGAATGAAACTGCTTGTCTGCTCTTCATCGTCTGTTTCTTGGTCTGGTCTTATTCTGATTTGATCTTACTTAATCTAATTCTAATCTAGTGTACTTGACCCTTTAAACTGAGGTATCTGTCCAACGTCTTTGAGGAGTTCTGACCAATTAGGTATCAGCTTTGTTCCAAAGGTGGCTTTTTTCCTCCCCTGGTCATAAATTAAATGTTATCTATGGTCTCTTAACTTTTAGAAAGTACAGAGACCATAGTTTAGACATGATTTTTCTAAAAATAATATAATACATTTTACACAGATTTCATTTAAGCCAAAATTTGAATTAGGAATAGAGATTTACAATCATACCAAACAAGGCCCACTTTCAATCAACCATTCAATAGTAATAACAATTACGTGAATTATGAGTGATCTGAGCATAAATGGTCACATGTATAATGTGTATACATGATATAGAATTATGCAATTGAACGATGTTTGATTACAAGTCAGTTTAGCATTGTTTTTGCAACAATTTGATACAGTTAATATACATAAGTGTTATAGTTGCTGTCCCGGTTGCTGGTTCAGGGAAGAAGGTGCAAGACAAGGACGGTCGGGAACATGAAACTTTTACTTAGAACATAACCGCACAACACTGATCATCACAAACATTAACGCTCGACAAATGAACAGAAGGAACACAGGGTTTATATGCAGGGAAACACAAGGATCAAACAAGACTAGTTAATGACGAACACCTGAAGACAATCAACTAGTGATGAATGAGTGGTGAGAGAAAAGTAAACAAAGAGCACGTGATGAATGACAATTGAGTTCAGAATAGACATACACGTAACATTACCGCCCTCCTCCTGGAAGACACAACCTCACGCTGAAGAGAGTACAAACAGGGAGGGCACCCTGGAGTTTGTGGATGGGTGCAGGTGGGTCAGGTGACCTCCAGGGGCGGCAGCCAGGGCAGAGCCGGGACCTCAGGCGACCAGGGCAGAGTCCAGGGCGGCGTGGCCTCTGTAGCTCTTCCTCCAACCGTCAGATGTGCCACTATGGCCACAGGTATCTGGCCCTCCCCCCCAAAATTTTAAGGGGCGGAGGCCCTACTGGAGCAGACTCAGGAGGGAGCTCTGGCTCTGGAGCAGACTCAGGAGGGAGCTCTGGCTCTGGTGATACAGGCGATCCAGGGAGTGCTGGAGATACTGGAGATACAGGGAGCTCTGGAGATACAGGACATACAGGGAGTGCTGGAGAGAGTGGAGATACAGGGAGGAGTTCTGAAGGAACTGGATTGAGCTCAGGGTAAACTGGCACTGTCCATAAGTCTATGAGCCACTCCTCCTCGACCGGTGTGACCATCTCTGCTGGTTGAGGGCGTGGCTTGGGTGCAGCGGTCATTTTCGATAGTTGCTCACGTTGAACCTTGTGAGTGACGGCTATTTGAGGTGGCGGCTCACATTGCGGCTTGTGAGCAGCGGCCCTCCCTTGTTGACGCTTTGGAACAGCGTCCATCATGCGTGACCATGATGACCGCGGGACAGAGGATGGTCTTGAAATTCCGAGCGCTGTGGGGACGCGCCCGCGGACAAAAATGGCCAGCCTCATTGGACCGGTATGTGGAAGGTATTAGCGTGGGGTGAGTGGGAAAGGCTGCGTGTGCTCCTGATGGGACCGAATGAGAGCCACGATCCACATGAACCTCCTCAACTTCAAACTTGGAACCAACTCGAGAATAATAATTATTGACTCGACTAAGGTAAATTGACAGAGAGGTTCATAATAACAGATAGTAGATTCATCCACACCCATAAAACCGTGTGTCGTAGAACTGATGTGTACCATGCTTCGTGTGCTTTTCCTCTCAATTGTTGATTCAGAATAAATGTAAACATTATATCACCTACACTTTGAGCCTCCCAGACACTAGAAAAAACATAAAAATACTAACTGATCAAGAAAATGTTATAATATGCTTTGATCACGATGAAAAGACATAGACACTAATTTTATCCAATACATGATACAACTTTTCTTATAGGTAATGGAGAATACAAATCTACCCAGCTCTCCAAAGTCACATTGCTCACACTTGTGCTAATACTCAGGAGTTTTTTACAAAAAGATGAATATCCCCTGACTGCTTTATTGGACAAAATGGCAGATTTTGGTTATGATTGGTTAGATCGCCTGTCAATCAAACTGCCGGCGAAGGGTCAATTGTATCTGATACCATTATCGTATAACAAGGTCTGCACTTCTGTGATACTTTCGATCTAATCATTTTTCCTTTAACATTGCTATATATTCATTTAGGAAATGAATAAACAAAAGTGGACTCACCATGCAGCCCTGTCATAAACCAATGCTACTTCCAAAATATTTTGTTAAACCATCAGTTCCATTCACACATGATTTATGTTTAGAATACATAGATTTAAGTACACTAAACTTTTCCACCAATGCCATTCTTAATGAGAGTGAAATACAAGAGACTATGTTGGATACTATCAAAAGCTTTAGAAAAAATCAATAAATATACAGTACATCCTTTCTTTTCGCTTCGTAATAGATTTCTGCGTGAGCGACTGTAAAATAAAAATATTATCCATTCTGGAATAACCTGACCTGTAACCTGCTTTTTCTTCATTAAACATATTTTTTTACTTCTACGTAAGATACTAACCTCCTGTTTAAAATCCTTGTAAAAGTTTTAACAAGTACATTGAGCAATGGAATTCCTCTTTAATTTTCGACATTGTTTCTATCACCACTCTTAGATAACGGGCAAATCGCAGCCTCTCACCAAGCCTTGGGGAAGTCACCTGTGTCCAATATTTTGTTATATAAAGAAAGCATAAAAGGGCATAACATGTGTGACGCTGCGTTCAGCATCTCAATAATAATGCCATCTGGACCAGGGGCTTTTCCATTCCTCATTGATATAATAAATTTGATGATAATAGTAATTTCCATGGGTAAAGCATGTCTGATCCACCGCGGTGGAGTTGTGGGCAGGGCTAATCACTCCCTCGTCGACGAAAGATGCTGCCAGCTTACACACCTTGTCAGACCCTTGCGATGAGACGGGCTCCGGGGCGATGTTACCATCCGGGCTTTTCCTCGGTCCTGGCTCGAACATCGCGGCGGGCGTGCCTCCTCAGTCTGCGGTGGGCTCATGCGAGAGCCGTCGGTTCACTCGCTGGTGGTGGATGGCTGGTCTCAGGCGGCGCTGGAGTCGGAGCGGGGCTGGTGAGTTCATCCTCGGCAGCGCAGATGGTGAATGATGACGAGTTGCTCACCAGCACCCACTCGACGAACTCGGCGAAAGATCCCCGAGGACCCACACCGGGCAGGCGAGCCTTTGTACGCTTGTTCAGACTGGCCAGGGAGAATGCACACAGGGAATGATCAGGAAAGTCTGTAAAGCTCGCCAGATAGAGAAACGCACAGATGTGGGTCTCGAGGCTTTTCTACTCCTACTCCAAGCATAAAAACAAAACAGCAGGTGAAGCCATGCTGTCTTCGGTATTGGTCCGATCTTCCATCACGTAACGTGGGGATGAAAGTCACGGAGACGAGGATGAAAAGGAAACATGTACTTTAATGAACACTGTAACACACGTACACATTAACGAGATCGAACAAAGGACTGAAAGAAACAGGGAGTATATATACTAGAACACATGAGGAGTGATTAACTAGGCACAGGTGAATAACATTACTAATTAGACAGACTGGGGAGAAACTAGGTCACGGGACAAACCAAAAACCACAAAGAAGAGGGGAGACAAGACTATACATGTAGCACTATCATAGCTGTTACATTAGTGTTTTCCTCCTTAATTGTAAAAAAGTTAATTAAAAGTTTCCATTCAATAAATTGGAGAAATTGCCTTTCACCAACAGTTCCCCTAATCTAAATCTTATCCAGGGTCTAGCAAGACTGACTTTCTTTATTTTAATCCTTGATTCAGCTCTGTTTGCTCTCATTGTATATAATAATGGAAAGTGATATAAGAAATATCCACCTGTAAAATCTCTAAATCTCTAACATATGCAAAGGGTTAACTGGATATAATAAAATAATCAATAACTCCGCATCCAGCTGCAGGCACACATGTAAAGTCACCTTTTGTCATCTAATTGACAAAATAAGCTTGCATAATCTTAATGCCAATTGTAAACAGGACCTCCGTGAAAGGGAAGATTATGAGTGAACAACTTAAATTTCATTCTGTTCCTCACTCAAACATACTGCTTGAAAAGGCTTGGAAAATAGTTAAATGCACATAAGTTAAATGAATGCATTTATGGTGCTTTAACATCCTATTTGAAGTTTGAAAGTCCTTAAATCTCATAGACAAGGAGCAACCACTACAGTTCTCTATGTCTTATAAAAGTATTAAAGTCATATAGATTTTAACAAAATGAAGTTGACTAAATGATGACAGGTGTTTCTTTTAAAGGTGCTGTTACACTTGAATCCTCTTTAAAAGAACCAAACTCGGATGCCTTGAAGTGGACCAAGAGGTAGCTCCTCTCAGACCAGCAGCGGGTTTAAGCAGTGAAACATTGAAGATGGGAGAAACACGATAATTAGCAGGTAAGTCTAAACAAAATGAAACTGGTGTAATTTGTCTAAGAATTTTGAAAGGACCCACATACCTAGGACGATTGGCCTGCCGTTCCTGTCTGTGCACTGCATGCAGAAGGTGAGTGTGCACTCTGTTCCAGGTCTCCTTGCTACACCACTCACTGACAGAGGGAAGGTTGGAAGGTTCACTGGACCAAAGAAACAAGGGTGGTTGATATCCCAGAATGCATTTGAAGGGAATCAGACCAGTGGCGGATTTCAGGAGAGAATTCTGTGCGTATTCAGCCCACATCAAATATTTACTCCAATCAGACTGATTATGTTGGTAAGATCTGAGGAAGCGTGTGAGTTCTTGATTCAACCGCTCCGTTTGGCCGTTGGATTGTGGTAACTGGAAGTGAGACTAACATTTATATTTAGTTGTCTGAAGAATGCCTACCGTACTCTAGAGTTGAACTGGGAACCTCTGTCTGACACTATGTCTTCAGACAGTCAATAGAAACGAAAGACGTAATCACACAATAACTGAGCTGTCTCGAATGCCTTGGGGAGTTTAGGTAGAGGAATGAGTCGACAGGCCTTAGAGAAATGGTCAAGGATGGTGGTGTTGCCTTAGGAAATGGGAAGGTCCGTAATGAAGTCGATGGCGATATGGGACCATGGGCATTGAGTAGTAGGCAGGGGTTGAAGTAGACGGCGGGTAGTTGTCGAGGTATTACAGGTGGAACAATTCTTCTACAAGTTTTTGGTGTCTGTGGACATTGTAGGCCACCAAAACTGGTTGGTGAGAAATTGATGAGTTGCTGTTATTCCAGGAAGTCCAGAGCTGGGAGTTGAGTGAATCTGATGAATGAGTCTTTCCCTCAAAGGATTGGGCACAAAGGTACGTTTGGGAGGACATTCTGATGGAGGAGGATTCAGGTTATTGCTTTGGTTAATCTCAGTCATGATGTCCCACTGCACTGGTGCAACTAGTAAGGTTCTGGAATGATGTTTTCATTGGTTTTCATATGGACTGGATCTTCACACTGTCGTGATAGTGCATCAGCTTTGGCATTTTTGGAACTAGGTCTGTAAGTGACAATGAAGTTGAATCGGGTGAAGAACAGGGCCCATCTCGTCTGGCGAGGATCTATCTGTTTTGCAGAACGTAGATATTCCATTTTTTTATGGTCGCTGGCCACTCCTCCAGAGCTGCTTTCATGGCTAAAAGCTCACAGTTGCTGACATCATACTTTCTCTCTGCTGAGGATAACTTTCTAGAGAAAAAGGCACACAGAAACATTTTCACTGGAGAACCATGGCGTTGAGAGAGTATAGCCCCAATACCAGTGCTGGAAACATCCACCTCCACGACGAAGGGGAGGTCTACATCAGGGTGATGCAGAATCGGAGCAGAGATGAAGCGTGCTTTGAGATTCTGGAATGCTTGTTGAGCGTTGAGGTGAGGTGGGAGGTCGAGCGTTTGGTCATGGAAGTCAGAGGAGCAGTGACGGTGCTGAAGTCTCTAATGAATCGTCTGTAAAAGTTAGCAAATCCCAGGAATCATTGTAGTTCCTTGACTGTCTGTGGTTGAGGCCAATCAAGTACTGCCTTTACCTTGCTATCATCCATTGCTACCCCCTCTGGACTGATTATGTACCCCAGGAAAGATGTGGATGTTTGAATTCTCATTTCTCGGCCTTGACATAAAGTTGATACTGAATCAGATGTTGTAGTACTGATCTTACATGTTGGATATGTTCTTCGAGTGAATTGGAGTATATCAAGACATCAGGATATCATCTATACCCATCTGTCGAGCATGTCTTGAAAGACATCATTGGTGAAGGATTGGAACACAGAGGGACTTTTCGCCAGGCCGAACGGCATTACCAAATATTCATAGTGGCCAGAGGAAGTGGAAAAGGCCATCTTCCACTCATCCCCTTCCTTGATACGGATTAGATTGTATGCGCTGCGTAAATCGGGCTTAGTAAAGTATCTGGCTATCTGAGTTGCTCGACTGCAGCAGGAACAAATGGCAGTTGGTATTGATATTTTATGGTGATATCATTGAGGCCACTGTAATAGATACAGGGTCTCAGACCGCCATCCTTCTTCTTGACAAAAAAGAACTCGGCAGATGTCGCGGACGTAGAAGGTCTGATAAAGCCTTTTGCCAGTTACTCTTCTATGTACACATTCATAGATTCGAACTCAGGTTGAGAGAGAGAGAATATTCTTCCCCTAGGGGGAGTTGCACCTGGTAATAGATCGATTGCGCAATCATTAAAGCGATGAGGTGGCAGTTGGAATGCCTTGGTCTTACTCATTGGGTAAACCTTGGGGTTAAGACGGTTGTTCACCTATGGTTACTGTGAGCACTGGCAATGGTTTGATATGAGTCAGGCAGAGATCATGGCAGGTGGAACCCCACTGTATGATTTCTTCCTCTTTCCACAAGATGTGAGGGTTGTGCCGGCGCAGCCACGGCAGACCCAGAATGAGGTCTGTGTGCAGAGAATGAATTATGTAAAATCTTATGGATTCTTTGTGCAACACTCTCACGTGCAGGTGAACGTTCAGATCTTCCCTTCTTCAATGGGATGACCATCTAGTGCCTTCACCTCCAAACAGAAATTGCACTGTCTTAGAGTGAGGTTATGTTCCTGAGCAAACTGACGTGACATAATGTTGCCGGCCGCTCCCGAGTCTAAGAGAGCGGAGGTAGTAATTGTCCTGTCCTGGACTGTTATTTTCACTGGAATTTTAACATGAAGAGGAGTAATTCAACTGCGAATGAGCACTCACCGCCTTGGAGTTGTGAGGAGTAGGTTGAACGGGACATGACGTCTTCAGGTGTCCAGCCTGTCTGCAGTACATGCACACATGTTGCTGAATACAACGCTCTCGTTCTTCAGGGGTTAAGTGAGTGTAACCAAGCTGCATTGGTTCTGGGATAGGTGTCTGAGCCTCAGTGAACATGGTGTGAACTGGACGACGTCAGCGAATTAAATTGTCAATTTGAATAGCTAGCTCAATGAACTCGATCTTCCCTCGTCGCGGCACGCAAGTTCTGATTGGAGGTCCAGATTTAACCCCTTTTTAGAACAGCAATTTTTAAAAGTCAAAAAGTCAACAGATATTCTGCTGCCGTTGTCTTCCTTTGACATAGTGCGAGCAGCTGATCACCAGGGCTCTTGCCATCAGCTGGATGTTCAAATAGGTACTTTGAAGCGCTGAAGGAATATCTGCATAGTGCAGTGGCCCAGTCTAAAGTCCTTCCAGTTAGCAGAGAACAGACGAAGGCCATTCTGCTTGAATCCGTGGGATACAAGGTAGGTTGCTGGTTCACAAACATAGAGCATTGTAATAGGAATCCCTTGCATTTCGCTTGGCCACCGTCAAATTTTTTGGGAAATGCTAAGCGTGGGTTAACGCTGCTGGGAGAGGTAGTCATGCTGTCAGCGGAATAACCCGCCGCTCCTTGTAGCGTTTTCACAAGCTCTTCAGTTAGGGAGGTAAGGCGGTTGAGCTGATGCTGATGCTGATGCATAGCGAGCTAGTGGGCTTGGGCTAAAAGTTCAGAGGATAACTGCATGAGTACTGCTGGATCGCTGGTTGGCGAAGTCTTCTGTAATGAGGAGTAAGCGGAGTGAGGATCCATCTGCAGCTTTATTATTACTCAGAGTCAAACAATACAGGGTCAGTACACAACAAAGGCAGTAGAGAAGGCAAAACAGAATCAGAAACAGGGACAGACTTGAGTAAAGGCAGGTGGCAAACAAATACAATCTGATAATCAGGCAGAAGGTCGAGACAGACAGCTTAGTATCAAAGTCCAATAAACAGGCACAGTTCAGGGCAGGGAGCAAAGAACCAAACAACAAGGAACAGTCCAAGATCAAACACAGAATAGTAATCCACAATAGAAACGCTCAGAAATGACCACCGTAGCAAATCAAGACTTCGCACTGGTGATGTGTGTGTGGAGTGTTTAAATAGTGTGAGTGCAATCAGTCCCAGGAATGAGGGCCTATGGGAAATGGTGTCCGGAACAGTTGATATTCTGGTGAGAGCTCTGATGATCAGTAGGAAGTGAAGAGGGAGCCTCACCTGTAACAACACCACGTGTACTCATAAATAAAGCTGTGAGGTAGTTCATGTTGTATATTCACATATTAGTATTGTACCTCAGCTGTTCTAACTGTTTCCGCTCAGTATCCCAATGAATTACTGGATTTTCTTCTGCCACTTTACTGCAGTACACCCCTCAGAGGACAATGGAGCAACAGAAGAATAGGTATTTTAGTTTAAATGAGACATTACATTATGTATAGACACACACACATACGCAGACACTGCCACATAATCTGTATTTAAGACTAAACATCAATCTCTCTGCTCTTACATTAGCAGAAGAGGTTTGATTGCCACAATGGTTGTAAATGTTAATTGCTGTAAGCATTGAGAGCATCAGATCACTAAGTAAACTGGGTCCCATAAAACCCATCAACAGTAAGACTGGTGTGGTGCAATCCGATGAAATTGCCATCATTTAATTGTATGTTGTACCTGATCAGAGAGGTTTCCCCTCATGGATTTACTGAATGCATTTTCAGTAGCCTGTACCATGACCATGTTGGTGTAAAACAACTGTTTTCAACTGGTATAAGCGATATACACTCACCTAAAGGATTATTAGGAACACCATACTAATACTGTGTTTGACCCCTTTTGCCTTCAGAACTGCCTTAATTCTACGTGACATTGATTCAACAAGGTGCTGAAAGCATTCTTTAGAAATGTTGGCCCATATTGATAGTATGGCATCTTGCAGTTGATGGAGATTTGTGGGATGCACATCCGGGGCACGAAGCTCCCGTTCCACCACATCCCAAAGATGCTCTATTGGGTTGAGATCTGGTGACTGTGGGGGCCATTTTAGTACAGTGAACTCATTGTCATGTGCAAGAAACCAATTTGAAATGATTCGAGCTTTGTGACATGGTGCATTATCCTGCTGGAAGTAGCCATCAGAGGATGGGTAAATGGTGGTCATAAAGGGATGGACATGGTCAGAAACAATGCTCAGGTAGGCCGTGGCATTTAAACGATGCCCAATTGGCACTAAGGGGCTTAAAGTGTGCCCAGAAAACACCCCCCACAACATTACATCACCACCACCAGCCTGCACAGTGGTAACAAGGCATGATGGATCCATGTTCTCATTCTGTTTACGCCAAATTCTGACTCTACCATCTGAATGTCTCAACAGAAATCGAGACTCATCAGACCAGGCAAAATTTTTCCAGTCTTAAACTGTCCAATTTTGGTGAGCTCGTGCAAATTGTAGCCTCTTTTTCTTATTTGTAGTGGAGATGAGTGGTACCCGGTGGGGTCTTCTGCTGTTGAAGCCCATCTGCCTCAAGGTTGTGAGTGTTGTGGCTTCAAAAAATGCTTTGCTGCATACCTTGGTTGTAACGAGTGGTTATTTCAGTCAAAGTTGCTCTTCTATCGGCTTGAATTAGTCGGCCCATTCTCCTCTGACCTCTAGCATCAACAAGGCATTTTCGCCCACAGGACTGCCGCATACTGGATGTTTTTCCCTTTGCACACCATTCTTTGTAAACCCTAGAAATGGTTGTGCGTGAAAATCCCAGTTACTGAGCAGATTGTGAAATATTCAGACCGGCCCGTCTGGCACCAACAACCATGCCACACTCAAAACTGCTTAAATCACCTTTCTTTCCCATTCTGACATTGAGTTTGGAGTTCAGGAGATTGTCTTGACCAGGACCACACCCCTAAATGCATTGAAGCAACTGCCATGTGATTGGTTGATTAGATATTAATTGCATTAATGAGAAATTGAACAGGTGTTCCTAATAATCCTTTAGGTGAGTGTACTTCGATGTGTTGTAAATGATTGGTTATTTACAAAATTTACTATTGAATATTTAGTCCCCTGGTTTAAAAACACATTAATGGTATTAGCTGGATGACTGATTGCAATCTGTGCAGATTAACTTTGATAATAAAAAAAAATCAAGATGTACGGTTTTAGATTAATTAAATGGCCACTTCATATTAGAGAGTCTTGTAATCATTAAATGTTAAATAAATGCTTCTATCCTCAAAGAAACTTAAAGCAATTAATGAAAGTTCACCTTTTACAACAAAGCCTGTTGGGGATCTTCTAAGCTGATAAACATTTCCATTTCTTTCTTTCTTGTTCTTTTACTCTAAGAGAAGTGCAGTTCAGTCCAGACTTTACCTTTTTTTTCCTGGATTTTGTATAAATAACACTCATACATCTTGTTATGTGGATATATAATGATGTCCTCCATTTTTACTTCACTCACTGAGATGGAACTGCGTTCTTTCCATGCTCCCAATGTGAATGAGGCAGCTTTTTAGACATTGCCTTATCCTTTGAATAGTAATGACCTGTCAGACAGAACTCAGTATTAAAGAATTCACATAGTTTAAGCAGCAGAGCTAATCCAGACTCACACAAATCCACCTTTCTTTACTTTCTTTTATTCGTGTCAGGTCTTTTTGTCTTCCTCATAGGGCCTTTTTTTATATTACACATGCACACCATCTCTAGTTGCACATTTATCAAGCTTTTAGACTTTTCCCCCCTCTGTTTTTAGTCATACTACAAAATTAAATACATTTTTTTTTGGTTATTCACATTTGTCTTCTGCAGTGCAATTTAACTGGCTGCTGCTTCATTCTACTTTAAGATGTCATTTTTTTGCACAATTGGTCTTTGATGGCCTCATTTGACTCTTCGAATTACACCCAATTCTGCTAAAGAATGAAATGAGTTTTGATTTTAGTAAGTACATTCATTAATTCCTGAGTAGAGGGCTGCATTGAGTTTGGGCTCCCGCGGGACCCAACACAATTCTCGCGGGGGCGGGTGGTTTTACCCTTGCTGTGGGCGGGAGTGGGTGGTCAGAAAATTTAGCGGGAGACCCGCTGGGAACGGTGAGATTTGGCGTGTAGTAGAAATGGAATCACCACAAGAAGTTGAGAAGAAAATTAAAAAGAACTTGACAAAACCAAACAAGGCAAGTCAGACATATGGAAACAATTCTCAATTGACCCTTTACAAACAGTGTGATTGACAGGCGATCTAGCCAATGATAATGCCGAATCCGCCATCTTATCTGACAAAGGCGTCAGGAAGTAGCCTATAGTAGATTCACGTTGGTTAACTTGAAATATTGTGTGTACTTGTGTCTTTCCACGGTTGAAACAACATTCCTTCTGATGTTCATTCATGTTTATTTTATGCTATAAATGAACTAGTATGAAGAGATGATCAGTTTACGAGTCGTTTGAAGGATCTGTCATGACACATTAAGGAGCCACTATATGGTATTTGTTGTTTAAACTGCTTTAAAAAATTACAATATTTTAAATATGAAACCGTTTCATACATTGTCTCTTTGCTCCGCGATGTATTTTTCACTGTGGGAGAACATGATGTGTGGCGTGAGAGAGCATGGGTTGTTGGGCATTGCAACAGGAAGGAGGAGTTCCAAGACTTGTCACAAGAAAGAGATAGACAGACTAATATTAGCATACAGTGTATCCGGAAAGTATTTACAGCACCTTTTCCACATTTTATTATGTTACAGCCTTACTCCAAAATGGATTAAATTCATTATTTTCCTCAATCTACAAACAATACCCCATAATGGCAACATGAAAGACAAAAAAAAAAAAAAAAAATCACATGTACATAAGTATTCTGTTGTGATTGTCAGCTGTAGTGCCTGTAATAACCGCTAGAGGGCACTCCACCCTGGACTTTCATTTCACCACTGGTCTCTGTTTCCCACAATACCTCACACAGTCACTCACACACACACATGCACACTACATTGCCCAGAAGCCCCGTACCTAATCACTGATCACCTCACCAGCACTCTGCACATACGCAACATTGCGAGGTCTTATTATTTCCCTGTGATTAGCATTTCTGAGCATTACATTCCTGTCTTGTCTGCCCGGTTTGTAGTAATGGCCAAGCATTTCGAAGCATTGTTGCTTTCTGATACAATTGTGTCGAAAATGGTTCATTACTCGAAGCTTCATTCAGATAGAAATTGCAGCACCATCTCCTGGTGAAGTAAATGTAATGCAACAAAGCTGACAAGCATAAAATGCAAGTAAGCTTACATGTTAACATCCCGTTTATTATGTGTTTACAGAGGCGATCAAAGCTGAAACAGTGTTAGTGCTGTGAAACTCATTTATGTAGGTGAATTTTACAGATACTGATTTCATGTGTTCACCTTGATAATAACACATTAAGCATGATGTTTGTGTGTATATTATTTCTTTAGACAAGGACAGAAGATCAGAGCAGCTTAAAAAAAAAGTTGGAAACCATCACAGAAATTCTAAAGGTTTCTATTAAAATACCAATAGGAACCACTGGCTTTTACCATTTAAACCACTATAGAATTCTTTTTTGTTGTGTGTTTGGGACATATTCCATTAGGATTTAATGCCCCCACCAATAGAACCCAACATATATCAGTAGAGACACACAGAGACCACTATAAATCCCATTACAACAATAAAATTCCCATGAAAACCATTAAATGCAATAGAATTTCTGTAATGGTTTCTATAGTTTTTTTAGCAGGGCAGTATCATGAGTGAAAGCTTTATCTTGGTTAGCTGTGGGAAGCAGAACTCTATAACTTGTTAACTGGTGGGACTGATATTTTTGTATGTTGAAAAGGATGTGCTTGTGTAACTGGTTTTTGAAGTTTCTGTCTTTGATGCATGTTTTTATGTAACAATGTTCATATGTTCTCTAATTAATTATAATAAAACAAAAAATGTGGCACAGGGTGTGCTTTGAGTACATGCAGAAACACCGACTACTACAACCCACGGTGTTGCCATGTTTTGGCTTCACTTTTATAAGAAATACAGCCGCCAGGTTTCAAACACTGGATTGGGCTGTCAAAGCAGTCAGGTGGTTCACTGCAGGAGTGAACCAGTGTGTTTGCTTCAGAAGTCATTTTCACGTGACTAGTGACGTAATGATACAAGCTTCGAAGCAGTGGTTCATTGCAAGGACCGTTCGAGTTTGAAGAAAGCTTCGGAGTGTCGGTGTTAGACGTAACATCACTACCGGTTTAATCCTGCCTGTTTCTACCGTCATTGATGTTTATCTGCCTGCCCCCTGGGGTGTATTCCAGAAAGGAAGGTTAACTTACCGTCACATATACCCTGAACTCTCGGTTGATTAAACTAAAACTTGCTTACTCTGGGTATATCGGTTCCAAAACACCTGTGAGGAGGTAGTTCAATCAACCTTCTGTTGGTAACCGAGAGTTAATGCGCGCGGACGGCGATTTCATGGATCGCCGATTTCAGGAGTCACCATGGAAACGCGTGCAGAAAAAAGGCGTGCAACATATTTCAGCGAGATGGAGTTAGAGGTTTTAATGCTTGCTTATGAAGAATATAAGCCCATTATAACTATTAAAAAAAAAAAATCAATACTGCAGCATCAGCAAAAGAGAGAGAGTTGGCTTGGCAAAAAATAACAGAGTAAATGCGTAGATTATATATTTATATATTTGTCCCCTTTCATTGTGATACAAAATTCTTTTGGGCATGTTGTAAAAATAGACGAGCATAAATTTCATAAATCATAAATTTCTTAATATCACTGTAGCAATGTACATAATTGGCTGGTAATATGTTGGCAAAAAAAAGTGTAATTTATTCGCTTGTTTTATCAGGTGTAATCCTTCTGGAGCCTGAAGAACTCTGAGCCAAGTCAAAATGAAACAAAAACGTTCTCCAACAAGGTGATATTGTCTATATTTACTAAACTGTTAACGAAGCCATGTAATTTAGTATTTAATGTAATTTAGTTTTCTATGTAGCAAATAGGAAGAAAGCTGAGGCCAGTAAAACAGGTGGGGGTCCAAAAATTTGAGAGAACATCACATAAGCTGACTTCAAAAATTGACATTGATTTTCCTAAAATTTTAATTTTTTATTTTTATTTTATTAACTCACCATTATGGTGCATGGTGTTTCCTTTGCTTGGGCACTTCATTTATATTATTGTATTTCTGATTTGATGCAGTGATGAAACAAGAAATCACAGTTCATATCTGACTGAATCTCACAATTCATATGTAAAATAATGTGTATGTGTAACATGACCATCTTATTTTATGCTGAATAATGATTATTTATAAAGTTAATGGCAGCACGTATGAACACACATAAACAGTTGGTGAAACTTTTCGGTGGGTTGATACAATTCTTCTAATTTTGTGAGAGTATTTTGTAATTGACTATATTTGAGTCACACAGACTTCAATATTCAACATGTTAACACAACAGTGGTAACAATTAAATTTTATTTAAAGTAAATGATCAAGTACACTCTTTTTTAGTCACTAGAACTCATGTGTAAGTCAACTATACTTACTAAGCTTTTGTCAGTACAACATACTATTCCTATTTCACTTTACTTAGTTTTTTAAGGCAATCGGTTTACATGCTTTTTTTAAGTAAGTCTAACTAATTCGATTTTACAGTGTAGTGAGGACCAGTAATGAGGGCAATTTAATGGTTTAAACACCTAAAGATTTAGCACCCAAAAATATATTGTTACCTGCTCATGGATTGACTTCCTATTAACATACATTAACATACATTCACTGACTGAAGGAGCTTTAATAGGAATGTGAGTCCCATCAATGCACCCAATCACATCTGGGAACCCTGAAATTGAAAGTTATGTAAGAAACATTTTAAAATGACTGTGGCTATATACTGTATACAATATTGATATATGGATAGATTAAGTAGTGCTATGTAACTAAAATGGTCTCTCACAGAATATCATAGAAAGGACAAACCCGCCACTCTGTGGAATTCTTCTTTAATGACTCTCGTGGTTTATGGCCAGGGAACTGCACAAAAGTGTGTAGAAACTGTTTGAGTGGCAGCCATACTGTCCAAACAGCCCTACACACAGTTGCCTTTCCCACATGCTCTGCATCGCCAACGTTATACAAAACGTTGCAAAAAACGAAGTTCAATGCATAAAACATGCCCTGTGTCAAGTGCTGATCCGCCATGTGTCACGTTTGATATGTAAGGTTTAAATAAATTAACGAATCTTTTGAAAAACAGTAATGCTCCAAATACTAAAACACATCGATACGTGGTCTTATCACCCTCTCACGGCGGAAAAGATTCCGTATAATCTGTGCTTCCACATCCACTGGATCGTCTTCAAAAGGGCATGCCATGCTCCGTCACCTCTCTGAAACAAACTAACACTGAAACTAAACCTGCCCCGGAGCAGGTTATGTTCAGAGCTTAAGTTGCTATGGCTACTTACATACCATGAAACTTGCCTTCGTTTTTGGAACCGAAAGCTGAGGTTATCCGCCTACTTACCCTTAAACTTACCCAGGTATGTCACATAACCTGCTTTTTGGAATACCCCCCTGGACTTATTGCTTTGTGTTATTGGACTGTGTTATTTTGCTGCCTCCTTCGATCTATCTGCCTGTTTGCGACCACGACTCTGCCACCCCTCTGTTATACCTGTTCGCTGTTCCATGACCTATGCCTGTGTGACTACTCTTGTTATTAAAAGCCTTCGTTTGGATCCCATTCTGTTGACCATTCATTCATTACATTTTCACAGCCTTTGCCATGACACTCAAAATTTAACTGAGGTGCATCCTGTTTCCACTGATCATCTTTGAGATGTTTCTACAACTTGATTGGAGTCCACTTGTAGTAAATTCAGTTGATTGGACATGATTTGAATTGAATTGAATTGAAAAACTTTATTAATCCTGATAGGGAAACTGATTTGCCACCAACTTCGACAATACAACCAACAAACTCAGCACACAAATAACACACAGATGAATTAAGAAACAATGAATACATGATTAAGAACCGGTGAGACATGATATAGTTCCACAAATAAGAAATAATTAACGGTTCATTAAAATATCTGACCGCTGCAGGGACAAAAGACCTTGTCATTCGTTCACTAGAGCACTGAGCCATTATCAATCGCTCATTGATAGAGCTTCTAAGTCCTTTAAAGATGTTGTGTAGTGGATGGCCTTCAAAAAGCAAAATGATTTTTCATTTTGACCTTGTCCTCTTCTCCACAATGACCTCTAATAAGTCTGGAGTAAGACCAATAATCGAACCAGCCCTCTTGATCAGCTTATTTATCCTATTTTTATCCTCAACAGGTATGCTGCCCCCCCAGCAAAGTACAGCATAAAAAAGAACACTAGCTAAAATCCCTTGATGAAAAACATCTAAAAATGTTGTACTGATGTTAAATGATTGGTTTCCTCAAAAAGAAAAGTCCAAAGGAAATAGTTGTATTATGTAATTTATAATCAATTAATTTGTTGGTTAAAATATGTAGCTGAATGGTGTTTAAAGCACTCGAAAAATCAAAAAACATGATCCTGACAGAACTGGCAGTAGTTTCAAGATGACTGTAAATGTTATGGGTCATAAAAAGTAGAACATCATCTACCCCAACACCCTTCCTATATGCAAATTGCAACGGGTCCTGAAAAACAGACACCTGCCTAATCAGGTGATCCAGTACAACCCTCTCAAAACACTTCATAATGTGAGAAGTTAAAGCAATAGGCCTCATATTAGCAAGGTTGTTGGACACCTAAGCTTTTTTTTTGGAATAGGGACAAGGCAAGATGTTTTCCACATAACTTGGATCTTTGCAGAGGACAGAGACAAAGAAAACAATAATTGAAGGACGAAGCATAGCTGGTCAGCACACGCTTTAAGGGTGCGTGGATTGACACCATCGGGGCCTGCTGCCTTATTAGATTTAATACGCCTTAACTGCTGACAAACCTCTTGAATGTTAAGATTAATAGCTGGGCTACAATCAAAGCTGTTCTGCCTAAGATTAGAAAGAACATTTTCATGTAGAGAAGAGAAATCAAATTCATCAAAGCTGGCAAAAAAAAAAAACATTTGCATCATTAGCCTGTATACCCAATTGACATAAACTGGGATTACTGGTGCAGGACATATTTCCTTCAACCCTTTCCTTTAACTTCTCTGGTAACCCATGGTTTATTATTGGGAAAGATTTTGATTTGTTTACTAGGAATTAAAGACTCGACACAATAATTAATATAACAAGTCACTTTGTCAGAAATGCTGTCCAAATCACTATCTCCATCAAAAAACACATTCCAGTCCGTGCATTCAAAGCACCCCCTTAATGATTCACAGGCATCCTCTGACCAGATGCGCACAGTCTTTGTAGTAGTCGACTGTTTCCGTATCACTGGTAAATATTTAGACATCAGGGATATCAGGTTATGGTCGGTTTTACCCAGCGGAGGAAGCAATTTTGTAACATAGCCATCCTTAACGTTCGTATAAAACAAGTCAATAGTTTTGTCACCCCTCGTAGGACACGTCACCATTTGTTTAAAAGACGGTAAAGTGGTGGAGAGAGAGCAGTGATTAAAGTCCCCGTTTAAGATAACCAGCGCATCAGAAGAAGAGCGCTGTAAGTTATGCGTAATTCTCGAAATTGTCTCAGTGGCACATTTCCCATTACCAGATGGAGGAATATACGCCACCATAACAATGACATGGGAAAACTCCCTTGGTAGATTGTAAGGTCGACAGCTCACTGCAATGAGCTCAATATTCGGGTCACAAACTATCTCTTTTACCATACCATGTTGAGTATGACACCACCGGTCATTCACATAAAAGCAGACACCTCCACCTTGCTTCTTACCCGCACTTGCTTGCTCTCTGTCCATCCTATGAAGTGTGAAACCTTCGATATCCACATGAGAATCAGGTATCCTGTCCGACAGCCACGTCTCAGAAAAACAGATTAAATTGGTCTGCCGGAACATGCGATCGAACTTCAAGCAGGCTGTCAACTCGTCCACCTTGTTAACCAGAGAGTGGACATTCCCCATAATAACCGAGGGTAGAACAGGTTTGTATCCCCGCCGACAATTTCTGACCTGGACACCACCTCTGCTGCCTCTCTTCCTTCCTTTAGCCCTGGGCTTGATTTCTGACATATCGGCGTCAGGGTCCAACAAATTTGGTGTAAAAATCTGCAGCTGAAGAAGCTCATTCTGGCTATATGTAATGACCAGCAAGCCTTGCTCTCTCATCACCTGGAGTGTTTGTGCGGCATTCCAAACAATCAATGTCCACAGCCACAGAAGGCATACAAAGGTGCAATTGTTAAGTGAAACCGTGATCATGTCATCAAGAATCGATCACGCTAAAAAGTCCAGAATTAGACTAAATAAATAAATAAAATAAACACATTAAACACAAACGTTCTGTCGCATAGTGGTAGCAGAGGGGCGGCGCCAATAGGATAGGCATGTGCGCCACCTCCTCCGATCTGATTTGGAATGGCACACACCTCTGTATATAAATTCCCACAGTAAACAGTGCATGTCAGAGCACAAACCAAGCCATGAAGTCACATGCCAAGACAGGATTGAATAGAGGCTGGGAAAGTTTACGGAAACATGCCTGCAGCATTGAAGGTCCCAGTGAGCACAGTGGCCTTCATTATCCGTAAAGGGAAAAAGTTTGGAACCACCACGACTCTTCCTAGAGCAGGCCACTTAGGTGACCAAGAACCCGATGGTCACTCTGACCAACGCTCCAGCGTTTCTCTGTGGAGAGAGGAGAACCTTTCAGAAGAATAACCATCTCTGCAGCACTCCACCAATCAGGCCTGTATGGTAGAGTGGCCAGACAGAAGCCACTCCTCATTAAAAGGCACATGCCAGCCCACCTGGAGTTTGCAAAAAAAGCACCTGAAGGATTCACAGACCATGAAAAACAAAATTCTCTGGTCTGCTGAAACAAAGATTGAACTCTTTGGCCTGAATAGCAAGCATCATGTCTGGAGGAAACCAGGCACTGCTCATCATCTGGCCAATACCATCCCTACAGTGAAGCATGGTGGTGGCAACATCATGCTGTGGGGATTTTTCATTGGTAGGAAATGGGAGACTAGTCAGGATTGAGGGAAAGATGAATGCAGTAATGTAATCCTTGTTGAAAATCTGCTCCATAGTGCTCTGGATCTCAGATTGGCATGAAGGTTCATCGTCCAACAGGACAATGACCCTAAGCACACAGCCAAGGTAACAAAGGAGTGGCTACTGGACAACTCTGTGAATGTCCTTGAGTGGCCCAGCCAGAGCCCACACTTGAACCCGATTGAAGATCTCTGGAGAGATCTGAAAATGGCTGTGAACTGATGGTCCCCATCCAACCTGATGGCGCTTGAGAGGTCCTGCAAAGAAGAATGGCAGACACTGCCCAAAAATAGGTTTGCCAAGCTTGTAGTATCATACTCAAACTTGAGGCTGTAATTGGTGCCAAAGGTGCTTCAACAAAGAATTAAGCAAAGGCTGTGAATACTTATGTTGGCTACATGTGATTCATGTTGCCATTACGGGGTATTGTTTGTAGAATTTTGAGGAAAATAATGAATTTAATCCATTTTGGAATAAGGCTGTAACATAACAAAATGTGGAAAAAGTGAAGCGCTGAGAATACTTTCCGAATGCACTGTAGGTGTACAAGTAACAAGGCGGATGTTATGGCGAATGTTTCTAGTATGCCTAGTAAGACCTTGATTAGCTGGTTCAGGTGTGTTTAATTGCGGTTGGAGCTAAAGTCTGCAGGACAGTGGCCCTCCAGGAGCAGGATTGGTCACCCCTGCTTTAAGCAATTTGAATTATGGAAAAGTGATTTTGTGTTATTTGTATGCCACATTAAAGAGATGGGTCTTTACTCTAGATTTAAACTGATAGAGTGTGTTGGCCTCCTGAACAGCGCTAGTTTGGCTGTTTCAAAGTTTGGGTTCTAGATAGGAAAAAGTTCTAGTTCCCATTCAGTCGGTCACTTCGACGTACGTCGGATGACCGACGAATAGGAATCTCGCTAGAGAGGCCAATCTACTTCGAGTGTAACTAAAACGAGCCAATGCATATTGGCATGCAATCATATGCAACAGCTGCTCGCCTCGCAGCGCGGGTATATAATGAGCAGCAGGTGCATTGCATCTTCAGCTTTTCGCTTCGGAGCCGAACTTCTATGGTGTCTACGAGCGAGTGTGACAGAAGACGAAGAATCTTTTGGCGGACTGTTCTTCGTGAGAGTGCAGGCGGACAGCACAGCAGCGGGGCCATTCTCTTTGTTTACAGCTGGTAAGAGCGGCTTCAAAGAGTGAGCGCACAAGACAGGCTGCACTTTCCTCTGTCTGTGTGCCGCGTTCTTCCCCTGCGTGCTTCGGCACTTGAAAGAGCAGTCCCTAAAAGAGCTCGCACGAGTAGTTCACATCTTTTTAAAGATGTCGTACTACTTGTGTGTTTCTGGATGCCAGAAGAGCTGCAGCCAGTAGAGTTGCTGGGGGAGCGCAGTGGACTGCCCCAGAGGTGTGTACCATCCGTATCCTTCGGGGCTCCCCAGGACGACCGGATGCCGATCGCTTCATCGTAGGGTGAGCCTGATACTTTCGAGGATGGTGATTTGGCGCAGCTGCCTCCTTCGGGAGTGGCAGCTGTGCCCAAGTCAGACCCGGAAATGATGGCTATGCTTTCCCGGGCCGCCAACAGGGTCGGGCTCGTGTGGAACCCTCCACCGTGTCCCAAGCCCTCTAGGCTGGACGATTGGTCTCTCAGGGTGGCAGGGGCTGGTTCTCAGCCCCCCACCCCGGTTCCTCTCTTCCCGGAGGTGCATGAAGAGATCACTGGCGCGTGGGCGGCACCTTTTACTGCCTAAAACCATGCCAGTGGGACCTCCTCCCTCACCACCCTTGATGGCGGTACGGCAAAGGGATATTTGCGCATACCCCCTGTGGAGCGGGCCGTTGCTATGCAACTGTGGCCTAACTACACCTGGCGGGAGGAGCCGTCTCTTGCTTGTAGGCACTCATCAGACCTGACCGGCAGGGCTTACCGGGCCTGCGGGGAAGCCGCTTCCGCCTTACACGCTATGGTGTTGTTGCAGGTCCATCAGGCCAAGGCACTGAAGGACCTGCACGAGGGTGGTCATAAACCACAGGTTCTCCAAGAACTTCGTGCCGCAACGGACCTCACGCTTCGAGCGACGAAGGTCACTGCGCGGTCAGTTGGTCATGCGATGTCCATGTTTGTGGTCCAGGAACTCCATCTCTGGCTGTGCCTGGCTGACATGAGGGATACCGACTAAGTCAGGTTCCTTGATGCCCCTGTGTCCCAGGCCGGCCTCTTCGGCGACGCGGTCGAGAACTTTACCCAACAGTTCTCGGCTGTACAGAAGCAGTCTGAGGCCATCAAGCACATCCTGCCGAGGGGGTCAGCTGCAGCACCTCCACCGCCCGCAGCGCCTCAGGCTGCTCGTCGCTGAGGGTGCTCCCCCACGGCTGCCCCCGCTCCCCAACAGCAGCAGCCGGTGTCCAAGCGGCACCATGGAACCGGTCGTGGTCGGGGTGCCCAGCCCGTCCAGGCCCCTTCTAGGAAGGAGGGTGGCAAGGCCAAGGCCAAGAGGCCCTAGGACGGGCGACTTGGAAATGGATGGGGCTGCTCTGCAGGAGATGGTGACTGCACCACTCCTTCACCCGGAGGAGGGCCGGGTGGAGAATCCTCTGTACCCAAATTTTCAATAAAAGAGCAGTTTCCTTTATCTCCGGGTCTGAGGAGGACTCGGAGAGCAGTGGGAGGGCAAGAATCTCACCACTCTCATCCTCCTCTTCTGTCGCCAGTGGACAGCAGCGCGCAGCAGGCAGCCAAGGCTTCGCCTGCTCCCACTGTCCATCCGTGGAACCAGGTAAGTGTTGCACACCACACTCTGACCCCGCCTCGGGTCGCCTCACAAAGAGAGCCTCCCAGGCCACGTCCCTGCATTCCACCTCGCTCCCCCATGGTCCCTTTGGTCCCGCTTGCACAGCCTCTGCGAGCCTGGTTAGCGCTCCCCAGTCTGTCTCACTGGTTCATTTGGACCATCAGGCTCAGCTATGCGATTCAGTTCGCCCGGCGTCCCCCGAGGTCCAGGGGCATCCACTTCACTTGCGTGTCAGCGAACGATGCTCCTGTGATTCAGGCGGAGATTGCGGTCCTCCTGATGAAGGACGCAGTCGATATGAAGTCAGGGTTCTACAGCTCCTACTTCATTGTACCCAAGAAAGGCGGTGGGTTACGGCCAATCTTGGATCTGTGAGTCCTAAATGAGTCCCTTCACAGGCTGCCGTTCAAGATGTTGATGCAGAAACGCATTTTTAAATGCATCCGTCCCCAAGATTGGTTTGCAGCGATCGACCTGAAAGGTGCGCACTTTCATGTCTCGATTCTTCCTCGACAGAGACCCTTTCTATGGTTTGCATTCGAAGGTTGGGCATATCAGTACAAGGTCCAACCCTTCGGGCTGGCCCTGTCGCCCCGTGTCTTTACCAAGGCTGCGGAGGCGGCCATTGTTCCTCTCAAAGAACAAGGCGTTCGCATTCTCAACTATCTCGACAACTGGCTGATCCTAGCTCACTCAGTTGTGCGAACACAGGGACCTGGTGTTAGCTCACCTCAGATGGTTGGGTCTTCGGGTCAACTGGGACAAGAGCAAACTCGGCCCCGGGAAGAGGATCTCTTATCCCGCCTCACCGAGGAGCACATCCAGTTGGTGTTGAACTGCCTGAGCATGCTCAAGAGCAGGACAGCGGCCCCACTGAAATTGTTTCAGAGGCTCTTGAGGCATATGACATCTGCAGCCGCGCCTCTCGGATTGCTTTATATAAGGCGTCTTCACACGAGTCAAATGTCACAACTCGCCTGCCATCACCTCTTATTGAGTCAAAAGCATCCGAGGCTTCTGCTTCCGGGAGAATGGAGACTCCATCCCCAGGCTGTCTAGCTGATATGGCGTCGTTTCGGGACCACACAGGGAGATGTTTGCTGCCCCGGACTCGACATTGCCAGTTGTTTTACCTTCTGACTCAGAGATGGTTCACCCTCTGGTACCGGCGTCCGGACCTCTGGAATCTCCATGTCTGGTCCCTGGACGGGACACGGAGGTTCTAGGTGACCTACCCCAATTGGTGGTAGACACCATCACTTCCGCTAGAGCTCCTTCTACGAGGCACCTCTATGCGTTGAAGTGGAACCTGTTCGACGAATGGTGTTCTTCCCATCAGGAGAACCCCCGATCTTGCTTGATTAGGTCAGTGCTTTCCTTTCTGCAGGAGAGCCTGGAGCGAAGGCTGTCTCCCTCCATCCTCTAAGTGTATGTTGCTGCTATTGCCGCTCATCACGATGCGGTTGAAGGTAAGTCACTGGGAAGACATGACCTGGTCGTCAGGTTCCTGAGGGGGGCAAGGAGACTGAAGAAATTGTTAGAAACAATTTCTTGTAATTATGGTATGTGGATTGACATAGATCAGGTGGGAACTGAAAGGAATTAAACATCAAATAATGCAAAACAGAAAAATAGTGAAGTAGTCCTCAGATAGCATGAGTTTTACAGCAGCATCTCTGATTATTTACATTGTGGAGAATACTCCCATATTCGGTCAGGAGCTAAGTGTATGCCAATTACGTATTGCATGTTAAGATGTTTTAATGGCATTTTATGGTTCATATAAATTAACTTTAATAATCTGACATTAGTTATGATCTTGAATCAATTAATTAGCTAAATCATTACTCCATGCCTATGCAGCCATCATTAATGATAATCATATATTGATGAGCCAACATGGTTCAAATGACATAGGGGGAAACTTGTTACTACGGTTTCAGGAAACAATCGTGACTCTAGCTAATTTCTATAATGCATTATACTATGATGGTTAAGCAGTGAGTTACATTGTTGTACGGGAAACCCCAGAGCTATTGTGTCAAATTCAGCAGACAAGGAATCATGATTGTACTTCACTCCAAAATATTAACCACTGGTAACACATCCACTATAAAAAAATATGATGAATATATTTCCCATTTAAATGTTGTGTGCAAAAACATGAGCAGAATACTAGAATGGCTGTCAATTGAGAAAGATATTCTTTGAAACCAGATGGCTACAATAACAACATCTAACAGCCACCATTCATTCATTCAAGAGGTTTTTTTCCTCATGTAGTGAACCTAATGTATAACTACTGTGTAAGAAAGGACTGTGTCAAGCCTTATTTCAACTCATTCCTCTCTCAATGGTTCTATTGAAGTTTGAATTAAAGGATTCTAATTTGTTTTCCAGTCTAAGTGTGACATTGCATCTCTGCTATGGTGTGCCATTTTTTCTTCTTTCCTATTCTTCATTTTATTTTATTTTTCAAATGAAACCTGAACCTAATTATCAGTGAGTGGTGTGACATGTTGAAATTATTTATAAATAAACTGTATAACTAAAAAATGTACTAAAATGTATTTTAAAATCAGAAAATAATTTAATTGTGGCATCACAGGAATATTAAAAAAAAAACTACAGCATGATTACAATATTTGCAACATATTTACACATTATTTTGGATCACTGTTGTACTGTACCTTCTCTTTAGGTCAAACTGTACGGAAAAGTACAATCCTTCTGTGAACAGGTGCAGGGACAATCTGTGCATTGTGGTTAGGTGAAGATTTTAAGTTCATCAGTTTTGGCAAGAGTCCTCCAAGCCTCATTCACCTCTGTAGCATCTCTAGCAAGGAAGCGTCTGCTGCCTGACAGCATGTCACCTGACCCAGATAAGAGATACTAACTCCTGCTATTTCTCTCCAACCCTTACAGATTTTTTACACACATATAACGGCACTTGCACACGAACACACTTTTCATAGTCCTTCAAGCCACATTACAGCACCTGCAGCCTCCCTGGAGACTCCCCGACAGGACTGTTTGACCTCTCTTTTTCTTCTCTACCCACCCATCAGAGGATGAGTTCATTCACGTGTTGTTGTTTTTGTTTTCATCCCCAGGAGATGTTCACACCTGAGTGTAAATTCAAGGAGTCTGTGTTTGAAAACTACTACGTTATCTACTCATCCACCATGTACCGTCAACAAGAGTCGGGTCGAGCCTGGTTCCTGGGCCTCACCAAGGAGGGTCAGGTCATGAAAGGGAATCGAGTAAAGAAAACTAAGCCCTCCTCACACTTTGTACCCAGACCCATTGAAGGTATTGTTTTTGCAAAAGTGTGTTTCCAGCATTCAACAACCCTTTCATATAATACAGGAAAAAAATAAATACTAAAAAGTGACCGAAAAAAATAAATAAATAAATTAAAATGTGATGATGCATTATATACTGTATGTATATTGTATATAGAGAGGGACTTGGTTTTAATAAATTCTCACTCCCAAGGTTTCAAACTGAAAAAAATACTATGAGGATGCTAAAGGTACCCCTAGGCATCGCTATATTGACGAACTACGAACTACTCAATTCCTGACGGCTACTGATTTCATTTACGCCAGATCAAAATGCATTTAATTCTTTGCATGTATTTGTAAAAGTAGAAATGCTTTTCATATATATGTTTATTCTTTCATAGATTTTTTTGAACATCTAACCACACCCCTACCTTACCTAACTGCGTATTAACAATATAAAACACGCTGCTAAAAGTACAGTCACAGCTATTACAACAAAAATTGACAAAAAACAGCACATAATTCACAAACTGCAACAGGTTACAATATGAAGCCAAGAGTTTTCTGAAGGCATACAATATCTTTGCGTAAGGAACAGAATAAAAACCAAACAAAAGACACACGAGAGCCAATGGCATTTCACAATTGGCAATTTGTGAATATGTTTTGAGTGTTACAGCGGATGAAGACGGTTGAGCCTTTTCTTGCTTGTACAATCTTGAATGATGACTGAAATGTTGTATTACTGGCACTTCTCATGTTTATTGGCTTCTTAATATCCCTTCTTGTTGTGTTAACTGCCACTTTGGACAAAAGCATCTGCTAAATGAATAAATGTAAATCTAAATTATCATTTTTGGGTCTGTTCCTCTCACAAAGCAATCTTTTTTTTTTGTAATATTTGAACATTCTGTGTTCCGTGTATTGATGCCAAAGGTTTGTCATTGTAAGCAAAGTTTGTCATTGGATTTACTAGTTTATGCTAACTTTTAGCATAATAATAGTGATGCTAAGGGCACTTGACCTTGTTTTAGTTTTTGACATCTCGGGAGTAAGTACGGGTTAAAATTGAGAAAAAAAAGAATTTGAGAAAATTGGCAGAAAAATTAGAGGGCTATAAAAAAAATGCCAGAAAGAAAAATTTACGCAACAAGACAAATCTTTTCATTTGAAATAACATGCACTGATGCATCACACAACAATACCAACAGCATTTATAAAGTAAGCAAATATGGTCAACTTTGATTTCATGTTGACTAACATTTAACATTGGTACACGTTTTGTTTTCTAAATAAAAATCCCAAATGTACAATGCACAGCTATAAAGTATAATTTCAATCATAAATATATTTGATCTTAATGACTACAGTCAAAAGTAATGAGTATTAATCTCTTTATGTTTGTACATTGTAGTTTGCATGTACAAAGAGCCTTCACTGCATGAGATTGAAGAGAAGCAACGCTCCAGGAAAAGCTCAGGAACCCCAACAATGAATGGAGGCAAAGTGGTCAACCAGGACTCCACATAGCAGGGCCCAAACACAAGAGGCTACTGCGGCAGAGTAGCCCCTTCCCCTCGCACCTCCAACCACCGGAGTAGTACCACACGCTACAATATGACAAACTGAACTCTTGCCTGAGAAAACCTAGAAGAACATAGAGGAGAAAAAAGAGAAATAAATGTTACCGTTCCAATCAGGAGTTGAACTCACATTTTGTGCAAAAAAAGTTCAATGGGCAGTCATTTGATTCACAACAGTAGTAATTTTCTTTGTTTGTTTGTTTATGCTTTGAGAAATTAGTTCTTTTTCATGTGAATGCTCTATCACCTCATGCTTTACATCAAGAAAAATGGAAACCTTTCTCTTTTTGCTCAATGTCCTTGCTATTGATTCGGTTTGTGGATATTATGCAGATTTGAGGAAGCGTTTCGGCTTTTCTTTTTGTTGCCTGTTCCTTTTGGTAAGAGATAATATCCATGCAACACTTTCTTAAAAAATCTTGCCTGCCTTGATGCACATATGTCGAGCACAAGCACACTGTATGTGTGTGGCACTTGTCAACACCTCTAAACCAACTTGGAGTTAGCAGGAGTGGGAAAATCTTTATAACGATGGACAGCTAAGCTTTAGATGAAAAATAGGAGATTTTCTGTGAATTATTCAAAAATTTCCTTTCACCCAAGCAAACCTAAGTATTATATTTAGCTCAAAATACAACAAGCAACTCAGGAAGCCCTAGTCTTAGAAGTGTGACCCTGTTGTGGTTTCCAGGAATTTGGCCTGGACAGGGTGGCTTGTTTGTGGACTAGGAGGAGTCTGGCATTCATAAGTCTTCCAGTATAAATGTTATGAGAGCTGTGCCCAAATATGCAGCAATGAGGTACAACACAATGCAGAGACTTAAACGCATGCGTCCTCAGAAAAGCGTGTTTATTGTGAAGTGAGAAATGGTCAAATGAATAACATGTATTAAGAGTGTAGAAACAGGCACCCAATGGAAAGACTGTCCAGATCACATAAATTTCCAGACAAGAAAACACTGTAACCTGAGTGCATCCTTTCGCTGTGTACAAAGAGAACTCTTTATTTTTCATGTTTGCAGATGTTTTCACCTTAATGAAACACTATCATATATGCATTATAAATAATGAGATGTACAAAATATGCATTGATATTATAAAGCAGAATGAAACTAGGATTGTTTCAGAATAAAAGTATGATACTTAAAGCTTTCACCCATGTGTCACTGCTTATTTTCCAAGGATTCTCTTGAGCGACTTTACTCAAGTACATTACAGTACGTGCCCTTAATGTACCACAGAGGCAGCATAAATGCATTTACACAAGTATCACAATTGCAGTAATAATGTTATGATAAGTCTTTAATAAATGTTTTAAACAATGGATTTTTATTGACACTTCCCACAAACAAGGTACAAAATTTACCTGAAATTATTATTAAACAACTGGTCAGTTTACCTCTGTGCATTCCTGGGAAATTTGGCAAAAATGCCTAAAAAAGGCATATCCATAGTAAATTGCTGTTCTTGAACAATTTTGAGTATATACACATGGTTTTGGTCTCTTCTGAAAGGTACGTGTACTGTGGGCAGTACAGTGAAACGCTGCAGGTAAAAATGGACGTGATGAACTTCAAAATTTGACAGCCAAATTTAACAGTA
Organism: Zacco platypus; assembly: GCA_038088235.1. Taxonomy (NCBI): domain Eukaryota; kingdom Metazoa; phylum Chordata; class Actinopteri; order Cypriniformes; family Xenocyprididae; genus Zacco; species Zacco platypus. The sequence continues at coordinate 12,682,396 of CM076080.1, forward strand.
TACAGGCTTTTCCATTTCTTTTGAAATTATAAGAGATTTGTCATCAAAATTTCAGATAAATTTGATCATTTGTGTGATATGGAATTTTCCAGCAATAAACATCTCTGCTTATGGGGCTATAGTGGGTTTGAGACCAAATTTTATAGTTGCTCAAAGCTAATTTTCGCGTATTTTTAGGGCCCATGCATCAAAGTGCGAGGACCCTATTGGATTTCCTCCGTTTATTATTATTCTTATAAAATTTACATCTGATATAGGTTTCAGAATTGGGTGAGGTATATAACTGGGTGTTATATTAGACAGCAACTTGTCCTTTGAAAATCATATTTCATATGTTACAAAAACAGCCTTTTTTCACCTCAGAAACATTGCCAAGATACGGTATATGTTATCTATTTTTTGATGCAGAAAAGTTAATTCATGCTTTTATGACGTCTCGACTAGATTACTGTAATGCATTATTTGCTGGTTGTCCTGCTTCCTCTATAAACAAGCTACAATTAGTACAAAATGCAGCTGCTAGAGTTCTTACCAGGTCAAGAAAATATGATCATATAACACCAATTTTATCATCTCTACACTGGTTACCCATTAAGTTCCATATCGATTTTAAAGTATTGCTAATGACCTATAAGGCTCTTAATAGTTTAGCTCCTGTGTACTTAACCGATCTTCTATTGCCCTACAATCTGTCACGCTCTTTAAGATCACAAAACTCTGGACTTCTGGTTGTACCTAGGATAGCTAAGTCCACTAAAGGAGGGAGAGCGTTTTCACATTTGGCTCCGAAACTCTGGAATAGCCTTCCTGATAATGTTAGGGGCTCAGACTCACTCACCCAGTTTAAATCTAGATTAAAGACATCTCTTTAGCCAAGCATTCACATAAATGCATCTCATATCAGATCAATTGCTCATTATGATCAATTGCTCATTATGACTATCTTTGCTTAAAGTTATGAACAGCAGCTACGCTAATTATTCTCCTTTTGCTTTTCTTTTTTACCTCGGGACACCCGCCCCGAGGTGACTAGAGAGCACATCAGCTTCAGTCCGAATCCAGCCTCTTAAGAAGACCTCAGATGACCATCACCTGTGAAGAGACGGCGCCAGTTCCTGCGAGGACTTCAGAAGACGCAATCATCTGGATCAACATGCACATTGCCCAATTCTATATCCTATTTATTGTTAATGTAATTTATTTTCCGGGAGCTCTTTGCTTCTAACTTCGGTTAAACTGCTAACTCTGATTGTAAATTAATTAACTAAATTAAGTTATTTGCTAACTGCATTCTTTAAATTGTAATGTTGACATCCATTTTTTGTAAAGCTGCTTTGAAATGATATGTATCGTGAAAAGCGCTATACAAATAAATTTGAATTGAATTGAATTGAATTGGGGCAAAATGGCTCCATAGCGCCACCTATACAACTTCAACGGTGTGCGCCTTCGGCTACGTTTGACGTACGTCTACGAAATTCGGTACATACATCTAAGGTCCCAAGACCTACAGAAAAGCCTCTTGGAGCAAAGTCCTAAACGCAACAGGAAGCCAGCCATTTTGAATTTCCTGTGTGATTTTTGTGCAGTTTTTGCCATTTTCAGACCTCGTACTTTAATGAACTCCTCCTACAGTTCTAATCCGATCATTTTCAAATTTGGTTTGTGTAATCATAAGGCCTTTGCGAAGCTAAATTGTGAAGATCTAGAGTTTTCGTCACAGGGTGTGTCCTTGGCGGCCTGACAAAGTTTAATGTTTCACCATGAAACAGGAAGTTGCTGTAACTCAGGCAAACAATACCAGATCTGCCCCAAACTTCACACGCTTGATAAGATTCCTGTTCTGAACACAGGTCCATGACCATATTCAGTTATAGTCATAGCGCCACCTGCTGGCAACAGGAAGGGACATGTTTAACACTGTTATGGACTCTTAACAGCATATTAAAATGGGTCAGCAAGTGGTAAACACGCTAGCAACATGCCAGAAAATGTTAGCAAAAACACTTAGCTAAGCTTTAGCATGCAATTAACTCAATGAAACAGGAAGTTGCTGTAACTCAGGCAAACAATACCCGATGTGCCCCAAACTTCACATGCTTGATAAGAGTCCTGCCCTGAACACATCTTCATGACAATATTCAATTATAGTAATGGCACCACCTACTGGCAACAGGAAATGACATTTTTAATAATGTTATGGACTACTAGCAACATACTAAAATATGCATTTGAATACTAGACATGCTAGAAACATTCTAAGTCATGCTAGCAACACCTAGCTGACTGCTAAAGTATGCTAATTTCGTCATGAAAAAGGAAGTTGGTGTAACTCAAGCATACAATGTCCGATCTGCCCCAAACTTCACATGTGTGATAAGAGTCCAGAACTGAAGACATCTAGATGCCAGTATACAATTAATCATAGCGCCACCTCCTGGCAACAGGAAATGGCATGGTTTACACTGTAATTCACTCCCAAAATCACATTTCAATATGCCACAAATTACCAAACACACTAGAAACACGTTAAAGCATGCAACACTTTGCTAATGTATGCATTTAATGCTACAAAACAGAAAGTTGTTGTAACTCAGGCATTCAGTGTCCGATCTGCTACTAACTTCACGTTTGATAATAGTCCTGTCCTGAACACATCCAAACAGCAATATTAAGATACGGTCAAAGCGTCGGCAGCACCTGTCGGCAGCAGGAAGTGTAGCACTTTGAAATGATTTTGCCATCGTTCTCCTGTATTTACTCTCTTGCGTGCGCTTCACCCACTGTTTGCCAATTTCCTAAGGCCTACGGGTGGCGGTGAGCCCGCATGCGAGGGCCCTTTCATCGCTGCTTGCAGCTTTAATTCTTTTGATTATTTTTTCTTACAGTAACTTGGGTAACAGGATTGGATGGTTGAGTGTAATGAATCCGGTCTGTCATCCTTCATCCACTTACCACCTGATGTCGCCCTCCCATTTCACGGACTCTCTCAACCACACTACATTTCCCATAAGTCCCTTACCTTCATGTTAATTACTGCCCAGCTGTAAACAAACTAGTGCACTATTTAAGAGACTGTTCTAGCATATATTATTTGCGAAGTCCTGTTAATCCTGTAACATTTCTGAGCACTATCCTTGTACTGTTTGGCCTGTTTTCGGACCCTGCCTGTGTCCTCGTTCTGTTGTTTATCTGCCTGCCTTTTTGACCTTTGCCTGGATTATTTACTACGAGCTTGCCTTTTCCCTGTTATTACTGTTTGCTGTTGAGTTGACCATTGCCTGTATGACTACGTTTTGTAAATAAAGCTGCACTTGGATTTCAACCCGCTGACTCCGTGTTACATTGAGAAAGCAGTGAATATAAGTTATGATAGTTTTTTATTTTTATTATAGTTATTATAGTTTTGCACAAAAGACGCATTTCTTGAAACACAAATCCAAATTTTCAAACTAAATTCACAAAACCCCTAACTATTCTCACAAAATCAAACCATTTCACCTGTACTCAAAATCAAACAAACAATATTTTCAGATCATACACACGAGTAATATAAACACTACAGCGCATTAAAAAAAGCACAGCATCCACGTTACGTAAAAAATGTATATTTTGTTTACTGTAAAAAAAAAATTTGCAATTACGTAAAAAATTATAATAATTGCAAATGAGTAAGGTGGATATATTGTGTACTGTATGTACTGCAAATATAGTATCGTACTGAATATTGAATAGTATTGAAAGTCTGTAATTTCAGCGCTTACATACTATAAAAATATTGCAATCCAACTGCAAAATCCAAAGAGGTCAAATAAAACTCTAAATGAAAAGCATGTTATACAGTACACTCAAATACTGTAAGTTGTGCAATTGCAAAACATCAATGAGGGATACATTCTGCATCACCATCATGTATTCATGCTGGGACGAGATTGAGGACTTTGTTGTCTCTTGCCAGGTGAAGGGAAAAACCCTTCGGTGTGCCAGATCCAGTCTTGACAACGCTGTCCACAAAAGAGCAAGCCCAGCTAACTAAGTAGCTAAGTGACTGTTACATAACTGCAACTTAATTTGGTGACCAAACTTTCGTTGTGGCAACCAGAAAAATGAAATTCCCGAATATGATGTTATGTCACAAAGTTATGTTCCCAACATAACTTTGTGACATTGCCAATAAAGTTGCGACATCATGGCAACATTGTGTATCAATAGTTCTGTGTTTGCAAACAGTTGGTAATTTTATATTTATTTATTTTTCTATAGGCAGACATACAGTAGTTTAACCTAATATCCTCGTTTGCCCAAACTAAATTAAAGGCTATTTCAACAGATGTGAGTGATGAATGCAGACTCAAAATGAATTCAATTCAATTATTTTGACAAACATAAACAATAAAACACACCCAAATTATAAATAAAAACAAAGGATGGCCTACAGTGAAACATGAATAAAATCATTCAAGACGTTTGCACTCAGCATCATTAAAAACGTATGCTATGCAAGCGGAAAATTTTGCTTGCATAAATTTCAGACGATTAAGGAAAGATATCATATAATCTTAGAGGTATAAATATTAAAAATATTAAAATATAATTATCAAAAATACTTAAATGTAGACTGTGGGTAACAGGGCCAGGTCTAGGGTGGGTTATACCCCACCAGATTCTTCTTGTGCCCCTCCATCATCCCCAGGATACTCTTTTTGTGATAGCACACAAAATGTAAAAAATATATTAACACCAAATTAGTTATATACATGAATTACTAGAAACATTGTGAGGTTGTATTTTTCTGGCATGTGTTCTTATAGAGTTCTCCCTCACAGACACACACAGCACTTCAGGTGTGTTCACAGCATTGCAAGAATTGCCATAAATACAAGATTTCAACTTGTAAAAAGTATTCATGTCCTCATCCACATCCTTTTTCTTAGCCGTTTTCCAAGGCTTTTGCACACCTTGTCTAATCAATTCTCAAAGCGACATGCAGCTCCTTCATAAATGCGTTCTAGTCTCTATTTAACTGCGTGCACACCACTGATACATTGTTACACGATCATAGAACACGTAACCCCTAAGAACCGGGGGGGGGGGGGGGTCACAAACATGGGTGATTATCTGGAAAGATCTTTTAAAAGCATTCTCCCTCACTTTCAACTCAAGAAGTCCTTATGTGACATATAACACACCGGTTTAGTCATGTGACTGTGTGCATTTACAACATTTCCAAAATGGTGGCCTGTCTGGTTAGCACATGTTGTAGTGTCAGCAGTTTTATTTTTTGTCACAGTTTTTATTTCTATCAATTAATTTAGCTGATTCAATTATTTGTGTTATATATTTTCTGCTGCTCATTTCAAAGCATATTTTAACAATTGTAAACATAAAAATAATGTCAAATTAATTACATTGTTAATGAAATGTAAGGGAACTTGGATCAATATAACTCAAAGGTAACTGAATTACAGTGAATAAGAACCAAATTAATATGTAAATGATTCAGAATTAATATTTAACACTTTCTCAGTTATTCATCCACCGATAAATTAAGGTTAGGGTATTATACCAATTCTGGACAGAATATTATCCCGTGGCCAACGGTAATAATCAGAGGTGGGAGTAAGTCACACATGTGCAAGTCACAAGTAAGTCTCAAGTCTTAACCTTCAAGTCCAAGACAATTTTTGTGAGAACCAAGTCAATTCACTGCTTTATGTAAAGCAATTCAAGTCAAGTCATAGCTTGGGTCAAACAAATGACTGGCAAGTCATACAAATGTTTGATGATTTAACTGAATTTATATGTTAAAATGAGTTAAAACTACAGTAGCTATGGTCTATGGGAGTTTTATTTGTAGCAACAACAAAAAAAAAATTGCAATATGCCCTTCTAATCAAAAGGGGTCCACATATAGCTGAGTTGTTTATACAATAAAAATCCCAAAATTAAAGCTGCAAGTGTTGAACGCCCGCCGTCCGACTGGTATTGAAATTTAAGCAGTTCAAGTCCAGTGAATAACCTGAAATGGTACAAAGGTAAGCGGTAAACTGCCAGAGGTTAAAAAAAAAACGTTTAGGTTACCAAAAACTGAAAAATAATGTACATTTCAGAGTTATACAAAAAGGCCTTTTTCAGGGAACATGTAATGGGTTAACAACTTACAGCTGTTCTGCAGCAATGGAAGTAAATTAAGCCTTGAAAGTTGATGCTAACAATTCCTACAGGTGTCCCAACTTTTGTTGATTACTTACAAACCCTCTGTCTGTATAAAAGCAGTGTTGGAACAGACTGTGTTACTACACCCTCTTAAGCATTATTTGGCCAGTATTGTACCGCAGGAAGTAGTATATTGCTCTCATAATGGCGAGAAAAAGGCAATTAACAAAGAAAGACAGACAGACCATTACAACCCTTAAAAGTGTAGGTCTTTCCTTTAGAGAAATTGCAAAGAAAAGCCAAAGGTGTCAGTGAGTACAGTTTCCTATACCATCAAAAGGCATTTGGAAACTGGAGGAAACTCTGACAGGAAGAGGTCTGGCAGACCCAAAGCCACAACAGAATCAGAAGACAAGTTTCTGAGAGTCAATAGCTTGCGTGATAGGCGGCTCACAGGACAACAGCTTCAAGCACAGCTTAACACTGGTTGAAGTAAGCAAGTCTCAGTTTCAACTGAGAAGAGAAGACTTACAGCTGCAGGTTTGACAGGTCGAGTGGCAGTAAGAAAGCCATTGCTAAGATGGCAAAATAAGAAAAAGAGGCTTGCCTGGGCCATGAAGCACCGCCAGTGGACTACTGAAGACTGGAAAAAGGTGTTATGGACTGATGAATCAAAATTTGAAATCTTCTGTTCATCACGCAGGGTTTTTGTACACCGTCGAGTAGGCGCAAGGATGGTTCCTCGGTGTGTGACACCAACTGTCAAACATGGAGGAGGAAGCGTGATGGTCTGGGGCTCTTTTGCTGGATCCAGAGTCGGCGACTTGAACAGAGTGAATGGCACCCTGAACCAAAACTGCTACCACAGCATTTTGCAGCGCCATGCAATACCCTCTAGTATACGCCTAGTTGGTCAGGGGTTCATCCTACAGCAAGATAATGACCCAAAACATACCTCCAGGTTATGTCAGAACTACCTTAGAAGAAAAGAACAAGACGGTAGGCTTCAAATCATAGAATGGCCAGCACATTCTCCAGACTTAAACCCCATTGAGCTGGTTTGGGATGAACTGGACAGAAGGGTGAAAGCAAAGCAACCTACAAGTGCAACACATTTGTGGGAACTTCTGCAACAGTGTTGGGAAGAACTTTCCGAACAATATTTGATTTCCATTGTAGAAAGAATGCCACGAGTGTGTTCGGCTGTTATATCTGCAAAAAGTGGCTACTTTGATGAGTCAAAAATTTAGATTAAATTTTGTTACACAAAACGATTCCATGATTTCTTTTTTATCTCCAATTGTTTATTTGTTCTATGCTTTAATTTCAGAGTACACTGAGACATTAAACTGCGTAAATTTCAATAAAAACCAGGATATATTAAGGAGGCGTTCTAAAACTTTTGACCGGTAGTGTACGTGCGCTTAGTGTTCTGTACAGGTCTGTTATGGGTACTGGTGGACTGTTGTCATCTGGACTGGAGACCTGAAGGCGCCTAGGCCTGACCTAGAGGGACATTCTGTGCCTAAGTTCAGGGTCTGATTGTCAGCATCATGATGGAAGGAGATATGCTTCTGGCTATCTGTCCATGTGTGGAAAATTACCAGTTTTGTCTAGTTTTCTTAACCAATCAGAATCTTAGTAATGACATAGTTAGTGGACTCTGTTAGAGTATAAATGTTGTGGAAATGTGAATGTATGAGAGGGGAAGAGAGAGAGAGAGAGAGAGTGGCCTACAAACTCCTTGTGAGACTTGAAGCTGCTTCTGCTGATGAAACTGCAAACTATTCTTTATTAAAATTTTCTTCAATTTATTTTTTTAAACTCTGACTCCGGGTCTTCATTTATCATATCTGGTCTTTTGGGTCTTTAACTGTAAAATCCCCTAAAACCTCGATAGCAGACTTTTAAAAAAATATTTATTTCAATAGTCAAAGCTCAGACTTGTCCCGTATTTGGCTGCTTTATTCTTGGATAAGAATTGTGAAGATATCCATAATGAGACCATTTAAATTTTCACATGAAATGAAAAAAATTTCTTATTGTGGGAAAGGCATTTTCTGTCTTTTAACCCATTTTAACTTTTCTTGTGTTTAGAATTGACCATCATCATGAAAATGAAGCAAATGGTCAAATACAAATCAAACAAGCTGGAAAAATCTTCCCTTCTTATAGCTACTTCCCACTGTCTCCTCAACTCTTCAATGTGTGAGAAAAGTAAGCTAACCAACTAACTAACATTACAGTAATTCACAAAATGTCAGTCACCTAACCGAAACGAGTGCTTGACTTAAAAGTCGGTTTTAAGAAAATAAAGATGCATATTTAAATTTCAGGAAATTTAGTTTATAAAATAAGATAATATACACAAAAACTATAATATAAATCATGTAAACTCATGTCTCAACTTTCAAAGCAAACTAGCGGCATCGCTAGCTATTTTCTCACTGACTCCGGTGGCCAACTACTATCAACATAATTATATATTGAGCAAATACAACCAGAAACAAATGTTCAGCCTTACCTGTGAAAGGTTATTCCCCGAGACCTGTATTCAATTGTGTGGTGATTTGTACAGCCCCAAGCAGCACACGAAACAGGCATTTTTCTCAATTCCAGTTATGAGCGTTATGGGAACGTTGCCCTGCACAATGTGGCGTCACTGTTGACGTACGAGCCAGAGGCCAATGGGGTGTCTATGTATTTTATTGTGTCTATGCTATGGACTAGCTGCACAAGATGCCGTCGATCAACTTCCTGGCTATGAGTGTACGCGACAGCAATTCCGTTCTAAGCTTTTTCGCATTGCTAATAGCAAGAGTTTTGACATCGATACAAAGATCTAGCTAACGTTAGTAATTACAAATGAGTGGATTCAGAATTAGAGAAAGGCGTTTGGTCTTCCAACGGGTGAAAAAGTCGGCATTACATTGTTGTGTATCACTTGGTAGTAATTCGTCACGCTATAACTCCGAAATAAATTTTCACTTGTTTCCCGTAGATAGTGCGGTAGCGCTACGAAAATTACTCGTGTGTAGCAGGCATTTTAAGCCAGGAGACTTCGTAGTGACTGCTGGGGGGTTGAGGAGATTAAAAAAAGGAGCTTTACCGGTTCAATACTTCAAACTCTGTCTCCGAGATGGAAACAGCAGCTGGTAAACTACCAGTACGACCACTGGTAAAGGCATGGGCCACTCAATGATGAATAACTCTGGACTCATGTATTATTGACATTACACTTTTTGCTTATTCTGTGCTTGTTTCTAATGAATGTATTCCTAAAATAGTTTATTGTAAATGCGTTCTAATGACAGTATTTACAAGAAACTATTATTTTAGAAATACAATCTAATAAATGTATTTCTAATCTATTAGTTTCTTGTAAATACGTTTTATTCATTCATTCATCTTCCACCGCTTATCCAGGGCCGGGTCGCGGGGGCAGCAGTCTGAGCAGAGACTCCCAGACTTCCCTCTCCCCAGACACTTCCTCCAGCTCTTCCGGGGGGACACCGAGGCATTCCCAGGCCAGCCGAGAGACATAGTCTCTCAAGCGTGTCCTAGGTCTTCCCCGGGGCCTTCTCCCGATGGGACATGCCCGGAACACCTCCCTAGGGAGGCGTCCAGGAGGCATCCGAAACAGATGCCCGAGCCACCTCAGCTGACTCCTCTCGATGTGAAGGAGCAACGGATCTACTTTGAGCTCCTCCTGAGTGACCGAGCTCCTCACCCTATCTCTAAGGGAGCGCCCTGCCACCCTGCGGAGAAAGCTCATTTCGGCCGCCTGTATCCGGGATCTCATTCTTTCGGTCATGACCCAAAGCTCATGACCATAGGTGAGAGTAGGAACGTAGATTGACCGGTAAATCGAGAGCTTCGCCTTGCAGCTCAGCTCCTTCTTCACCACGACAGACCGGTACATTGACCGCATTACTGCAGAAGCTGCACCGATCCATCTGTCAACCTCACGCTCCTTCCTTCCCTCACTCGTGAACAAAACCCCAAGATACTTGAACTCCTCCACTTGAGGCAGGAGCTCTCCACCAACCTGAAGAGGACGTTTTAATGAATGCTCTATAATTTTTGTTAAACATTTACTTACCAGAATTGATTCAATAAACAGCCTTTTGTTGACATTTTACATTTTTAAAAAGGTAATTATTTTCAAACAAAACTATACACGTATATGAACTCTTTGAACCCCCTCTTCCACAACTTGTTATGAGATGGGCAGTTACACATTGCGGAGTCAACGTGTGGGATGTCAGCATTTATCACCATGGTGGTGATGAGTGGAGCAGTGTTTGGCAAGAAGTCTTTGTACACCTCGTCAACTTTGAGGCAGCTCCCCGCCCACTGCTTTGTAATGTGTGCTCCTTTGGAAAATTTATTTTCACAATTACGAATTTAAGAACAATTTTACACTCAAACAACAATCACAAAATTATACAGTAGGCCAGGGGTGTCCAAACTCGGTCCTGGAGGGCCGTTGTCCTGCAGAGTTTAGCTCCAACTTACCACAACACACCTGCCTGCAAGTTTCATGTATGCCTAAAAACCTTGATTAGCTGGTACAGGTGTGTTTAATTGGGGTTGGAGCTAAACTCTGCAGGACAGTGGCTCTCCAGGAGCAGGATTGGACACCCCTGCAGTAGGCTATATAATCACATAGGAGAATAGATATTACCTTACACACTCTGCAACAAAAAATTGCTTTGGCTTTGTGGAAATGAACACCATGTCACTCACTCTGCCTGGTTTCACACCCTATTGATTACACAAAAGAATTATCAAATTAATTTAAATTGTTGATTCAACATACTAGATCATCTCTTCACACATGAAAGAAAAATACTATAGTAATTTATAGTAAATACTAGTGTTTTTTTAACCATACTATAGTGAAAACTAAAGTATACTACAGTATTTATTACAGTTTATCAGTTCACTATAGTTAATACTACAGTATGCTGTTGCATTCATTAACAAAGTGTTGTAAATACTATAATACAGTATACTACAATTTAGTTTACTATAGTATGTTTTCCTCAAACCATGGTTTGGATGTGAACTCATATTTACCATGGTTCTTGGCTTGTGCCAGAGCTACTCTGTATCAGTGCAGCTAAGGATGGGGTACAGCAGCCAGGTTGAGAGTGGAGTAGTGCACGGTCTGGAACAGCAGAGCAACATTGTGGTTGCAGAGCGCTCTTCCAGCTACAAAAGAACAGACTGCCACTGATATGTCAACTGGTGAGTAGTCCTCAAAGACAATCTACACATTAAAACAAAATGTCTGTCATTTCACATTTAGGACACAACATCAATACAAAACAGAAAATGAGAAAGCTGAGAGCAGGATAATCAGGTAAGGTATGGGAATAGGCTCAACCATGTCAGGTTATCAATGGCATCACACACAATGCTGTAATCTAAGGATATCCTAATAGATCAACCTTTATCACCTGTCTCAATTTACTCACTTTCATATAGTGTTAGTAAAACAGTGAAAGTTGTATGCATAACATAGGTACAGGGTACAAAATCAGCGCTTGCAAACCACTAGCTAATGAACCATAAAGATAACTAGACAGTGCATGGATTATAATAAACATACAGTAAAGAGCAGCAGCCATCACAACCAGTTTCTGTGGTTTCCATGAAAGCTAGGTGTATGTTTAGGTCATTTATTTGTCATATAACTTAACCCTTTCATTTCACTCAGCCCTTAACCCTACACACACATATCTAGATAACGTTACCAGTTGATGTTAGCAACTGTTACTTTGCAACCTGTTGCAAAATGTATGTACGCAGCCATTCACTCTCTCGGTTGGCACGAATCTAAATCTTACATTTACATTTACATTTAGTCATTTAGCAGACTCTTTTATCCAAAGCGACTTACAAGTGAGGAAAACAAAAAAGCGATTCTTCATGAATTGGCAAATAACACAGGAAGTGCTCACAATACAAGTTTCATACATTGCTCAGTACCATAAGCTAGAGTAGGAAGGGAAAAGGGAAGGAAAGGTTTTTTTTTTTTTTTTTTTTTTTTTTTTTTATGAGGGGATTAAGTAATCTTAATATTTATATAAACAGTTATAAAACAATACAATTGAAGAATATGTACCTGCTGACAACATATCAACAGCGGTGATCAGCTTCAAATTCACCCTCGTGCATGTACTATGTGATGAACAAACTTAAATGTTACTACGAATGTAATGTAACATAAACACATGCATATATTAACGTTAGTCCATGAGATGGTTACAAAAACTATAAAATATATTTTTCTCACGGAGCACTCACTCACCGCAGCCATTCACTCTCTCAGGTGGCGCGAATCTAAATTACCCTACCGGAACCAGTTCAATTTCTGCAACATGCAAGTGGAAACAACTTTTTGACCCTGTTACATACAGTGGCGGTTCTAGACAAATTTTACTAGGGGGGCCAAGGAGGGGCCAGTGTTTAACCAGAGGGGCACATTAAAAATGGTAACAAATTATATTTAAAGATTATAAACTTTATTTTACTTCACTTGCTGATATCTGTAGAAAGATGCACGTTAAACATAGGGCACAAGTACATTTATTTACTTATGCATGTACACTACCAGTCAAAGTGTACAAGAAAAACAGTATTATTGTGAAATATTTTTACAATTTAAAATAACTTTTTTCTATTTGAATAGGGTATATTTTAAAATGTAATTTATTCCAGTGATCAAAGCTGAATTTTCAGCATCGTTACTCGACTCTTCAGTGTCACATGATCCTTCACAAATCATTCTATGCTGATTTGCTGCTCAAGAAACATATATGATTATTACCAATGTTGATGATTATTATCAATGATTTGTGAAGGATCATGTGACACTGAAGACTGTAGAGAGTAATGATGATAAATTCAGCTTTGATCATAGTATATAAATTACACGTTACTATATATTCAAATAGAAAACAGTTATTTTACATTTTAATAATATCTCACAATATTACAGCTTTTTTTGTATTTTTAATAACATAAATGCAGCCTTGGTGAGCAGAAGAGACTTCTTTCAAAAACAACCAAAATAGTACAATTTCCAAACTTTTGACTGGTAGTGCATATCTGCATGTATTTCAAAATGTAGGCCAAGTATTTACTTAAAAAAAGAAACATTAGAGCCATATTGACACAAAAAATTATTTACAGGAGAAAGCACCATTTCAAGGACATACAGTAGGCCTACAATGAAATTATAATTGAACTGCTTTGCAAATAGTAATAACCTTCTTTATCACAAACCTGATGGTGCAGTACTTAATCCACATGAATCCCCTTTCTGTCCCTCTGGCTGTTCCTCTCTCTGTCCCTGTATGTTTTCCCTCTCTGTGTCAGAGTCCTCACTTACATCACCTGCCCTCTCTCCAGCCTCCACTGACTCCTCTGGCTCTCTCTCCTTCTGCTCCTCAATTCTCTCAATACCTTGATTTGTTTCTCTCACTTTTTTGTTTACTGGGGCAAAAAAGGATGCTATGTCCCTTCCTCGTTTCATGATAACTATCGGAAGAAAAAAACGTGCATTACATTTCGTTGCCTAACCATCCCACTTAACACGGGCAGATAGCCTGTTGATTACTTTACTCAAATGTATGTTATCGCAATGCAACAGCCAAGACAAATGAAGTCACGTGGTTAACATCACAACATTGTGCAAGAGCAACAAGTCACTTACGAGATACGAGTCACTTACGCGGCCGGCGCCGCTATAAGTTACCCGTGTAGAACGTTCCGTCGTATTAGTTCCGCTTTTGGCGCTCACGTGTAAAATCATAATAAATTCATAATTAATTGTTTTTTTTTGGTCAGCACAGGGGTGGCCAGGGACATGTCTACAGAGGCACGGGCCTCTCTAGGCCTCCGTGTAGAACCGCCACTGTTCACAGACATCATCAAACTGTCAAACAACACGGCTTGCGATCTCTACATGAATGTCTTTCATGTGTTTATTTGCTTGTATATTGTAGAATCGCTGGAATGTTTTAATTGGTTTATATATATATATGACGAAGTGGCCTGAATTGTAAAATGAAAGCAAACTTTCTGTCCGTCTATGACATTAGAGTGGCTGTTTCTGTCAATACTCGCGATCAGTAAATTAATTTTTTTTCATGTGTTTCTTTGCTTGTATATATATACAATCGCTTGAAAGTTTTAATGAATGAAATGACATGTAAACAAAGACTGTCGTGAGTTGTAAAACGAAAGCGGTTGTTCTAAACTCGGGGCGCGTGTGCTTCTATGAGTGAACAGAAATAATGTGATACACATGCAGTACTGTCCACTAGAGGGAGCCACGAGACCGTTTTTCTAAACACGGCTCGTGCACTTCTATGAGTGAACAGAAATAATGTGATACACGTGCAGTACTGTCCACTAGAGGAAGCCACAAGACCGTTTTTCTAAACACGGCTTGTGGGCTTCTATGACTGAACAGAAATAATGTGATACACGTGCAGTACTGTCCACTAGAGGGAGCCACGAGACCGTAAAAATTCAGAACTTGATTATTCAAAATATCCATATTCAAACCAAAATATCTGACTTCCTGTTGATCGGAGCTAATGACTGTAAATTAGAAAGTTGTCTGGCTAAATTAGAACAATATGTGTGCCGAGTTTGGTGACTGTAGGTTAAACTAACCCCCAACTTTTTTCAAAAGATGGCACTACAGAGCCCCTCCACCACGCCCATTTTTGAGGCTTTGCCCATGTCTACTAGATGACAATATTGACGTGTGTGTCGAGTTTCATGCAATTTGAAGCATGTTAAGAGCCTCAAAAACACCCAAGAATATTATTAAAGTTTGACGTCTTTGAATTTAAACGGTGTCTCCAGTTGGAGACTGACCAGTTCGTTGAGTCAGATTATTCAATAACATTTTAAACAATAAGAATAAAGTCTACACTGTGACAGAAATTAATCTTTGACATTGTCTTAATATATACATTCAAATATAATACTAACTAAAAGCGGTCATATCATAGCAAAGTTATCATTAGCAGTTCAAAGTGTTATATATTCAGCTGAATTTATCTTATTATATTGTTAAAATAATTATATAAAACTAAATAGTCAGTGAAATACAAATGAACTGGTTCTTTGCCTTTATTTCTTTATACAAATTTATAGAAGAGAAGGGCTAAGAGATTTCCTATCCTATAATGCAGACAAAAGGAGACAGCAATAAAAGGGTTAAACCTGCAAGACCCTGAGAGAGAGAGAGAGAGAGATATTCAGAAGAAATATTTTGAAGAAAACAAGAAATATAGTACATTCATTTTAAATTCATCCATATTCCATTGAATTTATCTTAAGGTATTTACGTTATTTTTAACCATGTTATTAAACTAATTATATAGAACCATACAGTCAGTGCACTACAACTGAACTGGTTCTATGCCTTTATTTTTATGAGATTTCCTATCCTATAATGCAGACAAAGGGACACAGCAATGAAAGGGTTAAACCTGCCAGACTAAAACACAGAGAACTGTTAGAGCTCGTGAACTGTCTGAATGTGTGTGCGTGCAATGTATGAGGAGAGCACGAATGTAATATAAATGATAACGATCCAAATACGATTTATTTGCAGAAGTTTATATTTTAGTTTTATTTTTTAAAATCCCTGCATGGATGTCGTTCTTTGTATAACTGGGCTCGATCATTATTGGGAGACGCTGCGCGTCTCTTTGCGTGACAG
Source organism: Zacco platypus (assembly GCA_038088235.1). NCBI lineage: Eukaryota > Metazoa > Chordata > Actinopteri > Cypriniformes > Xenocyprididae > Zacco > Zacco platypus. Next base: position 12,698,306 of record CM076080.1, read on the forward strand.
AAATCTTCTAAATTCTAATTGAAGCTCTTTAATACATTGTTGTGATTAAATGTTGTGTAATCGCTGGAATGGAATGGAATCGCTGGAATGAACAACACGTTAAAAAACACGTAAATGATTTCGTGATCACTCTCACAGAAATCATCAAACTGTCAAAAAACACGGCTCGCGATCTCTACAGGAACGTCTTTCATGTGTTTATTTGCTTGTATATTGTAGAATCGCTGGAATGGAATCGCTATTAAATATAGAAATTAGGTGAATATATTTCAATTATTAATGAATAATTGACAACTTCCAAATTCCTTTTTGTTCTTAATTTAAACCTTCGCCACGGCAACACCATATGAGATGTTCTATAATCGTTCGCATCTTCAGTATGTTATCATCATGTGCAGAAGTTTATTATTAGTTATTTTCCGAAGTTTATATTTTAATTTTATTTTTTAAAATCCCTGCATGTGTAAAGTTATTTGTATAACTGAGCGCGATCATTACAGCGCGTCTCTATGCGTGACAGAAATCTTCTAAATTCTAATTGAAGCTCTGTAATACATTGTTGTGATTAAATGTTGTGTAATCGCTGGAATGGAATGGAATCGCTGGAATGAACAAGGTTAAAAAACACATAAATGATTTCGTGATCACTCTCACAGAAATCATCAAACTGTCAAACACGGCTCGCAATCTCTACAGTCTATTATTAGTTATTTTCCGAAGTTTATATTTTAATTTTATTTTTTTAAATCACTGCATGTGTAAAGTTATTTGTATAATTGGGCGCGATCATTATAGGAGACGCTCCGCGTCTCTTTGTGTGACATTAAAAAGCTTCTTTTACAGTTTGGAAGATTTTCTATGTTCTTGTGATCGAATCATGTCTAATCGCTTGAATGTTTTAACCCTTTGACGCGTACGATCACACCGGTGTGATCAGTCTTGGCTGGTCCCTGAAGCGTACGATCACACCGGTGTGATTAGAACGTTCAGCGCATCACGTGATCAACTGCCAAATTCAAATGTCCTTGCGCGCGTTCTCTGGTGCTGAGACAGTGACAGACGCGCTCAGCGCTGTCAATATATCACAAATATGCAGTGTTTTCAACCACAATGTTTATTTTAGGTTTCAGACATTTAAATGCACATAAGTACTAACAAATCAATACATTTAGAGTTTGTAAAATACACACTGACGTCTATGGGAGCGGCAATAACAATAATTTCCATAATAATTAGACGACACACTATATTCATATCAGTTACACATTGTGTAAGTAACTTTAAAGTTTACTCTCTTCTTCTCTCAGTTCACCGGCTCACTTACATTCATGTATTTCGGGATAAGTGGATGAATTCACGTGTTTTAAAACCAACAGACGCGATTCTCTGTACTGCGGGGCAAACTAACATGGCGGCGCCCATCGCGCGTATAGATCAACTAACGCGATCATCATTTAAGTGTTTAAACAGAAAAACACATCCACTTGCACATATTTGACAATCGGAATATCAGATATTTCATGCCATAGTCATCAAATTTGTTAATATTTTGAATAAAAAAAGAAAAATGAAATAAAAGCAGATCATCAGTCATACAGCGCTATTGTGGCTACCGTCTGTCACGTGACAAGCAATGACCCGTCACCATGGAAACAATAAAGTGACACGTTCTAAATAACGGTCGCCTTGAAAAACTCACGCTGGGGGCTCAGCCAGAATATTTTAAACTTACGTGCGAAAGGGTTAAAGAATAAAGTTTAAAAACACTTAAAATCAAGTGGCTTTCACGCGGTCACGATCTCTCGCTTTCAGAGAAATGACGCGCGGCTCTTTGTTTAAACCATTAGGAAACGAAGTTTGCACAGATGCCACAGAGCGTCAACACATTAACACAGTCATACACATAAAAATTCAAACTTCAATTTCAAAGAATTGAAAGGAACATTAAAAAGATTCTGAAAGACGCGAGAAAGAACGAGCTTCGGGACGCGATCGTTCTCAGACGCGGTGCGTCTATAATTGTCACAGAACACCTTCCAAACTAAAATTAAGCTTTTTAATACATTCTTGTGATTAAATCTTGTGTAATCGCTGGAATATTTTAACTTATGAGTTTAAAAAACACAAATGAGTTCGTGATCATTCACAGACGTCATCAAACTGTCAAACACAGGCCGGAACAAACAGAACAACAGAAATAATGTGATACATGTGCAGTACTGTCCACTAGAGGGAGCCACGAAAAACATCCAAGAATATTATTAAAGTTTGACGTCTTGCCATGGCAACAGTATTTAAGATATCACAAAGACATTCACATGTCTACATCTGAAATGTTTGGACATTATAATGAAGAAGTTTGAAGCAAATCGGGTAAAAATAAGAGGGTGATCTCAAAGCATTTTGAAAGTGACACATTTCCTGCTGCCAATTGGTGGCGCTATATCTTTGACTCACAATAATCACATCCATGTACTCGGCTTCCTACAACGAACACACAGGTGAAGTTTCATAAAAATCAATGAATGTATGCAGACGTTATAACACACTTCCTGTTTATGTTTTCTCGCCATAAATGCAGACAAAAGGAGACAGCAATGAAAGGGTTAAACCTGGAAGACCCTTAGAGAGAGAGAGAGAGAGAGAGAGAGAGAGAGATTCAGAAGAAATATTTTGAAGAAAACAAGTATATTGATCTGAAATATAGTACATTCATTTTAAATTCATCCAGGTTCCATTGAATTTATCTTAAGGTATTTTACGTTATTTTTAACCATATTATTAAACTAATTATATAGAACCATATAGTCAGTCCACTAAAACTGAACTGGTTCTATGCCTTCATTTTTTATGAGATTTCCTATCCTATAATGCAGACAAAAGGAGACAGCAATGAAAGGGTTAAACCTGCAAGACCCTGAGAGAGAGAGAGAGAGAGAGAGAGAGAGAGATATTCAGAAGAAATATTTTGAAGAAAACAAGTATATTGATCTGAAATATAGTACATTCATTTTAAATTCATCCATGTTCCATTGAATTTATCTTAAGGTATTTTACGTTATTTTTAACCATATTATTAAACTAATTATATAGAACCATGTAGTCAGTGCACTAAAACTGAACTGGTTCTATGCCTTCATTTTTTATGATTTTTTATATTTTATATATTATATTTTTATTTTTTTTTTTCAAATATATTGATTTGAAATTTGTATTTTCATTTTAAATTCATCCAGGTTCATTACCAAACATACAATCATAATTTAATTTAAGTCAAACAAATGACTTTACAAGATATGAGAAACATTCTTTTTTTTAAAGTATTGTTAAAACAATGTCTATTAACAATGTCTCTAAAACAATGTTTCAGCTTCTCAACCCAGGTTAAAAATAGGCATTTGGTGCCCTCTAGTGCTCATTCTGTGATCATTCAAATATGACAATTTATTTTTTCTTAATTTAAACCTTCGCCATGGCAACACCATTCGAGATATACTATAATCGTTTGCAATTTAGCATTTTCAGTATATTGTCATCATATTCAGAAAGTTTGGTGTCAATAGCATGAATACCCTAAGAGGAATAGCTAAAACTTCAGAGCTTGATTAATCAAAATATCCGCATTCAAACCAAAATATCTGACTTCCTGTTGGTTGGAGATAATGACTATGAATTAGAAACTTGTCCAGCTTAATGAGCACAATATGTATTCCGAGTTTGGTGACTGTAGGTTAAACTAACCCCCCAACTTTTGTCAAAAGATGGCGCTATAGAGCCCCTCCTCCACGCCCGTTTTTATGGCTTTGCCCATGTCTACTAGTCGACAATATTGATGTATGTGTCGAGTTTCATGCAATTTGAAACATGGTAAGAGCCTCAAAAACACCCAAGAATATTATTAAAGTTTGACATCTTGCCATGGCAACAATATTTAAGAAATCACAAAGACATTCACATGCCTACATCTGAAGTGATTTGACATTGTAATGAAGAAGTTTGAAGCAAATCGGGTAAAAATAAGAGGGTGATCTCAAACCATTTTGAAAGTGACACACTTCCTGCTGCCAGTTGGTGGCGCTATATATTTGACTCATAATAGTCACATCCATGTGCTTGGGCTTGTACAACGAACACACAGCTGAAGTTTCATAAAAATCAATGAATGTATGCAGACATTAAAACACACTTCCTGTTTCTGTTTTCTCGCCATAAATTCGTTGCCTCGCCATGGGCAAACCGTTTGAGATATCAAAAATCCCCTGGCAATTTTGCATCATCAATGTCTTGACTTCATGCTGACCGAGTTTGGTGGTGATCGGATTAAGCGCCTAGGAGGAGTATATCAAATTCCAGAGCATGCGCTTTTCAAACAACCCATAATAGCTCACTTCCTGTTGAGGCGGCGTACAACTTAGAGCACGAAAGTTGTCAGGCCCGATGAGGTGTATATGTTTACCGAGTTTCATACCAATATGTGCAAGCGTGTTTGATATATGGACCAAGTTTTCAGACCCCATTCAAGGGGGCGCTGTCGAGCCCCCCTGCCACGCCCGGGTCCCAGCCTCTGTGAAATCGTAATCGCCGCGGGTTCCAATGCGTGTGCAAAGTTTCAAGAGTTTTCGTGCATGTTAAGGGCCCCAAAAGTGCCAACAACCTAAAAAAAAATAATAATAAAGAATAATAATAATAAATATAGCTGCAAGCAGCGATGACGGGCCCAAGCCCGGTGGCACCGCCAACCCGGTGGCTTCAAGGCAACTGTGCACGGCGGGCAAAATGAATTTAAACGGTGTCTCCAGTTGGAGACTGACCAGTTAGTTGAGTCAGATTATTCAATAACATTTTAAACAAAAAGAATGAAGTCTATACTGTGACAGAAATTAATCTTTGACGTTGTCTTAATATATATATTCAAATATAAAACTAAATAGTCAGTGAAATACAAATGAACTGGTTCTTTGCCTTTATTTCTTTATACAAATTTATAGAATAGAAGGGCTAAGAGATTTCCTATCCTATAATGCAGACAAAAGGAGAGAGCAATGAAAGGGTTAAACCTGCAAGACCCTGAGAGAGAGAGGGGGGGGGGGTATTCAGAAGAAATATTTTAAAGAAAACAAATATATTGATCTGAAATATAGCACATTCATTTTAAATTCAAGAAATGAACTGGTTCTATGCATTTATTTTATTGCTACACTGCAGAGGTTTACTGTTGAAATTAGACATACATAAATACTGTTAACTGTTACTGTTAACATACATACTGTTAAAGAGTATAACCAAACATTTAATTTTACTGGTTGCCTTAAAGGCCTTTTTTCTGTGTGTGTATGGTATGATGATAGTTTCTCTCAAATGAAACAGTAAAATGTTCACTAAGGGCTCTATGATTTCGCGAAATGGAATCGCGAAATTCATTCATAATAAAAGGAATTTATTGTTTAAGGGGGAACTTTTTTTAAATTTTCGATGAATACATCAAAAGCAAGTTGGTACACTTCAATTAAATCGCGATATGGAGTAGTATATGTTAACATTAAACGGTAAAAATACTATTAAAATATGAATCCATGTTTTGTGTGTGAATAAATTGTTCAGCAGTAAACCGCGTGCCTGCCACATTCATCCTAACAATCCGCGTTGCACAGTAAAAAATCAAATGTCCCTGCATTTTCTACAAAAAGCACGTTCAACACAGACACGCAGACACCCACTAATACAGCATTTAGTCAACAAACTACTTACTTTAGTGATATGAAAACATATACTGTAGTGTACTGTATAACATACCGCTTTTAAATCCGCTTTCATCTCAAAAATAGGTATATGCTGCCCTCTAGTGCTCATTATAAATATATGACACTGTTTCCCTTCATTTTAATTTACACATAAATCTTGAAATTAAAAAATAAATTAAAATGTGTTTATTTATATTTGTACTATTAAATATAGAAATTAGGTGTGTATATTTCAATTATTCATGAATAATTGACAACTTCCAAATTCCCTTTTTGTTCTTAATTTAAACCTTCGCCATGGCAACACCATTTGAGATGTACTATAATCGTTCGCAATTTTAGCATCTTCAGTATGTTGTCATCATGTGCAGAAGTTTATTATTAGTTATTTGCAGAAGTTTATATTTAAAATTTATTTTTTTTTAAATCCCTGCATGTGTAAAGATGCAGTTGTATAACTAAGCGCGATCTTAGGAGACGCTGTGCGTCTCAAATCTTCCAAACTGTAATGAAGCTTTTTAATATGGTCTTGTGATCGAATCTTGCCTAATCGCTTGAATGTTTTAATGAAAAAAGTTTAAAAACACTTAAAATCGAGGGGCTTTCACGCGGTCATGATCACTCGCTTTCAGAGAAATGACGCGCGGCTCTTTGTTTAATCCATTAGGAAACGAAGTTTGCACAGATGCCACATAGCGTCAACACATTAACACAGTCATACACATAAATATTCAAACAAAGGAATGAAAAGAACATGAAAAAATCACATGTAAATGAGTTCGTGATCATTCACAGACATCATGAAACTGTCAAACACGGCTCGAGATCTCTACTTGATGTGCTCTTGACGCGCTCTCTACGCGATCTCTCTCTTTCATGTGTTTATATTGTAGAATCGCTGGAATGTCTTCAGCATCTTCAGTATGTAGTCATCATGTGCAGAAGTTTATTATTAGTTATTTGCAGAAGTTTATATTTTAATTTTATTTTTTAAAATCACTGCATGAGTAAAGTTATTTGTATAACTGGGCGCGATCATTAGACGCTGCGAGTCTCTTTGTGTGACATTAAAAAAGCTTCTTTTACAGTTTGGAAGATTTTCTATGTTCTTGTGATCGAATCTTGTCTAATCGCTTGAATGTTTTAAAGAATAAAGTTTAAAAGCACTTAAAATCAAGTGGCTTTCACGCGGTCACGATCTCTCGCTTTCAGAGAAATGACGCGCGGCTCTTTGTTTAATCCATTAGGAAACGAAGTTTGCACAGATGACACACAGCGTCAACACATTAACACAGTCATACACATAAAAATTCAAATTTCATTTTCAAAGAATTGAAAGGAACATTAAAAAGGAAGACGCGAGAAAGAACGAGCTTCGGGACGCATCGTTCTCAGCCGCGGCGCGTCTATAATTGTCACAGAACACCTTCCAAACTAAAATTAAGCTTTTTAATACATTCTTGTGATTAAATCTTGTGTAATCGCTGGAATATTTTAACTTATAAGTTTAAAAAACACAAATGAGTTCGTGATCATTCACAGACATCATCAAACTGTCAAACAAGGGGCGTTGCTTCTATGATTGAACAGAAATACGTGCAGTGCTGTCCACTAGAGGGAGCCACGAGACCGTTTTTGTTAAGAGCCTCAAAAACACCCAAGAATATTATTAAAAGTTTGACGTCTTACCATGGCAACAATATTTAAGATATCACAAAGATATTCATAAGTCTACATCTGAAATGTTTTGACATTATAATGAAGAGGTTTGAAGCAAATCGGGTAAAAATAAGAGGGTGATCTCAAAGCATTTTGAAAGTGACACATTTCCTGCTGCCAATTGGTGGCGCTATATCTTTGACTCATAATAGTCACATCCATGTACTCGGCCTCCTACAACGAACACACAGGTGAAGTTTCATAAAAATCAATAAATGTATGCAGACGTTATAACACACTTCCTGTTTCTCTTTTCTCGCCATAAATTCGTTGCCTCGCCACGGCCAAACCGTGTGAGATATCAAAAATCCCCTGCAATTTTGCGTCATCAATGTCTTGACTTCATGCTGACCGAGTTTGGTGGTGATCGGATTAAGCGCCTAGGAGGAGTATATCAAATTCCAGAGCATGCGCTTTTCAAACAACCCATAATAGCTCACTTCCTGTTGAGGCGCCGAACAACTTAGAGCACGAAAGTTGTCAGGCCCGATGAGATCTTCATGTGTACCGAGTTTCATACCAATATGTGCAAGCGTGTTTGATATATGGACCAAGATTTCGGACCCCATTCAAGGGGGCGCTGTCGAGCCCCCCTGCCGTGCCCGGGTCCCAGCCTCTGTCACGTCCTAATGGCCGCAGGTTCCAATGCGTGTGCAAAGTTTCAAGAGTTTTTGAGCATGTTAAGGGCCCCAAAAAGCCCCGAACGGTTGAAAAAAAATAAAAATAATAATAAATATAGCTGCGAGCAGCGATGAGCGGGCCCAAGCCGGTGGCACCGCCACCACAGTGTTTTAAGGACAACTGGGCACGGCGGGCAAAATGAATTTAAACGGTGTCTTCAGTTGGATGAATAATTGATGAATAATTGACAACTTCCAAATTCCCTTTTTGTTCTTAATTTAAACCTTCGCCATGGCAACACCATTTGAGATGTACTATAATTGTTCGCAATTTAGCATCTTCAGTATGTTGTCATCATGTGCACAAGTTTATTATTAGTTATTTGCAGAAGTTTATATTTAAAATTTATTTTTTAAAATCCCTGCATGCGTAAAGATGCAGTTGTATAACTTGGGCGCGATCTTAGGAGACGCTGCGCATCTCAAATCTTCCAAACTGTAATGAAGCTTTTTAATATGGTCTTGTGATCGAATCTTGCCTAATCGCTTGAATGTTTTGATGAAAAAAGTTTAAAAACACTTAAAATCGAGGGGCTTTCACGCGGTGATGATCACTCGCTTTCAGAGAAATGACACGCGGCTCTTTGTTTAATCAGTTAGGAAACGAAGTTTGCACAGATGCCACACAGCGTCAACACATTAACACAGTCATACACATAAATATTCAAACAAAGGAATGAAAAGAACATGAAAAAATCACATGTAAATGAGTTCGTGATCATTCACAGACATCATGAAACTGTCAAACACGGCTCGAGATCTCTACTTGATGTGCTCTTGATGCGCTCTCTACGCGATCTCTCTGTCTTTCATGTGTTTATATTGTAGAATCGCTGGAATGTCTTCAGCATCTTCAGTATGTTGTCATCATGTGCAGAAGTTTTTTATTGGTTATTTGCAGAAGTTTATCTTTTAATTTTATTTCTTAAAATCACTGCATGTGTAAAGTTATTTGTATAACTGAGCGCGATCATTATTAGGTTGTGTGACAGAAAATGCTCACCGATCTCTCGCTTTCAGAGAAATGACGCGCGGCTCTTTGTTTAATCCATTAGGAAATGAAGTTTGCACAGATGCCACACAGCGTCAACACTTTAACACAGTCATACACATAAAAATTCAAACTTCAATTTCAAAGAATTGAAAGGAACATTAAAAAGGAATAAGATTCTTAAAGACACGAGAAAGAACGAGCTTCGGGACGCTCGTTCTCAGCCGCGGCGCATCTATAATTGTCACAGAACACCTTCCAAACTAAAATTAAGCTCTTTAAAACATTCTTGTGATTAAATCTTGAGTAATTGCTGGAATATTTTAATTTATAAGTTTAAAAAACACAAATGAGTTCGTGATCATTCACAAACATCATCAAACTGTCAAACAACGTGGGGCGTGTCTTTCAATGAGTGAACAGAATTAATGTGATACACGTGCTGTCCACTAGAGGGAGCCACGAGACCATTTTTGTTAAGAGCCTCAAAAACACCCAAGAATATTATTAAAGTTTGACGTCTTGCCAAGGCAACAATATTTAAGATATCACAAAGACATTCACATGTCTACATCTGAAATGTTTGGACATCTAAAACAATGTCTATTAACAATGTCTCTAAAACAATGTTTTGTCTTCTCAACCCAGGTTAAAAATAGGCATTTGCTGCCCTCTAGTGCTCATTCTGTGATCATTCAAATATGACCTTATTTTTTTTTCTTAATTTAAACCTTCGCCATGGCAACACCATTCGAGATATACTATAATCGTTTGCAATTTATCATTTTCAGTATATTGTCATAATATTCAGAAAGTTTGGTGTCAATAGCATAAATACCCTAAGAGGAATAGCTAAAACTTCAGAGCTTGATTATTCAAAATATCCACATTCAAACCAAAATATCTGACTTCCTGTTGGTCGGAGATAATGACTATGAATTAGAAAGTTGTCCGGCTTAATGAGCACAATATGTGTACTGAGTTTGGTGACTGTAGGTTAAACAAACCCCCAAACTTTTGTCAAAAGATGGCGCTATAGAGCCTATCCTCCACGCCCGTTTTTATGGCTTTGCACATGTCTACTGGTCGACAATATTGATGTGTGTGTCGAGTTTCATGCAATTTGGAACATGTTAAGAGCCTCAAAAACACCCAAGAATATTATTAAAGTTTGACGCCTTGCCATGGCAACAATATGTAAGATATCACAAAGACATTCACATGTCTACATCTGAAATGTTTTGACATTATAATGAAGAAGTTTGAAGCAAATCGGGCAAAAATAAGAGGGTGATCTCAAACCATTTTGAAAGTGACACACTTCCTGCTGCCAGTTGGTGGCGCTCTATCTTTGACTCACAATAGTCACATCTATGTGCTCGGCCTCCTACAGCGAACACACGGGTGAAGTTTCATAAAAATCAATAAATGTATGCAGACGTTATAACACACTTCCTGTTTCTGTTTTCTCGCCATAAATCCGTTGCCTCGCCACAGGCAAACCGTTTGAGATATCAAAAATCCCCTGGCAATTTTGCATCATCAATGTCTTGTCTTCATGCTGACCGAGTTTGGTGGTGATCGGATTAAGCGCCTGGGAGGAGTATATCAAATTCCAGAGCATGCGCTTTTCAAACAACCCATAATAGCTCACTTCCTGTTGAGGCAGCGAACAACTTAGAGCACGAAAGTTGTCAGTGCCGATGAGTTCTATATGTGTACCGAGTTTCATACTAACATGTGCAAGCGTGTTTGATATATGGACCAAGTTTTTGGACCCCATTCAAGGGGGCGCTGTCGAGTCCCCCTGCAACGCCCGGGTCCCAGCCTCTGTGATGCCCTAATGGCCGCAGGTTCCAATGCGTGTGCAAAGTTTCAAGAGTTTTTGAGCATGTTAAGGGCCCCAAAAGTGCCAAAAACCTTGAATAAAAAATAATAATAAAATATAGCTGCGAGCAGCGATGGGCGGGCCCAAGCCGGTGGCACCGCCACCTCAGTGTTTTGAGGACAACTGGGCACGGCGGGCAAAATGAATTTAAACGGTGTCTCTAGTTGGAGACTGACCAGTTAGTTGAGTCAGATTATTCAATAAAATACTAACTAAAAGCGATCATATCATAGCAAAGTTATCATTAGCAGTTCAAAGTGTTATATATTCAGCTGAATTTATCTTATTATATTGTTAAACTAATTATATAAAACTAAATAGTCAGTGAAATACAAATGAACTGTTTCTTTGCCTTTATTTTTTTATACAAATTTATTGAAGAGAAGGGCTAAGAGATTTCCTATCCTATAATGCAGACAAAAGGAGACAGCAATGAAAGGGTTAAATCTGCAAGACCCTGAGAGAGAGAGAGAGAGAGAGAGAGAGAGAGAGAGAGAGAGAGAGAGAGAGATTCAGAAGAAATATTTTAAAGAAAACAAGTATATTGATCTGAAATATAGTACATTCATTTTAAATTCATCCAGGTTCCATTTAATTTATCTTAAGGTATTTTACGTTATTTTTAACCATATTATTAAACTAATTATATAGAACCATATAGTCAGTGCACTAAAACTGAACTGGTTCTATGCCTTCATTTTTTATGAGATTTCCTATCCTATAATGCAGACAAAAGGAGACAGCAATAAAAGGGTTAAACCTGCAAGACCCTGAGAGAGAGAGAGAGAGAGAGAGAGAGAGAGAGAGAGAGATATTCAGAAGAAATATTTTGAAGAAAACAAGTATATTGATCTGAAATATAGTACATTCATTTTAAATTCATCCATGTTCCATTGAATTTATCTTAAGGTATTTTACGTTATTTTTAACCATATTATTAAACTAATTATATAGAACCATATAGTCAGTGCACAAAAACTGAACTGATTCTATGCCTTCATTTTTTATGAGATTTCCTATCCTATAATGCAGACAAAAGGAGACAGCAATGAAAGGGTTAAAGCTGGAAGACCCTTAGAGAGAGAGAGAGAGAGAGAGAGAGAGAGAGAGAGAGAGAGAGAGAGAGAGAGAGATATTCAGAAGAATTATTTTAAAAAAAACGAATATATTGATCTGAAATGTAGTATTTTCATTTTAAATTCATCCAGGTTCCATTGAATTTATCTTAAGGTATTTTACGTTATTTTTAACCATATTATTAAACTGATTAAATAGAACCATATAGTCAGTGCAAGACAACTGAACTGCCTTTGTTTTTATGAGATTTCCTATCCTATAATGCAGACAAAGGGACACAGCAATGAAAGGGTTAAACCTGCCAGACTAAAACACAGAGAGACTTTGGGGTTTTTGAACTGTCTGAATGTGTGTGCGTGCAATGTATGAGGAGAGCACGAATGTAATATAAATGATAACGATCCAAATACGATTTATTTGCAGAAGTTTATATTTTAGTTTTATTTTTTAAAATCCCTGCATGGATGTTGATCTTTGTATAACCGGGCGCGATCATTTTTAGGAGACGCTGCGAGTCTCTTTGCGTGACAGAAATCTTCTAAATTCTAATTGAAGCTCTTTAATACATTGTTGTGATTAAATGTTGTGTAATCGCTGGAATGGAATGGAATCGCTGGAATGAACAAGATTAAAAAACACGTAAATGATTTCGTGATCACTCTCACAGAAATCATCAAACTGTCAAGGCTCGTGATCTCTACAGGAACGTCTTTCATGTGTTTATTTGCTTGTATATTGTAGTATCGCTGGAATGGAATGAAATCGCTATTAAATATAGAAATTAGGTGTGTATATTTCAATTATTCATGAATAATTGACAACTTCCAAATTCCCTTTTTGTTCTTAATTTAAACCTTCGCCATGGCAACACCATTTGAGATGTACTGTAATCGTTCGCAATATAGCATCATCAGTATGTTGTCATCATGTGCAGAAGTTTATTATTAGTTATTTGCAGAAGTTTATATTTTAATTTTATTTTTTAAAATCACTGCATGTGTAAAGTTATTTGTATAACTGGGCGCGATCATTAGACGCTGCGCGTCTCTTTGTGTGACATTAAAAAGCTTCTTTTACATTAACAGTCATACACATAAAAATTCAAACAAAGGAATGAAAAGAACATGAAAAAATCACATGTAAATGAGTTCGTGATCATTCACAGACATCATGAAACTGCAAACACGGCTCGCGATCTCTACTTGATGTGCTCTTGATGCGCTCTCTACACGATCTCTCTCTTTCATGTGTTTATATTGTAGAATCGCTGGAATGTCTTCAGCATCTTCAGTATGTAGTCATCATGTGCAGAAGTTTATTATTAGTTATTTGCAGAAGTTTATATTTTAATTTTATTTTTTTAAAATCACTGCATGTGTAAAGTTATTTGTATAACTGGGCGCGATCATTAGACGCTGCGCGTCTCTTTGTGTGACATTAAAAAGCTTCTTTTACAGTTTGGAAGATTTTCTATGTTCTTGTGATCGAATCTTGTCTAATCGCTTGAATGTTTTAAAGAATAAAGTTTAAAAACACTTAAAATCAAGTGGCTTTCACGCGGTCACGATCACTCGCTTTCAGAGAAATGACGCGCGGCTCTTTGTTTAATCCATTAGGAAACGAAGTTTGCACAGATGCCACACAGCGTCAACACATTAACACAGTCATACACATAAAAATTCAAACTTCAATTTCAAAGAATTGAAAGGAACATTAAAAAGATTCTGAAAGACGCGAGAAAGAACGAGCTTCGGATGCGATTGTTCTCAGAAGATTTTTAATATGTTCTTGTGATCGAATCTTGTCTAATCGCTGGAATATTTTAATGAATAAGGTTTAAAAACATGAGCTTTCATGATTTCGTGATCACTCCCTTTCAGAGAAATGACGCGCGGCTCTTTGTTTAATCCGTTACGAAATGAAGTTTGCACAGATGCCACACAGCGTCAACACATTAACAGTCATACACATAAATATTCAAACAAAGGAATGAAAAGAACATGAAAAAATCACATGTAAATGAGTTCGTGATCATTCACAGACATCATGAAACTGCAAACATGGCTCGCGATCTCTACTTGAATGTCTTTCATATGTTTATATTGTAGAATCGCTGGAATGTCTTCAGCATCTTCAGTATGTTGTCATCATGTGCAGAAGTTTATTATTAGTTATTTGCAGAAGTTTATATTTTAATTTTATTTTTTAAAATCACTGCATGTGTAAAGTTATTTGTATAACTGGGCGCGATCATTATTAGGAGACGCTGCACGTCTCTTTGTGTGACATTAAAAAGCTTCTTTTACAGTTTGGAAGATTTTCTATGTTCTTGTGATCGAATCTTGTCTAATCTATATATTGTAGATATATATTAGAGACTAATATATACTAATATATACTGTAGACTATATATTATATCTCTAATTGTATATAGAAAAAAACAGTGTATAATTCAGAGGAGAATATTGTTCAGTATCATGAATTATCATTGAGTGTCATCTCAAAATACAACATATTAAAGAAAACAAATATATTGATTTGAAAATTGTATTTTCATTTTAAATTCATCCAGGTTCATTACCAAACATACATTCTTTTTTAAAGTATTGTTAAAACAATGTCTATAAACAATGTCTCTAAAACAATGTTTTGTCTTCTCAACCCAGGTTAAAAATAGGCATTTGCTGCCCTCTAGTGCTCATTCTGTGATCATTCAAATATGACCATATTTTTTTTTTCTTAATTTAAACCTTCGCCATGGCAACACCATTCGAGATATACTATAATCGTTTGCAATTTATCATTTTCAGTATATTGTCATAATATTCAGAAAGTTTGGTGTCAATAGCATAAATACCCTAAGAGGAATAGCTAAAACTTCAGAGCTTGATTATTCAAAATATCCACATTCAAACCAAAATATCTGACTTCCTGTTGGTCGGAGATAATGACTATGAATTAGAAAGTTGTCCGGCTTAATGAGCACAATATGTGTACCGAGTTTGGTGACTGTAGGTTAAACTAACCCCCCAACTTTTGTCAAAAGATGGCGCTACAGAGCCCCTCCACCACGCCCATTTTTAAATCTTTGTCCATGTCAACTAGATGACAATATTCACGTGTGTGTCGAGTTTCATGCAATTTGAAGCATGTTAAGAGCCTCAAAAAAAACCAAGAATATTATTAAAGTTTGACATCTTGCCATGGCAGCAATATTTAAGATATCACAAAGACATTCACATGTCTACATCTGAAATGTTTGGACATTATAATGAAGAAGTTTGAAGCAAATCGGGTAAAAATAAGAGGGTGATCTCAAAGCATTTTGAAAGTGACACATTTCCTGCTGCCAGCTGGTGTCGCTATATCTTTGACACACAATAGTCATATCCATGTGCTCGGCCTCCTACAAGGAACACACATCTGAAGGTTCATAAAAAACAATGAATGTATGCAGACTTTATAACACACTTCCTGCTTCTGTTTTCTCGCCATAAATTCGTTGCCTCGCCACGGGCAAACCGTTTGAGATATCAAAAATCCCCTGGCAATTTTGCGTCGACAATGTCTTGACTTCATGCTGACCGAGTTTGGCGGTGATCGGATTAAGCGCCTAGGAGGAGTGTATCAAATTCCAGAGCATGCGCTTTTCAAACAACCCATAATAGCTCACTTCCTGTTGAGGCGGCAAACAACTTAGAGCACGAAAGTTGTCAGTGCCGATGAGTTCTTCATGTCTACCGAGTTTCATACCAATACGTGCTAGCGTGTTTGATATATGGACCAAGTTTTCGGACCCCATTCAAGGGGGCGCTGTCGAGCCCCCCTGCCACGCCCGGGTCCCAGCCTCTGTGACGCCCTAATGGCCGCAGGTTCCAATGCGTGTGCAAAGTTTCAAGAGTTTTCGTGCATGTTAAGGGCCCCAAAAGTGCCAAAAACCTTGAATAAAAAATAATAAGAAATAAGAATAAGAAATATAGCTGCGAGCAGCGATGAGCGGGCCCAAGCCGGTGGCACCGCCACCTCTGTGTTTTAAGGACAACTGGGCACGGCGGGCAAAATGAATTTAAACGGTGTCTCCAGTTGGAGACTGACCAATTAGTTGAGTCAGATTATTCAATATAATACTAACTAAAAGCGATCATATCATAGCAAAATTATCATTAGCAGTTCAAAGTGTTATATATTCAGCTGAATTTATCTTATTATATTGTTAAACTAATTATATAAAACTAAATAGTCAGTGAAATACAAATGAACTGTTTCTTTGCCTTTATTTTTTTATACAAATTTATTGAAGAGAAGGGCTAAGAGATTTCCTATCCTATAATGCAGACAAAAGGAGACAGCAATGAAAGGGTTAAATCTGCAAGACCCTGAGAGAGAGAGAGAGAGAGAGAGAGAGAGAGATTCAGAAGAAATATTTTAAAGAAAACAAGTATATTGATCTGAAATATAGTACATTCATTTTAAATTCATCCAGGTTCCATTTAATTTATCTTAAGGTATTTTATGTTATTTTTAACCATATTATTAAACTAATTATATAGAACCATATAGTCAGTGCACTAAAACTGAACTGGTTCTATGCCTTCATTTTTTATGAGATTTCCTATCCTATAATGCAGACAAAAGGAGACAGCAATAAAAGGGTTAAACCTGCAAGACCCTGAGAGAGAGAGAGAGAGAGAGAGAGAGAGAGAGATATTCAGAAGAAATATTTTGAAGAAAACAAGTATATTGATCTGAAATATAGTACATTCATTTTAGATTCATCCATGTTCCATTGAATTTATCTTAAGGTATTTTACGTTATTTTTAACCATATTATTAAACTAATTATATAGAACCATATAGTCAGTGCACAAAAACTGAACTGATTCTATGCCTTCATTTTTTATGAGATTTCCTATCCTATAATGCAGACAAAAGGAGACAGCAATGAAAGGGTTAAAGCTGGAAGACCCTTAGAGAGAGAGAGAGAGAGAGAGAGAGAGAGAGAGATATTCAGAAGAATTATTTTAAAGAAAACGAATATATTGATCTGAAATGTAGTATTTTCATTTTAAATTCATCCAGGTTCCATTGAATTTATCTTAAGGTATTTTACGTTATTTTTAACCATATTATTAAACTGATTAAATAGAACCATATAGTCAGTGCAAGACAACTGAACTGCCTTTGTTTTTATGAGATTTCCTATCCTATAATGCAGACAAAGGGACACAGCAATGAAAGGGTTAAACCTGCCAGACTAAAACACAGAGAGACGTTGGGGTTTTTGAACTGTCTGAATGTGTGTGCGTGCAATGTATGAGGAGAGCACGAATGTAATATAAATGATAACGATCCAAATACGATTTATTTGCAGAAGTTTATATTTTAGTTTTATTTTTTAAAATCCCTGCATGGATGTTGATCTTTGTATAACCGGGCGCGATCATTTTTAGGAGACGCTGCGAGTCTCTTTGCGTGACAGAAATCTTCTAAATTCTAATTGAAGCTCTTTAATACATTGTTGTGATTAAATGTTGTGTAATCGCTGGAATGGAATGGAATCGCTGGAATGAACAAGATTAAAAAACACGTAAATGATTTTCATTCACAGAAATCATCAAACTGTCAAGGCTCGTGATCTCTACAGGAACGTCTTTCATGTGTTTATTTGCTTGTATATTGTAGTATCGCTGGAATGGAATGAAATCGCTATTAAATATAGAAATTAGGTGTGTATATTTCAATTATTCATGAATAATTGACAACTTCCAAATTCCCTTTTTGTTCTTAATTTAAACCTTCGCCATGGCAACACCATTTGAGATGTACTGTAATCGTTCGCAATATAGCATCATCAGTATGTTGTCATCATGTGCAGAAGTTTATTATTAGTTATTTGCAGAAGTTTATATTTTAATTTTATTTTTTAAAATCACTGCATGTGTAAAGTTATTTGTATAACTGGGCGCGATCATTAGACGCTGCGCGTCTCTTTGTGTGACATTTACGGGTGATAATTTAATTGATGTTCAACAAGTAGTAAACAGAGATTATAAAGATAAACAAATGATAAAGCTTGGGTTGCTGAATATTCGATCCCTTTCTTCAAAAGCACTTATAGTAAATGATATTATCACAGAAAATAATCTAGATGTGCTGTGTTTGACAGAAACCTGGCTAAAACCAGACGATTACATTACTTTAAATGAGTCTAGCCCTCAAGGTTACTATTATCGACACGAACCTCGTCAGAAAGGTAAAGGGGGAGGTGTTGCTGTTATCTATAGTAATATCTTTAGTATTACTCAAAAGTCTTTCAAATATATCTCGTTTGAAGTGATGGTGCTCTATGTAACGTTATATAATGTAAGTGACAAATCTCATTTGAAATTTGTGTTGGCTACTGTATACAGGCCACCAGGGCACCATACAGACTTTATCAAAGAATTTGCTGATTTTCTCTCGGAGTTAGTACTGGCTGTGGATAAAGTCCTCATTGTTGGTGATTTTAATATACATGTAGATAATGAAAAAGACGCTTTGGGATTGGCATTAACAGATATTTTAAGCTCTATTGGAGTTAGACAACACGTGTCAGGACCAACTCATTGTCGTAATCATACTCTAGATCTAATATTGTCACATGGAATCGATATTGATGCCGTTGAAATTCTGCAGCAGAGCGATGACGTCTCAGATCATTATCTAGTCTCATGCGTGCTACATTTAACCAAGGCTGCAAAACCGCCTGTCTGCCATAAATATGTTAGAACCATCACTTCCACCACTAAAAACTGCTTTATAAATAATCTTCCTGATCAGTTTCATCAACTTAGCAAACCAGACAGCTTAGAAGAACTCGATGTTGCAGCAGAAACTATTGACGCTCTCTTTTCCAACACTCTAGACTCTGTTGCTCCTTTGCGCTTAAAAAAGATTAAGGATATTAGTCCAACGCCATGGTATAACGAGCACACTCGGGCCCTTAAGAGAGCAGCAAGAAAAATGGAGCGCAGCTGGAAGAATTCAAAACTAGAAGTTTTTCGGATTTCATGGAGAGAGAAAATGATGGAGTACAGAAAGGCCATAAAAACCGCTAGATCTGCTTATTTTTCAAATCTTTTAGAAGATAATAAACACAACCCTAAGTATTTATTTAATACAGTGGCTAAATTAGCGAGAAATACAGCCTCAACTTCTGATGTTTCCAAACAGCACAGCAGTAATGACTTTATGAACTTCTTTACTTGCAAGATTGACAACATTAGAGAGAAAATTATAGCCATGCAACTGTCTACTACAGTAACACATCAGACAGTGGATTGTAGTATCCCTGAGGAAAAATTCCATTCATTCGCTGTTATAGGAAAGGAAGAATTGTCTAAACTTATTAAATCATCAAAATCAACAACATGTATGTTAGACCCTATACCGACTAAGCTATTGAAAGAGATGCTTCCAGAGGTCATAGATCCTCTTCTTAAGATCATTAATTCATCTTTATTACTAGGTTACGTACCGAAAAATTTTAAGCAGGCTATTATCAAACCTCTTATTAAAAAACCACAACTTGATCCTGGTGAATTAGTCAATTACAGACCGATTTCTAATCTACCTTTTCTGTCAAAAATACTAGAAAAGGCAGTATCATCTCAACTTAGTTCCTACTTGGAAAGAAATGGTATCTGTGAGGATTTCCAGTCAGGATTTAGACCGTACCATAGTACTGAGACTGCTCTCATTAGAGTTACAAATGATTTGCTCTTATCATCAGATCGTGGTTGTATCTCTCTATTAGTGTTACTAGACCTCAGTGCTGCTTTTGACACTATCGACCACAATATTCTTTTGAATAGACTAGAAAATTATGCTGGAATTAGTGGAAATGCATTGGCATGGTTCAAATCATACTTATCTGACCGTTATCAGTTTGTAGTAGTAAACGAAGAGATGTCATTTCGATCACAAGTTAAACATGGAGTACCACAAGGCTCAGTTCTAGGACCGTTGCTTTTCACTCTGTACATGCTACCCTTGGGAGATGTCATTAGGAAGCATGGCATTAGCTTTCACTGTTACGCTGATGATACTCAGCTCTATATTTCCTCGCGCCCCGACGAAACCGACCAATTCTCAAAATTAACAGAATGCGTAGCTGATATAAAAAATTGGATGACTAGTAATTTCCTACTACTAAATTCAGAAAAAACAGAGATTCTAATTATTGGACCAAAAACTTCTGCACATAATAACCTAGAATACTGTCTAACACTTGATGGCTGCTCTGTTAAGTCGTCTTCGTCAGTTAGGAACCTGGGTGTGCTCTTTGATACCAATCTTTCATTTGAGTGCCACATTTCTAGCATATGTAAAACCGCATTCTTCCATCTTAAAAACATATCTAAATTGCGACATATGCTCTCAATGACAAATGCGGAACAGCTAGTTCATGCATTTATGACCTCGAGACTAGATTACTGTAATGCTCTACTGGGTGGTTGCCCTGCTCGCGTGATAAACAAATTACAGCTGGTCCAAAACGCAGCTGCTAGAGTCCTTACTAGAACCAGGAAGTATGAACATATTAGTCCGGTTCTGTCAAAACTGCACTGGCTCCCTATTAAACATCGTATAGATTTTAAAATCTTGCTAGTTACTTACAAAGCACTAAATGGCTTAGCTCCCCAGTACCTGAGTGAGCTTTTAATGCATTATAGTCCTTCGCGTCTATTACGATCTCAGAATTCTGGCCAGTTGTTAATACCTAGAATATCAAAATCAACCGCGGGCGGTAGATCCTTTTCCTATTTGGCACCTAAACTCTGGAACAATCTTCCTAGCATTGTTCGGGAAGCAGACACACTTTGTCAGTTTAAATCTAGACTAAAAACGCATCTATTTAACCTGGCATACACATGACGCACTATAAACTCTTGTCCTCATATCCGTTAAAGGATTGTTAGGCTGCATAGATCAGGTCAGCCGGAACCGGGAACACTTCCTATAACACCAGATGTACTCGTTACATCGGAAGAAGAATGGCGTCTACGCTAATTTTTTGTCTCTCTGCTTATCCCGAGGTTTACCAATTAACATGATTGGCTGGATCCGGGCTGTGTCCGGGTCGGACGGGGAACCTGTGCCTGTGTGCGGCAGCAGTGTGGCCCTGTGGTGTCGGCGGAGACCGTGTGAACGAGCTCATCCTTTGTGAAGACCCTACCGACTCATCAGCCAGCAGCACATATCCCAACAAACCGTCCCATATCGGCGCGATCAAAAAGATCTTAAATTAGATGGAACTAGATTAAATATTTTGACTGTTGCGATTCCAAATCAGTTTAATGACCTGTAACTCTGCCTGGGTATCGGACAAGTGTTCACTGTTGGCCAGAGGAGAACTGGCCCCCCAACTAAGCCTGGTTTCTCCCAAGGTTTTTTTCTCCATTTGGTGGAGTTTTGGTTCCTTGCCGCTGTTGCCTTTGGCTTGCTTAAGTTGGGGACACTTGCTTGATATTCAGCAGTGTTTTTGATATGCCTGTATTGGCGCCGTTGTATGCGAACTGATCTGAGCCGGACGATTACGTCACTGTTTTCTCCAGTGCTGCTATACCTAAATTACCTAGACTAATAACTATTGATCTTTGCAACGGAATGAATCAATAATATATAGAATAAGCTGCACAATGACACCATTTTCTTATTAATGTAAAGCTGCTTTGCCACAATTTGCATTGTAAAAAGCGCTCTATAAATAAAGATGACTTGACTTGACTTGACTTGACATTAAAAAGCTTCTTTTACATTAACAGTCATACACATAAAAATTCAAACAAAGGAATGAAAAGAACATGAAAAAATCACATGTAAATGAGTTCGTGATCATTCACAGACATCATGAAACTGCAAACACGGCTCGCGATCTCTACTTGATGTGCTCTTGATGCGCTCTCTACACGATCTCTCTCTTTCATGTGTTTATATTGTAGAATCGCTGGAATGTCTTCAGCATCTTCAGTATGTAGTCATCATGTGCAGAAGTTTATTATTAGTTATTTGCAGAAGTTTATATTTTAATTTTATTTTTTTAAAATCACTGCATGTGTAAAGTTATTTGTATAACTGGGCGCGATCATTAGACGCTGCGCGTCTCTTTGTGTGACATTAAAAAGCTTCTTTTACAGTTTGGAAGATTTTCTATGTTCTTGTGATCGAATCTTGTCTAATCGCTTGAATGTTTTAAAGAATAAAGTTTAAAAACACTTAAAATCAAGTGGCTTTCACGCGGTCACGATCACTCGCTTTCAGAGAAATGACGCGCGGCTCTTTGTTTAATCCATTAGGAAACGAAGTTTGCACAGATGCCACACAGCGTCAACACATTAACACAGTCATACACATAAAAATTCAAACTTCAATTTCAAAGAATTGAAAGGAACATTAAAAAGATTCTGAAAGACGCGAGAAAGAACGAGCTTCGGATGCGATTGTTCTCAGAAGATTTTTAATATGTTCTTGTGATCGAATCTTGTCTAATCGCTGGAATATTTTAATGAATAAGGTTTAAAAACATGAGCTTTCATGATTTCGTGATCACTCCCTTTCAGAGAAATGACGCGCGGCTCTTTGTTTAATCCGTTACGAAATGAAGTTTGCACAGATGCCACACAGCGTCAACACATTAACAGTCATACACATAAATATTCAAACAAAGGAATGAAAAGAACATGAAAAAATCACATGTAAATGAGTTCGTGATCATTCACAGACATCATGAAACTGCAAACATGGCTCGCGATCTCTACTTGAATGTCTTTCATATGTTTATATTGTAGAATCGCTGGAATGTCTTCAGCATCTTCAGTATGTTGTCATCATGTGCAGAAGTTTATTATTAGTTATTTGCAGAAGTTTATATTTTAATTTTATTTTTTAAAATCACTGCATGTGTAAAGTTATTTGTATAACTGGGCGCGATCATTATTAGGAGACGCTGCACGTCTCTTTGTGTGACATTAAAAAGCTTCTTTTACAGTTTGGAAGATTTTCTATGTTCTTGTGATCGAATCTTGTCTAATCTATATATTGTAGATATATATTAGAGACTAATATATACTAATATATACTGTAGACTATATATTATATCTCTAATTGTATATAGAAAAAAACAGTGTATAATTCAGAGGAGAATATTGTTCAGTATCATGAATTATCATTGAGTGTCATCTCAAAATACAACATATTAAAGAAAACAAATATATTGATTTGAAAATTGTATTTTCATTTTAAATTCATCCAGGTTCATTACCAAACATACATTCTTTTTTAAAGTATTGTTAAAACAATGTCTATAAACAATGTCTCTAAAACAATGTTTTGTCTTCTCAACCCAGGTTAAAAATAGGCATTTGCTGCCCTCTAGTGCTCATTCTGTGATCATTCAAATATGACCATATTTTTTTTTTCTTAATTTAAACCTTCGCCATGGCAACACCATTCGAGATATACTATAATCGTTTGCAATTTATCATTTTCAGTATATTGTCATAATATTCAGAAAGTTTGGTGTCAATAGCATAAATACCCTAAGAGGAATAGCTAAAACTTCAGAGCTTGATTATTCAAAATATCCACATTCAAACCAAAATATCTGACTTCCTGTTGGTCGGAGATAATGACTATGAATTAGAAAGTTGTCCGGCTTAATGAGCACAATATGTGTACCGAGTTTGGTGACTGTAGGTTAAACTAACCCCCCAACTTTTGTCAAAAGATGGCGCTACAGAGCCCCTCCACCACGCCCATTTTTAAATCTTTGTCCATGTCAACTAGATGACAATATTCACGTGTGTGTCGAGTTTCATGCAATTTGAAGCATGTTAAGAGCCTCAAAAAAAACCAAGAATATTATTAAAGTTTGACATCTTGCCATGGCAGCAATATTTAAGATATCACAAAGACATTCACATGTCTACATCTGAAATGTTTGGACATTATAATGAAGAAGTTTGAAGCAAATCGGGTAAAAATAAGAGGGTGATCTCAAAGCATTTTGAAAGTGACACATTTCCTGCTGCCAGCTGGTGTCGCTATATCTTTGACACACAATAGTCATATCCATGTGCTCGGCCTCCTACAAGGAACACACATCTGAAGGTTCATAAAAAACAATGAATGTATGCAGACGTTATAACACACTTCCTGCTTCTGTTTTCTCGCCATAAATTCGTTGCCTCGCCACGGGCAAACCGTTTGAGATATCAAAAATCCCCTGGCAATTTTGCGTCGACAATGTCTTGACTTCATGCTGACCGAGTTTGGCGGTGATCGGATTAAGCGCCTAGGAGGAGTGTATCAAATTCCAGAGCATGCGCTTTTCAAACAACCCATAATAGCTCACTTCCTGTTGAGGCGGCAAACAACTTAGAGCACGAAAGTTGTCAGTGCCGATGAGTTCTTCATGTCTACCGAGTTTCATACCAATACGTGCTAGCGTGTTTGATATATGGACCAAGTTTTCGGACCCCATTCAAGGGGGCGCTGTCGAGCCCCCCTGGGACGCCCGGGTCCCAGCCTCTGTGACGCCCTAATGGCCGCAGGTTCCAATGCGTGTGCAAAGTTTCAAGAGTTTTCGTGCATGTTAAGGGCCCCAAAAGTGCCAAAAACCTTGAATAAAAAATAATAAGAAATAAGAATAAGAAATATAGCTGCGAGCAGCGATGAGCGGGCCCAAGCCGGTGGCACCGCCACCTCTGTGTTTTAAGGACAACTGGGCACGGCGGGCAAAATGAATTTAAACGGTGTCTCCAGTTGGAGACTGACCAATTAGTTGAGTCAGATTATTCAATATAATACTAACTAAAAGCGATCATATCATAGCAAAATTATCATTAGCAGTTCAAAGTGTTATATATTCAGCTGAATTTATCTTATTATATTGTTAAACTAATTATATAAAACTAAATAGTCAGTGAAATACAAATGAACTGTTTCTTTGCCTTTATTTTTTTATACAAATTTATTGAAGAGAAGGGCTAAGAGATTTCCTATCCTATAATGCAGACAAAAGGAGACAGCAATGAAAGGGTTAAATCTGCAAGACCCTGAGAGAGAGAGAGAGAGAGAGAGAGAGAGAGAGATTCAGAAGAAATATTTTAAAGAAAACAAGTATATTGATCTGAAATATAGTACATTCATTTTAAATTCATCCAGGTTCCATTTAATTTATCTTAAGGTATTTTATGTTATTTTTAACCATATTATTAAACTAATTATATAGAACCATATAGTCAGTGCACTAAAACTGAACTGGTTCTATGCCTTCATTTTTTATGAGATTTCCTATCCTATAATGCAGACAAAAGGAGACAGCAATAAAAGGGTTAAACCTGCAAGACCCTGAGAGAGAGAGAGAGAGAGAGAGAGAGAGAGAGAGAGAGAGATATTCAGAAGAAATATTTTGAAGAAAACAAGTATATTGATCTGAAATATAGTACATTCATTTTAGATTCATCCATGTTCCATTGAATTTATCTTAAGGTATTTTACGTTATTTTTAACCATATTATTAAACTAATTATATAGAACCATATAGTCAGTGCACAAAAACTGAACTGATTCTATGCCTTCATTTTTTATGAGATTTCCTATCCTATAATGCAGACAAAAGGAGACAGCAATGAAAGGGTTAAAGCTGGAAGACCCTTAGAGAGAGAGAGAGAGAGAGAGAGAGAGAGAGAGATATTCAGAAGAATTATTTTAAAGAAAACGAATATATTGATCTGAAATGTAGTATTTTCATTTTAAATTCATCCAGGTTCCATTGAATTTATCTTAAGGTATTTTACGTTATTTTTAACCATATTATTAAACTGATTAAATAGAACCATATAGTCAGTGCAAGACAACTGAACTGCCTTTGTTTTTATGAGATTTCCTATCCTATAATGCAGACAAAGGGACACAGCAATGAAAGGGTTAAACCTGCCAGACTAAAACACAGAGAGACGTTGGGGTTTTTGAACTGTCTGAATGTGTGTGCGTGCAATGTATGAGGAGAGCACGAATGTAATATAAATGATAACGATCCAAATACGATTTATTTGCAGAAGTTTATATTTTAGTTTTATTTTTTAAAATCCCTGCATGGATGTTGATCTTTGTATAACCGGGCGCGATCATTTTTAGGAGACGCTGCGAGTCTCTTTGCGTGACAGAAATCTTCTAAATTCTAATTGAAGCTCTTTAATACATTGTTGTGATTAAATGTTGTGTAATCGCTGGAATGGAATGGAATCGCTGGAATGAACAAGATTAAAAAACACGTAAATGATTTTCATTCACAGAAATCATCAAACTGTCAAGGCTCGTGATCTCTACAGGAACGTCTTTCATGTGTTTATTTGCTTGTATATTGTAGTATCGCTGGAATGGAATGAAATCGCTATTAAATATAGAAATTAGGTGTGTATATTTCAATTATTCATGAATAATTGACAACTTCCAAATTCCCTTTTTGTTCTTAATTTAAACCTTCGCCATGGCAACACCATTTGAGATGTACTGTAATCGTTCGCAATATAGCATCATCAGTATGTTGTCATCATGTGCAGAAGTTTATTATTAGTTATTTGCAGAAGTTTATATTTTAATTTTATTTTTTAAAATCACTGCATGTGTAAAGTTATTTGTATAACTGGGCGCGATCATTAGACGCTGCGCGTCTCTTTGTGTGACATTAAAAAGCTTCTTTTACATTAACAGTCATACACATAAAAATTCAAACAAAGGAATGAAAAGAACATGAAAAAATCACATGTAAATGAGTTCGTGATCATTCACAGACATCATGAAACTGCAAACACGGCTCGCGATCTCTACTTGATGTGCTCTTGATGCGCTCTCTACACGATCTCTCTCTTTCATGTGTTTATATTGTAGAATCGCTGGAATGTCTTCAGCATCTTCAGTATGTAGTCATCATGTGCAGAAGTTTATTATTAGTTATTTGCAGAAGTTTATATTTTAATTTTATTTTTTTAAAATCACTGCATGTGTAAAGTTATTTGTATAACTGGGCGCGATCATTAGACGCTGCGCGTCTCTTTGTGTGACATTAAAAAGCTTCTTTTACAGTTTGGAAGATTTTCTATGTTCTTGTGATCGAATCTTGTCTAATCGCTTGAATGTTTTAAAGAATAAAGTTTAAAAACACTTAAAATCAAGTGGCTTTCACGCGGTCACGATCACTCGCTTTCAGAGAAATGACGCGCGGCTCTTTGTTTAATCCATTAGGAAACGAAGTTTGCACAGATGCCACACAGCGTCAACACATTAACACAGTCATACACATAAAAATTCAAACTTCAATTTCAAAGAATTGAAAGGAACATTAAAAAGATTCTGAAAGACGCGAGAAAGAACGAGCTTCGGATGCGATTGTTCTCAGAAGATTTTTAATATGTTCTTGTGATCGAATCTTGTCTAATCGCTGGAATATTTTAATGAATAAGGTTTAAAAACATGAGCTTTCATGATTTCGTGATCACTCCCTTTCAGAGAAATGACGCGCGGCTCTTTGTTTAATCCGTTACGAAATGAAGTTTGCACAGATGCCACACAGCGTCAACACATTAACAGTCATACACATAAATATTCAAACAAAGGAATGAAAAGAACATGAAAAAATCACATGTAAATGAGTTCGTGATCATTCACAGACATCATGAAACTGCAAACATGGCTCGCGATCTCTACTTGAATGTCTTTCATATGTTTATATTGTAGAATCGCTGGAATGTCTTCAGCATCTTCAGTATGTTGTCATCATGTGCAGAAGTTTATTATTAGTTATTTGCAGAAGTTTATATTTTAATTTTATTTTTTAAAATCACTGCATGTGTAAAGTTATTTGTATAACTGGGCGCGATCATTATTAGGAGACGCTGCACGTCTCTTTGTGTGACATTAAAAAGCTTCTTTTACAGTTTGGAAGATTTTCTATGTTCTTGTGATCGAATCTTGTCTAATCTATATATTGTAGATATATATTAGAGACTAATATATACTAATATATACTGTAGACTATATATTATATCTCTAATTGTATATAGAAAAAAACAGTGTATAATTCAGAGGAGAATATTGTTCAGTATCATGAATTATCATTGAGTGTCATCTCAAAATACAACATATTAAAGAAAACAAATATATTGATTTGAAAATTGTATTTTCATTTTAAATTCATCCAGGTTCATTACCAAACATACATTCTTTTTTAAAGTATTGTTAAAACAATGTCTATAAACAATGTCTCTAAAACAATGTTTTGTCTTCTCAACCCAGGTTAAAAATAGGCATTTGCTGCCCTCTAGTGCTCTTTCTGTGATCATTCAAATATGACCATATTTTTTTTTTCTTAATTTAAACCTTCGCCATGGCAACACCATTCGAGATATACTATAATCGTTTGCAATTTATCATTTTCAGTATATTGTCATAATATTCAGAAAGTTTGGTGTCAATAGCATAAATACCCTAAGAGGAATAGCTAAAACTTCAGAGCTTGATTATTCAAAATATCCACATTCAAACCAAAATATCTGACTTCCTGTTGGTCGGAGATAATGACTATGAATTAGAAAGTTGTCCGGCTTAATGAGCACAATATGTGTACCGAGTTTGGTGACTGTAGGTTAAACTAACCCCCCAACTTTTGTCAAAAGATGGCGCTACAGAGCCCCTCCACCACGCCCATTTTTAAATCTTTGTCCATGTCAACTAGATGACAATATTCACGTGTGTGTCGAGTTTCATGCAATTTGAAGCATGTTAAGAGCCTCAAAAAAAACCAAGAATATTATTAAAGTTTGACATCTTGCCATGGCAGCAATATTTAAGATATCACAAAGACATTCACATGTCTACATCTGAAATGTTTGGACATTATAATGAAGAAGTTTGAAGCAAATCGGGTAAAAATAAGAGGGTGATCTCAAAGCATTTTGAAAGTGACACATTTCCTGCTGCCAGCTGGTGTCGCTATATCTTTGACACACAATAGTCATATCCATGTGCTCGGCCTCCTACAAGGAACACACATCTGAAGGTTCATAAAAAACAATGAATGTATGCAGACGTTATAACACACTTCCTGCTTCTGTTTTCTCGCCATAAATTCGTTGCCTCGCCACGGGCAAACCGTTTGAGATATCAAAAATCCCCTGGCAATTTTGCGTCGACAATGTCTTGACTTCATGCTGACCGAGTTTGGCGGTGATCGGATTAAGCGCCTAGGAGGAGTGTATCAAATTCCAGAGCATGCGCTTTTCAAACAACCCATAATAGCTCACTTCCTGTTGAGGCGGCAAACAACTTAGAGCACGAAAGTTGTCAGTGCCGATGAGTTCTTCATGTCTACCGAGTTTCATACCAATACGTGCTAGCGTGTTTGATATATGGACCAAGTTTTTGGACCCCATTCAAGGGGGCGCTGTCGAGCCCCCCTGCCACGCCTGGGTCCCAGCCTCTGTGACGCCCTAATGGCCGCAGGTTCCAATGCGTGTGCAAAGTTTCAAGAGTTTTCGTGCATGTTAAGGGCCCCAAAAGTGCCAAAAACCTTGAATAAAAAATAATAAGAAATAAGAATAAGAAATATAGCTGCGAGCAGCGATGAGCGGGCCCAAGCCGGTGGCACCGCCACCTCTGTGTTTTAAGGACAACTGGGCACGGCGGGCAAAATGAATTTAAACGGTGTCTCCAGTTGGAGACTGACCAATTAGTTGAGTCAGATTATTCAATATAATACTAACTAAAAGCGATCATATCATAGCAAAGTTATCATTAGCAGTTCAAAGTGTTATATATTCAGCTGAATTTATCTTATTATATTGTTAAACTAATTATATAAAACTAAATAGTCAGTGAAATACAAATGAACTGTTTCTTTGCCTTTATTTTTTTATACAAATTTATAGAAGAGAAGGGCTAAGAGATTTCCTATCCTATAATGCAGACAAAAGGAGACAGCAATGAAAGGGTTAAACCTGCAAGACCCTGAGAGAGAGAGAGAGAGAGAGAGAGAGAGAGAGAGAGAGAGAGAGAGAGCGAGAGAGAGAGAGCGAGAGAGAGAGAGATTCAGAAGAAATATTTTGAAGAAAACAAGTATATTGATCTGCAATATAGTACATTCATTTTAAATTCATCCAGGTTCCATTGAATTTATCTTAAGGTATTTTACGTTATTTTTAACCATATTATTAAACTAATTATATAGAACCATATAGTCAGTGCACGACAACTGATCTGGTTCTATGCCTTCCTATCCTTCCTATCCTTCCCATTTCCTATCCTATAATGCAGACAAGGGGACACAGCAATGAAAGGGTTAAACCTGCCAGACTAAAACACAGAGAGACGTTCGTGTTCTTGAACTGTCTGAATGTGTGTGCGTGCAATGTATGAGGAGAGCACGAATGTAATATAAATGATAACGATCCAAATACGATTTATTTGCAGAAGTTTATATTTTAGTTTAATTTTTTTAAATCCCTGCATGTGATGTAGTTATTTGTATAACTGGGCGCGATCATTATTTGAAGACGCTGCGCGTTTCTTTGTGTGACAGAAAATCTTCCAAGCTATAATTGAAGCTCTTTAAAACATTCTTGTGATTAAATCTTGTGTAATCGCTGGAATGGAATGTAATCGCTGGAATGAACAAGGTTAAAAAACACTTAAATGATTTCGTGATCACTCTGCGCGTCTCTTTGTGTGACATTAAAAAGCTTCTTTTACAGTTTGGAAGATTTTCTATGTTCTTGTGATCGAATCTTGTCTAATCGCTTGAATGTTTTAAAGAATAAAGTTTAAAAACACTTAAAATCAAGTGGCTTTCACTCGGTCACGATCTCTCGCTTTCAGAGAAATGACGCGCGGCTCTTTGTTTAATCCATTAGGAAACGAAGTTTGCACAGATGCCACACAGCGTCAACACATTAACACAGTCATACACATAAAAGTTCAAACTTCAATTTCAAAGAATTGAAAGGAACATTAAAAATGAATAATAAGATTCTGAAAGACGCGAGAAAGAACGAGGTTCGGGACGCGATCGTTCTCAGACGCACCGCGTCTATAATTCTCATAGAACACCTTCCAAACTAAAATTAAGCTTTTTAATACATTCTTGTGATTAAATCTTGCGTAATCGCTGGAATATTTTAACTTATGAGTTGAAAAAACACAAATGAGTTCGTGATCATTCACAGACATCATCAAACTGTCAAACACGGGCGTGCTTCTTTGAGTGAACATATATGTGATACACGTCCAGTGCTGTCCACTAGAGGGAGCCACGAGACCGTTTTTGTTAAGAGCCTCAAAAACACCCAAGAATATTATTAAAGTTTGACGTCTTGCCATGGCAACAATATTTCAGATATCACAAAGACATTCACATGTCTACATCTGAAATGTTTGGACATTATAATGAAGAAGTTTGAAGCAAATCGGGTAAAAATAAGAGGGTGATCTGAAAGCATTTTGAAAGTGACACATTTCCTGCTGCCAATTGGTGGCGCTATATCTTTGACACACAATAGTCACATCCATGTGCTCGGCTTCCTACAACGAACACACAGGTGACGTTTCATAAAAATCAAAGAATGTATCCAGACGTTATAACACACTTCCTGTTTCTGTTTTCTCGCCATAAATTCATTGCCTCGCCACGGGCAAACCGTTTGAGATATCAAAAATTCACTGGACATTTGGCATCATCAATATCTTGACTTCATGCTGACCGAGTTTGGTGGTGATCGGATTAAGCGCCTAGGAGCAGTATATCAAATTCCAGAGCATGCGTTTTTCAAACAACCCATAATAGCTCACTTCCTGTTGAGGCGGCGTACAACTTAGAGCACGAAAGTTGTCAGTGCCGATGAGTTCTTCATGTCTACCGAGTTTCATACTAATATGTGCAAGCGTGTTTGATATATGGACCAAGATTTCGGACCCCATTCAAGGGGGCGCTGTCGAGCCCCCCTGCCACGCCTGGGTCCCAGCCTCTGTGATTTCCTAATGGCCGTCGGTTCCAATATGTGTGAAATGTTTCAAGAGTTTTCGAGCATGTTAAGAGCCCCAAAAGTGCCTGAGTTTCATCCAATTTGAAAGATGCCCAGAGTCTCAAAACCATCTAAAACAAATATTTTGATCTGACACTTTGATCTGTTGCTATGACAACAGTGTTTCGAATATATAAGATCTTTTTACAGGTCTACATTCGCCATGTCTTGACATTGTTCTGGTGAAGTTTGAAGCAAATCGGGTAAAAATAAGAGGGTGATCTCAAAGCATTTTGAAAGTGACACATTTCCTGCTGCCAATTGGTGGCGCTATATCTTTGACTCACAATAGTCACATCCATGTACTCGGCCTCCTACAACGAACACACAGGTGAAGTTTCATAAAAATCAATGAATGTATGCAGACGTTATAACACACTTCCTGTTTATGTTTTCTCGCCATAAATTCGTTGCCTCGCCACGGGCAAACCGTTTGAGATATCAAAAATCCCCTGGCAATTTTGCGTCATCAATGTCTTGACTTCATGCTGACCGAGTTTGGTGGTGATCGGATTAAGCGCCTAGGAGGAGTATATCAAATTCCAGAGCATGCGCTTTTCAAACAACCCATAATAGCTCACTTCCTGTTGAGGCAGCGAACAACTTAGAGCACGAAAGTTGTCAGTGCCGAAGAGTTCTTCATGTCTACCGAGTTTTGTACCAATACGTGCAAGCGTGTTTGATATATGGACCAAGTTTTTGGACCCCATTCAAGGGGGCGCTGTCGAGCCCCCCTGCCACGCCCGGGTCCCAGCCTCTGTGACGCCCTAATGGCCGCAGGTTCCAATGCGTGTGCAAAGTTTCAAGAGTTTTCGTGCATGTTAAGGGCCCCAAAAGTGCCAAAAACCTTGAATAAAAAATAACAATAAATAATAATAATAATAAGAATAAGAATCCTAAGGAAAACAATAGGGGCTTCGCCCTTACAGGGCTTGGGCCCTAATAATAATCCTAAGGAAAACAATAGGGCCTTCGCCCTTACAGGGCTTGGGCCCTAATAATAATAATCCTTAGAAAAACAATAGGGTCCTACGCCCTTTCAGGGCTTGGGCCCTAATAATCCTTAGAAGAACAATAGGGTCCTGCGCCCTTTTAGGGCTTGGACCCTAATAATCCTTAGAAAAACAATAGGGTCCTGCGCCCTTTCAGGGCTTGGGCCCTAATAATCCTTAGAAGAACAATAGGGCCCTTCGCCATTACAGGGCTTGGGCCCTAATAATAATAATAATCATAATCCTTAGAAAAACAATAGGGTCCTGCGCCCTTTCAGGGCTTGGGCCCTAATAATAATCCTTAGAAAAACAATAGGGTCCTGCGCCCTTTCAGGGCTTGGGCCCTAATAATAAATATAGCTTCAAGCAGCAATGACGGGCCCAAGCCCGGTGGCACCGCCAACCCGGTGGCTTCAAGGCAACTGTGCATGGCGGGCAAAATGAATTTAAACGGTGTCTCCAGTTGGAGACTGACCAGTTAGTTGAGTCAGATTATACAATAACATTTTAAACAATAAGAATAAAGTCTATACTGTGACAGAAATTAATCTTTGACATTGTCTTAATATATACATTCAAATATAATACTAACTTAAAGTGATCATATCATAGCAAAGATATCATCAGCAGTTCAAAGTGTTATATATTCAGCTGAATTTATCTTATTATATTGTTAAATTACTAATTATATAAAAAAAACTAATTATATAAAACTAAATAGTCAGTGAAATACAAATGAACTGGTTCTTTGCCTTTATTTCTTTATACAAATTTATAGAAGAGAAGGGCTAAGAGATTTCCTATACTATAATGCAGACATAAGGAGACAGCAATGAAAGGGTTAAACCTGCAAGACCATGAGAGAGAGAGAGAGAACGAGAGAGAGAGAGAGAGAGAGAGTGAGCGAGAGATAGAGAGGGGGGGGGGGGGTATTCAGAAGAAATATTTTAAAGAAAACAAATATATTGTTATACATAACAAATATATTATTAAACTAATTATATAAAACCATATAGTCAGTGCACTACAACTGAACTGGTTCTATGCCTTTATTTTTATGAGATTGCAGACATGGGGACACAGCAATGACAGGGTTAAACCTGCAAGACTAAAACACAGAGAGAGAGAGAAGACACACCCACACACACACACACACACACACACACACACATAGAGTAAGAAAGAGCAGTGGTGTATAAAGTACTTGTAAGCAATACTTGAGTATCTTACCAGAAAATGACTTTGGTAGAAGTTAAAGTCATTGTTTAGAATATTACTTGAGTAAAAGTTTTAAAGTATGTGATATTTTTTGTACTTAAGTACGACAAGTATTTTTTTTTTATATTAAACATACTTAAGTATTGAAAGTAAAAGTACAAGCAAATGCAAAATACAAAAGTAGCAGAAAATATTATTAAAAATGGTTCTATACACAGTTTGAGCAGCAAGATTGTTTTAACTATATTTCTTACATTTTGTTTGCTTTGAATTTTAAAAAAAATGGCAAAAAATGATTCCTTGATCATTCATGTTATTTCATAGTGCATTATAATTAACGTAAGAGGCAACTTTAAAATGTAAACGTTGAAATTAACAATGAACAACACTTTCATTAACCTTTAATGTTACAAATGGTATTGTAAAGTGTTTCCATTTCATATAAATCCAAACAATCATGCTTAAAATGGCCATTTTTGCGCACAAAGGCATTTTTTAAGCTATGTATACTTTCACCAGGGGCGGGTGAAACCATTTCTTCTGATGTTCATTCATGTTTATTTGATGCTATAACTGAACTAGTATGAAGAGATGATTGGTTCACGAGGAGCTACAGCGATCTGTCACGACACATTAAAGAGACACTATACGCTATTTATTATTTAAACTTTAAAAAATTACAGTATTTTAAATGTAAAACTGTTTCATACATTGTCAGTGACCAGTTTTCATTGCGGGAGAACATGATGTGTGGCGTGAGAGTGCATGGGTTGTTGGGCATAGAAACAGGGGGCGTGTTTTGTGATGCTTGCTGCTGCACGGCTGTGTCCCATAGTTGTCTATTTTGTTTTTTTTATAGATTTTTCATGTTCATGTTATATTGTCTTTCTTCATTTTGTAGATCCCTTGTTCACATGTAAACGGACTATAACAGTATTAGAGTAGGTTGGACACTATGTGGTACTTTGGGGTAATTTTCACTGCACAATTGTTAACTCAGCGAAGGGCTGTCTAATTCTAAACTTTAAAGTGTGTGTAAATATATATATATATATATATATATATATATATATATATATATATATATATATATATATATATATGTATATATATACTTTTATTTATTTTAATTACAAATTGTACATTTACATGCTAAAGAATTATTTCAACCAAAAATTATGTGTCCCTGTGTGTAAAATGTATATCATTTGTTTTAAATGAAGGAATAAAACTTTTATCTTTTATTCAAAGATAAATTTAAAAAAAAAATACATTCAAAGTACATTCAAAGTGCTACACAGCAGAGGCTTACTGTTGAAATTAGACATACATAAATACTGTTAACTGTTACTGTTAACATACATACTGTTAATGAGTACAACCAAACATTTAATTTTACGGGGTGCCTTAAAGGCCTTTTTTTCTGTGTGTGTATGGTATGGTGATAGTTTCTCTCAAATGAAACAGTAAAATGTTCACTAAGGGCCCTATGATTTCGCGAAATGGAATCGCGAAATTCATTCATAATAAAAGGAATTTATTGTTTAAGATAAATTCAATGGAACCTGGATGAATTTAAAATGAATATACTACATTTCAGTTCAATATATTTGTTTTCTTTAAAATATTTTTTCTGAATATCTCTCCCTCTCTCTCTCTCTCTCTCTCTCTCTCTCTCTCTCTCTCTCTCTCAGGGTCTGGCAGGTTTAACCCTTTCATTGCTGTCTCCTTTTGTCTGCATTATAGGATAGGAAATCTCATAAAAATAAAGGCATAGAACCAGTTCAGTTGTCGTGCACTGACTATATGGTTCTATATAATTAGTTTAATAATATGGTTAAAAATAATGTAAAATATCTTAAGATAAATTCAATGGAACCTGGATGAATTTAAAATGAATTTACTATATTTCAGATCAATATACTTGTTTTCTTTAAAATATTTCTTCTGAATATCTCTCTCTTTCTCTCTCTCTCTCTCTCTCTCTCTCTCTCTCTCTCGCTCTCTCTCTCTCTCTCAGGGTCTTGCAGGTTTAACCCTTTCATTGCTGTCTCCTTTGTTCTGCAATATAGGATAGGAAATCTCTTAGCCCTTCTCTTCTATAAATTTGTATAAAGAAATAAAGGCAAAGAACCTATTTAGTTTTATATAATTAGTTTAACAATATAATAAGATAAATTCAGCTGAATATATAACACTTTGAACTGCTAATGATAACTTTGCTATGATATGACCGCTTTTAGTTAGTATTATATTTGAATGTATATATTAAGACAATGTCAAAGATTAATTTCTATCACAGTGTAGACTTTATTCTTATTGTTTAAAATGTTATTGAATAATCTGACTCAACTAACTGGTCAGTCTCCAACTGGAGACACCGTTTAAATTCATTTTGCCCACCGTGCCCAGTTGTCCTTAAACCACCGAGGTGGCGGTGCCACCGGCTTGGGCCCGCCCATCGCTGCTTGCAGCTATATTTATGGCCCAAGCCCTGAAAGGGCGCAGGACCCTATTGTTCTTCTAAGGATTATTATTTTTCTTATTCTTATTCTTATTTTTATTTTTTTTCAACCGTTCTGGGCTTTTTGGGGCCCTTAACATGCTCAAAAACTCTTAAAACTTTGCACACGCATTGGAACCTGCGGCCATTAGGATGTGACAGAGGCTGGGACCCGGGCGTGGCAGGGGTCATTTGGCAGATGGACGCTTTCATCCGAAGCAACTTACAATAGATAAAATCTATTCTTTATAAAAAATGATACAAATATATATAATGATAGAAGTTTTAAAAGCGCATCTTAATGACAAACTAGCACATTCTTTTATATACAGTTTGGGGATACATAGAGCTGTCACACCATCCACTTCACCGGCATGACCAGCTCCACCTACACGATCACAATCACCCGAGTTCTAACTATCTGCACCTGTCTTCACTCACGTTCACGCCCTATAAAGGACTCGCACTGCCTCAGTCAGTTGTCTGATCTCGTCTTTAATGGACTACAGACTCACCCATGTTACTCACCTGCCTTCTTCGGATCCATCGGATGTTCAACTTCGACTCCTCATCAGGCGTATGTGCGAACCGCTGGACAGTACTCTCACGATCTGCAACACAAAGAAAGATACCTCACTCTGCAAGCTAAGTCACCTGTTGTTTCACGGACTTGTAAACTCACCATACCCAACCGTATACCTGTTTACTGTTTCCTTCTGTTCAATAAAACCATTGACTTAACTTTACCCTCTGTGTCTGTGTCTGACAGAAGATCAGACCAACCGAAAACATCATGCAGACAACAGCGCAGACCAGCACAACAAACACATTCGCCGAGTCTGTCCCAGCCGTTCGCTGCACACAGCTGCCTCTGCATGTCCCGTGGCCCGACCAGCGCCATACTCAGGCGAGGCGGAGGACTGCAACGGGTTTCTCATGCAATGCTCTCTGTTCTTTGAGATCCAACCACATCTGTTTGTCACGGAGAAAGCACAAGTAGCCTTTATGGTTAATCTACTCACCAGCAAAGCGTTGCGCTGGGCTCAGGCTCTTTGGCAATCCAACGCTACCATCCTCTCCTCTCTTACTGCTTTCATCAATCACTTTAAAGAAGTCTTCGGACAAACTACCTCATCTCTATCTGTGTCAGATCAACTCTTCCACCTCCGCCAAGGCTCAGCGCCTGTGGGCGATTACACGCTACTGTTTCGGACCCTCGCCTCCAATAGCGGTTGGAATGAAACTGCCCTCCTGACTGCTTACCGCCAGGGTCTCAATCCCGAGATACGCCAGCTCATGGTGGTCTATGATGACACTATGGGGTTAGAGGCCTTCCTTCAGAAGACTGTCCGTGTCTCCCAGCGTCTCACGGCTTGTGAACGTCATCAACCCGTCATGCAGTCCCCGTCCGCCAGCTTGCCAGCCGCTCTTCCAGCACCTGAACGGATGAATGTGAACAATTATCACCTCACATCAGCAGAACGACAATGTAGAATCTCACTCCATCTATGTCTCTATTGTGGTGGTGAAGATCATCAGTCAAACTGTCCCGTTTGACCCCCTCGACCCTCGGTGAGTACAATCCAGGTACACCCAAAGGTTTCACATTTAATCCGAACCACTGTATACTTCCTAATTGGTCATTCCTATGTTGCAGCGCAAGCTCTTGTTGACTCGGGGTAGGGCAGGGAACTTCATCTCCCGCCAGTTCCTCCGGACGCTAAACCTGAAACGCAAGCGCAGTAACTATCCCATGAAGATGCACACCATTTTCGGAAAACCGTTGGGTCGAGGGTTTATAAGCCATCATTCTCCCACACTTAAGCTCCACATTGGATGTCTCCATCAGGAGAAATGGTGGTTCATGGTGCTGGAAGGTTCTACAATAGACATCATCCTGGGGCGCCCGTGGCTGGCCGATCACAACCCTGTCTTCAATTGGAACACCGGCGAAATCCTCAAGTGGAGTCAGCACTGCAGAGCCTCCATCTGTCCTGCTCTCCATCTTAACTCCACCTCGGTGGAGAGTCCTGAGACTACCCAGAAACTTACCATCCCTGTCGAATACCGGGCGTTCCAGAATGTATTCAGCAAGCGGCTGGCAACACAGTTACCACCACATCGGCCATGGGACTGTGCTATTGACCTGCTACCTGGGTCCATACTTCCTAAGGGTAAGGTATATCCCAGAGCAGAAGGCCATGGATGAATACATCTCCAAGACTCTCCAGCAAGGATTCATCCGTCCTTCTACGTCCCCTGCCGCTTCAAGCTTCTTCTTCGTCGCCAAGAAGGACGGAGGCTTGAGGCCCTGTATTGATTACCGGAAACTCAACACCCAGACTGTGAAGTTTCGATATCCCCTTCCTCTGGTTCCTGCTGCGCTTGAACAACTCCGCGGAGCCAGTATCTTCACTAAACTGAATCTCCGAAATGCCTACAATTTGATCCGTATACGCTCTGGGGATGAGTGGAAGACCGCCTTCGTTACTCCATCTGGGCACTACGAATATCTGGTAATGCCGTATGGCCTGACGAGCTCACCTTCGATATTCCAAAACTATATGAATGAGATCTTCAGAGATCTCCTCCATAAATTCGTAGTCGTTTATATCGACGACATATTAATCTACTCCCGATCCCTTCAGGAACACCAGGAATACGTTCGCCAGGTCCTCCAAAGGCTAAGAGCTCACTGTCTCTGCCTAAAACTCGAGAAATGCGAGTTCCACATCCCCGAAGTGCAGTTCCTTGGCTATAACATCAACCAGCACGGGGTGAAGATGGACCAGAGGAAGGTGGAAGCTATCCGGAAGTGGCCCGAACCTCAAACAGTTAAGGAACTTCAGAGGTTCTTGGGGTTCGCCAACTTCTATCGAAAGTTCATCCGTAACTTCAATCTGCTGAGCTCACCTCTGACAACCTTGCTCAAGAAGGGGCCCAAGTCTCTGTCCTGGAACCCTCAGGCGAGCCAAGCCTTCCAAACCCTCAAGAACGCCTTTAGTACGGCACCGGTCCTCCGTCATCCAGATCCTGACCTGCCATTCCTCATCGAGGTGGATGCCTCTCAGACAGGAGTCGGTGCCATACTTTCCCAGCGGCAGGGTGACCCCGCTCGCCTTCATCCATGTGCCTTCTACTCTCACAAACTTTCCCCGGCGGAGCAGAACTATGACGTTGGGAACCGAGAGCTTCTCGCCATCAAGCTTGCTCTCGAGGAGTGGTGACAATGGCTGGAGACAGCCAAACACCCATTTGACGTCATAACTGACCATCGAAATCTGGAGTATCTCAGGGATGCCAAACGTTTGAACACTCGCCAAGCCCGCTGGGCACTCTTCTTCATGAGATTCAACTTCATAGTCACTTACAGTCGTGGTGAGAAGAACATCCAAGCCGATGCCCTTTCCCGTCTCCACGCTCCAGACCTGGATCACCACCCACCCGAACCTATACTCCCTCCAGCCATGATAGTCCAGTGGGAGTGGGATGTTCGTATCCGCGAGGCCCAAGAGACTGACCCTGCTCCGCCAGGATGTCCGGAGGTGCTGATGTACGTACCACTCACTTGTCGTCAGCTCCTCCTGGAATCCGTCCACACCTCTCCCTGCTCTGGACACCCAGGTAGCCAGCGTACCCTCTCGCTCCTCCAACAACGCTCCTGGTGGCCCGCTATGACCCAGGATGTCTCCCGGTATGTGAAAGGATGTTCTGTCTGCGCCATCACTAACACCCCACGTCAGCTGCCAGCTGACAAACTCCTTCCACTTCCGATACCTCATCGTCCCTGGACTCACCTGGGCATAGATTTCATCACTGATCTCCCACCATCCAATACCTACACCAGTGTCCTAGTGGCCGTAGATCGTTTCTCCAAGATGTGCAAATTGATTCCCTACAAGGGACTACCTACGGCATTCCAAACTGTGGAATTATTATTCCACCATGTGTTCCGGAACTTTGGTCTACCTGAAGATATCTTGTCTGATCGGGGTCCTCAGTTCATTTCCCGCATCTGGAGATCCTTCTTCCGGCTTCTGGGAGTCACCATCAGTTTATCCTCCGGCTATCACCCTCAAACCAATGGGCAGACAGAACGGAAGATCCAGGAGATCGGGAGATACCTGCAGTCTTACTGCCACCAAAACCAGTCAGCTTGGAGCCAGTTCCTTCCATGGGCCGAGGGCGTGGCAGGGGGGCTCGACAGCGCCCCCTTGAATGGGGTCCGAAATCTTGGTCCATATATCAAACACGCTTGCACATATTGGTATGAAACTCGGTAC
Organism: Zacco platypus; assembly: GCA_038088235.1. Classification (NCBI taxonomy): domain Eukaryota; kingdom Metazoa; phylum Chordata; class Actinopteri; order Cypriniformes; family Xenocyprididae; genus Zacco; species Zacco platypus. Next base: position 12,739,515 of record CM076080.1, read on the forward strand.
ACATATAGACCTCATCGGGCCTGACAACTTTCGTGCTCTAAGTTGTACGCCGCCTCAACAGGAAGTGAGCTATTATGGGTTGTTTGAAAAGCGCATGCTCTGGAATTTGATATACTCCTCCTAGGCGCTTAATCCGATCACCACCAAACTCGGTCAGCATGAAGTCAAGACATTGATGATGCAAAATTGCCAGCGGATTTTTAATATCTCAAACGGTTTGCCCGTGGTGATGCAACGAATTTATGGCGAGAAAACATAAACAGGAAGTGTGTTATAACATCTGCATACATTAATTGATTTTTTATGAAACTTCACCTGCATGTTCGTTGTATGTTATTGAATAATCTGACTCAACTAACTGGTCAGTCTCCAACTGGAGACACCATTTAAATTCATTTTGCCCGCCGTGCCCAGTTGTCTTGAAGCCATCGGGTTGGCGGTGCCACCGGGCTTGGGCCCGTCATCGCTGCTTGTAGCTATATTTATTGTTGTCTTTCTATATTCTACGAATTAAATGAGATCTCTTTAAAAAACGTATTAATAAACTTCCTCCTTCTACCGGTTTAATAACTTCTTTAATGTTAATTGTTGTTCCCCTTTCTTCTTAAATTCTTCAATAAATTTACTTCTTTCCTCTGAATATCTATTACACTCAATAAGTACATGTTCTACTGTTTCTCTAATTCCACACCAATCACACAGTCCTGTAGGATGTTTTCCTATTATATGCATTGTTGAATTAAGTCCTGTATGTCCCAGTCTTAGTCTATATATATAGTACAATCTTCCTTCCTTCTCCTACTTGAATTCCTTCCTCTTCCTACTAATGGTTGTATTAAATGTAGATGTCTTCCCTTTTGCACATTATCCCAATACGATTGCCAGTTTTTATTTATCTCCCTTTTTATTATTGATTTAAGTTCTGCTTTGCTGTACTTTATTTGCATATCTATATTTTCCTTTGTCATAGCTATTTTGTCTGCTGCTTCATTCCCTCACACTCCAGTATGTGCCGGAACCCACAAAAACTGAACCATCCTATTCGTTTGTTTCATCATGTACAACAACTGTAAGATCTCCAAAACAATATCTTGTCTAGTATCTGATTCTTGCCCTTTCATAACAAGGCTGAACTTGAATCTGAGCATATTAGCGTTTTATTTAGTTCCATTTCGTTTATTTTATTCAATGCTATCATAATTGCTAGTAACTCTCCTGTAAACACAGAGGCTACGTCCAAAATCGCCTACTCAGTGAGTAGGTACTTAATTTCAATGAGTAGGTACTTAAAGAGGGCTAAATGAGTATGAATGAAATCTCGTTGAGTATGAATTTGATCCGGAAATCATCCGCCATGTTGACGTTATCATGCGACCTACAACGTTATCGCAAGCGCAACAACTTAAAAGATATGAGTGACAGGTTTAATTCATCTATCTGTAAATATCTTGATAATGCTGCCCAATACTTCATTATGTTACTTCTTACTGAAAATGATGTTTTAGTAAAACAAGCAAAATGTAATTTGTTTTGTCATATGACAGCTATGCATGAACATACACAGTCAAGGTGAATACATCTCAATTTTCAGTCAAGCAATGATTTAAAGCATGAATTAATAAAATAATTATATTTTATTTACTGACAACAATAGGAAACATAAATGAGTAAAAGAATGAATAAAAGTAAGCACAATAAATAAATACATATACAAGTCAACAACACATGAAACAAAGCTTTATTCAGACTTATTGTACTAATAATCACATATTTATAGGCGTTGAACCCTCCTACTGTCCATCCTTCTGCCATCTCAACACAGCTGTGCCAATTCTGCGGCTTTATTTTGATGAAGCAGCTGATCACCGTGAACATCTTCACCTGTCTTTGCCGTCGATCATGTCCCTCATTGCTGCTCTTCTCAATTGGGACATAATTGATCCAGAGGATGAGGAAGACCATGATGATGGACCCCTGAACCCCACAACCTTGAAGCAAGAGTCGGAGAAGATGTGCGAGACGATCTGGCTGTTGCTGTGTCTGCTCCAAACATTTGTGTGGCTGAACCACTAAAATGGTAAGCAGAAGGTTGCTGGTTCGATCTCTGCAGCCGTCACCTCCAATGCGTCCTTGAGCAAGTCACTCGTGTTAACTGACTTCTTATACAATACAAATGTTCCTTCATTTATCAACATTACAGACGATCAAATAAAACAGATAACTAATGTCGAGTTACTTGTTCATTTGTTTATTTATATTACTTACATTCATGTAATGTAAGCAGTGTTGAATTCTACATAATAGCACACACTCAGATGTCTATTTCATGTTGTGATGTGCTCATCATCTGCTATACTTATTGAATATTTCCCTGTCAGATGTTAAATAAACATTTAGTAAGCGTGTTTATGATGTATATGGTTCAGAAGTCATGTAAATCCACTTTGGTGACATACGTGAGCTTACTAGAGCTCCTGTTAGCTGTATGTAATACATTTCTTCCCTTAAGCCAAAGAGCTCCATCATCGGCAAACAACGATTTACTTATATTTCTATCTAATGTTGCAAATACATCATTTATCATAATAATTAACAACAAAGGACTAATGACACTACCTTGAGGAGTTCCATTCTCAATTATTCCTCCTTGATATATATTCCCCAATCTTTACTGTAATATTTCTTTCAATTAAAAACTCTTTAATCCAGTTATATAATTACTCCAATTTCATCTAGCTTTATCAACAAACCTTCCTTCCATAACATATCATATGCTTTCTCCACGTCAAAGAAAACTGCTATTACTGTTTCTTTATTTATCAAAGCTTTCCTAATATCCGTTTCCAACTTAATAATTGAGTCCATTGTTCCCATTTTGATATGGAAAAAAAAAATAATAATTTTTTCCATTTGATACATTAAACGATCAGTAATCATTTTTGCCATTAATTTACCTAAATGTGAAGTTAACGCTATTGGTCTATAATTTAAAGGATTACTTGGGTCTTTACCTGTTTTTTTAATAGGAATTACTAATGCCTCTTTCCAGCTCTTAGGTAAAATCCCTTCTTCCCATACCCTGTTATAAAACTCTAAAATGACATTAAGGGATTCATTACTTAACTTTTTTAACATTACAGAACTAATTTCGTCTATACCTGGAGTTGAAGCCTTCATGTTTTTTAATGCCCTCTTTAACTCTAAAAATGAAAAAGGAACATCTAGTAATCTATTTGTTATTCTCTTTTTTTCCATAATATTTGGATATTCTTTTAACATCTTCTTCCTCATTTCCTTACATTCCATCATCAAATTTTCCGAACTATTTATTTTTGAAAATTCTTTACGAAACATTTCCGCTTTCTCTTCCTCACTAATTGCAATATCTTCCCCAATATTTAACACAGGGTAATCGTATTCTCTCCGAATCCCACTCATCTTTCTAATCATATTCCACACTTCCTCAATTGGTGTATTTTTCCCAATTTCCTCACAGAATGTTCTCCAGTATTCTTTCCTCACTTCCCTTATGGTTCTTCTAGTTTCTGCTAGAGCCTTTTTATATATTATCATGTTTTCCCAATTATGAGTTTTCTTTAGAATTTTGAATGCTTTCCTTTTCCTTTTTACTGCCATAGTACACCTCTCATTCCACCATGGTACTATTTTCCCCACCCTCTTTCCTTTGCTTTTTGAAATGCATTCATTAGCAGCACTTTGTATCACTGATATTAACTCTTTATAATTCCTTTCAATTTCTATTCCTTCCTTTATCTTAATCATTTTCAATCCTTCCTCGCTCACTCTTTTGAATTTATCCCAGTCAGCTTTCTCATACCTCAACTTTCCTATATTTCCATGTTTTACTTTCATTGTCTCATTACTTACAATTGAACTTATAATGGGAAAATGGTCACTACCAATTGGAGTTTTTAATACCTCCCAATTTATTATACCACCTAATGCTTTAGAAACTATTGTTAGATCTATTGCTGACTGCCTTCCTGAATTTACATCCATTCGTGTATAGGTTCCATCATTAATGCAAACTAAATTTTCCTTTTCCATCAACTCTTCAATGATCAAACCATTTGCATCTGTCAATAAACTTCCCCAAAAAAGTGTTATGGGCATTAAAATCCCCGCACCATATGACTCTATCTCCATTTAATCCTTTTATTGCTCCCATATTTTCCTGTGTAAAACTTTTACATGGATTATAAAAAATTACTATAATATAATTCCTATTTCCATACCATATTTCTACAACTATATATGCCATTGTTATCCCTTTCTCCAAAACTCTATAAGCTATACTCTATAAGGTTTTTCATTATATCTTCACATTTCAGTCCCTTTATTTGTAGGAATCTCTCTGCTGCCTTTACAATCATGCGTAACTTTTCTGTTCTTTTTTCTGTTTGTGCTGTACAGTTAATTACCTCTACCATGAAGAGCACAAAATTTCTCTTACTTACTATCATTGTATCTTCTTGAATTCTGTCTTCAACCATTCAGCCTGCACTTTCACTTCTTTTTCCATATTCCATCCCTTTTGTCTCACTTTGCCTATTCATATCGTTTACCACTTTCACAGCTTCAGCATAAGTTACATTTTTGGTTTTTTCCTGTTGTACTTCCACCGCTCTTTTCCTCGTCTCACAACTTCCTCCACAGTTACAACAATTCAATCCTACTCCTTCTCCGCACTTCCCAAATTCATGCTCCCCTCCACAACGCGCACACCTCATTTTAGATTTACATACCGACGCAATTATAACATCTCAAAGGAGGGGCTATATACTTCCTAATCGGATAACTGATATATCCCATCTTAACTCGATCTGGCATTTCTTTTCCTTCCAATTTTAGACGTACTGATAGGCTATCCACCCTTCTCCCTTCTCGGTTCATTTGTAAGCGGACTGCATCTATGACCTTTCCCCCCTCTACATAGATTCTTTTTTAATTCCTCCATAGTAACTCCTAACAGAATTCCATTTATTACTCCATACATCCACGACTTCTGTCCAACAATCTTGTAATTCGTTACCGTCCGTTTTGCTAGTATCTTTAATTTTATAGCTTTATTTTTTTGATCTTCATTTCTGCACCCTATCAATAACGCACTGTCTTGTAACACTTTTGCAAACACTATGTCTCATACTAGTTTTTTCAATTCATAAGTCAAAGCCAATGGATTAACTCCTGAAACTCCTACCTCTTCTTTAAACTTTAATATTACTCTGACTTCACTCTTGCTCTTATTTCTTTCATCTCCTTCTTCCTCACCAATCGAACTACTTTCCGATCTTTCCTCTACTTTCCGATCTTTCCTCCTTACCTTTTTTCCTTTTTTTGTAACTTTCTTCCTTGTTCTAACCTGTGTCCTTTCTACCTCCATATCATCCTCCTCTTCACCCGTGTCTTCCATTCTTATACTCTCTGATCCATTCCCATTTCGATTTTCTCGATTTCTAGAACACTTGTTTTTTGAATTATTTGAATTATCCGCCATCTGTCAGACCATCTCCGATACAGAGGAGCCGCCACCTTCCAGACTTCCAGAACGTTCCGTCCAGTCCACCAAAATAAAAGTACCCTATATATGTATATTTTTAAAAGTAATATCTATCCGTCACACAAGTAACAATGAAAGGAGCAGATGACTTACCCTGTTCGTAGACTGATCCGACTTCCCAGTTGTTTGATGAACTCGTTGAAGTTTACAAGTTTAGTGTAATGCTAACGCTTTGTGATATTGACTTAGATTAAAAGATTAAAAACTAGCGATGTCAGATTAATGTGATAGGCAATATTAGACAACATCAGATATATAGTGATGATAAATGTAGATAACAAACAATGACAATAAATAGATTCAAAACAAAGCTATACGGAGCAACAGACTCAAACAATTCAGCAGCGAGGCAGACAGGAGCAATGTTAAAACATAATGTTTTAAAGTGTACTTTAAAGTAAAACTTTGACTATTACACAGTGCAGTTTTTTAAAGTGTCCATGAAAGTGTACTGTATTTAAGTAGACTGGTCAATTAAATTAATTGACCTTTTATTTAATTAAACTTTACTTGTAGAATATAAAGAGTTTTTTTTTTAATGTATACTTTAAAGATTTCAATTATATATGTACAAATTAAACAAACAATTAAGCACACTTTTTCAGGGTAAGACTCACAAATATTTATTTCAAGCAAAATAACAGCAATATAATTCCACTGTCACAGATACAAAAATATATTAATAAAAACAATGAAAAACAAGCATGAGGTTCCAATTCAGGATGCTGCTTTAAAAGCTTATGAGGATCCAAACAGTAATGCCGCTCCCATATTATATATCACACATAGACAATTACAGCGACCAAAAAAAAATGCTCAAATCAAAGTTGTGTCATCTGCCTCTGCATTGAGGCTTTAATTTTTAAACACAGTACATTCATGACATTCATATAATTCACAAAGACAATCCACAGGAAAATACATATTAGAAACTCAAACAGTAAACACATGCAGAAAATGGTCACTTGAAAAGGTTTCATTATAATATATTTTCCCAGATGTAGGAAATAAGAACCTGTTTAAAAAAACCTGTTTGTGTTCTTTGACCCGTTTCCTGGTAACATCCATTTTCCAGTGATAGCTGTCAACAATTTATGACCCAGAAACTTTGGTAGGGAGGTCACTCTAGCAACAGATCAATGTAATGGGGACTAATTACTGGTTTATTAGGGGTCTTGCTTCATTTGGATGCACTCTGTTTAGACAGCAGGGGGAAAAAAACAATTAACTTTCATGAAGATGGAAGATGTAGCTCTAATTGAAGTTACATTTGACTAGAAGATACCAGCTGGGGCCAGTTTAATTTGTTAATATTTAAATTGTAAAACTTCTCAGTGCACAACTAATTTTTACTCTGTGCAGGAGATACCAGTATAAAAATCAGTCCAGATAAGCAAGAACACACTAAGGGAGCACAGAGCAGCTGAGAGGCTTGAACCAAGGTTGAACAAGCCACATCCTTCAAAACATCAGAGATGGCCTCCTCCCAACTTCACATCACTGTCTCCCTGCTCTGTTTGGCCATGACAGCAGGCATCATATCAGGCGGTCGATCTCACATGGTTTTGAACTCTGCATTGCAGGCATCTCATGGCACTTCAGCTGATGAAGAGGTAAGCTTTTAAGGTTACATTCAAAACCTCAATGCATTTGAATAGAATAGCACATATTGTTGTTTTAAGGCATAATAAAGTATTGATTCCTCTTGAACCTGAAAAAACAAAATGTTTAATTCTTCAGATGCCAGAGAGATACTCCTTTCCAGAGCTCCAGTGGTTGCTGAGTAACTCAGATCCAGCAGTCATCCAGTCTGACAGCCCGTCTCTGGGATTACTACAGAGTGAATTGGACCTAATGAGGAGAGACAATGGAGAAAAAGAGCGAAAGTCAGGCTGCAAGAACTACTTCTGGAAATCCAGAACAGCATGCTAACCACAGTGGGCCAACAGGTCCAAACCAGAGACAACCACAATCGACATCGTTTCCTTTCCTGAATCCACACTCATCAAATGACATTCACTGTCTTTGAAAGGAGTGAGTCTGAGTAATTGTAGCCATTATCTGTGAAGAATGTTCCTTAATCTCAGTATTATCTTGCTCTGAAGCATTGACTGCTTGCAATAAACTGAATACAGCATAAAAATGTCAGCCTGTGATATTTTATTTTCTGATGGGTTTATAAATTAGATGTTACAAAGATAATCTAGGTACTCAGTCAATTTAGCAAAACTTAGTTTCAGCATGAAAAAGTTTTAATTGAATTTTATTTTATTCCAGGTAAACAACCACATGAATTAATTTGTAAAAATGCTTCAGGCACAAAAAAAAAAATCATCTCTTTTTTTCAAATTTTCACATATACCAATCTCACCATCAACAATCCGGTGCAAATAAGAAAAGAAGATTATAGGAATAGAACAGCACATTATAGAGGGGGGTTATTATAGATATAATAACTTAATATAGAATATTACTTGAGTAAAACTTTAAGAATGTGATCATTTTTGTACTTTTTGAATTTTTTTTTTATATTAAACATACTTAAGTATTGAAAGTAAATGTACAAGTAAATGCAAAATACAAAGCAGAAAATATTAAATTGTTCTATACACAGTTTGAGCAGCAAGATTGTTTTAAATCTATTTCTTACATTTTGTTTGCTTTGAATTAAAAAAAATGGCAAAATGTTTATTGTAGGTTTTAAATATAAAAAATACTAAGTGTGGACAAAAAAAGAAGTGAAATCGAATACATTTCTAATTTATGTTTCTGTCTGCTGCATGATTAGTATACAATTTAAATAGGCATCTTTGCTGGATAAAGAATGCATAAAATCGAACAAATGGATATAAACTAATGCAAATAGATGGTAACAATCGTGACATTAAACAGTTGGTGTTTTTGTCACATTGTTTTAACAGCTTGAGTTAATATTACTACTAATGTTAGCATCCTCTCAGCCTCGACAGCAAACATACTGCTGTTCTCCACCAATGCAGCTATCTAGTCGACTAACTAATTACTTTAGTGATATGAAAACATATACTGTAGTGTACTGTATATCATATTGCTTTGTTGTCTGTTTTAAATCCGTTTTTGAAGTGCCCAGTTCTGTGCAGTGCACAGCCTCACGTGTCAAAACAAACTCTACGAGGTGTCAGTGATTTTTTATTTATTATGAATTATTAATAGCTTTATAAAAGCTATAGTATTTAGTTTTAGCTCTCGTACCGCTCTCTTCGACCCAGAAAACTAAATCAACCGCGGTTGCGCGAGCACTTGTTTGCACATGCTTGCTTGCAGTCTGTGTTCTTCTTTATTTTGTGGTAAGTAACGAAAATGCTTTGAGGAAATGTAGTGGAGTAAAAGTAAAAGATTACAGAAATATAAATACTGCAGTACATACAGATTTTCCCCAAAAAAATGCTTGTATTGTAACGAAGTATTATTACTTGATACATTACACCTCTGGAGTTGGCCAACTCAGTACTTAAAATTATAGGCAATTTGTAGTACTCATGTAATTAACAGTACTACAAACTCAACTTGATAGTTATGTTACAGTGTAGGCTATATTCATGACTTCCTATTTGAACAGGCTTTACATTTGTATTTTAAATGTTGTAATTAGCAATTCAAGCGAGCTCTGAAGGCAGATCTGGAGCGGACTCGGCGGGGAGCTCTGGAGTGCACTCTGGAGATACAGGAGCGGACTCGGGAAACTCTGGAGCGGACTCCGTCCTGAAGTCAATGTGCCACTCTTCTTTGACCGGAGTGGCCATCTCAGCGGGCTCAGGAGATACAGGAGGAAACATGGGAACAGGTTTTGTGGCTGGCACGTTGGTTTCCTCCTCGCTCTCCACAATGGTAATGATGGACAAGCAACATAGTTCTGGAAGCACTCCAGAGGCCCATCTCCAGGCAGGCGTGCCCTGATCTCTGCATTGAGGCCTGCCCGGAAAACACACAGAGCCTGTTGTCATTATAATGCACGAAATGAACCAATTCCAAATACCTCTGCTTGTGGGCCTCGAAGGACAGATCCACCTGGAGGGGACGAGAATCTCCAACGCTGCTTGATTCATCGATTCTAGTGATGTTACGTCTGACACCGACGCTCCGAAACTTGCTTCAAACTCGAACGGTCCTTGCAATGAACCACTGCTTCGGAGCTTGTATCATTACGTTACTAGTCACGTGAAAATGACTTCTGAAGCAAACACACTGGTTCACTCCTGTAGTGAACCACCTGACTGTGTTGACAGGTGTTGACCAATCCAGTGTTGACAGGTTTGAAACCTAGCGGCTGTATTTCTTATAAAAGTGAAGCCAAACCATGGCAACACCGTGGGTTGTAGTAGTCTGTGTTTGGATTGGCGTTTTTGTTTATTTATTTTTATTAATAATTAGAGAACATATGAACATTGCATCAAACACAGAAACTTAAAAAACCCTCTGCTGCATTATACAAGTACAACCAGTTACACAAGCACATCCTTTTCAACATACAAAAATATCAGTCCCACCAGTTAACAAGTTATAGAGTTCTGCTTCCCACAGCTAAACAAGATAAAGCTTTCACACATGATACTGCCCTGCTAAAAAAACTATAGAAACCATTACAGAAATTCTATTGGATTTAATGGTTTTCATGGACATTTTATTGGTTGTAATGGGAATTATAATGGTCTCTACTGATATGTGCTGGGTTCTATTGGTGGGTGCATTAAATCATAATGGAATATGTCCCAAACACACTATAAAAAAAAGTTTTCTGTAGTGGTTTAAATGGTAAAAGCCAATGGTTCCTATTGGTATTTTAATAGAAACCATTAGATTTTCTGTGATGGTTTCCAACTTTTTTAAAGCTGGTCTGATCTTCTGTCCTTGTCTAAAGAAATAATTACACACACACATATCATGCTTAATGCTTTATTATCAAGGTGAACATGAAATTCATCAGTATCTGTAAAATTCACCTACATAAATGAGTTTCACAGCATAACACTGTTTCAGCTTCGATCGCCTTGGGAACATGTAATAAACGGGGCGTTAACATCGGTTCTTCTGTTACGTGCTGTGGTACATAAACATCCAGGACAAAGTGGCATGTGTAATGGAAATTTTTATCTTTCATTTGATTTTTAATAAGCTTATGGGCATAAGGCATTAAGAAGTTATAAGTGTTCATATTATAGTGTCTCTCATGACATTTTCTCTGTAACTGCTCAAGGCAGAACAACAGGATGTGGCTGTCGGCAGAAAGGACCTTAGGGGAGCGTAGTTCTAAGAAACTAGGGTGACAAGATGGACTTCTCACTAACAAAGGGCAGTTAATAGATGGACTTCTCACTAACAAAGGGCAGTTAATAGAAACCACATCCTGTGCTAAGCGAATGATGTTTTGAAAGGTGTAGGCGTAAAGTGTGTGCAAAGCATTAAGATGTTAAGTATAAATAGAGAGTGAGAGAGACTAGCTCCTCACTCCTCTCATGCATGCTCTGCTGTATGTGTGAGACGAGTCCTTGCTGCAAGTAAAAATTAAATCTACCTTCTCTGATATTACTGACTCTGAGTATTTCCTTGAATTTCCACAACAGAATGGCGACGAGGATGGGATGCCAATCCTAAGGGAGAGACAACGGCCTGATCAGCTCATCAACTAAAACTGGTGATGACCCAAACCCCCTTCTGAGGGAAGTGGGAGTTGGATTTCCCTGGGAAACGGCATCCCAAGAAAGAACCCGTGGAATCAAGGAATACAACGGTAAAGTGATTTTAAATATTATCAAAAAGGGAGCAGGGCGTCGGGTAACACGCTAGACAAATCAGAAAGGGAGCAGGGCGTCGGGTAACACGCTAGACAAATCAGAAAGGGAGCTGGGCGTCGGGTAACACGCAGACAAATCAGAAAGGGAGCAGGGCGTCGGGTAATACGCTAGAAAGTGCACGTCTTAAAATTACTCAGAGGAATGTATCCGCCTGTGATAAGAATTAAAGTTACTCAGAGGAATAGTATCCGCCTGTGATAAAGTACTTAAAGTTACTCAGAGGAATGTATCCGCCTGTGATGAAATTATAAGTCTTAAAGTTACTCAGAGGAATAGTATCCGCCTGTGATAATGGGGAACTCTCAAGAAAAAGAAAGGGGCGAAAAGCCCAGGCATAATACTGAGAGTGGTTTATCAGAGAAGGATGAGAAATTTCTCGTGAGAAAATATGGGGTAAAATGGTTAGAACATGTAAAATGGCTAAAAGGAAAAGGGTATACAATAGGTTTTAGTGTCTCTGGAAATCAAAGATTGAGACGAGAATTGGCAGATAAATTAAGACCAAGAAAGGGGGATCCGCCCTTATCAGAAATTTTAGAAACAATAGATATGTTCGTGGAGGAGGCAAGCGCCAAATTAAAAGCCTCACTCTCCAAAGAATTACCAGGTTGTCCTTATTCTCCCCCAAAAGAAAAGAAAACTCAATCTATGTTGGGAGCCAGACGTAAACACAGGGATCCTTATGATCCCGACCCAGACTGGCCCCCTGGAAACTCTCTCTCTCAGTCTTCTTTCCCAGGTACGAACTCCCGACTCCTCAAAACCCACCTGGAGGAAGACGATCGACCCCCTCCCTATAATCCGAATAGACAAAGACCAAACCAGGAAGAACGATCACAACAGCCGCCGTCTTCCTCCTCGTCTGGCCTCTACCCAAAACTACCGGACCCAGAATCAAAGAGACCATCCGAAGATGAACGAAAAGAAGAAAAGAAAGGACCTTACAACTTAAGGAGCAACAAACTGGTCAACAAGGAGGAACCGGGAGAATCGTCTCGAGCTCCGTACGTCCAAGTAAGTGGTCCTGATGGTGTTATGTACGTACAAAGACAATGGAGTCCCTCTGAGATTGCAGAAATAGGTGCCAGTCTTCCAGGAATCGACTCTGGGGGAGAGGTTCTGAGTGAAGCATGGAAGGAGTTCTGCAAGGAATGCAGCCCCACCGCGGAAGAAGCTAAAAAGATATTCATCAAAAAGAACGGACTGAGCGCAGGCCGGAAAATGGAAGGGAAATGGATGGCAAGCGTCCGACGCGACAGAGTCGAATGGGACACGGAAAACGACTACAGAGCCGCTGTTAACGAATTCTGTCAAAACATAAAAGAGACTTTCACCACTCCAGCCAATCCAGGTAAAATCAACACCTGCAAACAAAAATCAAATGAAAGTGTTGATGACTACCTCAACAGACTCACCGAGGTCTTTGACCATCACGGAGGAGTCCCGAAGAAAGCTGGGACCGTTCCAAATCCAGCGTACGAAGCCCACCTGAAGGTCCATCTCCTACAAGGACTGCTCCCTGAAATAAAGAAAGGTGTTTTATCGTCCTGTGTGGGGTATGAAACGTAATCCTTGGATTGTGTGATGCGTCACGCCCGACATAAAGAGAACCAGCTAAACGACGACAAGGACAAGATAGAAAAGAAGGTACGAGCCCTGCACCTCACCAACCTGGAAAGTCAAGTCCAAATACAAAAGGACTGGCAAAGAGGGAGAGGAAGAGGAAGGGGTAGAGGCAGAGGAAGAGGAGGAGCAAGATGGACGGGACAAAGGAACGACGGACAATGTTTTATTTGCGGACAAATGGGTCATTGGAAGTCTGAATGCCCCAACGGGGGAGGGGGAAATCAACACCAGCAAAAGCAACATGCAGACTGACCAGGTGGGAAACAGGAGGAGGGGGTGAGTACTGATCTTTTATTTCCTGCTCTGTGCAATGAAGAAAGCTTACGCATGATGAAAACTGATGTTAGCAGCCCCTGGATAATGATTGATGTAAATAACACAAAAGTAAAATTCTTAGTGGATACTGGGGCTGCTATTACAGTAATTAAGAGATCTGAACTACCAAGGGGCATAATAATAAGTAATGAATATGAAGACAGCATTGTAGCCTCGGGTGAAGTGTTAAGAGAACCCTTCACCCGCCCAGTGAAAATCTCTCTCTGTGGTAAACAATGTGAAACAAAAATGCTGCTTAGTGATCAATGCCCCTGGAATTTATTAGGAAGAGATGTAATGTGTAAATTAGGGATCAAAATAGACTGTGATACTGAAGGAATGAATGTACGATGTGCAAAAGAGCCAAAAATGACAGTTTATGAATGGGTATGGCCGGAAGGGTCAGATTTACGGGAATTTGCCATGATGGTGTGTGTAAATAGTGACTTTCAGAAGGTCTCCGATATGCATGTCACAGCAGATGTGACGTGGACACCGGACCCCGAATATGAAGGAATTTGGGCAGGGAGGCAGTCCGATGAAATAACCTTGACTAATGCATATTGGAAAGAACACAAGTGTGCAGTGCAGGTGACTCTGACCGAAGAAGCACAGTCAGTGTACAGAGTTGAGAATGCGGTTCCACATCTGTCCCTAGCAAAAGGCAGGATGGATGAATGGAAAGATTTAGGACCCTTCGTAAAAGGGTGTAGTGAAGCCACTGACTGGACTGAGACTCATGACACAGGCATCTATTACTCTGAGCAATGTGCAGCGTATAAAAAAGAAATGATTGAAAGTAAAGAATGTAATCGCATTATCTTTTCTGCACTGGAACAGACAAACACAGGAATAGATCCAAGAGACCTACCAGTTCCAAAAGGACTGTGGGCTATAGATAAGTATGATGTAGGGCTAATTACAACCTGCGAGCCGGTCCAAATTACTCCAAAAAGCGAGTTCAGACCAAGGCAACAACAATATCAAGTCAAAAAGGAGGCCCTGGATGGCATAACACCCGTGTTCCAGTCTCTGCTGGAGAGGGGAATAATAGTAGAATGTGAATCGTCACCTGTTAACACCCCAATTTTTCCAGTAAAAAAGATAAGAGAAAAAGGGATGCCCACAGAGTGGAGATTCGTGCAGGACTTGCAAGCTGTAAATGCAGCAATAGTCAGCAGGGCCCCAAACGTTCCAAATCCATATACTATACTGTCTCAAATTCCACCTGACACAAAATTCTATACAGCTGTGGATATCTCAAATGCTTTCTTCTCTGTTCCAGTGCATAAGGACAGCCAGTTCTGGTTTGCCTTCACCTTTAAGGGGAGGAGGTACACCTGGACTAGGCTGTGTCAAGGTTACTGCGAGAGCCCAACCATTTACAACGAGGCCCTCCGACGCAGCCTGGAGAGACTCGTTCTGCCAGAGGGAGTGGCTCTTCTACAATATGTGGACGACCTGCTCCTATGCGCAAGCGACGCTGACGTGTGCATGGAGGCCACCGTGAGCCTCCTGAACCATCTGGCAGAGGAAGGTCATAAGGTCAACCCACAAAAGGTAAAAGTGTGCGTACCAGAAGTGACATTTTTGGGACATGTACTGACGGGCCCTGAAAAGAAGTTATCAAAGAAACGCATAGAAGCTGTGGCTTCCATACCAAGACCAATAACAAAGAAACAGATGATGTCATTCCTAGGAATGGTATCATATTGTCGAACGTTTATAGCAAGTTATGCGGAGAGGGAAAGTCCGCTAACCTCCCTTATACATGGCAATGGTATGAAACCACAGGACAAAATCACATGGACAGCGGAAGCAGAAAGAGCCTTCACTGATCTAAAATTGGCTTTACAGCAGGCCCCAACACTGGGCCTGCCTAATCCACAGAAGCCATTCACCCAATGCGTGGATGAGAAAAGTGGGTACATGACCTCCGTGTTGTGCCAAACACACGGAGACAAATTGAGGCCAGTGGCCTATTTCTCATCCAAACTAGACGCAGTAGCACAGGGCCTGCCAGCCTGTCTGAGGGCAGTAGCTGCAGCAGAAAAAGCAGTAATGTCAAGCAGAGATTATGTGGGTTATAGCCCATTGACACTTCTGGTCCCACACAGTGTATCAGTCATTCTATTGGAACAAAAGACCTCACACCTGTCCGCTGCCAGATGGTTACGGTATAGCACTACTTTACTTGATATGCCAAACATCACTGTAAAACGCTGCACCACAATTAACCCAGCTACACTCATGCCGCTCCCTGAAGATGGGGAGGGACATGACTGTCTTTCCGTCCTGTCCGTCATGTGCACGCCGCGCCCTGACTTACAGGACACACCGCTTACTAACCCAGATTGCACGTTCTATGTAGACGGAAGCTCCACCAAGGTCAACAACACAACTGTGTCCGGATACGCAGTAGTGACTGACCACGCGGTGATTGAAAGTGGGCCAGTTGGACCACTGTCTGCGCAAGCGGCAGAACTAACAGCCCTAACACGCGCCTGCGAGCTCGCTAAAGATAAAACAGTAAACATCTACACGGATAGCAGATACGCGTTCGGGGTAGTGCATGACTTTGGGGCATTATGGAAACAGAGACAATTTCTGAAAGCTGATGGAAAACCAATATTACACCATAGGAAAGTAGCAGCCCTACTGGAAGCAATTTTATTACCAAAACAAATATCAGTCATGAAATGTGCTGCACATACTGGTGCAAAAGATGACATTGGCAAAGGAAACGACAGAGCAGACAAAGCTGCAAAAGCTGCATGCTCCATGCCACTGTCATCACACATGCTAAAAAGCACATTCAGCACGGATGACACTCTTAGTCTAACTGATATGCAAAAATGGGCCACCCCCCAAGATCTATCTGATTGGAAAAACGCCTTTTGTTCAAAAGACTCAAAGGGGGTATGGAGAGGCCAAGTACATGGCAAAAACAGACCATGTCTACCCAGACATTTTTTCCAAATGTATTGCCAAATAACACACGGATTAGATCATGCAGGTAAAGGGGCTATGCTTAACAGTATTAATGAGTCATTTTTCACAAAAGGGTTTTCCACAGCGGCAGGAAAATATTGCGAGAGGTGTGTGACATGTGCCAGGTACAACACAGGAAGGGGTGAAAGAGTGGAGAGAGCAAGCCATCCTACGCCAGGCGAACCAATGGCACACGTCATGATGGACTACATAGAACTGACCCCCCACAAAGGTAAAAAGTACTGTCTGGTCATGGTGGACATGTTCTCCAAATGGGTGGAGGCAATGCCCACCACTAAGGCAGACTCAACGGGGGTAGCAAAAATGTTACTAAAAGAAATAGTTCCAAGGTGGGGAATACCCCAGAAGATATCAAGTGACAATGGGGCACATTTTGTTAATTCAGCTATAAGACAATTGGGGGAACAATTAAAAATAAACCTCGCGCACCACTGCGCCTATAAGCCAACTTCTGGAGGGGCAGTGGAGAGGGAAAATGGGACTCTGAAAGCAAAATTAGCAAAGATAATGGCTGAAACTGGCCTGGGGTGGACTGATGCTCTCCCAGTGGCATTAATGTACATGAGAATGAGGGTAAGACCTGTGATGTGCCTGACACCATATGAAATGCTCTGGGGGAGGCCACCCCATATGGGGTGGAGCACTCCCTCAGTGGGTACAGAAGGAATTTATGGATTAGAAAGCATGCTGGAATATTGCATTAATCTGGGAAAGGTTGCTCGTGATATCTCTGTCCAGGTGAAACAGGCGAGACCAGACCGCAGCAAAGGCGAGGTGACTCACAGAATCGAGCCAGGAGACTGGGTCGTGGTTAACCCTCTGGGGTCTGAGGCTGATTTGGGGTCCTGGAGTAGTTTTACATGCTCTGACATTTGTGCTTATTTCAGCTACTAATAACATACTATTGGCCAACATGTAATTTTGCTGTATTCAGCACAAACTCTGCTACAATAATATGTGAGCAAAATAGATGTACATGTTTGCATTATTTTAAAAATAAAGATTATGCGTGGTTAGTAAGTTTTGGCAAAAAAAATGCCCTTGCAATAAGGCCATAAAACACATACTGAATAGTTGTTCACAAGACTTTTGAGTTATCAAGCTTGTAGGCTAGAATTTTTACTACACAATGATGTGGAAATCATTCTGAATGCTTCAACACAAACAGCAATATAATGATTTAAATTTTGTAAATCAGTTTTTGTGTCACCACTGCTGTATGCGTGGGAGTGGTGATGGCCATGAATACATTAGCAATTCACACCAGGGGAGAAAAAAGACACTCCCCCAGTGGCTAACGGCCCATCCAAAGGCCAAAGCTGTGAAGCATCTTGAACTAAGAATGTAAGGAGATTCACAGAATTTAATCTGTTTTATTGTATTTACTTTATGTGTCACATGATCCTTCAGAAATCGTTCTAATGTGCTGCTTTATTATCAATGTTGGAAACAGTTGTGGTACTTTTTGCAAGATTTATTGATCAATAATAAGTTAAAAAGAACAGCATTTATTCAGAATAAAAATCTTTCCTAACAAGTCTTTACTTTACTTCTTTACTCTTTACAATCGTCCTCTGAGGAAAAGGTGAATTCTTCCTCGCTGTCCAGAATCATCTGAAGGGCTTCATTACCAGAGTAGCGTGCCATCCTCAAAACGCGATGAACGTTCAGTGAATCTTATGAAGAAACTTCATGTTTTTTATGGCATTGACCGGGGGCGTGTGAGATGCATATGTGGGCGTTAACTCTGTTACAGTAATCGCCTCAGAATTTGTGTTTGAATAGCGCACGCTCTCCGTGGGCGTGGTCACATTACAGATAATGAGCTGGCTCGCGAACGACTGATTTCTCTCCGTTTTCAAACAGATTACATAAACAGAGAATATTTGTTTTAGATTTGACTTACATGATTTAAAACCTGACATTTCAACGTTTATTTAGACATGCGTTTCATATTTGTGTGAATAGTATTCACGAAGTTACCGTTCATTTTCTTATGACTATCAGAATGGATTTCATTAGGAGAGAGATCGCAGCTCACGCATCATGTTAGTTTTGCTTATTTTGCAAAAAGCACAACATTTTGTTTTTACTATGAGTGTGCACAAGTCAAAGTAGACATTTCACAGATTGCAATGGTATATATCTCTTGATTGTATGTTCAAAATTGACGGAGCATTTTGAGTCTCTTTCACACTGACAAGAAAAAAGTGAGTAAATCACGCCGGCGTGACGGCCGACCTCAGAGGGTTAAGGACTGCAGAAGGCGAACGTGGAAAGCAGAGAGCTGGAACGGACCGTTCCTGGTGTTGCTGACCACCAGAACTGCAGTCAAGGTAGCTGAGAGAGCAACCTGGATACACGTAAACCACTGCAAAAGGGTGCCAGGCCCCGACGAGAGCTTACAGGGAGCTGGAAACCCTGGGGACGAGGATACCGAGGACAGGCAGGACAGTTCGACCTCCACCCCAACTGGCCCATTCCAAGGAGCAACCCAGGAGCCACCAGAAGGGAACAACAAAACTTCGAGACCCAGGCCAGACAAGCAGTGCTAAGTGACCCGGCTGTTATAGCCGTTGCTAAAGAGACTATAACTGACTGTGGGGAAGGAGAACCACTGGTAATGAAGATTCTAATGAAAAGGGAAACCAGAGTTAGAATTGGATAAAATGTCATTCGGACAAAGAGTGGAATGTAATGGAAATTTTTATCTTTCATTTGATTTTTAATAAGCTTATGGGCATAAGGCATTAAGAAGTTATAAGTGTTCATATTATAGTGTCTCTCATGACATTTTCTCTGTAACTGCTCAAGGCAGAACAACAGGATGTGGCTGTCGGCTGAAAGGACCTTAGGGGAGCGTAGTTCTAAGAAACTAGGGTGACAAGATGGACTTCTCACTAACAAAGGGCAGTTAATAGATGGACTTCTCACTAACAAAGGGCAGTTAATAGAAACCACATCCTGTGCTAAGCGAATGATGTTTTGAAAGGTGTAGGCGTAAAGTGTGTGCAAAGTATTAAGATGTTAAGTATAAATAGAGAGTGAGAGAGACTAGCTCCTCACTCCTCTCATGCATGCTCTGCTGTATGTGTGAGACGAGTCCTTGCTGCAAGTAAAAATTAAATCTACCTTCTCTGATATTACTGACTCTGAGTATTTCCTTGAATTTCCACAACACATGTAAAACTGCAGACTTTAATTACACAAAAAAAGCAAAGGATACAGGCAACCACACACTTGGAAACACAAATGAGAACTGACAAGGACTAGACAGAAACAGAGGGTTTCTATACAAGGAACACTAATGAGACTAATTAATGAAACACAGCTGACGACAATGAACTAATAATGGTAACCACAGAAACTAAGGAGTGGAGGGAAAAACTGAATAAAAACAGACATGTGACACAGGGAGAACAGAAGTCCAATACACTGAGACATATGACAGTTTGGGTCTAGGCTGACACGAAAGCATTTATGATTTATAGGCATATGGGTACATTTGGGGATAACCATTTTCTTAATGATCCTGCTATGGCTATCCAAATGGTAAATGGTAAAAATTTTTGACCTAAAAAATCTAGAGAATTGTACTGCAGTGGTTTTGACGTTGAGTGAAATACCTAGGCAAAGTTATATAGAATGAGGAGATTCAACATATGCTATGAATAATGTTTATGTGTGATATGTAGTGCCACCCAGTGGCTGATTTATTTCATACTTCACATACAGTCAAGAGTAAAACAGGCCCACCAAGTTTTGTTTTGATTGGCCTCTGTTAACCGGGTCTAACAGGTTCTCAAATTTCATAGGCCAATGTTTTTTGAGAGATGTGAACGTCCTCATAGACATTCATGGCACATTCGACCAAGACACTGCACACCAATTTTCATGTCAATTGGACTAACGATTGCATAGTTATATCCATTTTCATGTTTTTTTTTCCTGTTATAGCTCCACCAAGTGGCCAAAGTTGGACATGGACAGTGCATGCCAATTTTCAAATCAATCAGACCAATAGGTTTTCATGTTTTTTTCCTATTATAGAGCAATCAAGTGGCCAAACGATACAATTACTTTTTAGTATGAACTCGGATTGAGCTTGTACACATACATCTCATGTTTGGTGATGAAGGGGTGGATTCTGGAATCCACTGCCGCTTCATTATATATATTTTTGACCTAAAAAATCTAGAGAATCTAGAGGCATGCATCACGTGAACAGAGTTGTGGCATGCGTCACGTGAACAGAGTTGTTTAAGCCAGAGCTCCGTCCGGCTGGATCAAAATTTAGTTTTTGCCTCTTAAAATCAAACTTATAACCTACCACTCTTTCTTTTTTGGTGTGGGAACACTTCCCCAACATTATTTTATATAAAAAACATTCGGACTCCCTTGATATCACTAGTTTTATCCGACTTTCCGAACATCCGCTACTAACTTTAGCCCGTTAGCATTAGCGGCGTGGCACGCTAGCGTTTGTACTCTTCTCTCTCACTATATTATTGTTCGTCTAATCCAATGGCGAGTGTATCGGATGTTTCTCTACCTTTGTGTGCAGGTGAGGACACGTTTGAGCTGCATGCGGTGCAGTCGGAACTGGAGGCAGTGGAGCGGCAGATCCGGATCCTTCTCGAGAAGCAGGCCGAGCTATGCGAGCGGCAGACAGCGTTGGAAACTTCTCGTGCTGACGCTCGCCATCCCTCGGTAAGTTTGCAGCGCGATATTAACACTCCTGCATTCATCCCAGCCCTTGTTCACTCCGGTGCCATCACAACAGAGACCCTGGGTGCTTCAGCAGCGGAAGACGCGAGCCAGGCCTCGGACCAGGACCTTTCCTCCGCCGCCGCCCCCGGTCTTCGAGGTCTCGACGCGGAATCGCTTCTCCCCTCTCCGCGAGGCGGAACACGACGCCGTGGTCATCGGAGACTCCATCGTCCGCCACGTCCATGCTACCACAGCCAAAGGTAAGGTTCGCAGTCACTGTTTTCCTGGTGCTCGTGTTCTCGATGTGGCTGCACAGGTTCCCGCGATCCTCGACGGTGCTGAGACCATCGGAGCTGTAGTGCTGCACGCGGGGGCGAACGACACCAGGCTGCGGCAGACGGAGGTGCTGAAGCAGGACTTCAGGAGCCTGATCGAGACGGTACGAGCCACATCGCCCGCGACGAGGATCATCGTGTCTGGCCCGCTTCCGACGTATCGACGAGGACGTGAAAGGTTCAGTAGATTATTTGCTTTAAATGAATGGTTGATGTCTTGGTGTAATGAACAGAAGCTGCTCGTTATAAATAATTGGAATCTTTTCTGGGAGCATCCTAGGCTCTTCCGTGCTGATGGCCTGCACCCCAGCAGAACCGGAGCTGATCTTCTGTCTGAAAACATCTCCAAGACGCTTCGCACTGTATGACTAGTAAGTCAAACCTCAAATCACAGTATTGTTACGTGACATGTAGCTGAGTGATTGCACGAAGAAGAAGAAGTAACAGAAAGTCTCTTTTAATAATAAATCCAGGAATACAGGAATACGGGAACATAGGAAACACGGGTACACAGCAAACACATCCACATATTAACGCACAATAAACGAGAACGGACCAGGAGTGAGGGAAACACAGGGAATATATACAAGGACTAATGACAGGAACACAGGTGAAGACGATAACTGATAATGACAGACAGCTGACAGGAATTAACTAATGAAGAACTGGAACTCAAAACAAAGACCACGAGACGAATGACAGGACTAAAATCAAAACAAGGAACACGTGACTTAAGACAGGACTGGGGAAACAGATACATAGAACATGAAACTATTACAGTACCGCCCCCTCCCGGAAGGCGTGTCCTCGCGCCTAAAAAAGGCACTAACTGGGAGGGGGGGCGGGCACCCTGGAGGCTATGTGCAGGAGTAAGTCAGGTGGTCTCCAGGGTGGTGTCCAGGGTTCCGGCCAGGGCGGAGTCAACGGCCGCATGGCCCCCGTTGCCCCTGTCCCCATTCCCCAAATGGATATATGCCCCCCCCCCAATTTTTATGGGAGAAGTCCCCCCAGGCCCTGTCTCAGGTGCCGGAGGGTCCGGGATATACAGGCAGCTGCACGGGATATACAGGCAGCTGCACGGGATATACAGGCAGCTGCACGGGAGATACAGGCAGCTGCACGGGAGATACAGGCAGCTGCACGGGAGATACAGGCAGCTCAGGCTCTATCAAAAGGTCTATGAGCCACTCTTCGGCCGGTGGAACCATCGCGGCCGCAAGAGGGCGTGGTTGGGGTGCGGCGGCCACTTTTGGTGGCGGCTCGCGACGAGCCTGTGGGGCGGCGACCACTTTAGGTGGCGGCTCGCGTCGCGGCTCGGGTGATGCAGGCGTTTTGAGCAGAGGATCGAGACAGGAATGGACTAACCGATTGGGACGGAATGTGGAGGATTCGGCTCTCAGGCGAGCTGGCGATCCCACATGCTTCCGGGTAGGGACTGGCTGATCGTTTGTAATGTCCTCCGTGAAATCAACAAAAAACTCGGAATTTTCAAGATCGAGGACATAATTTATAAAATCTACTACAGACATGAAACAATCGCCAGGGGAGATGGAATGAAACAAACGATCATCCAGTCCCATCCGAAAGCACGCATTAATCATTGGATCTTTCCAGCTCACCTGATAGGAGAGATCCAAAAACTCTTCCACATACCGTTCCAACGGCCGTCCACTCTGCGTGATGTTAAACAGTCGATCCTCCACTTCTGCCCACATCGTACTGTTAAGGTCCGTTCTTCTGTTACGTGACATGTAGCTGAGTGATTGCACGAAGAAGAAGAAGTAACAGAAAGTCTCTTTTAATAATAAATCCAGGAATCCAGGAATCCAGGAATACGGGAACATAGGAAACATGGGTACACAGCAAACACATCCACATATTAACGCACAATAAACGAGAACGGACCCGGAGTGAGGGAAACACAGGGAATATATACAAGGACTAATGACAGGAACACAGGTGAAGACGATAACTGATAATGACAGACAGCTGACAGGAATTAACTAATGAAGAACTGGAACTCAAAACAAAGACCACGAGACGAATGACAGGACTAAAATCAAAACAAGGAACACGTGACTTAAGACAGGACTGGGGAAACAGATACATAGAACATGAAACTATTACAAGTATGTGTTCTGCCCACTTAATTGATAAAAATGTGAGTGTAATGCAGTCTATAGAAACTGTGTCTATTCCACGAATAGTGAGGTTTAACAATAACAATAAAAATAAAGGATCTAGAAAAAACCTGATCGTGATCAAACCAGAATATTACAAAATTACTGAACAAAAACAATTTCTAAAGCTAGGGCTACTAAACATTAGACCTAAGGCAGTTATCATAAATGAAATAATCACAGATAATAGTCTTGATATAATTTGCCTTACTGAAACATGGCTTAAACCAAATGATTATTTCAGTCTAAATGAGTCTTGTCCACCTGGCTATTGTTATAAAAATAAATGCCGTCTGATTGGCTGTGGCGGTGGTGTAGCAACAATCCATAGTGATATTCTGAATGTTACTCAGAAAACAAACTACAGGTTTAATTCATTTGAAATTCTTGTACTTAATGTTACACTCTCAGATATAAGTAAAAAGTCGCTACTATCTCTTGCTTTGGCTACTGTTTATAGACCTCCAGGGCCTTATGTTGATTTCCTAAAAGAGTTTGCAGACTTTCTCTCAGACCTACTGGTCAGCGTCGATAAAGCTCTGATTGTTGGAGATTTTAACATTCATGTAGACAATACAACGATGCGTTAGGGGCTGCGTTTACAAATTTACTAAACTCCTTTGGGGTCAAACAAAATGTCACTGGATCCACCCACCCACATGGAATAAATCCTACTGATATAGAAATTCTACCGCAAAGTGATGTCTCTGATCACTATCTTTTAACTTGCGTACTGCATACTGATGATATTTGTCAGATTGCACCGCGATATCGACTAGGCAGAACAATTCTCCCGACAACTATAGATAAATTCACAAATAACCTACCTGATCTGTCTCAGCTGCTCATCGTACCCGAACACGCAAATGACCTCGAGAAAATGACTAGCAGCATGTGCACCATTTTCACTAGTACATTACATACTGTTGCACCGATGAGATTTAAAAAGGTTAGAGATAAAAATACATTTCATTACAGTTCAGCAGTGATGACTTTATGAATTTCTTTACTGAGAAAATCGAAAGTATCAGAAATACAATTGTAAATGTACAACCTTTAACAGAGTTTTATGATTCAGCCTCAATTATCTCCCCTCAAGAACAGTTGCAGTGCTTTACAACTATAGGACAGGATGAGCTAAATAAACTTATTACTGTGTCTAAACCAACAACATGTTCATTAGATCCAATACCCACTAAACTACTGAAAGAACTGTTACCTGTAGCAGAAGAACCTCTTCTCAATATTATCAACTCATCCTTATCCCTCGGACACGTCCCACGACCGTTCAAGCTAGCAGTTATTAAGCCTCTCATTAAGAAACCACAATTAGATCCAAATGTATTGGCAAATTACAGACCCATTTCAAATCTTCCATTTATGTCTAAAATACTAGAAAAAGTGGTTTCGGCCCAACTGTGCTCCTTCTTGCAAAAAAACGCTATCTAAGAAAAATTTCAGTCAGGATTCAGGTCTCATCATAGCACAGAAACTGCACTCGTTAAAATTACAAACGACTTACTTCAAGCTTCTGACCAAGGCTATGTCTCAATACTAGTGTTACTTGATCTCAGAGCTGCATTCGACACTATAGATCATAAAATACTCCTAGACCGACTACAAAATTACACTGGTATTCAGGGACAGGCATTACGGTGGTTTAGGTCATACCTATCAGACCGACACAATTTTGTCTATTTAAACGGGGAAAAATCTAAGATAACAATAGTAAACTATGGAGTGCTGCAAGGATCTGTGTTAGGCCCTCTACTATTTTCAATATACATGCTGCCACTCGGCAATATTATAAGAAAACATGGAATTAGTTTCCACTGCTATGCCGATGATACTCAGTTATATATTTCATCACGACCTGATGAAATCTCTAAATTATCCCAACTGACAGAGTGTGTTAAAGAAGTAAATCATTGGATGACCAGTAATTTTCTTCTATTAAATTCTGATAAGACTGAAGTATTACTTATTGGACCAAAGACCTGTACATGTCATAAACGTGTCTATGTTTATCTGTTTATCCTGTTCCCCTGTCCTGTCATGTGTCACATGTTCCTTGGTTTCGTTCTGTCATTTAGTCATGTGTTCTTTGTTTTGTATTCGGTTGTCTTGTGATCTTTGTTTTGCTTTACCATGTGCTTCTCGTCATTATTAGTTCATCGTCTCCACCTGTGTCCATTAATTAGTCATGTCTATCACCTGTGTAATCCCAATTATCCTCATGTGCTATCTGTATATCTTCCCTCTGTTTCAGCCCAGTCATTGTCGAGCGTTAACGTTGCATGTTGGTGCAAATCCCGTATTCCTGTCCTGTTGCTATTTGTCATTAAACGATTGAACGTTTATCTGCCTGCTCGTCCTCTGTATCCTGCACGACGCGTGACAGTACACAGAATCTCTCAGACTTCAGTCTGCATTTAGAAGGATGTACTGTTACTCCATCCTCGACAGTTAAAGATCTGGGTGTTATATTAGACAGCAACTTGTCCTTTGAAAATCATATTTCATATGTTACAAAAACAGCCTTCTTTCACCTCAGAAACATTGCCAAGATACGGAATATGTTATCTATTTCTGATGCAGAAAAGTTAATTCATGCTTTCATGACGTCTCGACTAGATTACTGTAATGCATTATTAGCTGGTTGTCCTGCTTCCTCTATAAACAAGCTACAATTAGTACAAAATGCAGCTGCTTGAGTTCTTACCAGGTCAAGAAAATATGATCATATAACACCAATTTTATCATCTCTACACTGGTTACCCATTAAGTTCCGTATTGATTATAAAGTATTGCTAATGACCTATAAGGCTCTAAATGGTTTAGCTCCTGTGTACTTAACCGATCTTCTATTGCCCTACAATCCATCACGTTCTTTAAGATCACAAAACTCTGGACTTCCGGTTGTACCTAGGATAGCTAAGTCCACTAAAGGAGGGAGAGCGTTTTCACATTTGGCTCCGAAACTCTGGAATAGCCTTCCTGATAATGTTAGGGGTTCAGACTCACTCACCCAGTTTAAATCTAGATTAAAGACACATCTCTTTAGCCAAGCATTCACATAAATGCATCTCATATCAGATCAATTGCTCATTATGACTATCTTTGCTTAAAGTTATGAACAGCAGCTACGCTAATTATTCTCCTTTTGCTTTTCTGTTTGACCTCGGGACACCCGCCCCGAGGTGACTAGAGAGCACATCAGCTTCAGTCTGGATCCAGCCTCTTCAGAAGACCTCAGATGATCATCACCTGTGAAGAGACGGCGCCAGTTCCTGCGAGTGTAGCACTCCTGAAAATGAGTGTAGAAAAGTTAATGCGACAACGCTGCCGTGATGTCTTCACGTGTCAATTTTACTATAATGAAGCACATCACGGGCGCGCACCCCAACCCAGCGCACGATGACGTCATTCAAATATGCCAAATGGGAATAATTAATTAATTTATTGAATGCACAAAATATAGTTTCCTCCTAACAAACACAAACAACGAAGGAAATACTATTTAACAATGATAGAAAAAAAATAACATTAAATCAATTATTAATTGCCTTTGGGGACTTAATCACCATATTACACTCTCCTCCTCAAAATAAAGATGTCGTCCCGACATCAAATTACTCAGTCACAGATATGCCCAATTTACAGTATGTAACCTCTTTTAATTTTACCCAACGAGTACCTACAACAGCAGATAGTACAGCATAGTTATCACGTTACTTGTACATTCTCCTTGTTTCTTTTTTTTTTTTTTTCACAAGCATACATTCACGATAGTAATATTGCTCATTTCACCTCACAAGTCCTTACTCGTCAATAGACAAGAGGCACTTGTTTGTAAATAGTCCCATGAGGGAGTTCCAATTAGAAAAAAAAAAGAGTCATTTGCTAACCACCAACAACTCTCTGTTTGGACGGAAAAACAGTCCATTCATTTGATCCAGCAAGAAAAATGGCAAGGAGTCCTTCAAGGAAGAGAAAGAGTCAAGAAGTGTCAAAAAAAAAGAAAATCTCCAAGTGTCCACAGTTTCAAAACCGTACAACAGTCCACTTGATATCTGATAACGGTCCATTTTTTGTGTGTGTGTGTGTGTTGCAATAGTTTCTCACTATGGGCAATAAACAGTCTCTGGGTAATGTTCTGCATAGTGACATTTCATGCCTTCAACACAGGCCACACAGTGACTAGTCGTGGGGCAAAATGCGCATTTCAAAGTTAATAGCACACATATGAGGGCAGGGGGTAACAAAGGGGTGGTGAAGGCCAGGGTCTCACAGTTGTCATCCCCTTAGATGCACGGTGTGGGTAGTGGTTGTTGCCCACTATCTGCACATTGTAGCATGATGGGGAACCAAGATTGTCATAGGTAAACTTTTTCGGTGGCTGTCGTTTTCTCCTGGTGAATTGGTACTCGTTTTCCTCTTCGGAGGTCCTGTCTCTAGACCCAGGCGCTGCAGCTGCTTCCCTGACAGGTAGGTCTTGTTGCATTAGATCAACAGTTGGTTCATTTTCATTAAGTTCTTTTCTTATTCCAGGTGCAGACTCTGGAAGATCCATCTCTGACTCAGCTGGAGGTGACTGTGGCCTTGGTTCCACCACTGGAGAGTTAGATCGTGGCTCAGAAAGTACTGACTGTTGTGTTAACTCATTTCTTTATCTAGGCAATCACTGTTTGCTTGCGGTCTTATCTGAAAGGGCTCCGCTTGAATGTAGTATTCATCCTCTTCACTTTCAGTATCATACTCGGACTCACATTCTCTTCTGCGAGTGGGCTGAGTTCCATTATTCTTAGTTGGGATCCTTGTTTTGGTTTCATATTTCGAGCTGGTGTGATTTCAAGAGGTAGATGGTCACATGGAAAAAGAAGATTGCGATGTAAAACTCGTGATCTACCTTTACTCTGTTCAGATTTTATTTCGTAGACTGGTGCATCATCTGCCACCTGGCGTGTAATGACGTGAACTTCATCCTCCCAGTAATTTCGCAGTTTCCCGGTCCCACCTCTTGGGGTCAGGTTTTTTACAAGGACCCTGCTTCCTGGGAACAGGTCAGTACACCTCACTCGCTGGTCGTAAATTCCTTTTGTTTCTTTCTGCACACTTTTTTGCCTGTTCTCTTGCTATCTCACAAGCTTCCTGCATTCCTTTTGTCCATCGTTCCATGTACTCACTGTAACTTTGGGAGTTATTGTCGGAGTTGAGTCCGAATAGAGCATCGATGGGCAACTTTGGTGAGCGTCCGAACAGCAATTGGAAAGGTGAGAAGCCAGTCACGTCACATTTAGTACAGTTATAGGCAAAGATCAATTTGTTCAGTGCATCTTTCCAATTAGCTTTTTGTCTTTCAGTCAGGGTTTACAGCAGAGGAAGTCAATGGACACCAATTCAAATGGGTGGGTTGTTTTGATATTTTTAAGGGGCGCTCTTGTCTCACGGCAGGGTTTTTCTGTTTTAAGCAGTAGCAGGTTCTCAGGACATAATTTTCAATGTCTTTCTGCATGTATGGCCAGAAAAACCGATCCCTAATGAGGCTTGTGGTGCGATCGAGTCCCTTGATGACCCATCTCATCATGCATCTCTCTCAGAACAGTTTTTTTGAATTGCGTTGGTAACACCAGCTGTTTTCTTTGATAAGTTTGGCGGAACAGGATGCCATGTTCGTCTAGCTTCAACTTCTCCTACTCTCTCCGAAGAACTTTAGCTGGCGAGTTGACTGAACGCCACCGCTGAGGAGGCCTAGATCCTGCCTGTAAGTGTTCAATTATTACTCTAATGTCCTTGTCATCCTTTTGTGCTTGTCTTATTTCCTCTTTTGACAGGGGCTTGGGGAATCTCTCATTTTCCTGCCCACTTGCCAGTACACTCTGACAGGCTACTGCAAGAGTCACATCTGAATTCCCTTGAAAATCCACTGCTTGGATCACCGCTCCCACACAGTCAGGTGAAAACTGCTCAGTACATTCTCTCATTGTCGTCTCCGGGTCTGTCGGCATCCTGGAGAGCGAGTCAGCATCTATGTTTTCTTTACCTGGACGATAACAGATGGTAAAATGAAAATCGGTGAGCACTGACACCCATCTACACCCGGTGGCATTCAACTTCGCAGAGGTCAGGACATAGGTCAATGGATTATTGTCACTGAAAACTGTAAAGGTTGGTGCATAGTACAGGTAGTCTCTGAATTTTTCAGTGATCGCCCATTTCAGAGCTAAAAATTCCAGCTTCCCGCTGTGCAGGTGGTAATTTTTCTCCGCTGTCGTCAAAGTCCGAGACCCATAGGCAATTACTCTCAGCTTGCCACTCTGCTGCTGGTATAACACAGCTCCCAACCCTTGGTTGGAAGCATCTGTATGAAGGATGAATGGTTGAGAGAAGTCTGGGAATCCCAGGATTGGAGGCTGAATCAAGCAGTTAATCAGCTTTTCTAGTATCTCTTGATGTTTTTCTGTCCACTCAACTGATTTACTTGACGGCACCACATGATTTCGTTTGTTGTTTCTTTCTTTGTGTTTTCCCTTCCTCTGTGGACCAGCACCTTCGGTGTTACTTTTTAACAGATCATAGAGGGGACTGGCAATTCGGGAAAAATCTTTAATGTATTGGCGATAATAACTGAGCAGGCCCAGAATCTTGCGTAGCTCCCCCACCGTGCTTGGTGTCTGTTCCTTCAGTGCCGTTACAGCAGCAGTGTCTGAGGGATCAATACGACTGCCTTCAGCTGACACAATCCGCCCCAGATATCGCACCTCCTTTTTAAAAAGCTCACATTTTCTGGGTTTTAACTTGATTCCATGGGACTGTAACCTCTGCAGTACTTCCTTCACCGCTTCCACTTGTTCATCGAAGGATTCAGTGAAGACCAGGATGTCGTCCAAGTATGGTATGCAAATTTTGTCTCTTATTCCTTCCAGACTCTCTTCCATAAACCGTTGGAACGCTGCAGGCGCATTCATAAGGCCGAAAGGAATACGAATCCATTCGTATAGGCCCCACGGTGTTGTGAATGCGGTCAGGTACCTGCTCTCTGGGGACACGAAACCTTGGTGGTACGCCTTTCCTTGGTCTAGCAGCGAAAACCACGCATTGCCTCCCAGCCCATCTAAGATATCCTGCACCCTGGGCATTGGCTGGCGATCAGGGATTGTTTTGCTGTTCAGATCCCTGTAATCAATACATAGCCGGAGGCTACCATCCTTTTTGCGGACGCAGACAATTGGGGATGCGTAAGGAGAATGAGACTTGGCCACCCATCCTTGAGCAATCAGGTCGTGCAAGTAGTCCTTCATTTCCTGGTATAACGGTTTAGGGACTGATGTGTATGTGCGGGCGACAGGGGTGTTATCATTTAATGAAATGCTCAGTTGCAACCCTGGAACACAACCAATATCATCATCTGACTTTGAGAAGGCATGACATTCTTCACGTAACATCCGCTTTACTTGTTGTTGTTGGGGCGGAGTTAAATGGCTCACATCCACTGGAGGGTCCCGTTGATCTGTATTTCCATCTCCCTCAGTTGTCCCTGGTAGAACCTGAGTAACAGATACTGTGGCTTCACACTGTGTATTGGATATTGGTAAGACAGACTTAACTGGCTGCAGGGTTCCTAGCTCTGTTCTACCACTAAGCGTGATGTCGTGATCCGTTCCATTCTGCACACTGATAGTAATTATCAGGCGAGCCCCTTTTTCCAGGGTGAGGAGGGTATCAAAGAGTTCAAGCCCATCTTGGTACTCTGGGTTAATGTGTGGCTCAAACAGTAGCACCATATCTTGTTTCACGTAAGGCACTTTTACTAAACACTGAATTTGCATAACAGTGTGCTTCTGTATGTTCACAGGCTCCTTCCTGGTTCTTACTATGTACTCGTTGAGTCCCTCTGCAGTCACCAAATTGATGAAGGTATGTACACTTTTCTTCTTTATGCCAGGGAAAGCACTTTTGACAGTTCTATACAAACAAGCATTAGTCACATCAAGAGATCCACTTGTTTCACTTCGTCTCAATATTTGTTCTATCACGTTATACCCGATGATAGGTCTGGGTAATTCTTGGTCCTTCAAAACAAGCACAGGAATGTTCAATTCTCTTTCATTGGTTACCAGGGATGCCAGCTTGAAAGTCAACTCCACCCATCCAGTGTATGGCATGTTCGCTCCATTGGCTGCCACCAGACGCAGGCTGTCTGGCGCTTCGGTCACCTCCGAAATATTTCTTAGTGTCACCTCATGTGCATATGCGGCTTTCCATTCCTCATCTATAATGCATACTTGGGAGCCTGTATCCCATAGTGCTTCAGTCTTTTCCTTTTGTAGATAACAGGTAACGAGGCACTGTTTTCCCACTAAAGACGTGATGGCAGAATGTTGGTTAACTTGACAAGGGGCAGTTAAAATACTTTCAAGCTGCTGGGACCCAAACTGCCTCTGATGACCCTTGCTACATTTCTCATGTTTCTGGGACTTCGCTGCCGCTCGGGTCACACCCTGTCCCTTGGGGGTAACCTGCTGCCGTTTAACGGAGCGCCAAGCTGAGGTCTGACACCTTTACTCTTACAGCCAGCCGAGAAATGCTCACTGCTGCCACAGTGGTAACAATGGGTGCAAGGTTCTTCCGCTTTGCGCTGCTGGCAATGGAAACATTGTCTGGCTCGTGAGGGACGGGGCTGGCGGAACTGATGTGGGTGCTGTTGTGGTGGCACCATATACTGCTGGGAATAATACTGCGGTGCTGCATAACGTGGTGGCTGGGTTGCATAATTGATGGACATGGGGTGCTGCTGAGGAGAAGGATAGACATACGGCGGTCCATGGTGGGTTTCTAATGTTGAATAATGCTGACGTGACTGAAGAGAATGTTCTGGTGGAACATTGGACAATGGAACTGGGTTTGCAGGCAGAGGAGGTATTTTCTGTTCCCTGACCTGTTGTTGGTTTTGTGAGAACTGGTGTGGAGACATGTATGGACTTCCCTGCCATTGGTAGGTAGCTGTATCGGGTTTCCAGGTCTGATGCTCTTGGACTTGGGTCCATCCTGATGTCGGTTGGGAGACTGCTGCTGCTGGTTCTTTGTCATAAACTGCAAAGCACTGCTGAGGGACAGATAAGGGCTGTTGGATTGACTCTTTAATCTGTGTAATATCATCACTCAGGCTTTTCGGTTGTAACATTAAATCGAACTTCGACTGTTTGGACTGGAGTCTTTGTTCAGGGGCAGGCTCATTTAACTGTACAGCATGAACAGTACCACTTTTTTCGTATTTTCGCTTATTTTGTCTTTCAGATTCATTGGAACAAGCTACATTGAGTTTCTCCTGCAAGACTTCATCTGGAAGGTACGGCTGAAGGTCACTTTGGATGCGGTCGTTTTGCAATCCACTCAAAACGATGTGCAAGAACATATTCTGAACTAGAGCTGGATCATACTTCAACCCTGAGTCGTCCTCCTGAGAAGCAAACAGAATTTTCTGTCTCAGATCAAGTGCTCGAATTAGGAAGCTTTGTGGCGTTTCTCTAGTACGCTGAGCTTCTGTGGTGAGCTGCTTATATAATTCAGTCGCATTTTTCTCCTGATAATGAAAACGAAGTATCCACCTTAGCATTGGGAGTGTCAGCCCTGCCTTCCCCTCAAGATAGCTCCGCAGCCCTGATGACAGAATCTACTATTTCCTGTTCGGCATACCCCTTTCTAAGTCCACCTTCTATCTGCCGTGCCAGACTGGAGAATGAGAGCCGATCCTTCTGCCCTAGTTCTCCTATTAGACCAGAAATTTTGAAGTCTTTCTGCCATGTTGCGGTAACTTGTCTCTGAAGCGTGGGTGAAGAATAAACTGGGTTCTGGGCTGCATATGCCTGTCTGTTTGCTGCATTTTGTGATGCGGTGGGGCTAATATGCATGGTAGAAAACAATCCAGCTGTACTCTCGCCACTTTCTTGTATTATTCTCTGGGCTGTGTTAACATCTCCAGATTTATCTTCCTCTCTCCCTGTCCCTGGTTCAGAAGCATTAATCGTGATATCCATGAGCTGACTCAGTTCATCGTTAATTGTTAAAAGTTTAGCCATGCCGCCATCTTCTAACTCCTCTAGCTCAGCTCTCAGAAGATAATTACTAAGAAGGCTTAAAAGGGACAAACGAGTCACATTTGTCTCATCCTCTCGTGTTAGGTTAAGAAAGATACTGAGTTTTATCAGCTTTTCCCGTGATAGTGTGCATAATTTCTCACCAATTTCATCTTGAAGGTGTTTAAGCTCCTCCATTTCTGCTGCTATGTAGACAGGCCGATGAGAGTGGTGTTCAACTTACTGACTTGACTTGGCCGCCACTGGTATCAGACTGAATTTCCAGCGCACGCACTGCTCAATCAGATGTTTTCTACCACCCGTCCTTAATGTCTCACTGCAGCTCAGCTGAATTACGAATAAAGGGATGATGTTGCTAGATGGGCTCTACCGAACATCTATCCCAGCGGTGCCTCCAAAATTGTAGCACTCCTGAAAATGAGTGTAGAAAAGTTAATGCAACAACGCTGCCGTGATGTCTTCACGTGTCTGCATTTTACTATAATGAAGTACATCACAGGCGCGCACCCCAACCCAGCGCACGATGACGTCATTCAAATATGCCAAATGGGAATAATTAATTAATTTATTGAATGCACAAAATATAGTTTCCTCCTAACAAACACAAACAACGAAGGAAATACTATTTAACAATGATAGAAAAAAATAACATTAAATCAATTATTAATTGCCTTTGGGGACTTAATCACCATATTACACGAGGACTTCAGAAGACACAATCATCTGGATCAACATGCACATTGCCCAATTCTATATCCTAATTATTGTTAATGTAATTTATTTTCCGGGAGCTCTTTGCTTCCAACTTCGGTTAAACTGCTAACTCTGATTGTAAATTAATTAACTAAATTATGTTATTTGCTAACTACATTCTTTAAATTGTAATGTTGACATCCATTCTCTGTAAAGCTCCTTTGAAACGATATGTATCGTGAAAAGCGCTATACAAATAAATTTGAATTGAATTGAAGTGAATTTTGAGCGAATTATCACGAAATTATCTTTCTATATTATCAGTTTTGTCTAGTGTTCTTGACCAATCAGAATCTTAGTAATGACGTAGTTAGTGGACTCTGTTAGAGTATAATTGTTCTGGAAAAGTGAATGTATGAGGGGAGAGAGGGAGAGAGAGAGCAGCCTACAAACTCCTTGTGAGACTTGAAGCTGACTTCTGCTGATGAAACTGCAAACTATTCTTTATTAAAATTTTCTTCAAATTATTTTTTTAAATGCTGACTCTGGGTCTTCATTTATCATATCTGGTCTTTTGGGTCTTTAACGGTATAATCCCCTACAGTGAAAATGCTCATTGCAATCAAGAGATATAACCATTTTAGTGAAACAACTGCTACCTCAAACATTTTGGTGTTATGTTGCAAATGTTTTGATAACTTTTTGCCATGAGTGTTTCTAGACGATGCATGTCAAGTTTGAACAATTTAGAAGTGGTTCTTGAGGCAAAGTTGTTCAGAATATCAACATATGATATGAATATTGTGAGTAGTATTAACATATACCTTGTGTCACTTTTGATTGATTTATTGTCTTTTATGACAGTTTTATGTCCAGTTCATAACTCCCAGATGGAGTGACAGGTTGTCAGGTTGACAGGTTGACATGTGTCAGATGTCAGGTCAGAGCAACCGGATGTTAGTTAATTTATGGGTTTATGGTATCAGGTGGTGTCACGTTGTGACGTGTCTACGTGACTTCCACTGCTGACTTCTGGATGTGTTAAAAAGACAAAACAGATCAAACAGATGTAAGAATGACTTTGATAGTAATTTGGTAATTCCTTCCTGGCATGGTGGCTCCTCCCAGTCTGAAGGGTCAAAAAAGGCGTTATGTCTGCGACCACGCTTCCGATGATCGTTGAATCTTAAAAGACATCAGAGTTAGTTTCACGTTATGTCGACACCTCAGTAGGAACTACAGTGGTTGTTCAATTCAGTAAGTGTTAATTGAGTCAAAATATTTGTCAAGACAAACAGGATGACCATTACCCTCGCACCATGGCGACATCCTTTTAAATAACATGTTTGTGTGATCTTTTTAGAACAAATGTGTGTGTGTGTGTGTGTGTGTGTGTGTGTTGCCACCATAGTATGATCAGTAGTACCTGAACTATAGGTTAATGTTAGTACAAAGACAAAAATCAGAAATATTCAACAAGCCAAAGAGTCCTCATTACCCACACAACTCAGAATAGGTGATGTTTGTGAATGGACAACAATTATTTAACTCACAGTGAAGGTCTTTGCGAGTCAACCTGGTGGGGGAAGAGTGCATCCTAAATGTGTGTGTTAATGGTTTTACGACAGTTGCTTAGGCTTGATGTTTTAAGAATGAAACTTCATCAAAACCTTTCTGGTGATTCTCTGGACTCACACACACACAAAAACAACCATCTTATACTAATTTAGTATACATAAACTTGTTCAACTCAATTCACATTTATTTGTGTAGTGCTTTTTCAATATGCATCGTTTCAAAGCAGCTTTACAGAAAAATGCATGTCAACATCACAATTTTGAGTGAACTGTTATCAGAGGTGACTATGGGAGTTATGTAATTTCAGAAATGTATACACAAATCCCACTGTTAGCTAACAATTTAATTATTTAATTTAAACAAAGTATTATTTTAAGACAGAAACAATGAGCTCATTGAAGTAATGAATACATGTTAACAAATGATTATGATATATAGAACAATTTAGCATTGGTGCATATTGAACCAGAGTTTGCGTCATCTGAAGACCTCGCAGTGGGTTGGGGTCATCTCTTCACAAGTGTTGAGACATCTGAAGTCTTCATAAGATCTGAATTCGTCTTTACTTTTGTTCAATTTTAAGAAATTATTTAGTTTTAATCCAAATCACTGTGTGTGTGTGTGTGTGTGTTTTACAAAAGAACAAATACACATTTGACTTCAAAATTCTGAGCAAAATATGACACGTGCGATTTTAAAAACGTTTAACATTTTACATTTGTATGCAAAAGCAAGGCGTGTTGTCCATTTTCTTTAAATAAAACTTTTACTTTATTTTATTCTTTAATTTCTTTTAAAACAGTCTGATGGCAAGCATTTTTTTATTAGTAATGTAGCCGAGTAGTTTCCTCACACGAGTAAAACTCTTTGGATGTGTATGTGGCATACACATCATTTTCACATTTTTTTTTTTTAATGAATGAATGAATGAATGAATTTCACTTTTTTAACACTTCAACATTCACCAAAAGATTAAAGAAATGAGCTTAGGATGTACTTCAACTATTACCATCTTCTTTGACCCCAAATAAACAGGTAATGGAATGTTCTATCAAAGCGACACAATATACAGTAAGAATCACTAAGAAAAAAAAAGTGTAGTTTATAATAAAAACACACACACAAAAAAGCAGTTTTGAGCAGTTTGTAAATGATGTTTTTTTTATTACTACACTAGTTTTAGTTCAGATAGCAGATGACACTGTGCATGTGTTGTTTGTTGGACTGTTTTTTAGTATAATACATACATATAACTGTACATTATCTCAGTAATAAAACAGTTCACTTGCATTTGCTAGTTATAACTATTGACATTTACGTCATATTAAAACATGTTGGTGTTCTGCCGATGAGGACTAAAAACTGCTTACCAACATTTTCATGAGAGGAATAACAAAATATTAAGACATAGACCACAATGTCTGTTTCTGGATTAGATCTAAATGACAGACACCTAAAACACTGGTGTCAAAATATTGGTGTGGACAGAGTAAAAAAGGCATGAATCATCCCACATTTCACATAAATTTACTACTTATCACTTCTTATTACTACTGTGATTAGTTTACTTAACTGTGGATCAATGTCTGTGCCATGAAATGCACAGCTTTAAGTGTAATAGTTAGAAAAGTTTGTATAGGTAACAAAAACAGCAAGACTCACTCTTCATGTTGGGGCGATCTAAAAAATTACCTAAAAGAAGTATAAATTTGTTTAGTCTTAAGCAGCGTCATGTAGAAGGATTGTCATTTAATTCTCTTTATGCTGTATTTGATAGTGTTTTCATTAACTCCAATGAACATGTTTGAGCGCGCTCAGAGAGGAGTCTTTACAAACTGTACAAAAGCAAAGTTAAAATGCAAACAGCATCACTGATTAGTGGAAAAAATGTCATTTACAAATCAACATAAACTTTCAGAATGGAGCAGGAGAGAGGATTTCTGTATTCTTTATAGCTAATTGTTTTTCCTATATGCCTTACACACTTTCATAGTAAATTGATGTCTTGAATTTACTTTTGTGCAAACATGTATAAAGATTGTTTGATTTTATCTACGGCCTTTACAAGGGCATGTAACTTTATGGTTCTTAATGTGTAAATGACCATTAAATCCCCCTATCACTGAAGTGGGCCGACACCCTTATCTCCACCCATAGAGGTCAGTGTTGCCATGGAATACTTGAGGATTTCAAGAGAAAGGAATTTATTTAATTTAAGCCAAATGTTACTAAAAAATTCTTTATTTATTTATTTATGTTTTGGTTGACTAATTGTTCTCGCTTTTTACTTAATGTGGACATTATTATTTGTTTTACAAGAGTGTTTACGTTTCTTTACAATGTATGCTTTTATTTTGAAGTCTGGGAAAGGAAGTGCAGTGGCACTGTTAGTATATTGGCGCACTTTCTGTGTGACGAGTCATTCTGATTAAAGTTACCGCAGAGAACAGACGGACTTTGGCTACTCATATTATAAATATTTGCTTTAAAGGGTTTATTTCTACCTCTTAGCTCCTGGCTGATGAAGGGCACAAGGTATAGTTTTTAATTTTATGTTGCTTGGTAAAGTTTAAGTGTTTATCGATCTCCTCTGAAGACGCTAATTAACGTTAAATGGGTCGTTATTATGCAGAGTGTGTATGCATTTATTGTCATAAGCAAGACAATGTTATAGTCTCTCTTGGTTTGCACGAGTAATTTATATATTATTTGTGTTTTCTCTCTAAATTGAGTCAGTTTTATTAAAATTCATTAAGTATTTAATTTAGTTCACATTGCGCTCTAAAAGGAGATTGTTGTAAATAGAATAATCATATAGGCCATACATTTAGCACTTTAAAGAAGATGGTGTATTTTTGTAGATGTTTTATCTGCATTAAAAATAGTTACTGTGTTAAAATAATTCATACTATATGGGCTCATCACACAATTTGTGTTGGCCAATTTATTGCTGGATGTGTAATTCAGTTTATAGGTTTGTCATGTGTTTATATACCTTTTGTAGGCAAATGTCTAATGTTTGTCTGTTTGTGTTTTTATTTAGCTCTTACAGTGTTTTTTATGGAAATTAAATCCTTTTACAAACATCAGTACCTGAGAGTGAATTGCATCTGTTCAGCTGGGAATGCTACATAATGTTTGCATTACAACAGTGTGACAGTTCTTCTAACAAATCTGACAAAAGAGCAAACATGTACAAAGATTTTTAGCACGTATAGTAGCTTTATTTGAGTCAGAGAAGATGGTAATAACAGTTGAAAACGTACTATAATATTAAGCAAGATGTTGAAAGAAATTATTCTACAGATGTTAAACACCTTAGGAAAATAGTTTGAAACACTGGTTTGTCAAAAGAGAAAGTTCAGTCATACATTTAAAAAGTTTCACCACACATGTTTTCCCATTTGAGGAAAAGCAGGATCTTACTCTATTTTGTCTTCACCGACAACAAAACACATCCCAACCAACAAAATTTGAATAGTGTCATATGCTCTCTGAACAAGATGACTAAAATTAGTGGCGTAATA
This sequence comes from Zacco platypus, assembly GCA_038088235.1. Lineage (NCBI taxonomy): Eukaryota > Metazoa > Chordata > Actinopteri > Cypriniformes > Xenocyprididae > Zacco > Zacco platypus. The sequence continues at coordinate 12,779,000 of CM076080.1, forward strand.
AAAAATGTCATTTGCAAAACCACATTTACAAACTTGTAACAATCTTAGAAATTGCTCATGAATGGCTTTTTCTGTATTCTGTATTTATTATAAACGGTGCTTTTCTTCTATGGTGTACCATCTTTTTCTCAGTGATTTGAGCTACATGGTGTTTTGTGTACACATAATTTTTGAATTTTATCTTCGGATTTTACCAGAGTGCTGAATGCTGCTTAACAACCTCACTTTTCGTGTTGATGCATCATGTGATCCCATATCACAGATAGCTGGAAAGTTGCTCTAAAAGAAACATCAATTTAGTCAAACACTCAAGCAGAAGGACTATCGCTTAAATTCTTAATTTTCATTTATTCCTATTCTGAATGTTTAGAGATCTCAAAGAACAGTCTTCACCTAAATTAAAAAAAAAAAACAAAAAAAAAACAGTCCAACAAACAACACATGCACAGTGTCATCTGCTATCTGAACTAAAACTAGTGTAGTAATAAAAAAAACATCATTTACAAACTGCTCAAAACTGCTTTTTTTGTGTGTGTGTTTTTATTATAAACTACACATTTTTTTTTCTTAGTGATTCTTACTGTATATTGTGTCGCTTTGATAGAACATTCCATTACCTGTTTATTTGGGGTCAAAGAAGATGGTAATAGTTGAAGTACATCCTAAGCTCATTTCTTTAATCTTTTGGTGAATGTTGAAGTGTTAAAAAAGTGCTAGTAAAATAAATAAATAAATAAAACACTAAAAAAAAAATCTTTAAAGCAACATGAAACCATGATATTCATATTTAAAATATTGTATAATTACTCGTTGAAGCATACTCACAGTTTGAAAATGACTTCCATAATATTTTCGTTTAGTATGAAGCTTGGTCTGGATCACCCAATACAAAGTGTTTTGTGTTCCGACCTCATGAAGATCACACCTAGCTTTCTAGAGAATTGCATATTTGTACTACATGCTTTAAACTTAGTGATCAACATGTTTCCTTTGTGTTTGTCAAACACCTCAGGTAAATCATTTGAAAAGTAGTTTTGTCAAAAGAAATTCATTCATTCATTCATTCATTAAAAAAAAAAAAGTGAAAATGATGTGTATGCCACATACACATCCAAAGAGTTTTACTCGTGTGAGGAAACTACTCAGCTACATTACTAATAAAAAAATGCTTGCCATCAGACAAAAAGAAATTTTAAAAGAAATTAAAGAATAAAATAAAGTAAAAGTTTTATTTAAAGAAAATGGACAACACGCCTTGCTTTTGCATACAAATGTAAAATGTTAAACGTTTTTAAAATCGCACGTGTCATATTTTGCTCAGAATTTTGAAGTCAAATGTGTATTTGTTCTTTTGTAAAACACACACACACACACACACAGTGATTTGGATTAAAACTAAATAATTTCTTAAAATTGAACAAAAGTAAAGACGAATTCAGATCTTATGAAGACTTCAGATGTCTCAACACTTGTGAAGAGATGACCCCAACCCACTGCGAGGTCTTCAGATGACGCAAACTCTGGTTCAATATGCACCAATGCTAAATTGTTCTATATATCATAATCATTTGTTAACATGTATTCATTACTTCAATGAGCTCATTGTTTCTGTCTTAAATTAATACTTTTTTTAAATTAAATAATTAAATTGTTAGCTAACAGTGGGATTTGTGTATACATTTCTGAAATTACATAACTTCCATAGTCACCTCTGATAACAGTTCACTCAAAATTGTGATGTTGACATGCATTTTTCTGTAAAGCTGCTTTGAAACGATGCATATTGAAAAAGCACTACACAAATGTGAATTGAGTTGAACAAGTTTATGTATACTAAATTAGTATAAGATGTTTTTTTTTGTGTGTGTGTGTGTGAGTCCAGAGAATCACCAGAAAGGTTTTGATGAAGTTTCATTCTTAAAACATCTAGCCTAAGCAACTGTCGTAAAACCATTAACACACACATTTAGGATGCACTCTTCCCCCACCAGGTTGACTCGCAAAGACCTTCACTGTGAGTTAAATAATTGTTGTCCATTCTTTTGTCTTTTTAATAATGAATCTATTGAGGTGTTTGGAAACAAAGATACAGATGTTCTAGAAAGAGCATCTCACAAACATCACCTATTCTGAGTTGTGTGGGTAATGAGGACTCTTTGGCTTGTTGAATATTTCTGATTTTTGTCTTTGTACTAACATTAACCTATAGTTCAGGTACTACTGATCATACTATGGTGGCAAAACACACACATACACACACACACACACACACACACATTTGTTCTAAAAAGATCACACAAACATGTTATTTAAAAGGATGTCGCCATGGTGCGAGGGTAATGGTCATCCTGTTTGTCTTGACAAATATTTTGACTCAATTAACACTTACTGAATTGAACAACCACTGTAGTTCCTACTGAGGTGTCGACATAACGTGAAACTAACTCTGATGTCTTTTAAGATTCAACGATCATCGGAAGCGTGGTCGCAGACATAACGCCTTTTTTGACCCTTCAGACTGGGAGGAGCCACCATGCCAGGAAGGAATTACCAAATTACTATCAAAGTCATTCTTACATCTGTTTGATCTGTTTTGTCTTTTTAACACATTCAGAAGTCAGCAGTGGAAGTCACGTAGACACGTCACAACGTGACACCACCTGATACCATAAACCCATAAATTAACTAACATCCGGTTGCTCTGACCTGACATCTGACACATGTCAACCTGTCAACCTGACAACCTGTCACTCCATCTGGGAGTTATGAACTGGACATAAAACTGTCATAAAAGGCAATAAATCAATCAAAAGTGACACAAGGTATATGTTAATACTACTATTGTGTGTATGTTTGATAAGTTGCGAGATATAGAGGTGCTAGTCATATAATTTTGCAAACCATTTTGCATTTAATGACTTATCCGATGAACTAATGACTTGACCTTTTGAGGGGTAAGACTGTTGCTCAGTGAACTATATAATACATTTTGATCAACATGACATAAGAAATTGATAATGTAGGAAACGGCAGAGAATTGTACATAATCATTTGCATAGACGTACCTAAGCATTTGCAACTTGTTCAAAGAAATGAGAAAACCGCTTTTTTGATGTGCACAAGTGACACAATGATGTGAAAATTGAACAGATAGTTTTGAGAATTTCAATTCTGATCTGAGAAATGTACCAAAGCGACTGAGAAAAACTGTAATATCGCCTTTCCCCCAAAACCACCTGGACATTCTCATTTAGAAGATAGATCTCTGGCGCCATCTTTTGGTCATCGATGAAAATGTTGCTCTCTTTAGATTCAATATTGTCAAAGTTTTTCTCAGTGGCTTTTATACAGACAGGAACGTCAGGAGGTGTAGGAAGACTGCACTGTAATGCAGTGCTGTCTTTTCCTTTCTGTATTGTGGAATTGGCAGACGTTCCCTTCATGCGCCGTGGTAGCGCGTCAAATCATTCACAGGTATAAAAATGAAGCTATTGTGCACAAATGTGATTTTTAATTAATATTTCATGTCGATATACAATGTTTACATATTTAAAACTAATCATGGTATTGTAAGACTCTTATTTTTTACTATAGATGTGTGGTTGGAGTGTATGAAATACAGTGATGTGTTAGCTTATACATCCTCAACAAGCAACACATAACTGAATAAAATGTATTTTGATTTCTTACAGCTCTACAGTGTGAGACAGTTATCTTTACAGCCTGGGAATGAGTTTTCTGTAAGTGTTAGCCATTTTAATACAATGTTTTAAAAGGTTAGTTCACCCAAAAATGAAAAGTATATTAATTGACTGGTATGATATTGCTAACAGGTTCCTGGTCAACCCTGACGATGGAAATGCCAGACAGAAGAAGTGTACTGCCAGACAGGAAGTCAGAAAGAGGACCAAGAGGGTGGTGCAGAGGAAGGTGACGGCCATCAAACCACATGCCAATTGTTTTATTCGGTCCTTGATGGAGTTTGAATGGAAAACTTCAAACTGAAGCCTGCACCCACCATTAGTGGGGCACTTGTTGTTTTTTAGTTGTTGTTGCTCACTTGTCATTCTTTTACCCAACCCAATCCTCAAGTTCTCATTTCTTATATATTTTTTTGTTTTATTTACAGATTTGTGCACACTTAAAGGGATAGTTGACCCAAAAATACAAATTCTGCCATCTACTCACCTTCAAGTTATTCCAAACCTGTACAAGTTTCTTTCTTCTGCTGAACACAAAATAAGATATTTTAAAGTATGTTTGTAACCAGGCAGTTGATGTTTTTTTCCCTACTATGCAAGTCAATGGCTACAGTCAACTGTCATCTGGTTACCAGCATTCTTTAAAATATCTTGTGTTCTGCACAAAGAAGAAATTCATGTGATGATGACAGAATTTTAATTTTTGGGTCAACCATCCCTTTAACAGTCGTTAATACCTGTAAATTGCTGATTCACTGAACATGTAAATAAAATGGTTTTAATAGTTTAATTGATTGAATAAAACATTTTTGACAAGAACATTGATTGGATTGTCTTTTGATACAGGAAAATTGTTAACAGTGTACTATAAAATGTTTTATATAGCTTTTAACTTACTGTATACTATACTTATCTCTTGGAGGGTGCCTTCCGTAGTCTCTCTTGTAGCTGGGTTTTTTCTTATCGCTCCTAAAATTACAGAAAATTTGTCATCAGTCTTTGTTCATCATTTGCTGTTATTCATATATAAACAGTACATGTCAAAACTTTGAAACATTTAATTTTTTTATGTTTTTAAAGAAGTCTCTTCTGCTCACCAAGACTGTATTCAAAAATACAATGAAACAGTGATATTCTGAAATAGTATTACAATTTAAAATAACTTGATTAAATTTATTCAAATTTAATAGGCAAGTGCACTCTCATAAAAAAATGTATGGTGCTGTCACTGGGGCACATATTAGTACAGGTACATGTTAGTACCTTTTCACTTTTGTACCTTAGTGTACTGCCCCAGTAACAAACACCGTACCTTTTTTTTTTCTGACAGTGTGCTTATATGATTGGATTATTATTGCAGTGATTATTATGTTTCTAGCATGTAATGTTTAGCAACTGTTCTTCTAACTCCTAATTGATGGATTGTGTAGCTTTTCATTTCTTAGACAACTGTTTCATCTTGTTTTGTTTTTTGTGATAGTTGTTCATGAGTCCCTTGTTTGACTCAAACACAACTACTACAAAAGGTTCAAACATTCACTGATGCTCCAGAAGGAAACACGATGCATTAAGAGCCGGGGGGTGAAAGCTTTTTAAATTTGAAGATTACGGTAAAATGCACTTATTTTCTCATCTGGGAAACATGGAAGTATCTACTGTATAGCTTCCGAAGGGCAGTACTAAATGAAAAAATATGATATTTAAACAAAATCTGAAAAATGTGCACATCTTCATCCTGTTCAAAAATTTAATGCAAAAATTATTAATGCATCGTGTTTCCTTCTGGAGCATCAGTGAATGTTTACAGCTTTTTTAATAGTTGTGTTTGAGTCAAAGATGGATCTCAAAATCATTCAGTCACTGCTGGAAAGGGTTCAAATATGCAAAAAATGCTGGATAATCAAAGAATGTGCAGGACCTGGAGGATTTTTCTGAAGAACAGAGCTCAGTTTAAAGGACAAGCAAGAGGATCATGAACAACCATCACATAACATAAATACAGATGTAGATCATACAGGTAACCACACACAGTATTCAGAACCAATGGTTCACAAACTTTTGAAGTGGGTAATTTTTTATAAATTCATCTTTTTTATCTTGTGTAATATATTCATCTTTTATGTAATATGTCTTATTTAGGACAGTACTAAATAAAACCTAACATTCACTTTTTATAATCTCTCTTATTTGGATAAAATAATTTTGCAGATACTGCAAACTTTTGTCCACAGCTATTAGAATATTAAAGCAGTACATTTTCATTGCAGTAAATATAAGCTTTCATAACTTTTTCTAATTACAAAAATAGTTCAAAAGAGACCTATTTAAGCCTTTCTTCCAAAGCATGAATTACAATTAAAAATTCTTTGCAGATGTAGTGGACCTGTGAGCTTTTTTTTTTTTTTTTTGCAGACCAAAGACAATCTACAACCCCTAATAAAATGTATGTTGCTCCCTATAGTGTTTTTAATATATTAAAATAAATGGTAATAACTTTTTTTTCTTATTGACACTTTGACAAACATATTTGTACTTTAAAGTCGCTAGATCTGCTTATTTTTCAAATTTTTTAGAAGAAAATAAACACAACCCTAAGTATTTATTTGATACAGTGGCTAAATTATCGAGAAATACAGCTTCAACTTCTGATGTTTCCAAACAGCACAGCAGTAATGACTTTATGAAATTCTTTACTTGCAAGATTAGAGAGAAAGAGAGCAATATTAGAGAGAAAATTATAGCCATGCAACTGTCTACTACAGTATCACATCAGACAGTGCATTGTAGTAACCCTAAGGAGCAATTCCATTCATTTGCTGCTATAGGAGAGGAAGAATTGTCTAAACTTGTTAAATCATCGAAATCAACAACATGTATGTTAGACCCTATACCGACTAAGCACTTGAAAGAGATGCTTCCAGAGGTCATAGATCCTCTTCTTAAGATCATTAATTCATCTTTATCACTAGGTTATGTACGAAAACTTTTAAGCTGGCTATTATCAAACCTCTTATTAAAAAACACAACTTGATCCTAGAGAATTAGTCAAGTCGACTAATAACTATTGATCTTTGCAACGGAATGAATCATTACAAATATATAGAATAAGCTGGACAATGACACTCTTTTCTTTGGACCTGCTGTGCAGCCAAAAATTATTTGCCAATTATTACTGTAAAGCTGCTTTGACACAATATGCATTGTAAAAAGCGCTATATAAGTAAAGGTGACTTGACAGGGTGGGGGACAGTTGTCCAGGAAGGAAGGAAAGACAATTTTAGCTTTGATCACTCAATCAAAACCTTAAGAGGTGTGATATCCAGCCTGACTGACTTTTTAATTGTTTGACACATTGCAAACCAACCACATCCACGACAGTAAGGACTGGCCCCCACAAAGTTGTAAAACAAGGTCATTTTCAATTTAGCAACTGGACTGCTTGCATCTCAGCTCAACTCAGGTAAGATCTCTTAAAGCTTCAAAATACTATTGCATATAAACACTTTTTCATATGCTTTAGTTAATGTTATTTCATTTAAATACTATTTCATATAAACACTATTTCATGCTTCATTTATCATCAGTACTTCTTAAGCTGGAAACAAACATCTCTTAAAGCTTCAAAACACAATGACTTTATCTTATTTCATATAAACACTTTAATATTCTTTATTTAATACTATTTCACATAATCACTGTTTCATCTGCTTCATTTATCATCAGTGTCAAGTCAAGTCAAGTCATCTTTATTTATATAGCGCTTTTTACAATGCAAATTAATAGAGAAAATGGTGTCATTGTGCAGCCTATTCTATATATTATTGATTCATTCCGTTGCAAATATCAATAGTTATTAGTCTAGTTAATTTAGGTATAGCAGCACTGCAGAAAACAGTGACGTAATCGTCCGGCTCGGCTCAGTTCGCATACAACGGCGCCAATGCAGGCATATCAAAAACATTAATCCATGATATCAGACATCAAATAGCCGTGTCAGTTCAAAATGACTAATCATCAATTTGCTCCCCCTGAAAAAACATTCCCACACAACAAAACTGAGTACACCCTGTTATGTACAGTGATAACAGCATGTAACTGTACATCGTTTAAGCCACATGTCCTATTCATCATGTTCATTGTTTTTGTGTACTTGACAGGACCATACAAATGTGTGTATCTTGTATTAAAGCAGTTAAAATTTGGTGCTTTAAGTACAGTTCTCTCATACTGACCACAGTATGTTAAGCATTGCACCTCATTGCAAAGAACTCTCTGAGGATTTGAGAATTAGAATTGTTCCTCTCCGCTAAGATGGCCTAGATAATAAGAAAGATTGGTAACACCCTGAAACAGTTACAGTCATACAGAGGTTTTCCAAGATGGGTTCCACTCAGAACAGGTCTTGCAAGAGTCCATCAAAGAAGTTTGTGTTAAGCATGTGTGGTAATGTGACCCCACACCCTGAGGATTACCAAGAAAATTTTGTTTTGCCTACAGTCAAGCATGGTGGTGGTAGCATCCATGAGTGCTGGGGCTGCATGAGTGCTGCTAGTACTGGGGAGCTGAGCTTCATTGAAGGAAACATGGATTCCAACATGTATTATGACATTCTGAAGCAGATTATGAAGCCCTCTTTTCAGAAACTGGGCCGAACAGCAGTTTTCCAACATGAAAAAGACCCCAAACAAACCCCCAAGATGACAACTGCCTTGCTGAGGAAGCTGAAGGTGATGGAATGGTCTATGTCTCCAAAGCTGAACCCTATTAAGCACCAGTGGGGCATCATTAAGCGGAAGGTGCAGAGGCGCCATGTGCCTAGCAGCTCTGTGATGTCATAAAGTGGAGTGGAAGAGGATTCCAGCAATAACCTGTGCAGCTCTGGTGGATTCCATGCCCAGGAGGATTAAGGCAGTGCTAGATAACAATGGTGCTCACACACAATATTGAGACTTTGGACTCAGTTTTGACGTTCACTTAGGGTATATTCACTTTTGTTGTCAGTTATTTAGAAAATAATGGCTGTATGTTGAGTTATTTTCAGAGGACAGTAAATCTATACTGCTATACAAGCTGCACATTCACTACTTTAAAATATATTCAAGTTTCACTTCTAGAGTATTTTTATTGTCCCTTGAGAAGAAATACCAAAATGGTTGCTGAAATGTGAGGGGTGTACTCCTTTTGTGAGATCCTGTGTGTGTGTGTCGTACAATGGTCTGGAATCTGAATGCTTGGAAAAAGAAGGGAGATTCTGTAGTAAGATGACCACCATTGTGCTGCTAAACAAAACTACTATTTACAACAAATTAATTTTGATCTCTTTTATAAATTTAAGTAAGATTACATTTTCTTTTGTTTGTTTTGTTCTAATTTATTACGAACCAAACTTAAATAAGTCATTTGCATAAAAGCACAAATAAAAGACAGAAGACACAGGAAACCGGTCCCACTTTATATAAGATGGCCTTAACTACTATGTACTTAGATTTAAATTAACCATTTGATACAATGAACTTATTGTATACATACATGTTTTTCCATTGTACTTATATTTTAAAAAATTACCTACATGTAATTACATCTGTAATTCATTTCTGCAATTACTTGATAATTACATTGTTGACCCATCCCTTACACCTTAACCCACCTTTAAACCCCATACCACCAAACCTGTCCCTTACCTACCCGTATCCCAGCAGTAAAAGTGTTTTGCAATACAATATGAATACAATAAGTACATCGTTTTTATTTTTTGACAAAGGCCACCAAATACAAAGTGGGATCATGCAGGAAACCTTCTGTAACCCTGCTACAATTATCATTACATTCTAATGTAGCATTTCCATTGCTAAGTAAATTTACAATAACATTTATTAGATATTATGGCAACTTAATTCTATTCATGAATTTAATTAAACAATGTTATTCATCAGCAATCAACCATTGTGGATTCCAAAATCATTTCTATTTAAGATGTATTTAATGTATTCTGATCAGAATGAATGCATACATCACACCCTAGACCATTTAAAACAAGATTAATGCTAAAGTCACATACATGAAGCTAAGAGAACTCTTAAAATGGTGACAAATAAAACAAATGACAATAAGAAAGGGAAAAATGATGACCAGAGGAAATATAGCACCATGATTACACCATCAAGAGTATATGCACAACTGATACATCCGCAGGATGAGGTGAAAAGTGAACGTGTTTCTATAAGCCAAATGGATGTTTATAAAGGAATACTTCCGGACTGCCGTCATGCGCAATTAAAGCTCTACAAATGATCCAGAACACTGCAGCACATCTCGTATTCAACGAGCCCAAAAGAGCCCACGTCACGCCTCTCTTCGTCTCTCTGCACTGGCTACCACTTGCAGCTCACATCAAGTTCAAGGAGTTGACACTTGCTTACAGATCTACCATAGGCTCTGCTCCCTCCTACCTCCACTCACTTTTACGAGTCTACGTCCCTACCAGAAGCCTGTGCTCACTAAAGGAGCAAAGGCTTGAGGTACCATCACAGAGGGGCACAAAATCATTCTCCAGAACATTCTCGTCCACTGTTCCTTGCTGGTAGAATGATCATTCCTGATACAGGATCTCTGGCAATTTTCAAAAGACATCTGAAAACTCATTTCTTTCCTGAGCACTTAGTACCATCCTTAAAAAAAACAAAAACAAAAAAAAACGTTCCTATCCTTTCCTCAAATCCCTCCTTATTCTAGTATATGCTACTCTGTGCAATGTTTGAAACTTGTATTGTGAGCACTTCCTGTGTCTATTTACCTCTTTATGATGAATCACTTGTTGTATTCCTCACTTGTAAGTCGCTTTGGACAAAAGCGTCTGCCAAATGAGTAAATGTAATGTAAATGTGTACAGGAGTACTGAATTTCTGTCAACAAAATACTCAAATATTATTCTTAAAATGTGGTTATGGACATATCTGTGGACATAAGATCATTTCCATCTTTCATTATATTAAAAATATTTCAATAAACATGGCTCTAGGGAAGTACAACCTATTAAATCCAACTGACATACATAAATTAAAGGTTAAAAAAAAATCTCTCAATCATCACTTGTTTTTGGTCAAAGACATTCCATAACTTCCTCTTTCAAATTCTATAACAATTCTGGCTGTTTTTAAAACTGTAGACTTAGTGGTGATTATATTATAGTTTGTTAGCTACAAACCTTATAATCATCACTTTCATTAACTGCAAGAATTTGAGTTCTCACAGCTTCTGAATTGCATGTACAAAATACTCAAAAAGGAAAAACTAAAGATGGATTTGCAGTGTGAATATCAAAACGTGCAAAAAAAAAAAAAAAAATCTATGCAAACATACACATCTCTTTTACCATCATAAACAATGAGAAAAGCCCACAGGAACTGTCAATAGAATGATCTCTAATCATTTTCAAAAGAAATAAATTATATTTTGCTTTAAAAAAAATGAAGCCCATTTTAGAACTATAACATTTGTGCCACTAAGTACATTTTACCTCAATATTCTTATTATCCAAGTATTTTTTTTTTTTTTTTTTTTACTTGTCTTTATTTATTTCAGTTGTAGTTTTAAATCATTTGTGTCCAGACTGGGTGATAGTTTTCATTAGTAAATTACAGTAATCTGAGAAATGAATGACAATGACTAAAAAACCTCAAATGTAAAACAACGATGCCTTCTTTACAATATTAAAAAAACCCCAAAAAAAAACAAACAATGAAAAGTAAACAGATTTCGGTTACTGGAAAATACAATTAACAAACCAATTTTCAATTTTCTGGACACTTTACAAAAACAAAGCTTAGAAGGAGCCGTTGGCTTATTTATTTTTACTACATCTGTTGGCAGTACCAGCCACTAACACAAACAAGCTGAGCAGTGAACCATTAGTATATAATGAGATCCAAAACACAGCTTGATTTGCCTAGAGACATACTGGTCACGCCCTAATCACAAGAGACCACGTCCACCAGTATTTATCCTCATGTATTACATATAATGGCTTATACAGCATATTTACCCATTGTCAAAATGTCTCAAAAAATATAAATATCTCGTTGGTAAAAAAATATCAGAAAATTCCGTTACATATAGAATATACATTTCTCTGTAAAATGGTTTCATGAAAAAGGCGCATTAATCAGCTGCAGTTGGGTTTGGAGGGTGGTATTTTTGGAGCAGCTCAACTTTAGTTTTAGGGTGAGAGATATAACGCCTTCCCATCTCCCCAGTTTAAGATTTTGGCCTGACCTTTGGTCTTGTTCAGTCTTCTTTTATCCTGGAAGGGTCCATCTCAACCTGGGCCAGTGACTCTGATTCTGTCCAGCATTTTTTTGTTGGCCTGTCTAGACTCTGGCAATCATGTTGGTGCTTCACTGAGCCATTTCTGTCTGAGTTGTGGGTGTCTGTAATTTTACAGCCGTTGGAGTCCAGATGATCTGCAAGTAGACTGTGTTTAGATGCTCCATTTGACTGGACAGATTCATTCATCTCATTCACACTACTCAACATCTGTGTGGCAACTGCACTGGAGCTGTGACTGCTGAGTCCTGAATTGGAAACCACAGAGATATACTATAATGCATATACAGCTGTAACAAATGAATTAAACACACCACATACAACTGTAATCCAACCTGATTTCTACAAAATATCCTGAAATACCCACCAACGCATTTCAATCTAGTGTGAAAAAAATTACACTATGTACTACCATTGTGGCCACTAGTCTCCTCTCGCTCTGATTGGCTAGTGCTGCTGCTCGAGGCGGCAGGAAGAGGCGTGGCTGCTCGACTGGAGGCAGTGCTTTCTGTTTCGTCTAGAAGTCTGTCCATGTAATCCCTACACAAATAAAACATGGATACACACCTTATTTTGAGAAACAGCAGACAGAAAAAATAATTACTTTCAAGAGTGTTCACTCTTGGGTTCACTCTTTACGAAAACAACTAACAATACAAGTTACAACATACATATTTATATCTTGAACTCTTCACTCTTCAAAAGCATTTAACATGTAAAATCCTCAAGGTTTTATTTTGATGGAATATTGGTATGATATGCTGTAAACTTCTGTTGGCAATTATGCTATTGTGAATGTAAAAAAAGTGAACGTAGTGCACACATCGTGTTCCCAAATACACATTAATCTCACACTGCATGCAGAGATGGAGGTTGGGAGAAGCAGCATTTAATGTGAACCAAGCCTCTCTGAAATACGGTATTACAAGCTGCACTTGTAAAAGAACAGTGGCACTCTTCACTCTGAAATACAGTGCAACAGACTTTATACTTCCTTTACCATATAAGGCCAACGGTATCATATTTGATACGTAAATTTACGACATCTAATTTAACAAAACTAAAATTTTGCTAAGAAAATAATTTACTACATGCCTTCTGTCATCTGATTGATAGTTTGTACTTTTGTAGCAAGTATAAAAAAGGTCTTCAGGTCATGGTACATGGCTTTCTGAGATGTAATCTTTACTGATTTTTATAAAATAAATGTAAGAATAGCTTTTATATTGTTAGCAGTATTTCAAGATGAACACTTACTGGACTAAAGCAACTTGGGTTAACTGGTTAACCATACATTATATTTTACCCAAATCAAATTAAAAGTGAGTATTATATACATTATATAGATATATACACACAGTGGGGAAAACAAGTATTTGATACACTGCCGATTTTGCAGATTTGCCCACTTACAATGCATATAGAAGTCTGTTATTTTTATCATAGGTACTCTTCAACTGTGAGTGACGGAATCTAAAACGAAAATCCAGAAAATCACATTGTATGATTTTAAAATAATTAATTTGCATTTTATTGCATGACATAAGTATTTGATATTTGATCACCTACCAACCAGTAAGAATTCCAGCTCTCACAGACCTGTTAGTTTTTATTAGAAAATGGAAGAAGTTCCATCTCCCTCGGTCTGGGGCACCACGGAAAATGTCACCTCGTGGGGCATCAATGATCAAGAGGAAGGTGAGGGATCAGCCCAGAACCACATGGCAGGACCTGGTCAATGACCTGAAGAGAGCTGGGACCACAGTCTCAAAGAAAACCATTAATAACACACTACGCCGTCATGGATTTAAATCCTGTAGCGCACGCCTGCTCAAACCAGCGCATGTCCAGGCCTGTCTGAAGTTTGCCAATGACCATCTGGATGATCCAGAGGAGGAATGGGAGAAGTTCATGTGGTCTGATAAGACAAAAATAGAGCTTTTTGGTCTAAACTCAACTCGCTGTGTTTGGAGGAAGAAGAAGGATGAGTACAACCCCAAGAACACCATCCCAAATGTGAAGCACATTCTTTGAGGGTGCTTTTCTGCAAAGGGGACAGGACGACTGCACCGTATTGAGGGGAGGATGGATGGGGCCATGTATCGCGAGATCTTTCCCAACAACCTCCATCCCTCAGTAAGAGCATTGAAGATGGGTCACGGCTGGGTCTTCCAGCATGACAATGACCCAAAACACACAGCCAGGGCAACTAAGGAGTGGCTCCGTAAGAAGCATTTCAAGGTCCTGGAATGACCTAGCCAGTCTCCAGACCTGAACCCAATGAAAATCTTTGGAGGGAGCTCAAAGTCTGTATTGCTCAGTGACAGCCCTGAAACCTGAAGGATCTGGAGAAGGTCTGTATGGAAGCGAGGGCCAAAATCCCTGCTGCAGGGTGGGCAAACCTGGTCAAGAACTACAGGAAACATTTGATCTCTGTAATTGCAAACAAAGGTTTCTGTACCAAATATTAAGTTCTGCTTTTCTGATGTATCAATGTTCTGATGTCATGCAATAAAATGCAAATTAATTACTTAAAAATCATACAATGTGATTTTCTGGATTTTTGTTTTAGATTCCGTTACTCACAGTTGAAGAGTACCTATGATAAAAATGACAGACTTCTATATGCATTGTAAGTGGGTAAACCTGCAAAATCGGCAGTGTATCAAATACTTGTTACCCCACTGTATGTATGTATGTATATATATATATATATATATATATATATATATATATATATATATATATAAAAACATAATATAACAGGATTTTGAGGAACATTAATTCTCAATCATCATTGTATTGCACTGCATTCAATTGCAATCAGAACCTTACTTTTTAGCAGCAACAAACAATTCAAACACATCATATACAACTTTAATCCAACCTGATTTCTACAAAATATCCTGAAATATGCACCAAAGCATTTCAATCTAGTGTGAAAAAGATGACACTACATCATGCCTATACTCACCTGGAGCCGGATTGACAAAACATTCTTAAGAATAAAATTCTTCTTAACTGTCTTAATTTCTTCTTATTTTCAAACTTAAGAAAAATGACAAGAATATTTTGTTTTCTCAAAAACTTCTCTTAAGAATGTTCTTATCTTTTTTCTTAAGATGCACGCTTTTGGTGTGAGCACGAAACCTGCGGGAATGACTACAATTATGCGCAATACAAGTACTATTAAACTGGAATGAATGAGACAAGTGAGAGAGAGGAAGCGGCTGTGTGTCATTTCGCCATCGGAGAGAAGAGAGCGAGAACATGCAGCTGACGTTATTGTCTGTGCCGCTGGTAAAACGGTTCAGCTCAGAATCGGAAAGATGTGACACTGAACGGTTTCCTATATGGGATGGTCATGAGGAAAATCGGCCGAGTGGTGAATCAATTTTGTTGTGTTTCCACCTTTAAAGGTGACAGTTTCTTGCATATTTTGTAAAATATTGTGCTTAATTGTTCGAGGTCTGACCTCTTAACCAAACCACTTCCATACTATTGAAGTAGCTCCCTGTTTTGGTACTAAATTGTCATCGGAGGCTGACAAGCTGCTCTGCTCTCAGGCAGGTGTTTTTCTTTTTTTTTGAGCGAGCTAGGGAACGTGAATGCGCCATATGTCATTGCGTCGCTTTATCATTGATATCGTGATATGATACTTTTATCATGCAAAAAATTATACCGGTATTATCGTGCATGGTATGATATGGCACACCCCTGTTTAATGGTGCATTAAAAACTTGACGCTGAGTGATTAACTCCAGTCAAACAACCACAACGAAAATAGTAAGCATGCTTATTATGATATCTATGATAATCTACAGGAAGTGATGGGCTTTGAGATGTTTTTTATTCAAAGAGTCTTCAGCAATACCTCCCTTTCAACCAAATAAACACCTTTCATTAGAAAACTAAGTAAATTAAAAATTCTTAAGAAAAAGAATAAGATGTTCTTAAGAAAATATTTCATAACTTAAGAATTTTTTAAGAATTGCACAATCTTAAGAACTTCTTAGAATTTATCTTAAGAATTTTCTTAACTTCTTTTTTCTTTTTTAAGAAGATGTTTGTGAATCCGGCCACAGGCATTCTAACAGAACTAGGGAAGAGCTGCAACATAAACAGGATAGGAGAATGACAGGGGAGAGACAAATTCGTTGAGTTAAGTCGTTATTTTTGTTTTGTTTTTAAGTATTCTTAGTTGAAGGCTGAAGTATTCAAAGGTTGAATCACTGTAATCATGTTGACTATTTTAACAATGTTTTTACTAGTTTTCTAGACCTTGAATGTGGTCATTTCGTTGCTTTCTATAGAGGATAAAAAACCTCTCGGATTTCATCAAAAAATATCTTAATATGTTTCTGAATATGAACGAAGGTCTTACAGGTGTGGAACGACATAATGGTGAGTAATTAATGACAAATTTCATTTTTGGTGAACTATCCCTTTAAAGGGGTCATGACATTTTTGACTTTTTCATTATTAAAATATGTTCCTCGAAGTTCACTTATAATGCAATTCAAGTTTTCTAGTTCAAATTCTATGTTCATAAAGCACATTTAAAACAGCCCCAACATTGACCAAAGTGCTATACAGGAGCATGACAATCATAAAGCATTACATGTGTTAAAAAGCTAAAAAGAACAAATGAGTTTATTTGATGTTATATTTGAGCAAAATACTCATATCAGTTCAACCATTATCATGCAGCCCTATTGTAGAAATCCAGCCAACTAAACTGTTCATAAACAATGATCTAATTTTTGTTAGTCCATCAAGACCGGCAAAATGTATACTTACGTTACTCCTGGGTGAAGGTTGTATTTCCTTTTTCCAAGCCTAGTTTGTTGCGCAAAGAAATCATACCGCTCCGATTTCTTCCACATGTAATAAAAAGCCACACAATCTCCGACGGACCGAGTTCTGACCTGAAATTGGATAAGGTTTGCTAAACACTAAGGTAACGACTGAGACAAATCAGACACAATTATTTGTCACATTTAACAAATAATCTTTAAAACTCACTCTGGGGTCTGCGGAACTCTCCCCCAATGGAGCAGCTTGGGCAAGTGCCTCAGTTACCATGGACACCATCTGATAAGGCTTAGTTTATAACCCTGAACTATGTAACAATGCCAAGTGGAATTTAATTAAATTTGAAATTTAACTTTTGTTTATTTACCTCTCCTTTTAGCTCCCTAAAGCTAAAAGTACCTTCTACTTTTAGCCTATTTTAGTTATATTACCATTACCATCTTCCCTCTCTGCATAGGATTGCAGTAGCTCCAGCAACTGTTGTTGCCTTAATGAGTTATAAGTCATTAGGATCCTAATTCCTATCTCTTTGCTACCCCTCCTCACTCCTTAGTGTCAGGCCGAGTGTATAATGTATGCTCACTGACCAATGTATTGCAGGCCCCAGAAAGGACTAGAAACACTTCCCCTTGTTTCTTTTTCTTTTGACCTTGAGGTGTTTGGAGACCATCTCTCTCTCGTGTCCCCACAAGTGTGCCAGTTTGCCTAGGACATCCAGTCCTGCCACCCAGGACACCCTGGAGACCCGGCAGAGCAATGTAATGGACATCCTTCAGCCCAAGGCAACCAACGACCTATGACAGTAGAGGAAGGAACAGCGAGATGGCAACACAAGCAGACACTCGACACCCAGCCTGAGCCACAAAGAGCTTCATCTTCTCCTTAGCTCAAGGTTTTACGGGCTTCCGACAGGAGTCAAATGAACTAAAGCTGGAAGTCAGCGTGAGAGGGCACAGGACAGATGCAAGGACTCTGACAGAGTGGAGCAACTGAGGGAGATCCAAGTCTTCAGGAGGCTCTGACAGCTGTTGAGCAGCTGAATAATGCCACCAAACAAGATCTGAAAGGAGAACTTTTCCACTTAAAGAACTTAAAGAGCTGTTTGAATTTAAAGAGACACTAAAGCTAAGACCCGTGACTCCATTCCGCAGCGTTATAGAGGAGATTGGCATTGTCCAAAGAGAACTGAAACGACCCGACCAACTGCAAATGGACCAGACGAGAAAGATGTACCCTGCTGAAATTCACGTCAGCAGTGCAAGCTTCCTCAGCCCTGCACAAAGGAGGGGGGGGGCAAAGCCCTCTATGTAACACGTCACCGCCAGCTTCCAGAGAGCCTCTGCAGCCTGTCTGCCTCGCTGCCGAATTGTTTGTATCTGTTACTCCGTATAGCTTTGTTTTGAATCTATTTATTATCATTACTAGTTGTCTATTTTATCATCACCATATATCTGATATTGTCTAATATTGTCATATTGTCAGATGGTATCAGTTTAAGGTTAATCTGACTTTAGCAAAGAAACTCGAATTTCAGTATTAAAGCGTAAGTTTTTTGACAAAAGAATTTCATTTCAGTGGCATATAAACATATAAAGCATATAAACTGTACCAGAATTGATTAGTATGCTTTGGTATTGCTGAAGAAATACCAATTGCACTATGGCTTAACCTATTCCTGATAAAGAAATCTCAGTGCAGTGTAATACAAATATAGATTTGGGTAAATGCTCCCCTTTCTACATGGTAAAGGCCTAAGAAATTATAGTCAGATTGATGTCATTCATCTAAACTTTAGCTGCATCTACCAGCATAGCTACCTGGTGATCAAGACTGTGTTTCATTCCCTGATTGATTCATCAAGTGCAAATGAACTGATATACTGATTGGATTAAACTTCTTGTTATTATGAATGCCATAAAATGAGCACTACCTTGTTGGCTTGGATAAAATGAAAGTCTTTTCCGTAAGACTTTAATCCTTGTTCAAAATTCCTGCATTCTTCCTCTGTCCAGACCGATAGTTCCTCTGTAAGAAAGATAAAAGTGCAATACATGTAAGATTAGGGCTGGCAATGGATTAAACCTTTTAATTGTGACTGATTTTTGTATTGAACATTTTCAGTTTCTTTTAAAAGAAAATATATACTAGGCCTTGGTGTAATTAATACGTTCAGCAATTTGTGTGCATTTTAATATCAGGTATGAAGGTTCTGATCAGTTTATTAGAAGTAAGTCATTACAGAATTAAATAGTTAAAATAAAATTGAACAAATGTGTTACCAATATTACAGCTCATACACATTTAATTTTTTGCATGACAGTCCTAATGGCACACCTTCATTCTATCAGACACTATACAGTGAAGACAGAGTGGAAAAGCTGTACCCTTTCCAGAAAATAAGGCAATAGCAAGAAAGGAAAAAGTCAAGATCAATGAGGATAGAAGCAGTGAGGGTGATGGCAGACATGAAGAATAGAAGTCATAGAGTGTCATCAAAGTGTGGGGTACACTGAAAAAGAAGGATCTTGTTGATTTTCACTTGTGCTACAATCATTGATTTGGAATTCCAAGAAAAAAAACATTTTAAACATGTTGACTGTTTTAACTTTTTTATTATTTTTTATTATTTTTTATAATTTATTATTTTGTTTTTTTATCTTTATTGAATAATAGCTGACTTTTGTACAGCAGTTAATCTAAGAATGTAAAACTAATGTATCTTGCAGCACATGTCAAGTCAAGTCAAGTCACCCTTACTTATATAGTGCTTTTTACAATGCAAATTGTGGCAAAGCAGCTTTACATAAATAATTGGCAAATAATGTTTGGCTGCACAGCAGCTCCCAAAGAAAATGGTGTAATTGTCCATCTTATTTTATATATTATTGATTCATTCCGTTGCAAAGATCAATAGTTATTAGTCTAGTTAATTTATGTATATCAGCACTGGAGAGAACAGTGATGTAATCGTCCGGCTTAGCTCAGTTCGCTTACAACGGCGCCAATGCAGGCATACCAAAAACACTGCTGAATATCAAGCAGGTGTCCCCAACTTAAGCAAGCCAAAGGGTGAAGTCAGTATGTACATTAACGACGATTTGAGAGAAATATAAAATAAATTATGTAAATGGCGCAGCAGAATTTTGAACAACTTCCTGAGTTGTAGCTGGGCGCCGTTGACAGACGTCGAATTGCGCCGCTGGTATGCGTACACTCACAGAAAACAATGCGTTCAAATTTTAAATACGTGGCGGGCCACTGAGCTTCTCGTCTGGTGTGCGATCCCCTTTAGATATGGTTTCACTATTTTCCAGGCAGTGAAGTTACATCTGAATTTGTGTCAAGTTTTTGACATTTTCACATATGAGTTCCAAATGAATTATAGTAGTACAAGATGAAATGGAATTTTAATAAAGTTTTGAATGTTTTTTGAAACACTAATTCCTTTTCACTACTTTTCAGATGAAAGTGAAAATGCATGTGAACGGGTATTCAGACAAGTTTCAGACAATTTGCCAAAAATAATTTACGCTAATATGAAAAAATCAGTTATAAATGATGAACCCCTAATAAAAAGTCAAAGGTCAGAAACTTATTTTGGCCTTAAATATATGTAAAATATAAAATTTATATTAATAAATTTATAAATGTTTTTCTAGCTGTGATTTCATAATTAGTCCCATAAAAGAAATTAAATAAGAAATATTTTCAAATTTTCATACATAACATTTAGGCCAACAACAACATATTCATTGCAGCGTCCTAAATCTCGTACAGATACTGTAAAATGAAATTCAAGGACTTTTCAAGCACTACTTTTTTGGTTTTCAAGGACTACCATCAGAAATCTAACTTATCAAATAATATCTTCATTATCTTTCAAATTCTAAAAAAGTTTGCAATAAATTTATTTTTAAGAATTTTTAAAATTCAAATTACAGATAAAAGGTATCTAAAAATACAACTTTCAACTCATATTAAATACAAAGTTTAGAATGGCTATTATTTTTAAAAAAATAATATTTTATATTATAAGTACACATTGCAGCTAAATTCGGTTGTCAGTTCATCTTGTAGTGATTAATCCCGTTGTGTACACACACAGTTCAGTAAAATACAGGAGGGCTAACCACATTCTAAAACCGAATTAACTCCCAAAAAATATAGTTAGTAACAACCACATTAACAAAAATTCTATGCAGTGTGTATGGAACCAAACTGAACAACTAGTTGTTAATGACTTTTTTCACGTGCATCGTGCATTTCACGTGTCTCTCTTCTGTATGTGTGGTGAATCACAGGGAAAGCAGTAGCCTACTAGCCTTGACTCATTCGTGTTGCCGTATCTACCAGATCTTTCCTGTTGCCAGAAAAACAGCAAACAACAACAAGCCCATAATAAACAGAAATAAATCCAAATGCTTTATGCTGAAAATAAGACCAAAATATCACGACTCATGTCTGCTCACTTTAATAATTCCATAAACCTGATCACTTTATCATGGTAACAGAAAGAGCGATCTGTGTGAAAAAGGCTGTACAAGCATAAACAAAACAATGCCTCCGTTGTTCTTTAGTTAAATTGCTGAAAATAACGAGTGTTTTGTCACTGTAATATTATTTTGGTCACAATAACAGATACCAAACACGAGAGATGCCAGAACGTTGCTATGGTTTCCAAGCTCTCAATTATTGCAGTTTCGAGAGTGCAAGGGAAATTTTATTTTCTTATGTGTGTTCAATCAATGCTATGGCTCATACATGATTAATTTTGTTAATCTTATACGAGTTACAAGGATTTCCTTATATGATCTTTTCATAATCTTTGAAGCATGAGAAAAATGAAATTTGTTCATGATGTTTTCAAAAGTATGGTTAACTATCTAAGAATGTGAAGTGATTGAAGGTTTGCTGAAGACTGTTGCCCAATGGAGGTTAACCCATATATTCAGATCCTGATCGGTGAGCACGAAGAGGTATATGTGTTATCTGTTAGTTTTATGGCTAAGTAAATGGGTTACCATTTACCTTATATGTTGCAGGGTTAGTAAATAGATGCTCTGAGCAATGACTTTTCTGCCCTTAAGGTCAGTTAGCTGGGAAGAAGTTAGGGGTTTAGATGTCTCTAACTAATAATAATTTACACACGCTGAGCGGATAACTATTATGGAATGTCGATGGACTGGAATTTGTACCTATATGGTAAAAGGAAGTAGGATGGCTTTATGATAATTTACTCATTTTTTTATCCAATCAAGTTTGAAAGTCTTTGTTTGCTGAAAAATGAATATGTATGATTTGACTGGATAAATACTCTGTTTTGTGTGGAGTTCACTTTGTAGTTCTCTGAAAAGAGACTACCCTGAATTTAGATTTTCAGAAATAAATTTGGTTTGATAATTTTACTATTAAGTGGCCTGACTTTAATCATATGGGTGAATTTCCACCACAAGAGTGAGTCGTGTTCTATAAACACGCAATGTTAACTTAGGGATTCACTCCCGTATTTAAATGCGGCTGTCAGTCCTGAAACTTATAGTGTGTACGTGTTGGTGTACTTGGTATTGAGAAACTGTCTATATGTTTAGAGAATTAGTAATGACTTCAGTGCAGGTTTCATAGTTAGGCCAGAAGGTGGCAGCAAGGGAATGACTTTTAAAGTGAGTTAGTATACCAATCGTTAAAAAACAATGGCTCAATGTAACACAGTTCTTAAGAACAGGAAGAAGGAGGTGGGAACCGGCGAACGTTCAACATAACTTTTAATCAAAAAATAAACAACAAAACGAAAGTAAAATGGCGGCAGTTCCTCACGGAGACTGCCGCCCACACAAACATAATAAAAACACAACATAAAATCCAGGCCTGGTCCTCTCTCGTCCTTCACTGTCATCGCTCCTCATTTATGCTTCTGGAGCTCCTCCGTGAGAGATACAAGACCGGTGCAGTGCGCAGCTGACGCTCATTATCAATCACGTCACCGGCCTCTCGCAGTTCCCTCATGGCTCTCGCCCCGCCCTGCTTGTCACACTCACTTTCGTCAGTGTTGCCAAGTCTGCAGTTCCCTTTCGTCGAAGGACGCTTTGGGAACGCCTCTGCGTGAACATGTCTGATGCTTGAATGTCAACTAGCCAACGGCGAGAATGAACGTCACGGGCGAATGACGTCATGACCAGGAAAGGATAAAAGCACATCCAGAGCGATCGCTCACTAGCTTTTCTGCCGCAGCAAAGCACTCTGTGTTTGAAACTGTTGGTCTCATTTATTGTTGTCACGATATTGTACGGCTCAATATCAGGTCCAATGGCGATGCAAACATTCAGGAAGTGTGTTCCTCCCTGTCAGGTGAGGATACACACAGCTTGTGTGTTAAGTGTTTAGGAGCGGGGCTGACTGAGCATTGAGAGAATGCACACTCTGTTCCCGCCTACCACTCTTTGACATGAGTGAGCAGGAATGCGTTCCGCCACGGCTCTGGATCCGCTGTTACCGAGGTAGAGTGGAGAAAGAGATCGTGGAGTTTGCAGATGGATCTCTTAGAGGGGTTTGAGACAGGCTTGAGTGCTCTTTCTCTGCTTTCAACTGATTCAGCGCTCAATCACTTCAGCTATCCAGCTCTGAGGAGATGGATGTGTTGAGTGGCAGAGAGGGGGAAGAAGATTTGCCATCTCCTTCCCAAGCGTATGAGGAGCTGGTGGAGGTGATCACTCACGCAGTGTCAAAGTTGCACATCAGTTGGCCAGCCGAGAAACAGGGTGCTCGTCCTAAAAGTAAACTGGACGAGCGCGTTCTTACACCAAGCACATCACCTCCACCAAGGGGCCTTCCATTCTTTCCCGATCTGCACAGTGAGCTGTCTAGATCGTGGAGGAAGCTGTATTCGTCACGTTTGTTCAGTCCCCAAGTCAAAGCATATAGCGATATAAGGGGACTGAATGAATGCGGCTATGGGGCGATGCCCAAGGTTGAACAGATGCTTACGACATCAGGTTTGGTGGGGAAAGCGTACACGGCGGTAGGTCAGGCTGGTGCATGCTTGCATACGATGTCAATCTTGCAGGCATACCAGGCTGATCTCCTGAGAGATATGGATGGCGGTGAAGGGATTGGCCCGGATGTAGTTCGAGAACTGTGTTGAGCCACAGATTTGTCTCTTAGAGCCACCAAGGAGCCCGCCAGAGCAAATGGGTGGTGTACTAGCAGCCTTGGTGGCAATGGAGAGGCATCTGCTCAATTTATCCGAACTAAAGGATAAAGACAGGGCCTTTTTCCTTGATGCCCCGCTTGCTCCCTCTGGCCTCTTCCACGACACTGTCGATGTAGTTGTCGAGAGGTTCCAGGAGGCCAAAAAGCAAGCAAAGGTGTTCAAGAAATTTTTACCATGCTGCCATCAACCCTCTGGGGCTGCTGGGCGTGAGCAGCAGACGTCAAGCTCCTCATACTGAGTGCAGCAGAAAGAGAGAGCGCAGCAGAGAGCCAAAAGAGGTCCTGATGCCAGTGGGGTCAGGATCTCGAGGGCAGCCCCATGCGGGGTGGAGCGGTACACTCCTCAGTATACGGCGCCAGCCCCATCTTGTTGCCCTCAGGGCAAAAAATTTTGCTGAGTTAGTACTGGCTATGGAAAAAGTCCTTATTGTTGGTGATTTTAATATCCATGTATATTATGAAAAAGACGCATTGGGATTGCCATTTACTGATATTCTAAACTCTATTGGAGTTAGACAACACTTGTCAGGACCCACTCATCGCCGTAATCATACTCTAGATCTAATATTGTCACATGGAATAGATATTGATGCCGTTGAAATTCTGCAGCAGAGCGATGACATCTCAGATCATTATCTAGTCTTGTGCATGCTACATTTAATCAAGGCTCCAAAACCACCTCTCTGCCACAAATATGGTCGAACCATCACCTCTACCACTACAGATTGCTTTATAAATAATCTTCCTGATCACTTTCATCATCTTAGCAAACCAGAACACTTAGAAGAACTCAATGTTGCAACAGAAACTATTGACGCTCTCTTTTTCCAGCACTCTAGACTCTGTCGCTCCTTTGCGCTTAAAAAAGATTAAGGACATTAGTCCAACACCATGGTTTAACGAGCACACTCAGGCCCTTAAGAGAGCAGCCAGAAAAATGGAGTGCAGCTGGAAGAAATCAAAACTAGAAGTTTTTCGTATTTCATGGAGAGAGAGAATGATTGAGTACGGAAATGCCTTAAAAACCGCTAGATCTGCTTATTTTTCAAGTATTTATTTGATACAGTGGCTAAATTAACAGGAAATACATCTTCAACTTCTGATATTTCTAAACAGCACAACGGTAATGACTTTATGAACTTCTTTACTTGCAAGATTGACAACGTTAGAGAGAAAATTATAGCCATGCAACTGTCTACTACAGTACCACATCAGACAGTGTATTGTAGTATCCCTGAGGAACAATTCCATTCATTCACGGCTAAAGGAGAGGAAGAATTGTCTAAACTTGTTAAATTATTGAAATCAACATGTATGTTAGACCCTATACCGACTAAGCTATTGAAAGAGATGCTTCCAGAGGTCATAGATCCTCTTCTTAAGATCATTAATTAATCTTTATCACTAGGTTATGTACCGAAAACTTTTAAGCAGGCTATTATCAAACCTCTTATTAAAAAAAACCTAGAGAATTAGTCAATTACTGGCTGATATCCAATCACCTTTGATCACCTTTTCTGTCAAAAAATACTAGAAAAGGCAGTATCATAGCAACTGTGTTCCTACCTGGAAAGAAATGATATCTGTGAGGATTTCCAGTCATGATTCAGACCGTACCGTAGTACTGAGACTGCTCTCATTAGAGTTACAAATGATTTGCTCTTATCATCAGATCGTGGTTGTAACTCTCTATTAGTCTTACCAGACCTCAGTGTTGCTTTTGACACTATTAACCTCAACATTCTTTTGAATAGACTAAAAAATTATGTCAATTCAGTGGAATTGCATTGGCATGGTTCAAATCATACTTATCTGACCGTTATCAGTTTGTAGTAGTAAACGAAGAGATGTCATTTCGATCACAAGTTCAATACGGAGTACCGCAAGGGTCAGTACTAGGACCGTTGCTTTTCACTCTGTACATGTTACCCTAGGGAGATGTCATTAGGAAGCATGGCATTAGTTTTCACTGTTACGCTGATGATACTCAGCTCTATATTTCTTCTTTGCCCTGCTCTCTTGATAAACAAACTACAGTCTAAATGACAAAAAGTCCTTATTAGATGTCCTGACTAAAGTCCTTATTAGAACCAGGAAGTATGATCATATTAGCCCGGTTCTGTCAACACTGCACTGGCTCCCTATTAAACATTGTATAGATTTTAAAATCTTGCTAGTTACTTACAAAGCACTAAATGGCTTAGCTCCCCAGTACCTGAGAGAGCTCTTAATGCACTATAGTCCTTTGCATCTGTTACGATCTCAGAAATCTGGAAAGTTGTTAATACCTAGAATATCAAAATCAACCGCAGGCAGTAGATCCTTTTCCTATTTGGCACCTAAACTCTGGAATAATCTTCCTAACATTGTTTGGGAAGCAGACACACTCTGTCAGTTGAAATCTAAACTAAAAACGCATCTCTTTAACCTGGCAAACACATGAGACAGTATTAATTTATGTCTTCATATCCGTTAACCCTCTGGAGTCTGAGGCTGATTTGGGGTCCTGGAGTACTTTGACATGCCCTAACATTTGTGCTTTTTTCAGTTGCTTATAAACATATTAATGACAAAAGTCTCACTCCACTGTATTCAAAACTAAAAAAATATGTCACTGAAATAAGGCCTCAAAACACATACTAATATATTC
Source organism: Zacco platypus (assembly GCA_038088235.1). Taxonomy (NCBI): domain Eukaryota; kingdom Metazoa; phylum Chordata; class Actinopteri; order Cypriniformes; family Xenocyprididae; genus Zacco; species Zacco platypus. Next base: position 12,805,694 of record CM076080.1, read on the forward strand.
TGTATATCCAGCAACATTCTGTATGTTTTAGTCTAGAGTTTTTGCTTCAAAGTGATGTAAAAATCATTCTGCCTACTAGGACACATTAAACAATGTATTTGTCAGGCTGTGTGTATATATATAAAGGACGCTTAAGTCGAAGATCATATAAACAAAGATTTAATCCAAACAATCCACGGGAATACAGGCAGGCAGGCAGGCAGGTGACACACAGGATACATAGACGAGAACCGACGAACACTGAACATAACTGGGAGACTATATAGGGGAGATAATGAGGGACAAACGTAATCAGGGTGAACAGAAACAGGTGCGGGAAATTAACTGATCAGGTAAACACACGGAGGGCAAATGAACAGAGAATGACAACACTAAACTAAACACAACAGTCCATGGGTGTGACAGTATTGATTTTAAACTTCTAAGACACTTTTTGTTTAGGATGGCCGTAGAACCTTCACGAATCTTCATGAATATACAGTGATTCACACCTGAGGAGCTTAAGGCCCTGCCCCTAATGAGCCATTCAGTCAGGAATATGACTGAGTGAACTAAGAAAGAATGCAATGACAAAAGAAATATATAATTTTTTTATTTAAATATATATTTTTAAATATATATATATATATATACATATATATATATATATATATATATATATATATATACAGGGAGTGCAGAATTATTAGGCAAATGAGTATTTTGACCACATCATCCTCGTTATGCATGTTGTCTTACTCCAAGCTGTATAGGCTGGAAAGCCTACTACCAATTAAGCATATTAGGTGATGTGCATCTCTGTAATGAGAAGGGGTGTGGTCTAATGACATCAACACCCTATATCAGGTGTGCATAATTATTAGGCAACTTCCTTTCCTTTGGCAAAATGGGTCAAAAGAAGGACTTGACAGGCTCAGAAAAGTCAAAAATAGTGAGATATATTGCAGAGGGATGCAGAAGTCTTAAAATAGCCAAGCTTCTGAAGCGTGATCATCGAACAATCAAGCGTTTCATTCAAAATAGTCAACAGGGTCGCAAGAAGCGTGTGGAAAAACCAAGGTGCAAAATAACTGCCCGTGAACTGAGAAAAGTCAAGCGTGCAGCTGCCAAGATGCCACTTGCCACCAGTTTGGCCATATTTCAGAGCTGCAACATCACTGGAGTGCCCAAAAGCACAAGGTGTGCAATACTCAGAGACATGGCCAAGGTAAGAAAGGCAGAAAGTCGACCACCACTGAACAAGACACACAAGCTGAAACGTCAAGACTGGGCCAAGAAATATCATAAGACTGATTTTTCTAAGGTTTTATGGACTGATGAAATGAGAGTGAGTCTTGATGGGCCAGATGGATGGGCCCGTGGCTGGATTGGTAAAGGGCAGAGAGCTCCAGTCCGACTCAGACGCCAGCAAGGTGGAGGTGGAGTACTGGTTTGGGCTGGTATCATCAAAGATGAGCTTGTGGGGCCTTTTCGGGTTGAGGATGGAGTCAAGCTCAACTCCCAGTCCTACTGCCAGTTTCTGGAAGACACCTTCTTCAAGCAGTGGTACAGGAAGAAGTCTACATCCTTCAAGAAAAACATGATTTTCATGCAGGACAATGCTCCATCACACGCGTCCAAGTACTCCACAGCGTGGCTGGCAAGAAAGGGTATAAAAGAAGAAAATCTAATGATATGGCCTCCTTGTTCACCTGATCTGAACCCCATTGAGAACCTGTGGTCCATCATCAAATGTGCGAAAACAGTACACCTCTCTGAACAGTGTCGGGGAGGCTGTGGTTGCTGCTGCACGCAATGTTGATGGTGAACAGATCAAAACACTGACAGAATCCATGGATGGCAGGCTTTTGAGTGTCCTTGCAAAGAAAGGTGGCTATATTGGTCACTGATTTGTTTTTGTTTGGTTTTTGAATGTCAGAAATGTATATTTGTGAATGTTGAGATGTTATATTGGTTTCACTGGTAAAAATAAATAATTGAAATGGGTATAAATATGTTTTTTGTTAAGGTGCCTAATAATTATGCACAGTAATAGTCACCTGCACACACAGATATCCCCCTAAAATAGCTAAAACTAAAAACTAAAAACTAAATCTTCCAAAAATATTCAGCTTTGATATTAATGAGTTTTTTGTGTTCATTGAGAACATGGTTGTTGTTCAATAATAAAATTAATCCTCAAAAATACAACTTGCCTAATAATTCTGCACTCCCTGTATACATATATATATATATATATTACTGTATCAATTTTCTACATTTTGTGGGAGTTTTGGTTCCTTGCCGTTGTTGCCTTTGGCTTGCTTGGTTGGGGACACTTATTTGATATTCAGCAGTGTTTTTGGTTTTTGGTATGCCTGCATTGGTGGCATTGTATGCGAACTGAGCTGAGCTTGATGATTAGATCACTGTTTTCTCCAGTGCTGATATACATAAATTAACTAGACTAATAATTATTGATCTTTGCAACAGAATGAATCAATACAAATATATAGAATAAGATGGACAATGACACCATTTTCTTTGGGAGCTGCTGTGCAGCCAAAAATTATTTGCCAATTATTACTGTAAAGCTGCTATGACAGAATTTGCATTGTAAAAAGCGCTATATAAACAAACTTGACTTGACTTGAAAGCACAAATCCAGTCTGTTGTAATACATAATGCTTTGTACTGCCTTAAACATTGTGATTAAAGATGATGAAGATGACATTTAACAACTTTATAAGGCTCACCTCTGGCTGCTTTAACATTAAATCTTAATCTTCTTAAAGCTTCATCGGTATCAAAATTACATTTCACCAGCTCATATAATGCCTGAGGGGAGAAAACACAATTTGTAGTGTGTATTATGTCACAGTTCAGCATTTGATCACAAATAAATAATTACATTATTATTAATAATAATAATAATAATAATAAATCACAGAGGTGGTCCTTTGTACCTGCTCATTATCTTTGATGTGAGATCCTTCTGGAATTGCATCTACGCCAGTCTCCTCTCCCGTCCGTCGACAGGCTTCAGTGAGAAACTCAACCACAGCGTTTTCAGGAAGGATTTCAGGATTCCACAGCAGCTGGTCGTCATTTTCATATACTGAGTGATAAAGTCAAAGATTCAAGGTGTGCATTAAAACTGTTCTGACCTGTACACAGGTAACTGCAAGTCAGTTTAACCCATTAAGGTCTGCTAGAATGCGGCAGGACACACCTCCCCGCGAACATATTCATAATCATATTACTAAGCAACCACTGATAGGAATAACACAAATAGGTATCATTTTAAACCATTTTGTTCAACTCTGTGTGCCATCCGTGTGTGCCATACAGCTACAAAAAAATTAATAATCATATTTTTCAAAACTTATGAGTAACCACAGAGTGCAGTCTGGATGATTGGGGCAGGGCGACACATTATGGCGGGAGTGACACGTGTCACTCCGCCTACACCCAATTTCATTGGTTTGTAATACAGCAGAGCTTATTGGCGTAGACGGTTGGGGCATGAACATGTAGCATCTGGACCAGACAGAATTATTCATTATATTTAATGAATTATCCAGAAATTCACTCTCTCAACAAAGTTCTGTAAACCCATCCCCCGAAATGCAGCTAAAACCAGGCCTCTGGTTACTGTGATAACAAAGGCTTACGACCAGAAAGAATTTGAAGAGACTTGTGACTCTGAGGAAGGACAAATAAACCCTTTTAATCCTATATATTCTATATATAACCACATTGTTAGGAGAGGCAGAGAAAACAGGGACTCAAGAGCAGATAAATTGCAAACAGAGTTTATTGTCCAAAGGGTAAAGGAAATCAAAACAAAACATAAAATAACTGGTAGCCGAGCCACCAAGTAGAAGGGCGAGACAGAGGCGTAATCCAATGGACAGGCTGAGGTCAAAACCAGAAGCAAACCAACAGATACAGGGCAAAACCAAGGCAATAGTCCAGAACGAGAGCAAGGGGGTCAAAATCCAGGTGAGCAAGAAGAGGAACGATAGGGAACAGGAACTGGGCAGATGAACAACAAAACAGGGTTAAATAACCAGACAAGGCTTTTAAAAGTTTAGGAGCAATCAAAACAAGATCTTCCGGCGAAGGGACAGAGGTGAAGCAGACGGAAACCAAAACACACTGACAGAGAACCAAAGAAAGAGAGAAGCATAAGTAGTGGAGAAAATCAGTGCAGAAGATGGGGAACAGGTGTGTGAGTAATGAGAGTGAGAACACTGATTAGAATGGGATTCAGCTGTGATAGTAGGGTGAGGTGATAATCAAGACACAAGACAAACACAGCAGAAGGATCAAACAAGTGTACCCAATTTTTTCCTCTCATGATTTACCTTTTATAGGGTTTGGCCTATGCATCAATTCTCTCTTTTGAACTTCTTAGTATTAATGTTTCTGAGTTGCATACTACTGTCTGGTTAACTAAAATCACAAGGGTAGCATGTTTGGTATCGCTGGACTCCAACTTTCGTTTCCCATTTGGTAATTTATGTTACATGTTGCTAACTCTGTGACACATTAGTATTATAAGAATCTGGAAGGTTCTTCTCTCAAACATCCTCTCCGATGTCTCAGGTTAATATCCTGCTAGAATGCAGAGATCGTAAATTTTCCTTTCGGGAGCTCATGCATGATTGGCCACTGACCCAGTGGAGGAGAGGCCAGCGCCCGAGGTTCATAAGCCAGCACACAATCTCCTCTCTCTCTCTACAAACATGTGCATTCCCTTATGTACACTTAATGAATGATCTACGCTGAGTGGGATTACAAATTTATAAAAAGTTAGGTACATTGTGTATTACATTTTGAAGTACAGTCTAAGGAGATTAAGTCAGGCAGCCAAGGTGTCTGAGACATTAACATTTAGTATCTTCCTGTCTGTTTGGCATGAGAAGCTTAAGGCACAGCTGTGCTTTTGTCTCTATGATAATGTAAAGGTATGGGCAACACTGTCAGACTGATTTGATGGGCACCCCCTGCATTTGAATGACACTGTTATGCTTATTAGATCAAGGCTGGGGAAATGCCGGGAACGGGCATTTGTCTCCACCTATATTGTCTCCACCTACACTGTATGCATCCCTCCCTGTTGAATGTATTTAAACTACAATGCACACTAGCTTAGAGAGACTTCTGGGGGAAAGATATCCCAAGGTCTCCTGGTCTCTACTTCGACGAGGAAAAAGATTCCTACAGTTTTGGTGCCGTGACCCAGAGAGAGCTCCTCACCTGAATCCTGATTGGAACTTCAAGCCAGACTGAATTCTTCCGTACAAACAAGGGTTGGTGAGTGCCACTCTATCCAAAAGAACCTTTAAGACCAGTACAAATTTGTGTGATCCTCTGCGCCGTCAGAGAAGAGTTAACAGACAGCTGTAGGGTTTGGTTAAGTTATCCTCTAAAAAATGTTATGTTAGAGATGAAGTTTATCCTCTGTTCAGGCAGGGAAGATTAGCATCACGTGCTAATGTAAGTTATCCTCTGTTCAGGCAGGGAAGAAGTTATTCTCTGTTCAGGCAGGGACGAAGTTATCCTCTGTTCAGGTAGGGAAGAATTGGATATCCTCTGTTTCAGGCAGGGAAGATTAGCATCACGTGCTAATATTTTTATTATCCTCTATTCAGGCAGGGAAGAATTGGTTATCCACTGTTCAAGCAGGGAAGATTACCATCAAGTGCTAATATGTGCTATCCTCTGTTTCGGCAGGGAAGAATTAGCGTAAAGTACTAATAATTTGTGTTGTCCTCTGTTTTGCCAAGAAAGGTTAACAAGAGTTGATCTGTGTTAACAAGTATACCCTCTGTTGTTCAGAGAAGTTTTAGTGTTTTGACTGTGAGGCAACAAAAGAAACTCACAAAAAAAATGTTTAGAAAGAATGCTAGCTTGATCCCCACAACTGAAAAAGGTGGTCTTGCGACTCCTTTGTATTCAGACAGCGAATCCAAATCAAAGTTAGGAGTGAAAATGGACCTAATAGTCATTGAGAAAGTTAGGCAAGAACTAACTCAGAAATATGAGATCCATCCAGACAAGACTTTGTCTGTAGATGAGTGTAAAAAGGTTTTAGGAGCATGTATTCGCAAGAACAATGTGAGAGGCATTATCTGCTGCCATAGAGAATTTGGTTTAGCGCTAGCTAGACAACAGTCTCAGCATAACTCAGAGCTAGAGGAACAGAACAAAGAGCTCCGTGCAAGAGTATCCTCTTTGACTAAGAAGTTGAACCGCAACAAAGCTGCAGCAAAAACTGATGTGGATGAAGTTAGTCAGGCTGATAACAATTATCCTGACTTACAAGCTTTCTTCGAAACAGATGTAGCTATTCAATCAGTAATTGATGTGCCTATAGATTCAGTGAAGGTATGTGGCGCTAGGAGAAGATCTCAGGGAATTGAAAGTGTTCCTCCAAACTCTTCTATTGTCCAAGTGCAAACTGTTGCCAAAGGGCTAGGACCTAAAGATATAGAGAGACTATCCCAGAGCTTACCCTCAGCACACAGAATTTTTTTCTGAATTTAGAAGGGCATTGATAAGCAAAATGTGTCTCTATGATATGTCGTTAACAGAAGTAACACAGCTGATGTCACAAATTCTAACTGAATCTGAATTCAACAGTTTTGAGTCTGCTGTCACTTCTGAACTACAACATGTCAGTAAATGCGATTTGAGAGAAGGCGTTTTGAAAATTCTAAAGAATATCTTGGGGCCCAAAATAGACTGGTCCAGAATCACTAACTGTGTGCAAAGGAAAGAAAAATCTGTGAGTGAATATACTGAAAGGTTTTGTCAGTTAGCTGTAACTTACAGTGGAATAGTTGAGGATTCAGAATGTGTGCTAGATGTCAAGGGACCCTTAGTCTGCATCTGGTCAGATGGTCTTTTAGCCGAGTACAGAAAAGCATTGCCATTCCTAGATCTAACTTGGTCTAACAAAACCCTCAGAAGTAACCTAGAAAGGCTAGCTACATGGGAAACAGATGCTGATGTAAAGGCAAAAGTGAAAGAAGCAGCAGCTACGTTTAGCACAAGGAATCAAGACCACAGATGGCCTAAAAAAGAAGACAAATGTAACTACTGTGAAAAATCAGGTCATTGGGAGAAAGAGTGTAGGAAGAAGTTGCAAGATAGTAAAAAAATTCTACGCATTACTCTGCTCCTCAGCCTGCCTACAACCCTGAAGTAGTTTTGCCAGGGTACACTGAAACTTTAGGACAGCTCGCTCAAGCTCTTCTAAAAGCACAAAAAGAACAGGAAAAAAACTAACTGTTGGGACTGTGAGTAGCTACCTTTCCCCTGTAATCCATCAAAATGACAAAAGGATTTTTGTGAAAGGCAGCATACAAGAGAAGGAAATTGACTTTTTACTTGATACAGGTGCAGAAATTACAGTAATTCCTACAAAATTGGCTGAAGGTTTAAACATCCCTTACAAGAAAACTAAACTTTGTTTAACTGGTGTAATAGCTGAAGATTCTGATTTGTACGAAACCCCATCCATAGAGGTACAGTTAGGCCCAAAGACTCCATTAAATACAGGTGCAATTCTAGGCATGGATCTACTCAGACAAGTACATCTAACTTTAGACATGTCCTCGGAATCTACTAGCATAAGAATTTCCTCAGCAGAAGTTTCTAACAATAATGCAACCATTCCAGAATATACTTTCTTATAGAATCATCCAATTTGGGCTAAAGACAAGGATGATTGTGGGTTTTTGACAGGCATAGAACCAGTCAAATTGACAGGAAGCCCACCTCCTGTTACTAAACAATATCCAATCAATAAGGAAGCTATACAGGGAATCAAACCTATTGTAGAAAAATTACTGAAGCAAGGAGTGCTAGTTAAAACCAACAGTCCCTGTAACTCACCCATATGGCCCATCAAGAAATCCAATGGGACATGGAGACTCACCATAGACTACAGAGTAACCAATAAACATATTGATAAAATCACCCCCCTAGAAGCAGATCCATCTACAATTAGTAATGGCTTACTATTAGATTGTAAGGTTTTTTCAGTAATTGATATGTCTAATGGATTCTTTTCTGTACCCTTGCACTCTGACAGCCAGGCATGGTTAGCTTTCACAGTTGACTATGAGCAATACCAGTACCACAGGGATTTCAGAATTCCCCAACCATATACCATCAGGCTGTCAGACGTGATTTGTGTGACCCAGAATGTCCACTGGGCATTCGACTATGATTCAATATGTCGATGATATTTTGATCGCTTCTACAGATGACAAGGTACATCAAACTGAATTGGAAGCATTGTAGGACTATTTGCATAAAAGAGGACAAAAATGCAGCTTTCACAAAGCTCAAATTGCTAAAAACCAAGTCACATTTCTGGGTCAAACAATTGGTGCAGGACAAAGATCTATTACACAGAATCGAGCTGCTTCAGTCAAAGCTATACCTCCGCCTAATACAATTAAAACACTCCGATCATTTTTAGGAACAGCAGGTTACTGTAGACCTTGGATTAAAGAATATGCCTCGATTGCTCAGCCTCTCTATGACTTGTTGAAAGGCCAAGTTAAAGATTCTGATACTGTTTGTATGGAAGAAATTCAGCTCAAAGCTTTCAATGATTTGAAGAGAGCACTATGTCAAGCACCAGCATTAGGAATTGCACAATCTGATAGGCCATTTGTGCTTTATGTCCATGAACACTTAGGCTTTATGACTGCATGTCTAATGCAAGGTCATGGGAGCAGTTTACGCCCAATTCATTATTATTCTGGTAAACTTGACATAGTCACTCAAGGGATGGGCCCTTGTCTTAGAGCAGTGCAGACAGTTCATTTAGCTATTCTGACATCATCAGGAATGGTATTAGGACAGACTGTAAATGTAAGATGCCCTCACGCAGTGTCTCCACTAATGAATCAAGCAAAAGTCACTTCTGTCACCTCCTCTCATTGGGGAAATTGGTTAACAACACTCACAGCCCCGAACATTGTTTTACAACGTGCGCCAGTCACAAACCCATCCTCATGTATGACGTCTGCAATGACTGAAGTTGTGTTAGAGCATGAAGGAGAAATGACTCACAATTGTGTTGCGTCTACATATGCAGTTACTAGTGAAATAACAGAAACTCCCATAGAGAATGCAGAATTGGAGTTGTTTGTTAATGGTTCAGCTCAAGTCATTGAAGCTAACAGACGAGCAGGTTATGCAGTCACTTCCACCACTGAAGTGGTAGCTTCAGGTCGTCTTCCAGATCACTTTTCAGCTCAAGCTGCAGAGCTAGTAGCCTTAATTAGAGCATGCACGCTAGCTTCAGGATCGGTTGCAAATATCTACACTGACTCCAGGTATGCTTTTGGAGTAATTCATTATTTTGGTGTCATTTGGCAAAGTAGACAGTTTCTAACTTCTGCTGGATCCCCCATTAAGCATGCTGGATTAGTAAAAGATCTAATGTTTGCCATGAAACTTCCAAAGAAATTAGCTGTGATTAAAGTGAAACCACATCTCACAACTAATACTATGGAAGCTAAAGGTAATGCTCTTGCAGATGTAGCTGCTAAACAAGCTTGTTCCTATGCAACTGTACAGGTGTGTTCAGGTAGTGCAGCTCAGAAGACAATTTTGCCTCCTGAATTATTCTTTGATCTGTACAAAGATGCTTCTGTGTATGAAGCATGGACATGGTTAGACAAAGGAGCCACAATGGATTCATCCGGCTGCTGGACCAAAGGGGGAAAGTATGTCACTCCAGAATCACTGCTGCCATATTTGGCTCAACAAATACACAATTTAGGTCACAGTGGTCCAGCAACAATGAATCACAGGTTCTCAAATCACTGGTGGAATCTAAATTTCAGAAATGTAGCCACTGAAACAGTCAAGAGATGTGTTACACTGAAACAGTCAAGAGATGTGTTACATGTCAGAAAAAAAAATGATGTGCCAGCAGCAACTACAGCAGCAACACAAACCCTAGCTCCTCCAGGTCCATTCCGTCATTTCGCAAGTTGATTACATACCGTTGCCTCCTTGTAAGGGAAAAACTGACATTTTGGTAGTAATAGACAAGTTCTCAGCAGGAAGGAGTACCATGGGTTGAGGCGCACACAGTGGTACTGTGTAATATGAGAGCATCACCTAACAGAACAGTAGGACTGAGCCCTCATGAAATTATTACAGGACAGCCAATGCAGATGCCAGGTGAGATTGATCTTAGAAATGCTGATGTACACATTGCCTCAGATGCCCTGATAACTTACTGTGAAAACCTCACAAAGGCTGTACAGAGTGCAAGAGAGAGAGTTGAGTCGTGTTGGCAGACTTCACCAGAAGGTGGACATACAATCATCCCAGGTCAGTGGGTCATGATAAAGTAATTCAGAAGCAAGCTGTTAGAGCCTAAGTGGCATGGACGACATCAAGTGATGTTGATTACAGCAGCTGCAGTGTTGTGTCAGGGAAGGAAAACCTGGACTCCATGTGTCACACTGTAAAATTGTTCCTCCACCTACACTCACCTAAAGGATTATTAGGAACACCATGCTAATACTGTGTTTGACCCCCTTTCACCTTCAGAACTGCCTTAATTCTACGTGGCATTGATTCAACGAGGTGCTGAAAGCATTCTTTAGAAATGTTGGCCCATAATGATAGGATGGCATCTTGCAGTTGATGAAGATTTGTGGGATGCAAGCTCCCGTTCCACCACATCCCAAAGATGCTCTATTGGGTTGAGATCTGGTGACTGTAGACTCATGTTCAAGAAACCAATTTGAAATGATTCGAGCTTTGTGACATTATCCTGCTGGAAGTAGCCATCAGAGGATGGGTACCTGGTGGTCATAAAGGGATGGACATGGTCAGAAACAATGCTCAGGTAGGCCGTGGCATTTAAACGATGCCCAATTGGCACTAAGGGGCCTAAAGTGTGCCAAGAAAACAACCCCCACACCATTACACCACCACCACAAGCCTGCACAGTGGTAACAAGGCATGATGGATCCATGTTCTCATTCTGTTTACGCCAAATTCTGACTCTACCATCTGAATGTCTCAACAGAAATCGAGACTCATCAGACAAGGCAACATTTTTCCAGTCTTCAACTGTCCAATTTTGGTGAGCTCGCGCAAATTGTAGCCTCTTTTTCCTATTTTTTAGTGGAGATGAGTGGTACCCGGTGGGGTCTTCTGCTGTTGTAGCCCATCTGCCTCAAGGTTGTGCATGTTGTGGCTTCACAAATGCTTTGCTGCATACCTCGGTTGTAACGAGTGGTTATTTCAGTCAAAGTTGCTCTTCTATCAGCTTGAATCAGTCGGCCCATTCTCCTCTGACCTTTCATCAACAAGGCATTTTCGCCCACAGGACTGCTGCATACTGGATGTTTTTCCCTTTTTCACACCATTCTTTGTAAACCCTAGAAATCGTTGTGCGTGAAAATTCCAGTAACTGAGCAGATTGTGAAATACTCAGACCGGCCCGTCAGGCACCAACAACCATGCCACGCTCAAAATTGCTTAAATCACCTTTCTTTCCCATTCTGACATTCAGTTTGGAGTTCAGGAGATTGTCTTGACCAGGACCACACCCCTAAATGCACTGAAGCAACTGCCATGTGATTGGTTGATTAGTAGGGGTGTGATGAGATATCGTACCACGAGATCTCACGAGACTAAAACGTGACGAGATTTCTCGTCGAGGTGAAAAGTTGTCTCGTCGTTCTATCAGTGTGAGGGTGAAATTATTATTGAAGATGCCCCCGCCACTTTCAAATCCTTTGTGTGGAAACAATAAACGGCGAAAGAATGACACACAAGACACAAACAATATGTAAACATTGTAAGAAAACTATGCCGTACACCTCGGCCAAGGTTGTACAGACTCTTAGAATTTGCGCATTTTCATTCGCGCAAAATGGAAGTGTCGCGACGCGCATGCGGTGTGGTGCACTCGTTTTTTCCTGGCGCGCCTGTGCCGCGGCGAGATGAAAACATCTCAACTTTTCAGAATGCCGCAAGCGCACTGCAGGTCATGTGACAAGAACCAACCGATCATCTTTGACCTTTCCGTAACAAAACATGGAAATCTCAGCCGAACAGCTGATCATAGCAATACAGGGGGGTTGTTATATCTCATCTCCATAAATATATCTAGTAGTAAAGCTAAAGTAAGGGCTAAAAATCAATTTATCCCTTGATGAAACTTCCTCATGGTCGTGGAGAGCACAGTTCATGGTTGCATAGCAACGACAGATGCTACAGAAGCGCGAGCTCCCGAACGCTTTACACGCTTGTTTAGGTGTGATATGTGAACGGCCCCTAAAGAGGCAGAAAGCATCGCTATTACTGCTAACGGTTGGACTTCTCGGTGTACGCAGTGCTATATAACAGTTACAGCCCACACAATCAATAGTGTTATGTTCAATCTGTAGAAAGAAGTTCAGTGAGATTTCTCACGTGAAATTATACAGGGCAGAAAACAATTGGTTGATTTTGTGGCAAAACATTTAATAATTCATTAAAATAGAAAATTTTTGATTTCAAAATACATCAACATTTTTGCATTTTATGATTTTCAGTTGAATAAAAGACTATTTACCCTTCATACGTTTCATTATTGAGGATTTCTTAAAAATACTATAAAAATCTCGTGAACCCAATCTCGTGTCTCGTCTCGTGGGATAGGGGTCTCGTCAAACCCCTATTGATTAGATAATTGCAATAATGAGAAATTGAACAGGTGTTCCTAATAATCCTTTAGGTGAGTGTACAGGGATACGATAGGACACACGGAGCAGTGAGGAGCCCGGGAAAGAACCGAATGCAACAGGCTTTGGGGGCCAATTCTGCGGTGAAGATTCCCTCATAGACCTTCTCCCACCCACTAGTCCATCCTTCCCTCACTGTTCTTTAGGTGTCGTAGGAATTAAGAAATAGGGAAAGTAGGAACAATAATAGCAGACTCAGATTGAACAGAGGATACAACCCTTATGTTTGCAGTCTTTTACAACAAATACTGCTCTGCTGTCTTTTGTTTTCTTTCTTACTCTGTGCAGATACCACTTGATGGCTGTTCCAAGACTCATACGCACCAACCTCCTCACCTGCATATAAAGCCACGACCTCTAAAAGACAACAAGACCCACTACCGAGCCAAAGAAAATAAAAATACACAACGCAGAGAATCACATACGGGAACTTCAGTCATCCGTCAGCATGATCAAGATTGCCGTACTAGTAATCATCATGGACATTGCACAAAGTGTAGACTCCAGAAACAACATATTCTTAGAGCTGTTGAATATGTCAAGAAATGCCTTGTTTGCTGGAAAGAACGTTTGCATGCCACACCCGCCTTCAGTAAGAGCAGGAATACCATGGGTGGCACACCCAATCTCCAACTGTGACACATGTACTTTATTTGAAGTTCATACCAGTGGAATATACAACAAGAGTACATGTCACAACATCACAACTCCTCCAGCTTCTCCGTGTTGCATTCTAGGATTACCATCCTACAACCTAACTTCAGCTACTCCCATCATGACAGGTCTACTCTTGCCAATTACATTTCCTTGGTGCGTGGAAAATAATGCTCCAGCCTCAACTCCATTGGGTGAAATTCCTCGTGAACGTTGCAACCTTGTGGTCGAAATGAGAACAGCCCATGTGGACATTACTCCATCAGCAGGGAGAGATGAAAAAGACTTAGAAGGGTGTCTCCGCAGGGCACCATCTCTCCAAAAACTCTTCGCAATAAATCGGTGGTGTATGATTCCTCTACCAACTGGCATTTTTTGGTTGTGTGGAACTTCTGTCTACAACATCCTACCCAGCAAATTCAACGACAGGTGCACCCTGGTTCATCTTCTACCGGCTGTCAGAGAAAATACACACTCCACCCCAAGCTTTCCACATCTACATAATTCAGTTCCTACTTCAAACAAAGAAGACGGCTGCATTCCAGGAGTCACTTGTGCACAAACATGGTGGTCCAGAACTCTAGGAGCATTAATACCATTTTATGGTGTCAAACAGGCCCTTGATCAAGTCAGGAGCTTATCGAATTCTGTACAGAAACTGGCCAATGATACGGCTTTGGCCCTGGGTAACAAGTGTTTGAGTGCACCACGGAGAATTTCACAAACTTATCAAAGAGCTCCGTCTGGACGATGAGAGATTCAAAGCCTATTTCAGAGTTGACAAGGACCAGTTTGATAATCTTTTAAGAAAAATTGGCCCAAGCATCACCAAACAGAGCTTCTGCCTTTGTCTGAGGTGATTAAGCTGCCGTTAGGGTAAGGGAAAGGGTTGATTGGATGGTTCTTGTCACATGACCTGCAGTTCGCTTGCAGCATTCTGAAAACTTGAGATGTTTTCATCTCACCGCGGCACATGCGCGCCTGGAAAAAACGAGCACGCCGCAGCACATGCGCTTCGCGACCGCGTCGCTTCCATTTTCCGCTCGCTTCACGCACGCCTACATAGGATATAATAAATATGCGTGCGGAAAAGACGCGATATTTGAATCTAAGGAGATTAAGTCAGGCAGCCAAGGTGTCTGAGACATTAACATTTAGTATTTCCTGTCTATTTTGCATGACAAGCTTAAGGCACAGCTGTGCCTCTATGATAATGTAAAGGTATGGGCAATACTATCCGACTGATTTGATCAGCACCTCCTACATTTGAATGACACTATTATGCTTATTAGATCAAGGCTGGGGAAATGCCGGGAACGGGCATTTGTCTCCACCTATATTGTCTCCACCTACACTGTATGCATCCCTCCCTGTTTAATATATTTAAACTGCAATGTACACTAGCTTAGAGAGACTTGGATGACTACAGCGACGCACAGCACATTTCTCAATAAAGAGTAATTTCTGCGTGAAAGATATCCCAAGGTCTCCTGGTCTCTAGTTCGACAAGGAAAAAGGTTCCTACAGCTGTTTGACTGTATTACATAAATAACCATGGCGATTTCAGTTACGATCAATTGGCTTCTGTTTTGATGAACTTAAGATGGTAGATGAAGCAACTGTACTGTACACTTGGTCTGGCATCTCTGGGTTCTTCAGGCAGAAAATCGCTGTGTAATATACTGCTAAATCTAGGGAATGAATTCTTAATTCGTGGCCATGATATATATAGAGCCAGGATGACAACAAGTAAAGTAAAGTCAAATTTATTTGTATAACACTCAATACACATCATTTCAAAGCAGCTTTACAAAAAGTCATATTGTCTAAAAGCTTTATTATTGAGCAGTGTTAGGGCTGGGCAACATCACGAAATATGTTGCTGATATAAATGATACACTGTTTCAGCGATTGATTAAGCTATATATTGTATTTATTATTTCATCCAGCAGATAGCCTAAGTCATTGCCACGTTTAGGACTGCAATAAATTATGGCAATGTAAGATATTTTCTATGGGCCAATATATTTTCTAGACTTTCTGCATTTCATTCAGGGCTCTGTATTTTTTCATCATTTATTAAGGCTTCTTCATATTTCTATTAGGATCGGTGGATAAGCACAAACTCTGGATTTATTTACACAAATGATGATAATTCACTGTATTTCAGTAAAACATCGGATAAACCCGAAAGTGTGTTTGATATTGTTGTATTGTTTTATATTTTAAAGCAAAATAAAATAAAGTGTTTTGTGCATACAATAAAAACCTTGCAATGCTGAAAAAAAAACATCTTTGCAGCTATTGTGTATGGTTTTTTTTTGTTTTTGTTTTTTCTAAAACAGATGTTATGTTGATCTACAGCATATAGTATTATTTATACTATAAATGTCCCTATCTTTGTTTGTACTAAGTAATGCAAGCATTGGACAACAAATCATCTAGTTTAAAAAACAATAAAAAAGAAAAAAAAAAAAGCCCCGAAATGATCGTGCTTTAAAATGTAAAATCGCCGTTTGTGTTCAGGTTTGTCTGATGTCTTAGGACTATTTAAATACATATGGAAATATGAAGTTGTCAAATGAATGAAGTGCTAAATGTAAAACAGCTCTATTCAGCCTGAAGTGCCCAGGGGGGTATTCCAGAAAGCAAGGTTAACTTACTTAAATTTAGAAATATAGTTACCTTAATGAAACTATATTAATTAAATAACAGACATCTGAATACCTCTTAAGACAACTAAGCCTCAAACATAACCTGCTCCGGAGGTTAAGTACAATAAAACATTAGCCAATACATCCTAACTAAAATATTAAACGGGTAATAAGATACGATTAGTGTTAGCACTTAATATTTCTGAATATGCCAAATCATTTAAAAAATCGTACATAAAGTAATGAGAATGCTCAGGCTCGCCCGAAGTGTCTACAAATAAGATTTTCTGTATTGAATGAAATTGGGGTGGGTGGAACAACACATTGGACACAAAGTGTTCACAAAATGTTGTTGAAAATAACCTTGAATGACAGCTTTGTGAAAGTTTTTCATCTGGTTCTACCATAGAAAGGGAACTTTGAGGACATGGTCAAATTGTCTCAACTATAAGGAGGATTCCTTTAGGTTCCAAGTCTCTATTGTTGAAACATGTTGTTTCTTTCAGGAGAGAAGTATACATGGTGCTGAAGAGTGATGTAGAGGATTTGAATATTGCTCTGAAGTTTATGATTGACGGTTTTGACTACGTTATCTTTGCAACAACTGAAAGCTTTGGATGCGGTAAAGAGGGCAATTCAATGCATTCATCCTGAAAGAGAAATTCAAAACAATGGCACTGTGGAAAAGGACTTCAGAAAAAAGGAATCAGGTGAGCAATAAAATGGAACAGGTGATTATGGTTGGCAGAAAGGAACAAGAAAAAGAAAGAAATGTGGACAAGGAGGAGGTGAATGGAAACGTGGGAAGGGAATATGAAGGAAACGTAGGAAAGTGATGAAATTTATCTGAATGAGCTAGGAGGAGAAAATTTCCAAGATGATGAAACAATTTTCCAACGATTAAGAGATAACAAATCAATGGGAAGTGCGTCAAGATCATTCAGCAGTGTCAAGATAATTATTTGATACTTGGTAGATATTTTAATTGTACTGCCAATGATATTGATAGAAATCATTTAGAGCCTCACAGTACCTAAAGACATCAAATGTTACAACTTATTGAATCAAATGTACTTGTTGATGTTTGGAGGAACTTGCATGGACATATGTAAGAGAAAATCATATTGCTTTAGCAAGGTTGGACAGACTTTATTGTTATAAGTTTCATAGTATATGTTCAGTAGGTTTTTCAGATCATTCTATGGTGATTACTTTGTTTATTTTAACTCTATAAAAATTAAGAGTGCATATTCAATATTCAATTTCAATTGTGCTTTTATTGAAGATTTTATTTTAAAGAAATGTTTTAGTTTTGGGGGGCAAAAATGGCGATTTTAAAAAGAATTTTATTTTATTGGAAAAATGTTGGGATACTGGAAAGCTTAAAATTTAACAATTTTGTATTAAATATGCTTTCAATGTACATTGCAAGAGCTATAAAAAATTTAGAAATTGAAATTGAGGAGTTTCAGAATGTATGTGGGTCCTTAGGAAATAAAGATCATTTTAAGGCAATGAAAAATATAAAAGCAATTTTGGCTGATCTATTAGGAGTTATACACAGATCAAGATTTCAAAATATATCTGAAATAGATACCCAATCCAGGTTCTACAACCCGGACGTACTTGCTTTGCAGGCTCAGGTTCTTTCTGCATAACTGAGATCGGCACTCTAGGAACCACACTTCTGCCCGATGGCAGGACTTGTTTTTTGCGAAGCTTGGCCGTAGCTTGAATTCGATAGAATTCACAACAACTCCGGTTATCCTGAGTTGTTGGCTTCAGGCATTGCCTCAGCATTCTGCACACTCTAGGTCCTCATTGAGTACCTAGACCAGGGTTCCTCAATTAGTTTTCAGCAAGGGCCAGATTTTTTTGATGGCCAAGGCCAATATCTTAAATCATGGTGGCCAATGTCTGATATAAATCAGATATATGTATAATTTATATTTATTTTAATTTATATTTAATAAATTAGAAATCGAAAAGTATGAAAATAAAATGAACGAATTAAAATTAAATAAAAAATAAAAAATCTTAAAAAAATTATTAGATGGCAACTTCTTTATCCAGCAATCATATATATATGGGGTAAAATGCTCACTACAGATTACAAAATACATCCTTAAAAGTAATTTGTAACGCATTTCGTTATATTACCCAATTTCTGTAACTTAATCTAAATACTTTAGAATACTATGGAACACTAATAAGTATGTAACACACACAAAAAAGGTAATTGCAAGTGTTTATCTCACAATTCTGACTTTTTACTCAGAATTGCATGATATAAAGTCACAACTGCTAGTTATAAATAGGGTTGGGTATCGTTTGGGTTTTTTTCCATACCGGTGCCAAATCGATACTTTTAAAACGGTACCGGTGCCAAAACGGTGCCTGAACCGATACTTTAAAAAAAGCCACAAAATGATGGTGGATGACTCAGTCAAGAATACCTTTTTACTGGACAAAAAAAGTTCTTTAAATTGAACAATATATTAAAAGTTTAAAGTATACATGAATATATAAGTAAACACAAAACACAACAAAGTAAAACCTAAGACAACTAGCTCAACTACAATAATTTAACAGCTTCAAATTTCAGCAATTTTCAGCACTGCAGAAAACAGTGACGTAATCGTCCGGCTCAGCTCAGTTCGCATACAACGGCGCCAATGCAGGCATATCAAAAACACTGCTGAATATCAAGCAAGTGTCCCCAACTTAAGCAAGCCAAAGGCAACAGCGGCAAGGAACCAAAACTCCAACAAATGGAGAAAAAAACCTTGGAAGAAACCAGGCTTAGTTGGGGGGCCAGTTCTCCTCTGGCCAACAGTGAACACTTGTCCGATACTCAGGCAGAGTTACAGGTCATTAAACCGATTTGGAATCGCAACAGTCAAAATATTTAATCTAGTTCCATCTAGTTTAAGATCTTTTTGATCACGCCGGTATGGGACGTAATATGGGAAGACTGTCCCGCTTACTGGGGCTGGGGTTATCCACACTGATAGTGCCAGCTGATGTCCGCAAGCTGTCAAACACGGTGCATATTCCATGTGCCCTCAAATGTTTAATTAGGTTTGACGTGTTTCCCCCTTTACACGCAACTGTTGTAAAACATTTGCTGCACGTCGTGGTGTCGGAATCCTTTGTGGTGAAATATAGCCACACTTTGGAGCGTTTAGTTTTAGGCATTTTAATTTAAGCACTTTTAATTTAATTTAATTTAATTTAACGGTAGACCACCTGCTGTGTTCACGCGCTTCACGGATGGTCTCACTTCCCGACGATTTGTGATTTTTAGTTCGAAATGTGAAAACAAAATGGACAGTAACATTACTTCAAAGATGTATTGGGTTTGTAGGCTATCATCAAAGCTTTCCAACGTTCACGTGAGTTTTCTCATTCAGGAAATAATTTTTCCGAGCATTCTGACACCCCATGAAAGCAGTATTTAAATTTAACTAGCGATCAGGCGTGTTGATGAATCTGATGCTTCTTACGTCCGTGTCATAGCACCAGAGGACAAATATTTCAATCACTTCAGGCATTTAAGTGGCACCGAAATGAGGCACCGACATTCGTATTCTGATTCGATTGCAATTGTGAGTAAAAAAACACACATATATACAGTGGGGCAAAAAAAGTATTTAGTCTTTAGATGAGAGAGGCCTGTAATTTTCATCATAGGTACACTTCAACTATGAGAGACAGAATGAGAAAAAAAATCCAGAAAATCACAATGTCTGATTTTTAAAGAATTTATTTGCAAATTATGGTGGAAAATAAGTATTTGGTCAATAATAAAAGTTCATCTCAAACTTTGTTATATACCCTTTTGTTTGGAAATGACAGAGGTCAAACGTTTCCACAAGGTTTTTACACACTGTTGCTGGTAGTTTGGCCCATTCCTCCATGCAGATCTCCTCTAGAGCAGTGATGTTTTGGGGCTGTCGCTGGGCAACACAGATTTTTAACTCCCTCCAAAGATTTTCTAAGGGGATTGAAATCTGGAGCTGGCTAGGCCACTCAAGGACCTTGAAATGCTTCTTATGAAGCCACTCCTTCGTTGCCCGGGCGGTGTGTTTGGGATCATTGTCATGCTGAAAGACCCAGCCAAGTTTCATCTTCAATGCCCTTGTTGATGGAAGGAGGTTTTTACTCAAAATCTCACAATACATGGCCCCATTCATTCTTTCCTTTACACGGATCAGTCATCCTGGTCCCTTTGCAGAAAAACAGCCCCAAAGCATGATGTTTCCACCCCCATGCTTCACAGTAGGTATGGTGTTCTTTGGATGCAACTGAGCATCGTTTCTCCTCCAAACACGACAAGTTGAGTTTTTTACCAAAAAGTTCTATTTTGGTTTCATCTGACCATATGACATTCTCCAAATCCTCTTGTGGATCATCCAAATGCTCTCTAGCAAACTTCAGACGGGCACGGACATGTACTGGCTTAAGCAGGGGGACACGTCTGGCACTGCAGGATTTAAGTCCCTGACGGCATAGTAGTATGATACTACTGATGGTAGCCTTTGTTACTTTGGTCCCAGGTCTCTGCAGGCTATTTACTAGGCCCCCCCGTGTGGTTCTGGGATTTTAGCTCACCGTTCTTGTGATCATTTTGACCCCACAGGGTGAGATCTTGCGTGGAGCCCCAGATTGAGAGAGATTATCAGTGGTCTTGTATGTCTTCCATTTTCTAATAATTGCTCCCACAGTTTCTTCACACCACAGTGATTTCTTCACACCAAGCTGCTTACCTATTGCAGATTCAGTCTTCCCAGCCTGGTGCAGGTCTACAACTTTGTGTCTGGTGTCCTTTGACAGCTCTTTGGTCTTGGCCATAGTGGAGTTTGGAGTCTGACTGTTTGAGGTTGTGGACAGGTGTCTTTTATACTGACAACGAGTTCAAACCGGTGCCATTAATACAGGTAATGAGTGGAGGACAGAGGAGCCTCTTAAAGAAGAAGTTGAAGTCTCTGTGAGAGCCAGAAATCTTGCTTTTTTGTAGGTGACCAAATACTTATTTTCCACCATAATTTGCAAATAAATTCTTTAAAAATCAGACAATGTGATTTTCTCAATTTTTTTTCTTATTCTGTCTCTCATAGTTGAAGTGTACCTATGATGGAAATTACAGGCCTCTTTCATCTTTTTAAGTGGGACAACTTGCACAATTGGTGGCTGACTAAATACTTTTTTGCCCCACTGTGTATGTGTATATATATATATATATATATGTTTGTTGTTCGCGTTTCCAGTGAAGCTGAACTGAAGCATTAATTTCACACAGACAGACTGTCATGCACAGAATACACACATTCATGCGGGCTACAAACATTCACTTCAGAAAATCTCACTGCTGGATTCGAATAAATGTGCAAGGTCTGTGAAATTAAATATTAATTAGATATTCAGAGATTTGTTTTAATGCTATAGATCTGTATTTGCTGAATGTTGACGGTAAATAAGAAAGTCTTGAGAAAGTTCTTCATGATTGAGGAAAGTATTAGCCTTTAGTTTGCCTTTCTGTAACTAATAATATAAAAGCAAACAGGATACTTTCTCATATTTTTCTCTCGTGGGCCACTTATTGAGGAACCCTGACTTAGACTGTGTGAGGTTTCTGGCAGGCTTCTTTGCCATAGGCTCACGCAACTCCACCGCGCCATCATTGCTTTGTTTTATTCTAACTACATGAACCATTGGCCGTGCAGTTTCACTGTGTGATTGAATAAGTTATTGGAGAAAAGGATTTTTCCCCCACCACGTCTAGCAAGACGCAGTACTCATTTCCGCATCTCAGGGAACCAAGGTTACGTTACTGTAAAGATGCCAGCATATGCTGACGATGTAATAGTTTTAGTTAATGATCAACAAAATATTAACAGCCTAACAAAAAATGTTGAAAATTTTGATAAAATTTCCTCTTCCAAAGTTAACTGGTCACAGAGCAGAGAGTATTTTTAATAGGTGATTGAAGAACTGAAAAAAAATATTTTTACCTGGTGGAATGTTATGGGCAAAGGGACGTTTTAAAAATTTGGGTTTTTTTTTTGGTGATGAGGCAGCAATGCAAAAGAATTAGGAAAATATTTTAGTAAAAGTTCAAGGAACATTGGGGAGGTGGCAGTGGCTTTTAGCAAAAAAGACTAGCTTTTTAGCTTTTAGGGAGAGAATCCTTGTAATTACAGTAACTTCCCTTAGAGCAGGGAGGACAAGGTTTAATACAACTTGAAGCCAGAAAGCCAGAAAAGTTTAATTTTACATTAAAGTTTTTTAAAAAAGTTATTGTATCAAAAGTTGTCTTAGACAAATATATCTTTTAAACTTCTAAATGTGGTTGAGAAGTTAAGATTAAAGAAAGAATTACTTTGGACAGATTGTACAAAAATAGATTTGAATGTATTTTCACATTTTTATGAAGGTGTTCAAAAATCGTGGAGTTTGATTAAAGTAACAAGGTCTTGGTTATTGTTAGAGCCACTGATTAATGGATCTCATTTGAATTTATCTTGGTGGAAGTGACTGTATGTAATTTGAGTAATACAGTTGCATTGACTCAAAGACTTGAACTTCGGTCCAAAACTGGGCCCCCGACTAAGCCTGGTTTCTCCCAAGGTTTTTTTCTCCATTTGTTGGAGTTTTGGTTCCTTGCCGCTGTTGCCTTTGGCTTGCTTAATTTGGGGACACTTGCTTGATATTCAGCAGTGTTTTTAGTATGCCTGCATTGGCACCGTTGTATGCAAACTGAGCTGAGCCGGACAATTACGTCACTGTTTTCTCCAGTGCTGATATACATAAATTAACTAGACTAATAACTATTGATCTTTGCAACGGAATGAATCAATAATATATAGAATAATCTAGACTATGACACCATTTTCTTTGGGAGCTGCTGTGCAGCCAAAATTATTTGCCAATTATTAATGTAAAGCTGCTTTGCCACAATTTGCATTGTAAAAAGCGCTATATAAATAAAGGTGACTGGACTTGAGAAGGAATCTAAAACGAGAAAAAAGGGCCATTTGCTCAATTTTATCAAATTTATCATCTCTCTCTTGTCTAATTCATTCAAATAAATATAACCTTACCACACTACTTCATCTCTGTGTCTGATATAATGTCGACGGAACATAATGTTGACTTTAACGAGTTGTAGCTGATGAAAATTACCATAATTTTAATCCTTCCAGTCAAATTTATCGATGCAAATGTCAATGACAGCTTTAAATTGTCAGTGCTGACAAACGACCATGGTATAAGCAGAATAGTTCACGACTAACTGTGCAATAAACGAATGAACTCTGATTCACGCACTTCTTTGCCACCACGCTGTGCATTAAAATAGTTTTAATGCATAACTAGCCATGGATTATTCCTAACATAGTCAGTGTTTCCTATTTCAATATTCAATATTTGGCCCCAACTATTTTTGTAAAAAGCAAGCATTTGGATAACGTGTAACTGCACGCTGTCATGTGAATAAACAAATCACACAGAACAGTTCAGTTTATCTGGAGCAATGATTTTCAATAGACTGATTCACACTGACAACACTTGAAACATTTTTTTTGTTGTGATGCAATGTAATCCTCCCAAACCAACATTTTAATTGATCAGCATATGTCAAATCTACCTTTCTCACTGTCTTTGTATTTGCACAGTCCAGATGGTGTTTCTGCCTGATACATGGAACCAACCATGATTTCCTGTTAAGAAAATATATATGTGTCAAAAAATGTCATGGTAAATTACAGACAAAAGCCATAAAAAAATATGATTGTTTACTTTCTTCCAGTCTTCGGATGGAATATAGTCATCATCCTCCTCTGACTCTTCATCCACTTCATTATCTAAAAATGTTACGTAAAAACAGTACTTAAAGGGTTAGTTCACTCAAAAATGAAAATTCTGTCATTAATTACTCACCCTCATATCGTTCCAAACCTATAAGACTTTCGTTCATCTTTGGAATGCAAATAAAGATCTTTTTTGATTTTTTGAAAAAATAAAGTGCCTTTTGCATTCAAAATACATTAATAAGTGCAAAAGTGGCAAAACAATTAATTTAACTGTCAGCATATTTTATTAACAAAACACAACAGGTAGGCAAAAGCCTTTTCCACTGTTGGGCTGAACAGTTCTCATTGCATAGCCGTTCCATTCCGTGTCGATCAGGGCCAGCTGGTACGGTTACGGTTTCATTTTCCACTGTGGAGCTTATAACGGCCACTTTATTACATCAAACGTCACATGCTCACTGGATGTCATAACAAAAATACACGCAGGAAAAGTTTAAATATCTCGCCTTCGCTTTCATTTCGGACCATCTCCAAAAAGACAAAAAACTCAAGAAATGATTTACATGATTTTAACATGATTTAACATGTTTAACCTGTTTTTAAAAGCAGGAAATCCAAACTTTTAATCCCTTACACACAATTACAATATTACACACAAAAAGAAAGTCTAACAGGTTTGGAACGACATGAGGGTAAGTAATTAATGATAGATTTTTTTCATTTTTGGGTGCACTAACCCTTTAAGCAGACTTTAAAGATTATATTGATAAACATCAAATCAAATGCAGAGAGCAGTATCAGGTGAAGCTCATCTGTCTCTTACTCTGAAAGTAGCTATGGTTCTGTGATCGTATGAGTTCAGCTGTGTTACAGGCTTTTACTGCACAAACGCGACTGTCAGTGGAGTGGCTCTCTTGTGCCATTCTTGTGGATGCCTTTCCTCCATCCTCCTGAAAAAAAATCATTAAAACACAGCAAAAGATACATGAACTGAACATTTCTTGTTACTTGTCAAATTTTACAAATATACACAAATAATTGTAAATGCTATCCATTAGCAATTAAAAAAAATAATGTATCTGTTCTATTGAGCGCCCTTACTTTAGAAATGTCCAGTAAAGAATAGGTGACACTTTTTCATGTCAGATACCGATTCCACAGCCTTGACTAGCTCCTGATAATGATACTGTTACACCATTACTGTATTTTTTTCTTGATCAGTTTAGCTATAACTCATTAACTTGCTAACTATACACTGCGTTATTTGTAAAGAGAAAACAGAAAAACAAATAGGATAAATGTTCACACGCAAAACAGTATCAATAAAATTAAACTATAATGATAAATATATCAGCATCCACACCAATGTACATTTGTGAGCACTTAGCCCCATCATAAAAAAAAATCTATCTTTTCTTATCCCTCCCTATTCTAGCTTATACTACTCTGAGCAAAGTTTGAAACTTGTGTTGTGAGCACTTCCTGTGTCTATTTGCCTCTTCATGATGAACCGTGTTTGTTTTCCTCACTTGTAAATCGCTTTGGATTAAAGCATTAGCTAAATGAATACATGTAATATGTATGTAGAGACATTCTGTTTATTTTAATTGTGTGCAGTAGTTATGTAAAAACTTCAAATGCTTGAGTTCAAGGTAGATTCTGATTAGCTATCAATGTTTTTATCATTCAACAGTAATTCTAAAGTAATTCTAAAGATATTGTTTCTCTGCGGCATTATTCTCATGGAATCAGAAAGATTATTAAAACTTTTTAGTTAGAATTACAGTTTTTATAGTTGTTTTTGTACTTACACACACTACCAAAATGTGTGCAGTGAATCCTTGCTTTATTTATAAGCTCTATATTTTTTTGCGCCCTGAAGAAACTTACCCATTCAAAAAATTAACGGAATACATAGCTGATATAAAAAAATTGGATGACTGGTAATTTACCAGTCTAAATTCAGAAAAAAAGAGATTCTGATTATTGCATCAAAAACTTCTGCACATAATAACCTAGAATACTTGATAGCTACTCTGTTAATTCTTTGTCGTCAGTTAGGAACCTGGGTGTGCTCTTGGCCACATTTCTAGCATCAGTAAAACTCCATTCCTCCATCTTAAAAATATATCTAAACAACGACACATGCTCTAAATGAAAATTGCGGAACATTTAGTTAATGCAGGAGCTCAAGGCTAGATTAACACTCTACTGGGTGGTTGTCCTGCTCACTTGATAAAAAAAACTACAGCTGGTCCAAAATGCAGAAGCTATAGATCTTACTAGAACCAAGAAGTATGACCATATTAGCCAGATTCTGTCAAAACTGCATTGGCTCCCAATTAAACATTGTATAGATTTTAAAAGCTTGCTAATTACCTACAAAGCACTAAATGGTTTAGCTTATAGTCTTTTACGTCTATTGTAATCTCAGAAATCACGCCAGTTGATAGTACCCGGAATATCAAAATCAACCACAGGTGGTGGTTCCTTTTTCTTTTTAGCACCTAAACTTTGGAACAGTCTTCCTAGCATTGTTTGGGAAGCAGACACACTCTGTCAGTTTAAATCTAGCCTAAAAACGCATCTCTTTGACCTGGCATACACAACACATATCTAAACTACGACACATGCTCTCAATGACAAATACGGAACAGTTAGTTCATGCGTTCATGACATCAAGGCTAGATTACTGTAACGCTCTACTGGGTGGTTGCTCTGCTCGCTTGATAAACAAACTACAGCTGGTCCAAAATGCAGTATAGTTCAGTGTTCTTTTGTGCAAGTTAATTATTGTTTTAATTGGTAGCACTTTATTTTACAGTACGTGCACTTCCTGGTACATATATTGTAATTATGTTGTAATTGTGGTAGCAAAAGTTACTTACCTGACATGCATGTACATGGAAACTAATAAGAAACACTGCTGTACTTTCCAATGGTACATACATGGTAACTTCTTTGTACTTATACACCAGTGTTGAGTAATAACAGGTACTTACTTATAGTGTAAGTAACTGTACTTACTAATGGTATGTACATGGTAACTATTTTGTAAGAACAAGTGTAAAAATTTTCTTAACCCTCTTCACCCTTACTCTCCCATCAGAGTGCGGTCAATTACTGCTGAGTGTACCCTACTGCATAAGCATTTTCTGTGGTTGACCCTAAACTCTGGAATTGTCTTCCTTACCAAGTGAAATCCTCACCATCAATAGCAGTTTTTAAATCATTATTAAAAACCTTTTTTAGTCTTTCAATATGCTAATATATGATGGTTTGTACTTTGGGTCAACTTCTGTTCTTATAAATGTGCAAAATAAATAAAGGTTGACTTGTCCTGACTTTTCCAGTTATGACTGGTTAAAGGGTTAGTTCACCCAAAAATGAAAATTCTGTCATTTATTACTCACCCTCAAGTCGTTCCACACCCGTAAGACCTTCGTTCATCTTCGGAAGACAATTCGGAAGACAAACAACCACGAGGCACGATTGATAATGAGCATCAGCTGCGCGCTTCACCGGTCTTGTATCTCTCATGGAGGAGCTCCGGAAGCATAAAAGGGGGAGCGACAACAGTGAAGGAGGAGAGAGGACCAGGACTGTATTTTATGTTATGTTTTATTATGTTTACTTGGGAGGCAGTCGTCCGTGATGGACTGCTGTCATTTACTTTACTTTTATTTTAGTTAATTTTATTGTTAAAGTTACGTTGAATGTTCGCCGGTTCCCACCTCCTTCTTCCCGTACTTACGAATGTTGTTACAACAACTTTATTCAACAATATCTAGCGATGAGTGATTTCAAAACACTGCTTCATGAAGCTTTGAGCTCTACGAATCTTTTGTTTTTGAATCAGTGGTTAGGCGCACAGGCACATATCAACTGCCAAAATCACGTGATTTCAGTAAACGAGGCTTCATCACATCAAAAGTGTTTCGAAATTTCCTGGGTTCACGTGACTTTGACTGTTTGATACACGTTCCGAAATACTGAACCAAAACAAAAGATTTTTTGGATTTTTTGATTTAAAATCAGTCATCACTATATATTGCTGAATAAAGTAGTTATTTTGTTTTTTTGGCATACAAAAAGTATTCTCGTTGCTTCATAACATTAAGGTTGAACCACTGTAGTCACATAAACTGTTTTAAATATATCAGTACCTTTCTGGGCATTCAAAGAGTAAATTAACTTGACCTCACTGAGCCATCGGATTTTATCAAAAATATCTTAATTTGTGTTCTGAAGATAAACAAAGGTCTTATGGGTGTGGAATGACATAAGAGTGAGTAATTAATGACAGAATTTTCATTTTTGTGTGAACTAAAACGTTAAGCCTTTTAAGTCAATTTTTAAGGCCTGTTTAAGCCTGCTTTTTTATTCACTTTATGCATTTTCTCTGATTGGATAGCTATCCGATCATAAAAAGACCAAGTCTAAATGCCCTCTGAAATGCTGTTGCAATTAATTTAAACCTGATCACTCAAACCATTTCAGTAGGTGGTCTGAGATACATTCTAAACTAAACTGGATACGTGTAAATGCATCTGGTTGTTAAAGCCACATACACATAACATACATAACATTTTAGCTCATATCTGTTGCTTTCGTCAACATTAATTCGAAAGATATTAAATTTGCATACAGTGACAGAAATGAAGATCAGATTTATATTTGGTTTAGCCAAGTGTAAATGGAACTTTATCAAATCAGATAACTATCCAATCAGTAAAAATGTATGAAGTGACAAGGTGTAAACAGGTCCTAAGAGATCACACTCACAATTAGTTATTTCTAGCCCAACTTTAGATTTGAGCATAACAAGAAAACAATATATAGAATATAAAATTTCTATGACTTTTCCATGACCATTTAAGTTTTTTAATTATTATGACTTATTATGATTAATTTCATTTTAAGATTTTTGCATCCCTCCACCACCCCATTCCTTATTCTCGTTGGGTATATAGGGGAGAACTCTACTCTCGGTTTGGGCTAAATTCCAAGCTCTAGCCCTCGATCAACTTGAATAGCACGACAAATACGCTTATTATGTTGTTATACTCTATTCGTAAGTGTTTTATTATTTATTTATTAAAGATTTATTTTTGCCGTTTCATCGTAGATTCAATTCTATAAATCAAAATATGTATTGCATTTATGAAGATAAGGTTCAGCACACAAGGCTCAGCACACAAGGCTCTATCGTTGTTGCCTCATAGTGTACAGTGTCTTTAGGTGGATTAGGATTGCTTCTGATTTGGTCTTGGTGATTTAGGATTCCTCTTGACTACTCTTAACGTTTCACAGGTTTAGGAGTTAGTTTTAGTGTTAAAATTCTTTGTGAAATACTTTAAGTAATAATTTAGGAATCCTAAAATCAGGACTGACAAACCCATTATTTTTTAAGTGTTTCTCCTAAATCGTCAAGTTAAAAGCTACTTTTAGCCTTAAGATGTTTTGTGAATACGGCCTCTGGTCTCCAAGTTTTCCAGGACTGTGGGAACCCAGCTAGATTGAAATTTGAGTTGTTTTTGCTGTGTATGCATCCTGAGCTCAACAACAAATTTATAATATTACTAAACACTGACATCTGATTGACATGTATAATTGGATATTCTTAGGGACAGACCTTGCTCTTCTTCAGTTCTCCAGTGCTTCTGCTACTTTCATCATTATCCATATCCTCTCCATCATCATCTTCTTCCTCATCTGCATCCTCTTCCTCATCTTCCTCAGGTGATCCACTGCCTCCATAACCATAGAGGCTCAAAAGCTCCTGAATGGGCATTTCTCCCTCCTGCAGTTCACAGAAATCAAGTTCACAGAAATCACAAATGACACCTTTATTTATAGCACTTTATACGATAAGGTTTCAAATCAGCTTCACAGTAATTAACAGGAAAACAACGATCAAAGATGCAAACATCATATGAGGGACATATTCTACAGTAAATCAACTCTACAGAAGACAATAGCACAAATATTGAGTTCAATGTTGAATCAGTTCAGTTCAATAACTGTGCAAAGTTCATCAGTTATGAAATGAGTTCAATTCAGCTATAATCTGCTCTACAGAAAACAATAGTATTGTTATTCAGCTCAATTCAATGTTGATTCAATTCAGTTTGTAACATTTAAACTCTAAATTAAAACTGCTAAGTGTATGCAAAATCAAGATCACAATGTCTGGGTATGTGAGTGGAAGTAGTGCTACGGTGTCTGACAGAGTCTCGGGCTGCCAAGTCATATGGATCTGTGTTGTTTATAGTTATTAATTTGTCCAAATACTATTGCTTGGCTTTTAGTTTGCTTTTTGAGGGAGAAAGAAAGAGAAGGGACCCTACCTTCTCTTTCTTTCTCCCTCAAAATTTCAATGATTTAAATAAACAAACAAAAGATAAGAAGGTATCGGTAATAATTTTAGTATCAGCAGCAGCAACAAGTGATCCTCAAAATATAGCGCCTCCATCCCAACATGCAACACAGCGAGACAAATCTTTACATAACATCCACCTTACTTTTAACGTAAGAGTGGGCACAACTATTGTAACTTGAATGTGTCAAAGCTTTGGGTCTCATACACTTCCAGTTATTTTATTTGTACAAAAACAGTCCATTATGCTGGTTGATATTTCACACTGTTACTTATGTTTTTATCTATTTCTGTAACCATAAACACATTGGTTTGTAGTGTAAATGACCATTTACAGCATTTTGTCACTTCTTCCAGTTATTTAACTACAGTGGTAAATGAATCGAAAGTCTGCTCACAATCACAAGTCAGATTCCAATTAATTATTTTTTTTTTTTTTTACAGTAACAAACAATTAAAGACAGCCCTACTCTGACCTACAAGGTTGTTAAATCAACGCTATTTGCTTCTTTTTAAGCTGTAAGCCTGCATTATTTCAACTTATTTTTAAAATAACCTTGTTCAACAGCGGAATGATGCTGTAGAAAATTCTATCAATGAGACAGTAGAAAAAAGCAAAACACGCTAGAGAACCTCTTTAGCTCCGCCCACTCCCATGAAGCACTGTGAATGAAATAATCGAGTCAGTGTGCTTATTTTACAAAAAACCTAAAATATATTGTTTAAATATTCTATTTCTATTAAATGAATTGTTTTATATTTTTTCATCATATATCCTTCATGGGATTGTAATTCTTTGCCTCAAAGTCGCTAAGTACACAGTTTTGCACCTTTGTGTTCTGTCTGATTTTCAAATACTTTTTTGCTTAAAATCAAATTTTGTGATTCACCTTGTAGCTGGTTGGCTTGGTTCATGGCTTCTCAAACAAATACTTTTTTAAATCACTATGGGTGAAATGAATGAAATGGACTATCCGGAATAGACTGCTATTGAAATCTAAAGTCTGCATGTTCTATGTGAAAAGAGTATGGTGTGTTTGTGTGAATTGAATTGAATTGAAATCCCAGCACATAGAGACTCTTTCACCTAAATATCATCACATAGAGACTGTGTCTGTACTCCGAATTAATAAATACAAAAAACTTCCAAACCCATTAAAGGGTAAAAATTTCATTGATGTAAAAACGGAGAAAATAAAGATAAACAACTGATAAAGCTTGGGTTGTTGAATATTCGATCCCTTTCTTCAAAAGTACTTATTGTAAATGATATTATAACAGAAAATAATCTAGATGTGCTGTGTTTGACAAAAACCTGGCTAAAACCAGACGATTTCATTACTTTAAATGAGTCGAGCCCTCAAGGTTACTATTATCGACACGAATCGTCAGAAAGGTAAAGGGGGAGGTGTTGCTGTAATCTATAGTAATATCTTCAGTATTACTCAAAAGTCTTTCAAATATAATTGTTTCGAAGTGATGGTACTTTATGTACCATTATATAATGTAAGTGACAAATCCCATTTGACATTTGTACTGGCTACTGTATACAGGCCACCAGGGCACCATACAGACTTTATCAAAGAATTTGCTGATTTTCTATCGGAGTTAGTACCGGTTGTGGATAAAGTCCTTTTTATTGGTGATTTTAATATCCATGTAGATAATGAAAAAGATGCATTGGAATTGGCATTTACAGACATTCTAAACTCTATTGGACTTGGAAAACAAGTGTCAGGACCCACTCACTTTAGAGCTAATATTGTCATATGGAATCGATATTGATGTCGCTGAAATTCAACAGCAGAGATCATTATCTAGTCTTGTGTTTACTACATTTAGCCAAGGCTGCAAAACCGCCTCCCTGCCACAAATATGGTAGAACTATCACTTCTACCACTAAAGATTGCTTTATAAATAATCTTCCTGATCAGGTTCATCGCCTTAGCATAGCAGATAAGAAGAACTCGATGGTGCAACAGAAACTATTGACTCTCTCTTTTTCAGCACACTAGACTCAGTTGCTCCTTTGCGCTTAAAGAAGATTAAGGAAATTAGTCCAACGGACTAATGGAGCACAGCTGTAAGAAAACAAAACTAGACGTTTTTTGCATTTCGTGGAGAGAATGATTGAGTATAGAAAGGCCTTAAAAACTGCTAGAGCCGCGTATTTTTCAAATCTTTTAGAAGAAAAACACAACCCTAAGTATTTATTTGATACAGTGGCTAAATTAACGAGAAACAAAAAAGTTTCAACTTCTGATGTTCCCAAACAGCACAGCAGTAATGACTTTATGAACTTCTTTACTTGCAAGATTGACAATACTAAAGTTTAAAATTACAGCCATGCAACTGTCTACTACAGTATCGCATCAGACAGTGCATTGTAGTATACCTGAGGAAAATTCTCATTCATTTGCAGCTATAGGAGAGGAAGAATTGCCTAAACTTGTAAAATCATTGAAATCAACAACAGGTATGTTAGGACCTATACCGACTAAGCTATTGAAAGAGATGCTTCCAGAGGTCATAGAACCTCTTCTTAATATCATTAATTTATCTTTATCACTAAAATATGTACCGATAAAACTTTTAAGCTGGCTTTTATCAAACCTCTTATTAAAAAAACAACCTGATCCTAGAGAATTAGTCAATTATAGGCTGATCTCCAATCTTCCTTTTCTGTCAAAAATACTAGAAAAAGCAGTATCATCACAACTATGTTCCTTCTTGGAAAGAAATTGTATCTGTGAGGATTTCCAGTCAGGATTTAGACTGTACCATAGTACTGTACTGCTCTCATTATAGTTACAAATTATTTGCTTTCATCAATTCGTGGTTGTATCTCTCTATTATTTTACTCAATCTCACTGCTGCTTTTGACACTATTGACCATAATACTCTTTTGAATAGACTTATGTTCGCATTAGTGGATTGCATTGGGATGGTTCGAATCATACTTATCTGACCATTATCAGTTTGTAGTAGTAAACGAAGAGATGTTCAATATGGAGTACCGCAAGGCTCAGTACTAGGACCGTTGCTTTTCACTCTGTACACGCTACCCTTGGGAGATATCATTTGGAAGAACGGCACTAGTTTTCACTGTTATGCTGATGATAGTCAGCTCTATATTTCTTCACGCCCTGACGAAAATAAGCAATTCAAAAAATGAACGGAATGCATAGCCGATATAAAAAAAAAATTGGATGACTGATAATTTCCTACTACTAAATTCAGAAAAAAACAGATTCTAATTATTGGACTAAAAACTTTTACACATAGAAACCTAGAATTGTAAGGAGTGGCCCCTTGGTGGGGATAGAACCCGGGTCTCTGGTGCACTAGAAGTGAGTGTTAACTCACTGAGCTAAGTCCCCACAGTGTAACCCAATTGCAGAAGACCAAACAGAGCCAGGAGACTTTAGTCCTTAGAAAATAAAAGTAATCTTTACTGGTAAAAGAAAAGATACCAAAATACAAATGAATTAGGAGAGCCGAGTTTCCATAAAACAGAGAAAACAAAAACAGACACAATGGTCCAAAACATCTAACAGAGATACACTTAACTTCAAAGCCAGGCAGCAGGAATCTCAGGAAGATTGGCTCAAGACTGAACACAATAGCAGGGAACAATCAAACTTATAAAGGGTGTAACGGATACATTGTCCACTTTGGTGGCTGAACAAAAAAAAGCTTGACGCTCACTGCCCAAAGGATTCCACTGTCCACCACACCATTTTCCAGAACTGAAGCGTAATTTATTACAAAAAAGTAACTGTATGCAAAATCAAAACATCAAAATCTAGAATAAATAAAGGATTGAAAAGATAACGAGTGGATTCTCGCAAGTCTTGCATGGAGTCAGGCCGTGAGGTCAAAGACTGTCACTTCCCGTTCTGGCCACGCCCTCCGGTGAAGTCACAGGTCCTTTATTTCCAGAGGCCTTACATCTCCAGCTTCAACCCCTAGATGGTGCAACTCAAACAATAGCTCACATGAGATACTTATTTAATATAGTATTTAAATTGATCCTATTTTAGTTCCAACATATCCGGCCCCTAAATGTTTTAAGCATAACGTTAAACATTTATATACATAAACAAAAGGAGCTATAAATAATCTAAGTAATCAAATTAGGAAAAGAAAAGAAATATACTTTCCATTTATCTGAGCTCTAGTGATCATCTTTCAATAGTAAGCACAGTTTTGTGATGGGTCGCTCTATAATACTTGTCCTTGTCTGCAGTTTGACTGACCGGACCATCCCATCTGAATCAGGTTTTGTTTCTAGAATTCTTGCAAGTGGCCATGAAGATCGTGGAGAGGTAGGGTCAACCACTAACACAATGTCTCCAACCTTGAGATTGGTTCTTGCTTTAGACCACTTCTGTCTCTCTTGCATTAGTGTTAAGTACTCTTGTGTCCACCTCCTCCAGAACAAATCTGCCAAGTATTGCACTTGTTTCCACCGGCGCCTGGTGTAAGAGTCAGATTTGGAAAACTCACCGGGAGGTAGAACAGGTTGTGAGTTTTGCAAGAGAATGTGGTTAGGTGTAAGAGCCTCCAGGTCAAAAGGGTCAGAGGATGCAGTGGTGATTGGACGGTTGTTGAGAATTGCCTCAACTTCGCAAAACAATGTCTGAAGACCTTCATCGTCTACAACTTGTTGGTGTAAGAGAGAATTTAAGATCCATCTTGCAGACCTGATTAGTCTCTCCCACACGCCTCAATGATGAGATGCCTCTGGTGGGTTGAAACTCCAGTCGATTCCCCTTTGGAGCATGGCCCTTTGAATCTTACGGCTGTTCAGATTGATGAAAGCTTTTTTGAGTTCCCTGTATGCACCTACTAGATTGGTGCCATTGTCAGACCAGACATGTTTTACCTGGCCCCTCCTACATATGAATCTTCTTAACGCATGGATACAGGAGTCAGTGTCCAGAGAGCTGGCCATTTCAAGATGAACGGCTCTACATGACATACATGTAAAGAGTACCCCATATCTTTTGACAAAACTTCTTCCTCTTTTTGTTTCTATTGGGCCAAAATAGTCCATTCCCACATTTGTGAACGGTGGGAGATCTGGTTGAGTTCTTTCTTTTGGCAAATTAGCCATCTTTTGTTCCTCGGTTTTGCCTTTCAACCGTCTGCATGTTACGCACTTTGAGATTATTTTTCTTGCTGCAGTGTTGCCACTAATGATCCAATATTTCTTACGCCTTGGGCAAGAATATAATTTCTTCCACAATGTCCATACCTTTGATGAATGTGGCGAAGTAACAGATAGGAGGTGTGAGATTGTTTTGGAAGAATGATGGGGTGTTTCATGTTTTCTGACATAGTCGCCCTTGACAGTCGTCCTCCTACCCTTAGTAATCCATCTTTAATTACTGGGTCTAGTTTGTAGAGGGTACTCCTTTTTTAACATTGTGTGGAGTAACTTTTAGCCTTTCAAATTCATTCGGGAAAGCTTGTCTTTGAGAATATAATACAACTGCTTTCGCTGCTCTTCCATGATCATTCACAGACAAGAACTGACCACTAAGTGTTGATCTGAAGATATGCAGCTGGGAAGCCAGTTTTTGATGGCTAGAACGAGTGCTGACGTTAATGGAAAGTTCATTCCTTTTAGCAGCGATAGCTAACAGATTATCTCCAAGTTTTTGATACCAAGCAACAGCTTTAAGCAATCTGGTCCAATCTGAGAAGTAAGAAAGAAGTTTTTGAGTAGGACTCTGTGCGCTTTGAGTAACCACGTTACACCCAATGGTAAAACCTTTAACTTCTGGGTCATCCTGTCTTAGGTACTCCTGTTTATACCCTTCAGTTGGCCAACTGAGTTCTGGTTGCCAGAGGAATTCGGGGCCACAAATCCATCTTTTGCGTTCCAGAAACACTGGTATACTCAGCCCTCTGGATGCATCATCTGCTGGATTGTCATTACTGGGTACATACCTCCATTGCTGGATGTTGGTATTTTCTCTTATGAATGATACTCTATTGGCAACATAAGTGTGGAATCTTACACTGTCATTGGCTATGTATTTTAACACTGCCTGACTATCTGTCCAGAAAAGTGAATTTTTCAATGGGAGCTGTACTTCTGACTGGAGCATCTTGTCTACCTTGACAGACAATACAGCAGCTGCCAACTCAAGTCGTGGTATCGTCAACTGCTTTAAAGGGGCAACTCTTGCTTTACCAATCATAAGAGACACATGAATGTTACCTTGCTCATTGGTCATTCTAATGTAGCTTACAGTTCCGTATCCAAGTTCGCTGGCATCAGCAAAATGATGCAACTGAAAGGACTGTGGCTTACCAAATCCATTGGGTTTCTTACAGCGTGGCACACTGAAAGCTGTCAACTTGGGGAGGTCATGAATCCAACTTAGCCATTGTCTAGACTGAGACGTAGATATTGGCTTATCCCATCCATAATTTTCTTTGCACAGCAGCTGTAAAAATTATTTGGCTGGAAGAGTTAGGGGTGCCAAAATTCCAAGAGGATCAAAGACAGAGCTAACCATGGAGAGGATACCTCTACTAGTATGGGGCCTTTCATTGAGTGTGATGGTAAATCTAAAGGTGTCATCTTCTACGTTCCATTGGAGTCCCAAGGCATGGTCAACTGGTAACTTGTCTTTATCTAAATCCAAGGACCTAATGTTCTGTCCTCTTTGCTCCTTCTCAATGGCAGACAAGACGGTTCTACTATTGCTCACCCATTTGGTGAGTTGAAATCCTCCCAAGCTGCACAAATCCACCAAGTCTGATCTCAGTTGCATTGCTTCCGATGCTGTGGGCAGAGACGCTAGGCAATCATCAACGTAAAAATGATGCATTAATGTGCTGGTTACTTGTGGTCTAAAATGACTATTGTCTTCTGCGGTTCTTCGCAAGGCAAAGCTTGCACAGCTTGGAGAAGAGACAGCTCCAAAAAGGTGCACTAACATGCGATGCTCTATTGGACTTTGCTCAATGTCCCCTTCTGGCCACCACAAGAAGCGTAGAAAGTCTACATTTGCCTTTGAGACTCTTACCTGGTGAAACATAATGGGTTCTTGACAAAACCTAAGCAGAACTCCGGCCAGTGAGTTGGTAAGATCAGGCCCTTGCAACAATTCTGTGTTCAAGGACACGCCTTGATATGTTGCGCCGCAGTCAAACACAACTCTAAGTGTATTCTTTTTGGGGTGGTAGACTGCATGATGTGGAATATACCAGGCTCTTCCTTCCACTTGATCTACCTCTTCCTGTGGGATCACTTCAGCATATCCTTTATCTATCATGTCACTGAGAAAGAATGTGTACTCTTTATGGAATGAATCATTTCTCTTGAACTTCCTTTTAAGACTCAGAAGACGTTGCATGGCCATGTGGCGGTTATTGGGCATTAGCACATCATCTTTCCTAAATGGTAAGTTGAGTGTGTAGTGTCCATCCAGTAGTGAGATTGACTTATTCGCAATTTTAAGAAACCTTTTGTCATCAAATGACATTTCACGTTTTTCATTTGAGGCCTTTTCATTGAAGTCATGATTGTACTGACTAATCAGCAGCTTTTCCAAATTTGCTACAGAGATTCTATTTATGGTTGCAGATGGACGGTCACGGCTTGCACTGGATTCCCCTCCTCTTAAGGGTCCATTAACTACCCATCCTACTAAGGTCCTGACTGCATATGGGCCTTCACCTTGACTATTTATGATCTCCCATGGTTCTATGACCTTTGAGGCATTAGTTCCTATTAGTAGCTCAATGTTGCCATCAATCTCAGGGATATCAACCTTTTGCAGGTAAGGCCATCTAGCAAGATCCTTATTTGAAAGAAAAAACAAAAACAGACACAATGGTCCAAAACATCTAACAGAGATACACTTAACTTCAAAGCCAGGCAGCAGGAATCTCAGGAAGATTAGCTCAAGACTGAACACAATAGCAGGGAACAATCAAACTTATAAAGGGTCAACCTCAGGTGTGGGAAATCAGGGCTAATGAGCAACGAACATGGTTGGGGCAATGGCGCCATCTACAGGAGTGGAGAGACTAGAGTTCCTGCTGCAAGCGCCATCCACAGTTCTGGAGGAAGGATGACGGAGAGCTCACAGATAGCGACCCCTGGTGGCCAGGATGAAAATAGTGCTCGAGGACAAGACCATTACAAGAATACTGTCTAACACTTGAAGGTTGTTCTGTTGAGTCTTCGTTGTCAGTTAGGAACCTAGGTGTACTCTTTGATACCAATCTTTCATTTGAAAGCCACATTTCTAGCATGTGTAAAACAGCATTCTAACTACAGTTGTCCAAAACATAGCAGCTAGAGTTCTTACAAGCAGCCACTAAGTTAATAATTATTTTCTAGTTGTTTAATGTAATGTCACCTATTGTAATTTCTTATTGTAATTTGCCACCAGTGCCAGAGTTTCTCCTGCCAAAGTGCAAGGAGATAGGTGACAATGTTCCATCTCCTCCCACCAACAAGATTAGGTGGCCAGCCTGAGTACCAGAATCTGGAAGATTTCCCATTGAGGCATCACTGAAGACAAGTTTCAGGGAGCTGCCTTTTCCCAGGTTCTGAAATTTAAGTAATTTTAATTTCTTAAAAATAGTTTTCTAATAAGCTTGCTGACATCATGCAAGGTCTGGACAGTAGTATTTTTTTCCGTTGAAGAAAGGATAGACGTGTAACATGTGATCTACTCTGTCTTGCAGAAGGTCAGCCACACAGACTTTACAATGCAAATTGTGGCAAAGCAGCTTTACATTAATAATTAGCAAATAATTTTTGGCTGCACAGCAGCTCCCAAAGAAAATTGCATCATTGTCCAGCTTATTCTATATATTATTTGATTTATTCCGTTACAAACATCAATAGTTATTAGTCTAGTTAATTTATGTATATCAGCAGAGATGTAATCGTCCAGCTCAGCTAAGTTCATATAACGGCGCCAATGCAAGAACACGGCTGAATATCAAGCAAGTGTCCCCAACTTAAGCAAGCCAAAGGCAACAGTGGCAAGGAACCGAAACACCAACAAAATGGAGAAAAAAACCTTGGGAGAAACCAGGTTTAGTCGGGGGGGCCAGGTCTCCTCTGGCCAACAGTGATACTTGCTTGATACTCAGGCAGAGTTATAAGTCATAAGTCCGATTTGGGATGGCAACAGTAAAAATATTTAATCCAGTTCCATCTAGTTTAAGACCTTTTTCATCACGCCAGTATTGACACCAGTCAGACACATTTTGAGTACACAGTTATACCTAGAAATAAATCCTGTTCAAAGATATAAGTGAACATCACATACCTGACATTTGGTGTTTCTACACTGGAGAAAAATAATAATAATAAAAAATAAAAAAAAATCAGAAAAAAGAAAGAAAAAAAACCAAAATGCACACCTGCTTCCATTCAGTGATCTCAAACATCAAACATGTGGGCAAACATCTGGTCACTATGATTCTCAAATCTGTGAGATAAAAAAAACCTCTGTGAGCATGCTGATAACAGGATCATATCAGCTATTGTAATGTCCACTCTTAACAGAAATCCTGATTTTTGTGATCTTATACATGCATGCATTATTGCACATCATGTGAAGAAGATTTTGTATAGGTCTATAATATTTTAAATGACAGAATTCCCATAAGATTGAACGCATTAATATTTTTAATGTTTCTGAAAGAAGTCTCATGTTCATCAAGCCTGCATTTATTTGATTAAAAATACAGAAAAAAAATACCAATACTGTGAAATATTACCATCATTTAAAATAATGGTTTTCAATTTTAATATACATTAAAATATAATGTATTTCTGTGATGCAAAGCTGAATTTTCATTATTCATTGTGAACAAAAGTGTCATTGATTTGGCACAGGACTTCACAGTAAACACTACACTAACTATTCAAAACAGGCAAAAGAAATCATCTAATCATTCATCTTTGACATTTTATGTATTATTATTGTTATATTATAAAGCCTAAATGTTAATGTGCAGTTTAATATGTTGCTTTGTATTTAAGTATTTATTATGCATTTTTGTCATCTCAGAATAGTTTGGGAATAGCCAATATGCAATTTACTAATGTAAGTTATGTGTACAAAACCACGCGTCGATTTGGCCCCTTTGGTCAGAGCACTGAGACACACAAAACTTGCAGGACTGAAATATAAACAGTCTTTTTGCGGTTTAATATTTACGGACACCCTATCGCGATTAGAATAAAGAACTTAAGAATCAAGAAAAAACTTTACCACTCACAATCATCGGCTTGATCAAGTTGCTCCTCCATCAAAATTAAATTGAAAGAGCTCTTCCTCTGAGGCTGATTCTTCCAGAATTTTTCCTCACTGCATCTCAAAATGATGTACATGAATCGGACTAAGCTTGATACATTTTTGCATGGTGATGCGGGCGTTCACTCTCTGTTGCATTAATCACCTCAGAATTTGTATTTGAATAGAGCGCATGCTCCGTGGGCAATTGCTGCTTTAGAGGATAATGAGCTGACTCGTGAACAACTGACATCTCTCACTTTTCAAACAAACTATATAAACAGAGAATATCTGTTCCCTTTCGAAAGGGAACTTCGAGTTGCGTCGTAACGCTAGGGGAACCGCCTCTGCGGGAACCGGTGTCTGAAACTAATATCCAATCTCGTCAATATGAACTTGACCGGCGACAGCCCATGACGTCATATCGATGCGTCCCACGTGTATATAAGGGGCGCTCAGATAACATGTCATCCTCTTTTCGTCTTCAGGGACTGTATGTTTGAAACACTACCGTGGTATTATGAAATGCACAGGCAAACTAAGTGTGTGGATCCGTGTCACTCGTTATTTGACATTAGATTACACACACGAGCTGTGCGCTCTCTGTCTGCATGAAGAGCACGCACAGGCAGTTCTCGAGGGAGCTGCTGGTGCAAACTGTTCTCGTCTGGGTCTCTTCTCGAGGGAAGAGAGTTCAGCATCTGCGCCTGGTGGTTCGGGTCCCGCTCGCGCTGAGGCAGAGCGGAGACTCAGATCATGGGGCTTTCAGATGGCGCTCGCCGAACATTTGAAAGGGGTGTGACCGCTCGCGCGATTCGGCGGATCGCAAGAAGGAGCTGCTGGGACAGGATGCGCTGTTTTCTACATCTGCAGTCCAGCGGTGAGTGCTCTTCCAACTGAGCAGGAGATGGCTGGAGAGGGTGAGTAAATTCTGATTTCTCTCAGCCACCCTGTGCCGCGTATGCTGAGCTGTTGATTATGGAACGCGCTGCAGGCAGATTACAGTTTCCATGGCAGCGCGTTGGGGGAGAGGCCGCACGCATTCAATGAATGACGATCGGTTTCTCTCTGGCCATATTTCTACAGCTCTAGTGAACTTTCCATGCCTTCCTATACTGAGAAAGTTGGGGGGGCATGGAAGTACCCATGTTCTGTATTCCTTAAATATTCCATATACGTGTGTATATATGTATGTATATGTGTGTATGTATGTATATATGTATGTATGTATATATATATGTATGTGTATGCACGTTATATATGTGTATTATATAGGCTATAGGGTGGTATGGGTCATGGAGTTAGCCATGCGCCACCCTGTGGCCACAGGATGAACTGTTTGGCTAAGTAATATGATACATTTTCATTTACTCATATGCAAATACTGAAGTATTTCTCTTTAGACCTCGGTTCCCTGTTTGGGTTTATTTTTGAGGGAATATGGGTACGTATTGATGCTGGAATTAGCCAACTAATGATAAACTTTATTGTTTGGCACTTCTTGCATGGATACAGCTCAAACTCTGCCATCTAGGTCCTAAAGTGACATTTCCCTTAGATGGCAGGGCATACGTGGCAGCAGGTCAGGCTGGTGCTGCTCTGCACACGATGACTGTGTGGCAGGCACACCAGGCTGTCCTGCGGAGAGACTTAGACCAGCGGCATTCAAGAAGAAGTGCATGCTGCTGAGGTCTGAGTCCTCAACCAGACAGATGGCCTGGCCCGTCCCGACCTGAGGGTCGCAGACAGGGCCGGAAGGAGAGTGTCGCCTCCCGTGCGCCCCTCCTGGTATGAGCAGGTCACTTGGAGGCGAGACTCAAGAAACGTGGGAGAGGTGATCCGCCAGGGACGCGGTAAACATCGGCTCCCCTGGTGGATCCCCGCTCTCTGGTAGAGGGTTAAAATGATTTACCCTCTATGTTCTCTGTAAGCCGCAGTTTCTATATCGGACCAGAGCTGGGCCTATGACATTAATTCTGATGGCCCGCCTTTGGCGTGATAGTGAGACTCCCTTTCAGGCTATAAGGGTGGTAGGATCCACGTTTCCATGGTGGTAGACCGCCACCCTGTGGCCGCAGGGTGAATTGTTCCTCTCCTTTTCTTTAAAGCGAGGCAGGTTATGGGAAATTACTATGTATTTCTTGGAATGTAGCTCTCCCTGTTTAGGAGGCTGGCAGAGATTTCGTGTATGTGTTGTATATATATACATATACGCATGAGGGTTGCGTGTGTGTATATATGTGGATATACATGCAGTTACATTACAAATAAGCAGGGCTAATTTGTATATAGGTCCCCTTTTTCAGTAAGGGAGTGCAGTTATATACTTATTAGTCCCCTGAGGCCCCCTGTGTGTGTGGCAAAATATGAGAGTAGGAGGAATGCCAGTAGGAGCTTTTCTGTCTGAGGAGAGGAAAGGCTTTAGGTCCTCTGGCAAACCGCCGCTTTAGTTTTTATCAGTAAGTTGGCCTCCCCACTTGAGAGTGTGGTTAAGGTTGCTGCTGTGTGTAGGTAGGCCCTCTTGTATATTCAAGACAGGCCACCTTCACTGCCATCTCAGAGCAGTGGTGCAGGCTATCCACGACTAGTAGTCTGGCTGTCAGGTAAGCTGGCCTTAACAGGCCGCCCTGTATGCTAACATGCCTCCCTGTGGGCGAGCCCAGGGTTGCAGGCATTGGATAGCTGCTAGTCTAAAGCTATCAGGTGAGCTGGCCTAAGCAGGCCGCCCTGTATGCTAACATGCCTCCCTGTGGGCGAGCCCAGGGTTGCAGGCATTGGATAGCTGCTAGTCTAAAGCTATCAGGTGAGCTGGCCTTAGCAGGCCGCCCTGTATGCTAACATGCTTCCCTGTAGGCAAGCCCCAGGGCTGCAGACTATCCACAACTAGTAGTCTTGCTGTCAGGTGAACTGGCCTTAGCAGGCCGCCCTGTATGCTAACATGCCTCCCTGTGGGCGAGCCCAGGGTTGCAGGCATTGGATAGCTCCTAGTCTAAAGCTATCAGGTGAGCTGGCCTTAGCAGGCCGCCCTGTATGCTAGCATGCTTCCCTGTGGGCGAGCCCAGGGTTGCAGGGAGCTGGCCTTAGCAGGCCGCCCTGTATGCTAACATGCCTCCCTGTGGACAAGCCCCAGGGGTACGGATATATGACAGCTGGTTGGTCTAAATCATCAGGTAAGCTGGCCTTAGCAGGCCGCCCTGTGTGCTAGCAGGCCTCCCTGTGGTGGTAGGCCCTAGACAGCAGCTACCAGTTAGCCGGCCATGGTGGTCGCTCTGAAATGAGCCCCAGTGGCTGGACATCGCCAGCCTCAGAGTCCACGGCCTCCATGGCGCCGTTAACATAGGTGCGGTGCTGATCCTAGGATTGAGCAGAATGACTCCCCTAGCTTGATAGGGTCGATAGCACTTTGCTGAGTCCTGCTCTACAGGATGCCCGTCTCTAAGATCCGTTGATTGAGTTGGTTACTGCCCTTCTGCAGTCCCTCTTTCTGGACGTCTCTTTGTGAGATTTTTGTAAGAGACATTGTTTCTGAGGAAACAGTCAGGTGGTTGGCAGGCTAGGCTACTAGCTCAGCTAGAGGCCGGGCCAGCCTCCCTGACGGCCACGGTCTACATACTCCCCTCATAGGATTGAGCCAGGGACTCCCCTCGCTTGTAAGGGTTG
Source organism: Zacco platypus (assembly GCA_038088235.1). NCBI lineage: Eukaryota > Metazoa > Chordata > Actinopteri > Cypriniformes > Xenocyprididae > Zacco > Zacco platypus. Next base: position 12,849,902 of record CM076080.1, read on the forward strand.
ATAGCACTTTGCTGAGTCCTGCTCTCCAGGATGCCCGTCTCTAAGATCCGTTGATTGAGTTGGTTACTGCCCTTCTGCAGTCCCTCTTTCTGGACGTCTCTTTGTGAGATTTTTGTAAGAGACACTGTTTCTGAGGAAACAGTCAGGTGGTTGGCAGGCTAGGCTACTAGCTCAGCTAGAGGCCGGGCCAGCCTCCATGGTGGCATTCAGGGTCGACTTTGCTCCCCTGAGAAGTGACAGCCCGGTTATGGCCGTAGGCCGTGTGCACTTCCCTTGTGAACGCCTTGGGGAGTGCACGGCCTCCATGGCACTGGTAAGGCAGATGCCATGTAGATCCTAGGAGTCTCTAGGGTCCGCTGGTTGAGTTGATTACTGCCCTTCTGCAGTCCCTCTTTCTGGACGTCTCTTTGTGAGATTTTTGTAAGAGACACTGTTTCTGAGGAAACAGTCAGGTTGTTAGCTGACCTGGCTACTAGCACAGCTAGAGGCTGGGTCAGCCTCCCTGACGGCCATGGGCTATGTATACTAAAGCCCCTCACGAGGTTGAGCCAGCGACTCCCCTCGCTTGTAAGGGTTGATGGCACTTTGCTGAGTCCTGCTCTCCAGGATGCCCGTCTCTAAGATCCGTTGATTGAGTTGGTTACTGCCCTTCTGCAGTCCCTCTTTCTGGACGTCTCTTTGTGAGATTTTTGTAAGAGACACTGTTTCTGAGGAAACAGTCAGGTGGTTGGCAGGCTAGGCTACTAGCTCAGCTAGAGGCCGGGCCAGCCTCCATGGTGGCATTCAGGTTTGACTTCATTCCCAAACAAGTGACTGGCTGGGTTGCCTATGGGCCCCAGGCCACGCTCCCTCAAGGGACCCCTTCTGAGGAAGTTGTTGGTCCCAGGCCTTGGTGCGGCCTTGGCAGGTCTCCATATGTGTGTAGAGGCCGCCTTAAGGCTTAGTGCTGAGGTTTTGACCGCTGGGAGCGCTGTCACTGACAGCCCAGTGGGACCCTGGGGGTCTGGCATTTCATTTGCCTGATTCTGACAGTGGTCACTGCCATAATTTGGCATGCACTCCCCTCAGCATGGCGGCGTGGGTATATCGTTCCCCTAGCGTTACGACGCAACTCGAAGTTCCCTTTCGAAAGGGAACGTCTCAGGTTACGTATGTAACCCTAGTTCCCTGAGAACAGGGAACGAGACGTTGCGTCTCCCTGCCATGCCTCAGGGTCCGCCTGCTTACGGAAGTCCCTTCAGACGATAAGCGGATGACATGTTATCTGAGCGCCCCTTATATACACGTGGGACGCATCGATATGACGTCATGGGCTGTCGCCGGTCAAGTTCATATTGACAAGATTGGATATTAGTTTCAGACACCGGTTCCCGCAGAGGCAGTTCCCCTAGCGTTACGACGCAACGTCTCGTTCCCTGTTCTCAGGGAACTAGGGTTACATACGTAACCTGAGACGTTTTCAATTTGACTTACAAGATTTAAATCATGATATTTCAAAGCTTCTTTAGACATGTGTCTATTTGTGTGATTAGTATTTACGAAGTTACAGTTCATTTTCTATTTTACAGTTCAGACTATCAGAATGGACTTCATTCAGAGAGAGACCACAGCTCACACATCATGTTAGTTTTCTTAACTTTGCAAAAAGCACAACATTTTGTTTTTATTTCATACACAAATAAAAGATGACATTTCACAGATTAGAATGGTGTATAACTCTGAATTTTATTTCCAAAATTGACAGAATATTTTGAGTCTCTGATAAGAAAACAGCGAGGTGATATCGCCAGTGTGACTGCCGACACCAGTGTGTTAAACCTACAGGTTGTAAAACAATATTATTCTCAATGTCTTGCTCTTTTGTATCTCTGTCTTCCTGTATTGTACAATTTTCATCTCTCTCTCGGAGCCTAGAATGATGCACACGAACATAGGTCGCTCCATGCCTCACAATAATCACTGCCCCATCCTGGACAATGATGATACCTGAACCTTTCTATTGTGCACTATCTGCATAGTAGCTTGTAGTAAATTTTGTCACCAGTCTCATATCTTTCAACTGAAGGTGATAATTGCTTGTGTAATGCCCATCGAATTCTTTCAGAGCATTCAGCCTCTGTAATATGGAGGACCAGGAGTGCCACATAAAAATAAAACGAAGAATCAATTAATTAATTTAATAATTCAAACATAAAAATGTATATAAATAAATCACTTTTATGTGGGCAAATAAATAGATATATTTAAAGTTGTTTATTTAATTCCCGTTTTTAAATGTAGTTTAATAGACCAATAAATAGTACATTATTAAATCATTTTAAATGCGTATTTAAATCACTTTTTAAATGGCTTTTTAAAAAAGAATTTGACAAATACTTTTCTAAAATGCCATTGGACAGTACACACGTGGGAGCAACCAATCAGCTTTCGCCTCAATTTGAAGAGCCAACTCTAAAGACAGTTCGAGCAACGCGATCACACAAAATGTCAGGCGAATCTGAACGTGTTTGGAGAGGTATTGTAGAGGATTTGTTAGCTTTAGCTGATTTTTGCGAAAGAAATTTTCCTCTCGATTATTATTTTATATGTAAAAGAGTTTTTCAGTTGAGGGAAGACGCGGCAAACGCAGCGGATAATTGTGGTTGTACAATAAATGGATTTGGGTTAAGTTTGAGGTCATTCAGCGACTCCGCAGCCCTCACGCTATGGTTGAACTTCCAAGCATTCTCGAACAACACCAGTTGTTGGATGTACCGGCAGAAGAGACGGCAGGATGTATTGGAGTGTCGCTGAGGACAGTCATTATAAAACATTATACCAGAAACCAGAAAACCATTATAACCTCTCCAAACACGTTCAGATTGCCCTGACATTTTGCGTGATCGCATTGCTCGAACTCTTCTAGAGAGGGTTGGCTCTTCAAATTGAGGCGAAAGCTTATTGGTTGCTCCCACGTGTGTACTGTCCAATGGCATTTTAGCAGTCGATTGACAAATGGATAAAGAAAAGCCATTTAAAAGCCATTTAAAATGATTTAATAATGTACTATTTATTGTTTTAAAAAATGAATTAAATAAACAACTTTAAATATGTCTATTTATTTGCCACTATAAAAGTGATTTATTTATATACATTTTTATGTTTGAATTATTAAATTAATTAATTGATTCTTCGTTTTATTTTTCTGTGGCACTCCTGGTCCTCCATACTGTAAAAGCTCTCCTTGCAGCATGCAAAGCTGAAATGTGCTGTCCTACCAATTTTATAGTACTTGTACCTTCCAAGGCTTGTGACTTATCAGTAAGAACTGATGGTAGGTTTCGATTTCGACCAAATAGAAGCTAGTAGGGAGTGAAACCATGGACATTGTGAGTTTTTTTGCCATCAGTATCCAATCCAGGACTGCTTGTTTGTAGTGTTAAAAACAAAAACTGTTTGTTTTTAACACTAAAGCCAACTGTGTGTAGCATTTTGAATGCCAATACAGTATCTGGAAGTATCATATCGAAATGACGTAGCTTGTTATATTTACTTTCAAACTCTATTATGTAATCAACCATCAGGATTCCATGCTCTCTTGTAATGCGATCAAACTCTGTATCCGCATTGTATTGGCAATCTTTTTCTTTTTCATAAACAGTATCCAACGTGTCTAGAATTGTTTTCATACCATTGTTGTTTAAATCATCCAAGGATATTTCCAGTGTGGCATCACGTGTTCTTCCTGTTAGCGATAAGGTGACAGCCAATGCTTGTTTCTTTTTTCCAGTTCGGTGACACGCATCCACATTTCCACCTAATTTTTCCAACTTTCATACGACTTCTTTTCATCAAACTGAGGTGGGACCCTGTAGTTTATAACAGCCATCATCTGCTACCAATGTTAAACTCGAATGATAATAGACAAGATTCACCTTTAAGGATTTGTCTGCAACACACAGCGAACAACCAGCAAACACGCCTCTTACAACCAAGCAGCAAAAAACATAGAAAAACATGAACAACTTTTTTCCTTCCCTCCCCACTAAAGCGCCCCCATGAGGGCACAGGGCAAAAACTCAACTTAACACTCCCCGCCCATTTCTAGGGTTTTGCCCATGTCTACTGGTTGGGATCTCTGACATGTGTATCGAGTTTCATATATTTTGAAGCATGCTAAAACTAATCTAAAATAATTTAAAAGTATCAAAAACTAATCGTAAAGTTTGATGCATTGCCATGGCAACAGTGTTTGAGATATTATATATCGGTTCACAGGTGTATATTCGCCATATCTTGACATTATTCAGATGAAGCTTGCAGCAAATCAGGTAAAAATAAGAGGGTGACCTCAAAGCTTTTTGAAAGTGACACTTCCTGTGGCCAGTTGGTGGCACTATAACTTTAAGTCTCAATAGTCACATCCATGTGATCAGCCTCGTACAAGGAACAAACAGCCGAAGTTTTATCAAAATCAAATCAATGGATGAATAAGTTATAACATACTTCCTTTTTCCCTTTTCATGCCATAAATTCGTTGCCTCGCCACAGCCAAACTGTAATAGATATTAAAAAACCTCTTGCAATTTAGTGTCATCAAATTTTCAAACAACCCATTATAGGCAACTTCCTGTGGGGCTACTGTCTAAATATGAGCACAAAAGTTGGACCTATATCATTAATATCGCGATATGCCATTTTTTTATCATGTAAAAAACTATACTGGTATTATCGTGGACAGTATGATATGGCACACCCCTAATAAGAAATGTAACTCAAACAACGTTTAGAAAACTAGTCCTGTCCGAATAGTGACATGGTACAATTTCAAATGAGTATGAAGTTATCATTTCTAGTTCAAAATTTTAATAAGTTTATCAATAAATGGGTAGTCATTAAAAGGGTTAAAGACCACTAATCAAGATTGTAAAACACACAGAGAGAGAGAGCGAGACTGAGGGAGTGAGGAGTCACAGGGAGGGGGAGAGGAGAGGAGAGAGACAAAGATTCAGGAGAAATATATATATATATATATATATATATACATATATATATATATATATATATATATATATATATATATATATATATATATTAGTATAAGAAATATTTGATCTGAAATATATTACATTCATTTTAAATTCATCCAGGTTCAATTACCAAATATACAATCTTAATTTAGTTCAAGTCACAATGATTTTACAAGATATGAGAGACATTTTGGTCTTTACTTTAAACTTTTGCCATGGCAACACCATTCAATCCTATAATCATTTGCAATTTAGCATCTTCAGTATACTGTCATTATGTTCGGAAAGTTTGGTGGCGATTGCATGAATCCCCCAAGAGGAGTAGCTAAAAATTCAGACCTTGATTATTCAAAAACTCCACATTCAAAAGAAAAAATCTGACTTCCTGTTGGTCAGAGCTAATGAATGTAAATTACAAAGTTGTCCAGCTTAATGAGAACAATATGTGTACCAAGTTTGTGACTGTAGGTTAAACTAAATATCAAAAATCTTTTCACAGGTCTACATTCGCCATGTCTTGACAATATTCTGATGAAGTTTGAAGCAAATCGGGTAAAAGTATGATCTCTCTAGGATGATCTCTTATTGAAATTAAAGTGTGCTTTCATTTAATTTCAATATGGGTGGTATCCGATGAAAAAAAATTATTTGTAAAATTAATAAATTGAGCCAAATCTCAGTCAGGTAAGAGTAAGATACTTGTCTTGATTTTTCTGCTCACTTATGCAAGTTTATTTTAAACAGGCACTCTCATAAAAACATGTGAAATGTACGTAAATAGGGTTTTTTAATAAATTTGAATAATATCAATAATACCTTTAGTTACTGTTGCTTTGTCCGACAAGCCATGCACTCTCACATCACAAATCGTGTTTTCACGCAGTAAAAAATACATTCCGGAGCAAAGAGGACACTGACAACGTATTGACAGATGTATGAAAGAGTTTTCATATTTAATATATGGTCATTCATATGGTCATCATCAAGTTTAAACAATGAATACCGTATAGTGGCTCTTTAATGTGTTGTGACAGATCGCTGTAGTTCCTTCAATCGGCTCGTGAACCAAACATCGCTTCATACTAGTTCATTTATAGTCAGGGCTTTATAGGGCCTATAGACAGAGCAGACAATTGCCTAGGGTCTCGTCCTTGGAGGAGGGTCCGAGCCTCCATTATTGTAACATAGGGGAGCAAAATACTAGGCTCTTTTTCTATTGTATATAGATGAATTGAAAGTGGGTATTCAGACCCCCTTAAATTTTTCACTCTTTGTTGTATTGCAGCCATTTGCTAATTCTCATTTTTTCCTCATTAATGTACACACAGCACCCCATATTGACAGAAAAACACAGAATTCTTGATATTTTTGCAGATTTATTAAAAAAGAAAAACTGAAATCACATGGTCCTAAGTATTCAGACCCTTTGCTGAGACACTCATATATTTAACTCAGGTGCTGTCCATTTCTTCTGATCATCCTTGAGATGGTTCTACACTGTCATTTGAGTCCAGCTGTGTTTGATTATACTGATTGGACTTGATTAGGAAAGCCACACACCAGTCAATATAAGACCTTACAGCTCACAGTGCATGTCAGAGCAAATGAGAATCATGAGGTCAAAGGAACTGCCTGAAGAGCTCAGAGACAGAATTGTCGCAAAGCAGAGATCTGGCCAAGGTTACAAAAAAATTCTGCTGCACTTAAGGTTCCTAAGAGCACAGTGGCCTCCATAATCCTTAAATAGAAGACGTTTGAGACAACCAGAACCCTTCCTAGAGCTGGCCGTCCAGCCAAACTGAGCTATCGGGGGAGAAGAGCCTTGGTGAGAGAGGTAAAGAAGAACCCAAAGATCACTGTGGCTGAGCTCCAGAGATGCAGTTGGGAGATGGGAGAAAGTTGTAGAAAATCAACCATCACTCCAGCCCTCCACCAGGCGGGGCTTTATAGCAGAGTGGCCAGACGGAAGCCTCTCCTCAGTGTAAGACACATGAAAGCCAGCATGGAGTTTGCTAAAAAATACCTGAAGGACTCCAAGATGGTGAGAAATAAGATTCTCTGGTCTGATAAGACCAAGATAGAACTTTTTGGCCTTAATTCTAAGTGGTATGAGTGGAGAAAACCAGGCACTGCTCATCACCTGTCCAATACAGTCCCATCAGTGAAGCATGGTGGTAGCAGCATCATGCTGTGGGGGTGTTTTTCAGCTGCAGGGACAGGACGACTTGTTGCAATCGAGGGAAAGATGAATGCGGCCAAGTACAGGGATACCCTGGACGAAAACCTTCTCCAGAGTGCTCAGGACCTCAGACTGGGCCGAAGGTTTACCTTCCAACAAGACAATGACCCTAAGCACACAGCTAAAATAACGAAGGAGTGGCTTCACAACAACTCCATGACTGTTCTTGAATGGCCCAGTCAGAACCCTGACTTAAGCCCAATTGAGCATCTCTGGAGAGACCTAAAAATGGCTGTCCACCAACGTTTACCATCCAACCTGACAGAACTGGAGAGGATCTGCAAGGAGGAATGGCAGAGGATCCCCAAATCCAGGTGTGAAAAACTTGTTGCATCTTTCCCAAAAAGACTCATGGCTGTATTAGATCAAAAGGGTGCTTCTACTATATAATGAGCAAAGGGTCTGAATACTTTGGACCATGTGATATTGACCATGTGTGTTTTTCTGTCAATATGGGGTGCTGTGTATACATTAATGAGAAAAAAATTAACTTAAATGATTTTAGCAAATGGATGCAATATAACAAAGAGTGAAAAATTTAAGGGGGTCTGAATACTTTCCGTACCCACTGTTTATAAAAAAGGTACGAAAATGCAACTTTTCTGCAGCTGACTGACTTTAAGTCATTGAATAATGGCGCCGAAACGAACATCCTTTGCAGGGTGCAAAGCGAAAACAGGCACGCAAAAAAGTGTACTTCGTAACGTATGTGTGCGAGTTGTCATCATCTCTTTTGGACTGATTGTAATGTATTCTAAAAATAAACACGATCTGTCGACCGTCGTCATTCCTGGATAGATCATTTGCCGGTTTATGAGTTTAAAAGAGCACAAGCGCTGTCGACGACTCCACACTGTTAAGGGGGTCGCACACCAGACAAGAAGCTCAGCGCCTAATTGAACGCATTGTTCAGCATCTGTCAGCGGAGCCCAACCATCACTCAGGAATATATTTTTCTAAAATCGTCGTTAATGTACATACTGACTTAACCCTGTGCTGCAAGATACATTAGTTTTACATTCTTAGTTTAACAGCTTGAATAAAGTCTAAACAAATTGGGGAAAATGTATAATAAATGTGGCCCTTCCTTTCACTCCTACTAACCATTTTCCTTGTAAATTGTAACCCAAATAATTTGTTTGGTTAACGTTTTCACTCGGGTTAGCTAGTTAATGCTAGTTAAATAAATACTTTTGCTACTATGTAATTGCCTAGACAACTGGTACAACAAAACAATAACAGACTTAATACCATACTTTTCATTGATTAACGTTCAAATGTAAGCTTAATTATTCAATAAAATAAGGACTCTTCTATCAGGAGTTGTCCGACGCAGCGCTGAGCTTCTCGTCTGGTGTTTAACCCCCTTTAGACACTTTGAATTTGTGCATACAATGAATGACATCGCATCGGGAGCTGACTACCAGCATAATGAAGTAAAAGCAAAGTTCAAAGTCAAAAGCTAGAATATTTGAGCACTAGAGTTTTTATAGTTCACTACATTTTTTTAATGTTTAAAAAAAGAGTACCTCAGTCTGTATCTTTTAAATTCTGCTTTACATTACTGCTCTAACATAATACTTACTTTCAGTTTCAAAACAAATATTGTTGTTATATTTAATCAAAATAAGCATACAATTTTATAAAGAAATTAAGTATTTTTGCTTAGTAGTTTGTCTGTTTCACTTTCACTAGTAGTTAATTTGTGCAGGCTTATACACTCTTAAAAATAAAGGTTCTTTATTGGCATTTGTGGTTACATGAAGAACCTTTAAAATCCATGGAACCTTTCCATAACAGGATCTTTAATTATTTAATATTTTAATATATTTAAGCCACTGCAATAAATCAATAAGAGGGGGAAATCCTGTCCCAAAATGATTAGGGCATGATGTTCATATACTGAAGTAGTTTTCCTTTTCCTTCATTTTCCTGCAGCCCTATTGAGTGTGTTAGGCTACTGTAAATAAATTACTGAACAAATTACTACAAAAATAATAATAATAATAATAATAATAATAAATAATAATAAAATAAAAATAAATTATACAAATTTTAATATGAGATGTTAAATAAAAAGATGAGAAATAATATTTGTTTCAGTTCTTTTTATTAGGAGGGGTGTGAAGTGGTGGCTTCCAACATAAATTTTGCCTAGGGCCTCCAAATGTCTAGAACCGGCCCTGTTATAGTATCAAATAAACAAGAATGCACATCAGAAAGAATGTTTCTAGCGTGGAAAGACATGAGTACACAGAATTTTTGTTAGTTCAAAGTTCAAGTTCACCAACGTTAATCTATTATACTCCCCTTACTGCTTTGTCAGACAAAATGACGGATTCAGGGTTATGATTGGTCAGATCGCCTGTCAATCAAACTGTTTGCAAAGGGTCAATTACCAAACATGCAATCTTAATTTAATTTAAGTCAAACAATGATTTTATAAGATATGAGAGATTGCCGTTTCCCTTTTTTATGTCCTTACTTAAACCCTCGCCATGGCAACACCAATCGAGATATCCTATAATCGTTCACAATTTAGCGTTTTCAGTATCTTTTCATCATGTTCAGAAAGTTTGGTGGCGACTGCATGAATCCCCTAAGGGGAGTAGTTAAAGACTGAGACTGTAGCTAAAACTCAGACCTTGATTATTCTAAAAATCCACATTCAAACCAAAATATGCTGCTGGTGGAATGATCCCCCTACCTTCATCAGGAACGCAGAATCCCTGGCAATATTCAAGAGACAGCTGAAAACTAATCTTTCGTGAACACTTAACCCCTTCATAAATAACAACAAAAACATCTATCCTTTCCCCCTTTCTACTCTAGAGTATGTTACTGAGCAATGTATGAACATTTACATTTAAACGTATTCATTTGGCAGACGCTTTTATCCAAAGCGACTTACAAGGGGAGGTTTGGAGGTTAGGTGCCGTGCTCAAGGGCTCATGGTATCGAAGGTGGAGAGAGTGCTGTTCATTCACAAAACCCACCTTCAGTTCCTGCCGGCGTGGGAATAGAACCAGTAACCTTCAGGTTACAAGCCCAACTCCCTCACCATTAGGCCACGACTACCCAGAATGAAACTTGTATTGTGAGCACTTCCTGTGTCTATTTGCCTATTCATGAAGAATCGCTTGTTTGTATTCCTCACTTGTAAGTCGCTTTGGATAAAAGCGTCTGCTAAATGACTAAATGAAAATGGAATCTGACTTTCTGTTGTTTGGAGCTAATGAATATAAATTAGAAAGTTGTCTGGCTTAAGGCCAATTCACACCGCACCGACCAATGCCAACGAACAACTTGGCCGTTGGATTTAGAATGTTATGAAAAATAACTGTCATGTTCACACTGAACCAACAAACACCGACAAACGAGTCACAGAGAGTCAAGTCTGACTGGGAAAAATTGAGATCGACAACTACATACGTGTAACCATGTTTATAATATTTTCAGGCAAGTTTATTAGTTTAATAATTGTTACGTGTATGTCTTCCTGGACTGTTTTATTTCCTGTTTCACTTGTGCTTGGTGTTTTGATTCTGTTCCCACCACTCGTTTGTCTCCATTATTAGTTCATTCCCTCCAGCTGTGTCCTGTTAATTACCTTGTGTTCCACCTGCATATATTCCCTGTGTTTTCCCTCAGTCCTTGTCCGTTCACCGTTATTGTAAAGACGTGTTCTGTGTTCCTTTCCTAGTATTCCATCAAAAGTCATTGTTTGAACGTTCTCCTTCGTCTCCATGCTTCCTGGACTGCATGTTGTATAACAATAATATAGTATCATATATATTTTCATTGTTTCAAAGTATTGAGGCAAACATAAAAATACTAACCTGAAATCTGAAGCGCTGGCCATCTATCTGATGACTTGCGTTGGGGTTGTATAGCCTTCACCGGTTTTTAAACTTCTTTTAGCGTGACCAATCAAAGGCCTATACAACAATTTGTAGCTAAACAAGCCAAAATAAATTCATTTAAAACTAAACTTAGGCTAAACCTGCGTTGCTCTCACGCTTATACCTCTCTCTTTCGGCACGAATCCAAATATTTCCATTTCGCAAAGTATTTGGACGCTATAGGCTACTTACTATTTATTATGTAAAGTCCTTCACGCGCACGTTCCAGTATTGATAGAAAAAAATAATCCTCTTCACATGAATAAAAATGGCATCACCACAGAGGAGCAGCATTCTGCTGAACGGCACGGATTACACTACACACCATTTAAATTGAGTATTGTAACTTTTATATGTATTGACTGTATTTTATTTTTACAATGAACAAACTGCGACGTCACGTTTGCAGTGCTTTGCTGTGTGTGCGTGAAACGCAGCACGATCAAACCACAGTCTTTGCTAGGGACTTGCCTCATCGTCATGGCAACGGTTCGCGGCCATGTCAGATTACGTCAGAGTTTGTTGGCGTTTGTTGGAAAGCCATACCACACTGATCAGACATTCTACAACCCAACAAAAGCCGATTAAACATGTTCAGTCAGGTGAAAACAGACTCCGACCAACTCCAACTGACGCCAACAGTGGTATCACACCTATCCAACGAACTCCAACAGACGTGTTTGTTGGCGTTGGTTGGCGTTGGTTGGTATGGTGTGAATTGGCCTTTAATGAGAACAATATGTGAACTGAACAAATCCAATAGGGTCCTGACACCATCGATGCTCAGGCCCTAATAATAAACGGAGCAATTCCAATAGAGTCCTCATACCATCTGTGCTCAGGCCCTAATTAAAGCTGCAAGTAAAAATGAAAGGGTCCTCACATCCGTGCCACTGCCAAGTCAAGTCACCTTTACTTACATAGCACTTTTTACAACTTCTTATAAATTGTGGCAAAGCAGCTTTACAGTAATAATTGGCAAATAATTTTTGTCTGTCAATAATCAATTTGGTAATCTAAAATACTTTTTGGATGTAACTGTAATTTGATTACCACCCATTTAAAATGCAACTGTAATGAAATACAGTTACTCAAATTTTGTATTCTAAATACGTAATTAAGTTACATTTTGTTACTCCCCAACCCTTGCAGTTAATCAAAGCAGTTTATTTGATTATATAACTTGCAGTTATATTGCAAGGCAACCACTGAATCAGCTGTCCTGTCAGTATAGCTTGAGCACTTTTTGGTTTGCAGTTAAACTTTCATATTAGCAGAAACTTTAAGCAAAGGGCTCCATCTTTGCAGTGTCCAAAGAACTGTAAACATTCGCCAGCACGACTAAAAGCCATCTCTCCATTCATTCGATTGGCCAATAGAAAAAAAACGCGAATGACGTCGGGCGCTTTTCCGCTCAGAGTTGTTTTTTGATTAGACTTCAGGCGCTCCGAGTGGTCCGTGAGACACAGCAGGCGGTTAAAAAGCGAGGAGCCCGGGGTGCATTAACAGCGCGCAGAACACTCACTGCCATAGAAAACAATTCAAAAAAGGCGCCTCTTGTTGCACAAAACGCGTTCAGTGTGACCGTGGCCTCAGATAGAAATAAAATCAGTCTATTTTTTACATAGGAGGGAAGGTGTGTTGTCTAGACATGGGCATTACACAAGGTCACATGCCGTGTTGGCGAGCATTACGTATGACCAATATGTCTTTAGATTAATTATTTATTGATATAATTCAATTTTATTAAAAAGAGTCAATTTCACACGATTTTATGAAAAGTGGCTGTTTATAATAATCTTTCATAAGTGAGCAAAAAGATCTACACACACATCTTATTCTTACCGGATGCTTATTTGGCTCCATTTGTTAATTTTATAATCTAATTTTTTCATCGGATACCACTCATATTGGAATTAAATGAAAGCATCCTTTTGGTGCATAAACGGTAGCTCAGCTAGGTCAGAAAACACATTCTACACTCACTTTTTCAGTGACCTATGACATCCTATGAAATTGAATTAATCTAAATTTAAATATCTCAAAGATGTGGCTGTTGTGGTTTGTGATCATATGGGGACCAACTGCTGCGGTAAATGTGGTGAATTCAAAGGACTTTAACATAGTCCTTTTATATTTACCCGTTTTAAATGCCTATCACCCGCCGTGTACAGTTGCCTTGAAGCCACCGCACTTGGGCCCGTCATCGCTGCTTGCAGCTATATTTAGGGCCCAAGCCCTGAAAGGGGTTATTGTTTTCTTCAGAATTATTATTATTATTTTGTTTTTCAAGGTTTTTGGCACTTTTGGGGCCTTAACATGCACGAAAACTCTTGAAACTTTGCACACACATTGGAACCTGTGGTGCTTAATCCGATCACCACCAAACTCAGTCAGCATGAAGTCAAGACATTGATGATGCAAAATTTCCAGGGGTTTTTTGATAAAACTTAAAACTTCTGCATACATTTATTGATTTTCATGAAACTTCAGCTGTGTGTTGGTTGTAGGAGAACGAGCACATGGATGTGACTATTGTGAGTCAAAGTTATAGCGCCACCAACTGGCAGCAGGAAATGTGTCACTTTCAAAATGCCTTGAGATCACCCTCTTATTTCTACTCAATTTACTTCAAACTTCACCAGAATAATGTCAAGACATGGTGAATGTAGACATGTTAAAATATTTTTGGTATTTCAAACATTGTTGCCATAGCAACAGTTCAAAATTCAATATTTGTTTTGGATGTTTTTGAGACTCTTAGCATGCTTCAAACCTCATGAAACTCGACACACACATCAGGATGGTCATCCAGTAGACATGGGCAAAGCCTTAAAAATGGGCGTGGTGGAGGGGCTCTATAGCGCCATCTTTTGACAAACCTACAGTCACCAAACTCGGTACACATATTGTTTTCATTTAGCCGGACAACTTTCTAATTTCTAACTTTCTAGTCAGATATTTTGGTTTGAATCAGGGGCGCAGATAGGATTTTTTAACTAGGGGGGACCAAGCTGTCAGCAAATTATTTAAACTCAATTTGTTATTTTGCTTAATTTGGGCTTTAACTAGTGCTCAAGTAGTTACTTTGCGTAATTTGGGCTAATGATTTGTACTAAAAAGCCATTGGGGGATTCTTATTTGAAATCATGGATAAACAACAATGAACAAAGGTAAACAAAGGCCTACCTGATCACCACTAGCAATTCATGATCAGACTGTTATTTGACTAGTATGCCAATCACCCACCAAAACTTCATGTCTTCAGCAAAGTATGTTTTATTTGCTTATCTCAGCATACAAAGTCTATCATTATGAACAAAAAAGCAAAGTGCAAAAAACAATAATAAAATAAAATAACAACAACATATTTGCATAAATAAAAATAAGTATACGGAGTATGAGAAATTTCGTCTAGTGCCGCCAAACAAATTTACTCAATGAAGGACCCAAAAACATTTCTCCTCCTTTCATTACCCTGAACATACTGCTGGGCAATTTCATGTCTGTCCAGTCTGTCAAGCCTCTCTTGGTGAATATGGCACACAGCAATGCCATTGAGTCTTTTTTGTGTCATGGTTGATCGCAACAAAGTTTTCAACCTGTGTAATCCACTAAAACTGCGCTCTGCCTCAGCAGATGATATGGGCACCACCATCAACAATCTTACTAATGTCTACCTGATCAAATAGGCCCCTGACTTCAGGGGGCATTTCTCTCAAAACATGCACAGCATCTGCAGTTGTGCTGACCTTGTACTTGTTTTTAAACATGGCTAATTGGACTTTCAAGTCTTCCTCGTTCAGTTCAAGATATTTACGAACTGCTGCATTATTTGTAATGGGAGTCAGGAGTGAGTTTTCCAGTTCTTTTAAAGTTTGAATGCCTGGTTGCATAAACTTCTCAGTAGTTTGTGCATCTACTGTGTCAAGGACACGGTAGAACTCTA